>OY728128.1:1089945564-1094945564 GCA_963277665.1 Viscum album | reverse complement strand
AGTTGGTATTTATAGGAAAAGTGAGAGATTATTTTAATAATTTTTAAGGGACACCTCATGAGTGGTATTTGCAAAACCATTGGCTTTGCCATGGTATTTTGACATGGTATAAGCCACTTGGTACAACTCACATATTATTTAACTGTATACAAGTCGACCATATTTTTTCATCATTATTATATCATTAATGATGTCATTAACACACTGAAACAAAAAACTGTATTTTTTACTATTCACCGAAAAATCAACTGTCAGAAAAATTCCCAAAATTCACCCTAACCATTTATCGATGTGTAGATTTCAAAAATGAAGTCCATTTTTTGAAAATAATTTTCTAAATATTATTAATTTAATTTTTAAATAAAAGCATACTTAATTCAAAAATTAACAATTCTAATTTTGTAACTACTTCTATATCACAATGAAAAATTAACCTAGAAGCTATTATCTTAAAGTCTTAATAAAATAAAATAATAATAAAATTCACTATTCATTAGGGTCATATTACTATTCATATTACTATTCATAAGGTCATGTTACTATTCACCAAGAAAACAAGTTGGTTCTAATAGACTCCAAATAACATACTGAACACAATTGTAGATGACAGTTTCTTGAAATTCAAAACATAGAAGTGGAAAAATTATTTTAAAAGGATAGTTATAAATATCTACTTAAAACAATGTTCCATGCATTTCTATTTATTTTTTAGAAAAACTTGGGGTGTTACATTGGGTTCCTCCTCTAATACCGAATGTTACAACTAGATCCCGGTGACAGCACGACACCCCGCCGTAACATGGCTGTCGGGTCCTGGCCCGCCAGGTACCACCAGTTGCCCTACAGGCATGTGGTCCCCACCCTGGGGCCCACCCACATGCCCGAACGGGTCATCTGACTTATGACAGTCCCTATAGGCCAATACATGTCCTTTCCAGTGTGCTTTGTCCTCAGTCACACACACCCTGAGAAACTTTCGAGAAGGTCACCCATCCGGATCACTACTCCATGCCAAGCATGCTTAACTATGAAGTTCTAATTAGGTAGGATCCCGAAAAGGAAGGTGCACCTTGTTGACATGATTCATATAATTTATCCATTTAACCCTTTATCATTTTGAGGTATTACAATAAAAATGATTCGAAATACCGTATCTGGTCGGATTGGATCTGGTCTCTATGTTGTGGGTCTCATTGGCACAAAATTTATGAATAAATTCTACTTATGTTCCTATGTATTGTTGAAAAATCATGTTTTACAAAGTAAGTATATATATATATATATACATATACATGTGAAAAGTATGCATTTTGAAAGTGATTTCATACGTTACAAGTATTCCTGGACTAATGTGTTCTTTCCTTATTTTTATAACCCTTACTGAGTTTTTGTGCTCATCCCAAGTTTTAAATGATTTTCACAGGTTAGTGGATGTATAAGACAAAGAATGAATCCATGATAAATTTTTAAGAATTTTTAAGGAGTCATGTTTTAAGTTTTAATGTTTTATATTTTGAAAAAAATGGAAACTATTTTTATGGTATCCACGTTGTAACAATTTGTAACGTTATGAATGTATTATGTCCCAACTCTCTAAAGCTCTAAACTTGAAAATATCCTCAATGTAAAAGGAAGTGTTTTCTTGACTAAATTCAAGATTATGTATGTAATAAGGTCGGGTCCTTATAACAACTCAAAATGATAAAGTGTTAAATGACTAAATGATACAACTCATGTCAACAAGGTACACCTTCCTTTTCGGGAGCCTACCTGATTAGAACTCCACAGTTAAGCGTGCTTGGCCAGGAGTAGTGATTAGGATGTGTGACCTTTTGGGAAGTTTTACAGGGTGTGTGTGAGTGAGGAAAAAGCACACTGGAAAGGACAAGTGTTGGCCTATGGGTACTATCATTAGTCAGATGACCCGTTTGGGCATGTGGGTGGACCCTTGGGTGGGAACCATGTGTTTGCGGGGCAACTGGTGGTACCTGGAGGGCCAGGACCCGATGACCATGTTAAGACGGGGTGGCTGTGCTGTCACCGGGGCCCAGTTGTCACATTTGGTATCAGAGGTGGTACCCAGCCTTAAGTGCGATGTACTACCTGGGTTGAGATATAGGGCCCACAATGAGGACATTGTGCTCTAAGGGGGGGGGGGGTGATTGTAACACCCCATAATGATAAAGGGTTAAATGACTAAATTATATGATTCATGTCAATAAGGTGCACCTTCTTTTTCGGAAGCCTACCTGATTAGAACTTTACAATTAAGCATGCTTGGCCAAGAGTAGTGATCAGGATGGGTGACCTTTTGGGAAGTTTCACAGGGTGTGTGTGAGTGAGGACAAAACACATTGGAAAGGAAAAGTGTTGGCCTGTGGGGACTATCATTAGTCAGATGACCCATTCAGGCATGTGGGTGGACCCTTGGGTGAGGACCACGTGTCTGCGGGGCAACTGGTGGTACCTGGCAGGCCAGGACCCGATGACCATGTTAAGGAGGGGTGGTTGTGCTATCACCGGGACCCAATTGTCAAGAAAAAACATCCTTTTACATTGAGGACCTTTTTAAGTTTAGAGCTTTAAAGAATTGGTATATCATACAGTCATAACGTTACACATTGTTACAGGGTGGATACCATAAAAACAATTTCCATTTTTTTTCAAAATACAAAACATTAAAACTTAAAACATGACTCCTTAACAATTATTCAACATTTAACATGACTTTTTTCTTTGTCTTATACGTCCATTAACCTATTAAAATCATTTAAAACTTGGGATGAGCACAAAAAATCATTAAGGGATATAAAAAGAAGGAAATAACACATTAGTCTATGAATACTTGTAACATATGAAATCACTTTTCAAAAGACATGATTTTCACCTGTATATATATATATATATATATATACTTACTTTGTGAAACATGTGATTTTAACAATACATAAGAACATAAGTAGAACCATAAAGGTATCTTGGGGCATTACTTATATAATCTTTTAACCTTCTCAGCTACCTTATAATTTGTAACCCTCACAGCTACCTTACTATTTTTCTAACCATCACAGTTCCACTTGGAGTAACCATACGGCCGACCTCCAACTTTCACATAACAAATGTATTGGAGGGAAATATAGGTCTCACCCTTCATCATAAACAATTTCCAAGATCCTGAACATAATCATACAATATGAATATTAGCATAAAAACATTGATTTTGAATTTTGTAAAATAGAATTTTAAAAGAGGATTTTAAAAGAAAAGTCCCTTATAAATATCATATAATTGAAGTGAGACTTAATAAAGTGGATGTAATATGTATATAATATGTAAATATACATAATTAAACATAGTATAATCAGAATTCATCGCACAAAAAATTTAAATACCATATAAATATTGAAGAATAAGGTTAACCCAAAGGATGTAAATCAGGTTAAGAATTCCCTTACCTCAGGCTTGTCTTACTTCAAACTTGTTTAAGATTATTGTATAATGGTTAAAAGAGTGTTATTAGTATTTTAAAAAACCATGTTCATGTTTATAACATCTTATATGATCATTAAATAACCTCATTTCACCCCTTAATTGTTAGTATTTTGTTCCTCGCACTGTTTTGGGTGAGTTCCTTACATGATTTCCATGATTGGTTCATGATAGATGTTCTTGTCGATTGGAAGTGAAACTCCATAATTGGAATGGTAAGGTATTTACATATTTCCAGTACCATAATTTATACCATTTATCAATTTGATGTTTTATATGAGGATGATTCATAAGTTCAAACATTAACGATGTTCGTTTAGATCATTTTAGTGGTTCTTGGATAATAAAAACCTCATTTTGTCTTATAAATTAAAACCATGAGTACAAAAGAATTACAGAACCATTGATGAGACATAATACATAAATTATAACCTTGTTCAACTGTAGAAATGGTTTCATGACCAAACTTGAAAGAATTAATTGAAATTGAAATCACAACGTCCATGATGTCGGTAATTCGACACATCACAGACAATGTTTTTATTCATTTAATAAGTGGGAGAAGAGAAGAATAATGATGATGAATTTTTCATGAACACGAGAACATCCAAAATATAAATTATTTATGGATATTTCATGCCTCTTGGGTAAGAAGATATGAAGAAAGAATAAGAAAATAAAGAAACTCAAAATAAAAGAATAATTGAGAAATCCCTAACAAAAATTCGGCAGCCTAACGACTACGCAACATGATTTTAGAAAATATTAAAAAGAGAGGGGACAAGGGTCACCCATCCATAAATGAATCATAATATAGAATAGATCAGAAATAAGAATAAAATAAGAACATGGTATGGAAACTTGAAAGTTATATCACATAAAAGAGAACTTGAATAGAAAAAGAAAGAAATTGATAATTTTCTTACCTTGTAGAGTAACTCCTAGAATATGAAGGCTGAGACCTAGGAGGCTTGAGGAAACCATGGGAGAGATACTAGGGAGTTAAGGAGGCCAGAGCTTCGTTGATGATGAATTTTTAATGAAGTTAATGAAGGAATGAGTTGATATTTATAACAAAAGTGAGGGATTATTTTAATAATTTCCAAGGGACACCTCATTAGTGGTATTTGCAAAACCATGGGCTTGACCATGGTATTTTCTCTTGGTATAATCCACTTAGGACACATCATAAATCATTTTACTTTACACAAGTCGACCATATTTACCTGTGAAAATCATTTAAAACTTGGGATGAGCACAAAAACTTAGTAAGGGTTATAAAAAGAAGGAAAGAACACACTAGTCCATGAATACTTGTAATGTATGAAATCACTTTCAAAAGACATAATTTTCACCTGTATATATATATACTTACTTTGTGAAACATGAGATTTTAACAATACATAGGAACATAAGTAGAACCATAAAGGTATCTTGGAGCATTACTTACATAATCTTGTAACCCTCTTGACTACTTTATATTTTGTAACCCTCACGACTACCTTACTATTTGTGTAACCATCGCAGTTACACTTGGAGTAACCGTACGACCGACCTCCAACTTACACATACCCAATGCATTGGAGGGAGATATAGGTCCCACACTTCATCATAAACAATGCCCAAGAACTAGAACATAATCATACAACATGAATAATTTCATAAAAACATTACTTTTGAATTTTGTAAAATAGATTTGTAAAAGAGGATTTTAAAAGGAAAGCCCCTTATAAATATCATACAACTGAAGCGAGACTTAATAGAGTGGATGAAATATGTATATAAACTGTAAATAGACATAATTAAACATAATATAAGCAAAACCCATCACACAATCAATTTTAATACCACATATATAATGGAGTATAAGGTTAACCCAAAGAATGGAAATCGGGTTAAGAATCACCTTACCTCAGGTTTGTCTTACTTAAAACTTGTTTAAACTTCCTATATAATGGTTAAAAGAGTGTTATTAGTATTTTAAAAAAAAATTTCATGTTTATAACATCTTATATGATCATTACATAACCTCATTTCACCCTTTAATTGTTAGTATTTTGTTCCTTGCACTGTTTTGGGTGAGTTCCTTACATGATTTCCATGATTGGTTCATGATGGATGTTCTTGTCGATTGGAAGTGAAAATCCAGAATTGGAATGGTAAGGTATTTACATATTTATAGTACCATAATTTATACCATTTATCATTTTGATGTTTTATACGAGGATGATTCATAAGTTCAAACATTAATGATGTCCGTTTAGATCATTTTAGTGGTTCTTTGATAATAACAACCTCATTTTGTCTTATAAATTAAAACCATGAGAACAAAAGAATTCAAGAACCATGGATGGGAAATAATAAATAAATTATAACCTGGTTCAACCATAGAAATGGTTTCATGACCAGACTTGAAAGAATTAATGGAAATTGAAATCACATCGTCCACGATGTTGGTAATTTGACACATCACAGACAATGTTTTTATTCCTTGAATAAGTGGGAGAAGAGAAGAATAATGGTGATGAATTTTACATGAACATGAGAACATCCAGAATATACATTATTTCTGGAGATTTCATTCATCTTGGGTAAGAAGATATTAAGAAAGAATAATAAAAGAAACTCAAAATAAAAGAATAATTGAGAAATCTCTTACAAAGATTCGGCAGCCCAACGGCTACGCAACATGGTATTAGAAAATATTAAAAAGATAGAGGACAAGGGTAACCTATAAAAAAATGAATAATAATATAGAATAGATCAAAAATAAAAAGGAAACAAGAACATGGTATGGAAACTTGAAAGTTATATCACATAAAAGAGAACTTGAATGGAAAAAGAAAGAAATTGAGAATTTTCTTACTTTGTAGAGTAACTCCTTGTACATGAAGGTTGAGACCTTGGGAGGGATACTAGGGAGGTCAGAGCTTCGTTGATGATGAATTTTTAATTAAGTTAATGAAGAATGGGTTGATATTTATAGCAAAAGTGAGAGATTATTTTAATAATTTCCAAGGGACACCTCATTAGTGGTATTTGAAAAATCACAGGCTTGCACATGATATTTTCTCTTGATATAAGCCATTAGGGACAGCTCATAACTCATTTTACTTTACAATAGTTGAACAGATTTATTACATCATTATTACATCATTAATGATGTCATTAACACACTGAAACTCAAAACTGTATTTTTTACTATTCACCGAAAAATCAATGGTTTCAGAAAAATCCCCAAAATTCACCCTAACCATTTATCGATGTGTAAAATTCAAAAATGAAGTCCATTTTTTGAAAATAATTTTTTAAATAATTTTTAATTTAATTTTTAAATAAAATCATACTTAATTCAAAAATTAATTATTTAAAAACTATAACTACTTTTATATCACATTGAAAAATTAATCAAGATGTAATTATATTAAAGCCTTAATAAAATAAAATAATAATACAACTTACTATTCATTAGGGTCATATTACTATTCATAAGAATATGTTACTATTCAAAAAAAAACAAGTTAGTTCTAATAGAATCCAAATAAAATACTGAAAACAAATTTAGATGACCATTTTTCAAAATTCAAAACATAGAAGTAGTAAAATTATGTTTAAAGTCTACTTATAAATATCCACTTTAAACAAAATTTCAAGCATTTCAATTTATTTTTGGAAAACATTGGGGTGTTACATTATCCCTACCTTCTGGAAATTGCATCCTCACAATTTTATTTACTTATTAAAAAAATGAGGGTGCCTTTCCCTCATAGCATTTTCAAACTCCCATGTTGCTTCTTCAACCGTGTGGTTTCTCCACAAAACCTTTACCTGGTGGATTATTTTATTCTGCTATACTAGTTCCCTTCGATCAAGAATTTGAACTAGTTTCTCTTTGTATGAAAGGTTCTCTTCCAGCTGAACTGCTCTTGGGCTCAAGACATGTGATGAATCTGACACATACTTTCTCAACATCGAAACATGAAAACATTGTGTACCTGAGACAAACTTGGAGGCAAAGCTACTCGGTATGCAACTAGTCCAACTTTCTCCAGAATTTCAAAAGGACCGATGAACCGAGGACTTAGATTTCCTTTCTTACCAAAATGCATCAAACATTTCCAAGGAGAGAATTTAAGGAAAACATGGTTACCTACCTTAAAAGAGAAGTCTTTCCTTATATTATCTGTATAACTTTTTTGCCTACTCTAAGCTATCCTCATGTGCTGTTGGATCATCTTCACTTTCTCAGCCACTTCCTCCACTAATTTTGGCCCCATCAAATTTCTCTCACCGACTTCATCCCAAAACTCTAGAGTCCGACACCGTTTTCCATACAAATACTCAAAAGGTGTCATCTGTATACTGGAATGAAAACTGTTATTATAAGAAAACTCAACTAAAGAAAGATGTTGATCCCAACTTCCCTGGTAGTCCATTGAACAAGATCATGCGGAAGAACGTGTGAATCAACGTGAATGGTACCCACCTAGCCGAAGTGGCCAGAGGCGTAGAAGGATAACACAATGGGGGAATTCACTGTAGGGGCCTATAAGGCAAGGGAAGGTTAGAATACCCTACACCAAGAAAATGGATATGGGGTGAGTCACACACAGTTTAAGGTCTTGATGCTTGGACCATGGGAGAGCAAATAGTTTAAGTTCATAATGTTCGGATCATTTGTATGTTTCCAATGTGGCATGTGTAAAACAGAGGAGAGATGACCCGGCGTGAATGAGGAGCCTAGGAGACCCTGCCACACAGAATATCTTGGAGACAAATTTTCCGCACATGATTTAAGGTTGTGATGCTTGGACCATGTCTCTTAGTTTAGGGTCATAGAGCTTGGACCATAAGGTGGGCACCTCAAAAGGGCTGTGTGTAGTGTGGAAGAATGACAACCTGATGTGTATAGAGGTCCAAGAAGGCCCTGCTGTCGCACAACACATTCCTAGGATGACTTTCTCATGATTTAAAGTCATGATACTTGGTCTTAGGCCTGACTCCTAGTTTATGGTCATAGAGTTTAGACCATAGGCTCTTAGTTTAAGGTAATAGAGTTCAGACCATGAACACTCTAAAGTGTTTGACGTGACACAGAGTAGTAACCCGATGTGGATTGAGGGCCATGAGAGGTCTGCATACCACACAAACCATAAGGGATGAGTTGCAAATAGTTTAAGGTCATACTGGTTGGGCCAAGGTGAATATTTTTAAGGTCAGAACGTTTGGATCAATGGGGGTGGTGTATCTCAAAGGAACATGCATGACATCGAGGGAAGATAACCCGACATGAAAGGATGGGCCTAGGAGGCCACCTAATGCCGCATGACACATCCCTGAGATAGCTTTCACATAGTTTAAGGTCATGAGGATTAGATCATGGAATTTAGTTTAAGGTCATAGAGTTCAGACCATGGACTCTTAGTTTAAGGTTATAGAGTTTGGACTAGGGGCATCTCAAACAGATATGTGTAGCGTGATAGAGTGAAAAAACCAACATGAATTGAGGTCCAAGGGAGGCACGATGCCACACAACACATTCCTAAGAAGACTTGAACACAATTTACAGTCATGATGCTTGGACCTAGGCTCTTAGTTTAAGGTTATAGAGTTTGGACCAAGGGCGACACTCACTTTCTTGAGAAAACCCCCTACTGATTCCTAAGCCCGCGTGAGTCATGATCGATGCGAGAAACAAGGAGCGGTATAGAGTTCCCATTGATTGCAAGGGAGAATATAACTAGGGGTAGAAGTGGCCAAAAAATCCCACAAGGGTGATCGTGACTCCCAAGACCTGGTAATAAAAGAGGAATAACCAATGGACTAGGAAAAACCATTTTCCATGTTTGAAACACAGGTTCTATACTCACGTTGGTTAAAGATGAGGCCAACAAATGCATGATCGACTGTTGACCGAGTTCTAAACACAAATCCACTATTTGTAGCCGAAGATCATTTGAGGTGTGGGACTAAGACGATAGGTGAACCAGTGTAGCATGAGACCATTCCGTTAGGGAACCTGCTCAAACCAGGAGGATGATGGTTATCCAAATCAGAGATGTTAGACCCGGTAATTATATTTCCAGGTTAAGTGTATTTTTGAGTCTCACATTAGATTATTTTGACTTGTAATTATTTTACTCAATCTATAAAATAATGTCTCCACCTCTCCTTCAGGTAGGGGATTCATACCTTTCTACATGGTATCAAAGGGATACACCCGATGTATTTTTCTTCCCCCTATTGTCTACTGCACTCTGCCCATGTGTGTCTACCGGTGCAATCTATTCTTGCAATCCCCTAGACCACAAGGCTCTATTGTTGTTCCATGTCACCAGACAACCTACACGACTTCGCGGCTCCACCTAGTTGCCAACCTTTCATATGCGAAAGCACCCACCTCCTGTTGTCGGCCCTCTTGTGAGCCATCCCCCCCGCCCTGATGCTGGTACTCCCGTGAGGCACCCCCTGCCCTATCGCTGGTCCTCCTGTGAGGCAGCCCCATGATCGCTCTGTCACCAACCCTCCCGCAAGTCTTCCCCATGCTCACCCCAACGCCGGCCCTACCGCGCGGCCGCCCAGTGCTCCGTCACTGACCTTACCACACGACCGCTCCACAACAGCCCCTTACAACCCCTACTCTATGCGTGACGACCCTCTGTGGTACCCTACCTATGTGCAACGACCCCCCCCAACGACCCCCTCCCAGCCACAAAGATTGCATTCAATCCAGTCTTCTATGAATGCATGAAACATATCAAGGTGGACTTTCACTTTCTTCTCCATCACCTCGAGTATCACCATATCAGTTTCAGTTACATTCTGACAGCTGATTAGCTTACCGATATCTTCACTAAAGGCCTACCAAGAGCTCGGCCAGATTCTCTCTGCACCAAGCTGGACATCCACAACATGAGCAACCTAGCTTAAGGGGGAGTATGTAGGGTCTTGTGTTTGTTTCTTATTTCTTGTTGGTGTCTTCTTTATTTTGTGGGACTCTCTTTCCAAGCTATATCTATTCTAGCTTGAGGGGGAGTGTTAGACCCGGTAATTGTATTTCCAGGTTAAGTGTATTTTTGAGCCCCGTATTGGATTATTCTGACTTGTAGTTATTTTACTCATCTATAAAATAATGTCTCCACCTCTCCTTGAGGTAGGGAATTATTACCATTCTCTAGGATAAAATGAAAAGTGATGAACTGGGACTGGGAAATGTCCTAAAAATGAGTTTATGACAAGGCTGGGATCGAGATGAAATACCCGGGCATCACTACGTATCTCCTGAGGATGATAATCAAGGCACACATAGTTTTGGACATGGCATGGCAGGAGACCGACGCTGAAAGGAGACTACCCTCTCAGATGAGGATATTGAATCTTCTCATATTAGAATATGAGGCATCCCAAATTTATACGGGTTAAGGCTATAGTTTAACGTCACATGCTGAGGATGTGTTTGTTCATCTCATACTTGACATATGGGGCATCCCTGTTTGACATGAGTTAAAATCATTTCTCATTAAGAGGCATCCCAATTTTGTATGGGGTAAGATTGCAGTTTAACGTCATACGTTGAGGACGTAGTGTGCGAGGTTTATGCACTGAGCTACCCATTCATATCTTCCATATATCGGGCTATGAGGGCATCTCAATCCACTGATGAATGAGGCTTATTCCTAGAAAGGAGGCCTATGGGATCATTTCAGGGTGATAACACCGTAGGTAAAGGAGGGTTTTGTGGTGAATTTGTGGATGGGCTCGAAGATAAAAAGTCTAGGCATCCCTACGTATCCCATGAGGATGAGAATCAAGCCACATGTAGTTCTAGAAAGTGAAGCCATGAGATTTCTAGAACACAAAGGGTGAAGTAGACCATGAAGACGAGGGGAAAATGCACATATTTTAGGGTCATAATGCTTTGAACAGAGCTCACAGTTTGAGGTTGTAGATCTTGGACCTATGAAAAATAGTTTAATGTCATAATTCTTGGACCATGGGGAGGGGGGATTTGAGGATATTAGTGTGGTTAAGACCTGATGTGAATAGAGCCAAAGAGGCCCTTCACCACATGAAGCAATCCTGAAGCTGGTCGGACATAGTTTAAGGTCATATGGTCTGGACCATGGAGAAAATTTTAATGTCATGATGCTTGGACTATAAACAATCAGTTTTAAGTCATGATGTTCATATTAGGGAGAGAAAATTTGTTCCAAGGGTATATTTTTGGCACAGAAGAGGTAAAACCTGATGTGATTGGAGATAAAAGTGGCCCGCATACCACATAAGTACTAGGAAGCAAACAACACATAGTTTAAGGTTGTAATTCTTGGACTGAGGGAAAGGTGACAATCAGTTTAAAGTCATGATGCTTTGACTTGGATGATGTTGGTCTCAAGGGTGTCTATGCGACACAACATAGGTAAAGCCCGATGTGAATGGAGAAAAGGTGGATTGCGTACCACATGCACACCTTGAGAGGAACTGCATGCAGTTTAGGGTCATGATGCTAGGATCATAACTGGGGCCAAGGGGATGAAGGGTTGGTAAATTTGTAGCTGGGCCCATAGATGAGAAGTCTGGGAATCACTACGTATCTCATGAGGATGAGAATCAAGACACACGTAAATCTATAATGCGATGTGGTAGGAGACCGATGACGGTGGGGGAAATCCTGTCTCTTGAGGGAATTGAGACATATCACGATTTTCGGGGGGCATCCCATGATTAGGTTACGAGTATGACTCTTGACTATCTCCTACTTACCGTAAGAGGCATCTTGGTTTTAGACGGGGTAAATCATCTCTTATTAAGAGACATATCGGTTTTAGACGGGGCAAGATCACAGTTTAACGTCATGCATTGAGGATGTCAGGCTATACAGTTTAAAGTTATACAATTCAGACTAGAGGTTGCAAAATTGTTTAAGTTCATAATTCTTGGACCTTTTTCAAATAGTTTAAGGTTGTGTTGCATGGACCAAGAGGGATGCTATTAGTTTAAGGCCTTAAATCTCAGATCATGACTCTTAGTTTAAGGTTGTAGAGTTAGGACTAGAGGGGTTGAGTATCCCAAACGGATATGTGTAGTGCAAAAGAGTGACAAACCCAATGTGAATTGAGGGCCAAGGAGGCCCAACGCCACACAACACATTGTTGAGGGGAACTCACACACAGTTTAAAGTCATGATGCTTGGACTTAGAATCCCAGTTTAAGGTCATAGATTTTGTACCATTTGCGAACAGTTTAAGGTCGTACTGCCTGGATGAAGGAGTTGCTATTAGTTTAAGTACTAAATCTCAGACTGGGCTAAGGCTCCTTACGTGATGCAATGCTTGAGAAACCTGGTGTTGGTGGGAGGCATGATATGCTCTCTTCCCATGATGATCAAAGAGTATGATTTATTGGAATAGACCTTATGATTTATTTAAGGTCCTTCCCACTTGGGTTCCATCTTTGGTGAATTTTTTCCAGGTATTATCGATGTTTTGAGAGGCAACACCATGTCACCTTGGAGGAAGGAGTGGAGGAAAAAATTCTTGTTGAACGCTCTTGCTACCCTGTTCTGGTGCCTCTCTAGATTGTGCAAGGCTTGAAGTATGTTCTCTTTGAGGTGTTCCAAATTAGCTAGATGGATTTCTTCCATTTTTCTAGTGTTTTCTAGATTTATAAAATTGTTTGGAGTGATGAAAACTGGACCTCCATTGGCAGGACTACCTCTGTTTCATATAATAGGGAATACGAGGTCACCTAGGTTGAATTCCAAGTTGTCGTCTGATAGGCCTAGAGGGCATTGGGGAGCTTGTTCAACCAATTCTTCTTGTTCTGTACAAACATCTTCTTCAGATTGTTGGAGAGGGTCTTTTTGAACACATCAATCTAACCATTCGCATGAGCATGGTAGTGAGAAGTATGTTTGGACCATATATTGTACCTGATGTACAATTTCTTTAGCTCAACAGCTCAGAAGTTGGTGTCGTTGTCTGTGAGAATAGTGCGAGGAACTTACTGGTCTGGCTTTAGGAGGCACCATCGAAATGCATCTTGACAATACAGAACAACTTGATCCACTGAAAGGATAGCCTCATCTGGGAAATCAACATCTAGGGGTAGTTCTTTAGGGGCCAAATGAGTGCTGCCAATGCCCGAACCTTTACCTTTTACAGGAAAAAACTGATGTCAAACTACTGGAGGATCACCGCTCAACATTCTAGTCATTCCATTAACATGGTTCAATTGAGAATATACTTCAGTGGGTCTACTCGGTAAATTAGATGCATCTCATGATGCTACAGATAATGCCGCAATTTCTGCAGTGCAAAAACTAGCACGAGACATCTATTCTCGATAGAGTAGTATCCGATCTTCGTATCGAGAAACATGCGATTGAGATCGTGTAAACTATTTTATTTTTCCTCATTGTTCTTCTGGGAAAGATGGGAACCGAGAGACTGTTCTAGGGAAGTCACATAGAGGACCTGAGGCTTCCCTGAGACAGGTGACATCAGAACTAGAGGCTGTAGTAGATACTACTTAATGTCCTCAAACGTAGCCTGATTCTCCTCATCCCACTGGTAGTCGGTGCCTTTATTCATGAGTCTTGATAAGGGATTACACTTTCCGACTAGGTTCACGATGAATTGATGTATATAGGCTAAGTTGCCTTAGAGGCCTTGTAGCTCCTCGAGGTTGCTCGAGGGAGACATTTGGTTGATGCCCTTGATCTTCTCTAGGTTAACCTTGATGCCTCTGTATCTGATGACAAATTCAAGAAATTTCCTAGAGGTAACCCTGAATGCACATTTCAAGGGGTTCATTTTCAAATACTGGGAACAGAGGAAGATGAACACTTTCTCATGGTCCTTGAGATGGTCCCAATGCTGGAGGGATTTGACCATTAAGTCATCCACATATCATTCTAAAGGCATCTCGAGTATTGACTTAAATATGTGGTTCATGACTTGCAGATTCATGGCTCCTTCATTTTTCAAGATGAAGGACATCACCTGATAACAGAAGGTCCCTTGCGACGCCCTGAAGGTGGTGGACTCCTCATCTTCAGGGGTCATCCAGATCTGGTTGTACTCATAATATCAATCCATGAAGGAGAGGGTCTGAAACCCTGCTGTGACATCAATCAACAACTCTCTCACTGGAAAAGGAAAACCATCCTTCGAACAATAGCGATTAAGGCCTCGGAAGTCGATGCAGACTTTGATCTGCCTGTTCTTCTTCCTGACTTGGATAAATCCCAAACCCCAGTAGTAGATCCCACCATGTCCAAAACTCCTATTCAACTAAATAGGCTAGATTCTTGAATATGTTATTGTATGTGACCCTCTAGGCCCTTATCTAGATGGTAGTGAATAGTATTCACAGACCAAGAGCGGGATCTAGCAACCCATCAAGGCCCCTTAAGAGATAAAGATTGTCACAGTAGGGACAGCCAACCTATGAACATGCATTGTGTAATATAATCTCTTTGTTTTTAATATATAATAAAGCATGACACACTCATGTGTCATCGCCCTTTTCTTGCTTTATTGTTTGTTGATTTAACTGGATGAATTACCCTCGACTGCCATGACCATGGTCATATAAAGGTATTGCTATCCATATCAACATGGCCTGAGATATATTACTTCCATAACCCAGAAATGAAAAATCCTTTCTTGACCATTCTACCAATTCCATGCCATCAATGACACATTCAACACAAACTAACATTCCATGACTTCATTGCCATGGTTTTCTTCTTGTATCAAAGTACACAATCAAATAACATATATTGGTAATGATATCAAGTTTGGAGACCATTACAAATGATTGTAGATAGAAACATGCAATGAAACCCAAAAGAGGAGAGTGAAAGGTTCCTTTACCTTAAAAGAGGTGAGTGAAAGGTTCCTTTACCCCCGCATAACAAAATGGAAACTAGAAGACATAACATAAAGGAAGTCATGACTAAAAGAGGAGAGTGAAAGATTCCTTTACCTTAAAGAGTAACTTCAAAAGCTCGAAGGTTGGGACCTTGGGGGGTTTTAGGGAACCTTGGGAGGAGAACAGAGCTTCATGGAGGAGGATTTTGGAATGAAAGTAATGAAGGAATGAGTTGGTATTTATAGCAAAAGTGAAGGAATATTTTATTAATTTCCAAGGGACACCTCATCAGTGGTATTTACAAAATAATGTGCTTTCCCATGGTATTGGACCATTATATTGTTCACTTAGGAAACCTCATAACATATCTTACTATTAAAAAGTCAACCAAAATTATTACATCATGATTACATCACTAATGATGTCATTAAACACATCGAAACTCCAAACTGTATCGTTACTATTCATCAAAAAACAAAACATTTTATAAAAAAAAAAATTCACTCTAACCTAAAATCGATGATCTGAATTCAAAATTGAACTCCATTTTATGAAAATAATTTTCTAATTATGAGATACTTAATTTTTAAGTAAAAACACTATTTACCTAAAAAATACTAATACTTAACTAATAATTTTTGAAACAGTTATTTACTTATTCTATTATATCACATTACCATTCAAGATTCCTAAATTATAATTATACTTAATTAAGTAAGGTTACTGTTACATTGGCCACATTACTATTCATAAGGGTAATATTACTATTCATAAATCACTATTCAACAAAAATTAAGTTGATCTTATTAGAATCTAAATTTATTATTGATCAAAACTATCGAAGACCATTTTTTGAAAATTGTTTCACATTATTAATTTTTTAAAGTATTAAAAAAATATTTTAAAATACCCTTTTTGAAATATTCATCAATAATATGGAACTTCTATAAATTAATCCTATATTTATTTTTACATTTGAAATTTACAAAATTTACCATAATAAGAAATAAAAATTTTATTTATACAAGAGGATTGCACAAAGTAACTAAGGCCTCATTACATAGACCCTTATAACACCTACATAGGACCTCAGAGTAAGGTGTGATATGGTGATAGAATCTTGGGGTGACTTAGACAACATTGCCCGAGTGGTGATTTTTATCAGCTTGAACTTCTCTACCATAGGTGATTTCATTCAAGCTACACATGGTGAAGCTCAGCTTGAGCTTGGTCCAGAGAAAAGCCTAGTGACGCAACCTCCTTCCTAAGCTCTGACAGATGGGCTTTGTATGACCCGAGTCTACTGGATGAGACCATCAACTACTCTTTCTATATTAATTAACCATGATAATTTTTATTTATAAACAATAATCATAATGTTAAGAGTATAGTTTCCAATGGTCATATTGACCAACAATCATATAATAGTCAAAACCCAATGGTCTCATTTTAATTATACTCATTTAATTAATTAAAGTATATAGTTTTTTTAGTATAAAATAAAATAACAAACAAATTCAGGAAACGAATATTATTCAAAAGTTTGGGTCATTACATTATTCCCCCCTTAATAAATCTCATCCCTGAAATTTTAAATCATACCCTCAGAAGAGAAAAGGTGTGAGTACTTATGCCTCACAGAGTTCTCTGGTTCCCATGTGGCTTCTTCATATTTGTGGTTCCTCCATAACACCTTAACAAGGTGGGTAGTCTTGTTGTGTAGAACCTTGTTTCTATGTTCCAAGATCTCCACTGGATTCTCTTCATAAGAGAGGTCATGTTCCATTTGTACCAACTCTGGATTTAGTACATGTGAAGGTTTAGTTATGTACTTACTCAAGAGGGATATATGGAATACATCATGAACATGTGCTAGATTTGGAGGAAGTTCAAGCCGATAGGCCACTTCTCCTACGTGATCAAGGATTTCATAGGGGCCAATGTACCTAGGGCTGAGCTTCGCTTTTTTTCCAAACCACATGACCCTCTTCCATGGTGAGATTCGAAGAAATATTTTTTCACAAACATCAAACTCCAAGTCCCTTCGACGGTTGTAAACATAGCTCTTTTTCCAACTCTGAGAAGCCTTAATGTGTTACTGGATGACATGGACCTTTTCCGTCATCTCTTGCACAATATTAGGACCAATAATATTTATCTCACCACCTTATCCCAACAAGTATGAGTTCTACATCGCTTCCCATATAGAGCTTCATAGGGTGCCATTTGAATGCTTGAGTGGAAGCTATTGTTGTAAGAGAACTAAACTAAAGGGAGATGTTGGTTCCATCCACCTTTAAATTTCATTGAGTATATTCTTAACATTTCCTAGAGTGTTTGAATAGTCCTTTAAGATTGGCCATCAGTTTGGGGGTGATAGTTCATACTGAAATTCAATTCGGTGCTCAAAGCATGTTGAAGACTTCTCCAAAATTTTGATGTGAACCTTGGATCACGATCAGATACGATAGAAAGTGGAACTCTATGCTACCTTACCACTTCTTCCATGTAAATCCTGGCAATTTGATCAAGAGATAAATCTTCTTGAATGGAGATAAAATGGGTAGTCTTTGTGAGACGGTCCAAAATAACCCATATTGCAATGTTTCCTTTGGAAGTTCTCGAAAGACTAGTGGAAAAGTTCATAGTGATATTTTCCCACTTCCATGCTGGTATGGGTAGTGGTTGCAATACCCTTTTAGAAAGTTGTCTCTATGCCTTCACTTACTGACATACCGATCACTTTGAAGTGTAGTAAAAAATATCCCTTTTCATATTATCCTACCAATAATGATCACGAAGGTCTCTATACATTTTTTTACTCCTAGGATGTATAGAGAAAGTAGAGCTATGAGCTTCATCCATCATCTCCTTATTTATTTTTGTAACAGATGGAACACATAGTCTTGTAAGAAATTTCAGTACACCTTTTTGATCAATATTGAACTCAGGAAACTTCCCATCCTTCATAGCCTCAAACTTCTTTTGTAATAAAAGATCTTCTTTATAAGCTTTCTTGATCTTCTCTAGTAATGACGGTTGAGAAATCATTTGGGATAGAGTTGTTGAAATCCCTTCCCTTATAATTCCCATGTCCATCTTTACTTGGTTATTGATCAAAGGATCTATTTGAATCCTCATCATGGAAAGAACAATTGGGTCTTTCCTACTTAATGCATCAGTGACTTTGTTTTCTCTTCTAGAATGATAATCAATTGAACAATCATAGTCTTTGAGAAGTTCCAACCATATCCCCTATCTCATGTTCAATTTATTTTGTGTGAAAATATAATTCAAACTTTTATACTTTGTATATATATCACATTTCTTCCCATAAAGATAGTGCCTCCATATATTCAGAGTAAAAATGACCGTAGCCTGCTCCAGATCATGCGTAGGATATTTCTGCTCATGATTCTTCAACTGTTGAGATACATAAGCAACGACTTTGTCATTTTTCATGAGGACACACCCAAGACCTTTTAGAGATTCATCACTAAAAATAACGAATACTTCTCCACTTGAGGGCATAGTTAACATGGGTGCAGTAACCAATCTCTTCTTCTTCCCTTGGAAACTTTCCTCACACCCCTTTTTCCAGATGAACTTGACCCCTTTTCAAGTTAACTTGGTTAATGGATTAGAAATTTGTGAAAAGTTTTTCACAAACCTCCTATAATATCCCATTAATCCAAGGAAAATATGAATCTTAGTTATTTTTGTTGGCTGAGGCCACTCCTCTACAACCTTTGTCTTTGCAGGGTCAACTGTGATTCTTTCATTGGTTACAATGTGCCCCAAGAAAGAAACTTGTTGTAACCAAAATTCACATTTTCTGAACTTTCCAAAAAGCCTATCCTTCTGTAGATTTTGCAAAATAACCCTTATATGATCCTCATGCTCCTCGCGACTTTTGGAATATATCATAATATCATCAATAAAAACTACCACAAAGTTATCAAGGTAGTCCTTAAAGACTCTATTCATAAAATCCATAAAAATAGAAGATACATTAGTCAGTCTGAAGGGCATAACAACAAAATCATAATGACCATATCTTGATCAGAAGGCAGTTTTTGGAATATCTTCTCTATTCATCCTCAGTTGATTATAACCAGAATGAAGATCAATCTTAGAGAAGAATTAGGCCCCACAAATTTGGTCAAATAAGTTATCAATTCTTGGAAGAGAGTATTTGTTATTCACTATGATCCCATTTAGTTCTCTATAATCAATGCATAGCTGCATCGATCCATCCTTCTTCTTCACAAAGAGAACAAGTTCTCCCCAAAGAGACACACTCGGTCAGATAAACCCCTTCTTCAAAATATATTGGAGTTGTTTCTTTAATTCCTTCTGCTCCACATTTTCCATCCTATATGAGGTCTTTGATATCGGATGAGATCCAGGTACGAGTTCATTGTAGAACTCTACCTCTCTTTCCTGGGGAGGTATGGGTAACTCCTCAGGAAACACATCAACATATTCCTAGATGATGGGGACACTTTCTATCCTTATAGTCCCATTTCCTTCTTCTTATTCACTAATAAACTCTATAAAGAAGGATATAGGAGGTTCTTATAGACAAATATTAGGTTGATATATCTCTCCTTAGAAGATAACTTTAGGTTTTCCATTCAATATACTAAGATTTCCTTGCTTATACATTTGATCTTAGCATTATACTTTGAGATCCAGTCCATTCCTAGTATAATGTCGAATTCCAACATGATAATGACTACTATATTTGTGATAAGATTGTGCTCACTAAAGTAAATACTAGTGTTTCTAAACACTAATGATGTTTGGATAATCCCTCTAGGAGTCTCGATTGATAACTCTATTTTTAGAAATTCAGGGGTTGATTCTAAATTCTTTACAAACTTGTAGGAAATAAGGGAATGTGTAGAACCAGAATAAAAAAAGTACTTTCTAGCTTTGAGAGAACAACAAGAGTATCTACCGCCACATCATTTGGAGATTTAACATCAGCTATCGTGATAGCAAAAGCACGACCTTGCTCTCTTGTCCTTTTCTGAGGCTGATGATGGTTCCCCTCCACTGCCCTCAGATTTGGACAGTGATTGGAAAAGTTCCCAAGTTATCCACACTTATAGCATTGGACATCAAATAGATCCTACACCATCTTCCCCTTGTTGTTAGTGTTGGGAAGTTGTGGATTCACCTCACTACAAAAATTCCCCGCAATATGGTCATCTCTTCCACACTTGAAGCACTTCCTGCTCTCGAGCAGGCAATTCCTTGAATGCTTTTCCCACATTTATTATATGTGGGACATTGCACTTGCTTGAATCATCTTCCCTAATCGAAGCTCCTCCCTAAGCTTGGATCCATTGAACTATTCTTTTCATTGGATTTATGAGACCACTGCGTCTCACCAAACTCCAGTTCGACTTTCATTGCACTCTGTACGATCTCCTTATAGCTGTCATAGTCTTGATTGGATAGATTATTCTACAGATGATATCTCAGTCCAACAAAGAATCTATCAACCTTCCCATTAGGATCCATGACAAATATTGAGGTGTAATGGGAATTTCTTGTGAATTTCATCTCGTATCTTCCAACAGATTCATTCTCCTTCTAATTTATCTCAAGAAACTCCTTCTCCATTCTTATTCTCATATAACAAGGGAAATAATTATTAAAGAAGATCCCTATAAACTCTTCCCACTCCCTAGCTTCAACCTCCACTCTTGGACTCATGTTTTTAACAAGATCCCATCACTGATCAACTTCTCCCTCTAAGCAGTAAACATCCAGGGTGATTTTCTCTTGTTTAAAACAGCGGAGTATAGAAAAGATATTATCGATAGAGCTGATCCATTGTTCAAAAATCAATGGGTCAACATATCCATTGAAGGTTGGTGGTCAATGATGTATAAAGGACTCAACATAATGTTATTCCCTTCGCGGTGATATTGGTCTCTTATCTTGATTCAAGTTATTTCTCACAACTTGAGTCAGTTGGTTCATCATTTTCATAAAAGTTTCCATTCCAACTTCCATCAGAGGGCCATCAGTGCATGGTCCATTTCGGTCACCATTTGCATAGTTCCTCCTATTTCCCTCCATTTTCTAAAAGAAAAAAACCTTAGTTAGAATCTTATTTCATTTATTAATCCTTTAACTATAAAGGATTTTATGTCTTAAAACTTCATGCTTAAACAATTACATTTCTCTATAAATCCTTCATAATGATTTATAAAAATCTTGTGATTAACCAAACATATCCCCCAGGAGTGTCAAACCAGGAGTGTAGAAAAACCCATTGTCGTGTACCAGGATAACCTGGATTAAGCTTGAAACTCCTTGTCAGAGTTTTTACTCCTAGATATATCTGTGTCGGATCCACATCTACTTATTCATATCCAAATAAGGATTTATTTGTTTGGAAACCACTTACTTAATATTTCAAAAAAAAATAAAGGAAATTTTCATATTTTTAAACTTTTATATAAGGTTCTTCATAAAGTTTTCATAGACTAATTTCCAAAAATAACTAAACTATCCATTGATACCAACTATGAAATCCTGCCTTTTTGTTACATAACTTTCCATTACATTTTACAAACAGAGGATCTTTAAAGTCTAGTGTCTTGGAAATAATGAGCATAATACATGAAAAACTAAAACAATCTTTTAAATTCCTTTGAAAAGATTTTTTAAAAGTTCATCCTATGTACAATTACTGCATCTCATAACTTGGAGACATACATCAAAGGAAAGTGTAAGCAGAAGGCCTAGTAAGGAAAGCAAAGGAATCAGTTTACTTGTGATATAAATAAGAACTTGATGAAAAACATAAAGACATGAGAAATGTAATAAGAGGAATATCATAATAAAAATAACATGAATCATAACTTTAATATTTGGATACAACATTTAATTTAGACATTCATGAACATATCACCAAGGTTCATCCCCAATGTTTCATAAAAATTACCAGGGTTATTCACCAAGGTATCGTGAAACTTGTCATATTTAGAGATTAAATTCTTTACCAAATTCATTGGAGCGATAATAGATAGAACACATAATATATATTTATTTTTATGCGAGACACATAGATCATAAACAAACATTTCATAAATAACCCAAAAAGAATAAAATAAATGGGTTTTATTTCAAAATCGTGATGTTTTAAAAGTGCTTAAAAATAAGATTATTATGTCATTTATAACCCATAGAAAGGGAGTGATGGTTATATGTATGTCAATTTCAGAATCAAATAGATCAATTTTATGTCTTGATGAATACCCCTTGAAATGAAAATAGATTTGGGTATTCACTTAAATAAAACAAGACAATTTCTTGAGAAAAAGAGAGAGATTTTGAGAAGAAAATTTTGTACCATAACGACTACATAACATGTTTTTAGAAAACATTAAAAAGAGAGCAGACAGGGGTAACCCACTCATAAATAAATCATAATAAATTATAATGATAGAATATAATTTAAATAAGATCATGGTATGGATGTTTGAATGACATACCACATGAAAAGGAAACTTGAAAGAAAAGAGAAGATGTGATTTATTTTATGAAAATTTAGCAGCCTAACGATGTCACTTAAAAATTCAGAAAATCAATTGATGAGAGTGGAAAGGGAGTCTCATCAATTGGACATGAAATGGATAGTGATAATTATATATAAGAACATATGCCCATATAATAAAATGGAAACTAGAAGACATAACATAAATGAAGTCATGACTAAAAGAGGAGGATGAAATGTTCCCTTACCTTAAATAGTAACTTCAAAAGCTCGAAGGTTGGGACCTTGGGGGGATTGGGGGAACCTTGGGAGGAGACCAGAGCTTCATTGAGGAGGATTTTGGAATTAAAGGAATGAATGAATGGATTTATATTTATAGAAAAAGTGAAGGATTATTTTATTAATTTCCAAGGGACACCTCATTAGTGGTATTTTAAAAACCATGGGCTTTCCCATTGTATTTTCCCATGGTATTGACTACTTATTACACCTCGTAACATATCTTACTATTCACAAGTTGACTAGAATTATTACATCTTGATTACATCACTAATGATGTCATTAAAGGCACAGTAACTCAAAACTGTATTTTTACTGTTCACCAAAAAACAAAACATTTTATAAAAAACTCATAAATTCACCCTAACCTAAAATAAATGCTCTGAATTCAAAAATTAACTCTATTTTATGAAAATAATTTTCTTATTATTAGATATTTAATTTTTAAGTAAAAACACTATTTACCCAAAAAATATTTATACTTAACTAATAATTTCTGAAATAGTTACTTACTTATGCTATTATATCACATTATCATTCAAGATGCCTAAATTATAATTATACTTAATTAAGTGAGGTTACTATTTCATTGATCACATTACTATTCATAAGAGTAATATTACTATTCATAAATTACTATTCACCAAAAAATTAAGTTGATCTTATTAGAATCTAAATTTCTTACTAATCACAATTGTAGAAGACCATTTTTTGAAAATCATTTTACATTATTAATTATTTAAAGTATTAAAAAAATATTTTAAAATAACTTTTTTCCAATATTCATTAATAATATGGAACTTCTATAAATTCATCTTATATTTATTTTGACATTAAAAATTCACAAACTTTTCCATAATAAGAAACAACAATTTTAATTATACAAAAGGATTACACAAAGCAACAAAGGCCTCGTTACATAGCCCCTTATAGCACCTACATAGGACCTAAGAGTAAGGTGTGCTATGGTGATGGAATCTTGGGGTGGCTCAGACAACATTGCCCAAGTGGTGATTTCTATCAGCTTGAACTTCTCCCGTAGGTGATACCGTTCAAGCTTCTTATGGTGAAGCTTAGCTTGGTCTTAGTCTAGAGAAAATCCTAGTGACGCAACCTCTTTCCTAAGCTTCGACAAATGAGTTTCGTATGACCTGAGCCTACTAGATGAGGCTATCAACTTCTCTTTATATATTAATTAACCATGATAATTTGTATTTATAAACAATAATCATAATGTTAAGAGTATAGTTTCCAATGGTCATATTGACCAATGGTCATATAAAATTCGAAACCCAATGGTCTCATTTTAATTACACTCACATCATTAATTAAAGGACATAATTTTGTTGAGTATAAAATAAAATAACACACAAATTCAGGAAACAAATATTATCCAAAAGTTCAGGTCATTACAAAACATGTGGTGTTCCTATTGGTGGACCAGTCCTCATGATCTCACCACTAGAGATCACCAAGTGCGAACTTCATGAGAAGAAGTTTTAATTATTATGAGCCTCCAACATCTGATAGTCAAACATCTATTATATCCAATCAGTAAGATGTATCTAGGCCATATAACATATATTTAAGATCAATGTCATAGTATTTTGAGGTTCTCATTATATCCTGAGATCTGCTATAACCTCTTGACACGACAATTAATCTTTGGACATTACCATTTCAATAGTGGACGCAGAAAAGTCTACACTATAATGGTAAGATAAAGTCACATATAGCTAACTGTATACATGACATGGTAATCAAAATCATTGAATAGTTGGGTCTAGGGCACCCACTATTTCAACACTCCCACGTGCACTCGAGCCAACTTGATAACCAAACATCTTAGCTACTCACATGATGAACATCGTGTTTCTGTTGAGTAACGACTTTAGCTATTGGGTCCACCATGGTTCTGCCACATGGCAATTCTGCTATAGCAACCTCATCTCCTTGAGTAAAACTTCTCAAGAGATGGTATCCCGAGTATATCCCTTTTGACCACTATCATATCTTGACATCTTGGCTAGTAATAATATCATAATTACATTATTATAATACTTTTCTCACCATGAGTGATTCTAAGAACTGTAATATGTCATTGCATTTAACTACTTCTTAACTGCCTTAGAAGCTACAATGTACTCGGTATTTGTAGGTTTGGCCACCACTGGATTATATGAGCTTTAATCACTTATCATCTTTATCCTAACTAAGATAGTAGATCACATTGATCTATTAAAGACTAGTTTGTATCCCAGAAAACTAGTATCCTTTCTTCTCTACTTACTAGGTACATATCTTTTGTACTTTTTCAAGTACAATTAGATAGTTTTGATTACATCCCTTATAGTTCTCCTAGATCTAACTTATATTTTCCTATTGTAAAATATAACTTGGAAATATCGGTTCTTGTACATATCATGGTATATGTGATTGATCAATCGCTTCGACGTATGGATTTAACTCATCATGTTTATCTCTTCTCATGTCCTGGACATGACAACCTGAAGAGATTATGCCCTATGACATAGGCAATAATTCATCTCTTAAATTGTTCCAACTTATATTTTTCAATACAATGTCACTGTATGTACGATTGACTAGGACCAAGAAACCTATAGATCTACCTTAGTAGATCCTATTTCCTAGAACTTAGGTTTCTACTTTAAGACAATCACTGGAGAAGAAATTTTTATTTTGGTCTTAACTAACTATAATACCAATGTTTGTTTTCCATATGTTACCAAACATATTTCTTCTTGGAAAACCTTAACTCTCCCACTAACCTCTGGTAGACACATGACAAACATTTTTTGCAAATATATATTCTATGATCTTATTTTTTACTTTAATCTAAAAATGGATTTCAGTAACTTGTAATCTTTATTAGCATTCTGTGACATGACCATCCATTTCTGGTTGCATCATATAGACACCTTCCACGACTGGTGGTCATGACATCCCATGCTAAATGATATGATCATAGATATTAGCTATGATAAGTAAAATTATAATGAATTTAAGCATAATGACTTGGTCAAACCAATCGAGCCATATTGGTACTAAGCTTGTACCATCCATGTATCAACTCACTTGAATACCCACCACAATATTTAAAATAATAAGCCCCTTTTCACTTTGATACATGAAATCCATTAATTGGTCTTATCGATTTTAGCTAATTTCCATATACTACTTACTTGTAGGAAATATTATTTATATTTAATAATATATCACCATCTGCGGTGAATATAAAAACCATCACCACATTTTTATCCTTCCTACGTAGTATGTGTCTTTGGAACATACTCTGTTCCACATTTTCTTGTGGAACCAGTTCCTATATCAACTATTTTTGCATCTTGATCTTTGACTAAACACAAGTCAATATAGCTCCCACTATATCTAATAGAGATGTTCACCCATATATAGAAGTGTAGTCTATCACTTGACTAAACTTTTTCTATCTTAGGGATTTATGTAATATCCTAAGCAATCATTAGGATAAGTACCTTAGATGCACTATGTGTTTATCTTGATGCAAGTTTTTTTGTATCCGAACAAACTATTTTCATCCAAACACATGTCATTATGAAATAATGGATTTACATCATACAATGAATCGTATGATATCCATTTTTCATTTTAGTTGGCATATGATTATGGGATTACACCTTTATTTTCAAAGCATTTCATGAAATATAATGGAAGTTTCTGCAAGTTGTAACATTGATACTACTTACATCAAAATTTTGATGTAAAACATATTCATTTAAGAATTGATCCACACTACATGTTTGTTGATCAATGTTGATATGTAAGACTTCATCATCATTACTCCTAATTAACATCAATGTCGTGATGTCGATAAGGTATTGTGCATTTAGGAATTAATCCACGCTACATTATCATGATTGATGAATGCTTGGTTGAGATGTTCTTTGGTATCCCAAACCAAAATAAACTATATCTCCTAACCATGCATATACTTCACTTTATTATTGCTTAATTACTTAAAGTAATCTTATGAAGTATATATACCTCTATCTTATACTTGGAATAGTTTACGCTTACTTGTTGAACTATTTCCAAAATATTTTTGATACACCTTTATTTCTAAAGGAACCTTTGTCCAAACTAAAGATGTTGATAATACCAAAATTATTTAGTTGTACCGAGCCTAAATACCATACTTGGTATATTCATGACGTCCACTTTTAGTATTACTTGACAAAGAATTATCTTGTCACAACTGGGTATAAGTCTTACATTTATATTCATCACTTATTGCCTATGATTCATGTATCACTGAACTAGTGATTTAGTTTACAAAAAACAACATTCATTCCAGAACCTGAAAGAATATCTCCTTTCATCCAAGGACACATGATATTAATGTTTGTTGTTATACTCAATAATAGTTTTACATGAATCTTTCACTTGGCAATTAAAGAAGTCATTTAATCTCATCACTGGCTTAGGTATCACCCTTTCATAGCCACTTGGAGAATACACTTGACTTCTATAAAGGTTTCTATACATACTTGGTAACTATATTTAAATAAAAATATGTAAAAGGCATATAGTATTAAATACCCAAGTAGTAAAAAAGGAAACATTACATTGATGAATATGCCAGATGTAGAAGCAGAAACTTGCTTCTTTAAATTAGTTTATTGCTTTTAAGCTTCCATAGTATTATTTTATAATATGAAATTCAAATAACTTTTGTTAATACCCCATTAATTGAAGGATGTCACGAATGTGCCATTGGAATTACTTGCATATTTTCCTTTTCACATTTTCGTTCAATTTATTCGCCATAAGAATTAAATATGAAATTATCATTGATATTCTTATTATCTTGGAAAACCTTACCTAAATTGGTAATGAAGTGTTTACTCAATACTTGTCCATTTTGTAACTTAAAATGAGACTTGAGTAATGTGGTGAAAATGATATGAGAAAGTGATCTATTTAAATATCATGATCAATCTTTCAATTTTACACATGCTGGTGTAACCATTGCCTTATTCATATCATTACTCCACTTTCTCCTTGAAAACATCTTTGAGATGAGACTTCATGTTATATCATCCATGTCCTGGTGTAGCAACCACAAATGACACCGAGCATTGATGGAAGTATTATGATATAACTATCATATTTTTTGTACATTAGTCTCCTATAAGCAATTTTCACCATCGCTTCTTGAGATAGTTTAACAGTGTTATGGACACTAGCACCTTGAGTTTCCTATATCATAGTACTATGTGCACACGCTTGTACTATTCATGGATACTCGTGTCAGTGTGGGCATTTACTTTGTCCAATATAATATCGCATTTTTTAATCTTGTGGTATAACTTTCCATTTTTATACAAAAATGAATTTTAGCATATGAGTTCTTTTTATCTGGATTATCAATTTAGACATTTTGATTAATTACTTAAATCATTTAATGTCTCCCACTATTTTATTGGATTCTAATAACCCTCTATGCTAGAATCATAATAATCTATCGCTTGAGTATTCTAGTGGTAAGGATCACTAAACCACCCCTCATAGTCTACAAGCTATGGCTACACCACTACTTGGAGGGTTCTTGGTGGAATTTTGGCTGACCGTCCACTTTAACTTGCAGTTCCTTGATCTGTTGAGTGAAGTCCCATCTTCTAAAATCAAAACTTGATTTACTCAATGCTTGCCTCCAAAATTACAACAATCTAGCTATGACTATTTCTTTGCTACAATTTTAGTTAAGTCAACCCATCACTCTTATAAGGACTCCCTGATAGTAAGATACACCCTTAGCTATGGCATGACCAACACCCCAAACACCCAGTTTTGTCTAAATTTAAATAACATAAGGCTATTTATAATTAATATATAATGGAGTGTTTTATTATTTTTAGTGTGAAGAAAGAAATAATTTTCTATTTTTATAAGCATATACTATGTGATCTCACTCACAACTGACCATGCAATAAATATAAATTTAATCGCATGACATATTCATTTTATCTTACATGCTTGTTTATTATTATATTATGTGATCGGGCAATAAAATACACATACACAAAATAATAAACCATACAAAACAAAATGAACACATGATCATGATCTGGTTCTAATGGTTGATCCAATGAGTGAATAATGGACCAACTGAAACCCTAGGGGTAAGTACCTTTAGTTTCATGGCTTGTAACTTGAATAAAAAATCTACTCATTCAATGCATCCAACTCCTGTCTGGTGCATCACCATCACTTGGTGAAAAGTGCGTCATACCTCATCTCATCATTATACAACATTACTCACACGCAGACGAGGGGGTCTTAGGGTATAAAATACAACTATGAGAATGGGTGTACATGCCCTTATACATATAATGACACTTGCGATGATATGCAGATAACCTTTTATTTAATTAAAATCATTATTAAAAAACCATTGAAATAAATAAATAAATAAATGAAAATAAATAAATAACCACCAGACATGTATTGGTCGGTCTCCAGCTCATGATCAACAAACACATTAAACTCGCATATATGAACTAAATGCAAAAATAAAAATTAAACTCGCATTAAAATAAGCTTGAGGGAATTTAATTGAATTAAAAAATTTCACTCTATTTTTTTAATTCAATATTTTTATATTGTTCGATCCCATTTAATTAATTTAATTTTTAAAACTAAAAATTAAATTAATTAACTAATTTAATTATTCAACAAATTAAATTAATTACACCGCTTATAAATTTTTAAAAACCAAAAATTAATATTAATTTAATTTAATATTCAACTGTAATTAAATTAATTAAATTAATTAATTTTTTAATAAATTAAAACACCCGATCCCTTAAAACTTTGGGCAGGGCCTATGCAGGTCAGGGAGAACCTCCACATGCCCAGTTTGGGCTGTACCGACCCCGTGTAGGGGAGTCCTGGACCGGGCCGACCCATCCAAGACCATTCTGGGCTGGGCAGACCTGCCTGGACCTATTTCGTGGCAGTCAGGTTACCTGTCTGCTAGGAAGACTGTAAGAACCCAAATCTTCTTTTCAGGTATGAGTTTTATTTTCAAGATGTTTTTGAGGAAAATGGGAAGAAGTAAAGTTTTAGGAGTACACACCATGTACTTCCTTGTACACGCCGTGTACTTTGGCACCGAGTCCAGGCCATGTTTGGCCATGTCACGACCACGCACACGACCACGTGACGACGTGGCAGGACTACCTAAAGCGGGGATTGGTAAAGGCATATATACGCCATGTACTTTTAAATGTCACACCATGTAATTTTCTTTTTAATTGATTAAACGGACTAGGGTCACGTCTAATCGATAGAAACATCTTCTTCTCGACTCGTCTTGTCTAGGAGAGATAGATATCACCATTTCTTCCTGAAGCCCCTAATCGACCGTCTATGCTTTGAATCAACCGTCGTCGATTGCATTTGAATCACCACGGTGAATTCTTAATTATTCTAGAGCCTCATCTCTTGATTTATCCTATTTTGTGAGATCTCATTGGTTGAGAGTTTTAGGCATTTTTATAGATCTAAGATGTTCTAGGTCGAATCAAAGGCTGAGATTCAACTATATTGATCATACAACACCGAGGTAGGTGGTTTGTGCCTTTCCGTAGTTTTTCTTCGAATTATATATGCAAAATTGCCCAATACCCTAGTTCGGGGTATTGCATGTTTAGAGATTTTAACCCTATTGATGCCTACTATGCTTGTTTTCTTGAGTTAGGGCTCTTGTTTATAAATAGGGTTATTTTTATTTTCTATGGAGGTCTTATCCCATGTTTGATTTGATCTTGACCATTTGGCCTAGATTTCCCTATTAGGCTGCTTTCTTTCCATGCCTAGTGTTGTTAGGATGTAGTGATATTATCTGGTATGCTATGATATGCTTTGTAGATGTTTATCCCAGTAGTAATGTTAGGATTACTTTGGCTGCTGAATATCATTTGTGCATGATTTCTTACATAGGTCTGTGGGAATCTGGTGTAGTTAGACCATAGGGGGAATGGACGCTGAGAGCTTCCCCAGAGTATCTGTTATAATTTTCACATTGTGAGACCATAGGGGGGATGAATGTGAGTTCTCACTCAGAGTTTCTATAGTTACACATTGCGAGACCACAGGAGGAATTGGACATTGAGTGATTTCCCAGAGTGTCTATAGGTTACTGATAAAAGACCACAGGGGGAATTGAGGGTGAGTGCTTCCTCATAGAGTCTTTGTTAAGATGAACCAGAGGGGTTAGACTATGAGAACTTCCTAGAGGGTTACTTGATATTGTTTGGTTGTTTATTTAGTAAAGGTAAATGAATGTAGTTAAAACTGTAGGATTGTTTTCTTTTGAGTACTTCCTTGTTTATTACTTTATTTTTCACATTGTCTGCCATATATATTCACTAACAGTTAGGCATATATCTTTGGGTGGTTGCTTAATGGGATTCATCTTGCACCCTGTTTGGGTCATGATTTTAGGCTCAAATAGATTATACTGTTGTAGGTATAGATAAGGGAATACACCCTTCTACTTCAGGTACTTGATTACTGTGGAGCTAGAGAGCATGAGACCAAGCTGAGGCTTGCGATGCTGCTGGAGTTGGTTACTTGTTTTCCTTTATACTTGAATTTAGTATTGTATTACAACATTGTGACTATTTGGATACTTTCCTAGATACTTGTTACATTCATCATTATTTATATATATATGCTTTAGTTGTTTATTACTTTCAGTATTCCATTGTTTTCTCATTGTATGGTATTACTGCTTCTGCTATTGTTATATAATTACCATTCCACTGTGTTACTCTTCCAATGAGGGCATAGTTTCCCCACTATCACACCCAAGGACCTCACTTTTAGTCAGTATTCTATGATGTTAGGGGAAATGCACTTAAGGCCATGTGACCAACTAGTTACGGGGTACCTTTTGGTGACACCTGGAACTGGGACGTTACAAAGTGGTATCAGAGGAAATTATTTTATTCTTGACTTACTGTTTGGAGCCTATACCTAAGGATAAGAAGGAATAGGTAGTTGGTAATAAGTTGTGCCTAGGAGTAGCTATCCTGTGTATAGGGAAAAGCTAATTTACCTTGATTATTGCAATTTTATGGTTTTTCAATTATTACAGTTGATTTGATTTCACCGTTGAGTGATTCACATGTTTTGTGTTGTTATTGTTGATATTATTAAGGTTCTATTTCTGTTTCAACCCATGAGATGAGGGTATTCCATCTCATGAATCATATAGGAACCTTTTAGAGATCACATGTCATGCATTCTTGTCATGCCATTTAGGGTGCATTATCGATTTCATGTTGTTGTGATAGATTTTGTGCTAGAGATGCATGCTGCTGTGATAGATGACTTGATAGAATATCTACTGTTTGATACGTTATTGCTAATGTTTAAAGTTTCATTTGAATAAACTCCAAACTTTGGTTCCTGATGTGTTATGGGCCCTCATGGATCATAATTTGGTGAATCATGTGATTGATTTCACTATTATACCTTGTAATATACATTAATAAGATTTCAAGCTTTGATTTGTGGGGAGTATGGCCTCCCACGGGTCGTAATTTGACATTTTTATACTTGTTTTATTGTTTTTATGGGGTTCTGGAGTAGTTTCCGAGGCTTACTATCTAGAAAAACCTAGAATACATAGTGTGTAATGATGAATATACACCATGTAACCTTCTGTTTGGGAGGGAACAACTTTTTAGAAGTACACGCCATGTGCTCTATGTACATGCTGTGTAATCCTTAAATCATGTGACTGGATGTGTGGGAAGAGACACGAGGTTGGGAAATCTTTGGTGACACATGTTGTGTAATAGGCGTACATGCCGTGTTGTATAGACCGTGTGTCTAGCCATGTGACTAATGACACGAATGGATGAAACTCAGGTAGTACACGCTGTGTTCGGCTTAAACACACTGTGTAGAGTCAACTGTGTAACTGGACATGTGACTAACGACACGGGTCAGTGAAAACCTTCTAGTACACGCCATGTCTGGAATGAACACACTGTGTAGTTTTTTTCTAGGTGAACTGTGTGGCTTAGCCATATAGAGGAACTCGGGTAGGGGGAATCGATTTAAGTACACACCGTGTCCTTGGGAGGAACACGAAATGTGTTGGGGTGTTACAAAACCAGTTTTGGTAGAAGTACACACCCATATAAAGGATTAAGGGAACACACCGTGTAGGGTACATACACATCGTGTATCCCTATTTTGTTAAACTTGATTGTTTTCTTCTCCTGTTATTTTCATGCACTTCTAAGTTTTAGTTCCCGATAATCTTGAATTGAGGTGTGTGTTTGACCTTGCAGAGTCATGCCACCGAGATGTCCTCTGGTTGTTCACCAAATATTGGGCAATGATCAGACATTGGACATGGCTAGTCAGAGACTAACAATAGATCCTCCTATCGTGCCTGTCTTGACACCAGCTGTTATTCTAGACACAGGTGCTAATGCAAAGTTCCAAGAAGGCTTCATGAGGTTTATGCAGACCTTCAGGGGAGCACTGCATCCTGCTCTGTCTATGGCAGAGTTGGCGTAGGTCTTTTAGTAGCAGAATCCTCCCATTTTCTCAGGGGATGGAGGAACTCAGGCTTCAGAGTCATGGTTGGAAGCCATGTTGTCGATTTTGAAGCATCTGGAGACACCTCCAAAGAGGAGGGTGAAGCTCGCTACATATATGCTTTGGGATTCCGTTAAGAGATGGTGGGATGTGATATCATAAGCAGGGCACCGGTAGGGTATGTCTTGGGATGAGTTCCAACGTTACTTTTATTATTACTTCTACCCAGAGACTTTGAGGGCCGACTGAGCTTGAGAGTTCTTGAGTTTGGAGTAGGGTACTCTCTCAGTAATGGAATATTCTTCTCGCTTCATAGAGCTGAAACACTTCACACCCATTCCAGGGGGTTATGAGTTATTCCTGGAGATGAAGATTGAGGATGGTCTCAAGCATGACATCCGATCTCAGGTGAACATCTTTAGGTTGACTTCCATCACTTATATAGTCAACTAGGAACTGATCACGAAGCATAACCTAAGGGATTCTAAAGCTGTGAGCTAGGGCGGCTTGACATCTGGAGTTGGTACCCCTCTAACTTACAACAAGAAGAGCCATAGGGAGTCTATGTGTGGAGATCCGAGTATTCAAAATACTTTTTTTCGTGGCCAGGTGGTGTGCTACTAGTGCAGTAAGAGCGGGAATACGAGGCCACATTTCCCAAGGGACCCAGTGGAGTGACGATCTTGTGGAAAGATGAGTCATATTCAGTGTTTTTTTCTTCATATATTCTCACCATCAGCTGGTGATAGAGGTTCTTCTATGTCTCCTTATTTAGGAGTAGTACCACTAGTTTCTTATCATTCAGGGAACTAAATTTCGTCTGACTATTCAGGCTGAGGTGGTGGTTGTGGCTGTGGTAGCCAATCACCAGGTTTTCAGTGAAAATAGGGTGGATTAGCTCAGGATGGTTAAGTAGGGTCATAGGTCCATGGTATAGGTCAAACTTTTAGATTGGATAAGACCCAAAAGAGCAGGATCCTAGACCCTCTACAGTTAGAGGTACGATTATAGTTACCTCAGTTTTAGATTCTGAACTTTTCGATGTAGTGGATTCCCATATTTTCATATCTATTGCTATTGTGGAGAGTCTTGGACTCTGTATCTTTACTTCTGCTGATGTATTGATACTGGACACACTGTTGGGGACTATAACGACTAGTGTACGTCAGTGCAAGGATTTCCCTCTCAAGTTTGGTGGTTTTCACTTCTTATGGGACCTCTATGTATTAGAGATGATAAGCTATGATGTCATTCTCAGAATGGACTGGTTGGTTCCCTATCAGGCTATTGTCGACTGCTATCTTCATAGGGTGAGTTTCACATCACCAGAGGATGATTTTTTTTCTACATAAAGGAAAATGGGATGTCTAGGTGAGCAGAGTGGGACCTGAGTATCATGGGTTGGGAGGAGTTACAACCCAGATTGCTAGTATGTATCTAGATGACCAGGGGACTTCACAGATGGACTTTCCTCTAATGGTGGATTGTTTTAGGGATGTATTTCTAGGGGAGTTTTTGGGTTTTACTCCAGAGTGAGAGGTATAATTCTCCATTGAGCTTGTGCTAGGGGTAGCACTAGTGTCCATTCCTCCTTATAGGATGGCTACACCAAAGTTACAGGAGCTCAAGAACCAGTTATAGGAGTTACAAGAAAAGGGTTTCATCAGACCCAATTTTCTCCTTGGGGTTTTCCTGTCCTATTTGCAAAGAAGGTAGACTATACTCTCAAAATTTATGTGTATTATCAAAAGCCGAACCAGTTGACAATCAAGAACCGATTTCCCTTATCGAGGATTGATGATCTCTTTGATCAGCTTCGAGGATCCCTGATGTTCTCAAAGATTGACTTGATATTTTGTTATTATTAGTTGTGCATTAGACCATCAGATATACCTTTTATATCCTTTTAGAGAAGGTATGGTCTATATGAGTATGTGGTTATGCCATTCGGTCTCATGAACGCACTAACAGTTTTTATAGCACTGATGAACTGAGTGTTCCATCCATACTTGTATTCCTTTGTGGTGGTTTTTGTGGATGATATCATGGTGTACTCTCATACTCAACACGAACATTATACCAATCTTGAGATCATTTTGAGTACATTGAGAGAAAACCAGTTATATGCTAAGCTCTCAAAATGACACTTTTGGATGGACCAAATTCACTTCTTGGGTCATGTTATCTCAGAGACAAGAGTATCAGTAGATCCAAATAAAGTGAGAGCATTAGATTCCTGGGAGTAGCTGAAGAATGTCTTTGAGGTGAAAAGTTTTATAGGGATGCATGGTTACTAAAAACATTTCATACATGACTTTTCATGATTAACAACGCCACTGATGGGCCTGACTAAGAAGGGTCTGAAGTACCTGTGGATAGATTCCTGTGATTCAGCCTTTCAGGAGTTGAAAGAGAGGTTGAATTCAGCACCGATACTAGTTTTTCCAGAGTCGGGAAAGATCTATACTATTTATTATGATTATTCAGGTATCAGGCTTGGAGTAGTACTTATTAAGGGGGAAGGATTTGTTGCGTACGGGTCTCGGTAGTTGAGGCCACACGAAAGGAATTACCCGACGCATGATCTTGATTTGGATGCAGTTGTTCATCCTTTACGCTGTTGGATACATTATCTTTTGGGGGAGCATTTTGTGGTTTTCACTGACCACAAAAGTCTCAAGTATATCTTCAATCAGTGTGACCTGAATTTGAGATAGAGAAGGTGGGTTGAGTACCTTCATTCCTTTGATTTTGAGATTGCCTACACATCTGGGAAAGACAACACAATGGATGATGCTTTGAGAAGAAGGACTCAGATACATATAGTTCAGGAAGCCAGCAATGAGTGGCAGCTTATGGCTCTATTCTTTGAGATTCATTTGGAGGTGCACGATAGACAGGGGAATATGTTTCTTTCTTTTGTAGCTGTTACCTCTACTTTTCTTTATTGAGTGTGAATGATAAAGTTATCAGATTTTGAAGGCCTAGTCCTACAGGAGAGTGTGTTATGAGAGGACCCTATTCCTAGATGGACCGTATGTGAGGATGAGATCTTTCATTTTCATGGGTGTGTATGGGTGTCAACAGACATACATAAGGAGATGATGTGGGTTTTCATTCTTCAGTTTGGGTAGTTTATCCTGGTGTCACCAAGATGTATTGAGATCTACACCATCAGTATTGGTGGCCTAGTATGAAGAGAGATATTTTTGGTTTTGTGATGAGCTGTTCTACCTGTCAATAGGTGAAGGCGGAACATCAGCTACCAGTAGGGCTTTTTCAGTAGTTACCCATTCCCAAGTGTAAGTAGAATGATGTCACGATGGACTTTGTGATGGGATTACCAAGATCGCCTTGAGGTAATGATGTATTTTGGGTTGTTGTTGACAAACTCACAAAGGTTTCACACTTCTTACCAATCAAGGATACCTTCAGTGTTGATGAGATTATAAGGTTGTACATTCAAGAGATTTTATGTTTACATGGGGTTCCACACTCCATCATTTTAGACCGGTATGCTCATTTTACTTCTCAGGTATAACAGGGACTACAGAGGGCTTTGGGTACACTGGTAATTCTAAGTACATCTTATCATCCCCAGAGAGATGGCCAATTTGAGTGTACGATACATGTTCTAGAGGAAATGCTTCAATCACGCGTCTTAGATTTTGGAGGTTCTTGGGAAAATCACATACCTATGGTGGAGTTTGCCTACAATAATAGTTTTCAAGCAAATATTCATATGTCACCTTATGAGTATTTTTACGGTAGGCCATGTTGATCACCCCTATATTATCTAAAGGTAGGAGAGGCAGCTATGCTAGGACCTTGTCTTGTCCAGAAGACCACAGAGAAGATAGAGTTGATTTATAAGAGGATGACTACTGTACAGTCACGACAGAAGTCTTATGCTGATCGATGGAGAGGACCTCTGGAGTTTGAGGTCAGAGATCATGTTTTCCTACGTGTCACACCGAGGTTGGAAAAAAAGTATTATGAGACCTGGAAAGCTTTCACTGAGATATGTTGGGATATTTGAGGTTTTGGAGAGAGTCAGACCGGTTTCCTATCAGTTGTAGTTACCTCAGAGGTACTGATCTATGCACAGTGTCTTCCACGTTTCTTAGCTCCAACGTTACTTCTCAGACCTATATCATGTTTTTAAACCGAAGGAGGTTGAGTTGGAGGTGGATGCCTCATTCGAAGAGTATCCTATCCGGATCATTGATTGTAGCACGATGGTTCTCTATGAATGGTCTATTCCTTTGGTATGGGTGTTATGGCAACACGACCGAGTACATGAAAAGACTTGGGAGAGGGAGACTGATGTAAAATCATTGTGGCTGGAGCTATTCAAGGATTATTCATCGTTACCACCTTGTTAGGGAAATTTGGGGGAAAATTTATTTAAGGGGGGAAGTTTGTAAGAACCCAAATCTTCTTTTCAGGTATGAGTTTTTTTTTTCAAGTTTTTTTTGAGGAAAATGGGAAGAAGGAAAGTTTTAGAAGTATATGCCGTGTACTTCTTTGTACATGCCAAATACTCTGGAGCCAAGTCTAGGCTGTGTCTGGCTGTGTCACGACCGCGTACACGACCATGTGATAACATGGCAGGACCACCTAAAGCGGGTCCCGGTAAAAGAATATACACGCCATGTACTTTTAAAGGACATGCTTTGTACTTTTTTTAATTGATTAAATGGAATGGGATCACGTCTAATTGGCATAAACATATTATTCTTGGATCGTCTCATCCAAGAGTGATGGATATCACTGTTTCTTTCCAAATCCCCTGATCCACCATCCATGCTATGAATCAACTGTCATCGATTACGTTGGAATCGCCACAATGAGTTCTTCCTTCTTCTAGATCCTTATCTCTTGATTTTCCTCTTTCATGAGATATCCTTAGTTGAGAGTTTTAGATGTTTTTATAGATCTATGAAGTTCTAGGTCGAATCAAAAGCTGAGATTCAACTATATCGATCGTATAATGCTGAGTTAGGTGGTTTGTGACTTTATGTAGTTTTTATTTGAATTATATGTGCAAAATTTCCCAATACCCTAGTTCGAGGTATTGCGTGTTTAGGGATTTTAACCCTATTGATGTCTGCTATTATTTTTTTCTTGATTTAGGGATATTTTTTTAAATAGGTTTATTTTTCCATTCTATGGAGGTGTTTTCCCATGTTTGATTTGATCTTGACAGTTTGGTCTAGCTTTGCCTGTTAGGCTGCTTGCTTTTCATGGATAGTGTTGTTAGGATGAAGTGATATTATCTGATCTTCTATGATATGTTTTGTAGCTATTTATCCAAGTATTAATTTTAGGTTTGTTTTGACTAATGAATATCATTTTTGCATGATTTCTTACACAGGGCTGTGGGAACCTGGTGTAGGTAGACCATAGGAAGAATGGACGTTGAGGGCTTCCATATAGTGTCTACTATACTTTTCATGCTATGAGACCATAGAGGGGATGGATGTGAGTGATCCCTCAGAGTGTTTGTAGTTCCACATTGTGGGACCACATGGGGAATTGTATATTGATTTCTTCCCTAGAGTGTCTGTAGGTTACCGATAAAAGACCACATGGGGAATTAACGATGAGTGCTTCCTCAGAGAGTCTTTTTTAAGCTGAATCAGAGGGGTTAGACTTTTGAGAACTTCCTAAAGGGTTGCTTGAGATTGTTTGGTTGTTTATTTAATAAAGGTAAATGAATGTAGTTGAAACTGTAGGATTGTTTACTTTTGAGTAATTCCTTGTTTATTACTTCATTTTTCACATTATCTTCTATATATATTCACTGATAGTTAGACACAGATCTTTGAGTGGTTGCCTACTAGGATTTATTTGACACCTTGTTTGGGTCATGATTTTGGGCCCAAACAGATTATATTATTATAGGTATATATGAGGGAAATATCCCTTCTACTTCAGGCACTTGATTGCTCTGGAGCTAGAGAGCATGAGACCAAACCGAGACTTGCGATGATGTTAGATTTGGTTACTTGTTTTCTTTATACTTGGATTTAGTATTTTATTCCAGAATTGTGACTGTTTAGATGCTTTCCTAGATACTTGTGACAAGCATCATTATTTATATATATGCTTCAGTTGTTTATTACTTTCAGTCTTCCATTGTTTTCTCATTATATGGTATTAATGCTTCTGCTATTGTTATCTGATTGACATTCTTCTGTGTTACTCTGCCAATGAGGGCATAGTTTCCACACTATCACACCCAAGGCCCTCACTGCTAGTCAAAAGCCTCTGGCGTTAGGGGAAATGAGTTTGAGGCCATGTGACCAAACAGTTATGGGGAACCTTTTGGAAACACCTGGAACCGGGATGTTACAAAGACCGAGTGATAGCTGGGATGAGGCAGGTTTGGGATGGTGCAGGCTAGCTAGACTGTGTCAATCCAGTGGACATAGTCGTGCCTTTCTAGGAACATAGAATAGAACGGTCGGGGCTAGCCTATAGTGGGGTGCCACAACCAGAGGTGACTGACTGGGAGTGGTGTGGCGTGCCGCTCTGCCTAAGGGAGGAGGCTAGTCCAGAGCACCGGCTGGGTGGATAGAGACAACCTTACGGGGTTGTCTGCGACTGGTAGGGTCTCTAGGCGGGTTTCTGGCAGAGCGTCGCCGACCTGGTGTGTCTGGGAAGGACGACCATGGTGAGGCTAGTGGCTAGCGAAGTTAGGCCATGCACAGAGGGAGCCCCTGCGGTCCGAGTGAGGGTTGACTGGTCGTGCTGGGTGGCTACGCAGTAGGGAGGAGCCGAGACTGGGATTGAGGTGCCGGTGGGGTGCTATATGCTTGGAGTAGAGCTAGGTAGTGGTGTTGGAGGGAGCCAAATGGGGCGATGCACTGCTGTGCATAGAGGGAAGTCGGTCTGGGGTGGCGTGGGTGTGGTGGCTTGCGTGGCATGCTACAGGTCGGAAGAGGAGAAGGCGGGCCGAGGTGTTGGGTTCTCAGGGTGTGGTGCAAGGGTGAAGGGAAGGGTAGAGTTGGTGCACACGGGGTGGAGGTTGGTGCCGGCAGTGCAGCTTGGGGAGAGGCGACCAAAGTGGAGGTGGTCGACCGTGCACCTCGGCTCCACTGTAGTGCAGTGCACTACTCCTGAACAGGTGGGTCGATCAGCCCCCAACCCTATGTTTTTTTAAAGTGGGGCATCAAACCCCCCTTCTTTTTCTTACAAGACTTAAAGTATAAGTCTTTTTTTTGTTAACCAATACTTTATTTTGAAAGTCTTTCCCATCCCTTTAAATTTTTTCTAAAGCATATATTAGGCTTTAGAATAATAATAATAATAATAATATAATAAAATTAATATTAATATTATAATAAAACCAACTAATTTTATTATTATAATAATAATACAATTATTTTTAAGAAATTAATATCTAATAACAATTTATTTTCTGGTGGGTATTTCAGCCACGAGATTTCTAGCCGAAATACAAAACAACACCAGAATTCAATCTCAAATCCGAATTCAAAAATTTGGATGGATACAGACTAGCCATCCGATGTCCGATTCTGATTCCTTATACGATGTTGGGACTGTATCAACACCCTATTTATATTTTAATGAAAATTTAATTATTTCATTTGACTTAAAATCATCACACATCCCTCTGATACCACTTTTTGGAACTAGACATACATCAGAAACCCCAAAAGGTGGGATTTTAATGATTTTCCACCGACGATTGACATAAAGTTATCAACGTCGGTGAAGAGTATCCCAGTCAAAGCTGAGGACCATGCGTGAAGGGTTTTAAGCACAAAATAAACTGTAAAAAATTCCGGGTTTAATTATGAATCCATGCATGATGTATGCTTATTTTTGATGATCGATGCTCAAAGAATTCAAAGTCAAATTCCTCTAGATCATCCACAAACACTTCAAGGAATATGCGGGAGTTCCATTCATTGAAATTTGGGTGCTATCACAGAACTCCGATGACACATTCAATGCTCCAATAATCACCGCATCGCTTTGCTATCGATGCATGAGAGAGTTCTCGATCCATGCTCCTTGGATCGAGAGCCTCTCTCTCTAGATCATGAGAGAGTGGAGAGGAGAGAGAAGCACCATGAATAGTCTTTCCAATCTCTTCTCATATTATATTTATAGTGTCATGTAATTACCCAGAAATGGAAACCCAGCCACCGAATAACCAATACACAATTAACAACATTTTATGACTACTAATCTGAGTTATAAATATTATTATCACCCACTTAAAATATTATGAGATAATAAATGATTCATTAACTCGACTCATAATTCACATAAATATTAATTAAACCCTGAATAATTTAATATTCACCAATTAATATTTTTTATGTATTTACCTAAAACTCATAAATACATTTAATAAATAAATTCAATGCTCATTATTCTAAACTCGAATAATATGAACTTATTTATTACATTGGTGATTGTTTAACCTTGGATAAATCCCAGACCCCAGTGGTGGGCCCCACCATGTCCAAAACTCCTATTCAACTGAATATGGAAGATTCTTGAATACCCTATTTTGTGTGACCCTCTAGGACCTTATCTCGACAGCAGTGAATAGTATTCACAGACCAAGAGTGAGATCTAGCAACCCATCATGAGCCCTGAAGAGATAAGGACTGTCACAACAACGACAACCAACCCATGAACACACACTGTGTAATATAATCTCTTTGTCTGTAATATCTCATAAAGAAGGACGTACTCATGTGTCATCGCCCTTTTATTACTTTATTGTTTGTTGATTTAACTAGATAGATTTGCCCTTGAATTCCATGGCTATGGTCTTATAAAGGTACTTCCATCCATATCAATATGGACTAAGATATATATTCCATAACTCGAAAGAAAAAAAATCATTTCTTGACCATTCAACCAATGTCACGCCACTAAGGATGCACCCAACAAAAACTACCTCACCATGACTTCATTTCCAGAGTTTTTATCTTGAATTAATGTATGAAATCAAATGAAATATGTTGGTAATGATCTTAATTCAGGATACCGTTACACATGATCGTATATAGGAACATCCAATGACACCCGAAACATTTGGTGTTTTTATTGGCGGGTCAGTCTTCATGATCTCACTACTAGAGATCACCAAGTGAGAAATTCATGAGAAGAAGTCTCAATGCTTATGATCCCCCAACACCTGATAGTCAAACATCTACTATGTTTAATCAGTAAGATGTATCTAGACCATAGAACATATATTTAAGATTAATTTCATAGTATCTCAAGGTTCTCATTATCGCTTTGGATCTACTATAATCTTTTGATATGACAATTAATCTTTGGAAATTACCATTTCAATAGTGGACTAAGAAAAGTCTAAACTATAATGGTAAGACAACGTCACATATAGCTAACTGTATACACTAGATGTTAATCAAAAGCATTGAATAGTTGGGTCTTTGGAACCCACTATTTCAACAGTATACCTATTTAAGTTATGAGTTAGTTTCACTTGTTTTCCACTGTGCTTTAGCATGATTTATTTACTTTTGTATGTGAGGATCTGTGGAGGATCCTACTTAGTATACTATTATACTCAACTTATGTATATATAAACTATTTTTCAAGTCAGTTATAGTAGGTTGGAGGTCAGACTAGTTAATATTGTCTTGTGGGTTATAAGAGCTATTTGGGATTCACGGTCGCTACTATCTTTACTTTCTTTTGGTACATGCAGTTTTTTCCCTTTCAGTTGTAGTAGTTCTTGCATGACATTACATTTTCATACTTGAGTTTTCTTCTATATTGTAGTTTGATCAAGAGTTGGTTAGTGTCTGTATTATCTCTCTTTCCTGAATGTGTTTTTATTAGAGGGTAATTCCTCCCATCTTCATGTTTATTATACCCTCATTTCTAGTTTCCAACCCGCGGCCTACTAGAGGTGGGACTAGGGGGAAACTATCTCTCTTCTCCCATTATCGGCCCTGGAGGGGCACACTTTGTGGGGAGGGGGTTGTGACACATTTCAAGGTAATCTGTAATGGAAAAAATTTCTATTTCAAATACCACATTAAAATTTCAAAACTAAGAACTAATTCCCAAAACAATTTCCATTTCTAAGGGGTCATATAACATACTATAGGAATTGTTTAAATGTTAGATAAACATTAGAATTCAATCCTAATAACTGTCTCGTGAAACATCACATAACACTTTAGTAGAATAATGTGAATATGTAAAAAACATAAAAACCACCTACCTTAGGTCTAGGAAGAGCCACATTCTCTATATTGTCCATTGATTTATCTTAGAATGAGAGATATTGAAGTAGTAGAGAATAGCCCATGAAAACTGAAAAAACTAGTTAAAACTAACATAACACAACCCATAGAAAAATAAAATGAGACAAGATAAGATATGATTCATAGAGTTACTACAAGGAATTGATTTCCTCACATTGAAGCTCAAAATAGAAAGTATTAAAGAAGTTTCACCCAAGAAGGAGAGGAATAAAGGTGCTCAAACAAGGGGGGGGGGGTAATGTGAATTTTGGGGGAGAAGAATGAGTGAGGGAAAATTATAAAGGAGGGGAAAAGAATAAACTATCCCCATTAAAAAAACATACCCATATCCCACCAGTTTTTAGTAGGTCTCACCGACTAGTCAATGGGACTTCCAATGGCTCTTCCAGCCTAGAGGAAGCCCACTGTCTAGCTGGTGGCACCACAACCTCTTCGATTCATGCACCAAACTCCTCCTGATCCTCCTAAACACTCTCGAAATTCCCCAAATCACCTTAAAGATCTCTTTAAGTAAAAAATTAATGGGTTTCAACATAATTTAAAATATATGTACTGATAAAACACTATTTTATTGAATATTTTATTGATAATAAATGAAATAATTTCCTCACATTGTGTTAAATATGTTTATTTATAAAATATTTGGGATTTGATCATTCATTTGAAAATTTGGTGAAAATTCCAGTTTTACCCTTAATAGTGCACTGTAGTATTTCGAAGATAAATATTTTTATATTTATTATTTGAATTTTCAATTTTGTAACAGTGTTCCTAACTTCATTTTATAAAACTTTCAGTCAGGACACTAGAGCTAAAGAGTGCATTTGGATGGAGTAAATGAGCCATTAATCCAATGGTGGGCTAGACTCGGCAGAATGGACATGGGTTCTATATTTGGGCCATATCTTCTACATAAGGTCTTGGGTTGAGCCCAAAGTTTGAGGAAAGCTCGGGGACATGATTTTTCACAAATCATCCTTCTGGAAGGCCGGTCAATTCACGCGTTTTGGAGGTCAAATGGGCGGTGCAATTTGGAATAAAATATTTGGCCGAGTTTTTCATTTCACACTTAAAAAGTTATGTATCCCTAGCCCTCAAAAAATCTATTTTAAGAGGGTTTTAACTCTTTGAGAGGGCTGGTCGAGGCTTTTGGAAGGTGTGGACGAAAGGGTGTCTCTTGGGAGCCCCTCAAAACTCTTGGAGGAAGTAAGCCTTTGTGCAAACCTCTCTTCCAAAAAGGCTCTCCTCTCTCACCTCTTCTTTGTATTTCTTTTCTTTCATGTATGTTTCTTGAATTTTTCTTCAAATAATATTATGTGTTCATCCCTATTCTTCTTATCTTAATCTTCTTAATTGGGTTGGAATCAAGAGTGGAGACAAGATTGGGTTCTACCCTTTCAATCCGTTGCTTATGCAAAACGTCTCCACGATGACTACACCACCCATGGAAGAGTAGTTCTTTTTAGTAATCGATCGAACTCTATCCTTTTTCATTCATTTATTTTGAATCAATGAGATACTGTAATTCACATATTATGATCTATTAATTGAGTTTTTAATTTAAATGAAACTAATCAAGCAATTGAATAGTTAACACAAAACACGCGAGTTCGTGAATTGTGTGAACTGTGAGAGCGCAACCTTAACCGGTAATTCAAAACCACATGGGATCAATTTGTAGAGTTAAAATATAATCCCTAAACTCAATTAATACTCTTTTCCAGAGTGGTTATGTGCCTTAATTTACCACTGACCATAAGCTAATTTTAGAACATCAATCAAAGCAGGGTGTTGCGATTGCATGTTCCGAAGTTAGCCTAAGGTTAAATTCACTTCAATCTTCGTGGTAAAGTTAATTATCGTAGGGTTCAGGATTTAACAAATTAAGGGATCATAATTAAGTGAATATTAATTTAAATGATAATGATTAATAAATTATTGAAGAGGTAGAGTTAGATCGATTACGTCTTTTAAATATTGTCTAAACAAACATCTTTTTGTTGTGTCATTTTAATCAAACTTCATTTCAAAACAAAAAACAAAAAAAAATGCAATCTTCTTCCAGCAAAATTCTTCTAGGTTAATAAACTATAAACAAACACCACCATCCTTTCAAGTAGTGTTTTTATTCTCTTTTATTTTACTTCTATAATACCTCTAAAAATTGTTTTAATTCACTTCCTCCTTTGAGAGACGACCTTGGTCAGCCACTCTGCTGCACCTAAGTACCCCAAAATCATACTAATCATTTGAGGGCGCCCACGACAGTGCTCTATCAAATTGGCGCCGTTTCCGGGGAGTAAAGTAATTATTTCAACCAATTAGAGGTATTTATTTTATTTTACATTTTATTCTCTTCCTCTCTTCTTTCTTCCTTCTTTACCCAATCTGATTTTTCTTCCTCTTCTTTTATTTTCTTCTACTTCTTTTTGGACCATCAACTCAAACTTCTCATTTTTATTTTAATATGGTCCACCTTCTTTCTTTTCATTTTTATTTGATCTATGACACGAACTAATCCCGAAGATCTCTTAGATCTTGACCCTGAGATTGAACGTAGCCTTAGGGCACGAATCAGACATTCTCAATCTACGGGAAGTTTCAATATTCAACTAGTTGGTGAATTCCTCTCTTCTGGAAACATTGAAATTGGAAGCAATTAAAATTCAAACATAAAAGAGGAACCAATGGCTGGAAATAATGGAAATGAACTTAATAGAACCATTCGAGAATTGGCTGCACCTGATATTAATTATCAACCAAATTTTATTGCATACCCAAATCTTGAATCAGACTTTGAATTGAAATCTGGATTAATTCACCTTCTTCCAAAGTTTCATGTCTTATCTGGTGAGGATCCCAACAAATACCTTAAGGAATTTAATGTGGTTTTCTCAACTTTAAAACCAAGAAATGTTTCTGAAGATAAAATTAAATTAAGAGCATTCCCATTCTCACTTGATAGAGCTGCAAAAGATTGGATGTATTATTTGCAACCTGAAGATGTAACATGTTGGAATGATTTGAAACGTATTTTCTTGCAAAGATTTTTTCCTGCATCAAGGACAACATCCATTATAAAGGAGATATCTAGGATCAAGCAAGCACAAGGGGAGTCAATGTATGAGTACTGGGAGCGATTCAAGAAGTTGTGTGCAAGCTGCCCACATCACCAAATCAGTGAGCAACTCCTCATCCAATACTTCTACGAAGGACTCACACCCATGGAGAGGAGCATGGTGGATGCTGCAGCTGGAGGAGCATTGGTGGACAAGACACTAGTAGATGCACGAGCATTGATCGACAAAATGGCCCAAAACTCTCAACAATTCGGTGATAGAGGTACACCACATGTTCGAGGAGTACATCAAGTAAGTCCTTCTTCTCTTGAAAGTCATTTGATTGATACTAAGTTAGAAGAATTGACAACTATGGTGAGGCAGATTGCATTGGCTCAAAAGACATCCCAACCCCCTCCTTCAAGGAAATGTGGCATTTGCACTGAGACAAGCCACCCAACTGACTGTTGCCCACAACTACAAGAGACAGAAGATTGTGCAGCAGTGTTCCCAGGGAGACCATTTCAGCAGCAACAACAACCATATCCCCAAAAGAAGTTTGATTCATTTGATCCAACATACAACCAAGGGTGGAAAGATCAACCGGACATGAGGTATGGCTCTGGACAACAACAAAGACCCCCTTTTCAACCAAACTTCCAGCAGCCTCCACCTTATCAGCAGGGTTTCCAACAACCCCAAAGGAGATTTGAAGCCCAAGCATCAACAATCCAACAACAAGGGAATCCCCCACCAAAGGTAGATTCTAATACTGATGATCTTTTGAAGAAAATTGTTCTTAATCAACAGAATGAGCTGAAGATTCAAAGTTCAGAGCTGAGGGAGTTAAAGACTCAAATGAGCCAGATTGCCACCGCCCTCCATGAACTTGTAAGTAAGAATTCCGGAAATCTACCTTCCCAACCCACTCCAAATCCAAAGGGTAATGTTAGTTCCATCACATTGAGAAGTGGGAAGAAAATGAACGATACATCTGTACCTACCATTCCATCGGGATTCACCTCAACTCCAGAGAATCCGCATTCCATACCAACTGATGAGCAATCCAAGGAGAAAGATAAAGGTAAAAAAAGATTGATGATGTACCTCCTAAACCCCTTCCTTTTCCAAATAGGGTTGTTCAAACCAAGAAGATGGCTGAAGAAGCAATGCAAAAGGAGGTTTTGGACACATTCAAGCGTGTGGAGATCAACATTCCTCTACTTGAAGCCATTAAGAAAATTCCAAGGTATGCGAAATTCTTAAAAGAACTTTGTACCAATCGAAGAGGGATCAAGGGAAATGAGAGGATCAACCTTGGAAGGAATGTCTCGGCACTCATTACACCAACTCTAGCAATGCCAAAAAAGTGCAAGGATCCCGGGACATTCACCATCCCATGTACCATAGGGGAGTTGCACTTCTCTGATGCTCTTTGTGATTTGGGAGCTTCCATAAATGTGATGCCTCACTCTGTATTCTCTTCCTTGCAGGTTGGTGAGTTGAAGCCAACAAGAGTAGTGGTGCAATTGGAAAATAGAGCTACGGCATATCCAGCAGGAGTTCTTGAGGATGTACTTGTTCGGGTAAGAGACATGATCTTTCCAGCAGACTTCTATGTGCTTAACATGGAGGATGATCAGGTAAGTTCTCATGCCCCCATTATCTTAGGTAGGCCCTTCCTCAAAACTGCAAAAACTATCATAAATGTCAATGAGGGTACACTTTCCATGGAATTTGGAGATGAAGTTGTGATATTTAATGTTATGGATTCCATGAAGTACCCCTCTGAGGACCATTCTGCTTTTGTTATCTCCCATTTTGAACCACCAAGTAAAAACACCATGGAATTGGATTGTCCTATGCTTAGGGATATTATGAGTATTGGTTTTAGTTTGATGTCTAAGAATACTTCTACACCCATTTTTAAGGAACAAGACTCTCTAAGATTTGATTTTGAAATGGAATCATATTCTGATTTTGATCATGTGAACTCTGATTATGACATGGCTATTGAGTATGCTGATGGATTTGGTGCTTTATTCTCTGATTGTGATGATTTTTATTCTGATACTGATGTTCATTGTGAAGATATGTATGTTGCATCAATTTCTCCATCCATACATCACCCACATACATTGGAACTCAAGCCATTGCCCCAAAATCTCAAATATTCATACTTGCTCAGTGGTGATAGATTACCTGTCATAATTGATAACAATCTCTCTTTTGAACAAGAATAAAAACTTTTGAATCTTTTGAGAGATAACATTTGGGCAATTGGTTGGACATTGGCAGACATATCAGGTATTAGCCCCTCCATTTGCATGCATAGGATTCTCTTGGAGGATGGGGCTAAACCAGTGAGACAACCACAAAGGAGACTTAATCCCACCCTCCTAGAAGTTGTTAAGAAAGAAGTTGAAAAATTACTTGAGGCGGGTATCATTTACCCTATTTCTGACTCACAATGGGTTAGCCCTGTTCAGGTTGTACCAAAGAAAACTGGTTTCACTGTTATAAAAAATGAAAATGATGAGTTAGTTCCTGTGAGAGTACAAAACAGTTGGCGAGTGTGTATCGATTATAAGAAACTAAATCAATCCACTCGTAAGGACCATTTACCACTTCTATTCATTGACCAGATGCTTGAGAGACTAGCGGGGAAGACACACTATTGTTTCTTGGATGGATTTTCTGGCTATTTTCAGGTTCCCATTGCAGCAGAGGACCAGGAGAAGACAACATTCACCTGCCCATTCGGTACCTTTGCTTACCGAAGGATGCCATTTGGACTTTGCAATGCCCCAGGTACCTTCCAGAGATGCATGGTGAGTATTTTCTCAGATTTCATTGAGACCTGCATGGAGGTATTTATGGATGATTTTACAGTTTATGGGTCCTCATTTGATTAATGTCTCTCTAGTTTGGGTGATGTGTTGCATCGTTGTATTGAAAAGAATCTGGTCCTGAACTTTGAAAAGTGTCATTTCATGGTAGAGAATGGCATTGTCTTAGGGCATGTAGTGTCCAAACATGGGATAGAGGTTGATAGATCTAAGATAGACATTATTTCATCCCTCCCATATCCTACATGTGTGCGTGATGTTCGATCATTCCTTGGGCATGCTGGATTTTATCGACGCTTTATCAGAGATTTTAGTAAGATCGCTCTACCCTTATCTCGATTGCTTCAAAAAGATATTGACTTCAATTTTGATGATTCATGCAGGGTATCATTTGATGAGATGAAGAAGTGTCTGACCACTCCACCAATCATACAGCCCCCACGGTGGGACCTTCCATTTGAGCTTATGTGTGACGCCTCCAACTTCGCGGTTGGAGCCGTCTTATCTCAGAGGGTGGAAAGACGTTCACATGTGATTGCCTATGCATCGAGGACACTGGATTCAGCCCAATCAAATTACACAACTACGGAAAAGGAGTTTCTTACTGTCATATTTGCTTTAGATAAATTTCGTTCATATTTATTGGGCTCTAAAGTAGTTGTTTTTTCTGACCATGCAGCTTTGAGGTACCTCCTAAAGAAGCCAGATGCAAAGCCACGACTTATCCGTTGGATGCTCCTTCTTCAAGAGTTTGACCTTGAGATAAAGGACAAGAAGGGGTTAGAGAATTTGGTGGTAGACCACATGAGTAGTCTTACTCACACACTAGAGGGTGACACCTTGGACCAGGTACCACTTCGGGACACTTTCCCCGATGAGCATCTCTATACCATCTCAGGTAAGCATCCTTGGTATGCTGATTTAGTTAATTACATTGTTGGCTCTGAAATACCAGTAAATTTGAAGAATCATCAAGTCCAAAAATTAAAAAGTGAGTCTAGGTATTATGTGTGGGATGATCCGTACCTTTGGCGCATGTGTAGTGACCAAGTCATTAGGAGGTGTGTTCCCGATCATGAGTTTGAGTCTGTTTTGCATTTCTGTCATACACTTGCTTGTGGTGGACACTTTGGACCCCAACGGACAGTTAGGAAGGTTTTAGACTCTGGATTATATTGGCCTAGCTTGTTACATGATGCCCATTTGTTTTGTAAGTCATGCTCTCGTTGCCAACACACTAGGAACATTTCCAGGAGACATGAGATGCCCCAACAACCCATACTATTTTGTGAGATTTTTGATGTATGGGGCATCGAATTTATGGGTCCTTTTCCTAGTTCATTTGGATTTTTGTATATTTTGGTTGCTGTTGATTATGTGAGTAAATGGGTGGAGGCCAAGGCCACCAGGACTGACGATTCTCATGTTGTTGTGGACTTTGTCAAAGCACAGATTTTTTGCAGGTTTGGAGTACCAAAGGCCATCATCAGTGACCAAGGGACACACTTTTGCAATAGGAATTTTGCTTCCCTCCTTTGAAAGTATGGGGTGACACACAAAACATCAACACCATACCACCCCCAAACAAATGGCCAGGCTGAGGTTTCAAATCGTGAGTTGAAACAAATCTTGGAGAAAACCGTGCAGCCAAATAGGAAGGATTGGAGCAAGCGCTTGGATGATTCATTGTGGGCTTATAGGACAACATACAAGACCCCCATTGGTATGTCCCCATTTCGGATTGTTTTTGGGAAAGCGTGTCATCTCCCCGTGGAAGTCGAGCATCGGGCATATTGGGCTATAAAGAAATGCAACATGGATTTGGCCCAAGATGGAATTCAAAGGAAGTTGCAAATTCAAGAGCTTGAGGAGATTCGACTGTCATCATATGAGAACTCAAGGCTCTACAAGGAAAGATCAAAAGCAGCTCATGACAAAATGATCCAACAAAGGGAGTTTCATGTTGGAAAGAAAGTCCTTCTCTATAGTTCACGACTGAAGTTGATGCCTGGTAAGTTGCGTTCCAGATGGTTAGGTCCTTATATTGTGTCTAATGTTTTTCCTTATGGTACAGTGGAGATCACACAAGAGGACACTGGAAGGAGCTTTACAGTCAATGGGAAACGTTTGAAGAGATACATTGAGGGACATCCTACTGATGCAGTGGATTTTATCACACTGCATGACCCCATCATCACTTGATCACATCATGCTGTTCCTAACCCTTTCACTTTTATATTATTTGTCCTATTTAAAAATTCTGAATTTCATGTGCATATATCATCTCACGGGTTCACATTGAGGACAATGCAATATTTTAAGTGTGGGGGAGGGAACCTTTTAGTTTATTAATTTCAATTGTTTTCCTGTTAAAAAAAAACCAAAAAAAAATTGTATGTTTTTCAAAATTTTTGTGTTTATTTTACAATTTTCTGTGTGTTTTTGAAACTTTTGAGCTGAAATGATTCTCATCACCATTTTTAAATCCATATCAATAAGTGAAACAATTTACCCCTTGAAACTAAGCTTAAATTAATGCTGAAATGAATTTGTTTCAAGTTCAAATATTTAGTAATTTCATGAAAAGTACGCTGAATTTTGAATCCCATGCCAATCTCACTGTCTTTATATTTGAAATCACTTTCCTGTGAGGCTTCTAAACCATTATTTTCATATTCTTTACATTCACCTCACTTCTTGAGAGAACCAAACCATGCTTGATTTAACCATAATTTGATCTATTCCTGTCAAAACTTGAGGGTTTGAGGTACATATGTTTAAATGATTGAGGAATTTGTTTGGTATTAAAGCCCCTTTTTCAAAGAATCCTTTTTTTATAATGGCCTACCTTGAATATTTAATCCTTGTATCCCTTAGAAGCCATGAACAGCCTGTTAGGTTAAGCCACATTACAAGCCAATTTTCGCTATCCAACCAACTCTTGAAGTGAAATTGCATAATCTAGTTGAGCTTAAGTGTGGGGGAAGATGTCTTGTGTTGTGCCACCACATTATGTGACACTTTGGGTGGAAAATTAAATTCTGAAGAGATGTGTTTGCTGATAAAGAAAGTCATTATATTGAAAGTTGTTCCTTTTCTGGAGCTTTCATGACAAGTGAAACTGTGCCTTTTCTGGAGCTTCTAATTGAGGTGGAAAGCTGTGCCCATCTGGAGCTTTCAAGAAAATCATGTTTGAGAAGATTGACATTTTTTATGCTGAAATGATGAATGGTGTAAACCTTTCATGACTTTTCATCATGATGATGGAGCTGAATTGATACTACGAGGATTGAAGAGAAGACCATATTTAAGTGAAAATTAGATTAATGCAATTTTGCTTCAAAAGAGTCAAGCCCTCCTCATTCAGCCTAAGAGTTTTTCACATCTTAATCCTACCAACCGAAAGCCACAGAACAACCCTGAAAAGTCCTCATGATAATCATATGTCCTTGACTCACATCGGGTAGCGATGTAGGAATATATCAAGCCTATGGCGACCCTTGTATGAGTTTGGATGAGAAAGACATTGCAAAAAAATTGATATTTAAGTGATGAGAGAAAATTCAAGCGAGGTAAGTGTTTTGTGCATGGGTGGATAAATGAAGTGGAAATATATTGAATGATATAAATAGAGAACTTGAAATAAGGTTTTTTATGAAGCATGATATCTTTTGATTCTTGGTGTGAAATTGATTGATCTTAAGGATATGTGTTTTAAAATTGGTTTTGATTTGATATTGATGTTTACTTGATATTAGGTTTTGCCCAGGTGTGCAAAAGGGTAAGTGTGAGAGAGTTGATAAAACACTATTTTATTGAATATTTTATTGATAATAAATGAAATAATTTCCTCACATTGTGTTAAATATGTTTATTTATAAAATATTTGGGATTTGATCATTCATTTGAAAATTTGGTGAAAATTCCAGTTTTACCCTTAATAGTGCACTGTAGTATTTTGAAGATAAATATTTTTATATTTATTATTTGAATTTTCAATTTTGTAACAGTGTTCCTAACTTCATTTTATACAACTTTCAGTCAGGACACTAGATCTAAAGAGTGCATTTGGATGGAGTAAATGAGCCATTAATCCAATGGTGGGCTGGACTCGGCAGAATGGACATGAGTTCTATATTTGGGCCATATCGTCTACATACGAGCTTGGCCTGAGCCCAAATTTTGAGGAAAGCTTGGGGACATGATTTTTCACAAATAATCCTTCTGGAAGGACGGTCAATTCACGCGTTTTGGAGGTCAAATGGGCGGTGAAAGTTGGAATAAAATATTTGGCCGAGTTTTTCATTTCACACTTAAAAAGTTATGTATCCCTAGCCCTCAAAAAATCTATTTAAAGGGGGTTTTAACTCTTTGAGAGGGCTGTTCGAGGCTTTGGGAAGGTGTGGCCGAAAGAGTGTCTCTTGGGAGCCCCTCACAACTCTTGGAGGAAGTAAGCCTTTGTGCAAACCTCTCTTCCAAAAAGGCTCTCCTCTCTCACCTCTTCTTTGTATTTATTTTCTTTCATGTTTGTTTCTTGAATTTTTCTTCAAATAATCTTCTGTGTTCATCCCTCTTCTTCTTATCTTAATATTCTTAATTGGGTTGGAATCAAGAGTGGAGACAAGATTGGGTTGTACCCTTTCAATCCGTTGCTTATGCAAAATGTCTCCACGATGACTACACCACCCATGGAAGAGTAGTTCTTTTTAGTAATCGATCGACCTCTATCCTTATTCATTCATTTATTTTGAATCAATGAGATACTGTAATTCAAATATTATGATCTATTAATTGTGTTTTTAATTTAAATGAAACTAAGCAAGCAATTTAATAGTTAACACAAAACACGTGAGGTCGTGAATTGTGTGAACTGTGAGAGCGCAACCTTAACCGGTAATTCAAAACCACACGGGATAAATTTGTAGAGTTCAAATATAATCCCTAAACTCAATTAATCCTCATTTCCAGAGTGGTTATGTGCCTTAATTTACCACTGACCATAAGCTAATTTTAGAACATCAATCAAAGCAGGGTGTTGCGATTGCATGTTCCGAAGTTAGCCTAAGGTTAAATTCACTTCAATCTTCGTGGTAAAGTTAATTCTCGTAGGGTTCGAGATTTAACAAATTAAGGGATCATAATTAAGTGAATATTAATTTAAATGATAATGATTAATAAATGATTGAAGAGGTAGAGTTAGATCGATTACGTCTTTTAAATATTGTCTAAACAAACATCTTTTTGTTGTGTCATTTTAATCAAACTTCATTTCAAAAATAAAAACAAAAAAAATGCAATATTCTTCCAGAAAACTTCTTCTAGGTTCATAAACTATAAACAAACACCCCCATCCTTTCAAGTAGTGTTTTTATTCTCTTTTATTTTACTTCTAGAATACCTCTAAAAATTGTTTTAATTCACTTCCTCCTTTGAGAGACGACCTTGGTCAGCCACTCTGCTACACCTAAGTACCCCAAAATCATACTAATCATTTGAGGGCGCCCACGACAGCACTCTATCATGTACCTCACTAAAAGGTAAAGGTTTTACAACCTCCCCACCATATGTCATCTAATCTTTGAGCTAAGATCCTAATACTATTCAGTTTCCTCGATAAAAATCTTTGACCATTGGGATTCAAAGTCTACCTACAAACTAAAAATTATTATTTTTTATTATAATAATAACCCTTTTAAGGGATGAGGGGGAACCCAACATTACTTTAAAAAATTAATACATCAAACCGTGCCCCCACGGTCCCAAAGCCAAAAAAATCCAGATAAAATCAAAAAAGGAAATCCCCTCCATAGCAACAAAAAAATTAAGTCCAGTTTCCACCTTTCCATCGCTACTCTACAAGCTATCTCATGCAGAGATGCATGGGCCTGGTACTGATGGAATGTTCCATACCCTCTCAAACATCCAAATCTGAATCATAAATTTATGGTGAAAGTTCATTGCTCTAAACCTCATCTGGAGTAGCCCCTGAAGAAAATGTGGAATCAAATACCCTTGAACCACAGATTTTAGGCCACACATCACACCATAATAAATTCCCTGACCATGAATGAATCACACAGTTTCACATCAAGAAAAAGATTCAAACAAATTACGAAGTCAAAGAACAAAATCCATCACCATAAAGACAGCCTCCCGAATGCCCTAACCGATGCCAGAAGAATCTTTGCTGCAAATAGAACCGATCAAAAACTGAAAACCCATAGCCACCATCGATCTCACTCGTAGAGACCACAAAACCACCCAAAGAAATCCCATACAAACCATAATATGACGGAAACCTCAGACCGTGGAATATTGGAATTTGACCCTGGATCTTCACCGTGCCGCCAGGACAAGACCACTGAAGAACACGAACCCATGATACTATATAAGCCAGACACAAACCCATGATGCCACCATAAAGAGGACCGCGAACCCTAGAAATGAAGGAACTTGATCCCTTGATGCTGCTGATGAAAGGATCACGAACTTGCAACACCGCCACTGTAAGAGGAGCACACCACAAGCTGACCAAGAAAGTGTTGAGGAGAGGAGCCACAACTGACCCAAAATAGAGAGGATGGCGACGATGGGGAAACCCTAATCATAGTGGATCCCCTTATGGGCTAATCCCCTTCAACGTCTACCTATCATTCCCAAGTTTCCTCTTGGTTCTATCCATGCTTCCATAACAAACATACTAAAGGAACGATATTCCCACATAGGGTCTTTTCAATACAGTCATCAATACACATAGGAAAATACTCAAAATAAATGTTAGACTCCAACTCGATGTCATTAACATCAATATTATGAGATAGGTCCATGTCACGACCCTCTCCCACAAAAGATGCACCTCCTGAGCTGGAAATGGTGAAAGGGAGATAATGACCCCTGAGTCCCACCTCCAGTAGGCCCTGGAGTGGTGACTAGCACCAAGGGTATGAGTTTTCACAAATATGGGAGGCATTACCCATTTTATTATTATTTAATATTGGAAAATAGGATGAGTCAAACACCAAAAGAAAAATTAACAAGTAAATGAAAATAAACCCAAACCAATCCCACATGCATGTTTAAAAAATTCTGAAACAAAGTAAAAGAAATATAAAAAAGTACAATACCAAAAGAAACAAGAGTACAAAAAACTGCAACAACTCAAACTGTCCCAACTAGTAGGGTCCCTCATGGCTCTGGTAGTCCTCCTGGAAACTTTAAAGTAAACGTAGGGTGAGTATACAAGTATACTCAGCAGGGAAACCTAAAGCTCTCATGCACAGGTGGGGAGACATACTAATGTCCCGTGAGAACAACAGAAGAAACAAAAACCTAGAAAGGAATTCTATCCACCCAACCTCACTAGCCACGCTCACCAAAAACACAAAACAACAGGAATTAGTATATAAGAATAAGAGTATTGGGTACCCCACACCATTTCCCACTAGTTAGCTGCTCTTCCTAACGGTGAACGTCCTGACGCTACCAAACTCTTCTCGCCCGTACACACCTGGGCCTCACAACCACATATCCTGCCTGCACACACCTGGGGCTCACAACCACATATCCCACCCACACACACCTGGGCCTCACAAACCACAATCAGATCCCCACATAAACACACCTAGGCATCATCTCAAAGATTCTTGGGAACAGTAAACCTGCTCGAAGAGTCTTGGGCTAAAACCACCCTAATCAAAACCTACCTGAAGAGTCTTGGGTGTAAGGTCGCCTCAAGCCATCATATCCTATGGAAGAAGGATATGGAAGGAGATATTAACTAAGGGGAAAACACCCTCTACCATGAAATGGGATTGTTCGGCACTAAGTGCTCAACATGGGTGGGGTGCGACAAAACACAAAGATACAGATACATATATGTATACCAAACACACATCCCAACCTATATCTTCTAAATAGAGAAACTGAGCACGTGCCTCAACACTACTACTATGAAGCATGTATACAACAAACAACCCCAACCCCATTTAGGTTTTCATGTTTCAACAGAATTAGTTTATTAGTTCCTTAACTACTGGGAAAATAACCACAACCAACCATATCAAACATTCGTAAAACATATCCCTGCCAACCACAAATCAAGTTAGATAAAACAAAAGAAACACAAAACAACCTTTTTTATCATCAATCAGACCCCATTGATTGTTCCTGCATTTAATTCATTATCGTTCCCCACAGTTCATTTATCAACTTTCCACTTTCTTTTAACATCACAACCCATTACTGTAGCCCTGCTGCCATTATAACCACATCTCCATAACCATATCACAAAACAAGGCTCGTGCCACATCATTGCCCCTTTAATATCATTTTCTACAGCCCCGCTGCCCATCTTATTCGTAAAAACCTAGGATTCACCCCCCTTTTTACACACCACGTAACCAAGCCAACACCCACATGTTCATTATTCCATTTTGTTCAACCGGGGTGATCACGCAAGGGTTCTGGATTTTAATCATCCAACTTTACGTGATTAACCAATTTACACATTCCATAAAGTTTCCATCCACAAAACGGTCTAGAAATGTAGGGCAACATTTTATTACACAAGAAAAGGCCCCCAACGACTGGGATTTTCAGTAGGCATAAGCATATTCAATTCACAACATAACAATAGGATAAAAAAAGATAAACATAACAACTTCTCCATCCCCGTTCTCTAACCAGTTATTATCTTTATTTATTGGTTCAACCGTATCTTACAAAAACAAGAGGATACCCACCCAACATGATGCACAAAAGATAGAGACTAAGGTAAGATCCCTACCTCAATAGGTTCTGATCACAACGCTCCCCCAGATCAACTTTAGAAGACGTCTGTCGGTGTCCGTCGGTTTTGAAAAAACCCGAAAATAACCTCCTCGGGTGGAAGCTGGGAAGGAAAGGCCAAAGGGAAAGAAACAGATCCAAGCTCAGAAGTTCCGCCTCATCGTTACTATCTCGTGGCCACTGACGGATCATAAATCGGAGCTCGGACAAAGAAGTTATGGAATAATGGAGATTTGGAGTCTCTCGGGAGAGCTCTGCTCGAAGGAATGGGGAGGAGAGGAATAGTCTGAAAAGGAGGAGAGGCCCCCACCTTTTATAGGCAAGAAAAACTAAAGTACACGGCGTGTACTTCCTAGTACATGGCGTGTACTCAGCCATTCCACACGGTCACCACGCGAGTTCCAACACAACACTCAATGTGGCACACGACCGTTGACTGGTCAACACACGGTTTGAGGGTAACGCGTACGCGGGGAAGAACTAAACGACGTGTAGTATGGGATACATAGTGTGTACTCATTTATTTCACGCAGCAAGGACATGTTTGAAATATGACACACGACCATTGACTGGTCAACACACGGTTTGAGGGTAACGCGTACGCGGGGAGGAACTACACGGCGTGTAGTATGGGCTACACGGTGTGTACTAATTTATTTCACGCGGAATGGACACAGCTTCAACATGGGGTATACCCAAAAAGGTGGTACACGGCGTGTACTCACACTACACGGCGTGTAGTTACAAAATTCTAAAAAGTGTAGGAAAAGTCCATTCTACCCTCCAGAACACTTCATGACCTTCTTTTCGACAAAGGAATGTGCCGGAGAGGTCCGGGCCATTACATCAGATACCTCTTAAAACATTCTCGTCCCCAATAATTCAAAAACCAACCCAGAGGAACCCAACAAGATACCTCTTAGGGCTATCGTTATAACAGGAACCCATCCAATAACCCTAATCATATGTGTTAGGAATTCCTTCTCCTATATCGAGATATTATCCGCTTTAGGCGGCATTGACTCACCTACATGGGTTTAATCGCATCCTCATTAATGCATCTCGATTAAGAATTGGGTCTTCCCACTTCCATAAATTAGTATTGTTCAACTTTCACTACCCCCAACACCATACAACTAACACACTGCCCGAACACATGGTTTAGGAAAATTCCTTCACCAAGTCAAGATATTATCCGCTTTAGGCAGAACTGACTCGCCCGTATGGGTTCAATCGCATCCGCATTAATGCGTCTCGATTAAGGATCAAGTTTTTCCCTTTCCCCACACATCTAGACATGTTACACACTTCCATAGAACAAGGAAACAAAACGTCTCACAACCGATAAGCCAAGAATTCCATATATCAAAGGTACATAGTATAACATCAAAAGAAAGCTAAGAAGAACAGAGCAAAACAAAAGTCAAAACAACTCTAGGTACTGAGCGTGCATCTGGGCCTCCCTCTCCCAAGTGGTCTCCTTGAGACTGCCATGCCTCCCCAACACACGAACCAAGGCAATGGTTCGTCCACGGAGCACCTTCTCTTTACGATCCTCAATTCTGACAGGTCGTTCCTCGAAGGTCACATCGTCTCCCATATCTTACTCACCCCAGTCGATAACGTGAGAGTCGTCGTGTAAGTACCGACGAAGCTGGGAGACATGGAAGACGTCATGAACCTTCTCCAACTGAGGTGGTAGGGCCAGCTGATATGCCACCTCACCGACTTGCCTCAGTACCTCGAAAGGTCCGATGAACCTAGGGAATAGCTTACTCCCCTTCCCAAACCTCTGCTTCCCCCGTCGAGGGGAAACCTTCAAGAACACATGATCTCCCACCTCAAAATCCAAGGGCCTCCTCCGACGATCAGCATAAGACTTCTGTCGGTCCTAAGCCGCTTTCATCCTCTCATGCACAAGATGAACTTTCTCTATGGTGCTCTATACTACCTCTGGCCCAAGAGCACCTGTCTCACCAACCTCTGCCCAGCAAATGGGTGAACGACATGGTCTTCCATACAAAGCCTCAAACGGCTCCATGCCAATAATAGAGTGGAAGCTATTGTTATAGGAAAACTATACTAAAGACAAGTGTCACACCCATGATCCTCCGAAATCCAGAACGCATGCCCGCAACATGTCCTCCAATGTATGGATAGTCCGCTCTATCTTCCCATCAGTCTGGGGGCGGAAAGCAGTGCTAAGGCGTAGCTGGGTGCCAAAAGCATGTTGTAACCCCCTCCAGACTCGTGAGGTAAACTGAGTATCCCGATTTGAGATGATAGTATTTGGAAATCCATGCAAACTCACCACCTCGTCTACGTACCTCTGTGCTAAGGTACTCACCGGGACCGACCCCTTAATTGCTAAGAAGTGATCTGATTTTATCAACCGATCCACCAATACCCAGATATCATCATAACCACCCTAAGCTCTGGGTAGTCCTGTGATGAATTCCATTGATATGTCATCCCATTTCCACTTGGGGACATCTAAAGGATGCAACAAACCACTGGGAACACGGTGTTCAGCCTTTACTTGCTGACACACTAGGCACTTAGCCACAAACTCCGCCACTGCCTGTTTCACCCCGGGCCACCAAAACTGTTCCCTCAAGCCTCAGTACATTTTTGAAACTCCCGGATGCACCGCCAAGGCTGAGCTATGGAACTCACGGATAACTCCCTCACGCATCGCCTCTGAAACAAACAACCTTCTATGAAAAAGCATCCAATGTCGGCTGTCCTATGACCATCCTTCTGGAGCATTCCCCTATTCGACACGATCTCGCATTACTTCCGACTCAGAGTCTCCCCACTAAGACTCTTCCACCTGCTGCAACAAGGAGGACTACACCGTCATTTGAAACAAACAGCCTCTAACACCCTCTACCCTTGCATCCAAGTGCAAAGCAGCCAACTCTCCCATCAATTTCCAAGCATCAGCGGATTCCCAAACCACTTCCTTATGCGACTTCCTGCTTAGGGCATTATCCACAATGTTTCCCTTACCTTTAGTGTAAGAGATCTCAAAGTCATAGTCTTGGAGAAACTTGACCCATATCCACTGCTGTAAGTTCAGGTCACGTTAGGAGAAGATATAATGCAAGATCTTGTGATCTGAGAAGACCAAAAAATGCTCCACAAAGAGGTAATGTCACCACAACTTCATTGCAAACACTACTGTTGCAAGATCTAGGTCATGGGTGGCATAGTTACACTCGTGAGGGAGCAACTGTCTAGACCCATAACAGATCACACCCTTCTTCTGCATTAGTATGCACCCCAAACCAAGGCCAGAAGCATCACAAAACACCTCATACAACAACCCTTCCTCTGGAAACCTGAGTACCGGAGCACTGACCAACTTCTCCTTTAGGTAGTCGAAAGCTTTCTAGCACTGCTCGCTCCATAGGAAGACCTAGTTCTTCTTAGTCAAAGTTGTCAATGGAGCAGCAAATCGAGAGAAGTCTGAGATGAACCTCTAATAATAACCTGCCAACCCCAGGAAACTACGAACTTCTACCATGATCTTGGGTTCCACCCAAGAAAAAACTGCCTCCACCTTCGACGGGTCCACTGACACTCCATGATGAGACACCACGTGCCCAAGGAAGTGTACTTCTTGCATCAAGAACTTACACTTCAACAATTTCCCATAAAGCTGGTGGTGTCGAAGGACTTCCAAGACTGCCCAGAGATACTCAACATGCTCCTCCTATGATCTTGATTAGATCAGGATGTCATCGATAAACACAACGATGAACCGGTCCAGAAACTCTTAGAAGACAAATTTCATAAGTCCCATGAACACAGCTGGTGCATTCATAACTCCAAACGACATCACTACAAACTCAAAGTGCCCATACCTGCACCTGAAATCCGTCTTCGAGATGTCACTGTCCTTTACTATCAGCTGATGATATCCATATCGTAGATCAATCTTAAAAAACCAACCTGCTCCCCTCAGCTGGTCGAAGAGATCATCTATCCTTGGAAGGGGGTAACAGTTCTTGACCGTTACTTGATTCATCCTTCAGTAGTCTATGCATAGCCTGAGACCACCATCTTCCTTCTTCACGAACAAAATTGGAGCAACCCATGGCGACACGCTGGGTCAAACAAAACCCTTCTCCATCAGATCGTCAATTTGAATCCGCAACTCCCGCAACTCTGAAGGCGCTATCCGATAAGGGGCTATCGAAATCGGACGGGCACCAGACTGTAATTCTATCCCGAACTCAACGTCACGTCAGGGGGGGTAGAGTCACAACCTCCTCAGAACAAACATCGAGGAACTCCCCAACAACCTCTGGGACATCCATCATCTCTGTATCAGCTGAAACCACTGATAACCCGCCTAATAAGGAAAGGAGAGGCTTCACATGTTGGATTCCCACCTGATAGCTCCTCTCGCCAACAAAAGCTAAATGATGCCCATCCACATCAGAGAACACGACTCTTCTTTGGAAGTAGTCGATAATGGAACTAACAGAAAATAGCTATTCGATGCCTAGGATGACATCGTATGGCTGCATCTGTAGAAAAAGAAGGTCCCCACTAGATCGATGCGGTCCCAACATCAGCCCACATCCCCGGAAAACACAAGATACACTAGTATGACCGCCAGCTGGTGTACTCATCACCAGGGCTACAGAAAGTCTATCTACGTCTAGACCCAAAGAATGAGCTAGACCGGGTGTAACAAAGGAGTGCGAAGCTCTTGAATTGAACAAAGCAGAAAAGAGAGTGCTGAACAAACAAATCATACCTCGTACCACCTCTGGTTCTACTGGAGCTGCCAACTCTGCTGCGTGCAACTTTCCACGCCCAGCTCCTATGACTCTCTGATGTCGACCACCTCCCCGACCATGCCCTGGTCAAGGTCCCTAAGGAGCACCCTAAGGTCAGCCTCCTCCAGCAAGGTCTGCCCTTGGAGGAGCAGGGTCCTGCTACTGCTGGAAGGGCCTCGCTGAAAACTGGTGCTGTTGAGGTAGGCACTGAACCTTCCCACCTCCACCATACTGATCTCGAGTCAGGAACTGACTATGAATGTGCCCAAAACCTCCACAAGAGAAACACTTCAGTCCTGGGCTCGTGAAAAAGGGACGAGGACCCGAAGATCTGAACTAGAACTACTGGGGCCTGCTCCCTACTGGCCTGAATCTGGAAGGTCCTATCACAGGAGACCTGCTGCTGACTGCTTTCCCCTTTGACGAACCTGGATGGATCCCCTCCTGTGGTGCACCTACCTGCGAGTGTATCCTCTCTACAACCTCTGCCTTCTTCTGTACTGCCAAGTACATTGGAAGGGTGAAGGGGGTAACAACATACTGGAGCGAAGGACGAATCGCCTCCTCCAAACATCTTGCCCGAGACTCCTCATCCGAAAAGAGATCCGGAGCAAAGTGTATGAGACTTTTGAACTTGATCCCCAACTCTCATACTAACATACTCCCCTACTGGAGGGAGATTAAATCCTACCGCTTCTATTCCTTGATCATGGAAGAAAGGAATTACTCTCAGAACTCCTTCTCAAAGCCAGCCCACGAAATCTCTGCCTCTGACCTCTCCCTGAGGTAGAGCATCCACCACTGACACGCCGCACCTCTCAGCTAACTGACTACTAGGGGAACCCAGTAATCCCTCTGAGCACAGATCAAAGTAAAAGCGATCCCTAGCTCCTCAAGCCACCCCTCTGTCTCCATATCCGAAGTACTACCCTCATACTTATTGAGGGTTTGTCGCTAGAAATAACGGAGAGTCTTTTACCACTGATCATATTCCTCCTCTCAGTCAATCCTCAACTGATTGACCGCCTGAATCTAATGGGCCTCGGCTTTCAGAGTCACCCGGGGACGATGTCCAGGTGCCATAGCTGTATAGTAAACAAAAAAAATTTTCTTAAGCCTAAGTAGTAATGAAATTTCTCAAGGTTTAATTTTACCACTTTTATTTAAATTTCCTTCCCAGAACACCCAAATCAAGTAAAACACAATCATTATGATGCATGTACCTTCCCTAGAGTCTCTACCATGCAATAAATTTAGTTTCACTTGGTCGTTCGGTAGGTTCAGAGTCCTTGCATCGGATCACGGGGGGCCCTAAAATCCCGCGTCCTAGCCGGTCTTCCCTGGCCTATGTCACACACCAAGATCAGCCAACACTGTCGCCTTACCATCCCATGCAATCCTCACTGTGCCTAACTCCAGAATCCATCATATCTCTCAACCATCAGATCTGATACCATTCTGTCATGACCCTCTCCCACCAAAGATGCCTATCTTGAGCTGGAAATGGTGAAAAGGAGATAATGACCCCCCGAGTCCCACCTCCAGTAGGCCCCAGAGTGGCAACTAGCACCAAGGGTATGAGTTTTCACAAATATGGGAGGCATTACCCTTTTTATTATTATTTAAGATTGAGAAATAGGCTGAGTCAAACACCAAAAGAAAAAGGAACAAGTAAATGAAAATAAACCCAACCAATCCCACATGCATGTTTAAAAAATTCTGAAACAAAGTACAAGAAAGATCAAAATGTACAATACCAAAAGAAACAAGAGTACAGTAAACTGCAATAACTCCAACTGTCCCAACTAGTAGGGTCCCACACAGACCTGGTAGTCCTCCTGTAAACCTAAAAGTAAATGTAGGGTGAGCATACAAGTATACTCAGTAGAGAAACCTAAATCTCTCGTGCACAGGTGGGGAGACATACTAATGTCCCGTGAGAACAACAGAAGAAACCAAAACCTAGCAAGGAATTATATCCACCCAACCTCACCAGCCATGCTCACCAAAAACACAAAACAATAGGTAGTAGTATATAAGAACAAGAGTATTAGGTACCTCACACCATTTTCCACTAGTTAGCTACTCTTCCTAATGGTGAACGTCCTGACACTACCACACTCTTCTCACCCACACACACCTAGGCCTCACAACCACATATCCCGCCCACACACACCTGGGCCTCACAAACCACAATCACATCCCTGCCCGAACACACCTAGGCCACATCCCAAAGATTCTTGGGAATAGTAAACCTGCCTGAAGAGTCTTGGGATAAAACCACCCCAATCAAAACCTACCTAAAGAGTCTTGGGTGTAAGGTCCCCTCAATCCATCAAAGCCTATAGAAGGAGCAGGAAGGAGCTAGTAACTAAGGGGAAAACACCCTCTCCCATGAAATGGGAGTGTTCAGAACTAAGTGATCAACATGGGTGGGGTGCGACAAAACACAAATATACAGATACATATATGTATACCAAACACACAACCCAACCTATGGCTTCTAAACAGAGAAACTGAGCACATGCCTTGGCACCGCTACTACGAAGCATGTATACAATAAACAACCCCAAACCCATTTAGGTTTTCATGTTTCAACAAAATTAGTTTATTAGTTCCTTAACTACTGGGCAAATAACCACAACCAACCATATGAAACGTTCGTAAAACATATCCCTACCAACCACAAATCAAGTTATATAAAATACAAGCAACACAAACCAACCTTTTTTTATCATCAATCAGACCCCATTGATTGTTCCTGCGTTTAATTCATTATCATTCCCCATAGTTCATTTATCAACTTTCAACTTTCTTTTAACATCACAACACATTACTGCAGCCCTGCTGCCATTATAACCACATCTCCACAACCATATCACAAAACAAGGCTCGTGCCACACCATTGCCCCTTTAATATCGTTTACCATAGACCAACTGCCCATCTTATTCGTAAAAACCTAGGATTCACCCCGCCCTTTTCACACACCACATAACCAAGCCAACACCCACATGTTTATTATTCCATTTTGTTCAATCGAGGTGATCACGCAAGGGTTCCAGATTTTAATCAGCCAACTTTACATGATTAACCAATTTCCACATTCCACAAAGTTTCCATCCACAAAACGGTCTAGAAAGATAGGGAAACATTTAATTGCGCAAGAAAAGGCCCCCAATGACTGTGATTTTCAGTAGGCATAAGCCTATTCAATTCACAACATAACAATAGGATAAACAAAGATAAACATAACAACTTCTCCATCCCCGTTCTTTAACCAGTTATTATCTTTATTTATTGTTTCAACCATATCTTACGAAAACAAGAGGATAACCACCCCGCATGATGCACAAAAGAGATAGATGAAGGTAAGATCCCTACCTCAACAGGTTCTGATCACAACGCTCCCCCATATCAACTTTAGAAGACGTCCGTCGGCGTCCATCGCTTCTGACAAAACCCGGAAAAAACCTCCTCGGGTGGAATCCAAGAAGGAAAGACTGAAGGGAAAGAAATATATCCAAGATCAGAAGTTCCACCTCGTCGTTACGATCTCGTGGCTGCTGACGGATCATAAATCGGAGCTTGGACAAAGAAGTTATGGAAGAAAGGAGATTTGGAGTCTCTCGGGAGAGCTCTGCTCGAAGGAATGGGGAGGAGAGGAATGGTCTGAAAAGGAGGAGAAGCCCCCTCCTTTTATAGGCAAGAAAAACTAAAGTACACGACGTGTACTTCCTAGTACACGGCGTGTACTCGGCCATTCCACACGGTCACCACGCGGATTCCAACACGACACTCAACGCGACACACGACTGTTGACTGGTCAACACACAGTTTGAGGGTAACACGTACGCGGGGAGGAACTACATGACATGTAGTATGGGCTACACGGCATGTACTCATTTATTTCACGCGGAAAGGACACAAATACAACATGGAACATGACCATTGACTGGTCAACACATGGTTTGAGGGTAACGTGTACGCGGGGAGGAACTACACGATGTGTAGTATGGGCTACACAGCGTGTAATCATTTATTTCACGCGGTAAGGACATGGCTTCAACACGGGGTATACCCAAAAAGGTGGTACACGAAATGTACTCACACTACACTACGTATAGTTACAAAATTCTGAAAAGTGTGGGAAAATTCCATTCTACCCTCCAGAACACTTCATGACCTTCTTTTCAACAAAGGAATGGGCCAGAGAGGTCCGGACCATTATAGTACAGGTTGTAACATTGAAGCTATAAGATGTGGAACACATCATGAATCATTATATACTTCTATGGGAGAGATAATTAGTGAGAAATGGGGTTGAATCTATCTACAATCTCAAATGGTATGATGAACCTTGGAACCAACTTATTTTGCCTCTAATTCAGATGCTTTCTCAGTCTTGGTGACACACATAAGAAGACTTGACCACTGACCTGAAACTCCAGCGGATGTCTATGACAACCCAGCTCTTTATTTCACACTAAAAAATGATTTATTACATAAACTTCACTTGATACAACATAGAATATAGAGAGGTCTTTTGTCTTTGGGGCTTAAGATCATTACATAACAACTTAAAACATAAAATACAACGTATTTATTGAAAACTTCCATTACATGACCACTACATTCCCCCATACTTAACATTGCATGAGATAACTTGAGAACATGCATAAAAAGGGTGAGTTATAAAGCCCAGTAAGGGAATAAATAAGGAATAACATGAGGAATAAAATACATGTTAAACAATAGGCATATCAATTTAGCACAAGATAAACATGAACATAAAGGTATGATAAAGCATGATAATCATAACATGGAAATGTGGCAAAAACACTTAACACGGAATCAGTATGAGCCAAGGCTCATTGCACATGGAGAATAAGTAAACCCTCATTGCACATAAAGCACGAGTAAACCCTCATTGTACTTAGATTAGCATGATTCAACACTCATTTCACATGACATATCATGATACTATACTTTACCCAATTCATTGGAGAGCTTTCAGGGCACACCCTTCTTAAAAATTTCATTTCATGCATAAGTGTACCACATGAATCATACAACATGGAATCAATAATCATTATTTATTACACGATAAAGGGATGTGGAATACATACATGAATCTTTATAATCAATAAGTAAATGTGCATAAAGGTAAATACCCTTGATAGATAAATGGGCATGGTATTCACTATACAATGACATTGGCTTGAAAAATTGTAGTGCAATTTCGGCAGCAAAATGACATGAAATAAGAACTCATAAAAAATGGTTTATGAGAGAGAAAATGGTGTCTCATTATATTAACATGAAATGTACAGTAAGGGGGTCATATAGATACATGTCCCAATAAACGTAATGGAATTTAAATGTGTAATACAAAAGAATTACTTGGATGTAAAAGAGGAGAGAGAAATCCCTCATGGAATTTCAGCATGGTAACAGGTGTACATGAGAGACATTAATGAGAGAGAAAGGGGTCTACCATAATCCAAACATACAGAGGGAAGTATGGGGGAGGTTCTAAATCATTCCCCATCATTTGTAATTGATTAAAAAGGGTATAACAACTTAAAGAAAATTGGACAAAAACAAGAAAGGAATAAATCTATTACTTGGAAGTGTGATCCCAAAGGCTTATGAGAGGCTTCTTGGGAGCTTGGGGCACCTTTAGAGGATTCTAGAGAGAGGAGGGCATGGGTTGGTCGAACTCCAAAGGCTTTGAGTGAAGAGGAAGTGGGAGTTTGGGTGGGTTTATATAGGAAAGGAGAGGGAATTTGTAACAACTTGAGATTTTATGAGAATTATTATTTTTAATTTCATTGATGTTTTGTGTTGTACGCTACACCAAAATTAGCTTGCGCTATATGCAACACCGTATTAACTTGCAGTATACACAACACTATTATTGGCTCGTGTTACACACAATTTCAAGTTCGTTTTGTAGGAATTATTCTACGCAACATTAAGTATAGATTTTGTTTAATGTATAAATGAAATAAGTTTTGATTCTGTTATACACAACACCAAAGGGATCTTGAACTACACGCATCCTTGACTTGGCTTGCATTACACGTAATCACGACCTTCCTCGATAGCGTGTGTAATACGCAATAATGGGTTTCACTAAACAATGATATATTATTATAATATTATGAACTAGATATTATGAATAGTATTAACTACATTTTGAATTTTATAACATTAGTATTCATCTTACACATTTTATAAAACATGGTATGTGAACAAAATAAATTTTTCGGGTAAAATAAGTATATTTCAAAAAATGCAGCTTTGCTGCTTTTTGATGGCGCACCCACTTTAAATCTAGTTTTTACAGGTTTATAAGTTCAATTTGACAAAATAAAATTCTTCTTTGGAATTAAGATATAAAAATTTACTTTGGATAATTTTTTCATATCATTCTGATAACTTTCATATTCTAATGAATAGTAAAAACGCGCTATATTTTAATTAAAAACAACTTTTTTCATTGCAATAATTTATATGGTTAAATTATAATATTTAATGGTTTTAAAGTATAAATATAATATATTTTTACCATTTAATATAATTTATGTCATTAACATTAATTTTACATTGAATTCATAGGTAAAAACATTTCAATCTTTGACAATGTTTTAACTTTTAAAACCCATTTTCTTAACAGCGAGATTAATTTTAAATTAATTACTGCAATTTCTGTGTTTTGAATTTTGAAAAATGGATTCCATATTTGAATTCAGTGGGTCCAAATTATATTAATAGGTTACTTTTATTTTTTTTGATATTATGAATAGTAACTATGGTGATTTTTATTTACTGCAGTTAAAGGTAAATCAGGTAATTAAGGGTAAAAATAAGATTATAAAATTACCCTAACACCTTCTAAAATTCTATTGGATGACTAAAAGTCGACCCATATCACCTAACAGTCGGAATAGATTAATTTTATGGACTTTTGACCATGAAAATAATTTAATTCAAGTGACAACATGTCACTCTCTTAAATCTTATAAGTATAATAATTTTAATTTAGTGATAAAATTCATAAAACCTTGAATATAAATAGTCTCCATAAATCTAATAAAATTATCTACATCATGATAATTTATTTTGAATTTTTAGGGATTAAATAATTGTCATTAATGGTGACACAATAGTGATGCATAAATTGTTTATTTAGTGAAAAATCAACAATATAGTTTGTATTAAACTAATAGTGACCATAAAAGGAACAAAAAACCTGACCAAAACATATTGGTCATGTACATGTAAACCATAATCATCCAATAGTCTAATATTTGACCATTTGGAGCCTTATAAAATCAATTATGACACTTATATTATTTTATTTTAAATAATGTCAAAGTTGTCACTTTCATAATTTAATAAAGATAAAATTTTAAAAGTGGGTTGTTTTAGAAGATAAATTCGACTAAAAGTATTATTATGAATTATATTATATTTATCTTCATAATAGTATTTTATTTTTAATTTTTATACAAAAAATAAGTATATTAAATAATTATACAAAAATGTTGTACTAATTATTTTATTAAGAGAAATATCAAATAAATGATTTTAAAAGTATTAAAATAAATATTATATGAACTAATTAATTTACTAAACTAATTTTATAGATTCATATGACTTGTTATTAATATATTAAATAGGTTTTTTTGAAAATATATTCTCTATGTATTTAATTTAAATTCAAATAAATGAATTGTGTCAAAATAGACACTATTGATATTTTTTATTATTAAATTGTTTAAAAACCACAAAAATATTTAAAAATTACAAATTAAAATTTATATGATCTAAAATGTTATAGTATATCAAATTATTTATAATTAATAACACATAATAAAGTATTTATAACCATATAAAATTTATAACATTATTACCACAAATAAAATTAAATAGATTAAATAAGGATAAATCAAAATGATAAGGTTTAAAATAAAATCAAAACATGTCTAAATTTAATTGGTTGATAATATTAAAACCCTATATTATCTAATATCCGAATTTGAGTCACTTTGGAAGTTTTTAAGTGGGTTTTGAGTTTATTATAAATTAATATTTTAGAGGTTTCCAAAGGTACCCCTCTCCTCCCTTATAAAAGGGAACCTCCTCCCTATCCTCTTCACAACACTTTGAGCCTTCAAGCTCGGACAAACCCTGAATATTTCTCTTATACACTTCCCTAGAAACATTATTGAGGTTCTTTTCTTCTCAATAGACCAACTCTAGTCCCTTAAGAGGAAGCTTAAAAGAGGTGCATCGAAGAAGAGGTAATCTCTTATACCGATTCTTTCAAGTTTATTTCTTCTTCAACTTCTAATTATTTAGTTGTTTTATTATAAAGTAATAACATTAGTATCTCTAATGTACTAATATGTTATGATAAATATGAAACAACCCCATTTCACCTTATATCCATCCTACGGAAAACGAAACCACCACGCGTGCGTACGTACGGAATACCATCTCCACGCCATGGTGTAATCTGTTTTTCCACCACCACCTTACTTGGATGGGTATAATGGTGTAAAGAATAACTATATATGGATATTATAAAATCATACTTATTATGATATATTATATCATCCACTACAATTCCATTCAATAATTATGGGAATGATATCATCCCTCGTGCGTACGTACGGATTACCATCTCCACGACGCGATGAGATTCAATCTCCATGTTAACCATTAAATAATGATTATAAAGTATATATAATGAATAATAATGAAATATATAACATAATAATTCTACTAGATTTATGTATATGTTATTTACTTACTTCCATTCAAGACAATAAGGAAAGGAAAACAGCATTCATGCGTACGTATGACCTACCGTCTCCATGAATGGTGTGTTTCATTTCATTTATCTATCCATTATTTATATATATATATATATATAGAATATATATGATATATAAGTCATGTTTTACATTCTGGAAGTTAGTAAATAATGATATAAGTAATAATAATATCAAGAACAACAAGTCCAAAACACGTACGATAAATGAAATGATTTTACCAAAAACGCTGCTTTAACATGGAATTTACAAAAGAACGGGTAATATAAAGTCATAAGTGAACCATATATGATATCATAACAATGAATATGATTTTGTAATAAGTCAATGACATTATTTAAATCATTATAAAGGAGGTTTGGATACATACTAAGCATATCAGATATAAGGTAAGGGATAACGTTTCCAATCTCATTTTTATCCGAGATTGTTTATTCATAAGTATTTACTGGGGTTATGTTTATCATCCATGTCCATGTTTTCTAAAATTGTTTTCATAAAATGTTTAATATTATTCCATGTATTTTTAAAGTTATTTTAACCCTTTTTTGACTTTTACCACATTGTATAAAAGGAATCTTTCTTTTGTTTACCATACGAAGTACTTTTTGACTTTTCCAGCAAAAGTACGAGAAGAATGTTTTTTTAACTTATACAGAATGAATGGATTTTTATGGTTTCATAATGCCTAAATTTCATGAAGCTTACTCTACAATATTTCATGATTATTTTCAACAAAATCATTTTACTTTAAAATTGAATTGTATTTTGTGAAAGGAAAATTATTTTGAAGAAGAAAGGATATTTTCCTCAAAAATTTATTTCAAGTGTTTTATCAAAACCATTTTCCATATAAGATGACATTATTTCATATGTGTACGTTTCAATTATAATTCCTCTATGATTTACATGGTTTCACTTTTCTTATGATGAAATGATATCCATTTGTTTTATATGGATTATGTTATGATAGGATGTGTTTATGAAACCCATTTTATTCTTTGGGTTATGATGAATGATTTATGTTTATGTTGTGGCACACGTAATAATGATTTCATTATGATATGGATGAGACCTATATCTCCCTACAATGCATTGGGTAAAGATTTATATCTCATGAGATAGACATGGCTGGAATGGTAAGTTAATCCAGTTCAGTGATACAGGACTGGAACGAGGAGTGGACTCGATTCAAAAAGAGACTTTGTCCACTAATATGGTCTTGGCAGTAATGCCTTGGCTACTATGGAAATCATATCATGTGATTAATGGTTTCCACAATTAAATGTTTTATTACCATGCTATTTTATAATGATTATTGTTTCTTTATGTTCTATGCCTTACATACTGCCATGTTTTATGTTATTGCTCAAGATTTTGATGTTTAAACATTATGTTCATTTTTTTAAGTTAAAATGTATATGATTTGTTTTATTTTATCCATGCTTACCCTTACTGAGCATTTGAGATCACCCTTTATATGTTTTCTTTTCCCCAGGATTTAAATAAAGGTTTTAGGTAAGAAAACAAAAAGGGGAAGATCTTTATGAGAGATGTTGAAGATCTTTCACCACGATTAAAAGATTATATTCTGAGTTTACAAAGACACTAAACTATTACGGTCCTTTTGTGTATGTTTTTATTATGTATTAAGTATTCCGAAAAATTAATTTAATGTCCATGTACGTCAAGCTTTGGGTCTCTAAAAAATTCTTTATTATTTAGGTTTGTGACACCTCACATTAAACTAATCAAAACTACAAACCAACCCATGGTTTTTGCACATGGTTTTTTCCAAAGGAGAGTAGAAAAAAATATTTTATAAGGCCAATGTTATAAATTCTTAAAATAATAGGGTGGATTATGTGGATGTGAGTCACACTCTCAAGGAAATTCATTTAAAAAGTGAAAATGTTTTATAACTCTTGGAGGGTCCACTAAAGTTTTTTAAAATAAATAAAAAAACCTAAAATCACATTATTTTAGTGTTAAAACATATATTGGTCGAAAATAACATTTATAGTATTTTATTACATCACTATTGAGTCATTATGATGTCATAAAACACATTATATATTTAAATGGTATTTATTTTTTACCCAAAAATTTGGTTATCTCATAAAAATATGAAAAATTCACCATTGGATAATTTTGATGTCCTAATTCCAAAAATAATATTAATTTTATCTAAATAATTTTCTATATATTTTAATATTTACTTTTAAAATAAAAACTGTAATTTATCGAAAATTCTTGGGTTTTGAAAAAAACAACTTTCATACCTTAATAAAAATTACAATTGCATTCATAAAATTATATGATCATTTATATTTAATAAAAATAAATTTAATAATAATAATATTTTATTAAAATATTATTTAATTCAAAAATCAATTAATTCATCAAAATAGATTTCTTAGTTGAATATTAACTAAAAATAATATTTGTGCTTTAAAAAATATTTACAAAGTAATAATAATAAAAAGAATGAAAATTCTTTATACAAAAATAAAGTACATAGTTATAGGGTCATGTTACATAAACCCTTATAACACCCGCATAATACTGAAGGGTAAGGTGTGCGGTGGTGACAGACTCTTGGGGTGGCTCGGATAACATCGCTCGGGTGATAATCTCTATTAACTTCCATTTCTCCCATAGTTGGTTCCACTCAATCTTAATGTGTTAAAACTTGGTTTGGGATTGGTTAAGAGTGAAGCCCAATGATTCCACCCCATTTATGAGCTCTAAAAAATGGGCTTCGTATATAGAAAGTCTACTAGATTAGGACATCGCTTCCTTAGTATGAGTAAATTGGATTTGTTAAAGCCCTATATTTATACTAATTAGGTGATCACTGTTCAACGACTATATTAGCAACAGTCACAATTATTAATAGTACTTCAAAATACAAAAACATAAAACCAATGAAGTTCACATTTTATATAACCATAAAAAGATATTTAATTGGATCAAGAGGAATTTCCATTAATGAAAGTTTGGGTCATTACAATCTTCCCCCCTTAAGAAATTTCACCCTTGAAATTTTCTTTTCCCACACTAAATAAGATGTGGGTAAATTTGCTTCATCACTTCCTCTGATTCCCATGTTTCTTCTTCGAACTTGTGGTCTCGCCATAACACCTTGATGAGGGGCATTATCTTATTTCGTAGAACTTTTTCTCCACGATCTAAGATATTCACTGGTTTCTCCTCATAAGAAAGATCATCCTCTAGCTGTACTACCTATGAAGAGAGTACATGTTAATGGTTTGGTATGTACTTACTTAAGAGGTATACATGAAAGACATCATGTACTTTGGGAATGGTAGGTGGAAGTGCTAGTTGATAGGCCACAACCCCAACACAATTAAGAATCTCGAAGGGGCCGATGTACCTAGGAATTAACTTCCCTTTCTTTCCAAACCTCATGAACTTATTCCATAGAGATATACATAGAAATACCATGTCTCCAACTTTAAACTCAGGGTCTCATCAACAGTTATCTGTATAACTCTTCTATCAACTCTAGGCTACCTTGATATGCTGCTAAATGATTTTTACTTTCTCCACCATTTCTTCAACCATTTCTGGTCCTAGCAGCTTAGGCTCACCGACTTCATCCCAACATGATGGTGTTCTACACCTATTCCCATATAGGGCTTCATAAGGTTCCATTAAGATTCTTGAGTGGAAATTGTTATTGTAGTATAATTCAACTAGAGGAAGATGTTGATACCATCCTCCTTTAAAGTCCATTGAGTATGCTCTCAACATATCCTCAAGTTTTTGGATAGTATGCTTAGATTGGCCATTATTTTGAGGATGATAAGTTGTACTGAAGTTCATCTCAGTATCCAGATCATGTTGAAGACTCTTCCAAAACTTAGAGGTGAATCTTGGATCTCAATCGGATATAATAAATAGTGGTACTCAATGAAGTCTTACCACTTTTCTGATATATATCTGTGCCAGTTGGTCCAATGATAAATCCTCCCGAATTGTAATATAGTGTGTAGACTTTGTAAGAAAATCCACAACAACCTAAATTGAATTGTTTCCTTTATATTTATTTAGAAGTTCAGTGAAAAATTCCATGGTGATGTTCTCCCATTTCCATGCTGGTATGGGCAATGGTTGCATCATACCCTTATACTTTTGCCTCTCTGGCTTCAATTTCTGACACACCAGGAACTTTGATGTATACTCAATGATCTCCTTCTTCATATTATCCCACCAATAATGCTCTCAGAGACCTCAATACATCTTTGTGTTTCCTAGGTGAATAGATAAATTTGAACTATGTGCATCATCCAAAAGTTCCTTCTTCAGCTCCAGACTTAATGGAACACATAGTTTTTTACCAAATCTCACAATTCCTTCTTCATTAACATTGAACTCCAAAGATTTCCCTTTTCTGACAGCTTACACTTTCTTCTAAATTCCCACATCATCCCTTTTGATCATCCTTTAACCTTTACAAAAGAGACGGTTGAGAAATAATTAGTGAAAGGATTGATGATGTTCCCTTATTTATGATTCCCATATCTATATTCATCAAATATAAGAAGATTGGATCCTTATCAATTCTCATCAATGATAGAATCACTAGGTCCTTTCTACTTAGAGCATTCGCTAACTTGTTTTCTTTCCCAGGGTGGTAATTTATTGAGCAGTCATATTCCTAGATCAGCTCTAACCATCTTCGTTGGCACATGTTGAACTCTTTCTGTGTGAATATATACTTGAGGATTTTGTGGTCCGTATATATTTCACACTTCTCCCCAAAGAGATAATTCCGCCAAATTTTTAAGGTGAAGATCACTACATCCAACCCTAGATCATGTGTTGGAAAATTATTCTCATTAACTTTCAATTTCTTTGAAGAATAGGCAATGAATTTGTCATTTTTCATCAACACACAGCTCAGTCCCTTCTTCGAAGCATCACTGAATACCACAAAAAGTTCTCCACTTGTGGGTAAAGTGAACACGGGTGCAGTGATAAGACTCCTTTTCAAATCCTTGAAGATTTATTCACATTCATAACTAAAAGAAAACTTTACTCCCATCCGAGTTATCTTGGTAAGAGGGTTGGACAATCATGAGAAATTTCTCACAAATCAATGATAATATCTAGCTAACCCCAAAAATATACGAATATCCAATATCGATGTTGGGATCAGCCACCCCTCAATTACAGATGTCTTGGAGGGATCCACAGATATCCCATTGCTTGTGATTATATGGCCCAAGAATGAGACCTCCTTCAAACAGAACCCACACTTGCTATACTTTTCATAGAGTTTATCCTTCTGCAAGGTCTCTAGTACAGTTCTTAGATGCTCCTCATGATCCTCCTTGGTTTTAGAGTATATCATAATATAATATATAAAGACTACCAAAAATTTGTTGAGGTAATCCCTAAATATACTATTCATCATGTCCATGAAGATTGCTGGAGAATTAGTGAGTCCAAAAGGCATTACTATGAATTCATAGTGCCCTTATATTATACAAAAAGAAGTCTTGGGGATATCTTCTTTCTTCACCCTTACTTGATAATATACCAACTGAAAATCCACCTTGGAGAAGTATTATGCTCTACTAAGATGATCGAACAAGTCATCAATTCATGGGAGAGGATACTTGTTCTTTATCATGATTTTGTTAAGTTCATGATAATCGATGCAAAGGTGCATTGACCCATCCTTCTTCTTGGTGAAGAGGACTGGTGCACCCCATGATGAAGCACTTGGGCGTATAAATCCTTTATCTAGATTCTTATTTAGTTGTTTCTTCAACTCCTCAAGCTCCAAAAAATCCATTCTATACAGAGTCTTGGATATTGGAAACAACCCAGGTATAATATTAATTGAGAATTCAACATCTCTTCTAGGAGGAAGACCAGACAATTCCTCGGGAAACACTTCAATAAATTCCTTCACAATAGGAATGTCTTCAAGGATGGTTTCCTCCTTATACTCAATCATTTGAGATAGATAAACATGCTCATAGTATAGTAATATCTATGATTGATACGATGTAGCTAAAGAAGATTCATCTTCCTCATTGAACCTGTATAGAATTGGGTGTCGATTCTCCACATGGAGAGTGATTTACCTCTCACAAAAATTTATATTGGATCTATATAAGGAAAGCCAATCCATGAAAATAATTATATCAAATTCCACCAGAGAGAGTATGATGAGGTTCTTTGGGAAATTCAATCCACATATTATGATAGGGGAGGATTTATATTCATGGGATGCAATGATTTCCCCATTTTTCGTACTCACCAACATCTTCACTTCCATGATTTTTGGTGGTGATGGGATTGTTCTACTAAACTTTTGGGATATAAAATAATGTTTAGAAATAAAATCAAAAAGCATGTTCACTATTCTATAATGAATAAATAGTGTAACTGTCACCACTTAATTGTCAGGGCTCACTTCGGCAGTAGTGATGGAAAAAGCTTGCCCTTGCGGCCTTGGAGGTTGTTGGTTGCCTCCGAAAACCCTTGGCTTCGGGAACTGATTTGCAAGATGCCCTGGTTCTTTGCAGTTGAAGCAATGAGTAATGAGTTGAGAGTCAAACAGAGTGTTCCTCTCCTCTGTCACAGCTATGGATTTTTCTTGCCGACAGTTAATAGCCAGGTTCCCTTCTCTTCCACACCTAAAGCATTTCCTCGTCCCCTTCAGGAAATTTCTGGGGTGCTTCTTTCTGCACCTTTAGATAGTGGGGTGATGGATCTTCTTAGCACCATTGGATTTATCCATCGGACCACCATTATTGAAGTCCACCTTACACTTCTTATCCTCATGATACCCATGAGATTATCTGATCTCCATTTTGACCTTGAGGTCACATCAGACAATTTCCTCATAGCTGTCGAAGTCACGGATCACCAGTGCTTTCTCTAGGATAGGTTTCAGCCCACCAAAGAAGCAGTCAACCTTACATTATGGGGTAACGACAAAGCCGAAGGCGTATCGTGCAAGACTTGTGAAGTTTTCCTCAAACGCTCTGACAGATTCATCATCTTTTTTCTTAATGGAATTGAAGTTCCCTTCCATCTTAAGTCAGAGGGTGCATGAAAAATATTTATCGAAAAACATATTCTGGAAATCCTTCCATTCCAATGCCTCGATTGCCTTCTCAGGCTTCATATTTTTGATCAACATCCACCATTGATCAGCTTCACCCTCTATATGATAATCTTCTAATAGAACCTTCTCTTTTTCATAAAATTGAAGGATGAAGAAGATCTTTTCAATGGATTTGATCCATTTTTTGGTGATTGAGGGATCAGATGATCCATTAAAAGTAGGAGGCCTTTTTCTCATGAAGCTCTCGATTGCGAATTGTTCTTTATTAGGGGGAGTTGAACATTCCTCTTGACCCATGTTTCTATTAAAATCTTGAGTTAACTGATAGAGAAGCATGACAAAGTTCGTGATTTCCACTCCCATCGGATTGGGCATCTCATTAGCAAATTCATCACATTGATCTTCACATCGATTGTTAGCTCGAGTCTTCCTATTACTGGAAATTGGTAGGAATAAAAGGAAATTTAGGGGTAACACATAAAGGGTAATCCAAGGAAAAAACTGGTGACTTATAAATAACTTTTATTTCCTTAACTTATGAATCCATAGGCTTCAATCTATGCTATTCATGATCTACTTTCTAACATATATTATTAGGGGAATTCCCATAATATTGGTTCATAATAAGCTTATGAATTTACCAATTCATATCTCCTAGGTGTGTTGTAACCAATTGTGCATTAAGGCCCATAGTCATGTACTGGGATACCCTGGGTCAAGCCCAAAACTCCTTGTCGGGGTTTTCACCCCTAGGTACATCTGTGCTAGAGCCGCCTCTACCTGTTCGTATCCAGAAAAGGATGTATTTTCTTGATAAAACACTTAATAAATACCCACCAAAACTTAGAGATGTTTTTATTATACTTATTCTTGTCTCTAAAGATTCACTAGGGTTTTCTAATCCTAATCCCAAAAATAACTAAACCTCCCTCTGATACCAACTATGACAACCCTGCTCTTTATTTCACACTAAAACATGATTTATTACATAAAATTTACTTGATACAACATAAAAGACTAAAAGGTATAGTGTATTTGGGGATTAGGATCATTACATAACAACTTAAAACAAAAAATACAACTTCTTTATTGAAAAATTCCTTTACATGACCACTACATTCCCTCATACTTAGCATTGCATGAGATAACCTGAGGACATGCATAAAAAAGGGTGAGCTATAAAGATCAGTAAGGGAATAAATAAGGAATAACATGAGGAATACAATAAATGTTATAAAATAGATATATCAATGGATTATAAGATAAAAATTATCATAAAGGCATGATAAAGAATGATAATCATAACATGGACATGTGACAATAACACTTAACATGGAATTAGCATGAGCCAAGGCTCATTGCACATGAAGCATGAGTAAACCATCATTGCACATGAACCATGAGTAAACCCTCATTTAAATTGAATTAGCATGTTTCAAAACTCATTGCACATGAAATATCATGATACTATACTTTACCCAATGCATTGGAGCGCTATCAGGGCACACCCTTCTTAAAGATTTCATTTCATGCATAAGTGTGCCACATGGATCATACAACATAGAATCAATCACCATCATTTATTACACTATAGAGGGATGTGGAATACATACATGAAACTTTATAATCAATAAGTAAATGTGTATAAAGTTGAATACTCTTGATAGATAAATGGTCATGGTATTCACTACACAATGACATTGGCTTGAAAAATCATAGTGCAATTTCAGCAGCATAACGACGTGAAATAAGAACTAAAAAAATGATTTATGAGATAGAAATGGGAATATCATCATATTTACATGAAATGGACAGTAAGGGGGTCATATAGATACATGTCCGAACAAATGTAATGGAATTTAGATGCGTAATACAAAATAATTACTTGGATGTAAAAGAGGAGAGAGAAATACCTCACGGAATTTCGACATGGTAATGGGTGAAAATGTGAGGAATTAATGAGAGAGAAAGGGGTCTCCCATCATCCAAACATATAAAGGGCAGTATGGGAGAGGTGAGAAATCATGACATAAAATTTTTAATTGAAAAAAGGGCATAACAACTTAAAGAAAATTGGACAAAAACTTGAAAGGAAGAAATCCCTTACTTGGAAGTGTGATCCCAAAGGTTTGGGAGAGGCTTGGGAGAGGCTTATTGGGAGATTGGGGCACCTTGGGAGGATTATAGAGAAAAGAGGTTAGGGGTTGGTTGAACTCCAAAGTATTTGAGTGAAGAGGAAGTGGGAGTGTGGGTGAGTTTATATAGGAAACGATAGGGAATTATTTATTATTTAGGTTTGAGACACCTCACATTAAACTAATCAAAACCACAAACCAGCACATGGTTTTTTCCCATGGTTTTTTCAAAAGAGGAGTGGAAAAAATTATTTTATAAGTCCAATGGCCTAAATTATTAAAATAATAGGGTGTATTATGTGGATGCGAGTCACACTCTCAAGGAAATTCATTTAAAAAGTGAAAATGTTTTATAACTCTTGGAGGGTCCACTAAAGTTTTGTAAAATAAATCAAAAAAAAAAATCACATTATTTTAATTTTAAAACATATATTGGCCAAACATATCATTTTTAATATTTTATTACATCACTATTTGGTCATTATGACTTCATAAAACATATTATATATTTAAACGGTATTTAATTTTTACCCAAAAATTCAACTGTCTCAGAAAATTATGAAAAATTCAACATTGGATAATTTAGATGTCCTTATTCCAAAAATAATATTAATTTTATCTAAATAATTTTCTAAATATTTTAATTTTTACTTTTAAAATAAAAAACCGACATTTATTGAAAATTCATGGGTTTTGACAAAAACAACTTTCAAACCTTAATAAAAACTACAATTGCATTCATAAAATTATGTGATCATTTATATTTAATAAAAAGTAATTTAATAATAATAATATTTTATTAAAATATTATTTAATTCAAAAATCCATTAATTCATCAAAATATATTTCTTATTTGAATATTAACTAAAAATACTCTTTTTGCTTTAAAAACTATTTACAAATTAATAATAATAAAATGAATGCACATTATTTATACAAAAATAATGTACATAGTGCTAGGGTCTTGTTACATAACCCATTATAACACCCTCATAAGACTGAAGGGTAAGGTGTGCGGTGGTGACAGACTCTTGGGGTGGCTCAGATAACATCGCTTGGGTGGTAATCTCTATTAACTTCCAATTCTCCCATAGTCAGTGCTGATCAAGCTTAATGTGTTAAAGCTTGGTTTGGGTTTGGTCAAGAGTGAAGCCCAATGATGCCACCTCCTTTCTAAAATCTGAAAAATGGGCTTCATATGGATAAAATCAACTGGATGAGGCCATCGCTTCCATAGTCCGAGTAAATTGGATTTGTTAAAGCCCTATATTTATACTAATCAGGTGATCACTGTTCAACGACTATATTAGCAATAGTAACAATTTTTAACAGTATTTTAAAATCCAAAAATATAAAACCAATGAAGTTCACATTTTATATAACCATAATAAGACATTTAATTGGATCAAGAGAAATTTACATTAATGAAAGTTTGGGTCGTTACAATGTCATTGTTGGTCAGAATAAGCCCTATGCCTACTTTGAATGGTTTTGAACTACTTATAGATTTACTGGATATGCTCAAAGGCCTCTTAAACTATGCTTGAACCAAGCATCAATAACTCACTAGCTTCTAACTTACACAAGGGAGACAGACATGGCCCATTATACATGGATTAAAACAGAGCCATCTGAATGGATTCCTAGTAACTATTTTTGTAAGATAAATCTTTTAAGGTTAAATGGATCTCCCAAGATATTCCAAAATTGTGGAAACTTTCACAAAGCATGTCCTCAAGCACTTGAATGGTATGTTTTAATTTCTCATCCATTTGAAAATGGAAATCTGTGCTTAGATGGAACTATTTTCCAAAAACCTTCTAAAGGACCTAACAAAATCTCAAGTTAAAACAAGGATATATATCTAATATAATTCTATGTGGAACCCAGTGTAGGTGTACTATCTTCCACACATATATAATTCATGTCTCGTTAACTATAGAAGGCTCCTTGATGGGTAGAAAGTGGGCTACCATTATTAGGTGATTAATGATAACCCAAATTGCATCGTTCCCATGAGGATTCCTCAGTATGACTATCACAAAATCCATTGCGACATTGTCCCACTTCTAGTCTATAATGGGAAGAGGCTAGAGTAGATTGGAAGGAAACTAATTCTCAACATTCACCAACTAGTAGATGAATCATCGAGAAAAAAAACCAGTTGTGTCCTACTTTTTTTTGATCCACTAATATTGCTTGCGCACAATATGATACATCTTGGTCAGCCTGGGATGCACAACCCATATTAGAGTTGAAGTCACTCATCAAGTCCTCACACATAGTAATGGGAATTACCACTCATCCTTAGATGTATAAAATATCTACATCTTCCTAGGACCAGTCAAAAGAGGGATACCCACTATAAATATAGTCCCTCATCACCATATAGTTATAATATGATAACTAGATCTCCTTTACCCTATCAAGGTGTGAGGAAGCAATGTATATGGAAGATAAAGTTTCCCTACCCTGGTACTCCTCAATATCAAGATGTATCTCTATAAATAAGGCCATGATATTCAACTTAGAACTGAACTATTAAAAACATGATATGTTGTTTTTCTACTCAAAGCATCTACTACTATATTCCCATTACTGAGAGTGTAAGCTAGATCGAAGTCAAATGACTATAGATACTCAACCCACCATGTTTGTCTAAGATTCAGGACATGATAGGTGACAAGGCACTTTAAACTTTTTCGATATTTATAAAACAAAAACCTTTCCCCTAGGAGGTAGTGTCACCAATATCTTAGGGTGTGTACTACTGTAGAAAGCTATAAATCATGGGTTGGGTAGTTTTTCTCATGTGGTCTCAGCTTCCTAGACCCATAAGCAACTAATTGACCATCCTGTATAAGTACCACCCTAAGAAGAAACTTTACATATCATAATATAGGGTATAATCCTTTTCAGGATCAGGGTAAGGATAAGATCAATGTAGATGTTAGCCTCTTCTTTAGATCTAGAAATACTATCTCATAGGATTTAGACTATAAGAACTTCACTCCCTTATTGGCCAGTCCCATCAACAACATCTCCAAGTAAGAAAAGTCTTGGATAAATATATGGTATTATCAAAATTTCACCATGAAGTTATAGATCATAAAAACATTCTTTAACCTCTCCCAATAAACAATGATATCATCTTTACTATGATTTACAGAAACTACAACCTCAAATATTATATGGCCTAAGAAATTCACTCGATCCAAAAAAACATATATTTTGAGAATTTGGCATAAAGATGGCAGCCACAAACCATGTTCAAAACTATCTCTAGATTCTTATAATTATTTTATCTGGAATTGAAGTACACCAAGATGTTATCGATGAATAAAATCACAAAATTTCACAGATAAGGATATAAGACTCTATTCATTAGATCCATGAAGACCACTAGTGCGTTTTTTAACCTGAACGAAAAAATGAGATACTCATAGAGACCGTAATTACTTTGAAAAGATGTACAAGGAATGTATGATAGTTGTACTCTGGGCTGGCAGTACCCCTACTATAAATCAATATTGTAAAAAACCTAGGCACCATTGAGTTGGTAGAATAAATCATCAATGCATGGGATTAAATAATGGTTCTTAATAGTTACCTGGTTACGCCTCTAATAATCCACACATAGTATCAAGGTGATATCTACCTTCTAGGAGAATAAAACTGGAACACCCCAAGGGGAAAAGTTCTGTCAGATAATTTTTTTCCTCCAAATCTTCCAACCGAGATTTTAATCCCCACAACTTTTTTGGTGCCATTGAATAAGGATATATAGAAATAGGCTTCGTACCCAACAAGATATCGATCATAAAATCAATTCCATGATTGATTGGTAAACCAAATAAGTACTTGGTAAATATTTCATAGAATATATCAATCATAGGAGGAAAGATAGGTTGATGAGCCTCCCCCACATCCATGGAGAGACTCACCACTTGAGCACTGATGGAACCTATCTGCTAAAGGTCTAGTTTGGAATGGTCTGCATGAACATCAAAATATCCCACATACTCGAAGATAAAAACCTCAGGAGATGTGAAAGTGATACAATGAAGATAATAATCAATTTGATCTTGATAAAGTAAGATCTAGTTCATTCTAAGAATTACATCAAAGATACCCCTTTCTAGCACAAAGATGTCCTAGAGGAAACACAAATTGATGACGACCAGATCACAATTATAACACTTCTAAACCCACTATAACTTCATTCCCAATGGTGTATCGATCAAGAACACACCATAGAGGTATTACAATACTAAACCCAAGCCACCAACAAAATAAGTAGATATAAAAGAGTGTGAGGCTCTAATGTTAAATAATATAGAGGCCAGAGTAGACACAACTAGAATCATACCTTGAACAGTCGATGGTCCAACATCCTTCTCTAGTAAAATAGGAACTAACATATGAAATTGTCCCACCCATCAAACATGTGATAAAACCTAATTTATTTGAGTCATACTTATCTGCTGACTCTCCTACCCTCAACCCTAAGCTCCATGACCACCACCATGGATCGAGCAGCCATTAAAATCCCAACTGCACGACTGTTGTGACATGGATGCCAACCTTTCCCATGAACCCTAAGATAATCTTGATTCTATAAAAAAACTAACCTATTGTGATCTATTACACACATGTCATACATGTTCTATCTTCCCACAATGATAACACTCCATAGGTGGTTAGGGGAATTGGGATCACATGCATCCCATGTGACCACACTGGTAACACCACTCCTCACTTATCCATCATGAAGAATAATAGAATTCAATGGGATGACTAGAATAACTTCCACATCACTGGAAAAAATCATATGATTTACAATTATGACTTATAGAATATCCACCAACACTGTTGCTCAATCCCAAGGAGGATAGTCACCCAAGATAGTGACCATTATTGATATTCATTTCCATAATAAAGGATTTGTTCATGATACCCATAAAGGATGAGAAATAGAACACATTCACTAGAATCTTGATCTCATAGTGAAAACTTTCCCTAAAGTTCCTAGCTCTGGCATCCTAATCACCAGATAAGGCTAGAGAGAATTGTCGCAACTCTATAAATCAAGAAGAATAATCCATAAAGACTATATGTATCCTTGCTCCAACCTCATAAAAACATGGTTCCTATATGAATATAGAGTCTCTAGGAATAATTGGAAAAAGAAGTGGGTATTTAAATCCTTCAAGGTCTTCCCAATGTGATGATACCCTCAGAAAATACATCCCACAGCCGATGCATTGTCTCACACAACATATATACGGTTAAATTCACTATGTTATCTTCCTAATTCTCTAAGTGGTCAAGAATGTTCAAAATGGACTCTATCCATAACTCTAAATCCATTATACCACCATTACCTATGAAAATTGGAGTCTCCTACCACTAGAACTTGTGGGTGAGATCTGACATAATCTGAGCGGTCTGAGGTGGTCCCCTCTCCAAGTCCTATACTACTCGCAAGAGTCTCTCAAAAAGAAGATAATATACAACTGGAAACTGAACTAATGGTAGTTCTGGTCCACTCATTGGAGGAGTATGATCCCCCTCTTACTATGGGTTTGGGTCCCTGGACCTCTGTGATGGAATCAATGTACAATTCCAGACACAATATCTCAAAACTATACATGTAATAGGTATTTATCAAAGCCCAAAACAAAATGAGACAGGAAAAAAACCATTTTACTTTCATGATATACAAAAAATTTACATTAAAACATATTCTTAAGAAATTTAAAATTACAATTTTCTCATTAAATCAAGGGATTTTTCTCATGAGTTTTAGGTTTCAACTCTTTCAAGGTCATTTTTAGGTCTCAATTCCCAAGGTATGGACAAATAGAGTACCATTCATAATATATAAGAGAAAAAAACTTATAAGTTACTTATTTAATCTCTATTTATCCAAAAAATCCATTTAATAATCCATTTATATAAACTTTTATTTTAAGGTACTATCTAGGGAATTGGCCAAGTAAGATTCCACCATAGCATTATATGGGAAAACACCATATAATGCATTACTGACACTTTAAATGGTCAACCACCTTTATCTATAGGTAAATGAATATGCATATATGTATATTAGGTAATCATAAAAAAACACAATATAGGTAGCCATACATGCCTAACATAATGCATATACGCACCCACACTCTTGTACTGTGCCAACCCAGGAGAGAAAATACCAAGAATCTATAAAATTGAAAATCAAGTTCACCACCAATGTGGGAATTCTATCTACTATAAAAGTGAAATAAAAAAACAATCTCATCCTTGTAGAATCAAACTTTCCCCCATACATAGGATAACTACTCCCAAGAACAAGATCACTACTAAGACCCAACACATCCCTATTCCTCATATTTACCAACTCCCAAAACAATAAGACAAAAATAAGAATTTTTTGATACTAATTTCTAAAATCCTCTTTCCCTAGACCATTGGTCAGTTCCTGGATCAGTGGAGCACTACAATACCTTAGGCACACCTCACTGTATACCGAAGGCTACCATCTAGCGGTAGGGGTCTGGCGAGATACTATGGAGAGGCTATACCTTCATGGTTAGAGTGTAAAAATAATAGTAAATAAATGAAATAACATACACCATATAATATCATTGGTTAAAATTCATACAATAACTAAATAAAAAACATAACCCATGTAATATCCAAAAATAATGATGCTATGACATATTCAAAAATAAAACCATGTCATTAGTCATATATAATAGGAACAATGGTGAACAAGGGGTAATCAAAAACTACATGACCCAGAAGTGGTCTGAGATCTAGTTTGATACCCATACCCAACTCTATCCTAGAATGAAATCAAGAATTAGTCATTGAGTGCTTTCCATTGTCCCTACGTACATCCATGAAGTTTACTCGGGTGCCAAACAATGGCCTGAGTAGTGTGTGAGTACAAATCAGGTGGACACCACCTAATACATCCCTAAATAATCTAGATTAAAACAAAAAGGTAACATAATGGTGACATGTATAAATAATTTAAATAAATAGAATAATAAGTAAATAAAATAATAATAATCTAAATATAGGTTCTGTGGTGATACCTGAGGTTAGAACCACCTTCTTAGGCCAGTTCTGCATGTCTTTGAGCATGTTGAGGATACCATGAAAACCCAAACCACTCTTGACTAGGGGTTATATACCCATACCTAGTCTAAAATAGTAACCAATGTAAATATACCCATCCAAAAGGCCCTAGCATCCAACTAGGGGTTGTGTTTACCATAGTTTTAACTGTAAATCTCATCATCCACCCATGGGTTGTGTTCGCCCTAGGTTTAATAATAAATCTCCATGTCCACCCAGAGGCCATGTTTACTTCCAGTTTAACAATAAATCTCTTGCATTTTAATATCACAATATAATAATAAAATCATCAAGGTTAAATTAACATTTTACATTATGATTTAATTATAAAGTCTATTTTTCAAATCATTTATAAATGCCATCTTCAATTCAAGGAAAGAAAATCCAAAAAGGGTCAAAAACCATTTTCCAAGTTTATTTAAAAAACCATTTAACATTTCCAAAACTAAAAATCCATTTAATGTTACTTTGTAAAGTTAAAAATTACTATTTCAAATAACACATTAAATTTAAAAAATTAACAATCAATTCCAATTTTTTTTGATTTCCATGGGGTCATATAACATGCTAAGGGTATAATTTAAATCTTGGGTAAAAATTAAAATTAAATCTTAGTAACTGGCTTGGGAAACATTACATAACAATTATGTAAAATAAGGTGAATATGGGAAAACACATAGGTACTAGCTACCTTAGGTTTAAGAAGATCCACACACCTGATATTTTCCCTTGATTCATCATAGAATGAGAGATATCAAAGTCACATAGAAAATACCTTAAAAAAACTAGTTAAAAATAATATAATACAACTCTCAACCAAATAAAATGAGAAATGAGAAGAGAGGAGTCATAGAATTTACCAAAGGAGTATATTTACTCAAATGGAATATCAAAACATATTGTATTGAAGAAGTTCCACCCAATAAGGAGGAGAGGAAAAGGGCTACTAAAACGAGAGGGTGTTGTGCATTTTGGGGGAGAAAAATTAGTGAGGGGAAATAAGAAAGGAGAAAAAAATAATAAACCAAAAACATTCAAAAAAAATCATGTATAGATCTAATTGGATTTCTATTCGGTCTCAACAACTAGCTGGTGGGAAATATAGTGGCTTCGATAGCTTACAAAAAGTCCACCTGCTTTTTGGTGGAACCGCAACCTCTTAGCTGCTTTCCTCAACTTCTTCATGAGCCTTTTAAACACTCCAATGACACAAGAAACCCCTTATAAATATACTTAAGGAAAAAATTAGTGGGTTTAGATATAATTTAGAAGATATATATGTAATCAGAAGGGTGAGGTTTTACAATCCACCTTCTTTCTATGGATGACTTATGATAATATCTTAAGGATTTGTTTTATGAAACCAATTTCTTTAATATAGGTTAGTTAAGATATTATGGAGTTATGAATAGTCTCATGTTATTGTAAGTTTACCTTGTAGTCTTAATTTCATTTTTGATTAATTGATGGTCCTATTTATTCACTTATGAATTTATAGTTCATACCTCACATTGTTAATAATATTTATGTTCTATATCACTCTAAATCTCTCTATTAACTTTATTTTTCTCATGGATGTCCATGTTTTTTAATATCATGGATGTATGATATATCAATTCCATTATTGACTTAATCATATATCTATTACTCTATATGAATTTAACACCTTAAAAATTGAATGGTGTTAACCTAGAAAGTTATTCCATTTATTGACTTGGGGAATTATTTTTTTCTCAAAAGGTTGGGGCTGAAGCCTTAATTTATTATTTAAATAAAGACCTCTTTTAGTCTGGGTAGAGGGAGAACCATTACATAGACTGAAGGTCCAAGGCCAAGTGTCCTGAATATAAGGCTTAAAAGCCCTTTTTTTGGCCCAAAGGACCCCTCAGTGAACAGTACTACTACAGTACCTGCACTGCTATAGTTAGTGCTACAGTACCACACCCGCTACATTTCCTACTACAATTCCTCCACCACTACAGGCCACTGCTGCTACACTTCTTCCACTTCTACAATACTGCTCCAGTGCCCCCTGCTACAGTACTGCTACAGTACTAGAAAATTTTCCCTGCCCGTATTTGATCCTAGGTCTTTTGGATGCCAAGTAGAAGCCTATACCACTGGGTATAGGCTCGTTGGCATTGACTGGGAGAATTATTGGCAATCCATATACTTATTATTTAAATATTAATAATTATTTATTACTAATTAATGTTTGATATGTATTTTTTATTCATTACTTTAATATAATTAATGCATTTGAAATATTTAGTGATGGGTGAGACCCATAATTTTATATCCCCTCGATGCATTAAAAAATCTCACAAGACAAACCAGCTTGGGTATTTGGAATATGTCGTACCTTTTATGTATGATATTTTGGCATCAGGCCTCAATAGTGAGATTAAGATGTCCAACATTATGAATTACATAATTATATATTAATATCCAAGTGATTATTTATATTATTTTTATCCATGGATTTATTTCATGCTCAAGTTATTACTTATATATCATATTTGATTATTATTTATTCTTACCATATTATTCAAGTTTTGTTACACTCTGATAGTTTCCACCATATGCTACACTTATTGAGCATTTGATCTCACCCTTATTATATTTCCATTTCCCCTGGTTATGAAGATTAGTAATACAAATGATATTTATAGAAAATTATAATCTATGGATAATTTTGTGGGATATAATGAAGATTTATTATGGAATAAGAAAATATAGGTATAATGAGAAAAATTGTCATTAGGTGTGAATGATATGTGTTTTGTTAAGTAATGGTTTTCCTAATTTTATAAAGATATAAACGTAAAAAGTTTTTGGGTATGTAAATGAATCAATAAATTATTTTGATGTTATAATTGTGGTTGGTTAAAATTGGGCCTCATTAGTTATTTTCAAAGCTAGCATGAAAAGATTTTTTTGTACTAGATCCTTAAGTGTGGGTCTGGGGGAATTTTAGTTGTATCAAAGTAGGTTTTAGATAAATATATTGGTTAGGATTTCATAAGTTAAGGATAATTTAAGAATTATGGATACCATCATGGGTTAATATGTTTAGGGTTGATAATAATTTCAAAGGTATAGATACCCTTTTGAGGTATTACATGATTATATTTTAAGGTTATTGATGCTATTTTGAGATATATTATTTATATATTAGGAATAATACACGATTGAGTAATATATTACCATTTGAGTTGGTATGTGTTTTAATTATGGTTAATTAGGACAATAGGATAATTGGTTTTTGGGAACATAAGTTAAGGAATATGGATAAACCCAGGGATTAAAGATTAATTTGATGTCAAGTTGAATTATGTTATTTTGGGGAATATTAATATATTTCTAGGAGCACAAATTTCTCTGATTTTTGCGTTTATGATTTAGAAAGGAATATTTTTAATGATTATTGTGGTTCAAAAATTTTTATGATGAAAGTTAAGTTGATTTTGGAAGAAAATGTGATCAAATCATTTGTATTTTTAGGTTTTGAATTTGGTCAAGCATATTTTGAAGATTTTTAGGTTTTAGTGATTTGTGGAACAATTTAAGTTGAAATTTAGTTTTTATTTTTGAGGATTAATGCATTAATACTTCACATAAAGGTTTAATAATATCTACCATTATCTTAAGTTGTGTTAACAATTTTATTTTTAGTAAGCGGATATATACTAGAGGAATAAATTTTCTTATGATTCATTAAAAGTTGATTTTCATGTTTTAGACATGAAAAATTTATCATGGTTACATATTATTTAAAATATGAGATAAAATAATTCATCAAAAATAAATCAAAATAAATCAAGAGGAGGAAAAACATATTGAGTATTATATTGAAATATCTCTTAGTTATCAAGGTATTTTTTGGAAACTCATTTAAAAGTATGAGTCTTATTATGGTGCATGCATGGTTTTATAAATATTTAATTAAGAAGTAATAAGTTTCATATTAGTAACTTATAAATAACTTATCCATCAAACATTAAGAATTTTTTATTTAAAGGATAAAAGTGGACTGAAGATGGAAACAAGTAAAGGTGGTCTAAAGTAATGAAAACCTAAAGCATCAACCTGAACCAAGTTAACACACTCAGGGGGAAGCGAACCTATAATACTAAAAATAATACAAGGGTTGAGAGGTGAAGGTCATGATGCCAGGAAGTTAGAAACCTTTTTACCTTCTCTCCAAGTGTGAATAAGACTAATTCTAATAAAAATAATCCTCTAGTAGTTTTGAATTAAATAAGTGACAACCCAGGGAGTAGTGGAAACACCTTAAATTGAGCTGGGGAGAATCATGGAATTAGTTTCCACTTGGTGGAGCATGAATCCATGGGAGAGACACAATTCTAACCACTTGAGCATTTTATCAGCCTCTACCATGAGGGATTCTCCCTGTCCAAACCACAAACTGAAAGAAAAAACCATGGATCCTTTCTTATCACAAATAGATCCCCCACCCCTCATGCAAATATTCATATAAGAGCCACTAAAATTCAATTTGAATCTTGATTCAGGGGGATTCCAGTATACCCATTTTCCTTGAGAAAACACCCTTTGAGCCAAAATACCAAAACCCCAACCATCCATAAGACTCTATAGGGAGGGGGATATATCTCACCTATTAAGTAGTGACACCAAGTACACCTCCATGGACCTCGCCTTAGCCTTTATAACTGTTTGAGAATTGGGAAGCCCCTCATGTCTTCCCTATTCTGCGCATTCCATGAACTCTAGTAACTTTACACTAGAAATAAAGATCTCACCTTCTGCTCCTACACACTATCCACTGATCTAATGAACCAGGAATGAAGAAACGCGTCTCCATAATATAATACCCTAAGATTTTAGTATATATTCTACTTTAAATAAAACCAGTATGTATGATAAATTGTCATACATGCAACATCAGACTAAAGTAAATAATGATTTATTATAATAAAAAATGAAATACATTACAAGACAGTTAAATGAAATATAATTAATAGAATAAATGGTTTTTTAAAATTAAAAGGGTTATATTTTACATAGGAAAACACCATGAATTCCATAGAAACTATTTTTATGAATTACTTATTTTTAATTAATGTAATACTTTTGAGTAAATGATATCAATAATATGTATTGATAAAATTATAGTAATGATTAGTAAAATAAATTAATGACACCCATAAAATGATTAATTAAAGATAAAGAATACTAATCTAATAATTCCAAACAAAACAAAAATGTTTTTTTACAAACATTATTTTATTATATATTATATGTTTTATTTGAAAGATTTTTTTTATTATTTAGAGTAGTAAATTTATTGAAAATTATTTTTTATACATATAAAAAAATGAATAATTATTCATAAATTTATTATCTATTGTTTATGCATTAAGATAAAATCATTTGATAGTAAAAATATATATTTTTCAGAAAAATTATTTTTATGTGCATAATGTATTTTCATCTTTAATAAATTGAATCAATCACTAATGTTGAATTATTTTACTGAAATTTATTAAAAATATATACCATAAAATAAATTAACCTTTAGTTAATGATTATTAAATGACAATTAATTATAATAAATTCATTTTATGCTTCAAAAACACATTTTCCCTAAAAACAGGTTTTATGTGTTTTGAACACAAATGTTAAAATTAATTTATTCCATCATTAGGAATTATATTTGATAAAATGGTTTTAATATTTGGAATAGTCATATTCAAATTTGATAATATGCTCAATTTCATTTTTATTCATAAAGATAAGTACCATGGTAAAAGTTGGTCATCATAGTAAAGGATAAAAGGGTTAAAAGGGGGTTAAACTAAGGGATAATGAAAAAAATATCACAAAACATATCCCAAATTTATTATATTAGTTTATTATTGTAACCCATTATCCTATCATATAAATTCATCTAATTTTGTGCTAGTTTCTTGAAAAATGACACTTATTTTATTTTAATATTAAGAGTATTTACAAAAGTGCCACCTTTCTCACTTATAAAAGGATCCCTTCACACCCCACTTATCTAATCACCATGGAAATATTAGATCAACCAATACCTAAAGAAATATATCCCCAAAACTCATAGACTTTCCTAGAGGCACAAGACTCATCCAAATACCACCCTTTGAGGGAATAATCCACTTAGTAATGGATTTTCCCAAAAAGTAAGGTGATAACTTCTATGTACTATTTATTTATTTTTTATTCTCCCACCTTCTCCGAATATATTATACCCATACTATAATAATTACATAAAAATAATTATTATCATGAAATTTTATTGTATTTATGGAATAACCATTATCTACCTTCCTCCCAATAATTTAAAAAGTGAAAATATTATTGGTGTTACATGTGGACTACTGCTTCCACAAACAATGTATTTTATTTTTCTTCACTACTTTACATGGATGATTACAAAAATATATTCAGTAAATAAATCTGATATTTATAAAGCGATTAATATTCTTAAAAAATAAATTTTCCATTATATTAATAATATTAATAATAAATGGTCATCGTAAAATTTATCTTCTTAAAACGAGCTTACCAAACACTTTGTAATTAATAACATCTTACAATTTACTTTCATTTATATTTTTCATCTACCTATTCTTGAATATAATATATAATTTTAATAAATTTATTTTTAAATCATTAAGTTTCTGTATAAATGATATTATTACCACACAATAACATGTTCTTACTCCTTTAACCATTATAATATGATCCTGTTTGTGTCAGTTTTACCACCTATATGAATGATTTTATAATTTTTATTCCATGAATGTTTAATAATAGTTATATAATGGTAATATTATGTAATAATAAATAATTTATGATGTTATAACTATTATTTAATGGTTATATACATATTTTTATTCATTAATAAAATCAATTTTTTTATTTGAATCAAAATTTCTAAAAAAAGAGATTTTTAAGATTTTCACATGATCCATCACCATAAGTTCCATGAAGTGACCATGTAAATCCATAAATACATAAAAAAATAATCTAAAACTTAATGAAAATTATGTATATGATGAAATCATGGAAATTAAGTGATGACCAAAACCATTACACCGATACAGAGAAAGAACAATTAAACTACTAACAACTGATGGTCAATATTAACTAAAATTAAGTAATAACTATGTAATAAATGAACATAAAGGATTAATATATGTGGTAATAAAATGAATAATTTTATTAAATAAATGATTACTGAGACTTATTTTATTATATAGGAAGTTAAATTATGCCTAAGTAATCAAGGATTTAGGGCAAGGGTTTCTTTGTCTTAATTTTAAATTCCTTAAGATATGTTTCTTATTATGCATCAATTAAATTTATATGGTGTAAATACTACCTTAATTAATTCTTATGAATTAAATATTTTTTTTACTCTTTTTATTTTTACTTTATTTTAATATCTTCCCATTTACTGTCTTTCGATTTATACATTACCAATGTCACAAGCGTTGTTATGAACTTAATTTAATTTCATTAAGTTATAACATTTATTCTTGAAGTACATACTTGTAAGTATGAATTTCTCCACCATTTGATTTTATTACATTGTATTCCCTCTTTATTTTTTGATTTTATATAAATTCCTGACCTGAATCACTATTAAGATGGTGGCTGGACCAGTGGGTCACATGACCTCAAACACGCCTCCCCATGCGCCAGAGGTTGCTGACTAGCAGTGAGGGTCTATTGATAGTATGATGGCGAGACTATAATATCTAGATCAGTTCAACACAATGGTTTTACCAGATAATAAATAAAAGGAAAAATGGAAATATTAAATAAATGAAAGGAAAAGTGTAGTGTAATAATAATATAATATCTAAATAAATATGTCCAATTATAACTTACAACTTTGCATGTATAACAGATGATGCTACAATTACAAGCAACAAAAATTAACAAAAGAAAAGAAAAACCCATGGCTAACCCCTAGAGCATCCTGAACAAGAGACTAATCCAGTGCTCCATATATCCCATATACACAACATAGAATAATAAATGAATCCAAAGACCTTTGATAAAAAAGATCAACTCGGGTTCCAAGAGACGCCTGAGAAGTGTGTGAGATATAAATCTCAGTAGGATGTCACCCATGATGTCTAACACAATCCATTTCATGCAATTAATAATAAATGATAGTGTGATACACATTATAAATTATAAGTGATAACAAATTAAATAATAACAACTTGGTTTGGGATCCTAAAAAGACACCTGTCCCATACCACCTACTTTGACATAAGCTGAATATCTATGTCTGTGGGTAGATATTCCTAGATCAGGAAGGATCACCCAAATCAGTGGCATAATCTCTTACCTAGGATGAATCACCTAGAATATACCATAAACATATTGTCTCTTCCCTTAGGCTAACCAAAACCTCACCCTCATGCATAACTAGAATCTCACCCTAAGGCTGTCCAAAATATAACCCTTAGTCATAACTAAAATATATCCCTCAGGATATCCAAGATCTCTCCCCTAGGAAAAAATAGAATCTCTCCCTCAGGAATCATGTAACTGTGAATCTAGCCCTTAGGAATCCGACATAAACATATAATCTACCCCTAAGAATTCAGTACTAGTGTGAATAGCCGTCAGGCGGTACAAAAACATGCACCAATCCCTCAGGCATCACATTAAAAATGATTCATATCAAGATAACTCAACATTACAAACAATATCAAAACCTCAGGTATCAATCACATCGATATCACATAATCTCAAAATCCAATCAATAAAAAACTCAATTATAGAATCAAACAAACCAGATTTATCATCATAATACACAATGATCAATTTATATAAAAAATTACCATCTATCAAATAGTTCAGTTAATTAATCCAGATTCATAATTATCATAATAATTATATCAAACCTATTTAATTAATACATTGACCCTATTTTTGTTAATAATAATTAACTAGTTTAGCGAAGGTGATTCTACCATAATAAATCACAAAATTTAATATTATTCCACTTCAAAAGTCTAATAGTAATCAAACAATATATCCAATTTATTATAGGTATTTAAAGTCAAATAGATCAAGTATTAATAATTTCCAAGGCTAGAACACCTATCGGTTGGCTGCAGGTCTCAGTCTCCTTACCTATGGACCTAAATGAATCCAAGGGAAAATTTAAAATGAAAAATTATAATTTAATAGGGTTTATTCGATTTATTTGGTCATAGACGATGTTCCAGCATGAACAAATATATTGCATATACTTTAAATAATTAAATCAGACAAAAGGGATTTCGTTTAGACCACCCACATCAATTCCATTTAAATTAATTCAATTAAACATAATAAAAGGCTTGGTTTAACCATCCTACATATATTTCAACCTTTTAAACCATTATGTTCTTATAAGCAGTGTTTATTAAATTAACTAGAGTCATGGTCATGCCACCCTATTCAGTTCCATTTCAAACTAACCATTTAACTAATGCTATTAAACTAGTTAATAATGAAAAAACAAATAACATTATTCAAAGGGTGAAAATACTAACTTTCCACATAACAAGAACTAAAAATAAGGAAAATAGAAAACCCAAACCATAGCTAAGCATGATATAAACAACTATCACTACTTTTTATCTTAAAGGCAGCACACCTTTGATAGAGGTGTTTTGTTATAAAATCAAGACTTTTCTTATCAAACAAATCATTTATATTATTTACACATTACTTCAAATTCACCAAGTAATGATTTTAGAAAAAACCACAATAAATAACAAATAATTAATTAAAAGTTTGAAGAATGTGAAATTAATTAATCAATGCACTCTCAAATTTAAAAAGGAAAAAAAGGGATCCTACCTCAAGCAGTAGACTAAGATGTCACTCGACACTTGTTAGTTTTGGTGGAGACCACTCGAAACCACCTCACACCCATACACACATGAACACACACACACACACAAATATATATATTCTTTAATCCAAAGCATGTACTCCCCTCACCATGACAGAATACTTATAAGGAAGTTACACACATGCACACACATGCACACACAAACCTATGTATGTGTGTGTGCGTCTTCACAAACAATCAAAATTCACTACAACAGTTATAGGAACTATAAAAACACAACAACAAGGTTCAACACACCTCAATAAAATTACTTGGAACCCATAAAAACCTTAAGAACCTAAATTAGAAGGTGTGAAACTAAGAAATAGAGAAAGAACCTCACCAAGGACGGTGGTAAAAAATCAAAACTAAATTGTGCAGCCCAACACACTACTGATAAATTATTAGGGAGTCAAAAACACTTAAATATATTAATAAAAGTGGTGTGAAACAATGCAATGGAAGAAATAATCACCTCGAAGTGATGACTGAGAGCCGAAACGAACATATATGCTTCGAAGTTTGGTGGAAGATGTTGGAATAAGAATTAGGGAGTCTTGATTGATGCTTTATATACCGTAACACCATAAAGAAACCAAAATATTGGGTTAACCTCCACCTAGGGTTTGGATGAACTCAAAAAAAGTGAGATAGAGACCAAAAAATTAGCCAATCAAGGGAGAAGAGGGATGCATCACCCCAAGGTTTTTTAAAAAAAAATAATTGAAATATATGAACCTTTGTTTTAAGAATATATTTATAACTAGTCTTTAAACATTATTTTGTAGCTTCTATGTTTTGAATTTTTAAAAACGGTCATCTACAATTGTGTTCAGTATATTATTTGGAGTCTAATAGAACTAACTTGTTTCTTGGTGAATAGTAACATACCCTTATGAATAGTAATATTAATAGTAATATGACCCTAATGAATAGTAAATTGTATTATTATTTTATTTTATTAAGGCTTTAAGATAAAGATATATTGGTTTTTTTTTCAATGTTATATAAAAGCAGTTATAGAATTAAAATTGTTATTTTTTGAATTAAGTATGATTTTATTTAAAAATTAAATTAATAATATTTAGAAAATTATTTTCAAAAAATGGAGTTAATTTTAGAATTCTAAACATTGAAAAATGGTTAGAGTGGATTTTTGGGTTTTTTTTGAAACAATTGATTTTTTTTCGATGAATAGTAAAAAATACAGTTTCGAGTTTCGGTGTGTTAATGACATCATTAATGATGTAATAATTATCTAATAAATCTAGTAGACTTGTGTACAGTAAAATAATATGTGAGGTGTCCCATTTGGCTAATACCTTGGGAAAATACCATGGGAAAGGCCATGGTTTTTAAAATACCACTAATGAGGTGTCCCTTGGAAATTATTAAAATATTCCCTCACTTTTGCTATAAATACCAACACATTCCTTCATTAAATTCCTTAAAAATTCTTCACCAAAAAAGATATGGTCTCCATACCTCCCTATTATTCCTCCCAAGGTTTCCTCAAGACCCCAAGGCCTCAACCATCAATTTCTAGGAGTTACTCTACAAGGTAAGAAAATTCTCAACTTCTTTGTTTTTCCATTCAAGTTCTCTTTTATGTGGTATAGAATTCAAGAATCCATAAAATGTTCTTATTTTAATCTTATTATTTCCCTATTATGTTTTATGATTAATTTCTTTAGGGGTGACCCTTGTCCCCTATATTTTTAATGTTTTCTAAAACCATGTTGCATAGTCGTCAGACAGCCGAATTTTTGTAAGGGATTTCTCAAATATTCTTTTATTTTGAGTTCCTTTATTTTATTTACTCAAATTCTCTTAGCTAAGAAGAATGAAAGATCCATAAATCATGTATATTCTATATTTTATCATTTTCATGTAAAATTCATCATCATTATTTTTCCCCTCTCCCATTTATTCAAGGAATAAAAACATTGTTCGTGATGTGTCGAATTACCGACATCGTGGACGATGTGATTTCAATATGCTTTAATTCCATAAAGTATGGTCATGAAAACATTTTTATGGTTGAAACAGGTTATAATATATGTATTATTTCTCATAAATAGTTCTATAATTATTTTTTTACACATGGTTTTAATTTATAAAACAAAATGAGGTCGTTATTATCAAAGAACCTCTAAAATGATCTAAATGAACATCATTAATGTTTTAACTTATGAATCATCCTAATATAAGAATTAAAAATGATAAATGGTATAATTTATGGTTCTGGAAATATTTAAATACCACTCCATTCCAATTCTAGAGTTTCACCTCTAATTGACAAGAACAACCATCATGAACCAATCATGGAAAACATGTAAAGAACACACCCAAAACAATGCAAGGAACAAAATACTAATAATTAAAGGGTGAAATGATGTAATGAAATGATCATATAAGGTATTATAAATATGTATATTATTTTTTAAGATATTAATAACACTCTTTTAATCATTATAAAGGATTTTTAAACAAGTTTTAAGTAATAAAAACCCGAGGTAAGAGAATTCTTAACCCGATTTCCATTCTTTGAGTTAACCTTCTACTTCATTATTTATGTGGTATTAAAACTTTAAGTGTGATGAAAATTGTTTATATTATGATTATTTATGTATATTTACAATTTATATACATATTCAATCCACTCTAAAATTTTTTTCTTCAATTATATGATTTATGTACGGGGATTTTCGTTTAAAATCATCTTTTAAAATTCTGTTTTATGAAATTTCAAAGGCAATATTTTTATGCAATTATTAATTTTGTATGATTGTGTTTTAGTTCTTGGGAATTTTTTTATAATGAATGGAGGGACCTATATTTCCCTCTAATGCATTGTGTATGTGTAATTTGGAAGTCAGATGTATTGTTACTCCAAGTGTAACTACGATGGTTACACAAATTATAAGGTAGCTATGAGGGTTACAAATTATAAGGTAGCTGAGAAGGTTAAAATATTATGTAAGTAATGAACCAATATACCTTTATTATTCTATTTATGTTCTATTTTTTGTGTGGATCTTGTTTAAATATCATGTTTTACAAAGTAATTATATATGGGTGACAAGTATATCTTTTGAAAATGATTTCATACGTTACAAGTGTTCATGGACTAATGTGTTCTTTATTTATTTTTTATCCCTTACTGATATTTTTTGCTCATCCCAAGTTTTTAAATGATTTACACAGGTTATAAGTATGATTAGGACAAAGAAGTAATCCAATTTAAATGTTTGAATATTAGTCAAAGAAATCATGTTTTAAGCTTTAATGTTTTATATTTTGAAAAAATAGAAATTGTTTTTATGGTATCCACTCGGTAACAATGTGTAATGTTATGAATGTATTATGTCCTAGTTATATAAAGATCTAAACTTGAAAAGATCCTAAATGTAAAAGAAAGTGAATTCTTGACTAAAATCAGGATTATGTAATGTAACAAGGTCTGGTCCTTATAGTTGGTATCAGAGGATGGTTTAAATAACTTTAGGGGTTAGGACGATGTTAAAATAATACCATAAATAATTTTTACTCTGATTAATTTGAAATGTTATACAATTTAAAGATTACCATGTTTATTTGTCTAAGATATTTTTGTTTAAAATGGTTGTCCACAGAAGAAATAGGGAATCTGAAGAGGAGAGGCACCGACAGAACGACATCCTTCCAAATTTGCAGCCCAGAATGGTAAGGATTGGAACTAAGTAGTTTGTAATAGTAATGGATCATCTAATGAAAAAAATAAATGGTGGTGGAATCCATGTAAGAGAAAAACCATAGGTACCACAACGAAACATGAAAATAGTAGAGCATTTCATAAGACAACACCCTCCTACTTTCAATGGATCTTCTGACCCAATAGCGGCTGAAGGATGGATTAAATCCCATGAAAAGATATTTAATGTAATGGGTTATTTAGATAATCAAAAGGTATGTATTTACATTTATCATTTTAAAGGTGAAACTGATCAGTGGTGGTCAATGGTAAAGAATATTTGGGATAGGGAGGATATTGATGTCTTAGAGTGGGATGAATTTAAAAGTATTTTCCTTGAAAAATATTTCCTAAGGTGGTGAGACATAGGATGGAGAAGAAATTCCTTGAATTGAAGTAAAAAGGGGAATATTTAGTGGCTGTGTATGAAGAAAACTTCACCTGACTGATGAGGTATGCTCCAAATCTTATTCTGGATCTTGATAGCAAAATCAAATGCTTTTACTCAAGACTGAAGCCAAGGTATAGAAGGGAATTAGCCTCCCATAAATTCAAAAGCTATGAGAAACTTTTTCGATGTTCTGAGAGGGTATAGATAGAGTTTGATGATGATCACATTAATTTTGGAAATAAGAAGAAGAATATGTACATATGGAAAGTTATGGGTAAGAATCAACAAAAGAAATCCGATGGTAAGAAGATCCAATTTTCAGTTTGTGAAAAGTGTGGCAAGAATCACCCTGGGGAATGTCTTAGAAAAACTGAGAAGTGTTTTAAATGTGGTAAGTTTAGACATATGGATTGATATTGTTATGAAAATTATCCTAATAATAATCCTGATAAAAAAACTGCTAAGTGTTTTAAATGTGGTGAGATGGGTCATTATGCAAATACCTTCCTAAAGAGAGATCCAAATGATGAAAAGAAGAAAAAATATAAGTAGAAATGTGTAGTGAGATTATTTGTGACTATTTCACTAGATGTCAGGCCATCTAATGAAGTTTTATTAGGTAATTTTTTTGTTTACTCATATTTTTCTAAAGTTTTGTTTGGTACGGGGTCTACACATTCCTTCATCTCTGAGAAATTTTCTGGTAAATTGTAAATATCACCTCAACCAATGAGACTGGAACTTTTTGTTAAAACACTAGGGGGAAATTTTATAGCAAATAGGAATTGTAATAATATTTCTATTATGGTTTGTGGAAAGACTTTACCTAAAAACCTTGTTGTTTTACCCTTAGTTGAGTTTGATGTTATTCTGGGAATGGATTGGATTTCTGTTTATCATGCTAAGATTGACTGTCGAGATAAAAAAGTTGTTTTTTAGAAATATTTTTAGTTTGTATATAATAATGAACCCATACAATTGATAACATATCAGGAATATGAGAAACTATTGAAATATGGAAATGAAATTTATCTTTCTCATATTTTTGAAAACAAGGGAACTGTTCAGATTAATTATGTTCCAGTGGTAAATGAATACCTCGATGTTTTTCCTAATGATTTACCCAGTGTCATACCTGATCTAGAAGTCAAATTCACAATTGACTTATTTACTGATGCCAAGCCAATTTCAAAACCCCCATATCGTATGGATCAAATATAACTTCTTGAATTAAAAAATTAGTTTCATGATTTGCTTGATAAAGACTTCATTCATCCTAGAACTTCACCATGGGGTGCTCCTATTTTGTTCATTAAAAATAAATATGGTTACATGAGACTTTTTATTAATTATAGATATTTGAATGAAATCACTATTAAAAACAAGTATACTTTTCCTCACATCGATGACTTGTTTGATTAGATCTAGGGATCTTAGTGATTTTCTAAAATTGACTTGAGATCAGGATACCATCAGCTAAAGGTAAAGGAGGATGACATCCCAAAAATAGCCTTTTATTCTAGATATGAGCATTATAAATTTTTTGTTATGCCGTTGGGGTTAACTAATGAACCTACTATATTCATGAATCTTATGAATATAATATTTCATGTTTTCTTGGATAAATTTGTGGTTGTGTTTATTGATGAAATTATGGTATTTTATAAGAGTAAAGAAGAGCATGAAAAACATCTAAGGGTTGTTTTACAAACCTTAAAGTAAAAGAAACTATATGGGAAATTCAACAAGTGTTATTTTTGGTTACAACAGATTTCCTTTCTTGGGAAAATTATAAACAAGGATAGAATAATAATTGATCCTTCCAAAAAAAGAGTGGTTGATGAATGGACAAGACACACAAATGTTACAAATATTCATAGTTTTCTTGGGTTAGTAGGTTATTAATGATGTTTTGTTAAGAACTTTTCATGGTTATCTAGCCCGATAACTAAGTTAACACAAAAGGGGTTAAATTTGTTTGGACATAAGAATGTGATGTTTGTTTTCAGGAACTGAAGAAGAGATTGGTGAATGATCTATTTTTGGCATTTCCTTCCCAAAATTGTGAGTTTATCATCTACAGTGATGCTTCTTTGAAGGGACTTGGTTGTGTTTTAATGCAGAATGATCAGGTAATTGCTTATGATTCAAGATAAATATAACCTCATGAGTTAAATTATCCCACACATGATTTGGAATTGTAAGTTGTGGTTTTTTGCTTTGAAAATTTAGAGGCATCATTTATACAGAGCCAAATGTCAAATATATACAGACCATAAAAGTCTGAAGTATATATTCACATAGAAAGAATTAAACATGAGGTAGAGAAGATGGCTTGAACTGATAAAGGATTATGATTTCATGTTTAATTACTATCCCAAAAAAGAAAACAAAGTAGAAAATGCCTTGAGTCGGAAACATCATTCATCATTAACCATGTTACATTTAGAACATGATACCTTGATTATTGATTTGATGAATTTTGGATTAGAAGTTGTTGGTGAAAGAAATACCTATGTTTTGTCTCAGGTTTTAGTGCAGTTATCATTATCAGACAGAATTAAGCAAGCACAGAAGGAAGACCATGATCTACAGAAAAAGGTAGAATTGGTTAAAATGGGTAAGTTTCCAAAATTTAACCTTGATAAAGATTGTGTTTTAAGATTTTGTAAAAGGTTGTGTGTGCCTTTTGATTCCCAATTGAAGAAATAATTGTTGTGTGAAGCTCATAGTTCTCCATTTTCAGTTCATCGTGGCAGTACTAAGATGTACAGATACCTTCAAAAATATTATTAGTGGGATGAAATGAAAATAGATATTGTTGATTTTATTGTGAAATGCTTGACATTTAAATAGGTTAAAGCAAAGTGGCAGTTACCGAAGGGGATGATTCATCCTTTGATAGTGCCAAAGTGGAAATGGGAAAATTTATCCATGGACTTTTTGGTGGGACTACCAAAGAATTCTCGAGGTAACAATGCGATTTGGGTTATTGTTGATCAGCTGGAAAAATATGCACATTTTATTTCTATTAGAGATTCAATGTCTTTGGATCAGATTTCTCGACTATACCTTAAGGAAATTGTTGGGTTGCATGGAGTTCCTCTTTCCATTGTATCTAATCAGGATCCTAGGTTCACTTCTAACTTTTGTAAGGGACTTTAGAAGTTGTTGGGCATAAAGTTAAATTTCAGTACAAATTTTCATCCCCAATCAGATGGGTAGTCAGAACGAACGATGCAAAATTTGGAAGATATTCTTAGATCTTGTTCAATGGACTATCAAGGAAGTTGGGATCAACATCTTTCTTTATTTGAGTTTTCTTATAATAATAGTTTTCATTCTAGTATACAGATAGAACCTTTTGAGGTATTGTATAGAAAGCGGTGTCAGACTCTAGTGTTTTGGGATGAAGTCAGTGAAAGAAAGTTGATGGGGCCAGAATTAGTAAAGGAAGTGTCTAAGAAAGTGAAGATGATCTAGTAGCACATGAGGATAGCTCATAACAGGCAGAAAAGTTATGTAGATAACAAAAGGAAAGACTTCTCTTTCAAGGTAAGTGACCATGTTTTCCTTAAAATCTCTCATTGGAAAAGTGTGATGCATTTTAGTAAGAAAGGGAAACTAAGTCCACGATTCATAATTCCTTTTTTAAATCTTAGAGAAAGTTAGACCAGTTGCATACCGAATATCTTTGCCTCATAGTTTGTCTTAGGTACACAATGTTTTTCATGTTTCAATGTTGGGTATGTATGTGCCAGATTCATCACATGTCTTGAGCCCAGAAGCAATTTAACTGGAAGAGAACCTTTATTATGAAGATAAACTAATTCAAATCCTTGATCTAAGGGAACATGTATCACATAATAAGGTAATTCACAAGTTAAAGGTTTTGTGGAGAAACCACATGGTTGAATAAGCAACATGCGAATATGAAAATGATATGAGGGAAAGTTACCATCACTTTTTTAATGAGTAAATAAAATTTCAAGGATGTAATTTCTAGAAGGTGGGGATAATGTAACACCCCAAGGTTTAAAAAAAATAAATTAAATGCATGAAACTTTGTTTTAAGTAGATATTTATAACTATACTTTAAACATAATCTTGATGCTTCTATGTTTTGAATTTCGAAAAACGGTCATCAACAATTGTGTTCAGTATGTTATTTGGAGTCTAATGGAACCAACTTGTTTTTTGGTGAATGGTAACATACCCTTATGAATAGTAATATGGCCCTAATGAATAGTAAATTGTATTATTATTTTATTTTCTTAAGGATTTAATATAATTATATATTGGTTAATTTTTCAATGTGATATAAAAGCTATTATAGAATTAAAATTATTAATTTTTGAATTAAGTATTATTTTATTTAAAAATTAAATTAATAATATTTAGAAAATTATTTTCAAAAAATGGAGTTCATTTTTGAATTATACACATTGAAAAATGGTTAGAGTGAATTTTTGGGATTTTTTTGAAATAATTTATTTTTTCGATGAATAGTAAAATATACAGTTTTGAGTTTCAGTGTGTTAATGACATCATTAATGATGAAATAATGATGTAATAAATCTGGTAGACTTGTGTATAGTAAAATAATATGTGAGGTGTCCCAAGTGTCTAATAACATGGGAAAGCCCATGGTTTTGCAAATACCACTAATGAGGTGTCCCTTGGAAATTATTAAAATACTCCCTCACTTTTGCTATAAATACCAACCCATTCCTTCATTAAATTCATTCCCAATTCTTCTTCAACAAAGATCTAGCCTCCTTAACTCCCTAGTAGTCCTCCCAAGGTTTCCTCAAGCCCCCAAGGCCCCAAAATTCAAGTTCTAGGAGTTACTCAACAAGGTAAGAAAATTCTCAACTTCTTTCTTTTTTCCATTCAAGTTTTCTTTTATGTGGTATAGAATTTAAGAATCCATAACATGTTATTATTTTCATCTTATTCTTGCTCTGTTATGTTTTATGATTCATTTCTGCACGGGTTACCCTTTTCCCCTTTCTTTTTAATGTTTTCTAAAACTATGTTGCATAGCCGTTAGGCTACCGAATTTTTGTAAGGGATTTCTCAACTATTATTTTATTTTGAATTCCTTTCTTTTCTTTCCTCAACTACTATGACCCAAGATGCATGAAAACTATAGAAATCATGTATATTCTAGATGTTCTCATGTTCATGGAAAATTCATCATCATTCTTTTCCCCCTCTCCCATTTATTCAAGGAATAAAAACATTGTTCGTGATGTGTTAAATTACCGATATCGTGGACGATGTGATTTCAGTATCACTACTAGAAAAGAATTTTATACCAATGGTTCTAAACCGTTGGGATAGGCTGGAAAACCGTTGGTATAGCCTATACCAACGGTTTCCAAACTATAGGCTAGTAATCCGTGAGGAAATCCTTATACTAACGGGTTGATCTAAACTGTTGGTATATTGTTTTTTAAAATTTCTCTCAATGTATACCAACTGTTTAGAACCGTTGGTATTGTATTTTTTGAGAATTATTATTCCAACAGTTTTCAACCGTTGGTATTGTGATTTTCCAGAACACCTATACCAATGGTTCTAAACCGTTGGTATTGTGTTTTTCCATAATTCCAGAACACCTATACCAACGGTTTAGAACCGTTGGTATTGTGTTTTTCCAAAATTCCAGAACACCTATACCAACGGTTCTAAACCGTTGGTATTGTGGTTTTCCAGAATTCCAACACTCTTATACCAACGGTTTAAAACCGTTGGTATTGAGTTTTTCCAGAACTACTGCACAACAGCCCCCTCCAGTATCCCCTCCACTATACACCTGCATAAAAAATATCACAAAAACCACATACAGACTTAAAATAGTATAAAAAACACTTAAAATAGCACAAAAAAAAAACAAATAAAACCATCAAACTCTTCAAACCATGCCATGTACTACAATTCCCTATTTCAATCTTCATATGACAACAATCATCTGGTAGTAATTCACCTCACCCTTGTACAACCCCCCAACCAGCACAACCCCCCACCTCCCCATCATATTCTAATAGGCAGAATAGTATGAGAAATACCTATTAGAGTTTAATAAGAGTTTGAAATTGGCTCATATCCCATTTTTTTTTTCTGATCCTAGATTTGGGTATGTAATGATTTGTGATGAATTTTGCATTGAACTTGTATTGTTCATAATATATGGTGAAAAGGTATTTTCTTAGGAGTCTCGTCACTTATGACCCCATGAGTGAAACTACCCAACTCATGAAAAAGAGTTTGTGACTATCGTTGATGAGTGTAAATTCTAGTTGTATTCACTTAAAATGACGTCCTTTTGAAAAAAAAAGAGATACTTTGAGTGGTACCGTACACACCGCACCTCGGATTGAGGAGGGGTTGACTAGTACATGTCACATATGACCCATGGATCATTTTCCTAAAGTTTCAACAGAATCTGAATGCATTTGGTCAGTTTTCTGTATTCCAGTAGTTGTTTTCACTTAAAATCCCGTTCATTTCAAATAAAAGTGAGACAGTTTGAGTGGTACTAGCTACACTGTGCCTCAGATTGAGGCGAGGTTGACTCGTACAGATCAAAAAGGACCCATGGATAATTTTACTAAAGTATCAACAGAATCTGAATGCGTTTGGTCCGTTTTCCGTATGTCAATTGTTTTTTTTACTTAAACTGTTGTCCATTTGAAAGAAAAGTGAGACACTTTGAGTGGTGTCGGCCACACCGCACCTCATATTGAGGCGGGGTTGACTTGTACACATAAAAAATGAACCATGGATTGTTTTCCTAAAGTATCAACACAATACAAATGCGTTTGGTCAGTTTTCCTTATGTCATTTATTTTACTTAAAAGCGCATCCATTTTGAACAAAATAAAGACACTTTGAGTGGTACCAGACACACCAGCCCTCAGATTGAGGTGGGGTTGACTCATACATGTCACAAATGACCCATGGAAACTTTTCTTAAAGTATCAATAGAATCCGAATGCGTTTGGTCAGTTTTCCGTATGCCGATTGTTGTTTTCACTTAAAATCCTGTCCATTTCAAATAAAAGTGAGACACTTCGAATGATACTGGCCACACCATGCCTCATATTGAGGTGGGGTTGACTCGTACACATAATATATGACCCATGTATATTTTTCCTAAAGTTTCAACAGAATTCTAATGCCTTTGGTTGGTTTTCCGTATTTTCAGTTGTTGTATTCACTTAAAATGATGTCTTTTTGAAAAAAATTACAAATACATAATAGAGGAATAAAAGTTAATGATATTGAGGAAATAAAGTTACATAATGAGTAACAGTATATAAGGAATAAAAGTTATAGAAAGACTGACTGCATGGGAACTAATGTTAGGAATTTGAGTAATGATAGTTACATAATGTGCAATATCAATTGTAATAAGATGTTATAGAACCCAAAACCAGATTTTTTTATCTAGTTTACGGAAATCCAAACAACCTAAGAACTTTTGAATCCCTCTCTTGCTTCACCAGAAACATCAATTTAGCATAACATCTAAGCCTGAATGCATCAGAATTAATTTACATTATTCAGGATCAATTTCAGAGTACAACCTATCTATGTCATCAATGACATAGTGATCATGCAAAAAGCATCAAATGAAATATCCAAGTAGGTACCATTTAGGGAGGGACCTGATTTAATTCATTCTTGGTAGCAATTCATAAGCATTGACTTTGATAACTCTGACTGCATGGTCTGCATCAAAATATTATAAACCATTATTTTTTTTATCTTATTATAGTAAGTGTTGAGTTTTATAAGACATTTGCAATAAGTGAGCCTAATTCCATTAGAAGGCTAGAAAATATGTATAGAAATAGAAATATATCTAATAATATGTTGGAGTTATTCATAAATGGAAAGGACCATTATTCATGATAAATGATACAATTATTGGTGATAGTACCTTGAGAACCAAATGCATTTGCAATGAAGACACCCTCTCTAAAGGTTTGTTTGAAGAGGACATCATGAATGATCAATATTATGCACCTTATAACAATATTAGTTTCCAACCAAGGAGAATTTTTTATACCATGTTTAAAACTCACAAGTTGTCCCAAATGAGATTCCACTTCATCAATAACCATTTTGTGCTGACTTCATATCATAAATCCCAGCAGAAGAGACCTGTCCTTTTCTTTAAGAGAAGACCCATCAGAAAAGACACATTGAACTTCATAATAACCAAACCGTTGATTTCCCTGAATAATTTTCCACCACTCATCTACACTGCTAAGCAACAATTGTCCATGTTTAACTTCTACATTGTAATGGGTGCATTCCATCTATGAAATATCCCAAGTTTGACATACCTATCCTACCTCCCAATGAATGAAATTTGTAGCAACAATTTTATGGCCACCACCAATTCTCCCCCTGCCATAAGAAACCCATGAATATATTGTTCTAAAACTTAACACAACAGTAGAAAGAATAAATTATATTGGAACAGGATTGAAAATTTATTCTCAACAAATTGAAATAGTAATCCTGAAGTAACATACATTTAAAATAATAAAAGGAAACAAAATCAATGAAACATGCAACACCTCCCACTCCCAACTCAGCCCCCCCTGCGCAGCCCCTTCCCCCAGCACTCCCCCCTGGCCAACCTCTTCCCCCACCCTGCCCAGCCCCTTCCCACAGTAGCCCCCTGCCCCCTACCCAGATCTCTCCCTCCCATCCCGCCCTGCCCAGCTCTTCCATCAAGTATAACATATCTTCTCCAAAAATTTTCCATGTTTCGTTCAACACAACCTGTGCAATGAATGATGGAAACATATGAGAAATCAACATGTATCTAATTTTTCAACTGGATATGATCAACATGTGAAAATATAGGTAATCCACTACCTGTGATGGCTGGTAAGATTGAAGGCTGATTGATTTTACATATCCCATTTATTCCACCAATAGGATCAACAACATTTGTCAATGAAAAAAACAGTACTGCATCATGAGAAGTAATCGACCTGGAGAACATAAAAAAACAGCAGTACATCATGTGAATTAAATTATAGGGAGAGCATCTGGCCATAAAAAAGTGGAAAACATAAAAAACATTGACAACAATAGTGGAAAATGTTATTAAAAAAATGATGTAATACATTTGAAAACATACAAACCTGCCCATCCCCTGCCGCTATCCTCCCCTCCCCCCTGCCCAACCTTTTCCCCCAGAAGCCCCCTCCCTCCTGCCATCACCCAGCCCCTCCCTTACCCTCCCCTCCCCTCCCCTTACCTGCCCTCCCCTTCAACCTACCCAGCCCCAGCCCCTCCCCTCCCTCCCCCCTGCCCACCCTTTTCCTTTAGCAACCCCCTGCCCCTCCCCTCCCTTCCATCTGCCCACCCTTTTCCCCCAGCAGCCCCCTCCCCTCCCCTTCCCTGCCCTCCCCTCCCCTCCCCTGCCCTCCCCTCAAACCTGCCCAGCCCCAGCCCCAACCCCTCCCCTCCCCCCATGCCCACCCTTTTCCCCTAGTAGCCCCCTCCCCCTGCCCAACCTTTTCCCCCAGCAGCCCCCTCCCCTACCCTCCTCTCCCCTCCCCTTCCCTGCCCTCCCCTCCAACCTGCCCAGCCCCAACCCCTCCCCTCCCCCTACCCACCCTTTTCCTCCAGAAGCCCCCTCCCCTCACCTCCCCTCTCCCCTGCCCACCCTTTTCCCCTAGCAACCCCCTCCCCTCCCCTCCCCCTGCCCAACCTCTTCCCCCAGCACCCCCTCCATCCTTCCATCATCCTCCTCTCCTCTCCCCTCCCCTCCCCTTACCTGCCCTCCCCTCCAACCTTCCCAGCCCCAGCCCCTCCCCCCCTCCCCCCCTGCCCACCCTTTTCCCCCAGCATCCCCTCCCCCTACCCAACCTTTTCCCCCAGCATCCCCTCCCTCCTACCATCACCCAGCCCCTCCCCTACCCTCCCCTCCCCTCCCCTCCCCTCCCCTCCAACCTTCCCAACCCCTTACCCTCCCCTCCCCTCCCCCCCTGCCCACCCTTTTCCTCCAGCAGCCCCCTGCCCCTCCCCTCCTGCCCAACCTTTTCACCTAGCAGCCCCCTCCCCTCCCCCCTCTGCCCAACCTCTTCCCCCAGCACCTTCCCATTCATGAAATAAGTTTACATGCAAATATAGTAATATTTAAAAATAACAATACATACTACGTATGACTAATAGGGAAACAATTTAATAAGAAATTCATAAATATGTATAAGAAATATGTTAAAACAGTAAGTATGATAAATTTGGAAACACTTCAATAAGCATTCTAGAATTTAGTTGGCATCCCCAAAATTCCCAGAAGATCCACCATTACTAAAACAGAAATCATCCCTTGAACAGAATGGAAATTCAAAAACAGCACGATTCACTTCAAAAACACAAAAATAAGAACATAATCAATAATATTTCGAGTGATTGTTTTTGAACATTAGGATGACCATATTAAATTATCAAACTAGATATCATACAAGGAATCATTTAGTTCATTCTAATTCCAGATATAAATCTATTCATATTAACCTACAATGGTGACCATAAGGAATATGGAAACCGTTTTTCATAATCATTAGGGAAACAATTATTCATAAGAAGTCATTAAAAACACTATATATGAGAAATTGGAAAATAATTGTATAAGAAAGTGGAAGAGATAGTTTGGATGAAAGGTAACATAAAAAAATGTGTACAGAAAAGGAATTATATCTAAAAATATGGTTGAGTTATTCTTAAACAGGGTCTACTTTTAAATGAGTAGAGTAAATGTAAATAACACAATCTCATATATAACTCTTAATAATGAATGGGAAAAATGTATAGGTGACACTTGAAATAATTGAAGCACAAATATGATGTTTAATAGTTGCAGGGTTTTAATATACCTACAATAAATAAAAGATTACAATGGATTTGAAACATTATATATACAATCAATAGTGTTGGTCCCATGTAATGTTTTCATAAAGCATTAATACTTAAGTACAATTAAATGGTTTTTGCAGCTACAACCAAGAAAATACAATATTTATTGTTATAAAGTATCCAAACCAAGTGTATAAGGATCCTTGCCGGAAATTTTTATTACCAACACAACTCCCTGAAATAGTGAAGCGTGAAGGCATTAAGGACAAGGTGCATTGGGAGAACATGTGAGACCTGAATAGAGGATGAAAAATAAAGCTACAATCATGACCTTGGTATGATCAAAACAATAATGTACAATTACTAATTGAAAAAGCACATTTATTTTCAAGTGATTATTCCACGCATGTTACTATCAGGCATAAAACAATCAGGCATAAATGACATAAAATGCACTTCTATGGGAAAATGATATAAACATGAAATACATGGATAACTAAGAAACATAAGTGATACAAAATAAAAAAATGGGTATCTCAGTACCAAGGAATACTAAAGGTCTAGGTAATAGACTAATCATATAATAAGAATCAAGTGCAAAAAAGCGATCTGATAACAACGTCCCTATGAAGCAAAGGAAAACCACAGAGAGGAAAACCAGGTTAAAAAATAAAGAGTTATACAGAATTCAAAAATGTAATGGATCAATCTTCCCCTGATCACCATCACCATCACCACTTTCATCATCGACCTCATCCTCACCGCCATCTCTATCCTCATCGTCATCCTCATCATCGTCCCCATGCTCATCATCGGCCTCATCCTCATCCTTGGCCCCATCCTCACCCTTGGTCCCATCCTCACCCTCGGCCCCATCCTCACCCTCGTCCTCATCCTCATCCTCGCCCTCGTCCTCTTCAGCATCCTCATCATCATTAGGAACATCATCATCTCGACCGCCACTAGATCTGCCACCTGGTGCAATGGATAATGCACCCATTGATGACATAAATGTCTGACAAGCCGCACTGGCCTCTGGTGAAAGTGATGAAGATAAAGCTTTCATCAGTTTCATAAATTTTTTGTCCCACGTTTGAACTTGTACTTCCAACTCTGTGACCCTTTTATCAGACTGTCTTTCATGCTCCTTGACCTGTTCCAACTCGGTGGTACTAGAATGGATACCTAGAGAGGACCAATACCTCGTCAGGACTATATTCTTACCAGGTCAGCATCGTACTCGACCAGAGTGATCCTCTCCCAAAACCTGATATAAATGATCATGTGGCCCAAAATTATCAGGCTCCTGGGAATCAAGAGCCTCTAAAGAAGCCTGTTAAAAATATTAATAGATTATTAAATTTCAAAATAGATATTAAACTTTTAAATAAACAAATTAAAACTTACACTCTTTTCTTGGGTTGGTTCATTTACCGCAGTTCCATCTTTTTTTCTTCTACTCGCGCAAAACAATTTTGCTCGAGGGATACATCCTTCAATATTCAATTTTTGCTTCTGTAATGACATTGAAACAATATAAAGTGCAAGTATAATCATATATTCAATATTCAATAAATCACATAATTTAAGTAGGAAACAATAAAAAGGGAAAGTCCTAAAGAAAAATTATAAACAACTATATCGTACCAGCTGCCTCTCATGATCTGACATAGTTGTGTGCCCCAAAGTGTGGTGGTATTGCTTTGAATCAATGTCTTTTTTGTTTTTTTCAGAATATTCCTAAATAATGTTTAATAATAAATATGATTATATTAATGAAAAATATGAAAACTCTCATTTAAATACCTCAAACGAAATTAATAACTTAAATTTGGTAGTCTCCCAATGGGTAATAATTTGGAGATATTGATCTATCGGGTAGTCATCCATGATAGGTAATGTCTCTAACTCCATGCCCACTCTATCACACCATCCAACATACAGGTCATGCTTATAAGCTCTCCAAAGCTATCCTAGCTCTTTTAAACGCGCTGGTCATGCACCTTCTCCATCAGGGAAGTTAAACCGAAGCTGAAACCCAATAGATTAGTTCATATAAATAAAAAAATACTACATTAAATCCAATATATTTTTTACCCATATTTGTGCCCCACGTGTTATCTTTGACTTCGTGTGGCTGATGTCTCCAAGAGAGAGGGCTGACCAGAATGATATCAGAGTATTTGGATAGCGTTGCCAAAAAACCCCGACATTCCTGCCCAGATTTCTCAATCATTTATCCATCAACATTGTATTCAACCATCAACTGTGTCTGGCGGTTCCATACTGCACACAAGCGAGTACACCCCCTACCCCGCCTCCTATATATAGATGAATCTGTTATTAAAGAAAAATAATATCAGTACAAGTTATAATAAAAATAAAATTTGGTATAAAAATTTGATAGAGTTATATAAATATACCTGTGGTAGTCGTATCAATGGGCGTCACTGGATGTGCAGAAGCTGAAGGAATATCCTGTACAGGTGGAGTGTCCCTCAGTGTACGCTCCTCAGCCACATACTATGTCGCAGTAGGAGTCGAAGAAGGTGGAATATAATAGCTCAGAGATAATGAACCAGAAGCAAAAGATGATGGCATAGATGTCTGGCCAACTGGTAGTGTAAACATCGGAGGTCTAAATATCCTGTGTGTCCTTGGAGACACACTAGGATCAAAACAGGGTGAAGAAGATACGTCTGTGGCAGTGGATCTTCTAAATCTCACCCCACGAGCCCTCATACCACTAACCTCAGTACTGGGACCACTAGATGATTTCCCATCTCTGACACCACCCCCCTCCTACCACCAGCCTCTCTACTGGGAGCAATATCAGGCTCCTCATCAGATATCTCTTGTCTAGGGGGTGGATCCTGAAAAAAAGTTTAACACAAAAGTAAACACATGATATTATAAGTTATTGAAACATTTATATTTGAAATAAAATACTCACAATAAGGATTAGTGGAGAAACACCCATCTATATCATGCGATGATTATTATCTGTCATCTTTTTCCATCGACTCTCTTCAATGGGTGTCATTTCCTACAATGAAAACAAATATGGAATTAATTAGAAATAGATAACTAATGTGTAACCTAGAAAACAAAATATAGAAAAACCATTCTGATAAAAAAAATAAAGTAAAAGAATATTTATGGTGGTTTGAAGGTAAGTACTAGGATACACACTCTGAATGATGTAGGTGAAACATGTAGGTGAGAACATGACTGTATGATTCTATATATTTCCCACCACAACTTTAGGTTCACAATCAACTCTGACAATTGAGCTATTGGAATCATCATAAGTAATAAACAGATTGCTTCCAATTGCAGTAGGGATAGTGTCAACTTCATCATCACCATCATAAAAAACATGTCTGGGATTTATTGTGACTCGACCATGTGAGTAATAATCCAAAATTATTATTTTCTCCACGACTACATAATAAGAAACATTTTTAGAATGAGGTCTAGTATCCGATGAACTAGAATAACAGTCTGTTGTGGCAGTTATCATAACACCATTATGCTGTGTTCTCATGTTTCTTGCTCGTTCAGTGATAATAAATTTGTATCCATTGATCACAAGTGATTTACAAGCACAAACCATGGTATTAAGACCAAAAGCCAAAGCTCTTATTTCCTCAGAAACAGAGTCTGTAGGAAAACTCGGTACCTTAAATATAAACAAATATTAAACTTAATTAAATATTATTTTTATTTAGTTATTACAGAAATATTTTTACCTTAAATTTCAACCAAGAAGAAAACCCTTTTCTATGCAAAGTATCTTTCCTTCTCAAAGATAAAGAACGATGATTTCTATATATCAATTCTTTATGTTCCCTGTAGATAAAAATAATAATAGTTTAAAAAATATTTAAAATTACAAGAGATAAGATAAGAGATACATGTAAAATTTACTGAATTGATACACTCATCAAACAAATCATAATTGAACAACATTGTGCAATGTGCCATCTCTCGCTCTTCAAGGATTAATGTTGTCAATGTATATGATCCCGGAATTCCTCCTGTCTGAGGAAGTGATGGAAAACTGGGTTCAATTTTCCCATACTATTCTTCTTCATTTCTCATTGGTCTATTTATTCTCGTAGTAAGATCAGACATATACATTGAGCATAAATCCATACATTCTTGAGCCAAGTAACCATTCACAATAGAACCTTCGGGATAATTCCTGTTTCGAACATATGATTTCAATGTGCACATGTTTCTTTCAGTTGGATACATCCAATGGAAAGCAACGGGTCCTCCAAGAAGTATTTCGGTCAGAATATGGACCGTCAGATGCAACATGCATGTAAAAAATGATGGAGGGAATATTTTCTCTAACTCACACAAAATTAATGGTGTCTCTGCCAACAGTTTTTGCAAGAAGGATTTGGACAACCTCTTAGCACAAAGATCTCTAAACAAATAGTATAACTGAATAACTGAGACTCTAACATTATTGGATAAGAGATGACATATTGCTATTGGAATCAACTCATACAAAAGGATGTGATAATCATGAGTCTTCAAAGATTTCAGCTTCAACTCTTTTCTGTTGGCCCGTTTTGATATATTGCTTGAATAGCCATCAAGAACTTTAATAGTCTCTAGCACTTCCAGAAATTGATTTTTTTCAGCAGGTGTCATCACATAAGAAGCACATGGAACTTGCCATTTATTTTCACTGATACAGACAGGATGCAATTCTAGTCTGATCCCACAATCTACCAAGTCACGCTGAGATCGTAAATCATCTTTTGTCTTCCCCTTGACATTTAGAATAATCGAAAGAAACATTTAACATATATTCTTTTCAATGTGCATTATGTCTAAGAAATGAAATAACAAGTTGGTTGACTAATACGACAACTCAAAGAATATACTCTTCTTCTTCCAATTGTAACAGGTTTCATTGGAAATATTTTCCCTCTTTCTAGATTTCATTACACCCTTACCAAATGAATAACTAAAATATTTCAATTCATTAAGCACATCAGTTCTAGACATACGCTGAGGTGGATCGTCATTCTCCATGGTATTGTCAAATCTTCGACGATTGTTTCTATATGGATGGTTCATTGGCAAGAATCATCGATGTCCCATATAACTAAAACTATGAATTTTTTTTCAGTCTTCTCAATCGATTATTATTCATACAAACAGAACATGACGATTTTCCTTTTGTGCTCCATCCATACATCATTTCATAAGCAGGAAAATCATTGATTGTCCAGATAAGCACAACATGCATCTGAAGTATGTCTTTCGAACATGCATTGTATGTGGGAACACCCACATCCCAAAGAAGTTTCAACTCTTTTATTAAAGGTTGCATGTATACATATATATAATTTCTAGGATTAGAAGGGCCAGATATTAGTATACTCAATAAAGTGTAAGGATTTTTCATACACAACCAAGGGGGAAGGTTATAAATGTGTATGAAAACTATCCATGTGCTGTGCGAAGTAAGATTCTGCCCAAATGGACTAAAACTGTCACATGAAAGACCCAGTCTTACATTACGCACGTCGGCTACAAATTCAGGATATCGAGCATCAAATATCTGCCATGCAAATCCATCTGTAGGGTGAACCAACTCTTCATTATTCTTTTAATCTCAGTGTCATGCCATCACATTTTTACAGATATTTCATCAGACATGAAAAGGTTCTGTAATCTGGGAATCAATGGAAAGTGCCACATTACTTTTTTTGGCACACGAGATGGTGTTCCATCATCTTTTATCTTCCATCAGGAGGTTCCACATTTGATACAATCATTTCTTTCAGCAGTTTCCTCCCAAAATAAGCTGCAATCATTCGGGAAAGCATGGATTTTTTTTTTGAGAATCCAAGTTCATCAACTAACTTCCATGCCATATAGTGGTTTGAGGGAATATCTGCATCATATGGAAGTAAGTCCTTCAAGAAGGTAAGAATGTAATCAATTGCAGTATTTGAAATCCCATACATAGTTTTCCCATGAAACAATCGGATTAAAAATTCCAACTTTTTCATTTTACCACATTGCCGATATACTGGAGTCGTCGCAGAATCATTCAATTTTTTCACTCTATCAACATCATCATTTTCATTGGACGCATCATGTGTGCTTGTATCGAAATATTGTTGGATGGACATGCCTTCCTTCTTGTGATGCCAAATAAATGGAAACCGATCATATATCAAACTCTCTAATTCAGTACTATCATTTGGATCATCAACAATTTGAGATTCCATTTTCTCTCCATTGTTATACCACACATAATAGTCTATTTGGAAACCATATTTGGTTATATGATAGCTAACTGCTTCACGACTCAACCAAGGTCTTCCAACACAATTAAAACATGGGTAGTGTATGTGACCACTATCTGAAGCCTTGTCAAATGAAAAATCTAGAAATCTGTTCAAATTATTTTGAAAATCAGTTGAAATCCGATCAGTTTCGTACATCCAAATTCTATCCATTCTATAAAAAAATTTCAATAAGTCATTTCAAAGCAATTCAATAATATTGAAGTTTAATTAAAAAAATATTTAGGTAAATGACAATTGTTTTCTTTATATAAAAGCATAACTCACACATTACTCTATATGAGAATCATATTAAGAAATACAAAAAAATACAGTGTATATAAGAAAATAAGATACATAATTTCTAATGCCTATATTCAAGGATTTCCCAGTAAGATATTGGAAGTGGATCAAGGAATACATAATGCTTAAGGGTCTTGTTGGGAGTACATGAGTTTTATACTTTAACTTCTTCAGGGAGATCAGGAAGAGGAGTAGGATGAGGATCAGGGGAGTGGCGGGACTGTCCAAGGGGGGGTGCGAGGTGTCCAGGGGGGGTACAGGGTGTCCCAGGGGGGGGTGCGGGGTGTCTAGGGGGGTGGGGGGGGGGGGCGTCCGGGGGGGTTGAAGGTGTCTAGGGGTGGGGGGCTGTCTAGGGGGGTCGGGGGTGTCTAGGCGTGGGCGGGCTGTCCGTGGGGGTGGTTAGGTTGTCCAAGGGGGTAGGGGGAGTCCAGGGGGGGTGGGTGGGCTGTCCAAGGAGGTGAGTGGGGTATCCAGAGGGTGGGTGGGGCTGTACGGGGGGGGGGGGGGGTGTGCAGGGGTGAGTGGGCTGCCCATGGGGGTGGTAGGGCTGTCCAGGGGGTCTGGAGTGTCCAGGGGGGTGGGTGGGCTGTCAAGGGGGTGGGCGGGCTGTCCACGGGGGGTGGGCGGGCAATCCACGGGGGTGGCGGCACTATCTAGTTAGGTTGGGGGTATTAAGGGGGTGGGAGGTGGGGGATTTCTAGGGGGTGGGGCCGTCCGGGGGGATGGGGGTGTCCAGGGGGTGGTGGGAGGGTGTCCGGGGGTGGGGTGGGCGGGCTGTCAACAAGGGTGGGGGGGCTGTCTAGGGGGCATGGGCTATCCAAGGTGGTGGGTGGGTGTCCTGGGGTGGGGTGGGTGGGCTGTCAACAAGGGTAGTGATAGGAGTTGTCACGACCCCATCCCAGTGGGGCCTGAGCCGCAATTCCCCAAGCCAGCCTCCAATAGGCCAGGGGCTGGTGACTAGAACCGAGTAGGCATGCTACTAACATGGGAGACATTGCCTATAAAACTGTACACACACACATACATCTCCAAGCCCACAAAGCTGAAAAGTAAAAACTACAAAAAGAAAAGATGCATGTATACACTAAAACCCAACCACAAAGTACGACAGGGAAGTAAAGTACAGTAAAGTAAAACCCTGGGCCAAAAGTACAAGCCCACCAAAAAGGAAGTCTACAAAAAAGTCCAACCTGAAGAAAAAGGTACTGAGACTGCAACCCGTCGCCGAAGGAACACACCTCGGCCTATCTGATCTCACTGAACACCATCCGGTACCTGGTCCGCCTAGAATCCTGTCAAAGGCTCGCTCGTCTGCACAAGACATGACACGTGCGGGCAAAGCCCGTGCAGGGGTGAGTATAACAATACTCAGTAGGACACCCCAAAAACCATAAAGGAAATACAACAAAGTAAAATACCACAAAGAAAGGTACAGTCAGCTCTACACAGTATATGTCTACGGAACATATAACAAGAATATCCATATATACTCATACACAAACGACCATCGTAAAAACTGCTACTAGGATCCAGCTCGAAGATTCCAATAAGCATACCATCGGGGTAACACACTCCTAGGTCTGAAGAGAGATACACGAAGTACTCTTTCTGGGAGAACACACTCCGCAAGTACCTTGGGAACAAGATGCTCAGATGAGGAACACAACCAAGTCATGGGGTGATTCTGACAACTCAGTCTGAGCTAATCCGCTAAGCAGAGGATCAACGCCCAGGTAAAGTTGGTCACATCGATACCAAGAACTCTACCTAGGTTTCCAAGAATGAATAGAGGATCTGGATCTAAGTCTCACAGAGGGGATTCCAACAACTCTATTTAGGGTGGTCTACTGAAGGGATCATACCCCTGTATAAAGGAGTTGATGCCAGAACCTTTAGGGGATTACCAAGGGTACGAACCCTAAGAACTAGTCTAAGTCACATAAGGCAAGTGGCTCAATACATGAAGAAAATGTTACACGGCGTGTAGTATGGTTACACACCATGTTCCTTGACCCTGGGTACTGCCCGTGTGAATGGACCGTGTCCTTCGTTCAAGCCGTGCAAAACTAAACTACACGGTGTGTAGAAAAGGTGCACGCCGTGTTCCTTGACCCCGGGTGCTGCCCGTGTAACCGGACCGTGTCACTCGGCTTGCCGAAAGAAAATACATGGCGTGTAGAAGAAAACAAACGCAGTGTTCGAGCGCCTGGGCTCGCTCTGTGTATGCTGGCCATGTGCCCGTACATGGTCTCTGCCCGTGTCCGTGTTGCCTGCCCGTGTACCAGTACACGGGGTACCCCGTGTATCTGGCCGGGTCTGGCCAGGGAGGCGTATACATAGCGAGTCCGTGGCCGTGTATCCTTCCCGTGTCCATGTACTCCCGGAGTATATGACAGGTAACCCTACTAATGAACACACATTTTGTAGCCCATACTACACGGCGTGTAGTCGAGAAATTTCCAGAACCGCATCTTCCTCCGCGCGCCTTGTCCGATCTTCCAGATCTTGATTCTGTTTTCCATTCACCGCAAAACTCCAGATACTGGGTCGCCTCGTCTCCATGAAGCCAGATACATGGGTTTCGAGTCTTCAATCGACTCCAAAATCCGATTCTGGCCATCCGAGCGGAAATCGTCCGAAGAACGATTTCTTCCGATCCGCTTCAATCCGTCTGCCGAAACCATCGTCGCACCTCCTCAAGACCGCCATGATGTTGATCCTTCAATTTGGGATCGTTGCGTCGTAGAATGGATGCGCAACGATTCTTTGTTCATCGCCTTGTGAAGAACTCGAAGAACGCTCACGAAGAACGTGAGAATTTAGGGAAGAACACACAACAAATCAAGAGGGAAGAACCTCAATCGATGTTCGTGTCAATCTTGGTTCATCACCGTTAGAAGGTTGAACGAAACCAAACAAAATTCAAGAATCAATTCACCACAAATACTCGCAAAATCCCATCCCACAAGAACGATCGATCCGAAGGATAATCTGTTCGTGGATTAGTCCGTGTTCTTTGTGGAAATCAAAAATGGGGAAGAATTAAAATCACAACAACATCCTACCTGGATTCGCTATGTTTTCCGGCGAAGATTCGCTCGCCGCGTCATCGTCGCCGTCAAAATATGTTAAGAATGTCGCCGCCGCCGCGTTGGGGGTTTCCTCTAGAACCGCCAAGGGTTTTCAGAGTTATGGGGTTTGTAACCCTGGACCCTGGATCAAGACTCTATTTAAAGAGGATAAAAGAAAAAAAATATTTAAAAGATCTCGCTACAGAAATAAAATATTTTTATTAAATATTTTATTACCGTTGCGTCCAAAAACTAGATTTCACCACTGACCCGCGCCGGCCGAAGTTAGGCCTCGCCTAAGGTAAAATCGCTGTTTTGAACACAACGGTGCCCTCAGATTTCTTATCCGAGCACCCGTTCGGGAGTTATCCACTTTTTCAAAAAAAATGCACGCGAGTGTAATTTAATTATTAATTTAAATTCAAACACTTGTTCCAGGCTCACTGGGCCTCAGAACTGAATGCCGCCTCAAATCATGGTCTTGAAATAATTCCCATATAATATTAAAATAATACATGGAAAAATCCGGGACATTACATCACACCCACCTTAGGGATTTTACTTCCCCGAAAAGCGAAAACAAGGGCTACTCAAAAAGATGTGGGCATTGTACGCGAATCTGAGCCTCCCGATCCCACGTGATCTCCTGGAGATTCCTGTGCTGCCACCGGACATGCACCAAGGGAATAGATCGTCCATGAAGGATCTTATCCTGCCGATCCTCGATCTCTACTAGGTACTCAGCAAAGGTTGCTCCATCGTCGATGTCCAGCTCGCCCCAGTCGATGACGTGCGATGTATCATGCACGTACCTCCGTAGCTGCGACACATGGAAGACGTTGTGTACCCGGTCCATCTGAGGAGGTAGAGCCAAGTGATATGACACCTCACCAACTCTACTGAAAATCTGAAAAGGGCCAACAAACCTCGGAGATAGCTTGCCGCCCCGGCCAAATATCCGCAATCCCTGTCGAGGTGAGACCCGAAGGAACACATGGTCTCCTTCCTCGAACTCCAAGGGCCTCTGTCCCTGATCAGAATAATACTTTTTCCAACTCTATGCAGTTTTCATCTGCTCCTGGATGACCTGCACCTTCTCTGTAGTAGCTCTCACCATCTCGGGGCCAATGAGTGCTGACTCTCCCGAGTCAGTCCAACAAAGTGGCGACCTGCAAGGTCGCCTATATAGAGCCTCGAATGGTGCCATACCAATAGTGGAATGATAACTGTTGTTATAAAAAAATTCCACCAGTGGTAGGTGATCCTCTCAGCTACGACCGAAGTCAAGTATGCAAGCTCGTAGCATATCCTCCAGGACCTGGATGGTCCACTCTGTCTGACCATCAGTCTGGGGATGAAACACTATTCTCAAGCATAACTGAGTCCCAAAAGCTTCCTGCAATCCCTTCCACATCCAGGATGTGAAACGAGCATCACGATCTGAGACGATCGTGGATGGTACTCCATGAAGCCGAACTATCTCCTGCACATAGAGGCATCCCAAGCTCTCTACGGAACTCTTCCCCCGTATGGCTAGGAAGTGGGCCGACTTGGTGAGTCGATCAACGATCACCCAGATGGAGTCGTGTCCCCTGGAAGTGCGTGGTAAACCTGTCATGAAGTTCATGGATATCCCATCCCACTTCCACTCTGGCACCTCAAGGGGATGATTCAAACCTGTTGGCACCTGGTGTTCAGCCTTTACTTGCTGAAAAGTAAGGCACCAAGAAACAAACTCTTCCACACTCTTCTCCATCCCTGGCCACCAGAACTGACATCGGAGGTCCTGGTACATCTTTTCCACGCCTGGATGCACCACCAAAGGGGATGTATGGAACTCCCCCAGAACCTCCTCCCGCAACATCACTGGTACTACTGTGCGCCCTATGAAAAGGACAACGTGCTCCCCTTCTTATGAATATCCATCAGCAGCATCACCTGCAGATATCTGAGCATGTAGAGTCTTACAACTAGCATCCTCACGCTGTGCTTCCCTGACTCGCTGTAAGAGTGGAGGGGTAACAACCATCGACTGATGGTAAGCTCCCTCATCTCCATCCACAAAGGACAACTACAAAGAGGCCAACTGCCTTGTCGCCTCATCCAGCAACTGCGAACTGGATTTCCTACTGAGAGAATCTGCCACCATGTTCCCCTTCCCAGGAGTATAAATGACCTCAAAGTCGTAATCCTGGAGGAACTCAAGCCATCGCCTCTGTCTCAAATTTAGATCCTTCTGAGAAAAGATATATCTGAGACTCTTATGATCAGAGTAGATGGTAAACCGCTTGCCCATCAGGTAGTGCCACCACATCTTCAATGCGAAGACTACCACTGCCAACTTGAGATCATGGGTCACGTAGTTTTGCTCATGTGGCCTCAACTGACGTGAGCCATAGGCAATCACTGCTTTCCTCTGCATCAGAACACAACCAAGACTGGTTCCTGATGCGTCACATAACACTATGTACTTGAACCCCTCCTTCGGTAATCTCAAGATTGGGGCACTCGTCAGACTCTGTCTCAACTGCTGGAAAGCCTACTGGCATTTCTCGGTCCATACGAAAGGCTTTCCCTTTCGGGTCAAAGCTGCCATGGGTGCTGCAATCCTGGAGAAATCATGGATGAATCTCCGATAGTATCCAGCTAACCCAAGGAAACTCCGCACCTCCGTCACGCTCCGGGGTGGCTCCCATGCTAGCACTGCCTCCAACTTTGTTGGGTCCACTGCTACACCATCCATTAAGATAACGTGTCCCAGAAAGTGGACCTCCTATAACCAGAGCTGACACTTCGATAGTTTCCCATACAACTGGTGTGCTAGGAGTGTGTCCAGAACCATCCTTAGGTGTCTCACGTGATCCTCCTCGGATGCAGAGTACACAAGGATATAATCGATGAAGACCACCACAAACCGGTCTAGATAAGGCCGAAAGATCCGGTTCATGAGTCCCATGAACACTATCGGGGCGTTCGTCACATCGAAGGGCATCACCAAGTACTCATAGTGACCGTAGCGATATCTGAAATCCGTCTTCAGTATATCCTCTTCCCGTACTCGCAACTGGTGATAGATTGATCGTAGATCAAACTTCAAGAACCATCATGCCCCTCTCAACTGTTCGAAGAGGTCATCGATCCTCAGTAGTGGATACCGGTTCTTCATGGTCACCTGATTTAAGCGCCGGTAATCCACACATAGCCTCAAGATCCCGTCTGTCTTCTTGGCAAACAGTACTGGGGCCGCCCAGGGTGAAACGCTGGATCTCACAAAGCCCTTGTTATCCAGGTCATCCAACTGCACCCTCAGCTCACGAAGCTCTGAAAGAGCCATCCGATAAGCTGATGCTGATATCAGGGTCGTCCCGGGTTGCAACTCAATGCAGAAATCTATCTCCCGACGGGGAATTAGCCCTGGGAAATCCTCTAGAAATATGTCCTCGTAATCATCCACCACTAATGGAAACTGGAAACTCATAAAATCTGCCGCGCCAAAGGCTAGGCTAGCCAACTATTGTGAAATCGGCCGTGCCCTCCTATGCACAAGTCTATCCTACGTGCCTGAGTCTCTCTTTCACCGAAAAAAGAGAACCTCATTCCATCACTGCGGACACACCACACCCTTTGCCTAAAACAATCAATATGGGTATGAACTGTGGATTACCAATCCATGCCAAGAATGACATCATAAGGCCTCGACGCTACCACCAAGAGGTTCCAACTGAAACTCTCACCTCCAAGGGTCAGGTCACACTGCCTACAAAGGTGTGTGATCTCTGAATCTTCTCCATTCGGTGTTTCTAAGCATAAGGGTCGAGTCAACGGCTCAACTGGAATCTCAAGGTATCGAAAAAGATAAGTAGCTAGAAAGGAATGACTAGCACCTGTGTCTATCAATACGACAACCAAAGTAGAAAACACACAGATAGTACCTCTAATCATTATGGGAGTACCTGGGTCATAAGCCTCTGCTGCCTGAAGCTGTCCCTGCCTCTGTCCACCAGCTCCCTGAGCTTGGGGTGGACCTTCTAGGGGTGGTGGTGGTAAAGGGTCAAAATGCCGACCACCTCCAGCTGCTCCCCCAACTCCTCTGCCACGTCCGCCACCTTGCGGATCTGCCTGCTCCACACGTTGCCTCTGCCTCGGTGGTCCATCCACTACTCCTGGTTCAGTAGTACGGCGGGTCGGACAATCTCGAGCGAGATGTCCCCTGCCGTTACATGAGTAACATTGCCTCTCTTGAGGCTGGCTGGAAGCACCCTGTGAACCATGCATGGATGATCCCCGGTCGTAGGATCTCCTCTGGAAACATCTCCCATGCCTGGGTCCCTGATGTCGCCCCCCTGCCGCTGAGGTCTCTGCTCCAGCACGCCCACTACTGACAACTGTCGGCTGTCCCTGCTCCGCCAGGAATCTCTCGACCACCATAGCCCACTCGAGCACTCCAGCATAAGTAGGAATGCTCATAGGGATGATGCTAGATCGGATGTCTCTGCGCAAGCCCCGCTAAAAAGTCCGAGCTCTAAAGTACAGATCTCTGACCATATCCATCGAGTACCACGAGAGGTCGGTAAATCTCAATGAATAGTCAGCCACCGTCATAGTTCCCTGCTGGAGCTGAAGAAGCTTATGTATACGTACTTCTCTCAGGGTAACTGGTCAAAACTCCTCTCTGAAGAGACGCTCAAACTCCGACCATGCAAGAGTCGCCTCGTCGTGAGTCTGGATGACCAAACTCCACCATCGCCCTGCTGAGCCCTGCAGAAGGCTCGCTTCCAGGATCACCATCTGGTCTTCTGGTGTCCTGATCAAATGAAAGACTCTGGTCACTGCCTCAAGCCAGTCCTCTGCTGCCTGAGGGTCAGGCTCGCCTCGAAACCTGAGGGGTCTCTGTCTCTGAAACTCGTGGAGTGCGCTCAGCCTGCGCTCCTCCTCCACTGGTACAGCAGGCACTAAACACTGCTCCACAGGGGGCGGGATAACTGGCACGCCACCTGGTGGTAGAACTGGGGGATCTGGTCCCTGTATCGAAGCTTCATCACTGAGGGGGTCATCCTCATGATCGAGCTTCTGGATCCTAGCGGGTGCGCGTTGCGGAGGAATCCTGTTCAAGAAACAAGATGTATCACAGTCAGTGAGTATATCTGGAGAGCTGACTCAAGGAGGACATGGAAACCACAACCCATTCCTATATGATTCATGTACCATTATTTCCCCCCATGAAACTAGTGTTTTCATGTTCCGAGTCGAAAAGATAGTTATCAGAGTCCTAGTGTATGGATACGTCGGCTGCCGCACCAACACTGGGGTCCCTGGCCTGAGAGCCGAACTCAAAACACTTAACATTGTTGCCCCAAACCAACTCATAGACTCTCAGTCCTAAGGTAGAACCGAACTCCTCTGATACAACTCTGTCACGACCCATCCCAGTGGGGCCCGAGCCACAACTCCCCAAGCCCGCCTCCAATAGGCCAGGGGCTAGTGACTATCACCGAGTAGGAATGCTACTAACATGGGGGTAATTGCCTATAAACCTGTACACACACACACACATCTCCAAGCCCACAAAGCTGAAAAGTAAAAAATACAAAAAGAAAAGATGCATGCATACACTAAAACCCAACCATAGAGTATGACAGGGAAGTAAAGTACAATAAAGTAAAACCCTGGGCCAAAAGTACAATCCCACAAAAAATGAAGTCTGCAACAAATTCCAACCTGTAGAAAAAGGTACTGAGACTACAACCCGTCACCGAAGGAACACACCTCGGCCTGTCTGATCTCACTGAACACCACCCAGTCCTGGTCCTCCTAGAATCTTGTCAAAGGTTCACTCTTCTGCACAAGACACGACATGTGCGGGCAAAGCCCATGAAGAGGTGAGTATAACAATACCCAGCAGGACACCCCGAAAACCAAAAAATAAATACAACAAAGGAAAATACCACAAAGAAAGGTATAGTCATATCTACACAGTATATGTCTACGGAACATATAACGAGAATATCCAGATATACTCATACACAAACGACCATCGCGAAAACCACCACTAGGATCCAGCTTGAAGATTCCACTAAGCATACCATCAGGAGAACAAACTCCTAGGTCTGAAAGAGAGACACAGAGTACTCATTCCAGGAGAACACACTCCACAAGAACCTTGGGAACAAGATGCTCAAATGAGAATCACAGCCAAGTCATGGGGTGATTCCAACAACTCAGTTTGAGCTAATCCGCTAAGCAGAGGATCGGTGCCCGGGTAATGTTGGTCATGTCGATACCAAGAACTCTACCTAGGGTTCCAAGAATGAATAGAGGACCCGGATCTAATTCTCACAGAGGGGATTCCAACAACTCTATTTAGGGAGGCCTGCTGAAGGGATCATACCCCTGTATAAAGGAGTTGATGCCATAAACTTCAGGGGATTACCAAGGGTACGAACCCTAAGAACTATTCCAAGTCACAGAAGGCAAGTGGCTCAAGCCATGAAGAAAAAGTTACACGACGTGTAGTATGGTTACACGCCATGTTCCTTGACCCCAGGTACTGCCCATGTGAACGGCCCATGTCCTTCATTCAAGCCATTCAAAACCAAACTACACGGTGTGTAGAAAAGGTACACGCCGTGTTCCTTGACCCCGGGTGCTGCCCGTGTAACCGGCCCGTGTCACTCAGCTTGTCGAAAGCAACTAAATGGCATGTATAAGAAAACACACTCCGTGTTCGATCACCTAGGCTCACTCTGTGTATGCTGGCCATGTGCCCGTACACGGTCTCTGCCTGTGTCTGTGTTTCCTGCCCATGTACCAGTACACGGGGTACCCCGTGTATCTGGCTAGGTCTGGCCGGGGAGGGGTATATATGACGTGTCCATGGCCGTGTATCCTACCCGTGTCCGTGTACTCCCGGAGTACACGCCGGGTAACCCTACCAACGAACACATGCCGTGTAGCCCATACTACACGGTATGTAGTTGAGAAATTTCCAGAACCGCGTCTTCTTCCATGCGCCTCGACCGATCTTCCAGATCTCGATTCTGTCATCTATTCACCATGAAACTCCAGATACCGGGTCGACTCATCTCCGTGAATCCGAATCCATGGGTTTCAGGTCTTTAATCGACTCCAAAATCTGATTCCGGCCATCAGAGTGGAAATCATCTGAAGAATGATTTCTTCCGATCCGCTTCAATCCGTTTTCCAAAACCGTCGTCGCACCTCCTCAAGACCGACGCACTATTGATCCTTTAATTTGGGATCGTTGCATCATAGAATGGATGTGCAACGATCCGTTGTTCATCGCCCTACGAAGAACGCGAAGAACGCTCACAAAGAACGCGAGAATTTGGGGAAGAACACACAACAAATCGAGAGGGACGAACCTCGATTGGTGTTCATGTCGATCTTGGTTCGTCACTGTTATAAGGTTGAATGAAACCAAACAAAATTCAAGAATCAATTCCCCAAATTTCCTTGAGAAATCCCATCTTGCAAGAATGATCGATCTACGGGATAATCTGTTCGTGGATTAGTCCACGTTCGTCATGGAAATCAAAAACAGGGAAGAATTAAAATCACAACAACATCCTACCTGGATTCGCTGCATTTTCTGGTGAATATTTTCTCGCCGTGTCGTCGTCGCCGTCGAAATCCGTTAAGAATGTTGCCGCCGCCGCGTTGGGGGTTTCCTCTAGAGCCACCAAGGGTTTTCAGAGTTATGGGGTTTGTAACCTTGGACCCTGGCACAAGCCTCTATTTAAAGAGGATAAAATAAAAAAAGATTTAAAAGATCTCGCTACAGAAATAAAATATTTTTATTAAATATTTTATTACCGTTACATCCAAAAACTAGATTTCAGCACCGACCCGCACCGGCCAAAGTTAGGCCTCACCTAAGGTAAAATCACTATTCTGAATGCAACAGTGCCCTCATATTTCTAATTCGAGCACCCGTTCGGGAGTTATTCACTTTTTTAGGAAAAAAGGCACGCGCACATAATTTAATTATTAAATTAAATTCAAACACTTGTTCCGGGATCACTGGGCCTCGGAACTGCATGCCGTCTCAGAGCCTGGTCTCGAAATAATTCCCATATAATATTAAAATAATACATGAAAAAATCTGGGACATTACAGGTGTGGAAATTATACACCTAGAGTTTGATGAGGAAATACTTATGAGGATGGATTGGAATCTTGGTAGGTTCTTAGAGTGGGATAATCCCTATGAGTATATAAAATGTATTATGAAATGTTTTAGGGAAATATAATTATCATACAGGGCACATGTCTATAAGGTGATAAAATTATATTTTCATAGATGTAAGATGGTATTTTATGGATTTTTTGGACTAAATGAATCTTAATTAGTTAATAGGGATGAAGAAGTTCTCTATAACAAATATTAGGAAAAATTGATCTGTTATAGGACATTTTGTTGCTTTATATGGATTAATATCCTTAAAAATACCATTAGTAGTGGGTCATATAAAGAATCATTCCCAAGATTGAGTTTAGGAGTATATATGGTTTTTATTATTTTTTTCCATGCCTTTTGGGTTGATAAAAACTATAATTTTCTTCATAGAACTCATGAATATGATTTTTCATCCATATAATGTCTCTTTAATCATTATATTTATAGATGAAATGACAATATAATTTATGAAATTATTTTTTAATTATTGACGCTGTGACATATTAATGATTACAATTCAATAAAATTTGATTTATAAAAATAATTTTGGGTGTCAATATTGGATACAACAGACTAAGAGCTATTGAAATTAGAGAAGCACCAGGATTTTGGTCTATCTCAATCTCAACAGCATGTCAAGGGGGTATCATCACAACCACCTCATAAAAAAAAACAAAAACCCTAACAACCTTGGTATCCTACAACATAATAGCTTTAATCTATTCAATAAAAGTATAAACAATCACATAAACTTGGTGGTCCATATATCAACTTCCCACCTAAAATTCCCACTCAATAACAAAAACTACATTTTTTCTATCCCCATATGATTACACAACCCTCCTTTAGAATCATTTGATAAAAATCTGTAAGGAATATAACTAGTTGATTCATTTGATGACATAGTATAGGTATATTTATATGAAAAGAATACCCCCACAATAATCATGCAGTCCTGTCATCAGTCTAAACACCTAGAACACATAAAATAAGATAGTATACATTTACTAAAATATTTAACACCATAAGAATGAAAATACACTCTAAATATAGTTTGAGAGGATATAATGGTGTGTGTGAAAAAAATGATATTAAATCAATTTAAATGAATATGGAAGAAATGAGGGTTTAGAATACACTAAGAGTACCTCAAACAATCCAAAAATACTATAGAGCCACATATTCAACTTCATGAAACAGGACCTGGAAATCTTACCTACTTATTTACTGATGACCACCTAATTGGAACACTCTATTTATGGTTCTTAAACACAAGGAACAAACTATGTTTGGTCTCTACCCACTCAATCACCCCCTTGTAGATCATAATCTTGTTTCCCCTTATACTAAAATGGTCTCACTAGAAGCTACTTCTAATGCTGGTCCTAAAACATTAATTCTTCACAAAACAATGTTCAAAGAACCATTGGACACATCTTAATGACGATACAAGCTCATCACATATAGGTTAAATCAAAACAGAAACAAAAAAATATACACATCAAATTCAAAACTAAAAACTAAAATATTAGATAAATTTTAATAAAAATAAGGTAGCAGTTAAGAAAATACATAATTTAGGATGGGTCTGATAAGATTCGGCAGGATATTCAGCACCTTGGATGGGATGGAGGAAGAGGAAGTCGAAGGAGCTCCAAGATCGCCAAACTGCCCCCGTTTAGGGTTCTGTATCATGAATGGGGGAGAGGACAGGCCGCTGTTAATTTGGGGGAAAGTTTTACCAACAGTTTTTAAAAACCGTTGGTATATATTTTTAGGCCAAATCTATACCAACGGTTCCTTAGAACCGTTGGTAAAATCTTCCCTGAAACACACCTATACCAACGGTTCTCATTGAAACGTTGGTAAAACTCCCCTAAACCACATCTATACCATCGGTTCTAATGAACCATTGGTAAAAGCTCCCAAAAACACACCTATACCAATGGTTATAAGGAACCGTTGGTAAAATCTCCCCTAAACCATCCTTTACCAACAGTTTCATGAAACCGTTGGTATGGAAGTGTGGGGAAAAACCCACATTCCAGTAGTGTCTGCTTTAATTTCTTCAAGGCCGGTCATGAAACCATTTTTATGGTTGAACCAGGTTATAATATATTTATTATGTCTCATCCATAGTTCTGGGATTCTTTTTTTACACATGGTTTTAATTTATAAAACAAAATGAGGTCATTATTATCAAAGAACCACTAAAATGATCTAAACGAACATCATTAATGTTTTAACTTTTGAATCATCCTCATATAATAATTAAGAATGAAAAATGGTATAATTTATGGCTCTAGAAATATTTAAATAATACTCCATTCCAATTATGGAGTTTCACTTCCAATTGACAAGAATAAACATCATGAACCAATCATGGAAAACATGTAAAGAACACACCCAAAACAATGCAAGGAACAAAATACTAACAATTAAATGAGCATATAAGGTATTATAAAGATGGATATGATTTTTAAGATATTAATAACACTCTTTTAATCATTATACAGGAGGTTTAAACAAGTTATAAGTAATACAAACCCAAGGTAAGGGGATTCTTAACCCGATTTCCATTCTTTGGGTTAACCTTCTACTTAATTATTTATGTGGTATTAAAATTGTTTTTGTGATGAAAATTGTTTATATTATGATGATTTATGTAAATTTAAAGTTTATATACATATTACATACACTCTAATAAGTTTTTCTTCAATTATATGATTTACACAAGGGGCTTTTCGTTTAAAATCCTCTTTTAATATTCTGTTTTACGAAATTTCAAAGGAAATATTTTTATGTAATTATTCATGTTGTGTGATTGTGTTATGGTTCTTGGGAATTGTTTATGAATAAGGGTGGGACCTATATTTCCCTCCAATGCATTGGGTATGTGTAAGTTGGAGGTCTGTTGTATGGTTACTCCAAGTGTAACTACGATGGTTACACAAATTGTAAGGTAGCTGTGAGGGATACAATTTATAAGGTGGATAAAAGGGTTACAAGATTATGTATGTAATTCCCCAAGATACCTTTATGATTATATTTATGTTATTATGTTTTTTTGGATCATGTGTAAATTTCATGTTTCACAAAGTAAGTATATGTGGGCGACAAGTATGTATTTTGAAAATGATTTCATACATTACAAGTGTTCATGGAATAATGTGTTCTTTCTTTCTTTTATATCCCTTACTGAGTTTTTTTCCCATCCCAAGTTTTTAAATTATTTACACATGTTATAAGGATGAGTAAGACAAAGAAGGAATCCAAGTTAAATGTTTGAATATTATTCAAAGAAACCATGTTTTAAACTTTAATTTTTTATATTTTGAAAAAATGGAAATTGTTTTATGATATCCACTCTGTAACAATATGTAATGTTATGAATGTATTATGTCCCAATTCTCTAAAGATCTAAAATAGAAAAGATCATCAATGTAAAAGGAAGTTAATTCTTGACTAAAATCAGGATTATTTAATATAATAAGGCTAGGTCCTTATAAGGGAACCATAGATCCTTACCTTGAAGAATAAAAGTCATGTCATGAAGAAACTAGTATAAATCATCGATCGAGGGAAGAGCTAGAGGAGAGGGTGTCACATGCTAGGGGGTTCGGCCAGGGGGTATTGCACATCCTAGGTAAGGGGAGGAGGGTATACCCTCTTTGGTTTTTCTTTAAAACCTAAATAACAATAATAATAATAATAATAATGCATAACAACAACAACAACAACAATTATTATTATTATTAAAAATTTATTTATTTTCTTATTTACTATTTATTTTTCATTTAACTTATTATTTTTATTTTCCTTTGAATTTAATTATTTTAATTTCTTTAAAAATAACACATAACTTAATGGTGTTCCAACACTTTGAAAAGCTCTTTGAAGCTTGGTTTCAAAAATAGCCCGTCCTGTAAATGAAAAATTTAAAATTCCCTTAAAATTCACCTTGGCTAAAAATACGAGTCATTACAACCTTAAAAAAATTAGAACCTATAATCCCCAAGAAGTCTTTGGGAATAATGAAAACATCACCGAATATATAGGGGTCATGAAGTCTCATTCAAAAGGTTTTGTTGCATTTCCCAAAGCCCAACACACATTTTATCACTTCTTAAACACACGACAATTAAGCTATAAAAACCAAAGTAAAAATTCATTTTCTAAATGAATCACTGATACCAAACTTACTCAATATTTTTTAGATAGATACATGATTCTGTCATCATGTTGTTAAACATATGTCCAAAGGTACTTCCCACCTTAGGATTTAATGTTAGAAAATGAAAAAATTCCAATCCACAACACCTTCCACCATTGGAATTTCCTAAAAGACCCACCCTTAAGAGTTATAACAATGGTTCTTATGTGATTTCCGAATTAGTTAAAGAAATTGATTCCCCATCGACCTCAAACCCCAAGTTGAGCTATATTTTCATGAAAATCTCTGACTGACACAAACCATACTGGTCTCACCTAACGATGTGCTAGAAACAGGCCTTCAATGACCATTCCATTGAAAAATAGAGACAAATAATGAATCCATTATGGATGAACATTCATGAAGATGCTCATATTATATGGCCAACATTTTAAAAACTGAACTATGATGCCTTCTTCTAAGGTATCTCACATTCACCATGAACATGTCCACAAAAGTCCATACCTAACTTCCAGTGATGTTCCTTGATTTAAGAATCACCAAGCCTAATAAAAAGTCTGGTATAACCTTATATTAGAATTAATAGAGTGTAAGAAAATAAAACAATTTATTCTATAGTCCATGTTTATGAGCGAGACATTGGTACAAAGTCAAGACATCCACTTCAAAACATTGACTGAGCCCAGAGCTGTATCTGGATAGCGGTTGAGTCAAAGGTATTGGTTGGTGTCCAAGAGTCCATTTGAGGAATTCATACTTGAGAACCCAAGTATATATCAGGACTAACCAAGCCTTGATAATAACCATGGGTTTAACATGCAACACCAATAAAGAACCACCCAACAAGACCAACAACTTTTAAAGCTTTAGTGCGACGTAAGACCGATGCTCTATTAGTGAATCAAGGGAGAAGTCAAGATAGGTGACATGAAAATATATCAAGGAAGAGTGCACTAATAGGATTTTAAATATTACCAGAAATAAAATGGCCAAACCACTATTGGTCGATACCTTATAAGAAACTCAGTTTCACCTGTCGATGCACCGTCATAAACCGATCACTAAGACTTTACCACCTGAGGCATCACATGATCGTTCAAGCTTAACCAATGAAGTATACCCATGAATAAAAATGTTTCTCAAAGGTTTAATACACTTTTAAACACACTAACATAATGATACCGAGCAATCACTAACATTATTTAAAGTTCACAAGCCTCACAGGCATTTAATCAAGACCAACCATTCTCCAGTGGTCCTCTTTGGTTGTGTTCCTTATACCCGGAAGGTATTGTATTTAATAGAATATAAATGAAATTTCCCACATTAGGAGTGTCCTAATAGAAAAAAGGAGGATATATACTAGCCACTCAAAATAATTCTTGGTCAGAACCACCATAAATGAAAATGTTTAAACAATTGGCATGAAAACCAAAACCAAACCGACCAACAAGTCAAAACACTAGAGTCTCTTAAAGTCATCCTAAGCATTAGGATGAACATGATTTATTTATGCCCATGTAAATCTACCTCATAGACAAACTAGGACCATACCCTACAACGTACTGCTCAATAAGCATACTAGACTCAATTGGTTTGTTACATCATTATACACTCGACGAGTACCATGTTTACCAATGCATACTACCCTGAGATTTTAAGATCAAATGAAACATCCTATATTCCATCAATGAGGATGAAGAAAGGGTCAAGTGACTGATTATGAATTCGACCAATCCCGAAGCATGTATAACCATATGAAAATGAGAATTACCTAATGCTCACACCCATAGAAAAATTCAAGGATACCATAACCACCCATCTGAACAAGGGTTTCATTGAAAACTAAAAATCCTAAAAGGAACAATGACACCTAAATGTCACCAATCATTAGAAAACACATTAAATTATCTAGGAATTTACGTTTTAAGGGTGATAACTAACATAGGATTTCCCCTTAATAGAGCATAGGTGTCAAATCTACAACCTGGTCATGCAAAACTGAAATTCACCAGGCTTAAGATCCTACCATATATGCCATTGCTAAAAATAAATAAGGGCTATGGAAAATTCTCACATTTCCATTCCAAGGATGCTCAAAAAGAAAAGATCAAGCTACCCTTTCACAAGGTTTTAAACAAAGAAAACCACCTAGGGTTATATTTTAAGGCCATTATATTTATTCACATTTAATCTTTATATGGTTAAAATATTTAAAACAAAACATCAAGGAACAACAGGTAAGTATCATAAGACATCCTTTTTAATAATTTTATGTTAATTGACATTCCATCATATATTAAGAAAATTATCAACATAAATTACTTTTAACAGATAATAAAACCTTTGAGGGTCCCATTAAGTGAACACATGTTCTTTATAAATCAAGCAGTTGATTAATTATTAAAATTATAAACACCCATTAAGGGTTATCACACAAGATACATGCCTCAAACAACCAACTTAGGACTAGTTTTGTATTTAATAAAGGGTAATAATTCATTCATATCAAAGTTAAACAACCTTTTCATTTTAAAAAAATCTAAAAATACACGATGGTTAGATAAACAAAGGTTTTATTACATGATTTTTCATTTATAAATTCATAATGTTCCCATACACTTCATGTATTGAAAATTTTCTTCCATTAATCGAATGAAATTCAATTTAAAATTTTAACTTTACTATCCTTTTTACATTTTAACAATAACCTATAACCATTTATATCTATCAAGAAAAACCAGAATTTCATTTAGTAATAAACAAAAAGGAATCATGGAATATAAACACTAAAGCATGGAAAACATACAAAAATTAAACACCCAAGAAAGTTATATATACAAGTATGCTAAAGAAAGAAAAATCATGGAATAACACTTAAGGAAGACACTCAAATTAGCAAGCCAACTAAAATGAAAATACATGGAATGTTATATAAATGACATGTTAATTCCTATATTCCTATTATAATGCATGATATGCTTCATACTTGTCGAACCAGGCCAAGGGTAAAAAATACCAAAAATTCCATAAATCATAAGCATCGAAAAGTACATGAATCACTCAAGGTGAAATCAAATCCAACTGTAATAACAAACAACATGAAAAACAATCCCAACTCTGTCCACTTAGTCATTTCCCATACATGGGGTGATCAATCCCAATCATGACTATTAAAAAAACACAAAAAATTTCCCAGTATCCTGTCTACTAGCCTAAAGTAGTAATAAAAAGGAAAATATACATCCTCTGATACCACGTTGTATCATCCCAACCAGCTCACCACTAAGTTTCTAGACCGGTGGGTCACATGACCTCAAGCACACCTCCCCATATTCCAGAGGCTACTGACCAGTAGAGAGGGTCCATTGATTGTACAGTGGAGAGACTATATTCTCTAGATTAGAGTAGCACAATAGTTTTATTATATAATAAATAATAGGAAATAGTGGAAATATTAAATAAATTAAAGACAAAGTGAAATGGAAGAATAATATAATATCTGAATAAAAATGGCCAATGCCAACTTACAAAATTTCATGTATAACATATATTGCTACAAGTACAAGAAGTAAAAATTAACAAAATAAAATAAAAACCCATAGTCAACCCCTTGAGCATCCTAATAAAGATCCCAATCCTATTCTCTATATCTCCCATGTACACAACACAACACAATCAATGAATCTAAATACCTACAAGAAAGATGATCTACTCAGGTTCCAAACAATGCCCGAGGAGTATATAAGATATAAATCTTAGTGGGTCGGCACCCACAATGTCTATACCAATCCATTTCATGCAATTAATAATAAATGATAGTGTGACACACATTATAAATTTTAAGTGATAAAAAATTAAAAAATAACAACTTGGTTTGGAATCCTAAATGGAAACTTGTCCCATACCACCTACTTTAGCCTAAAATGAATATCTATGTCTGTGGGTAGGTCCTCTTGCATTAGGGAGGATCACCCAAATCGGTGAAATAATCTTCTACTGAGGTTAAATCACTGATAATATACCATAAACATATGGTCTCTACCTTTAGGCTAACAAAAATATCACCCTTAGGTATAACTAGAATCTCACCCTCAGACTGTCCAAAATCTAACCCACATGCATAACAAGAATCTCACCCTTAGGAAATCCAAAATCACTCCCTCTGTAATAACTATAATGTCACCCTCAGTCATTGTGTGACTATGCATCTTTCCCTAAGGCATCTAACATAAACATATAATCTTCCCTTAGAAATTCAGCACTAGTGTTACTAGCCCTTAGGTGACACAAAAACATGCCCCAATCCCCCAGGTGTCACATTAAACATGATTCATATCCATAAAACTCAAAATGACAAACAGTATCAAACCCTCAGGTATCAGTCACATCGATATCACATAAAATCAAAAGATAAACAATAAAAAACTCAATTCTAGTTTCAAACATACCAAATTTATCATTATAAGACATAATGTTTAATTTATAAAAAATCACCATTTGTCAACTAGTTCAGTTCATTAGTCTAGTTTACTAATTATCATCATAATTACATTAAACCTATTTAATTTATCCATTGACCCTATAATTGTTAATATAAATTAACTAGTTTATCCAAGGTGATTATACCATAAGAAATCACATAATTTAATATTATGACACTTAAAAGGTCTAATCCAACAATCAAAAAATATATCCAATTTATTATAAGGATTTAAAGTCAAACATACAAAGTCTTAATAATTTCCAAGGCTAGAACACATATCAGTTGTCTTCAGGTCTTAGTATCCTTACCTATGGACCCAAACTAATCCAAGGGATGGTTTGAAATGAACAATTATAATTTAATAGGTATTATTATATTTGCTTAGTTGTGTGCGACATGCCAACACGATCAAATATATTGCATATACTTTAAATAATTAAAATAGAAAAAAGGTATTTGGTTTAGACCACCCACATCATTCCAATTTAAATTAATTCAATTAAACATAAAAAGGAATGGTTTAGAAATCCTATATATATGTCAACCTTTTAAAACATTAAGTTCTCATAAGCAATGATTATTAAATTAACTAGAAGTGTGGTCTTACCACTATATTTAGTTTCATTTAAAAATAACCATTTAATTCATGTAATTAAACTAATCGAGCATGAAAAAAAATTCACATTATTCAAAGGGGGAAAATACTAACTTTCCATATAACAAGCACTAACAAGAAGGCAAATGGAAAACCCAAAACATATCCAAGAATGATATAAACAACTATCACTACTTTTTTTCTTGAATATAGTGCACCTCCTATGGAGGGGGTTTATTATAAAATCATGACTTTTCCTATTAAAAAAATCATTTATCTTATTTAATCATTACTTCCAATTCACCAAGGAAATCATTTTAGAAAAAACCACCATACATAAAAAAGAATTAATTAAAAGTGTGAAGAACATGAAATTAATTAATTAATTCACTATAAAATTTAAAAGGGAAAATAAATGTATCCTACCTTAAGTAGTAGACTAAGACGACACTCGACACTTTTCAGATTTAGAGGTGACCACTCAAAACCTCCCCACAATTGAACAAATATATAATTATATACATATATATACCCTTTAATCCAAAGCATGTATTCCCCTCTCCATGAGGGAATACATATGAAGAATGTATATATATATACACATACATACCTATGTATCTATGTGTGCATCTTCACGGATAATCAAAATTATCTACAATAATTATAGGAACAATAAAAACATAGAGTAATTGTTCAACACACCTCAATAAAATTACTAGGAACCCATAAACACCTTAATACCCTACATTAAAAGGTAAAAAACTAGACATGGGAGAAATAACCTCACCTTGGATGGTGGCGGTAAGCCGAAATGATACGGTATATCCCAAATCACTATTGATAAATTATTAAAGAGTCAAAAACACTTAAATATCATAATAAAGGAGGTTAGAAAAACAACACAATTGAAGAAACCCTTACCTCAAAGAAATGATTGTGAGAAAAAAAACTGATCCTATTCACCTTTAGTGGCGGATATTGGAATACAAACAAGGGAGTCCCAATTGATGCTTCGTAGTTCCTAACATCATAAAGAAACTGAAAAATTAGGTTTTCCTCCACCTAGGGTTTGGAAGAACTCAAAAAAAGGGTGGAGAAGACCAAAAAATCATCCAAGAGAGGGAGAAGAGGGAAACATAGATACTTACATTTAAGAATCAAAGAGAATCCATGAATAAACTAGTCAAAATCATCAATAAAGAGAGGATCCGGAGGAGAGGGGGGTCCCGTGCTAGGGGGTTCAGCTAGGGGGTGTCGTGCATCTAGGGTAAGGGTAGGAGGGTAGAACCTCTTTGTGTTTTCCTTAAAATATGAATAATAATAATAATAATAATAATAATAACACATAATAATAATAATAATTAGTATTATTATTATTGTTAAAACATTTTTTTATTTTCTAATTTACCATTTATTTTTCATTTAACTTTTTTTTTTATTTTTCTTTGAAATTAATTATTTTAATTTATTTAAAAGAATACATCACTTAAAGGTGTTCTGACTGTCAGAAAATTTATCTGAAGCCCAGTTTTAAAAATAACCCATCCAATAAATAAAAAATTTCAAATTCCCTTGAATTATACCTTGGCTAAAAACATAGATCATTACAGTTTATAATTATTATTTTCAATTCACCTCTATTTGGTTCACAATTCAACTAAACAATTTCCTTTATGTGCACTAGTCCATATCTCTTCTTAAAAATAAAAAATATTTCTATTTCATATACATATTCTTTATATTTTTTTAATATCATTCTTCTATATACTTAAAATATTTATTAAAGTAATTTTATAATATATTTTAATTTATTTAGAAAAGTTTTAAAATGATTTTTTAACATTATCCACATGGGTCATTTTTGAATTTATTTAAAGTGTGAAAATACTGTTCTTTTAATATATTCCATGTGAACCTATTTTCTATCCATCATTAATTTTATTCATAGTTAATATTTCCTTCCATTTTTCCATGGTTTTTTTAAAGAAAAACCCATTCCTATTTTTCTGTTAATTTTTCATTTTAAAAATAATTTTTTGTGTTTTAGAATAATTAATAAATGGATTTTGTTCCAATTTGTATATATTTTATCTTCCACTCCACATTTATTATCATTAAATTTATTTCATTTCAAGGTTTAGTCATAATTTGAAATTATAAGTAGAGTGCATTAGTGGAATACCTACAGATAAATCTGAATATAGGTTAATATCCTAAAATTTTGGTAAAGTAAAAGTGACTGGTTTATTAGTAATGACATCCCTATATAGATACAAACAAGTGGATGTAGGATTTGACACATATACACCTAGGATAAATAACCCTAAAAAAGGTTGGATGAGTGTTAAATTTATCTTTACTCTATGCACAACTAATGTTCCTAACTACACACATGTTTTGAAACTCCTAGGGAATATGCTTTGGATATTTCACATGATTATTTACAAACCATTGAAATTATTATATCAAATGATCCAACTCATGATCACCTATTATATGATACCACTAACAAGTTTTAGGTAACTAATATTTTCATAAATGTTTTTGAATCTATGTCAACATCATTTAATTATTCTTATGACTCTATAGGGATATGTACTAATGACACCATCCACCTTATTTCTCTAGATGTCTTATGATATCATCTTAAGATAGATTTTATGAAACCCTTTTCTTTCCCATAAGTTAGTTAATATATAATGGATTTGTGAATTATATCATGTTCTTTAGAGTTTAACATGAAATATTACTTTCATTTTTGATGAATTGATGATATTATTTTCTCCCTTATGAATTTATAGTTCATACCTCACTTTGTTCATAAGAGATATGTTCTCTATTACTATTCATCTCACTATTGAATTTATTTTTCTCATCATGTCCATGTTATTTAATCCCATGGATGTATTCTATATAAATTATATTATTTAATTAACCATATATCCATTAATCTATACAAGGTAAACACCTTACTAATTGAATAGTGTTTGATAAAAAGGTTATTCAATTTATCGACTGAAGGAATTATTGAAAATATGTATACTTATTATTTCAATACAAATAATTATTGGTAACTAATGAATGTTCAATATGTATTGTTTATTAACTCCTTTAATATGCTTAATTCATTGTAAATATTTAGTGATGGGTGGGTATTGATGTTATATATCCCCTTGATGCATTGTAGGTCACATTAGACAAAATAGCATGGTAATTTGGCACATGACTTACCTTTTATGTATGATATCTTGGAATGAGGCCTTGATAGTAAGATTAATATGTCTGATACTATGTATGATATCATTATTTAATTAGTTATCTATCTCTATGTGATTACTTATACTATTATTTTATCCATGAATTAATTCCATGCTTAAGTTATTACTTATATGAAATATTTGGTTATTATTTATTATTGCCATATTAGTTAAGTTTTATTTCAATATGATAGTTTTCACTATATGCTACCGTAAAACAATAATTTTATCTCACCCTTATTATGATTCCATTTCCATATGTTATGAATAAGAGTAATAATAATGACATTTTTAGAAGATCATTATGTGTTGAGAATTTTGTGTGTGATTTCGAAGACTTATTATATAATAATAAAATCTGGGTATAGTGGAAAAAATGTCCATTGGGAGAAGTATTGGAAAATGACTCTATAACCATGGTTTTTTCAAAACAATGTATATAGGGATTGGATGGGAACCTATACCTATAGTTTTTGACAAACTGTGGGTATAGGGTTTTTTTGAATCCCTATACCCATGGTTCTCAGAAAACCATGGGTATAGCTTTCTCATATTAAGGCAGGAAAAAAATATTTCTACGGGACAAAAAAATTTCATGAGAAAACCTATTGCCATGGTTTTCCACCTATATCCACAAGTTAGATAAATATATACAAGTAAATATATATTTATATACCTCTAAGTCAATGTGGTGTATTGGTTAAGAATGTGAATCATATACTAGTGTTCTAAGGATCAAAACCTACGATCAATGATTTTTTAAAACCTATACCCACAGTTTTGAAAATGTGGGTATAGGGTTAAAGGCACAATATCATACATATATTCCCATGGTTTTGAAACCATGGATATATAATTTTCAAATAGTGGTTATAGATTAGAGCTATACCACCAACTAAACTCCCCACAGTTTTGAAAACCATGGGCATATCCTATACCCATGGTTTTGGGGGCTATACCCATGGTTCAAAACCGTGGGTATAAGTTCCTTTTCCAGTAGTGGTGAGAAAGATATGGTTTTTTTATTAATGGTTTTGTTAATTATTTAATCTATAAATATAAGAAAGTATTAGTTATGTAAGTGAATCAATAATTTCTTTTTTATGTTGTAATCATGGATGGTTAAAATTGGTTCTTATTAGTTGGTTTCAAAGAAAATATGAAAAGAATAAGTTTTCAGAACAAGATATGAGAGTTTGGGTATGGGGAATCCCAGTATCTCTAAATAAATACCCTAGGGTATCCTAACAAGTATTACATGTTCAGAGGTTCTTTTATTGTATCTTTTTCACTCTAAAGTGATCCAATTGGTTGTTAAAGTTGAATTACATTTTTGCCATACATATTTCAAATGTTATAGACTTCGTAATCTCCAAATAGGTTTTTTATATTCATAATGGTCAAAGGTCTTAGTTAAATGGTTTCATAAACTCCAAAATATTAAAATAATAGGTTCCATATAATTTCATAATTAAGTAATTTTAATAGTTTATAAAATTATTACAATCCCTAAAACCTTCCTTAAAATCTTGTTTTGATGGTTAAAAATAACCATATTGGTTTAAATTTACTTTCATTGTTATAATGGATAATTTACCATTACAAAATCATAATAAAAAATTAATTTAATATCGATGTTATATTTAATCCTAAAATAAAATTTTAAGAGTACCCATGAGAGACTTAAATTCATGAAATAATCATTGTTCACATAGGTTGCATAAAACTATGAAGCTGAATGATGTTTTTAAAAAGTGTTTAAAATAAGGGTAAACATAGTAAACATGTAAGTTTTATAATATAAATTTTAAAATAAATAAAAAAATTATTTAATAAAAATTTTGAGTTATTAATTTAATTATTGAAAAATTAAGAGGATAATTTGAAAAGAAAATACTTTCTTTGAAAAACCTACATTTGACATAATAACAACTTGTGGAGAAGAGTTTGTTAAGAGGTAACAAGTGATACACATAATAAATTTATCAAATATATTATAGAACCATAGTGATGGAAACATGGAAGAAAAATATATGAAGTTTTAATATTTTTTGATGATAAATAATCGTAATTAACAAAGGTAAAATAGTTCTAGAAAACCTTATCTCGATCTTTGAGATTCCACCTTTCGATTGATCATAAGGTGTTTGGAGAAGAAATATTTGATCACTATAAGGGATTAGTAACGTGTTATTGGGAATTTGAAGTGGGATTTGGAAAGTGTATTACTAAAAAACCAAACTCATATGTGCCTTAGGAAAGGTTAGATTAATCCCCCTTTTATAGGTAAAAAACAATTTTTTTCACATATATTTAATTTTTAAGGGATAACAATAAAATTTTTAAAATTAAAGGTGGAAAAAACATGAAAAATTATTGATAGGCTCAATAATTTCCTATCCAAGTGAGTGAATATGATTTTTTATTAATTTGTAACGATTGAAAAATAATTTTTAAACATTAAATATCATTTAAATTCATTTTCATGACTCTTTAAATATTTTGACATTAAAGGCATCAATATAACATTATAATTTGAATATAAAACTTTAAACATAATTAAAAATTTATAGTTATCTATTAAATTCATGTAACACTATAATTTATCTAAAAAATTTAATTTTTATGTTTTTAAAGTAATTTACTTGATTTTTTTGCTGCTTGTACAAGTGTTATGTCAGTGTTGTATAAGTGTTCAGGGTATTTATACCATTAATAAAAATTAAAAATAAATAAATCCCATAAAAATAATTTATTTAGATTAAAATAAATCATTTATAATTAATCATTACTTATTTTTATCACTATGATAACATATTAGATATATTAAAAGAAAAAGAGTGATGTTTTTTAATTATTCTTTACTTAAAATAATATAAGGGTAGTGATCAAAGGAAAATGGAAATAAATTGATATAATTAGAAATATTGGATGATTTTAGTTGAAATAAAATCTTCAAATAAAATAAAGACAATTTTTTGAGACATTTTTAAGCCCTATCCCCTAGTTTAAACCCCATTTTACCCATTTTACCCTTTATCACAGAGATAAAATTTTACCATGATCACTATTTATTATGAATAAAAAATGAAATGGACCATATTACACAATTTTACCATTATTATCTTAAATATGGAATTTGTTTTATAGGATTAAATTTCAAAAAGTGTTAGGAATTACTTTTAATATAAGTTCGCAAAATGCAATAAAAAACCATTTTTAGAAAAATGGACATTTTAAGCATAAAAATGATTTTACACAAAAATAATGCATATTATTGATTATAATGAATTTAATTGGATTATAATTAAACACAGTAAATTAATATGTGTTGGTCGGAGTGGATACTCAAGAGGGGGGTGAATTGAGTTCCAATAAAAAATTTTGTTAAAAATATTTCTCTTAAAAGCCCCCTATTTAAAAACAAGTTAAACTATAGTGAATTTATATAGAGTGTAACTGTTCAATTAGTTTCTCACAGATTTATTAGGTCTGAATTAATTTAATTATAATATTAAATTAACTTTTGAAACTAAATTACTAGTTTACAATAAGTATAAACACTTGATAATTTAACTATCAAAGTAACTTTGAAACAAATTGTATTTCGAAGTAATTAGAAGAAAAATATGAAATATATAGTATACTTATGACTTAAACTAAAATGCACAACAGATGTAACAAAGAGGTTCAGTCTCAAGTTGAGACTTAGTCCTCTCAAACAATTTATATAAATTATATCCACACCCTGGATTGAGGTAAAAAATAGTGAAAGCACTATCCAGGTACAAAGACGTCTACCACAGTTCTTCGTGGGAAAACCAACAAAAGATCACATGCTGTCCAGGTCTTACTTGAACTCTACCACTATACATAGTGGGATTCAAAGAAGTTATAAAGTTTGAATGAGGATTTAGAAATCCTCCATCTTAGCACATGAGATAGTGTGTGTAAGAAATATACAGAGTATACACACTGCTCTAAATGTAAATAAAAAAATCACTAAAAGAATGGATAAGAGTTTATAATGCTCTAGTGATGTGAAGTGAAGCTCTGGACTCTTTTGATTTATCAAAAATGTTTCTAATTCCTTCTCTGGTTTTTGTCTGAAAAATAGAGTGTCATTCTCTTCCTTGGTTTCCAGGTTCAACTTATCAGGTTGAGTGCATGAAGGGTTTGATGTAGTTCTTCACTCAAGATGCAGCTCATGTTCTCCTATATAATGAGTGGCTTCATGTATGTCGAGTGATCTTCTAGTATGAATGTATCTTTTTTCCTTTGTGTGAATGCACCACGATTTCAATGCTGTTCAGCCCTTGCCTTTTTCACTCTTCACTTGCCTTCTTGATTTTTTAATTCTCTCCCTTCTCCACGGTCTTTGTCCTTCCTTTTATAGCTTTATGCTCTGGTAAAAAGAATGATTACCTTTTTATGGGTACTAGGTACGGTTCCCTGACATGCCAACAATACATATTAAATAACATTAATTGAATTAAAATCATCAAATATAACCGTTGCTTTAATAAATAAATAATATTGAGAGTATAGAGTTTGACTGGTCAGTCTTTCATCAGTAGCCTTCTGTAGGTATTTGTTGACTTTATGTAACAGTGACCTTCCATCAGTAGCTCTTTGATCATGTACTAGTAGCTCCTTGTATCAGTAGCTGTTTGAACTTGTATCGGTAGCTCTTGGTATCAATAGCTGTTTGATCTTATATCGGTAGCTCTATATACCGGTGACTTCATCTATCGGTAGACTTTGCTTCTATCAGTTGACTTTGCTTCTATCGGTAGCTCTTTTTTATCGATAGCTTCATATCGGTAGACTTATGCATATATCGGTAGACTTACTCTATAGGTAACTCTAGTGTAATAGTAGCTTGATGTATCGGTGGATTCGATTTTGTATCAGTGATATATATATCGGTAGACTTATGCATACCAGTAGACTTGTTCTATCGGTAGCTCAGTTTCTATCGGTAGCTGTCTGTATCGATGGACTTGTACATACCGGTAGCTCTGCGTATCAGTGACCTTAGCTTATCAGTGACTATGTCTATCAGTAGAATAAGTACCGGTAGATCTGTACCAGTAGCTATAAGAAAATTAGCGACTAAATACTTATCTGTTTTATGCAGAACATATCCAATTGAGTTAGAATTAATTCAAAACTTATACAAACATAGATAAACATTGATTAACATATTTCAAGGTCTATTTTAATATTATTATCATCTTGATAATAGAATATCATTGATTGAAATAATTAGAAAATAGATAAACATTTATTGGGATTATCAAAGTATGTTAAAGCATAATTGGGATTATCAAAATATGTGAAAGCATAATTGGGATTATCAAAACAGGTGAGGTCAACAATCTCCCCCTTTTTGATAATCACAACTTATAATATTACAGTTTTAAGATAATGATTAATTTTATTAGAGGATATATCATTAAATTCAATTGTATCAGAGAAAACAGTGTATTATAGAACATAATGTATGAGAGGTATAATTAAATGCAATGGTATCAGAGGTGCAAAGCATAGTAACTCTTCCTTAGATAATATTTATACCCCTTTCAAATAAAAGTTAGTATGCCCAGATATGTTTCCCTATTATAATATTTCTCCCCCTTTGTGATAATCAAAAAGTGATAAACAAAAAAGAGAAAAGGAATAATATGAAAAAAGAAAAGAAAGCCATTTGTATTACAAGTTGAAAAAAGGTACATGGAAAGAAAATAAAAGGGATTCCTATCAAATATCTTAGCCACCTAGTCAATCCACTTCCTCAATGTGAGATTTTCCCTTTGGATCAGAAGAGGATTCAAACTGTGTGGATCCAGGTGAAGGCTTAGGAATTCCAGAAATGATCATTGGAGGCTGATCCACTGAAACTATTCCTAGCCTATACTGAGGAGTTATTTGAGTGATCATAGAAGTAAGGCTTCAAATGGCTTGGGCTAGAGTCAGATGAATAGGAAAAACAGTGGAGGCAGAGGCAGGTAAAGCTAGAGGTACAATCACTAGACTAGCATCGACATGCAATAAAGGCAACAAGAGATTTCTGAAATCCATAATTATGCCTCCTCCTCTCTCCATAGAAGATATGAAATCATCGTTGTTTTCCATGAATTTGTCCAAGTCTAGAGTCAATTATCTTAGCTTGTTGACTTGCTCTCTGAAGGCTTGATTGACAGGAGGTAACTTTAAGTTTTCTAAAAAAAGTTTGAAGTGATTTTTGAGTTGATGTTTGGTATAAATCCTTTGAAAATATTAGTATACATTTTCTCTCACTTATTTCTGAGAGGAAGAAGCTTCTCTCATATATTCTTGAACTATATTAATTATTTCTCGAGTTGAATCTCTTGTAGAAATCACCACTTTTCTCAGGTTAGATGAGTCCACAGATCCACTGTTTGATGCTGAACCAAGATCCTCCTTCATCACAGCTCAAATTTGGTTTAGTTTTATTGAAGGACTGGAGGAAAGAGAACCAACAAAGAAAGATATAGTTTCCTTGAAGTTTTTAGTCAACCCACTAATAAGATTTTTCACTTGGGAATCCTGGGTTCTAACATGATCTTTCATGGAGGTTTTAAAACCTTCAAACACTGATACCATCTGGCTCACAACACTTTTTACATAGGCTAAGTCCTTGTCTGCTTGAGATTTTGAACTCATGTAAGATTCTAATGAAATAACAAATTTCTTTAGAGATTCAACATCCTCTTCCAGTCTAGATACTTGAGTCTGAAAAGCTGTAACTTCATCCGCTATTTTTTCCACAAAGGTTGACATATTACAACGAAGAGAGAGTTCAAAAGATTTTTCCAAATTGCCCATCTCTTCAAAAAAAGTGCTTCAACTCAACAACAGAAGCACTAAAGGACTCTTTCAGCTCATCCTTTAAGGATTCAAGGTCAGCCCTGGTGATCATATCAACAGGTGAAACCACAACAGGTGCTCTTTCAGATACTATGCTGGCCACTGAGTCATTCATAATCGATTTAATTGATGCCACCAGTGAAGCTTACATTTTCCTTATTTCTTCCACAAAACTGATTTTGAGATCAGATTTTAGCTTGTTTAGATCATGCATTCTAACCACATCTTTAGGTAACAACTCATTCTGAACATCACAATTGATTTTTGGTCTATTTAGAGATGACTCATTATTAGAATCAGGATATTCCAATCCACAAACCACAAAACCTGGGTCTCCTTCCCAATCCTCAATATCAACAACCACTGAAACACTACCAAATCTAGTTTGATGCTCCCCCTCAATGGGTGAATTATTTTGTACAAAAACAGTATTCTCAGTAGGTCTTTCTTCCTCAAAATAATCTTCTATAATCAATTCCATCCCTGCAACAGCTACAACAACAGGAGGCTCCTCTAGATTAGGCACATATCCTTCCATTTCACCTTTTACATCCTTAGCAAGCACAATTGATCTTCCAATCAATGGACTCAGACTTAAGCAAACGGAATCAAATGCTTTAGATTTATTCTCTCTTTCTTGTTCATGCTCAAGGGCTGGATGGTCTTCCTCATCAGTAGGTGTCTCTTCTTCTACTAAAGTCTCCTTTCTATAAGATACAATTTTAGCAACAGGACTAGGGGGAAAATCCAGATCTCTTCCATTAGCCATAGAGGTCTCCTCTTCATCAGTCTCATCACTATACTCAAGTTCTTATTCATCAGTTCCTAGACCTTGATCCCTCACATCCTTAGGCCTTGAAGGATGATCCACATGATTGAATTTATCATAATCCTTCTGGTCATCATTAACCCACTCTCCTCTCTATGGTTTCTAGTTTATCTTCATATATTTGCAAACAATGTTTGTGATACAGAAGTTGTTCCTTACTACCATAGTCTCATCTTGAGACTCATATACCCTTTTCACTTTGATCATCACTGAGATCAACTTGGCAAAGAATAAGGCATTATTATTTGATTTTGACCTAGTCATGTCCTCCATTTGAATCATCACCAATTTGCACAGATTCACTTTCACACAATGTCTCAAGAGATGCAGGAGATAGATATCCTGATATCTTAAATTCGCAAAGTCCCCTCTCCTTGGTATTAAGACATGCTGAACAAACATGAATAGAAATCTGTTCTCTCCATCCATTTCAGTAGCCACCACTTGTCTTTGATTCCCATTACTGGTGAGCTCCTCCAAGGCAGTCTCATAATCAAATATATCACTTGTAGGTGATATTTCTTTCGAGACATATCTAGAAAAACCTTCATGTGGAACCTTCAGGCATTCATCCCATTCAACAGATGAAAAATATATCTCCTTTACATTCACATAATAAATCACTCGGTTCTCATCTTCTGACTTCTCAAAACTCACAAACTCATAAAATTGTTTCACTAGCTTTGGATAGTAGGGGCCATTGTTGTTCGAAAAATAATCTACCCACTTTTGATCTTCCAGCACCTCGAGCACTAATGATTTCTAGCCAACAACCATTCCACACACAGCTCTTTTTTGATCACAATAACTCTATTTTGCAAATGAGGGTTCACTGGTTGCCTCCCCGACCTTGTTCTACCAATACTACTGCTTGACTCTGGCTCAGACTTCTGCTTCTTTGCATTCAGCTCATTAGTTTCATATCTAATGGTATGAAGTTTGGTTTTTTCCATCTCTGGTTCGAGGGATTTAGGGTTTTCGAGAGATTAAAGAGCTAAGGTTTGAGGGTAAAGGAAAGATTTGGTGGATTGATAAGTAACTAGGACTGAGTTTTATTAATTAGGAATCGTAAAATAAATAAATAAAATAAAAATAAAGTAAAAATGATTCATATTCTGGCAGTAGATAGAAGTTTAAAATAGTGAAATCATCGGTAGGGTTTATCGGTGAGAATTCCTACCAGTGAGGTGCATCGGTGAGGTTACATCGGTGAGGTTAAATCGATGAGGTTACATCGATGAGGTTACATCGGCGAGGTTACATCGCATCGGTGAGGTTACATCGGTGAGGTTACATAACATCGGTGAGGTTACATCGCATCGGTGAGGTACCTACCGATCAAGGTTAATCATTCCCAACTCATGCCTAATGTAACTTAACCTATCCGAACTTAAAGTTTTGGTGAAAATGTCAGCTAATTTATGTTCAGTACCTATAAATTCAAGAGTAATATAACCTTTTTGGTAACGATCTCTCAAAAAGTGGTGCCTTACATCAATGTGTTTGGTCCTAGAGTGAGATATAGGGTTCTTTGAAATATCAATTGCACTAGTGTTATCATAGTTAATTAAAACACGATTAAAATCATATCCATAGTCCAAAAGAGTGCGTTTCATCCACAAAATTTGTGCATAGAAACTACCAGCAGCTATATACTCTACTTAGGCAGTGGAAAAGGCTAAAAAATTATGATTTTTACTACACCAAGATACTAAGGATTTTCCCATTAAATGACATGTTCCAAATGTTCTTTTTCTATCCAACTTGAAACCAACAAAGTTAGCATCTGAATAAATCATTAGCTCAAAGGATTGTCCTTTTGGGTAAAACAAACCTAAGTTTACAGTGTGTTTAAGATACTTAAAAATTCTTTTAACAAAAAGTAAATGAGATTCTTTTAGATTAGCTTGAAATATTTCACACATACACACACTAAACATAATATCTAGTTGACTAGTAGTAAGGTAAAATAATCTTCCAATCTTACCTCTATAATCGGTTTGATCCACTGGTTTCCCAGTTTCATCTGCATCCAATTCACAGACTGTACTCAAAGGTGTATCACTTTAATTAATACTATCCAAACCAAAACATTTTAAAATATCCTTTTTATATTTACTTTGATTCAAAATAATACCATTTTCATTTTGAAAAACTTGAAATCTAAGAAAATATTTGAGTTCTCCCATTAAACTCATTTCAAATTCATTTTGCATACTCTTTGAAAAATCAGTACATAAGGAATGTTTAAAAGATCCAAAAATAATATCATCAACATATATTTGTACCATAAACACATCTTTAGAAATTATTTTAATAAAAAGAGTTGGATTATCAACCCCTTTAGTAAAACTTTTTGAAATAAGAAAATTACTAAGTCTATCATACCAAGCTCTTGGAGCTTGTTTTAAACCATATAAAGCTTTAGAAAGTTTGAAAAAATGATTTGTAAAATGAGTATTAGTAAATCCATGTGGTTGTTCAACAAAAACATATTCAATTATAAAACCATTTAGAAAATCACTTTTGACATCCATTTAATATAACTTGAAATTCAGATGAGTAGCATAGGAAATTAAGATCCTAATGGATTCTAATATCGCTATAGGTGCAAAGGTTTCCTCATCGTCTATACCTTCCTCTTGACTATATCCTTGTGCAACTATCCTAGCTTTGTTTCTAACTATATTTCCTGATTCATCAACTTTGTTTCTAAAAACCCATTTAGTCCCTATTGTCAAAGTGTCCTTGGGTCTGTCAACTAATTCCCAGACTTTGTTTCTTTGAAATTGATTTAACTCTTCTTGCATGGCCATTACCCAAAATTCATCATTGATTGCATCATTGACATTTTTAGGTTCTAGCTATGAAAGAAGGTCTTGATGTTCAACCAGGTTTCTTAGAGAAGCTCTATTCTATGTCCCTCTATCAAGATTACCAACAACAACATCCACTGGATGATTCTTTAGAATCCTACTTTATCTAGTAAAGTTAGGGCTAGAAATTTCAGGTTCATCTATAGGTTTGGGTTCAACAGAAGCAGATTATGGAATATGTCCAGAACTAGATGTTTTTATATCAGGTTCTTTAGTTTTATCATTAAGGTCTAGAATACTCAAATATTCTTCAAGATTTTCAAGAGAGAGTTTAGGTTCATGTTGATCAGTTTCATAAAACATGATGTGAACAGATTCTTCCACACATTTGGTTCTTTTTTTGAAAACTCTATAGGATTTTCTAGTTAACGAATAACCAAGAAAAATTCATTCATCACTCTTAGAAGAAAACTTGTCCAGATTATCCTTGGTATTAAGAATAAAGACTTTTCAGCCAGAGACTCTGAAGCAACTGACTTTGGGTTTTCTATTATTCCATAGTTCATATGGGGTCTTCTTGAGAACAGGTCTAATTAAGACTCTATTGAAAATATAGCAATCTGTATTCACAACTTTAGTCCAAAAATAAATAGGTAGGTCATACTCGTTAAGAATATTTATAGAAATTTCGTGAAGGGTTCTATTTATTCTTTCTAATACACCATTCTGTTGAGGTGTCCTAGGGGTAGAGAAATTGTGACTATAGCCATTGTGTGAGAAATAAGATTCAAACTCATGATTTTCAAACTCACGGCCATGATCACTTTTCAGGGTCTTAATATTAAGTCCACTAATGTTTTCTACAGACTTGGAGTATTTAATAAAGTAAGAACAATCTTCACTTTTGTGAGCTAAGAAGTATACCCAAGTATATCTAGAAAAGTCATCTACTAAGACATAGACATAGTTCTTCCCATTTAAACTAGAAACTCTAGAAGGTCCAAACAAGTCCATGTGAACCAACTCGAGAGGTTGAGAAGTTGAAACTTATTTCTTTGATTTAAAAGAAACTTTATGTTGCTTTCCCTTTTGACAGGGATTACAAACTTTGTCTGATGGGAATTCAAGCTTAGGTAGGTCTCTAACTAAGTTATTCCTAGTCATTTTTCTAAGTGAATGAATGTTGTAGTGTCCAAATCTTCTATTCCAAAGCCAGGATTCTTTATGAAAATCATTTAAACAAGTAACATTTTGTTTGGCTAAAGAATTAAAATCAACAGCATAAACATTTTTATTTCTCAAGGTAGAAAATGCTAAAAAAAATTTAGAGTTAAAAACATTAAAAGAGTCATTTCCAAACTTAACATTAAATCCATCATCACATAACTAAGAAATACTTAGTATATTGTATTTAATTCCATAAATAAACAAAACTTTATAAATTAAAACTGGATCAGTGTTACCAATCTTTCCTAGGACGATGATCTTTCCTTTAGAGTTATCACCAAAGGTGACATATCCTCCATCAACCTTTATTAAGCTTTTAAAGCATGAATAATATCTAGACATGTGCCTTGAAAATTTACTGTCCAATTACCATACCTTCTTGTGATAACTCTTCAAGCAGGTCTCCTACAAAATAGGTTTAGATGGAAAATGATTTTGGTACCCAGATCTTCTTGGGTCCAGAAAGGTTAGCAAGCAAGGCTTTAGTTACCCAAATTTGTCTTATGGGTCTCATATAATTTAAAGAATCAATAGATTTTGAAATATAATCTTTGTTTGATATATAACAATGTGAATAACTAGTTGATGCATATGAATTTCCAGAACTGGAACAAGCAGAATTTTGTCCAGATTTAGGAATAAATTGATTTTTTTGTAAACTATCTCTGTCCAGGCTGATAGCCTATTCCAGTGGTATATTTTGGTGCCACTTGTTTACCTAGAATTTGTGTAAGTGTATCTTTTCCATTTTTGAAATTTTCCAAGTCCTTCATTAATTGCTCATTAGACAATTTTAGTTTAGTATTTTCTTTTAATAGTTGAGAATTCTTTTCATTTTCAATATCAAAGGTAGATTTAACATTGGCAGTGAGAGCATGCTATTTCTTTAAGGCTTTATACTTGTCCTTTAACTCATTACATGTCTCTTATAGAATATTACAATATTCAAATAATTCTTCACTAGACATATTTTTAGATTCATAATCAAAATCAGAATCAACTCCAGAATAGTATGAATTTAAAGTAGGAGTGTCCAGTGTTACCTCAGATGTGTTTGTCATTAAACACATGTTAGCCTTGTGAGAGTCTTCATCCTTAGCAGAATCAGAATCACTTGAAGTGTCTTCTGAAGAACTCCAAGTTGCTTTCATTGCTTTCTTATACTTGCTGCCCTTATAGTCACGTTTCTTCTTAAACTTCAATTTTGGACAGTCTTCTTTAATGTGACATTTTCTTTTACATTAATAGAAAACAACCTCATCACTCTTGTCACCTTTCTTCCAATATTTCTTCCAGTGTCCTTTGTTATCATATTTACCTTTGTAGTTTGATTTTCTGAATAATTTCTTCTTCCTATATAATTTCTTAAATCTTTTAGCTATTTGAGCCATCTCATCATCACTGTCAGAATCTGAACTTTCACTTGTTGAACTTTCAGTAAGTGCGTGGATTTTTTCCTTGTCCTTACTCTTAGAGGTAGTAGACTTAAAAGCCACTGACTTTCTTTTTAGTTCATCATCTTCTTCCTTATTCACCTTGATTTCTTCCTCATATATCATAAGATTACCAATAATCTCTTTAACAGGAAGTTTGCTGATGTCGCATGATTCTCTAATCGAAACAGATGTGTTTCTCCATCTTTCTGGAAGACATCTTAATATTCTCATAATTTTTTCCTTTTATGGAACAACTTTTCCAAGGGAGCTCATAGTATTGAAAATCTCATTGAACCTAAGATAAATGTCAGAAATTGGTTCATCAGGATTTATTTTAAAGTTATCATATTTTATATTATATGTATTTAGCCTCATTTTTTTAACATTGGTTGTTACCTCATGGGAAATAGCCAAAGTTTCCCATATTTCATAAGCAGTTTTACAAGTAGAAATGAGATTGAATTCTTCATCTCCTAAAACACAGTACAGGGTATTCGTAGCTTTATAGTTATTATTGTAAGCTGTTTTAGTAGGTTCATCCCAAGTAGTTCTATCAATTTCTGGAATTTTATATTGAGTCTCTATAGCAATCCAGATATCAAATCCCATAATTTCCAAATGAATTTTCATCTTAAGTTTCCACTGGGAATAGTTTATACCATTAAATAAAGGTGGCTTGTTGGTAGCAACACCTTCTAGTCTATTATCCATAGCTAGATTTTAGAAAATAAATTTAAAGAAATAAAATTTAGAACTAACCAAAATTTAAGATCTTTAAAGATGAAACTAAAATCACAGTTAAAAAACAGAGTGTTTTGAAATACTATATTAATAAAAACAACCCTTTGATAACAAATGTTGGTCGGAGTGGATACTCAAGAGGGGGTGAATTGAGTTCCAATAAAAATTTCTGTTAAAAATATTTCTCTTAAAATCCACCTATTTACAAACATGTTAAAGTGTAGTGAATTTATACATAGTGAAATGTTCAATTAGTTTCTCAAAGATTGATTAGGTCTCAGTTAATCTAATCAAAATATTAAATTAACTTTTGAAACTAACTTACTAGTTTACAATATGTATAAACACTTGATAATTTAACTATCAAAGTAACTTTAAAAAAATTGTATTTCAAAGTAATTAGAAGCGGAATATGAAATATATAGTATACTTATGACTTAAACTAAAATGCACAACAAATGTAACTAAGAGGTTCAGTCTCAATCCGACAGTTATTCCTCTTAAACAATTTATATAAATTTGATCCACACCCTAGTTCAGGGTAAACAACAGTGAAAGCACTGTCCAGGTACAAAGACCTCTACCACAGTTCTTTGTGGGAAAATAGACAACAACTCACAGGCTGTCCAGGTCTTACTTGAAATCTACCACTATCCACAGTGGGATACAAAGAAGTTATAGAGTCTGAATGAGGATTTAGAAATCCTCCAGCTTAGCACAGGAGACAGTGTGTGTAAGAAATATACAGAGTATACACACTGCTTGAAATGTAAATAAAATAATCACTGAAAGAATGGATAAAAGTTTAGAATGCTCTAGTGATGTGAAGTGTAGCTATGGACTCTTTTGATTTATCAAAAATGCTTCTGAGTCCTGCTTTGGGTTTTGTATGAAAAATAGAGTGTCATTCTATTCCTTGGTTTCTAGGTTCAGCTTATCAGCTTGAGTGCATGAAGTGTTTGATGTAGTTCTTCAATCAAGATGCAGCTTGTGTTCTCCTCTAGAATGAGTGGATTCATGTATGTCGAGTGATCTTCCAGTATGAATGCAACTTTTTTCCTTTGTATGAATGCACCATGATTTCAATGCTGTTCAGCCCTTTCCTTTTTCACTCTTCACTTGCCTTCTTGATTTTTTAATTCTCTTCCTTCTGCACGGTCTTTGTCCTACCTTTTATAGCTTTCAGCTCTGGTAAAAAGAATGATTACCTTTTTATGGGTACTAGGTACGGTTCCCTGACATGCTAACACTACACATTAAATAACATTAATTTCATTAAAATCATCAAATATAACCATTGATTTAATAAATAAATAATATTGAGAGTATAGAGTTTGACTGGTCAGTCTTTCATCAGTAGCCTTCTGTAGGTAGCGGTTGACTTTATGTAACAGTGACCTTCCATCGGTAGCTCTTTGATCATGTACCAGTAGCTCCTTATATCGGTTGCTATTTGAACTTGTATTGGTAGCTCTTGGTATTAATAGTTGTTTGATCATGTATCGGTAGCTCTATATACCAGTGGCTTTATCTATCAGTAGAATTTTCTTATATCGGTAGACTTTGCTTCTATCGGTAGCTCTTTTTGTATCGGTAGCTTCATATCGGTATACTTATGCATATATCGGTAGACTTACTCTATCAGTAACTCTGGTGTAATAGTATCTTGTATCAGTAGCTTGATGTATCGGTGGCTTAACTTCTGTGTCAGTGATATATGTATCGGTAGACTTATGCATACAGGTAGACTTGTTCTATTGGTAGCTCAGTTTCTGTCGGTATCTGTCTGTATCGGTGGAATTGTACATACCGATAACTCTGCGTATCGAGGAACTTAGCTTATCGGTGACTATATCTATCGGTAGACTAAGTACCGGTAGATCTGTATTAGTAGCTATAAGCAAATTAGCGACTAAATACTTATCTGTTTTATGTAGAACATATCCGATTGAGTTAGAATTAATTCAAAAATATATAAACATAGATAAAAATTGATTAACATATTTCAAGGACTATTTTAGTATTATTATCATCTTGATAATAGAATATCATAGATTGAAAGAATTATAAAATAGATAAACATTGATTGGGATTATCAAATTATGTGAAAGTATAATTGGGATTTTCAAAATATGTGAAAGCATAATTGGGATTATCAAAACAGGTGAGGTCAACAATATGATATTTGGATCATGTTAAAACGTAATGGAATCTTTAAATCATACTATTAAATGCAAGGATCCAAAAATGATTTTTAATTTGAATAAAATCTAACTTATGTTCAAAAAGGTCAAGAATGGGTTTAAAAATAAAAAATAATGTTTTAAATGGTTTATTTGACTCCTTAAACACATATTTGGTTGATCCAAAGGTTTTATAAATTTTTTATGTAAACCTCACATTAGGATGATGTCACAAAATTTATGATATTTGTAAAAATGGTATTTTTACCATTCATCTAAAAATCAACTATTTTTGAAAAATCCCAAAAATTCACCATATTATAATTTTGATATTATTATTTAAAAAATTAAATTAATTTAACCAAATAAAAATTATGAAATTTATAAATTTAAATTTTAAATGAAACTATATAATTCATGAAAACTAATTTGTTTAGAATAAAAATATTACGTTTTTATTGGAAAATTTCTTAAAATTACTATATTGAATATGACTATAAATTATAATAATAAATAATAATAAAACATGAAGTTGTGTTATTATTAAAATTAATTTTCCTATTATATAAAAACATCTAAAATATCTTCTATATTGATGAAATGCCTTTTCGAAATCTAGAAAAAATCCCTCTCACATAGAAAAATTCAATTATACAGCTCATTCATTTGTAAAATTATCGAGTCTTAGAAAAATATTTCCATATTTAATTTAAATAAATTTTGATCCTTTTGAATTAATTCCAAGACCTTCTCATCCAAAAAAATCATCTAAAATAAATTCTCATAACTACTTTAAGTCATTTCAGTATCTCCAATCCGTTCTCGATCAACATAAATGATCTTACCTCTTGCATGAAATCCATTGTCAACTTCCACATAATCTAGAATCTTCTGTCTTCTAGAAATTATTGTAGAAATAATTTAAACTTTATCAAGACTCATCTTTATCACTAAGATTGGTTAAAAAATCACCATACATAAAAATTTATTAATGAAAAATATAACATCATCACCAAGGGTTCAATAATTAAGTGATAACAAAAACCATCACATCAATACAGAGAAAGAACGATTAAACTACTAACAAATGATGATCAGTATTAACTTAAAATAAGTAATAAATAAGTAATAAATGAACATAAATGATTAATATATAAGGTAATACATAGGAATAATGTTATGAAATAAATTATTAACAAGTCTTAGTTTATTATACAGGAAGTTAAAGTCTGTCTGAGTATGTGAGGATTTAATGTAAGGGTTTCCTAGTCTCAATTTGAAATTATTTGAGACACATTTCTTATTATTCATTTAATTAATTTTATATAGTGTAAATACTACCTTAATGAATTATTATATCTTAAATCATTTTTTACTCATCATTTTTCTCTTTTATTTAATCTCTCCCACTTTATTGTCCTTTGATTCATACATTTCCTATGTCACATGGGTTGTTATTAACTTAACTTAATTTCATTTAGTTATAACCTTTTTTCTTTAACTTAATCCTTATATGTCTGGTTTCTTCTAACCTATGATTTTATTATATTATATTCCCTCTTTCTTTTATAGTGGTTATAAGTCTTCTTTATAATTCACATACCTTTGTTTCACAATTCATCCATACAATTTCTTGTATTTGGACTCATCCCCATCTCATCTTAATGGTTGAAAATATTTCTCTTCCATATCTATATTCTTTATATTTTTTTAAAAAAATATTCTATTTATTTCAATGATTTCATAAATTCATTTTCTTCCATATTTTAATTTCTTTATAAATGTTTTAAATTAAATCTTTTTAACATTATCCACTCAGGAAATTTTTGAATTTATTTAATAAAGTGTAAAAATAATTCCTTTTTAACATATTTTATAGGAAAAAATTTTCCCATTATCATGACCATTATTGAAAATCAATAATTCTTTGCATGTTTATATGGTTTTTAAAAAAACACTATTCCAATTTTTTAATATAATTCATTTTAAATATAAAGGACAATGATTTAGAAGAATTAATAAAGGGATTTAATTACATTTATATATATATTTTTCTTACAATCCACATTTATTATTATTAACTTTACTCCATTTCAAGTTTTAGTTGTAATTAGAAATCTGAAATAGAGTTCAATAGTGTAATCTATAAGGATGAATCTAAATATAAGTTAACATCCTAAAAATTTGGAAAAGTAAAAGTATGTGGTTTCCTAGAAATAAAATCCATATATGGATATAATTAAGTGGATATAGGATTTATCTTAGATACACCCAGTGATAATAACTTTCAAAAAGGTTAGTTGGATATTAACTTTATATTCACTTGGTTCAAAAATAATGGGTCTAACTACAAACCTAGTTTGACACTCTTAGGTGATGTGATTTATATATTTCAGATTCTTCTTTATGAACTATTAAATTTACAACATCAAATGATCCAACTATTTATCTCTTCTTATGTGATAACATTTGAAAGTGTTAAGTAACCATTATTTTCATAATTTTTTTATCTATGTTAACATACTTTAACGTTCCTTATAATGTATTTGGGATATGTTCTAATGAAACTATCCACCTTATTCCTCTGGATGAATTATGATAACATCTTAATGAAGTTTTTTAGGGAACCAATTTCTCTCCCACAGGTTAGTTAAGCTATGATGGAGTTATAAATGCTCTAATATTATTGGGAGTTTACCTTGAAGTATTACTTTCATTTTTGACGAATTAATGTCCTTATTTACTCCCTTATGAATTTATAATTCACACATAACATTTTTTGTAAGATTTGTGTTCTCTATCACTTTACATATATCTATTGACTTTTTTCTCCTTAAATTACATGTTTTTTAATCTCATGGATTTATGCTATATCAATTATATTATTAAATTAGTCATATATCCATTAATATATATGGTGTAAACAACTTACAAATTAATGGGTGTTTAACAAGAAATTTATTACATTTATTGAACAAGGGAATTATTGATAATCTATATACTCATTATTTCAATATGAATAATTATTGATTACTAAGGAATGTTATGTATGTATTGTTTATACCTTTATTTCATATGATGACTATATTGGACATATTTAGTGATGGGTGGGACCCAAAATCATATATCCCCTTGATGTATTGACAGATATCATGAGGAAAACTAACTTGGGTATTTTGCAAACACCTTACCTTTTATGTATGATGTGTTGTACTAAGGACTTGATAATGAGTTTAAGATGTCTATAATTATGAATTCCATAATTATTTAATTATTTATTGACATCTATGTAATTATTTATATATATTTTTTATCCATGGGTTTATTTAATTCTCAAGTAATTACTTATATTTAATATTTGATAATTATTTATTCCTACCATATTACACAAGTTTTGTTTCACTATAATAGTTTCCACCATATACAAAACTTAACATTTGAGCTCACCAATATAATATTTTAATTTACATTAGTTATGAAGAAGATTTATATGAATGATATTTATATATGAGTATTATGTAAAGAGAGTTTTGTGGGATATACTAAAGACTTATTATAAAAAAATAACATATGGGTATAGTGGGAAAATTTTACATTGGGTGAAAAGATATGGGTTTTTTAAGTAATGGTTTTTATAATTATATAAATATATAAAATTAAAAGGTATTTAGTTTGTAAGTGACACAATAATTTCTTTTAATTTTGTAATTATGGTTCGTTCAAATTGGGTCTCATCAGTTAGTTACAAATCTAGTATGAAACAATATTTTTTTAGCATCAAATCTAATAGAATAGGTTTGGGGAATCTCTGTTAGTATTAAATCAAGGTTTATATAACTTTAGATGTTAATATTTTATAATTTAAGGATAATTTAATAATTATGGATACTATCATGAGTTAATATGTTTAAGGTTCATCATAAGTTTAACATTATAGATACCATTTTAAAGTTTTATATGATTATATTTTAAGGTGATTCATGATATTTTGAGATATATTTATAGGTTGTAATAAGATTACATGATTGAGGTATATATTAATATTTTATTTGGTATGTTATTTGATTATGGTTAATTGGGACAATGGGATAATTGATATTGGGAATATAATTAGAGTAGCAAGGATAACCCTAGGGATTAAAGATTAATTTGATGTCAAGGAAATTCAGGTTATTTTTGGGTTGATTAATATATTTATAGGATCATAGATTTATTTTTTTGGGTTTTGGATATTTTATGGATATTATGTAATGACTATTGACGTTCAATAATTTATGAGATGAAAGTTAAGTTGATTTTGGAATAAAATGTGATCAAATCATTCTAATTTTTGGGATTCTATTTTGGTCAATCATATTTTAAAGATTTATAGGGTTTAGTTATTTGTGGAATGATTTAATTTGAAATATGGGTGTTAGTTTTTTGGATCATTGTATTAATAATTCACTTGAATTTTTATTCATATTGATTATTATCTTAAAATGTGTTAGCCTTTTTGGTTTTAGTAAGCTGGATTAGATAAAAGAAATAACTTGTCATTATTTTATGGATATTATGATCCATTAAAATCTGATTTTCATGGTTTAAGCATGAAAAATTCATTATGGTTATTTTTAATTTAAATTGTGAGATAAATCAAATGTTAAAGACTGATTAAAACATAACCGAAAGATAAAATTACTCTTATAGGATAGATAAAAATAAAGTAAGTATATTTTCTCATATTCTCTATCTTGATGGTAAAAGAATTACTCAAACTCAAGAAAGTGGAAGTTAAATATATTGAGTCTTAAATAGAAATATCTATCAATTATAAAGGTTTGACTTTGGAAAATAATTTATAAGTATGAGTCTTATAATGGTTCATACCTACTTTTTGAAATATTTAAATAAGAAATACCAAGTTTCCAAGTAGTAATTTAAAGATTACTTATCATGATAAAATATATATCTAATAATATGCCTATGTCAAGATACATTCATTTTTCAAAGAAAAAATTTAAATTGTGATGTTGTAATTTATTTAAGGGACAGGGGATATTGTAACACCCTGGAATTTTAGTATGTATTCTCCATTAAATAAAACCAGTATATATGATAAATTGTGATACATGAAACATTGAACTAAAGTGAATAATGATTCATTATAATAAAAAATAAAATACATTAAAATATATATAAATAAAATATATTTGATAGAATAAATGATTTGATAAAATTAAAAGGGTTCTATTTACATATAAAAATTCCATTAATTCATGAAAAACTATTTTTAGGGATTACATATTTTTGATAAATGTAATAATTTTAAGGGAATTATATCATTTAAATTAATTGATTAAATTATAGTAATGATTTGTAAAATAAATTAATAACATACATAGAATGATTAATTAATGATAAGGAGTACTAATATAGTAATTCCTAGCCAAATAGAGATATTTTGTTTACAAACATTATTTTATTATATATTATATGTTTTATTTAAAAGATTTATTATTATTATTTAGAGTATTAAAATTATTGAAAATTATTTTTTATATAGTAAAAAATGAATAATCATTCATAAATTTATTATCAATTGGTGAGAAATTTAGAAAAAATCATTTGATTATCAAACAAGATATTTTTTAGAAATTTTTTTATGTAAATAATGTATTTTTATCTTCAATAAATTAAATTAATCACTAATGGTGCATGATTTTAGTGATTTTTTTGATATATATACCATAAAATACATTAAAATTATTTTAATGATTATTAGATGAAAATTAATGAGAATTAATTAAGTTTTTATTTCAAAAACACATTTTTACTAAAAATGGGGTTTATGCGATTTACTCACAAATGTTAGAATTAATTTATTTCACCTTTAAAAATTATATTTGAAGAAATGGTTTTTATATTTGGAATCCGAATATTAAAATTTGATAATAATATTGATTTTATTTTTGGTAATAAAGATAAGTTACCATTGTAAAAGTTAGTCACCACAATAAAGGGTAAAAGGGTTAAAAAGGGGGTTAAACTAAGGGATACGACCAAAAATATCACAAAAACTTATCCCTAATGGATTAGTTTAGTGGATTGTTGAACTAACTTATTTTATATTTAATTTTTTTCTAATTTGGTGTAATGTCTTGTATTTTTTTGTTTATTATTTTTAAATATTATATGGAATTATTTCGAGACCGGATGTGAAGACGACACATTATTCAGAGGTCCAGTGAGCCCGGAATGGTGGTTTGAACTTTTTTTTAAGTTAAGTGAGTCGGCGCTTGTGTGCGGTTGTGGCAGTTTTCAAACGAATGCCCGAATTAAAAATATGAGGGCACCATTGCGTCCAGGATGATGACTTTACCTAATAATGAGTCTAACCTCGACCAACGCGGGTCGAGGGAAAAAGTTAATTTTCGGATGTTTTAAAGTAAAATGAAATAAAATAAATTCACAAGCTTATTTTATTTCTTTTAAGGAAACATCCTCTGTAGTGCAGTAAATGGCGCATCTATTTCCTAAATTAATGACACATCATGATTACACAAAAATGGAAAGTTGGACTCATTAATACAGCCACACAATTAAATTCTAAACACGTTTCCCTTTTTTTGGGATAATAAAACATCGCTCGTTGGCGATGATTGGGAAGAACATCAGTAAAATCCACGGGACGTTGGAGCAAAACTCTCGGCGACGAACGACGACAGATCGAAGTTGAGAATCGCAGCGCCAACGAAATTCAAGGTTCTCGATGATGACGACAGCACGACACCTTCGTCAATGATCGATCCTTTATAAAGGTAGGGGTTGTTATTTCATTCCTCTTTCCCCATTTTTGAGTTTGAACGACGAATAGATATCAACCACGAACAAGTTGATACGCGGATTCGTACGTTCTTGCGAGAGGGATTTTTTTTCTTCGGGATGATTGTGGGAAATTCATCCATATTTTTATTGATGTTGATTTCTTCTCCGTTTAAGCCTATTAACGGGAACATATCAATTCCATGACGAATGAAAGCAGAGGTTCGTTTCTCAATTTTGTCTATTGTATTTCTTTCCCCTTTTCTTTCTTGTGTGTTCTTCGCGTCCTTCACGGGGTGACGAACAACGGATCGGTGTGCATCCGTTATATGATGGAACGATATTAAATCGAGGATTCGACACCGCAACAACCTTGCTGAGGTGCGACGACGATGACAGACGATGAATCAGACTGAATCCGAAAATGGAATTCTTCGAGCGTTCTTCGCGTGGGAAGATCAAAACATGTTTTCGGCACCGATCGGAGGTCCGAAAACATAGGGAGAATCTTCGTAGCATCAGGGTGACCAAAACCTGAAGGTTTCGTGGCAATCAGACAGCCGGATTGATGACCGGAGTAGCATGGGAGGCGTGCCGACGAAGGGCGTCATTTTTGGAAATTTCCAGAACACAGGACGGGTACTTCTAAAGAACACGCTGTGTAGTACTGGTAGCGGCTAGGGTTTTGGGGGTCAGGGAGGAATCAAACGGTGTAACACCCGAGACTTTTATGTTATATAAATCATCAAAGGAATCTTTTTCTACACAACACTTGCTTGGCTTGCTTTACACGCAATCGCGACCTTCCTCGATAGCTTGCGTCGTACGCAATACCGAGTTTCACTAAACAACAATATGCTATTAAAACTAGTCGTTAGGAATAGTAATAACCGCTTTTTGAAATTTTATAAATTTTATTTTTCAAAATGGACTTCATTTTTGGACTCAGAATATCGAAATTAGCCTAGGGTGAAATTTTGGTATTTTTCTGAAAACTTTCAATTTTTGATGAATAGTGAAACCACTAAGTGGTAGGTTAAAAACTGAATTTTGCATAAAACTTAATTTTACCGCTTCTGTGAATGGAATTTCGAAAATCCGACAGACACGGTTGATATCAGTAAGTAAAATGTGGTTCAATGAGATAAAAATAATTTTTTTGGTGAATAGTAACTTTTTACTATTTTTACCGCGGTTAATAGTAAATAGGGTAACTAAGGGTAAATATGATATTAATATTACCCTAACACATGTCCTAATTCTATTGGACAAGTGTAATTCGACCAAAAACAAACTTAGGAATAAAATATGACCATTTAGGCCCACTTGGATTAGATTAGGACATTTATTATTAATTTATTTAAAGAAGGGTTAAAATAGTTAAATTTAAAGTTTAATAAGTAAAGCATTTTTAATATGGGGTTATACATAAGATAAATTAGACTATAAATATTCATTAGAAAGCTAAAAAGATATCCTACATAATGGTATTTTATTTGTAATTTTTAGACATTAAATAATTTAATTTATTTATGACACAATGATGATGCAGTAATTATCTTATTAATGAAATATTGACATAATTGATGTTATAAACACCAAAATAAATGTAATTTGAGACTTTTTATGAATTACACTAATTTTCTAGGTTACTATGATATATTAGTGTTGATTTAATCAACTTGGTTCGAACATATAATTCTGTTATAACTTTCACAAAAATCATATATCAAATAGTGTCAAAATTGACAAAAAATAGTTTTTAAATAAAATATTATATTATTAATTGTTATTTTATTCCTAAAAATCTAAGGTTCGGCCAAATGACTTATATAAGGATATATATATTAATAATAAACAATTTTGGGTTCGTTCGGCATGTTATAGTAAGTGTATTAACCATATAGTGAAAGAAAACAAAAAGACACGGTAAAAGTTAAATTAATTAACTTAGAGTTAAATCTAATTGATAAGGTTAAAATAATACCCTAAACTTGTCTAAATCCTATTGTATGATAGGATTTCTACCCATCCCCACTTTATCTTCGAAATAAGACCCTTTGGAACCATTATAAACCGATTTTGACTTTAATATAAAATAATATTTTGAGATATTCCTAAGGTGCCCCTCTCCTCCCTTATAAAAGGGCACCTCCTCCCCCTCCTCCTCACACCAATTTGAGCACTCAATCTCGTCCAACCCCTGCCATTTTCTCCTCTCCACTTCCCTAGAATAATCCTAGAGGTCTTGGTCTTCTCCAAAGACTAATCTTAGTTCCTTAAGTGGAGGATTCAAAGAAGCGTTCCAAAGAAGAGGTAATATCCATTACCGATCTTTTCAATTTCTTTCTTCTTCAACTTCTTCTCCTTTAGTTGTTTCATGATAAAGTAATAACATCAGTATTACTTACATACTGATATGTTATTATAAATATGAAACAACCCTAATTCACCTTCTATCCATCCTACGGAAAAAAATGAAATCACCGCGCGTGCGTACGTACGGAATACCGTCTCCACGCCGTGGTGTAATCTATTTTCCACCATCACCTTACAAGGATGGGTATAATGGTGTAATGAGTAACTATATATGATTATTATGAAGTAATATTGATACTGAAATAATATATATATATACTCCAATACAATTCCACGATCATAGGAACGATATCATCACTCGTGTGTACGTACGGAATACCATCTCCACGATGTGATGCGACTCGTTCTACATGATCTTCATTTCATAATGATTATATAAATGAATTGAATGAATAAATATGATATATGTTACACTAATACCATTCTGGATATAAGGAATCTATAACCTTAAAAGAAGAATAAGAATGTATTCGGCAAAACACGCATAAGAACAAAAGGCAATAAAGAACCGAGTAACAAGTAACCATGAAATATTACTATCAAGAAGCTAAGAATATGAACATATATGATATCATATCAATATGTATGATTCTGGAATAAGTCAATAACATTATTTAAACCATTATACAGGAGCTTCGGACACGTACAAAGCAAATTGGACCTAAGGTAAGGGAAATATCACAATCTCATTTTTATCCGAGATTGTTTATTCGTAAGTATTTACTGGGGTGTATTTTATCATCCACATCCATGTTTCATCAAAATGTAATATTATTTCCATCCACCTACAATTTTTTAAATCCATTTTTACCCTTCGGTGAGTTTTTAGTAATATGTATGAAAGGAATCTTTTGTCGTACGAGGTACTTTTTGACTTTTCCAACAAAAGTACGAAGAACGTTTTGAATGGATTTTTAAAACATTGTTTCCAAGAAGCTTCCTTTACAAGTTTTCAAGTTTATTTTTAATCAACTTCTTTTATTTTAAAGTTGTATGACATGTTATTAAAGGAAAAATGTTTTTGAAGAAGAAAGGATATTTTCCTCAAGAATGGAGTTCAAGTGTTTTATCAAAATTATTTTCCATCTAAGATAATAAAGGGTTCTGTTTTTATCCCTATTATTAAATTGATTTGTTCATGTTGTGATGGAATTATTTTTATGAATTCCTTTATCTTATATGAATTGATTTATGATGTCATGATGTTTCAAGAATCCCATTTTTGTTACATGTGTTATGCGATGATGTATGTTTTATGATTATGTGGCACACATAAGAAAGGATTCATTATAAGATGGGTGAGACCTATATCTCCCTCCAATGCATTGGGTAAAGATTTTATATCTCATGAGATAGACATGGCTGGAACGGAAGGTTATTTCGGTTCAGTGATACAGGACTGAAACGAGGAGTGAACTCGGTTCAGAAAGGGACTTTGTCCACTAAGATAGTCTTGGCAATGAGTCATGACTAACAAGAAATGATTTTCCATGATTATGTGTGCATGCCACAAAGTTTCAAGTCTTATGTTATGATTATGGGGATCTCATTTTTCACTTCTATGATTTATTCCATGATAAGATATTATGATCTCTTTTGCAGGTTTTGATTTTCAAAAAGATATGATATGATTTTTATTTCCTTTATTTGCCCTTGCTGAGCATTTGAGCTCACCCTTTTATGTTTTCTTTTCCCCAGGTCAGGAAGATGGATATTAAGTAGAATATTCTAAAAGGGACCCTAGATATGATGAAATAAATGGGAGACACTGTAGAAGATTTATGAACCAGTTGTTTATGTTTCCCAGTTTCTAAAGACACTATACCTATACGGTCCTTTGTGGTTTTGTCGTATGTTGTAATAAGTGTGCTTCAATTTTGAAGTATTAACAATGTATGTAAAGTATGGGTCGTTATAAACGGCGTGTGACCTTGGTCACACGTCATGTTGGACTTTCCCCGAAGCTCGGCGTGTATTTTTGGAAATACACAGACACGAGATGATCTACACGACTTCAGGCGACACAGCATGTACAACATGGAAGAGGCAGCTACACGAAACTCGATATGTATCTAGGGGATACACAGACACATGTTAGAGTACACAGATTGATAGCCGTGTACAGACACATGGCCGGTGACACAGGGACAACCCCTGTCACTTGGACACAGCGTGTACATCATACTACACGCTGTGTACTCAGTTTTTATACACGACTAGCCTATGACATAGGCCATTGTACACGGGAAGCACTCGGGGTCTGACAACATGATGTGTATATTTTCAACACACCGTGTAATTTTTGGAAAATGGCATGGTCCTCTTGATCACCATATCTTGGAAATCTTTCATTTGGGTTAGTGCCCCTTCTTCTCATTCCCCTAAAGGTCAGACATCATTTCCACACACAGGAGTATGATCCCTTTAGTAGGACATTCTGTAATAGAGTCAGGCGTCCATCCGAGAGGCCCGGATCGAGATCCTCTATCCATTACTAACCCTAGGTAGAGTCAGGCATCGATGTGACCAACTCTAACGGGCGTTGATCCTCTACCAAGCTGGTGTATCACCTAACTGGTGAATCCAGATGAGTCGCGGTATCCGCCATGGCCCTGGCAGTGATCCTCATTTGTGTATCATGATCTTTCCCACTCAATAGTGTGTCTCCCGTAATGAGTGCTTTAGATCTACCGTAACCTTCCCACTCAAGAGTGTGTATCCTGTAATGAGTGTAGCTACCTCACGTGATAGTTCCTGATGAAAAACACTTCTCGGACGTACGTCATCAGAGCTATAAGACTCATGGAGTGTGTTCTCCCGAAACGAGTGCACCACCGAATCTTTGAACAAAATTCCTAACATGGGTATGTGGTTGTGTGACTTGTCTCTAGACCACAAGCATGGGTTTTGAGTATATCTGGTTTTTTCTATATGTTCTGTAGATATATACTGTGCATAGATGACTGTACCATTACTTTGTGTACTGCTTTTTGGTTTTCAGGGTCCTCTACTGAGTATTGTTATTCTCACCCCTGCACGGGCCTTGCTCGCACATCTAGTGTCTTGTGCAGACAAGCAGCCTTTTGACAGAGTCCAGGGCAGACCAGGACAAGACCAAGCTTTCTGAGTTCCCTATAGGCCGAGGTGTTCCTATGGCTACAAGCGGCAGTCCCAGTACCTTTTTTGGTAACAGGTTAGACCTTGCAGTTTTCAGACTCTTGTTTTTGGTGGACTTGTATTCTGGCCCCGTTTACTTTTAAAGTACTCTACCTTTTGTCATACTCTATTGGTTGGGTTTAGTTGTATGCATGTTTTTTTCCTTAGTGGTTTTTACATTTCAGCATTTGTGGGCTTAGAGATGTGTGCGTGTGTACAGGTACATAGGAAATGCCTACCATGTTAGTAATATGCCTACTCGATGCTAGTCACCAGCCCCTGGCCTATTGGAGGCGGGCTTGGGGAGTCACGGTGCGGGCCCCACTGGGACGGGTCGTGACAGAGTGGTATCAGAGGTGGTCAGTTATACCTTTGGAACAAGAGTCTATGAGGTTGGTTTGGGGAAATAGTGTTGAGTGTTTCAAGTTCGACTTTTAGACCAGAGACCCCAGTGCTGGTGCGGCGGCTGACATATCCATACACCAGGACTCTGATAACCTATTTTTCTACTCGGTACACAAAAATACGGGTTGTAGGGGAATAAAAGGTACATGCATCATATAGGAATGGTTTGTGGTTTCCATGTCCTTTGTGTTAGCTATCCAGATATAATATTTGACCATGGTACATCTTGTTTCCTTACAGGATGCCTCCACAATGCATACCTGCTAGGATTCAGCAGCATGATCATGAGGATGACCCCCTCAGTGATGAGGCTTCGATACAGGGACCAGTTCCCCAGGCGTTGCCACCAGGTGGAGCACCCGCTGTACCACCCCCAGTGGAGCAGCCAGTGGTACCTGCAGTACCGACTGGTGAGGAGCGTAGGCTTAGCGCACTCCATGAGTTCTAGAGACAGAGACCCCTTAGGTTCCAAGTCGAGCCTGACCCTCAGGTGGCTGAGGACTGGCTTGAGATGGTGACAAGATTTTTCTATCTAGTGAGGACACTAGCAGACCAGATGGTGATCCTAGGAGCGAGCCTTCTTCAGGGTTCGACGGGACGATGGTGGAGTCTAACCACATAGACTCACCAAGAGGAGACAATTTTGTGGATGGAGTTTTAGAGAATCTTCAGGGAGGAGTTCTCTCCGGTTAAACTGAGATCTATACGCATCCAGGAGCTTCTTCAGCTCCAGCAGGGCTTTATGACAGTATCTGACTATTCATCAAGGTTCAACAACCTCGCCAGGTACTCAATGGATATGGTCAGGGATCAATACTTCAGATATTAGACCTTTGAGAGAGGTCTATGATGTGACATCCGAGCTAGTGTCATGCCTCTATGCATATCTACTTATGATGGAGTGATCGAGCAGGCCTTGGTGGTCGAGAGTTTCTTGGCAGAGCAGAGACAGCCGCCAGAAGTCAGCAGTAGGCAGATAGGTGCGGAGACCTCGGCGGTAGGGGGCCGGTGTCAGACATAGGGATCAGGATGTGAGAGACGTCGGAGGAGGACCTAGGATAGAGGATCGATAGTCCATGGCTCTTAGGTTGGATCCAGTCAACCTAGGGAGAAGCGATGCTACACATGCGACGATAGGGGACATCTCGCTAGAGATTGCCTGACCCGTCGAGCTACTGATAGGGAAGCAGTGGATGGACCACTGAGGCAGAGGAAGAGAATAGAATAGGTATAACTTCCAGGTGGAAGACGTGGCAGAAGAGTAGGGAGAGCTATATGTGGTGGCAGACGCTTCGACTTACTTCCACCACCACCCCCAGGAGGTCTGCACCAGGCTTAGGGAGCTGGGGGATAGGGGTGGGGACATCTTCATGCGGTCGAGGTATAAGACCCAGGGTCTCTAGGGATGATTCGAGGTATAATCTGTGTCTTTTCTACCTTATCTATTGTAGTCATAGACAGAGGTTCCAGTCATTCCCTTATAGCCACATGTCTTGTACAAAACCTCAAGATTCCGGTAGAACTGTTGACTCGATCCTTACGCTTGAAGACACCTACGGGGGGAGAATTGATGATCACACACCATTGAAGATAGTGCGATCTTACCCTTGGAGGTGAGAGTTTCAGTTGGAACCTCTTGGTGGTAGCGTCGAGGCCTTACAACGTCATTCTTGCTATGGATTGGTTATCTTCGGTCCATGCCCAGATTGACTATTTTAGGCGAAGAGTGCAGTGTGTCTGCCGTGATGGAACGTGGTTTTCCTTTGCCAGAGAAAAGGAAACCCAGGAAGCACAAAATGGGCTCATGCATAGGAGGGTGCAGCCGATCACTCATGAGTTGGCTAGCCTTACCCTTAGAGCATTAGATGTTCTGATCTCTCAGTTCCCAGCAGTGGTGGTGGAGTATGAGGACGTCTTTCCCGAAGATGTTCCAAGATTACCTACTCACCGGGAAATTGAATTCTGCATCGACTTACATCTCAGGATGACACCGATTTCCTCATTGGCATATTGGATGGATTCTATAGAGATTTGCGAACTGAGGGTGAAGTTGGAGGATTTGTAGAGCAAGGGTTTCATAAGACCCACCGTCTCACCTTGGGCGGCCCTAGTCTTGTTTGCCAAGAAGGTAGACGGGAGTCTGAGGTTGTGCGTGGATTATCGGTGCCTGAACCAGGTGATGTTGAAGAACAAGTATCCACTTCCCGATGAACTCTTCGACCATCTAAGAGGGGAAAAGTGGTTCTCGAAGGTTGATCTTTGATCAGGATATCACCAGCTATGAGTGTGGGATGAGGATATACCGAAGACGACTTTCAGATGCCGCTACAGTCACTATGAGTACTTGGTGATGCCTTTTGGCATGACGAACTCCCCTGCAGTGTTTATGGGGATGATGAACTGGATCTTCCATCCGTACTTGGACCAGTTCGTGGTGGTCTTCATCAATGACATCCTCGTGTACTAAGCGTCAGAGGAGGAGCACGCGAGACACCTGCAGATGGTTCTGGACGTACTCCGGGAGCACCATCTTTATGGGAAGATCTAGAAGTGCTAGTTCTGGATTCAGGAGCTCCACTTTCTGGGACATGTCATCTCAGTAGATGGAGTAGCTTTAGATCCAGCCAAGGTGGAGGCTATGTTAGCATGGGAGCCACCTCGAAGCATGACGAAGGTGTGGATCTTCATTGGGTTGGTAGGATATTACTGGAGATTCATTCATGATTTCTCAGGGATATCAGCATAAATGACAGCCCTGAACAGGAAGGGGTAACCCTTCATATGGATAGATAAGTTCCAATAGGCTTTTGAGTAGTTGAGACAGAGTTTGACGAGCGCCCCAGTCTTGAGATTGCTGGAGGCGGGTGTCGAGTACGTAGTTTTCTACGACGCATCAGGTACCGGGCTCGGATGTGTCCTGATGCAGCGGCATGCAGTGATTGCTTATGGTTCACACCATCTTAGGCCACATGAGCAGAACTATGTGACCCATGATCTCAAGTTGGCAGTGGTAGTCTTCACATTGAAGATGTGGCAACACTACCTTATGGGCGATCAGTTTATAGTCTACTCTTACCACAAGATCCTCAAGTATATCTTATAACAGAGAGATCTGAATCTGAGGTAGAGGCATTTTCTAGAGTTCCTCTAGGACTATGATTTCAAGATCATCTATACTCCTGGAAAGGGGAAGAAGGTGGCAGATGCTCTTAGCAGAAGGTCGAGCTCACAACTGTTGAGTGAGGCGACACAACAGTTAGCCGCGTTATAGTTATCATTCATGGATGGAGAGGATACAACTTACCTATAGTCAATGGTTGTCACCCCTCCACTCTTATAGCGAGTTAGGGAGGCACAACTTGGGGATGTCGACTGTGTGTATTTATGTGCTCAGTTATCCATAGGACATGCTCCTGATGGATATTCACAAGGTAGGGAGCACGTACTTCTTTTCAGAAGATGCATTGTTGTACCAGTGGCGTTGCAGGAGGAGGTCCTGAGGGAGTTTCATATGTCCCATTTGGCAGTACATTCTGGGGTGGAAAAGATGTACCAGGATCTACGATGACAGTTCTGGTGGTCAGGTATGAAGAAGGCACTAACAGATTTCGTTTCTCGATGCCTCACATGCCAGCAAGTGAAGGCTGAGCACCAGGTTCTAGTGAGATTTTCTCACCCCTTGGAAGTTCCAGAGTGGAAGTGGGATGTAATATCAATGGACTTTGTGATAGGCTTACCACGGACTTCCAAGGGGCATGATCCCATCTGGGTGATCGTTGACCGAATCACCAAGTCGGTCCACTTCCTAGCTATTAGGGAGCAGAGTTCCATAGAGATTTTGGGATGCCTCTACATGCAGGAGATAGTTCGGCTTCATGGCATCCCCTTGACTATAGTCTCGGATCGAGATGCCTGCTTCACATCCTGGTCGTGGAAGGGATTGCAGGAGGCTTTTGGGACCCAACTACGCTTGAGCACAACATTTCATCCCCAGACTGATGGTCAGACTGACATGACCATTCAGGTTCTGGAGGATATGTTGCGTGCTTGTATCTTGGACTTTGGTTGTAGGTGGGAGGACCACCTAACACTGGTGGATTTTGTGTACAAAAACAGCTACCACTCTACCATTGGTATGGTACCGTTCGAGGCCTTGTACGGGAGACCCTTCCGGTAACCGCTTTGCTGGACCGACCCCGGAGAGTCAACACTCATAGGTCCAGAGTTAGTGAGAGCTACCACAAAGAAGGTGCATATCATACGAGAGTAGATGAAGACTAAATAGAGTCAGCCGAAGTCCTATGCTGACTAAAAATGGAGGCCTCTGGAGTTTGAAGAGGGAGACCACATCTTTCTTCGAGTCTCACCTCGATGAGGGTTACAGAGATTTGGCCGAGGTGGCAAGCTATCTCTGAGGTTCATCAGACCCTTCCAGATACTGTGCAGAGTTGGTGAGTTGGCATACCACCACAGTTGCATCGGGTACATGATGTCTTCCACGTGTCACAGCTGAGGAGGTACGTGCATGACCCATCACACGTCATCGACTGGGGCGAGCTGGACATTGAGGAAGGAGTGACCTTTGCTGAGTACCTGGTGAAGATCGAGGATCGGTAGGAGAGGATCCTTCGTGGGTGATCGATTCCCTTGGTGCGCATCCGATGGCAGCATAGGAATCTTTAGGAGATCATGTGGGAGCAGGTGGCCCAAATTCGTGCCCAGTACCCACATCTTTTTGAGTAGCCTTTGTTTTGGATTTTTTGGGACATAAAGCCCCAAGGTAGGGAGAATGTAATGTCTCAGATTTTTCCATTTATTATCTTTAAATATTATATAGAATTATTTCAAGACTGGGAACGAAGATGACACATCATTCTGAGGTCCAGTGAGCCCAGAATGGTGGTTTGAACGTTTTTAAGTTAAGTGAGTCAGCGCTTGTGCGCGATTGTGGAAGTTTCCAAACAGATGCCCGGATTAAAAATATGAGGGCACTATTGTGTCTAGGACTACGACTTTACCTAAGAACAAGTCTAACCTCGACTGGCACGGGTCTATGGAAAAATTTAATTTTTGGAAGTTTTAAAGTAAAATGAAATAAAATAAATTCACAAGTTTATTTTATTTTTTTAAGGAAACATCCGCCGCAGTTTGGTAAATGGTGCAACTATTTCCTAAATTAATGACGCGTCATAATTATGAAAAAATGGCAAGTTGGACTCATTAATATTTCCGCAATTAAAGTCCAAACATGTTTCCCTTTTTATTAGGATAATCAAATGTTGCTCATTGGCAACGATTGAGAAGAACCTCTACCGAATCCGCGGGATGTTGGAGCAAAAATCTTGGCAACAAACGACGATGGATCGAAGTTGAGAATCGCAGTGCCAACGAAATTCAAGGATCTCAAAAATGACGGTAGTGAGACACCTTTGTCAATGATCGATCCTTTCTAAAGGTAGGGGCTGTTATTTCATTCCTCTTTCCCCATTTTTGAGTTTGAACGATGAACACGGATCAACCACAAACAAGTTGATTTGCGGATTCATACGTTCTTGCGGGAGGGATTTTTTTTCTTCGGGATGATTGTGGGAAATTAATCCATGTTTTTATTGATGTTGATTTCTGATCCGTTTAAGCCTATTAACGGGAATGGATCAACACCGTGATGAACGACAGTGGAGGTTCGTTCCTTAATTTTGTTTATTGGATTTCTTTCCCCTTTTCTTTCTCGCGCGTTCTTCGCGTCCTTCGTGGGGTGATGAACAACGGATCGTTGCAAATTTTTTCTGTGACGCAATAACCCCAAATTGAGGATTCGACACCGCAACAACCTTGCGGAGGTGCGATGATGATGGAAGATGATGAATCATACTGAATCAAAAAAAGTAATTCTTCAAACGTTCTTCACGCGGAAAGATCAAAACATGTTTTCAGAACCGATCGGAGGTCTAAAAACATTGGGAGAAGCTTCGTAGAGTCAGGGCGACCAAAACTTGAAGGTTTCATGGTGATCGGACGGCCAGATCAATGATCAGATTAGTACGGGAGGCACGCCGGTGAAGGGCGTTGTTTCTGGAAATTTCCAGAACACATGGCGTGTACTTTTGAAGAACATTCCATGTAGTACTGGTGGTAGCTAGGGTTTCAGGGGTCAGAGAGGAATCACATGGCGTGTGACCTTGGTCACACGGTGTGTTGGACTTTCTCCGAAGCTCGGCGTGTATTTTGGGAAGTACATGGACACATGATGATCTACACGTCTTCAGGCAACACAGCGTGTACAACATGGTAGATGCGGCTACGCGAAACTCGGCGTGTATCCAGGGGATACACAGACATGGGTTTGAGTACACGGGTTGATAGCCATGTACGGACACATGGCCGGTGACACGGGGCCAACCCTAGTCACTCGGACACGGTATGCACATCGTATTACACACCATGTACTCAGTTTTTCTACACAACCAGCCTATGACACGGGCCGTTGTACACGGGCAGTACCCGGGGTCAGACAACAGGACATGTATCTTTTCAACACGCCGTGTAATTTTTGGAAAATGGAATGGTACTCTTGTTCACTGTATCTTGAATATCTTTCGTTTGGGTTAGTGCCCCTTCTTCTCGTTCCCCTGAAGGTCAGGCATCATTTCCTCTCACAAGAGTATGATCCCTTCAGCAAGACTTTCTGTGATAGAGTCAAGCATCCATCCGAGAGGCCCAGATCGAGATCCTATATACATTACTGACCCTAGGTAGAGTTAGGCATCGACGTGACCAACTCTATCAGGCTTTGATCCTCTACCTAGCTGGTGTATCACCTAACTGGTGAATCCGGATGAGTCACAATATCCGCCATGGCCCTGGCAGTGATCCTCATCTGTGTATCGTGATCTTTCCCACTCAGGAGTGTGTCTCCTGTAATGAGTGATTTCTATCTACCGTAACCTTCCCACTCAGGAGTGTGTCTCCCATAATGAGTGTAGCTACCTCTCGTGATGGTTCCAAATGAACAACACTTCTCGGAATGATGTCATTGGAGCTATAAGACTCAGGGAGTGTGTTCTCTCGGAATGAGTGCACCATAGAATCTTCGAACAGAATCCCTAACGGGGGTATGTGGTTGTGTGACTTGTCTCTAGACCACGGGTATGGGTTTTGAGTATATCTGGTTTGTTCTATATGTTCTATAGACATATAATGTGCATAGCTTACTGTACCTTTACTTTCTGTACTACTTTGTGGTTTTCAGGGTCCTCTATTGAGTATTGTTATACTCAACCCTACATGGGCCTTGCCCGCACGTCTGGTGTCTTGTGCAGACGAGTAGCCTTTTGATAGATTCCAGGGCCGACCAGGACAGGACCGAGCTTTCTGATTTCCCTATAGGCCGAGGTGTTCCTACGGCTATGAGCAGCAGTCCCAGTACCTTTTGTGGTAACAGGTTGGACCTTGTAGTTTTTAGACTCTTGTTTTTGGTGGGCTTGTATTCTGGCCCAGTTTACTTTTACAATACTCTACCTTTCGTCATACTCTGTTGGTTGGGTTTAGTTGTATGCATGTTTTTTTCCTTAGTGGTTTTTACATTTCATCATTTGTGGGCTTAGAGATGTGTGCGTGTGTACTGGTACATAGGAAATGCCTGCCATGTTAGTAATATGCCTACTTGGTGCTAGTCACCAGCCCCTGGCCTATTGGAGGCAGGCTTGGGGAGTCAGGGAGCGGGCCCCACTAGGACGGGTCGTGACATTTGGTGTCAATTTCTTGGAAAATGAAACTTATTTTATTTTAATATTAATTGTATTTACCAAAGTGCCACCCCTCTTACTTATAAAAGGACCCCTTCACACCACACTTATCCACACAACAAAAACATATTAGATCAACCAAAATGTACAAAAATATGTCACCAAAACTCTTATAATTTTACTAAAGGTGTTGGGATGATACAAATACCACCATTTGAGGGAATAATCCTATTAGTAATAGATTCATTCCAAGATGTAAGGCGAGAACATCTTTTTAATCCTTTTTATTTTTTTACCACTTCCACCTCCTAAAAATGTAATACCTCGAGATTTTTAAAAGAAGAAAATTTGGATTGATAGTTTATATGACATGTGAATCCAATATTAGATGAGAATATAACACTCCAAGACTTTATTATATATTTTTTTAATAACTTCAATCTCTTCGATAGCTTACGATGCACACAACACTAGGTTTAAACAAAACACAGTACTCTATTAAAATTTTATTATTTAAAACATGGCCGTTATAACCTATCCATTAAGTTGGTGAGTATGAATAATAATAAATAAATTATGAAAATTATATGTTTTAAAATTTTAAATTTTTTTTATTGGTTATCTATTTATTAGAAATAAAATAAGAATCATTTGAAAGAAAAGGAAATGTTTATTAAAAAAATGTATTTATCTAAAAGTTGGTTTAGGCATGGTTTCTACACATAATTTAAAATTAATTTTTACCAATTTTATAAAATTTATTTTTAAAAATAAAATTAATTTTTTAATCTATATGTTAAAATTATCCTTGGGTGAATTTTTGATAATTTTATAAAAATATTAATGTTTTGATGAATAGTGAAAAATACCGATTTTTAATGAAAATGGAGTATTCATTTAAATTATTTTCAAAGTTAGATTATATTTTAAATTGTTTTTAAAGTAAAATTAGTTCAATTATATTACAATTTCACTAATTTATGACATTTTAATCAATTTAATGTTGAATAATGATATATAAAATCTTTAAAATTTTGAAAGTATTTCTTTGAAAAAACTATTTTTTCAACGCATCTACGTGTTTAATTTTAAATTAAATTCCACCATTTATATGAATTGAATTGTAAATATAGATTTAATATTTTGAATCATAATAATTTATATTATTTAATAATTTCAAACTAATTTTTGATCATGATGAATAATAAAAGTAATAAAAATTAATTATCACTGTTAAGGTAAAAACAGGTTTACCGGGGGTTAAACTAAGAATATAAGGGTTGAAAATGAACTAAAACATGTAAAAAAACAATTTTCACCCCAATAATTTACTATAGTTTTTTACAATAAAATTGATTTTATTGATACCTTACAATGCATGCAACACCGGGTTTAAACAAAACACTATTCCGTCACATTTTGCATAGTCTATTAAATTCCAACACTTATAACGAATTTATATAGTTAATTTATTTTTTATATTTACAATAAAATATTTTTAAATTCATACAATATATTTTATAGGCATAATATAAGAACAAAACCAATTTTATGCATAAAAAACTATATTTTTCCAAAGGTAGTTTTATCGACTTTTATTGGAGAACCTATTTAAAATCAAATTTTTTGACACTTTTATATATATTATATGAAAATATAAATACTTATTTCAAATAAAATTATAAAAATTTACTTTTTTTTGAATTTTTTGTATTTTTATGATAACTTTGATGTTTTGATGAATAGTAATAAAATATTATGTTTTAATTGAAAATAGCTTTTTTTTTCAAAAATAGTTTATAGTGCTAAATTATATTTTTGATTAGTTTAAAAGTTTAATTAGATTAATTTTATATTAGATAATACAATTTAGGTCATTTTAATCAATTTTAAATTGAATAAGGATTTAATTTTTTTTAATATTTTGAATGTTTTCACTTTAAATGCCCGCTTTCATGCCTCGTCTAAGAGATTAATTTTAAATTAATTTTAGCCACTTATGTGTTTTTAATTTTAAAAAATAAATTCAATATTTATAATCATAAGTTATAAATTTATTAAATAGGTCACTTTTATTTTTAGACAATATGAATAGTAACTTTAGTAGTTTTTTATTATCACAGTTAATGACAAATTGGATAATTAAGGGTAAAAATAATATTATAAATATTAGAAAATAATCCTAAAATTTTTAATAATTTTTTTGGATGAGTTAATATCAACAAAAACCGTCATTTTGGCGATTTTATGTCCTCTTGGATCCACTTGGATGAGTTTAATACTTTTATAGTATTTTGTTTTAAGAATAGTCAAATATGCCATACTCATGTTTTTAATAAGTATTAAAATTTTAATATATAGTTATTCAGAAAATAAATTATACTATAAATAGTAATTTTAAAGATAAAATATTTATGTTCATTATTATAATTTATTTTTAAAATTTTAGGGAATAAATAATTAAATTAAAGGCCAGCACAATGATGATGCAATAATTGTTTAATTAATGGGCATATCAAATAAATATTATTAAAAATATTAAAATAAATATAATTTTATTTAATTAATGTCATTTATAAATTTTTATATGACCTAGAAATATTAGGAATATATTAAAGATTTTTTAATGTAAAAATGTTATGATATTTTAACAAATTCAAGAAATAAATAGTATAAAAATTGACATTAAAGATATTTTAAAATAAATAATATTTTATTAAATGACATAAAATTCATAAAAATATATAATTTGTCAAAATTATTTGGATAAGGTTAAATATGTCATAAATGATCCATTTTTGGTTTGTTTGGCATTTTAAAGTATCTCAATTAACCCTTAAGGAATAAAAACAAACGTTTTCCTGGTAAGAGTTGAAGGGATTAAATAAGGGTTACATCAAAAAGATAATGGTAATAATATGATATAAAATTGTCCAAAAATTAAGTTATGAGATTATTTAAACACATAATCTTCTTATATTTGAAAAAAATCACTTTGGATCCATTTTTATTTAAACATTAATTCATATTATTTTAATATTTTGAGAGTTTCCAAAAGTAACCGTTACCTTAATTATAATAGGGTTCCTCCTCCCTCACTTCCTGACACCACATATATCTTTACAGATCATCCAAAAACTACAAAAATAATCTAAAAACTTCCCTAACCTCATCATAGAAGCCTCCATTTTTTAGGAAATCTAACCATGTAAGTCTTTTGGTATAAACTAAAAAGAGTTACCCAAAAACTAGGTAATATTCTTCAATGATCACTTTCATTTTATTTATTTCTCAAACCATTAAATTATTCTTATTGCATAATTATATAATAAACTCAATATATTAAATATAATTATATGTTATTATTATAATATTTTGATCTACTCTTTCACACACATCCATCAAATGGGTTATATAATCATCATTCGTGTGTATGGAGGACTAATGCCTCACTAACCGATGTCGTTTGTTATTCCATTTACTACCTTTCAAGGTTGGAAATAATGATGGACTTATAGTTTATATATTTTATATATGATATTTATAATTTATTTATTTTTATTTAATTCTTATATAACACATATTTTCATGTGTTCCATATTTTAGTGATACGATAACATCATTTGTGGATGTGTGGACTACCGCCTCCTTAAAGCAATGTGATTCGTTCAAACATTACATGAAATGTATTAAGAATGGTTTTAATAAGAATATTTGAAATATAATACATAAATATTATACTTTAATTATAATATATATATATATATATATATCATTTACTTTTCATTCTTTGAATTCGACAAAGAAATGGAAGTAGCGTTCATGCACACGTACAACCCATCATCTCTATGAACAATGTATTTAATTTCCTACCTAAATATTTTATGGATTTTTATAAATAAATATATACAGAATATATATTACATTTAAATAATGATTTAAAATTTCTAAATGATTAAATCATGATTTAGTTAATTGGAACACTATGTAACAAGTCAAAACATACTAAAAAAACTGGGCAATTCACACCCAAAATAGTAAAAATAATGAACTATTATTAATAAATGGGTGATAAAATAATATAATAAGATCATATATGATATCATAAATATGAATAATGTTATTATATAAATTAATAAAATGTTTTAAATCATTATATAGAAGGTTAAATCACGTACAAATAAAAAGTAAGTGTGAGGTAAGGATTTTCTCATCTCACTTTTACTTATGTGAGATATAAGCCTTATTTAACAATTATTTATTATGTGTAGTGTATGTATAATAAACTTTGAAATATAATATCATAAATCTCAATGTATTCATGGTATTAAATTTTTTTAAAGTGTTACGGGACACTTTTATTTAAAATATTTTTTTGAATTGATTATTTGATATATAATGAATGGTTTGGACTGGTACGACATGATTTGGGGACCATTTAAAGTAATCCTATTAATGTATAGGTAGTATCATGAGAATAATAATTTGGAAAAATCATATGGATTCCTACCTTATATGATAAACCATCTTGTGAAAGGCCTTGATGATAAAGGTACCATGTACCTAGGAAACATGTCGTCCAATAATTAAGCATATCCTCTGTTGAGAATTCAATTACTACTATTATTATCCATGAGATTATTGATTTAAAATTATCTATTAATTAATTTAATTATCAAATTATTGATTAAATGGAATGTGTTTCATCTATTTATCTTTCCATATTGATTATGGACTATCCATTTATTTGAATGGAATGTGTTTTCAATTATTGACATTTCAATATAGATTTATTCTCATCGATTCATTATTTATTCCACTATATTTAATATTACTGAGAATTTAAACTCACCCTTATTATGTTTCCTTTTCCTAGGTTATTAATAGGAATCCTTTGAATTATTTTCAAGGATTTTGAGATTTTACTTATGTTATGATTAATTTTATTTTCCCAATGTATTATGGGTATCATGTAAGTAATCTGTTTTTACAAAACCACTAAAATGTTCAGTCCTTAGGAATTTTATTCATTATAATCATGCCAATATAATAAAATAATACACTATATATGGGTTTATATGGTTGGGTCATTACAGTTTGTATCATATAAAGTTTCTTATCAACTTGGAAACTTGATTTATAAAACTTAGATTTGGGAACATAACCCTAAGATAGACTTCGAGGATAAGTATAGATAAACATCATAGAATTTTGGTAAGTTAGAGATTATGTGTGTCTTAATAGAAATACATCCCTGTCTAGATAATATATGTGGACATAGTTCTAGCATAGATGTACTTGAGAGTAACAACTCTGAAAAGGTGCATCGAGCCTGAATCAAGCATAACTTAGTACACAAAAATGGGCCTTAATGCACACCTAGTTTGAAACTCCTACGGTATGTACTTAGAATAATTTATATTTTATTTAAAACCCATTATGAGGGATTTAAAAGTAAATATTTCCACAAATAAACCAAATATTATGATTCTAATATTTATGATGCATAAAATTTTAATTTATGTTAAGTGCTATACCATGTTTGTAATTATACATTATGATTTAAAATTCATGATTTTATGAGATAATCTAGTATATGACATTATTTATAAATGATTTATCGAAGGATGAATGGTATCAATACTAATATAAAATACATAGGTTTCCCCACCTAGGAAACCAATACATCTGGCATTGGAATAGAGAAAATTATGGCTATACTAGGGAAGCTTAATCAGGTTATGGAAAATAACCTTTCCCCAATGGATAAAACTATTACATAGAGAGAATATCCTATACTGGATATCTTTATACAATATAATCCCACATCATTTAGTAGGAATAATAATCCAATTATAGATGATAAATGGATTATGTCTTTGGAGAAGATATTTACGGCCTTAGGATGCAGTGAAATGGAAAATGTTACACTTGTAGTCTATTTTATCAAAGGTGATGCTGATAAATGGTGCCCCTTAATTTTGAACACTAGGGTGGAATAAGAAATAGAAATAATGGAATTAAGAAATTTTAATGAGACATTATTTTATAAATACTTCCCTCGTGATCAAAAAATTGAGATGAAGAAGTTTCTTAGCTTAAAGAAAAATTAAGAAGAGAGTGTTTTAGATTATGAATACACCTTTACAAGGTTATCTAGGTATGGTACAGATTATATACACAACACCTAGTGAAAGATAAATCAAATATTTTATGGTATTAATCCTAATCTAGGAAGGGTGCTAGTTTCTCAGAATATTTCATCATATAATGAAATAATAAGATGAAGAAAGGGAATCAAATAAAAAGATTCCATTTTAACATCAATAGAAAATGAATGAATCAAAAAAGAAGATGAATAAATTTACATCATTTGAAAATTATGGAAAGAGTCACCCAGGAAAATGCCTAAAAGGCATGGTAGTTTTTTATAAGTGTGGAGAAAGGGGTCATCAAGTCAAAATATACAAAGGGAAGAATGAAAAACTGCTATTTAGTGTTACAAGTATAATGATATGGGGAAATATGTAAACAAATTATCTATGCATTAATTGAATCTACCACTGAAGAGGTCAAGGGGAGATAGACAAGCTAATGCAATCACTTCCACTATGTTAAAAGTACCCAATTATGTGGTGGCCTATACATTAATCCTATCTTTAAATATATCTAATGATTTATTTGATTCTAGACCATAAAACTCTTTAATATCTACCAAATTCTCCAAGAAAATTATACAATTTATTTTATATTTAATAAGGGATTTTTCTATAAAAAATCTAAGGGAAGTATAATTTTAAAAAATATGTATTGGGATATCCCTATTATAACACATAAATGAGATTTATTTGCTAACCTTTTCATCATACCTATGGTTTAATTTGATATAATCATTGTTATGGAATATATTTCAAAATATGATGTGAAAATTTATTTTAAAAAGAAAGAAATTATGATTTGTGAGGAAGATGAAGAATTCCTAATCTGTAGAGTAGAAAATTACTCACCCTATTCTTATTTATATCTGCCCCTAGTAGCTCTAATGAATGAAATTATTTAGGAATAAGATCAAACAACATCAATTGATTTAGAATTTAGTCTTCAAATTGAGGATGTACATATTTTGTAGGAATACATTGATTTATTTCCTAAGGAATTACATAGACATCTCCTAGAGCGTGAAGTTGAATATTCTATTGATTTAATCCCCAATGAAAGGAAAATATCAAAGAATACCTATAGAATGGTGTAATGACCCACTAATTATCATTGGATTGAGAGTATTATTAGTCCTTACTAGGCCTTAAGATACATCCCCAAGATACCAAAGGATGACAATAAATGCCGAAGGGTTTCAAATACAAGTGGGGGACATTTTACCCTTTTAGAAATAAACTAATACCCCAACCAACCATAACCAAACATTCACTACATGATTCATAAAAAAATTAAATACAACTCAAAAACTTCATGTATCTCAAAACCACATCAAAGTATAAAATAATAGATGAATAACCAAGTATCAAAGTTCACAGTGGATAAATGACATAAGAATCTCAAAAAACTACACGACTCCATACTCCACAATCTCCAAGATCCACAATCTTCGAATAGCCCAAAAATCACAGGGTAGTGCTAAAAAAGTGGGAAACATTACCTTTTCCCCTGTCCCAGAAGAAAATATCTACAAAAACACCAAAGTGACAAAGCAGGGGTGAGTATAAAAATCAGCAGGTTCTCCCTAATGACTTCCCTACTCAGCCACTAGGATATAAGAGTTATCAACAATTATATAAAATAGTTTATATAAAACAATTTCTCAAAAACAGTTCATAACTAAATATAAACAAGTTTCCAAAACTACTCATTACCAAAAGTATACAAGTACAATTGAAAACAATTTTCCCAGAAAGACATTTTTCCTGAAAAATAACTAAATAATATTTAAAACCATTTCACAATATCCCTTTTTGGCATACCCAACCATTCCAAAAACCCATGCAACCAACCAAGAATTCTACGTTATGATAGTTCCATACTCATGAGTAGTTTCTCATTGATCTACCAAGTTGTCACAAGGTAATTTTTTTCCATGTTCCATTTAACCTTTGGCATTGAGCACAAGGTCATATTTCAACCAAGCCCTAGAAATACAATATGAAATTTATATCCTGTGGGCCATTTAACCTTTGGAATTAAGCACAAGGTCATATTTATTTCAAGCCCCAGAAATGCAATATGAACTCACACACCAATATTCCCAAGGATCATAACAAAACACATTTTTTAATAAAAATACCCTTTTTATTGAAAACCAATTCCATAAAAGTCATTTTAATACCTAATCATTTCAATAAAACACCCATTTTATTGAAAACTAATTCCATAAAATTCATTTCAATACCAAAAAATTTCAATAAAACACCCTTTTTATTGAAATTTTTTTTTTCATCAAACCATTTAACAATTCTAGAAAATCAATAATTTAAAATAATCATTTTAAATTCAAGAGGCTGAATCAATTTGCACAATAATTCACTAAGATTTCACAATTTCACTAAAACCATAAATTATCCCTGAAGAATATTTATTCCACGATTTTCACAATCAATCCCATTTAAATAAACCAATTTGAAACAAATAAAATCAATTATAGTAAGATGATTCGAGAGAGAATCCTACTACCTCAAAGGTTTTGAGAAAAACCACAACGAACAAAGAACACTCAAGAAAACTGGGCCGATTCTCCAAGAACCCACTTAGATCTCTTCTCCTAACAAGTCTGAGACCAAACCGCATTATATTTTTCATTCACACATGTAGATATACCCATAACAATCACATATATATGAATCCAAGAGAAGAGGATAAGTATATATAAGTAGATCTAAAAATCCAAATAAGAATGAAGAAGATTAATCACATATCTCAAGAATCCAGCTTCGATTCACCAAGGGAAGCCTTAAGATCACCTATGGAATGATGGGAGAACCTTATTTGGTCTTAGGTGAAGAAAAATACCAAGTTATGGATTCTTAGGAAGAAAAATGATCCACTTAGAGGAAAAAACGTGTGAGATCCACTTTTTTATGATCTCACTTAAGTGCTTGCATGGTTAGTTCGAAAAATTAGAAAACCCGTGTGCTAATTGTGCATTATACATTTCCTAGGAAAACCCTCTCATGTCTTGATCACACGGTATCTCTAACCATGCTCTAATTGTGTGGGAGCCACAACCTCAAAAGGACCAACTACACACGGTTTGGATGCACGGTTAGACAAACTGTGCTCCACCTGTATGACTTCAACTTTACCTCAAAAATTCATTCAAATTCCTTTCGACTATCCCATTCATCACCCTTAACTTTATAAACATGAAACACCTCAAGTAAGGGTTACATAACAAAAACTGAGGGTACTACATTCTTCTCACCATTGGTCTTTCCATCCTCATAAAGTAGAAAACCCTCACCCAAATGAAAGAGTTCCGGCCACCGCTCCTTCACTTCCTTTTCACATTTCCAAGTCTCTTCCTAAATCTGAACATGCTACCATAAAATCCACACTAGTCCAACTATTTTTCCACACAAGAATTTCTCTTGGCTTTCCAAAATTCATACTAGGATATGTATCAATGAAGCATTCAAATCTAGGTCAATGTGATCCCATCTGATCACATGGTTAGGATTAGGATGATAATTTTTCAACTGAGATACATGGAAAACATTATGCACTGAAATGAACCATGGTGGTAATGAAAACTAGTATTCCACCTCTTGGACCCATTCTAGTATCTCTAAAGGGCCTAAGTATCTAAGAGATAGCTTTCCCTGCTTCCAGAAATGACGATGTCCAAGCCTTGGAGATATCCTCAAGAAGACATGATCACCTAGAGTGAACGAAAACAGTCTTATATGGTGATCTGTATAAGATTTATGATGATTCTGAGCTGTCTCCATCCTCTTTTTGATCAGCAGGATCTTCTCCATTGTTTATTGGACAAGACCCAACCCAACTAGTGAAGTTTCACCTATTTCTACCTAGTATAGTGGAGAACGACAAGGATACCCATACAATGCTACAAACAAAGCCATGTGTATCAAGGCCTAATATATGTTACTGTATGAGAACTCCACCAAGGGTATATGATCCACCCACGAGCCACCAAAATCCATTACACAAGCCTGCAACATATATTGCATCATTTGTATCATCTGCTCAGATTTCCCATCCGTCTAAGGATGATACACCATGATAATAGTCAATTGAGTCCCAAGAGATTGCTGTAAGGATTTCTATAAATGAGACACGAACCTCAGATCTCTATCTGAGACTATAGAAACTGTTACTCCATGCATTTTTACCACTTCTTAGATGTATATTTTTGACAGATCCTCCACTGTATGAGTTTCACGAATAGGGATGAAATAGACCGACTTGGTAAGCCGACCCACTATCACCCATATGGAATTATGTTTTTGAACCTTTCTTGGAAGGCCTATAAAAAAATCCATCGCTATCTGTTCACATCTCTACATTGGGATAGGTAAAGACTGCAACATTTCTACTGGTCTCTGATGCTCTACTTTAACCTGCTGAAAATTTAATCATCGTAAGATGAACTCATCCACCTTACTTTTCATGATTATCCACCGAAACTGAACCTTTAAATCCTTATACATCTTATGTGTACCTATATGTACAACCCATCTCGAATGGTGGTAAGAATAAAGGTGTTGTTACTGAAAATCCATAGGTACAACTATATGATCTCTAAATCACGAAAATGAACTCCCATCAAGTTTCTAGACCTCAATGGTCTCCCCTCTATTGAGTTTTAAACCCATAAATAGATATTCCACTTCAGATATTTGCACCTCTTTGACCACATTTACCAAATCAGGAACAAGAGTGTCTAAAAAGAAAACATCAAAATCACATCAGTGTTCGCATTCCACATGCATATCGTTTAGTACCGACATTAACTACCATTCATCGGAAGCTTCTTTTTCCAACTGAGCATATGAATTTCTTCTCAATTAATCCACCACCGAATTCCCATTTCCCAGTGTATACATCACGTCAAAGTCAAAAAATTTAGAGATACTTCATCCATCTCCTTTGCCTTAGATTTAAATATCACTATGATAAAATGTGTTTCAAACTTTTATGATCTATAAACACATTGAATTTCTCACTAAAGAGGCAGTGTCTCTATGTTTTCAAGGCATGGACAACTGAAGATAACTAAAAATTGTGTGTTGGGTAATTCTTCTCATGTACCCTCAACTACCTTGAACCATAAGCAATCACATGGTATCCTTGTATGAGAACACATCCCAACCTTGATCCTGAAGCATCACAATACACCACATACCCCTATCTTGATTCTGGAAAAATAAAGATAGGTGCCAATTTAAGTCAAACTTTCAGATCCTGGAAAGACTTCTGGCATTCCTCTATCCATCAGAATGGAGAATTATTCTTTGTTAGAGTGGTTATTTGTGAAGATAGTTAGAATAAATCACGCACAAAGTGTCGATAGTAACCAGCAAGAACAAGAAAACTTCATTTATCGATGAGATTCTTCGGTGGTTTCAATGAGATAAAATCTTATATCTTTTCAAGATCCATATAAAATATTTTTTTAGAAATGAAATGGCCAAGAAAATTTACTTCCTATATCCAAAAATCACACTTTGATAATTTTACATACAAACAATGATCTCTCAAGATTTTTATTATTATTCCCAGGTGCTCCTAATGGTCTACCCTTGTCTTTGAATACACTAAGATTCTATACACAAACACAACAACAAAATAATCCAAATATTTATGAAATATCCAATTCATCAAATCCATGAAGACCACTGGTGCATTTGTTAGACCAAAAGGCATGACTACATATTCATAATGGCCATATCTGCTTCTGAAAGTTGTCTTTGGAATATATTCATCCCTAACTTGTAATTGGTGATATCCTGATCACAATTCAATCTTGGAGAGCCATTGAGATGTCCTTGATTGATCAAAAAGTTCAGAAATGTGTGGAAGTGGATATCTATTCTTTATCATAACTTGGTTAATCTTATGATAATCAACACACAACCTAAGTGTTCCTTCTATTTTATTCATAAACAAAAATGGTGCCACCTATTGATATGTACTTGGCCAAATAAAACCCTTTATTTATAGCTGCTCCAACTACACTTTAAATTCCATTAACTCTATTGGTTCCATAATATAAGATAGAAGGGAAATAGGAATGGTCCCCTAAAGAAGATTAAACATAAACTCCACTTCTCTTAGAGGTGGTAACCCCGAGAAGTTCTTGGGGAAGCCATCTAGAAATTGATCCACAACTGCTGGAAAACTATTTTCCTCAATCTCTTCTATTGATTCCAAAGACAACACTTCCAATTGATAAGATATTGTTCCTACCATTGGTGAAAAAAAGTTATTTTCACCTTTCTTTACCATCCTTTCCCCTCTGAAGAGATGCTCGATGTCGTCCTTAGTTATGAAACCATCTGTTCTCCTATAATAGTCGATGTGAGCCATGAACATTTTCAACCAATCCATACCTAGGATTACATCATAGAAATCCATGTCCAATATTGAGAAGACCCATCTCAACTCATCTCCATCAACAGTTATAACACATGCTCAACACACAAATTCTTTACATTCTCTTTCACTGAGAGGAGGTTGCAGTTTTAAAACAGAAGGCATCATTCCCAACTTTAAACATAGTGAATAAACAACATGATAAGCAATGAAAGAATGTGATGCACTAGTATCTAAGAGACCTTGTACAAGGTTAGAATTCAAAAGAATCATACCTCTCACCGTTAATGGTCCATCTTGATCAACGACCATAATCTCCTCAACTCTATACAATTGCTGCATCACTAAACTGTTCTCCTTGTTGCTTTGTTGAGATTTACTAGGTTGAGGAGTCATGGTATTTTGAGAATCACCATGGCTAGATCTGTTATGTGGAAAAGACTGATTATGCTGTCCTCATCCCGATGAAGCACACGATGCTTGTGATGCCTGAGAAGTGTCCTGAGCACCTGAATTTGGAGCACTGCAATAATAGAGTTGAAGATGTCCCATCTTTATACCATTTGTAATGAACTGCCAATTCTCATTGGCTTGAGAGTATAATGAGACATTACCAGGACTTAAGCGACATTCCCAAGATTCCAAAGGCTAGAAATAAATGTTGTATGGTTTCAAATACAAGTGGGAGATGATTTACCCTTTAATAAATAAACCAATAAGCCAACCAACCATAACCAACAATTCACTACATGATGTATAAACAAATGAAAGACAACTCAACAAATTCATGTATCTCAAAACCACATAAAAGTATACAACAAAAGAAGAATAACCAAGTATCAAAGTACACAATGGATAAATGAAACAACAATCTCAAAAGACCACAAGACTCCATGATATACAAGCTCCAAGATCCAAGCTCCACATTCTATGAATAGACCAAAAATCACAAGGTAGTGATAAAAAGGTGGGAAACATTACCTTTTCACCTATCCTGAAAGATATCATATGAAAAAGTACCGAAGTTCCAAAGCAGGGGTGAGTATAAAACTCATCAGGTTCTCCCAATGACTTCCCTACTCACTCCACTAGGATAGAAAAGTTAGAAACAATTATATAAAATAGTTTATATAAAACAATTTCTCAAGAACTGTTCATAACTAAATATAAACAAGTTTCTAAAACCATTCATTACCAAAAGCATATGAGTTCAATTGAAACCAATTTTCCCAGAAATATATTTTTCCAGAAAAATATGTAAACAATATTTAAAACTATTTCATAATATCCCTTTTTGGCATACCCAATCATTCCACAAACCCATGAAACCAACCAATAATGCTACATTATGATAGTTCCATACTCATGAGTGGTTTCTCATTGATATAACAAGTCGTCAGAAGGTAATTGTTTCCCATATTCCATTTAACCTTTGGAATTGAGAACAATGTCATATTTCAACCAACCAATCATGCTATGTTATGACAGTTCTATACTGACGAGTCATTACTAGGCCTTAAGAAACATCCCCAAGATTCTAAAGTCTTTCAATAAATACATAAGGTTTTCAAATACAAGTGGGGGATGATTTACCCTTTAAGAAACAAACTAATAAACCAACCAACCATAACCAAACATTTACTACATGATGCATGAACAAATGAAAGACCACTCAATAACTTCATGTATCTAAAAACTACATCAAAGTATGAAATAATGGAAGAATAACCAAGTATCAACATATATAGTGGATAAATGACACAAGACTCTAAAAATATCACAAGACTCCAAGCTCCAAAAGCTCCACGATCCATAATCTTCGAATAGCCCAAACATCATTAGGTAGTGCTAAAAACATGGGAAATGTTACATTTTCCCCTCTCCTAGAAGATATCATCTGAAAAAGCACCAAAGTTCCAAAGAAGTGGTGAGTATAAAACTCATTAGGTTCTCCCCAATGACTTCCCTACTCATTCCACTAGGATAGAAGAGTTAGAAACAATTATATAAAATATTTTATATAAAAAAATTTCTCAAAAATAGTTCATAACTAAATATAAACAAGTTTCCAAAACCATTCATTACCAAAATCATACAAGTGTAATTGAAACCAATTTTATAAGTAAGATATTTTTCCATAAAAATAACTAAACAAGATTTAATACCATTTCAAAATATCCTTTTTTGGAATACCCAACCACTCCGCAAACCCATGAAACCAACCAAGCATGCTACGTTATGACAATTCCATACTCATGAGTGGTTTATAATCGATCTTACAAGTTGTCACAAGGTAATTGTTTCCTATGTTCCATTTTTCCTTTGACACTTAGCACAAGTTCATATTTAAACCAAGCCCCAGAAATTAAATATGAACTTTTTATCTCATGTGCCATTTAACCTCTGCCACTGAGCACAAGGTCATATTTCAACCAAGACATAGAAATTCAATATGTACTCACACAAAAATATGAACAAGGATCATGCCAAAACACCTTTTAAATAAAATCACCATTTTTATTGAAAACCAATTCCATTAAATTCATTTTAATACCAAGAATTTCAATAAAACTCCCCTTTTATTGAAAACCAATTCCATCAAAGTCATTTCAATACCAAACCATTTCAATAAAAAAACCTTTTTATTGAAAACCAAATTTTTATCAAACCATTTTAAAATTATAGATAATCAATAATTTAAAATCATCATTTTAAATTCAAGAGGCTAAATTACTTTGCACAACAATTCACTAAGATTTCATAATTTCACTAAAACCATAAATCATCCTTTAAGAAGATTTATTATATGCTTTTCACAATCAATAACATTAAAATATAACAATTTGAAACTATGACAATAAATTCTATCAAGATGAGTCAAGATAGAAGCCTCCTTCCTCAAAGGTTTTGACGAAAACCACAATGAACGAAGAACGCTCAAGAAAACTGGGTTGATTCTCCAAGAACCCGACTTAGATCTCTTCTACTAACAATAACGAGAAAAAATATCATCATATTTGGAATCTACACACCTAGATATATCCATAACGTGCATAGATATAAGAAAATTAGTGAAATGGAGAAGTAGATCTAAGAAACCGAACAAGAATGAAGAAGAACAATCACATACCTCAAGAATCCATCTTTGATTCTCCAAGGGAAGCCTTCAGATCACCTTAAGAATGATGGTAGAACCTTATTTGGACTTTGGAGAAGAAAAATTCTGAGTTATGTCTGCTTAAGAGAAAAAACGAGCCACTTAGAGGCAAAAACGCGTGAGATCCATTTTTTTAGGATCTCACTTAAGTGCCCGCACAGTTAGTTCGCACGGTTAGACAAACTATGTGCTAACCGTGTGTTAGCCACTACCTAGGAAGAGCCTTGCATGACTTCCTTGAATGGTCTCTCTAACCATTATCCAACCATGTGGGATCCACTACCTTATAAGGACCAACTATGCATGGTTTGGACACATGTTTAGACAAACCATGCGCCGCCTGTGCAACTTCCTCTTTGCCACAAAACATTATTCAAAGTTCTCCCGACTCTCCCATTAATTACCCATAAATTTATAACCATAAAAATAATCAAGTAAGGGTTACATACTAGAAACTTAGGGTACTACAAATGGACACTATGGAATTATTAGAGTTGAAGAAACAACTATAGTATTTATGTAATAAGGGATTTATTCTCCCTAGTGTTTCACCATGGGGATCCCCTATTCTATTATTTAAGAAGAAATATGGATCTATGATGTTGTGCATTTATTATAGAGAAATAAATTCTATTAAAATAAAGAAAAATTATCATCTACATTCATTAATAATTTTTTTATTAAATTCATGGATCCTAGTATTTTTTAAAGATTGATCTTCATTCAGGGTATCACCAATTGCGTGTAAAGAAGGAACACATTTTGAAGAAAACTTTTCAGATGAGGTATGTAAATTAAAAGTTTATAGTAATTCCATTTGGATTGACTAATGAACCATCTATTTTATAGACCCAATGAATAGAGTATTAAAAGAATATCTTGATGATTTTTTGTGGTATTCATTGATTATATTATAGTTTATTCTAAAATCTATTAGGATCATGATAATCACTAGTTGATTATTCTTAAGACTCCTAGAAGGGAAGATTTATATGGAAAATTTAGTATGTATGATTTCTGGCATCAAGAAGTTCCCTTTCTTGGCCGTATTGTCTCCATGTATGGAATATAATTTGTTTCTACATAGAAAAAGACAATTAGAGAATGACATACACCAACAAACATAACCGAGGCACATAGTTTCATTGGTCTAGTAGGTTACTATCGATGGTTTGTTTAGAATTTTTCTTGATTGGCTAACCTGTTAATCAAGCTTACACGTAAAGGGGTTAAGTTCATTTGGAAAAGAGAATGTGAAGAATGTTTTGATGAACTAAAGAGAATATTAGTCAATGATCCTATTTTGACTCTACTATATAGAAGTGATGGGTTTGTTATATATTGTGATACATCGAAGAAGGGACTTGATTGTGTCCTAATGAAAAATTATAAATTTATCTCATATACATCTTGGAAATTGAAGAATCATGAATAGAACTATACAACCCATGATCTTGAGCTAGTGGCTGTAATATTCTCTTTGAAATTATGGAGACATTATCTCTATGGTGAAAAATGTGAGATATACATAGATTATAAATATTTGAAATATATCTTATTATAGAGAGAGATCAACATTAGACAAATATAATGGATTGATCTACTCAAGGATTATGATTACTCAATAAAAAACCACATAAAGAAAGTAAATAAGGTAGACGATGCATTAAGTAGGAAGAATCATGGATTTCTAACCCAATTGAAGATTTAGAAGAATCCTATATTCATGGATCTAGTAAATATGAATATGTGAATTTCTAAGGAAGTGGAGACATCAATAATTTTTAAAATTATTGAAAAATAGTATTTAATATAGAAGATAAAGAGTTATCAATCTAATGATGAGAGCTTTTAGAAGGAGATTAAAAGTGTGAATAAAGGAAAATTAACAGACTTTGTTTATGAAGATGGTTTTATAAAATTTGGAAAGAGGATATGAGTTCCATTTATACCTGAGTCAAAAATAGAATTTCTGGATAATGGCCATAGATCAAATTTCTCTATATATCTTAGTTGCACAAAGATGTATAGGGACTAGAAGGAACATTTTTGGTGGGATAACATAAAGTGGGAAATTACTAATTATATGTCTAGATGTTTGATTTTTCAACAAGGGAAAGCTGGGAGGTAGTATCCTAAAGGATTATTGAAACCTCTTCCTATTCCTATATGGAAATGGGAAGAAATTACTATGTAATTTATCATGGTAATACCAAGGAATCCTAGAAGGAATGATGTGATATGGGTAATTATTAATTACATTACCAAATCAGCACATTTTCTTGATATAAGATAATATTTACCTCTTGAACACCTAAAAAGTCTCTATATTAATTATGTTTTAGGAATTAATTGTTCACCTATATTGATTGTGGTTGATCTAGATCCCCCATTATACATCAAAATTATGTAAGAGTCTTCAAAATGCTCTAAATAATGTGATTCACTTGAGCACTTCCTACCATACTCAAACTGATGGATAGTCTGAAAGAACAATTCAAAAAATGGAAGACATGTTGAGATCAAGGTAACTTGACTATCAAGGTATGTGGGATCAGTGCATACCATTGGTAGAGTTTTCCTACAACAATAGTTTCCATTAACGTATTCAAATGACATCATATGAAGAATTATATGAAAAAAGATATCATACTAAAACTTTTCATGATGAATTTGGTGAAAGGAAACTCATAGTCCCAAAACTTGTTGAATAGATTATAACAAAGGTAAAGGCTACCAGGATCATATTAAAATATCTCAAAGTAGGAAAAAGAGCTATGTTGATAATTGGAGGAAATAATTAGAGTTATAAGAGGGAGATCATTTTTTCTTGAAAGTATCTCCATGGAAGGGTGTTATAAGGTTTATTAAGAAAGGGAAACTAAGTCTATGGTATATTGGAACCTTTAATATTCTTAAAATAGTTGGAGTTGTTTCTAATCATTTGGAAATGCTACCAAATCTCTCGAAATTACACAATGTGTTTCTTATATCTATACTAAGGAAGTACATTCTTGAACGAACACATGTTATCAACTATGATGAAACAGAGTTAGAACCTAAATTTTCATACTATGAATAAAAAATAAATATTATTGATACCAAAGAGAAAGTATTGATGAATTAGAAGACTCTTCTAGTAAAGGTACTCTGCAGAAATCACAAAATGGAAGAAGTAACATGGGTACTAGAGGATTCTATGAAGAAGAAATAACCACATATATTTTTATAAGGAAACACCCCCAAAATTACAAGGATGAAATTTTTGTATGAGGGAAGTATTTATCACCCCAATACTTTAACATATTTTCCTTTTATAATAAATTTAATTTTGTTGATAGCTTATCGTGCACACAACACCAGGTTTAAACAAAACACTATTTAGTCATATTTTGCATAGTCAATTAAATTGTAAAACTTATAGAGAATTTATATAGTGAATTTATATGTTATATATCTAATAAAATATTTTGACATTCATCCAATAAATTTTATTGGCACAAGATAAGAATAAACCCAATTTTGAATAGCCTATATTTTTCTAAAGGAAATTTTACTGTATTTTAATGGAGAACCTATTTTAAATCCAAATTTTGAAACTTTTATATATTTTATTTCAACAAATTAACTTCTTATTTTAAATTGGAATATAAAAATTTACTTTGTTTAAAATATTGGTATTTTTCTGATAAGTTTCATGTTTTTATAAATAGTAATAAAATATTGTATTTTAATTGAAAATAACTTTTTCATATAAATAATTTATAGTATTAAATTATATTTTTAATTAGTTTAAAAGCATAATTAAATAAATTTTATATTATTTAATCTAATGCAGGTTATTGCAATCAATTTAAAATTAAATAATGATATGAAAACATTTCAATCTTTTGAATGTTTTCACTTCAAAACTCGGCTTTTACGCCCCTTCTATGAGATTAATTTTAAATTAATTTTAGCCACTTATGTATTTTGATTTTTGAAAAATAGATTCAATATTTGAAATAATAAGGTAAAAATTTAGTAATTAGGTCCCTTTTATTTTTGGAAAATATGAATAATAACTCGAGGAATTTTCTTTATTACCACGTTTAAGGGTAAATTAGGTAATTAAGGGTAAAAATAATATTATAAGTATTACAAAATTATCCTAAAAATTGTCTTAATTTTATTTTATGAGTGGATGTAGACCAAAATAATCCTTGGTCTGATTTTATGGCCACTTGGATCCACTTTTATGACTTAAATAATTTTATAGTAATTTATTTTAAGAATAATAAAATATGTCGTACTCATGCTTTTTATAAGTATTACATTTTTAATATGTAGTTATTAAAAACATATATTCAACTATAAATATTAATTTCAAATATAAAATGTTTATCCTCATCATGATAATTTATTTTTAACTATTTAGAGAATAAATAAATAAATTAATGGCTTACACAATGATGGTTTAGTAATTATTTAATTAAATGGCATATCAAATAAATATTATTAAAAATATTAAAATAAATATAATTTGATATAATTAATGGAATACAAGAATTTTCTAGAATAACTATTCATATTAGGGATGTATTAATGGTTTTTTTGAAGATATAATGTTTTTTTCATATTTTAATAAAGTTAATAAATAAATTACATCAAAATTAACATTAATGATATTTTAAAATAAATAATATTTTATAATGATATAAAATTCATAAAAATATAAAATTAAAACAAGTGATTGGGATAAGTTAAAATACATCATAAATGATCCATTTATGGTTATTTTTTTTATTTTATAGTAACTATATTAACCCTTAAGAAAAAACACATTTTGTCACGGTAAGAGTTTAAGGGATTAAATAAGGGTTAAAGGAAAAGGACAAGGGTAATAAAATGACATAAACTTGTAAAAAATATTTTATGAGATAATTTAGACCCATAATCATATTATATTATATATAACTCAAATTTTATCTATTTGGATTTAAAAATTAATTTATATTAATTTAATACTTTGAGAGTTTCCAAAAGTGCCCCTTACCTCAATTACAAAAGGGAACCTCCTCCCTCACTTCCTTACACCACATTGATCATTATATATCATCCAGAACCTAAAAAAATAAGCTCCCAAATTTCCTCCCCTCATAATGGAATCCTATATTTGGGAAGAAATCCGACCAAGGAAGTCTTTTGGTATAAACCAAAAGGAGTTACTCGAAAAAGAGGTAACATTCTTCAAGGATAACTTTCCTTTTATTTATTTCTCAAACCATTAAATTATTATTATTCAATGATTGTATAATATTTTAAATATAATTATATGTTATTATGATAATTGTTTGACCTAAAATTTCACACACATTCCTAAAATGGGATAAACACTCATCATTCTTGTGTACAGGGGACTATTGCCTTACAAACAGATGTCATCCATTATTCCATTTACCACATTTTAAGGTTAGAGATAATGAAGTATTTATAGTTTATATATTATATATATGATATTTATAATGTCTTTATGATTATGTAATTCTTATATAACACATATCTTCATGCTTTCTATATTATGTGGATATGATAACATAGTTTGTGGACGTGTGAACTACCACCTCCTCAAAGTGATGTGATTCGTTCAAACATTACATGGAATGTATTAAGAATAGTTTTAATAAGAATATGTGACATATATGACATAAATATGATAATTTAATTATAAACACACACACACACATCATTTAATTTTCATTCTTTTAATACTATAAATAAATGAAACTAGAGTTCATGAGAAAATAAGGCAGTTAACACCCGAAACAATATTAATAATGAACAATTATTAACAAACAAGTGAAAATATGTTATAAAAGAAACATATATGATATTATAAATACGAATATGGTTCTTATATAAATTAATAATATGATTAAAACCATTATATATAAGGTTAATTCACTTTCAACAAATAGTAAGCATGATGTAATGGATTTCTAGTCTCTCTTTTATTTCTGGGAGACGTATTCCATATTCCCCACTTGTTTCTTTTATATAGGGTATAAACTTCCACTTTTAAATGTTATATCATTAATAAACTTATTTTCATGATATCTAAAGTTTCATTTTATGTTATTATTTATTAGTACTTGTGATTCAAAAGATTACCATAGCGGTAAGGGACTTCATCTTAATTTCCCTTCATTGAGGAATATTGTAATGTTATGCACCAAATTTATTTTATAAGGTGTATATAATACACATATGACATGTAATATCATGATTAATTAATAATTCAATGTATTTTAAGTTTCAATTTTAATTATTTCATCTAAGGTAATTTGACTTAAAAGTTACCAAGTGGTAAAGAATTTCATAACTCAATTTCTTTTCATTGGGTTATACTAGTTCTTCATTGTATTTGATATTATAAGATTATGTGTGCAATTAATTTTTTATTATATTATGTTTTATATCGACTTGTGTTATGTGTATGTACATTTTAAACACATAATCTATTCATTATTTAATTCTCACTTAAAATTTATGATCTTTGTAAGGATTTATTTCACAATCTCATTTTAATTGGGAATTGTTTATGCTTAGATTTAAATTGAAGGAAATTATTTGATAATTGGATAATAAAACTATTTTATTTAATTATACTCTAGTTATTCATTAAGTTTTCAACTAATAGTACCATTTAACACTCTTTTATACTTAAAATGATTGGTAAAATATTTTTTAATAAAACCTAATTTCATTTCTCTATTCGATTGAAAACCTTTTTCTTCCAAAACCATGTTTTCTAAAAATGTTTTCAAAAATGTTTTTAAAATTATCCAAATAATTTAGTAAATAAATATTTAAACATGTTTGACTTTTTAAAAATTTTATTTACAATAATATTCATGTCATTTACCAAAAAAGTCCTGTTCGGATTTTACGGAAAATATGAAAGGAATATTTGTTTTGATGTGTATGATATATAAAAAATTTCTCACCACCCTAAAAACTCAATGTATTAATGATTAATTTATAAGTTTCAAAGGATATTTTCATATAAAATTATTTTCAAAATATTTTTTAAACCTTTAGTTTTAAAAATATTTTCAAATTTAAAAAGTATATTTTCCTCAAAAATGTTTTTAATGACATTTTAAGGGTATTTCTATTAATCAACAACAACAACCCTTTATTTTAATTATACTCCACTAGGGATTTATTATATTTATACCATTGTTATTATATATATGGATGGTTTATTATCATTTTTACCAAGTATATTATTGAAATTCAATTTCTTGATTCATTTTTGTAGTCATTAACTTTACTTTGAAATATTCACTTTTCTATGATAATTAGACATTAAATTTACCATAAATATCCATATTATTTATAATAGATATGTTTATTGATGAAAACATATATCATTTCTATATTAGTTGTTATACATTGAAATTAATTTGATTATCTGGAGAAATATTGATTAATTCGTATTCTTTTCTCAATATAGATATTTGACGATAAGGTAAATTATTCAAGAATTAAATTGTTTATTCAATATATAAGGAATTATTTGGAAATGAAGTGATGGGTGAGTCCCAGTTATAGATATCCCCTTGATTACTCATTAGTATCATGAGAAGAATTGGTTTGATAGACCTATTTAAATGGAGTTCCAGTGTATACCTAACCCCCAGTTTTAAACATTCTTGTGGAAGGTCTTGACAGTAGAGGTATCATGATGTTTGAGATCATTAAATTCAATAATTAAGAATTTAATTCATTAAAAATTCAATTATTATTAAACATGAGATTTTCAAAATGATATTATCTTTGGATTCATTTAATTATCAGTTTATTGATTAAATAACATGTGTGTTTATTTTTTTAGTTTACCTTATTGGTTATGATTTATCTAATCATGGTAGTCAAGTTATTGATTAAATGGAATGTGTGTTTAGATATTTACCTTTACATATTGATTATTAATTATCTAATCATGATAGTATAATTTTTAAATGGCATGTGTGTTCATTTATTTACCTTGTGAAGTTTATTATTCTTATTTATTTATGATAGCTTCAACTTTACATAACTCTTATTGAGAATCTAAGATAATTCTTATTTTGTTTCCTTTTTCAGGAATCCAAGAAGCGTAATATTATTTATATGAACAAATATTCTGGAGGGAATAATGATATTATCGAAAAAAATTATTTTTTAATTTTTATTTTCAAATTTAATATAAGATATAAGTATATATCTAGTTTTAAAAGAATGCTAATATATTCGGTCCTTTGTGATGTGATCACTTATATATTATTCCAAATTAGTAAAGTAACTACTGGCTTTGATATACTAGGGTATAGATTTATATAGTTGGTATTAGAGGATGTTCATTAGAAACCTTGGGAACTAGATTTAGGAACACATATATTATGGAACATAAATATATGATAGAAATTGTAGATAAGTATAGAAAAACATCCTAAAGGTTTGGTAAGGTATAGATTATGTGGGTTTTCCAAGAAATAAATCTCTTTTTGGATATTACAAGTGGACATGGTTCTAGAACTGATAAATATAGGGGTAATAACTCTAAAAAAAGGTGTTTCATGATTGAATTGAGCGTTACCTGGTACATGAAAATAGACCTTACTATAGACCTATTTTAAAACTCACGGGGGATATGATTAGGATAATTCACATTTAATTTACAAAATATTTGAAAGGATTTAAATAGATGATGAAAATGAATGATCTAGGTTAAAACTAAGGTGTATTAGATTGAAAATAACGTGTCATGATTTATAAATTCCATAAGTGATTCTTTATGATTATGTGGTTTCACACTATTATTAATGTTTACCACACTATTTTTTTGGGTTTAATTAATTGATAGAACCCAAAGGAATGATGTTAACATTGAAGGTGATGGAAAATTTAGTGACTATGAGAAACCAAATGAGATGATGACTAGAGTTAAATATATCATTATTATGCCTAATCAGATATCCCAAAATATTATTAACAACATATACCATTATCAACTATTGGACTAACCAAATAAGACAAGGATGGATTTCACTAAGAGATCGAGTGATGGAGACTATGGAGAAAAAAGGATAAATTTACTTCATGTCAGAAATGTGAAAATAGGAACCCAGTAAATTGTCTTAAAGGAAAGGGAAAATGTTTTATGTGTGGAAAATAAGGTAAAAACAATGAATTACTAAGGAAAAATAAAGATTATGATGGAAGGAAATAAATTTCATCATATTGATCCATTTATAGTTCATTATATTAATTGTGGGGAACCTGGGTATTATCAAATTCAATGAATTCTTCTAAAGGTTAACCCCTAGACTAAGTAAGGACCTATGTTGAATTAAAATGGATGAAGTATTTATGTATTTGGATTCAAGAATGAAATTTTATAAGTGATTTTTAGGAATGGTATTTTGGTTATAAGAATCATGAAAAATCTAAGGATTGTGTTAAATTTTAGAATCATATATGTCTTCATTAAATTAAGATTTATGAATACAATCATGGGATTATGAGTTTAATATTTATCATAAGTTCAATGTTTTAAACACCCCATTTTAGGTTTTATGTGATGGTATTCTAATAAGATTAAGTATATTTTGGGAGAAATTTATAAAAATACAACCCATCGGTTTAGTAAATGTTTTAGTGAAAAACTTATTTAAGGATGAATACCCTTAATTTTTATGGAATCATGTTTAAAAGTATTGGTAAATAATAGGGTTTATCTTATCTTTGATGTTGAGGTAATTATGAGTTATTACACTTTGGTAATGTTATAGTAATTATATTAAAATGGTTTTAAAAAATGTACAAACCACATGCTAGGTGACAAACCATAGCATCCGGTAAGGTTATGGGGCTTAAAACCATAATTGAAGGGTGATAAGGGAGCTGTGGCTACCACTATCCAATGTGACGGTCTTGTTAATATATAATTATTTTACTTAAACAATTTGAGGGATAAATATTAATGTTTAACTAGTGGTTTTAATATTAGTTTTAGATATTAATGTATTATATTGTATAACTTGTGATATCCATATTGATTTTGGAAAATATTTAGAGATAAACAGAAGGACTTTTCACTCCTTTATGGATTTTATGATCTGTTAAAAGTTAATTTTAGTGCTTTTGGAATAAAAAATTAATTATTGGATATTAATTTATTAGAGTAAGAGATAAATTATAAATTGATCGAAGAAAAACCAAAAGATAAAATCATGATTATTAAATAGAAAGATATCAAGTAAGTATATTTCCTTATGTTCAATGTCAAGATGGTAAATGAATTCCATAACTTTAGGAAAAAGGATCTTGAAACAAAAATGTTATCCAATTACCTTCATATCCAACGAATCAAATGGTATTTTAAATCATCACATAATTATGGTTTTTAAGTCCTTAAATTTACATTGATCATTAAATTTATTGTGATCAATGATATATATCAATCTATATAATTATTTATTCTTTTCTTCTACATTTATATCTTCACTTTCCATCAATGTTGTTTTATATAGAAGCCTAGTATGTGTTATTCTAGGTGACCATTGTACTTCCATTTCTATCTTATTAAGAGGCTATTTTATTAACCATTTTTATTATGTGAGTTTACAAAAAAGTAATTTTAAAATTCAAAACCCTTGATTACAGATATCATGATTAATTTCTAAGGACACAATTTATTTAAGGGGGTATAATGTAACACCTTGAGATTTTTAAATGAAGAAAATTGGGTTTGATAGAATATATGAAATGTGACACCAATCTTATATGAGAATAAAACACCCCATGAATTTATAATATATTTATTTTTAATAAATAAAATATCTTCAATAGCCTATGATAAATGCAACAATGAGTTTAAACAAAACATAATACTCAATTAAAATATTATTATTTAAAATGTGGCCATTTTTTCCTAATAGTTATGTTGATGGGTATAAATAGTAATAAATAAATTATGAAAAGTATATTGTTTAAAAATTTATAAAAAATATTCATTTGTTATCTATTGATTATAAATAAAATAATAATTATTTGAAATAAAAAGAAATGTTTTCTGAAAAACTGTATAATTCTAAAAGGCATTTTAGTCACAATTTATGCCCATAATTTAAAATAAATTTGTGCCAATTTTATAAAATTTATTTTAAAAAATAAAATTTACTTTTTAAATGTACATGTAAAAATTTTCCTTGGATGAATCTTTGATAATTTTTTGAAAAGATTAATTTTTGATGAATAGTGAAAATACTGATTTTTAATGAAATATGCCTTTTCGTTTAAATTATTTAAAAAGTTAAATTAAATTTTAAATTGTTTTTAAAGAAAAAATAGTTAAATTATTTTACTGTTTAAAAAATTTAGGCCATTTGAATAATTTTCATATTGAATTATGATATAAAATCTTTTTAAAAATTTTAAAGTTTTTCTTTGGAAAAACCTTTTTTAGACACATCTACACATTTGATTTTAAATTAAATTCTACCACTTATATGAATTAAATATAAAAAATGGGTTATATATTTTGAATAATAATAATTTATATTATATAATATGTTCAACTTAATTTTTTACCATAATTAATAGTGAAAATTGTAATATTTAATTACAGTGGTTAAGGTGAAAACAGGTTTACTAAGGGTTAAACTGAGAATATAAGGGTTAAAAATGAATTAAAATTTATCACAAATTTATTTTATATACATATTTAGACCTTCTAACCTATAAGGTGTGATAATATTACATTTTAGATCCTTGTTTCATGTGAATAACATGGGTATACTTTATTCTTTTTGAAAATTCTATGTTTGTCCTCTCCCCCACTAATAAAAGGCCACTCCCTCCCTTCACTTGTACACAAATATCAATCAATTTAGCTCAAAAAAACCCTACCAAAATTTCTACACAATATTCTTAGATAAATTATAGATCTTATTTTCTTACCAAAATTCAAACCCTAGTGTCTTTAAGAGGAGATTCAAACACTACTGGAAAAGAAGGTTATACCAACGGTTTTCCAAATCGTAGGGCAGTAAGCCATGAGGAAAGCCCTATACCAATGGTTTGATCTAAACCATTGGTATAGCCCACTGTATGTATTGATATACCAATGGTTTTAGGCTAACTGTTGGTATATGTTTGTATAACAGTTTTACCAACGGTTTCAAGAAACCATTGGTATATATTGAAGACTAAACACTATACCAACGGTTTTAAAACCGTTGGGATAGTTTTTAAATTTATCTAAAAGTATACTAGTGGTTTAAAACCATTAGTATTGTGTTTTTCTAGAAATATTTCATAGTAAACCCTCCAGTATATACCTGCATAAAAAATAGCACAAAAACAACATACAAACAGACTTAAAACAACACAAAAAACACCTAAAATAGCACACAAAAAAAAAACACATAAAACCATAAAACTCTTCCAACCATGTCATGTACTAAAATTCCCTATTTCAATATTCATATGAAAACAATCATCCAGTAGCGTTAATAATAGTTTCAATAACTCAAACATTATTTACACCCATTTCAATCTTCATATGACAACCACTCTTCTAGTAGTAATTCACCGCACCCCTGCACAACCCACCCAACTAGCACAACCTCCACCTCCCCATCAAATTATAATAGGTAGAATAGTCTAAGAAATACCTATTAGTTTATAATAAGAGTTTGAAATTGGCTCAAATCCCAATTTTTTTCTTCTGATCCTAAATTTAGGTATGTAATGATTTGTGATGCATTTTCCATTGAACTTGTATTTTTTATAATATATGGTGAAAATGTATTTTCTTAGGAGTCTCATCACTTATGACCCCATGAGTGAAACTACCCAACTCATGGAAAAGAGTTTGCGACTATCGTTGATGAGTGTAAATTTCAGTTGTTGTATTCACTTAAAATGATGTCCTTTTGAAACAAAAGAGAGACACATTGAGTGGTGCTGGCCACACCGCACCTCGGATTGAGGTGGGGTTCACTCATGAACATTAAAAATGACCCATGGATCGTTTTTCTAAAGTATCAACACAATCCAAATTTGTTTGATCAGTTTTCCGTATGCCAGTTGTTTTTACTTAAAAGCGTATCCATTTTAAACAAAAGAAAGATACTTTGAGTGGTACCGGCCACACCATGACTCGTATTGAGGCAAGGTTGACTCATACACATCAAAATTGACCCATGGATCCTTTTACTAAAGTATCAATAGAATACAAATGTGTTTGGTCCGTTTTACGTTTGTTAGTTGTTGTTTTCACTTAAAATGATGTCCATTTCAAAGAAAAGTGATACACTTTGAGTGGTGCTAGCCACACTACACCTAGGATTGAGTCTTGGTTGAATCTTACACTTAAAAAATTACCCATGGATTGTTTTCCTATAGTTTCAATATAATACGAATGCATTTGGTCAGTTTTCCGTATGTCAGTTGTTGTTTTCACTTAAAATGATGTCCATTTTAAACAAAAGTGAGACATTTTGAGTGGTGTCAGCCACACTGCACCTCTAATTGAGGCGGGGTTGACTCATACATGTCACAAATGACCCATGTATCATTTTCCTAAAATATAAACACAATAATAATGAGTTTGGTCAGTTTTAATTATGCCAGTTGTTGTTTTCACTTAAAATACTGTCCATTTCAAATAAAAGTGAGACACTTTGAGTGGTGCCTGCCACATTGACCCTAATATTGAGGCAGGGTGGACTCATATACATTACATATGACCCATGTATCGTTTTCCAAAAGTTTAAACAGAATCTGAATTCCTTTGGTCAGTTTTCCATATGCCAGTTGTTGTATACACTTAAAATGATGTCCTATTGAAACAAAAGAGAGAAACTTTGAGTGGTGCCAGCCACACCGCACCTCAGATTGAGTCTAAATTTACTCGTACACGTCCAAAATGACCCATGGATCATTTTACTAAAGTATCAATACAATACTATTTCATTTGGTTATTTTTTCATATTCTAGTTGTTTTTACTTAAAAGTGCTTCCATTTTAAACAAACGAAAGACAATTTGAGTGCTATCAGCCACACCATGTGTCAGATTGAGGTGGGTTTGACTCGTACACATCACAAATGATCCATGGATCCCTTTTCTAAAGTATAAACAAAATATAAATGCATTTGGATGGTTTTTTGTATGCCAATTATTGTTTTCACTTAAAATACTGTCAATTTCAAAGAAAAGTGAGACACTTTGAGTGGTTTCGGACAAACCACACCTTAGATTAAGGTTAGGTTGACTCTTACACATAAAAAATGACCCATGGATCATTGTGTTGATGTATCAACACAATCCGAATTCATTTGGTCAGTTTTTCGTATGCTAGTTGTTGTTTTCACTTAAAATGTTGTCCATTTCAAATAAAAGTGAGACACTTTGAGTGGTACCGGCCACACCGTACCTCAAATTATGGAAGGGATGACTCATAAATGTCAAAAATGAACCATGTATCATTGTGTTTAAGTATCAACACAATCTTAATGCGTTTGGTTGGTTTTTCGTATGCCAGTTTTTGTTTTCACTTAAAATCCTGTCCATTTCAAATAAAAGTGAGACACTTCAAGTGATACCTGTAACATCCCAAGTAAGTAATGAATAATAGATATTTTTACCTATGTCTATTAATGATTAAGATAGTGTTTTAGAGTCTTAAGATGAAAATAAATCCAATCTTAAGCATGGAATACACTAATATTCTTAAAAGATTGTTTTACTGCCTTATGATGGAAAACCCTTTTTAAATTTATCTTTTGACAGTTTTATAAACTATGTTTGTCAAAATAAACTTATTCTTTATGATTGGGACATCAAAATTTACTTTGTGTGAATTTTTGGTATTTTTCTGACAAGGTTCATTTTTTAATGAATAGTGAAAAATACTGCATTTTACATCAAAACTTCTTTTTAATCTAATTTATTTATATGATTAGATTATCTTTTGAATTGGTCTTAATGTGTAATATGAATATATTTTTACCATTTAATCCAATGGTGGTCATTGGAGTCAATTTCACTTTGAAATTGGACTTAAACTGGTGTCAATCTTTTGATACTTATTGTTTCATAAAAACACGCTATTTGCTCTGACAGCGGGAATTAATTATTAAATTAATTAATGTGACCTATATGTTTTGAATTTTGAAAAATGGACTTCATTTTTGAATTCGGAATATCAAATATAGCTTAGGGTGAATTTTTGGTAATTTTCTGAAAAAATTCAATTTTTGATGAATAGTGAAACCACTAAGTGGTAATTAAGCAAACTGATTTTTCAGTTAAATGAAAGTTTACCACTAATGTGTATTGAATTTTGAAAATCCGACATACATGGTTGTCATTAAGAAGTAAAATGTGGTTCAATGAAATTAAAATAATTTTTTGGTGAATAGTAACTTTTTTTCATTAATCGCGATTAAAGGTAATTAGTGTAGTTTAAGGTAAAAATGGTATTATAAGAATGTGAAAACACCATGACACTTGTCCTACACCTATTGGGTGAGTCATGGCCGACCAAGACAAGCCATGGGCCAACTTGGGGACCCCATGGAGCCACTTTAGTTGGAAAATGACAATAATATATTTTTATTTAATGTTAAAGTGAAAATGACACTAACATAAACTGTTTTACTAAAACAATTTTTAAATGGGGTTATACAAGTCATATTTTTGATTATAAATATTCATTGGAAAGATAAAACGATTTCCTACATCATAGTATTTTTTTATAATTTTTAGACATTAAATAAATTAAATTATATGTGACATAATAATGATGCAGCGATGACATCATTATTTGACGATTTAAATAAAATGGAAAGATAATGAAAAATATAAAACCTACACATGTCCAAAACCAATTGGATGAGTGTATTTAGAACCCTTATCACCTTATACACGAATTATATCAATGTGGGGCCTTTTAAAACCGAAACACATTTTCAAATAAAGTAATATTTCTTTACTTTCCAAAAGTGCCCCTCCTCTCCTCTTATAAAAGGCCCCCACCTCTACCCCATTTCACACACTTCTCAAGCCTTTGGCTCGGCCAACCCCTAACCAAGTACTCTCTCCACATCCCTATCCTCATCCTAGAGGATTCCCTTTAGGCATAATCCTTTCAAAGGAAGCCTTTAGGCTCAAATCAAAAGGAGTTACACTTTTAAAGGTAATTCATTCTCTCTTGTTCATTTGTTTTATTGTGTTTCTCCAACCCTCTAAACTCTTTTTATTTACTTCTTTTGTAACAAAACCAGTATCTTCAATATACTAGGATGTTGTTATAATATTTATTTGAGCTACACTCTCACACAACTACATCAAATGGTTAAAGAACATACGGTTTCCGTGGATGGCGAAATTCTGCCTCCCGAAACGATGATTGTTCAATACTCATTTAACACATTCAAGGGTGGCCATTATGATGTCACTATTTTTATATATGATATATAATATGTTTATTTTTTCTTTAAGCTTCTGTATTTTTCATTTTTGGCATACCTTTATGGTTTCCATTATGGGTAAACACGATATCTTCATTTACGGAAGTGCGGACTACCGCCCCCTAAAAGTGATGTGATTCGTTAATGCCATATGTGGGATGTGTAAAGGATGGATTTAAAGTTATTATATATGATGTTATAATGGAATTATAATATACCTCTATATCATTATTATTTCTTTCCATTAAAGTATGAGATAGAAATGAAAGTAGCGTTCATGCGTACGTACGGCTTACCGTCTCCATGAACGGTGCATTTCATTTCTTATCCCCAAATGTAATGTACTATTAAAATTACATGTATATAATGTATATATATAATTAATGATATATCTAAATGATGAATATAATTCTGGAATTAAAATATACATACCTCTCATTTAGTTTTAATTCCACTAATATGACAAAGAAATGAAAGTAGCGTTCATGCGTACGTACGGCTTACCGTCTCCATGAACGGTGCGTTTCATTTCTTACCTCTAAATGATTATGTAATATTATAAATACATGTATATGCTGGATATATATGATATATATGATATCCAAATCAGGAATTTCATTCTGGATATAAAGAACTTTTGACCACACGAACAACATGTAATTGTAAGAAGTCAACTTTCGACTTAAGAACCAAATATTGACAAAACAAACATTATTAACTTAAATGGTTACATAATGTTTATAACATGGAAATAAGTGATATAAAGGGAATAATGAAGTTTAAAAAGGTTCTTAATCAAGTATAAATTAACTCAAGTTTATTATTCAGGGCGTTAAAGAACGATCGAGTCAAGTCGGACCCGAGGTAAGGAACTTCGTCTCAATCTCCTTTCATTGAGGCATATTTCGTTTTATACACAACTTTCTTTTATACGGTGTATAAACTCATTTGACTTTTACTTTTATACAAAAGGAATCTTTTTCTACGAAGCGTTTTACTAAACGACAAAAAGGAATGTTTTTTTAACATATGCGGTGACAACGACCTTTTCCGCCGCCGCGAGTATTATTTGATCTTTGGCTTTCTCAACAAGCCGTAATGTTTTTAGAATAAAATAAATACCATATACTCTTTTATGTATTTTGGTATTGAAAATGGTTTTGATAAAGGATTCTATTATGTCAATATATTTATGTTATATTATGATTGAAATGTGGAAATGTTATCATTCCTTTATATTGGTTTTATGTTTTATGATTTTATATTGGTACTTGGACATTTTAACGGGTGGTTACGTTATAAACCATATGACGGGTGGTGCCGTGAATACCAGGACGGGTGGTTACGTTATAACCTCCAATGCATTGGGTATGGAAGTCGGCCGTATGGCTATTCCATTAAGTATGTATGGAAATTGGCCGTATGGCTATTCCATTAAGTGATATGTGTGGAAGTCAACCGTATGGTTATTCCACTTAAGTATGTTTATGTCCCAAGTTACCTTTATATATTCTATGTGTTCTTTATATGGGTTTTATGGTAATCCTTTGGTTACAAAAATCTAAGTAATGATACTTTATTCAGTGAAGATTTTTTTTACTACTTCATGAAGGTGAAGGTATTACTTTGATATAGTATACATGGTTTACTTGATGTTTGAAAAACTAACAGTTTTCATTCTTTTTGTATCCCTTACTGAGCTTTTTATGCTCACCCCAAGTTTTTCGAAATGTTTTTTCACAGGTCAAGGGAAAGGTACATGATAAGATGATAGGGTCAAGGATGTGTCAAAAAGAATCCATGTTTTATTTCAAATGTGTTTCCATTGATGGGAATGAAGAATACTATATTTATATAACCACTTTGTTTATATGTGGAATGTAACGCAAGTTTTATGATCTAATTCTCTAAAACTCTAAACCCAAAAAGATCCTCAATGTGTAATCTTGTAATAACTCAAGATTAAGTAAGGTTTAAGGTTGGGGCCTTATAGTTGGTATCAGAGGTAGGTTTAGACAACTTTAGGAGTTAGAAAATTGTTAAATTATAAGTTAATTTATAATATGATTGAAATGATATAGCATTTACGGATTACCATGTTGCTTCGCCTAAGATATTTCTATGTTCAGAATGGTTTTCCGCAGAGGAAACAAAGCAGCTATGTTGGGACGACATCAGGAGGAAGATAACCTTCCAAATCAGCAACCTGAGATGGTCGGAATTGGAACTGAACAGTTTGTTGCAGTGATGGAACAGTTGACTCAGGCTATAAATGGTGGTGGTATCCATGCACGAGATCAGCCAGATCAACCGCAGAGGAACATGTCAGTGGTGGAACATTTCATGAGGCAACATCCCCCACCATTCAGAGGATCATCTGACCCTGTGCAATTTGAAGGGTGGATTAAAGCACTGGAGAAGATTTTTGATGTCATGGGGTGTTCAGAACATCAAAAGGATAGTCTTGCTGTTTACCGTTTTGAAGGTGAAGCTGATCAGTGGTGGTCGATGGTGAAAAATATAAGGGATAGTGATGAGATTGAGGATCTTCACTGGGACGAATTCAAAGGTATGTTTCTTGAGAAATATTTTCCTAAGGTGGTTCGTCTTAGGATGGAAAAACAGTTCCTAGAATTGAGGCAGGAGGATGATTCAGTGGCTACTTATGAAGAAAAGTTCACTGGATTGGCAAGGTATGCTCCAAACTTCATACGAGATCTTGATAGTAAAATAAACCATTTTTACTCAGGGTTAAAGCCAAAGTATCGAAGGGATTTAGCTTCTCGTGAGTTCAAAAGTTATGAAAAACTTGTTCGATGTGCGGAGAAGGTGGAAATGGAGTTTGCCGATGATCAGGTGTTTTATGACAAACAACAGAATAAGAGGTCTAGTTGGCAGGCAAAGGGGAAGAATTCATCAAAGAAGCAAGGAGGTAAGAAAACCAAATATCCATCATGTGAGAAGTGTGGTAAAATGAATCCTGGAGAATGTTTATCCAAGTTTGGTAAGTGATTTCGGTGTGGTAAGTATGGTCATATTGCTCGTAACTGTAAGGAAGATGATCAAGCAGGAAATGAAAAGCCAACGGTAAGATGTTTTAAGTGTAATGAAATGGGTCATTATGCAAACGAGTGTCCAACGAAGAACTCAACTGGGGGAATGCAGCCAGACTACAAGCAGAAAGGGGTGGTGAAATCCTTTGCAACAACTTCTGAATATGTTGGGCCATCGAATGAAGTGGTATCAGCTCCAGGGAGCTCAGTATTTTTCGAAGATTGACTTGAGGACGGGGTACCATCAGTTGAAAGTAAAAGAAGCAGACGTTTCGAAGACTGCGTTCCGTACTAGATATGGCCATTATGAATTTGTAGTTATGCCTTTTGGGTTAACCAATGCACCTGCTGTATTCATGGACCTTATGAATACAATTTTCCATGAGTTCTTGGATAAGTTTGTGTTTGTGTTTTGAGGTTTGTGAAGAGCTTATGTGTGCCTTGTGATTCACAGTTGAAGAATGAGTTGTTTTTTCATCCTGGCAGTACTAAGATGTACAGAGGTCTGCGGGAGTATTACTGGTGGGATGGAATGAAAAGAGACAGTGCTGATTTTACTGTGAAGTGTTTGACATGTCAACAGGTTAAAGCAGAGCAGCAGTTACCGAAAGGGATGCTTCAGCCTTTACCAGTGCCAGAGTGGAAATGGGAAAACATATCCATGGACTTTGTTGTGGGATTACCGAGGACATCTTGAGGTAATAATGCAATCTGGGTTATTGTTGATCGCTTGACCAAATCTGCTCATTTCCTTTCTATACGAGATACTTTCTCTCTAGATCAAATTTCCCATTGTATCTTAAAGAGATAGTCAGGTTACATGGAGTTCCTCTCTCCATTGTATTAGATCGTGAACCCAGGTTTACATCTAACTTTTGGAAAGGCCTTCAGAAGTCGTTGGGTACTGAATTAAAATTTTAGTACAGATTTTCATCCTCAATCAGATGGGCAGTCAGAACGAACAATCCAGACATTGGAGGATATGCTACGAGCTTGTTCTATGGATTATCAGGGAATTTGGGACCAACATCTTTCTTTGGTTGAATTTTCTTATAATAACAGCTTTCATTCCAGTATACAGATGGCACTATTTGAGGCATTATATGGGAAGCAGTGTCGAACTCCAGCATTTTGGAATGAAGTGGGTGAAAGGAAGCTGATGGGACCAGAATTGGTAGAAGAGATGGCAGAAAAAGTTCAGTTGATTCAGAAAACACATGAGAACAGCTCAGAGCAGGCAGAAGAGTTATGCGGATAACTGGAGGAAGGATCTATCTTTTGAGGTAGGTGATCATGCTTTTCTCAAGGTTTCTCCTTGGAAAAGTGTGATGAGATTTGGTAAGAAAGGAAAGTTGAGTCCATGGTTGGTTGGACCATACGAAATTCTGGAAAGAGTTGGATCAGTTGCATACTGAGTGGATTTACCTCCGAGTTTATCTCAGGTACACAATGTTTTTCATGTTTCGATGTTGAGAAAGTACATTCCAGATCCATCTCATGTTTTGAGTCCAGAGGTAGTTCAGCTAGAAGAGAACCTATCTTATGAGGAACAACCGGTCCAGATTCTTGACCACAGGGAGCAAGTGTTACGGAATAAAGTGATTCACCAGGTAAAGGTTTTGTGGAAAAACCACATGATTGAAGAGGCAACATGGGAATCTGAAAATGCAATGAGGGATAAGTACCCCCATTTATTCGATAAGTAAATAAATTGCGGGGACGCAATTTTCTAAAGGGGGGAAGGATGTAACATCCGAAGTAAGTAATGAATAATATATATTTTTACCTATGTCTATTAATGATTAAGATAGTGTTTTAGAGGCTTAAGATGAAAATAAATCCAATCTTAAGCATGGAATACACTAATATTCTTAAAAGATTATTTTACTGCCTTATGATGGAAAACCCTTTTTAAATTTATCTTTTGACAGTTTTATAAACTATTTTTGTCAAAATAAACTTATTCTTTATGATTGGGACATCAAAATTTACTTTGTGTGAATTTTTGGTATTTTTCTGACAAGGTTCATTTTTTAATGAATAGTGAAAAATACTGCATTTTACATCAAAACTGCTTTTTAATCTAATTTATTTATATGATTAGATTATCTTTTGAATTTGTCTTAATGTGTAATATGAATATATTTTTACCATTTAATCCAATGGTGGTCATTGGAGTCAATTTCACTTTGAAATTGGACTGAAACTGGTGTCAATCTTTTGATACTTATTGTTTCATAAAAACACGTTATTTGCTCTGACAGCGGGAATTAATTATTAAATTAATTAATGTGACCTATATGTTTTGAATTTTAAAAAATGGACTTCATTTTTGAATTCGGAATATCAAATATAGCTTAGGGTGAATTTTTGGTAATTTTCTGAAAAACTTCAATTTTTGATGAATAGTGAAACCACTAAGTGGTAATCAAGCAAACTGATTTTTCAGTTAAATGAAAGTTTACCACTAATGTGTATTGAATTTTGAAAATCCGACATACATGGTTGTCATTAAGAAGTAAAATGTGGTTCAATGAGATTAAAATAATTTTTTGGTGAATAGTAACTTTTTTTCATTAATCGCGATTAGAGGTAATTAGTGTAGTTTAAGGTAAAAATGGTATTATAAGAATGTGAAAACACTATTAAACTTGTCCTACACCTATTGGTTGAGTCATGGCCGACCAAGACAAGCCATGGGACAACTTGGGGACCCCATGAAGCCACTTTAGTTGGAAAATGACAATAATATATTTTTATTTAATGTTAAAGTGAAAATGACACTAACATAAACTGTTTTACTAAAACAATTTTTAAATGGGGTTATACAAGTAATATTTTTGATTATAAATATTCATTGGAAATCTAAAAGGATTTCCTACATCATAGTATTTTTTTATAATTTTTAGACATTAAATAAATTAAATTATATATGACATAATAATGATGCAGCGATGACATCATTATTTGACGATTTAAATAAAATGGAAAGATAATGAAAAATCTAAAACCTACACATGTCCAAAACCAATTGGATGAGTGGATTTCGAACCCTTATCACCTTATCCACGAATTATATCAATGTGGGACCTTTTAAAACCGAAACACATTTTCAAATAAAGTAATATTTCTTTACTTTCCAAAAGTGCCCCTCCTCTCCTGTTATAAAAGCCCCCACCTCTACCCCATTTCACACACTTCTCAAGCCTTTGGCTCGGCCAAACCCTACCCAATTACTCTCTCCACATCCCTCTCCTCATCATAGAGGATTTCCTTTGGGCATAATCCTTTCAAAGGAAGCCTTTAGGCTCAAATCAAAAGGAGTTACACTTTTAAAGGTAATTCATTCTCTCCTGTTCATTTGTTTTATTTTGTTTCTCCAACCCTATAAACTCTTTTTATTTACTTCTTTTGTAACAACACCAGTATCTTCAATATACTAGGATGTTGTTATAATATTTATTTGAGCTACACTCTCACACAACTACATCAAATGGTTAAAGAACATACAGTTTCCGTGGATGGCGAAATTCTGCCTCCCGAAACGATGATTGTTCAATACTCATTTAACACCTTCAAGGGTGGACATTATGATGTCACTATTTTTATATATGATATATAATATGTTTATGTTTTCTTTAAGCTTCTGTATTTTTCATTTTTGGCATACCTTTATGGTTTCCATTATGGGTAAACACGATATCTTCATTTAAGGAAGTGCGGACTACCGCCCCCTAAAAGTGATGTGATTCGTTAATGCCATATGTGGGACGTGTAAAGGATGGATTTAAAGTTATTATATATGATGTTATAATGGAATTATAATATACCTCTATATCATTATTATTTCTTTCCATTAAAGTATGAGATAGAAATGAAAGTAGCGTTCATGCGTACGTACAGCTTACCGTCTCCATGAACGGTGCATTTCATTTCTTATCCCCAAATGTAATTAACTATTAAAATTACATGTATATAATGTATATATATAATTAATTATATATCTAAATGATGAATATAATTCTGGAATTAAAATATACATACCTCTCATTTAGTTTTAATTCCACTAATATGACAAAGAAATGAAAGTAGCGTTCATGCGTACGTACGGCTTACCGTCTCCATGAACGGTGCGTTTCATTTCTTACCTCTAAATGATTATGTAATATTATAAATACATGTATATGCTGGATATATATGATATATATGATATCCAAATCAGGAATTTCATTCTGGATATAAAGAACTTTTGACCACACGAACAACATGTAATTGTAAGAAGTCAACTTTCGACTTAAGAACCAAATATTGACAAAACAAACATTATTAACTTAAATGGTTACATAATGTTTATAACATGGAAATAAGTGATATAAAGGGAATAATGAAGTTTAAAAAGGTTCTTAATCAAGTATAAATTAACTCAAGTTTATTATTCAGGGCGTTAAAGAACGATCGAGTCAAGTCGGACCCGAGGTAAGGGACTTCGTCTCAATCTCCTTTCATTGAGGCATATTTCGTTTTATACACAACTTTCTTTTATACGGTGTATAAACTCCTTTGAATTTTACTTTTATACAAAAGGAATCTTTTTCTACGAAGCGTTTTACTAAACGACAAAAAGGAATGTTTTTTTTAACGTACGTGGTGACAACGACCTTTTCCGCCGCCGCGAGTATTATTTGATCTTTGGCTTTCTCAACAAGCCGTAATGTTTTTAGAATAAAATAAATACCATATACTCTTTTATGTATTTTGGTATTGAAAATGGTTTTGATAAAGGATTCTATTATGTCAATATATTTATGTTATATTATGATTGAAATGTGGAAATGTTATCATTCCTTTATATTGGTTTTATGTTTTATGATTTTATATTGGTACTTGGACATTTTAACGGGTGGTTACGTTATAAACCATATGACGGGTGGTGCCGTGAATACCAGGACGGGTGGTTACGTTATAACCTCCAATGCATTGGGTATGGAAGTCGGCCGTATGGCTATTCCATTAAGTATGTATGGAAATTGGCCGTATGGCTATTCCATTAAGTGATATGTGTGGAAGTCAACCGTATAGTTATTCCACTTAAGTATGTTTATGTCCCAAGTTACCTTTATATATTCTATGTGTTCTTTATATGGGTTTTATGGTAATCCTTTGGTTACAAAAAGGTAAGTAATGATACTTTATTCAGTGAAGATTTTTTTTACTACTTCATGAAGGTGAAGGTATTACTTTGATATAGTATACATGGTTTACTTGATGTTTGAAAAACTAACAGTTTTCATTCTTTTTGAATCCCTTACTGAGCTTTTTATGCTCACCCCAAGTTTTTCGAAATGTTTTTCACAGGACTTAAAGTGGAATAAGGTCAAGGATGGGATCAAGGGAATTTCATGCTATCTAAAACATGGAATCTAAGCATCTTTCTTTTTAAGAGTTTTTATTTTATGGAAACTTAGTAGAAGTGTCTACTTTGTAATCTTTTGAGATGAAATAGTTATGTTCTAATTCTCTAAAACTCTAAACCTGAAAAGATCCTCAACGTGAATTATTCATTTAATTCAATATTAAGTAAGGTTTAAGGCTGGGGCCTTATAATACCAGCCACACCGTGCCTTAGATTGAGGTAGGGTTGACTCGTACACATCACATATGACCCATGGATATTTTTCCTAAAGTTTCAACAGAATTTGAATGCCTTTAGTTAGTTTTCCATATGTCAGTTGTCGTATTAACATAAAATGATGTCCTTTTGAAACAAAAGAGAGATACTTTAAGTGGTACCGGAAACAACATGCCTTATATTGAGGCAGGGTTGACTCATACACATCAAAAATGACCCATGGATCATTTTACTGAAGTATCACCAAAATCAAAATGTTTTTGGTCTATTTTCCATATGCTAGTTGTTTTTACTTAAAAGAGTATCCATTTTAAACAAAAGAAAGACACTTTGAGTGGTACCAGTGACACCGTGACTCAGATTGAGGCGGGGTTGACTTGTAAACATTAAAAATGACCCGTGGATACTTTTAATAAAGTATCAATAGAATCCAAATGATTTTGGTCAGTTTTCCGTATGCCAGTTGTAGTTTTCACTTAAAATGTTGTATATTTCAAAGAAAAGTGAGACACTTTGAGTGATGCTGGCCACACCGCGCCACGTATTTAGGCGGAGTTGAATCATAAACATAAAAAATTACCCATGGATAGTTTTCCTAAAGTTTTAATAGAATCCGAATATGGTTGGTCGGTTTTCCGTATGTTAGTTGTTGTTTTCACTTAAAATGATGTCCATTTTAAACAAAAGAGAGACATTTTAAGTGGTGTCGCCCACACCGAACCTCGGATTGAGGTGAAGTTGACTCGTACACATTAAAAATGACCCATGGATCATTGTTCTAAAGTATCAACACAATATGAATGCGTTTGGTCAGTTTTCCGAATGCTAGTTGTTGTTTTCACTTAAAATCCTATCCATTTCAAATAAAAGTGAGACAGTTTGAGTGGTTCCAGCCAAATTGGCTCTCAGATTGAGACGAGGTTGACTTTTACACATCAAATATGACCCATGTATAGTTTTCATAAAGTTAAAATAGAATCCGAATGCCTTTTTTTGGTTTTCCGTATGTCAATTGTTGTATTCACTTAAAATGATGTCCTTCTGAAACAAAAGAGAGACACTTTGAGTAGTGTCAGCCACACTGTGCCTCGGATTGAGGCGGGGTTGACCCTTACATGTCCCAAACGATCCATCGATCGTTTTAATAAATTATTAACAAAATCCAAATGTGTTTGCTCAGTTTTCAGTATGCGAGTTGTTTTTACTTAAAAGCATATCCATTTTAAACAAAAAAGAAACTTTGAGTGGTACCAGCCACACTGTGCCTCAGATTGAGGTGGGGTTGACTCTTACACATAAAAAATGACCCTTGTATCCTTTTCCTAAATTATCAATAGAATCTGAATGCATTTTGTCGGTTTTCCGTATGTCATTTGTTGTTTTCACTTAAAATGATGTCCTTTTGAAACAAAAGAGAGACACTTTGAGTGGCGCCAGCCACACCAAACCTTGGATTGAGGCATAATTGACTCTTACACATTAAAAATGACCCATGGATCGTTTTACTAAAGTCTCAATAGGATCCTAATGCATTTGGTTAGTTTTCCGTATGTCAGTTGTTGTTTTTACTTAAAAGGATGTCCATTTTAAATAAAAGAGAGACATTTTGAGTGGTGTCGGCCACACCGCACCTCTAATTGTGGAGGGGTTGACTCATACACATAAAAAATGACCCATGGATCATTTTTTGAAGTATAAACACAATATAAATGTGTTTGGTCAGTTTTCTGTATGCCAGTTGTTATTTTCACTTAAAATCCTGTCCATTTTCAATAAAAGTGAGACAGTTCGAGTGATACCAGACACACCATGCCTTTTATTGAGGTGGGGTTGAATATTAAACATCACATATTAACCATGGATCATTTTCCTAAAGTTTAAACAGAATATTAATGCCTTTGGTTGGTTTTTTTCATGTTAGTTGTTGTATTAACTTAAAATGATGTCCTTTTGAAACAAAAGAGAGACACTTTGAGTGGTGCCGGCCACACCGCTCCTCGGATTGAGGCGGGGTTGACTCATACACATAAAAAATGACCCATAAATATTTTTCCTAATGTATCAACACAATCCAAATTCATTTGGTTAGCTTTCCATATGCAAGTTTTTTTACTTAAAAGTGTATCCATTTTAAACAAAAGAAAGACACTTTGAGTGGTACTGGCCACACCGTGTCTTGGATTGAGACAGGGTTAACTATTACACATCAAAAATGACCCATGGATCCTTGAAATAAATTATAAACATAATCTGAATGCGTTTGGTCAGTTTTCCTTATGCTAGTTGTTGTTTTCACTTAAAATGTTGTCCATTTCAAATAAAAGTGAGACACTTTGAGTGGTATCACCCACACCGTAACTCAGATTGAGGTGGGGTTGACTCGTACATGTCAAAAATGACCCATGGATCATTGTGTTTAAGTATCAACACAATCCTAATGCGTTTGGTCAGTTTTCTGTATGCCGGTTGTTGTTTTCACTTAAAATCTTGTCCATTTCAAATAAAAGTGAGACATTATGAGTGGTGCTGGCCACACTGTCCCTCAGATTGAGGCGAGGTTAACTCGTACATGTTAAATATGATCCATGGATAATTTTCCTAAAGTTTAAATATAATCCGAATGCCTTTGGTTGGTTTTATGTATGTCAGTTGTTGTATTCACTTAAAATGATGTCCTTTTGAAACAAAAGAGAGACACATTGAGTGGTTCCGACCACACCATGCCTCGGATTGAGTCGAGGTTGACTCTTACAGATAAAAAATGACCCATTGATCATTTTACTAAAGTATCAACACAATAAGAATGTGTTTGGTCAGTTTTCCATATGCCAGTTGTGTTTACTTAAAAGCGTATCAATTTTAAACAAAAAAAGACACTTTGAGTGGTACCGGCCACACCGTGCCTTATATTGAGGAGGGGTTGACTCCTACACATCACATATGACCCATGGATCGTTTTACTAAAGTTTGAACAGAATAAGAATTCCTTTGTTCAATTTTCTGTATGTCAGATATTGTATTCACTTAAAATGATGTCCTTTTGAAAGAAAAGAGAGACACTTTGAGTGGTGTCGGCCACACCACGCCTCTTATTGAGGTGGGGTTGACTCTTAAACATAAAAAATGACCCATGTATTGTTTTCCTAAATTATTAACACAATAAAAATACATTTGGTCAATTTTTTGTATGCGAGTTGTTTTTACTTAAAAACATATCCATTTTAAACAAAAGAAAGACACTTTGAGTGGTATCGACCACACTATGCCTCGGATTGAGGCGGGGTTGAATCTTACCCATCAAAAATGACCCATGGATACTTGTAATAAATTATCAACAAAATCCAAATGATTTTGGTCAGTTTTCCATATGCCAGTTGTTGTTTTCACTTAAAATGTTGTCCATTTCAAATAAAAGTGAGACACTTTTAGTGGTACCGACCACACTATGCCTCGGATTGAGGTGGGGTTGACTCGTACATGTCAAAAATTACCCATGGTTCCTTTTACTAAAGTATCAATAGAATATGAATGCGTTTGTTCAGTTTTATGTATGTTAGTTGTTGTTTTCACTTAAAATGTTGTCCTTTTCAAAGAAAAGTGAGACTCTTTGAGTGGTATCGGCCACACCGCACCTCAGATTGAAGAAGGGTTGACTCTTACACATCAAAAATGACCCATGGATTGTTTTCCTAAAGTTTCAATAGAATACGAATGCATTTTCTTGGTTTTCAATATGTCAGTTGTTGTTTTCACTTAAATTAATGCCCATTTTAAACAAAAGAGAGACATTTTGAGTGGTTTCAGACACACCATGCCTCAGATTGAGGTGGAGTTGACTTTTACATATAAAAAATGACCCATGGATCATTTTACTAAAGTATCAAAACAATCCGAATGCGTTTGGTCTATTTTACGTATGCCACTTGTTTTTTACTTAAAAGCATATCCATTTTAAACAAAAGAAAGACACTTTGAGTGGTACCAGCAACACCGTGCCTCAGATTAAGGCAGGGTTGACTTTTACATGTCAAAAATTACCCATGGATAATCATCCTAAAGTATCAATAGAATCCAAATGCGTTTGGTCGGTTTTCTGTATGTTAGTTGTTGTTTTCACTTAAAATGTTGTCCATTTCAAAGAAAAGTGAGACACTTTGAGTGGTGCCGGCCACACCGCGCCTCAGATTGAGGTTGGGTTGAATCATACATGTCACTTGGGAGTTTTTAGTTCCTTCATGTGCAGATTGAATACATATGTGAGTCTAATCCTATCATTGATTCCTCTTTTTGATTAGGGTTTGCACTCTTATCTCATCTTCTTCTGAAGCTCTAAAACCCTCTTTTCTATTGGGATTTAGGGTGAATCATGAAGAGAGAATATATTGGGATCTGGGGTCTAGGGAGGAGAGTTGGGGGGGGGGGGCTATCTGGGGGGTTAGTCCGAGGGGCTATCCGTGGTCCAGGGAGGATGGTGGGGGGGGGGGGGGGCTGTCCGGGGTCTAGGGAGGATGTTGAGTAGTCATGCATATTTAAAATGGTGTTTCCCCTAATCTAAAAATATAATCATGTAGTTTATCTAGGTACCCAATGGTATCTCGAATAATGTGTGAGATACAATTCATGTAGGTGGCCACTAAGAGGTCTATAACTATCCAGTATATTTATATAACATTTTAATATAAAGATATGATAAAGTAAAGCGACAACTAAAAAAAATCTAAAAGGGTTTTTTATGGTTCTGGAGAAAAAATATTAAAGGGTTTTCTGTGAATTAGTTTCATTAAGAAGGTAGAAGTACTATAAGGGAGAAGGAGAGGTCCCACCGAGAGTTCCCTTTATAGATATTATATTTATAAAGAACATTGGATTGTACGGTTAAGTATTTCTTATTTCTTCTGTGAAAAATAATTAGGGACCACATACTATTTTGAAAAGTTGAAGAAGATACTCCATATGTTCTATTGTGAAAAGGATAAGTGAATAGTCTGTCATTTTATATATATATATATTTTGATAGAAACATGATACATACTTGTTATGTAAAACACATAGTGTACAAAAATTAACATGAATAAGATCTTCATGTTTGACATGATCTTAATGAAAGGAGTAATTTTCATGAAATACTATGAATAAATATTAAAAAAAATTTCTTATGAGTTCATATACATGAATATGTAATATTTGGAGAATTGAGATTAAAAAAATAACTATGAATATTTAAAATTAGAACACAAGAAAGAGACCATTCCCTTATAAATGTATATGTGTAATGAAAACATTAACTGGAAAATGTGTACATTGATGTAGTGATTTGATTACACAATTTGTGAAAGGAGTATTGAATCATAAAATTTTCCAAAATCCCTAGAAATAGGGAAAAATGACGTGATCTTTTGAAATAGTGAAATAAATGGAGAAATTTTGAGAATAGAAGGATATCCTTAGCTAATATGGGAAGAGGTTGAAGGAGTCTAACCTAAATGGGGGATTTGCAGCTGATTGGATGGAAGAGGTTCACCTGGGTAGCTGCTTCTGGGAGTCAGAAATGTGATTCTATAAATGGGGCGTGTCTGGGAGTCGGGGGTTCTGTTAGTGTGAATTGGGGGTGGGGGGGTGGGGGTTCCCAATTATTTATAAAAACTGTTGGGAAAAGTATGGATTTCCCAACAGTTATTAAAAATCATTGGGAAATCCCTCCCTAACCACACCTTTACCAATGGTTTATTAAAACCATTGGTAAAGGACATATTTACCAATGGTTCTTTTGAACTATTGGTATAGAAGTGTTGAGAAAGATATCCTTTTCAGTAGTGAAAGGAGGTTTCTATAAGAGAAGGTAATTGTCTCAACAAAGCTCTTTAATATTCTTTATTATTTTTACACCTTAAATTATTTATTAAAAATCACAATATAATAACAAAAATATATCCCATATACTTAGATACTATTATGCTTATGGAATAATATTTATCCATCTCCTCCTCTATCAAATAGGAAACAAAATCGTCGATTGTGTGTCTGACAGACTACCACCTCGCGAACCGATGTTACTCATTTTCCCAAAAAACATCTCAATACTGTGTGTAATTTTAGATTAATGTATATATATATATAATATTTATGATATTATTATAATTATTAAAATATTATATCAAATATACCTTCATAATTTCCATTTTGTTAAAAATATGATAATGTCCCTTGTGTGTATGGTGGACTACCGTTATGTGAAGTGATGCGATTAATTTCTCACTTATGATTTACATGGAAGGTAATAAGGATAAATATAATAAATATATTTGATATATATGAAATGATATTAATTATTTAAAATTAATATACCATCCACTTTCTTACCCTTTGACTTGTTAAGGCAATGATATCGTTGCTTGTGCGTACATACAACCTACCATCTCCACGAGGTGATATAATTCATTTTCCATGTCCAACCTTAAAGAATGATTATAAAAATGTATTTAATGATTAAATATGATAATAATACAATTTTATAATTATAGATATGATATAACATTATAATATGATTAATATTCAGAACTTTCATGTTAAAACATGAAACAGAAAACAAGGTAGTTAGCACCCATAATAATAGTAATAATGAAAGATTATTAAAAAATAGGTGAAAAGATGTTATGAAATAATATTATATGATAATATAAATATTAATATGATTTTTTATAAATTAATAAAATTATATTATATAGAAGTTTAAATATTGTTCAACTAAAAGGAAGTGAGGGGTAAGGGATTTCTATCTCCTATTTATTTCTAGGATACACCTTCTATATTCACAACTTGTTTCTTTTATGTGGTGTATATACTGAAACTTTTAAATTTTATATAATTAATATAATTATTTTCATTATATTTACTATTTAATATGATGTTATTCTTTATCGAGGCTTACGATTCAAAAGACTACCAAAACAGTTAGGGAGTTCGTCTAAATTTATCTTCATTGAGGTATATTATATTATTATACACCTAATTTATTTTATATGGTGTATATAATAAACATTAGACATATAATATCCTGATTTATTAATAATTAATTTTATTTTATGTTTCAATTTGAATTATTTCATACAAGGTTATTTGGATTAAAAGATACCAAGTGGTAATGAATTTCATAGTACAATTTATTTTTATTAGGTTATATTAGTTTATCATTTTCTTTGATATTATAAGATTATGTGTGTAATGAATTTTGAATATTTTATGTTTCGTATCCAATTTTTAAATTTGGATTTACATTTTATACGAAAAATTTATCTATTTCTTAATTATCACTTCAATGTTATGATCTTTTTAAGGGTTTATTTTACAAATTATTTTAATTGGGATTTTTTATGCATGAATTTTCAATCAAGGAAATTATTTAATAATTAGCTAATAAAACAATTTAATTTTATTATATTCTAGTTATTCATGATTTTTTCAATAAATAGTACCATTTTTTGCACTCTTTATTACTTAAAATTATTGATAATTGTTTTTAAATAAAACTCGACTTCATTTTTCTCATCAGTTGAAAATCTTTTTTCTTATAAAACCATGTTTTCTGAATTTTTTTTCAATTTTTTTTTTAAAATTATCCAAATGATTTATTAAATATATTTTTACCCATGATTGACTTTTTAATTTTTTTTTGAAAATAATATTCATATCTTTTTCAATTTAAGGCCCATTTGTATTTTTACCAAAAACGTGAAAGAAATATTTATTTTAACATATATATAATGTACAAAATTTCCTACCATCACAAACACTCAATATTTTAAAGATTAATTTATAGGTTTAAAAGGTTATTTATAAATTAAATTATTTTAAAAATATTTTTTTAGCTTTTAGTTTTAAAAATATTTTCAAACTAAAAAAGGATTTTTTCCTCAAAAATGTTTTTTGTGACATTTTATGGTATTTTTATTCATCAATGACAAAACACTTTATTTTTATTATACTAAAATGGGGATATGTTTTATTGATACCATGCTTACTATTTATATGTATGGCTTATGATCATTTTGTCCAAGGAAAATATTGAATTTTACTTTCTAGATTTATTTTTATAGTCATTAACTTTCCCTTTAAATATTAACTTTCCTGTGATAATTGGATATTAATTTTTTTCTAAATATCCATATTATTTATCACCGAAATTTTTATTATTTAAAAGGTATATCATTTCTACATATTACATTCTACATTGAAAGTTATTTAATTTTATGGGTAAATATTGTTAAATCTACATTCTTTACTCAATAAAAATATTTAATGATAAGACATATTATTCATGAATTAAATCGATTAGTTGATATATGAGGAATGATTTCTATATGAAGTGATAGGTAGGTCCTAGTTATAGATATCTCCTAGATTCATCAATAGTATAATGAGATGAATCAATTAGATAACCTTAGTTAAATGTATTTATTGTGTATAATTACCGATAAGTTTTAAAATGTCTTATGAAAGGTCTTGAAAGTAGAGGTATCATGATTCCTCAGATCATGATGTCCAATAATTAAGAATTTACTTTATTAATAATTAAATTATTATTATCCATGACATTTTTCAATGTTATTATCTATGGATTCATTTCATTCTTAGTTTATTGATTAAATGACATGTGTTTTCATTAGTTTAACTTTCTATTTTGATCATTCCTTATCTAATCACGATAGTTAAGTTATTGATTAAATTACATGTGTGTTAAAATATTTACCTTTCCATATTGATTATTCATGATATAATCTTGATAGTAAAATTATTTAAATGGAACATGTGTTTATTTATTTAACTTTCCATGTTTATTATTCTTATTAATTCATCATAGCTTCCGGTTTACATAACTCTTAACGATCATTTGAGCTCATCCTTATTTTGTTTCATTTTTTAGGAATCTAGGAAGTGTACTATGAATGATATGCGGGGTATTCTTTAAGGAATAACGATATTATTAAAAAAATATAGAATTTTTATTTTAAATGTAATGAAATATTTAAGTATGTATCTAGTTTACCAAGACTACTAAACTATTTGATCCTCTAGGATGCGATCACTTGCATCTTATGACAAAGTAGTAAAGTAACCACCAAATCTGAGCTACCGGAGTCAGGGAATTTACACAAAATCTATTATACCCATGCTAAGATAATTAAATCAGTATAAATAAATTTTATCATTTTTATGGAATAAAAATATATATATTTATCCCATCCATTCGAAAATTAAAAACATCTCCCATGTTATGTGTGGACTACCACCTACACAATTGACACATTTCATTTTCACCGCCACCTTACATGGATGGTTATAAAAATGGTTTAGTAGATAAATATTATATTTATACAATGATTAAGATTATGAAAATATAAATTTTACATTATATTGATAATAATAATAATAATAATAATAATAATAATAAATGGTAATCATAAAATGTAACTACCTAAAATGAGCATGCCAAAACACTTTGTAAAAAATAAATTCTTACCATTTAATTTAATTTATCTTATTTATCTAACTATTATTGAATATAATTTATCAATTTAATAAAATTATTTTTAAATAATTAATTTTTTATATAAATGATATTTTCACTACACAATAACATGTTCTTACTCATTCAACTATAAAAATATATTTTTATTTGTGTTGGTTTTAAGATCTACATGAACGATGTTATAATGTTTATGAAAAAAATGATTATAAAAACTTATATAATGGTAATATTATATAATAATGATGAATTTAATATTTATTAATTATTACTTAATGGTTATATAAATTTTTTTATTCACTAATAGAATAAATTCTTTTTATGGAATTGAAATTTCTTAAAAATGATATTTTTAAAATTTCCGTGTGAATCATCACTACAAGTTCTATAAAGTGACCATGGAACTATATAAATATATCAACCAAATAATATAAACTTCATGAAAATTATAGAAATGATGAAATAATAGACATTAATTGATGAAAAAAATCATTACACTGAGATAGAGAAAGAACAATCAAACTACTAACAATCGATAGTCAATATTAATTGAATCTAAGTAATAAATATGTAAAAAATAAAAATAATGGTTAATATAGAATATAATACACATGAATAAGGTTATAATGTAAATTATTAATGATACTTAGTTTATTATATAGGAATTTAAATTATTTATAATCATGAAAGGATTCAAGGTAAGAGTTTCTTTGCCTCAATTTCATATTCCTTGAGACTTGTTTCTTATTACATACCAATTTACTTTTATATGGAATAAATAAAAACTTACTTAATTATTATATCTTAAATATTTTTTTACTCTTGGGAGTTTCAATTTCATTTAACCCCTACCTCTTTATTTTTATTCGATTCATATATTACCTATGTCGTAGGGGTTGTTATTAACTTAATTTACACCCATTAAGTTATAACCTTTATTCTTGAAATCCATCATTAATAGTATGTTTTCTAAACTATATGACAATATAATATTATACTACTTCTTTATTTTATGTGGTTTATAATTCTTTATGATAATTAACCTCCCTTTGGTTTATAATTCAACCAAATGTTTTTTTGTATGAGAACTTGTCTCTATCTCTTCTTAACAGCTGTGAATCTTTCTATTTCTTGTCCATATTATTTATATTGTTTTAATAATGTTATTCTATATAATTCAAAGATTTATTAAATTTACTTTATAAAATATTTCAATTTATTTAATTTTTTTAAAAGGAATATTTTTAGCATTATCCACATGGGTTATTTTTGAGTTTCTTTATTAAATTGTAATAAAATATTTGTTTTAACATCCTCCATGTGAACACATTTTCCCACCATCATGAACGTTATTCATAATTAATATTTCCTTCCTTATTTCTAGGATTTTTTAAAGAAAATCATATTCCAATTATTTTATTAATTTTTAATTTTAAAAATAATGTTTAGTGTTTTAAAATAATTAATAAAGGGATTTCATCCAAGTTATGTATATTTTGACCTTCCACAATAAATTTCTTATCATTAAATTTATTTTATGTAAAGGTTTAGTTATAATTATAAATTGGGTCTAGAGTGTATTAGTAGAATTCACAGGTATAAATATAAATATATATTTACATATTATAATTTCAGAAAAGTAAAAGTGCATGGTTTTTTAATAATGACATCCCTATTTGGATAAAAAAAATTTAACATAGGATTTAGTACAAATGCACCTAGGGGTAATAAACTTGAAAGATGTTGGTTGGGTGTTAACTAAATCTTAACATAGTGAAAAACTAATTGGCCTAACTACACAAGTTTTTTAACCTCTTAGGGAATATTATTTGGATATTTCACATGATTCTTTATGAACCACTAAACTTGTAATATCAAATGATCAAACTCTTAATCCCTTCTTATGTGATATCATTCAAAAGTTTTATGTAACCCATATATTTTAGAAAGTATTTTTCATCTATGTTAATATTTTTATTGTTTCTTATGCTTCAATGGGTATATATTCTAATGACACTATCCACATTATTTCTTTGAATGGATTGTGATAAGATCTTAAGGATGTTTTTTATAAAAAACATTTATTTCTCAGGAGTTAGTTAAGATACGATGAAGTTATAAATTCTATAATGTTATTAGGAGTTCAATTTGTAGCATTAATATATTTTTTGATGGATTGAACATATTATTTCCACCTTAAAAATTTATAGTTCATACCTCACATTGTTTATAAAATTTATATTCTCTATCACTCTCCATCTCTCTATTGAATATATTTTATCCTTCTTGTCCATGATATTTAATATGATGAATATATTATATATCAATCTCATTATTTAATTAACCATATATCTATTACACTATATGGTTTGAACAACTTAAAAACTTAAGGGTGTTTACCAGGAAAGTTATTCTATTTATTAATTATGGGAATTATCAACAATCTGCATACTTGTTATTTTAGTATGAATAATTATTGATTATTAATTAAAGTTCAATATTTATTTTTTATTCATTCATTTAATATGATGAATGCCTAAGAAATATTTAGTGATGGGTGGGGCCATAAATTATATATACCCTCAATGCATCAGTAGGTCTAATAATAAAAACTAACTTGGGTATTTGGCATATGAGTAACCTTTTATGTATGTTGTCTTGGTATGAGGCCTCAATGGTAAGATTAAGATGTTCGACATTATGGATTTCATCATTATACTATTAGTTATTTAGGTTTGTATGATTATTTATATTATTATTTTACAGATGGATTTATTTCATTCTCAAGTTATTACTAACATGACATATTTTATTATTATTTATTCCTACCAAATTAATTGAGTTTTATTTTTATTTAATAGTTTCCACTGTATGCTACCCTTACCGAGTGTTTTATCTCACCCTTATTATGTTTCCGTTTCCTTAGGTTGTGAAGAAGAGTCATTTTAATGATATTTTTATAAGAGAAATATGTGTAGATAACTTTTTTGTAGATATTGAATACTTATTATGGAATAAGTAAATATAGATATAGTAGAAAAATGTACATTGGTTGAGAAAGATATGGGTTTTGTTAAGTAATGGTTTTTTCCTAATCCTCTAAATTTATAAACATAACAATTCCATGGGTATATAAGTGACTCAATAATTTATTATTATTTTGTAATTATCGATAGTTAGAATTGGGTCTCATTATTTGGTTTCAAATTTAGTATGAAAATAATATGTTTTTAGAACTATATCTAGGAGTATGGGTTTGAGGAATCTTAGTTTCTCACACTAAAGACCCTAGTGTATCTTAACAAATGGTAACTATACATTGGTTATTTCATTGGATTTGTTTCACTCTAAAGTGATATAATTGGTTTTTTGAGTTGAATTAAATTTCTCTCTTATATTTTTCTAGTTAAATGGAAAATGGTAAGAATCTGAGAAAGAATCATAGCTCTAAAGGAATATATATTGTGTAATATTTTTTTGGGAAAAGTGAGGTTTAGATGGAAGAATCAACAATATCTATTAGAAAATATGAATCCACTAATGATTAGGAGATACAAAAGGGTATAAAGTGTTAAAATTTACACTTAGATGAGGAGATAGATTAATAGATTAAAAAATAAAACATGAAGTTGAAGGATGAGAAAATGTATCAAGAGATCCATGTCAATGAACTGAAAATTAAATTTAAAAAATTGAAAGGACTGAATAAGAGAATTTTTATAGTGGATTTGAGTATAAATAATAATAATTAATCCCAAGATAAGAAATTAGAGTAAATACATTCCAATTTTTAGAGTGTAAAACTTTTCCAATGAAAAGAGCATTGACTCTAGAGAGGTTCAAAATACAAGGGCCAAATATGATGAATTGGATACAAACATGGTATAATTGGATGAGGAGAACCAAATTATTAAGAAAGTATAAGTGTCCTTGAATGAAGATATTATAAAAATTTGTTGAAATATTAAGAGTCAAAGTAACTTAGTTTGTGAAATTTTACATGAAATAGAGAAATAAATGGAAATTGAAAATAGTTTAAAACTAGAATTCCACCTATTAAGATAAAACATGATGAGGAAATGAAATATGGAAAGGAAGATAGTTCAAAGGTGAGAGTGATGAATTACCTTATAAAGGATATGAATGATAAGATAAAGTATATTTAATGAAGGATTAAAACCATAAATGAAAATTATCCAATCTATACCATAGAAACAACTATTAGTGGATTCAATAAGGGTAGAAATATTGAATCTATGAGACAACATAAGATTTTTACTATATCTAGAATATAATTCTACCATAATAATTTTTCTCTAAAATTATATTATTTTATAATCATAGGACATACCATGAGTAAATGTAATAAAGCCTAAGGGATTAAAGGTGGTAATAATTTGGATATAATAACATCTCATCTGAGGTATGATTATAAGAGGTATTATTTTGATGAGATATGTTTTATATGTCTTAACCACAGAGACATGGATAGGAATTTTAGAAAGGTAATATATAGATATGTCACAATAAAACCCTCTAGTCCTATAAAAAATTGTAAGAGAGCATACATAATAAAGAATCCTATTATTCCAGAAAGTAGGTTCACTATTTTGGAAGAAAGTAATGGATCTCAACAAAAGATGTACCAATAACCAAAATAAGTTTACTTATAACATACCTCCTAAATAGAATAAAAACTAGTTTGTAGAAAAAAGGTTTAAGAATCTCTATCCATGGTAAATTACGAAGAGTAACTAAATAAAGGACCACTAAGTATGAACAACACTAAGGTGGCTCTCATGGATATTAAGGAGGAAAAAACAAAGCATGTCTAAGTGATCTCATAAGAACCATTATAAGAAAATAGATAAATACTGATGGAAGAGCCCTCCTATAGAGGAAAAATCATGATAAATGATGAAATTATAAGGAATCAAAGGTGGAAACATGAAACAGTGGGATTAATCTCACAATGGATAAAAAGAAAAATCTAAGAAAGGAAAAGATCAAAGAAAACATCCAATATGACGTTTGTGTAAGTGGAAGAACTCAATAGATAACCTTTAGTAAGGGATTGAAGAGGATAATCATAGAAAATAATCTATAAGTAGAGAATATTAATGAGTTTATGGAATTACTTTCCTCAAATTTGAAATGGTTAAATGTAAAGTTTAATAATGAAGGGTTGGCCCACCAGGACTAACCACTTTACTCAACTTGAGGAAAGTTTTAAGATCACCTATCCATATGTATTCAAATATTATTAACTATTGTTGATGTATTTTGTGTTTTGGGAGAGATAATATTTATGGGGAAGTGACATTAAGATATGTAAAAAAGAAGTTATGACACACTCCAAAGTTCCAAATTAGAATTAGAGTAGCACAAGTTGAAATCTATTGAAGTTGGAACTCCATGTACACTAGTACAACAAGAAGCATTAGAGTAATAATTTTTTGATTCACAATGGGAATAATGGTCTAGTATAAGTAATGGTTTAAAAAACTTATATTTAATTGATATAATATTTTAAATATAGAATATGCCATCCCTATGGAATAAGAATAATAAAAAATATTTATTATTTATTTGTTTTGATCTAAAAATTCATTTAACATGTGATATTAGTTGTTTTTTAGGATATTAAAGGCTTATAGGTGAATTAATTTAATACTATATATTTAATCTATATTTAGTGATGAATCTGAGATATTCATGGGGAGTTTTGAGATGAAGATCCAAAGATGGTACCCCCACTATCCAAGGAAAGACACCTAGTGAAGCAATTGTAGAAATTTTTTCTTAACAAAGTGGTATAAATTTGAGTTTAATAATTGGTTTTAATATTAGTATCTAGAGATGATTTTAAAATGTAAAATCTATTATGAATCAACCACTATGTAATTCATGTTTATAAACTAATGGTTTTTGAGTTCACATGAAGAGTTCCTTGAAAGAATAAGAAAATTGCGACTCCATGTATCTAATGAATGTAGGTGGAGTAAAATGGAAAATAGTTATTTTATTAGCATGATCTATTGTTTACTTCCTTGATTCTAGAGTTAATAGTCTTAGAGGTTATGTTAATGGATCATTTCCAAGTTTGAAAATCACTCACTAAAATTATTTGAGGATGAAACCACAGTTAGATATTTTTTTTAGATCCTAAAAGGAAAATATGGAATTATGGTTAACAATTAGTGTTTATTGTTAAACAATTGTTAATAAAAAGATTTGAAACTACACTATCCCTATATTTTATTGAAAAATGGAGAGCTTATTATCTACTAATATAATTCAAGGACTGCATTGACATAGGGGTGGAATATTTAACTGATGGTTCCCCATAAAAAACGAATTATTATAAGTGGAATCATAGAAAGTGGTATCAAGTGTTGTCCACAAATACTTTATAAGTGTTATTAAGGAAGTTGATCATGTGTTATTTTATATAAATATTATAGGGGGATAATTAAACCAATTAATAATTCCTCATATCAAGAGGTATTTTTTGGTATTAATGTCAAACGGGGAGAAGAAGTTTTCCCAACACTCCAAGGGAGAGTAGGAATCATTATTATTATATTAATAGTAATTTTGGATATGATCATGTTTCCAAAAAATCCTAAGGGGAAGATTTTTGGAATCCAATTGATGATTAATCTTGGATGGTGTTGGTTTTTTTCAACATGTGTTGGATTTAATTGGAAACCACATTGATAAATCTAGGTTAGATTTTTTATATTGGTATTAGAATTATCATTATGAGATGAAATGAAAAATTGTAATTAGGTATTTTTTAGAATAAGTATAGAGATATAATATGAGTTCTATCTATAGGATAGAAACCATGCTACGACACCTTTGATAACACTATGGAAGATGATCATTGAAAATCAATAAAGATAGGGTGGAACCATGGATTTGTAAGACTTATATTCACATTGTGAGGAGTATGATCACTATACTACATGGATAAGCTATAATAATCAAGTTTCTAGGGGATTTCCTTATGGGGAGAATTGATTCATGAAATTTTAGGTTATATCCTGATGAATTTCTATAAGGATTATTTTACAGAAAATAAAAAGTTAGTAAGGTTAATTTTTAAGACTTTATAAGATTCCTTAGGGACATTATAAGTTCCAATAATATAATATATGATGTGATGAGTATGATCATTCCATGAAATATATTTTTTGAATAAATTTGGAAAAGTAAAATGGTACATATAATGTTTTATTAGAGGGATGTGGATTCCATTGTCAAAATTCAAGAAAAGAAGAAGTCACATCATGAATAAATAAGGAAATTGAAATATGAAAAAAATACCATTTAATAAGGTTCATTAGGGGATTGGTAAAGTCCCTCAATCATTTTTTATGATTCCCATACTTTATTATTTTGAGGAACAATGATTATTCTGTGAAGAGAAGAGCTATTACATGATATATCTAGAGTATATTTTAGTGGATCTATGAAAGTGAGGATTGTACTATGAGAAAAAAATCATAATAAGATTGTATATAGTTGGATTTTGGTGATTCTATCTAGGTGAATCCCACATCATGAGTGAGGAGTGGCACCATGAGTGGATCTGGGTGATTTTTAGTGGTTTTGATTATTTAGAGACTACTATAATGTGGAAGGATGTTCAATACACAACATGTAAATAGTAATAAGTGTTTGAACCTTTGGGGAAAAGGTTAAATATATAACCAATTAAATATAATATATCTATTGGATTTGGTGGATATGGTTGATGTATTTAAATTATGTATGCAAAATTCTTACTCAAATTATGAAATTTTATTGATTTTAAATGGATTTTCACAAATATTAATTTATCTAAATCATTAATGAGAATTTAAATTTTAAAATAACATTTTGAGTAAAATAAAATAAATCTACATTTTTATAAGGATCTTGATTAAGGAAAAATAAATGTCTTATTTGATGATTTTTAACTAAGTATTTTTTATATTTTTAGAAAAAAGGGATTTAATCACTACCCATGAAGGATACCTACATGTATGGAATAATAAATAAGACCATGAATGAGTCACACAATAAGTATAGGTGGTCCAAAGATTGACTTTGGGAGGAGCTGATCCCACATGGGCCAGCATAGGATAAAGGGAAGCCTAACATGGGTCAATACATAGATAAGATTTCCAAGCCAATTTTCCATTGAATAATTTATGAAGGAGGCCCCAAAAACCTATGATTTTTAATATGGGGATCTCATTTATTGGTGAACTGTGCACTTAATCTTAAAACTATGCTACATAATTCTTAGACACACATCCCTCCGCTCGAACAGACTACACCACTTGATGCCTCATCAAATAATTGGACCACCACTACATATGGTTGAAAAACTCCATTGTTGTAGATTCTAAACATGGAATTGAGCTACAAATATACTAAAAAAATTTAGTAACAACATGGCTGGACTCATGGATCGTATATGAACACTCTAAGTACAAAAAAAAGGAGGAAAATCCTTTTCATAAAATGATTGATGAAAAAGCCTTCACTACACTGTAGTTAGACAACCCATGATAGATATGGAGACTATAAGGGTGAAAATCCTTATTGGACATGCTTAAATCCTTGTAATATTAGAAATATCCAATTAAAATTCACAACTCTATATTGAAGAACCCATGGTCTAGGTACTTCCATGTGTGAGGAATATTTTAAATAGGCTAAACCACATGGTGTTGTGCGTGCTTATGGTCAACATGAAGAGGTCAAATCAAAATGACCACTAAAATGACATGTTTGTAATAGTGTTTGACATAAACTATAATAATATATAATAATGGTGAAGATGAGTTGAAATGTCCAATAAAACGGCTAAAAAATCTACCACATCGTGGACTTGGTAAAAAAAGGAACTGGAAACGTGATGTCGGGAGATTTTAGGGGTATATTTTGTGATTTGAGGTCATAGAAATTAATTAATGACTAAAGATAATTACATAAATATATTTTTATATTCAAAAGGAAAAACTAATGGAAATTATTTTCTTATAAATATAGGATTCTAAGATGATTCTTAAAGGGGTTCGACCACCAGGGAGGTAATTTGTAGGTTAATATTTTTTTGTCTATTTTCATTATGGTGTTATTATTTTATGTAATTATGAATTTTATATTATTTAAATTTAATTATTTATTTAATATATATGTTATCTTATATTTCCTATAATTTTTATTCTATTCTATTTCCTAGGGTTCTCAGTTTAGTAATTGTTGGTGATTTTCTGATGATGATTGACAAGATCTATAGGGGAGAAATGAATTAGTTAAAAGGGATGTGTACCTCGTTTCTTGATTCATGTATATTTATAGAGTGTCTATATTTTATAGTATCATTTTTTTCTCACATGTTTATTTTATTCCTCGTTAGATCACAAATATAGTGTGTTTAATAATGAATAAACCTAGCATGATAGAGATAATTAATACAAAATCACCGAATTGGACTATTTTTCTTCTTAATAAATCAATTATTAATGTACTTTATCTATTTCAATTCATCTATCCATGATAGGTTTAATGAATTAAGTAGTTTTGGTAATAATTGACCATATTATTTCAATTATACTTATGGGTGAACATTTATTAATGTGGTTATTTTTTAAGTGAAGTCAAGATAATTTATTTAGAGAAACCGACCTTGGATTCTAATTCCTCTCTCATAATTTTTTATACATTTAATTTTATTTATTTTAATTAATTATTAAAGTAAATTAATTCAATCAATTTTTGTGTCATGATCCTAATAAGATCATGATTACCTATCATTCAGTCAAGAGTTTTCACTGTGCTTCCCTATTTCTGATGGGACTGACCTCAGTACTCATACATCATATACTACTTTCTATTAGCTTAGTAATTTGTGTTACCATTCATTATAAATTTTTGAATCAGTATAAACCCAAAGTAATTAATGATTCCTTATGAGCATATAAATTTTTGGAGTCATTTTTAGGGAGAATAAAAGCATAGCTTATGACTTGAGACCAATTTCTTGGGTCAAATTCTTTACTTTTCTCATTATATTTTCTAATTTTAGCTAAGGTTTTTTATATTTATGTTTTTATCTATTTTATGTGTTTAGATATTATGGTGGTGTACTAGATGGAATACATGATGGATCAATATTATTCCAAATCATCACTGGAGTACACCATATATCATGAGGATCCTACTTTATGGGAAACAAAATTCAAATTATTGGCCACTATAAATAATAAGTTGGGGTAATTCATATTTCTTTGGCTATGATGAATTCTAACCCAAAAAATGGAGTGAAATATAAAATTACCTTCACATAGGAGCTCCCAACTATCATAATAACCAAGGAGAATCTTGGGTTGAGCAGTACCAACAAGGAGATCTTTACTTTAAAAAAACCCAAGAGTAGAATTCTCAAGATTGGTTGATGAAATTTATCACAAAGATCATTGATGTTTTGTATAGGTGAATGGATAATCACAAGGCATATCTAATAGAATAATAATTCATCCTAAATTACCTTACCAAAATTTTTATGAAATTAAATTACCTATTGAATAACCTATGTGCACATTTTTATACAGGTAAATAAGAAGTAAAATAAGAGAAAGAGGTGGAAGAAGTCAAATATATTGAAGTAATAAAGTAATAAAAAATGTAAGAGGAAAAAATAAGAAAATTTAGTTATTGTTGAAATATATAAAAATGATGAATCTATAACTCATGAAGAAGTAAAAAAATTAGCCTCAGGAATCCTTTTTGTGCTTACAAAAAGAAGAAAAAGGATATATCTCTCTCTTATGATTGAAAAAAAGAAGAAAAGAAAAACATGGAGCTCATAATGTTGAGTCAATAAGGTTTTTCCTTATGAATTTTCCATTCCTTCTTGTTTTGAAAATCACAAACACCTTATATTTAAGGAAAATCGATTTTATAAGGAAGATCGCTTTTATAAAGAAAATTACTTTTATAAGGAAACTGCTTTTGTAAGAAAAAATACTTTTATAAGGAAATTGGTTTTATAAGGAAACTGCCTTTATAAGAAAAACTGCTTTTATAAGGAAACTACTTTTATAAGAAAAACTGCTTTTATATGGAAACTGCTTTTATAAGGAAAACTGCTTTTATAAGGGAACTGCTTTTATAAGGAAAACTGCTTTTATAAGGAAACTGCTTTTATAAGGAAAAATGCTTTTATAAGGAAAACTGCTTTTATAAGGAAAACTACTTTTATAAGGAAACTACTTTTTTAAGGAAACTGCTTTTATAAGGAAAACTACTTTTATAAGGAAACTGCTTTTATAAGGAAAACTACTTTTATAAGGAAAACTACTTTTATAAGGAAAACTGCTTTTATAAGGAAAACTACTTTTATAAGGAAAATTTCTTTTATTAGAAAAATTGCTTGTATAAGGAAAATTTATTTACTAAGGAAAATTATCCTTATCATATTTTCATTATCTATATCCATATATTTATTAAGTATAAGAATTAGATTTATTTTTGGTTAGACTCAGAATTTTCATTTTGCTTACACTCCGAACCTTCACTCCGAACTTTTTAGCTAATCTTAAAATGATGTCGTACTTTTTGTTACACTTGTTTTTTATAAAACGATGTTGTCTATTCCATTATAAACTAACCATTGGCTAAGTGACACATGTACAGGTCCCTCCGAATTTTAAGGAAGATATGACCATTGGAGGAGGGAGCCGACCTTGCCTATAAATAGGAGATCATTTGAAAGAGCTCTAGACAACTTATTCGACATTGTTCACACATGCTGTTGAAGTGATTTCTAGAGAGAGAGGATCTTATTAACTCTCAACTTCGTGTAGAATGTTCTAACTTCTTGTTTAAACTTTTCCTTGTGAATATTTTCTTCGTGCGACTTCGATTGTTGGTGATTAAATTCATGGGATTCCAGGTATAGGAAGACAGAGGTGCCGACTACCTTAAAGTTCGAGGGCTTCCTTGCTGAGGAAGATAGAGGTTCCAACTACCTTGAAGTTGAGGGCTTGCGGGGACAGTAAGATAGAGATTCCGATCTTCGTATCGAGGGCTTACCCTGGTGTGTGTAAGACTTACTTTCTTGAAAGTATAAATCAAGGGATCTTTATCCAAGGTTGTTGTATACCCTTCTCATTGGGTTAAAAGACTTATATCTTGTTACTTGTAGTTTCACTACTTGTTTTTCCGCTGCATATTGTATTGTAAGGAAATTATAACTTTCTTATACTTCCTTATTTGTACTCTGTTTCATTTAGATTCTATACGCTTTAAGGTAGAATCTCATATTGTAATCTTTAGTTAAGATTCAATTTCCGGATCCATATTTCCGAAACCTACTTTCGGAATCTCTTTCCAGTTTTAAGCAAGTACATAGAACTTGAAGTTTTTAACTTCATTCCTTATTCCAATTTTTCATTTGGTGTTAGAGGTGTTGTGAATTTTCTTAGTTTAACTTTGTTAAACTTAGAACTTTCCTTGTCTAAGGAAAATATAGTTATCCGTATCAAACTTTAACGGTTCAAAAGGAAATTTTTAAAGTGTAAAATTCACCCCCCTCTTGTATATTAAGCATCTACATCATTATTTTAATACTACAATTGGTATTAGAGCAGGTCTCTAAAATACTTATACTCACGAATAAGTTTTTCTTGCTCATTTTTCTTTTATTCTTCATATTTTCTTAGAAAGTTCTTTGTCATTCAGTTCTTTGTCATTCAGTTCTTTTTCATTCAGTTCTTTGTCATTCCAAACTTTTTCATTCCGAAATTTGTCATTACAAATTATCATTCTGAACTTTGTGGTTACGAACTTTTTCTACTAACAAGTTTGTGTGCCGAAGGTTATTCTAAGTATAACAGGAATCAATGTTGGCTCCATTGATAATCTAAATCCTACAAGACCACCAATCTTTGATGGTAATGATTATAAGTACTGGAGAGATCGAATGAAGACTTTTTTTTTCAATACTGGAGTTGACAACTTTGTTATGCTTACTGGAGATTATAAAATTCCTGATAAGGAAGTTAGAACTTTCACTAACCAGGAAAAGCAAGAGTATCAACTCAATTATAAGGTACACAATACCTTACTTTGTTCAATGACTAGAAATATATATAACCAAATTTCTTCTTGTGAAGCAGCTAATTGTATCTGGAAGAAGTTAGAGGTTACACACTTTGGAAATTCTAAAGTGATTGAGACTAAGAGAGCTATGTTTAGAGCTGAATACCATGTCTTGAATTTTCCGTATGGTGAACCAATCTGTAAAGTTTAACAGATATTTATGACTATAGTCAACAGTTTACAGTCTATGAGAGAAAAAGGTTTATATGATGAAGCACTTGTGGATAAGATAATTGATATTATTCCCAATGAGTGGGAATCCAAAAGAACAGCTATAGATGAGAATAAGAAGGTCACTAAAATTTCTCTTGATGAGCTATTCAGAACTCTTCTCCAACATGAAACAAGAATGAAGAAATATGCTTACAAAATCAAAAAGAAGAATAGAAATGGTCCTGTTGCTTTTACAACAACGTCAAATCAGATGAAAGCTAAGACTCTTGAGAGAGTAACCAGATCCAAGTCTAATAAAGTTATTTTCCAATCCAAATCTAGTGAGAGTGAAGTCTCTGAAAATGAGTTAGCAAATCTTGCCCGAAGGATGAACAAGATAGCTAGCCAAAGAAGTTTCCAATCCAAGTATAATAAAAAGGAAAGGAAAGATAGGAAAGATGGAGAAGTCACGTGTTATGAATGCAAGAGAGCTAGACATATTAGACCATATTGTTCTTTGCTCAAAAAGAAAGAAAGGAAAAAAGGCATTCAGACAGGAACATAAAGAAGTATTATAAAACCAAAGCTAAGAAAGTTCTGAAAGCTAATGATACATGGAGTGCCAGTAGTGGTGACTCTTCAGATGAATCTTGTGATTATGAATCTTCAGGATAGAAGAATCTTGGTCTTATAGCCAGACTACCTATTAATAATCATTGTTTTATGGCTAAGGTATGAAATGCTGAATCATTGACCAATGTTTCTTTAAATTCTAATGATAAAGAGTATTATAATTCTTCTAATGAAGAATCCTCTTCTGATGAAGATAATACTTTACCTACTTATGAAGAAGTTTCTAGGTTTTCTGAACTTCTTAGAATTGAAAATTATAGACTCAATAAAAAACTTGATAAGGAAAACTCTAGGAATAAAATTCTTACAAAAGAAATATCAGATCTTTCTAAAGATCTTGATAGGAAAAATGCTAATTTCAAAAGTATTTCAAAAAATCTTGAGGAAGTAAAATCTGAGAAGAACAAAATTTCTATAGAGTTAGAAAAAGTAATTTCCAAGAAAAGTGTTTTCAATCCCAGCTCTAGTTCTAAATCTAATGATTTTGAAGATAAAAACTTGGTTATAAAACTCAAGTCCAAAATTTTCTCCTTAAAGAAGTGTTTATCAAACTTTACCCATGGTAAGGAAAAATTTGATAAAATGTATTCCCAAATATGACCATTAAGAAATAAATCCGGATTTGGTTATACCCACGCAAAACCAACTTTTAGTAACAATTATTTTGTTCCTCAAAGTGCCCCATTTTGTACCAAGTGTCAATGTGGTGGTCACTGGGCAAAGAATTGTTCCTTAAACAAAACCCAATCTTTAGGTTTTCATAAGGAATATTTCTCAAAGAAGATGTGGGTACCTAAAATTTTGTTATCTGGAAATCTCAGATCCAAACAAGTTTGGATTCCGAATGTTTAATTCTTTTCTTGATTTCAGGAAAATAAAGATAGTACCAGCAACAACACATGGTACATGGATAGTGGATGTTCCCGGCACATGACTGGTAACAAAAGCTATTTTGAAAATATTATCAAAACCAAAGGAGGAAAGGTAACTTTCAGAGATAATGATAAGGGAGAAATTGTTGGTATAGGTAATATTGTTCTTCTTGGTAAAACCTTGATTTCAAATGTTATTTTTGTTAAGGGTCTTAAGCCCAACCTCATTAGCATATGTCAGTTATGTGATGAAGTATACCTTGTGAATTTTAGGAACGATAAGTGCTTAGTTCACAATTCCAAGGAAGTATTTATTCTCTCCGCCAATAGGCAAGAGAATGTTTACACTTTGAACCTAGAAGACCTTAGAAGTCATTATTTACCTTGCCTAAGTGCAATGGAAGATCATTCCTGGTTATGGAATAGAAGACTAGGTCATTGTAACCTTAGGAACTTATGTAAACTCTCTAAGAAGAAGATTGTTAAGGATATACCAGAGCTTAGGTTTGATTCTTCTAAAGTTTGTGATCCTTGTCAATATGAAAAGAAAAATAAATCTAGTTTTAAATCAATTGGTGAAGTCTCAACAACTGATGCATTACAGTTAGTGCACATGGATCTTTTTGGTCCAACACAAACTGGAAGTATTGGAGGAAAATACTATGTGTTTGTTCTAGTTGATGATTACACTAGATTTACCTGGGTCTCTTTTCTAGAAAAGAAGTCTGAAGCTTTTTATTATTTCAAAAGTTTTAGAGCTCAAGTTAAAAATGAGAAAAACCTTCCATTGAAAACTATTCATAGTGATCATGGAGGAGAATTTCAAAATTCTGATTTTGAAACTTTTTGTAGTATAAAAGGTATTACTCACAATTTTTCAGAACCTAGAAATCCTCAACAGAATGATTTAGTTGAAAGAAGAAATAGAATTCTTCAAGAAATAACTAGAACCATATTGAGTGAATATTCTATAGCTAGACACTTCTGGGCTAAAGCTGTAAGTACTTCTTGCTATACTATAAATCATGTTTTGATTAGACCTTTTCTTAATAAAACTCTTTATGAGTTATGGAATGACAGAAAACCAAGACTTTCCTACTTCAAGGTTTTTGGTTGCAAAGTATTCATATTGAATACTAAAGATAATTTACATAAATTTGCACCAAAATCAGATGAAGGAATTTTCTTAGGCTACTCCACAACTTCTAAGGCATATAGAGTTTTCAATAAAAATACTTGTATTGTTGAAGAAACTATACACGTAAAATTTGATGAGTCAGATCCTTTTGTTTTTAAATCATCCAAATATTCATCCTCGGATTTGTTTTCAAAAAATGATTGTCAACCTTTGATAGAATATTCTTCTGACAAGGAAAATGTTCGAGAAGATACTTTTGAAACATTTACCCCAGAAGACTTTCTACCCAATGTTGATGAAAAGGATTTTCAAAACCCAAACCAGATGTTTCTTAAGAATCATCCCAGTGATAGTATCATTGGGGATGTGAATCAACCTATAAGGAATAGAAGTTCCTTAAGAAATGAAATAGAACATCTATCATTTCTTTCCCAGTTAGAACCAAAAAGCACTGATGAAGCTTTAGGTGATGATGATTGGATCAAAGCTATGCAAGATGAACTAAATGAATTTGAAAGGAGTAAAGTCCGGACCTTAGTTGAAAGACCTAAGGAAACTTCTGTTATTGGGGTAAAATGGGTCTTCAGGAACAAATGTGATGAAAATGGAGTCATAGTAAGAAATAAAGCTAGACTTGTTGCTAAAGGCTATAATCAGCAAGAGGGAATAGACTATGAAGAAACCTATGATCCAGTAGCTAGACTTGAATCTATCCGTATTCTACTTGACTTTGTAGCATTCTTTAATTTTAAACTTTTTCAAATGGATGTGAAATGTTCTTTTCTTAACGGTTATGTTCAAGAGGAAGTTTTTGTTGAACAACCTCCTGGCTTTGAAGATACAAAACATCCTAATCATGTTTTTAGACTTACCAAAGCTCTGTATGGTCTTAAAAAATCCCCATGAGCCTGGTATGATAGACTCACTGGATTACTGCTTCAAAATAACTATGTTAAGGGAAATGTAGATCCAACCCTTTTTATAAAAAAAATATAAGAAATATGTTTTGATTATTCAAATTTATGTTGATGACATCATATTTGGTTCAACTCACCAATCTTTAACCGACTATTTTGCAAGACTAATAAAATCTGAGTTTGAAATGAGTATGATGGGTGAGTTAACTTTTTTCCTTGGTTTTCAAATTTCTCAAAGACCAAAAGGAACCTATATATCTCAACATAATTATATTAAAGATCTTCTTAAAAAGTATGTTTATGACAACACAAAGAGTATAAGTACTCCCATTGGTACCTCAAACTCTTTAGATCTTGATGAAGCTGGGAAACCAGTAGATCAAACATCATTTAGAGGTATGATAGGAAGTTTAATTTACTTAACAGCTAATCGACTAGACTTGATGTTCTCAGTATGATTATGTGCAAGATATCAATCTAATCCTAAGGAATCTCACTTAAAGGCAGTAAAAAGAATTTTTTGCTACCTTAAGGGAACCATGGATCTAGGATTATTTTATACCTCTGGAAATGATTTTGTTCTAAAAAGTTTTTCAGATGATGACTTTGGTGGATGCAGAATGGATAGAAAAAGTACATTTGGAACTTGTCATTTCTTAGGAGATTCACTAGTTTCTTGGTCTTGCAAGAAGTAACATTCTGTAGAACTTTCCACTGTTAAAGCTGAATATGTAGCAGCTGGAAGTTGTTGTGCTCAAGTGTTGTGGATGTAACACACACTCACAGACTATGGCTTGAGTTTTACTAAGACTCAAATATTGTGTGATAACACAAGTTCCATTTCCCTAAGTAAGAACCCTGCACATCACTCACGTGAAAAACACATAGATATTAGGAATAACTTTCTTAGGGATCACACACTAAAAGGAGATATCATTCTTAAGTTTATCGGAACGCAAGATCAACTTGATGATATTTTCACAAAATCATTACCCTCTGATAGGTTTGAATATATTAAAAAAAAGTTATAAATGATAACCGTAAGGTAATCATTCTTCATTAACTTCTTGTTGAACAATTCTCCTAACAGAAATAAACTCCTTTTCATAGGGGGAGTACATTTGATTATTAGTGTAACTAAATTTTTTCAAAGTTAGTTTTTCAAACTTTTCAGAACTAAAATTTCCGGAATGGGATTTTCTGGAACTGAATTTTTCTGAAATAAATATTTTCGTATTGAAAACTTCCAGAATGGAAATTTTCGTATTCAAAACTTTTGTACTGAGATTTTTGTACTGAAATATTCGTAGTAAGACTTCTGTACTGAGACATTCATAATGACATTCTCATATTGTAATTCTTATAATGTTTTTTATAATTCTTTTGGTATCGGGTTTTCCATACTAAGTTTTTCATAGTGTGTTTTGCGAACTATGTTTTTTTTGTAGTAAAGAAGAATATTACCCATTATGAATAATCCTCCTAAGACAATCCGAAAGGTATGTTTTCCTTACTCATGTTTTCATAATCATACTTTACTAGTTGGTATTTTCTTATATCTTGTCTTCAGATTATAGTTTTCTTAAATCTTTGTTTTAATAAAAAAACCTCAAAAGATCATATTCAAGTTTTCTTGAGAATTGGTTTTCAACCGTCAGATCTGATCTCAGTTTTTACAACCGTTCGATCAACCTAGGAAGATGAACCGTCATATCGTTGCCTATTTAAAGGGGACCCAAAATGGTCATCCTACATTGGTTTTTCAAGCTCCAGCATCCCGAAGCTCTGCCTCTTTATTTTAAAGCTGTTCCGATCTTCATCTATCTCCGTTCTGAACTTCTCGGAAGTCTTCAAGTATGAATGTCTGTGGAAGTAGCTTCTCAAGACATGTCAACCTCTAAGCCGATTTCTCAGTGGCTAGTTTATAGAGAAAGGTTGGTTCATCCTGATTTCTTCAACAATTATGATTCTATTATTTTCAAGAACATAAAACTTAACGGATGGGAAGATGTTGCTGCGTCTAAGCCAGGGAATCAAGATGAATTATATTCGGAGCTGCTTTTAGAGTTCTATGAGACGGTTTCCTTATTTAAGTAAAATAATAGGGAGAAATTGTCGTTTAAGTCTTATGGTAAGACTTATAACCTTTCTTATGCCAAGGCAGCCAGCTTGGTAGGACTGACTTATGAAGGAGAAGCTGAGTTCATCACTCATGCTTTTCCAGATTCAAAGGGAAGCTTCAACAAGCAAAAGGCATTGAAGACTCTCGGACTGTCAGATGACAAGGCTCCGAAGATTGCTAGTCTTTCTACGAATTTTTGGATTCTAGAATTATGGGTACAAGGCTTTATCGTACCGAGAAAGGGTGACAAAGACAGTTTGAAGAAGAGTGAGATCTATATTCTAGATTTTCTGATAAATATAAGGAAATTTAATCTGATTAGACACATTCTTATCACCATTGAGAATGTTAAGAAAGGGAATCTGAGAGCTCATATCATAATGTATCCAGCAATCATCTCAAAGTTAATAGTTCGATGCCTTGAGTCTTTCAAGGAGGCTTGCAAGTCTAAGCCAAGAGCCTGAAAAATTATGTTGGTGAGTGATGGAACTCTTAAAAGGATGAAAATTTCTTTCAACAAGAACACCGGTGAGTTATTTGATATGCCAGTTCAAGAAGAAGCAGTTCCAAAAGTTGCTGAGCCTGAATATTCTAAGCCAGTGAAGAGGAGAAATTTTAAAGAAGTTCAAGTTGAAGTAGAGAATCCTAAATATAAGGAAGTTCATTCCGCACCTCCAAAACCTAAGAAGAAGAAATCTTACCCTAATGAGGTAGTTGCTAAGTGGAGGGAAGTAAAAGAGAAGAGAGTGTAAGGGGAGCCTCAGTTTGTCTTGGACCCTGCGGAGGCTAAGGCCTTGAAGGAAAAGACAGCAGATGAACTAGAAAAACAAGTGAAACAAAAGAATCTTAAGAAGAAGATGTTTGAAGCTGAGGTGGTTCAGACATTATTGAAGTTTAATGAGATGGCCTCCGGAAACATTCCAGTTCCGAGATCTTTCTCTTTGGAATATCTACCTGAGACCCAGGAAGAAACTATGTCACTTTGGAGGAGGTAGTTTCTAAGCATGTTGAGGAAGTTGAGTAGTTTCCGGAAGTGGAAGAGGAAGAAGCAGTTGCTTAAGGTAGTGGTGAGACCAGAGATCTATTGAAGCAAGTAGAAGATTATAAGGAGACACCTTCGGAACATTTTTCGCTCTGAACATCAGAAGATGAGTCCTCTAAGATAGTTACTCCAGGGATGGATGAGGAGAAAGGAGAATAAGAAGTAGCTTATCATGGAGAGGAAGAACATCTTCTATATGATATTGCTCAAATGGAGAACTTATAGGATGGTGCTCAAAAAGTTATTGATGATGAAGAAAATGTTTTTCAAGTATCTGATAGTGAGCAGAAAACCCCGGAACAGGAATCCATTCAGAATGTGGACCAGGGAAAGAAACTTGATGACGATACCCCAAGCTCAGTGGTTATAAAGAGAAGGGAAGTTGGTGATTCTTCTAAGAAGAAGGATGAGCAATTTGAAGAAGAAAATTCTCCAAGAAAAGTCTCGGATTCAGAGTCATATTAGTTGGGACATGAATTTGTCGTTCAGTCTTTAAAAAAGTTGGTAGGTTCTATTCTGACCTTCTTAAGTATTGATTCAAGATGCCAGATGCTCCAACATACTTTGAATCAGAAAACAGACTCCGTATCCATGGTTATGGATAAATGTGTAGAGATGGAAGCTCAGTTCAAATCTTTTATTGTCGGCTATGAAGCCCACAAAAGGTCTTGTAAGAAAATGACTAGTTAGTCGAAGAAAACTGTAGATGAGATGAGGCTCTTGGATGAATTCCAAGATAATGTTAAAGATGAATTTGAGATAGAAGACAAGAAGCTAAATGATCTTACTTCTTCCTTTGAAGAAATGTTGACAGCTGAGAAGAATTTCTAGATTCATGAAGACAGAGATCTGAATGGGAAGCAGAATTCTGTTGCTCAAAGCTGGAGGAATGAAAGGGATCATCAGATTGAGATTCAAGAGAAGTTGTTAAAGAAAGAACAAATTTTGAAAGTTCAGGAAGATAAGCTTGAAGCCCAGGAAGAAAAGCTTGAAGCTCAAAATGCAAGAATAGTTGTGTTAGAGAAGTAAGCCGAAGAAGACCATAAAGACTTGAAGAAGATAAAGACTATTCTTAAGGGTCTCATGTCGAAGGAAAAATATCCAAAATAGACAAATCCAATCTTTTTTTTGTATCTTAGTTTCTTTGTTTTTGATTTTTCAAAACTAATCAAAATCTTACTTTCTTGTCTCTTTTGTTGTTGTTACTAATTTTTTCAGGTACTTTGTTATATTTTCCATTCCCTCAAATTCTTTTTGAAAATCACAAAGGGGGAGAAGGAAAAAGAACCCTAACAAAGGGGGAAAAGGAAAAAGAATCTTAAAAAAGGGTGAGAAAGAAAAATAACTCTAATAGAGTTTATCTAAGGGGGAGTTTTTCATTAAAGAAGAAATTATTATTCTTAATGAAATACCATTCCAGAATTCTAGAATACGATCCTTAGAGTTTCAAAGCCTAAGGAGGAGTTAGTCATATTCATCAACATCCATAAGCAAAGGGAGATAAGCCTGAATGTTTTCGTTTTTTTCTTAGTCTTTCTTTTTCATAAGGATGTTTATGCTTTCCAAAAAGGGGGAGATTGTTAAGTCAATAAGATTTTTCCTTATGACTTTTCCATTCCTTCTTGTTTTGAAAATCACAAACACCTTATCTTTAAGGAAAATCGCTTTTATAAGGAAGATCACTTTTATAAGGAAAATTAATTTTATAAGAAAACTGCTTTTATAAGAAAAACTCATTTTATAAGGAAATTTCTTTTATAAAGAAACTGCTTTTATAAGAAAAACATCTTTTGTATGGAAACAACTTTTATAAGAAAAAATGATTTTATAAGGAATATACTTTTATAAGGAAAACTTCTTTTATAAGGAAACTGCTTTTATAAGGAAAACTGCTTTTATAAGGAAACTACTTTTATAAGGAAAACTGCTTTTATAAGGAAAACTGCTTTTATAAGGAAAAATTCTTTTATAAAGAAACTGCATTTATAAGGAAACTTCTTTTATAAGGAAAACTACTTTTATAAGGAAACTGATTTTATAAGGAAAACTGCTTTTATAAGGAAAACTGCTTTTATATGGAAAACTGCTTTTATAAGGAAAACTGCTTTTATAAGGAAAACAGCTTTTATAAGGAAAATTGATTTTATAAGAAAAATTGATTTTATAAGGAAAATTTATTTACTAAGGAAAATTATCCTTATAATATTTTCATTATCTATATCCATATATTTCAAAAGTATAAGAATCAAATTTATTTTTGGTTAGACACCGAACTTTCATTTTTCTTACAATCCGAACCTTCACTCCGAACTTTTTAGCTAATCTTAAAATGATGTCGTACTTTCTGTTACACTTGTATTGTTATAAAACGATGTCGTCTATTCCGTTATAAACTAACCGTTGGATAAGTGACACGTGTACAAGTCCCTCTGAATTTTAAGGAAGATATGACCGTTGGAGGAGGGAGCCGACCTTTCCTATAAATAGGAGCTCATTTGAAAGAGCTCTGGACAACTTCTTCGACATTATTCACACATGCTGTTGAAGTGATTTCTAGAGAGAGAGAGGCTCTTATTAACTCTCAACTTCTTGAAAAAAGTTTGAACTGCTTGTTCAAACTTTTCCTTGTGCAGATTTTCTTCGTGCGACTCCGAATGTTGGTGATTACATTCGAGGGCTTCCGGGGATAGGAAGACAGAGGTGCCGACTACCTTAAAGTTCGAGGGCTTCCTTGCTGAGGAAGACAGAGGTTCCAACTACATTAAAGTTGAGGGCTTGCGAGGATAGAAAGACAGAGATTCTGATCTTCATATCGAGGGCTTACCCTGGTGTGGGTAAGACATACTTTCTTGAAAGTATAAATCAAGGGACCTTTATCCAAGGTTGTTGGATTCCCTTCTCTTTGGGTTAAAAGACTTATATCTTGTCACTTGTAGTTTCACTACTTGTTTTTCTGCTGCATATTGTATTGTAAGGAAAGTATAACTTTCTTATACTTCCTTATTTGTACTCTGTTTTATTTATATTCTATACGCTTTAAGGTAGAATCTCATATTGTAATCTTTAGTTAAGTTTCAATTTCCGGATCCATATTTCCAGAACCTACTTTCGGAATCTCTTTCCAGTTTTAAGCATGTACATAGAACATGAAGTTTAGAACTTCATTCCTTATTCAAAATTTTCATTTGGTGTTAGAGGTGTTGTGAATTTTCTTAGTTTAACTTTGTTAAAATAAGAACTTTCCTTGTCTAAGGAAAAAATAGTTATCCGTATCAAACTTTAAAGGTTCTAAAGGAAATTTTTAAAGTGTACAATTCACCCCCCTCTTGTATTTTGAGCATCTACATCATTATTTCGATCCTACACATAAATTGGATGATAGAGGGGAAATATGAGTATTATGTTGAAGCCATGAAATATATATAATTAAATAAGTAAAAGGTGAAATAAGAAGAAAAATTAAAGGAAGGAAAAAATGTATAAATATGATTTTAACTCATTAACATTCCAGAGAAAGAAGAAGAATGAGAATTCATCCTAAACATTCAAGAATAAGATAATAAGAACATGATGGATATCATAAATGAAATTATGTAACATACTAATATATAATTTGGTACTAAAGAAAAAACCAAATTTGAAGAGTTAGAGGAGGATGTCTTGGATTTTGGTAAATTTTTTGAGGAATAAGACACTCTAACACCCAAAAGAAGGTACTACTACTATAATTCCAAGTCCATCACAAAAATTAAAGAGGAAAATTTAGGGTAATAAATGTAGGATAAGAAACTTATGATTTATATTAGTTTCATTAAAAAATAATCAATACCAACACTATAAGGAAAAGATAATACTATTAAAATTTAAAAATACAACATGGAAATCAAAGAAGATAAGTAAGAAGAAAGGGTGGAAGAATACTACTAGTTTTGGAAATATTTATATATTTATTGATTTATTAAAGTTTTCAATGATCTATATTCCACCCAAAACTTATGTTAATAAACTACAATATAATATAAGGATAACCTATGTACTATATGAGAAAAAAATTCAAATCTACTTCAACAAAGGACTGGGAAACTTTGTACCATTCTCCAATTACATGACACTAAGGTATCAATCGAGATAAAAAACATAAATAAAAGTTTATTTTGGGAGAAAAAACATATTTTTTCATTACTTTATATGATTTACTTTTTCTTTATTTTATATGACTTAGTTTAGGAATTAACTTTAGGATTTAGTTTTCAATTCCCCTTACTTTTTGATCTTTAATGTCATGATCCTTACACTCTCATGAGTTGTTTTATTTTGTAATTACATGAAGGATAAAGCATAAGGAAACCAAAAATCAAGATGAGGAAAGGAAATATGTATATGTAGAAATTTTATTACTTTAAATTATTTATATTTTAACTCCATATATTTATTTTCTTGAAATCCAATTTTATGTTTTAAATAAAAAATTCATGTCCCACATTTGGATTTTTGATATACTTACTGATCTAGGAGAAAAACGTACTTCTTTATAATCCCATGATACCATATTTTATATTTAAATGTTAATGATATTTAATGTGTAAATTTGGGTATTTAATGAGTAGATATAAGAATAGGATCATTAATTTGATGAATCATGATTTAGGGAAGCTAGTTTATTCAGGTAGATGAAATTTACCTACCATATTTTTCAGGCTTTGAATTTTATTAATTTATGTTGATTGGTTTATTATTATTATTCATTACATGAGTTATTTCATGATATTATATTTCCCCATTCCAAAGAGTATTATACACCTAATGTTTTCAATTCTGTCTTGAGCATATTTATCTAGAGATCTTGGGACATGTCACCTACTAGAACATACATTGGTTTCTTATCAATTATATAAATAAAAAAAGTTAAATTAAAAAATATTAGGGATTTTTTATTATGTCCATTATCCTTGGACACATGTTTAAATTTTTCATACTTTTAAACTTTAAAATACATGGGTATAATTTGATAGGGAAAGAACCACATTACAAGTTGATCATATCCTCTCCTATCCTACTATATGTTTTTTTCATGATATTTCATAATTCAAGTATGGGAGATAAGTTTTATATGGTAAAAGGGATGCAATATACTATAGAGAAGATGTTGGGGTGTATTTTATTGGGATATTGGGAGAAGGTTCATGTTATTATTTAATTTAATTATATTGTTTACCCCTCTTGAAAATAAATGAAAATTAAAAAATGGGTTGTGTTTTAAAAGGTCAAAAATTACCATGTCTTAACCAATGATCTGAATCATTTGAGGTTGTGTGGTAGATGTGAGACTTTTACTAAGAACTAATTAAAAATAAAATTTAAAAAATAGAAATAATAAATAAACAATATGGAGTTTAATTCATTATTTTATATTGTTTTATTAGATTTACTTTATGCTTGTGAAGTGGGTGTGACACCTCAACCTAAACCACTGGTTTCAAGTTAAAGTGCCACATAAACTCATGAAAACCTACTTGTATTCAAGTGGATAATAAATAGAGGTGTGTATATAAAGAAAAATGGGGATACTCTACCCTACGTAATCATAACCATCACTAGAAGATAACATAAACCACAATAAAAGATAATACAAATAAATGTTATAAAAAATGTCATTCTAGGGAATATAAGTGTAATAAAATGAACCCCCAATGTATCAAGACAAAAAGTGTAATATTAAAACTATACATGGTAATAAATAAAAGTGTTGAGTCAAACATCCAAAGTCTATCCTAGTACCACATCCATCTTTCAACACTGATCACCTCAGCAACCAGCCATAGGGCTCTTGCCCTTATATAAATCCCTGATCATTGAGCCTATATTCATTCCAATATTCCTATTCAAGTTGTGATTATAACCTATTAGAGAAACACCAATGAATTATCTACATAATAGTACATTTATATAAAGGTTTATGACATTATGTAAATCTAAATTCACACACAAGAATTCAATAAAACATGTGTCGAGTGGTCATGTGCTAACCAAACTTCCATAAACCCCAACCATACTTGTTTCAGCTCTATACTAGAAGAGATGTTATAAAAGAAGTTGTGATAATGGGTTAACCATAGGGATATCTCTCATGAATTTGAGTATCTGTAAGTACAACAAGTCATGGGTTAGTCTACTTGGTTTTCAAGCCCTGTTGCTATCATGGGCCAGGACACAAGGACGTCATATCTCAACACTACCTTAGGTCAATCCACATGTACATATTATTTTGAAATTGCATATATGGTCTAGACATAAGGCTGTCATACCCGTATCTCATGTCTCGGTCCTTTATCATTATTGTCACATGTCTCACATACTCCCCCTATAAGGTATAACTAAGCCATAATGGTCCACATATCATTTTATACTATAATAAAATACTCCAATTCCATACATCTATACATAAAATGGCATAAAACATGTAGGACCAACACAACATATCAACCATTAGACGTAGTATCCACAAACATGTACAAACATGTGTGATCATCATTAAATACATGTCTCATGGGACAAAAACACACACATATTACAAAAAACAAACATGTGTCTCATAGGATACTCATTCACACACATGAAATAAAAATCAAGCATAGGTATCAAGAAACTAATCATATAAAAATTCCCAATATATTAAGGACTTTCTGTATTTAGCATGACTAATCCAATTCCAAACATCAGCCAAGGAACTACACCCATATCATGATCATTCAACAAAATTTACTAAATCAAGATCCAATCCATAATAACAAAATCTATAGAATTGGAATTCTAGTAAGAGATAATTATAATATAATAAATCCACCTCAACTTACCAAAAAAGATTCAATGTCATTGGTAGATCTCGGACCGATCAAAGAGGTCCACCAAATCTCATGATCCGACACTAATATATTAATCAAGAATTAATTATCTATTATATCCAGGTGGATATCCATAGATCTATCCCACATGGATTATATATATGATCAATTCTAAAGAAAGAGGGATAATTAGGATTATAATGGATGGATCTAAACTTATTTGACTCTCCAGATCAATCTAGACTTTAAGAATCAAAGAATATAAGAAGGGGATTCCTAGAGAACCATGGAAGATATTTCTAGGATGTTCTAGTTGCATTAGGGTCATATTTGGGGTGAGGATTAGTTAAATAATATAATTGGTGTAAAATAATGAAAATTACATCAATGAAAACTAAAAATGGGCTCTATTAGTGGGTCATTTTGGGGCCACCGACTAGCTGGTATGCTTGGAAGAGTTTTAGACATTCTAGATCATCCACTGGTGGGATGATGGGTTCCCACTGGCTGGCCTATGGGGTTTAAAAAAATAAAACCCCCTTCTCACACCACCATACATCCCACTAAGCCTCCAACCTCTAAAATATGAACTCTAAGACCCCTTTTCCTAAGAAACATATCACTAAAGGATAAAAAATGATGATATTCCTTAATTTAAATTCAAATGTACCTTGAAAATACATGGGAATTATAATTATCCCCCTACAATGACTTCTCATCACCAAGAAGTGCCTATAGAAATTTTAATCATGAAACTCAGACCACTAATTACGAACATCATCCTCACAATTCCATATATCATCGTGAATCTATCCATGCTACCATAAAACTATGAAAATTGGAACTATCTTATCTTGCAACAATTTCTCACCTTGGTCTATGATTCACCAAGGGTTCTCCATAAAAGATGAATTAGGATCTAGCTTAACATCCCCACAGTCGATCACATGTTTAGGATCAAGCATGTACCTTTGAAGTTGAGAGACATGAAATAGATTGTGCATACCTTGGTACTATATAATAAGATCTAAATAGTCATCCAATATACTGAAACACTTGGTAATCTCAAATGGTCCAAAAAATCTTGGTGCTATCTTCCCATGCATCCAAAATAGTCAATTCCCTAGTCAAGGGGCCATCCATAAGAAAATGTAGTCTCCCACCACAAAATCCAAGGGTCACCTCCTCCTTTTGACATATGATAAATGTATTATATGAATGATGAATAACTGATTCTAAATCAACTAAAATATCTTTTAGGTCCTCTATGTCATACTCATCCCCACAACTGTTACCTCAACCACTTCATTCCAATATAATAGTGAGTGACATAGCTGACCATAAAGATACTCCAAAGGTTCCATCTGAATTGAAGCCCTGATTCTATTTGTGTATAAAAAATAAAACAAGGATTCATTATCCTATAAAACTCCATAAAAGTTCAGAAGACATGCCTACAATATATCCTTTAAAATTCAGATCATCTTCTCTGACAGTCCACCAGTCTATAGATGAAACACTGTAATTATTCTTAGCTAGGTACCTAAATCCTTCTATAATACCTTCCAAAACTATATTGTGAAGTGCACATATCTATCTAACACGATAATTAAATGTGATCCGTGTTATCATATAATCTCCCATACATTCTCCTCCCCAACTCATCTACTAAAAGGGTCTCTCTTATCATAAATAAATGAGCCAATTTCTTCTGCTGATTAACAATTCCTCAAATGAAATCAGGAATCCTTTAGGTCTTGTGTAACCCTATCATAGATTCCATCATCACATCATCACACTTACACATAGGAACTGAAAGTGGATAAAGAAAAACACTATAATGTTGATGCTCAGCCTTTTCTATTTTGTAATTAAGGCATTACAAAACAAACCTAGTGATCTCCCTCTCCATAACAGGCAACCAAAAATGACTTCATATGTAATGGTATATCTTCATCAAACTTAGATACACTGATAATTTTAAATAATGAGTGAATATAATTAGATCCTAAATTAAGGGATATAGAAATACTAACCTCTCATGAATGTATATCATGTCATCATCATATAGGGACCACCCTAGAAATAAATCATACCCTACCAAGAATTCCCACATAACTATGCACTCGAGATCCAACTCCTGGATGGAATTTACCTAGTCAACTAATTAAGACATGAAAAATAAAGGTGAACATGTTATAACTCCATGATCCTCCAATGTATCCACATTCCACTCAAATATCACAATCATTAGACACCATTCCTTCTATAAAGGCCACTCACCAAGATCCCACATCTTTGAAATTTTTCAACTGAATAATTTACAATGAAATTACCTATTCCTAGATCATAATCCATATCAAAGTCAAATGTCTATAAACAATCCACCCAATACCTCTACATAATATTGAGATAATACTGAGGGAATATGTATCACATGATCTTATGGTTCATTTAGATGAAAAACTTCTCACCGAAGAGATAGTGTTGATAACACTTCTCAATGTAGACCATAATTTACAACTCTAAGACTTTGATTGGTTAGTTAAACTCATGCATTCATAGTTAGAATGAACCATAAGAGACTAAATGATCTCACTTAACCAAAACCACTCCCAACCTAACACCTGAGTCATCACAACACTCTACAAACTGAATCCCATGCTCCAAAAGAATCAAAATTGGGACTATCGTCAATATCCTCTCCAATTCAAGGAAATACACCTCACACTGATTTGACAACTCAAAATTCACTGCATTTTTAAATATATATGTTATAGATGCCACCAAATAAGATAATTACTAGATGAAGTGTCAATAATACCCATAAAACCTAATGAATATCTTGATTTAAAACACATTCCTAGGATTCTCCCAAGACATCTTTACCTCTATCTTCTTTGGGTCCACTAAAATACCTACATCAGAAATCAAATGAACAAGGAAACAAACCTCCTGAATCTAGAAGTTTCACTTTAAAATTTTGTAATAGATATAATGTTCTTGAAGTTTACTAAATATAATCTCAATGTTCCCAGATTTTATATATGATGCATTAGAATATATCTAGATATCATCCATAGACACACTGAAGAATGAGTCAAGGTATTGATAAAATATATTGTTCATGAGATCCATAAGAACCACTGGATAATTTTAAACCCAAAAGGAATGATAATATAATCATTAAATACATATATACTCCTAAAATTTGTCTTTGGAATACCTTATTCTCTGTACTACAAATGATGGTATCCTAAACAAAGATTGATCTTGGAAGATCATTGTACTAACCATTTTTAATCAAACTGATCAAAAATCCGGGGTAATGGGTACCTATTATTTATTAGTACCTGATTAAACTTACATTAGTATAGACAAAGATATATAATACATCTTACTTCATTGAAAATAATACCATAACACCTCGAGGAAACATTATTGTATTGATAAATCCCCTTACCTCAAAATCCTCCAAATTCACCTTCAAATCTCTCAACTTAGTTGGTTTCATATGATAAGGAGGAATTAAAATCTTTTATTCCCAAGGTAAAATATTAATATCAATCTAAATTACATCATTTTGAGTAATACCTAAGAGTTTATCTAGGAATAAACACTGATAATGATCCAAAACTAAAGGAAATATAGAGGGAGATACTACTAATTCTAATTTGGGAGATAATACTTTTATGTGTGCCATGATAACTCCAGTATGGATCAAGTCTCGTACCATCCTATATAATATGACATCCCACTCACCTGTTAATAAATACCTCTCTCTAATGGTCATAATAAAAGATAAAAATCTCTGGTGGCAGTCGATATGAGACTAATAATTGGTCAACCAGTCCATTTAGAATGTCACATTGAAATTGGTAATCTTTATGATCATGAAGTACCTTAGATGTACATATCCAAATATAAATATAAGAAACTTAGGAAATCATTATAGATGGTATAATTTTGTTCCCAAAGGCATGTTGAGAGAGAGTAACTCATAATATAACCTAATATATAAATCTAGGCCAATAAAAACTTGAGAAGATATGAAAAAATGAGAATCTACTATATTAAACAAAGTAGTAGATAACATAGTGTTAATCAAGTATGTTCCTCTAACTATAGAAGGTCCCTCTCAACTTGTGATTGGAACCAAATATATTTCATAAATCCTATTTATTTTAAAATAACGACCTTTCATTTATGGTGTATGAATCTCTTAAGTCACTAAAGTCTGTGGTTTTTGGGGTCTACTATTGAGGAATCAAACTTGATCCCTGAGTCATATCCCATGTTTTCTTAACACCCCTACAAGATTTTATTTTCAATGACCTTGAACCAAACAACTGAATATGTCCCATATTTCTATATACATGGAACTTGATCTAAGGTCTTGGAAAATATTTGTGACAATTCTCATTCCATTCATAGTTGAAACATTATAAACTAACACATTCCATAGAAAGAGTTTAAGAAAAACTACTCTTCTCTGATTTCCTTCCACTCTAGTGTACCTCACCATCCTTCATCTTCCTACTACCAAAAGAGTTAATTGTTGTAAAACTAGGAAATATAGTCATCTATAAACATTAATTTTGAATAAAACTTGAAATACATTCCTCTTATATCCCTTCTCAAAATTCATGACCTTATGAAGCACCAAAGTATATTTTTCAGGTTAAATCTACTAACCTAACATCTGATCTCTTGAAAAAGACCAATATCAAACATACTAAGATTTTATGAAACATTCCCAACCAAAACAAGGATGAAATCATATAAATTCCATGAAATGATTTGAGCAAGTAGAAATTGTTATCATCCCCAACTAAAGCTCTATAGACTACTAAGATTTTATCCAGCATCAGTGTGTCAGGGAAGAACTGATCAAAGAACATCTCTTTGAATGACTCTAGAGTAAGACCCACACACCCATCCACCTATCCCATGACACTCCACCATCTCCTAATAAATCCCTAAATCATAAATACCACCATATTCACTATCTTATCCTTGGGGGTATCAACAAGATCAAAGATTCCCTAAATTATGTCAATCCAATCCTCAACATCCCGAGGAAGACCAGTGCCATGAAAATCTAGCAGATGCTAGAGATGAAAGACTCAAGAATAATCAACCATCACCCTCTATACCTATCTATCCTGAGTAGTCACTATCTATAAGACTCTGGGATGGGGAAGTTTTACTTCCTGAACAACCGTTTTAGGTGTGGGGGCACACTCAGGTGAATCCTCCTACACAACTTGTGGTGGAACTAGAATATCTTCTATAATAAGAGAATTCTATCATCTAAGAGGTAGAATTATTTATGAAATTCCAAAAAAATGTTTAAAAACTTATAATAAATTAATTACGAGAATAAATTAAAAATTTATAAGGTAAACATAAGGAATTTGTAAGAGACTAAAATTTTAGACATTGTAAAATTGATATTAAGTTTGATAGCTTACATTACAGGCTAAACCCAACATAGACAAACCACATCATATTATAATAAAATTATTAATAAATCTATAATAAACTTCAATTTGGTAAAAAATTAAAAACTATTACCTTTAGAAGATAAATAATTAATATGTTTTATTCTTGAAAAAGGTTACCTTGAAATGCGAGTTTATGTATATTGTATATTATATTTTAAAATAAAATTTTTAAAATTTTACAATTTTAATTTTATAAAATAAAATAATTTTTTAATTTATTAGACCAAATTTTACTTTGTATTAAATTTCATGCTTTTTCTAAAACCATTTATTTTTTTCTTGAAAAATATGGTTTTTATAGAAATTATGATTTTTATGATTTTATAATTATATGAGAATAACCTAGAAGACTATAAATCATTTTATGTAATCAAGTATATATTTAATGAATAAAATTATTTATTTTAAAATATTATTTTTACTTGGAAAATCTATGTCCTATATTTTTATAACTAAAGTAAAATGTTACTTTAATCAAAGAAACTATTTTCTGTCTTTTCTTCGAGTCAAGAATTTTTAAGGTGAAATTTTGTTTAGGATTGATTTTAAAGAATCATAAATATTTTTTAAATAAATCAATTTATTCCATGGAAATTAGTAATGATTACGATATTACCTTATACATAAATTTTAATCTTAAAAACACATTTTGTCAAAAAACATTTTTACGTGATTACACGGGTTTATTTTAAAACTAACTTTTTACCAATTTATAAATTTTATATGATAAAATGATATTTAAATTTTAATTTATAAGGTTAATTTTTTTTAGTAATTTTAATTTTAATTTTTTCCATTAAAATTAATAACTAAGTTAAAAAAAATAGTCTCCCTGGTAAAAAGTAAAAATGGAAAAAAGTCCTTTACTGAGGGGAAAAGGCCAAAACATATTAAAAACATGTTTCCAAATATATGGTTGGGATGTTTATCAAGAAAAAATAATACCATTTACTCATTTTTTTAGTCCCATGAAAATTTAATAATGAAATAAAATTATTGATATTTAATGGGTATTTCCAAATCCACCCATATCTTTAATTATAAAAGGGGATAAATTACACTCATTCATAGTACAATATTTAATTAGAATTTAATCCTTAAAATATTACAATTTTATCCTCATATATACCTATATAGTTTCAATAATATTTTGTAGATATTTAGTTTGCTTATGGCCTTTATTTCCATGGAGTTTTCCAAGAGAAAGCTCAATCATCCAACATGAGTGTTACTTCATCTTAGTATCTATTTTACTATAATCCTTCCAAATATTCTATAAAATTCTTATTTTAATTATATAATTATCATAATTATAATAAAATATTATTTTATTAATTGGAAAAAAGTTATGAAATTCTTTCTATCCACTAATAAAAACAAAAATAACATTGATCATGCATACATGCAGACCACCACCTCCACAAATGTTGTTCATTTTTCATCACCACCTCTCATGAATGGTAAAAAGTTTAAATATAATGGATTAAAATGTTTTATATTTAAAATTTATAACCCTATAATGATAATTTATCATATACTATCTTTCCTTCGCTTCATTTAGAAATGAGATTGTTAATCATGTGAACGTGCAGACTATCACCTCCACGAAAAAAAAATTTCATTTGTCATGACCACTCATCTTGGATGGTTCTAAGAGTGGATTTTTGTAGGATATATCATAACTATGGAATTTTTAGAATTATTATCATGCTATATTTTCATAATCTAATTGTAACACCAAAAGAATTTACAAATAGATTTATTATAGAATGCATGAAACACTGAGTCTCTACAAAACAGCACTTTGTTATAACCAAGTCACGAAATCATAATTCTTCCACCTCTGTGATTTGAATTTTGAAAAACTAACATACATGGTTTTGTTCAATAAGATATTTAGATTCTGATAAGACAAAATTAATTTTTGGCGAATAATAACATACCCTTATGAATAGTGACATACCTTATGAATAGTAATGAATAGTAAATCATATAAAAAATAGAAACTTCACCCATGAATGTATAAATACAATTTAGATATCATAAAAGTGAAAAAACGATCATGGTATAAGTATTGGTATTTTTGTATGACATAAATAACTAAATTACAATTTTATGATTAATTTAATAATTTAAAATGGATTTTTTTTTATAAAATGTAATCACAAATTTTTACTTTATTGTATTATGATTATAATATAATTTTATAGGACCTTTATTAATTTCTCAAGGTCTTATAAGATGAGTTATTGTTTTAAAGTGGGGTTTTTGGAATAAATTTTAATTTTATTTAAAAATTAAATTAAAATTATTTAGAAAATTATTTTCAAAAAATAAAGTTAATTTTTGAATTCTACACATCAAAAAGTGGTTAGGGTGTTTTTTTGGGATTTTTCTAAAATACTTTAATTTTTCAGGAATAGTAAAAATACAATTTTGAGTTTTCGATGGTTTAATGACATCATAATGTCATTATAAATAAAATAAAAGGCTGGTATACTTATGTATAGCAAAATACAGGACAATGTTTTTCCAAGTGGCTAAAACCATGGGAAAATACCATGGGCAAGCCCATGGTTTTGCAAAAACCACTAATGAGGTGTCCCTTTGAAATTATTAAAAAACTCCATCTCTTTTTTAAAAATACACACTCATCCATTAATTTTACTTAATACCAAATCACTCATCTTCATAGATCTGGCAGTTCTACCTCCCTAGGATTCCTCCAATGGTTTCCTTAAGCCCCCAAGGTCCCATCCTTCATGTTCTAGGAGTTACTCTACAAGGTAAGGGAACCTCCCACCCTTCTCTTTTAGTCAACACTTCTTTTATGTTATCTCTTGGAATTTTCATTCTCATATGATGTGGTTTGATATTATTTATTACTATTACTTTATTTTTGATTTACATTTTTTAGATACCATTTTTCACTCATAAATTCATTTTATGAAATCTTAAGCGACGCCGTTAGGCTGCTGAATTTTCATAAGGGATCTCTCAACTTTTCTTTTATTTTCAAGTTAATATTTTCTTTTTCCCTCCTCACCTCCACTGTTCAAATTAACATAATAAATCCAGTATCATATATATAATTTAATTATATAATGTTAATGGAAGAACCATCATCAATATTCTCACTCCCTCTCTTTTATTTTTATAAACGAAATCAACGTCCATGAGGTTCCAGTTTATAACCTTCGTGGACGATGAAGTTTCATTCTTAAATTTATTTTTAATTACTGGTCTTGAAACCATTTAGATGGCTGAAATAGAATATAATATATGTATTATAACCTGATTAATATTCAGGAACTAGTATATGTACATATTATTAATTTATATGACATAACTAGTTCATATAAATCCAAATACCTCTATAATAATTTAAGTGAATGTCATTAATATTTCATCTAATGATTAATCCTCATTATATGTAAACCAAATGATATAAATGACCATTAACACTTATTTATGTTCATAAATATTTTTTAATTTCAATTATATAGATTTAAATCCATTCCACATGAACTCCAGTACTTAAGAGCAAGTGAACCGATTATGAAAATCAAGAAAATGAACACTCTGGAAGAACATAATTTGATATTAAAACTAATCAATAAGAACGTAAACGAACGAAAAATAATTATGATAAACTAAATACATGTATAATATGTTCTGAATTAAGTTATTAATGAGTATAATTTCATATTCTAGGACCTTAATTTCAAGAGTGGAACACATTCAGACTTAAGGTAAGGGGTTTCTTCATCTCAATTCCATTTTTGTGAGATTTTCCGTATTCACTACTTTTACTTGTGTATGTTCTATGTATACTTACCATTGATGTTTCATAGCATTAATATATTTATTATCATTATATTCAATTTATCATTTTATTATTATTAATTTTGGGGCATTCGAATCGATTGATTACAAAGTTATGGGGGGTTTTTGACCCAAACCTCCATTTTCAATCGGGTTAATTTTATTATCTAATTACCTCAATGAAATTATTATGTATTATTATTAACTACTCATAAATTATTTGTGAGTGTTATATATCTGTTCATCAACTAGAATCATTCCTTATTTTATGGTGAGTTACACATTTTAAAACTATCTTTCAAAATTATTTTTGGAAATACAAACCCGATTTAAAGAATATTTTGGAATTCTTACTCATTTTAAAGTGGACAATAGAATATGTTTTAACCCACCATTATTTTTATAAAAACACTATTTTTTTGCTGAAAAATTATCTTGAATCATTTTTATATTTAAGAGAACAAAACTATCTTTACACTTTAAAATTATCTTTAATACTTTCCTTAAAATGGTCTAAAATGATTTATTTCTAAAGAATCTTAAGAACTCTTTTTACATGATTTCACTTCAGTGGGACATCATTTATCCCCAAAATATAATTTCAATGTACTAGTATTTTATTTTTTGGGATATTAATTTTTACAAAATGATTTCATGGAAAATATCAATGATTTTCCAAAAGAACTCTTCTCTCAAAAGTAAAAAGGATTTCTCTCATCTCACTTTAACTTTTATGAGATATATATACCCTATTCACCACTTAATTCTTAATTGTGTTGTATATATTACCATTTTGTATATCATATCAAGTGTCTCTTTATTATAATGATATTATAAGGGATTATTATTTGAATGTTTCAAGGTGGTATGCGACACTTTGAAATGTTTAAGGATTATTTCCTCAAGAAATTTTCAACGGTCTTATTTCAAAGCATCCTCATCTATAGAAACATCCTTTGTTGAATATTGTACTAAATTTAGGTTTATCTCCTATTATATCATCCACCATGTTTTATTTAATGTTTTATGATTATTTTGATAACTTTTGAATTAATTATTTAATTTTTCAATGCGGTATGTGATACATTGAATAAGTGAAATTTAATTATTCAAAGTGGTATGGGACACTTTGAATGAAATTCACAATTTAATTATTCAAGGTTTTATAGAATGAATTTAATAAAAGATTTACTATAAATATGATGAATGAATTGGAATTAATATGCATCAGGTGGGGCCTGCTATAGCCCCTCGATTTATCGGTAGGTCTCATGAGACAAACTAGGTCATGGAATAAGGCCTTAAAAATTGTTATTTATGGTCTTGGAACAAGGACTTGAAAGTGTGGACATGATGTTAAAAATATGAATTTCCCCCATTATGAAAATAGTATTGATAGTTCATGTGGTTATTTTACTAGTAGAATACCCATGATTATGTTTTATTATGACATTATTTTTTTCAAGTCTTATTCCTGCTATAATGTGTTCAAGTTTATTTTTAAAGGCATGTGTTTTAGTTATTCAACATACCTAATGTTTATGTCTATGTTATCTTCCTATGTATTTATTAACCATTACTTATCATTTTATCTGACCTCTTTTTTTTCCTTTCACATGTTATGAAGAAAATATCATTTATTGAGTTTTCAAGGATGCAGTTTATTAGCATTTGTTATGTATCATATTTCTTTTCCTTTCAAAATGTAAAATGGTTCCATGTATTTATCTAGTTTATTCAAGACTACTTAACTGATCAGTCCTTAGAGATTTTATTCCTTTTAATCATGCTAATTTATTAAAATAATTCACTAGCTCTGAGCATTTGGAGTTGGGGCATTATAGTTGGTATCCAAGGAAGTTTAGTAGAAAACTTGTGAACTAGATTTAGAAAACACAGGTTAGGGATCAAATCACTAAGATTGACTTTGGGGATAAGAATACAAGAACATCCTAGTATTTTGGTAAGGAATATATCATGTGGATATTTCTTGAAAATACATCCTTGTCTGGATACAAATAGGTAGAGGTGGCTCAGGCATAGATGTAACTAGGAGTGAAAAATCCGATAAGGAGTTTTGGGATTGACTCAGGGTATCCTGGTACACGACAATGGGCCTTTCTATACTCTTAGTATTTACACTCCTAGGGGATATGCTTAAGATAATTAAAATGTTATTTACCCACCATTATGAAGGACTTATTCCCCCAAAGTAACCAAATTATATGGTTCTAGTATTTACGATGCATAAATATATGCTATGTTCTATAAAATATTTAGATTTATAGAGAGCTCATAATTTTACAAGATAATATATAATATGGAATTGATTAGAAATGGGAATATTAGAAGTAATGAGAAATTCACAAATGCACATGATGCGAAGAGTAAGAAGATTCATATATCTAATAGTATTAATCCATATTTTCAAAGGATGATTATCTCTAAAGTATCCTCATCATATGATGAAATAATATCATGTGTTAACAATGTATGTAAATAATTCTCTAATTCCTATGGATTTAAAGTGAAGAAAAAGAATAAGAGGATAGTAGAGAGATACAGGGAAAAATGGAAGAGGGGAAAGACGTGTTTTATCACATGCGATAAATGTGGAAAGAGTCACCCTGGTAAATTCTTGAAGGGAATGAATGTTTGTTATAAGTGTGGAGAAAAAGGACACCAAGTTCATGATTTCAAGGGTAAGAAAATGGTTTCTAATGTACAATTATTCAACTTAAAGGATATGGAACACTATGCAAATCAATGTCCCAATCATCAAAGGAATATACCTCAAATTATGATTTTGGATAATGATCAAGTTATGATGCTACTGAAGATGAAGTAGAATGATTAAAATTCCTAGTCAAGAATCATCTCATTTGAATATTTTTTAGTATTGTACTAGTTGTAAGGATTATGAGATTTATAAGGATTATACTACAATACTATTTCATTAAGAATTTGAGGTCATATAGTGAATGGAACAAAGGAAAAGTGATTTAGTAGAAAGTTAAACTTTTGAGAAAACACATGATTGAGGGAAAGAACACCCTTAATATATATATATTTTAGATTGAGATAATGATGAAGAAATTATTGATTTAGATAAGTACTGACTATCTTTGAACTAATTATTTACTTGTCAAGAAGTGGTATATGATATCATCTATGATGTTTACATCACTTTTGGATTTATGGAATATATCAAATAAAATTTATTTTACTTAAGGAATACAGAGGAATGCATATTTCTGATATGGTTTTTATGGTAATTCAAGTTATTACTATATTTCAAGATGATACATGATGTTGTTATTTACATGTTTAGAATGTGAATTTTAGATCTTCTTCTTGATGATTAAGGGTTGATGATAAGTTCATCATGTAAATTTATAGGCCTTCATTATAATGTGCTGAATAATTATATTTTGTAATTTTTAACTATTTAAAAAATGGTTTAAGTTGATCATTTTATGGGCTTTTTTAGAGTTTAATGTCACTACGTGATGGTTTGTTTATTATTTTATGACCATGTTGTACATTTAGAATGATTTTTTTTAGTAATTGATGCATTTACCCTTCCTCTTATTAAGAGTAAATTTTAACCATATTCTTGATATGGGTTTCTCACAAGGGAATTTTCAAGTATCAACCATTAACTTTCGAAGTTCAATTTCAAATTTCGAGGATGAAATTTTTGTAAGGAGGGAATAATGTAACATCCCAAGAATTTACAAATAGATTTATTATAGAATACATGAAACACTAAGTCTCTAAAAAACACCAATTTTTTATAATCTAGTCAAGAAAACATAATTTTTCCACCTCTGTGATTTGAATTTTGAAAACCTGACATACACGGTTGCGTTTAGTAAGATATTTAGAGTCTAATAAGACAAAATTAATTTTTGGTGAATAGTAACATGCCCTTATGAATAGAGACATACCCTTTTGAATAGTAATGAATAGTAGTGAATATTAAATCATATAAAAAATATAAACTTCACCCATGAATGTAAAAATACAATTTAGACATCTTAAAAGTGAAAAAAAGATCCTAGTATAAGTATTAGTATTTTTGTATGATATAAATATTTAAATTACAATTTTAAGATTAATTTAATAATTTAAAATGGAAATGTATTTTCATAAAATTTAATCACAAATTTTTACTTTATTTTCTTAATATTATAAGATAATTTTACAGGACCTTGATTAATTTCTCAAGGTCCTCTAAAACAAGTTATAGTTTTAAAGTGTTTTTTTGGAATAAATTATTATTTTATTTAAAAATTAAATTAATAATATTTTGAAAATTATTTTCAAAAAATAGAGTTAATTTTTTAATTCTACACATTTAAAAGTGGTTAGGGTGATTTTTTTGGATTTTTCTAAAATACATGATTTTTTCGTGAATAATAAAAATACAGTTTTGAGTTTTCGATAGTTTAATGACATCATAATGACGTAATAATTAAAATAAAAGGATGGTAGACTTTTTTACAGTAACATATGACATTAGGTGTCCCAAGTGGATAAAAACATAGGAAAATACCATGGTAAAACTCATGGTTTTAAAAAAACCCCTAATGATGTGTCCGTTTGAAATTATTATAAAACTCCCTCTCTTTTCTATAAATACCCACTCATACATTAGTTTTATTGTAACAGCCCGAGATTTTATGAAAAATATTCTTTTTAATTTTATTAATGTATTTTGTTGTACGCTACACCAAAAGGAGCTTGCACAACACGCATCTTTGACTTTCCTTGCATTACACGCAATCGCAACCTTCCTCGATAGAATGTGTAGTACGCAATACTGAGTTTCACGAAACAACGATATGCTATTAAAATATTATTATAACTAGCCATTATGAATAGTAATAACCACCTTTTAAAATTTTAGAAATTTTAGCTCTCAAAATGGACTTCATTTTTGGATTCGCAGTATCAAATTTAGCCTAAGGTGAAATTTTGGTACTTTTCGGATAACATTCATATTCTGATGAATAGTGAAAATTACTAAATTATAATTAAAAACAACTTTTTTAATCGAAATAATTAATAGTGATAAATCATTAATTTGAGTGGTTTTAAAGTATATTTAGAATATATTTTTACAATTCAATACAATGTTGGTCATTGTATGTAATTTCACATTTACACCAGACATAAACAAGTGTTAATCTTTTGATAGTTATTATCTCTTAAAAACACGCTATTTATTGTGATAGCGGAAATTAATTATAAAATTAATTAATGCAACTTATATGTTGGGAATTTTGTAAAATATAAATCATTTTTGAATTAGGAATATCAATTATAGCCTAGTGTGAAATTTTAGTACTTTTCTACAAACTTTCAATTTTTGATGAATAGTGAAACCACTAAGTGGTAGGTTAAAAACTGAATTTTGCATAAAACTTAATTTTACCGCTTCTGTGAATGGAATTTCGAAAATCCGACAGACACGGTTAATATCAAGGACTAAAATGTGGTTCAATGAGATGAAGATAATTTTTGGTGAATAGTAACTTTTTACTTTCTTTTACCACGGTTAATAGTAAATAGGGTAACTAAGGGTAAATATGATATTACTATTACCCTAAAACATGTCCTAATTCTATTGGATAAGTTTAATTCGACCAAAAAAAAACTTAGGAATAATATATGACCATTTAGGCCCACTTGGATTAGATTAGGACATTTATTATTATTTAATTCAAAGAAGAGTTAAAAGAGTTAAAAACAAAGTTTATTTACTAAAACATTTTTAATATAGAGTTATAAATAAGATAAATTCGATTGTAAATATTAATTAGAAATCTAAAAAGATTTCCTACATAATTGTATTTTATTTGTAATTTTTAGACATCAAATAGTTTAAGTTATTTATGACACAAAGATGATGCAGTAATTATCTTATTAATGAAATATTGACATAATTGATATTATAAATGCCTAAATAAGTATAATTTGAGCCTTTTTATGAATTACACTAATTTTATAGGTTACTATGATATATTTGTGTTGATTTAATAAACTTGGTTCGAACATATAATTCTTTTATGACTTTCACAAAAATCATATATCAAATAGTGTAAAAATTGACACAAAATAGTTTTTAAATCAAATATTATATTATTAATTGTTATTTTATTCCTAAAAATCTAAGGTTCGGCCAAATGACTTAGATAAGGATATATGTATTAATAATAAACAATTTGGGGTTCGTTTGGCATGTTATAGTAAGTGTATTAACCATATAGTGAAAGAAAACAAAAAGACACGGTAAAAGTTAAATTATTTAACTTAGAGTTAAATCTAATTGATAAGGTTAAAATAATACCCTAAACTTGTCTAAATCTTATTGGTTGATAGGCTTTAGACCCATCCCCACTTTATCTTAGAAATAAGACCCTTTGGAACCATTATAAACCGATTTTGACATTAATATAAAATAATATTTTGAGATATTCCTAAGGTGCCCCTCTCCTCCCTTATAAAAGGACACCTCCTCCCCCTCCTCCTCACACCAATTTGAGCACTCAAGCTCGGCCAACCCCTGCCAAAACCTCTTCTCCACTTCCCTAGCAACATCCTAGAGGTTCTGGTCTTCCTCAAAGACCAATTTTAGTGTCCTAAGGGGAGGTCTCAAAGAGGCGCTTCAAAGAAGAGGTAATTACCGTTACCAATTCTTTCATCTTTATTTCTTCTTCCACTTCTTCTTCTTAGGTTGTTTCATTATGAAGTAATAACATCAGTATTACTCATATACTGATATGTTATTATAAGTATGAAACAACCCTATTTCACCATCTATCCATCCTACGGAAAAAGAAATCACCGCGCGTGCGTACGTACGGAATACCGTCTCCACGCCGTGGTGTAATCTATTTTCCACCACCACCTTACATGGATTGGTATAATGGTGTAAAGAATAACTATACATAGTTATTACAACATCATATTGATTCTGATATATTGTATAATCCACTCCAATTCAATTCAATATTTATGGAAATGATATCATCGCTCGTGCGTACGTACGGACTACCGTCTCCACGAAGCGATGAGATTCATTCTCCATGTTAACCATTTAAGAATGATTATAAAGTATATATAAGAAATAATAATGAAATATATGACATTATAAAGCTACTGGATTTATGTATATATATATATATGTATGTCATCTACTTACTTCCATTCAAGACAATAAGGAAAGGAAAACAGCGTTCATGCGTACGTACGGACTACCGTCTCCATGAACGGTGTTTTTCATTTCATTTATCTATCTATTATATATATATACTGAATATATATGATATATAAATCATATTTTATATTCTGGAAGTAAGTAAATCATGATATAAGTAATAATAATGTCAAGAACAACAAGTCAGAACACCTACGATAAATGAAACGATTTTACCCAAAATGCTTCTTTAACATGAATTTACAAAAGAACGGGTAATATAAAGTCATAAGTGGACCATATATGATATAATAACAATGAATATGATTCTGGAATAAGTCAATAACATGATTTAAATCATTATACAGGAGGTTCGGACACTTACAAAGAAAGTCGGACCTAAGGTAAGGGAAATATCACAATCTCATTTTTATCCGAGATTGTTTATACGTTGGTATTTACTGGGGTGTATTTTATCATCCACATCCATGTTTTCTCAATATGTAATATTATTTCCATCCACATACAATTTTTTAAAACCAATTTTACCCTTCTATGAGTTTTTAGTAAAAGATATGAAAGGAATCTTTTGTCGTTTTTTTTATACGAGGTACTTTTTGACTTTTCCGACAAAAGTACGAAGAATGTTTTTTTTAACTTATACGGCATGAACGGATTTTTACGGTTTTATAAAGCCTTATTTTCATGAACCTTCCTCCAAAATATTTCATGACTATTTTCAATAAAATCTTTTTCTTTTAAAATTGCATGATGTTTTGTGAAAAGAAATTGATTTTGAAGAAAAAAGGATATTTTCCTCAAGAATTCAATTCAAGTGTTTTATCAAAATTATTTTTCATCTAAGATAATAAAGAGTTCTGTTTCTATCCATATTTTTACATTGATTTGACTATGTTGTGATGGAATTATGTTTATTAATTCCTTTATCTTATATGAATGGTTTTATGATGTCATGTTGTTTAAGAATCCCATTTTTATTACATGGGTTATGCAATGACGTATGATTTATGATTTTGTGGCACACATAAGAAAGGATTCATTATGAGATGGGTGGGACCTATATCTCCCTCCAATGCATTGGGTAAAGATTTTATATCTCATGAGATAGACATGGATGGAATGGTAGGTTATACCGGTTCAGTGAAACAGGACTGAAACGAGGGTTACTCGATTCAGAAAGGGACTTTGTCCACTAAGATAGTCTTGGCAATGAGTCTTGACTAACAAGAAATGATTCTCTATGATTATGTGTGTATGCCACAAAGATTAATGTTATGATTATTGGGATTTCATTTCACTACTATGATTTATCCCATGTTATGAAATTATGCTCTCTTTTGCAGGTTAAGATTTCCAAAAGTTATGAATATGATGTGATTGATTTTTCTTTTGTATACCCTTACTGAGCATTTGAGCTCACCCTTTTATGTTTTATTTTCCCCAGGATATAAAGAAAGGTTTTAGGTAAAAAAAAAGGAGATATTTATGGGAGATATTGAAGATCTTTCACCACGATTAGAAGATTACGTTCCGAGTTTCCAAAGACACTAAACTATTACGATCCTTGTGTGTGTGTTTTTGTTATGTACTAAGTATTCCGCAAATGTAATGTAATGTCCATGTAAGTCAGGCTTCGGGTCTCTACAGTTGGTATCAGAGGAAAGGTTTAGTCAACCTTTGGAAACTAGGATGCGAAAACGTTAGTGAGATCCCTAGAGATATTTCTACGGTATGTCTAGGGATGTACCTAAGGTTAAGTATACGTATAGGTTATAGTACTAGAATTACGCTAACGATCATAGAATTTAACCTAAGATGTTAGATATTAAGGGTACTCCCCCTTTACTATGTTGTTTTCCTTAGCATTATTTTGCCTCTCACACTATTCTTTTTGGGTTTTAGAAAATGGCTGGAAACAAGATGATTCACGATAATGGAGGATATGATGGACAATGGAATGATATTATTTATGAGCAACCAAATGAAATGGGATTTGGAAGTCCAAGCATCATTATTATGCCGAATCAGAAATCTCATAATATGATCAATAAAGTAAAATTTGGTAAGTTTCCTGACTCGGCTAATAAGAGAAAGATGGATTTTCATGATGATCATAGAGGAAAGAAATTTCAATTTCCCCTATGTAAATCATGTGGGAAGAGGCATCAAGGAGAATGTTTCAAAGGAAATGGAAGATGCTTTGGGTGTGGAAAAGAAGGACACAAAGCAAGTAAGTGCAAAGGAAAAGGTTCAGTTAACACCATGGATGAGGATAATGGTATTGCTACGACATCAACAATGGTTAAATGTTTTAAATGTGGAATGTACGGGCATTATGCAAACCAATTCCCTAAGGGAAAGTCTCATGAAGATAATCAGTATGGTCGTATGGGAAGTATTTATGTTGATGATGATGAAGAGACTAGAAATGATATGTGAGATGAAATAATTATTGAAGCTCGGTCAATGGTTTAAGAAGGTAGTGGAATGATTACATGTTTATCAAGTGTAATGTTGTATAAAAAGACATCTAAGGATTGTTACACTGTTGTCTTTCCTTATGTTTTGAAAGTTTATGATGAATGGTATGAGTAACAATGAAAGGTTATTCAGATATTTTTTTTGGAAAGTGGATGATATGCGCATAATGAAGGGATAAAGAGAATCTAATATGTTTGATAGTATTCATGAGCTCATGATTGATATAAGGACTAAGTGATATCATGGTTTGAGTATATAGAATTTTGAGGATTTTGGTATGTGGAAAGTGTTAACTTTAAACTGCATTCATGTTTTCACTAAGGTATTCAAGAGAATACATGATTAAGGCCTTTGAATGTTTGGAATGTGACCAACAAGACATATATATGAGGATTAACGATAATATTAAATCTCTGGTAATCGTTTTCACTATATTATGAGAGTGGACTGCAGTATTATGGATAAGCCTAAAGATTAGAATGGATTATGTTGGACATAAGTTAGTATTGTTTAAGGATAGAAGTTTTTTCGATATTATTGATGGGATGTTATAGTAATATAGTTTTAGAAAAAGGGACAACCTGCAGGACGGGCGACAGCCCATCGCGTCGGACAAGGTCGTAGGAATCGAACCCACAACCGAAGTGCGACTGGCCTTTATCGCCTACCACTGGCCTACAGAAAGTCCCTGTTTAGTAGAAACTAGTTTTATTATATTAAGCAGTATGATATATAAAGTATAAGTCCATTTTGGGAACCATATATGATTAATCTCACTATAGATCGACTTATGTATATAAATTTTTCTAACCTTTTGAGACTGATGGAATGACCCGTCATTCTATCACATGATCTGCTAACACTTCACGAATAACAAATTCGACTTCATTTATTTAAGAGATGAAGTGGAAATTGTTAAAGGCACGAACAACAGTGAGGTTGTACCAACATAAAGTAAGTATTTATTCTAATTCAAATTCTTTAACTTTAGGGAAACGATCTTGAAAACCAAAAATGTTGTCCTAGTGATCTTATATCTGATGAATCAGATGGTACCTTAGATCGTCACAAATTTATGGCTTTGTGATTACTGGCTTTTCCATAGCCATGTTCTCTACCAATCTCCATCAGAACATGATGGTTAGATTTATCTTCCATATCCATATTTTCACCTATGTGGAAACCCAGTGATTAGTTTATTTGGGTAACCGTTACGTTTCATACTTTTGTTTTTAAAGATTGGTTTTGATATTCCTTTTTACGATGTGGGTTTCTATTAAATGAACTTTCGAATAGTAAACCATTTATAACCCCGACGAATTTCGAGGGCGAAATTCCTTTTAAGGGGGGTAGAATGTAACAGCCCAAGATTTTATGAAAAATATTCTTTTTAATTTTATTAATGTATTTTGTTGTACGCTACACCAAAAGGAGCTTGCACAACACGCATCTTTGAATTTCCTTGCATTACACGCAATCACAACCTTCCTCGATAGCATGTGTAGTACGCAATACTGAGTTTCACGAAACAACGATATGCTATTAAAATATTATTATAACTAGCCGTTATGAATAGTAATAACCACCTTTTAAAATTTTAGAAATTTTAGCTCTCAAAATGGACTTCATTTTTGGATTCGGAGTATCAAATTTAGCTTAAGGTGAAATTTTGGTACTTTTCGGATAACTTTCATATTCTGATGAATAGTGAAAATTACTAAATTATAATTAAAAACAACTTTTTTAATCGAAATAATTAATAGTGATAAATCATTAATTTGAGTGGTTTTAAAGTATATTTAGAATATATTTTTACAATTCAATACAATGTTGGTCATTGTATGTAATTTCACATTTACACCAGACATAAACAAGTGTTAATCTTTTGATAGTTATTATCTCTTAAAAACACGCTATTTGTTGTGATAGCGGAAATTAATTATAAAATTAATTAATGCAACTTATATGTTGGGAATTTTGTAAAATATAAATCATTTTTGAATTAGGAATATCAATTATAGCCTAGGGTGAAATTTTAGTACTTTTCTAAAAACTTTCAATTTTTGATGAATAGTGAAACCACTAAGTGGTAGGTTAAAAACTGAATTTTGCATAAAACTTAATTTTACCGCTTCTGTGAATGGAATTTCGAAAATCCGACAGACACGGTTAATATCAAGGACTAAAATGTGGTTCAATGAGATGAAAATAATTTTTGGTGAATAGTAACTTTTTACTTTCTTTTACCACGGTTAATAGTAAATAGGGTAACTAAGGGTAAATATGATATTACTATTACCCTAACACATGTCCTAATTCTATTGGATAAGTTTAATTCGACCAAAAACAAACTTAGGAATAATATATGACCATTTAGGCCCACTTGGATTAGATTAGGACATTTATTATTATTTAATTCAAAGAAGAGTTAAAAGAGTTAAAAACAAAGTTTATTTACTAAAATTTTTTTAATATAGAGTTATACATAAGATAAATTCGATTTTAAATATTAATTAGAAAGCTAAAACGATTTCCTACATAATTTTATTTTATTTGTAATTTTTAGACATCAAATAGTTTAAGTTATTTATGACACAAAGATGATGCAGTAATTATCTTATTAATTAAATATTGACATAATTGATATTATAAATGCCTAAATAAGTATAATTTGAGCCTTTTTATGAATTCCACTAATTTTATAGGTTACTATGATATATTTCTGTTGATTTAATAAACTTGGTTCGAACATATAATTCTGTTATGACTTTCACAAAAATCATATATCAAATAGTGTAAAAATTGACACAAAATAGTTTTTAAATAAAATATTATATTATTAATTGTTATTTTATTCCTAAAAATCTAAGGTTCGGGCAAATGACTTAGATAAGGATATATGTGTTAATAATAAACAATTTGGGGTTCGTTTGGCATGTTATAGTAAGTTTATTAACCATATAGTGAAATAAAACAAAAAGACACGGTAAAAGTTAAATTATTTAACTTAGAGTTAAATCTAATTGATAAGGTTAAAATAATACCCTAAACTTGTGTAAATCTTATTGGTTGATAGGATTTCGACCCATCCCCACTTTAGCTTCGAAATAATACCCTTTGGAACCATTATAAACCGATTTTGACATTAATATAAAATAATATTTTGAGATATTCCTAAGGTGCCCCTCTCCTCCCTTATAAAAGGACACCTCCTCCCCCTCCTCCTCACACCAATTTGAGCACTCAAGATCGGCCAACCCCTGCCAAAATCTCTTCTCCACTTCCCTAGCAACATCCTAGAGGTTCTGGTCTTCCTCAAAGACCAATTTTAGTGTCCTAAGGGGAGGTCTCAAAGAGGCGCTTCAAAGAATAGGTAATTACCATTACCAATTCTTTCATCTTTATTTCTTCTTCCACTTCTTCTTCTTAGGTTGTTTCATTATGAAGTAATAACATCAGTATTACTCATATACTGATATGTTATTATAAGTATGAAACAACCCTATTTCACCATCTATCCATCCTACGGAAAAAGAAATCACCGCGCGTGCGTACGTACGGAATACCGTCTCCACGCCGTGGTGTAATCTATTTTCCACCACCACCTTACATGGATTGGTATAATGGTGTAAAGAATAACTATACATAGTTATTACAACATCATATTGATTCTGATATATTGTATAATCCACTCCACTCCAATTCAATATTTATGGAAATGATATCATCGCTCGTGCGTACGTACGGACTACCGTCTCCACGACGCGATGAGATTCATTCTCCATGTTAACCATTTAAGAATGATTATAAAGTATATATAAGAAATAATAATGAAATATATGACATTATAAAGCTACTGGATTTATGTATATATATATATATGTATGCCATCTACTTACTTCCATTCAAGACAATAAGGAAAGGAAAACAGCGTTCATGCGTACGTACGGACTACCGTCTCCATGAACGGTGTTTTTCATTTCATTTATCTCTCTATTATATATATATACTGAATATATATGATATATAAATCATATTTTATATTCTGGAAGTAAGTAAATCATGATATAAGTAATAATAATGTCAAGAACAACAAGTCAGAACACCTACGATAAATGAAACGATTTTACCCAAAACGCTTCTTTAACATGAATTTACAAAAGAACAGGTAATATAAAGTCATAAGTGGACCATATATGATATAATAACAATGAATATGATTCTGGAATAAGTCAATAACATGATTTAAATCATTATACAGGAGGTTAGGACACTTACAAAGCAAGTCGGACCTAAGGTAAGGGAAATATCACAATCTCATTTTTATCCGAGATTGTTTATACGTTGGTATTTATTGGGGTGTATTTTATCATCCACATCCATGTTTTCTCAATATGTAATAATATTTCCATCCACCTACAATTGTTTAAAACCAATTTTACCCTTCTATGAGTTTTTAGTAAAAGATATGAAAGGAATCTTTTGTCGTTTTTTTATACGAGGTACTTTTTGACTTTTCCAACAAAAGTACGAAGAATGTTTTTTTAACTTATACGGCACGAACGGATTTTTACGGTTTTATAAAGCCTTATTTTCATGAACCTTCCTCCAAAATATTTCATGACTATTTTCAATAAAATATTTTTCTTTTAAAATTGCATGATGTTTTGTGAAAAGAAATTGATTTTGAAGAAAAAAAGATATTTTCCTCAAGAATTCAATTCAAGTGTTTTATCAAAATTATTTTTCATCTAAGATAATAAAGAGTTCTGTTTCTATACATATTTTTACATTGATTTGACTATGTTGTGATGGAATTATGTTTATGAATTCCTTTATCTTATATGAATGGTTTTATGATGTCATGTTGTTTAAGAATCCCATTTTTATTACATGGGTTATGCAATGACGTATGATTTATGATTTTGTGGCACACATAAGAAAGGATTCATTATGAGATGGTTGGGACCTATATCTCCCTCCAATGCATTGGGTAAAGATTTTATATCTCATGAGATAGACATGGCTGGAATGGTAGGTTATACCGGTTCAGTGAAACAAGACTGAAACGAGGGTTACTCGATTCAGAAAGGGACTTTGTCCACTAAGATAGTCTTGGCAATGAGTCTTGACTAACAAGAAATGATTCTCTATGATTATGTGTGTATGCCACAAAGATTAATGTTATGATTATTGGGATTTCATTTCACTACTATGATTTATCCCATGTTATGAAATTATGCTCTCTTTTGCAGGTTAAGATTTCCAAAAGTTATGAATACGATGTGATTGATTTTTCTTTTGTATACCCTTACTGAGCATTTGAGCTCACCCTTTTATGTTTTCTTTTCCCCAGGATATAAAGAAAGGTTTTAGGTAAAAAAAGGAGATCTTTATGGGAGATATTGAAGATCTTTCACCACGATTAGAAGATTACGTTCCGAGTTTCCAAAGACACTAAACTATTACGATCCTTGTGTGTGTGTTTTTGTTATGTACTAAGTATTCCGCAAATGTAATGTAATGTCCATGTAAGTCAGGCTTCAGGTCTCTACATTTATTTCATCCCAAATCCCTAATCCTCAAATATATGGTGGTTTTACCTCCCTAGTATTCCTCCCAGGATGTCTTTAATCTCCCAAGGTCCCAACCTTCAAGTTCTAGGAGTTACTCTACAAGGTAAGGGAACCTTTCACCCTCCTCTTTTAGTTAACACTTCTTTTATGTTATCTCTTTGAATTTTCATTCACATATGTTGGGGTTTGATATTATGTATTACTATTAAATTTATTTTTATTTAAATATGATTAGATACCCTTTTTATCTCATCAATTCATTTTATGAAATCGTAAGCGATGTCATTAGGCTGCCGAATTTTCAAATGGGATCTCTCAACTTTTCTTTTATTTTCAAGTTCATATCTTTTCTTTTTCTCTCCTAAATTATTCTATTAAAATGACCATAATAACTATATTATTATATATATAATATAATTAAATAATTTTAATGGAAGAACCATCATAAATATTCTTACTCTCTCCCTTTTATTTTTATAAATGAAATCAACGTCCATGAGGTTCCAATTTATAACCTTTGTGGATGACGAAGTTTCATTCTTCAATTTATCCTTCATTACTAGTCATGAAACCATTTATATGATTTAAAAAGACTATAATATATTTATTATAACATAATTAATATTCATGAACCAGTATATGTACATATTATTCATTTATATGGTAGAACTTGTTCATAATAACCGAAATACCGCTAAAATAATCTTAGTGAATGTCATTAAAATTTCATCTAATGATTCATCATAATTTCATGTAAAAAAATGATATAAATAAACATTAACACTTCTATATGCTCATAAATATTATTTAATTTCAATTATGGGGATTTACATCCATTCCACATGAACTCAACTACTTAAGATCAAGTGCACCGATTATGAAAATCAAGAAAATGAACACTCCAGAACGACAGAATTTGATATTATAACTTATCAGTAAGAACATAAATGAACTAAAGAAAATTATGATAAACTAAAAACGTGTATAATATGTTCTAAATTAATTTATTTATGAGTATAATTTCATATTTTAGGTCCTTAAGTTCAATAGCAGAACACATTTGGACTTAACTAAGGGGTTTCTTCATCTCACTTCTATTTTTATGAGATTTTCCTTATTCACTACTATCACTTGTGTATGTTTTATGTATAAAAACCATTGATGTTTAAATTCATTAATATATTTATTATCATGTTATTCAATTTATCATTTTATGATTCTTAATTTTTGGGCATTCGAATCAATTGATTACAAAGTTATGGGGGTTTTCCACCCAAACCTCCATTTTCATTCGGGTTAATTTTATTATCTAATTACCTCAATGAAATTCTTATGTATTATTATGAAATAATATTAAATTATGTGTGAGTGTTATATATATTATTACCAACCTAAATAATTCCTTATTTTATGGGGATTTACACATTTTAAATGGAATTTTCAAAAAGTATTTCGGAAATACAAACCCAATTCAAGGGATCTTTTTGAATTCTTACTCATTTTCAAGTGTACGCTAGAATCTGTTTTAAGCCACCATTATTTATATAAAAACACTAATTTTTTCATGAAAAAATATCTTGGATAATTTCTGGATTTAATAGAAAAAACATGTCTTTCCACATTAAAATTATCTCTAATACTTTCCTTAAAATGCTCTAAAATGATTTATTTATAAAGAATCTTAAGAACTCTATTTACATGATTTCACTTCAGTGGGACATAATTTATGACCAAAATATAATTTAAATATACTATTATTATATTTTCTGGGATATTAATGTTTAAAAACTTATTTCATGGAAAATATAAATGATTTTCCAAAAGAAATCATCTTTCAAAAGTAAAAAGGATTTCTTTCATCTCACATTAACTTTTATGAGATATATATACCCTGTTCACCACTTAATTCTTACTTGTGGTGTATGTAATTCCCTTTGTATTATCATATCAAGATTTTATTTATTCTAATGATATTCTAAGGGATTTTTATATGAATGTTTCAAGGTGGTATAGGGACACTTTGGAATGTTTAAGGATTATTTCCTCAAGAATTTTTCAATGGTCTCATTTCAAAGAATCCTCATATATGGAAACATCCTTTGTTGAATCTTGTAATAAATTTAGGTTTATCTCCTATTATATCATCCAACATGTTTTATTGAATGGTTTATGATTATTTTGATAACTTATAAATTAAGTATTTAATTATTCAACAAGGTATGAGACACATTTAATAAGTGAAATTTAATTATTCAAAGTTGTGTGGGACACTTTAAATGAAAAACACAATTTATTTATTCAAAGTGGTATGGAACACATTGAATCAGATACTTAATCTACATATGATGAATGTATTGGACTTATTATGTAGTGGGTGGGGCATGATATATCTCCTCGATGCATCGGTAGGTCTCATGAGACAAACTAGGTCATGACATGAGGCCTTGAAAAGAATGTTTTTATGGTATTGGCATGAGGCCTTGGTAGTGTGGATATGATGTCCGATATATGCATTTCTCTCATTAAGAAAATATTATTGATAGTTCATGTAGTTATTAGACTAGTATATTACCCATTATTTTGTTTTATTATGGCATTATTTTTTCCATCTCTTATTACTGCTATAATGTGTTCAAATTTATTTTTAAAGTCATGTGTTTTAGTTATCCACCATGCCTAATATTTATGTTTATGTTATCTTCTACTGTATTTCTTAACCCTTACTGATAATTTTATCTCACCCCTTTCATTTTTCCCTTCCCCAAGTTATGAAGAAGATATCATTTGTTAAGTTTTCAAGGATTTAGTTTATTATCTCTTGTTATGTATCATATTTTGTTTCCTTTAAAAATGTAAAATGGTTCCATGTATGTATCTAGTTTCTTAATGAATAATAAAATGATCGGTCCCTCTATATTTTATTCCTTGTAATCATGTCATTGTATTAAAATAATGAACTGGATCTGAGCATCTGGAGCTGGGGCGTTACACTAAAGACATTACATTACTCATGAAAACATTATAAAACGTTGTAATTTGGGTTGGTTTTACCACATATGTGAACGATGTTATAATTTTTATTTCATAAAAAAACATGGGATGTCATATAATGTTGATATAATTTAATATTAATTAATTTAATATTCCCTAATTATTCTATAAATTTTCTATTAATATTCTAAATATTTATTAATATACTACTTTTCAATTGTTAAGCATGTTGAATATAGTTCATCATGTTTCCCATTTTCACAAATCATATTCATGTATTTCACTGAATAAAAATAATACTTAAGTAATAATTGGAAAATAATGAATATTATATATTTAATAGTTATGGAATTATGAACTTTAAACCATTTAGTATGAATCTACTCTATTTTCTTGATATTTTAATGAGACAAACAAACGAACGTTCTAACTTTAATTAGTGAAAATATGTATAACTAAGTAATTTATTTTAAATTAAATATTATAAATAAAGTTTATAAAGGGTAATACAGTTTAATGAGGTCCTAAATTAAGCATTTATGTTAATTATTTTCATCATACAGTATGTTAGATCATGTATAATTTAGAAAAAACTCATGATAATGGTTTTTGATAACTCAATTACCTTTAAATGAGTTATACTTATATTTATTGAACCTTATTGTAAAAGGTTGATTATAATCATACATATGATGATATTATGATATAATACCTATTTATTTTATGGGGAATTTTGTTTTATATCCATTTACTATTCTATTATGATTTTATTTATAAAGTGTGAGATCGTAAAGAATAATTCCCATATTTTCTAGTGAACCTTTATTTTCCATGTCCATATTTCCCCTTAATACAAAATTTTCTATTCTTAATTGGAAATATATTATGTTTTATCTCTTATGGAACTCATATTTCTCTTTATAAAATTTTAAATGGATTTTTTTCTCAATTCTTAAAATGATATTGGTTTTAATTCAAAAATATTTTTTGATATAAAAGGATTTTAATTCTAGAAAATTATATTTTCTTATAACCCCCATTTTATTATACAAGAAAATTATTGTTTCAAGATTATTTATTTCAAAAAATATATTTTTTAAAAGTATATTTAAAAATTTACATAAAATATTTTTGAAATTATTTTAAAATATCATTTATAAAAAATTTAAAAGGTTTTTTAGAAGTAATTTTTAATTTTTTTTATTCCAATTTATTTTTTTTCTCTAAAATATTTAACACCAATAGATTTTTGTTTCATGGATTTCCTTATATGTTCTATTAAAATGTATTTCATTTTTATTAATTTTTTTAGTATCATATTATTTTATTTTTGAAGATATTTTACGAGATACCATTTGATAATGTTACAAAACCCATTTTATTTCCATGGGTTCTTTATAATATAATTATTTGGAAATAACATGAAACTAATTTTCATTATATTAGTTATTTTATAATATGATTATTGTTTTTTTAGTGGAATAAAATTGCATGTATTATGAGATGGATGGGACCTATTTATCCCTCTATTGAATTGGGAAAATGGTTGTATCTCATGAGATATAAATATTCTATGAACTGGTTAAACAATATCTAGGTTCACAAAGGGTGAGCATAATGGAGGTTAAATATACTCATAATTTTATGTGTGAACTGGTTGTTGGGTAGCTAGGTTTATAAAGATGATAATTCATATGTTTATGCTTATGCCACATTATTTTTTATGTTCCATGGATTATGATTTATAATTCATGATTTATTTTCTCATGCTATGGTATACGTGTAATAGTTTGATATGATATGTCTATCTTTAATACTTATAGTTAACAATTATTGATTTATTTTGTTTTAATCTGATTATTTTCCTTATTCATTTTTTCAAATGTTTATGATCTAATCACTATGAACTTTGATACATTTTCCCTTACTGAGAATTTGATCTCACCCCTTCTTATGTATTACCTTCACTAGGATCTAAAGAGTATTATTTCATATGGAATGTCTAAGGGGGGAGGGGTTTACTTTATAGATAAATGCTCACAAAATATAAAATATATTTTTTATTTTTTTATTATCCATGACACTAAAACATTAGGTCCTTGGGTTGTGTGACTATTTTTGATATGTATTAATTAAAACATGGTATCAATGTATTATTTATGTACATTTATCTCGAGTCACTATAGTTGGTATCAGAGAAAGGCTTAGTTATTTTTGTATATTAGTTTATAAAAATTTAACAAAAACCCTAGGTATAAGTCTAAGGGATAAGTATAAGTATAAGATAACATCCTGAGGTTTTGGTAAAGTAATTATTGTGTAGTTATCCTAAAAATTACATCTCTTTCTAGATATTAAAAGTGGATGTAGGATCAAGAATAGATTTACCTAGGGGTAATAACCTTGAAAAAGGTGGATTGAGTATTAAATCGATCATTACATGTTATACTATAAATAGGTCTAACGTCACACCTGGTTTGACACACCTAAGGGATATTATTATGTTGATCATATTCTATTTACAAACCATTATGAAGAATTGATTTCCTAGTTAATTTAAGGTATTTCTAGCTCAAATGATTAGATAGGAAGTCGGTATTAATGACCTGACTATTATACATGAATATATTGATGTATTCCTAGATTAACTACTTGGTATTTACCCATAGTGTTGTGTTATCAATTTAAATTATACCTATATCTATTACAATCTCAAGGAGTATATATAGAATATATCCTGTTGAATTGGATTAATTAAAGAATCATATAAAGGAAAATTTGTATAAGGGTTTATCTACCCTAGTTATTCCCTATAGGGAGAACCAATCCTATTTGTTATGAATAAATATCGATCAATGAAACTTTGTGTTGACTATAATTTGATTAAAAAGATCATAATTAAGAATAATAATCTACTACCCCATATTAAAAACTAGTTTAATAAACACAATGAAGCTAAATACTTCCTAAAGATTGACCTTCGATCTAGATATCATCAGTTAAGGGTCAAAAGGGAGGATATTTTAGAGAAAAATTTCCAAAACAAGGTATTGAAACTCTGATTTTATAGTTATTACATTATGGTTAAAAAATTACCACTCCATATTCATAGATCTAATGAATAGAGTGTTAGAGACTACCTGAATTAGTTTGTGGTTTTATTTATAGATATATTAAGAAAGTGCATGAAGATAATTTTCAGATTATGTTGATGAATTTAAGAAAGGATAAGTTTTGATTTCAAATTTATAAAATGTGAATTATTGATATAAATGTGTCTTTATTGGGTCATATAATCACCTGTAAGGACAAACATATAGATCCTTTAAAAATATAATTTACCGAACAATGGCCATGACTAAACACAGTAATCAAGATCCGTAGTTTTCTTTGGTTAATAGAATATTATTGATAAATATTTAATAAATTTATTATGATAATAAAATCCAATTACTAAGTTAACATATAAGGTAGTGAAGTTTCTTATAGGTAGGAATATAAATAATTATTTTTGGAACTTAAGAAGAGATCAGTCACAACACCTGTACTTACATTACCATACAACGGGGAAGGGTTTGTAATATACAGTGATACCTCAAAGAAGGGATTGAGATGTTTCATCTGAAAAAATGAAAAGGTAATTACTTATTCCTCTAGAAAATTTAAAACTCATGATAAAAATTAACCAATGTATGATTTGGATTTAGCAGTGGAGATATTTATATTAAAAATTTGGAAAAATTATCTTTATGAGGAGAAGCGTGATATTTATATTGAACATAAGAGTTTGAAATATATATTAACATAAAATGAGTTAAATATGTGCCAAAGAAGATGTTTGAAACCGATCAAATACTATGAATACTCAATACATTAACACCCTAAGAATGAAAACATGGTGGATGATGCTTTAAGTATAAAAGATCATGCTACCTTATCTTTGATGAGGGTTAGAAGAGACCTAATATTCATGTATTTGTGAAGGATGAATCTTTAATTGTTAATGGAATTTGATAAATCCTATCTTTCCCAAGTCGCTACTCAACTATCCATTCACATGAAGATAAAATAATCCCAAAAATATGATGTAGAGCTACAGAAAAACGTAGTGAATATTACGAAGTTCAACTTTGATAAATATGGATTTATAAGGTTCTGAACCTAGATATATTTCCCATTAAAACTAAAATTGAAGAGTAAAATTTTAGATGATTCTCATAGCTCATACTTATAAATTTATCTAAAAAACATGAAGATGTATAAATATCTAAAGAAAAACCTCTAGTAGGATAATATGAAGAGAGAAATTATAGGATACATATCTCAATTATTGGTATGGTCACAAGTTAAGGTTTAATTACATAATTCAATGGTTATATTGAAACCTTTACCCATATCAGTATGGAAATAGTAAAATATACCCATGGATTTCATCTTAGGATTCCAAAAAATGTCTAAATTCCATAATTATATTTGGATTGTATTTCATTTCATTATAAATTTATTGGATTTTATTTCCATCCAATAATATTTATCCCTTGACCAACTTTCCGTGATATACATAAGGGACGTGATAAGGCCTTATGGAGTATAAATCTCCATTTTACATGTTTTTTATATAAGGTTTACCTTTATGTTATAAAGAAGTTTTCATAATGATTTAGAGATAGAGATGAGTTTCATTACTACTTATCATCCTCAAATATATGGTCAGTATGAGAGGACCACTCAATCTATAGATGATATACTAAGATCTTAATCAATATATTTACAATGATATTGGGATCAATAACTCCCCTTGGTAAATTTATCATATAAAAATAGTTTCCATTATAGAATTCATAAGACACCATATGTGGTTATGTATGGTAATAAATGTAGGACTCATATATTTTAGGATGAAGCTGGAGAGAGGAATCTGATATAACCTAACATTTTCAAATAAATGATGAATAAGGCTCAAACCATTCAACAACACATGAAAGTAATATAAAATTTAAATAAGTGATATGAAGATAACTATAAAATATATCTATAGTTTGAATTTGGTGATAAGGTGTTCCTCTGAATATCTTCATGGAAACAAGTTATGAGGTTTGGGAAGAAAGGGAGGCTAATCCCAAGATACATCATTCCCTTTGAGATTTTTGATCATGGTGGGGTCGTAGATTATATATTAGAAGTCATTCATCACATATCCCAAGTGAATGATGCATTATATGTATCATTTTTGAGGAAGTACATACCAGATCCATCACATGTACTAAACTCAAAAGCTGTGTAACTAGAACATGGCCTCTCCCATGAAGAATTTTTTTTGAGATCTTGGGTCGAAGAGAAATGGTTCTACGGAATAAGACCACCCTTCTAGTCAATGATATATGGTGGAACTATAAGATTGATGAAGCTATGTAGGAACCCCAGGACTTAATAAGGTAAAATTATCCTCACTTGTTTTACTCTATATATTAAAATTTTAAGGATGAAATTATTTTCTTTTTTGCGGGGGGGGGGGGGGGGGAGGGGGCGGTAGAATACAATTACCTGAAATTATAGACATTTTAAAACTAATTTTATGTTCGATAGCATGCATTATATTCTATAAAAAATGTATAATAACCAAGATATATTAGAAAAAAATTATTAATAAATATATAATAAACTCTAATATTTTAAAAAATTAAAAACTATTATCTTTAGAAGATAAATAATAAATATATTTTATTATTGAAAAAGGTTAACTTTAAAAGATGGTTTTCATATATTTTATATTTTATTTTAAAAGATAAATTTTAAATTTTTATAATTTTAATTTGATAAAATAAAATTATTTTTTGAACTCATCCTACCAATTTCTTTTTGTATAAAATTTTTAATTTTCTTTGAGAAGGTCGTTTTTTAGTTGAAAACACAGTTTTTATAAAAATTATAATTTTTTGTGATTTTATCATTATGAAATCATGACTTAGAAGACTAAAAAACATTATAAGTAATAGAATATGTATTTAAGGAATAAAAGTATTCATTTTAAAATATTATTTGAACTTAGAAAACCTATGTTCAATATTTTTAGAACTAAAGTAAAATTCCACTTTAATAAAAGATTTTTTTTTCAATTTTTTCTTTGAATAAAATATTTTAAAGGTGAAATTCAGGTTCAGATTCATTTTATACCCTCATAAATTTTATTTTTTTCATAATAAATCAATTTATTCCATGTAAATTAGTAACCATGATAATTTTACCTTATATATAAATTTTAATCTTAAAAACATGTTTTTATCAAAAATTGTTTTTACATAATTACGTGCATTTATTTTAAAATTAACTTTTTCACATTTAGAAATTCTACATGGTAAAATAATTTAAAAATTTTAAAGTATAAGTTTCAAATTGGTTAATAATATAAATTTTAATTTTGGTCAATAAAATTAATTACTAAGTTAAAAAAATTAGCTACCTCAGAAAAAAGTAAAAATGGTAAAAAGTATTTTAATAAGGGGAAAATGACAAAACATTTTAAAAACATGTTTATAAATGTATTTTTTAGTATTTTATCTACTAAAACTTTCAAATTTATTAATTTTACCTTTTTAATCCCAAGACTCTTTAATAGTGAAATAACATTATTGAAATTCAATGGGTATTTCTAAAACCTCCCTTATCTTCACTTATAAAAGGGGATACATTCCAACCCTTCATTTTACACTATTTACTTATAATTTCATCTTAAATCTAAGAAAATTTTCTCATCCAATAATCATATTCAACATTTATAAGCTTATGGACACCTCTATTTTTCTTAAGGCCTTCATATACAAGATAGTTTCAAGAGAAAACTCGAGCATCCAACATGGGTATTACTTTCTCTTAGTATCTATTTTACTCAAATTATTCCTAATATTATATAAAATTACTAATATAATGAAATAATGGTTTTTATTATACTAAAATTTAATTATATTAGTTGGAAAAAAATTATTAAATCCTTTTCATCCACTAATAAAAATAAAAATATCATCGATCATGCGTACATGCGAACCACTGTCTCCATGAAGTGATATTGTTCATTTTTCATTACCACCTCTCCAAGATGGTAACAAGGGTGTATTTTATGAATTATAATATTTTATATTTAAAATTTATACCTCTTAAAGTATAATTTATCATATACTATATTTCTATCTATATATTGAGAACTGAGATCGTCAATCGTGCATATCTTTGGACTACTGCCTCCACAACAATGAATTTCATTTTTCATCACCACTCATATTAGATGGTTATAATAATGTATCTATTTAGGATATAAGATAATTATGAAATTTTTAAGATTATTAATATTACATATTATCATTATATAAATACATTCCATTACTCCTAAAAACATTATAAAAATGTTAGAGTTTGGGGTGGTTTAACCAACCATTTGAACAATGTTATAATCATTATGTCATAAAATTTATGTTCTATAATATAATGGTGATATATTTTAATAATAATGAATTTTAAATGTCTTAATTTTTATATAAATTTGTTTTTAATATTCTCAATATTTATTAATATACCATCTTTTGATCGTTAATCATGTTTATGCTAGTTTATAATGTTTTCCATTTTCACAAAAAATATTCATGTTGTTCACTCAATGAAAATAAGAGTTTAGGAATAATTGTAAAATAATTATTATAATATCTTTAATTATTATTTAATTATGAACTTAAAACCACTTAGTAAAAATCCACTCCATTACTATGATATTTGAATTATACAAACAAAGGAATGCTCTAAATTTACTTAGTGAAATTAATTAAAACTTAGTAATATATTTGTGATGAAATATTATAAATAAATTTTATAAATGTAAATAAATTTTAATAATTTTATAAATAAATAAATTAATTTAATTATTTTCATTATACCCATGTTCATAAAAATTATGAGTTATCCAAAACTCAAGGTAAGGGTTTTTGGTAACTCAATTACCTTTCATTGAGTTATACTCTTATTTATTAAAACTTATTTTTAAAAGTTGGTTATAATCATCCCTATGATGATATTATGATATTATAACTATTTATTTTATGGTTAATTATGTTTTATATCCTTGTATTATTCCATGATGATTTAATTTATAAATTTTGAAATTGCAAACAATAATTCCTGTATTTGATAATAAACCTTTAATCTCCCTGTTAATATTTTTTCTTTCTGATAAAATTTTGATTCTTAATTATAAAAATATAACTTTTCATCTCTCATGAAACTCATATTTCTCTTTACCAATTTTTAATTTTTTTTTATTAATTCTTAAAAATTATTTTATTTTCAACAAAATAATATTTCTATATATAAAAAGACTTTTAATTTCATGAACATATATTTTCTTATAATCCACATTTTCTTATACATGAAAATTATTCTTTCAAGATTATTTATTTAAAATAATATTTTTTAAAGAGTCTCATAAAAACATTATGAAAAATTCTTTGGAAAATTTTTTGATCATTTTTTTACAAACAATTTACAAGTGTTTAAAAAAAATATCTTTTTAAAAGTTATTCTTCTAATTTATTCTCTGTCTCTAAAATATTTACCTCCAATGGAGTTGTGTTTCATGATTCACCTTATATGATATCTTATAATATATTTAATTTTGGTAAACAATTTTTGGTACCATTTGATTTTATATTTTAAGTTATTTTATGAGATACCATTTGCTAATGTTACATAACCCATATTCTTTTCATAGGTTCTTTATGATATGATGATTTGAAAATAACATGATACCCATTTATTTATATGGGATATTTTTTTAAGTGGAGAAAACATTTATGGATTATTATACATGTGTGATATATATATACCACCAATAAATTGGGTAAAGACTTATATCTCATGAGATATAAATTTTATGTGAATATATTAGTTATTAGCTAGGTTCACAATAGGTGAGTGTGATGAAGGTCAGATCTACTCATAATTTTATGTGTGAATAGTTTGTTGGGTAGCCAGGTTCACAAAGATAAGAAATCCTATATTTATGATTTTGACACATTTTATTCTATGTTTCATGGATTATAATTTTTGATTCATATTTTATTTTCTTACTACATGGTAGAAGTTTGATCAATTGATATTATATTTATATTTTTTATTCTTATGGTGGAATCTTATTGATTTATGTTATTTCAATATGATTATTCTTCTTATCAAATTAGTCTCACATATTTATGATCTAACCACTATAAAATTTGATATTTTTCCCTTTTTGAGCATTTTAGCTCACGGTTTCTTATGTTTTCCCTTACATAGGATTTAAAGAGTATTTTTTTCAAGGAATGTCTAATAAGGGGTTTAGTTTATGGAGAAATGTTCACAAAATGTAAAATAAGTTTTTTTATGTTTCTAGTCTCTAAGACACTAAACCTATAGTTACTTGGGTTGTGAAAATATTTTTTATATATATTAATGAAACCATGGTATAAATGTATTATTTATGTTTATTTATCTTAGATCACTATAGGATTACCATCGGAATACCTATCCTAAAAGATAACCATAGATATGGTATAACCCTCCTAGTTCTACCCAAGGTTCAAGAATAGTCCTCTATATATTCATGTTAGTTAAAATAATATATATAAAAAACATAATATCACACACAAGTCTAACTAACTAATTCCAATACAAATATATCATAGTATTATAGAATATAGATATATCACTTCAACAATCATCATAAACCCAGGCATTTAATTAAATAACTACTATTAAGCAATCAATAGGTATATATGTATGACATGTGATCCTATGTGCCTACCCATGATTTATGAATGCACCCAAATCTCTTAAAACCAAAAAAATAATCTCATCATAAGTAACTCATAGGTCTATTAGACATGAGCTAGTCAGGCACATATAAAATCTACTACCCGAGTTCCAAAAAACCAATATCCGTTCTAACATAACCCAAAAAGAAAAGAAATAAACGAAACTTCAAGACAATGATACCACTTTATAACACCCTAACCCAAATCACTGGCTTAGATATGAAGTTCCACATAACCTCATACATGCCTCCCTGTATATAATAGGTTTCCTAATAGTGGTGAGGGTGTAAAGTAACATGGGGAGACTATACACTTGATAATCATATCCATTATTAGAATATAAGATAAATCAAAAAAATATATAATAGATATAAATTCTATAAAATTTTTTCATGATAGGTTATACAAGTGTAATAAAATGGGCCCCCAATATGAAAAAACAGTAAGTATAACACTAAAACTAGAAATGGTACTAAAAAAAGTGCTACAAAAAACATCCATAGTCTATCCCGAAACCATGCCCTTCTCTCAACACCAAGAACCTAAAAAACCTACCATATGGCCCTTTAACTTCTCCATATACATAATCCTGAAGTCTATACACACACCAAGATACACATATAGGGTGTGAGAATAACCTTGTAGGGAACCACCAATGCATCCTTAACATAATTTGACATGTATATAGAGGTGTATGAAATGGTGGAAAGTTAAATGAACACATAAGAATGTAACCAAACATGTTTTGAGAATTAATGTGATAATTGAGACACCATAAACCTCAACCATACCTACTTCATTTCCATTCCAAAATAGTGTTGATAATATAATTCATGATCATGGGTTATCCATAAATCCATCTCTCATGTCTCTGAATATCCACAATGCAAAAAATTAATGGGTTGGTCCATAAGGCCATCAAGCCCCATCATTATCATGGGTCAGGACACAAGGCCTTCATATCCCAACAATACATAAGGTCAAGCCACATGGCTGTAATTTCATAACATTATGACTTAGGTTAGGCCACAAGGCCATTATAGCTCTTCCCCATGTCTCTGTCCTTTATCTTAATCATTTTATATAAAAAATTCTTCCCCTCTAAGGGGAAATTATCTAAAATGGTCCACCTATCACTTTATAATAAAAGAAAATACTATAAGTCCATACATCTATACACAATTGGGAATAACACATATAGGTAGAACACAACATATTAAGCATGATAATTAGTATCCACACACACACTTGTGATCATCATAAAACATGGTCTTCACAGGTTATACACACAAAAAAATGTGATCAAAATAAAAAATGGGTCTTATAGGATACTCATGCACACACATGTAATAAAAATTAGGAATATGTCTCAAGAACATAAGAATATACAATCATATCTTGTAAATAATCATATAAAAAGTTCTAAGGTGGTAAACAATTCCTAACTTTAGCACAATGAATATTATTCCCAAGATGTATTGAGAAACTACACCTGAATCATGCTTTCAATAAAAGGTTATCTAAATCAAGATAGAATCAATCATAAATAGAATTGGAATTCTAGAAAGATATTATACCAAAATATGAAATCCAGATCAATATACCAAAAAGGATTCACCATCAATGGTAGATATAGGATTGACCAAATAGGTCAACCAAATCTTATAATCCAACACTAATATATCAATTGAGTATGAATTATCTATTATATATATGTGGATATCCATAAATTAATACAACAAGGATCAGATATATGATCAATTATAAATAAAGAGGGATAATTAAGAATATAATAAATGGATATAACCTCAATTGACTCCCAAAATTAATCTAAACTTTTAGAATCCAAGAGGAGATAAAGGGGACACCTAGAGAACCATGAAAGATCTCTCTATGAAGTTCTATACATATTTGGGTCAGATTATGGATAATATTAATGAAATAACTAATTTAGTGTAAAGTGATGAAAAATATATTAATGTAACCCAAACTTGGGTTAAATTGGATAAACAATATTCCTGGTATAGTGCCACACATTCTACCTCATCTAGTGGCTAGCTAGTGTGATCTACAGAAATAAATATCCCTCTATCAACACTCCCAAATGGCTGGTTCATTATACTGGTTATCCGGTGGCCTTGTTTTAGCCACCGTGCACCCCCTAAGCCTTCAACTTCTAAAATACAAACTCAACGTTCCCTTTTCCCAAGGAACAGACCCATAAAGAAGAAAAATAAGATATTATATCACAATTTAAAAAAAACATACCATGAAAATTCATGAATGTTATAATGGGTGTTGTCACTTTTATGGGGAGATTTTCATTACATTTTAATTTTGAATAACATAAATTATACATAATATATTAACATAATTTTTGAGATTTAATTTATTTCATATCAATACTAACCTACATTAATACTCAGAGTCATTTAAAACTAATTTATTGTCTTTATGATTAATTGTGATTTTTTTCTTTATGAAGTGGGGAATGTAATTTATTTTGAAGCCTATAGAAAGGGATATGTACTCATGGTATGAGTATAACTTTACTTAAAATCATTACCTTAAGTGATTAGATAAAACAAAGGTGAGGTAGATCATGATTTTCATTTTTAATAATAATAGATTAATATATGTGAAAGGAAGGACAAGACCCATAAATTTACAATATGAAAAAGTAAAATATATGGGTTGAATTGTTTCCTGGAAGAATAAGTAATTGAATAGATTTTTTTTATGATTCTTTAAAATTTGATTCCCCCAATGATAATTGTTTAGTTTCATTGCATTGAGATTAAAATATTAGTAGCATGGGTTCCTTGTGTGATTCTATGTTTAGATTCTATACTTGAGGAAAATTATGAGTTTAAGTATGTGGGTATTTGGTGTCTTTAAGTTATGCATGAAAAATTATAACTCAAATTAATAAATTTTGTTAAATTTTAAATGAGGTTTACCAAATATTAAATTATTTACATCATATATGATTATTTATATTTTAAAATAATTTTTTGAGAAAAAAATGAATTTAAATTTTTATAAGGATTTTGATTGATGAAAAATAAATGTCATGTTTGATGTTTTTTTAACTAAGTAATTTATATCTTTTTATGAAATAGGGTATTTAATCATTTACCATTAAGGATATCCATATACATGGCACAAGAAAGAAACCCATTCATGGGTCACACATGAACCATAGGTGGGATAAAGCCCAGCTCAAGGAGGACATGGGCCCATGTGAGTTGGTATTGGATGAAAGGAATACAAGAAAGGTTCAATAAATAACTAGGATTTTTGAGTCACATTTTCATAGAATATTTTATAAAATAGGTCCTAGATTCTTGTGATATATATCGCGAGACTCTCATTCCTTGGCGCAATATTTACTTAAGCTTCAAACAATACTAATTGATACTTGGAAACATGCCCCTCCACTCAAAAAAACTCCAATAATTGAAACCTCATAAAATCACCAGACTAATATTTAATATGGTTTGAAACCTCTATTGTCACCACTACTAATCTCAGGCTCAATATCGAGTTCTAGATCCACTAAAAAAGTCTTGAAATCATGGTTGGAGATCAGAAAAACCACTCTTATCATAGAAAAAAGGATAATAAGACTATATGAAATAATTGATGACATGACCTATAATAAATTTTATTTACACAAACCATGGTTGATAGGAATACTTTGAGGGTAAAAAACCAACTAAAAAACCTTAACAAACATGGTTAAATCCATAGAAAAGTGGAAAAAACCAAAGAAAATGCACATTTTTTTGAAGAACCAATGGTTGAGGTTCCACCATGAATTAATAATAATCGAAATAGGCTAAAACAAGTCATGTTGCAGGTGGCTATGGCTTACAAGAAGAGATTAAACTTGAAATGGACACTGAAAATATATGGTTTCTATGGTATTAGATTTCATCTACAAGTATGTAGAATAATGTTTAATATGAATTCAAATGGACAAAAAAACTTGAGTTAAAAATTTTCCATGCTATGGCCTTATTCCAAAAATATAAAATTGAAATGTTTTCTCGCAATATTTTGGGGGTATATTTGGATATTTTCGGTTGTAGACCTTTAGGCATGACTAAAATAAATTATTTTGAGATATTTTGAGATTAATATGGTAAAACATGGGGAAATTCTTAGCCTATAAATTTAATATGCTAATATGATGCTGAAAAGAGTTAGACCATTGGTTTTAAAAAGGTTCAAACCCAGGGAGGTTGTTCATTGGTTAATCTTTATTCTTTTTTTTCTATAGTTTTATCATTTTATGTAATTATAAATTTTTTTATGATTTTAATTAAATTATTTCTTCTCTATATCTTATCTACTCTCTCCTATATTATTTGATTTATTCTCTCTACTATGGTTCTCAATTTATTCATAATCAATGATCACCTAATGATGATCGGATAGATCCATAGGGGAGAGAAGAATTAGTTGAAGGGGGTGTGTATATTCATGCATGATTCTTCTCCATTCATAGAGTTCCATATTCTATAGCATCATATTATTATCAAATGTTTATGTTATTCATTATTATATTACTAACCTAGTGTGTTTCATAATGAATATATCTAACATGATAGATATAATTAATTCACGATCACCAAATTGGATTGTTATTATACCTAAAAAATTAGTTCTAAATGCACTTTATCCATTTAAATTCATCTATACATGTGGTAGTTGAAGGGATTATGGAATTTTGATAAAAATTTACCATGTTATTTCAATTACAATTATGGTTGAGAAGCTATAAATTTATTCATTTTGTGAGTGGATCCGATTTAATTTATTTGGAGAAACCACCCTTGGATACTAATTCCTCACACTGTGTCTTTTTTTCATCATTTAGTTTTTTTATTTTAAGAGTTATTTATAGTAAATTAATTCAATCAATTAATGTTTCATAATACTAAGAAAATTACAATGACCTATAATTAAATCAATATTTTTCACCACAATTTCCTATTTTTCATGGGATCAACCTCTGTACTCGTACATCATATACAAATTTATAGTAGCTTAGAGATTTGTGTTACTATGCATTACAAATTTTAAATTGGTATTAACCCAAAATAATTAACTATTAATTATGGGAATATCACTGGTATTTACATAAAATTACAATATAATTAAGGTATTCATTCTGTGAAGGTTCCCATGGAGTTAAGAGTTTGGTTTCAAGAAACAAAGTATGCACCACAAAGGAGGATATCACATTGTGACTGGGGTATTTCAAGTTTTAGGAACGAATAGGTACAATATGAACATTGAGGAGTTGACTCGACTCATAATAAAATATCATGGTTGATATGATGGAAATATTTATATTTACATATCTTATACCTTCCATGGATTTCACTTGAACTATGATTAAATAAAGAAGTTATAGAGATATATTTCTCTATAAAAATAAAAGTGATATCTTTCTCTAAGAGAGAGGGTCTAAAAGTTATGTATATAGAAATGAGATAAAAACAAATAATATTTCCATATTTTTTTGAGATAATAGAAGAAGTATAATGAGATTAATATTGTCTTTTAAAGTGAAGAGCATTGGAACTTATTAAACATAATGGAAAGGAATAACGATCCATAATTGTTGTGAAATGAAAATAAAGGAAGTCTAGATGTGGTGTTGGGAAATAGTAGAGAATAAGAATGAATTTTTTCACTCATTAAATATTTTTCCAAAGGGGAAAAAGTATTCTCATGATGAATCATGGGATTATTATGATGATTTAAATGTGTTGATGTTCACAATATAATTTAAATGGAGAAAAAATCATAGATCAAATGAAACGATCTACATATAATGCAACATCAGTAGTAGTGAGACTATTTGTGGTTGAAAAGTATGAAAAAATTTATGGTGTTTATGGAGTAGTGAGTGAATGAATGAAATAACGAAGTGATCCATGGGTGGTGGTTATCCAACCTAAAACATTATAATGGAAGTGAACCTTGGACTAGGAGTTCCCTAGAACAAACCCACCACTAATCAATTAAATTAGTGAATTTTGGTGCATGATAAATCACCATTGTATGATCCTTAGATTATAATAGTGTGGGTGAACCAATAAAATACTCATGTCATACGTTCATTTTTTATTTTCATTCTATAATACATAATTGGTGAGAGTGGGTTAAGAAACCATTAGTCAAACCTAGTAAAGAAAATGAAAAGTTTGATAAGCCTCAAATCAACATTAAAGGAAGAACTAGGTGTGACCCTACTAACCATGAGGTCAATATTATCTTGGGTAGTGTGTTCTTGAAATTTAAGTTGTCATTTTGGAAAAATTTCAATACCTCAATTCAACCCCCTCACAAGGCATCTCACACTAAATACCCTAGTGAGGTCTAACATTATCAATGAACGAAGTAAGTGTATTCTATACCAAAAAAGTTAGGTAAGAATTTAATCCTATTATTATATAATGGTTATATAATTTAAAATTCATGCATAAGTTTTAATATAAAAAATATAAACATTAGAAACCCAATGATGTTTGGGATATTTGTGGTATCCTACTAAGATTTATTTCTTAAACCCCATACATTCACATCTCATGAATTTAAATTTATAAATTACTTTTTATGGGTATATGAAAGGAACCCGAGTAGATGAGAGTGAGATTATAATTATTTTGATTATTATTGTGGAGTTTTTAGGATTTAACAGAGAGTTTTTAAATCTTTATTTTAAAATTATATTTTTTGTGTTGTTTTTAATTTCATATAATGTATTGAAATTATTTATATTATTTGATTACATGAAATGTGTTAATTCATGGTAAATTTTTTATATATTTTTGAATATCTTATGGTATTAATATTACTCTTTTACTCATTTATGTATATTTTGTTGTAATAATTCATTAGAGGGTATATCATTTCTTAAATGATGTTAAAAAACCCTTAGTGTTAGTAACCATCCTATAGTAATTTGGGTTCACACTTTAAAAAATTTGTTGTTTTCCTTTGTGACTTGATCATGTCAGGGTAGATACTTACATAATTTTATTAAATTAGTTTCTTGTATAAGGTGTTGATATTAGGGATATAATAAAAAGGATATTAGAGGTCAGATCCTAGTATGAATGTTATGCATGTCCGTCTACCTAACACAATAGTAGTGAGAGATCAGGTCATCAATTAAGTGAGTGATTGAGTTTAATGATTATGATGAGTTATTATTTGATGATTTCTAAATATATCTATTTTTTTGGACTGATAAGTTTATCAGGATTAAGAGATAATAATGGAGTTTCCAGCATAATTTTCTCATGTCAGGGCACAAAATATATGTGACCATTCATGAGAATATACTTTATTTTTGAATTGATATAAGGAATTGACTATAGTTAACTAATTAAATTAATAATAAACTAATTTTTGTTTTCCTAAATAAGTTGTTAGTAATTAATTGGTCAACTAAAATCAAATTAATGCATTTAATCATGAATTGTGAATTGTTTTATGACGATTAAATACCTTATGCTTGTGGTATATGATGAAATTATTAAGAAGGAATGTTATATGCTAAATTGTGAAAATTGATAATGGAGATTAATGGTGATTAAATAAGGTTTTATAAATCTATTTAATTTGGAAATTTAAATTAACTTGCTTATGTATTATCTTTTCATAAATACAAGGGAAATATAATAATGTAATTATAGAAATAGGATGAATTTATTAAGAAATTTTGGATGATTCAGAATATATATAATTAATTAAAATGGAGAGGGATAATTATTATTAATTTTTTACTTTAAAGGTTTCTTTTAAATCGACTTTATTTAATTTAAAGATATTTAAAATGAATATAATATGGTAAATTCAACATTGATTCTCAATAATGAAAGCTATAATTAGCATATATTTTATGTGAGAATTTTGGGGTTGGGTTAAAATTCTATTATTAAATTTTGGGTTATGTATTGAATGAAATTTTAATATTGTGTTGATTAATAATTTATAAATACACAACTAAATGGGAATTTTAGTGAGTAAAATGAAATTTTATTTTAGTAAAATTTTGTGTTGGTTGGTTTTGAATTTTCCAAAATTATGAAAGTATGATTATATGAATTGTATAATTTAATTCTATAATGTTTTAAAGATGTAAATATAAAAATGAGTATGAATATAGGATCAATTTACTGAGTGATAGGATATGAAAATTTTGATTTTAATTGATCATAATGAAGAGGCATAGTGAGATATCAGTACTTATGTTAAATATTTAATTACAATGATTAGAAATTAAATTTCTATTTTATGAAAGATGAAAAAAGGGGTGAGTGTTAGGTTTTATTATAATAATGAAGGAAATATATTATATTTTCATTGGATTAATGAATTATAATGTTTGGTTACATATAATCATTTTGAATATGAATTTTATATCCTAACATGTGTTTTTTTTTGTGGGAAATTTTAGGATGATTTTTTGATTACTCTAATATTATTTTATAATTAAATAGAATGTTATAGTAAAGTATTAAATGTGAATTTGGATAGTGTAATTGAATTTATTGAATTTATGAATATTATATTTTTAACTTAAATGTTACAGATATAATTGAAAATGTTGTTTATTTTTATTATTATTATGATGTGCTTGTTAGGTGTCTATTTAATTTTTTGTAAAATTGTTTATTTATTATGAATCATGTGTTAAAGTTTAAATTTAATTATAAAATCATGAAAAAATAATATTTTTTTAATAAAATATGGTTTTTTTATTATGATTTTTTCAATGATGACTTTTGATGTGCAATGAGTTGTGTCTGGATTTTTTTAAAAATTTTAGTAATGAATTCTATTTGTTTTAGTTAAAATATTATTAAATAATCGTTTAACCAAGTTTATATGATTAGTTTGAATTGTTTTCTTCTTAGTTTAATTTTTTTGAATCCATTTTTTGGTTAGTCTTATATGGACAATATGGGATATACTAATTATTTTATGAGATGATATTAATAGTGAAATTTAGAAATTGTTGGTCAATACATTAATAGTTTATATTTGTAGAATGCATTTTCAATTTTTTTCATTGAATCTATCATTTTATATATTTTTAATTATGTTAACTTTATATGAGTGGTGGTTATGTGAGTAATCAATATTAAATTATCATTATATATGAATTAAGTATGGTTATTAATTTTTTAAGTATTCTTCTACAGTAGGGAGCATTGTGTAGTCATCATCCATTTTTTATAGGGTTGATCATGTTAGTGTTTGGGAATAGGAAGAAAATTGAGATATCAGTGAAAAAGTTTTTAACTAGAAATAATATAAATACTTATGGGGATGAGAAAAATTATGGTGGGGTGTTTTTAAAGACTTCAGTTTTCTTAATAGAATTTACAATTTTAATTATGTTTTTTTTTCATTTTAAATTATTTAATTTTAATGGTAAATTTTTTGTTTTGGATATAGGAGGTGATTTAAGGAATGATTATGGGGTCTTGTTTGATGTAAAACAGCAAAGGACACCACCAAATACCTAGTATGTAGCCACCAGGTACCTATTGTACAAGGAAGAGGAAGGAGTTTTCCTAGGTCTATCCACTAGGTATCTATTTGTGTTACAATGGGTGGCCAATAACCAATAAGTGGAAAGTGTATTAACACCTATCAAATGATGTGTTTCGAAGTAGTATTTTAAATGAGGGAATTTTTATCTTTATATTCATGATATTTGAGGTTCTGGAATAATTTTAAATATCTTGAAATGATTAGCTGAATATTTCTTCTAATAATTCTCTCTAAACCTACCTTAAATTTATTTTGACAATTTATCCTTAATTTTATAGATTATTGATGATATTATTATTATATTGGAACTGGGATGGTGAGTAAAGCATAAAATCAATTATTTTTCTTAAAGGTATTAAGGTTTAGATTCTTTTATTTTATATTTAAAATTTTTCATCCAGTGTAGAATAGATTTTTCAGATCTGGGGGTAATCAAACAAATTAAACTTCCAATTATTATGTGGATTATTAATATATCATGAGGTGGGTGGTCTCAACCATATTTGGGATTATAATCCACTACTCTAGTTTATATTGAATGATGTTTTACTTAAATTTTATCATGTTTACATTGTGTTTTATGATATTTTTAATTTAAAAAGGAATTAATAATATGGATAGTTATGAATTATTATATTGAATTACTTCTGAAATTATACTTTGTAATTTTATTTAAATGAATAATAATTGTGTAAAACATTGGGTGAAAAGGAAATTTTTGGTTAATTGACTTTATTATTGAAGAAAATGTTAAATATATATTTATTATATTGAAATTTTCTATAATAATTTGATTATTAAGTTCTTAATAATAATTCATTTTTAATGATTTTCATAAATTGATGAATAAAATATAGATTTATTAGATATATTAAAATTTGAATTGTTATATAAAAATTCTACTCAATATATTGGAACTGATTTATGAAATGTGTTTTTTTCTTGAAAATTATCATTATTGATTTATAATTATTTTTTAAATTCATTATATGATATTTAGATATGAAAATACGGTTTTACATATTTTTCCTAATATATTTTGGTTTAATAATTATGTTTTTGTTTTTAAAATTAATTAAATATTTCTGGTTATGTGTTCTTTCAATGATTAAATCATGCATGTGGTTAAAATATGTAAATTGTATTAATAAAGGTGTATAAAGTGATGTTTGTAGAGGGGTTTTATATAAAAGATTCTATAATTTTAATCATGGGAAGTAAAGGATTTAAATTCTATAATTTACTTTTTGACTTTAAATTATCTTATATATTACAATAGTGCTTTGTTAATTCAATTAATGTTTATAGATACAATTGAGAAATGGATATTTAATGAATTTACTAGAGTAATAAAGTCATGGGACTCAAATTAGACTATTACAAAACCTCACACTTCACTATCATTAGAGTTTAGAAACTACTACCAAGGGAAAAAATAAAGTACTGGGAAATAATTTTCCTTCAAAGAGTAATAAACCACGAATGTTTTTGATATAAAAATATTTTATTAAATAATTTTATTTTTATATACCAACATCATAAAGAGTCAAAATAAAGACATAAAAATCATAATGTGACTAAATATTAATGTCACTATACTCTTACTACCACTTATTCATCATAATATATGGCTCAACACTATGTCTTCCTTTTTACTGTATCATGTCAAACAATATCTACAATTCCACTTAAATTCACAAGTAAGGGGTGAATATAAGCTCAATATACTTTCCCCAATACTCTAGAATAAAACCAATAATGAATAATAAAAAACATTCATGATAAATTAAAATTTTTATAAAACAATTATGTAAATAATTTATCAAAACATTGGAAAATAAAACATCTCCTTATTCAAATATAAAATATCTGAATAATAATTTTAAAGGAAAACTGACTATTATTTTAATAATAAAAGGAATTTATCAACCCAGCAAGGAATAATATTCAAATACAAGACCCTAAATACATAATTATAAACCCCTATATTAAAAGTTACTAGTTATGTAGATACCCGAAGCCTGACGTACATGGACATTACATTACTTTTGCGGAATACTTAGTACATAACAAAAACACACACTAAAGGATCGTAATAGTTTAGTGTCTTTGGAAACTCGGAACGTAATCTTCTAATCGTGGTGAAAGTTCTTCAATATCTCCCATAAAGATCTTCCCTTTTTTTTAAACTAAAACTTTTCTTTATATCCTGGGGAAAAGAAAACATAAAAGGGTGAGCTCAAATGCTCAGTAAGGGTAAACAAAGGAAATATCAATCACATAATTTTCATAAGAACATAACATTTTTGGAAATCTTAACCTGCAAAAGAGAGCATAATTTCATAACATGGGATAAATCATAGTAGTGAAATGAAATCATAACTTAAAACATTACTCATTGTGGCATACACACATAATCATAGAGAATCATTTCTTGTTAGTCAAGACTCATTGCCAAGACTATCTTAGTGGACAAAGTCCCTTTCTGAATCGAGTAATCCTCGTTTCAGTCCTGTTTCACTGAACCGGTATAACCTACCATTCCAGCCATGTCTATCTCATGAGATATAAAATCTTTACCCAATGCATTGGAGGGAGATATAGGTCCCACCCATCTCTTAATGAATCCTTTCTTATGTGTGCCACAAAATCATAAATCATACATCATTGCATAACCCATATAATAAAAATGGGATTCTTAAACAACATGACATCATAAAACCATTCATATAAGATAAAGGAATTCATAAACATAATTCCATCACAACATAGTCAAATCAATGTAATAATAGGGATAAAAACAGAACCCTTTATTATCTTATATGGAAAATAATTTTGATAAAACACTTGAATTGAATTCTTGAGGAAAATATCCTTTCTTCTTCAAAATCAATTTCTTTTCACAAAAAATCATGCAATTTTAAAAGAAAGAGATTTTATTGAAAATATTCTTGAAATCTTTTAGAGGAAGCTTCATGAAAATAAGGCTTTATAAAACAGTATAAATCCGTTCGTGCCGTATAAGTTAAAAAAAAACATTCTTCGTACTTTTGTCGGAAAAGTCAAAAAGTACCTCGTACGAAAAACGAAAAAAGATTCCTTTCATATCCTTTACTAAAAACTCATAGAAGGGTAAAATTGGATTTAAACAATTGTAGGTGGATTGAAATAATATTACATATTGAGGGAACATGGATGTGGATGATAAAATACACCCCAGTAAATACTTACGAATAAACAATCTCGGATAAAAATGAGATTGTGATATTTCCCTTACCTTAGGTCCGACTTGCTTTGTAAGTGTCCGAACCTCCTGTATAATGATTTAAATCATGTTATTGACTTATTACAGAATCATATTCCTTGTTATGATATCATATATTGTTCACTTATGACATTATATTACCCGTTCTTTTGTAAATTCCATGTTAAAGAAGCGTTTTGGGTAAAATCGTTTCATTTATCGTAGGTGTTTCGACTTGTTGTTCTTGACATCATTATTACTTATATCATGATTTACTTACTTCCAGAATATAAAATATGATTTATATATCATATATATTCAGTATATATATATATATAATAAGTAGATAAATAAAATGAAAAACACCGTTCATGGAGACGGTAGTCCGTACGTACGCATGAACGCTGTTTTCCTTTCCTTATTGTCTTGAAATGGAAGTAAGTAGATGACATACATATGTATATATATACATAAATCCAGTAGCTTTATAATGTCATATATTTCATTATTATTTCTTATATATACATTATAATCATTCTTAAATGGTTAACATGGAGAATGAATCTCATCGCGTCGTGGAGACGGTATTCCGTACGTATGCACGAGCGATGATATCATTTCTATAAATATTGAATTGAATTGGAGTGGATTATACAATATATCAGAATCAATATGATGTTGTAATAACTATGTATAGTTATTCTTTACACCATTATACCCATCCATGTAAGGTGGTGGTGGAAAATAGATTACACCACGGCGTGGAGACGGTATTCCGTACGTACGCACGCGCGGTGATTTCATTTTTCCGTAGGATGGATAGAAGGTGAATTAGGGTTGTTTCATATTTATAATAACATATCAGTATGTAAGTAATACTGATGTTATTACTTTATCATGAAACAACTAAAGAAGAAGAAGTTGAAGAAGAAAGAAATTGAAAAGATCGGTAATGGATATTACCTCTTCTTTGGAACGCCTTTTTGAATCCTCCACTTAAGGAACTAAGATTGGTCTTTGGAGAAGACCAGGACCTCTAGGATGTTGCTAGGGAAGTGGAGAGGAGAAATTGGCAGGGTTTGGCCGAGCTTGAGTGCTCAAATAGGTGTAAAGAGGAGGGGGAGGAGGTGTCCTTTTATAGGGGAGGAGAGGGGCACCTTAGGAAAATCTCAAAATATTATTTTATATTAAAGTTAAAATCGGTTTATAATGGTTCCAAAGGGTCTTATTTCGAAGATAAAGTGGGTATGGGTCGAAATCCTATCAACCAATAGGATTTAGACAAGTTTAGGGTATTATTTTAACCTTATCAATTAGATTTAACTCTAAGTTAAATAATTTAACTTTTACCGTGTATTTTTGTTTTCTTTCACTATATGGTTAATAAACTTACTATAACATGCCAAACGAACCCCAAATTGTATATTATTAATACATATATCCTTATCTAAGTCATTTGGCCGAACCTTAGATTTTTAGGAATAAAATAACAATTAATAATATAATATTTGATTTAAAAACTATTTTGTGTCAATTTTGACACTATTTGATATATGATTTTTGTGAAAGTCATAACAGAATTATATGTTCGAACCAAGTTGATTAAATCAACACTAATATATCATAGTAACCTATAAAATTAGTGGAATTCATAAAAAAGTCTTAAATTACACTTATTTTGGTATTTATATTTTCAATTATGTCAATATTTCATTAATAAGATAATTACTGCATCATCTTTGTGTCATAAATAAATTATATTATTTGATGTCTAAAAATTACAAATAAAATACCATCATGTAGTAAATCTTTTTAGCTTTCTAATGAATATTTATAATCGAATTTATCTTATGTATAACCCCATATTAAAAATTATTTACTTATTAAACTTTGATTTTAACTATTTTAACCCTTCTTTAAATAAATTAATAATAAATGTCCTAATCTAATCCAAGTGGGCCTAAATGGTCATATTTTATTCCTAAGTTTGTTTTTGGTCGAATTACACTTGTCCAATAGAATTAGGACATGTGTTAGGGTAATATTAATAACATATTTACCCTTAGTTACCCTATTTACTATTAACCTTGGTAAAAAAAGTAAAAAGTTACTATTCACCAAAAAATTATTTTCATCTCATTGAACCACATTTTAGTCCTTGATATTAACCGTGTCTCTCGGATTTTCGAAATTCCATTCACAGAAGCGGTAAAATTAAGTTTTATGCAAAATTCAGTTTTTAACCTACCACTTAGTAGTTTCACTATTCATCAAAAATTGATGTTTTTCAGAACAATGCCAAAATTTTATCCCAAGCTATATTTCATATTCCGAATTCAAAAATGAAGTCTATTTTACCAAATTCATAACATAAAAGTTGCATTAATTAATTTTATAATTAAATCCCGCTGTTAAAATAAATAGCGTGTTTTTAGGAAACAATATATATCAAAAGATTGACACTTGATTATGTCTGGTTTAAATGTGAAATTACATCCAATGACCAACATTGTATTAAATTGTAAAAATATATTCTAAATATACTTTAAAACCACTCAAATTAATGATTTATCACTATTAATTATTTCGATTAAAAAAGTTGTTTTTAATTATAATTTAGTAATTTTCACTATTCATCAGAATATGAAAGTTATCCGAAAAGTACCAAAATTTCACCTTAGGCTAAATTCGATACTCCGAATCCAAAAATGAAGTTCATTTTGAAAAATAAGATTTACAGAATTTAAAAAGTGGTTATTACTATTCATAACGACTATTTTTAATAATATTTTAATAGAATATCGTTGTTTAGTGAAACTCAGTATTGCGTACTACACACGCTATCGAGGAAGGTTGTGATTGCGTGTAATGCAAGGCAAGTCAAGGATGCGTGTTGTGCAAGCTCCTTTTGGTGTAGCGTATAACACAAGACATTAGTGAAATTAAAAGGAATATTTTTCATAAAATCTTGGGCTGTTACATTCTACCCCCCTTAAAATGAATTTCGCCCTCGAAATTCGTCGGGGTTATAAATGGTTTACTATTCGAAAGTTTCTTTAATAAAAACCCACATCGTAAAAGGGAATACCAAAACTTGGCTTTAAAAACTAAAGTATGAAATGTAACGATTACCCAAATAAACTAATCACTGGGTTTCCACATAGGTGAAAATATGGATATGGAAGAGAAATCTAACCATCATGTTCTGATGGAGAGTGGTAGAGAACATGGCTATGGAAAAGCCAGTAATCACAAATCCATAGATTTGTGATGATATAAGGTACCATCTGATTCATCAGGTATAAGATCACTAGGACAACATTTTTGGTTTTCAAGATCATTTCCCTAAAGTTGAAAATTTGCTTAGAATAAATACTTACTTTATTTTGGTACAATATCACTTTTGTTTGTGCCTTGAACAATTTCTACTTCATCTCTTAAATAAATGAAGTTGAATTTGTTATTCGTGAAGTGTTAGCAGATCATGTGATAGAATGACGGGTCATTCCATCTGTTTCAAACAAAAGGTTAGCAAAAGTTATTAAATATACATAAGTCATTCTATAGTAAGATTAATCATATATGGTTCCTAAAATGGACTTATACTTCATATATCATACTGCTTAATATAATAAAACTAGTTTCTACTAAACAGGGACTTCCTGTAGGCCAGTGGTAGGCGATAAAGGCCAGTCTCACTTCGGTTGTGGGTTCGATTCCTACATCCTTGTCCGATGCGATGGGCTGTCGCCCGTCCTGCAGGTTGTCCTTTTTCTAAAACAACGTTACTATAACATCCCATCAATAATATCGAAAAAAAAACTTCTATCCTTAAACAATACTAACTTATGTCCAACATAATCCATTCCAATCTTTAGGCTTATCCATAATACTGCAGTCCATTCTCATAACATAGTGGAAACGATTACCATAGATTTAATACCATCGTTGATCCCCATATATCATAAGATATGTTATGTTGGTCACATTCCAAACATTCAAAGGCCTTAATCTTGTACTCTCTTGAATACCCATTGAACCTTATTGAAAACACGAATTCTATTAAAAGTTAACTCTTTCCACATACCAAAATCCTCAAAATTCTATATACTAACACCATGATATCACTTAGTCCTTATATCAATCATGAGCTCATGAATACTATTAAACATTTCATTTTCTCGTCTTCATTATGCGCATATCATCTTATTTCCAAAAAATATCTCAATCACTTTGAATACCACATCAATAAATATTCCAATACTCAATGATACAACATTATTTTGGAATCCCATTACATAAACACTTAATCATTCCACCACATCGTTGTCATATTCAACATTGCCAATAGTGATCGCATGTGATTTCCCTTTGTCCTTTGCCTTCAGTGGTTGCTCATGTTGATCATCACTAACCCTTGGATTAGGGCAATTATTAGCATAATGCCCCATTTCCTTGCACTTGAAGCATTGAAGTGTTGGTGGTGCGTTCTCTGCAGTGTTTACTTTATTCACATCATTAGAAACCCTTTTTCCATTACTTCGACACTCAGCTGCTCGATGACCTTCTTTTCCACACTTAAAACATTTTCTAGTCCCTTTAAGACAATCTCCACCATGCTTCTTTCCACACTTTGTGCATAAGGAAACATTCATCTTCTTTTCACCATTATTCTGAGATTTCTCCTTGAACTCCATCTTTCGTTTCTTGTCAAAACCATGAGATGGATATGTAACACCAACTTCCATTTCTACCTTGATAGCACAACGCACAATTTCTTCATAGCTACTGAAGTCTCTTATAGCTAATGCCCTTCGAAGACTTGGTTTTAAGCCACAGAAAAATCGATCAACTTTACTTTCAGGTTGGATGATAATTCCAGAAGCATACCTTGCAAGTCTTGTAAAATTTGCTTCATAGGTACCAACAGATTCATCGTCCCTTTGCTTCAGTTCAAGAAACTCTTTCTCCATCTTTGTTCGAAGAATACGAGGGAAGTACTTACTGAAAAACAAGTTCTTGAACTCGTCCCATTCCATGGACTCAATTTCATCTTTTGGCCTCGTATTCTTGATAAGATTCCACCATTGATCAGCTTCACCTTCCAAACGATATACTGCTAAGATGACTTTATCATGTTCAGAACATTGAAGAACTGAAAATATCTTTTCAGTAGTACTAATCCATTGTTCAGCAACTAATGGATCAGTAGACCCACTGAAAGAAGGTGGACGTTGCCTCATGAAGGACTCAATAGAATATTGTTCCCTTCTCTGCTCATTTGGAAGTCCAGAATGATTCATAGCTTGTGTAAGTATAGCAATAAGATTTTGCACTCCATCTCCCATAACATTTGTTTGTTCAGGAGGGCAATCATTGCATTGTCCATTGCATTGATCAACACGGTTCCTTCGGGTTCCAGCCATCGTCTAAAACCCAAAAAGAATAGTGTGAGAGGCAAAAATCATGCTAGGGAAAACAACATAATAAAGGGGTAGTACCCTCAATATCTAACATCTTAGGTTAAATTCGAAGATCGTTAGCGCAATTCTAGGACTATAACCTATACATATACTTAACCTTAGAGACATCCCTAGACATACCTTAGAAATATCTCTAGGGATCTCACTAAAGTTCTCGCATCCTAGTTTCCAAAGGTTGACTAAACCTTTCCTCTGATACCAACTGTAGAGACCCGAAGCCTGACGTACATGGACATTACATTACTTTTGCGGAATACTTAGTACATAACAAAAACACACACTAAAGGATCGTAATAGTTTAGTGTCTTTGGAAACTCGGAACGTAATCTTCTAATCGTGGTGAAAGTTCTTCAATATCTCCCATAAAGATCTTCCCTTTTTTTTAAACTAAAACCTTTCTTTATATCCTGGGGAAAAGAAAACATAAAAGGGTGAGCTCAAATGCTCAGTAAGGGTAAACAAAGGAAATATCAATCACATAATTTTCATAAGAACATAACATTTTTGGAAATCTTAACCTGCAAAAGAGAGCATAATTTCATAACATGGGATAAATCATAGTAGTGAAATGAAATCATAACTTAAAACATTACTCATTGTGGCATACACACATAATCATAGAGAATCATTTCTTGTTAGTCAAGACTCATTGCCAAGACTATCTTAGTGGACAAAGTCCCTTTCTGAATCGAGTAATCCTCGTTTCAGTCCTGTTTCACTGAACCGGTATAACCTACCATTCCAGCCATGTCTATCTCATGAGATATAAAATCTTTACCCAATGCATTGGAGGGAGATATAGGTCCCACCCATCTCTTAATGAATCCTTTCTTATGTGTGCCACAAAATCATAAATCATACATCATTGCATAACCCATATAATAAAAATGGGATTCTTAAACAACATGACATCATAAAACCATTCATATAAGATAAAGGAATTCATAAACATAATTCCATCACAACATAGTCAAATCAATGTAATAATAGGGATAAAAACAGAACCCTTTATTATCTTATATGGAAAATAATTTTGATAAAACACTTGAATTGAATTCTTGAGGAAAATATCCTTTCTTCTTCAAAATCAATTTCTTTTCACAAAAAATCATGCAATTTTAAAAGAAAGAGATTTTATTGAAAATAGTCATGAAATCTTTTAGAGGAAGCTTCATGAAAATAAGGCTTTATAAAACAGTATAAATCCGTTCGTTCCGTATAAGTTAAAAAAAAACATTCTTCGTACTTTTGTCGGAAAAGTCAAAAAGTACCTCGTACGAAAAACGAAAAAAGATTCCTTTCATATCCTTTACTAAAAACTCATAGAAGGGTAAAATTGGATTTAAACAATTGTAGGTGGATTGAAATAATATTACATATTGAGGGAACATGGATGTGGATGATAAAATACACCCCAGTAAATACTTACGAATAAACAATCTCGGATAAAAATGAGATTGTGATATTTCCCTTACCTTAGGTCCGACTTGCTTTGTAAGTGTCCGAACCTCCTGTATAATGATTTAAATCATGTTATTGACTTATTACAGAATCATATTCCTTGTTATGATATCATATATGGTTCACTTATGACATTATATTACCCGTTCTTTTGTAAATTCCATGTTAAAGAAGCGTTTTGGGTAAAATCGTTTCATTTATCGTAGGTGTTTCGACTTGTTGTTCTTGACATCATTATTACTTATATCATGATTTACTTACTTCCAGAATATAAAATATGATTTATATATCATATATATTCAGTATATATATATATATAATAAGTAGATAAATAAAATGAAAAACACCGTTCATGGAGACGGTAGTCCGTACGTACGCATGAACGCTGTTTTCCTTTCCTTATTGTCTTGAAATGGAAGTAAGTAGATGACATACATATGTATATATATACATAAATCCAGTAGCTTTATAATGTCATATATTTCATTATTATTTCTTATATATACATTATAATCATTCTTAAATGGTTAACATGGAGAATGAATCTCATCGCGTCGTGGAGACGGTATTCCGTACGTATGCACGAGCGATGATATCATTTCTATAAATATTGAATTGAATTGGAGTGGATTATACAATATATCAGAATCAATATGATGTTGTAATAACTATGTATAGTTATTCTTTACACCATTATACCCATCCATGTAAGGTGGTGGTGGAAAATAGATTACACCACGGCGTGGAGACGGTATTCCGTACGTACGCACGCGCGGTGATTTCATTTTTCCGTAGGATGGATAGAAGGTGAATTAGGGTTGTTTCATATTTATAATAACATATCAGTATGTAAGTAATACTTATGTTATTACTTTATCATGAAACAACTAAAGAAGAAGAAGTTGAAGAAGAAAGAAATTGAAAAGATCGGTAATGGATATTACCTCTTCTTTGGAACGCCTTTTTGAATCCTCCACTTAAGGAACTAAGATTGGTCTTTGGAGAAGACCAGGACCTCTAGGATGTTGCTAGGGAAGTGGAGAGGAGAAATTGGCAGGGTTTGGCCGAGATTGAGTGCTCAAATTGGTGTAAAGAGGAGGGGGAGGAGGTGTCCTTTTATAGGGGAGGAGAGGGGCACCTTAGGAAAATCTCAAAATATTATTTTATATTAAAGTTAAAATCGGTTTATAATGGTTCCAAAGGGTCTTATTTCGAAGCTAAAGTGGGGATGGGTCGAAATCCTATCAACCAATAGGATTTAGACAAGTTTAGGGTATTATTTTAACCTTATCAATTAGATTTAACTCTAAGTTAAATAATTTAACTTTTACCGTGTCTTTTTGTTTTCTTTCACTATATGGTTAATAAACTTACTATAACATGCCAAACGAACCCCAAATTGTATATTATTAATACATATATCCTTATCTAAGTCATTTGGCCGAACCTTAGATTTTTAGGAATAAAATAACAATTAATAATATAATATTTGATTTAAAAACTATTTTGTGTCAATTTTGACACTATTTGATATATGATTTTTGTGAAAGTCATAACAGAATTATATGTTCGAACCAAGTTGATTAAATCAACACTAATATATCATAGTAACCTAGAAAATTAGTGGAATTCATAAAAAAGTCTTAAATTACACTTATTTTGGTATTTATATTATCAATTATGTCAATATTTCATTAATAAGATAATTACTGCATCATCTTTGTGTCATAAATAAATTATATTATTTGATGTCTAAAAATTACAAATAAAATACCATCATGTAGTAAATCTTTTTAGCTTTCTAATGAATATTTATAATCGAATTTATCTTATGTATAACCCCATATTAAAAATTATTTACTTATTAAACTTTGATTTTAACTATTTTAACCCTTCTTTAAATAAATTAATAATAAATGTCCTAATCTAATCCAAGTGGGCCTAAATGGTCATATTTTATTCCTAAGTTTGTTTTTGGTCGAATTACACTTGTCCAATAGAATTAGGACATGTGTTAGGGTAATATTAATAACATATTTACCCTTAGTTACCCTATTTACTATTAACCTTGGTAAAAAAAGTAAAAAGTTACTATTCACCAAAAAATTATTTTCATCTCATTGAACCACATTTTAGTCCTTGATATTAACCGTGTCTCTCGGATTTTCAAAATTCCATTCACAGAAGCGGTAAAATTAAGTTTTATGCAAAATTCAGTTTTTAACCTACCACTTAGTAGTTTCACTATTCATCAAAAATTGATGTTTTTCAGAACAATGCCAAAATTTTATCCCAAGCTATATTTCATATTCCGAATTCAAAAATGAAGTCTATTTTACCAAATTCATAACATAAAAGTTGCATTAATTAATTTTATAATTAAATCCCGCTGTTAAAATAAATAGCGTGTTTTTAGGAAACAATATATATCAAAAGATTGACACTTGATTATGTCTGGTTTAAATGTGAAATTACATCCAATGACCAACATTGTATTAAATTGTAAAAATATATTCTAAATATACTTTAAAACCACTCAAATTAATGATTTATCACTATTAATTATTTCGATTAAAAAAGTTGTTTTTAATTATAATTTAGTAATTTTCACTATTCATCAGAATATGAAAGTTATCCGAAAAGTACCAAAATTTCACCTTAGGCTAAATTCGATACTCCGAATCCAAAAATGAAGTTCATTTTGAAAAATAAGATTTACAGAATTTAAAAAGTGGTTATTACTATTCATAACGACTATTTTTAATAATATTTTAATAGAATATCGTTGTTTAGTGAAACTCAGTATTGCGTACTACACACGCTGTCGAGGAAGGTTGTGATTGCGTGTAATGCAAGGCAAGTCAAGGATGCGTGTTGTGCAAGCTCCTTTTGGTGTAGCGTATAACACAAGACATTAGTGAAATTAAAAGGAATATTTTTCATAAAATCTTGGGCTGTTACAAGTTATTAATTAAAACTCCCATATAATTAAACTATAGAGTTTATAAGGGCCATTATAAACAATATTTTGTTTTCTAGGTAAAAATCCCCAATTTTTACATCTTTCAAATTAGTCTCATTATTAGGTTGGGATGTTTTTTTCCATATCATAGTAAATTATTATTAAGATAAATTAAAAATGGAGAAAATGAATTATATAAATTTAAACCAAACCAAAATGAATCATCACTTTCCTAATTATTCATATAGAGAAATCCATCACCCAGACATACAACCACCCATGTGTCATTCAAATATAATAACACTGAGACTATCCCTATAGTCTTAGTTATATACCATGTGCTGAATCGAAATAATACAACCCCCATGATTTCTAATAATATTAAACCACCATTATAAATTTAATATATAGTTTCTAAAATAATATCAAATCTCATTTTCTTGAATAAATTCCAAAAACCCACACATTAACAATTTAGACAAGGTAACAAATATTTTCAAAATCCTCTATTGAAAATTATTTCAAATACATAACTCATAGTTAAAAAATCATTTATAAAAAATAATCATTATATTTCATATAAAACCATTTTAGAAAAAAATATTATTTGAAAAATAATAAATATAGATATAAAAAACCCCCCCATTAAACCATGGATTATTATTTTTTAAAAAATAATTATTCCACACCCACATATACAGATTATTCAAAAATCATGTATAATAATAATTATTTAAAAATACATTAACAATTAATGTAATGAATAGCCTAGTTAGGAATAGTTTGGATCCACCTATAAAGATACACTTTAATTTTAATTTCCTCAAACCCTCAATTTTATATTCCTTATGCAATGGAGAACCAAGACGTATCACCAAGAGGCCTCTATAAATCTTCATAATTAAATTAAATGGAATAATTATATTCTTTAAAAAATTTATCCCGGCACATAAATGTTTGGAATTTCCCCATGACAATATGTCATGACATGTATCATTTGATATAGTTCCCATTTAAATTTCTATTTCAAAGTGTATGGACTTTAGAGAGTATAATTAACCTCATTTAACTTTACACAACCCCATGTAAATCTCATGTTTCAGGGATAATAGAAAGTATATTTAAAAGGTGAATATTTCAATGAGTAGTATACCCCTATTCCATTTTGGAATGGGATGTTTAAAATATCATAAATCCCTTCTCAATGTTACACATAAGAGAAAATCATAATTATATGTTTTATGACAATGAAACATTTTTGAACACATTAAATAATATTTATAAAATGTATGAAACAAAACATATTACATATCTCAATATTCCAACAAATCTTTTAGTAACTATATTCACCATTACATTATCACACATTCACTATGGAGGAATTATTGGTAATGAGATCTAGGGAGAGATGAAAAAAAATATAAATAATGGGTGTGTAAAATAGAAAATTTCCACCCTATATTATAATCCCTCAATCCTCTATCCAAAACTAATCCACTATAAATCTATCTCTCCCCTAATATCCTTTGATTAACTCTATAATCCTTCATTAATATATTCTAGGACATCACTTATATATTTAATCCTCATAAATTCCTATCATTCAAAGAGTATGACCAAAATTAAATCTATCCAATTATTTTATCCTCAAAACCGACAATTGATTTCATGATTTAATTATATAAAAACCATAATAAACCTAATATCAATAATACCCTCATTTAAACAATAAAAATATATAATTCTAATTAAATAAATAAATCCACTCAAAAAGTAGATTAATTAATGAAATTATGTTATAACCTAATATATTATATAAGAAAAAGAATGGGTATTATAATTATCCCCTCTAAAAAGACTTTCTTCACATGGAAGGTCATTAAGTTTCCTAAAAAATATCAATAAATTGCTATCTCATGTGATATTTCCTCTACCAAATTCTTATTTTAACATTTATATAACGACTATAACTTTAATAAAAGAACAGTATTGAGATGGGTAACCATAACACCTTAGGAACACATCTTGATAACCATAGTTTGGCATAAACACTAGGGGTGAGTGATACATATGTGGGAAATTATTTCCCCACATATATTTATAAGATATAATGAAATTAATGATGTTTACAGACACTATTTTATTGATTATATAGATCTATTATGAACCCAAGAGTATAATATGATAAAGATAGAAGCATATAATATATAGAAACTCTAACAATAATTCATGATATGATTTGAAAAATCATAAACATATATAACAAAATCATAAACAATGAATCCATTTATAACATAAGTGTAAAATAATAGAAAAAATTAATCATAAAAATAAAAGGTAAGCTAAATGTGGCATAAAAACATAAATTGTCTGTGTGGGGGGGAGGGGGTAATATGAGTATAAAATCTTAGAAAAATAAAAATTAATATTTCCTAATCATATGATATATATAACTATAAAAATATATAAAAACCTCACTTATTCTCTAGAATCTAGGTGTTACTATCACCCATTCTCGGGATATTTACCTATACATAAAGAATATATTAAAGGATATGAAGGCATATCGAGTGAGATCCATGAATACTATGAATATATCATACCCATTAGGTGGTAACCACCTACCCCTAATAACCTATCATATGATACTATGTATAAAAGAAGTAAATAAAGGATAGAGGAATATGCATATATAAATTAACCATCTTTAAAAATGATTATTAGTTATTTTTTAATTATAATAATTAACTCCTTATATTGAGAGGGTAAATACTTAACAAACATTCTTCGATTTTTACCTGGAATCTAAGAGGATTGGTATATAAGAGTCAGGGTGAAACATTTTTTTCATTTCAAGAGGAAAGGGGATCATGCATACAAGAGTTAGGAAAATCGTGTGGACTATCCCATTCAAGGAAAGGGGAATGGGTATATATGAGTTAGGGAATTATGATCTCATCCCATTCCACCAACTTATCCATCATCAATTTTTGTATTCTGGCACCATTTTATAAGCATATAATACACCCCTTACACTTAAATAGTAACAATTCTAAATATTCTGGTAATAACCATAACATAAATATGAAATCTTAAGAATCGTGACATGACTAACAATATAAATAATGTAATCTAATCGTAATGATTAGTATCTAATTTAGGTGGTTTGGGGGTTATATTTGTTCATGAAATGACCAAATTACTATTTTAATGTCTTTTCCTAGGTTTCTATCGGGCACCTAGTACAAATATACTAGGTTCTTGATGGTTCAAATAGACCCCCCTAAATCAAATTCTCCCCATCGGGCACCCAACATAGGTCCACCAGGTACCCAACTCCATATTACACCTCCCCAGTTCTATATTCAAGTCCAAATAACTCACCGAACCTCTCTAGTCACCCTTTAACTCAAAATACATCTCAAAATACATTAAATAGGAAATTTAAAATACCTAATAAAATTTAATAAATGGAATTAAAATATTTTGGTATTTATATCCTACTAACCACCAGGCTTCATATCCATTATAATATTTAGTTATATCTTTGAGGGAACAAGCACTATCATTGAGACTTCACTTTATAATCTCACTCCAAAGTTTCATCTTTCAAATTTCCATATCGAAACTTGACCTGAACTAGAAGAATCACCCTACACCACAATGATTTATGACTCTTATTGACGACACATATATGATTCTCTATAGAATTTTCATTAGGTAAATCTCATTATCATAACATTGAATAAATTTAGAGGTATTATCCACGCACTTATCTAATCTATAAAAATGAATGGTGTCATTTTTGGTACTAATATTCAAGGGTAAATTTAGCTAATAATAAACCTCTATGAATCTTCCCAAGATATCAAATGTCCAAATAATTGTTAGGGTATTCTTTGCATTATATCCCATTTATTGGGGAACCAATTTTGATGAAACAAAAAAATTAAATAATGATCATATAATTTAAAATTTAAGGTCGTCCCTTATTAACCAATATAAGACTTTTTATTAGCTCAGAGAAGTAATGAACTATTCTCAAATTAAATCTACATGTTTCATTATCTCTTGAATGTTACCAAGATTGATAAAAAATTATTCAATAATTATCATATAGAAATAAAGATAATGAAATATCCTTTTATATGAGGCATTTAATGGATCCATTTTAATAGACAACTAGTAGCTGTTATAATAGGATAACTCTACTAGAGAGAGGTGTGTGGGTTAGTGATGAGTAAAATAGGAAGAGCAGAGGGTGAATTTCAATTTAAAAAAATAAAAGGGAAAATTAAAATATTTAAAACTTATTTATAAATTATTTAATAAAATAAAACATTTTGAAGAATTAAAAATTATAATAAAATTTTTAAATAGAAACAATAATTAAAAATAATAATATAAGTTGAAGAATAAAATAAAGAGAGATTCGATAATAAATTGATTAAGTGTGTTTGAGGGATTAAAAAATTAAATAGATTAATTATTGAAAATGATATATAAAATTAATTATGAAAAGAAAATAATACACAATATTTGACAAGGAAGTTCTATAATATCTATAAAAGATTCCCTATATCTACCACCTTAATTTCTTGAGGATTTAATGTATTAGTCCATTGGATTTAATGGTATCCAAGATACCAAAACTTTCCCTTGATTTTTATGTAGTATCAAGACACCACAATTATAATTGACACTAAATATTTAATGGGAAGGTTTTAAAACTCAAAGATTTTATCCCCTTTTATTTTTTTTATTTAAATGGAATGAAAAAAATGTCCCCCACATTAAACAATAGTGAGGATCAAAATTAAAATAATGAAGAAGATGAGAGGATTTCTAGGAACACAACAATTTTGTAGCATAGTCTCAATTATCTAAAATAATATGAATAATTATAGGATATAATGAAAATAAATAAGATAGTGAGAATATAATACAATTTGGAAGACACTTTATAATAGAGAAAATAATATTTAGAAAAGAGATCACTTTTTGAAAAATTGAAGATCATAGAGCATAAATGTTGTCGATTAGATACCAAAGTATGTTTCAAAGGAAAAAAGTATCTATTTATAAGATAGAAAATATTTAGTAATATTATTAAATTTTATAGGGGTTTTAATCCATCAAAGATAACATTTATAGTTTTTTGACCATAATAAATGCACCATCGCTACTACTTACCTAAAACCACTAGTTACTTGGTAGCCTCCACTAGGTAGATAGGTGGGATGCTACTACTATATCCTAAAAATATTATACACCATCCAGATAATGCATCTATACTGACTAGCTGATGGACTCTTAGAGAATCCACTACTTCTGAACATTAGCACTAGGTAGTTAGTGGTAACCTACTAGCTTGGGAAGCTATTGGGCATGAAAACAGCTGACCAGTGATGCCTAAAGCCACAAAATTTACTAAGTGGATCCTCTAATTTTTTCAAAATAATTAAAAGGTAATTCTAACCTTCTTACAAGTCTTAAAAATTTTCGTCAATAATTCTTCAAGTATCCTTCAATGGTGATTACATAATTCTATCAAGGCTGGATTCATGTCACTTAAATGATATTATTAAACACTTTTAAGAGTGTTTGTGATTATTTAAATCAAATAATGGATAGAATCAAAAAGATATCCCCATTTTTTATGATCATAAATGCATTAATAAAAAATTGAATCAAAACTATTATATAGAAAGTATAATAAGATAATGATGATATGTTTTAAAAAAATATTTTATCAAGATACTGAGAATTATCCACTTTGAAAATCAACACAAAAACAACTTCTACGAAAAACTTTTAAACCTTTATATAAAATTTCCCCTATAAAAAAACTTCTACCCATTTAAAAAACACTGAAAACTTCCCCCTTTTGAGATTATAAAAAATGAGTCAGAAATGAAGTTATATTAAATATGATAAATAAAAATTAAAACCATGTTTATCATCATTAATTATCTTTTAATATATATGGAAAAAAAGTTTTTAAAATTTAAAAAACTTCAAAATTTTGAAAATATATTGTCAATAAATTTCAAGAGAAAAGAAAATATTTTGTTTCATTTTAAAATAAATATAAAAAAATAAGATCTATAAAATTTATTTTTGGAAAATAATTTATATAAATGAGTCTCTTTTAGGATAATTTTACTATTAACAAAATTAATTCCCCCTCAAATAATGAATCTAGAGATTTAAAGAGATCATAAATAATAATAAAAACTATTTAAAGAAATAAAGGATAGTAAATAATTTGAAAAATCATTTCATGTTTAAGGTTTAAGAATGATTTTATTAATATACCATAGAAAATGCCTTAGGATTGTCAAACCAAGTGTGAGTTAAGGCCCACTCACTGTGACTATGATAGAGAATGGGTTAACAACCCAATCAACAATTTTCATGATAAATACCTTAGATAATCTATAATAGAACTAAATCCACTTATTTTTATCTAGGAAATAATGTTTTTCTAATAGTTATACACTCACTTAACTTTACCAAAAATTATGAAAAGTTTGAAAAAATATATATTTCTGAAAATAAAAGTGAATATTTTGGAAAATAAAATTTGAATTGATTTTTTTGGAAAATTCTCAAACATTCAAAGATTAAGAGAGAATTATCACAATCTAATCACAACTAAATTTTATTTTATCAATTCAAATAAATTAATAGGAAGGGTTTTATTGAAGATATCGATAATTTGAGGGTTTTTTCAAACATATTCAAGAAAAATATCACCTTTTTAATTGTAATCTCAAATAAAATGGTGTTTAAATTCAATGTGCTTAGTATAAGAGTGTTGAATATGATTTTTTGATATGATAATAAAATTAATGTTGTAAAACATGATAGGAAAAAAAGAATATGTATTACCAAAGTCCAAGAGAGTAGGTTTCATCCATATAACCTGGGCACAAAAAATCACATAAGCTATGTATTCCTCTTCGATTGTAGAAAGAGAAACATAGTTTTTATCATTAATACTCAAAGAGATGATGTATTTTCATAGTATATGATAAGATCCACTAGAACTTTTTCTATATAATTGTAATCCTCCCAAAGAAGCATTTGAAAAATAATAAATTTCAAGAGAGGTTTTCTTAGGATAAAACAATTCATGCTTTTTAGTACCTTAAAATAACCAAAAAATATTTTGAGATATTTTAAATGAGATTCCTTTGGATTTGTGTAAAATCTAAAAAATTTATAGATATGTATCGATATAATTTATAATTACACTTTTTCTTTGAATTGAGAACTTTTTTTGGGTTTTACCTTGGTGTGTGTGGGGTGTAAATTTGAGAAAAATAGAAGTAACATGATAGTACATGGTTTTTCCTTACCATGAACCCTAGACCAGAAAACCAGAAAACCCAAGATAGAGAGGTTTTTCATAGATAGAGCCTAGTTTGTCAAACCATGTTCCCAAAAAGGAGAAACCACAACCCCCCTAGAAGAGGTGTACGATTAAGGCACACGGTTAGGGGAAACCATGCGACTCTACCCAAAAAACCATGCACATAGTTTTAATTAATAAAAAAATTAGATTTTAAATTGCCTGAACCCACTAATTAACCCAAAATAGACCCCCACTAGAACCAATTAATTTTATATCATTTTTGGAGGTTATCAGATAAATTCCAAGCCTTCCCATCCTTTTATCTTATTGAATCGAATGGTAGATTGAAGATCTACACCTTCCCCAGTAAGTGAATCTTATCCCAGTTGGTTTCCCATATATTACCCATTATTATACCATATTTGAATGTATTTTTATCTAATGTTGATTATAAATATAGATATAGGTTATTAGATCTTTATTATGTTGATCATGGATCGAAGTTTTAGATCTAGATCATGTTCTTTATTGTGTTCTTGATTAATCCACTTCAAATTGAGGATTCCCATTGGCGAGTGTTTTCCAAAAAATTGAGGTAGGTGGTCTATAATTGAAATCCCAAAGTCTTGATTCAAATTATGTTTATGTAATTTTAGAATTTCTATTTGATGTTTAGAAATTTATTTCTCGATTTAATTAATTAATTTTGTGAATTAATAATTTAGGGAATTGTGAAATTGGGAATATTGGGATTGTAATTTGGGGATAATTAATTGGTGAATTAATTAATTGAATGTATGTAATAAATTAATTGTTTAATTAATTGAAGTATTACCATGATTAATTAATTTTTGAATTAATTAATGGAATTTATTTAATCAATTAATGAGTGAATTAATTGGAGGTATTTCCATGATTATTTAATTGTTGAATTAATTAATGGATTGATGTGATTATGAAATTGTTGAATTTGATTAATTAATTTATGAATTAATTAATTTGATATTATGAAACATGTGAAATTGTTATATATTTGTTAAATGTGATTGGAATAGGGATTGAGGATCTAGATACCCATATGTGTTAAATGTGTGTAGGACATGGACGAAGGCTCCAAATATCCATATTTGTTAAATGTTTGTGGGATAGGGACTGAGGCTCCAAATATCCATATGAGATAACAAGTATGGGAGAGTTAATGAGACTCTAAATACCCATTTAGCAAATAGGTGTGGGACTGGGACGGAAGCTCCAAATACCCATGGGGTGTTAAACATGACGTTATACTCCCATAAGTTGGCATTAGAATATGGTTTCAATTATCCCTAATAGTGAATTGAAATGAATTGAAAATGAAATACCATTACATTATAATAAATTTTGAAATAAATTTGTGAAATTAATCAGTATCCATCATGTTCCAAAGTAGGTATTGAGTGTTTGGGTGTCCACAAGAACCCGAGGATTTATGAGGTTAAATAAAGAATAAATAATAATGTGATAACTATTTACTTATGAATTGTACTAATTTATTTATAAAAATACATACAGTATTATTTAACAGTTATTATTTTAGATACCATTGGTGGATTAATGAGTTTTACTCACACCCTATTCAGGATACCTAATCGATAGCCAAATAGATTTCATGATTGCATAACTGGATAAGGGAAAATACCATATGTTAGATGAATGATTTTGGATGGATCATGGACGAGGGAACCAGATGTGGTTTGAGACCCTCTTGAGAGTTTTAAGTGTCTATTTATTTTTTGTTTTTCATGTTGGCACTAGGTATATTTTGGAATGACATATATACAGTTTAGTTTTGTATATTTTATTTCCTATTTTGGTCATCATTGGATATTAGCACTATTATGGTTTTGGTTATATCATTTGGTTATTTTTTATTTATTTCCACTATTGTGATACTTTTAAAAAGAGTGTATAGTCTCCCCATGACCAATATTAGACCCTTATTGAGAGTTGGTGGCCTCTGGTATATAGGGAGACACGCTTGAGGTCATGTTACTGACTGACTTGGGGCACTAGTGTGTGGCACCCAGGTTAGGATGTTACAAAGGGGTATAAAATGAGATTTATTTTATTTTATTTGGTATCACTATTTAGGAAAGGTAGATAGGAGACTAGGAAGAGTTGATACCTAGTTAAGATATGTTTCTTGGGAGTAGCTAACCCATTTATGGGGGATAACCCAAGTATCTAGGGTGGGATTGTTGTTATTGCTGTTTTCTGTTACAGTTTAATACTATTTCACCTTGGGTGATTTAATTGTCATGTGATGTGATTATTATTTTAGATATTTGTTGATATTTAACTCATGTATCAGTATAGAATGAGATTTGAGTAAGTATGAATCATTAATAGAACTCAGGATTATTTGCGACATGCATCATTTTAGGCATGCAGGGGAAAATAGGTTTTGGGTATGTTTTTAAAGTTGAACTATTTTTTTACTTACTTGTAAAATAGAAATTGGTAAAATGATGAAAAATGTGAAAAAATGGGTTTCTAAATGAGAAACCTAAATACAAGAATTTATTTACCCTTATTAACCAGGACCTAGGTGTTGTATGGTTAAGGGTAGAGATAGTGACTCAGTTTTGACAATGTGATGGGGTTTGGGGAAATGATTTTTTATGGCTTATTGTGTTTCCCATAAATGTGTTAATGTTATAAAATGTTTCATAAGGTTCTTGTTTGAAATTATAGAGTTATGCCTCCATGAAGACACTTTTTTAAAGAACCATATGAAGATATGGTTGGAGATGATCTACCAGTAGTGGAACCTGAGGCACCGGTAGTTATGAGTGAGGAAGTAGGAGAGAAGTTCTGAGTGATTTTTCTCACTTTATACAGTTCATGGAAAGAGACACATATATGGTTGTGAAGAGTATGTCTAAATTTATGTGTGGGTTCTAGTTACTACACCATCCGACTTTTACTAGAGAGGGTGTAATTGAGGGAGCTGAGTTCTGGATTGAGCCTATCCAGACGATACTTGACCACTTGGAGACTTCTGTTGGGAGGTGGGTCAAGTTGGATACTTATATGATTTAAGGATCAGTGAATCACTGGTAAGATATTCAGACTTGGACTGGACTAGTTGATGGTATGTTATAGAAGGAATTCTTGAAGATTTTATTAGAGAACTTCTACCTAGATATGATTAGGTATAAGAGAGATATTGAGTTCATTAGGTTGAATCATGGGAGTATGTCCATGATGGACTATGCTAGAGGTTTTCTAGACTTGCAGTGCTTTTCTCCAATGTTGATAGTGGATGATACAACTTTGTAGAGACATTTCTAGGATGGAATTAAATGTGATATTAAGTCCCAAGTTAATTTTTTTTTGGTTAAATAAGTTTGTTGAGGTGGTGGATTAGGCTCTCATAACTAAGGGGATATAAGAGTGGATTCCAATGCAGGACATCTGGTTTCTGTTGGATGATCAGAAGTTACAACTTCTGAGGGTAGGAAGAATATCTACGACAGTGTTAGCCAGAGTAATGGGAAGTAGAGTGGCCAGGGAGAAGGATCAGTTACTCAGTATCTTACCCAAGTGCTTTGACACCAGTGTGGTTGGCTGGGTCACTTTATTAATCATTTTCCCTGACCATTAGTGGAGTGATGATATTTAAGAAATATGGGACATATATAGAGGTTCTGTAAGAACCCATGACATATGGGTAATGATAGAGCAGTTAGATAGAGCCAGAGTGTGAGAAGGGGATCTTATTCACCATATCAATCACAAATCTAGATCTATACTAGCCTTAGTGGTAGATTAGGTGTACATGGTGCTTCTAGGAAAAAGTGACCATATTAGTAGGGTGGTGTAACTCAGGGGAGTTAGACTACATCACATGGAAGAGGGATAGGATAGTTACATGCCATTCAGCCTACACTTGTAGATAGTGAGGCTAGACCATCAATAGTGAGAGGTACGTTTCTTATAGATAATATTCTAGATATTGATTTTTTTGATAATGGTTCCTCTCATTCCTTTATTTATGCACAACTTGTGAATGGTATGAGCCTGGAGGTGGAATTCATGAGTGATGTATTGATTATAGATACACCATTAGGAGTATAGTCAAGAGGCATCTTTTTTGAATGGGGCTTTCTCTTAAGGCTGGGGAGTATCATTTTCTATGGGATATTTATATCCTAGACATGTTAAGATTTGACTTGATTTTGGGTATGGAATGTTTTGCAGCATATTGATCCCACATTGATTGTTACCATAGGAGAGTGACTTTTACATCTCCTAAGGGTGAAAATTATATTTATTATGGAGAGCTGGATATCTAGGTAGGTCAACCAGGGCCAATTACACACCAACTGAGAGAGCTCACATCATAGTTTTCTAGTCTATTGTTGGATGATAAAGGAGTGAAGTATGGTGTCTTTGCAACCATAGTGGACATGATTCAAGATTTATTTCATGAAGAGTAATTAGGTTTTACACCTAATATTGATATGGAATTTACTATTGAAACCATGATAGGAGATAAGAAAGTTTCAATTTGACCATACATAATAACATCAACAGAGCTTCAAAAGATCAAGACCCACCTGGAGGAGTTTGATGTTAAGGGGTTTATCTGTCTGAGAACATTGCCTTGGTGTTCTCTAGTGTTGTTTGCAAAGAAGGATGATGGGAGTTTAAAATTTTTTTTGATTACTGAAAGTTGAATGAGATGAAAGTGCAGAACTGGTATCATCTTTTGCATATTATGATATTTTTGACTATCTGAGAGGATTTTGTGTTTTCTCCCAGATTGAGGTAAGATCAGTGTATCATCAGTTGAGAGTTATAACCTCTAATATACCAAGGATTGCTTTCAGTAGTAGGTATGACATATATGAGTTTTTTATAATTCCATTTGGGTTGACTAATTCACTAAAAATATTTATGTCCCAGATTAATAAAATATTCAATCCATACCTGGATTAGTTTTTGGTAGTGTTTGTGGATGAAATCTTGGTGTACTCATAGATTCTTGATGATCATTACCAACATCTAGACATTATCTAGAGTACACTAAGAGAGAATCATCTATATGTGAAGATATATAATTTTCATATTTGAATTAATCAGGTAAAATTTTTGGGTCACATTATATCATAGGAAGGTGTGTCAATGGACCTAGAGAACGTTTAGGTAGTTGAATCTTGGGAGAATCTAAGTATTTTTTTTGATATCCATAGCTTTCTGGGGTTAGATGGATATTATTTATGGTCCATTCAATAATTTTTACATTTATAAGTGACAATTTTCTGCTTGACTGAGAAGGGGATAAAGTTTGAATGGATAGAAGCATGTGAAAATGCCTTCTAGGAGTTGAAGAAGTACTTGACATCAGAATTGATCTTGATTATACTTGAGATAAGTGAGTAGTATATGATTTTTTGTGATGTTTATGGACCATAATTAAATAAGTGTTGATTTAGGAAGATCAATTTGTGGTGTATGGGTCTTGGGAGTTGAGGCCACATAAACTAAATTACCCTAATCTTGAACACACATTGGCAGTAGTGGTTTATGAATTAACATGTTGGTGGAATTATCTATTGGGAGAGAAGTTTACTATTTATACAGATCATAAGAACTTAAAGTATATATTTTCCTAGAGATATTTTAATATTATAAAGTGAAGATTGGTTGAGTATATACAGTCATTTGATTTTGGGTAAGCATGTACATTTGGAAAGGGGAATAGTGTTACTAATGATTTGAGTAGGAAAACTCAGAATTAGGTCGTTTAGAAGTCTAGTGATGAGTAGCAGATGATGGCCTTGCTAGATGACACACACATTGTGGTTCAGGAGAGGTAAGAGAAAATGAATCTCGAATCTATTTTAGGGGAGTCTTCTATTTTTGGATGGATTAGAGATAAACAATATGAGGATAAAAAATTCTTGATCTTTAAGGGAATCCTTGAATGTGGGGAGTCACCTTAAGATTGAAGCATTGATAAGGATGGGATCATCTATGTCAGGAATCAGGTAGTTGTGATTAAGAGCATATTTGAATAGCTAATGCATGAGTTTCGTACCTTGAAGTGGGTGGTATATTCAGGTGTGAACAAAATTTACTATGACCTACATAGATTTTTTTGGTGGCTAGGAATGAAAAAGGAGACAATAGGGTTCCTGACACGATGCTACACCTGTCAGCAGGTGAAGGCCGAGAATCAATGACCTGGTGGTTTTCTACATCCATTTCCCATTTAGGAATAAAAGTGGGATGAAATGAACATGGAATTTATAGTTGGTCTCCCAAGGACTCCTCAAAAGAATGACTATATCTGGGTGATTGTGGATTGTATGAAAAAGGTGGTGCATTTATTGCATATGCGGGAGACTTTCTCAGTGGAGTAGCTAGGAGATTTGTATGTAAGGGAGATAGTTTTTCTATAAGGTGTGCCAGAAAATATTGTTTCAAACAGTGTCTTTCACTTTACTTTATTCTTTTGGAATGGTTTATAGAGGCGCTTGGTATATAGGTTTTACTAAGTATGAAATTCCACCCAAAGAAAGATAAGTAGTTGAAGTGTACTATATAGGTTCTTGAGGATATGCTACGATCATATGTTATAGAATTTAGTGGGTCTTGGGATAAGCACTTGTATTTAGTAGAGTTTTCCTATTACAACAGTTATTAGGAAACTATACATATGGCACTATACAAGTATCTTTATGGTAGGACATGCAGATCACCTCTATGTTATATGGAGGTAGGTGAGTCAGAGCTGTTGGGACCCGAGTATCATTCAAGAGACATTAGAAAAGGTTAGGATGATTTGTAGACGTATGGATACAACTTATAGTAGATAGAAGCCATATTATGATAAATTTTGATGACCCCTATATTTTAAAGAGGATGATTATGTATTCCTTCAGGAGTTTGCAAGATTGGGTCACCATAGGATATAGAGATAGGGAAAAACATAACCTAGGTTCATTGGATCATTGGAGGTTGTGATGAAAATCTTGTTCGTGGCATATTGATGAGCTCTTCCATAGAGATATAGTTCTATGCATTAAGTTTTCCATGAGTAAAAAAATATAGCAGTACCACCCTTACTAGTTTCATGTGATCGATGTGGATGATGTTGATCTTGAGATAGATTCATCCTTTGAGGAGAATCTGATTCATTTGTTGGATCACAATGAGAAAGTGTTATGGAGATAGACTATGCTGATAGTTCATGTATTGTAAAAAAATGGCCATGTTCTAGAGGAAACTTGGGTTATAGAAGTGAATATAAGGAATGAGTGGCTTGATCTTTTTTACTCAGAATCTTAGAGATGCTTGGGCGTAAAACTCAAGGATGAGCTGTTATAAGTCAGGGAGATTATAAGATCCATAAATTTTATAGATATGTCTTGAGCTAATTTATAGGTACTATTTTTTTCCTTGTGTTGATTACTTTTTGTTTGGGTTTTACCTTGGGGTGTTTTTGGGTGGAAATTTTGGAAAAATGGAAGAAAGAGGGCAGTTCATGATTGACACAATGTTTTCCCTAACAATACTCCCTATCCCAACAAACCGTGAAAAAATTAATGGAGAGGTTTTTCATGGCCGGTGCATGATTTTTTAAACCATTCACCATAAAAGAAGAATCCATGAACCCCTAGAAGAGGTGCATAAATAAGGTGAATAGTTAGGGGAAACTATGTGCCTATACCTAGCAAATTGTGCGTGTGGTTTTAATTAAACCAAAAAATAGATTTAAAATTACCCGACCCCCCTAATTGACCCAAAATCAGCCCCCACACAGACCAACTCGTTTTTTACTCATTTTAGAGGTTCTAATATGCATTCAAAGCCTTCATGACCTCTGTTCTTAGAGAATTGAATGGTGGATTAAATATCTGGGCCTTCCCTAGTAAGTGGATCTCACCCCGATTGGTTTACCATCTCTTTCGCATTCATCTCCCATATTTAAAATTATGTTTATACACTATTTATTCTAGATATATTTCTATTATATTTGATATTTTATTGATAATGGATCTAGGTTTTGGATATAGATCATGCTCTTCAATGAATTCTTTATTAATCCGATTCAAATAAAAGATTCTTGTTGGTGAGCGTTTGTCAAAGAATTAAGGTAGGTGGTCTATAATTCGAATCCCAAAGTCATGATTTTGATTATGTGTATGTAATTTTAGAATTGATATTATTGGTTTGAATTTTTTTTTCTTGATTGAATTAATTAATTTGGTAAATTAATGTAATGCCCTGACCCCAGTTACCCAGAGTCGGTGCATTATTACATAACATTGGCATGATACAAGGAATCATGTCTTGAAAGACCAATCAGTTTAGTAGCCTTGGAAGTACTAGATACATACATAAGTTTTACATTATATCATTAGATAAAAACAACAACCAAATTTTTGTCAACTTTGAACACACTTATATCCTTTAGACTATCCCTATAGGTCAACCACAAAATAATTCTTCATAATCTAGGAAGAATAAAACATATAAAGGGGTGAGATCATATGATCAGTAAGGATACCAATAGAGCATAAACTTTCATAAATAATAATAAACATTTAAGGAAATGTATATGACTAAAAAATAAGCCTTTTAAATTTAAAACTTCAGAATAATATGGAAAATATAAATCACTCAATTCTATTTAATTATTCACATAGATATTCTACTAGTTGAATAATCAGATTCTATATCAATTTCATATTTCATAATGATGAAATGCATAATGACAGACTTCATAACCACATAGTCAAGGCCTCGTGATAAGACTACAAACACAATTTTGTCATGACCTTGTTCCAAGACACTAGTTTCACTCATGAGATATAGTGATGCATCGAGGAGATATAGCGGGCTCCACCGGTCACTTACTAGGTCCAATACATTCCTCATATGAAAAGGTTTAAACCTAACATAAAAATTCGTTTTAAAACCAGCATACTAAATGTCAATACTTTATCCATAAACAATAAATGCTATAAAAATAATACGTATACAGTCAAACATATCACAAAAACTTCAATACAATATAGAAGATTTGTATCATAATGCGTCAACTTCGAACAAGTTTAAAATCCACCAAAGGATGTTGACATAGATGAAATGAAAATTATTTCAAAGAAGTACCAATTTCTATTTTGAAACCATTTCAAGTCACATAATTATAAAAGAAAAAATTTATTTTGGAAATATTCTTATAATCATGAAAGGGAATCTTCAAAGGTGTTATGTGGAAAATAGCCACACTCACCGTATTAGTTAAAAAACATTATTTCTTAAATTTTGTCGAAAAGGTTGTAAATGACCTTATTTGGAAAAAGACAGAAAAATTAATTTATAAAAATCTTATAAAAATTCCAAAAAGGGTATAAATTACTTTAACCCATAGTCTAGGACATAGTAAAAATGTTTTGAAATACATTTTTAAGAAACACAAATGTGGATGATAAAGAGGTCCTTGTAGATACTCATGTATAAACAACCTCGGATAATGAAGAGATTGTAGAATTAACCCTTACCTCGTACTTTTCCTTGATCGAGGTTACATTAACCTCCTGTATAATAGTTAAATAATTTTTATTAAATTATATAATAACCACATACATAAATATGATATCATATATGATCTTATAATATTTATTTGTTAATAATATTTCAGTGGTATCATTGTTTTGGGTGTTAACTAATTCATTTTACCTTTTGTGATTTGTTATGTAAGTTATGTTTATTATGGATATGATGTATTTTATTAATATCTAGAATTATATTAAGTTTTTAAAAATTATTTTTAATCATAAAATTAAAATTAGTATTGAATGGTTATTATGGGGAATGAATCTCATCGCGTTCGTGGAGACGGTAATCCGTACGTACGCACGAACGAGAATATCATTCTATTGATTGTGAAATTGTATGCGATTGGATGGTATATCATATATATATAATAATTAACATGTTATATTTATTATTTACATCAGTTATAATCATTATTATATCCATCCATATAATGAAGTGTTTGAATAAGAAACTATACCACGACGTGGGGATGGTATGTCGTACGCACACACGTATGGTGACTTTTCATCAATAGAATGGATATAATAATGAATATAGTTATACCATATTTATAATAACATAATAATATGTATAAGGTACTAGATTTATTATTTTGGTATGGAAACAACAAAGAAATAGGAAGTGAATAAGAAAAGAACTTTTACAGAGATGGTGAAATTATTACCTCTTCTTCAGGTGTTTCTTTTTGAGTTGATCAAAAGGGCTCCTTAAGTTGGATTTATGATCAAAGTAAGTACTCTAGGTAAACGTTAGGGTATTTGGGAGGATATTTGAGAAGGTTTTGGCTAAGACAAATGGATTTGGATGTGTGATTTTGAGAGAAGGGAAGTACCCTTTTCTGAGAGAGGTGAGGGTCACGTTAGGAAAATATTGATAGATTTTTTTATTATACAATCATATTTGTTTTATAATGAATCCAAAATGATTTATTTCATGGATAAGGTGAGGATGGGTCTAAAACCTCTCAAATAATAGGTTTTAGATAGGTTTAGGTCACCATATTAACATTATATTTTAGATTGAACTCTTGGTTAAATAGTTTAACATTTACCATGTATCCTTGTATCTTTATGTTATATGGTTAATAAACTTACTATAAAATTCCAAACAAATCTCAAGTGTTTCATTAATGAAATATATATTATTATATAAGTCCTTTTGCCTAACATTAGATATTTAAGACGATTATATCATTTAATAATATAGTATTTGTTTTAAAAACCCATTTATGTCAATTTTGACACTATTTAGTATCTTATTTTTGTTAAAGTATTAACAACTTGAGTACATTGAAAAAAACTCACTTAATCAACCATAACATGTAATATTAACCTATAAATTCTTGGAATTCATAAAAAGGCACAAATTACATTTATTTGGATATTTATAACATCAATTATTTTAATATTTCATTAATAATGTAATTTCTGTATTATAATTGTGTCATAAATAAATTTAATTATTTAATGTCTAAAAATTATAAATAAAATACCATTATGTAGGAATTTTTTAGATTTATAATGAATATTTATAGTCTAATTTATCTTATGTGTAACCCTATATTAAAAATGGTTTAGTTATTAAACATTAAATTTAACACTTTTAGATCTTCTTTAAATAAAATATAATAAATGTCTTAATATAATATAAGTGAGTCAAAGAAGATAATATTTTATTCCTAAGTTTTATTTTGGTCAAAATACACTTATCAAATATAATTAGGACATGTGTTAGGGTAATTATAATATCATTTTTACCTTAAATTACCATATTTACTTTTAACCATGCTAAATGAAAGTCAAACGTTAATATTCACTAAAATTATTTTAATATTATTGAATCACATTTTAATTACTAATGACAACCATGTCTCTCAGATTTTTGAAATTCAATTCACAGAAGTAGTAAAATTAAGTTTTATGCAAATGCATCTAGAAGGTGGGTACAAGGCCGTAACAAGTTCAATAAAATTTTATATATCTAATATTATTATAAAAGTACTGAAATTAATTAAATTGGACATATATACATATTATGTATCTATTTTTACCTAATATAAATTTAAATAAAATAACTAATTATTTAAATAAAAATTCCGTTTTAAACAATAATGCAACGTTTTTCACTATTCATCAAAAAATGAATGTTTTCAGAAAAATACAAAAAATTCACCCTAAGATAATTTTGATATTTAGAATTCAAAAATGAAGTCCATTTTGAATAATAAAATTTATAAAATTTCAAAAGGTGGGTATTACTATTCATAACGGCTAGAATGATTGGACGTGGTGTGTTAAAACTCGAAGTTGCGTACAATGCGAGCTATTGAATTATTCAAAGGGAAACGTACTATGGAAGATTAGGGTGTTAAATTATCCCCTACATAAAATAATTTCATACTCATAATTTCTAGAATATTGATACATAAAAATATTTGAGTGGTTCTTCATTATAATTTCCTCAGGTTTCCACATTGACTCTTCCATCTTATGGTTTTTCCATAAAACTTCCACCAAACGAGTCATCTCATTTATAAAAAACTTGTTCTCTGGTATCAAGAATTCTGATTGGATCTTCACAATAAGACATGTTGGGTTCTAGTTATATTTCTTCATAGGTGAGTACATGCGTTGGGTCAGGCATTTATTTTCTCAACAGTGATACATGGAACACATCATGAACTTTGGCGAGACTTAGTGACATTGCCAAATGATAAGCTACAACTCCAATTCGTTCAAGAATTTATAAAGGTCCTACAAACCTAGGACTTAATTTACCCTTCTTAATGAAACATATAACACCCTTCCATGGAGATACCTTCATGAAAACATGATCTCCTACTTGAAATTCCAAATCTTTCTTTCAGTTATCCGCATAGCTATTTTGCCTACTTTGAGATGATTTTATGTGGGTTTGGATATCCTTTACCTTTTACATTGTTTTCTCAACAGGTTCTGGACGTATGGGTTTTCTTTCACCAACATCATCCCAACAAGTTAGTGTGCGACATATCTTTCCATATAACACTTCATATGGTGCCATATGAATACTTGAATGGAAGATATTGTTATAGGAAAATTATACCGGAGGTAAATACATATCCCACATACCTTTAAAATCATATGAGAAAGATATCAACATGTCTTATAAGTTTTGAATAGTCCATTCTAATTGTCCATTAGTTTGAGGGTGGTATGCAGTGATCAAATGAAGTTCAGTATCTGGGGACTTCTGAAGAATTTTCCACAATATTGATGTAAAATGGGGATCATAAGAAGAAAAAATCGAATGGGGTACTCCATAAATTCTTACAAAATCATTAATATATAGTATTTCTAAACGTTCAAGTAGTAAATCATATCTTATAGCAAGAAAATGTGCTAACTTGGTAAGATGATCAACAATGACCCATATTTCAATATTCATTCTAGTTGTCTTTGGTTTCACCATGAAAAAATCCATCATAATATCATCCTATTTCCACTCAGGTATGAGAATAGGTTGCATGACTCCTCTAGGATGTTGTCTTCTAGCTTTAACTTGTGGACAAACCATACATCTTGACACATAATCACCAATCTCTCTCTTCATGTTGTCCCACCAAAAACGTTGCTTCAAATATCTATACATATTTGTGCTACCTGGGTGTATAGAGAAATTGGAGTGATGAGAATCATCCAAAAATTACGTTTTTAGAACAGGTATGTCAGGAACATGAAGTCTCTTCCCAAATTTCAAAATTCCATCTTCATATACGAAGTTAATCAATCTCCCATCATTCACATCTTTAATTTTCTTTCAAAAATCCTCATCACCAGTCTGAAAACTATTTATCATTTTTATTAAATATGGTTTGGAAATAATTTGAAAAATTATTAATGTTTCACCTTCCATGATTATTCCCATATCCATCTTTACTAGATCTATGAACATAGGACCCCTTTCAACTCTCATCTTGTTCAAAACTCCAGGATACATTCTACTCAAAGCATATTCCACCTTATTTACCTTACATGGGTAATAGTGTATAGTGCAATCACAATCCTTGAGTAGCTCGAGCCATCGCCTTTTCTTTATGTTGAGTTCTTTATGTGAGAAAATATACTTTAAACTCCTATGATCAATATATATCTCACATTTTTCACCATAGAGATAGTTTATCCATATATTCAAAGAAAATATTATAGCTGATAACTCAAGATCATGAGTGGGATAACTTTTTTCATGAATTTTTAGCTTCCGTGATGCATAGGCAATACCTCTATCATTCTGCATAAGGACACAACCAAGTCCTTTTTTTTGAAGCATCACTATAAATAACAAACCCATTATTCCCCGATGGTATAGTCAAGATAGGATCATTAACTAATATTATTTTTAGTTATTCAAAATATTATTCATACTATTTTTTCCAAACAAATTTAACCCCTTTACGTGTGAGCTTGGTTGATGGGTTTTCCAATTAGGAAAAATTCTGGATGGAATACTGATAATAACCCGCTAAACCAATAAAATTGAGTACCTAAGTTATACTTGTCAGTTCTAGACATTCTTGGATTGCCTTGGTCTTTTAAGGATTAATATAGATTCCATCCTTAGAGACAATATTTCCAAGAAAAGAAGTCTCCTAAAGCCAAAATTCACAATTGCTAAACTTCCAATATAATTCGTTTCTTTTGAGGGTTTTTAGAATAGTGTTCATGTGATTCTAATGATCTTTGTAGATTTTTTAGTAAAACAATATATATTCAATAAATACCACTACAAATTCATCAAAATATTCCTTGAAAACTCTATTCATTAGATCCATGAAAATAGAGGGTGCATTAGTCAGTCCAAAAGGCATTACTGTAAACTTGTTATACCTGTACCTAGTTCAAAATGTAATTTTAAAAATGTATTTCTTCTTCACACACAACTGATGATATCTAGATCAAAGGTCAATCATTAAAAAATATTTATCTCCATGAAGTTGGTCGAATAAATCATCAATGTGAGGTAGGGGATACTTGTTCATTATTGTTATAGCATTGATGTCCCTATAGTCAATGCACAACCTCATATATCCATCTTTCTTCTTAACAAAAAGAACAGGGGCTCCCCATGGAGAAAAAATAAGGTGAATAAATAACTTATTACTAAATTCCTCTATTTGTTTGTTTAGTTCCACTAATTCCATAGTGGACATTATTTAACGGGTCTTCGATATGGGCCTTGAACCAGGAATTAAATCAATGGAAAACTCAATTTCTCATTATGGAGGATGTCTAGGTAAATCCTCTTGAAACACATCAACATATTCTTTCACAATAGGTATATCCTTTATTTTAACATTATTTTCCTCACCCACAGTTATTTTATTCTCCTCCTCCCTAATAATTTAATTTAGTTGAGCTACTGGGGGTGGATCTAAATAATAATTAGGTGGAAACATTTCTTCTCTTAAGATAAGGTACTGCTTATCATCATCGAAAATTGTAACCTCTTTCTTATTACAATAAATTTTCACATCATGGTCTAAAATCCAATCTATACCGAGGATTATATAAAATTAAATCATGGGTATGATGATGCAAGCATTAGATAAATAATATTTATATTCCCTAATGGGAACTGATTCACAAAACTTTGTTGCAATGATACTTCCCTTAGGAGTTTTGACTAAAAACTCCCTTGTTAAATTAAATTGGAAATAACTAATTTTCATAGAAAACTAGGAAGATATGAAACAATGTGATGATCCAGAATCAAATAAAGCTTTGGATAAACTTGAGAAAACTAATAAATTACCTTCCACCATGTCTTTTGGAGCTTCAACCTCAAAAATAGTGATCACATAAGCTTGGCCTTTCTCCCTTGGCCTTTTTTGAGGTAATTTTCCTTGGATCTTAGGAAATTTGTTTTCATAATGCCACTTTTCTCTATAATTTCAGCATTCAACCTTGATAACCTCTTTATTTCCCATGTAATCATGAGCTTGGTGGCCGTTTTCACCACACTTGTAACAGACTCCCATTCCCTTCAAGCAAGTACTGGGGTGTTTCTTTCCACATTTACTAAAGGATAGATATTCAACTTTTCCCTTCTCCCCCTTATTTCCATTTCTAGAGTGTTCAATAGATCTCTTCTTATCTTTCTTTTCTTTAAATTTATATGACTTATATAATTCCTTTTCTGTCTTGATAGCACATGAGACAATGTCTTCATATGATGAGAAGGATTTTGAGACTAATTATCGACAGGGAAATGGTTTTTACCCATCAAATAATTGATCAATCTTACTCCTTGGGTTACATATATAATCAGTTTCATGCCTTGATAACCATGTAAAGTTAGCCTCATACTTTATGACATTGTCGTCCTCCTTTTTCCTTAGACCCAAAAATTGTCATTCCATATCCACTTGATGGTCACGAGGAAAGTATTTTTCTTAGAAATTATCTTTAAACTCCCTCCATTCCATATTTTATGTTTCTTTATCCTAAGTCGTGTTTTGAATTAATGGCCACCATTGATCTGCATCTCCCATGAGTTGATAAACTACCATGACAACTTTTTCACTTTCGCTACTCCCCAAAGCATAAAATATTTTCTCCAAGGAACTTATCCATTTCTCAGCTACAAATGGATTTTTAGTCCCATTAAATGTTGGTGTTTGTTTCCTCATGAAGCGGTCTAACATTGATCCTCTGCGCTGTGGATCAGGGTGATCCATATAGGTAAGGTTATTATTCATAATCTGAGTGAGTTATCCCAGTATGGTGATAATCTGATCAGCACTAGTTGCATCACCAACTCCACTATAATTATCTTAAGTAGGATGGAAATCACTACATGGATTATGTGAATTGATATGGTTTCCATTACTTCCACTAGGATCCATTTATAAACAATGGGATATGCTAGATTAGTTTATGAATCATAGTACATAATTCCAAACTTGTAAAACACTTAACATAAATTGATCAGTTTATGGATATAATCCATAATCATAAAAATGTTTTCTCCGAGGAGGTATATACTCATAAATCCATGATAATGGTTTGTAATGCAAATGTGAATTATCCTAAGTATATCTACTGGGAGTGTCGTAACTAAGAGTGCAGCAAGGCCCGTTGTCGTGTACCAGGATACCCCAGTTCAAGCTCGAAACTCCTTATCGGGGTTTTTAATCCTAGGTATATCTATGCCAGAGTTACCTCTACCCACTTGTATCTATAATCAGATGTATTTCTTAGAAAATACACAAAATCTCTACATTACCAAATTTTTTGGAAGTTCTTCTATACTAATTCTCGAAGCCTATTTTTGGGCAGTGTTCTCTAATCAGAGTGTTTCTAAATCTAGTTTCCAAGGCTTGTACTAAACTTCCTCTGATACCAACTATATTTCCCTAACCCTAGTTACCCAGAGTAAGTGCATTATTATATAACATTGTCATGATACAAGGAATGATTTCCCAAAATACCGATCAGTTTAGTAGCCTTGGAAGTACTAGATACATACATAAGTTTTACATTATATCATGAGACAAAAAAAACAACAATATTTTTTCCCCTTGGAACACACTTATATCCCTTTTCCTATACCTGCAGGTCAACCATAAAATACTTCTTCACAACTAGGTAAAAATAAAACATAGAAAGGGTTAAGCTCAGATGCTCAGTAAGTATAACAATATAACAAAAACTTTTATAAATAAGAATAAACATTTAAGGCAATGTATAAGGCTAAAACATAACCCTTTTAAATTTAAAAATTCAGAATAATATGGAAAATATAAATCAATTAATTCAATTTACTTATTCACATGGATATTCTACTAGTCGAATAATTACATGCAATATCAATAACCAATTTCATAATGATGGAATGCATAATGCAAGACTTCATAACCACATAGTCAAGGCCTAGTGCCAAGACTAAAAATAAGATTTTTTCAAGGCCTTGTGCCAAGACACTAGTTTGTCTCATGAGACCTACCTATGTATTGAGGAGCTATAGCGGGCTCCACCCATCAATTACTAAGTCCAATGAATTCCTCATATGAAAAGGTTTAAACATAACGTAAACATTAGTATTAAAACTAGCATAAGAAATGTCAATATTTTATCCATAAACCATGAATGGTATAAAAATAACACATCCACATACAAAAATATCACAAAACCATAAATATAATATGGAATATTTGTATCATAATAAGTTAACTTCAAACAGGTTTAAAATCCATCAAAGGATGTTGACATAGATGAAATGAAAACTATTTGAAAGAAAAAACTCTTTCTATTTTGAAACCATTTAAAGTCACATAATTATAAAAGAAAAGATTTATTTTGGAAATATTCTTAAAATCTTGTAAGGTAATCTTTGAAGGTGTTATAACTGTGGAAAATAGCCCCACCCACCGTATAAGTTAAAAAAACATTCTTTCCTTAATTTTGTTGAAAAGGTCGTAAAGGGCCTTGTTTGGAAAATTATAGAAATATTCCTTTATAAACATCTTATAAAATTTCAAACAAGGGTATAAATGACTTTAACCCATAGTCTAGTAAATAATAAAAATGTTTTGAAATAAATTTTTAAGAAATACGAATGTGGATGATAAAGTGGTTCCAGTAGATACTCACGTATAAACAACCTCAGATAATGAAGATATTGTAGAATCAACCCTTACCTTGTACTTTTACTTGATTGAGGGTAAGTTAACCTCCTGTATAATAGTTAAATCATTTTTATTAAATTATACAATAATCAAATACATAAATATTATATCATATATGATCTTCTAACATTTATTTGTTAATAATACTTCAGTAGTATCATTGTTTTGGGTGTTAACGAATTCATTTTACTTTATATGATTTGTTATGTAAGCCATGTTTATTATGGATAGGATGTATTTGATTCATATCCAGAATTATATTAAGTTTTTAAACATTATTTTTAATCATAAAATGGAAATTATTCTTGAATGGTTATGATGGGGAATGAATCTCATCACATTCATGGAGACGGTAATCCGTACGTACGTACGAGCGACAATATCATTATATTAATGGTAAAATCGTATGTAATTGGATGGTATATCATATATAAAGAATCCTTTAAATGTTATATTTATTTTTTACATACGTTATAATCATTATTATACCCATCCAAATAATTAAGTGTTTAAATAACAAACTACACCACGACATGGAGACGGTAAACCGTACGTACGCACGTATGGTGACTTGTTATTGATAGGATGGATAAAATAATGGATATGGTGGTACAATATTTATAATAAAAACACAGTATGTATAAGGTACTATATTTATTATTTTGGTATGGAAACAACAAAGAAAGAGGAAGTGGAAGAAGAAAATAAATTTGAAAGAGAGGGTGAAATTATTACCTCTTCTTCGGGCATTTCCTTTTGAGTTGATCAAAAGGGATCCATTGGTTGATTTATGATCAAAGTAAGGACTCTAGGAAGAATTGAGGGTAGTTGGGTGGATATTTGAGTAGGTTTTGGCCAATCCAAATGACATTGGGGGTGTGATTTTGAGAGAAGGTAAGTACCCTTTTATAAGAGAGGTGATGGTCACTTTTGGAAAAGCTTGAAATATTATTTTATTATACAATCATATTTAGTTTATAATGGCTCCAAAATGATTTATTTAAAGGATAAGGTGGGTATGGGTCGAAAAAATCTCAACCAATAGGTTTTAGATAGGTTTAGGTCACCATATTAACCTTATCTTTTAGATTTAACTCTTGGTGAAATAGTTTAACATTTACCATGTCTCCTTGTATCTTAATATTATATGGTTAATAAACTTTATATAAAATTCCAGGAGAACCCCAAGTGGTTAATTAATGATATATATTATTATATAAGTCTTTTTGACGAAAATTATATTTTTTTGACTATTATATCATTTAGTAATATAGTATTTGTTTTTAAAACACATTTATGTCAATTTTGACACTATTTAGTATTTGAATTTTTTTTTAAAGTATTAACAAATTGATTAATTCTAAAAAAAATCATTTAATAAACCCTAAAAGGTCATATTAACCTAAAAAATTCTTAAAATTCATCAAAAGTCTTAAATTACATTTATTTGGATATTTATAAAATCAATTATTTTAATCCTTCATTAATAGGGTAATTACTACATCATCATTGTGTAATAAATAAATTTAAATATTTAATATATAAAAATTATAAATAAAATACCATTATGTAGGAAATATTTTTATATTTTTAATTAATATTTATAGTCAAATTTATCTTATGTGTAACCTTATATTAAAAATGTTTTCGTTATTAAACTTCAAATTTAACACTTTTAACTCTTCTTTAAATAAAATATAATAAATGTTCTAATCCAATACAAGTGGGTCAAAGAAGATAATATTTTTTTTCCTAAGGTTTATTTTGGTCTAAATACACTTATCACATAGAATTATGACATGTTTTAGGGTAATTATAATATCATTTTTACCTTTAATTACCCTATTAACTTTTAACCGTGGTAAATAAGTCAAAAGTGACTATTCACTAAAAATTATTTTCATCATATTGAACCACATTTTAATTAATGATTTCAACTGTGTCTCTAGGATTTTATAAATTCAATTAATATAAGAGTTGAAATTACATTTTATGCAAATTTTCAAATACGCTTAGAAGGTGGGTAAAAGACGGTAAAAAGTTCAATAAAATTTTATATATCAAATATTATTATAAAATGAATCCAATTAATTACATTGAAAATAAAGAGGTATTATGTATCTATTTTTACCTAATATAAATTTAAATAAAATAACTAATTATTTAAATAAAATTTTAGTTTTAAACAATAACATAGTGTTTTTCACTATTCATCAAAAATTGAAAGTTTTCAGAAAAATTCAAAAAATTCACCCTAAGCTAATTTTGATATTCTGAATTCCAAAATGAAGTCCATTTTAAAAAATAAAATTTATAAAATTTCAAAAAGTGGGTATTAATATTCATAACGACTAGTTTTATTGGTCGTGGTGTGTTAGAACTCGAAGTTGCTTACATCACTAGCTATTGCATTATTCTGAAGGAAACGTACCATGGAAGCTTAAGGTGTTACAATTAATAAATTAAGGGAATTGTGACACATGTGAAATTGTGACCCATGTGTAATTGTGAAATTGTGCTATATGTGTCAACTATGTGTAGAATAGGGACTGAGGCTCTAAGTACCCTAATGTGTTAAATGTGTCTGGGATAAGGATTAAGGCTCTAAATACCCATATGTGTTAAATGTGTACGAGATAGGGACTGAGTATCCAAATACCCATATGTGTTAAATGTGTGTGGTACATTGACTGAGGCTCTAAATAACTATATAAGATAACAATTATGGGATAGAGACTGAGGCTCCACATACCAATGTAACAAATAGGTGTGGGAAAGGGACTGAGACTCCAAATACCCATGGGGTGCTATACATGACGTTCTACTCCCATGATTTGGCATTGAGATGTGGTTCCAATTACCCATTATAATTAATTTAAATGAATGTATAATGAAATAATACTAAATTATAATGGATTATTAATTAAATGTGGGAAATGGTTTAGAGTCCAGTATGAGCTAGAGAAGGTATTGAGAGTTTGGGTGTCCATGGGAACCCAAGGATTTATATTGTCAAATAATGAATAATAGATAATGTGATTACTATTTACTTATCCATTGTACTTATTTATTTATACAACAACATACACTGTTATAGGTTTGATATTATTTTTTATTCCATTGGTGGTGGCTTACTGAGTTGTACTCGCACCCTACTCAGGCTGCCTAATTGGTACATGAATAGATTTAATGGTTACATCATTGGATAAGGGAAAAGACCCAATATTAGATGGATGATTTTGGATGGATCATGGATGATTTAAATATATGTGGTTTGGGAATCACATAAGAGTTATTAATGTCTTTATTTATTTTGGTTTTTTCATATTTAAATTGGACACATATTGGAATGACATATCTATAGTTTAGTTTTGGATATTGTATTTCTTATTTTGTTCATCATGTGATATTGGTACTATTATGGTTTTGTTTATATCATTTGGATATTTATTATTTATTTTTTCTATAGTTCTACATTAAAAAAGAATGTATAGTCTCCCATGATCGATATTAGACCATCACTGATAGTCGATAACCTCTAGAATATGTGGAGGAGCACTTGAGCTCTTGTAACTAACTGGATCGGGGCACTGGTGTGTGGAACTTGGGTCATGATGTTATAATTTCATTTAAAAATAACACAAAGGAATACACTAAAAATGATGTCTGGATAGGTCATAGTAAGGTATAATAAACTTCCAATCATACTTTTTTAAACATTATTGTTAACCAATTGACTAAATTTATCCAATGTTAGCTTACAATTTTTACTCATGGGAGTTCTAATTTCCTTATAATTATTCATGAAAAAATTCTTTAAAATTTAAATAGTGTATTTAATTTTGTTTAAAAATTATCCATTGGAATTTTGGAAATTTTAAAATATGAGGAAGATTTTCATTTCTCCTATAAAATTCATTTCCAACTCTTTATTCATTAAATTGTAAAATTTATCATAAATATTTTCTTTAGTTAATCCAAAAATAATACTGTCAACATAATTTTGAATTATTAATAAATCATTTGATTTTTTAAGAAAAATAATGGAATCAAATTTTCCCATTTTAAAATCATTTGATAAAATATATTTATATATCCTCTTATATTAATCCTGAGGGGCTTGTTTCATACCATAATGAGATTTTTTTAACTTTAAAATATAATTTTTAAAAATTTATTTTTAAATTTGGGTGTTTGTTACACAAGTTTTTTTCATAAATACATCTATTTTCATCAAAACATTTGACATCCATTTGAAAAAATTTAAAGTTAAATTTCATGGATAATTCTAATAAGATTATAATGGATTATAACTATGATAAGAGTTTAAAGGTTTCCATATAATAAATACCTTATTATGGATTATATCCTTTTGAAAAAATCCAAGCATTTTTATGAATAATAATTCCTTGATCATTAAGTTTGTTTCAAAAATACTAATTAATGCCAATAATAAGATGATTTTTGGTACATTCCACGAGGGACCAAAGGTTGTTCATTTAAAATTATTTCAACTATTATTTAATGGAAAGTATCAAATCTTCATCATTAATATCATCATCAAGGTAACAAGGTTAAATGAGAAATATAAAATCTTGATGTTCAACCTTATTTAAGACTGACCTTATAATACAAATTTTGGATTTTTATTCACTGGTAAGATTCTCAAGAGGATAATCTTTGGAATGAATCAAAGAATTGGGTAATGGAGTAGACATGGATTCTAGAAAATCATCAATTTCTTTATAATATCTATGTTTTTGAAATGAAAAACTAGTTTATTCAATATCATCATCACTTTAGAGATATGATTTAGGAATATTCTAATCAAATTTGATGTGAATTGACTCTTTTTGGGTATTAATCCTCTTATTAAGGACTCAAAATAATTTAATTAAGATTAAGTACCAGATAAATATACCTTAATAATATTTAGGGACACAATTTCCTATATTATCAATGGTATTAAGGATAAAAAATTTATAACTAAATACTTTAAAGAATATAACTTTTAAAATTTTACCATACCAAAGGTCATAAGTGATTTTTCCTAAGATGGGTCTTATGAGACAATAGTTAAGTATAAAGTAATAAGTATTGACCACCTATATCTAAAATAATTTAGGAAGGGTAAAATCATTTAAGAGATTCCTAGATATTTCTATGGGGGTCTTATTTCAATATTTAACAATTTTTTTTGAGGTGTTCGAGGATTAGAGAAGGGGTGATAATAACCATGAGAAGCATAAAAATAAAAAAAATATATGCTATTAAATTATACACTGTGGTAAATTCTAATTGAATTTTTTATATCCCTTTTCATTTTTATCTTTTATGGAAAATTGTATAAATACATTACAAATCTCATTCTTATGAGATAAGAATAAAATTCATGAAAATCTACTATAGTCATTGATAATTACAAAGGTATAATTTTTTACCACTGATACTAGAAACTTGAATTTTCATAAAAAGTTAAAAGTGGACTAGTTATAAGTATTTATAAGGGGTAACAAGGTTTTTAGTTTTATAATAGGTATTGTATTTTTTTCCTTTTTGGTAATATTCACAAACTAAGTTTTTTTTAAAATACAATTTTGTTAGATCTTGTACTAGTCAGTCATGGTTGAGTTTGATAAGAGAGTGAATATTAGAATGACATAGGTTCTAATTAAAAACCCAAGAATCATTATCTTTTCACTTAAAAACCTGCCATTTTTTACTTTCAATATATTTAAAATATATAAAAGATACATTTTGAAATCGATATGTGGTAAATAAAATATTTCCTTGATAATTAAAAGATTTTAAAAAATAATTTTTAGAATAAATTTAAAAAATTATATCATATAATTGATCAATACTTAGTAAATTAGGATTAAAGACTTTGAAAAATAAAACACCATTAATTATTGTAGATTTATAGAAAAAAGCATACCTATACTGGTAATTTTTATATAGAATTTTCTCTAAAATTGACATGTAATCCATCAAAGTATTTTTAATGATTGAATTCATAAGGATCTACACACATATTTAGTTATCACCCACTATCAATATAACATGTGTATCATTTATTTTTTCTCTTGTTTTATATATAATTAAGAAAACATCACTTTTTTTATCAATATATTAGGTCCACTTAAGTTAGCCAATAAATATTTTGGAATCTAAAATTATTTAAGAATGTTTTTATATTATAAATATAAGAAGAGATATGAATGATATTTGTTCAAATATATATAATATTTTTATAATTTAATTCATAATAAATATTACCAAAATTCTTTAAATAATTAATTTTTTAAAAAATTCCTTTTAAAGAAGAATCATTTTTATAATATTTGGGAAAAATCATTTTTTTGGAAAACTAAAACCATAGTGATTTTAATATGTTGTTGAGAAACCAAAATATTACTTATATTTTCATCCCATTTAGTAAAAAAATATATAGTATTTTTAAGATATTTAATTTGAAATTCTATATTTTTAATATTTGGGTTTTCTTTTAACTTTAAAACTAAATCCTCATTTTATTTTAAAAGTTTATCTTTTCTAGAAACAAAAATATTGTATTTATTTTTATAATGTTTTAATTTAAAAAGAAGTTATTTTTTTTGAATTCAATTTTTAGAATGAATATAATCTTTATAATTTAAAGAAGTTGAAAAATTTGAAGATAAAGAAGAGGAATGAGAAGGAGGGCGAGGAACATTAGAACTAACAAAGATTCCTTCCACAATATCTCCTATCAGACACTTAGGACTTTCATCTCTTGTTTTTTCTATTGAAATTGAGTCCTCAGTTTTGATCTAAGTTGAAACCTTTTGATATTTATTACATTGATTCTTATCATTTGACTTTTTCTTATTCAAGAGGTAATACAACTTTATATGGCCCTTATTTTTACAACCAAAGAAAGTAACAAAAAATTTTTTGATTTTTTTTTGAAGTATCAAGAGGATATATTATTTTTTATTTTAATTGTCTATAATATTGGTTAAATTGATAACATAAGTGTCAGTCATGGATGATTCATCATTTTTCCCTTGAAATAAATTTTTCTTTAAGTTTTCATGACCACCTTAGACCCCTTTTCATATTGTATATTTATGGTTATCTCATATGTTATGAGAGAACATATGAGTCCCTAAACCAATATATTCTTACCATCTTTAGCTTCTAGGATCATGGTGACTTTTGGTGCCAAACAACTTGATAAAACCTATAGGATTTTATTTACTACTTATTTTTATGAAATAGAGTCACTGAGAGGTTTTCATCCATTAAAAATATATTGTAAATCTAGTAAACATTGCATTGATAGAATCATTAGGATGTATATAGATACTCTCAATGTATTGCCTATACATATAAAGCATTATATCCTTAAATTTAATTGTACCTTCATATGTAACTTCTAATAATTTCCATATTTCATGAGTGGTTTTACATAAAGAAACTCTATTGAATTTATTAACATTGAAAACACAATTTAATTCATTCATTACTTTATTGTGAATTTCAAAATCATAATTATCCTCAGAGGACCATTTTTATTCATTTTCAGTTGAAAGAGTATAGCCACAAATTAAAATACTACAAAAAGGATATACTATAGATCTAATAATAGTATAATTTTTTTGATTTATAATAACAATAATTATTACTCTAACACCTTGATATTTTATGATATACTTCTCTTTAAATAATATTTCTTTGATAACTTGTGATACATGAAAACCCGATTCTAAAGGAACAATAATATAGTATACTGTTATAACCCAACTGATAAATTGGAGGTGTGAATAGGAATAATTTTTTTAAAATAATTACTACTCATGTTTTAAATAAATAATATAAATAATTACTAATTTTTTTAAAAGCCATTATGTGAATTAAAAATACATTTTCCTTAAAAATGTTTTTTATTACTTCTTATAAGAAAACAATATAATTAATTTCTTAAAATTTTAGAAAATTTATTTGACAGAAGGAACATCATTTTTCAAATCAGAATGTCAAAATTATCTTATAGTGAATTTTTAATATTTTTTTGAAAATATTAATTTTTTTCAATAAATAGTGAAAAATACTAAATTTTATTGAAAAATTTATTTTCATTTCAAGAATTTATAAAGTTTCATTTTATTTAAAAAGTTTTTAAATGTCAAGTTTGATTATTTATATTATTAATAATATTATTAACTTATATGGAATTAATTTTATTTTTTTATTTTAGTATAAAAATATGCTACACTTTAGAGAACATTTTTATATTATAAAACTTCCTTTCATCATATTTTACAAGATTAATTTTTAATTAAATTCTAACACTTATATGAATTAAATATTTAATAATGGATACAATGTTTATAATCAAGAGGTTAAAATTTATAAAATTGTTCCCTTTTATTTTTTTCCATTATGAATAGAAAATGTGTTAAATATTTGTCCCCTTGGTACGGGTAAGATGCCTAAAACAAGGTTGAAACAATGAGAGAATGTCTCAATATTAACCCAAAAATTTATTTAATGTTATTTTATGGGATAAATTGAACCTTATAAATACCAAATTCTAATATTCATCATTTTGGTTCCACTTTCCCTTAATAATGACATTTATATTATTTTAAGTAAATAGAATTCTAAAATGCCACTCTCTTGACTTTAATATATCTATTTTTTTTATATAAGGATTAAAAGATGATAAGTTCATTTATAAGTGTTTATTTTATATATGTATTAATTTATTTTAATATGGTAATTTATTTTTAATTTTTATTGACAAAATATTTTCCATAAATACTTACACATCGCCGACAGAGTGCGTATGCAAGAAATAAAAAAATTAATGTAAAATATTTTAAAAACATAAAAAGTAATATATTTTTTGGATTAAATATGATGTAATATGAATTTTATGGTTAATAAAAATTTATAATTGATGGTAAAATATGTCACATTCAAATTCCAAACATATACTCATGTATTTAAAGTCAAATGAAATGAATATTGTCAAAAATGAAATTAATGATATTTTATGTTAAATAACAGTTTATTAAATTATTTAAAAATTATAAAATATTTGAATAGAACAAGTAAGATGATAAATGGTCTAAAATTTCATCCCTTTTCAATTTAGGAGCTAATATTAACCTTATAAGAAAATTATAACCCTTTAATACTAAAAACTAAGTTGTCATAGGTAAGGTTAAAATTAGTTAACGAAGGTGTTAAACTAAAATATTAGGTTTAAAATGACACCAAAACCTATCTAAATTTCATTGGATTATGATAATTCGACCTTATAATGTTTTTATTCTAATTAATTCGTATTTTGAAACATTATACTTGAGAAATAATTAATTATATTTAAATATTTTTCTGTAATTCCAAGTTTATCCTTTCCCTCTCTTATAAAAGGGAACCCCTTCTCTATTTTCATCACCCCACTTCGAGCTATCTATCTCAATCGAAAACTTACCAATTCTCTTCTAAACTTACATATATATGAATTAGAGGTTATTTTATTATTAAAAGACCATTTAAATGGTCCTTAAGAAGAAATTTAAAGGAAGAAAATTGTTGAACAAAAGGTTAAAGTGATTTCGAAGAACGTTGAACACGAGGTAATGGATTTATGTTACAATCTAATTGTATATATTGATTATTTAAGATTAAGAATCTGATGATGAAATTTTCTGATGAAACTATTAATAAACTCATGAATTTTATTATCCTTTTTTTATTTCTATATATTTCATGTTTTGATTTCATTTTCCTCTCTTTAAGTAATAAAGAGACCAAACAAATGTTTTTAAGAAAAAACTTCTTTATTTATCTCTTTGATCAAAAATACGTTTTCTTTCATATCTATATTTTACTTTTTTTTCAATAATGTTTTTAATATTATTCCATTATTTACTAATTTCATTTTTACCTATGATTTAATTTTTAAAAAATTGTTTAGAAGGAATCTTCTTATCATTTTTCAAATGAGGTAATTTTTTACTTTTTAAAAAAAATGTGAAAGAAATATTTGTTTTAACATATAATAAATGAATGGAATTTCCTTCCACTATGACTGATTAATTATTTTAATATTCCATTATATGTTTCAAAGGTTTATTTAAAAGAAATTTTTTTCCTAAATATTTGGAAAATTTTAATATTTTAAATAATTGATTTCAAAGTGAAAAGGGTATTTTACTAAAGAAATGTACCATTGATATTTTAAAGTAATTTCTCATATATGGTAAAATACTTTGATTTAAATTATTATTTTTTGGATATATGATCAAATTATACCATTCACTTCCATTTATTAGAAGTATTATGATGATGGCGATTCAAGGATGATTCTATGAAGCTCATTTAATTCCATGAGTTAATTAAGTTATGTTAAATGATTTATGATACCCATTTTTATTAAATGGATTATTCTATGATGAAATGATGAAATATTTATCAAACCTATTTATTTTTTATGTGGTATTCTATGTTGAATGTTTTATGATCTTCTGAAACACATATGTATGATTTTCATTTAGTGATAGGAGGGCCTAAAATTATATATCCCTCTAAATCAATGGGTAAATATGGATTTATCATGAGATAATAAGGATTAGAATTGGGAGTGAATTGAGTTTAGTAAGGGAATTTTCTACTATGATAGTATTGGGAGTGAACATTGACTAAGGATTTTATGGAATGGAGGAGAGGACCCAATCCACTATGATGGTTATAGAAATGATCCTTAACTAAAGATATGATTTCATATGCTTATGTGTATTCCAAAAGCTTATATATTATTCCAATGTTACAATATCATAGTTCATTTTCTTTGATTCATTTATGAATAATGATTTATAAAATTCCAGGATTTATGACATAACTCAAGATTTTGATCTATGATATGAAGTATATAGATTTCAAATGTGAATATCTTGTCCTTATACCCTTATTATCATGTTATTCTTTAGTGATCATTGATATATCTTTTGTTTACCCATACTAAGAATCTGATTTCATCGTTTATTGTGTTTTATTTACCTAGATAATAAAGAAAAATTTTAAGTATGATATTTCAAATAAGGGTGTTAGTTATGAAGATATTAGTGGGAGAGGATATAGATATCTTATGAAAACTTTGTTTATATATCCAAGTTTCAAAGACACTAAACCTATATGATTATGGCATGGATTTGTATGTTATATATTGAATATTTATATAATAAAATTTAATATTTATGTATAAAAAGTATGGTCCACTATAGTTGTTATCAGATAAAGGTTTAGATACCTTTAAAAACTAGGATGATAAATATTTAGTGAGAACCCTAGGAAATATTTAAGTATAATATAGAAAAGATTTTACATAATAGTTGTTATTTGGTAATCTACTATAATTATTATTTCTCACATTATTTTTTTTGGTTTTACTTAATGTCTCGAACCTAAAGGAACCATGTTAATGCTGAATGTGATAAAAATTAAATTAATGCCCCCTGATAAACCAAATTCAATGAGAGATGTAATATAAATTCACATTGTTATGATTATATAAAATTCTCAAGAAATTTATCATTCTGATCTTTCAAATGAGAAAAGGATGGAACAATGTTTTGTTGAGTCCTTTAGGAGGAAACATCCACCTTTTGTCAGTGGGTATTTTAAACCACTAGTTGCTGATAAATGAATACGTACCATATAAGATATATTTTCTATTCTCTAGTGTTTGAAACATGAAAAAGTTATTTTAGTTGTTTATGGTCTATAAGGAGAGAAGCAGATCAATGGTGGACTCTTATTCATTACACAAAGAAATGGGAATAAATTAACTCCATAGAGTGGCATGAGTTTAATAGATTATTTTTCAATAATTACTTTCATTATAATATTCCTATGAGAATGTAAAAGGATTTCCTTGTGCTAAATCATATGGATGATGAATCTGTTAGTACCTTTGAGGAAAATTTCACATGATTTGTGAGGTAAACTTCTAGTATTATCATCCAAACTAAAACTAAGGTTGATAAAAGTTTTAGTGGCTTAAAACCAAGTCTTTGGTGAGTGTTAGAAATAAGGTATTTCATTATCTATGATTAAATCGTTATATGTGCTATCAAGGTGGAAGTAATGTTTTGAGTTACCCATTAATCTCATGGTTTTTATAGGAAAAGAAAAAGGAATTCAACAAAAATTATAAAAACCATAAAGATAAGAAGACAACCTTTCATTTATACTCAGATTGTTTTAGGAAACATGAAAACAATTATATTAAGGGAACCGGTAAATTATTTATGTGTGGAAAGGAAGGTCATTGAGAAATCCAATGTTAGAGTGATGAGAATAATAATTTAGATAATGATGGAGAGAAATCATCACAGAAAGAACCATCCAAACTCCAGTGTTTTAAATGTAAGGAGTATGGGAATTATACTAACTTGTGCTCAAATATGAAGCTTAATGATGATGATAAAAAAATAAACTCTTAAACCTAGGGATTAAGGGAAATATCACATTATCACTACTACCTATGTGGGATACAATAACATAGTGGTGAAGGAATACATACTTTTCACTCTAGAACTACTAATGCCTTATTTTATTCTAGATATACCAACTATTTTATATCTGAATAATTTTTAAGGGTATAAAAATTACACCCAAATGATTATATTTTAAATTAGAAATGAAAAATCCTAATAGTAGGATGATTTAATCTCATGTCTATGATTCTTATCTAAGGTCTATGGGAATATGATTCCTAAAAATATCATTATTCTCCCTCTAGTTAAATTTGATTTTATATTAGGCATGTATTGGATTTCATTACAAAAATACCACATCAATTTACAAGTAATGGAAGTCATGTTTTATATTCATAAAAATCCTATGATTTTTAATCAGTTCAATGCTAAATATGACCCTATGATGGAAAATATATTAATTGTATGGGTCTTGATTCCTATTCCAATGGGGAATTTATCTTATATGGTTATAGAGAAAATAAATATCCAATATATTCTTATTGTATGAGAGGTTGTTAACTTTTTTATAGAATAATTTCATAATCTCCCTCCAAACAATAAATTTTAGTTTTAATAGATCTGATATGCGTCGTTACAATTATTTCAATGAAATCATATAGAATGGCCCTAATTGAGTGACCAGAATTAAAGAAGAAACTCCTAGATAATTTTGATAAGGGATTCATTTAGCCTAGTGCATCACCTTAGGGTGAAACTGTTAATTTTGTTAATAATAAATATAGATCAATGAGACTCTATAATTTTTATTAGTAACTTAAAAAGATCAAAATCAATAATAAGTATCCACTTCCCTATATTGATGATTTTTTGATCAATTACGAGGAGCATGACAATATTTTAAGATTGATATTCAATATAGATACTATCATTTGAGGGTAAAAAGTGAATACATACCCAATAAAATCTTCCATAAATGGTATAGAAACTATGAATTTATATTTATACCCTTTGTTTTTATTAATTTCCTTACCATATTTATAGATTTGATGAATAATGTATTTATAGATTAACATGATCAATTTGTGGTAGTATTTATAGAATTCATCCTTATATATTATAAGAGTAATTAAGAACATAAAAATCACTTGAGTTTTGTATTGATAACCTTAGGGAAGAATAATTTTTATGAAAAAATTACCAATTGTGAATTTTGGGTTCAAAAATTTTGATTTTTGGGTCATATAATACCAAGTGAGGGTATAATTTTGGATCCATCAAAGATGGAAGTTATTGAATGTCAGCAAAGAACAACTCCTCTAACTGATATCCATAGGTTTCTTAGTTTTTTTGGATATTATTGATACTTTGTGGTGAATTTTCATGGATATCTAATCCACTCACCATGTTTACTCACAAGGGAGAAAATTTCATTTGGAAAGATTAATGCGAAACAAATTTCAAGGAACTGAATAGAAGGTTAGTCAATGAAATTGTAAATACATTACCCTATAGTGGATATGAGTTTGTATTCTATAGTGATGCATGAAATAAGGTAATGTGATTCATAATCATGAAGAATAATATGGATAACTCTTATGCCTCACACAAATTGGAGTTTCATGAGAAAAATTACCCAACTCATGAATTGGAGTTATTTTGTGTATTTTTTTCATTAAAGATTTGAAGGAATTATATTTATGGAGAAATTTGTGATATATATGCTGATCATAAAAGTTTAAATTATATAATAACTCTGAAATATTTGAATATGTACTAGGTAATATATTAGGATTTGGTTTACGATTATGACTGTTCAATACATCACCACCCTGGAAAGGTGAACAAGGCAACATATGCTCAGAGTCAGAAAGACCATGCTAGTTTTTATATGACGAGGATTAAAAGGATTCCAATACTTATGAATTTTTAGAATATGAATATTGAAATCCTACAGAAATGGGACATATCCTATCTTTCTCAGATCAATATTGACCCATCCATCCATGTGAGGATAAAACAGACACAAAAGAAATATTTATAGCTGTAAAAGAAGGTGACAAATGTTCTTGAGTTCAACCTTGATTACAATGGAATGATAAGGTTCAAGAACTGTGGATGTGTTCCATTAATACAAGACTTGAAAAATAATCTATTGGAGGAATATCATAGTTCAACCTTCTCTATTCATCATAGAAGTATGAGTATGTACAGAGGTCTGAAATATTATTTATAGTTGAAAAATATGAAGAGATATATTTTAGAGTATGTATGTTGGTGATTCGTATGCCAAAATATTAATGTTGAGAGATATAATTCTAAGGGGATTTTAAAACTATAACCCATACTATAATTAAAATAAGAAAACACCACCATGTCTATGTTGGTTAGGTGTGATAGATTCCAAGGAGGCTTTGGATATGTTCAGGGAGTGGTAATACTTTCTGGGCGGCATGACCTGTGGTGGGTTTCTATAGTTTCAATGTTATTTCAGATTTCTCCTATAAAGATGGCTATGATTTTGTTCAGTTTTTCTTCCTTAATGTTATTAGTGAACCTGTTCACATCTCTGGTAGTTGGTTTTGTTCATTTTTGAGTATGATGGCTACCGATAGTGTTGTTCATGACGGTGGCATGACTGCCCGATGGTTGGCGATGGTGATGATGTTGGTGTTCAGTGGTTTTCTAGTAGTGGAGATGGACATTGTTGAAGAGGAAGTCTATGAAGAGAGTTCAGTGGTGATGATGACGATGATGAGACTGAAAATGGAAGAAGGTAGTGACTTGACCGTCTGATACTATTTGAGGTATGCGACTCGAGGTTCATGGATAAAGGTTAATGATGGTAGTTGATTTGAATTCTAGAAGTTGAATTTTTAATTTTTAATGTCATGGTTTTCAATTACCTATGGATCCTATGTATGGTTCCCACTTACCAAAAATAGGATTCTATAAAATACAAAAAAAAGTTTGGGTGAAAAAAAGAAAACATCACCTTGGATTTTTTCATCAGAATCCCCAAAATGTATAATGGATTTAATTATATTTAGGTTATAATTGATCAACTTATTAAGTTAAAACACTTCATTACTATCAGATAAAATTTATCTCTTGATTAGTTCCCTAGAATATATATTAAAGAGTTGGTATGGTTTTATGGAGTAAAACATACCACTGTATCTCATCGGGATCCAAGGTTTACCTCAAAGTCCTTAAGAGGCCTTCAATAGGCTCGAGATATAGGGTTAAGTTTTATTAATACTTATTATCCTCATACATATGGTCAGTATGAGAAAAATATTCAAACCCTAGGATATAATGAGATTTTATTCTATGTAATTTAAATTCTGGTGGGATCAATAACATCCTCTATTTGAGTTTTCTTATAATAATAACTCTCACTCAAGAAATTAGATGACTCATTATGAATTCTTCTATGGAAAGAAGTGTAGAAATACAAAATGATGCAATGAAGTACTATAAAGAAATATATTATGACCTAAGACAACTTAGGAAATATAATATAATATTAGAACCATTCAACAACACATCAAGTTTTCTCATAGTCGACAGATAAGTTATATTGAAAATTATTGGTGTAATTTAGAATTTTACATTATTGAAAAATATTCCTGCAAATTTCTCTATAAAAGAGGGTTATAATATTTATAAAAAATATAAATATAATACCTTGGTATATTTTCCCCTTCATGATTCCCAATTGAGTAGGGATGGTAGCTTATTTCTTGATGTATCCACAAAACCTATCTAATGTTTATGATGTGTTCCTTGTATATCTCCTAAAGAAGTTTATAACTGATCCACCACATGTAATGAAATCATAGGTTGTACCACTATAGAATTTTCTTTCCTATTAAGAACAGTCAATAGAAATCTTGGATTTTATAGAGAATGTTCTATATAATATGATTACTCACTTGGTTAATGTTATTTGGATGAATCAAAAATTTGAAGAAGATACTTGGGAACCTGAGGATGTGGTAAAACAAAGATATAATCATTTTCTTGCATCATAGTGATGAAATTTCAATGCCAGAATTCATTTTAATGGGGTATAATGTAACACACTAAGATTTTATGATATATTTCTCTTCAAATAATTTTTTTGATTGCTTGAAATATATACAACCCCAAGTCTAAATGAACTGTAATATAGTATACCATTATAAACTACCTGTTAAATTGGTAGAGTGAATATGAATATTTTTTTAAAAAAAATGTATAAATATTTTAGATAAATGAAATATATAGGTACTTAATTTTTCTAAAAATCATTATATTATTTAAAAATACATCTTTCCTCAAAAAAAGTGTTTATTGATTTTTGTGAGAAAATAATATAATTAATTTCTAAAACTTTTAGAAAATTTATTCTAAAAAATTAACTTAGTTTTCAAAAATATCTTTTCAAAATTATATTAGATATATGTTTTTATAATTTTTTGAAAAAATTATTTTTTCAATGAATAGTGAAAAATACTTATTTTTATTAAAAACTATCTTTTTATTTAATGAATTTTGAAAGTTAAATTTCATTTAATAGAAGTTTAAAAGGTAAAATTAGTTCATTTATATTATTTATAATATAATTAATTTCATTTAAATTAATTTTATGTTGTATTTTTTTATAAAAACATTTTATACGTCAGAAAACATTTTTTCTGGAAAATTGATTTTTATCTCGTAGTGAAAATTTAATATTACATTAAATTCATCTAATTATATGAATTTAAACGTGAAAATTGGATAAAATATTTCAAATTAGGATTTTTAAATACATTAAATATTTCTATTTTGTTTTTGGTCATTATGTATTTCAACTTTGGTAAATATTTTCCACCACGATAAGGGTGAAATAGGTAAAATGGGGTTAAAACAATGAGATAAAGTCTCAAAATGAACCCATAAATTTACTCAATTTCATTTTATGGGATAAATTATTCCATAGAGATCCAAAATTAGAGTATATGGAATTTTGGCACCATTTTCACTTGATAATGACATTGATATTATTTTAAGTAAAGAAAATTATAAAATGTCACTCTCTTGACTTTAATATCTCAATTTTTTTACATTAGAATAAAAATAGGATATGTTCAGTTTGAAATATTTTTTTAAATATGAATTATTTTTTAATTGTAATTTATTTTTAATTTTTAGTGATTAAATAATTACTTTAAATTCTTAGACATCGCCGACACAGTGCTTGTGCAGGCTATAGAAAAATCAAAGTAAATGATTTTAAAAACATAAAAAATAATATTTTTTTTGGATTACACATGATGAAACACTAATTTCACGGTTAAAAATAATTTATAATTGATATTAAAAGAATTAATTTTTGAATTAAATATCTATCTTCATGTATTTAAAGTCAAATTTTTTAAATAATGTTAAAAAAGAAGTTGATGATATTTTATGTTAAATACTATTTTATTAAATTATTTAAAAATTTAAAAAAAACTTGAAAGAGGACTAATAGGATGATAAATTTTCTAAAATTTAATCCATTGTACATTTACTCTATAATATTTACCTTATAAGTAAAATTATAACTCATTAATATTGAAAACTTCATTGCCACAATTGTGACTAATATTAGTTAGCGAAGGGGTTAATCCAAAAGGTAAGTTTTAAAATGGCGCTAAAATGTATCTAAATTTAATTGAATGATAATATTTTAACCATAAAATATTTTTATTTTAATTAATGGATATTTGGAATAATTATAGTTTTTAAATACATTATTTATATTTAATTTTTTTTGGTAATTACAAGTGTGTCCTTTCCCTCCCATATAAAAGGACACCCCTAATCTCTTTTATTTACACCACATTGAGCCATTTATCTCAACCAATACCTATTAAATTATCTTATAAACATCCATATACATGAATTATTGGTTATAGTCTTCTTAAAATACCATAACATATGTATCTAAGATGGTATATAAAGAAGGCCTATTGAAGAAGAGAAGGTTAGAGCAATTTCAAATCAAGTCGAACTTGAGCTAAGTGATTTATGTTACAATATCATGTTTATTAGGATTATTTATGATTAAGTTTTCTATAATGATTTTTTTTGAAATAAATCTCAATAAACTCAGGAATTTTATTCTTCTCCAACAATTTACTGATATTACAGGGTTTACTTTCATTTTCCTCTCTTTAAGAACTCAAAAGACTGAAATAATAATTTTAAGGAAAAAGGATTAATTTCCATCTTTGGTCAAAATTCCATTTTATTCCATATCAATTTTTCTAAATATGTTTTGAATAATTTTTTTTAATATTCTCATATTATTTACTAAATTAATTATTACACATGATTTAATTTTAACAAATTTTTTGAAAATAATTTTCTTATCATTTTCCAAATAAGGTACATTTGAATTTTTACCAAAAATGTGAAAGGAATATCTGTTTTAACTAACATTTAATGAATGAAATTTAATACCTCCATTAAATTTCAATTATTTGAATCTTTTAAACAATTTTCCAAGGTTATTTTCAAAGTAATTATTTTCCTCAAAATTTGGATTTTTTTTATTTTAAATAATTGATTTAAAGTGAAAAGGGTATTTTCCTCAAGAAATATTCTAGTGATATTTTAATGGATTTTTAGTCTATGATAACATACTTTGGCGTCACCTATGATTTTATATGTATATTACCTAATTATACCATCCACTTTAATTCTATGGATGGTTTATTATGATTTTGATTTAAGGATGATTCTATAAAACCTGTTTCTTTCCACGAGTTAATTAAGTTGTGATAAAAGATTTATGAAACCCATTTCTTTTACATGGTTTATGCAATAATGAAATGATTTAATTTTTGTGAAACCTATTTCATTTCATTAGGTTATTTTATGATTAATGTTTTATGATCTTATGACACACATATATATGCTTTTTATTATGTGAAGGGTGGTCCTATAATTATATATCCCTCTAATGAAATTGGTAAATATGGATATCTCCTAAGATAATAAGGGATGGAATGGGAAGTGAATCCAGTTTAGTAAGATACTTTTTCCACTACGATAGTCTTGGGAATTAACCATAACTAAGGATATGATAGAATGGGAAGTGATCCAAATACACTATGCTATTATTAGTAGTAATCCTTGACTAAATAAATGATTATCTATGCTAATGTGTGTGCCCAAAACTTGTGTATTATTCCAATGTTATGCTCTAATAGCTCCTATTATTTTATTCCTTTATGAATCATGTCTTATTAACTTCTAGACTTTATGTGTCAACTCATGACTTTGATACATGATATATAGGGTATGGATTTCAAATGTTAAGCTCATATCCACATACCTTTATGCTCATTTTATCATTAAGTGATAATTGATATGTCCATTTTTTACCCTTATTAAGAATATAAAATCATCATTTATTATGTTTTCATTCCTCAGGTTATGAATAAAATTTTTAAATATGATGTCTAAGAGAGGTATTAGTATGATGATCTTAATGGGAAATCATGTAAATATCTTATGATTAAGTTTTTATGTGTCCATGCTCCTAAAGACACCAAAACAATACAATTAAAATATGGATTATAATTTTATGTACTGAATATTCATATAATAAGAGATAATATTTATGTATAAAAAGTATGGGTCTCTATAAGTACTATAAAAAATAGACTATGAACCAAGGACTATCCTTTAGGACCACTGTGGGTGTTTAGAAAAGTCATTTAAAAAAGAGATATTTTCTTAAAAATCTGGTTAAAGATTTTGAAATAAATAAGCTTTGAAATAGTTTTAGAATAAAAAAATTAATAAATCAAAAAATTATTTAATACCAAATCTTGGTTGTAGTTAAGTAAAATGTCAAGAGAGGGGGAGGGGATGAATTTACCTTTAAAAAATAAACATAAAAACAAAAATCTTAAAAACTTATTTATATAATATTAAAAAAACTAAAACCTTTTGATGAGTTAAAAAAATAATCAAAGTTTCAAAGAATAATAATAATTAAATATAATAATTTAACTAGAATGATAAAACAACGAGTGATTCAAGAATAAATATATTAAGTACATTTTATGGATTAAATAATTGAATAAATGAATGATTGAAAGTGTTAAATAAAATAAATTATGAAGAGTAAAAAAGAAAAAATATTTGGTAAGGAAGTTTGAAAATTTCTCTAAAAGTTCCCCTACATCATACACATCGATTTGTTGAGAATGTAATGTATTATTTACTTAGATTTAAAGGTATCCAGGACACCAAAACTTTTTATTTATTTTTTGGTTGTAGCATGAAACCATAATTATAATAGGAACTAGATATTTTGTAGGAAAGATAGAAACCTCAAAGAGATTAGTCCATTTCAATTTTAATGCAAATGGAAAGAAAACCCTAGTCCCTCACTTTAATATTTGTAAGAACCAAAATTATAAGAAAGGGGAAGATGATAGTATTTCTAGTAAAAAAATCACTGTATAGTATAATATCACTTACCTCAAAGAATATTAAGAATTCTAGGAGATAATGAGAATAAATAAGTGAGTGAGAAGATAATATAATTTGGAACACACTCTACAATGGATTAAATAAGATTTATAAATGGGATAACTATGAGATAAATTTAAGATCATAGAGAATTGTAATTGTTGATTAGATATCAATGTATATTTCTACGGCCAATAAAGTATACTTATAATATGGAAAAGATTAAGTGATATTATGGAATTTAATGTGCATATTTAATCCATTTAATATCAAATTTATGGTATTCTTGATGATAATAAAGTCACCCTCACTAGTAATGTCCTGACACCTCTAGTTACTCAGTTACCTCATTTAGTATCCATTGGGATTTTTGATACTACATCCTCACTATCTTCTACCACCATATGGTCGATGGAACATTAGAGATTACACTGATACTAAACATAAAAACTAGCTAGTTGTAAGGCCTCTACTAACTTAGAAAGATACTAGGCATTCCATCAGCTATCTGGTGTTTCCTGTATCCATGGGCATAATAATGTGGCTCCTCTATTTTGTTCAAAATAAATATAATATTCTTTTATAATTCTTCCAAGGGATCAAAAATTTCATCTAGACTTATTGAAGGATCTTGGGTTATAACATTATGTCATAAAGGATAGTTTCATATCAATTAAATATAAATATTAAAAACTTTTAGAAGTATTTTTGACCACTAAAATCAAATAATAGTGATAATAAAAACACAATGATCCTCCCACGAGCCACCAAAATTAGGGATAAAATCTTAGAGAATATAATTTAAAATATGAATGGTGTGATTTTACTATACATTTATCATTGAGTTTAAATCATTACTAAATTAGACCTATGAACCTAATACTCATTGATTCACTTTCTGAGACTATGGCTTGATCCTCAGGTCCCTGTTAGAGATGATCTTAGCTAGAGAACTATAAAGTTTCACAATCTCTTTTACATATTTTTTTAAACTCATTATCTAAATATGGTTCCTTAATATATATAAAGTGATATGTATTGGTTTGATAATAAATAATTACCCACACTACATCCCATCATATTAAGGATCTAGATAGACTAAAAATGAAATACCTTTTTATTTTATAAGATTTTCAAAATGGTATAGGAATTTTCTAGAGAGTACCTATAGGATATTAAGTCTTTATGTTTAACTCTTAATAGGTAAGAAATATAGTAAACCAGAAAGAAGAACACTTTATCGCCTTGTTCCTCACCTTCTAGCCGCATGTCAGCTATCACTGACATCAACTGCCACTGGTCCGATGCCTGCTTCACCACCTGAGCATATGATTTCCTACTTAATGCATCCTCCACTGAATTTACCTTACCCGGTGTATACATTAAGTCAAAATAAAACATCTAGAAATATTCCATCCATCTCCTTTGCCGCAAGTTCAGATCCCTTTGTGAGAAAATGTTCTTTAAACTCTTATGATCTTTGTAGACCATGAATTTCTCACCAAAGAGATAATGGCGCCACAATTTCAAAGCATGGACCACTACCACCAACTCCAAATCATGAGTTGGGTAGTTCTTCTCATGCACCCTCAACTGCCGTGAGCCATACGAAACCACATGATCCCCTTGCATGAGGATGCACCCCAACCCTGATCCTGATGCATCGCAATACACCACGTACCCTTTCCCCGATTCTGGAAAAACCAAGATTGGTGCTGATGTAAGGAGACCCTTTAGTTCTTTGAAACACTACTGACACTGTTAATTCTATTAGAATGGAACATTCTTCCTTGTCAAAGATGTCATTGGTGAAGACAACCGTGAAAAATTATGAACAAAATACCGATAATACCCAGCTAAACCAAGGAAAATCCGTATCTCAAACGCATTCTTTGGCAGTTGCCACGAGATAACAGCCTCTATCTTTTCTGGATCTACTAAAACACCCTTTTTAAAAATAACATGGCCAAGAAAATGAACTTCCTGTATCCAAAAGTAACATTTTGACAATTTGGCATACAACCGATGATCTCTCAAGATCCCTAGCACTATCGCCAAGTGTTGTTCATGCTACTCCCTTGTATTTGAATACACGAGAATATCATCCACAAACACCACCACAAATGAATCCAGATATCTCTAAAATATCCGATTCATCAATTCCATAAACACTGCTGGTGAATTCGTTAGACCAAAGGGAATAACAACGTACTCATAATGGACATATCGACTTCTGAAAGCTATTTTATGAATATCATCCTTCCTTACTCGCAATTGATGATATCCTGATCTCACGTTGATCTTGGAGAACCACTGGGCTCCCCTCAACTGGTCAAACAAGTCATCAATTCGTGGAAGTGGATATCTGTTCTTTATCGTTACTTGGTTAAGTCGACGATAATCAACATAAATTCTTAAAGTTCTATCAGACTTTTTCAAAAACAATACAGGCACTGCCCACGGAGATGTGCTAGGCCAGATAAAGCCTTTATTTTCTAACTCCTCTGACTGGACTTTCAACTCCCTCAATTCTACAGGTGACATCCGGAAAGACAGAAGTGAGATAGGACTAGTCCCCGGAAGAAGATCAATCGTAAACTCCACTTCTCTTATAGGAGGTAACCCGAAGAATTATTCGCGAAAAACATCCATGAAATGATCAACCACTGTTGAAAAAACACTATTCCCGACACCCTCTATCGATTCCAATGACAATATTGCCAATTGATATGATAACGTGCCAACTGCCGGTTCCAACAAGACTGTTGCAACTTGCTTCTCATGCATCTCTCCTCTAAAGAGATGTCTAAAACCATCGTGTGTCATAAAACTCACTGTTCGTGCATCATAATAGATGTGAGCCTTAAATGCTATTATCCAATCAATTCAAAAGATTGAATCATATCCATCCATCCCAAGTACTAAGAAATCCCACACTATCTCAATCTCGCCCACAATGATACAACATGCTCTACACAAGAAGGCTCGACACTCTTTTCTACCCAGAGGGGTTTGAAGTTTCAAAACCAAAGGCATCATCTCTACCTTTAAACCCAACAACTCAACAACACTTGCAACAATAAAATAGTTTGAAGAACCTGTATCAAACAACACTTGCATGTAGGTAAAATTTAAAAGAATAGTACCTCGTACTGTGGATGGTCCCGACTGATCATCCACCACAATCTGGTGAGCTCCAAACAACATCGTAGTAGCTACACCCTGGTCTTTACTCCCTTGTTGAGGTGTCATGGTCTTCCCAGAATCACCATGACTAACCTTACCTTGCTGACGAGGGGTATGCTGCTGCCCCTGTCTCGTCGAAGCATAGGATGCCTGCTATCCTTGCGGAGTTTCACACACACTCGTCCTCAAAGCATTCCTACAGTAGCGCTGGAGAAGCCCCATATGCTTACAACTATTACATGCTCTGGGTTGTGATGTGGAATACCGCTTGATATGCATCGAGGGGCCACACTAAAAATAGCCCAATTTACTCTGGGGCTTCGGAGGAAGGTTCCCTGATCCCGTCGTCGCATTTTCTGCCGTGCTCCTGCTCTGGGAATATGTGTACCTCTTCCGCTTGAACCCAATGTTATAGTTGCCATTATTCCCTATGGGTATTACCACACTTCCTCTACCGGAGTTCCCCGCAGATCTCGCTCAGCTACCGAGGCTTGATTAACCATTTCTGTGTAGTCCTTGATACACAGCACCGCTATTTTAGAACGGATTTCCTGCCTCAAGTCCGCCTCAAAATTCCTTTCTTTCAGCGACATGCTACCAGCCACCTCGGGCGCAAACCACACTAAACTCATAAAATTAGCAGTATATTCCATTACCAACATCTATTCTTACTTCAAAATGAAAAAGTCAGTTTTACGCTAAATCTTGAACGTATGAGTATAGAATTTTTTTTAAACAATTCCTCAAAGGTTTCCCACGTCATACCCTGGTCCATCCCCGCATGGGATACCAAATACCACAATTGAAGGGCAAGATCCTCCATCTTTTACGTTGCTAGCTTGACCTTCAGCTCAGCCAGGGTTCCCAAGAATTCAAAAATTCTATTTATTCAGGACAGCCACACCTCTTCCCTTTCTGGGTCTGCATCACCCCTAAAAACAGGTGGGTTCTACTTCTAAAACTGATCCGCATAGTCAACATTATTGGGATATTCCACTCTATTTCAACTTCCCACTACTTAGAAGCCTTGGACTATAATTTTCACTAGCTGCTGGTTCACCTGGGGCTCAGGTGCAACCACATTCTCATCATCCACTTCCGGTTGGTCTCTACGATGCCTACCCGGTGCCATTTCTATAAACATTAAACAACAAGAATGAGTCTCCATTCCATAGACATCACAAATCAACCACATAAAGTACCATTTCATAACAATCAATCACACCCAAGCTTTACATTCTTGCACATTTACCATGTTTCACCATTTTTGAAAATCAACCATTTTCAAAATACCATGTTTATTCACATTTCAGCTTCACACATTTGAAAAACCATTTTAAAATTCAACCCATAATTCATTAAACCCAATGAAATATGAATCCTAGAAGGAATTCATTTCTATCATATATTCCATGCTCATCTCATTGGATATACCCACGGCAATGAGATTTCCAATGCCTATAAGTGTCTTCAAAACACTTATGTACCCAACTCCCTGGTAACTTGAAGTTCAGCATAAAAGGGTTAGCTACTTCTTTTTATGCTATACATTACAAGTTCCAATAGTTCTACACCTTGCTACCATCTCGACTCAAGGAATAACCAAGAACAAATGTCAACTCCAAATCTGAGAATCAACTCCAATGGACCGAACAAGCTGATACCACTTGTAATGCCCCTCCCCTACCTCATTGGCTTGAGGAGGTGGTGAGAGTTACTTGGCCTTAAGAGACGTTCCCAAGGTGCCAAAGACTGGAAATAAATGCTGAGGGCTTCGATAGAAATGTGGGGAACGATTTTTCCTCAAGAGGATTAACCAAACAACCAACAACCAACAGCAAAAAAATGCATGTATTCCAATTTACCCAATTGTGACATAACAACCCAAGGTTTATATAGCGGAACATTGCCAAAACATCCGAGTACAACGGAAACAAAAGACATCCACGATAATCCGTGACACCTCCACAACTCCACTCTAGCTCCAAACTCCATGCTCCACTGAGAATAACGAGGCACAGCTAAAAGAAGGTGATGCCTTACCTTTTTTCATGTCCCAGTATACTACATCTGCAAAGACACAAAAGTTCCAAAGTAGGGGGTGAGTACAACTACTCAGTAGGATTTCCCCAAATGACTTCCCTACACACACCACTAGGATAAACCATTAGCACATTTATATAAAACATTTTATATAAAACAATCCCATTTTTAAACCTATTACAAAATCCAAACATGCCACACAAGGGGAAGCCACAACAATCAAGCCACATGCTAGTTACCATGTTCACATTTCACTTATAAGCCCCATATACAAACATCACATAGTCAAGAAATCAACCAACAATAGGGGTACTTTCTTAGCCAACCCGTTCACCACCTGACAAGTTTTACTTTCTCAGCCACTTTCCTAGATGGTAGCGCTTCCATCCATTATCCATCCATTTCCCTGATTATAGTGGAACTTTCTAGACCACTCTACCATATCACAACACATTCTAATACAAAATCCTATCCTTATCCACACAAGCACGAGCCACACAACAATCTCAAATTATCACAAACACTATCACATTCCAATTTCATTCTCCAGTTCATTTTCATTTTTAAATCAACATTTTAAAATCATATAATTGAATCCCTTTCCAACAAAACCCATTTTTACCCAAAAATCCAAATTTCATGCCAAAAACCCCCAATTTCATCACCCATCAATTTTCCAACAAATTTTCCACATTATTTACCAATTAAATTTCATGAAAACAATTTAATTGTAAATTCACAACACAATTCCACCACGTAGAGTTGAGAGAGAAGCCACCTGCCTTTAGGGTTCCCGAGAAATTGATCCACACACGAACGCACCACCGAAACCTCTCTAGATCCTCTTACCTAACACACACAAGCCTTAAAACATCATCCAAGGACTCCACAACCCTATATATACTCAAAAAAAGTGTAGATATAGAAAAACAAGAAGGAGGGAAGAGCAGATCTAGAGGAAAACACAAAGAAACCATGGAAGAAGACTTGCACGAGAGGAATTGCCTTCAACCCCTCTTGAATCCTCTTCAAAACCCTTCTTAAATGGGTGGGAGAGACCTTATAGCCCTTGAGAACCGAAAATACTGAGTGAGACTCAAGTGCGAGGAGTAGAGGAGTGTTTTAGGTCAAGCCCGAGGGAGCTCGGCCTAAAAAACCACAACTTTAAGTGGCCGCATGGTTAGACCACACGGTTTAGAAAACCGTGTGCTAACCGTGCACACACAACTGCCTTGAGAGAAGGTTCCCACACAATTTCCTCACATGGTTTGGAAAACCGTGCGTAGGCTGTGCGTAGCCTATTGCCTCTCTTTGCACAGTTTCTTGGAGCATCTGCACAGTTTACACTAACCGTTCTCAAACCGTGCGCCCCTTTAAAATCCTCCAAACTCATCCAAAATCATTCCAAACTCTCCCAACCTTTTCCCAACTCATCCCATGCCCATAAACTCATAAAAAACATAAAAAAGTCTACATAAATCAAACCGGGGGTACTATAAATACCTTCAAATATTTAATGCATGAACCATTGCTGCTGGTTCTAAATCATGGGTATGGTAGTTTTTTCTGAAAAAGGAGTTGTATAGAACTATATAACACTACTCAACGATACATAATTATAATATATCCAAGAAAAATTGAGTATTCACTAAAAAAACTTAAAATACTTCACCTATTTATGGAAGGATAAGAACTAAAATGGATGTCAACTTCTTATACAATTATTAAAATTAAAACACCCAGATATTAATAATTTTCGAATATAGAGAGATCATTGAGTATATCAGGTTCTCAAAACATATAATAAACACAATTAATAACTTTTTAACATGGTATAAGAATTTAGAGAACATTAAAATGTGAAAATAATAAAAAATATGATATCATAAGTTTATGTCAAAGACCACTTGTAGTAAATCACAACATAGTGTGATCGGATAATTTCCCACAAAACTTTTACAAATTCTCCTATGATATTAGAGTTTCCAAGTTCATTTGGGGATATATAATTCTAGTCTCACCAATAATATCATAACATGTATAGTTATATGGGTTCCATATAAAAAAATATATTACATCAAACATAGACATTATAACCTCTAAAAAAAATTGAATTATATAGTAATTTCATATAATATAATCAAATAATGTGCTAATAAAGGATCATGAAATTTAAAAAAGGATTTAAGAATCAAATATTACCATTGGATAAAATTTAAATGGAGTAATATATTATTGGTAAATAATATAAAGATAATAGATAATGGAAAAGAATAATGAGGTAATGGAGAAGTGTTTTCCTTATATAATTTGTGAAGAATTAATTAAGATATAATTATTGGGTGGATAAACAGAAAATTATATCCCAATAAATAAGGTAATATTAAATAAAAATAATAAATATACTATATATATATAAAAAATAGAACAAGGTATAAAATAAAGAGACAACATGTTCCATTATGTGTGTGTTAGAGGGATACCCCTTATAAAAAATTCAGTTCCTTGAAGAAAACATCTTAATTATAATATAATAATATTTAATTTATTAATTATATATTTAATAACCCTATTATTTTTTATTTAGTTAGTTATCATTCATTTATATCCATTTATTATTAATTTTTTCGATGTATTTTATTCATTAGAGTTTTCCAAAGGTGTTCATTCCACAATTATAAAGTTGAACTAATATGGTTATATTGGCCATGATTATTTCTCTAAAAAATTCACAAAATAATTAAATTTATTGGTAACAAGTAAATATAATTTCAAAAATTCAAGAGTTATATATGTACTTCACAAATTTAATGGTTTATTTTCAATAAATTAAGTATTTTAACATTTGTTCATTTGGATTATCTTATTGACCATAATTATTTAATTGAATATAATTATTTAAATATCACTTCAACATTTAAGGATTTATAATAAGGATATAAATTAATGAAAACTATATTTTTTTATAAAAAATAAAATATTTGAATTCAATCTTTAATTCTAGTGATAATATGGAGAAATATCATCCATGGAGAAGGTATAAACCAACTATGGTATAAATGAGGTTTTAAGGGGTTAAAATATAAAATTAGGATCCATATCTAAATTTTAAAATTTAATCAAGGAATATAAATAAAAATTATATCGTGTTATTATATATATTGATTATATTTCAGAAGAATATATGAATTATTTTAATCACACGAGGTTGAATAGATTAATAACACCTCTCCTTCCGAAGGAATCCTTTTTATATGATTGTTCCTTCAAATACATGAGTATTTTTGAGACAAGAACCTATCATAAAAGCTTAGTAGACTTAAGAGAAGTATTTAAGTAACATTTCAGGTAATATAAGGATTTGTTAATCAAGGAAAAATATCTAGGTATTTATAAGTGAATATGGGAGTTTTTTTGAATAATTTTTTTAATAAACTATGAATTTTTCTAAATTTATTAACTAGTATTAATTTTTATGACTTAAAATAGTATATTATTAATTTTAAGGTAACCCAATCTAAACATAGAACTTTTATTCACCATATTAAATTTTTTATTATATATTTACCTTATTAAAAATATCATATTTCATGTATCTCACTATTAACCTATGTTTTTAATTATTAAATAAAAATTTCATTCCTTAACCATTATATAATTTTTATGTAAGGATTCATAAAATTAAAAAAACCTTATCAAAATAAAATTTTAAACATGTTATTTTAATTTTAACTTAAATATAAAAACATTATAGATTCATAGATTAGGGTAAAACACAAAATGAATAGAATTATATAATTATAATTTATTTATTTAACAGAATTAAAAAATTACATAATCTAATTTAAATATTTATTTATGGTATTTTTATATTAATATATACTTATTATATCAATGTTATTTGTTTATTTAAACAATCATTTCAATAATTACCCATAACGAAAAATTTACTATTCTAATAGGCAAGTTATAATTTTATTGATGTAGGCACAAAAAATATAAAGCACATATTTTCATGAAGACCATGATATTACACTCACTCAATTTTTTTTTGTTTGATTTAAATGAATATATTTCACCATGAATAATATAAAAATGGTATTTCTATGTGTGGAATTCTTTCTCACATACTAAGGAATAAATCTTCTTCAAAGATAATAACCAATCTAGTGATGTGATGTAGGAAACAACCTATCAAGACGAGGTCATGTATTCCATATATTATATTGAATTACATTTTAAAGGCCATATATACCACTTTTTTACCTAGTATGGAATCCACTATGGAGAAACCCTATCTCTTTGCATGTATTTCATTTTGTTTGATTCAATTTGATATATCATCGAGCTAAAGAAGTTACTTTTATTAAAATATATGATTGTTTGAATTTGAATTTTTTACTTTTAACAATTTGAAAATATTCCTAGAGAATTTTGTGTGTAATAAGAAGTTTAATCCATGAACATTTTTATCATTCACTATGAATAAATCTAAGGATGTTTCATGATCGAGGATCAATGCCTAGAAAAAATGAGTCTGAAGAACAAAATTAACTTCCCTATAAATAGAACATTTGACTTTTCTATTTGACACTTGTAATGATATACCAAAAGAGTAAAGTAGATAAAAATAACATAGACAAAAAATTTGAAACTTGAGCCAATCCCTTATTAACTTCCATAGGTGATTTGTTAATTAGAGCATATGGGATAAGGGGGATGACATATAAATTTGAGCTCTAAAAGTGTTTAATGCATAATAACTTAAAAAACACAGTCACCTAAGTAAAAATATACAAACACTAGTGAAGTAAATCCATTAATTAATAGTTTAAAGTAGGTTGAGTGAAGGTTATCCTCACTAAAACAGCGTAAATTCCAAGAGATATCACTTAGCCACATAATATTTTCCTAATTCCTTTGATTCACCAAGGTATAATACCTTGTTAAATTTCCCTCACATATCTTAATTTTACATATTAACCTTAATGTCTCAATTTTTCCAAGGTCATAGCCTAATGTGGGTAGTTTTTAAAGGCCCCATTTTCATTACATTATGACTCCAAAAATTTCACAATCTCATGTATTCAGGTAGATTATACAATCATATATCACATTTATTAAATAGATTTCACATACTTTAAAATATCTACACATGGTTTTCATTAACATAAGGTGGTTCTATAAGGTATTATTATTCCAAAAATTCCTCTAAAATGTTTTGATCAAACTCACCCACCCCTATGTGGGTGGAAGTATCAGAAACATCCATGTCTTATTATGGGAGAAAGGGGTTATCATTGACCATAATAGGGTGTACATGTCATAAATCAGAGTATTAGAGGTTAAATAATCCCATAAAAGATATTAATATAAACTATTGGAATATATTATATATTTAATTCATATTTGTAAAACCATCCTAGAAAAAATACCAATTTATTTCAAAACTCTTACCACCTGAGTGGTCGAAAAACTATTGAAAAAGGGATTAGTTAACTTTGATTCATTTGGGAGGAATATTGTATTAATTTAAATAATTCCATTTATGAATCATGGGAAAACTCATGTATATCATATGTGTGTGTGTTTTTATTGTCCCTTTATAGTTTAAATACATATAAGATGTTTATTCAAATATTAATTCCATATAGGAAGGCATGAGATAGAATATAACATAGTTTAAAACTATATAGCAAGGAATGAGAGTTCAATATGTATATTCGTCACACAGATGGGTCTTTAGTCTCATTGTATCAAAACTAATGGGTATTTAGGATACACTAATGTTTTATGTTGTATAAAAGGGAAAATTTATATTTTGTTGGGAATTATAGTCTCAAAAGTGTACATAAAGGTTAAGTTGTGATGTATGATTCCACATGAAGATATAAGGGTTATGAAGGGATTTAGGGCCCTTAGGAGGAATTAAGAGCTAATTGGGGATTTATATTCCCCCATGAAGATATGAATTTTATGCTATGATTTATGTTTCCCATAAAATAATTTGGGGTTATTCTAGGATTTGATCCCCCTAATAATACTTAAGGTTTACAATAGTATTTAAATACCCCTTAGTAAAACATTAAGGTTACACTAGGAGTTAAGGTTCCTGTGGAATAATTCAGCGTTACAATAAATTTTAAAGTCTTATAGGAAATATTTTTAGTTATTTTGGTATTTATGGTCCCCCAAAGAGATTAAAATATATGTTGGGATTTAAGTTCCCCAATGTAGACTGAACGATTGCACTGGGATTTTAAACCCCCAATTAAGACTTAAGTGTTATTATAAATTTAAATTCCTACAAGAGATTTTAAAGGTTAAGATTTTAGTTTAGTGATATCAAGGAAGTTAAATTATCTTATTATAAGATTTTAGGACCCACTAGAAAGGCTTAAGGGTTAATATTAAGTATAATTTCATTCAAGAAGGTGGTTTTGATTACACTAGGATTTAATATCCCCTTGTAAGGCTTAAATTTATATTAGAATTTATGGCCTCCTTAGAGTAATTAAGATTACAATAGGATATAAGGTCCCCCATGAAGTCTTAATTTTATGATAATATTTAAGGTAACCTTGTAATATGTAAGATTAATTTTAGATTTATAGTCCCCTGAGAATAATTAAGGTAATTATGGTATTTAAATAACCCCAAGAAGGAAATATATTAAAATAGTATTTAAGATCCCCCAACAAGTATTAATGTTACATTGGGATTTAAGGTATCCCAGGAACAATTATAATTAAATAATGATTTAATGTACCTCAAGATGAATAATTTTTTTGAAATAGGTAGATGGTGATATAATGATGAGATTATTCCACTTGATGGATTCATATATATCCTTTATAGAGGAATTAAAAACTACATTGTTCAGAGTCATAGTTTAATTATTTATGATAGAGCATGGAAATCAAAAACATTTGAATTATAATTTTAGTTTTATAAATAATTCCTAATATGATGTTTAACACTATATGAGAAGGGTGTACCATCCATTTTATAGTAATTTCATAAGGAAAAATTTTATTCCTTTAAGTTTAAGAAAATAAGGACAATATTGTGACTTTTGAGGTTGTGTAGTTGGAAATATTGTGTCTGTTGGTATAGGAAGCCTAGTTTTAGAGCATCAAAATTATTGAGAACCTAAAATACATTTATTGGAATTTTAGTTAGTGGTTAGAGGTTGGTCTTTGTATGAATCCATTTTCAGTTTATCATTACTGGTAGTATGGTAATCAAAAGTTTGTATCTTCTGATAACATCAAAGGGTGGTAAAAATGTTGGGGAATTATCTTGAAGGATGATTTTGGTGATCTATCTAGTTAATTAGTGTAGGTAAATAGTGTTATAAGTGATCAATGACAACATTAAATATGGAGGATCCTCTCTGAATATGGGAATACAGTTTTTCCAGAACAACCTACTGAAGTTTCTTATAAAAGTGAGTGGGGACTAACCCTAAATAGTGAATCTATGATACACACAATTAATCCTCATCACAAAGAGTACATGAGAAAACTATATAGTCAATAATATTTTTATTTAGTGTTAATCATTATTTAATGAAATATTACTAAATGTTTATTTATTTTAATGAAATATTTTTTACTTATTATAATATGAGAAAGTAACCATGATTCTTCTTATTCATGTAGGATAACTCATTAAAATCACACTAATATTCTATATTCATTTATTTCTTTCTATAATGTTGTTTTAATTTTTTCTATTTCTTTAATTTATATTTATTTATATGTTTTTTTAGGTTTTTGCAGGGTCAATGTAGTGTGGTGGGTAGGTAGTAGCGACTTTTTACTTCCAATATACCAATTAATGGGGGAAACTAACTTCTAAAGGTTTGGTTTTATACTATATTGATATGTGTAGAAACATATAGTGGATTTTCATGTTGAACTTATGATGGTCTTACTGGTAGCTCTGATAATTGGTATTTCATAGTTCCTCCCCCAAAAAGGGGTATCAAAATGTGGTTCAACACTCATAGTTTAGTACACTAGTAAATGAATAGGAATAGAATCAGATGAAGGGATGATCTAGATCAATAAATTTAATAGAATAAATTTTGGATTTTGGATAATTCATATTGAAGACCGTATGATTCAAAAGGACTTTGAAGTTTCATTCTCCAAAGTGAAGCCAATTTTTATAGAGAATAATGAGTAAAAGTATTTATACAATAGGGAGTTGTCCCTAGTGAGAATTTATTTGGCATGAAATGTTGCTTTCAACATTCAAGAGAAGATGCTACGAAGGTGTTAGTAGATATATATATATATATATATATATATATATATAATACATGTCCCTTAACAATTTTTTCATGTTGTGATGGTTATTCAGATTAATTTTTTTGAAAGGAAGACGATAAGAAGATCATCTTAATGACTTCAATATGATCTATAGGAAGACCTAGTGGTTAAATGTAACTTTTTATGATGATGTATAAAAATTTATTAAGTTATCTTCACCTATAAATTATTTATATTCTCTGGTTACTTCTATTAGTTACTCCATTGGAAAAATGGATTTGGTGTTTTATTATAGTAGGAACTTGATAATCAATGAACAACATTAGAGGAATTAAGCTTAGTTACCAACCTATAGTTCCCTTAATACTTAAGAAAGGGGGAGGACACCCCACCAGAAGTAGTTCTTCTGGAAGAAACTAATGAAAGGTAATTCCTAAGTAATGGGTTTGAAAAAAATCAGTTGGTCTTGGTCTTATATGATGGACGTTTGGGAATAAAAAAACTAATAAGAACGATTTAATGAATCATAAGGAGAACATATAAAAGGACTAAACATTCTTTAGTTCAAATTCCATTAATATAATAAAAGATAAAAAATGTTTTTTTATTGTGAAGACTCTAAAAATAGCTTGTATGATTGAATATAGATCATATTATTATTAAATTAGTGATCAAATATGAATTGTGAATTATGTATTTGGATTTTTTGGAAATTATATTCAGTGTATGGTGAATCCATGGATATTAATGGTAAATAATATGTCAATATCTAAATGAATAATAAAGGATTCTTGAAGTTAAAGGATGTAAGGCCCATCCCTGGACTTAAGATAATTCTTATTTCCTTTGGGAAATTGGATGATTTAGTATATGAGTCTATTTTTGGAAATGGGGTATGTAAAGTTACTTGAGGATACATGGTGATTGAAATAGAAGTACAATATGGGACCCTTTACATGACTAGAACTTCAGATGTGAATATATCTGCTAAAATCATAACTTTTAATGTTCTAGAAGTATGCAACTATAGGTTCAGTCACCTTAGTGAGAAGAACATAAAATTTCTTAAGGGTAAGGTAATACTAAATCTTGATCACGTGAATATTGGAAGGTGTGTAAGTTATGTTATAGTAAATAAAATAGAGTTTTCTTTAAATTATATATCCACAAGATCAGGAATTATAAGTTGTAGTTAGTGCATTCAGATGTTTGTTTACTTCCCTTGTTCATGTATACAATGGTTTCATTTACGTTTTTAATTTTGATGAATATGATACTAGGAAAGTATGGATTTACTTTGTGAAATGTAATTCAGATGTATTTTAGGTGTTCATTTAGTGGAAATAATTTTTATAAATAAAATAAATAAATAATTTTAAATGAATTTGGATGGAAAATGGTGGAGAGTACACCAAATGAAATTTCTAGAACTTATTCTAGAAGGAAGAAATAAGTATTGAGCTGATGATTCCTGAATCCACAAAACAAAATAGAGTGGATGAAAGAATAATTCAACCTTTGATAGAGAAACATAAAAGTATGAGGTTTCACTTAGAAATAAATAAGGAAATTTGGACAGAGTCCCTCTATACAATTACATATCGCACCAACAAACTTTTAGGATTTATAATAGGGTAGGATATTCCATAGGTTTTGTGTTCTAAAAAATTACTAGAAGTTAAACATATTATTTTATGGTAGTTTATCATATTTATATATAAATTCTAAAGACCATGAAAAACTAGAATTATAATTCAAAATATATTTTTTTTCTTGGTTATGGAGATGAATATTTTAGGTTTCCAATAAAGGATATTGAAAGAAAAAAAATCATTATAAGAAAGTATGAATACATCAATGATAAAATTATATATAAATATTAGAACATAGTGGATTAAGCTATTGAAGAAGAATAAAATATTGAATTCTAGTTTAATCAAAGTACTAGAAGTTCATAGAAACTAGAGAAATGAAATTAGAGTGCTGAAAACCCAAGAAGTATGGATGTAAGACCATTAAAAAACCATAAAATCCAATTGTGGGTGAATTATGAGTTGGAGTACTAAAAGTATGGGATCTAAAATCTAGATTACCAATATTTAATGTATATAAAAGAAAGAAAAGAGTTGAATATTTCATTTTATCCAATTAAATTGAGGATATAAACTAGAATCAGGAGATTGATTCCAAGGTATGAGGATGATATGAATTTTATAGTCCTAAAATATATAGGAAAACCTAAAATTCCAGATGAAGAAACATATATTAGTGAATCTAAGTAGTGGGAGTCGACCATGAATGAGGATGTTTCTTCATTAAAGTTTAATAGAACATAAAATATTGTTGGACATCTAAAAAGTCAAAATGCACTTGAGAATATGCGGGTTTACTAAATTAAGGAAGAAATTGATGATAAGAAGATATATAAATCATGATTGGTATTAAATTAGTTTTAATAGAAGGGAGGATTTTTTTCTTAGAAACATCCATATAGGTAGTTAAACATTTTACCATTAGAATATTTCTAAATATGGTGGAATAAGAAGATTTATATATGAAGTATAAGGATATCATGATAGATTTTATTCATGGAGAGTTTAAGAAATAAATCTTTATGAAGTAACTAATAGGTATTACAAAATTTGGGGACCCTATTTTGGTATATAGGTTGAATAAAATATTGAATGTATTGTATCAAGAACCATGCTAGTGGAATAAAAAGTTTGACTCGTTTATGTTATAAAAAGGATCTGGAATATGTATTAATGATAATTTATATACCAAAATAAATGGGATGATGAGTATTTAATAATTTTTAATTGTATATCGATAATATATTGATATTTTTACCAGAGGAATGAAAAATTCATAAATTTAAGAACGAGGTGTCCAAAAGTTTTAGGAAAAAAATATCTTGAGAAAGACAATAAGATATTGGGAATAAGGATAGATAGAGATAAGAAAACCAAAACTTTGGTACCATCTTAAATGTGTAATATCAAAAAAATTATTGAATGGTTTGGCATGGATGAATGAAAAAAATTCACTTCTCCTTTTTCCAAACACATTAAATCATCAAAGGTATTAGTACTTATAATAGAATATGAGTGTTATTTCATGGGGAAAGTAACTTATTATTCAAATATAAGAAGTTTATTGTAATATTTGATATAAAAATGAACAAATATAATATTTATAGTGGGAGTTTTAAGAAGAATTATGTCCAACCCTAGAAATGAAAATTGGGATGCTATTTGGTGGATGTTTTTTAGTGGATAATTTTGAGATTAAAAGGAATGAAAGATCATGTTATTTGTTTTGGAGATTCAAATACTTCACAAGGTTTTGTTTTTGATGAATTTTCTAGAGACTGAGACACTCAGAGGAGAACAAAATGGTTTGTATTTATATAAATAGGAATAATAATAAGTTGGAATTTGTTGATTTAGAATATGGTTACACTAAGTAAAAAAAAATAATAGTATGTAGTGGTAACATAATCTAGGAAGAATATGGGTTGGTTGAAAAAATTAGTAAAGGAATTGGAAATAAATCATGAAGGATTGATTATTTTCTTTGAAAACCAAAGTATGATTCACTTGGATAAAATATGGTACTCCATGAAATAAAAAAGGACATCAAAATAAAGTACCACTTCATTAGAAACATGTTTGAGAAGAAATTTTTAGATCTCTATAATATTTCTAGTATCTAAAATCCACCAGACATGTTAACTACGTCTTTAGACCAAGAAATTCTAAGGAAACATCTTACATCATTAGGGCTTGGGTGAATGGGAGAAAGGTTAGGAGAAAATTGTAATATAAAAAGGGTTATTAAATATTCAATGGAACAATTATTCAAGTTGGATATTTTTTTTATGTGAAGCCAAATTTCATAGCATAAAAATTTCAATTCACCAAAAATACATTCACCAGAACTTCGGTTAGTGTTAGGATAATGGAATCAAAATTAAGGCATAAATAGTTAATCTTCTGGACAAATATAGTCATCAATATTTTGTATCATCTAATGATATTAAAGAGAAGTCGAAAATATTAAAGAATTATATAGAAGGAAGACTCTAGATTTCTACCATGTCATTAGTGATATGGTTGATCAATAGTGACATTCCTTATCAAATATCCTCAATGAATATGGGAAAGTGGTGTGAATTGGAAAACCAACTGATGTTTCCTATAAAAGGAAGTGGGGAATAACCTTAAATAGTGTATTTCTGATACAAAAAGTGAGTCATGATCAAGAATAGTGTATGGGAAAAGTAAACTATGAATCATAGTTTTATAGAGTTTTAATATTTCAATATAGAAATCTTATCAAGAATTTTGTCATCTGAATATAATATTTTTTAATTACATTAATATAAGTGAGAGTATAAATATTATAGTGACTTGGATATGATACCAATTGTTGTATCGAAATGTATATATAGATGAAAAAATATAAGAGAGGGGGTGGGGGTGAATTTTAAGGTTAAAAAAATAAATTTTTAACTTAAAAGAATTTAGTTTAAAAGACTTTAAACTTATTTATTTATAAATAAACACTAATGTTTTTAAAAATTAATCAGACTACCCCTTGGTTTAGATTATAATTATATCATAATCAAGTTGATTCTTATATTATTATAAAGTCATAGGTTACCAAATATATGATTATACCTTATAGTGTATAGAATCATAATAGAGTAAGTGATAATAATAATCACTAAAATCATATTCACAGTGTAATACAAAATGTATCATAATTAGAGTAATTACAATAAAATTAATACAAAAATAAATATACAAAATAATTCACCTTCTATTACAAATTTTAGTGGAATATAAGACTTGTTTGTAACAAGTAATACAATTGAATTGAATTCTTTTAACCAAAATAGAAGGGTATACAACAACATTGGATAATGGTCTCTTGATATATACTCTCAAGAAAGAATGTATTACCCACACCAAGGTAATCCCTTGATAAGCTTTAGTCTACCTACATATCCCCAATAGCCCTCAATCAATAAGGTGATAAAATCCTCTATCTTACTATCCTCAGAAACCCTCAATCATGATTGTGATTGGATTATCTATATTACTATCCCTATAATCCCTCAATCATAATCACAATGATTGGTGTTTCATAAAGAAAAACAAAATCTATAATGTTACAAGTGTATAGAACAAGTAGTTTACAAATTGTAAACATCATGGATATTACACATAGAAAATTTAGCCGAGCTATCACCCGTTATATGAAACAAATTCCATGATCTTGTTCAAATGACCTGGTATTTATAGGCATTCATCCCAATGGTCATCTTGATCTCCAACAATCAGATTTTCTCTGGAATTCTTGGAGGGTCCTGAACACCTGACACTTCAAAAGTCATCATATAACTGAAAGCACAACATTGTTTTGTTTCATACATATTTAAATGTATTCCATTACAATAAAACAATTTTCCATATTTATAATTAAAATTAAGGTCAATATAAGGGGTTTTTTAATCCGTTGGATTGTTAATATGATGGATTTACATGTTATTACAATATTCTTAATGAGTGTGAATCTGATGGTAATGATTCTAATGTTAAATATAATTAATTATTTTTTAGTACAAATAAAATATAGAAACTCTTTAAAGATATTTGAAAGGGTTAATCAAATCATGAATATTATGATAATTGTATTATAAATTTGTGAATACTTTGAAATTATTTTAAATTAGTATGTAAACATTTTAAGAATACTTTGGTTATAAAATTATTAGATATTTTATATTTTTGAATGAGTTTTTGTTTTCCAAAATAAAATGAATAGAAAAGTTAAAAAAATACTTTTTAATCAACAATATAACCCTTTTTGGAAAGCATAGACCATAAAACTTAAATGATAATATATTTGAAGTAATTTAATTCCAAAATTATTTTTCATAACTATCATAATAGAAAAGAAAAAATTTACTTAGTTCCCCCTTAGTGTATAACTCTTCTAAATGTATACTTGAATATGACTAACTCCACCTTTGGATAAGAGACTCCCTAAGGATCATATTATATTCTATCTTAAGTGATTATTGTCCTTATTATAGTATTAAAACAAATCTCCCTATATCTATAGAATTTTCCTTTTATGAAATTATCCCCCTTTTTCAAAAACATTATCCCCATTTTTTGATTTTCAAAAAGGAATGAGAACAATAATTGAGGTTCCTAAAAAGGTTTAGAGAAACAATCAATAAGAAAAAATTTAAATTATTTAATCATCCAAAAGTTATTGAAAGAACATTCAACTAAGAAATATTATAATACATTCAATAACAAATAAATATGGATTAAAAAGTGTTTCATTAATTTTTTTAAAAGTATTAATAATCCAAAAAGAGTTTTTTAGAAGGTATGTTTTCTGTGGAATAAAGTGTTTTACAATTGTTCTAAGTTTCTTAAACTCCTTTATATATTATTCCACTTTTGTCAAAATATCCTTGTGAGATTTTTTTTTGTTTTTGTGCCCCTAGATCCTTTCCTCCTAAATATAAATTATTTTATTTTGTTCTTTCTTTTCTTCTTTTTAAAAATGATTTTTTCCTCTAAAACATTAATCTTAGATTTTTGTTATTTTATTCTTTCTAAGGAAATTTCTTAAAAATTTAAGAAGGAAGATATGCCATCTTTTTAGACACCGAGTCTTGTAATATATTTTATTAAGATGTTAAAGTTTTCTTGTAAGTTTTCAATATCATTGTTTTTTTCTCAGATTTACTTTTGAAGGTATCAATAAACAATACCTTTTTAGAAATATCCCTTTCCATACTATTGAAATAATTATCAGTCTCACCCAAGTATTTCATGATTTTTCCAATATTTTCATCATTAATCTTAATGTATTCATCAACTACTCAAGAATATTTGAGAATTCTATTTCCACTCTTTTTATGGGATTTAACATTTTATTTGAATTCTATGAAATATACTTCCACTTTTATCAACCTATTTACAAGAGATTTTATTGGATTAAAATCTTTATATTTGTTTTCCACTACTAATTCAACTTTTTTTTTCAATTCTTGGAAATAAAGGAAACAACTTATCCATTATAGTTAAATCATAAAAAATAAAATCAACTCCTTGTACAATGATTTTATTTTGGGAATCATATTTTGAAAGTAATATTCTTCTTCTTGTTATGATTTCTTCTTTAACTATCTTTATTTTCTTTTTTTGATCCAATATCTATAATTTATAGTCACCTTTATCTTAATTAGAGATTTAGATTATTTGAACATCATTCTTCTTATTTCATTCATACTTTTGATTCTCATGATCCTTCATGGATGAAGAAATAATTTCTTGATCCAGAAGATACTTTTGTTTCTCTTGGGTTTTTTTCTTCTTAATAAGATGTTATAAAGTTAATAATCTATTTGATGTGTCCAGATACTTTCTTATAGAATGTTTTTCAGAACCATTCTCATATTTATTTTCTTAAGATTTTGGTTTTTCTTGACTACCAATATTTTCTTATTCTTATTATTCTTCTCATTTTCCTCCTCTTTCTTCTTATCCTTATTCTCTATATTATTCTTTACCTTATTTTTATTTTTAATATTCTTCTATATGTTCGAAAATATTGTATTATTATTCAATTATTTTAAGTGATTTCTCCAAAATCTCATGAATTTGAGATTATAACCTCAAGCCAGCCTTTCCCACTGGAATAGATTCTGGAAAAAAAGTTTTCCTTTATCTTTTTTAAAGGGAACATCATCATAGACAACAATAATTTATTTCAATATTACACTAGCATCCGATTTAGTTAAAACAACTTTTGATGAAGCTAATTCACCATACTTATTCAATTTTCACATAATTAGGCTTTTAAAAGATTTTTATTTTTCTTCTTCTATTTTTCTTGTTTGTATAGGACTTATTCACCATGAAGTCTTACAAAAAAGGATTATATAGGGTAAAGAACAATATGAGGGTATCCATATTTTCTTTCTTCTTTTATTTTCCTCTATTTATCCACATCTTCCTTTTAATACTTCTTTTGTTTATTTTCATTCTTAGTAGAAAGGGAGTCATATTTTCTTTTCATATTTTCATATTTCTTGGCTTTCTTGGTCAAGGAAGGTTCTAACTCCAATTTAGATACCTGATTATTCTTATAAACAGTTTTGAATTTGAATCATGAATAAGTTTTATCCTTTTTATTGTATCCTCACTGATAAAAGTAATATTTTCTATGATTGGATCAAATTTAAAAGAAAATTTAAAATTCCTAATACTATTTTAAATGATTTTCTAATTAGACCAAGAAACATGACAATTGGAAATTTTATTGACTTCATCTTAATGTTATTGATAGTTAGTAGAATAAATCAAACAAGATTTATCTTTATCAAATTAAAAAGATAATATAAAACAAAAACATATGAAAATTTAAGAGTATCTCTATCCCCTATTATTGAAATAATAAAACATTGCCTCCATCTTTCTAGAAGTCTATGATCTAGAGTAAGATGTGTGAGTTTATTCAGTTCCTCATTTTTTTGAACAACTACTTTTCTGATCATTCTTTTACAAAGGAACCCTTTGAATCTGATAACTTATTAGAAGGACAGAGTGCATATCCCTCATCTGATTTACCAAGTAAAAAAGTAGTGTATTTTAGAGTCATATTATAAGACTTATCATAAATTTGGAATTAAATCATTTATTTTCCATATTTCTTTTAGAACTTAACGGTTATATAAAAATCATGAACAATATCTAAATAAAACAAATTGAAGTTCAGATCTGACTATTCATTGTAAAGTGATACCCATCCTTAAAACTAGATCTTTCTTTTTAATGAAGAATCATACTTGTCATAAAATTATCTGGATTCTAAAATTTCTAAGAAGACAAACCACTTTTTGTAATCCTGAGTTTGAGTCATCATATTAGGTCTTGAAAAAGAGGAAGCATACATAAAGAATCAGAGTCTTAGGATTAAATTTGGTAGTGCTTCATGAAGAAAATTTTGAGTATAATTGATGTGGGATATGGGGTCCCCTATTTATAGGAAAATTTGAGCAATGTTTGAATATGAAAACTTAATGTGGTGGCTGAAAAACAATATTTTTGATCTTATGGTTGATATTAAATCAAATTTTTTTTCTTAAAATATAAACTCCTTAGTTTTTTTAAAAACTTTTATTATATTTTTTTTGTGAATATGATTGGAAATAGTAAAAAAAATTCAAGAAAAAAAATTATTAAGTATACCAAAAACAAGAACAAAAGTAGTTATAATGGAATAGTTTTAGAAAATAAGAATATCTTTTGAAGTGAAGATATTTATATAATAACTAGTTCTTATTTGTTTAATAAAAAATTTAATATGATAATTTCATAGAATATATGAAAATGAATTGAAAAAATTTATTTTGATTGAATTTTTTTTTTTAAAATCCAATTGATAATTTGAATCCAATTATTTTCCTAAATATAATTAGAATTTCAAATCCGATTGTTTTTTAGAGTCCGATTGTATTTCAAAATATGATTTAATTTTAAAATATGATTGAAATTATAAATCCAATTTAATTTCTAAAACCAATTGAATTTGTAAATCTGATTGATTTTTTGAATTAAATTTATAAAACCAATTGAATTTCTGAATCCAATTGAATTTATAAATCTGATTAAAAGTTTTAAATCCAAAAAATGTCAAATCTAATTATAAAATAAATTTAAGTAAGTATTTTTTTAATTCAATCATATATACTAACCCTAAGAAAAATGATTATCTTAATGTAATGACATGGTTTAAAAAGTAAGTAGATATGATTTCTTACTTTATACTAATCATTCCTATCTTATGGTTAATGTATTCAAATCTATCAGAAGGAAATGGTTTTGTAAAAATATTAGCAAGTTCTTCTTGAATTCCAATGAATTTTAAAATGATATCTCATTTGAGTGTGTGATCCCTAAGAAAGTAGTGTATAATATCTATGTGTTTTTGACATGAGTGATGTGTAGGGTTTTTACTTAAAGAAATGACACCAGTGTTATTACATAGTATTTTAGTTTTAGTAAAACATATTCCATGGTTAGTGGGTGCGTGCTACACACAAAACACTTGAGCATAAAAAATTATAGCTACCACATATTTACATTCAGTAGTTGAAAGTACTACCGAGTATTGTTTATTACAAGACTAAGAAAATAATGAATCTCCAAAGAAATGATAGGTTCTGTATGTACTTTTCTGATCCATTATACAACCACTAAAGTCATCATCTGTTTTTTTTCAAAATAAAATCATTTCAAGAAGAATAGAACAGTCCTGATCTATATTTCCTTTTAAATAACAAAAAAATTATTTTTACAAATTTTAAATTGGATTATTTTGGATATTCTTGATATATTTCACATAAGAATAATGAAAACATTATGTCTGGATGACTAGATATTAAGTACATTATAATTCCTATCATTCTTCTAAAAGTTTTTTGATCAACTGGTTTCCCAGATTCATTGAGATCAAGTGTTTTTGAGGTACCTATTAGAGTACTAATACTTTTTGTATTCTCATGTCCATAATTTTTTAGAATATATTTAATATAATTATGTTGAGATATATATGTTCCTTATGGTTTTTAAAAAATTTAATAACCAAGAAAGAATGTTAAGATACCATTCATAGTCATTTAATACTCAGATTTCATTAGATTTGTAAAATAATCTATTAAATATTACTAAGTTTATTTGAATATAATATCATTAACATAAATTTGAATAATAAATTTTTTTGTTTTATTTCTTTATGAGAAGAGTTGAATTAGCAGTTCCTTTAACATAATTGTTTTTAAAACAAATACTATGAATCTATCATACCAGGCTCTAGGGGCTTGTTTAAGGCCATACAAATCTTTGTTAATTTTAAAAATGTATTTAGGATGTTTTTTGTTTTTAAAACATGGAGGTTTTTTAACAAAAACTTCATCTTGAACATATTTGTTATTTAAAGAACACTTTATGGCCATTTCAAAAAGTTTGAAATTAAATAATGCTACAAAGGATAATAGAATGTGAATAGATTCAAGTATAGATACCTGAGTATAAGTTTCTTCGAAATATATTCCTTCTTGTTGATTAAAACCTTTAGAAACTAGTTTTGGTTTATTTCTAATTATTATTCCATTTTTATCAAATTTTTTTCAAAAAACACATTTTACTCAAATTATAGAGGTTTCATTAGGTCTTTCAACCATGGTCCAGAATTTGTTCTTTTCAAATTCAATTAGTTCATATATCATAACCTTAATCTAATATTTATCACTTAAAGCCTCATTAGGGCATTTAGGTTCGAATTGGGAAAGGAAATAAAAATTTTCAAATTCATTTATCAAAGAACTTCTATTACTTTTAGGTTTATTTACATAACCAATTATACTATCCCTGGGATGATTCTTAAGAAACAATTGACTTGGATTTTGTAAAACTTATTCATCAACATAAGGTATAAAGTCTTTTATAATGACTAATTTAGAAACAATTTATTTAGTATTCTTCTTATTATAAGAGTCTTCTATCATTGGTTAATAATTAGTTTTGGAAAACACATCAGAAGATGTAATTTGGGATTGTTAAAAAATAAAAGCACCGATTTCATCAAATTTGATATGTGTTGTTTCCTTAAAATTGAAAGATTTTTTTTATTGAAAGATTTTTATGTCTTAAAGGTAGTATAATAGCTTAAAAATATACCTTCATCATATTTGGGAGAGAATTTTTATGAATTATATTTTTTATTCAAAATAAATAATTTTCATCTAAATACTTTCAAGTATAAAAATTTTCGTTTCTGGCTAGTCCATAACTCATATGGTGTCATATTAAGAAATGTTTTAATTAAAACTCTATTCATTTTATATAAATTGATACTAATAGCTTCAAACCAAAATTGTTTATCATTTGAGTATTCACTCAACATGGTTCTTTTTATTTCTTGAAGAATAAAATTTCTTCTTTCAACAACACCATTTTTCTAAGGAGTTCTAGGGACTGAAAACTTATGAGTAATTATTTTATTACTACAAAAAGTTTCAAAATATGAATTTCCAAATTCTCTTCTATGATCACTACAAATAGTTATTAATGAAAGGATTTTTTATTTTTAACTTTTTCTACGCATTTTTTAAAATAAAAATAGGCTTCATATTTCTTTGCTATAAAATAGATGCATGTATATCTTTTGTAATCATCAAAGAAAAAAATACATAATACTTTCCTCCAATACATCCAGTTTTTATAGGACCAAATAAGTCTATGAGAACTAACTATAAAACATAAATAATTGAGACTTGACTGATTGATTTAATGTTTCACTTATGTTTCCTTCCTTATTAACAAGGGTCATAGATTTTTGAAGAATCAAATATACGTTCTATTAGATCCTTAAAAAGTATTTTCTTTGTTAATTTACATAAGCACCTGAGGTTATAGTGTCCAAAACTTCTATGACATAACGAAAATTGATCTTTCATTTCACTAAGGAATGGTTAGTATTGGATCCTAAGGTCTTCTATGTTATGTGTGTAAACATTCTCATTCTGATCGGTAGAAATAATGAATTAATCCTTGGAATTATGTACAATAAATTTATCATTCATAAAACTCACAAGGTAACCTTCATCACAGAAATGACTTATTCTTATAAGGGTGTGCTTATAAACTTTAACAAATAAAACATTTGAAATAAAATATTTCCTAAGAGGAAACATATTACCAATACCAACAATCTTTCCTTGAGAATTATCTCTAAAGGGAACTCTTCCACCTTTCATTTAAATAATATTTTTAAATAAGTCTTTGTTACCAGTCATATGATGGGAACAACCCATATCTATGTACCATATATTCTTATTTTTGGTTCTTCCTTTTTTTCCTAAAAAACAACTAGTTTTTTAGAACCCAAACATTCCTAGTTCCGAAAATGTTAGTAATTTTTTGGGAATATACATTTGTTTTGAAAAATGGTATTTTTAGAACCCCAAGGATTAAATTTTATTTAATGTACAATTTTTATTCAAATGACATCCACTTTGGAATTTATTGCAAAAGGTTTCATTTTCAGGAACAAAATAATTATTACTAAAAGTTGGTTTTGAATAAGTATATCCTATTATTGAACTATTACCTTGTGGACATATTTTTTTTACATTTTATCAAATCCTTCATTAACAGTGGTAAAGTTTGATAAAAGATTATTTAATGAAAATATTTAAAACTTTAGTTTTATAACTAAATTCTTATCCATATTAGTATTATTTTTAGAAGTGAGTTTTGTTTCTAATTTTACTTCTCAGAAATGACATTTTTAAAATATTTCGAAGGATTATTCATTTCAAAATTATTTTTTTAAAGGTTTTTAGGAATAGAATAAATTTCAAAAAATTTCTTATCAAGATCTTTTGAGATATATGATACTTCTTTTTTTAATAAATTTAGTTTATAATTTTGTTATCAATATTCCTACTTACATTACAAATCTCATTTTCAATAAATTTAGAAAATACAAAGACTTATTAATATTAAGGTAAAGTATTATATTATACTGAGTATCTTTCTTCATCAGAAAAAATATAAACTTTCTCATTAGGATAGATTTCATTTAAAGACAAATTTGTTCATGAATCATAAGTGTGTACCTTATCCATAAGACATTGTTTTCAATAGTTATTCTGGAATAGAGACTAATATTCTTGTGTCCTGAATTTTCATTATCTAAGGAATCATCAGAAGAATATCCTCCACTAGAACTCAATGAATCATTTTTCTTTATGAATTTTTTCATTTTTTATTTTAATACATTTTTTATTTCTATCAGGATTTATTTTCTTTTTATCTATTATTTTGAGTTTTGGACAATCGAGTCTTATGTGTCCAAAAATTTTACATTCATAACAGGTAACTTCAGAATATTTCTTGTCATCATTTTCCTTGTTACTTTTCATATACTGATACTAAAAATACTTTTTACCAACAATCTTGTTAATTATTAGATAAATATTTGATAATTCATTCTCAGAATGTTCTAAATCACTTGAGTCCTATTAAACAATAACCTTCTTTATCATTGTTGATTTTAAAAAAAATTAGGAGTTCGAGCTGTCCATAAATTTGAAGTAGATTTAAAATAATATCTACCGTTATTCTTTTTAACTTTCTTATCATCTATTTTTATCCAACCTTCATACTATAAGATATTTCTAAAAAGATTATCAAGAGTTACATTAGTAATATTTCAAGATTCATTGACTGTTGTTCTTTTAGATTCCCATTCATTTTTCATGATATCTATAATCCTTTACAAAATTATATCATCATTTAATACTTTCTATCCCATAACTTTTAAACTATTTAAAATTGTCCTAAAACTTTGTTGGACCTTAAAAATAGGTTCCCCATAAAGGAATTCAAAATCATAATAATCTGATCATAGTTTCAAAAAATTTAGATATACTAAAATGAGTAATCTCTAGATTCTTCAAAATACTGTTAGATGCGTCACAATATGAAATCTGGCTGTATATATTTACTTTCGTAGAAAAAATTAATTTATTTTATACCTTGTAATTTAGCTAATATTATAACTTTTTTCATTTGAAAAAGATCTAATTTGTCAGGAATTTTGTAGTCACCGGTTAGCATAAAAAAGTTATTAAATCCTGTGTTGATAAAAAGTCTTCATTCTGCCTCTCCAATATTCATAATCATTTCCATAAAAAATTGATGGTCTTATGGGATTGAGATTTTCAACAGAACTGACACTTAGTCCTTCTATCATTAAAACAATACAAAATTTATTTTTCCACAATACACATTTGTGTAATATATATTTATAAAAAAATAGTTTATAAAATAAATATAGCAAAATTAAAAATGTGAATAAAATAATTAGCTAGTAAAAGTAGTGGAATCCTCCTCTGATACCAAATATGAGTGCGAGAATTATAGATACTGGGCCCTGATATCAATTGTTGGATCGAAATGTATATGTAGATGGTAAAATACAAGATGGGTGGGGGTGGGGTTTGGGGGGGGGGTTATTTATAAGTTTAAAAACATCCATTATTAACCTTAAACTAATTTATTTTAAAAGTATTAAAAATAATTTAATTCAAAAACCTATTATGTTTGTAAATAGAAATCAGACTATCCCTTGGTTTTGATTATAAGGATATCATAATTTGATTTATTTTGATATTATTATAAAGTCATAGGTTACCAAATATATTATTATACCTTATATAATGTAGAATCGTAATCAAAGTAAGTGATAATAGTAATCACTAAAATCATATTCACAGTGTAATACATAAGGTATCATAATCAGCGTAATTACAATAAACTATGTATAATAATGAATATATAAAATAATTCAAATTCAATTAAAAATTGAAGTGGAATATAAGACTTTTAAGTAACAAGTAATATAATTTAATTGAATTCTTTTAACCCAAAGAGAAGGGTATCCAACAAACTTTGATAATGGTCTCTTGATTTATACTTTCAAGCAATTCTATCTTACCCACACCCATGTAAGACCTCAATACGATGATTGAATTTAGTCTTTCTACCAATCCCCAGAAGCCATCGGTCAAGAAGGTTATTGGATCCTCTATCATCGTATCCCTAGAAGCCCTTAATCAGGATAATGATCAGATTATCCATCTTCCTATCCCCAGAATCCCTTAATCATAATCAAAATGACTCATTTTAGACAAATAAAAAGAAACTATAGAAAATTAAAAGTTTATGGAATAACTAGTTCACAAATTTTAAACTTTAGATCTTTTACACATAGAAAATTTAGCAGATAAATCACACAATGTCTCAAAAACCATCCATGAGATCATTCAAATAACCTGGTGTGTATAGAAATTCATCCCAATGGTCATCTTGATCCCCAACGGTTGGATTTTCTCCATAATTCTCGGAGGCACCTACACACCAAGCACTTCAATGGTAATCATGTAACTGAAAGAACAAAATAATTTTTTAAAATACATATTTCAATGTATTCCATTACAACAAAACAATTTTCCGTATTCAGAAGTAATGAAGAGGTCAATCTGATGGATTTGTTAATCCGATGGATTTATATGTTATTAAAATTTTATTAATGAGTGTGAATATGATGGTATAAATTCTAATATTAAATCTTATTAAGATTTTTTTTAGTATGAATACAAAATAGAAAATCTTTAAAGTGATTTTAAAGGTTGAATCCGATAATGATCAGATTCTTACTTATTACGATAATTTTATTGTAAATTTGTGAATACTTTAAAACTATTTTAAAGTATTATTAAAACATTGTTAGAATAATTTTTTCATAAAAGTATTATATTTCATATATTTAAGAATGAGTTTTTTATTTCCAATTTAAAGGGAATAGAAAATTTAAGAAGATAATTTTGACTCAATAATAATATATTCATAGTGGTTCCTCCCATGTGCATATGACAACTCATCTGAATCTAATTGATATCATATATTTATTTACTACTTTATGTACTTATATTTCATGTTTTACCATTTCATTAATTTCTATTCTATATATGTTTTTGATTTGGTGTGTGAAAAGTTGAATTATTATGGTGGGTAGGGTGTAGTGACTTCCTAGTTTTGGTATAATTAGTCATCTAGGAAATGAACATATAAATGTTTGTTTTTTTGCAGTGTTGATCTATATAGAAAATTTTAGTGGATCAACATGGTAAAAATATAGTGGTCTTAATAGTAGATCAAGAAATCAAATTTTCATGATTCATACACCAAAATTTTCTTATAGTTTGATGTTAGATAATGAGGACCATTGAGTGAAGGATTTATAGAAATGATATGAGTATAAGACTTACTTATGGTAAGTCTTATAATTTCACACCATGAGATGAACTTGGAACATGTGTGGGATATGCACTACGTAAGAGACTTGTGATGAGAAATATTGAATGACGAATATATCTTAAAAAATTAATATTTCCACTAAGGGAGGGACCCAATGGTAGAAATCCATAAATTGAGTCCTCATAGGATATTAAGAAATATTAGGGGATTATATTGGAATGGGATCCCTAAAATATAGTATTCCATCTTTAAAATCAGGTTGAGATCTAGGGATATAGTGAATTTTATGGTGTCATCATCTAGAAGGGTTCATTTTATCAAGAGGGTATATGATTAAACATTCCCTGAGGACCCCATGAGAGGTAGATGATCTCTATTGGGTAAGAAACTTGAAGGATTCATAATAATAATTTTCAAATAGGAACATGATAAATTCATCCATTCATGGGTTTTTGGTAGTACTCATATGAAGAGTGTCTAATTTCAATGTATTCAATTTCATGGAAGTTTATCAAGATGTGTACTGGTTAGTAGTGATTAATTTCATGAATGATTTATAAGAGAGGTATTTAGTCATTCATGTACTAGGTATTGGGTTCACAATCATGAATGAACTTATAGTTGGGTGTGTAACCTCATATGCCCCTAGTATAATATACATGGTTCTGTAATATATAGGTATAGGAAAAATTTATTAGGTATATTTAATTATCCCTCTTAAGGGGGATTTTTTTGGGGGGAGGGGTTATGTGATAGTTATACTTCATATGATTTTCTTCAATTCTGGGGTACTATTTTGCATCCATGTAAGGTATATCCTATAATTCATATATTATAAATGTCAAGTCGGAAAAGGGGTTATGTTACATGAATACCTAACCACATGGATTCATTCCCCATGGGTTTTACTATGGGATTTAGTCCTCCCCTAATAGATTCAAAAGATTCATGTAATTACTGTGATGCTTCAATATTTTCTCCAAATTTTTGAATCTTCATAATAAGAAAATTATAGAGAAATTTATTGGAAAATATGGGCACAATATCAATGAATGGGTTTATGTGGCCACATAAGAGGGTTAAGGGTGATTTATGGTTGTCTTGTCATATAAAGGGGTAACCAAAACTATGTAAGATAAATGTTTCCAAAATGTTCCTCATCAATAAAAACATATCCAATTTTTTTTGAAATTTTTGATGATGTATTATCTTTTTTTAGTGTTTATAAATACCCCATAGAATATTATTCATTATGAATTAAATACATAAAATTATGATAGAAAATAAAAGACTAGGGGTTTTTCTTCTACTTCTATAGAGCTAGTATATATCTGGGAATTTTCATTCTTATAAATAATGGATACCAACTCATTTGGATAGTTCCTTTGAGTTTCAAAATAAGAATTTAATTTCTATATTATTTATAACACCTTGGACTTACATAATTCATGTTCCCCTCATTGGTTTGGGGAATTCCTTGTGTCTCATGTAAATGCTTTAACACCACCGCATAATTATTACACTGATGGAATGTCATGGAAATGTTACACATCCATTATCCATTTTGGAAATTACAATAGACTAGATTAATTTATATTTGGAGTGGTTTATAATTTATAATGGGGAGGTATTTATATTGAAATAATAATTTTCATGGGATTAAAAACCTGTTCGCATAGTTTTCTGGGTTAGGACACATAGTTAGTACTAACTATGATCTAAAACATGTTCCCTTACTAGGATCCTAGAGGGATATTCATGGTTTGGCTACATAATTAGATTCCCCGTTCACCAACCATGTGCTTCCTCTTAGGCCACTAGAGATGTAACAACCTGAGATTTTATGAGAATTATTCTTTTTAATTTCATTGATGTATTGTGTTGTACGCTACACCAAGATTACCTTACACTATACGCAACACACTATTAGCTTGCAGTATACGCTACACTATTCTTGGATCGTGTTACACACAATTTCAAATTTGTTTGATAGTAGTTATTCTACACAACATTGAGTGTATATATATATCTATATTCAATGTATAAGTGAAATATGGTTGGATTTTGTTATACGCAATGACAAAGGAGTCTTGCACAACACGCTACCCTGACTTGGCTTGCATTACACCTAATCACGACCTTCCTCGATAGCGTGTGTAGTACGCAATACTGGGCTTCACTAAACAATGATATATTGTTATAATATTATTATGGACTAGCCTTTATGAATAGTATCAACTACATTTTGAATTTTATAGCATTATTATTCCTCTTACACATTTTCTATAACATGGTATGGGAACAAAATCAATTTTTCGAGTAAAATAAGTATTTTTCAAAAAATGTAGTTTTGCCGCCTTTTGATGGCACACCCACTTTAAATCTTGTTTTTGACATGTATATAAGTTCAATTGGACAAAATAAAATTCTTATTTGGAATCAGGATATAAAAATTTACTTTGGATAAATTTTTCATATTATTCTGATAACTTTCATATTTTAATGAATAGTAAAAACACACTATATTTTAATTAAAAACAACTTTTTTCATCGAAATAATTTATATGGATAGATTATCTTTTTAATTGGTTTTAAAGATTAAGTAGAATATATTTTTACCATTTAATCCAATGTTGGTCATTGGAACTAATTTCACTTTGAAATTGGACATAAACAAGTATCAATCTTTTGATAGTTATTGTTTCTTAAAAACACGTTATTTGTTTTGATAACGAGAATTACTTTTAAAATTAATTAATTACACTTCTATGTTTTTAATTTATAAAAATAGAAATCATTTTTGAATTCAGAATATCAAATATAGCTTAGGGTGGATTTTTGGTATTTTTCTGAAAAACTTCAATTTTTGATGAATAGTGAAAACACTGAGTTTTTGGTTTAAACCAACTTTTTATTAAAATAATAATTTATTTGATTTAAATTTATTTTAGGTCAAAATAGGTACATAATACTTATATAAGTTCAATGAAATTCATTGGAGTCATTTTATAATAATTTTAGATATATAAAAATTGTATTGAACTTTTCACCGTCTTTTACCAACCTACTAGGAGCTTTTGAAATTGTTCATAAAAATTAATTTTACCGCTTCTATGATTTGAATTTCGAAAATCCGAGAGACACGGTTAATATCAAGGAATAAAATGTGGTTCAATTAGATAAAAATAATTTTTGGTGAATAGTAACTTTTTACTTTTATTTACCACAGTTTAAAGTAAATAGGGTAATTCAAGGTTAAAAGAATATTATAATAATTCAAAATTACCTTAAAACTTGTCCAAAATTTATTATATGAGTAATGGAAGACCATGGGAATCATTTGGTCGATTTTGGGACCCCATGGAGCCACTTATGAAAGACAATGACACATTAGATTAATAAATTTAATGTAAAGACAAAATCTGCATTAACAAAAATCCTTTAGTAATTAATTTTTATAAGGGGCTATATAAATTATTTTTTCGACTATAAATATTAATTGGAAAGATAAAAATATTTCCTAAATGTTGGTAGTTTTATTTATAATTTTTAGACACCAAATAAATTAAATTATTTATGACACAATAATGATGCAGTATTTACCTTATTAATAAATGATTTAAATAAATATGATTATAATGATTAAAATATTATCCAAAACCTATCCAATTCCTATTGGATGATTTTATTTCGAATATGAGTCATCTTATCTTAGACATTAATGTGTTTTGGACTTCTTGAAACCGAAGATAAGTTTATAATAAAATAATGTTTTCACACTTTCCTAAAGAGCCCCTCCTCTCCCTTATTAAAGGAGACCACTTCTTTGCAATTCCTCACACCTCTCAAGCCTTTTGGCTCATCCAAACTCTGCCTATCTAAGCTCCCTAAATCCCTCTCCTCCTCCTATAAGCCTTACATTAAGAAGAAGACACTTCAATAAGTCCTTTTGGTTCAAACCAAAGGAAGTTACCCAAATTAAAGGTAATAGTTTCTCTTAAGTTGATTTCTTTTATTCTACTTATCCAACCACTAAAATCTTTTTAATCCTTTATTTTGTGACGACACCAGTATCCCCAAAATACTAGGATGTTTTTATGATAAGGATTAGAACTACACTTACACACACCTCCATATAATGGATGAAGAAAATAATGTTTCTGTGGATGGAAAACTAACGCCTCACGAAACGATGATTGTTCGATTTTCTCCTACCGCCTGTCATTGTGGCCATTATGATGGAACTGTATTCATATATGATATATAATATGTTTATGATTTCCTTATTCTCCTTTACGCCTCAATTATATCAATCCTTTATGGTTTCCATAGTTGGTAAATATGATAATCTCATTTGAGGAAGTATGGACTACCGCCCCCTCAAAGTGATGTGATTCGTTAATGCCTTATGTGGGATGCATAAAGGATGGAGTTAATGATATTATATATGATATTACTGGAATTATATTATACCTATTCCATTAAAATAATAAATAGAAATGAAAGTAGCGTTCATGAATACATACGGCTTACCATCAAGGGGAATGTTTCAAAGGAACTGGAAGATGCCTTGGGTGTGGAAAACAAGGACACAAAGCTAGTAATTGTAAAGGAAAAGGTTCAGTTAACATCATGGACAAGGATAATGGTATTTCTACGACATAAAAAATGGTTAAATGTTTTAAATTTGGAATGTATGGGCATTATGCAAACCAGTGACCTAAGGGAAAATCTCATGAAGAGAATCAGCATGGTCATATGGGTAGTATTTATGTGGATGATGATGAGGAGACTACAAATGATTTATGAGATGAAAGAAGTATTGAAGCTTGGTCAATGGTTTAATAAGGTAGCGGAATGATTGTATGTTTATCAAGAGTTATGTTGTGTAGGTAATTTAATGGTAATATGGAATAAAGAAACATATAAGGATTGTTACACTATTTTTTTTCCTAAAGTATTTGAAAGTATATGTTGAATGGTACTGGTAACCATGAAAGGTTATTCAGATATTTTTGGAAAGAAGATGATATGCACATAATGAATGTATAAAGAGGAAATAATATGTTTGATAGTATTCATGAGCTCATGATTGTTATAAGGACTAATTTATATCATTGTTTGAGTATAAAGAATTTTGGGATTTTGGTATGTGGAAAGAGTTAACTTTTGATAGAATTCATATTTTCAACTAAGGTTCTATAGTAATTCATGTTTCAATAGAATACATGATTAAGGAATTCAAATGTTTGGAATGTGACCAATAAGATATATCGTATGATAAATGATGTTATTCATGATCTTGTTATGTGACCTTTCCAGTAATCATTTTCTGTATACTATGAGATTGGACAGATGTATTTTGGATAAGTCTAAAGATTAGAAAGGGTTATGTCGGACATCAGATAGTATTGTTTAAGGATAAAACTTTTTTTTCAAAATTATTTATGTAATGTTATAATAGTTTAGTTTTAGAAAAAAGTACAACCTACAAGATGGGTGACAACCCGTCGCGTCGGACAAGGCTGTTGGAATCGAACCCACAACCGAAGTGCGACGGGCCTTTATCACCTACCACTGGCCTACAGGAAGTCCCTAGTTAGTAGAAACTGGTTTTATTAAGAGGTATGATAGATGAATAATAAGTTCATTTTTGGAATCGTATACGATTAACCTCACCATAGATAGACTTATGAATGTTTGATAACTTTTTCTAACCTTTTGTTTGAAACAGATGGAATGACCCATCATTCTATCACATGATCTGCTAACACTTCACAAATAACAAATTCAACTTTATTTCTTTAAGAGATGAAGTGGAAATTGTTCAAGGCACATACAACAATGAGATGGTACCAAAATCATGTAAGTATTTCTTTTAATTCATCAACTTTAGGGAAATGATCTTTAAAAGCCAAAAAAATTTCTCCTAGTGCCCTCATATCCGATGAATCAGATGGTACCTTAGATCATCACAAATTTATGGCTTTGTGATTGATGGTTTTTTCATAGCCATGTTCTCTACCACTCTCCATCAGAACTTGATGGTTAGATTTCTCCTCTATATCAATATTTTCACCTATGATCTCCTATGTTGATACCTAGTGATGAGTTAATTTGGGTAACCATTATGTTTCATACTTCACTTTTTTAAATTAAGTTTTAGCATTACTTTTTATGATGTGGGTTTCTATGAAAGAAATTATCAAGTAACAAACCATTTATAACCCCGACGAGTTTAGAGGTAGAAATTCATTTTAAGGGGGGTAGAATGTAACAACCCAAGATTTTATGAGAATTATTATTTTTAATTTCATTGATGTCTTGTGTTGTACGCTACACCGAGATTACCTTGCGCTATACGCAACACCGTATTAGCTTGCAGTATACGCAACACTATTGTTGGATCTTGTTACACACAATTTCAAGTTTGGTTGATAGTAGTTATTCTACGAAACATTGAGTATATATATATATATATATATTCAATGTATAAATTAAATATGGTTGGATTTTGTTATACACAATGAAAAATGAGTCTTGCAGAACACGCAACCTTGACTTGGCTTGCATTACACGCAATCGCGACCTTCCTCGACAGCATGTGTAGTATGCAATACCAGGTTTCACTAAACAACCATATATTGTTATAATATTATTATGGTCTATACGTTATGAATAGTATCAACTACATTTTGAATTTTATAACATTATTATTCATCTTACACATTTTCTAGAACATGGTATGAGAACAAAATCATTTTTTCGAGTAAAATAAGTATTTTTTAAAAAATGTAGTTTTATCGCCTTTTAATGGAGCACCCAATTTAAATCTTGTTTTTAACATGTCTATTAGTTTAATTTGACAAAATAAAATTCTTCTTTGGAATAAGGATATAAAAATTTACTTTGGATAAATTTTTCATATTATTCGGACAACTTTCATATTTTAATGAATAGTAAAAATACGCTATATTTTAATTAAAAACAACTTTTTTCATCGCAACAATTTATATGGGTATATTATCTTTTTAATTTATTTTAATGTGTAATTATAATATATTTTTACCATTTAATCCAATGTTGGTCATTGGAATTAATTTCACTTTGAAATTGGACATAAACAAGTATCAATCTTTTGATTGTTATTATTTCTTAAAAACACGTTATTTATTTTGATAACGGGAATTACTTTTAAAATTAATTAATTCCAATTATATGTTTTGAATTCGGAAAAATAGATATCATTTTTGAATTCATAATATCAAATATATCTTAGGCTGAATTTTTGGTATTTTTCTGAAAAACTTCAATTTTTGATGAATAGTGAAAACACTGCGTTTTTGGTTAAAACCGACTTTTTATTTAAATAATAATTTATTTGATTTAAATTTATTTTATGTCAAAATAGGTACATAATACTTATATAAGTTCAATGAAATTAATTGGAGTCATTTTATAATAATTTTAGATTTATAAAAATTGTATTGAACTTTTCTCCGTCTTTTACCCACCTCCTAGGAGCTTTTGCAATTGTTCATAAAACGTAATTTTACCGCTTCTGTGAGTTGAATTTCGAAAATCCGAGAGACACAATTATTATCATGGAGTAAAATGTGGTTCAATTAGATAAAAATAATTCTTGGTTAATAGTAACTTTTTACTTTTATTTACCACGGTTAAAAGTAAATAGGGTAATTCAAGGATAAAAGAATATTATATTAATTCAAAATTACATTAACACTTGTCCAAACCTTATTGTATGAGTAATGGCCGACCATGGTCATCCTTGGGTAGATTTTGGGACCCCATGGAGCCACTTATGAAAGAAAATGACAAATTAGATTAATTAATTTAATGTAAAGACAAAATTAGAATTAACATTAATCCTTTAGTAATTAATTTTTATAAGGGGCTATATAAATTATCTTTTCGACTATAAATATTCATTGTAAAGATAAATAGATTTCATACATGTTGGTATTTTTTTAATAATTTTTAGACATAAAATAAATTAAATTATTAATGACACAATAATGATGCCATATTTACCTCATTAGTAAATGATTTAAATAAATAAGATTATAATGATTAAAATATTATTCAAAACTTATCCAATTACTATTGGATGAATTTATTTCAAATATGACTCATCTTATCTTTGAAATTAATGTTTTTTGGACCTCATGAAACCAAAGATAAGTTTATAATAAAATAATGTTTTCACACTTTCCTAAAGAGCCCATCCTCCCCCTTATAAAAGGAGACCGCTTCTATGAAATTCCTCACACCTCTCAAGCCTTTTGGCTCGTCAAAACTCTGATAAAATAAGCTACCTACATCCCTATACTCCACATAGAAGACTTACATTAGGCAGAAGGCACTTCAAGAAGTCATTTTGGTTCAAACCAAAGGAAGTTACCCAAATTAAAGGTAATAGTTTCTCTTAAGTTGTTTTCTTTTATTCTACTTCTCCAACCCCTAAAATATTTTTTAATCCTTTATTTTGTGATGAAAAAAGTATCCTCAAAATACTAGGATGTTTTTTTGAGAATTATTATAACTACACATACACACACCTCCATCTAATGGATGAAGAACATAATGTTTCTGTGGATGGAAAACTAACGCCTCACGAAACGTTGATTGTTCGATTTTCTCCTACCGCATCTCATGGTGGACATTATGATGGAACTATATTCATATATGTTATATATTATGTTTATTATTTCCTTATTATTCTTTAATTTTTAATTATATCAAGCCTTTATGGTTTCCATAGTTGGTAAATACGATAATCTCATTTGAGGAAGTGCGGACTACCGCCCCCTCAAAGTGATGTGATTCGTTAATGCCTTATGTGGGATGTATAAAGGATGGAGTTAATGATATTATATATGATATTATACTGGAATTATAATATACCTATTTCATTAAAATAATAAATAGAAATTAAAGTATCATTCATGCATACGTACGGCTTACCATCTCCATGAACGGTGAATTTTATTTCTTACCTCCATATGTTATGTACTATTATAAACACATGTATATGATGGATATATAATGAATATATATTATATATAAATCATGATTTAAATTCTGGAAGTAAGTAAATCATGATATAAGTAATAATAACATCAAGAACAACAAGTCCAAACAAGTATGATAAATAAGATGATTTTACCCAAAACGTTGCTTTAACATGGGATTTACAAAAAGAACGGGTAATATAAAGTCATAAGTAAACCATATATGATATCATAACAATGAATATTATTATATAATAAGTCAATGAAATTATTTAAATAATTATACAGGAGGTTCGGATATGTACGAAGCATATCAGACCTAAGGTAAGGGATAACTTTTCCAATCTCGTTTTTATCCATGATTGTTTATTCGTAAGTATTCACTAGGGTTATATTTATCATCCATATCCCTGTTTTCTAAAAATGGTTTCATGTATGTTTAAAGTGTTTTTACCAATTCTTGAATTTTACTATATGTTATGTAAGGAATCTTTCTTTTGTTTACGTTACGAGGTACTTTTTTGACTTTTCTGGCAAAAGTACGAGAAGAATGTTTTTTTTAATTTATACAGCATGAAACGATTTTTACTGTTTTATAAAGCCTTATTTTCATGAAACTTCCTCCAAAATATTTCATCAATATTTTCAACAAAATCATTTTCTTTTAAAAATTCATGACATTTTGTGAAAAGAAAATGATTTTAAAGAGGAAAGTATATTTTCCTCAAGAATTCATTTCAAGTGTTTTATCAAAACAATTTTCCATATAAAATTAAATTATTTAGTATGATTATATTTCAAGTATAATGTCTCTATGATTTACATTGTTTCAATTTTCTTATTATGAAATGATATCCATTTTTTATATGGATTATGTTATGATGGCATGATGTTTAATAATCCCATTCAATTACATGGGTTATGCTATGATGTATGACTTATGATATTATGGCACACATAAGAATGATTTAATTATGAGATGGGTGGGACCTATATCTCCCTCAAATGAATTGGGTAAAGATTTATATCTAATGAGGTAGACATGGACGGAAGGGAAAGCATATCTGGTTCAGTAATACAGGGCTAGAACGACAAGTAAACCCGGTTCAGTAAGGGAATTTGTCCACTATGATGGTCTTGGCAGCAATACCTTGGCTACTATGGAAATCATATCATGTGCTTAATTGTTTCCACAATTACATGGTTTATTCCCATGATATTTTATCATGATTAATGTTTATTTAGGATCTATGCTTTATGTACTGCCATGTTGTAGGTTATTTCCCAAGATTTTGATGTTTCAACATTCTGTTCATATTTTTATGTTCAAATGTATATGATTTGTTTTATTTTATCCATGCTCACCCTTAATGATCATTTGAGCTCACCCTTTATATGTTTTATTCTCCCCTAGATTAAAAGAATGTTTTTAGGTAAGAAAACCAAAAGGGGAAGATCTTTATGGGAGATGTTGAAGATCTTTCACCATGTTTAGAAGATTACGTTCTGAGTTTCCAAAGACACTAAACTATTACGGTCCTTTGGTGTTTGTTTTTTTATGTATAAAGTATTGTGCAAAAGTAATGAATTTTCCATGTACGTCAAGCTTTTGGGCCTCTATAGTTGGTATCATAGGAAAGGTTTAGTTAACCTTTGGAAACTAGGATGCGAAAACATTAGTAAGATCCCTAGAGAAATTTCTAAGGTATGTCTAGGGATGTCACTAAGGTTAAGTATAAGTATAGGTTATAGTCCTAGAATTACGGTAATGATCTTAGAATTAAACCTAAGATGTTAGATATTGAAGTTACTCCCCCTTTATTATGTTGTTTTACCTAGTATGATTTTTGCCTCTAACACTATTCCTTTTGGGTTTCAGAAAATGGATGGAAAGATGAAGATTCACGATAATGGAGAATATAATGGACAATGGAATGATATTCTTCATGATCAAGCAAATGAAATGGGATTTGGAAGGTGAAACATTGTTATTATGCCTAATCAGAAATCTCATAATACGATCAATAATCTAAGCTTTGGTAAGTTTCCTGACTCAGCTAATAAGAGAAAGATGGAGTTTCATGATGATCATAGAGTAAAGAAAGTTCAATTTCCCTCATGTAAGTAATGTGGGAAGAGGAATCAAGGAGAATGTTTCAAAGGAATTGGAAGATGATTTGGGTGTGGAAAAGATGGAAACAAAGCTAATAATTATAAAGGAAAAGGTTCAGTTAACACCATGGACAAGGATAATGGTATTGCTAAGACATCAAAAATGATTAGCTGTTTGAAATGTGGAATGTATGGGCATTATACAAACCAATGACCTAAGGGAAAATCTCATGAAGAGAATTAGCACGGTCATATGGGTAGTATTTATGTGGAGAATGATGAGGAGACTACAGATGATATATGAGATGAAAGAAGTGTTGAATCTTGGTCAATGGTTTAAGAAGGTAACAGAATGATTTTATGTTTATCAAAAGTTATGTTGTGTAGGTAATTTAATGGTACTATGGAATAAAGAAAAATCTAAGGATTGTTACACTATTGTTTTTCCTAAAGTATTTGAAAGTTTATGTTGAATGGTACTAGTAACCATGAAAGGTTATTCAGATATTTTTAGAAAGAAGATGATATGCACATAATGAATGGATAAGGAGGAAATAATATTTTTGATAGTATTCATGAGCTCATGATTGTTATAAGGACTAAGTGATATCATGGTTTGAGTATAATGAATTTTGGGATTTTGGTATGTGGAAAGAGTTAACTTTTGACAGCATTCATGTTTTCAACTAAGGTTCTATGGTAATTCATGTTGCAATAGAATACATGATTAAGGAATTCAAATGTTTGGAATATGACCAACAAGATATATCGTATGATAAATGATGTTATTCATGATCTTGTTATGTGACCTTTCCAGTAATCATTTTATGTATACTATGAGATTAGACAGATGTATTTTGGATAAGTCTAAAGATTGGAAAGGGTTAGGTCAGACATTAGATAGTATTATTTAAGTCTAGAACTTTTTTTTTGAAATTATTTATGTAATGTTATAATATTTTAGTTTTAGAGAAAAGGACAACCTACAGGACGAGTGACAACCCATCGTGTCGGACAAGGCTGTGGGAATCTAACCCACAACAAAAGTGCGACAGGCCTTTATCGCCTACCACTGGCCTACAGGATGTCCCTGTTTATTAGAAACTGGTTTTATTAAGCGGTATGATAGATGAATTATAAGTTCATTTTTGGAATCGTATACGATTAACCTCACCATAGATGGACTTATGTATGTTTAATAACTTTTTCTAACCTTTTGTTTGAAACAGATGGAATGACCCATCATTGTATCACATGATCTGCTAACACTTCACAAATAAAAAATTCAACTTCATTTCTTTAAGAGATGAAGTGGAAATTGTTCAAGGCACTAACAACAATGAGATGGTACCAAAATCATGTAATTATTTCTTTTAATTCATTAACTTTAGGGAAATGATCTTGAAAACCAAAAAAATGTTGTCATAGTGCCCTCATATCCGATTAATCAGATGGTACCTTAGATCATCACAAATTTATGGCTTTGTGATTGATGGATTTTTCATAGCCATGTCCTTTACCACTCTCCATCAGAACTTTATGGTTATATTTCTCCTCTATATCCATATTTTCACCTATGATCTCATATGTGGAAACCTAGTGATGAGTTAATTTGGGTAACCGTTATGTTTCATACTTCAAATTTTAAATTAAGTTTTAGCATTACTTTTTACGATGTGGGTTTCTATTAAAGAAATTATCAAGTAACAAACCATTTATAACCCCGATGAGTTTCGAGGGCGAAATTAATTTTAAGGGGGGTAGAATGTAACAACCCGAGATTTTATGAGAATTATTCTTTTTAATTTCATTTATGTATTGTGTTGTATGCTACACCAAGATTACCTTACGCTATACGCAACACCGTATTATCTTGCAGTATACACAACACTATTCTTGGATCGTGTTACACACAATTTCAAGTTTGTTTGATTGTAGTTATTCTACGCAACATTGAGTGTATATATATATATATATATATATATTCAATTTATAAATGAAATATGGTTGGATTTTGTTATACGCAACAACAAAGGAGTCTTTCACAACATGAAACTCTGACTTGTCTTGCATTACACGCAATCACGACCTTCATCGATAGCATGTGTAGTACGCAATACCAAGTTTTACTAAACAATGATATATTGTTATAATATTATTATGGACTAGCCGTTATGAATAGTATCAACTAAATTTTGAATTTGATAACATTATTATTCATCTTACACATTTTCTAGAACATGGTATGATAACAAAATCAATTTTTCGAGTAAAATAAGTATTTTTCAAAAAATGTAGTTTTGCCGCCTTTTGATGGCGCACCGACTTTAAATCTTGCTTTTGACATGTCTATTAGTTCAATTTGAAAAAATGAAATTCTTCTTTGGAATCAGGATATAACAATTTACTTTGGATATTTTTTTCATATTATTCTGATAACTTTCATATTTTAAATAATAGTAAAAACACGCTATATTTTAATTAAAAACAACTTTTTTCATCACAATAATTTTTATGGATAGATTATCTTATTAATTGGTTTTAAAGTTTAATTAGAATATATTTTTACCATTTAATCCAATGTTGGCCATTGGAATTAATTTCACATTGAAATTGGACATAAACAAGTATCAATCTTTTGATAGTTATTATTTCTTAAAAACACGTTATTTGTTTTGATAATGGTAATTACTTTTAAAAGTAATTAATGCCCCTTTTATGTTTTGAATTTTAAAAAATAGACATCATTTTTGAATTCAGAATATCAAATATAACTTAGGCTGAATTTTTGGTATTTTTCTGAAAAACATCAATTTTTGATGAATAGTGAAAACACTGAGTTTTTGGTTAAAACCGTCTTTTTATTTAAATAATCATTTATTTGATTTAAATTTATTTTAGGTCAAAGTAGGTACATAATACTTATATAAGTTCAATGAAAATCATTAGATTCATTTTATAATAATTTTAGATTTATAAAACTTGTATTGAACTTTTCACCGTCTTTTACCCACCTCCTAGGAGCTTTTGTAATTGTTCATAAAATTTAATTTTACCACTTCTGTGAGTTTAATTTTGAAAATCCGAGAGACATGGTTAATATCAAGGAGTAAAATGTGGTTCAATTAGATAAAAATAATTCTTGGTTAATAGTAACTTGTTACTTTTATTTACCATAGTTAAAAGTAAATAGGGTAATTCAAGGTTAAAAGAATATTATAATAATTCAAAATTACCTTAAAACTTGTAAAAACCTTATTTTATGAGTAATGGCCGACCATGGTCATCCATGGGTAGATTTTGGGACCCCATGGAGCCACTTATGAAATACAATGACACATTAGATTAATTAATTTAATGTAAAGACAAAATTTTCATTAACAAAAATCATTTAGTATTTAATTTTTATAAGGGAATATATAAATTATATTTTCAACTATAAATATTAATTGGAAATATAAAAAGATTTAATACATGTTGGTATTTTTTTTATAATTTTTAGACATCAAATAAATTAAATTATTTATGACACAATAATGATGCAATATTTACCTCATTAATAAATGATTTAAATAAATAAGATTATAATGATTAAAATATTATCCAAAACCTGTAAAATTCCTATTGGATGATTTTATTTCGAATATGAGTCATCTTAGATTCGACATTAATGTGTTTTGGACCTCTTGAAACCAAAGATAAGTTTATAATAAAATAATGTTTTCACACTTTCCTAAAGAGCCCCTCCTCTCCCTTATAAAAGGAGACCACTTCTATGCAATTTCTCACACCTCTAAAACCTTTTTTCTCATCCAAACTCTGGCCAAATAAGATCCATACATCCCTATACTCCACCTAGAAGCATTAAATTAGGCATAAGGCACTTCAAGAAGTCCTTTTGGTTCAAACCAAAGAAAGTTACCCAAATTAAGTGTAATAGTTTCTCTTAAGTCGTTTTCTTTTATTCTACTTCTCCAACCCCTAAAATATTTTTAATCCATTCTTTTGTGATGACACCAGTATCCTCAAAATACTAGGATGTTTATATGAGATGTATTATAACTACACTTACAAACACACCCATCTAATGGATGAAGAACATAATGTTTCTGTGGATGGAAAACTAACGCCTCACGAAACGATGATTGTTCGATTTTCTCCTACCGCCTCTCATGGTGGCCATTATGATGAAACTGTATTCATATATGATATATATTATATTTATGATTTCCTTATCCTTCTTTATGTCTCAATTATATCAATCCTTTATGGTTTCCATAGTTGGTAAATATGATAATCTCATTTAAGGAAGTACGGACTACCGCCCCCCTCAAAGTGATGTGATTCGTTAATGCCTTATGTGGGATGTATAAAGGATGGAGTTAATGATATTATATATGATATTATACTGGAATTATAATATACCTATTCCATTAAAATAATTAATAGAAATGAAAGTAGCGTTCATGCATACGTACAACTTACCGTCTCCATGAACGGTGCATTTTATTTCTTACCTCCATATGTTATGTACTATTATAAATACATGTATATTCTGGATATATAATGAATATATTTTATATATAAATCATGAATTACCTTCTGGAATTAGGTAAATCATTATATAAGTAATAATAACATCAAGAACAACAAGCCCAAACATGTATGATAAATAAGATGATTTTACCCAAAACGTTGCTTTAACATGGGATTTACAAAAGAAAAGGTAATATAAAGTCATAAGTAAACCATATATGATATCATAACAATGAATATTACTCTATAATAAGTCAATGACATTATTTAAATCATTATACAGGAGGTTCGGATACGTACGAAGCATATTGGACCTAAGGTAAGGGATAACTTTTCCAATCTCGTTTTTATCCGAGATTGTTTACTCATAAGTATTCACTGGGGTTATATTTATCATCCATATCCATGTTTTCTAAAAATGGTTTCACGTATGTTTAGTATTTTTTTACCCATTTTTTAATTTTACTACATGGTATGTAAGGAATCTTTCTTTTGTTTACGTTACGAGGTACTTATTTTACTTTTCCAGAAAAAGTACGATAAGAATGTTTTTTTTAATTTATACGGCATGAAAGGATTTTTACTGTTTTATAAAGCCTTATTTTCATGAAGATTCCTCCAAAATATTTCATGACTATTTTCAACAAAATCCTTTTATTTTAAAAATTAATGACATTTTGTGAAAAGAAAATGATTTTAAAGAGGAAAGTATATTTTACTCAAGAATTCATTTCAAGTGTTTTATCAAAACCATTTTCTATCTAAAATGAAACTATTTAGTATGATTATGTTTCAAGTATAATGTCTCTATGATTTACATGGTTTCACTTTTCTTATGATGAAATGATATCCATTCTTTTATATGGATTATGTTATGATGGAATGATGTTTAAGAATCCCACTCTATTACATGAGTTATGCTATGATGTATGACTTATGATTTTGTGGCACACGTAAGAATGATTTAATTATGAGATGGGTGGGACCTATATCTACCTCTAATGCATTGGTTAAAGATTTATATCTCATAAGATAGACATGGCTGGAATGGAAAGTATATCCAGTTCCGTAATACAGGGCTGGAACGACAAGTAAACCCGGTTCAGTAAGGGACTTTGTCCACTAATATGGTCTTGGCAGCAATGCCTTGGCTACTATGGAAATAATATCATGTGCTTAATGGTTTCCACAATCACATGTTTTATTCCCATGATATTTTATCTGGATTAATGTTTCTTTAGGATCTATGCCTTATGTACTGCCATGTTTTATGTCATTTCCCAAGATTTTGATGTTTAAACATTATGTTCATATTTTTAAGTTCAAATGTATATGATTTGTTTTATTTTATCCATGCGTACCCTTACTAATAATTTGAGCTCACCCTTTATATGTTTTCTATTCCCCAGGATTAAAAAAATGTTTTTAGGTAAGAAAACCAAAAGGGGAAGATCTTTATGGGATATGTTGAAGATCTTTCACCATGATTAGAAGATTACATTCCGAGTTTCCAAAGACACTAAACTATAACGGTCCTTTGGTGTTTGTTTTTGTTATGTATTAAGTATTCCTCAAAATTAATGAATTGTCCATGTACATCAAGATTTTGGGCTTCTACAAGAGAAGGGTGCATGATTTGGAAACCATGAACCAACCATGCACATCCTCACTATCGCAAGATGTATGGTTTGATGGGGAGACCACATGGTTTTCACTAACAATATACCCCCTCTAATTCCCCACAGTGAGGAACATAGTTTTCTAGGAAAACCTGTATGATTTTCTCTAACTGTATACCAACCGTGCACAACCCCCAAAGATTCCATAATAATAAAAAAGTCTCCAAAAACGAACTAAACTAATACCCAAACAAGGGATGGCCAAAAAATGGTCTAGAATTACCTAAAAGATGGCAATGGGATGTTAAAATATCACGACCATAAACAGTTTCTTCCCCCATAAAGTCTGTTAAGAAGCCTCCATATCAAATAGTTGAATCCATCATTCTCACCTCAATTCCTCACGATCCTAAGTCTCATGATAATTAGAACCATTTTTACAAAACAATAGAACCAAATTTATAGAATTTCCATGAAGAACTTTAATCATAGAATCAATGATCCCAACTATCTTCTCATTATAAAATTAATTGGGTTCAATATCAATGTCCTCCCAGCTCAAAACATGAGATGGGCCAAAGAGAGAATTTATGAGCTAAAAAATGTGAAACATTTTATGAATATACATTAACTAATTTTGAAACACCAAATGATAATCTACTATTCCAATCTTCTTAACAACATCAAACAGTCTCACATATCTTAGTTTTAAAATTCAATATTTTCTAAGATTTTGGTGACTTAACTAAGGTAAAACTCTCAAAAACACCTAGACACCAATAGAAAACTCTAAAAGGAATCAATAACGATCTATGTAAGATCTATTACAGCTCTATTCTATCACGATTATATGATTAATAAGATAAATATTTACCATTTTCACTTATACCAAACTAGGTCTAACCAAGGAAGCTTCACCAATCTCTGTCCAACCTAATGAATACATACATGGATGATTACATAAGGCCTGAAAGGGTTCCATCCTAATGCATTATTGTTAGTTAATGTTATAATAAAACTCAACTAGTACTAAGTGGCTATCCCAAGATCCACCAAAGTCGAGAATTCAAGCATGAATAATGTCTTAAAAAATCTTTATATCTTATTCTATCCATAAATCCATCTAAAAATGATATACTGTGCTCAAAATCACCTATGATCCTATCAACTCATAGAGGATTCTTAGAAAATGATATGTGAACCGAGGATATCTATTAAAAACTATAACATATGGAACTCTATGAAACTTAAAGATCTCATGCACATAAAGGCTTCCCAATTCCTCAAATTTGGTTGTTTCATGATTGGGGACAATGTGTTCCAATTTGGTTTGACAATTAATCACTACCCATATCACATTCTTCCCTCATGGAGTATGTGTAAAACCAACCTTGATATCCATCAAAATATATTACCACTTCCACTTAGGCATGGGAATGGGAAAAAGAAAACCACATGATATATTGTGATCAACGTTGACCTTCTAATAGGTATAAAAGTGAGAAAAAATTGGTGACATCACTTCTCATACCCAGCTACCAGAATCATAACTTCATATCATAGAACATATTCATGGTTCCAGGGTGTACCATCCACTGGTAATTATGAAAATACCATATTATATCTTTACTAAAAGAAAAATGTATGTAGTTTCATATTAAGAACCATAAGAAACACTTAAAATATAATAACCCCTCAATGATGGTCACCCCACTATAAAGGGATTCCCTAAAGTCACAGAACTCATCACTGAGATGTTGTTATTGAAGAATCATCTCAATAATAGATGAGTTCAATTGAATAGTAGTAAATATAATCTCAGTCTCATCCTCCTAGAATACCAAATTCATGAAAGAAAATAAATCCATTAAATTCCACTCATCCAAGGATTCTTTCACATCTTTGATCAGAATTTTCTTTCTCAAAGAATCAATGAAGAAATTCTTCTTACCTGGGTTGTGTGAAATGTTGAAAAAAAAGTATTGTTGGTACTGCACCCATAAACTCTAATGGAGATTCAAATATTTTTATGAGAATATATAACTTTGGATTTTGTGATCCAAATAAATGGTTAACCATTCCCCAAAAATCTAATTCCATTAACTCTTAAGATCATGCATCATAACTGCAAGTTCAAGATCATGGGTAAAACTTTTCTTCTCTTGTGGCATAATCTATCGGAAACCATCAGCCACCACATGATCATCTTGAATGAGAATATAGCCCAAACCCAAACTTTATATGTTATAAAAAACCACATAGCCCTTCCCAACCTATAGAAGATTAAACACTGGAACCAAAGTGAAAAGGTACATCAACTCATCAAAATAAGTCTAAAATTTTGAATCCCATAAATAATTTAATCATTTCTATGTGAGAGTGGTCATTAGTAAATATAATTTTTAGAAATAAATTACGAACTTCCAATAATACCTATCTATTTCCAAGAATCTTTGAACTTCCTAGAATTACTCTTAGATGATGAAAATGACCCTCCTCAGGTTTATAGTAATCCAATATGTTATCCAAAAAAACCACCACAAATGAATTGAGACACTCATGGAATATCATATTTATCAATTATAAAAATACCGATGGATACTTTTACAAACATAAAGGCATAAAAAAGTACTCATAATGGTCATAACTACTCCAGAATGAGGTCTTTAGAATATCATAATCTTTATTATAAGCTTGTTATAACCAGACTAAAGATCAATCTTCAAGAACCACTTTACCCTTTAAATTGATCAAACAAATAATCAATTCAAGGAAATAGATACTTGTTATTTACCATGAATAAATTGATTATATAATAATCTATGAAAAAGAGAAGTGTTATATTAGATTTATTTTAAAAAATCATAAGTGCCGCCTAAGGTGACACACAAAGATGAATAAATACTTTATTTAATAATCACCCAAATAGGTCATTAACTCATTCAATTTAGCTAGTTACATGCAATAAGAGAGAATATAGATAGGATGAGTACCTGTTACCTAGTCAATAGAGAAATATACCTACCTTATTGGAAGAAAAATAGAATATTTGTATAGAAACACATTTGGAAACTCAACGAACACAAAAGGATGATCAACACTCAAATGTTACTAATTTATTTCAAAACCAAACATAGATATTACTTCACCAAACTTTGAGATAGGTGGTTTTGATATACTATATTTCAGGTCCCATTCTATATGGAAAACATCATACACCCCATTCGAGGTAGTAAATGAGACCATTCAAGATTTATGGGAAATCATCTAATCCATCCTGAGAATGAAATACAATAGTTTCATGTCAAGATCCACAAAATACTAGGTGAGTTTGATCTCTAATAAAGAGAATGAAAATTAAGGGCATTAGTGACCCTGGTCTTTCCTTATTCTGAGGGGTGTAAGAAAATTCATCACATAAGATATAATCTCCATATGAAGTTTCAACATATTCAAAATACAATTTGATATGAAAACATGAGATGCTCTAGTATCAAATAAATAAGTTAGTAAAAAGAAAGATATAATTATAGTACCTCTCACAGTGACTAGACCCACATAAAATTCCTCTAGAGAGACATCCACTCCATGAAGAATCTTAGTTACATATGCCAATGGACAGATCAACTTGGTTCTTGAAGAATATAATTCTAATTTAGTACCTTTTGGAGATGATGAGAATGTTCCACTACATGGGGCGGAAAAGATATGAAATAACTTTTGCAGGTGGCCTAAGAGATCGGATGAACCATAAACAATTGTTACTTTTTTTTAAATCTTCTTTGAATTGTTGGACATGAAACATTAAAATAAAGTCAATGGGCCTCTTCTAGACACCATAGAAGTTATGAATGATACATACTATCATGATCCACTCAAACTCACAATTCTTCCTCTTTCCTTTAAAGGAAACAATAGAACTTCCCCTAGGAGTAGGAGAAAATCACAAAAACATTATCTTTATAGCCCAGTTAAGCTCATCTATAAAAACTATATCAAGAAAATCAATATAAGTGGTTATATTTAGCATGAAAACCTAATATAAAATATCAGATTGAATTATCATCTCAAATATTCGATCCTTAAACTTCTCATTTGATACAACTTCATGTGAAAATTGATCAAGTTTATAGAAAAATGGTTCACATAATGAGTCTCAGTTCTATCACCTTTTGGAGGGTATGAAATTCTATAGAATTTTCTAAGACAATTGATTCTGGATAGAGCTACTTTGTGAAAATATTTATAAATTATTTCCACTCCAAGACTTCATGTTTATTCATTGTATCCATTTTATCCCAAACCTCCTTCTAGGTCTTCATGATTCATGGTAACAGAGCCAAAAATAATACAACCCAAAGGGATTTCCTGATTCCCATAGGCTAGCGGCTAGTGACAGAGCATCAATACATAACCAGAGGGAATGATTCTACCTAAAAAATTATCAATATAGAAAATAGGAGTTAAATCAATGAACAATAAACAGTTAGTATGCCATACACTCCTCATGGAGAAAGGAGAACCACAAGTAGATAGATAAATATAATAAATAAACACATCATCCAAAATACAATACAACATCCATGAGGATAAGGTCCCATAATATTTGTGCAGAAAGTTGATTATAGCTCCACTAGCCACCGCTATCATCCTAGGTCCAATGAATCAAGAAAACCTTCAACCTCCAAGTAGAACATTCCCTTTTCCTAGAACTAGTACAAAAAATATACAAATGTATGAATGTAAATGTAGGGTGTGCTCAAAATAACCAAGTAGGATTTCACCATATGTTCCATAAGTAATTACATAACAAATAAACCATATATTCTTTAATTAAATAAAAATAAGTCATGGTAAATAATTTCAAATTTATAGGAAAAAATATTTTGAATCATGTTGATATAAAATATATAAAAAAACGGATTAAATGAACATTTCAATAAAACATAAGGGTATGAATAAAATTGTTCAATAAATATTGACATATAATAATAAAATTAAAATAAATCACAATGGATATAATCCCTGAGGTTAGTGAGTTCTAGGATCTAGGTTCCACACACTTACCAGCCAATCAATCATTGATCAAGGTGAGCAGACATCTCTAAGGCCTAGTCCATTGGGATATAATCAATAAACACCACATCAGGGAAGGTTATATTGAACTTGGTTTAGTTATAGTTATCAACACCAATCTATTTCAAGGGAGTTTGAGTCATAACATGCTTGTCCTAATCACCCACTAACTACTCAGCCCCACATGATCTATAATTAATCAATCAATCATGGGAAAATTATTTCAATTCAAATCATCATTCAAAGTTCAAATGAACAATTTCATGTTTTCAACATGAAATTTAAATTTCAAAACCAAATCATAGGTATTCATTAATTTCATGCCTCTTAAAATCATATTTCATTTAAGGAAACTTTTCTAAAAAATAAACATCAATTCATTTCATCAAATAAATTTTTATTTTAAACTATATTTTCTCAAAATACACCAAATTTTTTTAAATAATTTTAATTTTTTTTTCTCAAATCCATTATTATAAATAAAACATCAAATATTCTCAAATCATGGGAATTCAATTGAAAAATATATTTCAAATCTACAATACAATCAACGTTTTAAGTGCAGGGAAAAGAATTATGGAACCCCTACCTTTAGTCACATGATCACTTAATATCTAAATTGGAAACAACAAATAAAGATTTTGAGGATAGGAAAATCAAATATGTTTCCCTAGAATCACTATCCATAATATAATGGTGTAGATCCATAAAAAAATAAGGAACCATAACTCACTAAAAGGAAGTTAAGATAATAAAGGATAATTCCAAACCAAAGAGACTACACTTACTAGAGAGAGATACAATGAATATAATGACACATAAATTAAATAGAGAGTTGTTAGAGAATACAAAATCCTTTTTAGGGATCCTCGCAATGCCAAATTCCTGATTATGTTTAGTTATAATGGGTTTAGAATTTATAACGAGGGGGGATTTTAATTACAATTTTTGGAGGATTAAAAACTAGTCCACATGATTTTTAGGATTATGAAACATAGTTAGAACTGAAAATGTGCCTAACTATGCACCCTTACCAGTATCCTAGATATAGTTTTATGGTTTGGAAGCAAGGTTAGACAAACCATGCACCAACTGTGTGCTTCCTCCTATGACTCTGGAGAAGGGTGCATGGTGTGACTCTAAAGTTTGGAAACCATGTACCAAATATGCACATACAAACCATCCCAATCCCTATAGTTTGAGGGTGAGGCCATACGGTTTTCAATAACAAAGAACCCCCTATATAACTTCATAAATAGGAACATAGTTTTCTGGGCCAACCTAAATGGTTTTCCAAAAACAGTTACCAATTATTTACAAACCCCATGAATTTCAAAATTACCTAAAAGACTCAAAAAACAAACTGAAAAAGTCCAAAAAAGGTATGATAAAAATAGTTTCTACAAGTACCTATAATTTGGTAAAAATATGTTATAATAGTTTTTTTAAAAAAAATAAAAAAACATGCGTATTCAAAGATAGATGTAATAAGATGGAACCGTGTTCTATTATAAAAATTGTATATTCCCTAATAATCATGAAAACACTTGGGGGGGGGGAATAATTAAGTTTTTACTCTAATATACTATCATCAATTTCAATTTTTAATATATTTTTTAATATCTACTTTTAAATATTTTCATGGGTCATTTAATGTTAAATTTTGTAGTTTTGATTGTTTTCACCTAAGCATGATTGGATCATGGTTAAGGTTTACCGTGTGGGTCATCTTTGGAAATAGTGGAACTTATTTTGGTGTTCTATAGGATAGATCCCTATTATAGTCTTGGTTAGTTCAGATAATAAAAATTTATCGTCAAACCATGTAACATGGGATAAATTCATTTCAAAAGGTAGGTTTGCAGTTTTTCAAATAGTATGTCCAAACCATACAGCCAACCCATGTGTATTTTCTTATATCCCCTAAAGGGGTGCTCAATTTTCCAAAATATGTAGGCAACCCATGTGAAATGGTTTAATTATTCTAGATTTCATTTTTTAGACACAATACACTCTTTTTTCCATCATTATTTACCTAGTGAAATAATCTATAGACCTATGAGACTCATTTTTTGATTTTAGAGATTCTCCACCTCTCGGTGATTTATTTTGATGGATATTTGGGTGTTGGATATAATTTTTTGCAATGATTTGTGAAACTTATTCATTATTATCCATTGAAATTATTGATCAATTATTATCTCCTTGAAAAAAATCATAGATCAAGGATTTTGATTCTAAATCTACGGTTTTTAAATAATATTATTGGGTTTCTTATTGATCCATTTTAGAATTTTAAATGTTTTTATGGACCATTATTTATCACTATGAGTTCTTAAAGAATCATTGAGGTAATAATTTTCTCTTATTTCCCTTATTTTATAAATAAATAAATTTTAGGTTCATGGTTGGGAATTTATGGTTTAAGTTCTTATCTTGATTCATAAATTATTTTACTTCTTTTTGTGTTTGAATCCCATTTAAATTATTGTAATACTAAGTGTTTAGGAGGTTGATTTCATTTAAATTAATTATTTTATAAATTATGGATTCTCACTCAATTTTTAAACATAATTTTAAAATTATTAATGACATGGTATATGATTTATTAAAATACATGTGTTGTGGTTTTTGATATAAAGTGGGTTTAATCATTTTATTTCGTAATGAAATGTTGTTTTCAAAGATCCATTTATTTATTTGAGAAAAGTGGATTTCAATTCATGATTTTCTTGTGAAAATGGGTTATGGATTTATTTTGAATTATTATAATACCTTTTAAATGTTTTGATAAGTGCAACACTTGGGATTATTGGTTAATTATATGGGGATTTTTTATTAGTATTTTTCATTAATTAGTAGGGGGAATCACACATCAGGGTATTCCTATGGTCCTTTGGCAGGCATTTCAGGGACTGGTCCACATGAAATTGTAGGGGTAAATTACACATTAGGGTATTCCTATACTCATTTTTATGTGTGATAGAGATAAGTTTAGTGCGCATTAGTCATGATTGATCATTGTATGAGAAACCTAGATATCCTATATATATACTATCCTAGTAGTACTTTCCATTGTGTTTCTATTTTGAAATGGATTTTGGATGCATTATTTATAAATGATAAATAGTTTTTATAATAGTTATTTGAATACAATTTTATGTTGTGTTGTTTATAAAACATTTAAAATGGTGAATTTCACTGTTTTATATTAAATTGGGTAAATTCTCACATCATGATTTTTTTTAAATTAGAATATTTATATTATTTTATAAAGTCTACTTATAAAATACTTGGTGAGATCCCACTAGTTTTTTGTGTTCACACTCTACACGTACCCTTAGGTGTGTGTAAAAATTGAGTTATTTGATAAAAGAAAGAGAAATTTTCCATAATTAGGTAGTGGGTTATGATGGTAATCTATTCTTGGGTATCTAGTGCTGATATAGTGGGGTTTTAACCACTCTACACATATAAATTGTGGTCATTATCTTTATACATTAAGTTTTATTTTTGGAACATGTACTTTTTTTCTTTTTTTATATCACTACCACTAATTAAATTTTTCTATAGAATGTTCTTATATTAATTATTTCTTTTAATATATTCCTTGTTTTTTGTTTCTTATGGATGGGTGAAATCACTCCCAAAAGGTTTTTTTATGCCGAGGTGCTTGTCTCTAGCCTCTATGGATTGATAACACTCATAGAATCTTATTATGAACCAGTTTAGAGCCTTGTTTGATGGGTTATCTAGACCATTTAATTAAAAATTGGTATCAAATATGGGGTTATATCATGTTTCCTTATCTTTGGATGTTTATTTTCCAATATATAGGTTTGTTAAGACTCAATGGGTATGTTACGAGTGAGTTCCTAACTATATCTAATCATGAATTACCTAAAGTTACCAAAGGATATTGGGATGTGTGTCTCTTATATTGAGTCTTGACTTTATCTTTGTTCATTGTTTGTGTTGTCTTGGTTTAAATAGATATTTTCTCTTCACTAAAGTTTTCTTTTCTTTTCTTGATATAGTATAATGCCTACCAGAATACTTCATCTTGTTTCCCAAGAGGGAATTGTAGATGATACTCTATGAGGTACCCCTTTGATTGATATGAACATTGTAGAGGCAATAATATGAGTAGTTTTTAGTGTGGGCCAAAATGTACCCATTTCATAAAATTAATTAGGGGAAGTGAATATTAAAGCTGGGTGAGACAAAGGTCATGCTTAGAAATTCCTTTCAAATAAGACTCTATAATTTTTGGGGATGGATAAACATAAGAGAGAAGAGAAGTGCCTATATAAGATTGATCAGATATTTGAATTATTAAAGACATTATAATCTGTTAAGGTGAAGTGTTCTACCTTCAAGATTTAGGGACCTAGTATGGGGTGGCAGGATGTGGTTGTAACGGTGACGAAACATGCTGTCTTGGAGTGGAAATACTTCAAGACCATATGTTTTTAATAGTTCAACCCAAATTTTATAACTATAAAAAATTATATAGATTTTTTATCCATTAAGTAGTGTGATCACTCAGTGATAGAGTATGATGACCACTTTACTAAATTAGTTCATTTTTTCTCATGAAGTTGTTAAAAAAAAAGTAGATGGATCAGATATTTTTGATGGGTCTATGACCAAAAATTTGTCCTATTATCTTCTTATATAATCTTTCTACCTATGAAGAGGTATTGGATAGAGCGTTATGGTATAGATGGATCTAGTAGGAAAATATAGTTTGGTTATACTTACTCCTTCACCCAGTGGAAACATTAATGGCTCACATGGGAAGACTATGAATTGGAATGAGACTCATGAAATTTATAGTGGTTGATCAAAACTATATGATACCCCCACAATATATTTAGTATCTAGAAGCGTTCCTTTAACTTGGTAAAAGTGTGGAAAGATAGGGTACACTAAGTGTTATTGTTTGAAACCTCTAAATACCTACATTTCTTTTAGTCTCAAAGGTTATTGGAAAAGTTCCATTTTCCCATATTAACACCTAATTACGGCTTAGGTTCATCAATTATAAAGGGAACTATGGAACAACCAAAATTTTCTAATCCTACACGGCTTCATCTATAAGCTTATAGAGTGAACTCTTTTCACATGATATAGAAGTTTTTTGTGGAAGTTGACATGAGTCTAATGATAGTGAGAGGTATGATCATTATTGTGTCCTATATAATGAATGATTTGTTTGATATAGGTTCCTATAGTTCTTTTATATCAACTTGTTTTCATTAACTTTTGAAACTTAAAATATAATTTATACCATTTTTGAGGAACTATCAACAACTCTTTGGAAGAAAAATGAGTAGGGTATTTGATTCTCCAAATATTCTTTCTCAATACTCAATGTTGATATAGTATGGAATTTTCTAGTTATTGACCTATATATCATTGACATAAACATTAGGATGGATTATTTGTATTCCTATAGAGATAATGTTGATTGCTCTCATCCATGAGTGTCCTTTACTTTCCCTAATAGAAGCTCTCACATGTTTCATGGTGAATGGGATTTGAGATTTAACCAAAAAATACTTTCTCATCCGTAATCATGAAGTTTCTTATCTATTTTTTAATTTGTGTTTTAGGATGAATCTTTAAGTTTTGATATCCATTTTATGGTTAATGAATTCACTAATGTATTCCCTAGTGAATTGTCTTTCCATCCTTTAGTAAGGGAGGTTTATTTTTTTATAAATCTAGTGCTTTAGATTCAACTGATATCTATTAATTCCCATCATATGGAACAATATGAGATGAATGATTTGGAGGTATAATTGGAAAATTTAAGAGTGATGGGATTTATTAGTCTATGTGTATCACCTTGAGAAGAGCCTTTGCTTTTTTCCACGAAGGATGATAGAAATTGACTTTTATAATGATTATAAGATGCTTAATTAGGTCATGATTAAAATTAGCACCTTTTCTCATGTATTCATGAACTTTTTGACTAGTTAAAGTGTAAAAAGTGGTTCTCAAAGATCAACCTAATGTTTGGTTATCATTATATAATATTTAAGGAGTTGGATATCCTAAATTCCCCTTTCAGGAGAAGGTATGCCCACTTTTAATATCTCATGAATCCATTCTCCCAAACTAACACTCTTGTAGTTTTTCTATATTTGAAAAAATAAATATTTAATCATTGTCTTGGAATATTCATTTTTGTATTTGTGTATGATATACTAGTTTATTAAAAATTTGAGTAGGATCATGATCTTTACTTTTAAATTATTTTGGGAACCTTGAAGAAACCACTCTATTTATGTAAAATTATAAAAATGTGACATATGGATTTTGGAAGTGATGTTTCTAGGACATGTGGTATTGGAATAAGGTAACTATGTCAATCATGAAATGGTGAAAGCTATATTTTTATAGGAAGAGACAAAAAATTTATTTGATATATAAATCTTCTTGGGTTTATCTTGTTATTATCACTGGTTCATGAAACCCTTCTAAAAACTTATATGGACATTGACATATCTTTCCAAGAATGGTGAGAAAATGTAATGGGAAGAATAATGTATGAAATCCTGTGATTAATTGAAATGATGTTTGACCTCAGATCCTAGAATGAGAGATTTTTGGTGTATTGTGATTATTTAGGCTCTATTCTAGGATGTGTGATTATACATGGAGATTATAAATTGGTATGTGGTACTTTTTAGCTTTGACCACATGAAAATAACTATCCCACTCATGATCTTGAACTTGATGTATTTATGTATGCTCTTAAGAGTTGGCGATGAAACATTTTTAGGTAGATGTTCATGTCTCTTCTGATAGTAATAGTCTTGGACATATTTTCTCAAAAAAGTAATTAAACCTTAGGTATATATTATTGGTTTAATATCTTAATATTTTAGATTTTGACACTTCCCACACCCCTGTAAAGGGGAATGTTGTTGTTGACACCCTTATCAAGAAATTTCCTTATCCAGATGTCTTAGAATCTACGAAGTAATTAAATATAATGGGAATATTTTCTTAGATGCACATATAAGAGACATAGGATGAGACACTTTTGATTCTTAATAGTTCTTAGTTGACACCATCTCTCTTAAAGTAGATTCTTCCTGGGAAGTAGCAGGATGATGAGTTTTAGGAAATCAGGGAATACCCATATGGGGGGGGGGGGAACTGTTACTATCCTATCTCTTCAGAATGGATCCTTTTATTCGGGAGTTGGGTTTTTATTCCAATATTATTTGGGAATATTATAATTAATGATTGTTATAGTTCATCATTTTCCATTCACCTTGCACTATAAAGATTTATTCTGACATGAATCATCAGTTCGGGTGGCTAAGAATGAAGTGTTACATCATTGATTTTGTGTCTCATTTCTATACCTACCAAAAAATTAAGGCCAATAACTAGAATCCTTCTTGTATAGGTCAACCACTTTCTATATAAATTTATAAATGGGGTGAAATATCTATATATTTCATTATAATCTTACAATAGACTTACCAAGTGAAGAACACTATATGGGCGGTGATTGATTGGTTGAATAAGTTTTAACACTTTATTTCAATTCAAGACATCACTAAAGTAGAGGATTTTGGAAAGTTGTAAGTGAATGAAATTGTGAGGTTTCATGGGGTTCTATCTGCTATCATTTTAGAAAGGGATCCTAGGTTTACTTGTTGGTTTCAGAAGGGTTTCCAGAGGGATATGGGGACTTAATTCAGGTTGAGTATGACTTACCATCTATAGATAGATGTAAAGATAAATAATGTTATCTAGATCCTATAGGATATGCTCTATACTCATGTTTTAGTTTTTATAGGATCATGGGATTTCCATATAGGTATGGTTGAGTTTTATTATAAAAATAGTTACCAGAAGTCTATCATAATGGACATTTTAGAATATTTATAAGTTATCCCTTATAAATATCCTCTTTGTTGGTCAGAGGTGAGTGAGGCTTCTCTTATGAGACCCAACATTTTCTATAATGTGTTGGTAAAGTTTCAAGTGTTTAATGAAATCCTAGATTTGAAAAAATTATTAAACATACCATTAATGGTGTCCTTTGTATTTATTAGTTGGTGACTGAGTTTTCATGATAGTTTTTCCTCATTTGGGTCACCGTCAACTTAGGAATAAGGTAAAATTGGATCCAATATACATTTGACTATTTGAAATAATTGAGTGGATTGGGAAGGTGTCTTATCTATTAGAATTATCATCCCAACTAACTACTATTCATGATTTATTCTACACATCTAATCTCAATAAATATCATCTTGATCATTCTAATGTCCTGAATTGGGAAGAGATTACTCTAGAGATAGATGTGTTTGTGGTTGAGGAAATGTTATAGATTGTTGATTCTCTATTTAAAGTATTCTTTTTAAAGTATATTCCATTGGTATTTGTGTTATGGTGGCATGGAATATATCCTCGTGAGATATGGGATTAGGAATCATTGACAAGGGAGTATTGGAATCATCTCTTTTTCGATCAAACATCGATGAATTAACATTATGGGGATAGAAAGTGATATGGTTAGGAGAATTGTCACATCCTGACATGAATTTTAGGTATGAATATTTTTTCAGACCATATATTTTTAAAATATTGGATTAGGTCATTTGAGGTTAAATTTTTTAGTTTTTATATTTTTCTGGACCTGTGCATGGTCAGTTCATAGTTTGGGTAAACTGTGTGGGACATACCAGGTAATTGTGCAACATATTTTAGAGTTCTAGATAAGGGCGCATGTTTGGCCCACCGTTAGTCTATATAGTATGACTTTATCCTCAAACTTTGAAACATAGGATAAATCCATTTGACATGGTTGGGGAATGTTTTGTTAAATTGAAAAAGCCAAACCATGTGGCTTTTCTAGTATCCTAGAAAAGGGCACACATTTGGTGCACAGTTTGTCAAACCATGATGCCAAACCATGTGGTGATATTAAATTAATATGATTTTTTATTTTTATACCTGATTCACCCTTGTTTCATATCATTATTCACCGAGTGGAATAAGTTCTCATCCTAGGAGAATCCTTTTAAAAAATTTGGAGATTCTTTCCCTCTTGGTAATTCATTTAGATGAATCTCTGGGTGTTGGTTTTAGATTTTTCAATGGTATGTGCCCCTTATTTTTAATTCTTCTTGGATATTAAAGACTAATTCTTTTATCCTTGAAAAAAAACTTGGACCAGGGTTGTTGATACTAGATATAAGGTTTGTGACATAATCTAATCTAGTTTCTTAAACATCCATTGTACAATTGGAAATCTTTTTCAGGATCATTGGTTGTCATTGTGTTTTCTTTAGGAATAATAAAGTCAAGTGTTTTATCTTATTTCCTTTATTCTATAAATAGATGAATTATAGATACATGTTTTGGAATTCATGGCTAAGGGTATTATTTTTTTATTCCTATATCCCTCTTCTTCCATTAGTGTGAGAATCCCATTGAAATTTTTATAATACCATGTGTAGTGGAGGGTTCTTTCATTTGAAGTCATCATTTTATGACGTATAAATGATCTCTAATTTTCTAAACCTATATTCTAAATTGTTAATGGAACTATATCTGATTTATCAAAATTTTTATGTAGTGGTTTTTGATATAAAATGGATTTCCCCTTTATATTTGATAAAGAAAGTTTGATTTCAAAGCACCATTGATTTTTTTCTTCAGAAATATGGTTTTCAAAGAAAGTTTTTTTATGTGAAAAAGTATTATTGAATTGTTTATTAAATTATGATAATAACTTTAATTTTTTTTATAATAACACCACATGCGATCATTGGGTACTTAGGTTGAGGTTTATTATTAGGATTTTCCATTAATTAGTATGTGGAATCACACATTAGGGAATTCCTATACTCCTTTGGTGGGAATTTTGGGTATTGGTTCACATGAAATATTAGGTGGGAAATATAGATCAAGGTATTCCTTTTCTCCTATGGAAATAATTATGGGGATAGTTTTAGTGTGCACTAGTCATGATTAATGATTTTACAAGAAACTTTGATAGCCTAGCCCTATACTATCCTAGAGGAACTTTCCATTGTTATTTGGTTTTAAAATGGATTTACTATGCATAATTCGGAAATGATAAATGGTTTTATTAAAATAGACTTGAAAAATGTTTATGAGGAAATATTTATACACTATTTAAAATGGATAATTTCCATATTTTATATTAAATTGTGTAAATTTGTACATCATCCCTTGTTTTCTTTTAAAATTATAATATTTGGATTATTTTGAAATGGGTACTTATAGAACACTTTGTGGGATCCCACTTGGATTGTTGTGATCACACCCTATATATACCCTTAGGTGTGTGTTGACCTTGTCTTTTATGATGTAGGAAAGGGAAAGGAATTATAATGATGTAGAAGGTTATCATGGTTAGTTGGGCTTGGGTATCTAGTGATAAAATGTTGGGTTATTACCCAAAAAACACAAGGATATAGTGGTCATTATCTTTTATACTTTGGGATTTATTCCTAGATCATGTAATTGGTTTTTGGATTGTTTTCTTTTGTTGTATGACTACTGCAGTCTGAAACTACCTATGGAATATTATTATGGTCATTATTTCTTTATATATATATGTATATTCCATGTTATTTGTTACTTATGGTTGGGATAAATTGTTCCCATAATTTTTTGAGGTTTGAGTACATTTCATTACCCCATGGGGATTAATAATTCCCTTTGGGTCTTGTTGTGAATCAGTCCAGATCCTTGTTTGATGGGTCATCTGAACCTATTCATGGAATTGCTTATATTTTACTAAATTCCAATTTATTCTTTTTTTATTTTAACCCATTGGGACTTTCATCCACTGTAACCTGTTAATACTGATTTATATTTTGTTTTTTATCTTAGTACACACCTATATGAATTGCAGTATGGAATATAAAGTAGGGAACATGTGTTTTCACAAGGTTCATACATTCTTAGGAATCCTAATCCTTATTATTCTTGGGATGTACAAGTCATAAATCTAATATTATAATATTACCATTAATTTATAGTGGTTTAACTAGGGATAATCCTAAAACCACTACTTCCATATTACATAGGAAATGGTTTACAATAATACATAGTGTAATGTTCACTATATTATACAAGTGAATTGTACTTCCTTTAGAAGGTTCTTTATACTATCATATCACCACATCTATTTAGAAACCACCAACCTTTTTAAATTAGATCAAAATCTATTTAATTATGGATCTACACTCACAAATATGATCCTCTTCCTCAATAATAGTCTTCCCATACTTTAAATTCTTCAATAACAAAACATACATCTCAATATATATTTTCTTCACGACTTCCACTTCTTATTCAGAAATAGTTTTTTAATATTATATCACATAACATATAAGAAATTAGATTGATATTATATAATATATGGAATTCATTTCATATCATCCTTTATCTTAGTTTTCCATGAACCATGACCCCCTAAATTACATGGTGAATAAATGCTAAAATAATATGGTATGTTCTTGCTCAATGCATATAGACTCTTGTGAATCTGATTCTATTTACTTCTTCGTAGAGAAGTAAATTATTATCCATTATCCACTCCTATTTTATTATTTTTCTACAATTCTGATACACATTAGGTTGTTCTTAATAGTGTAGTGTCAACTTCCTCTTCTTCTTCATTGTTAGGTTTCTCCTGGATTATACTCTTCTCACTCAATAGTTCTTTTTTTTTCTCATAGAGATAGATCACACACTTATTTCTTATTTTAAGACATTTTCCATTTCTATAATATTTTTATATACATGATACTTATTATTTATGTGTCGTTTATTATTTATATAAAATATAAATATTATAGAGATATCATGTAATAAAAACATGTTCCTTTTTACAAACCTAATAACCCTCTTAATATTATCCTCAACTGCTATAATGACTTATATTTTTCCACAGATTTATTTTAATAAATTAATTTGGAAAATTATGAGACCATGTGCTGAGACAACACTAGATTCTGAGAGATAGTGTTCCTAGAATAAATTTTTGAATAAAGTTTCATTTTTAATTAAAAATGCTTATTGACTATCTTTGAACATTAATAACTTCTAAAAAGGTGACTAGATCAAGAATCTGAGGGCATTATTGTGTCCTAAACAATGAATTTACTTTAAGTGGGGCCTAACATCATCCAACATGGGCCAGACAAAAAAGTTAGATTTCGGATGTAGCCATCATTAAATAGTTTTAAAAAAATATTATAATGAATTAGCATATTTTGGTTTCCTTTTTTTAAACCTAGAGTCGGGTTTCTAGTATTATAAATCAATACCCTAGAAATTCCTTGAGAGATCTTGAGAGAATAAACTTATAAAAAGGGCATTGAATAATGATGACAGATTGACGCCCTCTCGAATCAAATATAGATGATTGAGAGAATTATTCAGCAGGTCATAAATGATGACAAATTCTCCCACCATAAATGAATGATCCAATCCCAAGTAGGGTTTTGTTTTCTTTGTGATTACTTCCCCATTCTTGAATTTGATGATGAATGTGGACTAACCCATGAACATGTTGATTCATGGTTCGATCGTCTCTGCGGGATGGGTTAAACTTGTGGGGATTTAATGGGAGTTGATCTCTGTGATTTGTTGTTCCTCATTAAACCTTCTAACAAGGAAACATTTGTGCCAATATGAACAAATCCTATGATCTGTCCTTCATGCATTCATTGTTTATTCTTCTCCCCTACTATTTCTTCACGTCTTTGTGGCTTATGAACTAGAGATCATTTTCCCTTCGATCCATGGAACAATGAATCAAGATCGATGATCCGAATCTGTGACGACACCAGGGTGGTGCAACAATAAAGGAACAACACATCGGTGGTGACCCACAATCTAGGTGTGACAGTAGTGGTGGATTGACCTGTGGTAGGAGGCCGTGGGTGGATGTAGGTAGGGCCGTCATCTCGACAGAGGATGATGGGAATACCCGCAACAGGAAGACATGGGTTTTGGTGGTTCCAGGCGGTCGTTGGATCAACAACCGGAGGTGGAGGGGCCCATGATGGTGCAGCCACGGGTGGTGCATAGGGGCCACATCCCGGAGGGATATGGCAGTAGTGAACAACCATCGATGGAGGCCACAAATTTGGGGAGACACGACTCACCGGAGCCACGTTGGTCAAAGAATGGATCCAAAACAGAGCTGCAGGATCTTCTGGTCACACATACCGGCCACACTATGTGGTCCGGCCGTGTTGACTGGAGGCAACACATGCGGTTGAGCCACATGTTGGGGAGATGGGGGCCATGGCCATATTGGGTCGCGGCTAGAAAAGAATGCCAGACCACTGAATTCAGGATGGACCACAATAGCTGGGCTGCCCTTGTAGCCTAGAGGGATATAACCACGGCTTAGTGGGCTAGACCCACGGCCCAGTGGGCCAGGTAAAGTAGGTTCAACCAATTTGGACTGAGGACGAACCCAACCAAACCCCTTTTTACAGAAATCCTTGTAAGTTTTAAACCTTATGTTTTTTTGATGATCCGTCTATGGCATTGGGACCCTTTCGATGAGTCATCCCTTTTAAAATTTCTTTGTGAGACCTTAGTGAAGGCTAGTGTAGGTGTATAGGTTTTCCCCATTGGTCTTTTCTTTAATAGTTTGGTACAACATTGCATAACATTCCCCTCGAGAGACAGAGACCCAAATAGAGTTATGGAATCCTCCTTAGGAAAATAGTGATACTATATCACCCCTGATGGAGTTTGTTGGGTATTGACGTGACCTACGAGAGAAGGGTGTTAACCAACCATCTAGGGGGCTGTATCAGTAGGGTACATGGTATTCTTTTGAATACCCTATGTTACGAGATGTATCGGTAGGGTTCGTGGTATTATCTAATAATAACCTATGTTGAGGGGTAATACATATTGGGTTCATGGTATTCTTTGATAGAATACCCTCTCTGTATAACATAATACTGAACAATGATGACATCAGGACTCAAGAAGAGATCCCTCTTAAAACAAGTAGGACCTGATCAAAATCCTGTGGCAGAAGTTTGGTTGTGACTTATCCTTTCTACCTTATGACCGGTATTTGAGTATACTTGTATATCATTGGTATAAATATGGGCGTATACTTTTTTAGATCTGACTATTAATTATTTTTGTGGTTTTTTCCTTTTTAGTTTTGGGGTGTCCTATTGAGTACTATTTTACTCACCCCTGCATGGGCTTTTACTGCACATGTCATGTCTTGTGTAGATGATTGATATTTCAAACAAGTCCTAGGTGGAGCAGGACTACGACCAGGAAAAAATGATGCTTTATGAGATTAGACAGACTGAGGTGTTTTTAGAAGATTTCTACTACAGCTTCCGTACCCTTGTTTGTAGGTCAGAATTTTCAGTTGTATTTATTTTGTTGGAATTGTATTCTGGCCAGTTTAACTTCCAGTACATTACATTATTGTTATAATCTATGGTTGTTTCTTAGTGTATTAATTCATGGTGGTATGTGTTTTATCTATTTTTATCTTCATGACTCAGATATGTGTTTGTGTAAAGGTACTCATGCGAAGGCCTCCCTTTTGTGAGATATGCCTACTCGGTGCTAGTCTCCAGCCCCTGGCTGATCCGAGGTAGAATTGGGGTAATCACAACACGATCCCTACTAGGACGGGTTATGAAAGACCGGTATCAGAGTGGGTCAGTTCAAAATTGAGACTAAGAGTCAGTTAGATTGGTTTGGGGAAATAGTGTTAAGTGTTTCAAGTATGGATTTTAGGCTAGGAAATCCAGTGTTGGTGCGATGGACGACATATCCATTCACTATGACTCTGGGTACCTTCTTTCCAACTTGGTACATGAAAACAATGGTTGTATGGAAATGAATGGAACATGTATCATATAGTATTAGGTTATGTTATCCATATCACTCTTGAGTAAGATCTCTAGATATGCTTAATTGACCACTGTTCATCTTGATCTGTTTTAGGATGCCTTTAAGCATCCAGCCAGCCAAGATCCCGATACACGATCCCAAGATTGATCCACTTAGAAATGAGGTGTTAGTCCAAGGGCCTATTCTATACATGGAACCCCTAGTGGTTTTCCTACTGTAGTACCACCCGTCGAGCATTAGTTTTTTCCAGCGCTATGGATAGAGGATGCACGCAGGATCAGTGCGCTACATGACTTCCATAGGTAGAGACCTCCTAGGTTCAGGGGTGAGACTTACCCCCAGGTAGCTGAGGATTGGTTGGAGTTGATTACTCATGTATTCCTCCATTTGAGCACACCATTCAGTCATATTATTGTATTAGTCATGATCTTTCTACAAGTATCATTGGGATGGTGGTGGAGCTTAGTGATCTGGACACATGATAAGACTAATCTCTCTTGGGATGACTTTTAGTGGCTCTTTAGGGAGGAGTTCTTTATGGCGACCTTGTGTTTAGTACACATCCAGAAGATTTTATATCTTCTTTAAGGAAACCAAACAGTAGTGGAGTACTTGGTAATGCTTACTGGGCTTTCTCTCTACTCCATAGATATGATACAAGACCCATTCTCCAGGGCTCGAGATTTTGAGTAGGGACTAGGTCAAGAGATCAAGGAATCCATTGTGTCTCTTAGAATCCTTACTCAGATTGGGGTGATGGAGTGAGCACTACTTGTGGAGATCTTCCTGGAGGAATAGGTTCCAGCTATGGGAGATACTGGTAAAAACTAGGTTTCAGAGTCCTCATTAGTGGGTAGCATGAAGTAGATGAATGGGACCAAGTGGACCAGGTCATTTAGGAGACAAACCCAAGATACGAGATTAGTGGTGTGATGCTCCTATTGTAGAGTGGAATAGATGAAGTATAAATTTTGTTTTACATGTGGTTGTCAGGGAATCGTAGCTCGTGATTACTCGACACACCATGCAAATGATTAGTACGGTGGAGGGACCACTGAGGCAGAGGTAGAGGGTCATGAAGGGTGTTCCACTGGGTAAAAGACATGGAAAAGGAAAAGGTAGAGTAGCCGGGTGGTGTATGGAGGTTCTAGGTACTACCTCCACCTGCCCCATGTGGTCCAACATTGGCTCAGGGAGCCATTGGATAGGGGCGAGGCTAGCTTCAGGCTATGGAAGCTTGCGACCCTGAATCTCCAGAGATGATTAAAGGTACGATCTATATCTTCTCTATCCTAGATTTATTTCTTGTAGACACAGGTTCTAGTTATTATTATTTTTATACATAACTTGTTCAGATCTTGTAGATTTCGGTGGATCCATTGGCTCGATCCTTATGTGTAGAGACTCATATGGGAGGGGACTCGATGATCACACATTGGTTCTGGTATTGTGAGATTAATCTTGTAGGTGAGAGCTTCAGCTAGGATCTCCTAGTAGCAGCATCGAGGACTTATAACACCATTCTGGGCATGGACTGGTTGTCCACAGTCCATGCATAGAATTACTATTTTATACGCAGAGTGCAGTATGTCCGTAGAGATGAGACCAGATTTTCCTTTACCAGAAAAAAGGAAATTCATGCAGTATAGGATTGACTTTATTAGAAGAGGGTGTACCAGATCACTTACCATTTAGCTAGCCTCACCCTCTGTGTGGTGGAGGAGAGTAGTCCCTAGATTCCTATAGTGGTGGAAAATTATGAAAATTTCTTCCCAAAAAAATGTTCTAGGATTACCCCCTCATAGGGAGGCTGACTTCTGCATTGATCTATACCCCAGGACAACACTGATATCCACACCCGTAGACTAGATGGCTCCTGTGGAGGTTTGGGAGTTGATGGTAAAGCTATAGGATTTTTAGATGAAGGTCTTCTTGAGGCCCAACATCACTCCCTAGGTGGCCCTAGTGTTGTTTTCCAATAAGGTAGATGGGAGTTTGAGGCTATGTGTATAATTTAGACACCAAAATCAGGTGACTATGAATAACACGTATCTGATGCCAAGAATTGATGACCTCTTCGACTAATTGAAAGAAAAAGGCTGTTCTCGAATATATACCTGATATCTTGATATCATCATCTTCGTGCACGAGACAAGGATGTACCAAAGATGACCTTCAATAGTTGGTATGCCCACTATGAGTACTTGGTTATGCATTTCAGCATAACTAATGATCTAGAAGTGTTTATGGGACTCATGAACATGATCTTAGAGCCATACCTTGACTGGTTCGTCATGGTCTTCATTGATGTCATTATAGTGTAGTTGGTATCCAAGGTGGAGCTCGCGATTCACCAGATGATTATTTTGGAAAATCTCGAAGAGCACCAACTTTAAGGGAAGATATTAAAGTGTTAGTTCTAGATTTAGGATATCCACTTTCTAGGATATGTCATTTTAGAGGCTAGATTTGTGATGGATCTTGTGAAGATTGAGGTGTTACTTTCTTGGTTGTCACCCATGAGTGTGACTGAGGTGAGGAGTTTTCTGGGTTTGTATGGGTACTATCAGAGGTCTGTGCCTAACTTTTCCAGGGTATAAACACCTTGGAAAGCTTTGACATGGAACAAATCACCCATTGTGTGGACAGAAAAGTGCCTGTAGTGTTTCTAGGAGTTGATATGGAGGTTGAATAGTGCTCCTATATTTAGACTACCAGGGGAGGGTGTCGGGTATGTAGTAATCTTCGATACATTAGGGTATGGGCTCAGATGTGTCCTAATGCAGGGGTAAGTAGTGATTGCCTATGACTAGCATCAGTTGAGGCAACATGACCATAACTACACGAACCATGATCTTGAGCTAGTAGCAATAGTCTTCTCACTGAATATGTGGAGGAATTACTTGATGGTGGATCTATTTATTGTCTATTTTGACCACAATAGACTCAAGTACATATTTTCTCATAGGGACCTAAACTTGAGACTGAGGTGGTGTCTAGAGTTCCTCCAAGACTATGACTTCGAGATTGTTTATACTCTTGAGAAGGGAAACTTGGTGAAATACACCCTCAACAAGAGGTACAAATTATAGTTGCTTAGTGAGGCTTCAGAGTAGTGGTTCATGTTGCAGATATCCTTTGTGGATGATAGTGTATCAAATTACCTATATTCAATGATTTTTCACTATCCATTCTTTCAGTGAGTCTGAAAGGAACAACTTGGGGATATTGACTACGAGTCCTGATGTGCTCAGTTTTCCATAGGGCAGGCCATTGATGGATATTAAGTAGGTGGGGAGCATATCATTCTCTTCAAAGGGTGAACCTTTGTGTTATTAGAATTTTTAGAAGGGGTTATGAGGGAGTTCCACACATACCCCTTGGTGGTACATCAATGTGTGGTGAAGATGTACTAGGACCTTCGACTCCAGTTCTGGTGGCCAAGGATGAAGAAGGAAGTGGTAGAGTTCATTTCTCAGTACCTCACTTGTCAGTAAGTAAAGGTAGAGCACCGTGTTCCAGCAGGCTTGACTCAAACACTCAAGGTGACGGAGTGGAAGTGGGATGAGCTATCAATGGACTTTGTGATTGGTTTACCATGCAAATTATAGGGTCATGATACCATCTGGGTGATTGTTTACTGACTAAAAAATTCATCCCACTTCCAACCCATTTGGGAGCAGGGTTCTGGAGGGAACTTGGGACACCTATACATTCAAAAGATAGTTCGACTTCATGGGGTTACTTTGGTGATAGTTTCAGATAGTGATTCTCAATTCACTTCTTGGTTGTGGAAGGTTTTTCAGGATGATTTTGGGACTCAATTGCGGTTGAGCACAGATTTTCATCCCCATATGTATGGTCAGATGAAGGGGACTATCCAGGTGCTAGAGGGTATGATTAGTGCCTATATATTGGACTTTTTTAGTTCGGAGGACCACTTACCTCTGGTGGAGTATGAATACAACAATATCTACCACTCCACCATTAGTATGGAACCATTTGAAGCCTTGTACAGTCAACCATACATATCACTATTATGCTGGACTGACCCAAGGGAGTCAACACTTGTGGGCTTAGAGTTGGTGTGAGATACCTCTACGAAGGTGTAGATCCTTAAGGAGTGGATGAGGACTGCACAGAGCCTACAAAAGTTGTATGATAATAGAAGACAAATTCCATTGGAGTTCGAGGTGGGATACCATATTTATTTCAGGTATCACCTCGACAGGGTTTATGGAGATTTGGACAGGTCAAAAAGTTTTCTCCGAGGTTCATCAGCACCTTTCAGATTCTAAGAATAGTTAGAGAGGTGGTGTAACTCATAGCTCTACCCCTATGGTTGCATTGGGTGCATGATGTCTTTCACATGTTGTAACTGAGAAGGTACATGCATGACCCATCACATGTTGTTGACTAGGGTGATCCAGACATTGATGATGGGGAGACATTTGTAGAGTTCCTAGTGGAGATAGAGAATTGACCGGGGCATACAATTCATGGGAGTTTAATTCCTCTAGTGCATGTTCAGTGGTATCATGGGAACCTCCAGGAGAGCACTTTGGAGTGGGAGGCTTAGATGAATTCTTAGGACCCTCATATATTTTTTGGGTAGCCCTTGTTTTGGATTTTGGGGACGTAAATCCCTAAGGTGGGTAGAATTTAATGACTCATATTTTCCTCCAATTTATTTTAAAAAATTAATTGAGAAAATTTTGAGACTTTTCACTGAGATGACATGAGATTTCAAGACCCGGTATTCCCAGAATAAATTTTTGAATAAAATTTAGTTTTGAATTAAAAACACTTTCTGGATAACATTGAAATATAATTACTTATAAACAGGTTTATGGATCGACAATCTGAGGGAATTGTTGAATTCAGAACAATGAATTTACCTTAGGTGGTCTCTAACATCATTCGTCATGTTCTAGATGAAAAAGTTAGATTTTGGATGTAACCATCATTAAATATTTTAATAAAAATATTTTAATGACACAAAAAATTTTGGTTTCATTTTTTCTAAAACTAGAGGAAGGGCTCCAGGGTCAGAATTCACAACCCTATAAATTACCTTAGATCTATTGAGATAAGAATCTTCTGAAGGAGGCATTAAATAATGATGATGGATCGATGCTATATCAAATCAAGGATCAAAGATCGAGATCATTCTTTAGTAGATCATCAATGAAAATGAGTTCTCCCTCTATCAAAGAATGATACAATCCCTGGTAGGGCATTTTTTTCTTTTTGATTCCTACCCCATTCTTGAATTTGATGAAGAACGCGAACCAATCCATGAACATGTTGATTTGCAGTTCAATCGTCCGTGCAGAATGGGTCAAACTTGTGAGGACTTAATGGGAGTTGATATAGGTGATTTTTTGTTCCTTGTTAAAACTTCTAACAAGGAAAAATACAAGCAGAAAAGAATAGTGGATATGTTCCTTCCTTCAGGCATTCTTCTCCCCCTCTATTTCTTTTAATCTTTGCAGCTTATGAATGAGCGATTATTGGGCTTTCGATCTATGACGTAAAAACCCAAGACCAAAGATCTGAACCCATGATGACACCAGGGTGGTGTGATGATGAAGGAATGAAACATCGAAGGTGACCCGTGTTATAGGTGGTACCACAACTAGGTCAGACCATTGATGGTAGAGCAATCTAGACCATCGAATGTGGGCCAGACTAGAATAGCTGGGCCCATGGCCTAGCGGGCCGAGTTGGTCTGACCGAGTTGGACTGGGCTTGGACCCAACCTGCCCCCTATTTACAAAACTCCCAACATATTTCAAACCATAAGTCCATTTTATGATCCATCTATGGATTTGGTACTCTTGTGATGAGGTAATCCTTTTGAGATGGATTTGTGAGACCTTAGTGAGGGCCATTGTAGGTGCATATCTTTCCCCCTTGGACCTTTACTTGAGGGTTTGGTACAACATTCATTAGAAACACCCTCGAGTGATAGAGTCATGGATAGAGTTATGGAATAATCATTGCAACTAGTTTGATACTCTATCACCCCTAATGGATTTTGTTGGGTATTGACGTGACCTGCGAGTGAAGGGCGTTAACCCTCCATCTAGCAGGCTGTATCAGGAGGGTTCATGGAATTCTTCGTAATACCCTTTGTTACTAAACACATCGATAAGATTTTTAGTGTTCTCTAAGAATCCCCATACACTACAGGGTAATATATATTGGGTTCATAGTATTCTATGAGGTAATCCCCTCTCTGTATAAAATAATCTTGACCAGCCATGGCATCAAGACTCAAGGAGAAAATCCTCCCAAAATGAGTATGCCTCAAGCAGAATCCTATGGTGGAAGTTTGGCTGTGACTTATCCTTTCTTTCCTATGATTGTTATTCGAGTATATCTCGATATACTTGGTATATGTATTGGCGTATAAATTTGTAGAGCTGACTGTGCATTCTTTTTTTGGTTTTCCTTTATGGTTTCAGGGTGTCTTACTGAGTACTGTTTTACTCAACCCTGCACGGTCTTTTCCTACATGTGCCATTTCTTGTGTAGACGACTAATGTTTTAACAGAGTCCAAGGAATAATAGGACCAGGACCAGGACTAGACAATTCCTTGTGAGATCTTATGGAATAAGGTTTTTCTAGACGCATTGTACTATGGATTTAGTAACCTTGTTTGTAGATCAGACATTGAAGTTTTATTTCTTTTGTTGGGCTTGTATTCTGGACCAGTTTACCTTCCAATACTTTACTTTATTATTATAATATGTGGTTGGTTCTTAGTGTATGCATGCATGGTGGTTATTGTTTCATCTTTTTTTTAACTTTTTGGCATGAAGACATGTGCGTGTAAACATGTACTTTAGAAATGTTCTCCCTTTTGTGAGATATGCCTACTCGGTGCTAGTCTATATCCCTTGGCCTATCAATGGTGGTCTTGGGGTAGTCAAGACATGGGACCCACTAGGATGGGTTGTGAAAACTGCTATCATTGGTGAAATGTTATCAATAACCTTTTATTTTATTTTTCTCTCCTATTTATCACTCTCAGTGGAATTGGTATTCTTGAAACATCTAGTATCCTCAAGGTATTATTCCTTAAAACATTTTTATAATAGATATATACATACAATCTTTAAAATGATATAAAAATATAGAAACAATAATAGGTTTGGCATGAAATATTTATTCAAAACATGCATTCTTCAATAAGAAACCTATATAGATTCCAGATGAATCTATTAAAATTTTATTTAAACTCATCTTAATATTAATCATATTATTTTTCATGAATAAAAATTATATTTGTGATATTTAATTCATTTAAGCACAAAAAAATCATCAAACCATTTTTATCTGCATTATTATTGAAAATAGAATAAATCTATTTCATCTTAAAATATCATCTTAGCCTTGATATCCTTTTATAGAGATTGATGATTAAATTAACCATCCACCTTACTTAAATCATAAATAATTTAGTGATTTTTAAGTCACTAAAGTTCAAAAATGGAATCATCTAAATATATTTATTTAGAATAATCAATTTCAAATTCTTAGTTTTTCATAATGTAAAATATCTTACAATGTTATCATGTCATATGAGATGAGGGCATCTTAAAAAACATTGGTGTCTTTTGGAAACCCAATGTATTATGAAATTATATTTCATAAAAATTAGCATTTCAAATAATATATTCATATATTATGAAACCATCCTTTCATATCTTATGAGGATATGACATCTTATGATCCGAGGCTATCTTATGAAGTCCCCAAATCATATGTGATTAGTCTGTCTTACAAAGTCATAATAATTTACAAAGTGTACTTTTATCTTATGATGGATTTTTATCTCATGAATATGTGTCTTATAAACTCCATTTTGTCTTAAATAATCAACTATGATACAAAATCACTTGTATCATATGAAATGGAAACATATTACATATCTATGGATTCATACACGATTATAAAATATTACAAATTCAATCTATCTTATGAAAATGGAGAATATATTACAAAAAAGACTATTATCTTACAATAGAAACGTATATTATGAAATTTCATAATATCTGAAACTTTTTAAAAAATACATAATTATTTAAATTAATTTATGACCACTTCAAAGAAACTACTAGCCTTCTCAAAATCTTAAAAGAACATAAGAGTAGCTTGAAATAATTCTCTATTTTTTTTAAATAATTACAAGATACTTTTAGTTAATTTTCAATGTCTTTAATAACATGTACACTCAAGATATATTATTTTGATATTTGACTACCTTTTACATTTAAACCTTCAAATAAGCCTTCATAAACCTTCATCCATAAGTATTTTCTTAGTGATTTCATCTGCCGGTATTCTAATGACTCTATGGATGGTTTCTCAAATACCTAATCAATATTCATGCAAAATTTGGAACTATTTTAATCCTTTTGAATAAAAATTTACAAGCTATTGAGAATAGTATTGAAACCAACATCTTAAAACTCCTATAAAATTACATGTTACTATTATAGATATTACTTCAAACTTTATACTTGTATTTAAATTTAGGATCAACTAAGAAATCATATGATGGTTTATCTTTTTCAATTTATTCATCCTGGAATCAACATACTTTACCCATAAAATTTATGGCCATTATATTCTTTCTCATTGGGTGGATCCTCACTCTATCACCAATTAAATCTCATTAACCTATTGAAATTATTTTTGACAACAAATACAACCAACACGCCTTAAGTCACTTCACAAGGATATCACAACTATCCTAAGATCACATTTTATACCATTTCCATAGAGTGTTTCAATATTATTACTATTGTATAATAATTTCAATAACTCAACATACATGTTTAGATGTCGTACCTAATTTATTTTTCTCTTATATAGAGAGTTCCTAATCAAGGTCAACCTAGATAACAAAGAGGGTACCTAAAAAGAAATATAGTAATTGATTTTATTATGGAATGATGTGTTGGTAACCCAGATCGATGGTGAATTATTCTATAAATCCTATTAATCTTATTGGTTTATACACCAATTCTATATCTTAAAAAAATTACACTCTTTGGATTCATTATGTTTAAATTTTTTCAAATGATCGAAAACAATCACTCTAATTTTTTCCTAGTGCTTGTCAGTCTGAGATGGAAACAATGATACTATTATAGTTTTGGGTGATCAGTATACATGATGATTCATGGATTTGGAAAAAACTACTTTTTTAGTTTCTATGATTAATCTAAAATAGGAATATATAATAAAATATAATATTCTTACCAAAATACAATTTTAAAGGACATATTTCCCCAATGGATAAAATAACTATCTCATAGAGTGAGGTAATATATCGGGGATGAGAGTGTTGAGGTACCCATGGTGATTGGATCTATTAGGAGAACATAAATAAATAAAATTTACCACTAGATAGCCACCCATGTTTCCTATAAAACAGTAATAGATCCTTGTCCAGAGAAAGAAGAGATTCGACTACTCATAGAAGAAGCTATATTTTTAGTATATGAAAATCAACAAGTATAATGATAGGTTCAGTTATTAATTATAGAGGTTAAAGCATTAAATCATTTTAGCGATGAGTTGAGATCTTTATCCAGTTTAATGTATAAAAATCCTTCTATGTCCAATAGTGACCAATATCTAGTGGACTAGAAAAGGTGGAATAGTTATAGGGATGATATCTCAATAAAATATTTTTGGGATACTATCCAGTTATAGGTGTATCTCCTAAGGATTAGGAATACTTTTTTTATATATAAATTTAACTCCATGATCACCAAAATTATATTTTGGGATATGTCCATGAGATAGAAGTAGTGAAAATATAATTTTGAACTCTTATTAACCAAGAGGTTTTTCCTTATCCTAAGAGATCCAACCATCTCAAACCTTAAAGAGTCTCTTAGCTCTCAAAAAGAATTTGAATCAAAATAGTGATATGAATCATTATAGGAAGAAGTGCTTACATATCTTTCTCAACATATGTTTCCATATACAATCCATCATTCTCTATTAATCCCTCTTTAATATAATAAGATTCTAAATTTACATGGGTGGGAATTTGATTGAGGTCATGTTTTTCACTTAAGAGGATGTCAACCCCATGTGTACACCTAGCCATAATTGGGAGATAAAGGATTTATTAGTAGATCTATTGGGGAAATTTCTATTATTCATCTAGGAAATATTATATGATCTAATTTCAGAAAATGATGTCCAATTCCATGAGAATGAAGATAAAATTGCCCCCCCTATGTTCTAACTTTACATGTGAGTTTTAAACTAATATTTTATTTTAATAATAAATATTCAGAAATTACTTCTTGTTTTTTATATAATTTTTAGGGATATAATGTCTATTGTTGAAAAAATTCCTCATCATAGAGAAACCTTTGAATTTTGACACTTCTATATTATTAGGGTCTTTAAATAGTAGTAACTCAAATATTTAATTGGATATATTCATATAATTTTGAGTTTATACTCACGTGATTATTTTACCTGTATGAATATTTGGAATTACTTATAAACCTCATAATGGATCCAAGTCACTTTTTAGTCTTTTTTAAAGAAACTGATTAGGATTAGAGTGAATCAACTATCTCCTTTCTAGTTAAAAAATTTGTGGAAGTTTATATAAATTTGACCACCAACTTTAAAGGTCTTGGTGAGGAATAAAAACATGAAATTTTATCCCATTAACCACCCATATATGAATAAAATGAAAACATAGATCCTTTAGTTGAGTATAAAAATAAAACCACATATCATGTCTGTATAGTTGCAAATATGAAAGTGGCCACGAACCACTCTAATATGTAAAAAATATCTACTACACCATAAAATATAATTCTAACATCTACACCACCTTCAATGATTCCCTGATAGATATGTGAGGGTTTATTATCATTGGAATAAAGAAAATGTAATATAAAAATTCTAAATTTTTTATTTCTATTAGGATATTAGTTGCATAATATGAGTCTACACCTAGGGATGAATCAAAGTCAGATCAAGATGGGGTTTTTTTTTATTTTAGGTGACTAGGTGAAAGACATGGAATAACATCCATCATTTGATTACCAATAATTCTATTGGAATCTTAATAAATTAGATAGTATGAATTTGGAAATAATTTATAAATATTATAGTCAATTACTTTATATAACATTCCATTTATATGGGAAACTAGGTAGTACCAAACATGCATGAATTAATGGAGCTGTGGAAGGTGGACCATGATAAGGAAAATTCAATAACCTATTTTAGTAAGACATTAGAATTGACTCTTAAAGGGATCAAATAAAAAAGGAGGTGTTTCAGCTCTAGACTATTGTTTCTAAGATGGATGTAGTTGTACAATGACTAGAATGCCAAATGGAGGATTATGAAGATGAAACTGCAGAGTGTTCCTTGAAGATGGAAACTTCTACATAGAAAATGTACACCTTAGAGGAAAAGTTTGATCAACTGTAACTAAAGTAACATTGATATAAACTGTGGTGTGATAGGGAGAAATTCACAGGCTTGTATTAGCTATAACGAGATAGGTGAAAAAAGAGAAAAAATAAATAATAATAAATAAGAATCAAATGAAGAAAAATATGAAGAACTCCCCTAGGAATTGTTGATCCTATGGGGATGAGGTATAACCCTCCCGATAAACTTCTGATAAAAGAAAAATAATATATAAATACCCCTATAGGTAGTCCTCCTTTATTTAGTTCTAGGAAATACCTACAATAACCCTAAATTACTCCTAACTACAATATATATAATTTATAACAACGCCCATGAAATTTACAATCACTCCCACACTTAGATGTACCTCTCCAGACACCACCAATTATGCAACATCCTAAAACCAAGTTTCAACCTTGGACATAACAACATAATCTATAACATATGAGTTCTAGGTATGTTCTAGTCTCCATAACCCAATTTCCCATTATTTCTCCTCCTTGAATAACTACCTTTTCTTCATGGTGATAATATTGGAATATATCCTCAAGGAAAAAATAAGTTCCAATATACATTTTAGAAGTCCTCCATTTGGTTTTTAGTTTTTAATTTTTTCTTCAATAGTTGAATCAATCTAAAATTTACAACCTTCAATAATTCTATTTTCATTAATTCTGGGATTTTTGTTTATGATTATTGATTTAGGAGGGTTTTCCACTTCATTATAATCTCTTTATATCTTAAATTTTCATAATATTTCCCAATTATAACCATGAAAGTCAATAAATAGCACCCTAATACTTTTTATTCATTAAGCTAACCTCAAATAGATCAATTAAAACATAAAGAAACTTCAACTTCAAGTCTAATGAACTATCAATAACTATATATAGATTTGTTTCTTCCTAGGAATTCACCTCTAACAATGAAAAAAATCCACTTTTTCCTTCCCACTTAAGTACTAGGGGGAAGAAACCATTATTCCATTGATGAGTTAGATTTCGTTGTATAATATTCAGGTGATTGTAATGACAATAATTGAACAATGTAAGAAAAATTATTCAAGAACTTTTATATCTAAGGGAGGAAATAAATAGTGCTCTAATCAAGAATTCCAATGTCCTGAATCCCAATGTTTTCCTTTTATATTGATAAAAATTCTTAAATAATTATAGATAAATTATTGGTATTTTTTACTAGTAGTTATAGAGAATAATTTACTACCAATTTAATAACATAGGTAAGCTTGAGTGCAATGTTTAATTTATTTAGTATATAAATCCTTTGTGAAGTGATAGAAAAACTCCTTTAACCAAATTATCTTCACCATCACACCAAACATGCACTTGAAGTCTGGAACACTGAATAGGTACTTTTCCTCAAAGAAAACACTAATAGTGAATTTTACCCAATAACAGGTTCCTATTGATTTTAATCCCAAGTAATAATTCCACATCTTTAAGGGTAATCTTCATTTCACCATCATAAAAATGTAATTTTTTTTTTCTCACCTCCACCTCTCAACTAATTCAAAAATGAGAGGATTCTAAAAATAATAGTAATAATTAATCTAGAGTACCCAAATCCATCCATTTATACTAATTTGATATGTTTTTCTATTAATATTTATTGATCAATATTTTAAGTATTCTAAAAAAACTAAGTGAACCACTCACATTTTTTTATAAACAATTATTCTGAGTTTTTTTCATTCTCATAGAGAACTAAATCATATGATATAAAAGGACTACCTGAATAAAGGTATATATTTTATAATATTTTTATTTTAATTTATATCTTAGAAGTACATTGGTAAATAAAGTTTTGTGTCAAAGTCTCTCCAAGGGAAATTTTTACACCATAGCATGTTCCAAAAATAAAGGGAGGAAACCAAGGGCTAAGAGAATCACCAGGACTAGAAAAAACATGCATATTTGAAATGTTATCTACTAAATATTTAATAACTAAAAATAAATGATACTAATTTTTGTGTGATGATTACTATACCTCTATATCCTCTATATATACCCTAAAGAACAAATATATAACCACTATTGAATGGCATACATCACCCGTAACAATAGAAAAATTTAGTATCATCCCTTTGGAAACTAAAATAATGATTTTTTGAAATTGGAATTTCATTCTTGTTTACATTTATCACATGATATAATGCATGATGAACTACATCCTAAACCGATTGAGTAATTTTTAACAGAAAAAACTATATGTTCTATTATAGTCATACGTCATTCAATTCTATGGGTTATTTAATAAGAAATATTTTCTATTTCTCTATACTATATACCTGAAAACACAGACCAAGATCTAAATTTAACTCATATATAGTTTTAACCACACTAAGAAATTCCTCTATAAAAACATCTTGAGAAGGTATATATTACACTTCACTAAATTTTCCATGACTTGAAATCACTACCACCATATTCATTTCTGTTGAAGAATAAATGTTAAACTGAAGAACATAAAACTCAATAGATTCCCATACTTTCACTAGAAAAACCAATGACATATTTCACTTATGATGTTCAAATATTCTAGATTCTAGATCCTATACACATGTAAAAGGTTTACAATTTTATTTATATTTTGAGAAATATGTATCATATTAGACAGAAGAAGCTATAAATTCTTTTGTTACCTCACTTCAATAACTACGAATCAACTCCTATTTGAGTTGCGTATAGGTAAGATCAGATTGATTTTCCAACAAAAAATTAAACAAAAGTATAATTGGACATTAATTTCTCAATCATACCTTAATAACATCATATATTCTATCTTTTAGTGGAATGAGAAATTAAACACTACTTCCATTATCCAGATATCAGGATCCTCCCCAGAAAAAACCTATATCATCACTCACCTGGATATTATCCATAAATCCTCTAGAATATTAGTGGAAATTTACATTCATTTCATGACATATAACATCTGAATCTATATTAACTGTATCTAAACATCTCAATTGATACATGGTCATAAGATGATAAAAAATCTTTAGTTCTCTTGGTTTAGTTGGAACATTATCTTCAACCAAAACTTCTAGAATTATCTTGATCAAGATACTATTTATTGATTCTTTCTCCAAAATTTATATCCATATTTATAAATATGTATCATTTAAAATGACAATTATTTGATATTTAGGTTAGATATAGGGAAATTTAGAGGATTCTATTACCTGTAGTGATCTAGGTTAAAATAAAGATAAAAAGAAGCATATGAAAGGAAAAGAAAATGGATAAAAATATAAAACACTCCCCTAGGAATATATTTCAATATTTAAAAAATTATCATCCTTTTAATCTATGTGATTTGAGATATGGTAGAATAAAAAGGAATTTTAAGGAAAAATAGTGCTATTGGAACTAATATTTCAGAAAGATGGGGGTCGACCATGGTGTAGAAATTTGTATCGCAATGAAAAGGATCTTCAGGAGAATATGTAAAGTACTAAAGTTATTGGTTATAGTATATAGATTTGGTTCGTGAAACAATTTATTATAATTAAAGGTGTAGGTTTTCCATGGATGGGAATTATGACATACCCATGTATGTTACATAATAAGATATACAGGGTAAAATATGAGGGTTTTATAGTGCCTTGATTAATGGTGTGACCCTATTTACCATTCCATGGAGATCTTGAGGCTACTTCAAGGTTAATTTGTTCCAATTTATGCCATGATAGGGTAAAATGGGTCATGGTGTAATCCTTTACATTGATCGAGTTTTATAATTATGAGAGTTAGTAGTTTCACTATAAGAATTTTGTATAATAAAAATAGACTTTCCTATTATAGTGTGACTATGATTTATCGAACAAATATTCAATTTTTTTAGGACAGTAATGACATGTAGATTTTTCATTATGATGCGACTGGGTATTTTTCCATCAAATTATTAAATTTTAATCCTTATTAATTTCTCTTAGAACCCTTCATTTTCCCTAGAAAAAATAATGATTTAAGGTGAATTTATAGTGTTATTTGATCCCCTTTTGAATATTTTGATCGTTGGATTTGTGAGGTCAATAATCTTCCATATGAGGTGAGTTATTTCACATTTTATTTTTGGTTCCATATTTGTTTATAAATAGAAAATCGTAAAGCTATGGGAATGGTTAGTTTTTTCATTGTTGTTATGAGTAGTTGATGGTTGTGGTTGTGTTATAGATTGTTGAGGCTCAATTTGTGTGAATCAGTCCTCGAGAACTCTCACTTATTCATGTAAATTGAGTGGGATTCATGGATTTTTTTATATTTGGGTAAATTTTAAGGATATAAATAATCCCAAAAATGAATCATACTTAATGAAAATTGATGGGAACATTGTAAATAGTGTGTTTTTACTTTTTTTTATGAAATTGTACATGTGGTTGGTGATTTTTTGTTACCATTACAAAAAATTGTTACTATAATAGAGCCTTGTGTGCGTATTTCTATGTTTCCTTCAACTTTTTAAAAGTATTATAATGTAAATATGGTAATTTAATCGATTGGGTGGAAATTTAATCACAGAATATAGTTACTATGTATAGTGGTGGGATGGTTGGTGGTCATTTAGATGGAAGTAGTGGCATTTGGTGGATATGATAAATTGTAGTGGGTGGTGATTATGAGGATTATATACTAAAGTGAGCCATTTTGTCTAGGATTGTGTGTGGAAATATGTGTATACTTTGTATCTTCTTATGATTTATATATGCACCCCTACCAAAGTGGATATCCTTACAAACACCCAAATGTTTTGGGTTCCAATTTTTTTCCCAAATATCCTGGTTGGTGATAATGGATGGTCGAATACCTTTAAACCCCCAACCTCCCTTATAAATTTTATATGATGAAATGGTTATACAGATGTGGTGATGATACATGGTTAGAGTCATTCATGGTAGGATGAGGGTACGTGGTTTATGTATTTTATGTTCATGATACCCTAACATACTGGATATGCAATAATTAGTTTAAAAAATGGATAAATCACTTAGAGTAAAAGGTTTTATAGGCCATTTCTTATATCCCTAAATTTTAGTCATTATTTTTTCGAAATATATAGGATTTAAAAATTTGATTTGAATGAAATGTTTTCCTATGAAATTTTGGATATACAGGGATTTTGGAAAGATGTGAGTCATGATAGGGGATATATAAATTCCAAGTGGTTGTGGTAAATTTTAAATGGACTATTTGAAACTAAATTTGGTGTCTTATTAGGTATTTAACCCAGATTAGACTCTGTACATAGTTGAGTTTTGGCATTCATAAAGTTATTTTAAATGTGAAAAATAGTTTGTTTTTCTGAAAGGTGTTTTCAGAGGGTGGATTTGAATTATTATGGTTTTAAAAGGGATTCATTGTGGTTTCCCAAATTATTTTGGTTGAAAATATGGTCAAAATAGAATTTTTATAATGTATAAATTGTTTAATGAAACAAGATTTTGATAGCCCGTTTTTTCACTTTTAGAACTGTTTTTTGTAATATAAATGTGGAACCCACATCAATACCACATTTTTTTATCTTTCATGATGTAAATATTATCTAAAGATGATGTTTTATGTTATATTATTTAGATTTAGTGATGATTTATTAACATATACATTTATAAATATATTTATCTAGGGAATGGGCTAAAAAGTGTTTGCTTAGTTTGTCTTGGTGATTTCACTAGTAGTAGTCCCTCAAAAGTGGTGGGTTGGATTCTGATGTTTCTATGTAATCATTGTTTGATTTTATCAAAGGTGTATAGAGAAAGGTTATTAGAATTAAGTGGTTGTGTGAAACTTGAGTGTGATGTGAACTCTATTAGTGGTTGAGCTAGTGAGGTTTCAACTTGGCTAGAGACTTATGGGTTAGATGAAATACTATGTTATGTCACCTTGGAATGTTTAGATGTTCCACTATATGTTATATTTTGGAAAGTATTAGTGTGTAAAAAATGGTTTCACTAGGATTTCATTGGTTCTATACTGATTAATAGGATAATTAGTTATTGTATGCCTATTGAGGCATACGAGGAAATTGTTCTTTTAACCTTGAGTTGTAAAAAAGTGAATGTTCTGTGTGTCTGATAGTAGTGGTGGATGGATTTTTTCATATATACTATTAGTGCTAATGATTTATCAATACCGGATTGAGAATCTAGATTCATTATATATTTTATTGGTTAAAATGAGTAACCCCCATTGAGATTCATAGAGTCTTTTATGATGTTTGAAAATTATTTCAAAATAATTGACATAAGAATTAGCTGAGGAGATAATATCCATATTGTTTTTAAATTTAAACCAAGTTTTCATCTCATAAAGGGGGATCCTGGTGAGATTATTGAGATGTTTTTATGGGGTAAGAATGATGATAAAGATTTTATCACCATCATGGAAACAAATGTTGATCCATGGACTGATATGTGATAATTATTGTTCCATGGAGTGGTGGAAACCTTATAAGACACGGTGGTATGAGAGCATGATAAGAGGAAATATTCTAAAAAGGTATATTATATGCATTTATATATTTGGGTTACAATGTTTGATTAACCTTGTGCTTTTGAATGGGTTATTAGATAATGAACTTCTGGTGAGTGAGTTAATGTTAGTGATAAATACTAAGGAGGAATTACTCTAGTATATTAAGTGTGGTTGGACATATCTCTGAGGTGTAGTACCATAGTGAACTACCTGGAGAGAATAATGTGTTGATAATCTCTATAATTTTTCATTGGGTGTTTTCTTATAGGAATATGGTGGGGTTAAATGTTTTTTCTACGGAATATATATTTGGTTCATGGGGAATTTGGAATTTATGAGATGTTTGGTGACAAACCATGGTTTATCAGTTTACTTCAGTGTAAGTATAGTAATTATAGTGATATATCTAAAATATATAGTGAATTATCTAACCTATAGAGTCATTTGTTAAATACTGGTTAATGTAAGGCCTCATCTGATATATGATTTGGAGAATATGAGGCTTGTTGGCGTTTCTATGGGAAGATCATAGTTTGGAACTATATACACATTAGACGAGTGGTTTTGTAGTTTGGAACTACTATAAGGCCCCAGCCTTAAACCTTACTTAATCTTGAGTTATTACAAGATTACACATTAAGGATCTTTTCGGGTTTAGAGTTTTAGAGAATTAGATCATAAAACTTGCACTACATTCCACATATAAACAAAGTGGTTACATAAAGATAGTATTCTACATTCCCATCAATGGAAACACATTTAAAATAAAACATGGATTAATTCTTGACACATCCTTGACTCTATCATCTTATCATGTACCTTTCCCTTGGCTTGTGAAAAACATTTCAAAAACATGGGATGAGCATAAAAACTCAGTATGGGTTATATAAAAAAAACATGGAAAGGAAACATGAGTTCATATATACATAATAACGAAATCATACTTTACCCATAAAACATAGGCACTTTAACATACCTCATAAAATTATGAATAAATCATAGAAATCATAAGACATAAAGGTAACATGAGGCATTCATAACATTCTTACCTAGGGAGTAACCCTCTTGGTTACGTTTGGAATACCCATCACAGTATATTCCCTAAAATCTCTTGAGGCATTCATAACATTCTTACGTAGGGAGTAACCCTCTTGGTTACGTTTGGAATACCCATCACAGTATATTCCCTAAAATGTCTTCGGAGAAACCTTAACGTTTCACTCCTTCGCGTTACCCAATGCATTGGAGAGCTATAACGGGCTCACCCGCCCTTAGTTTATCACGGAACCACCCGTCTTCATAATAATGCCCAAGAACCATAACATAATCATATCACATAAAACATGCATAAAGGAAACATAAAATTTCCACATTTCAATCACGAGATATCAATACAACACATTGATATAAAAACATTATGAAAACCATTTTCAATACTAAAATAAAATAAAAGTAAAACATGGTATTTATTTTTCTTTCAAAAAGAAGGTATGCCTTGTAGAGGAAGCCGAAACTCAAATAACGGTTACGACGACGGAGAAGTCGTTGTCGCCGCATACGTACGACAAAAACATTCCCTTTTTTCGTTTAGTAAACGCTTCGTATAAAAAATATTCCTTTTGAATAAACGTAAAAGTCAAAGGGGTTTATACACCGTATAAAAGAAAGTTGTGTATAAAATAAAATATGCCTCAACGAAAGGAGATTGAGAAGAAGTCCCATACCTCGTATCCGACTTGACCCGACCGTTCTTTAATCTCCTGAATAATAAACTTGAGTTAATCTCTACTTTATTAAGAATCTTTTTCATGTTAATTATTCCTTTTATACCATGTTATGAACATCATGTAATCAGTTAAGTTAATAATGTTCATTTTGTCGGTATTTGGTTCTTAAGTCAAAAATAGACTTCTTACATTACATGTTGTTAATTTGGTCAAAGGTTCATTATATCCAGAATGGTATTCATGATGTAGATATCATATATGTCATATATATCTAGTAAATACATGCATTTATAATATTACATAATCATTTATAGGTAAGAAATGAAATGCACCGTTCATAGAGACGGTAAGCCGTACGTACGCATGAACGCTACTTCCATTTCTATTTCATATTTTCTGGAATGGAATCATAATGATATAAGAGTATATTATAATTCCAGTATAATAACATATATAATACCATTAAATTTATCCTTTACACATCCCACATATGGTATTAACGAATCAAATCACTTTTAGGGGGCGGTAGTCCGCACTTCCTAAAATGAAGATATCGTGTTTTACCCATAATGGAAACCATAAAGGTATGCCCAAAATGAAAAAAAACAGAAGCTTTAGGAAAGCATAAACATATTATATATCATATATAAAAATAGTGACATCATTATGGCCACCATTGAAGGTGTTAAATGAGTATTGAACAATCATCGTTTCGGGAGGCAGAATTTCACCATCCACGGAAACCGTATGTTCTTTAACCATTTTATGTAGTTGTGTGAGTGTGTAGCTCAAATATATCTTATAACAACATCCTAGTATATTGAAGATACTGGTGTTGTTACAAAAGAAGTAAATAAAAAGAGTTTAGGGGGTTGGAGAAGCAAAATAAAACAAATGAACATGGGAGAATGAATTACCTTAAAAAGTGTAACTCCTTTTGATTTGAGCCTAAAGGCTTCCTTTGAAAGGATTATGCCCAAAGGGAATCCACTAGGATGAAGATAGGGATGTGGAGAGAGTAAATGGGCAGGGGTTGGCCGAGCCAATGGCTTGAGGAGTGTGTGAAATGAGGTAGAGGTGGGGGCCTTTTATAAGAGGAGAGGAGGGGCACTTTTGGAAAGTAAAGAAATATTACTTTATTTGAAAATGTTTTTCGGTTTCAAGAGGTCCCACATTGATATAATTCGTGGATAAGGTGATAAGGGTTCGAAATCCACTAATCCAATTGGTTTTGGACATGTGTAGTTCATAGATTTTATATTATCTTTCCATTTTATTTAAATCGTCAAATAATGATGTCATCGCTGCATCATTATTATGTCATAAATAATTTAATTTATTTAATGTCTAAAAATCATAAAAAAAATACTATGATGTAGTAAATCTTTTTATCTTTCCAATTACTATTTATAATCAAAAATCTGATCTTTATAACCCCATGTAAAAATTGTTTTCGTAAAACATTTCTTGTTTGTGTCATTTTTACTTTAACATTTAATAAAAAGTTATTTATGTCATTTCCAAACCAAAGTGTCTCCATGGGTTCCCCAAGTTGACCCATGGCTTGTCTTGGTCGGCTATGACACAACCAATAAGGTTGGGACATGTGTCTAGGTCATTTCCTATTATTAAAGCATTATTTATACCTTAAACTACCCTAATTACCACTAATCGCGATTAAGAACTTAATAAGTTACTATTCGCCAAAAAATTATTTTAATCTCATTGAACCACATTTTACTTCTTAATGACAACTATGTATGTCGGATTTTCAAAATTCAATACACATTAGTGGTAAACTTTTATTTAACTGAAAAATCAGTTTTCTTCATTACCACTTAGTGGTTTCACTATTCATCAAAAATTGAAGTTTTTCAGAAAATTACCAAAAATTCACCCTAAGCTATATTTGATATTATGAATTCAAAAATGAAGTCTTTTTTACAAAATTCAAATCATATAAGTCACATTAATTAATTTAATAATTAATTCCCGCTGCCAGAGCAAATAGCGTGTTTTTACAAAACAATAAGTATCAAAAGATTGACACCAGTTTAAGTCTAATTTCAAAGTGAAATTGATTCCAATGACCACCATTGGATAAAATGGTAAAAATATATTCTAATTTCACTTCAAAACCAATTCAAAACATAATCTAATCATATAAATAAATTAGATTAAAAAGCAGTTTTGATGTAAAATGCAGTATTTTTCACTATTCATTAAAAAATGAACATTGTCAGAAAAATACCAAAAATTCACACAAGGTAAATTTTTATGTCCCAATCATAAAGAATAAGTTTATTTTGAAAAACATAGTTTATAAAATTGTCAAAAGATAGATTCAAAAATGGTTTTCCATCAAAAGGCAGTAAAACAATCTTTTAAGAATATTAGTGTATTCCATGCATAAGATTGTATTTACTTTCATTTTAAGCCTCTATAACACTATCTTAATCATTAATAGACATAGATAAAAATATCTATTATTCATTACTTACTTGGGATGTTACATCCTTCCCCCTTTATAAAATTGCGTCCCCGCAATTTATTTACTTATCGAATAAATGGGGGTACTTATCCCTCATTGCATTTTCAGATTCCCATGTTGCCTCTTCAATCATGTGGTTTTTCCACAAAACCTTTACCTGATGAATCACCTTATTCTGTAACACTTTCTCCCTATGGTCAAGAATCTGGACCGGTTGTTCCTCATAAGATAGGTTCTCTTCCAGCTGAACTACCTCTGGACTCAAAACATGAGATGGATCTGGCATATACTTTCTCAACATCGAAATGTGAAAAACATTGTGTACCTGAGATAAACTCGGAGGTAAATCCACTCGGTATGCAACTGATCCAACTCTTTCCATAATTTCGAATGGTCCAATAAACCTTGGACTCAACTTTCCTTTCTTACGAAATCTCATCACACTTTTCCAAGGAGAAACCTTGAGAAAAACATGATCACCTACCTCGAAAGATAGATCCTTCCTCCGGTTATCCGCATAACTCTTCTGCCTGCTCTGAGCTGTTCTCATGTGTTTCTGAATTAGCTGAACTTTTTCTGCCATCTCTTCTACCAATTCTGGTCCCATCAACTTCCTTTCACCCACTTCATCCCAGAAAGCTGGAGTTCGACACCGCTTCCCATATAATGCCTGAAATGGTGCCATCTGTATACTGGAATGAAAACTGTTATTATATGAAAACTCAACCAAAGAAAGATGTTGGTCCCAACTTCCCTGATAATCCATAGAACAAGCTCGTAGCATATCCTCCAATGTCTGGATTGTTCGTTCTGACTTCCCATCTGATTGAGGATGAAAAGCTGTACTAAAATTTAATTCAGTACCCAACGACTTCTGAGGGCCTTTCAAAAAGTTAGAAGTAAACCTGGGATCACGATCCGATACAATGGAGAGAGGAACTCCATGTAACCTGACTATCTCTTTAAGATACAAACGGGAAAGTTGATCAAGAGAGAAAGTATCTCGTATAGCAAGGAAATGAGCAGATTTGGTCAAGCGATCAACAATAACCCAGATTGCATTATTACCTTGAGATGTCTTTGGTAATCCAACAACAAAGTCCATGGATATATTCTCCCATTTCCACTCTGGCACCGGTAAAGGCTGAAGCATCCCTTTCGGTAACTACCGCTCTACTTTAACCTGCTGACAAGTCAAACACTTCATAGTAAAATCAGAAATGTCTCTTTTCATTCCATCCCACCAGTAATACTCCCGCAGATCTCTATACATCTTAGTACTGCCCGGATGAACTGAAAACGGAGAACTATGAGCTTCACATAACAACTCTCTCTTCAAATGTGAATCACAAGGCACACACAATCTCTTTCCAAATCTCAAAATGCAATCATTATCAATGTTTAATTCAGGCAACTTACCTTTCTGAACCAGCTCTACCGTTTTCTGCAACTCACTATCTTGCTTCTGTGCTTGCTTGATTCTATCTGATAGAGATGATCTCACTGATACCTGAAACAAAACAGAAGGACTTCCTACACTAACAACTTCTATGACAAAGTTCATCAAATCCTTAACCAAAGGATCACATTCCAACCGCAACATTGTTAATGAGGCATTACTTTTTCGACTCAAAGCATCAGCCACTTTATTTGCTTTTCCCGGATGGTAATGAATTGTACAATCATAATCCTTGATTAATTCCAGCCATCTCCTTTGTCTCATGTTTAACTCTTTCTGAGTGAATATATACCTTAAACTTTTGTGATCGGTATATATTTCACACTTTACTCCATACAAATGATGCCTCCAAATTTTTAAAGCAAAAACAACAGCAGCTAATTCCAAATCATGTGTAGGGTAATTTACCTCATGAGTTTTCAACTGTCGTGAAGCATAGGCAATTACCTGATCATTCTGCATTAGGACGCAACCAAGTCCTTTCAATGAAGCATCACTGTATATAACAAACTCACCATTCCTGGAAGGTAGTGCCAAAACTGGAGCATTCACCAATCTTCTTTTCAATTCCTGAAAACAATCATCACATTCTTTTGTCCAGATAAACTTAACACCCTTCCGAGTTAGCTTAGTCATTGGACTAGATAACCATGAAAAATTTCTAACAAACCTTCGGTAATAGCCCGCCAAACCAAGGAAGCTACGAATCTCGGTTACATTTGTGGGTCTTGGCCATTCTTCCACAACTTTTGTTTTTGCAGGATCAACAGTTATTCCATCTTTAGAAACAATGTGACCAAGGAAATAAATTTGTTGCAACCAAAACTCACACTTACTGAATTTCCCATACAGTTTCTTTTCTTTTAGGGTCTGCAAGATAACCCTTAAATGTTTTCATGCTCCTATTTACTTTTAGAAAACACCAAAATATCATCGATGAAAACCACCACAAACTTATCCAAGAACTCATGGAAAATTCTATTCATAATTCCATGAATACAGCAGGTGCATTGGTTAGCCCAAAAGGCATTACTACAAATTCATAATGACCATATCTCATACGGAACGCGGTCTTCGGAATATCTGCCTCCTTTACCTTCAGCTGATGGTACCCCGATCTCAAGTCAATCTTTGAAAAAAAACTGAGCTCCCTGGAGCTGATCAAACAAATCATCGATATGAGGCAAAGGATATTTGTTCTTAATAGTGATATTATTCAAGGCTCTATAATCAATACAAAGTCTCATAGAACCATATTTCTTTTTAACAAATAAAACAGGAGAACCCCATGGTGATGTGCTAGGTCTAATGAAACCTTTCTCTAATAAATCTTGTAATTGCTCCTTCAACTCTAAAAGTTCAATTTGTGCCATTCGATAAGGGGGTTTTGAAATTGGCTTAGCATCAGGAACTAAGTCAACAATAAACTCAACTTCCCGATCTGGTATTATTCCAGGCAAATCATCAAGAAAAACATCAGGATACTCATTTACCACTGGCACATCATTAATCTGAACAGTTCCTTTATTTTCAACGACGTGTGCAAGGTAACATTCATTTCCATCTTTTACAAGTTTCTCGGCCTCTTGATATGTTATCAAAAGTAAGGGTTCATTCTTGTAAACAAACTGAAAGTCTTTCTGAAAAGAAACTTCTTTAGCTCTACAATCAATCTTATCATGGTAAATAGAGAGCCAATCCATACCCAGGATAACATCAAACTCTACTAGAGGTAGAACAATAAGGTTTTCAAGTAGGTTCTTTCCACAGATAAGGATAGGAAGATTCTTATAAATTCTTTTTGCCTCGACACTTCCCCCAGGTGTTTTTACCAAAAGTTCAGGAGTCATTTCTTGAGATGGTATTCCCATTTTACTAGAAAAGGTTTCAGAGATGAAAGAATGTGTAGACCCCGAATCAAACAACACACTGGAATAATCTGAAAAAACAAAGTACCTGATACAACTTCATTTGATGGCCCGACATCTGCTGAAGTAGTTGCAAAGGATTTCACCACCCCTTTCTTCTTGTAGTCTAACTGCTTCCCATCACTCAAGCTCTTTGTCGGACACTCGTTTGAATAGTGACCCATCTCATTGCACTTATAACATTTCACTAACTGTAAATCAAATTTGTTCTTACCTTCACCTTGATCCTTTTCAGTGCATTCACAAGCCTTATGTCCCATCTTACCACATCGGTAGCACTTCCCAGAATTCAGAAGACATTCCCCAGCATGCCTTTTGCCACATTTATCACAAACTGGAAACTTAGTTCTCTTACCATCAGACTTTTTTGAAGAATTCTTACCTTTCTCCTACCACCTCGGTCTCTTCTTATGCTGGTTGTTATAGAAAACTTGGTCATCAGCAAACTCCATTTCCACCTTCTCAGCACATCGAACAAGCTTTTCATAACTTTTAAACTCACGAGAAGATAATGCCCTTCGATACTTTGGCTTTAATCCTGAGTAAAAACGATTGATTTTACTATCAAGGTCCCGGATAAAATTTGGAGCATACCTTGCCAATCGAGTGAACCTTTCTTCATAGGCAGCCACTGAGTCTTCCTCTTTCCTCAATTCCAAGAATTGCTTTTCCATCCTAAGTCGAACAACCTTAGGAAAATACTTCTCAAGAAACATACCTTTGAATTCATCCCAGTCAAGAGCATCAATCTCATCGGCGTCCCTGATATTTTTAACCATAGACCACCACTGATCCGCTTCACCCTCCAAACGGTAAATAGCAAGACTAACCTTTTGATTGTATGAACACCCCATGACATCAAAAATCTTCTCCAGTGCTTTAATCCACCCTTCAGCTAGCACAGGGTCAGATGACCCTCTGAATGATGGTGGATGTTGCCTCATGAAATGTTCCACCACTGACATGTTCCTCTGCGGTTGATCTAGCTGATCTCGTGCATGGATACCACCGCCATTTATCGCTTGAGTCAACTGCGCCATTACTGCAACAAACTGTTCAGTTCCAATTCCGACCATTTCTGGATGCTGATTCGGGAGGTTATTTCCTTCTGTATGCCTTCCTAGCACTGCTTCCCTGTTTCCTCTACGGAAAACCATTCTGAAAAAACATGTCTTAGATGAAGCAACATGGTAATCTTTAAATGCTATATCATTTAGAAAAAAAAATATTTTTGGATAATCATTTAATAGAATTCTAACTCCTAAAGTTGTCTAAACCGACCTTTGATACCAACTATAAGGCCCCAGCCTTAAACCTTACTTAATCTTGAGTTATTACAAGATTACACATTGAGGATCTTTTCGGGTTTAGAGTTTTAGAGAATTAGATCATAAAACTTGCATTACATTCCACATATAAACAAAGTGGTTACATAAAGATAGTATTCTTCATTCCCATCAATGGAAACACATTTAAAATAAAACATGGATTAATTCTTGACACATCCTTGACTCTATCATCTTATCATGTACCTTTCCCTTGACCTGTGAAAAACATTTCAAAAACTTGGGATGAGCATAAAAACTCAGTATGGGTTATATAAAAAAAACATGGAAAGGAAACATGAGTTCATATATACATAAGAACGAAATCATACTTTACCCATAAAACATAGGCACTTTAACATACCTCATAAAATCATGAATAAATCATAGAAATCATAAGAAATAAAGGTAACTTGAGGCATTCATAACATTCTTACGTAGGGAGTAACCCTCTTGGTTACGTTTGGAATACCCATCACAGTATATTCCCTAAAATCTCTTGAGGCATTCCTAACATTCTTACATAGGGAGTAACCCTCTTGGTTACGTTTATAATACACATCACAGTATATTCCCTAAAATCTCTTCGGAGAAACCTTAAAGTTTCACTCCTTCGCGTTACCCAATGCATTGGAGAGCTATAACGGGCTCACCCACCCTTAGTTTATCACGGAACCACCCGTCTTCATAATAATGCCCAAGAACCATAACATAATCATATCACATAAAACATGCATAAAGGAAACATAAAATTTCCACATTTCAATCACGAGATATCAATACAACACATTGATATAAAAATATTATGAAAACCATTTTCAATACTAAAATAAAATAAAAGTGAAACATGGTATTTATTTTTCTTTCAAAAAGAAGGTATGGCTTGTAGAGGAAGCCGAAACTCAAATAACGGTTACGACGGTGGAGAAGTCGTTGTCGCCGCATACGTACGACAAAAACATTCCATTTTGTCGTTTAGTAAACGCTTCGTATAAAAAAAATTACTTTTGAATAAATGTAAAAGTCAAAGGGGTTTATACACCGTATAAAAGAAAGTTGTGTATAAAATAAAATATGCCTCAACGAAAGGAGATTGAGACGAAGTCCCATACCTCGTATCCGACTTGACCCGACCGTTCTTTAATCTCATGAATAATAAACTTGAGATAATCTCTACTTGCTTAAGAATCTTTTTCAAGTTCATTATTCCTTTTATACCATGTTATGAACATCATGTAATCAGTTAAGTTAATAATGTTCATTTTTTCGGTATTTGGTTCTTAAGTCAAAAATAGACTTCTTACATTACATGTTCTTAATTTGGTCAAAGGTTCATTATATCCAGAATGGTATTCATGATGTAGATATCATATATGTCATATATATCCAGTAAATACATGCATTTATAATATTACATAATCATTTATAGGTAAGAAATGAAATGCACCGTTCATGGAGACGGTAAGCCGTACGTACGCATGAATGCTACTTCCATTTCTATTTCATATTTTCTGGAATGGAATCATAATGATATAAGAGTATACTATAATTCCAGTATAATAAAATATATAATATCATTAAATTTATCCTTTACACATCCCACATATGGTATTAACGAATCAAATCACTTTTAGGGGGTGGTAGTCCGCACTTCCTAAAATGAAGATATCGTGTTTTACCCATAATGGAAGCCATAAAGGTATGCCCAAAATGAAAAAAAACAGAAGCTTAAGGAAAACATAAACATATTATATATCATATATAAAAATAGTGGCATAATAATGGCCACCTTTGAAGGTGTTAAATGAGTATTGAACAATCATTGTTTCGGGAGGCAGAATTTCGCCATCCACGGAAACCGTATGTTCTTTAACCATTTGATGTAGTTGTGTGAGTGTGTAGCTCAAATATATCTTATAACAACATACTAGTATATTGCAGATACTTTTGTTGTTACAAAATAAGTAAATAAAAAGATTTTAGGGGGTTGGAGAAGCAAAATAAAACAAATGAACATGAGAGAATGAATTACATTAAAAAGTGTAACTGTTTTTGATTTGAGCCTAAAGGCTTCCTTTGAAAGGATTCTGCCCAAAGGGAATCCTCTAGGATGAAGAGAGGGATGTGGAGAGAGTAAATGGGCAGGGGTTGGCCGAGACAAAGGCTTGAGGAGTGTGTGAAATGAGGTAGAGGTGGGGGCCTTTTATAAGAGGAGAGGAGGGGCACTTTTGGAAAGTAAAGAAATATTACTTTATTTGAAAATGTGTTTCGGTTTCAAAAGGTCCCACATTGATATAATTCGTGGATAAGGTGATAAGGGTTCGAAATCCACTAATCCAATTGGTTTTGGACATGTGTAGTTCATAGATTTTATATTATCTTTCCATTTTATTTAAATCGTCAAATAATGATGTCATCGCTGCATCATTATTATGTCATAAATAATTTAATTTATTTAATGTCTAAAAATCATAAAAAAAATACTATGATGTAGTAAATCTTTTTATCTTTCCAATTACTATTTATAATCAAAAATATGATCTTTATAACCCCATTTAAAAATTGTTTTCGTAAAACATTTCTTGTTTGTGTCATTTTTACTTTAACATTTAATAAAACGTTATTTATGTCATTTCCAAACCAAAGTGTCTCCATGGGGTCCCCAAGTTGACCCATGGCTTGTCTTGGTCGGCCATGACACAAAAAATAAGGTTGGGACATGTGTCTTGGTCATTTCCTATTATTAAAGCATTATTTATACCTTAAACTACCCTAATTACCACTAATCACGATTAAGAACTTAATAAGTTACTATTCACCAAAAAATTATTTTAATCTCATTGAACCACATTTTACTTCTTAATGACAACTATGTATGCCGGATTTTCAAAATTCAATACACATTAGTGGTAAACTTTTATTTAACTGAAAAATCAGTTTTCTTGATTACCACTTAGTGGTTTCACTATTCATCAAAAATTGAAGTTTTTCAAAAAATTACCAAAAATTTACCCTAAGATATATTTGATATTATGAATTCAAAAATGAAGTCTTTTTTACAAAATTCAAATCATATAAGTCACATTAATTAATTTAATAATTAATTCCCGCTGCCAGAGCAAATAGCGTGTTTTTACAAAACAATAAGTATCAAAAGATTGACACCAGTTTTAGTCTAATTTCAAAGTGAAATTGATTCCAATGACCACCATTGGATAAAATGGTAAAAATATATTCTAATTTCACTTCAAAACCAATTCAAAACATAATCTAATCATATAAATAAATTAGATTAAAAAGCAGTTTTGATGTAAAATGCAGTATTTTTCACTATTCATTAAAAAATGAACATTGTCAGAAAAATACCAAAAATTCACACAAGGTAAATTTTGATGTCCCAATCATAAAGAATAAGTTTATTTTGACAAACATAGTTTATAAAATTGTCAAAAGATAGATTCAAAAATGGTTTTCCATCAAAAGGCAGTAAAACAATCTTTTAAGAATATTAGTGTATTCCATGCATAAGATTGTATTTACTTTCATTTTAAGCCTCTATAACACTATCTTAATCATTAATAGACATAGATAAAAATATCTATTATTCATTACTTATTTGGGATGTTACAACTACCACAATGTTTAGTTGACATTATAGATAATTTTTATGCCTTCACAATGGTCCATGTGTTTAGTATGTTATGATTTATAAGGATTAGATAAGATCAGTAAAAGTTATTGAGATCATGGAATTGAAATACCATAGATTAACTCATTTGTATGATATTTCCATGTTAGATAGGATTATAATAGTGGAACGATAGAAGTGTGTTGGATATTTAAAAAAGGGGATGTGATCTGGATTAGGCTACATGATCCCAAGGTTAACTATAAAGATATAGTTGATGATGGTTCAAACAAAAAGGGGTGTGTTTTTATTTTTGAGGGAATACTCCAATTATCGGTCTAGTGATGGTGGTGGAATAAATAATTGGTTATAGAGATATATTGGTGGAGGATCTGTTATATAACCTATGGAAATACTATTACAATGTATATTGTTTTGGTTTGATATAAAAAATATGACTATTGGGGTATTACCAATCTGTTTGGTGAGAAACATATAAGGATTTATGGATGATTAATTCTTATATATTGATAACTTTGTCGCATCAAATAACGATTTGTTTGGTGGTGAAATCTTAGGTTGAGAAGTTGTCATGGGTTGTGATCTCAACATGTTAGTTCATAAATTTTGTGGGATGAAAAGTTGTGGTGTGTGTCGAACCTACAAATTTTCACGGTCACTAACCAAACCATGCGAGGAATTAGAATTAAATAGTCCAAGAGTTATTTATAGTAGGATAAATGGTTTCCAATAGTTTTTTTCATTGGTTTTGATGATGAGAATATATTTAAGAGTTTTTTAATTATTTTGAGTGTACGTTTTTAGTAGACAACATAAAATATCTATCCTTTTGTTTTAGTGGTATGAATTTTATTCATGTGTATCATATATAGCATGTATATGAACCTAACTAGTATATGGATATGTTTTCAATTGTGTGTTGAATATAAATATTTTAGTTGTCTCTATATGATATTAATACCCATGCGAGTGAATCAGTTAGAGGAAACCAATAATGCACTGGTGATTCCAACCAGTGGTGTCAGGATTTGGTCAATAGATTAACATGATGATTGAATTTATTATTGTTTGTGACTTGATTCAATGAATTAATCATGTGAAAAATAATAATGTAGTGTCATGTATAACTTAAAAACAAGTGAATTTAAGAAAAGATGGTATCATGGCTTATGTGAATGAGGGGAATCATTATATATGTCCTTAACAAGAAAGGCAGGCTAGAGGTATTTTTTCTATTTGAGGAGTATATAAAATGATTTATTGACCAAAAAAAGGAAAGGAATACATGATCAATTAGGGCCTCTGACTTGAGATTATGATAATAAATATGTTTTAGGAAGAAGCATGGGAGAGAAAATCACTTTTTCAGTATCATTAGACTATGTTTTTTCAGTGTGACCTATAGAGACCCTCTTAATGTGTATAACTTATTAGTGGGGGATATTTTTAATATCCTCAAATTTCATGGTACATTATTCATTGGTCTTGAAACATCATGTTTGAACTTTTTTTAATATTTGAGAGGTGTTAGAGATGTTTATTGATCTATAGTTTAAAGTAATGAGGAAGAAGGAAAAAAGGAACATCTTGGGAGTTACTGGAGGCCTACCATCACACCAAAAAAGAAATATTATCTAAAAAATGGATAGAAAATATGATCCTTATCCTGGTGAATCTCACTAGGTAAATGGTGGGAATTGGTAAGATCCCAGTCTCTTCTTAGATCTACTGGAATACCATTAGAGCATTGATGGATTTTTTATCCTAGAAAACTTTGTATTTTAACCACATAGCCCCTATTTGATATCTCCCTTAGTTACATAAAGTTTTATTTTACATTAATGAATGGATAGGTTCTTATAATGTTATTTTTGTTCCATTACCCTTATATACTCTCTATTTAAATATCTGATCGACCTAGTGGATACCATATAGATTTTTAAAGAAAATATAGCCTATACATAGTTTTTCTTTAGATGAATAACAAATTTTGGCTATCATATATATATATATATTTATGGATTACTATATTATATACTAGGTAATTCTTAGATCATTTATGTATCTAAGATTGAGTCAATTTTAGATAATTCTCTCTACCTCTCTCTTTATCAGATCTAGATCTATATATAATTGTGGTTATCATTTTGTAAGTCTTATTATATTCCAAAAAATCACATTTTATCCATATTTGATCATCATTAATGAATCATTTTATGGTGATTTGGTGCTCGTTGTAGGGATTGTAGGTGTGGGATACTAATTTTTTTGATGAACCATTGTTTTTTTATTCAACATTCTTAAGGTAAGAAGATATTTATAAAGTTAAAACAACTATATATATTTATTATATAAGATGATTGTGGGTATGCATGTGTTTGTAGTCCATGAGACCAATCATGATATGGCATACTTGTGTTAGTGTGTGGACATGATACATTTCATGGTATGAAATTTATTTTCAAGTGTCTGTAGTCATAATAATTTTATATAAATAACATACTTGTGTGTCTGGGTTTCTGTAGCTATGATACCTTTCTTGATATGACATGCTTAAGAAAATGTGTGTGTGTGTGAGAAATGAGACCTTTCATTATATTACATGTATGTGTCTTGGTGGCCCATGATAAATTTTTTGATATATGTAACACACAAATATTTTAGAATATATTAATATTTAAATAAATTCAAAGTGTTTGATAGCTTTCTTTACAAGAAACCTCGAATCTAAACAAATCATGATATAATGTCACTTTACGTCTTGGATGTAGAATTATATGGTATAAATATTAATAGATACATTAATAAAAATATTTATAATAGTTTAAAATAATGAATATGTATTTATTAATTAATAATAAATAAGAACTCAATTTTCAGTAAATACATTTTATGCTTCAATAAAATGTTTTTTAAAAAATTGTATTTATTTTATTTAATGCATGATCATTATAAATAATTTATTCCATTTTTATAAATTTTATTTGAATAAATTAATATCCTTTTTAACATTATAATGTCACTATCATCTCATGGTGAATTTATAGGAAATTTCGTAATTGATTCAGTTTTAAGTGAATATTTGAAATGATTGATTATTGTAAATAGTGTCATTTATTTTCAAGTAAATGTCAAATTATGTTTTGAATTTGATCTAAAATTTACAAAAAACTAACTTAATTATTAATAATCTAATTAAGTACATAATAATCATTATTATACTTTATTTTTGTGTAATTTAGTTTTTAGGCTAAAAACATGTCTTTGAAAAGAACAGGTAGTATGAACACAATGTATTTTTATCTTAATTAAATAAATTATCCTATTTTTATTAATTTTTTAATGAATTTTATAGATTATATATTCCATAATATATATTATAATTCATTTTATGGTTTTTCCAATGAATGGAATGGATGCGAATTATGTTATGCCTTTAAAATTTATTTTTTAAAAATGAGTTTTTGTTGTAGTTTATGCACTATTTTATAATTAAATTATACCAATTATATAAATTGAATCTATTAAAATTGATTATATTTTCTTAATAATCTTAAATAATATAATTTAATACGTTCACGTTTATTTTAGGTTATATAGAATAGTGAAAACATTAAAATTTAGTTACATTGCTAAGGTTAAAAAGCATTTATCAGGAGGGAGGTAAACAAAGAGATATATGTAGGATTTCCACATAGAAATATCTAATTATTATTGGTTAAAGAAATTTCAACCTTAAATTATTCTTAATTCCCATATATTTCAATTTTGATTTAATTTCCCTTGAAGGTGACCTTATATAATTGAGATCATTTAAGAAATTCCATGTGTGTTCCCCCCCTCACATATAAAAGGGAACCCATACACCTCCCTTATTCACACTATTTTATCCTTATATAACACCTAATATCTTTAACAAAAATCTTACAATATTCCTTCCCTTCATCCAAAATCTTATTTTCTACACATAAGACTAATCCTTCTAAACATGAAGTGTAAGCCTAATGAGGTCTCTCAAATAAGCAGTATATATATTAACTAATCTATTTCAATTTTATTCCATATGATACATCCTATAAACATTATATATCTAAAATAATTATGAATATAATATCATAGATATAATTATATGTAATTTTTACGATTTCACAACCATTTACCCCCAATTCCCCGTCAAATGGGAAATAAAAGTATCACTTGTGTGTATGTGGACATCCCCCTCTACATAGACATATGATAAATTTTATATCACCATAATTACTGAGCGGTTATATTTATGGATTTAATTTTTATATATGATATTTATAAAATAATAACTAGTTTTTAAATAAAATATTTTATTTAACTTCTTTACTTTATTATCTATTAGTAAACGAAAACATCTCTTGTGTGTACATGTGACTACCACCACTATGAAGTGATGTGATTTTGTTATCATTTATGATTTACCTGGATGGTGAAAATAATTTTTTTAATGAACATATATTATATTTATGATATAATAATGATTATATAAATTTGAATTATCATTTACATTTTCTTCGTTCTATCCATCTAAAAATGGATACATCACTCATTCGTATGTATGGACTACCGTCTCCACATAGGGATGGAATAAATTTATCATCACAAATTTATATGAATGGTTATAAATATATGTATATAATTATTATATATTTTAATTATATAATGATTAAAATTATGGAGATGGAGGATCCATGATCATAGTTAAAGTACATTTACTATTGAATAAAAATAACATGAAAAATGAAGCAATTAACCCCCAAAATAACAACTTTAATATAAAATTTTTAATAAACAAGAATTTCAATTATATAATTAGATCATATATGATATTATACGTATGAATATTATTCATTTATATAATTATTATAAATATAAATGTACTATATAGGATGTTACAGTTCTTATGAATCATGTTAGATATACAATTAGGCTTTCTTATCAATTTCTTCTCATTGAGATGTGTTTTAATGTTATAAACCTATTGATTATTTCTATGTAGTGTATACCACCCAAGAATTTATTTTGGAATAATAATTTATTTAACTCTTTATATTTATAGAACCCTAGTATTTTCAATATTTTAATGAAATTCATTTTAAAAATTACTAAATATTTAGGATTATACGTTTCAATTCTGTTTTATTGAAACATACTTGATTTATGAACATATTTGTGTTTATGATGTGTATTTTATGTTCCCTTTAAATGTTATATCATGAATAATTTTTAATTAACGTGTTTAAAATATAATTCAAATTATTTCATCCAAGGTAATTTGATTTGAGAGTTACACAAGTGGTGAGGGTTTACCATCTCAAATTGTCTTCTTTAGAAAATATGTTATTATTATAAACATATCCTCTTTTATGAGGTGTATTTACTGAACCAATGATATTTTTTATCTCAATATACTAATTTTAATGGTTTTAATGTTTATATTGAATTTATTCCAGTCAATGTAATTATGAATCAATGGTTTTCAAAGAAGAAACAGTTTTATGTAACAATCTAAATTTTTAATGGGATTGTTTATGATTAATTTATGACGTTGAAATTATATGACATATAACTCAAAAAACTTATTTATTTTCTTATAATGTAGTTATTTCTCTTTATTACATGTTTTCCTTTAATTTTTCTCTCTTTATGAACTCAAATTTCCAAAAAAATATATTTTTAAGGAAAACTGACCATGTTTTTTCACTTCAGTCGAGGATCTTTTACACCATATCTTTATTTTCCATAAATTGTTTCAAGAATTTTTTTAATATTTTGAAAAAGTGTAATAAAATATTTTTTACACATTCCTTACATTATATAAAAAATTCTTCACATAATATTCTTGTCATTTCTTTAATGAGTTACTTTTGAATTTTTATTGAAAATGTGAAAGTAATATTTGTTATTTTATACAAATCCGGAATATATTTTCATATCATCAAATATTTTATTTTATTTAATGATTTATTAACAAGTATCCATGGTTATTTTGAATGAATATTTTTCCATAATATTTTTTGGAATTTTGTTATTTTAAATAAGTGATTTAAAAATGAAAATAGTATTTTCCCAAAAAAATAGTTTAGTGATTTTTTCAAGTTACATTCATCCATAACTAAATATTTTGGAGTTTCTTATGATTTAATGGGTACATGATCCAATTTATTCATATTTATTCTTTCTTTGGATAAATTATTATTAGGATTATAAATATTTATGAAAACCAATTTCTTTTCTATGGATTATACTTTGATGTAATGATAAATGTTTTCATAATCTTTTCATATACATATGAAGGGATTATAATTATGTTACAGGTTGTTCTATTTTAAAACATAGATGGGTGGTTATATTATAAACCAAGGATATTTGGTTATGTTATAAACCAAGTAATGGTTTTACTATTATTTTTTTACAATGCATTTGGTAATGATGGACGAGTTGAGAAAGTCTATAGAGATGACAATGTTAATGGGATAAAATTTACTCTTAAGAGAATATAAGAAATAACTGAGTTGTAATTTCCATTATAGTGGTTTGTCCATAATGATATTATTAGGAGTGAACCCTGAGTAAAAAAAGTTATTTTTTATGATTATGTGAATTCCAAAAAACTTATGACTTATTATTATGTTACGTTCTCATGGCTCATGATTGATTTTTGATAATTCCACATTATTATATATTAGGTATTTTTATTGAAAGAATAATATTTTATGATTCAAGATAAATTATCATTGAATGATTTGGTGTGATTATTCTAAGTTTTGATCAGGTTACCATACCCTTATTCTTATAATATTCTCACTTATGATCATTGATTGAAATCTTCTATGTTTACCCTAATTTTCATCGAATACTATAATTTATTTTGTTAGATTTTACTAGGTAAATTAGAATAGTTTTAAATATTATATGTATAAGAAGGATGCCAGTTGTGAAAAAAATAATCGAATATAATGTATATATTTTAGGAACTAGTTGTTTGGGTTTCATATTTTCAAAATACACTAATAATTTATGGTTATAGTGTGGATTATTTTAATATGTAATGAATATTAATATAATAATATGTTATATTTATGTATGTAATATTTTTTATCACTATAGTTGGTATCAGTGCGTGGAATAGTTATTTTTGGAAAATAAAATGAGGAAACATTAGTGAGAACCCTTAAAATAAGAATATGTATATGATAACATCAGAAAGGGTTGTTATTTTAGATATTATATTATTTAACTAGTAATTAATACCTATTTGGATACTATAAGTGGATCTAGTTTTGTAACAAATGCATCTAGGTTTAATAACCCCAAAAATAGTTGATCAAGTATTACTTGATCATCATTTTGGTGAACAAAGAATTTTCACTTAATGTTCATCTCATTTGACACTCATTGGGGATATGATTAGGTTAATTAAAATTTAATTTAATATCAATTATAAAGGATTTGAATAGATAATGTCCAAGGATGATCTAGGTTTAATGTATGTTTTCATAGGAAGAAAATAAGTTTTTTATGGTTTAGAATTACTGTGAAAGATTTTCACGATTAATTGATTACTCATTACTATTCTTGGAATATGATTGGGGTTTTAGATAATGACTAATGCAAAGAGGAATCATGTAAAAACTAAATGTTATGGATACTGCAATGATTTTACTCATGAGAAACTATATGATATGGGATATAGAATGAAAAAGGTTGTGATTATGCTTAAACACCTATCAAATTATATGATAAAAAACTTAAACATATGTTATTTTATGAATGAACCAAATAAGAGAAGAATAGATTTTTATGAAATCAATAGATGAAATAATATTCATATTCCTATATGTCTAGAATATGGGAAGAAACCTTTAGGGAAATGTCTCAATAGATTTGAAAGAAGTTTTATTTATGGAAAATTAGTACATAGAGGAAGCAATTTTTAGGTAAAAATGAATATTTTAATTGAAGTAAATAATATAAAGCTGAAGGAACCATTTGTAGTTTAATTAATTTTGTTCATGGAACTTGGGAATTATCTTGGTTGATGCCCTAATCCAGGGGATAACTCCTAGACCAATGAAAGGAATATGACATTCCTATAATTTATGTAATATAATTGATGTTTCTCTCTATTTTTATTTGATAATTATGTTGTATAAGTTTTTTATTAATGACATTATGGTTATAAGAATCATGAAACATAAAAGGATTGTTCAAAAATGGTTTTTCTTTAAGAGATTAAAATCATATGTTTAATGACATTGATAACCAAGAACACTAATTTAGTTATAAGGTGATATTTTTTCGAAAAATCATGATTGAGGGATAGATAAGCCTTAATATGTTCCCAAGGTAGATATTATAATGTTTAATTAAGATATATATTTTTTAGATATTAGTAAATTGAATTGGATAATATTGTTTACCATGAATTTGATTAGTAATTTAATTACAAAGTGATTTATATTATCATTGATGGTGTTTATTACATTTTTGAGTTTATGGTATATATCATGTATACTTTGATTTTATTTTATGAATAAGAATAGAGTTTATTTTTTGGAATCATATATGATTTTATGATGGTTTGATAGTGATTTTAGTTATTATATTATTTTAGTAGAATATATGATCATGATATTCACATTTTTGGTATGTGGTATTAAGATATACTTTATATATTTTGAGGTATTAATTTAAAATTTTATATTTGAAAAAAAATATGCGATCAATAGATCTGTATTTTTTTGGTTTTTTAATTTTGATGAGTCAAATTTTGGGGGATTTCTAATATTAACTATTTATTGAATAGTTTAAATTGAACATTTTTTTTGTAATTTCTATGTTTTTAGAGTGTAATATATTATTTAATCGTATGAATATTTTCCCATATTTGATAATTTTTTCTAAACATTATTGATTTGGTAATTATCTTGAGATATATAGAATTATTTTTCCATTTTATGGATCTTATGATCCATTAATAATATATTTTAATGCTTTAGGAATTGAATATTCATTTCTTTGAGTAATATATGTGATAGAAGTAAAATCTAACAAAATAATAGGGAAAGGATGAAAATATATATATAAAATTGATGGAAATAAATTTACAATATTCTGTCACATTACATGGTAAAATAATTCCACAACTCTAAGAAAAAAAATCTTGAAACTAAAAATGTTTTCATTTTTACATTTACTTCCGAGGATTTGATGATCGATTTCAACCCTCATTGAGTTATTGTTTTGTTGTCATTAAAATTATCATGAAAATGTTTTAAATTAATTTTTTTTATTATTCATACATTATCTTTCTCTTACATGTATATAGTTTTTAAATCCTACTAATTCTCTCCTAATTTGGGAAGATTATTATGTGTTATTTTAGGTAACCATTTTGTTTCCCGCTTCCTCTTTTCCAAGGACATCTTATTGTCCCTTAATAAAATGTGGGATTTTGAAAAAGGTATTTTTGATCATTGAACCTTTTAATAGAGAGAAAAAATTACAAGGATGTGATTTATTTAATGGGGTAGAATATAACACCCTATGATTTAGGAATATATTTATCTTTAAATTAATTGCAAGTTTTTGATAGCTATCATTACATATAGCTTTGAGTTTAAGTGAACTGTGATATAATAATCCTTTATAATTGATAAATTTAATTTGATGTTATGAATGGTAATAAAAAACTATAAAAAAGTATAAAAAAGATTTATGATGATTTAAAATAATGCTCATTTATTATTTAATTCATAATAAATATGTACTAAATTTAAATTAAAGTAACTTTATGCTTCCAAAATATGTTTCCTTTAAAAATGATTTTTATTAAATTTTATTCATGAATATTGTAATTAATTTATATGATTTTTATAAAATTTTACTAAATTAATGTCATTTTTAAAATTAATAGGTTAATATTAGTTTGTGGTGAATATTTATGTTATTTTTAAAAAGATATATTCTTCAATGAATGGTGAAAAATACCAATTTTTGTAAAACATGTAATTTTTTATCAAGTAAAAGTAAAATTATGTTTTGAATTTGAATATATAATAACATAAGTTTCATTAAATTACAAATAACTTAATTAATTAAAATAGAATCATCACTATACTTGATTTTTGTATAAGTTAATTTTTGGGATTAAAACCACATTTATCTAAAAAAGTTCTTTTTTGGCATTATGTATTTTTTATTAATAAATTAAATATATCACTATTTATTAACGGTTTTAATTAAATGTATATATTATTTATTCAATTATACATTTCAACATTAATTTCATGGTTTTTACAAGGAGAGGAATGGTAGAAAAATATGTGTTATAGTTAAAAGATAATTTTAATAAAAGGGGGTTTAATTGAATATTTCAAGATTATTTAAAATTAAACGCATCTAATTATAATAATGGAGTATTCTAAAATATATTCCATATTTTTAATCTATATAATTAATATTATTTAATATGAAAAAATTATTTGTTTTTCATAGAGAAGAGTACAAAGAGGAAAACTTTGTTACACCTGTCAAGGATAAAACAGATTACTGGGGGTTAAACCAAGTGATAAGGGTAGCATTTTAACCCAAAATTATTTAATTTTTATTAATTTAATATATTTTAATGTTATCTTATAGTATTTTTTAATCCATTTAATAAAATTCCATGTGTGTATCTCCCCTCACAAATAAAAGGGTACTTTTCAACCTCCCATATTCACATAATTTTAGTATTATATACCAGCTAGTATCTACTCCAAATAATTCCTATATTCCATACCATAATCCTGGAGCTTCTATTATTCACTTATGACCAATCATTTATTTCTTAAGGTTTAATCCAAATGAGATCTCTCACTGAAGAGATAAAGATCTTAACAAAGCTACTTCTTTTTTATTTCAATAAATACTTCCTATAAAAATGTTATATGGATAAAAACCAGATGAATACAGTATTGTAAATATATTGAGATATTACTATAATGAAGATACAACCATTTACAACAAATTTTCTGTTAAAATATAAATAAAAGCATCTCTCGTGCATATATGTGTAATACTGGCTCCATATAGTGATATGATTCATTTTCAATCAGCATCATTCATGAGTGGTCATATTGATGGAATTATTTTTTATATATTATATTTATAACATAATTATTCTTACATAATTATTCTTACATAATTATAATATAATATCTCCCTTCTTAAAATTTAATTTAATCGTAAACTATATAATGCTGCTCGTGCATACATGTGGAGTACAACCTCCACGCTACAATGCGATATGTTTATCATTTCAACTTTACTTAGATAGTAAAAAGGATAAATTTATTTAAAATATATTATATTAGTGATATAATATTTTTTTTTTAAAATTTTAATTATTATTTATCCTTTTTTCCATCCATAGAAAAATGGAAACATTACTATTGCATACATAATAACTATAATCTCTACATAGTGATGAAATTAATTTTACCTCACAACATTACTTAAATGGTTATAAACATGCATATAATGATTATATATTATAATAATATCATTATTAATTTTTTTTATATGTATGGACCATGATCAACATGCAAGGACAGTAAATACTGAAGTGAAACACACATGAAAAATGAAGCAATTAACACATGAAATGATGACATTAATAGTGAATTATTGATAAATGGTCCATGAAATGAAATAAGTGGATTATATATAATATTATATATATTAATATTATTCTATAATATATTTTGGAATAATACATGTTTTAATTCAATGTATTAACATAACCATAATATTTTCATGCTACCAATTAAATTTGTCTAAAAAAATATTAAAGTAATAAGGTTTCTTCATCTCAATTTTGTTTCATTCAGACATATTTTATGTTATGCGACAATTTATGCTTATGAGTTATATATGTTGATTCTATTACATGTTATATCATGGATACTTTTTAATTAAATATTTTTAGAGTTATAATTAAAATAATTTCATATAAGTGGATTTTATTTGAATGTTAGCAAAGTGGTTCGTGTTTACCTTTCAAATTGTCTTCTTGTTTGATGTATATTTTTATAATAAACTTGTCATATTTTATGAGGTGTATCTACTAACCATTTTATATGTTAAATCATGACAATCCTCAAGTTCATGGTTTCCAATGTTACATTTTATGTTATTCCATTCATGGGAATTATAAATCAAAAGTTATTAATGTTGTAAGGGTTTTGTGTTATAATATTATTTTTCATAGGGATTATTTATTCATAATATTATGATGTTGAAATTATAAGATTTATATCTCTAAAATATTATTAATTTTCATGTCCACTGGTAATTTATTTATAGTACATGTTTTCCTATCATTTTCCTCTCTGTATGTACTTGATAGTCATAAAGAATTTTATTAAATAAAATTAAAAACGTCTTTCCTCTTCAGTCTAAAATCGTTTCATAAATGTATATTTTTTAATTAAATTTATTTTAATATTTTTTTAATATTCCAAAAAGATTTATAAATTTTATTTTTTACATGTTTTGATTTTTATATAAATTTTTTAAAGCAATCTTCTTATATTTTTCAAAATGAGACACATTTGAGTTTTTACCAAAAATGTGAAAGGAATCATTTTTTTTGTGTACACCATATGAACTAAATTTCCCATCATCGTGTCTAATATTTAGTTTGAAACATCCTTAGAAATTATTCATGGTTATTTTAAAATAAAATGTTTTCCATAATTTTTTTTTTAAAATTTTAATATTTTAAACTAGTGATTTAAAAAATTGGTTTCCTCCAGAAATGCTTCTGTTATTTTTTAAAGAAACCTTCACCTATTAAATAATCCTTTTATGTTTATTATTATTTTAGGGATATTATCCAATGTTTTAATATTTAATATTTTAAAATATTTTTTTATAATTATGAAAATGATATATTTAAGAAACATGTTTTCTTTTCTATGGGTTAAGCTTTGATGTAATGATCTACGATTTAATCATCTTGTCAGAAATATATGAATGGTTAATAATTATGTGGTCTGTGATTACCCTATAAATTAATGATAGGTGGTCATGTTATAAATTAATTATTGGTGGTTATGTTATAAACCATGAATGGGTTGGTCCATTATATCCATCCAATGCATAGTGATATTATAATGGGATTGAAAACCCCCTAAGAGATAATGGGGTTATGTAAATAGAAGTTACTCCTTAGAGAATTAATGAAATGACTAATTATGAATTTACATTATAATAATTTTATACAATGATAGTCTTGGGTGTGAATCTTGACTAAGAATACAATTTTCTCTAATTATGCGTGTGCTATAAATTTATTCCCTATTACTATATAATGTTTTAATATGTTAGGATTGATTTTTTATGATTCCAAACACTTATGTATTTTGTATTTTGATTAAAAAACACATAGGACATGATTCTTGATTAATGACATTTTATATATTGAGTATTATTTTCATTAATTTTTATTAGGTTTTCATACCCTTATTCTATTATTATTCCCACTTATGGACATTAATTGATATCTCTTATATTTAACCATAATGAGAATCAGGGATCACTCTTTCTTATTTTGACTTCTTAATGTTATGAACAATGGTTTTATGTACGATATGTATATGAAGGGATATTGTTGTTAAAAGCATAATGGGAAATAATGCATATTTTTTATGTTTCTGGTTATTATGTATCCATGTTTACAATGACACTAATCCTTAACTATTTAGGCATGGATCATATTTATATATAATCAACATTCATCTAATAAGATGTAATATTTATATATTTAATGTTTTGGATTGCTATAATATGACATTCTTGTGAATGTTTATAGATGAAAATATTTCATTCCATGGATTGCGAATGTATATATATATGTACGACTTGTAGAGTGTTTCTATCTTGTAGGAAAGTGATGGGTAGACTATTTATTGAATGGTTAACCCATCATAAAGGGAGAATGTGGGAAATGAGTGTAATTATTATAGTGTGATTATATCAAATAGATTATATGGAATGATTTTCATAAGGCTTGGCATAATTTTGGGCAATATAACAAGATGGAATTGATTCTTGATTTAAGATAGTTATTAGAGAATCACTTCCCTATGGATTAAATCAAGTCATGATGGAATTTATACCCATTACCTAAATTACATTATAATTTTGGAATATTATGATATACATAGACTGTAACACCCCAAGCTTCCATGGTACGTTCCCTTTGAATAATTCAATAGCTTTCATTGTACGTAACTTCGAGTTTTAACACACCACAACCAATCAAACTAGCCGTTATGAATAGTAATACCCAATTTTTGAAATTTTATAAATTTTATTTTTCAAAATTTACTTCATTTTTGAATTCAGAATATCAAAATTAACTTAGGGTGATTTTTTTGTATTTTTCCAAAAACATTCAATTTTTGATGAATAGTGAAAAAACTACGTTATTGTTTAAAACCAGATTTTTATTTAAATAATTAGTTATTTTATTTAAATGTATATTAGTTAAAAATATATAAATAATACCTATATATATTCAATATAATTCATATAAATCATTTTATAATAATATTATATATATAAATATTTATTGAACTTTTTACCGTCTTTTACCCACCGTCTAGGCACATTTCCAAATATACAGAAAAGATAATTTTTCCACTTTTGTGAATTGAATTTCAAAATTATGGGAGATACGGTTGACATCATTAACTAAAATGTGGTTCAATAATATGAAAATAATTTTTAGGTGAATAGTAACTTTTGACCTTTATTTACCATAATTAAAAGTAAATAGTGTAATTGAAGGTAAAAATGATATTATAATTACCCTAAAACATTTCATAATTCTATTTTATAAGTTTATTTAAAAAAAAATAAACCATTGGAATAAAATATTACCTTCTTTGACCCACGTGAATTAGATTAGGACATTTATTACATTTTATTTAAAGAAGAGTTAAAAGTGTTAAATTCAATGTTTAATAAATAAACCATTTTTAATATAGGGTTAAACATAATATAAATTAGGCTATAAATATTCATTATAAATATAAATATATTTCCTACATAATCATATTTTATTTAAAATTTTTATACAATAAAGCGTTAAATTTATTTATACCATAATGATGATGCAGTAATTACCTTATTAATGAATGATTAAACAAGTTGATATTATAAATATCCAAATAAATGTAATTTAAGACTTTTGATGAATTAAATGAGTTTTATAGGTTAATATGACATGTTAGGGTTTATTAAAAGAATTTTTATCTATGTAATCAAGTTGTAAGGACTTTAAAAAAAATCAAAAACTAACTAGTGTCAAAATTGACATAAATGTGTTTTTAAAACAAATACTATATTATTAAATGATAAAACAGTCCAAAAAATTTAAGGTTCGGCCAAAGGAATTATATTATAATATATATTTCATTAATAAAACACTTGGGGTTGTCTTTACATTTTTTAGTATGTTTATTAACCATATACTATAAAGATACAAGGAGACAAGATAAATGTTAAACTATTTAACCAAGAGTTAAATCTAAATGATAAGCTTAATATGGTGACCTAAAACTATCTAAAACATATATTTTGAGATTTTTTCGACCCATACCCACCTTATCCTTGAAATAAATCATTTTGGAGCCATTATAAACCGAATATGACTGTATTATAAAATAATATTTCAAGATTTTCCAAAAGTAACCCTCACCTCTCTTATAAAAGGCTACATCCCTTCTATCAAAATCACAGCTCCAAATCCATTTTGATCGGCCAAACCCTATTAAAATATCCTATAAACTACCGTAATTTCGTCCTAGAGGCATTAATTTGATCAAAAATCCAGCCTATGGAGCCCTTTTGATCAACTCAAAAAGAAACACCCAAAGAAGAGGTAATAATTTCACCATCTCTTTCAAAGTTCTTTTCTTCTTCCACTTCCTCTTTATTTGTTGTTTCCATACCAAAATAATAACTCCAATAACTTATACATAATATGATGTTATTATAAATATGGTACAACTATATTCACAATTCAATCCATCCTATGAATGACCAGTCACCATACATGCGTACGTATGGCTTACCATCTCCACGTCATGGTGTGGTTTGTTATTCAAACACATCATTATTTGGATGAGTATAATATTGAGTATAACTGATGTAAATAGTAAATATAACATTTTAATGATTATATATATATTATATACCATCCAATTACATATTATTTCCCCATCAATAGAATGATATTGTCGCTCGTGCATTCGTACGGATTACCATATCCACGAACACAATGAGATTCATTCTCCATCATAACAATTCAAGAATAATTTTCATTTTATGATTAAAAATAATGTTTAATAACTTAATATTATTATGTATATGAATAAAATACATCCTATCCATAACAAACATGTCTTATGTAACAAATCTTATAAAGTAAAATTAATTAGTTAACATCCGAAACAATGATACAACTGAAATATTATTAACAAAGAAATATTAGAAGATCATATATGATATCATATTTAGCTATGTAGTTCTAGTAAAATTTAATGAAAATTATTTAACTATTATATAAGAGGTTAATATACCCTGGATCATGGAAAAGTACAAGGTAAAGGTTAATTCTACAGTATCTTTATTATCCGAGGTTGTTTATACGTGAGTATCTACTTGGACCTCTTTATCATCCACATTCGTGTTTCTTAAATATGTATTTCAAAAAAATTTTAATATTTCGTATTCTATGGGTTAAATTAACATATAACCTTCATTGAATTTTTATAAGATGTTTATAAAGAAATATTTTCATCATTTTCTAAACAAGGTCCTTTACGACCTTTTCGATAAAATTAAGGAAAGAATATTTTTTTATCTTATACGGAGGGTGCAACTTTTTTCCACCATTATAACAACTTTGAGGATTCCCTTACAATATTATAATAATATTTCCAAAATAAATGTTTATTTTATAATTATGTGACTTTAAATGGTTTGAAAATAGAAAGAGGTATGTCTTTCAATTTATTTTCATTTCATCTATGTCAACATCCTTTGATGGATTTTAAAATTGTTTGAAGTTGACTTATTATGATACAAATATTCCATATTGTATTAAAGGTTTTGTGATATTTTTGACTATGGAAATTTTATTTTTATACCATTCATGGTTTAGGGATAAAGTATTGACATTTCGTATGCTAGTTTTAATACAAATGTTTATGTTATGTTTAAAAATTTTCATATGAGGAATGCATTGGAATTAGTAAGTGATGAGTGGAGCCCACTATAGCTCCTCGACGCATCAATAGGTCTCATGAGACTAAATAGTTTCTTGGAACAAGGTATTGAAAAAATTGTATTTGTAGTCTTGGCACGGGGCCTTGACTATGTGGTTATGAAGTCTGGCAATATGCATTCCCTCATTATGAAATTGGTTATTGATATTGTGATCATTTGACTAGTAGAATATCCATATGAATAAATAAATGGAATTAATTGATTTATATTTTCCATATTATTCTAATGTTTTAAATGTAAAAGACTTATGTTTTAGTCTTATACATTTCCTTAAATGTTTATACTTATTTATGAAGGTTTCTTCTATATTTTTATCCTTACTAAGCATCTAAGCTCACCCCTTTTTATGTTTTATTTTTCCCAAGTTGTGAAGAAGTATTTTATGGTTCAAATGTAGGGATAGGATAATGGATATAAGTGTGTTAAAAGGTTACATAATTTTATTTTTGTTTTTATCTCATGATATAATGTAGAACTTATGTATGTATCTAGTACTTCCAAGCCTACTAAACTGATCAGTCATTTGTGACATGATTCCTTGTATCATGCCAATGTTATGTAATAATGCACCAAATCTGAGTAACTGGGGTCGGTGCATTATAGTTGGTATTAGAGGATGTTTAATACAAACCTTGGAAACCATATTTAGAACAATATGATTAGAGAACATTACCCTAAGATAGATTTTGATGATTAGTATAAAATACCATCCTAAAATTTTGGTAATGTAGAGATTTTGTGTATTTTACAATCAATACATCCCTGTCTGGATACGAGCAAGTAGAGGCAGCTCTGGCACAGATGCCCCTATGAGTGAAAGCTCTAACAAGGAGTTTCGGGCTTGACCCAGGGGATCCTGGTACATGAAAATGGGCCTTGATGAACTCTTGGTTACGACACTCCTGGGAGATATGCTTAAGATAATTCACATTTTCTTTACAAAACATTCTAAAATATTTATGAGTATATACCTCCTAAAATAATTTTTTTTATGATTATGGATTATATCCATAAACTGTTCAATTTATGTTAAGTGTTTTACAGGTTTGTAATTATGTATTGCGATTCATAAACTAATCTAATGTATGTCATTGTTTAGAAATGGCCCCCAGTGGAAGGAATGAAAATCGTATCAACGCATGTAATCCATGTAGGGATTTACCTCATACTCAAGATAATTGTAGTGGAGGTGGTGATGCATCTGGTGCTGATCAGCTTATCACCATATTGGGATAACTCACTTAGGTTATGAATAATAACCTTACCCATATAGAGAACCCTGATCCACAACGCAGAGGATCAATGTTAGACCACTTCATGAGACTACATCCACCAACATTTAATGAGTCTACAAATCAATTTATAGCAAAGCAATGGATAAATTACTTAGAGAAAATTTTTCATGTTTTGAGGAGTAGTGAAAGGGAAAAAGTTTTCATGGCAGTTTATCACCTCATGGGAGATGCAGATCAATGGTGGTCATTAATTCAAAACCCAAAGGAGGATGAAAAAGTATAAAATATTTAATGGATGGAGTTTAATGATCTTTTCTTAGAAAAATACTTTCCTCATGACCATAGAGCAGATATGGAAAGGAAAATTTTAAGTCTGGGAAAAAAGGAGGATGATAATGTCACAAAGTATGAGGCTATCTTTACAAGGTTATCAAGGCATGAAGAAGATTATGTACATAACCCAAGGAGTAATATTGATCAATTATTTTATGGGTTAAAACCATTTATCCATCAAGCATTAGTCTCATAATCCTTCTTATTATATGAAGATATTGTCTCATGTACAATCAATACAGAAAAGGAATTCTCTATGTCTTATGACTTTAAAGAAAAACAAGAGAAGAAAAGATCTTCTGAACACTCTGGAAATGGAAATAAGGGGATAAGGGAAAATTTTAATATCTATCCTTTGGTAAATGTGAGAAGAAACACCCTAGTACTTTCCTAAAGTGATTTTGAGTCTATTACAAGTGTGATGAAAAAGGACACCAAGCTCGTGATTGCAAGGGAATGAAAGAGGTTGTCAATGTTGAATGCTACAATTTTAGAGAAAAGGGGAATTATGAAAACGAATTTCCTAAGGGCCATGGAAAATTTCATCAGGAAAGGCCAAGGGAGAAAGGCCAAGCTTATACGATCACTATTGCTAAGGTTGAAGCTCTAAAAGATGTGCCGGAAGGTAATTTAATGGTTTCCTCAAGTTAGGAAAATGATTTATTAGATTCTAGATCATCATATTGTTTCATATCTTCCTAGTTTTCTATGAAAATTAGATATTTCCAACTTGATTTAATAAGGGAGTTGTTAGTTAAATATCCTAAGGGAAGTATCATTGCAACAAAGTTTTGTGAATCAGTTCCCATTAGGGCATATAAATGTTCTTTATCTGCTAATCGAATCATCATACCCATGATTGAATTTGATATAACCCCTGATATGGATTGGATTTTGGACCATGATGTGAAAATTTATTTTAAGAAGAATGAGGTTGCAATTTTTTATGATGATAAGGAGTAACTTATATTTGGATAAGAAATTTCACCACCTAATTTTTATCTAGATACACCCCCAGTTTCTCAACTAAATTCAATTATTAAGGAGGAATAGAATTAAATAACTATGGACAAGGAAAGGAATGTTCAAATAGGGGACATAACTATTGTGAATGAATATATTGATGTGTTTCTAGAGTATTTACCTGGAAATCATCCAAAACAATAAATTGAGCTTTCCATTGATTTAATTCCTGGTTCAAGGCACATATCGAATACCCCTTATAGAATAGAAACTATGGAATTAGTGGAATTAATGAAAAAACTAGAGGAATTGAGTAATAATGGATTTATTAACCCTAGTGTTTCTCTATGGGGAGCCCATGTTCTTTTTGTTAAGAAGAAATATGGATCTATGAGGTTTTTCATTGACTAACATGAGATCAATACTATAACAATAAAGAATAAGTATCCCCTACATCGCATTGATGATTTATTCGACCAACTTCATGGAGATCAATATTTTTCAAATATTGACATTAATATAGATATCATCAGTTGTGTGTGAAGAAGGAATAAATCCTGAAAACAGTATTTCGAACTAGGTACGAGCATTAAGAGTTTACAGTAATGCATTTTGGACTAACTAATGCACACTTTGTTTTTATGGATATAAATAATAGAGTTTTTAAGGAATATCATGATGAATTTTTAGTTGTATTTATTGATGATATATTGGTTTACTAAAAAATCTACGAAGATCATGAAAATAACTTGCGCACTATTTTGAAAACCCTCTAAAGAAATGAATTATATGGGAAGTTTAACAAGTTTGAATTATGGCTTTAGAAGATTTCTTTTCATAGCCATATTGTCTCTAAGGATAAAATCTCTATTGATCCTTCAAAGACCAAGGAAATCCAAGAATGGCTAGCACCGAAAAGTATAACTGCGGTACATAGTTTTATTGGTTTAGAAGGTTATTATTGGAATTTTGTCTTGAATGTTTCCCGATTGGAAAACCCATCAACCAAGTTCACACAAATATGGGTTAATTTTTTTTGAACAAAACAGTGTGAATAATGTTTGGAAGAACTCAATAGAAGATTAGTCAATGCTCTTATCTTGACACTACCATCTGGGAATGATAGGTTTTTTATTTATAGTGATGCTTTAAAGAAAGGACATAGTTGTGTCCTTATGTAGGATGATAGAGTTATTTCCTATGTATCACCACAACTAAAAGATCGCAAAAAAACTATCCCACTCATGATCTTGAGTCAGCAGTCGTAATCTTTTCTTTGAAGATACAAAGAAACTCTCTCTATGGTGAAATATGTGAGATATATAATGATCACTAGAGTTTCAAGTATATTTTTTCTCAAAAAGAACTCAACATGAGGCCAAGGCAATGGATTGAGCTACTCAAGGATTATGATTTCACTATAAACTACCACCTAGGGAAGGGCAATAAGGTGACAAATTCATTGAGAAGAAAGGATCATGGAGTTTTGAACAAGATGAGTGTTGAAAGGGATCTCATGTTCATGGATCTAGTAAATATGGATATGGGAATAATCATGGAAGGTAAAACATCAATACTTTTCAAATGTTTTCCAAAACATATTTAATAGAAAGGATAAAAAGTTTTCAGATTGATGCTGTGGAGTTTCAAAAGAAAATTAAATCTATGAATGATGGGAGACTGATTTACATTGTATATGAAGACAGATTTTCGAAATTTGGGAAGTGACTTTGTGTTCCTGACATAACTAATATAAAAATGGAATTGTTGGATGATGTTTATAAATCCAATTTCACTATACACCCTAGTATCACTAAGATGTATATAGATTTGAAGGAACATTTTTGGTGGGACAACATAAAGAGAGAGATTTATGATTATGTGTCAAGATGTATGGGTTTTCAACATGTGAAAGCTGGAATACAACATCCTAGAGGATTCATGCAACCTATTCCCATACCTGAGTGGAAATGGGATGATAATATGATGGATTTTTTCATTGGGATACCAAAGAATCCTAGAAGTAATGATGCAATATGGGTCATTGTTGATCATATTACCCAGTCAAAACATTTTCTTGTTATAAGAGAAGATTTAACAATTGAACGTTTAGCAAGAATATATATTAATGATGTTGTAGGACTTTATGGAGTACCCCAATCAATTGTTTCTGATCATGATCCACATTTTACATCAAGATTCGGGAAAAGTATTCAGAAGGCCCTAGGTACTAAACTTCATTTGAGAATTGTATACCACCCACAAATTGATGGAAAATTAGGACAGATTATTAAAACCTTGGAAGACATATTTAGATCTTGCTCACTTGATTTTCAAGGTATGTGGGATCATTATTTACCTATGTTAAAATTTTATTATAACAATAGCTTCTATTCAAGTATTCAGATGGAACCATATGAAGCATTATATAGAAAGAGATTTCACACACCAACTTATTAGGATGATGTTGGTGAAAGAAAACTCGTAGGCCCAGAACTTGTTGAGGAAACAATGGAAAAGGTGAAGGTTATCTAAACCCACATTAAAGAAACTCAGGGTAGGAAAAATAGTTATGACAATAACCAAAATAAATATTTGTAATTTTAAGTAGGAGATCATGTTTTATTGAAGGTATCTCTATGGAATGGTGTTATACATTTCATTAATAAGGGTAAATTAAGTCCCAACTACATAGGAAAATTTGAAATTCTTGAACAAATTGGACTTATAGATTATCGTTTGGAAATGCCGCCAAGTCTCTCAAAAGTTCAGGATGTGTTCCACATATCATTGTTAAGAAAATACATGTCTGACCCAACTATTGTAATCACCTATCAAGAAATAGAACTAGAACCCGACCTGTCTTATTTTGAGGATCCTATCAGAATTCTTGATACCAGAGAACAAGTGTTGAGAAACCAGATGACTCGTCCAGTGAATGTTCTGTGGAGAAACCATAAGATAGAAGAGGCAATGTGGGAAACCAAGGAACATATAATGAAAAACCACCCAAATCCTTTTATGTAGTAATATTCTAGAAATTTCAAGGAAGAAATTATTTAAAGGAGGATACAATGTAACACCCCAAGCTTCCACAGTAAGTTTCCCTTTGAATATTTCAATAGCTTGCACTGTACGCAACTTCGAGTTTTAACACACCACAACCAATCAAACTAGGCGTTATGAATAGTAATACCAACTTTTTGAAATTGTATAAATCTTATTTTTCCAAATAGACTTCATTTTTGAATTCGGAATTTCAGAATTATCTTAGGGTGAATTTTTGGATTTTTTTTGAAAACTTTCAATTTTTGATGAATAGTAAAAACACAACGTTATTGTTTAAAACCAACTTTTTATTTAAATAATTAGTTATTTTATTTAAACATATATTTTATAAAAATAGATACATTATACCTATATATGTTCAATGTAATCCATTGGTGCCATTTTATAATAATATTAGATATATAAAATTTTATTGAACTTTTTATCGTCTTTTACGCACCTTCTAAGAGCATTTTCAAATTTGCATAAAACATAATAAATAAACCATTTTTAATATAAGGTTACACATAATATAAATAATTTTTGGTGAATAGTAACTTTTGACTTTTATTTACCATAGTTAAAAGTAAATAGGGTAATTAAAGGTAAAAATGATATTATAATTACCCTAACACATTTCATAATTCTATTGGATAAGTGTATTTTGACCAAAATAATCCATAGGAATACAATATGATCTTCTTTGACCGATATATATTATATTATTACATTTATTATATTTTATTTAAAGAAGAGTTAAAAGTGTTAAATTCAATGTTTAATAATTAAACCATTTTTAATATAAGATTAAACATAAGATAAATTAGACTATAAATAATCATTAAGAAGATAAAAAAATTTCCAACATAGTGGTATTTTATTTATAATTTTTAGACATTAAATAATTAAATTTATTTATGACACAATGATGATAAAGTAATTACCGTATTAATGAAATATTAAAAAATTGATATTATAAATATCCTAATAAATGTAATTTTAGACTTTTTATGAATTAAACGAATTTTATAGATTAATATGACATGTTAGGGATGATTAAATGAATTTTTTATGTAATCAAGTTTTTAGGAGTAGAACAAAAATCAAATACTAAATAGTGTCAAATTGACATAAATGAGTTTTTAAAACAAATACTATATTATTAAATGACATAATCATCATAAAAATATAAGGATCGGAAAAAAGAATTATATAATAATATATATGTCATTAATGAACCACTGGAGATTATCTTGTAATTTTATAGTATGTTTATTAACCATATAATATAAAGATACAAGGATATATGGTAAATTTTAAACTATTTAACCAAGAGTTAAATCTAAAAGATAAGGTTAATATGGTGGCCTAAACCTATCTAAAACCCATTGTTTGAGAGTTTTTAGACCCATAGAAACCTTATCCTAGATATAAATCATTTTGGAGCCATTATAAACTGAATATGATTATATAATAAAATAATATTTCAAGATTTTCCTAAAGTGACCCTCACCGCTCTTATAAAAGGGTACTTACCTTCTCTCTAAATCACACCTCAAAATCCATTTGTCTTGGCCAAAACCTACTATAATATCCTCCCAACTAACCTCACTTCAACCTATAGGCCTTACTTTTATCAGAAGGGAAACCTAAGAATCCCTTTTGATCAACTCAATAGGAAACACCAGAAGAAGAGGTAATAATTTAACCGTCTCTTTCAAAGTTATTTTCTACTTAGACTCCCTATTTATTTGTGGTTTCCATAACAAAATAATAAATCTAGTACCTTATACATATTGTGATATTATTATAAATATGGTACAACCATATTCATTATTCTATCCATCCTATGAATGAAAAGTCACCATACGTGAGTACGTACAACTTACCGTCTCCACGTCGCAGTGTAGTTTGTTATTCAAACACTTAAATATTTGGATGGGTATAATAATGAGTATAAATGATCTACATAATAAATAAAACATGTTAAGGATTCTGTAAATATGATATACCATCCAATTACATATGATTTCACCATCAATAGAATGATTTTGTCGCTCGTACGTACGTATAGATTACCATCTCCACGAATGTGATGAGATTCATTCTCATCAAAACGATTCAAGAAAAATTTTCATTTTATGATTAAAAATAATGTTTAAGAACTTAATATCATTCTCAATATGAATCAAATATATCCTATCCATAAAAAACATGGCTTATGTAACAAATCATATAAAGAAAAATGAATTAGTTAACACCCGAAACAATGATACTATTGAAAAATTATTAACCAAGAAATATTAGAAGATCATATATGATATCATATTTATATTTTTGGTTCTTATATATTTTAATAATAATGATTTAACTACTATAAAAGAGTTTAATTTACCCTAGATCAAGGAAAAGCACAAGGTATGGGTTAATTCTACAATCTCTTCATTATTCTAGGTTGTTTATACGTGGGTATCTACTGGGACCTCTTTATCATCCACATCTGTGTTTCTTAAAAATTTATTTCAAAACATTTTTACTATTTCCTGGAATATGGGTTAAAGTAATTTATATCCATGTTTGAATTTTTATAATATGTTTATTAATCAATCTTTCTTTTATTTTCCAAACAAGGTCCTTTATGACCTTTTCGACAAAATTAAGGAAAGAATGTTTTTTTAACTTATATGGTGGGTGCGATTATTTTCCACCATTATAACACCTTTGAAGCTTCCCTTATAGGATTATAATAAAATTTACAAAATAAATATTTTCTTTTATAATTATTTTACTTTAAATGGTTTCAAAATATAAAGAGGTATCTCTTTCAAATAGTTTTCATTTCATCTATGTCAACATTCATTGATGGATTTTAAACTTTTTTAAAGTTGGATTATTATGATACAAATATTCCATATTATATTAAAGGTTTTGTGATATGTTTGACCATGGATGTGGTATTTTTATACCATTATGGGTTTATGGATAAAGTATTGATATTTTGTATACTAGTATTAATAAAAATGTTTATGTTATGTTTAAACCTTTTCATATGAGGAATGCATTGGAATTAATAAGTGATGTGTAGAGATCACTATAGATCCTTGATGCATCGATAGGTCTCATGAGACAAAATAGTGTCTTGGAACAAGGACTTTACAAAATCTTATTTGTAGTCTTGGAACGAGGCCTTGAATATGTGGTTATGAAGTCTGGCATTATGTATTCCATCATTATGAAAGTGGTTATTGATATTTCATGTGATTATTATACTAGTAGAATATTCATGTGAATAAGTAAATTATATTACTTGATTTATATTTTTCATATTATGCTGAAGTTTTAAATTTAAAAGCCTTATGTTTTAGTCTTATACATTGACGTTAATGTTTATGTTTAATTATGAAAGTGTTTTCTATATTGTTATCCTTAATGAGTATCTGATATCACCCCTTTCTATGTTTTATTTTTCCCAAGTTATTAAGAAGTATTGTATGGTTGACCTATAGGGATATGATAATGGATATAAGTGTGTTCAAAGGGGACAAAATGTGGTTGTTATTGTTTTTATCTCAAGATATAATGTAAAACTTATGTATGTATCTAGTACTTATAACGTTACTAAACTGATCGGTATTTCGGGACATGATTCATTATATCATTCCAATGTTATGTAATAATGCACCAACTCTTGGAAAATAGGGTTGGGGCATTACATAGAAACCAGAAATATATTATACTCCATTATGGAGGTAAAGAATGTAGGGTGTGGGATCATGGAAGCTAGGGTAGTACATGATGAGAAAACATGTAATTGTTTACTTATGACATTATATTACATTCATTACTTTCACTTTTATTTAAATGATGATCTTATGATAAGGAAGTATTTGTGGTGTCCTACTGGGTTTATACTCACACACTGTATGAGAATCATGGTGTGTATGAAAACTCCTTTGAATTGGATTTAATAAGAGATAGTGTCCCTACATAAGAAAGTTATACCAAAGGAGTAGGTTAGATGAGGTGATGTTGGGTTATACTTTATAATCTTTTATAGTGACACCTCTCATTTATAGTTTCCATGTTTGTTAAATTTTTATCATCCACATATGGGTATCTATGACTAATTTTATTGGTTATCATATTCCAAATTATTATAGCATCGATTTATGTTATTTCTCTTATTGATATATTATTTTGTTCTAATATTTATATTATTAATAATTTCACTATTGTGTACTTAATTTTTATTTGTTAAAAAGTTAATACTCTGAACATAGTTCTACTTAGGTAGTCACTGCTATTTTAAAGTCTCTTACATATGGGGAGATATTCCTAAGGTCTTGTGACCCTCTCACTTAGACCGAGTGCCTTGGGTCAGTGTGTTACACTTGTGACATGATCACATTATCTCATTATTCCATTGAGATAAATAATTTTTGTTAATATATCCTATAATATGACCCAACATAATGTTGGGTGAACTATTTAATTATAATGTGAGACCACCTGTAACCAAAAAAGTGTGCCGCTAATTTTTCATGAGATGAACAGCTCAAAGAAAAACTTCTTTCAAATCCTTCGAAATTCATCAAAAATTCCTATAGAAAGGTACTCAATAATTTACTCTTATATAATAATTATTTACTCATATGAAATTATATTATAGTTATGATTAAACTTATATATCATGAAATTTACTCCAATGTACGAACTATTCTGGCATGTCTTTTACATTTCACTCCTAGATTCACATCAGATCAATAATACACTATTTTTTCTTCACTAACCAGAAATGATCCTCCAACTAATCCATAAAATTTTTGAAATAAATAGAACATTAAAAAACATCCGTAATTTATTAATCAATTTTTTTAATAGATTATTCTTTTAATGTCTCAAATGTGATGTTTATCTATAAAACACACAATAATATAAAGTGATTTCTATGAGATTTATCATACTCATAGTGTTATAATAATTACAAATTAATCATGTGCCAATTTATATAAACTCATAACACCCATGTGTCAATTTACATCATGAGGTTCTTCTCAAAACCATACTGTTCATTAACTCCACCCATTCATCAATGACACTATAAAATTTTAGTGGACCTTCAATATCCCCATTTATATTTATTCAAAACATGTGAATACATGAAATATATGAAATATCAATGTTTAACTACCAAATCCTTTATTACTGACCCTAATTTTACCTATAAAGTAAAATTATAGTTCCTCTAACATTTCATGAAGACCTCCTTTTGTATTTTTCCTCTTTATTAAAAAATGAAACATAGTGAACATGGGGAAAAGACCAAGAAAATAGAAAGGTATATTTGGATAGAATACACTCCCAATAATTGTTGGTTGTGACGTATAAAAACATTTATATAATCTATGTATGTTTAATACATGTTTTTGATTTATGTAGTTTATATATATACATATACATACCTATAATGTATATATAACATTCTAGAATATATTTTGATATCATATTTGTTTTCTATTTGATATATTAGTTATGTAATTTAACATAATGTGTATATATGATATATGTATGTAATTCATATATGATATATTTTTATGATACTTATATTCTTGATTTTTTTCATTGTAGACTATTCATGGGACTACAGTGGATTCTATGTGACATTTATAAGTCATTTCCTCATTGATATAGACTCACTGCTATTAATTATAATTTAGTTAAAAATCCATGATATGAATTACTAATTGTGTCAATTCCTCTATATAATAGTTAATTGAAAAGTATACACTAATGTACAATAACACAAAATGTTTTTATCAATGCACAATACTCTAGATTAATTGAAAAAAAAGAAAAAAATCTTATAAATGAAGGGAATTACCCCTAATAGATTGTGTGATTGATCATGCATGCATCAAAATCTAGTTATGATCCTATATTTGTTGAATAGTTCATGCAAGTTTTCTTCTTATAAATATATGATTGATCATGTAGTGAATGTTCTAGCACCCTTTCTATGTTTCAAGTGTCCTTAATTTTTTAGGGTTTCCTAAGCCAATATATTACCTACAGATTTATGAAATGATATTTTTCACTCATATAATCATCATGAATCTTGATACCATCACTGGGGATGATAAAAACCACTACAAATATGAACAATGTATTCTTTATTTCACATCATTTTTCATTTTTTTGTTATTGATTTTTTTAAAGATAACTTGTATATATTTGGCTTTACTTCAAATACCAATGATTATATGTTGATTCTATAAAACTCATGAGTGATATAATATTATTTATCCATATTTTATGATTATTATAGTTTCAATTTAAATTAAATAACACCATTTTTCATCATTAATAAATTGTTTTTGTATTATCAATGAAAAGAAATTTTTTATTTTTGAATATAAATTACTTCCATTTTTGGTGAAATAAAATAAGAACACTATTTTTTAATTAGTTACACATTAATGTGTCTTAAAAATATTAATATGGTTGATGGAATATTTATTTCAAATCTAAATCATTAGAATCATGCATACACAAAAGGAATTAAATATGAGAACACAAAAATTACTTGATATGTAATAGTTAAGAATATAACATTAATATTATGTATATTATGTTAGTGAGTATTTTTTAAAAAAGAAACCCATTAAAATAATATATGTGATATTCCATCAAAACTAGATCAAGTTAATTTCATGATCATTAAATTTTTAGGTTTTAAAAGTTGGGTTCCAATTACTTATCCTTTGTCATGAATTAAAAAACGGGCGATAAAAGATTATTCTATGGTAGGTCTTCCCAAAGAAGTGAACCCCTAGATTGTCTTTTTTAGTATATTCATAATATCTTATTTTTGTGGAATATATATGGGAAACTATACATATTATGATAGTATAGTAATAGAGATTATATTTTCCAAATAAATTATATTAGAAATATCTTTCCTACCCAAATATACTTGAATAATAATTTTTATGATTTAGATGATTCCCCAACTACATAACTATACAATGAGAGGAATTACAAGATGGATATATTACATAATTAAATATAGAACTTTTATAATTAAGTTGATATAATGACCAAGGCTATCATTTTTAGTGCAATGAAATTCATTAAAATTCTTTAATGCAAAAATATAATACATGATACTTACCGACTAATATTTTTATATTATAGGTTATGTATTATTTCATCATAATTATATTTTTATCCCATATAGTTTTAGACTAAAAATTAGAAATATATTTTTATCTAGGTTTGATAAGTTTTATCATAGGTAAGCATTCTACACATTCAAATGTGATTCTTATAGAAAAGAATTCCACCAATTACAACTCTTCAGAATTAGATACCATGTGAACAAAACTCATTTTTTTTCTCATAAACCCATAATTATAGATGATAGGGAATAGAATAAGTATATAATATATCTTCATGTTGTTAATTGAGAAAGATTTACTATATTAGTGTTTTCAATTAATTATATAATTATACCTAATGTATTATTACTAGAATTGGATAAAATTTATTATATTCCTTCCATAAACATATATTTAATTTATTCTTCTTGTTTGTATTAGGTGGGTCTCTAAATCAATATTATTAAAAATATTTGTTCTATATATATTAATTATATGATTTATTGCATCATAAATATGATAATTTGTTTATACATTTTTGATATGGACAATATAATTCAAAACATTCATAGTAATAAGGAAAAGCTTGATTCTAGTCCCAAAAAAACTTGGAATTTCCACCATTGATTAATAAACCAGAAACACATCCAAAGACACTATAAAGATGAATTATTAGAACCAATTAATTTTAAATTATTTTATAAATTAAAATTTATTTTATTATAAAATATGGGAATATAAGATTTTAATGGACAATGTTAATGGGAATGTTGACTACTAGATATCAAATGTAGTGATATTTTTGATCCAATGAGTATACAAAAAAGTTGTGGTTTTAAGTTCTTAGTCACTTTTACCAATTATAATAGTCTATATGGTTATGTGTTTTTGATTAAAAATCCATATTATTTTATTGAAAATTTCAAATAGTTTCATAATAAACAAAAAAATAAACTATAAATGATAATTAAGATTTTTCAATCTGATTGTGGTGGTGTATACATAACCTATTATTTAACTTATCTTTTGAGTGATTATAAATTTTTTATATAATATATTACTCATAAAACAAAAAAAATGGAATGGTGTGATTTAGGGGAGTAATAATTTATTTTCATACAAGTCTTGATCAATGATTAGTAAATGTGACCTACCTATAATGTTATGGGGTTATACTGTGGAAACTGGTACATTGTTATCAAACTATGTTCCACCAAATTTTTTCATAAAGACACCATATGATATATGGTATTATAAATTTCCCTAATTTATTTTTATGGTTATTTAGGGGATTTATGTACTCTTACAATGATTTAATTAAAATAAGATTATCCTCCAGTACAATTAATGATTTTTGTTGGTTATCTTAGGGAATATATGAGATATTATTTCTATAATCCTAATTAAAAAATGTGTTTGTTGCCCAAACTAGTGTATTAATTGAGAAGAAATATATAATTCAAAGAGACTTTAAGAGTAATTTTTATATTAGATAATTAAAATACCAAAAAGATAATGTGATTTGGAAAGGTGGTTCAGTCAGTTAGATAAAGGATTTTGGATGATGAACCCAATAAATTAACATGGGAACCTCAAAATTATGGTTGGATTAGATATGAGCCCATGGGATAATGATTTATCTTAAAAAATGATAATGAATTATCATTAATTGGAGATGAAATCATTACCTAATAGGAACCCATTGGGAGATATGATTTTCAAAAATAGATAAACCCATGGAATTAGAAATGGAGTACATGTACACTAACTGTGTTTCAAACATGGTGAATGTAGCTGAAGGGGTGAGAACCATAGGTTACATGTGGGGTTTTGACAAGGAATATGATATTTTTAGTAATGTTTCTACATATAAATTATTATTTTTGGAAAATGGTTTTAATCTAGTTCATGGTATAAACTATGAAGAATCCTTTTTAACTGTAGTGATGATAATGTCCATTAATATATTACATTACATAGATATTTTCTTTGACTATGAAATTTATAAAATTTATGTCAAAATATATTATCTATATTTAGAATTTAGTCATGTATGTAAATGTGGTAGAACCTAAAGGATTTTAATCATCAAATGATATTATTATTTTATTGGTGTTGTAATTATATATTAAATTGCCGAAGAATTATTCTTAGAGTCAGAATACCCTTTTTGATGATGAAATCAAATAGTTGGGTTTCATCTTTAATGTGAATAATACTTATGTATATAAATATTTCTTTTAAAACATAGTATTATTTATGATATTATATATAGAATACATATTCCTTATTGGAAATTATATCTCAACACTTCACTCTATGAATATGTAGTTGTGTAAATGGTTCTTAGTAAAAGATATGGATCAAAAAACTTAAATAACATGTATGGAGATCTATAGAGATATATCTAAAAGTTTATTTATACCCAGTTTTGGTGCATACATTGGTAATGTGATAAGGTGGTTTAGAAAGGAAAACTATAAGAATGGGTCTGTACTAATGTTATATGGCCTGAATCATAAGAACATCAAAGACCTTTATAAGGGGATAAAAATGAAATGTAAAATTCCATATGCATTTACCATTTGTTTTATCATGTATTCTATCATTTTACTCTACCTAATATCATATATTTATTGAGAATAACTAGTGGATACATATAAAATTATGGTTAGGGTTAATGGATTACTTTTGAGAACATATTTTTATACTTAGTAAGGATATGGAATATATACTTGATCTTTGGAATAGATGATGAAATCTATCTAAATGGTTGTAGAAATGAATGTTTCTAATATAACATTGATGATATAAAGTCTCAATATGGTTTCATGTTTTCCAAAATTATGGATCAATAATATTATAATTTTTTAAGCAACCCACCATAGAAGACTCGATAATATAGGAAGAATATATCAATAAATATTATTCTATAATGGAATACTTTTGGATCAAGAAGTTCATTTTTAAAAATAGAATGGTTCCCAACATTGAAAGAGTAATAGAATATACTATTATAACAATGGATCCATTTATCACTATAACTAACCGTGATCTCATCAAAGAACAAAACATATCCTTTGTAAAATGTATATTTTATGAAAGATAATTCATAGGTTAGATCTTATGTTCTATAGACTATCTACTTTTGAAAATTTAGAGGATCCTTTAAAGAAACCATTACCGAATAAGAAATATTAAATTTATGTAGATTCCTTTGGTACATGTAACATTAGACATTTAGTTAATGGTTTTATAATGTATCATGTTATAATAATAAATGTCAAGGTACATTTATTATTAAATCTTGTGTGATTTAATTTATATTACATGAATAATGGAATGGAAATACTTCTTTAATGAATGATGTTGGGTTGTCCCAAATGGAGGATCATCACCTAGTATTAAGGGTTGTGATGATATATTAATATTAGAATGAATAAAATATTTTGATCGTATAAATGAGTTTTTATAATAGATTCAAATAGTTGATTCAGGTGGTAATATGTGTATAAATATTACATGGATTTACTTTCCAAAGTATATATCCAGGAATTTCATACATTCATATAAATACTTTTGCGTGTATTCTTATTATTAATACATTTCACTTGAGGATAGTGTGATTAAAAGGATTTAAACCATTAAACATTGATACAGTTCATATGTTTGTCACTATGAAATATTTTATTGGGGGTGGTTTGGTATATTGATAATCATGTCATTAATTAGAGAAAAACCAATATGAGATTTGTTCACATGTATATGAAATAAAGAAACCATTCCCTTGATTTCATTATCTATGGGAAATAATTTGACATTCCTAGTTGAGTCACATATTATTTTTTAGTAACATAAATTGATGACATGTGATTCAGTCATCTATTAGATGAACTGTATGTGATTTCTTTATTGACATGGTTAATATTTTACATAGAATCATTTAATTATGAGTTTTAATATACAATATTGAGATATTCCATTTCAATAGGAAACTTTATTTATTATAAAATGGATTATATTGGTATGTATATGATGTATATGATATGTATTGTTTTGGACATATTCATAAATAGATATGAAAATGTATGATTCTGATTAGACTAGACCTCATTGCAGAATAATTAGAACTAATTCTTGGCTAGAGGATGATCTTTTAACACATTTATGAAATATAGATTATATAAATTTTTTCAATTGTACTAAGTCCTAAAGGGTCACATAGTTTTGTTTTTTGATAATTATTATGTTTAATGATATATTATTCATTCAAAAATGAAGATAGATTGATAATCCATATCCAACATTGTTCGGATGGATTCACAAGGGGTTTCAATGTTTCATAAAAAGACATTATTGGATTTCATTTCATGTGTGATATTTTTGGATGTTAAATTATATTACAAGAATATTATTCAATTATATTAAATAAATTTATTTGAAGTATTTTTTTTAATTTTTATATATAAATATATATTTATGTAAAAAATCACATGACGATATATAGTATGAGATACTATATGTTGTATATTTTATTGGCATGTCATGTCATTTATAATTAATCTCACATATTATATACTTTTTAATCATTTAGTATACATTCTAGTGCTGCAATTAAACTTGATATATAGCTCGCATAGGCTTATGTTTTTCACGACTAGAGATTGCCTATAACATTTTCTTAACATTCCCATAGGGATACAATCTAAATATCACATTTCATCATTCATTTATTAATCCATAATATATATTAGTAAATTAATTAATATATCCATTAAGGTTTTAATTAAATAGTATACAAAAAATGGCGATAATCTCTGGTGTTAATACTGATTCTAGAATCTCTTCATTCATTGACGAGTGTCTAGAAGTGATTGTATAGGGTAGAGTCCTCTAGTTAGGGTGTGGGATCAATCAAATGTTTTTATGCTACTTAAAATCATTAGTTTTATTAAAAATATATAGAATATCTCATTTTATCATTGTATGTATTTTCATTCTATGAATATTATAGCACCCCTTCCATGAGAATCATCAAAAATATTTTATGGTCCCTTCACCTAGTGAATTAAAAATGGTGAAATGAATTTTTTTACATTGATCATTATAAACTAGTATTACACTGATGAGTATAATGTTTTTTATACCCTAATGCACTAGGTATGTTCTATTTTAAGGCGTTTTATTATAAAGGCTTAGCAAACTATTTGGTTCCTAATATGTTAAGCCCTGATTTTTTCTTTCACAAAAAATTTTTGAGTTAATAATGTGTTGTGATATTTTAGGTAGATTTAAGAGGTTTTTATATATTCCTGCTTTAATGTATTAAAAACCATGGCTATGGTGCAATCCATGGTTGTACTTTGTGAGGCCATATGAAAACAGGAAAGGGGAGAATTGGCATGGCTATAGGCGTGAAGCGTTTGGAATTCTATGGTGGTCCATAGCCACAAAAACTTCACCAATCTTATGGTGGAGTCTATAGTGAGATGAAATAGGCCAGGTTTTTGAAAAATAGAATGGGAATTGTCCATGTAAGTCTATTATACTCAATGAAACAATAATTTGGCAGAGGCCATGTAGAAGGTTGTTTTGATGGTCATGCTAAAATTCAAACAACCAAATTTGTTTCCATTCATTTATTATTTTGACCGGTTTATGTGGAAAACCATGTGAGAGATAACCAGGGTCCATTAATGTGATATTAATTTATTCTTATCCTCTATTAATTTTTTTGGCCCTCCTATCTTGATATTTCCTTGATTTAGAATATTTTTTTGATGCACTTCCATATGATGTTTGGGTGATTTGGTCAATGATTCTTGAACTGAGGTTACTAATTTGTAAAGTATTGATCATATCAACCCTCTGAGATTGATATTTTTTAAAAATAGAACCTTTTATGATTGAGGTTTCTCTTATTAAACCAGTTTTGTGAGGACATTGCATTTTGTCTCTTACTGATGCTCAATAGTAAATAGAAATCTCCATCCTTCTTATATATTTTAATTTTTTCATTAATAGTGGTATATTTTTGGTATGTGTTAGTTATAAAACATTTCATGTTCCTTATTGAGTCACTCAATTGAACCTTTAATATACATTTTTATAATAATTTTTACAAACATTTGGAATTAAAACTCAATCCACTTGCTGTGAGAATTTAGTTTGCATGATGAAACTTTTGATGAATTATAACTTTGATGATGAGATAATAAGGTAGGAATTAATTGATAAATAATACATTAATCATGAAATGGTAAATATTTTTTATTTTATTTGTTTTTTCACACATAAGTTCCTTTTATGATATGCCATATTGTCCCATTTATAGGCATAACATGGAGATCCATTATGTGATATTTAATGTTTATGTGTGTGTGTAAATTCCATGAAACCATAATATTTTTACTACGACTCCTAATATACATGATTTATATGATGAAAATATTGGTTTGTGATTTATTTGTTATGTGGTATATATTTTTTTATTCTTGGAATGGTACCAAAGTGATAGTTTGACTATTTATATCTTAGGTTTCCAATAGGAAGAGTTTTTTTAGATGATGCGTGCGACCTAATGATAGGATCGAGGTAGAAGACAGGGTATAATAGACTTTTGTTTCATATCATGTGGGAATTAGGTTCATAGTGATATGACCCAAGAGGTGAAAGAGGGGTATGATGGTCTTATGTGATCTGAATCGAGAGGTAGAAACAAGGAATGACAGACAAATGTGGCTTAACTTGGTTCCCTGAGGCACATAATAATAATAAGAATCCATTTGGATGGATATTATAATTATAAAATTATCATGAATATTTTTTTACTCTTATATATTGATACAATTTAGGTATGGCCAAGGTTCATTGTGGATTGGTTACTATATGAACTACTTGGTATCATGTTGTTTTCTTGTGTGTGCATTTTATCATGACAAACACCTCTTTATGAATTTGAACATATGTTAATAATGAATTGATAAAAAGTGTGTAAGAGGATATGAAACATTTATTTACTTTATCTAGGAGTGTATCTCATCTCACAGGCTTTGATTTGGCTAATCATAAAGCCCGAATGGAGTTATAGATAAGAATTTATTGCTATTTTAAGTCAGGATGCCAAAACTATTAATGGATATCCCATTTTTGGATATACCATTCATAGAGGTCCAATAAAAGAGGTCTATTCATACAAGAATATTTCCATATTTCCATTCACATAGGTCTATTCATATAGGTTTGGTTCTCATAGATGCCTTCATGAACATGCGAATCCTTGACGGTAACACTTTGCGCAACGTCATTTAAATTCACAATGACCCTTCCATTAAAAAATCCCATATATCTTCATGAATACATCCAATATTCATGAAGAACACACCTCATAAATACCACTTCATTCCTTCATAAAGAGTAGGAGATGCCGTCGTGTTGTGACAAAACACTTGGAATTTGCAAAGCTCTTGGGATTCACGAGACACTCCTCTGGGAAGCCCCTAATCATCCTGAAACCTTATCTTTGAATTACTGGGAGTCTCCAACCAATGTGGAGATAAATTTTACTAAGGATTTTTCTCTTATCAAAATAATAAGGCCCTCTGCAGAACTTGAAGCTTCACGAAACATTCATCCTTTAAAAAACACTCCCCTTGGGAACCATGACATCCTTTGAGAGACAATGAACTATTTGAATCCCTATCCTTTATGAGAACCTGAGCTCCACAAATTCAGATCCTTCGTGGGACCTTGTGTTCTAAAAATCCATATCCTTCATGAGACACTATGATATGTGAAGACCTATCCTTCATGAGACCCTGATCTATGTGAATCTTGATCCTTCGTGAGGCCTTGAGAACCGCAATGCCCCATCCTTTATGAGACCTCAAGCTCCAAAATGACCAATCATCCATGATACCATGATCTCCACAAATCCTTAACCTTCATAAGTCTATGATATTCACAAATTCCACTCCTTAATGAGACCTTTATCATTTAATAAGCTCTTACCACCTCTTCCAATAGTCTATACCATGGGGGATTCTCCCCTGCATCCCTGTTTTTGATTAGTACTAAGATGTGGTCCCGAGTGTCCATCCAGTCCCTTAAATACCATCACTAGACCCCATGAAAAAAGGAGAGTCAGACCACAAACTTTTTGGACAGGGTCAACAACATTTCAGGTTGGACCTTATATGGACCCCATACCCCCATACGATACCATGATTCGAGATACTGCTCTACACCACCTGAAATACCTTGATTCGACATACTACTCTTGGTCCATTTCTAAGTCATGAGTTGATATTCCGATCATGAATTCCCAGAGAACCTTGAGTTGATAATATAATAACCCATACATTATATACATTGTTAATACTTCAGAATTGAAGTATATTTATTTCAACATATAACAAAACCATGACAGGACCATATAGGTATACTGTCTTTAGAACCTGGGTATCGTAAACAACTGGTTCATAAAGAATCTATGTTGTCTCCAATTTATTTGATCATATCTAGACTCCTTTTTGGAATATCATAATTAATACCCTTCTTCCTGACCTGAGGAAAATAAAAAATACGAAAGGGTGAGCTCAAATTCCCAGTAAGGGTAAACAAATTAAATTTCAATCATATCATATTCTTAAGGTCATAACATTTGGAAATCTTATCCTACATAAGAGGTCATAATATCATGTCATGGGATAAATAATAGAACTATAATGTAATCCCAATAATCATAAAATATGACATGTAACTTTGTAGAAAGCACACATAATAATAGAAAATCATTTCATATTATTCATGGCTCATTTCCAAGACCATCGTAGCGGACAATGTCCATTACTGAACCGAGTTTACTCCTCGTTCTAGTCCTATATCACTAAAATAGATTAACTTGATGTTCCAGCCATTTCTATATAATGAGATACAAATCTTTATAAAATGAATTGGATGGAGATATATGACCCACCCATATCATAATGAAACCATTCTTATGTGGGCCACAAAATCCTAAATCATACTTCATAGCATAACCCATGTAATAAAATGTGATTCTTAAACATCAAGCCATCATAAGATAAAAGGACTTCATAAAAATAATTCCATCACAACATAATAAAATTAATGTAATAATAGGGATATAAACATAACCCTATATCATCTTAGATGGAAAATAATTTTGATAAAACACTTGAACTTAGTTTTTGAGGAAAATATCCTTTCTTCATCAAAAACATTTTATTTTCTTAGTATGTCACGAAATTTTAAATTAAAAGAAGTTAATTGAAAATAAACGTGAAAAATTTTAAATGAATATTACATTAAAATAAATTCCAATGAAATCATAAAAATATTCTCATGTTTTATTAGTTAAAAAAACATTCTTCTTGTACTTTGGCTAGAAAATCCAAAAAGTAACTCGTATTAAAAAAGACAAAAGATTATTTTCATTTATTTTACTAAAAACTCATCAATAGGTAAAATTGGATTAAAAAAATTGTAGGATGATAAATATAATATTAAATATTGAGGAAACATGGATGTTGATGATAAATATTCCCCAGTAAATACTGAAGTATAAACAATCTCGGCTAAAAAAATGAGATTGAGATATTTTCCCTTACCTTAGGTCAGATATGCTTGGTATGTATATGAAACTTCTGTATAATGATTTAAATAATGTCATTGACTTATTTCAGAATCATAGTAATTTTTATTATATCATATATGGACATATTGTTATCTATTTATTAGTAACATTTCATTGTTACTCGTTATTCGGGTGTTAACTGCTTTATATTCTTATGCATGTTTTGTCAAATAAATTCTTATTACTCTTTTTAGGTTATAAATATATAATTTATAGAATGGTATTAGTATAATATATATCATATTTATTCATTAAATTCATTTATATAATCATTTTTCAATGAATATCATGTAGAAAGAATCACATCACATCGTGGAGACGATAGGCCATATGTACGCATGAGCGATGATATCATTCCCATGATTGTGGAATTGTATTGAAGTGTATGGTGTATAATATATCAGAATCAATATCACTTTAAAATAATCATATATAGTAATTTCTTCCATAATTATACCCTTCCAAGTATGTTGGTGATGAAAAAAATATTACACCACGACGTGGAGATGGTATTCCATACGTACGCACACGTAATGATTTCATTTTTCGTAGGATGGATAGAAGGTGAAATAGGGTTGTTTCATATTTATAATAGAATATCAATATATTATTGATACTGATTTATTTACTTTATAATGAAACATCTAAATAAGAGGAAGTAGAGGAAGAAATAAATTGAAAGAATCGGTATATGATATAACCTCTTCCTCGAAGTGCCTCCTTTAAACTACCTCTTAGGGCACTAGATTTGGTCTTTTGAGAAGACCAAAACCTATATAATGTAACTTCAGAGGTTTAGAAGTGTAATTTTCAGGGTTTGTATGAGCATGAAGGCTCAAAATTGAGTTAAGAGGAGAGGGAAGGTGGTGCCCTTTTATAAGAGAGGAGAATGGAACTTTTGGAAACATCAAAAATATTAATTTATAATAAAAACCAACCCCAAATAAAAACCTCCAAAATGACTCAACTTCAAAGATGAGATGATATACGGTTGTAATACCATCAAATAATAAAAATTAGGCATGTTTTGATTTTATTTCAAACCTTATCATTTTGATTTTTCCTTATTTATTCTATTTAATTTTATTTGTGGTAACAATGTTATAAAATTTAAATAGTTATAAATACTTACTTATGTGCTGTTAATTGTATGTAATTGGATAATTTATGAAATTTTAGAACATTTAAATTTTAATATGTAATTGTTAAATATTTTTGTGATTTTTAAACAATTTAATAATATGTTATTTTTATAAAATATCAGTTCTGTCAACTTTGACACAATTCATTTATTTGAATTTAAATAAAATCAAAATAGATGATAGAGTTGAAAAAAAATATTTAATAGATTCCTAACATGGCATATTAATCGATAATATTCATTAAGTACATTAATTAGTTCATATAATATTTATTTTAATATTTCTAAAACATCTTTTTTGATATTTCTCTTAATAAAATAATTACTACAACATTTTTGTATAATTATTTAATATACTTATTTGTTTCATAAAAATTAAAAATAAAATACTATGATGAATATAAATCTAATAGACTTCATAATAATAATTTTAGATGAATTTATCTTTTAAAAAACCTAACTTTTAAAATGTTATGTTTATTAAATTATGAAGGTGACGACTTTGAAATCATTTAAAATAAAATAATATAAATGTCATAATCTGTTTTAAAAGGCTCCAAATGATCCACAAGTCAACACTTGGTTGATTATGGTGTATATATACTTGAAAAATAAGTTTTGCTCAAGGTTTTTGGCCTTTTTATGGGTATTATCATTTTTAATAAAAACTCTATTATTGATTTCTCACTAAATAAATAATTTCTGCATCATTAATGTATAAGATATTAAGGTAATTATATATTTATTAAAAATTACAAATAAATTACCATCATAAATACAAAAATTTTAGATTTAAAATGAGTATTTATAATTGAATATATATTCAATTTATCCTTATATTAAATATAATTAAATTATTAATGTTTGTGTGAGACATATTTCACTTTCCTTTAAATAAAATAAATTTAAGGTCTTAATCTCATACAAGTGGGTTCCAATAGATAAGATTTCAGCCCAAGTATATTTTAGGACGAAATATTATCATCCAATTTTATTAATAAAAATTTTAGGGTAATTTTATAAAAATATTTTTACCCTTAATTACCCGATTTACCTTTAACTATGGTAAATAAAATGTACCGTAGTTACTATTCATAATGTCCAAAAATTAAAGTATCCTATTATCATAATTTGGGCCTACTGATTCCAAAATATGGAATCCAGTTTTCCAAATTCAAAACTCCGAATTTTCATTAATGAATTTAAAATTAATCCTGTTGTTGAGAAAACAAGTTTTAAAATTTAAAACATTAAAAAAGATTGAAATGTTTTTACCTATGAATTTAATGTAAAATTAATGATAATTAAATAAATTATATTAAATGGTAAAAATATATTCTATTTATAATTTTATACCATTCAATATTCTAAATTAACCATATAAATTATCTCGATGAAAAAAGCTGTTTTAATTAAAATTTAGCGTATTTTTACTATTCATCAAATTATAAAGTTTATCGTAAAAATATCATAATTTTAACCAAATTAAAGTTTTATATCCCACTTCTAAATAAATAGTTTACATTGTAATATTAAAATTATTAGTGTGCCTAAATTTTAAATTAAAAATAATTTTCCATTAAAAGGTGGAAATACATTCTTTTAATGTCTATTTGAGGAATATCAAAAATATCATTTAAATTATATAACATACATAAATTATTAATTTAATTCACTCAAATAAATAATATTACATATAATTGATTTACATTTATCAAATATTTTTAAAATTTTTGTTATATTCATTCCTGCTAACATAACAACTAGGTTATAATAGAAATTTTATATTAAGGGCATCTCATAGTTATTTTAAACTAACAATTGCATGAAAAAAAGCTACTGAAGAATAAAAAATATTTAAATATTTCATAAAACACATGGGAATTACATTCTATCACCCTTAAACTGAATTTATCCCTTGAAATTCATCACTTGGAAATAAACAGATGAGGATATCTCTCCCTCATTATATCCTTAAGTTCCCATGTAGCTTCTTCTAATTAGAGGTTCATCCATAAAAATTTAACCAATTGAGTGGTCTGGTTTCATTGAACTTTTTCACTACTATCCAGAATCTCTATTATTTTTTCTTCATAAGAATGGTCTTGGTCCAGCGGTGCGACTTCTGAGCTTAGTACATGTGTTGGATCAGGAATGTACTTTCTCAGGAGGGATACATGGAACACATCATGAACTTTAGAGAGATTCAGTAGAACTGCGAATCGGTAAGCTACCTTCCCAACATGATCTATAATCTCAAAAGGACTAATATAACCCGAGCTCAACTTTCCCATATTTCAAAATCTCATTACTCTCTTCTAGGGAGATATTCGTAAGAACACCGTATCTCCCACTTCAAACTCTAGGTCTTTTATTTGGTTGTCATCATGATTTTTTTCCGACACTGAGCTACTCTTATATATTGTTGAATAGATCTGACGTTTTCTTCCATTTCATCAACAAGATCATGTCCTAATAGCTTTCTTTCCCCAACTTCATCCCAGCTAGTTGGGGTTCTGCACTTCTTTCTATAGAGGGCTTTATAAGGATCCATCTGAATACTGGAGTGAAAGCTACTTTTGTATGAAAATTCTATAATTGGTAGGTGTCGATACCATCAAGCTTTTAAATCCATAGAGCATGCTCTCAACATGTCTTCTTGATTTTTAATTGTACTTTCAGACTGAACATCTTTCTAAAGATGATAAGGAGTGTTGAAACTCAACTCCGTATCTAGAGCATGCTGAAGACTTCTCCAAAACATCGAGGTTAACCTCAGATCTCAATCAGATATAATGGAAAGTGGTACTCCATGAAATATGACCACTTATTTTACATATATCATGGAAATATGATAAAGATATCAATCTTCTATAATAGCAATGAAGTGTTCCGACTTCGTAAGGTGATCAAATATAACCCAGATAGCATTATTTCCTTTGGATGTTTTGGAAAGCCCAGTGACAAAGTACTTAGTGATGTTTTCCCATTTACATTCTGGTATGTGTAATGGTTGTAAAATCCCCTTAGAATTCTTTCTTTCAGCCTTAACTTGCTGACAAACCATGCCTTGATAGACATATTCAGCAACATCTCTTTTTATACCATCCCACCAAAAGTACTCTTTCAGATCCCTATACATCTAAATTGTTCCAGGGTGAACAGAGAATGAAGCACCATGAGCCTCATCCAATATTTCCTTCTTTAGTTATGGAATTATAGAAACATGATCCTATTTACTAAACCTTATTATTTCATCACAATCAATGTTGAATTCAAGAACATTTCTCACTGTCTTTTGTAACACTACATCTTCCTTCTGTACCTATTTAATCTTCACATGTATAGATGGTTGAATATTCATTTGAGAAAGATATGAATTTCCCCTTTCGTTATAATTTCAAGGTCAATACTTTGCAAATCTATAAATATTAGATCTTTTTTGATCCTCATCATGGATAAGATGGCATGTTCTTGTTGGATAATGCATCTTCCACCTTGTTTTGTTTCCCAAGGTGGTAATGTATGGAGCAGTCGTAATCATTAATCAACTCCAAACATCTTCTTTTGTGCATATTCAGATTCTTTTGTGTGAAATTATACATTAAAACTTTATGATCAGTATAAATATCACACCTTTCACCATAAATATAATGCCTCCATATTTTTAATGCAAATATTACTACGGCTAACTCTAAATCCTGAGTTGGGTAATTTTGATAATGGATTTTCAACTGCTGTGAGGCATAAGCTATCACCATATCATTTTTCATGAGAAAACACCCCAATCCCTTCTTGGATGCATCACTGTAGATCACAAAATTTTCTCCACTACAAGGTAGTGTGAGCACAGGTGCACTGACTAACCTTCTTTTTAACTCCTTGAAATTCTCTTCACACTCCTCCATCCAAATGAACTTAACTCATTTTCAAGTCAACCTGGGGAGTGGATTATATAATCATGATTTTTTTCCCAAAACGTCGATAATATCCAGACAATCCAAGAAAACTTTGGATCTCAGTTACTATTGTTGGTCTTGACCATCTTTCAATAACCTCTTTTTGGCTGGATCCATAGATATCCTCTCTCTTCAGATTATGTGACCCAAAAATGAAACTTTTTGAATCCAAAATTCACACTTGGTAAATTTGGCATACAACCTCTCCTTTATTAGGGTATTCAATACAATTCTTAACTCATTTTCATGTCATTACTTGCTCTTTTAATAGAAAAGAATATCATCTATAAATACTACCACAAACTGGTCATGATAGTCTCTAAAGACTATATTCGTTATATCCATGAAGATAGTAGGGGAATTAGTAATACCAAATGGTATCACTATAAATTCATTGTGTCCGTACCTTGTACAGAAAGCAGTATTTGGTATATCCTCATTTTTGACCCTTAATTGATGATACCTTTAATGAAGATCAATCTTGGAAAAGTATTTATCTCTGTATAGTTGGTAAAATAAGTCATCAATGCATGGTAGAGGATATTTGTTCTTGATAGTGATATTGTTAATTTCTTGATAATTAATGTATAGTCTCATTGATCCATATTTCATCTTAACAAATAGAATAGATTCTTCCTAAGGTGATGCACTAGGGTGTATGAATCCCTTATCAATATTATCTTGGAGTTGCTTCTTCAATTCCTGCAACTCAATTGGGGCCATTCTATATGGTGTTTTTGAAATGGGAATAACACCCGATATGAGTTCTATTGAAAACTCAACTTCACGATTTAGTGGAATACCTAGAAATAACTCAGGAATGAAATCATCAAACTCTTGTACAATGAGAATATTCTTAATCGTGAGTTTCTCGCCAACCATTTGAGATAAATAACCATAATTTATTGGAATCAAGACCCATAAGATGGAATAAATTTCCAATGGAAGGTTATATTCATCCTTGCATCGATAGATGATCATAGATTGATCTGGAATATTAAATGTGAATTTCCTTATTTTGAAATTGATATGAGATCCATATAAGGAAATCCAATCCATTCCAAGAATCACATCAAATTCCTTTATAATAAGGATTACAATATTTTCATGAATCACTTTCCCACAAACATCAATTGGGGAAGAATTATAATCTTTTGATGCAACCGTTGTGCCATTATAAGTTGTCACAACTAACTCAACAACTAATTCTTTAAGTAGTATGATGATATCCTTAGAGAATTTTTCAGAAATAAAAGATTGGGTGGATTGATAATCAAATAAAACATTTACTACTTTAGAGTGGATGGTAAGTGTACCTTTCACCACTTCATTATCATAATCCACATGGCCGATAGAAATTGCATGTGACTTTATTTTTTCTATGGCCTTAAGAGTTTTTTGACATCAATCATCATCGACAACCCTTGGATTAGAGAATTGATAGGCATAATTACCCATTTCCTTGTACTTGTAACATTGAAGTGTAGGAGGTGCATTCTATGTAGCCTTTTCTCCATTCGCATCATTAGACATATTTTTTCCCATCACTACAACATTCAATTCATCAATGAACATCTTTTACACATTTAAAACATTTACTTGTCCCTTTAAGAAAATTCCATACATATTTCTTTCAACACTTTGATCATAAGAGAAAACTCATCTTCTTTTCAGTGTGATCTTTAGATTTTCCTTGGAATTCCATTTTCCTCTTCTTATCAAACCCATATGACTGATGGGTTACACCAATATCTATCTCAACATTGAGATCACATTGGAAAATTTCCTTATAGATATTGCAGTCCCTTTTGGATAATGCCCTTCAAAGACTTGGTTTTAATCCACTAAAGAATTGATCGATCTTACTATCAGATTAGATAATAATTCTAGAAGCATACCTTTCAAGTCTTGTAAAATTTGCTTCTTAGGTACCAACATATTCACCATACTTTTTCTTTAGTTCAAGAAAATCCTTCTCCAACTTTTTTCAAAGAATATTAGGGATGTACTTATTGAAAAATGAGTTCTTCAACTCATCCCATTCCATGGACTCAATTTCATCTATTTTCCTCGTATTCTTGATAAGATTCCACCATTGATCAGCTTCACCTTCGAAACGATATACTGCCAAGATGACTTTATCATGTTTAGAAAATTAAAGAACCAAAAATATATTTTTAGTGGTCCTGATCCATTTTTCATCCCGTAATGGATTATAAGACCTACTAAATAAAGGTGGATGCTGCCTCATGAAGGATTCAACAGAATGTTTCTCCTTACTTTGCTTGTTTTGGAGTCATGCATGATTCAAAGCATGAGAAAGTTGTGTGAGCATGGCTAAAAGATTTTTCATTATAGATCCCATAATGTTTGGTTGCTCAGGGGGACAATCATTTCAGTGCCCGTCGCATTCAGCATTAACACAGTTCTTTTGTGTTTCAACCATTGACTAAAATTAAGAAGCATAGTGTGAGTAACACTAATTAAAAAAGGAAAACCACATAATCAATAATAAAATTTCACACTTTAGGTCTTATCATAGGACATTCATGGCCACTTATAAAACACTAGGATTGTTTCTTATGCATAGACATATCCTTAGGGTTATTACTAAGATGTTCACATCCTAGTTTCCAAAGGTTAACTATACCTTTTCTATGATACCAACTATAAAAAACCATACATTACATACATTGTTAATACTTCAGAATTTAAGTATATTTATTTCAACATATAACAAAACCATGACAAGACCATATAGGTATAGTTTTTTAGAAACCAGGAAACGTAAAAAACTGGTTCATAAAGTATCTACATTGTCTCCCGTTTATTTGATCATATATAGAATCCATTCTGGCATATCACATTTAATACCCTTCTTCCTGACCTGGGGAAAAGAAACATACAAAAGGGTGATCTCAAATGCTCAGTAAGGGTAAAAAAATGAAATTTCTATCATATCATATTCTTAAGGTCATAACGTTTGAAAATCTTATCCTACATAAGAGGTCATAATATCATGTCGTGGGATAAATAATAGAACTTCAATGTAATACCAATAATTATAAAATAAGAAATTAAACATTGAGTCATACACACATAATCCTAGAAAATAATTTCATATTAGTTATTGCTCATTTCTAAGACCATCTTAGTGGACAATGTCCATTACTGAACCGAGTTCACTCCTCATTCCAGTCCTGTATCAATGAACCATTTTAACTTGACGTTCCGACCTTGTCTATCTCGTGAGATAAAAATCATTACCCAATGCATTGGGGGGATATATAGGTTCCACCTATCTCATAATTAAACCATTCTTATGTGTGCCACAAAATCACAAATCATACATCATAGCATAACCCATGTAATAAAATGGGATTCTTAAACATCATGCCATCATAAGATAAAATGGATGAATAAAAATAATTACATCAGAACATAATAAAATAAATGTAATAATAGTAATAGAAACATAACCCAATATCATCTTATATGGAAAATAATTTTGATAAAACACTTGAACTTAGTTCTTTAGGAAAATATCCTTTCTTCATCAATTTTTTTTATTTTCTCAATATGTCAACCAATTTTAAATTAAAAGAAGTTAATTTAAAATAAACTTGAAAACTTGTAAATTAAGCTTACATTGAAATAATTTACTATGAAAACAAAAAATCTGCTCATGCTGTATAAGTTAAAAAAATATTCTTCTCGTACTTTGGTAGGAAAAGTCAAAAATTATCTTGTACTAAAAATGACAAAATATTCTTTTCATTTCCTTTATAAAAAAAATCATCAATAGGTAAAATTGTATTTAAAAATGTGTAGGAGGATAAATATAATATTAAATATTGAGGAAACATGGATGTGGATGATAAATATTCCCCAGTAAATACTAAAGTATAAACAATCTCGGTTAAAAAAATGAGATTGTGAGATTTTCCATTACCTTACGTATGATATGTTTTGTACATTTCCAAACATCATGTATAATGATTTAAATAATGCCATTGATTTATTCCAGAGTCATAGTCGTTTTTATGATATTATATATGGACATATTGTTATTTGTTTATTAGTAACATTTCATTATTACCCGTTATTCAGGTGTTAACTGCTTTATATTATTATGCATGTTTTGTCGAATAAATTATTATTTATATTTTTAGGTTATAAAAATATCATTTAAAGAATGGTATTAGTATAATATATATTATATTTATTCATTAAATTCATTTATATAACAATTATTCAATGAAGATCATGTAGAACAAATCGCATCACATTGTAGAGACAGTAGGCTGTACGTACACACGAGCAATGATATCATTACCATGATTATAGAATTGTATTGAAGTGTATGGTGTATAATATTTCAGAATAAATATCACTTTAATATAATTATATATAGTAATTTCTTCCATCATTATACCCATACAAGTATGTTTGTGATGAAAAAAAAAGATTACCCCGCGACATGGTGACAATATTCCATACGTACGCACGCGTAGTGATTTCATTTTTCGTAGGATGGATAGAAGGAGAAATAGGGTTGTTTCATATTTATAATAACATATCAGTATATGATTGATACTAATTTTATTACTTTATAATGAAACAACTAAAGAATAAGAAGTAGAAGAAGATTTTTTTGAAAGAATCAGTAGAAGATTTTACCTCTTCCTCGAAGTGCTTCCTTTAAACTTCCTCTTAGGGCACTAGAGTTGGTATTTTGAGAATACCAGAACCTCTATAATGTAAATATAGAGATTTATAAGTTTAATGTGTAGGGTTTGTCCGAGATTTATGGCTCAAAATTAATTCATGAGGAGAGGGAAGGGGGTTCCCTTTTATAAGAGAAGAGAAAGACACTTTTGGAAAACTAAAACATAGTAATTTATTATAAAAACCAACGCCACATAGAAACCTCAAAAATGAATAAAATTAGAATATGAGATAATATAGGGTTTTAATATAATCAACCAATAAAATTTATACATGTTTTTATTTTATTTTAAACCTATCATTTTGACTTATCCTTATTTAATCTATTGAATTTTATTTGTGGTAATATTGTTATAAATTTTAAATGGTTATAAATACTTAATTATATGTTGTTAATTTTACATAATTGGATAATTTATGACATGTTAGACCATATGAATTTAATTTTTAATTTTTAAATATTTTTCATTAATTTTAAACAATTTAATAATATGTTATTTTTATAAAATACCAATAGTGTCAATTTTGACACAATTAATTTATTTTAATTTTAATAAAATTAGAAGAGATTATATAGTCAAAAAAAATATTTAATAGATTCTTAACATGTCATATGAGTCTATAAAATTCATAGAGAACATTAATTAGTTCATATAATATTTATTTTAACATTTGTAATACCATTTATTTGACATTTCTCTTAATAAAATAATTACTACAACTTTTTTGTATAATTATTTAATATACTTATTTGTTGAATAAAAATTAAAAATAAAACACTATGATGAATATAAATCTAATATATTTCATAATAATACTTTTAGTCGAATTTTTCTTCTAAAACACCCAAATTCGAAAATGTTATGTTTATTAAATTATTAAGGTGACAAATTTGACATCATCAAAAATAAAATAATATAAATTCATAATATATTTTATAAGGCTCAAAATGGTCCAAAAGTAAACAAATGGATGATGATGGTGTATATATACTCTACCAATAAGTTTTATTCAATTTTATGAGCCTTTTGATGCATATTATTATTTTAATAATAACTTTGTTATAGATTTTTCACTAAATAAATAATTTCTGCATCATTAATTTATAAGCTATTAAGGTAATTATATATTTCATAAAAATTAAAAATAAATTAAAATGATAAATAAAAACAATTTATATTTCAAATGAGTATTTATAATCGAATTTATATTCCATTTAACCTTTAATTAAAAATAATTTAATTATTAAAGTTTGAGTGAGACATATTTCACATTCCTTTAAATAAAATAAATTAAAGGTCTTATTCTCATCCAAGTGGGTTCCAATAGATAAACATTCAAACCAAGTACATTTTAGTATGAAATATAATCATCCAATTATATAAAGACAAGTGTTAGGGTAATTTTATAAAACTATTTTTACCCTTAATTACCCAATTTACCTTTAACTATGGTAAATAAAATTTATCGTAGTTACATTTCATAATGGCCAAAAACAAAAGTAGATTATTAACATAATTTGACCTAATGATTAAAAATATGGAATAAATTTTTAAAAATTCATAACATATAAGTTTCAGTAATTAATTTAAAATTAATCCTATTTCTGAGAAAATGGGTTTTAAAATTTAAGACATTGAAAAAGATTGAAATGTTCTTACCTATGAATTCAATGTAAAATTAATTCTAATGAAATACATTATATTAAATGGTAAAATTATTTTCTCTTTTTACTTTAAAACCATTAAATATTATAAATTAACCATATAAATTATCTCGATGAGAAACATTGTTTTTAATTAAAATTTAGCGTATTTTTACTATTCATCAAATTATGAAGTTTATCAGAAAAATATTATAATTTTAACCAAAGTAAATTTTTACATCATGCTTCCAAATAAAAGGTTTACATTGTAATATTACAATAATTAATGTTCCTAAATCATAAATTAAAAAGTGTTTTCCATTAAAAGGTGGAAATATATATTTTTAATGTCTATTTGATGAATATCAGAAATATCATTTAAATTTTATAACATACATATATTATTAATTTAATTCACTCAAATAACTAATATGAAATATAATTGATTTAAATTATCGTAGATTTTTAAAAGTTTAGTTATATTTATTCCCGCTAACATAATGACTAGGTTATAACCGAAATTTTATATTAAAGGCATCTCACAGTTTGTTTAAACTAACGATTGTGTGAAAAAAAGCTACTGAAGAATAAAAATTATTTAAATATTTCATAAAACTCATGGGTTTTATAGATACACTCCTCAAGAAACTCTATAAAACTCTTCACCTAACTCCCATGTTAGTTTGAACTAGAAAGGACTACTCTTTTTTAAGTACCAAGATGACCATTTCTAGGCATATTTCTCTTAAAATTACTCGCTAAAAGATATTAAACTATATTACACCCTATCATTCATGAATATGATGACTTATGAATCATTAATAATATGCCTCATTCCTTTATCCTTATAGTACATTCCTTAGTCCTTGCTAGATGACATTAAATTGTAGTATACCCCATCATTCTTGAATAGGATTCCTTATGCAATATTCATAAGATGCCTCATGCCATGATCCTGAGAATAAATTCATTAGTCCTAAAGAAATGAATTTATACTATATCATACCCTATATGAAAAATTAAGGATGCCTCCTTTTATAATTATGAGATTACTTATGCCACAAGTGTAATATGCCTTATCATTAGATGAGCCCCCTTAGTCCTCATTACATGACTCAAATCTGTAGTATACCCTATCATTCAAGAATAGGATTCCTCCCATTAGAAAGAAGAGATGCCTTATGCATCAAGTGTAAGATTCATATTATTCCTCACTATATGAATTTAAACTGTAGCATACCCTATCATTCATGAATAGGATTCCTTTTCTGTCATTCATAAGATGCCTCATTCCATGATCATGAGAATACATTTCTCTATCCTCACTAGATGACTCTGAACATTAGTATACCCTATCATTAAAGAATAGGATGCCCCCTTTTTTAAATAAGAGATGCCTTATGCATCAAGCATAATATTTCCAATAGTCATATGTACATAAATTTAAAATATAGCATTCCCTATATGAAAATTATAAGATTATTAATTTGATTAACACAATATTCCATATGAATCAACTGTATGATGTCTCAAGCCATGATCACGAGGTTACCACTAAAAAGCCACTACTAGACTTCTCATCAGGTGTAAGCCCTAATAATAATCCGTGACCCCAATTATTGGGATTCCATCATGAAAAAACATGAGGAAGATGAATGGGTATCCCTAGGGTGTAAACCCCAACTATATACCTTGACCCATTAGTAGGATGAGACACCCTCATGACTACACATGAAGAATAATTGATGGAAAAATTCCATACATAATCCCAAACCACCATGTCCATTCACACAAAGTTATACTGAAACATTTAATTATATAATATACATAGGATTACCTCATGACCTGACATGTATAATACATATCAGGAATCTTCCACGTGTAAGTCCCAACCACATCATCGATTATCTTAGAAGGGCCTAGGTACATATCAGGTAGCTTTTGCATGTAAGCCCCGACCAAATCATTGTTTCTCCTAGAAGCACTGGGGAAACTTCCTCACATAAGTCCCAAACACATCATTGTTTCTCCTATAAATGATTAGACATCTTCCACATGTAATCCTCAACCACATCATCATTTTTTATAGAAGTTTCTACATGTAAGACCCATATACATCATTACTACTCCAAGTAGAACCAAGGAAGATCAATGTGTAAATACCCACACCACCTCAACAAAGATAAATCCTCTTGAAATTAAAAACATGAAAGTGTAATACCCACACCAAACCTCATCGACTCTCATTTCGTGACACAAGTGTTCTTACCACATGATGTTAAACTGCATGGATAAGTTCTATCAGATGAACTTAAACTACAACATAGAACTATGTGGGTTTTGATCCCTATATTTTAAATGGAGTACATAGGACACCACCCCGAGGTTCAATCCCAAACAATGGTAATCATAGGTTATCCCTCCTAGGGAAGTATCTCCTTAATTGACTTCAAGGGTAATTTTGATCAACCTCTTCGGTCTACCTAAAGGGGAATGCAAAAAAATGGCAAACCTAGGTGATCCCTCTTAAGTATGTACCTCAATGATCCACCTCAAGGGGTGTTCTGATCAACCTCTTAGGTCTGCCTCAAGGGGCATCCCAAAAAACAGTAAACCTAGTTTCTCCCTCCTAGGGAAATACCTCCACGATCCGCCTTAAGGGGCATTATGATTAACCTCTCGGGTTTTCCTTAAGTGGAATCCTGGCTAATAGTAAACTTAGGTTCTCCCAATTAGGGATATACCTTCCTGATCCACCTCAAGGAGTATTCTGATCAACCTTTCAAGCCCACCTAAAGGGGTATCTTGACCAATGGTAAACTTAGTTTCTCCCTCCTAAGGTAACATAGTCCTGATTTTACTCAAGGGGAATTCTAATCATATTTTTGGGTCCAACTTAAAGGGTGTTATAATGCATTGATAAAAAATCATGATGTGATATATTCCCTCATAGGGGCATACCAATTGGACCCACCTTAAGGGGATTTCTGATCTATCCATTTAGGATCCACCTTAAGGGGTGTTTTAATTAATCCACTCATGCTGTGATAACTTCCCCCCTAGGGATGCACCTCCAGGATCCACCTCCATAGGGAATTTTGATCTATCAATCTTGTCTCTATAAGACATTAAACTCATGATCCGATCTATCTTAACCAGAAACTCTGGTCCATCTCTATAAGAAGAAAAACATATGACTCAACCCATAATTACCACCATATGTATAAGTATTGGATGCTTGAGGTAAAAATACTTAGAATAATTACAACCCCAATGACAACTATCTCATAGAAGACACGAGATAACATAAGTTCTATGCCTATGATGCCTCATAGGAGATGACCTCCAAATAGGAAGAGCTTACAGGTTCCCAATACACCCAATGTTGAGTGATTCCAAGACATTCCCAAAGTTACAAAATTCTCTAATGAAAGGTTACTGCCTATCATGATAGAAGTATTGTATGTAACTGAAGTTCACAAAGAGGTGGGATAGGGAATGGGTTTCATAAACATAATATAAATATATGAGGGTGACCGAGACAAGGCAATGAGTCTTAAGAGGAATACATGGAAGGAGGAACAAAAATTCCACCATCTCATTTTGATCAAGGAGATAACATCACCAAAAATGGTGGCAGAGGCCGCCCACCTTTGGAAATTGTTACTACATGGAAAGAATCATACACCACTATGATGTTTCATGCCCCTGTAGAAAAACTGTTAGAAAAAAAATGATGAACCGGATGTGAATCTCTTCTCCATCAAATATGAGACGATGAAAAAGTAAGGTATGTCAAAAATTGATGCATCACCCTTGGTAATCCCCTCTTTTTATGTGAGAGGATGAGTAACATGTAGTACATGAATACCAAGAGGAATCATCTACTCACTGACACTTCCACCCTCATGGGTCGTGTAGGGGGAAACCACCCCCATTCCATTTGCACATTGTTAACACCACCACCCTCATGCGATATGTAGGGGGTGACTACCCCCCATTATATAAGTTAATCACTGACACTGCCACACTTATGTGCTATGAAGGGGAAAACCACACCCCACTCCATCGGATCCTCGTCGACACCGCTACCCTTATAGGATGTGATTGGACAAACTACTCCTATTACACTGGCTCCTCACTAACACCACCTCCCTCGTGGGATGTGTTGGGGGAAAGCACCCTCATTTCTCCATCTCCCCTTCAAAACGACCACCCTCATGGTCTGCGAAGGGAGAAACCACTCACTATTACATCAAATCATCACATAAACCATCACCCAAATGGTTTATTCAGTGGTAGAACTCCCTCCATTACATCATATCATCACCGACACTTCCACCCTTATGGCCCATGCAGGGGTAAACTACCACCCATTCCATCAAATCTTCACTGACATTGCTGACCTTATATGATATACAGGTGTAAACAACCCCCTATTACCTTAACTCCCCACCAACACTCTTTCATTATGTTTTGAATAGGGGGAAACCACCTTCCATTCCATCATCTCCTCACAGACACCACCACCCTCATGGGCCACACAGGGAGAAAAACCCCCATTCCATCATCTCCTCACCAATATCGCTGCCCTCATAGGCTGTATAGGGGAAAAACATCCCCATTCTATCTTAAAATCATAAAAATCACCTCCCTCATGGGATACATAGGGGAAAACCACCCCATTCCATCATATCCTCATCGAAACCACCACCCTCATAGGCTATGCAGGGGGTAACCACCCTCATCCCATTATCTCTTTTCCAACACCACCTCCCTCAAGGGAAGCATAGGGGGAAAATAACCCCATTACATAGGTTCTACACAAACACCACTGCCCTCATAGGACACATAGGTGGAAGCCGCTTCCATTCCATTGAAAAACCTCTTCCTTTATCTACTAACACTAGTACAAAACACCTGACATCGACTTTGGGGGAATATCTAGAACATTTAACAATAAGAGGAATCTTATGCAGCTCATGTGGCCCCTACTACCATCAGTTCATTCATTTAAATCTCTGTAAAGGAAAAAATGGACATGTATTTTCTTGATAGGGATCGATACCTCATCCAACCCATAGGTAGTGGGCAAGTCAATCATATCTCTTCTTCAGTTTCTCCAATACAGGCTCCTCAACACCAAAACTAGGGATAGGTCAATCATATCCCTTCCATAATTTTTATACTTGGTAATATTATACTATGTTCCATGGTTCAATGACTTCAGGGATCCATAAACCCATCAAATCAATGTACCAGTCTTCCACACCTCCAGAATGCCATTTCCCTGTAAAACAAACATTCCTGGATTCCATGCCTCCCGGGCACCATCACCCCATTGTACCGATGATATGGGATTCTATGCCTCCCACATTCCATCGCCCCGTTAAGCTGAAAATCCATGATTCCATGCCTCCTGGACACCATCACCCCATAAAAATAAAAATTAAGGATTCTATTCCTCCTAGGAGGCATCAACACATCAAACTGACATTATAGGCTTCCACACATTCAGGGTGCCATCACCACATTAAACCGATGATCCAAGCATCCACGCCTCCTCAGATCCATCACCCCATCAAACCAAAGATCTAAGATTCCATTCGTACTGGGATTCATCACCCTATTGAACCAAAATCCTAGGCTTCCATGCCTCCTGGTTGGAAATTCCCCACCATACCGAAGATCCAGGCTTCTACACCTCTCAGGTGATATCACCGAATCAAAAAAACATTCCAAGATTCCACTCCTCTAGGGAAACATTATCCCATTTTACCAAAAATCCATGCTCATTTTCCACCCATGTTCCATTGCCCTATTGACCCGAGAATCCAGGCTTCCATGACTCTCAGGTTCCATTGCCCTGTCAAACTAATTTCTAGGATTCCATGCGTCCTAAGAACCATCACCCCATCACATAGATGATCTAGGATTATAAACCTCCTAGTAGATATCATCCCATGGTACATACAATCCATGATCATACTCCTCCCAATATCTATTGCCTCAGCATTCTAATGATCTAGGGTTTTATGCCTCCTAGGCATCATCTCCCCGTAGTTCAAAATATCCAGGCTTCTATGCCTCCTAGGTGCCATCACCTAGTCATACCGAAATTCTAGGCATCCATGTATACATGGAACGATTACCCCATCCATTCGATGTGGATGAAATATTCTTGGGTCACCAACCCTACACGGGGGTAGCCTATCATCCCTACCCCAATCAACCTATCTCAAACAACTCATGTGGACCTTGACACCCTTTGGTAATTTCTTATCATACCAACCACTGCATGAGGAAGTGAGTTCATATGATTGGGATAGAGACCCCAACCATATATCAGGATTTTTAATTATACTCTTCCTTTTATTTGTTTCAACAAAAACTATAGATGTTTTACCTTCGACTCCAACACCAGCCCATGGAGATCTACCCATGACATAGCCTTGCTCATACGTAGATAACATCTATGCATACACTGGGGTTATTTTAGGTAATCCCTTGTTTAAATTCTCCCTCTAATCCTCAAGGACCCCAAACCATCATAATGGGGCAGAGATGACCATCCATATACTACCATAATCCTTATGGTTAAGCATCCTAGTTGTATCACATTAAAATAAAAAACTAAAAACATCTTGGTCACATGACATTAAATTAAGGAGAAACATCATGGTCACATGATGTTAAACTATATGATCTTATAGTCTAGGATATGAATCATAAAATCATAAAAATCATGGTAAAATCTATGTGACCTTAAATTTAATCCACTTCCCTTCCTAGGTTCATGAAGTTAAATTGTATAACATCATTGTCCTAGCTACATGATGTTAAACTATAGAGAATAATCATACTTAACAGTTGTTGTTAAAAAATATACTTACCTTGTGAGATGAAAATAGAATTCCTCTTATGGTTAGAATGAGATGAATCAATATTCACTTCACAAGATATAAAACTATGTAATTACCCAATTCCCGATATGAGAGAGTTCTCTGCATTTATCACCAGTCTAATAACATGCCCCATTGAAGAACTACCTCAAGACCCCTATACTTGAGAAGGGGTTCAATTCCCTCTTGCCAATATGACACAATTGATATTCTCAAATGCACTATGGTGTAGAACCTAGAGTGTTGGATTATACATTGAAATTCTCCCAATCCATCTCTATGCTTTTCATTCCCCTTTTTTCAGATCCCCATCCTCTTCCACATTCAAACAATCCCCCCTAACAACATGGTTCCTAGCCAAAATTTCTTACTTACCATCCTTGGCCCCCATAAGATTTGTATGAAATTTCAAGACAGGTCCCTTGTTTTGAACATGGTTAACAGTCAACCCTCATTTAATTTGCCCCATACCAGGTAACATGATAAGTATGATATGTCTCAAATAGGTTAAATAGTTTTCCTCCATATTTAGGACACCATCAGTGTGTTACAAATATCAATCACCATGATTCATAATGTAAACCACTTAATGTTTAGTTAGGACTCAAACACCCTTGGTGTTACCCATCCACATATCTGTGTGTGTTCAGTAAGTAGGTGAGTGTCTTTGGGACATTCTTAACTTAATATTCCTTTACGCCTGTTATGTGCTTATGTGTAGTACAAAAATCAACTCACCAATCCTTATTTCCCACACCGAGCATAGATCACATGAGATTAGGAGTCTTGGTAGGGTGTGTACCCATGAGATCAAGCCATGAAATTTTTTGGTCTATACACTACAACCTTAAACTAATTTCCATAGTCCAAACTCTATGACTTTAATCTATGAGTTTAAGTCCATGAATACTAACTTTAAATAGTTTTAAATCTTTATCGAGAATGTGATTTGTGATTTTTGGTCCTCCTTGTGCCCCCATTCAGGCCAGGTCATCATTATGCCACACTAAACATACCGCATTTGGAATGATCTACCCTTATGGTTGAAAATATTTAACCTTAAACTAAGAGAGTCAAGGGTCAAAAATCTATGACCTTAAACTAGGATCCCCAAGTTCAAGAATCATGACATTAAACTCTATGAAATTATTATTAGAAATATATAGTATGGTGTAGGGCATCCTATGCCTCCTTCCATGTCAAATTTTTCCACTCATCCACTCTATATATAACCTCTTGATAATCCCATCTCTAAGGTACAATAATTATGACCATAAACTATTTTCATCCCCTATATTCTAAGTTGTATGACTTTAAACTAAAAAGACCAACTTCTAGAGTGCATGATGTTAAATTACTATTTTACCCTATACAAGTTCATGATTCCTCTTAAATACATAAAATATTATGTTTAACATGTCCTAAACTAGGATTACTCAAACAATAAGTATAGTATCGTGAACAAACATTACCCCATGCTCTGAAAATGGGATACCTCATGATAACTGTGGGATTCCTCAATTACCTCATCAGGGAGGACCACCCCTAACGATGTTGGTTTTTTTACAAGATGTGTTCTAGAACTACAAGTGGATTGATTCCCATCCTTATGGGATATTTAGTGATTCCTCAACTTTTCATCTCTAGGACTATCCACAAATTCATTAACCCTCTAGCCCTTTGACTCAATTACAATACAAAAATTATAAACTTAAACTATATACAGTTCGCCTTATTGTGTTTATGTGGCATGTGAGCCTCCTTATCTTAATTCACATAATGTTTTACCTCTTGCATTCCATATATATATATATATATATGTACACCGATGGAGTGAACATTACCCTATAGTCCAAGAAATATGATTTTAATCTATTTTCCGTGGTCTAGACTAAAAGACCTCAAATAGTATGTTTCACCTTTAAGAAATACATGTGTCTTGATTCCAATCCTTATGGGATACATAACGACGCCCAAAATTATCTTCCTTGGGACTATTAGTAAATTCAATAAATCCATTACCCCCTTGGAACCATCATTTGTATTAGTCTTAAGACCCAAAACTAATATACTCCCTTAGTCCAAGCGTCATGACTTTAAACTATGCACGAGTCTTCTCAAGAATGCGAGGTGTGGCATTGAGACTCCTAGGACCTTGATGACATCAGGGTTTTCACTCTTCCCTGATACAAATATTCCTTTTGAGGATAATAATATATTCCAAACTCTATGACCTTTAACTAAGAGGTCTTGTTCTGAGATTTATGACCTTAATCTAGTATCCATGGTCCATGCAATATTAACTTAAACTAGTCACAAGAATTAGGTTTGAATCCTACTTTACAGTATGCCAAATTAGAATGATCAAATGAATTATTGTGTGGAAAATAGAGTTTTGAATACTATACATATATTCCATTTTTCCATTTCCACACTTACAATCTTTCTCAGTTTGGATTTCCCTCCCCCTTAAAATTTAAATATCCCCCATAAAAGTGATGACGTCCAGCCAAGGCTCACATCTTATCCTAGGTCAATTCCATGATGGATATCTGGAAGAAACGGTAGACCTGTGCCATAAAATTTCTCAATAGTTGATCCTACATTTTCTCACCCCATTTTTGACTACTGTGGTTGTGTTCCATATGTTTCAAACATAGTCAATAGTCGATCCCTACCCATCATTCACTCCCTTATACAAATCTAGAATGTCTCAACTTACCTTATTTACACATCCCTATATCTTGGAGAAATTACAACACCGTTGGTGTCACCCCTTCATTTTTCCATGCACATAAATTAGGTAGGTCAGTGTCACTAGTAAATTCTCAACCCGGTATCTCCTCTCCCCTATAATATGCTCCCACATGTCAAGGAAATCCCCTCACCATTACTTTTTTCCCACACTTGGAATGCATCAAATGTTCTTAGGAGTGTTTGTACCGACATGGTCAAGCTTCAAAATAGAGACCATGGTCTAAACACTATGACCATATACTATGAGTCCATGTTTGAGAATCATGACATTTAAACTGTGTTAAAGTATCTCTTGTAATATGTGGTGTGGTGCCAAGCCTATTTAGACCTCATTCACCCCAAGTTTATCACTCCTCCATGTTACATATATTTGTTAGCGAATCACCCTATGGTCCAAATCTGTGACTATAAACTCAGATATTATATTCTAATAATCATAACATTAAACTATGTTTGAGTCTCTCAAGGATTATGTAGTGTGAAACTAGGCCTCCTTGTCACTCATTCACATTAGGGTTTTCATGATACCACACAATAAATATCCATCTGAGACACATATCCTATGGTCCAAACCCAATGATCTTAAACTAAGAGTCCCAATATGTCCAAGAATTATTACCTTTAAAATATGTTCCATTTTACTCATATTACTTGTAAAGTGCAAGAGACTATTTTGATCCTTTCACATAGGGTTTTACCTGTCACGTGTCACACATATACCGTTGGAACAAAAATTTCCCTCTAAGTCCAAGCAATATGACTTTAAATTATTTTCCATAGTCTAGAATACAATACCATACAATATGTGAAACTAGATTTTGGATCATATCATGTGTTACTAGGACTATATGGATCCTTCACATTAGGTTTTAACACTTACACCACATGAAAATCCCTAAACCCCCTTTCATCCTTAGTTTTAGATCGTACAACCTAAAAGTTTTTGCATCCACTTATAGAACTATGTGTGTCTTGATAACCATCCTCAAGGGATATTTAGTGATTCATATACTTTCCATATTCAGTCCCAACTATAGATTCACTGTTGAACTATCATTTCATATCCTCATCACATGACATTAAACTGCAGTCTTACCATCAGAAAGTCTCAGATGCCTCCCAATAATATGGGATGAAAAAACACTAACATCCTTATCCTAAATTGTTAAATTATAGCCTTACCCCATATAAAATATGGATGCCTCATATTCAAGTATGAGAATAAGGTATCCTCCTACCAACATTAGTCTTCTTCCAAGAAGTGTTTCGCGTTCCATGAAACATGACCTTGAATAGTGGGAAAGTTATCTTAGGAGTGCCTTATATAGCGTTTGGTGGCCTCTTACGCCCAACATGTTATATCAAGTAACCTTTTTAGTGCCACAGACATTCCTTAAATACATACCCATTTGTTCTACCAATTATGACCATAAAATATTTGTAATATATCCAAAATATATGACCATAAATTGGGAGTATAGGTCCCTGAAAAATTAACTTAAAATGCACATGACCCACCCCGGATTTTATTTCTCAGTGTAGGGTATCCATATAGTTCTACCCTCCTTTTAACTCTCTTTTATGGAGGGGTGGGTACCATTCACATTGGTTTATTAAAACCCTATTTCATGATGATAAACTATGACTCTACCCCATACAAAAAACATAGGATTCCATCCTGATATGACATGAAGTGGAATGATGGGTGGCTTGATGTATAAGACCAGAATAGTCCATGTCTTGATCACATGATGTTAAAATATATGATTCTCCATCCTCACCACATGATGCTAAACTATATGGTTATCATCCCCATTACATGATGTAAAATTGTAAGTAATCTTTGGCCTTCTCTTGAAAGGCCCATTCATACAATGTGGGTTATCTACCACATTGACCATTACTAGATATCTAAAATGATGTTTCCCATAGAAGATGAGTTTGAATTTTGTTCATATCGACGTGCTCACACCAATGTTCTCCAAGCCATGGTGGAATGATTCCAAGAGTGTTCGAATCCATCCAATCATTCCAATACATCATTTCCATGCTTTTTGTGCCTCTCATTTAAATCCTTACCCTCTACCATTTCTGAAGGGACCCCCAAATTGAATTATATCCAGCCAAGGCTCTCCTACCATCCTTGGAAAATATCCCAGAATATTTTTGATGATATTCTGAGGAAGGGTCTATTTTGAAAACATAGTTAGCAGTTAACCCTCATTTGTTTTTCCCCATTCTCAGGTAAGTGATATGGATTCTAGGTTTTGAACATGGTCATCATCTATCCTATATCATTATTTCACTCCCCTTGTGTTTCAGATTACAAGAATTGTTATTCACACTCCCCTTTACCTTTTTTCAGGTATAATTCATTACCCCTGACATTATTCTATTTGTGAACTAGTGCACATTAGACAATCAATTTGTTTGTGTAGAGTTTCACCCACTAGCCAGGTTAATCTTAGTCAGGACACTACCAACGGTGATCAATGTTGCATTATGATCCCATCATCTTCCCCTAATTAGAATTCTCAAATAGGTTAATGATCTACTATTTTTAATTGTTTCCCACAATGATCATGACTCACATGGATTATATATTTTAGGTTGTTGTTTCCTCAATGAGATCGAGGTATAGTGGCCCCAAGTTAAGCATTTTCCTCATCAATTTCCATATAACGTGATCCGCCTCACCCTCCCCATCCCCGTTTGACACCATTATGAGGGGGTTCATTTTTTGGAACCATGAAAATGCATCCAAGAAGGGAAAAAACGTTGAGTAACTTGATCCATGAGAGTATCTTATTTTGAGGGATTTTATTCGACTAGTTGTAGAGATTAAAGGGAGTTACAAATTATAATTTATGGCCATTTGAAGTTAAGATTCCAAAATGGTTTGTGCAGATGGAGATCCAATTCATGGAGGTCCATTTTCAGAGGTCCATTAATAGAGGAATATTAATGTAGGTCCATTCATGGATGTCCACTCATGGTGGTCTATTCCTAGAGATCCAATTTATGGATCACCTTTGCGAACACTATAAACCTTGATGGTAAACCTTCACACAGTTTCATTTAGACTCATAGAGACCCCTCCATTTTCCAAGATCATATACCATTGCAAATAAATCGATTATTTTCTAATCACACACCCTATAAATACCACCTCATAGATTCATCTAGAGAATGAGACACCACCGGGTTGTCATATCGCACAATAAATTCACAAAGCACCTACGGTTCCTAAGACAATCCTCCTCAAAGCCCAAAGGCATCATGAAACCTCCTCTATTTCATTCATGATATCCTCCAACCAATGTGGACATTCCTTTTATGACGTCCCATTCCCATTTGTGGAAGATGAAGACACTATGTGGAACTTAAGTCTTCATGAAGTATTTAGTCATCACAAAGAAGTCCCCCTAGGAATCTAGACATTTTTCATGAGACCCTAACCTCCACAAATCCGTATTCTTCGCAAGACCCTAAGCTCTACAAAGCCTGATAATTCATGATTCCCTGAGAATTGAGAATCCCTATGGTTCATGAGACCCAAAACACTTTCAAGCACTATCCTTTATGATACCTTATGCTTTGTGAAGATCTATCCTTCATGGGTCCCTAAGTTCCATGAATCCCCATCTTTTGTGAGATCTTGAATTCTAAGAATCTCAATCCATCATGATAACATGAGACATATGAATCCCAATTATTCAAGAGGACATAAGCTCAATTAATCCATGTCCTTCATGAGACCCATATCCTTAGAGAATCTCCAAACTCCATGCCCACTAGTCTATACCATATGGTTTGTGTCCTGGAAACCCCACTCAGGATCTGTGCTGGGTTGTGGTTCTGGGCCTCTGACCCTATCCCTTCCGTACCATTATTGAATCCCATGACAAAAGGAGAGTTGCGACATAAAGATTTCTGGATAGGTTGATAACATTTTGAGTTGCACCTTATATGCACCCAAAACCCACCCCATACAATACCCTGATTTGATATACTCCTCTACAGCCCAAAAATACCATGATTTGACCTACTCCTATTGGTCCCATTCCTATGTCATGAGTTTAGATTTCCCTATTGAATTCCCCAAGTACCTTGAGTCGATACGCTCCTCAAGAAACTCCTGAAAACCTGTTACCTGAATCCCATGCTAGGTCGAACCAGAAAGGGCCACTCTTATATAAGTCCCAAGATGAGTATTTCTAGGAATATTTTTCCTGGTAGTCCTCACTACATTACATTAAACTATAGTACACTCAATCATTCATGAATAGGATGGATTATGTGTCTTTTATAATATTCCTCAATATTTGATCATGAGAAGACATTCCTTAGTCCTCACTACATGACATTAAACTATGTTATACCATATCATTCATGAATAGGATTCTTTATGCATCATACATACTATTCCTCATTCCATGATCATGAGAATACATTCCTTAGTCCTCACAACATGAATTTAAACTATAGAATACCCTATATGACAAATGTTGGATTCCTCTAGTTATAAAACTGAGATTCCTGATTCCTTAAGTGTAATATGAATTATCATGAGATGATCCCCATTAGTCCTCACTATATGACTCCTATAGTATACACTACCATTCAATAATAGGATTACTCCTATGTTGAAAAAGAAATTCCTTCTGTGTCATGATTAACAATCTTGATAATACTCACTACATGACTTTAAACTATGTAATACCCTATCATTCATGAATAGTAAGCCTTATGTCTCATACATAATATTTCTCATGCCATGATCATGAGAAGAAATTACTCAATCCTAACTACATGACTCTAAACTGTAGTATCACTTATCATTCAGTATTATGATTCCTCCTAGTCCAAATAAGATATTCCTTATGCATCAAGCATAAGATGCCCAATAGTCCCCACTACATGACTTTAAACTATATCATTCCCTATATTAAAAGGTAAGGATGACTTATATGATAAACATGAGATCCCCTATGTGTTGATCATAAGATGCCTCATTCTATAATCATGAGATGACCACCAAACAACCATAACACACCTCCTTATTAGGTGAAATCCACAATCATATGCCTTGATCCATTGAAAAGTTGAGATGCCCTTATGACTCAACATGAGAAAGATGAATGGGTATCCCTAGTGTGTAATACCTAACCATATCCCTTGACCCATTAGTTATTATGAGATTCCCTTATGACCAGACATGAGGAAGAAATGATGGGAAGCTTCCATGCATAATCCCAACACACCATGAACATTAACATGACATTAAATTGAAAAAATACCTTATGAAATTAAAATAGGATGCCCTCATGACCTGACATATGGAAGATAAACCAGGAAGCTACCACATATAAGACTCAACAACATCATCACTGCTCCTAGAAGTGCTCGGTCATCTTCTATGTGTAATCCCGAACCACATCATCATTTCTCATAGTAGTTCTGAAGTAGCTTCCTCAATTAATACCCAATACATCATAAAATATCCTAGAATACATATAGAATATTACACATATAATCCCTATCCAAATCATTTCTTATCCTATAAACACTAGATTATCTCAATGTGTAATCCCCACACCACTTCAAACAAGAGAAATCCTCTTACGATGGGAAAATTCAACTTCTAATCACCACAAAACCCCTAATCTATGCCCCTTTTGAAAGATGAGCATCCTTACCACATGGAATCAAACTACATGGATCAATTTTATTATATAACCATACACTGAAACATCAAACTATGCGGGTCTTGATCTTAGTCTTCTAAATGGGGTATATAGAATTCCTAATTGATGTTGAATCCTGACCAATGTTAATCCTAGGTGATCCCTTATAGGGATGTACCTCCTTGATCTTCCTTAAGGTTCATTCTGATCAACCTCTAAGGTCTGCCTCAAGGGGCATCCCGAAAAATGTTAAAACATGGTGCCCCCTCATAAGGACATACCTCGCTAATCCAAATCAAGGGTAGTTATGATGAACCTATTAGGTTTTCATCAAGGGTAATACCAATAAATGGTAAACCTAGGTGATACCTATGGGAAACATACCTCCCTAATAAACCTTAAGGTGTATTCTGATCAACATTATGGCCCCGCCCCAAGGGATTCCCTAACTAATGCTAAACTTACGTGTTCTCTCTTAAGGAAACACCTCCCTGATCTTCCTAATGGGGTGTTCTGATCCACTTTCCAGGTCCACCTCAAGGGGTGTTATGATACATTAGTAAAAAATCATGGTGTAAAATGTTACCTACTTTGGAAACACCTTGGAACTACCTCAAGGGGCATTCTGATCCATCCATACAGGATCAACCTCAAGGGGTGTTTTGATCAATCCATTCATGGTGTGATAACTTCCCCTTGTTATGCACCTCCCGAATCGACCTCCATGAGGTATTCCAATCCATCTATCTTGTACCCACAATATGATAAAATCGTGCCCAAATCTATCTCAATAAGTGTTTTTGATCTATCTCCATATGATATAATACTTGCGACTTAGCAGATAACAACAACCTATGAATAAACATGTGATGACGAAGTTAAAAATCCTTGGAAGACTTATTCCCTTGGAATCAAATACCTATGGATTATATCAAATTCCTTAGGATCTATTACTAAGATGCCTGTCTTGATATTCCATCCAAAGAGAAAGAACATACATGTTCACAATGCACCCAAGATCCAATGATTCCTAAACATTACTGAAGTTACCATATGCTCTAATGAATGGTTGCTGTTATGTTAAGATAGAAGTAGTATAATAAACCAGTGTCAACAAAGAGATGACACTGGGAACAAGTTTCATAAACATGAATCAAATATATGATGGAAACCTGGACTAGTTAATGAGTCCCAAGGAGGAATCCATGGAAGAAGGAATTGATATCCCATTATTCCATTTAGATCAATGAGAAAATATCACAAAAAATGGTTGGGGAGGCCTCCTACCTCTAAAAAGAGAGAATATAAGGAAAAAAACATGCATCACTATTATGATATAAACCCCTGTAGTGAATGTTTCAGAAACATTGTTTCTTACTTGATTATATTCACACCCAGTATGATTAGCTATAAGTATTTGGTAGGTAGATCAGATCCAACCAAGAGTTTTTTAGATTATGACTATTCAAAGAGGGGTCAAATATAGGATCATTAATAATTTATCTTGGGGATTTAAGCTCTAGTAACCTCATACTTCACTATAATCAGATTAACTTATGATAATGATGATTATATTTATATTAGGGTATCTATGACATGGTAGAAACTATAGGTGACCAAAAAATAAGTTGTATACTTTTAAGTTTCAATGAACCACCAGGATATGGTAGAGTATAATGAACTAGAGTGGTGGAAATAAGGGTCTAATGTATAGTTCCTTTACAGATTTATTCAATAAGCAGTTCATTCTTGAATCAATTATGTTAGACTTGGAAGATGTGTTCATGGGGATTCATTGAGGGATGATGTAAATATATTCCTATATAAACTATTTCCTATAGTTTTTTTTATTTCAATTTTAAATTGGCTAGGAATGATAGATATAATACAAGGAAGTTTGATATAGACATTAATTTTGAGCTCTGATGCCAGGTTTAGAACATTACCATGAAAACATAGACTGAGGTGTTGCATAATGTTCTCACTATAGATAATGTGTTAGAGGATGAATATATAATAGGTTTCCTCCCAGTTCCTATTCGATATGGGGGGACTATCCAATTATACTCTCATTATTTATTCTTATAGTATTAAAAGGTAGTATTTGGAGATACATTAGTAAATTTATATGAATATGGAATGTGATTAATTATCATTGGTTTCATCTAGGGGAGGAAGTGATGCCCGATTTTACAACTATGGGAATAATTAATATTATTAGAAATATTTCCCACAATCCTAGAGGGATTTCCATTGATGTAATAAGGATGAAAATATGTAACATTTCTAATCAAAATAATTGAAAATGAGGTCCTATGGGGTTACAGTTAGACACATTCATTGATCCATGGGACTTTCCAATGTACTTAGATGCATGTTCACAGCCCTATGAATATGATGACTCATGTGATTCAAGAATATAAGGGAAAGTGTCATGGAGATAAGGATGGAAATATATATACATAAGAATAGATTCTGTCTAAGTGTGGAGAGTAAATATTGACTATTTTATGTATGATCCTGATTTCTCCTACTACTTCTACTACTCTCTTTGAATCTAGTGATTACCATTCTTCTATATCATCTTCTGTTGTTATGGGCCATGGATTACTTATTATATTGTCTTCTAAGTTTATTTATCTCAACACTTCCTTGGGAAGATTTTTGATCACCTACAGATTTTTCCAGAGTGTCCAATAGTTGTTTTTAGATAAGGATCACTATTGGAATTCATAATTCTAGAGATAATAAGATTTTGTGGGATCCTTGTATTTGATTGGATGATAATATTTCTTCTTCACATTGACTGTTACCAAAGGTAGGTATCCTTTATTTCAAATAAGGGTGATATTTATAGGATAATAGGTGAGTGATATACTAATATTATAAGATTATTACTATACCTAATCTAGGATAGATCTATCAAGGTTCAAGTATAAGGAATAAATATTTCTACAAAGTCATTAGTATCTACCCTACTTTTAATTTAGGGGTGGGTCGTTATCAAGATGTTTTCTTAGATTATTTCTCAAGTCTTCCTCTATATTGTGCAATTTAGTTAGTGATTGAAATTTTTCTTAAATAGAAACTGATATTTATTCTTCTTTATTATATGAGAACAATTGAGTTGGAAGAGTTTAAGGTGTAGATAGAGTACTTGTAGGTGATTGTATTTATCAAACTGAGAACATCATCCTAGTGTGCTTCTTTGTATTTATCTAAGAATCCAGATGGAATGTACAACTCTATGTGGACTAGAAAGATATTAATGAGGTTAGTATAAATAACAATAATTATTTCCCTAGGATTGGCGATCTCTTTGATTTGTTATGGGGATCCTAATGGTTCTAAAATATAGATAATCATTCTAGATTCCTTCAATTACGATTCAGAAAAAAATGATATTCCCATGATGCTGAAGAGTAATTATGGACTATATGAGAATCAATTCATAAATTTTAGGTTGAAAAATTATCATGTACTATTCATGTATCTCATGGAATGTATTTTCCATTTATACCTTCAATATTCTATTGTTTTATTCATGTATGATATCATGATATATTCTGATAATTAATATATTCATAATATGTTCCATTTTATAATATTGATCACATATAGAGAACATAAATTTTATGATAAAATTTAAATGTTTCACATCTAGATTTAGGAGGTGTGGTTCTTTAGGGGTGTGATTTTTTAGGTTGATATCTTAGTGGAATCAAAGAATGTCGAAGAGTTGATGACTTGGGATCATATTCATAATATGATTAGGATAAAGAATTTACTTCTGATAATGTGGTACTATCAACATTTCAAACAAGAATTATACTGTCTAAAAGAGTTAATTTTATAATTGAATAAAATGGTAAATATGTTTTAGTGGTATGATAAGTGTGAAGAGGTAGTCCTTGATCTAGAGGAGAGGTTGAAGACAACCCAAATTTTTTACATAAGTAGAGCCTGCAATTGGATATGTCGTTTAATTTTAGGGCTCATGTTTTAATTTCAAATCCCTTCTATTACAGAGAAATTAAATATTTTCATAAGGCCCCTCTAGAAATAACCCCATAAGTGGAACTACCCAATTCTTTTGAGTTGATAGTTGTGGTCTACACCCTAAAGATTTGGTGGAACTACCTCTTTGGTGATAGGTCTATCATATAAGTGGACCAAAATATCTTGTAACATATCTTATATTATTGTTATTTCACTCTATGGTATATATTTTTGGTGGAGTATATTCATATATTCGACTTTGAGAAGGATTATGCTCTATGGAATGGTAAAGTTATCAAATATTCTCTTATTAAGAAAACACTAGAGATGTGGGAGCTTAGAAAGTACCCTTCACTATAGGAATCTCATTTGATGAGTTTAATAATGGAGTGGATATTTTATACATTTTAGTATCATTTAGTTCTAAAATGTGAACTTTGAGTGATCACATTATATTTGGTGGATTGTGTGAAAGTGAACTAAGGGTCAGACCCAATGTTTGTGTGGTGATGTATAAACACATGACCTGGGAAGTATTAGTTCTAGGAATGTAATTAAATGATAATGAAGTGATATGATTCTATGGTAGGATATTTAGGCCAACATCCTTGAAGGAGTATCCAATTACATATTCTCACGATTTGAAAAGAGAAGCGCATTTAGGGTTTTTGAAGATATACAGGACATCTAATCTTCATTCTAGTGTCCTAAAAATAATATGGACATAGATGGTTTTTGTTCCACAATGAAATTTAATCTTGAGTGTTAAAGTCACACATCAAAATCCTAGTGATTTTCTTTAACAATTTCTAGTGCTGATATTGAAGTGGTAATAGTTGAAAAAGGAATTCACGGTAGAGTTACCCATAACTTTGAGGAGTCAAGATTCCATTTTGGTAATAGTTCAATGAATTTTTTAATTATCTCATTTCATGATAATACTATAGACTCACTCAGTAAATGTGTTTCAAAAATATGTATTTCATAGATATTGTATTACTATATGGGGTCCCTTTAAGTATCATATTAGATAGAGGCCCCTATTTTAAATCGCATTTTTAACAAGTATTTCAAAAGGATTTAGGGGATCCATTAAAATGAGTATGAAATATAATCAACATATCAATTGATAACTAGATAGGAAGATTCATATCCTTGAAGATATTTTTTTATCATGGTTCCTGGATAATGGTGGAGAATGGTATGAGCACCTAGCCTTGGCAGTGTTCAACTATAGTAACAATTTCCAAGATTCTATCAGGATGTAACCTTTTGATGCTCTCAATGGATGGTCATGATAATAACTATTTTATTGAAATTTTATGGGTGAGGAAGAAGTTGTTTGAATGAATATAGTGTAATATAAATATGATAGAGTTTAATAGATCATAGAGTAGTTGTGTGTCACCCTGATTTGGCCACAATCATATGATTACTGAAGGAGACGACCATTGGAGTTTTGATGGGGTGACAACATTTTCTTGTGGGTTTCACCTCAATTGGGGAATCTTACTTTTGGGGATCAAGCTATGTTATTTTTGTGGTTGGTGGGACTATTTTATATCATCATATATATATATATCCAAATATTTTCTTATTTAATGAAACTTTCCCCATGTTATCAGTGTATACATGATGTGTTCCATTTTTTAAACATCATAGGTACATTCCTGATCCTATGTATGCGATCCACTATAAGAATATTGAGTTGGAACCATACAAACATTTTATGGAACACAAGATTTTGATTATAGATAAAAGAAAAAATATATTTTAGGGGAATATGGGGCCACTTTTTTGGGTTTTATAGAAGCATGGAAAGATCCAAGAAAAAATATGGAAGGAGGATAATGTTTGACCGCAGTGGATAGATGTATTTGTGAATGGAAACTATAATTATTTTCATGGAAGAGAATCTCTATTTATAGATATTGAAAATCCTTAATTTTTTCCACAATATGTTAATCTATGTTTCTATTTTCTACTTTATGTTTTTATTTAATATGTACATGGGTAAAATATTGTGATAATTTATGCAGATTTTGGAGGGGTTTGGGTTTTTTATCCAATATAGGAAAAAAACATTCATAGTTCAAGTTATGGTGGTCCCTAGTGAGTCCCTATGAAAAATAGACAACTGGTATGGAATTCGAATGGTATAAATAGACACTTCTTCTTGTCGATCTTGATCAATTCAATTGATATACTACATTATAGGCTATAATGGGTCTTTAATGTGATATTAATCATTAATCTCCACTATAAATTGAATTATACCACTCTTTTTGATGATTCCATGATCTGGTTTATTTTCAAAACTCTCGTCATGATGAACCATGAGTGAGTTGTTCAATCCTTCTTGTGATGAGATTTCTGCATTGGATAGTCTTGATTATCTCAGTACTATTTAATCAACCATACCAAAAAATCAAAACATAGAGGATGTGGGATTCCCTTGTTTAACCATTTTCATTAGATACTTGCATCAAGTTTATTTTCACAATCCAATAGTGACAAAAATTTATCCTTACTTCAATAAGATTTGAATTCCATTTTTGAAGGTGGTAAAAATTGGGTATGTGTTAGTTCTACCCCTTATCATGTTCCCTCATGAGTCTTATTCAGAAACCATATATATTCCTTTTTAGAATTATTTTTAGGAACTATTGGCATGGAAGTTCATTCTAGTAGGTGTATGAACATTGTTTGGGTAATGAAACTGTTGAGGAATCCTGACATTGATGTTGACATGCATGTGGTTGAAAGTGCATAAAATAAATATCCTCAATTTTGAGTTGGAATAAAATTATATTATATGTGGTTTCATACAAATAGGTTCCATAGGTGACATGACATGTTGGCCCGTGTGTATACATAACATAGAGAACCATTGTGTTATATGGTATGAATGTGTGTGTAGACCAGGAGACTATAATTACTGTGCTAAGACTATAGATATATGTGATTGATATGATGAAATTGTTTCCATTGTGTTGTATTCAGAATGTAAAATAATTTTTTTATTCTAAACATGGAGCCAAGGTGATAGTTAGACACATTTTGGATCAGTGGACCTAGAGAGGGAGCATTTTTAGATGCTAAATATTACATGAATATAGGAATGAAAGATGAGGAATGAGATCCTTGAATGGCCCGTCCTTGGGGAATTACGGACTTAGTGACTTGACCCAATTGGTGATAGTGGGTCATGATGATATTATTTGATCAGATTCCAGAGGTAGTAATAGTTGATGAAGGCCTTAGGTAGATTGGAATAGAGTCATAGGGAATGTACTGATATTGAGTAACATTATGGCTAGCACCTCTACATATGATATTCCCATGACAATTCAATTATTCATCCAACATAGAGAAAAAGTAGTTATGTTTATGATTATTGGAGTTTTGGTTAACACACAAACAATCTATATTGTATTTTTTTGTCTGTGTATTTTATCATGGAATGCACCTCTTAATGGATGTACATGTATGTTAAGGACACATTGGTGGTGTACTAAAGGGGTATACTCACAACCAATATGATAATATTTTTGTGTATATTGATTCCATGATTCGGGATCTAGTTATGGGAAATGACCCTATGATAGGGAACTATGAAGTCAAAGGATTTGAGTTATTAGATATGCCAAGACACAGTCTTGATTATTTCTAGTTCATTAATTATCTATTTTGATTCATGATACTTGGTTTAACCCACCAAATTTTGTGTCCATTTATTTTTTATATGACTTTTTATATCATCTATTATATCATTTATTTTAGTTATCCTTATATTATTCTATTTTATTTGGCTTATGGTTATATAATACCAACCTGTAATGGTTATGAAAACTAAGGGTACAGTCTCTGCATGATCTATTATAATCTCACATCTAGTCAGCATCCTCAAGCATATATAAAGGTGCTCATGAGGACTTTTAAAATCTCTTTTTTGGGGCTATTCAGAAATCCATGTTAGGGAATTACATTTTTGATTTTTCATTTCACATTGATTTTGATGAGGGTGATTTTTCCTATTTTTGGGTTCAAAACCACAACTATGGATAATATAGTGATCTTATTCTACCCATCAAAAATACCCTTTAGTTCTAAAAATCATCCTTTATTAGGGGAATGGTAAATATCTATATAAAATTATTATTGTTTGGATCATATTGAAAATAAATGTCACTACACTTCACTTTCTCATTGATAATGTAATACTTTTATAAAAGGTTGCGGAAGAAGGCTCATTTTATTATTAAATCAATGCAAATACCTCTTTTGACATGGTATAGGGAGACCTATTACATATCACGAAGTCCCAAGGTCATGAAAAGCCCATTTTATGGCCCAAAGGGACCTTCAGTGAATATTACTGCTATAGTACCCAGGCTGGTACAGTACCTGCTATAGTACAACCCCCACTACAACTCCTACTACAGTGCCTTCACCACAATAGTGTCACTACTACTACAGTCCTTCAGTGATATTGTACTTCTACAATACCTTCTATATTGATTCTATAGTACCCTAGAAATTATTTCCTAACCAAAATCTATCTTGGATTTTTTTGGATGCTAAGCCGGAGCCTTTACCACATGGGTACAAGATCATTGGATTTGATAATGTTATACATGATATAAAAATATTTTGACTATGAAGGATTCGTGTTATTCATTTAAAAGTTGAGTTAACTATGTTTGTTACAAAAAATCCTCATTGAGTATGATTCATCTAGTCTCAAGTCTTAATGACGATACATTATCCACCTCCTTATGGTCATGGCATTTGTTTCCTCAACATATGCATATTTCCTTGTACATAATATGATTAAAATATTCTTTATTGAGTGAAATGAAATATATCTTTAACCAATAATGAATTACCCTATAAAAGGATACTTTTTGTCTCCCTAATCTATTTACATTTCATCATTTGAATAAATATACAGATTAATTGATGTTACCTTACTGTATAGACCCAGTTTTTTCCTTTTAATACTTTAAAATTTTTCTATATATATTTACATATCCAAGAGCTAAGACAATGTGCCATTCCAAGGACCGATGTTCATTGAATTAATTTTATAAAAATATATAATATATTTTATATTAACAGAACATGATTTCTTAAATAAAATGAGATAACGATTAGAAGGGAGATCAGATCAGAAACAGAAGACCATAGTTGATTCAAATACATGAAGTTTACCCTTGGTGTGGCCTAAAATAATTCTTCACACGACATTTGAATAAAACATCCATTAGTGATATGTTCAATGGATTAATTAATTAATTCATTCATTCATTTGATCTAAAATGTTATCCCTAAAAATAAACTGCTATGGGGAATCTTCCAGGGTTATCCACATAAATCCTAGAAGGATAACAAAGTACACTTCCTCCTTTCACTGGAAAATCAACTTCCAATAATGATGAATCTCTTGATAGGGATGATTAGGATGCAATAAAAAGAATGAATTCCTTCAATCATTAATGATGATTTTCTTCAAAGAAGAACGATACAATCTCTAGTTAGGACTTCTAAATTCTTGGTTTACGCCCTTATTAATTAATCAAATTGAATAATATCATCCCCTTTTATGATATGCACCAACTATGGCATTTTAATGTTCATATATATTGAAATTTCAATTGGTTATTCTTGTTTTCTATCCTAGATATACCCTTTATTGATTATTGTCCAAGAATTCTTGGAAAAATTGGTTAATTTTTTTTTGTGAGTTTCCCCGTCAATTTATTCACGTTCATCACCTGTTTCACCAAGCGGCCTCGGTTTGACATTATTGGGTGGTACCAAGCCCCATTAGAACCTTCTAAGTGTGACGAGTTCACATGAAATGGAAAAATATATGAATCAAATATAGATTTAGTTTTTTGTAGGTTTTGGGATATTTATTTATTGATTCAAAGTCTAAATCAATGATGGTTGGTGGAAGAGGTATGTAGGATGTACGACAAACCTCCAAAGTCCAATGGGTGCCATTTTTCCTGCCACCAGATGGTCAAAAATTATAATCCACAACTAAATCCACCATTTTATGGAAGGAACGAGGGTGAAATAAAATAGGAAATGTTGGATCTGAAGCATAGAGTTCATATCTGAGTAACTGTTAAAAACGCGATTACACACGGTGTACCGTGAGGAACACATGACATGTTTCCCCTATGCTATTGTGTCTTGTGTTTTTAGAATTTACAAGGTTGACATTCCATGAATAATTCATACATTATATATACCAATTCCCTGATTGGATGAGCTATGTGGTGGATCAGAAGGCCATGCACACACCATGTGTTCGAGTACATGGACATGGACAGAGAAATTGGTGACACCCAATGTACTGAACTACACAAACATGGTATGGATACTCAGACATGGGAAAGCACTTGGGTGGTACCTTTAGTGGAATAGGGACACCATTCAGATCCCATAAGCTCCAGGTATCCTTACATGGTTTATGTGTTGTATTCCTCTAGGGACACAACTAGGTGATGGAGTGGCGCCAGATTCGACGTCTGTACTTCCACACACTGTTCACCCCTTGGTTCCTTTTGAGGAAAATTTATAATTTTGTATCTCCTTCATTTGGACTCATATTTCTTTCCACGAGTAGCCTATCATGGATTTTTTTTCCATGTAGAATGCGATGGTTTCATCAATTTTGGATTTTTGGATATGGTGTGAGATGTTTTCGAACAAAGAGGTTGATTTAGGTGACACTTAATGAAGGAAGTGATCACATAGGATCACCAAATGAATTATGAGTAGATCCCTCCAGCTGGGATGGTCATGGTTCCTCGATGAATAGAGTGGAACCATCCAAATGGACAAGGCATGGGTACTCTACCTTTAGATAGGAACCCTCATATTGGAACAGAGCATGGGTCCTCTATCAACTTCTAGAGTAGAACCCTCCAGCTGGGTTGGGCATGGGTCCTCTACCATCAGAGTGAAACCCTCCTATTAGGCATGGAATGGGTCCTCCATTGACAATTAGAGCGGAATCCCCATATTTCTATAGGGTATGGGTCCTCTATCAAATTCTAGAGTGGAACCCTCCAGCTGGGATAGGCATGAGTCCTCTACCATTAGAGTGGAACCATCTTTCTAGGTAGGGTATGTGTCCTCTATTAACATCTAGAGTGGAAACCTGCTACTGGGCTAGACATGGGTCCTCTACCATCAGAGTGGAACCCTCCTTCTTTGTAGATCATGGATCCTCTTTTGGATGTTAGATTAGAACCCTCCTATTGGAATAGGGTATGGGTACTCTATCTATCCAATGAGTGGAACCCTCCTATTATACTAGGGAATGGGTCCTCTATGTAGATATTATTCCCCCTTGACTATAATGCATAGTGATGAGTCATGGTTTGACTTGAATTTTTCTTATTGAGTAGGCATGTGAGATTTTAGGCATCATTATTGGAATTTTGGAACTATATGAGACTCTTTTTTTGGTTGAGTTGCGAGATAGATATTCCCTTACACTCTCATTTTTTATTCTTTTACTAAGAATATATATATATATATACACATCTGTATCCATACCTTTAGATTTAGTTAATCTCCTTCCATGGGTTATAAAGATATGTGGGGTATGCGGAATGATTTCCATGTTTATATTCTCATTGTTGGACAAGGTTACTCGCTTGCTATGGGTGGAAAAGACTTGTTGTGTAGTTTATCTACACACAATGTTGAAAAACTTATTCTTGGATGAGGGCACTCATTCTCTTAATTTGGGTTCAATTGCATCATATTTACTATCTACTATATTTATATTCTTTTTGTATAACTTAATTCTACCCCCTTTACCTTCCCTAGAAACTTACAGGGTATGTATACACTCACCCCTGCATGGGATTTTCCCACATGTGTTGTGTCTTATGTAGATGATGAATAGGTCGTCAGTGAATTCAGAGTAGCTTAGCAATACATGGTGTTGTGGACTATGTATGGTGGTTATATCTTGGAGATCAAGATCTAGGCTATTTACTTTCTAGTTTTTGTTAGTTTGGGACATATTTATGTTTGGGCATGTATTTTTCCCCTTTAATTTTCAGTTTTCACTACTGTACTCTTATATACCCTAGTGTTTTTTCATGCTTGTTTATTATTATAGTTGTGGAATATTTTTTTTATTATTCCTATTCACTAATTCATTTAGATGGTCGGGTGTGTTCATATATTTACATTAGGAAAGGAAATCCCATTTAGGATATTATTTTCAGTACTTGCCACCACCCCTAGCCTATTGAGGCGGGTTGGGGTAGATACTGATTGAGGCCCTATTAGGGTCAGGTCATAAAATATTGGTATCGGAGAAATTCATTCCTTGGGACATTGTTTGTAGTGGTCCCCTTGTGAGGATTTGGTTGGGACATAGTGAAATAGTGTCAATTTGTCTCTAGTGTAGCTCTAAATCCATGAAATCATGTGATGGTATGAATGATTGACATATCCATTCTCCAGGACTTTGACTACCTGCTTATTGACTCAGTATACTAAGACATCCGTTGCAGGGATCAATGGTGCCTGAATCATATTGGATTGAGTCTTTGAATATGCTTCTTGAGTCATCTCCCCATTGCTATATATATATATATATTTATATTCTCATTTGACCTTGGAACATCTCAATCTCTTTTGAGATGCCTTCACGAATACAACTTACCAGGTTATCTATTTACGGATTGTGATGATGATTCAATGAGTGATGAGGCCTCATTACAGGGTCCATCAAACAAGATCTTTTCCTCCAATTGGGTAGGTTAAAGCACCACTACCTTTTATGTACAATATATTACCATCATAGGAGGCCGAGGAAGCGTATAGGCTTAGCGCATTCCATTATCTTCGACACTAGAGTATGATGAGGTTTTTCATTGAGAAAAATCCCAAACATTAATGGATTGGCTTGATTCAGTGATTCAATTTTTTATACTTGTGAAGATCCTAACTGCTTGGATGGTTTTACTCACAACCAGTGCTCTTTTTAAATCAATAGTTGGTTCCAGTGGTACCAGCAGATGACTTACCCGTGTTGAGTTCATATTACGGGTTCTAGAAATAGAGATCACCCATGTATCATGTTGATATAGAATCCAATATCAGGTGGTTTGGGTCTAGTAAGATATTATGAATTGGATATCCCACTTGGATATGACACCTTTTGAGGGTGGTCCTTACTGTGAGACCACTCCATAAAAACGTTTGGTGTCAGAAGAGTCCTGTGATAGATCTGTTTTGGCATGGAATTTGACATGTAATGAATTGGGATGCTTTCCCCACTAAAAATCATAATTGGGATTCAATTAAAAACCATAAGGGTTAGTTAGTGGAACCTAAATTTGATAGTTTCAAGGTATGGTAGATGAGTCCCTTTGAATTTCATGTTCGATATGTGTGGATATGATGGGGTGTTAGAGAAGTACCTGGTTGTGGAGAGTATGAATGAAAGGAAAAGGATAAGCTCTCAGAAGATGAGAATTATATTTTGGATACCCAAGTGTAGTTTAAGGTATGACCTCTGTGACTTCTACTCCAGCATCAGTTTTTATCGAGTAGTAAAAATCCATATTCCCTTGTGCATAACACCTGTTTGAGACATATCTATACCATATGAGGCCCTTTTTTTATCACCCTTATGTTGGTGGACCTATAGAGAGGATAATATGTCACAAGTTCTTTCTGATGGGATGGACATACTATGCTAGGAGAAATATCCTCACAACAAATATTTTCATAACAGTAGGGATATGCTATGCAGTTTTCATTATTATGGGATGGTTACCAATTATCCATGCTTAGATGACTTCTACCAGTGATTTTGGTTGTGCTTCCAAGATATGGGATGGAGTTTTCATCCTTGTAGAGGAGTGATCCCCAAATAGATCAAGATAGTCTCATTCACTAGGGGTTGTAGCTGATTTATCAGTTGGATAGTATTAACCTTGGAACAAAGGATGTTATTAGGTCTCAGCTCTCTCCAATGATGGTGGGGTGTGATGACTTGCTGGGTTTACCTCCCCACCATGGGATGGAAATCTGTTTATACTTACACTAGGGATGAAATGATATTTATGTTAGAACATCAGATTACCCTTGGCTTTTCTAGATCCTCTGGTGTGGTTGGAGGGTCTTTAGAGGTAGGTACCCATAGGACCTATTGTGTTTATCTAAGAAGATAAAGTGTTATTCATGAAAAAGGAAGACATGATATTGCTAATTTTGTGGATTATCATCATTTAGACCAAGACATGATATAGGATAAACACCCCATTCCAAGGATTTATATCCTCTTTGACCAATTGTGAGGCATGATATGGTTATCAAAGAACAATTTAGGATATGAATTCAAAAAATTTAGGGTTTGTGAGGATGATATTTTAAAGATGGAATTATAATGTTCCTATAGGCACTATGAGTTCATAGTGATTCACTTTGGTGTGGCAGATCTCACCTCTATGTCTATTAATTTGATGAAAAATATCTTCTAGCTGTACTTGGAACATTTTTGGTTGTCTCTATCGACAAAATTCAAAAATACTATAAATCCATGTAGGAGCATGAAAATCACTTAAGGATGGTTCTATATTTTCTTCCAGAGTATCAGATTTATGGGAAATCTCTCGATGTGTTAGTTATGGAATAAGGAGTTCCAATTTCTATGGAATGTCATTTTAGATCATGGTTTATCCATGAACCTAGCTAAGATTGATAATGTGGTTTATTATGAGCCACCCAAGAGCATGTTAGAGGTGTATAGTTTTCTTGGCTTGGTGAGGTACTAGAGGAGGTTTGTGGAAGATTTATCCAAGATTGGATCTTCTTTGATGACACTGATGCGGAAAGGGAAACCATTTACTTAAACTTATCATTGTTAGATATCCTTCAAGGAGTTTAGTATTAGACTGACGAGTGCTCCTATGTTGTGACATTGGGAGGTGGGAATAGATTATGTGGTGTATTGAAATTCCTTAGGATATGGGAAAAGATACATATTGATGCAGATATATATAGTTATCACATAAGGGTCAAGGTAATTGAGACCCCATGAGTAGTACTAAGTGGATCACAACATGGAGAAGGTACTGGTAGTCTATACCCTAAGGATTTAGAGGAACTCTCTTCTGGGATAGTGCTTTGTGGTTTATTCAGACCATCAGAGTTTTAGGTACATCTTCATGTAGAGAGACTTGAATCTGAGATAGTGGCACTAATTGGAGTTCTTGTCAGACTATGACATCAAGATAGTCTATACAATGTGTAAGGGAAACATAGTAGTATATTCCCTTAGATGGAATTCCCAGGGTCTCTTGGTGTCGGGGCTTTTGAGTAGTTGTCTTCCTTGAAATTGACCCTCATGGAGATGGAGGGTGTATTTTTTCTTTAGTTTATGGTGTTTAATCCTCTGATTCGTGAACACGTAGAGGTTCCCAGATGGGAGACATCGACTGTGAGGTCTTTTATAAACAAATATCCATAGGTGTTTCACCATATGTACATTTTGAAGGAGGTACTCAGGTCATATTTTTCCTAGGATGGATAGTGGTTCTTTTTTATGATGTGAGAGGAGGTTATGCAAGAGTTCCACACTTCTCCTTTGGATATACATCACAGTATGGGGAATTTGTATAAATATATCCATCATTATTTTTATGTTTTGGAATGAGATGAAGTCTTATATAGTTCATCTCTTGGTTCCTCTCCTATTAACAGGTGAAGGGTGATCACTAACTTCTGAACAGTTTTTTTATAGCCCTTTGAGATCCCAAAGTTGAAGTGGGATGCCATAATCATGGACTTTTTGATAGGGTGTACATAGACAGTGAAGGGACATGATGCTATCTGGTTGATAGTTGAATGGATCATGAATTTGTAATTATTAATTTCTATCCAGGAGTATATTTCAGTGGGGAGTTTAGTGTTTCTATACATATGATATATTTTTCTCCTTTATGGGGTGTTCTAGAAGTCTGTATCCTATTGTGATGTGTGGTTTATGTCAGGGTTTTGGAGAGGGATTTATGATAAATTTAGGACCCAGATGAGGATTGGTACAACCTTTCACCTTGATATTGATAGGAATATTGAGTTTTCTATCCATGTGTTGATGGATATGATGGGGGATTTCATGTAAGACTTCGACTAGATATGGGAGGATTATTTTCTGTTAGTATATTTTGTGTAAAAATATAGGTACCACTCTAAAATCAGCATGAAACCTTTTGAGGGCCTATATGGGATACCCAAAAAGTCATCCTTATGATGAAAGAATATCAAATAGACATCTCTTAAGGGTATATAGATGGTGTAGGTTATGTTGGAGAATCCACAGGTCATCCGTGAGTGGGTGAGGATGGATCAGAACAGGAAAAAATCTTATGTAGATCTCTGTTGTATGCCCTTGGTGTTCATGAAATGTGAGTTTGTTTTCTTAAGAGTATACCCACAAATATGATTATGTAGGTTTTTCCATGGAGGCATGCAATCCCTGATATTCATTGGGCTATTCGAGATCTTACAGAGGGTTAGAGAGGTTGTTTACTGTCTCACCCTACCCATAGTTGGAGTGGGGGCATGACATCTTCCATGTGTTACTGCTGAGAAAATATGAGCATGAACCCATACACATCATCAACTATGGTTATATGGACATCGAGGATGGATCCAACTTTTTAGAGCAATAGTGAGAAATAAAGGACTGAAAAAAGAGGACCCAACATGAATGGACCATCCCATTGGTTCCTGTGTTGTGGCAGTACAAGAATGTACATGAGAGATCATTGGAGTGGGAGAGCAAGATGTGGGCTCGGTATCCAGAGTTTTTTTTAGTTTTTTTAACTTTTTAGGGAAAAATCATTGAATTAGGTAATGGTATAGATACAATATTTTTTCCTTTTCATAATTTAAAATATTTATACAAAAATTACCAGAGCCTGGTCCTAATACAACATGTGATTCCAAGGCTCGGTGTGCTTAGAATTAATTTAATAAAAATATTCAAAATATTTTATATTACACATCCCCAATTTCTTAAATGAAATGGTATAACACTTATATGGGATATAAAATTAGAAATTTGATACCAATATTGAGTCCATAATGTGATTTTTACCCGAGGGATGACCTAAAATAAGTTAGAATAGAGCATCCTAATAAAAATACTATTGGAAGTACATTCAGTGGACTAATTAATCAATTTGACCTGAAATTTTATTCCAAAAAATAAATCATTTTGAAAAATATTCTATGGTTAGATTCATATACACTAGGAAAATTCCAGAGCATTCTTCCTCTATCCATTGGTGAATCGACTTCTGAAATCAAAAAATCTTTGGATTAGGGAAGATTAGGACACAACAAATGCGTTGAATTCCATAAATCATTAGAGAGAACATTATTAGGTGAAATTTATACTATCTCTTGGTAGGGATCATAAATTTATGGGTTATTCCCTTTTTGATTAAATTAATTAATCAGGATCATCACATTTTATGATCTTTGTTAATTGTGGCCTTTTTATTCGCTCGTGTATTGAAATTTCAATTGGTTATTCTTGTTTTATATCCTAGATATTCCTATTATTGATCATTGGACAAGAATCATTGGCTAATGATGGTTATTTTGTTTTTCATTTCACCCTACATTTCTTCTCATTCATCTCTGGTTGTACCCATGGTCATAGTTCAACATTACCTGGTGGTATCAAGCCTGATTGGATCCCCAAAATGATAATGAATTCATGTAAAAGACAAGGATCGATGAATCAGGGATTGATTTGGTTTGTGTACAGTTTTTGTGTGATCTATTTATTGATCCAATGTCCAAATTAAATATGGAGGGTGGTAGAGGATTGTAGGACATGTGGTGAACATACGAAGACTAAAAAGTACCATTTTTACAACTCTCAGATAGATGGAAATAATGATCCCTATCCATATCCACCATTCTCGGGAAGGAACAAGTCTAGAATCAAAGAAGAAAGGATAGATCTAAAGAATGGTGTTACAAATTTGAGAAACCATGGAAAAACTCAACTACATAACTTGTACACTGATTAAAACATGGTGTGTAGCCTCTATTCTTTGGCGGCTAGGATTTTAGAAATTTACAAGGATAGAACGCCTTTTAGACCTACCATATTCCATGTACCTATTCCCTGAGTGGAATTTCCTTATGGAAGAGCACACAGATAGACACGTTCCAAGTGCCTAAGTACATAGACGTATCCAGATACATGGGTGGAACTTTGTGTGAATAGGAATGCCATGTACAGAAGTACACATACATGGGATGAATACATGGACACAACGAAGAACATGGGTGGGGCCCTGATTTCATGGGAATGATGTGTACATCCCCTAAATTCAATTTATCCCTACATGGTTAGTGATACATGTACCTATGGGGAGACAACCAGGTGATGGAGTGGGAACATAATCTATTTGGGTCCCCTACCACACTGTTTACCCCTAGGTTCCTTTATAAGAAACTAGAAACTCTCCCACCTCCTTCAATTAGAGTTTTATTTTGTGATGTGAGTATCCTATCCTAATTGTTTATATATATAGTACATGTTGTTTCCATGAGTTTTTATTTTTTGGATATGATGTAAAATCTTCCTTGCATGTAAATTGTTTAGATGAAACTCGATTATGAAAATGACCATGCAAGATAACCTGAGGTATTCCAAGTGGAACCCTCCAGCTGGGCTGATCAAGGTCCTTAGTGACTAGAGTGGAAACCTCTAGATAGGATGGGCATGGTTCGTATACCATTAGAGTGGAACCCTATAATTGGAAAATGGCATGGTTCCTCTATTGACTTCTAGGGTGGAACCTTATAGCGAGGCTAGCCACAATTCCTATACCATCAATGTGGAACCCTCCTACAGGGAAGGGCATGGGTCTACTATGAACTATCAGAGTGTAACCCTCCTATTGAAACATGGCATGAGTTCTCCATTGACTTATAGAATGGAACCCACTAACTTGGTAGTGCATGAGTCCTATATCATTGTTGGGACCAAGTTGAATGGAGAAGAAAGTTTGAAGAGTTAGCCTTTGTAGAGTGTTGTATTTTGTTGTCAAATAAGATAAATCAATTCACTTTGTAGAAGGATCAAAATCCAGAAGATGCTTTGCTGATATGTATTTCTCAAATATCATAAGTCAGGATAACTTGTGATGCAATCCTTATGATAGAAAGGGGGAGAAATGATGATGCCAGTCATATACAGTTTTGATTGGAAGGAGTGATGCTGCTGGAAGATAGGGAAGTTTCTGTACTTCCCATTGTAACTCTGACAATTCTTAATCTGATATATCAAAGGATATATATCACGATAGTGGAGTCCATGATGAAAGATAAAGAATGGTTATGGGAGGCATTGAAGAGATAAATGGAAAAGTAATGGACAATCTGGGGGCAACACAAAAGCACAGTTTAAGGTGGCGCCGTTTTCCAGTATTTGCAAAATTTTAGGGCCTGAAAATCGGGGGATGAAGATGTGTTTTTGGAAATGGATGAAGCATAAAAGATTGAATATGGTTTAGATTTTTGCGTGTAAGGAATGATTCAAGATCAGGACATCGAAAAATGACAAAGTCATGAAGTGCTCGGAAATTTAGGCATGTTGCGCGCAAAAATAAAGTGGTGCACAAAATATATGTGGGTTGCGCGAAATAGTAGCGGGTTGCGCGAAAATTCAGCGGGATGCACGCAAAATGAAAAGCTGCGTGAAATATCTACGGGATGCGCAAAATAGAAGAATGATATTTTTCTCACAAAAGGTGTTTCGAGATAAGAAGCTAAAAAATTTACAAAGGCATGAGCTGCGCGAAAAATTGCATCATTTCGTGAAATACGATGTCACGTGAAAGGATGAATTTGCGCGCAATATGGAATGCATTGTGGAATTCTGCGCACAGTTGGTGGTTCATGCTTAGAAGGATGAAAAATGGAAAAGGCATGAGGTGCGCGAAATATTGAAGCATGGCGCGAAATATGAAGTTGCATAAAAGAGTTTTTACGCGCATGAAGGAGGTTTTACGCACGGATTAGTGTTTTTCGCGCAGGGTCAAAAATGCCTGTAAATATGAGGCTAGCCCTTCTTACTTGTTAATGCTCGACACATAGAAGAAATCCCGAGCTCTGGTGCGTGTAAATTATACGCGAAGTGAGTTGCGTGAAAAGAAATTACTTTGCATGAAAAGAGGATAGCTGCACGAAAAATTGAGAAGTTGTGCGAAAAGAGAAAAAGTTGCGCGCAAAAGGAAAGTTGCGCGAAAACGTTTTTCGCACCAAAAGGGTTTTTTTTATGCACAAACCATTTGAATTGCGTACAAGGAACCCTAAAGGCTGCAAAAAATATTTGGGGTCTTCGCATATATTCACCAGTGCGTAAGGGAGTTCTTACCGGCTTCTGGGTAAGAAAGTGAAGATTTGTACTTCAGAGAATACATCTGTTCAATTGTAAAGAAGCACTGAAACATTGTGTTACCCTATTTGTGCTAAGAGGGAGCACACACACTATTGGATCGTTTTCAAAGTGCTACACGAGTGTAAGGGTATATCCTACTTGTTGTATTCCACATCAAAGGATTGTTTTCTAGTGGATTGTGTGGTACTAGATTATTTCTGTACCATACCAAGGACGTAGCTACTCTTATTGAGTAGTGAACCTTGTAAATCTTGGGTTCCTGTGGTTGTGTGTGTTCAGCAGGGAAGAAAATATTTAACAAGTGGTGAAGGTTGTTTCATAAATAAAGAAACTTAAAAAGAAAAAGATATCACTGATTTACCCCCTCCCCCTCTCAGTGATACTTGGATCCTGACTGGGAACTTCAATTGGTATCAGAGGGAGGTTGCCTTCGTTTATTCGTTGCTGAAGTGGTGGAAGAGAAGCTGTGATGGAAAATCTTAACTGCGTGAACAGTAAGGGAATTCCGATTTTTGACGGAAAGAATTATCACATCTACAAGGACAAAATGATGCCTTATCTTATGTCTCTTGGATATGAAGTTCTTGAAACTACAACAGATGGATTTCCTACTATTGATGACAAGGTTCCTTTTACTCCTGTCGATAAAAAGAATCTTGAGAATGATGGAAGAGCTAAAAATCCATTACTCTCATCTCTGTCCGAGAGTGACTTTTTATGAGTGAAAGGTGTTGCCACAGCTAAAGGAATCTGGGACAAACTGAAGAACATCTATGAAGGAAATACGAAAGTGAAGAAGGCTAAACTACAAATCTGGAGACTGAAGTACGAAGACTTGAAAATTGGACAAGATGAATCTGTTGGGGACTTCTTTACCAAGGTAAACGACATTGTTAGCACTGTCAGATGTCTTGGTGAAAAGCTGGAGGATTATACAGTAGTTGAGAAGATCTTAAAAATTCTTCCTGACAAATTTGATGCTAATGTTTCTTCATTGGAAGATAGATACCCTAAAGAATTATCTCTGGATGATTTTCATATAACTCTTATCACTTATGAAATGAGAAGGGAGAAGACTATGAAGAATAAAACCAAAGTTGATAGAGAAATTTCTTTTAAAGCTGCCAAGAGAGAAATATCTAAGAAGGATCATGAGGAAGATGATGTTGTTGGCACTGAATCCGAAAATGAGGTATGTGAAAACTTTGATGAAATTTTATCCTTGTTTTCTAAAAATGTGAGAAGAGGTACAAGAAAATATAAAGGGAAACTTCCCTTGAAATGTTTTGAATGTGGATCTGTTGGTCATTTTGCGGCTAACTGTCCTAAAAAAGGGAAATTTGAATATAGTGATGAAGAAGACAGAAGACCAAGAAGGTCTTGGAAGACACAAGGTAGAAAATATAGTTCTTCTGGAAGAGGTAAGGAAAAAAAGTTCTTCAAATCAAAAATAAGAAGCTTGTTTTTGAAAAGCGGAGAAGAAGATGATAGTGAGACTGGATCTGAAAATTCAGTTGCTGAGAAATCTAGAGAGAAGACCTTTGTTAAAACTGTGAATAATGATGATTATGAGAGAAGCAGTTTGGAAGAAGAAGAAACTCAACTTGAATCCTATCTGAAAGAAGAGCTGAAGGAATGTTTGAGAAAGATCAAAAGGCTTGAGAAGGAAAACAAGAAGTTGACAAATGAAAATTCTGCAATAAACAATCAAGAATGTTTTACTGATGAGAAAATCAATATGAAAAAGGATATTTATGATCTGAAGAATTATCTTTATAATGAAAAGAATCACAATGATTATATTGAAGTAAATCTCAAGGAAAAAGAAGAAGAGTTGGAAGCTATCCAAAAAAACATTATAATGCTAAAGAAATGAGTATCAGTTGCAAAAACTCTATCTCTGATGTTGGTGATTGTTCTTTGAAGGAGGAACCTAAGAAGGATCAAAAAGGGTTGCCTTCAAAGGTTGAAAATAAAGGTAAAAGTGGTTCTGAAATGAAGAATACTGGGAATGCTATGTATGTTGAAAAGACCAACAAAATTGGGAATTCAGATGTTTCAAAGAACCCTGAGTTCAAAAATGATTCAAAACATTCTGAATCCGGAAATGTTTCCAAAATTTCTGGTTTTGATAGAACTGAAATGGAGATCAATACATTGATTTATAACAGAAAGGCTGGTAACTCAGAAAAGAAAGACAATAAGGTGGCAGAGAAATGTGTTCTCAATTCTAGTCAGTATGGAAGGTTCAGAGGTAAATACTCTTTCTATGGATACTGCTAGTATTGTGGTGGATTTGGACATACTGAAAATATGTGTTGGTTCAACCAACAACATTACTATTATTCCATAGGTTATGAAAGGCAGGGTTTGAGGGGGAGTGAATCTCCTCAAAGAAAGAAGTCAGAAAAGGTGGTTGTAAAGAAAAATGAGAATGTGGGAGTAAAGATTAAAAATAGGTTCCAACCCCTGGAATATATTTGTGAAATATGTGAACAACCTGGACATCTTGCAAAAGGATGCCTTGTTTTGTTACCCGCACAACAAAAGCTCATTAACAATTCTCAGAAGCTGGAGGAGAAGGAAGAAAAGGAAGAAGTGAAAGCTCTTGTTGTTGAAACCGCTTTGAAAGATATAAAAGGAGAACGTCCATGGATTCTTGATAGTGGATGTTCATCTCATATGAAAGGAGACTTAAAGCTGTTGAAGAATGTGAAAGAATTCGAAGAAGGAACAATGACATTTGGAAATGATGAATCTCTAAGGATCAAAGGTGTTGGATCATCCATCATTGGAAAAGAAAAGATGAAATCCAGAAAAACATTATATGTTGAAGGACTGAAACATAAGATGCTTAGTGTGTCACAACTCTGTGACGAAGGAAACAAATTTATCTTCAGAAAAGATGGATTTATTGTTAAAAGTGAAAATGGTGGAAATATAGTTACGAGAGGCCAACGCACAAAAAGGAATTTGTTTCAAGTTGGTGAAGTGTAGAGCTCTTGCTACATGGGTGTAGTGGATGAAAATCAATTATGTCATAAAAGGCTGGGACATATGTGTCAGAGAAATATGTGCAAGTTATTAAAGAGAGACAGTGTCCGAGATATGCCTAATTTATCAAGAAAAAGAGATTGGTGTTGTACCATTTGTGAGAAAGGGAAGATTACAAACTCTATTCATAAGAGAGTTGAAATTCACTCAAAACGGCCATTGGAACTCATACACTCTGATATCTGTGGACCAATGAGAAAGAAATATACAAATGGAGATAAGTACTTCATTACTTTCATTGGAGACTTTACTCACATTACTTGTGTTATGTACATGAGACATAAGTCAGATGCTCTGAAAATGTTTAAGAGTTTCAGGAGGAAAGAAAAGAAGGAATGTGAATATTCAGTGAAGAAGTTGAGAAATGATAATGGCGGAGAGTATAAGAATGAGGAGTTTTCAAGATACCTTGACAAACATGGAATTCTTCATGAGTTCCGTTCACCATACACACCTCAACAAAATGGTGTTTCTGAAAGAAAGAATTGAAGTCTGGTGGAAATGGGGAGAACTATGTTACTTGAACATAGTCTTTCTCATTATTATTGGAGGCAAGCCATGAGCACTACAGTGCATATTCAGAACTGATGTTTCTATAGGCCAAACTCAGATATCACTCCATATGAAATGTTCTATGAAATATCTCCAAGTCTGAAAAACTTGAGAGTCTTTGGGAGTCCATGCCTTATAAAGATGAAAGGTGGAAACCCGGGAAAGTTTGAGCAAAGACGAGATGATGAAATTTTTCTTGGCTATGCTCTCGAAGGAAGAGGTTATAGATGCCTCAATAAACAAACAGGAAGAATTGTTGATTCTTTAGATGTAAAAATTGTTGAAAATGTTGAGAAAGAAAAGCAGTCATATGTTGATGTGGAAGTTGAGCAGGATAGAGAAGTTTTTGTTAATAATTCTGATAATGTGACAGACTGTGTTAATCCTACTCAAGAAGAGGAATCTGACTCAGAGATCTCGAGTGATGATGAAGAAGTTCAAACAACTCATCCTAGATTGAGGAAGCAAGTGGAGGCTCAGAACATTATTGGATATAAAGACCAGAGGGTTCAAACAAGAAGAACAACAAATGATATATCACATACTTCACTTTATTCGAAAATTGAACCGAATAATGTAAATGAAGCATTTGAGCATTCAGAATGGGTTCATGCTATGAACAAAGATCTTGATCAGATAGAGAAGAAAAATACTTGGGAACTTGTACCAAATCTAGAAAATAAGAACATTATTGGCACAAAGTGGGTTTTCCAGAACAAGATGAATGAAGAAGGTGAAGTAATAAGAAACAAAGCATGATTGGTTTGCAAAGGGTATTCCCAAATTGAAGGCATTGATTTTGATGAAACCTTTGCTCCAGTAGCAAGATTAGAAACAATCAGAATCTTTCTTTCCATTTCTACACAACGAGGTTACAAAATATTTCAAATGTATGTCAAATCCGTATTCTTGAATGGTGACCTTGACGAGGAAGTTTACATTGATCAACCTTGTGGATTTGTTATTGGAAAGGATGAATGCTATGTGTGCAGATTGAAGAAGGCTTTGTATGGGATAAAACAAGCTCCAAAAGCATGGTATTCTAAATTGGATACTTGCATGGAGAAGATGAATTTTATAAAAGGAAGAGTTGATAACAATCTTTACATCAAGGAGGGCCAGGAGTTTTCACTGATTGTTATTGTTTATGTTGATGACATCATATTTGCTGGGAATGATGAAAGATCATGTGAATGATTTTCGGAGGAGATGAAGAAGTTATTTGAGATGTCCATGTTGGGTGAAATGAAATACTTTCTTGGATTACAAATCTCACTGAAAAGGAATCTTATCTTTCTGTTTAAAGAAAAATATGCTAAGGAACTTCTGAAGAAGTTTGGCATGGAGAATTCGAAACCAGTGTCCACACCTATCTCAGTTGGAACCAAGTTTTCTAAAGATGTAGAAGGCAAGGAAGTTGATTAGAAAGTGTTTCGAAAGCTAATTGGAAGTTTGTTGTATTTGACTACCTCAAGGCCCGACATTGTCTATGCTGTCACCTTATGTGCAAGATTTCAAAGTGCTCCTAAAGAATCACATCTGATTGCTGGAAAAATGATTCTTAGATATATCAAAAGCACAAAAAATTTTGGAATCAGGTATAATGGCTCAGGAAATATTGATCTATTCGGGTATTCTGATGCTGATTGGGCAGGAAATGTTGATGATCGAAGATCCACATCCGGTGGAGTTTTCATTCTGGGAAAAAGTTTTGTTAGTTGGCATGCCAAGAAACAGAATTCAGTAACTCTAGCACAACTTAAGCTGAGTATGTTGCTGCTACTCAGGCTGCAACTCAACTAATGTGGATGAAGACCCACCTGGAAGATCTACTTGTTGAAGTAAAGATACCATTGCTCTTGGGTTGTGATAATCAGAGTGCAATCAATCTTACAAGAAATCCTGTACAACATTCTCGTTCAAAACACATTGATATAAAGTACCACTTCATCAAAGAGCAGGTAGAGAATAATGAATTAAGGTTGGAGTATGTTCCTAAATCTGAACAAGTTGCTGATATATTCACCAAACCCTTACCGAACGAAACATTTGCAAAATTGAGGTTGAACATGGGTGTCCAACCTCCTTCTCATCAAGGTTAAGGTATGTATTTCTGTCCCCTATCTCGTCTTACCTTTGGGTAGTGTTGTCAAGGGGGGGAATTGTTTCATAAATCTATCCATAAGGAATCATGTATTAAGTGGGAGTTGTGGGTAAGCTGTGAATTCAGCATGTATGTGTGTGAACTATTCTAACTGTTTTTTGGAGTGGTTACAGAAAAAATGTTGTTTTATAGGAAAGTTGAAGAAGTGAAGAATGCTGATGTAGAAGATTCAAAGATGTTCTGAAGAAGGATGAGGAGGTACATTCATGAAATTTCCTAGCCACTGCTTTTGGACAGCATGATTTTGGATGTCAATAATTCTTGTTTCCTACAATGAGTTAGCTCACGTAGTCTTAGAATTGTTGATAAGTAATCCATTGAAAAATGTTAAAAAGTTCAGTGATTTATGAATCTTGGTTGACAAAAAAATCCAAAGGGGGAGATTGTTGGGACCAAGTTGAATGGAGAGGAAAGTTTGAGGATTTAGCCTTTGCAGAGAGTTGTATTTTTTTGTCAAAGAAGATAAATAAATTCACTTTGTAGAAGGATCAAAAACCAGATGATGCTTTGCTGATATGTATTTCTCAAATATCATAAGTCAGGAGAACTTGTGATGCAATCCTTATGATAGAAAAGGGGAGAAATGATGATTCCAGTCATATACAATTTTGATTGGAAGGAGTGATGCTGCTGGAAGATATGGAAGTTTCTGTACTTCCCATTGTAACTCTGACGATGCTTAATCTTATCTATCAAAGGATATAAATCATGATAGTGGATTCCGTGATGAAAGATGAAGAATGGTTATGGGAAGCAGTGAAGAGAGAAATGGTAAATCAATGGACAATCTGGGGGAGACACAAAAGCACAGTTTAAGGTGGTGCCGTTTTCCAGTGTTTGCCAAATTTTAGGGCTTGGAAATCGGGGGATGAAGATGTGTTTTTGGAAATGGATGAAGCATGAAAGATTGAATATGGTTTATATTTTTGCGTGAAAGGCATTATTCAAGATCAGAACATCGAAAAATGACAAAGGCATGAAGTGCGTGGAAATTTAGGCATGTTGCACGCAAAAATAAAGTGGTGCGCGCAATATATGCGGGTTGCACGAAAAATCAGCAGGATGTGTGCAAAATGAAAAGCTGCACGAAATATATATGGGATGTGTGAAATAGAAGAATGATATTTTTCGCACAAAAGGTGTTTCGAGATAAGAAGCTCAAAAATTTACAAAGGCATGAGCTGCGCGAAAAATTGGATCATTGTGTGAAATACGATGTCACGTGAAAGGATGAATTTGCGCGTAATATGGAATGCGGTGTGGAATTTTGCGCGCAGTTTGTGCTTCATGCTTAGAAGGATGAAAAATGGAAAAGGCATGAGGTGCGGGAATATTGAAGCATGGGGCGAAATATGAAGTTGCATAAAAGTGTTTTTACGCGCATGAAAGAGGTTTTACATGAGGATTATTGTTTTTCGTGCGGGGTCAAAAATGCCTATAAATTTGAGGCTAACCCTTCTTACTTGTTAATTCTTGACAAATAGAAAAATCCCGAGCTCTGGTGAGCGTAAATTATAAGCGAAGTGAGTTGCGCGAAAAGTAAGAAGTTTGCACGAAAAGAGGATAGCTGCGTGAAAAATTGAGAAGTTGCACGAAAAGAGAAAAAGTTGCGTGCAAAAGGAAAGTTGCGCAAAAACGTTTTTCACGCCAAAAGGGTTTTTTTATGCGCAAACCAGTTGAATTGCGTGCAAGGCACCCTAAAGTCTGTGCGAAATATTTGGGGTCTTCGCACGTATTCACCAGTGCGTAAGGGAGTTCTTACCAGCTTCTGGGTAAGAAAGTGAAGATTTGTACTTCAGAGAATACATTTGTTCAATTGTAAAGAAGCACTGAAACATTGTGTTACCCTATTTGTCCTAAGAGGGAGCACACACACTATTTGATTGTTTTCAAAGTGCTACACGAGTGTAAGGGTATATACTACTCATTGTATTCCACATCAAAGGATTGTTTTCTAGTGGATTGTGTGGTACTGGATTATTTCCGTACCATACCAAGGACGTAGCTACTCTTATTGGGTAGTGAACCTTGTAAATCTTGTGTTCCTGTGGTTGTTTGTGTTTAGCATGGATGAAACTCTTTAACAGGAGGCGAAGGTTGTTTCATAAAGAAAGAAACTTAAAAAGAAAAAGATATCATTGATTCATCCCCTCCCCCTCTCAGTGATACTTGGATCCTGACTGGGAAATTCAATTGGAATCAGAGGGAGGTTTCCTTCATTTATTCGTTGCTGAAGTGGTGGAAGAGAAGCTGTGATGGAAAATCATAACTGAGTGAACAGTAAGGGAATTCTGATTTTTGACGAAAATAATTATCACATCTATAAGGACAGAATGAGGCCTTATCTTATGTCTCTTGAGTATGAAGTTCTTGAAACTACAACAGATGGATTTCCTGCTATTGATGAAAAGGTTCCTCTTACTCCTGTCGATAAGATGAATCTTGAGAACGATGGAAGAGCTAAAAATGTGTTACTCTCATCTCTGTCTGAGAGTGAGTTTTTAAGAGTGAAAGGTGTTGCTACAGCTAAAAGAATCTGGGACAAACTGAAGAACATCTATGAAGGAAATACGAAAGTGAAGAAGGCTAAACTAAAAATCTGGAGACTGAATAATGAAGACTTTAAAATTGGAGAAGCTTAATCTGTTGGGGACTTCTTTACCAAGGTAAATGACATTGTCAGCACTATTAGATGTCTTGGTGAAAAGCTGGAGGATTATACAATCGTTGAGAAGATATTAAGAATTCTTCCTGACAAATTTGATGCTAAAGTTTCTTCATTAGAAGACAGAGACCCTGAAGAATTATCTCTGGATGATTTTCATAGCACTATTATCACTTATGAAATGAGAAGGGAGAAGACTATGAAGAATAAAACCAAAGTTGATAGAAGAAATGTCTTTTAAAGCTGCCAAGAGAGAAATATCTAAGAAGTATCATGAGGAAGATGATGTTGTTGGCACTGACTCCGAAAATGAGGTATGTGAAAACTTTGGTGAAATTTTATCCTTGTTTTCTAAAAATGTGAGAAGAGGTACACGAAAATATAAATGGAAACTTCCCTTGAAATGTTTTGAATGTGGATCTATTGGTCATTTTGCGGCTAATTGTCCTAAAAAAGGGAAATTTGAATACAGTGATGAAGAAGACAGAAGACCAAGAAGGTCTTGGAAGACACAGGGTGGAAAAGATAGTTCTTCTGGAAGAGGTAAGAACAAAAAGTTCTTCAAATAAAAAAGAAGAAGCTTGTTTTCAAAAAGTGGAGAAGAAGATGATAGTGAGACTGGATCTGAAAATTCAGTTGCTGAGAAAGCTAGAGAGAAGACCTTTGTTGCAACTGTGAATAATGATGATTATGAGAGCAGCAGTTCCGAAGAAGAATAAACTCTACTTGAATCCTATATGAAAGAAGAGCTGAAGGAATGTTTGAGAAAGATCAAAAGGCTTGAGAAGGAAAACAAGAAGTTGACAAATGAAAATTCTGCAATTAAAAATCAAGAAAGTTTTACTGATGAGAAAATCAATATGAAAAAGGAGATTGATGATCTGAATAATTCTCTTGAGAATGCAAAGAATCACAATTATCATCTTGAAGTAAAGATGAAGGGAAAATAAGAAGAGTTGAAAGCTATCCAAAATTTTTTTTATAAAGCTAAAGAAATGAGTATCAGTTTCAAAAACTCTATCTCTGAAGTTGGTGATTGTTCTTTGAAGGAGGAACCTATGAAGGATAAAAAAGGGTTGCCTTCAATGGTTGAAAAAAAAAGTAAAAGTGGTTTTGAAATGAAGAATACTAGGAATGCTATGTATGTTGAAAAGACCAACAAAATTGGGAATTCAGATGTTTCAAAGAACCCTGAGTACAAAAATGATTCAAAACATTTTGAATCCAAAAAAGTTTCCAAAATTTTTGGTTTTGATAGAACTGAAATGGAGAGAAATACTTTTATTTATAACAGAAAGGCTGGTGACTCAGAAAAGAAAGACAATAAGGTGGTAGAGAAATGTGTTCTCAATTTTAGTCAGTATGGAAGGTTCAGAGGTAAATACTCTTTCTATGGATACTGCTGGTATTGTGGTGGATTCGGACATCCTGCAAATATGTGTTGGTTCAACCAACAACATTACTATTATTCCACAGGTTATGAAAGGCATGGTTTAAGGGGGAGTCAATCTCCTCAAAGAAAGAAGTCAGAAAAGGTGGTTGTAAAGAAACATGAGAATGTGGAAGTAAAGATTAAAAATAGGTTCCAACCCCTAGAAACTATTTGTGAAAGATGTGAATAACCTGGACATCTTGCAAAAGGATGCCTTTTTTTGTTACCAGCACAACAAAATCTCATTAACAATTCGCAGAAGCTGGTTGTGAAGAAAGAAAAGGAATAAGTAAAAGCTCTTGTTGTTGAAACCGCTTTCAAAGCTATAAAATTAGAACGTCCATGGATTATTGATAGTGGATGTTCATCTCATATGATAGGAGACTTAAATCTACTGAAGAATGTGAAAGACTTCAAAGAAGGAACAGTAGCATTTGGAAATGATGAATCTCTAAGGATCAAAGGTGTTGGATCAGCCATCACTGGAAAAGAAAAGATGAAATCCAGGAAAAAATTATATGTTGATGGACTGAAACATATCCTACTTAGTGTGTCACAACTCTGTGATGAAGGAAACAAATTTATCTTCAGAAAAGATGGATTTATTGTTAAAATTGAAAATGGTGGAAATATAGTTACGAGAGGCCAACACACAAAAGGGAATTTGTTTCAAGTTGGTGAAGTGTACAGCTCTTGCTACATGGGTGTAGTGGATGAAAATCAGTTATGGAATAAAAGGCTGGGACATATGTGTCAGAGAAATATGTGCAAGTTATCAAAGAGAGACAGTGTCCGAGATATTCCTGATTTATCAAACCATTTGAATTACGCGCACGACACCCCAAAGGCTACGCGAAATATTTGGGGTCTTCACACGTATTCACCAGTGCATAAGGGAGTTCTTACTGGCTTCTGGGTAAGAAATTGAAGATTTGTACTTCAGAGAATACATCTATTCAATTTTAAAGAAGCACTGAAACATTGTGTTACCCTATTTTTGCTACGAGGGAGCACACACACTATTGGATTGTTTTCAAAGTGCTACACGAGTGTAAGGGTATATCCTACTCGTTGTATTCCACATCAAAGGATTGTTTTCTAGTGGATTGTGTGGTACTGGATTATTTCCGTACCATACCAAGGACGTAGCTACTCTTATTGAGTAGTGAACCTTGTAAATCTTGTGTTCCTGTGGTTGTGTGTGTTCAGTAGGGAAGAAACTCTTTAACAGGAGGTGATGGTTGTTTTATAAAGAAGGAAACATAAAAAGAAAAAGATATCACTGATTCACCCCCTCCGCCTCTCAGTGATACATGGATCCTGACTGGGAACTTCAACCATCAGAGGCGAACCATTTTGTTGGGCATGTAATGGGCCCTCTATCAACTTCTATAGTGGAACACTCCAGTTGGGTCAGGTGTGGGTCCTCCACCATATGAGTGGAACCCTCCTTTTAGGTAGTGAATGGGTTTTCTGTTGACTATTAGAGTGGAACCCTCCAATTAGAACATGGTATGGGTTCTTTATCTACACACTAAGTGAAACCATCCTATTATAATAGGGAATGGTTCCTCCACCTACATATTATAGCCCCTCGATAGTGTGCCACAGTGTCAAGGAATGACTTGACTTGGATGTTTTTTTCTAGGAAGACGTGTAAGATGTAGATAATCATTGTTAGACTTTTGGGAAAACTAGAGACTCTTTTACTAGGTAGATTTATGATATGGATGTCCCCTTACTATCTCATTTGGGTTTATTTTACTGAGAATATCTATATATATAAACACACAAACACACATATTTATCCATACCTTGGAATTTGGTTACTCTACTTCTATGGATTTCATAGATTCTTGGGGTATGCCACGTGCTTTCTATGTTTGGATTCTAGTGGTTGGTTGAGGTTACTCTACTATTGTGGGTGGAAAAGACTTGACATACAGTCTATCTACAGACCTTGTTAAACTCCTTATTCTTGTATGATGTTACTCTTTATCTTGATTTGGGTTGATCTATATCCTGTTTACTATATATTTTCTTTCTATTACTATTGTATCTCTTACTACCCCCTTTCAGCTTTTGGGGAAAACTACTAGGTATGTATATAATCACCATAACATTAGCTTTTCCCGTATGTGTCATGTCTCATGTTGACAAAAGATAGGTTGGAGGTGACTTCAGAGGAGTTTAGGGATATTGGGAACTATAGACCACATATGGTGGTCATATCTTAGAGATCATGAGCTGGTCTCTTTCAGTGGTCTATGTAATGACCCTCAATGTTAAAAATAAAATATCAATTGCAATTTATTTAAATGTATTATTATGTATTATGGTTATAGAATACACAGAAACTTATTTGGTATTATTATATCCATTTTAAATGACCATTAAGAATCAGTACCATTGGAAATTAAGTCATTGAATATTGATAACATGATTAGAAAAAATATAGGGTTTTTAAAAATCCAATTTAAACACACAAAAAAAGTGATGAACTCAACCAATAGAATCATACCATATGAATCCCATTTATCAAATCTTCTGGGGGAGATAACACCTATGGGATTATCCATTGACTAAGACCAAGCTGATATCCAGTAACTTAATCACGAGTGAAACCATTTATGGGAAAAGTTCAATGTCATCGAGATCACGACCCAAACCATGTATGCCGAACCAACCCATAAAATTATTAGCATAATTAACATTAATCTTAGGGAAGCTGTGAGTTTATTAAACAGATATGTATAAAGACCCTAGAAATATGAGTATGTAAATCATTTTCTATAGAATAATGAATATATTTTCATCATATTATTTTTACTTTATAATGGATTTTTATTTTTATAAAATAAAACATAAATAGTATTTTTGGGTAGTATTAAAATTTTAATGAGGTTTTTTTGAAAAAATAATGGATTTTTGAAATAAAATATATTTTAATAAAATATTATTATTACATATTTTTATTAAATCTAAATGTTCATATAAGTTTTATGAAATCAAATGTACTTTTTATAAGAGTTCAAAAACTATTATTGTCAAAAAACACATTATTTATTAATAAATATAGATTCTATTTCAAAAAGTGAAAATTCAAAAATTTATAAAATTATTTAGATAAAATGAATGTTATTTTTTGAATCATAATATTAGAATTATCAAATGGTGAATTTTTTATAATTCTATGAGATAATCAAATTTTTGGTTAAAAAATAAATACCGTATAAATATACTTTGTGTATTATGACAACATAATGACCCAAAAGTGAAGTAATAAATATTATAAATGGTATAAAAGTCCAAATAAATTATTTCTATTTAAAATAAATATATTTTATGTTTATTTTATTAATTTTTTAAATCCATTATGAATCCTCCAAAACCATTAATATATTTCAAGGTTTTAAATAATTTCTTTCATTGTATGACACGCCTCCATATAATCAAGGGTAATATTTTATTGAGTTAAGCCCTTGGAATTATAAAATAATGAAATCCACTCATGTTTGGTATAAACCATGGGAAAACTATGATAAGGTTTATGGTTTTGGTTATTTTATTACCTAGAGTCAAAAACCTAAGTTTGAGAAATAATAAAAAATTCCCCACTCATTTCCTATATAAACCCAACAAATATCTCATTTATCTTCACTAAAAATAATTTGATCACATTTTTAATCTACCATCCCCACTCTATATACCTCCCAAGAATCCCCAAATCTCTTAAGAAGCTCCTCCCATGCAATTGGAGTCACACACTCAACTAAGGGTCCTCACCTTATCTTCTTTATTCGAGCTTCCTTATTATCTTAATACTTATATTTCCAATTATTTATTATGGTATATGTATTTAAGTTTATCCATTAATAAATATTTTATTTCTAAATGATGAGATACCCCATTATCTCTCATCAACCCATTTTATATATTTTTAAGTGATGCCATTATGCTGCTGAAATTTCAATGCGATTTTCCGTACCAAAATAAATGTGAAGTGAATACCATAACCATTTACAATAGAGTGTTTTAAAATATATAGTTATAATAATTTTATTTGGGACTTCAATTTCTTTATTCCAAACTCCTTGATCAGGGAACAAGATATGATGATGAATGACTCCTTGTTTTATGATCTATTTGGAACACTTAAGAATGAGAAGGAAATAAATGTGACAGGTGTGCCCATAATTATATAGTGCTCCAATTAATTGCATAATGTTTTGTCTTATGATACATCATGTTAGGACTTGAAGTGAACCTAATTACTTTATTGGTCTTTTTACATCATGATTACTTGGCAGTTATCCTTGACCTATGTATATGATGATGTGTATTAAGTTGTTTCCACATTTCCCATGTTAGGATTATCATGTTAAATCATTCCTTATTAACAATGTTCCTTTTATTTCCCTTTGATATGCCTATTTTCTATCTAGATTTACCTTATTACACACTTATTACCATACTGGGATTTATAGGTAACCCCTTTCTTATGTATGTCCCCATGATTTCTCGTGCAGTTTTAAAAGCCATGGAATTTTAGAAGCATGTTAAGGAATATTTCAATAAGGATGTTGTTTTTCCTATTTTAATTTGTTGTGTAATGTACCTAATTCAAAAATAAACTATAAATATATATCTTATGGGTTATATTCAGTGTAATTATATATTATAAATCGCATAATAATATGTAATAAATAACAGAGTTATTATAGTTGGTTTCAGAGGAAATGTTTAGTTATTTTTGGGATTAGGATTAGAAAACACTAGGAAAGACAAACAGATAATACTAAGTGTAAGAAAAGATACCTAAATTTTATTAAGTATATATTAATTGGTTTATCAGAAAAATAAATCCTTTTCTGGATAATACAATTGGACATGGTTCTAGAACACATGTACATAGGGGTAACAACTCTGATATGGTGTGTCGGGCCTGACTCGGTGTAACCTTGTACATTAAAATGAGCATTACTAAGCACTTGGTTAGACACTCCCTAAGGGATATTATTTCGTAAATTCATAAGCTCATTATGAACCATTATTAAGGGAATAAAAAAATACCCATAGGAGTATCTTTTAGGAAATATATCAAGGAAAACATAGATTGAATCCTAGAAGTTCATAAGTTAAAGAAATAAATATAAGTTATATGTTCTCATTTTGATGTCATTAAATTATCCCTCATATATTTTATTGTTTAAAAATAATCATCCTTAATTTTTTGTTTATTCTATATGATGGATGTAAATAAGAGGAATCAAGTTAACCTTTAATGCAATGGGCAATGTGATGACTACCCCAACGAGATGCCCAACCTGATGTGAGCATGAATTGAAAACTTATTGATGATAGTATCTCAGTTGACTCATGTTTTGAATATAAACCTAGATTAATAAGAGTTCCCAAATTCACCTAAGAGATAACAAGATATGATTGAGAGCTTTATGCAAGAAATTCCTATTACTTTCAATAGATCATACAATTCCTTAATTATAGAACAATAGATAAACTCCATTAATAATTTCTTCTCCATCATTCAATGTTCCAAAAAAGAGATGGTTCTACTATATGTTTGTCATATAGAGGAAGAATCTGATCAGTGTTGGACATTGATCTAGAATATGAATCCTGAGGAATAGATCAAAGCAACGAGGTAGAAGGAAGTCTATAAAATGTTTTTCAAAAAATATTTTCATCATACTATCTATATTAAAATGGAATGGGATTTACTTACCCTCCAAAATAATGAAGGCAAATCTATCCGGGTGTACTTGGAAAACTTCACAATACTTTCACAACATGACTCCAGCTTTTTCGTTACCCCTAAATTCAAGGTTTACTGCTACTTTGATGGGATAAAACCTAGTATATGAAAAGCCCTAGAGATTCGTGACTTTGATAGCTATAAGAAAATTTTACGATGATCCATAAAAGTAGAAACAGAGATCGGTGAATCTCAAAGGTATTACCTAGATAAGAAGCAGAAAGTGGAATTTAATTCTAGTGTTTTGATAGAGAAATATAATAGTTCTAATAAATTTCAGAATTTAACATGCCAAAGGTAAGGAAAGAAGAACCCCATAAATTTCCTAAGGGGGTCGAGGAAATGTTTTATGTGTGGGAAGGAAGGGAAGGTAGCTAGTGGCTATAAATCAGAGAAACCCACTAATGCGATATAGGAATGGAATGAAATAGTCAAAACCTTAATGCGTTGTTCATTTCTTCAACTATAATAAACAACAAAAAATTTAAAACAAATGCACTACTATAAGGGTTTTTAGAGATAACCAAAAATCAACAAGGTAATAAGGGGAATATTTTTCCATCCCAACCATTCAGGTGGATCCTGAAAACAAAGTGGTGATATGTATTCTAGTTATTCATTCATTAATTTCAAACATAATTTATTTATTCTAGTTCTACACATTCCTTCATATCATGAATGTTTAGTTGAACTATTCAAAAACCACCAAAAATCATAGAAGTGGAGTTATATATGAAACAAAAAATGGGGGAATTATTTAAACCCAAGTATATAACTCCTCTCATATCAGAATTTGTGGGATGAACTTCCCAGTGAACCTTGTCAAACTTCCTTTGGTTTAATTTGACGAAATGTTGGGAATGGATTAACTTTCCAAATATATATCCAACATAAATTTCTATGATAAGGAAGTAACTCTCTGTATTGTGAATTGACCCCTAATTATGTACAAGTTAAAGGAGGTGGACGAGTCTTCTTTAGAACCAATATCTCAATCATGGATATTAATTCCATATAATCAAGTGTATCTACCTCAAATGATTGAGTCTAAGTAAATAACCATTTTTGAAGACATGACTATTGTAAGGGAATATACTAATGTGTTTCCCATGGAATTTCCTGGTTTTCCTCTAAGTCAAGAGGCTGAATTTTCAATTAATATTATACCTATGGAATCACTACTATCCAAGACTCCATTTATAATGGCTATTGTGGAACTTGTGGAGTAACCAGTGAAGATATTAGATCATAGAAACAAAGATCTTTTGAATAAGATAATGAACCTAGTCTATGTGTTGTGGAGAAACCACATGTTGGAAGAAGTGATGTGGGAAACGAAGGAAGTGATGAAAAATAGTTATCATCAAATGTTTTAGTGTGGGAAATGAAAATTTTGAGGGTGAAATTTCTTAAGTGGGGGAGATTGTAATGAACCGAACTGTTATAAATAAAATACCCCTTGAAATTTATTTAAATTTATTATTATGTATTATGGTTATATAAAACACATGAATTTCATTGGTCTTATTATTTATTATTTAAATTTTCTTTAAGAATCATTACAATTTATAATATAGTCATTGAATAGTGATCACCATATTAGTAAAAATATAGGTTGTTAAAAAATCCAATGGAGATAGATAAAGAATGTGATGACCTCAACCAGCAGAATCATACCCTCTAAAGCCTATTTATTAAATCTTCCTAGGGAGGTAGAATCTATGGTATTTTCCCTTGAACTAGAAAAATATGATATCCAAAAAATTAGGAATGAGTTAAACCATTTACGATAAAATTTCAAGATCATCGAGACAACAACCCAAACAATGTATGTTGAACCACCCCCATGAATGTTTTACTATAACACAAATTAATCTTAGGGAATTTTAAGGTGCATTAAAGGGATATGTATCAATACCATATAAATATTATTATATAAAATATTATATATAGAATACTGAATATATTTTATTCATATTATTGTTAATTTTTAAAGTTTTTTTTTATTTTGACATAATAAAAACACAAATAATATTTTTGGGTAACATTCAAATTCAATTATCAAATTTATTTTGATGAAATAATGGATTTATGAATTAAATAATATTTTAATAAAATAATATTATTAAATAATTTTTATTAAATATACAAGATCATATAGTATTTATAAAGTCAAATGTAAATTTTTATAAGTGTTAGAAAACTATTATTTTAAAAAACCCAGCATTTATTAATAAATATATATTGTATTTTAAAAAGTGAAAATTAAACTATTTATAAAATTATTTCTGTGAAATAAATATTATTTTTTGAATCATAACATAAAAATTATCCAATGGTGAATTTTTTATATTTTTCTAAGAGAGTTGACTTTTTGGGTAAAAATTAAATATTGTATAAATATACTTTGTGTATTATGAGATAATAATGATCGAAAACTCATGCAGTACATACTATAAATGGTATCCACGACCAAATATATGTTTTATTATTAAAATAATTATACATTATGCCTATTTTATTAATTTTATAAATTCATTATGAATCCTCTAAAACCATTAATATATTTTAAGTATTTAAAATAATTTTTTAAGAGTATGACTCAACTCCACATAATAAAGGGAATTGTTTTTTTATGTTTAGATCATTACCATTTAAAATAATTAATAACACTCAAATTTTTCTGGAATGATTAGAAAAAACCATGATAAGGTTTTAGTTTTGTTAATTTTTTTATATAGAGTGCAAAACCAATGTTTGAGAAATAATAACGAAATCAACAATCATTTCCTATATAAACCCACCCAAGATCCCATTTATCATTACTAAAATTCCTTGGAGAACGTCCTTACTCTTCCCAACCCTCTATAGAGTCCATCCCATTCACCCAAATCTCTCAATAATCTCCTCCAACCAATTGCAATCACACACTCAAGCAGTGGATCCTCACCTTCTCATCTTTATTCAAGTTTGCTTATTATCTTATGCCTTCAATTTACAATTACTTATGTTGGTATATGTATTTAACTGACCCTATTACTGAATATTTTATTTATAAATAATTATATACCCATTTCCCTCGCATAAACTTATTTTATTAATTTTTAATTGACGTTATTATGCTGCCGAAATTTTACCAAAATTTTCCATGCCAGAAACAATTGTGTAGTAAATACCATACCCATTTCCTATCAATGGAATTCACATTTATAGACATAAAATTATTTGATTTTGGAATTACATGTATTTATTCAACACTCCTTAATCCTGGATTAAAAGATTATGAATAATAAATAAATTTTTTATGATCTGCATGGCACACTTAATCATGAGAATGAAATAAATGTAAGTGTGCGCCCTGAATTTTTTAGCGCTCCAATGCATTGGGTAATGTTTAATCTTAGAATATGGTGTATTGGGATAGGGATTGCACTTGATTACTTTATGGGACGTTTTATATCATGATTTATTATCATTTATCCTTGACCTATGTTTATGATGCAATGTTTTAAGTTGTTTCCACATTTCCCATATTACGATTATCATGCTATATCATACCTTATTATTCATGTTATTTTTATTCCTCATTGATATTCCTATTGTATAACATGTTTTACCTTATTCCAGGATTATTACCTTACTTGGATTTATATCACACCCCTTTCTTATATATGTTCCAAGGTTATCCCATTTAATTTAAAAATCCATGGAATTTTAGAAGCATGTTAAGGATGTTTTCAATAAAGATGATGTTTCCCTATTCTATGATGTTTTGTGATGTACATAATTCAAAATTATAGTAGAATTAAAAATTCTATATATTATATTAAGGTAAACATTATATAATAAATAATTTATTAAAATGTAATAATGTGAAAGGTTTTTATTGTTTACTTTAATGTTTTTGTCAGGTTAGGACATACTTTTGGTTGGTAATGTATTTTTCCCTTTACTTTTCATTTTTAACTGACATACTATTATAAAACCTATAGGGTTTTTATTCTTGGTTAATATTCTAGATTTTTCATCATTTTTTATTCCTCTTCACTTATTCATTGAGATGTTTGGGAGTGTGTGTGTATAAATACTTTATACCAAGACCACCCATTTAGGTTATGCCTTTCAACACTGGTCGACACTCCTGGCATTTGGGGGTTGTCTTGGGGTAGTTACAGCTCGAGCCTCAATTAGGGTTGTGTTGTAAGAATTCTCATATCTCAAGAGACTATAAGGAGTACCATTGATATATAATAAGACCTATTTCTATTCTAAAAGATATGAATCAATTGGATTTTATTAGATTCATGAAAAAATACTTTTATAAAGGCGATGTTGGTTCCATATACTTTCATATAATTTAGATTATAAATAATCCTATAAAACTCTATATAATATGAAAGCCTTCATTATTCATAGTTAAACATCGTTTTCCAATGTATAATAGGAGTATGCACCTCTTTTTGCTATTAAATGTCAACAATTTTACATAACTCATGGGAATATTTTTTTATGGGAGATAATAAAATTATAACATGTTTGGGACTTTAAAAACCACCAAAAATATAATTTTATCCATCATTGAAATATATAAGTTTCTTGTCATTTGAAAATAAAATTACATAAAATATTATTCATTGTGTATAGTAAAACATTTTTATTCATGAAACATAATCACAATAAGTGAGTTGTTTCATCACTGTTTCTAACAATATTTGAATCCACTTCAAATTTCATTAAATTCATCATCCATATGTATTCATTGATCATTAAATACAATTAAAGGGTTCTTAATTTTACCCCATATAATTCCCTATTGAAATTTTAAACTCAAGATCCTTTAAGGTCATAGATGAACACTTTTGTTTATTCAATGTTGACTTCTTTCCCATGTTCTTCAATGAGTAACACTATAATTACATATAATTATAAAAAATTTCCATTAAATCAAGAAAATATAACAATATTTATTCAAATATTTTAAATATTTGGTGCTAGAAATAACATCCCATAAAAATAAATACAATTAGTTTGATTGTATCCATTTTAAGCAAGGGGAGTTTTCCCCAATACATCGCCATCTATATTTATTTTTCACATAAATATTAATTTATCTAGATAAAATTATTATCGTTTTAATGAAAAAAATACATAGTTTCATTCTTCACAATTTAACACAGCTCTTCATCCACTATTACTATACAATCCTCATGTTTGAATGCTTCTTCGATACTCATTGGTTCAACCTATGAAATCAAGTTGGTATATTTTGAGATCCTTAGAATCATTTAGTTTTGAACATTTTTATGCAATATATAAATATATTATTAACTTATAAATTAATCCTATATTATATGAACATATTTATTCCTCACCCAGGTGTTTTCGCCATTGGATAAATCAGAATAATCATGAAACAATTCAGATATTTTTATGTGTATAGAATTCACTAATGGTTTCTAACAATTTATCTAAAATCATTATCAATTTTGACATTAACATGCATTGATAATTTTAAATAAATTTAAAATTTACATCATAATTATATCAAATATATAAATAAAATTTCTCATATAGTTTTAAAATAATTTAATGTTACATCCACTAGGTTTATATCAATGAAATATATCATTTTTCAGTTATGTCATCCAATCTTCCAAAATTTCTGCCATTAATTATGATAAAATAGGGGATATCAAAGATATTTTGACTTATTAAAAATTTATTATAACCAAAAAATAATATTTATTTAATTTTTATTGATTCATGTCAAAATAATCAATGGTTAAGAATATAGATAGTCAAAACTCTAGCTTGTATCAAAAAATATTTCATGGTCCTTTCTAGGATATCATTGTTCATCCCAAGCCCTCCAATATGTAATCTTATTCCACAATACATCATCATGTTAGGATATTTTTGGATCAATATATCAATTAATTACCACATGCTTCTTATTAGATTACTCAATATGTAATATTTGATATTTTAATCCATTTTCAGATAATAATTTTTTGATATCACATCCCACTTATTTCCCATCAATATTAAAAAAGTGTTAAAATATCATAAGGTATTATGAAATAATAAATTTTAAATATTTATAATTCATGAGATATAAATCATCAGAAATATTCAGGAAAGACATACCCCCATTTTCCCTTATCAATCATTGGTCTGAAGACATCTAAGCGCTCTAACTAAAGAGGATTATTTCTATGGATCTTTATTTTCTTATGGATCTTATTATCTATTTTACATTTATAACATATGTCACAAGTTCTGATAATTTCAAGATGTATATTTATTATATTTCTTAATGAATAATGTTTTATGATAATATACACTTTATTTTTTTCAATTCTATTACAAAATTAATATCCTCATTCTTAATCAAGACATATATGACTCTTTCATTGAAAATTTAAAATATTATTTTCCTTTTTTATACCCCACTCAAAAATATTATACAGTCCTTCAGTATCCATATATAAAATACATTTTTGGGAAATATCAATTCATTCCCTTTATCATAATGTTTTAAATACACTTAATAGATTATATTTAAATATATAATTAAAGAGAAAATAAATTGATTTATTCTCAAAATTTTTGATGAATAAAAATCCAATAAAATGAAGTGAATTATCATTAAAAAACTAACATCTACCACATCATATAATTTTATATAAATCAGGATATTCTTTATTATTATCATATGGATGAGAAAAAATTAAAAAATTTATAATATTTTATTAGTTTATAACTTAATAATAAAATTTAGACACTATTTCATACTCTTTATTAATAATAATATCCATATATATGAATTTATTCTTTTTTGTTTTCTACATTAGTATAATTAAAAGGGAAATATTTATGGTGTTTCAAATTTTAACACACCTACCATGTGATTCCTTGTAAATAATTAAAGTATTACAAAATTTAATCTTCTCTTTTAGATGTTTTATCTATTTAAATCAATGAGAATAATTTTAAATTATGATATATTCATAGAATCTATTTGATTAATAGAGTGAGGTAAAATAACTAAACACATATTCTTTGTGATAAAAATATCCAAATAATTAACACCAAAATCAAATAAATATATTGAGTAATGTATTTATTTTGAAATAATTTTTTTAATGAGTCTTTTGAAATAAAAACTAATTATTTTTTTCATCCCTCCATTTCTTAGGTAAAATATCCTTAATCATGATTCTGAATTTATTATAAGACTTATTAATCTATTTCCTTAACACAACAATGGTTTTGAAAATTTTTATCTATAATTTATTTTAGATCATGTGATTTTTATTTCTTAGGTGTTGTGATAATATTATTCCCCCTTTTTCACTACTCAATCAAATTTTATTATATACATTAGTGTCAAAAAAATTCTAGGTGCCATGTAATAGTGATTAAGTTTTATGGTATAATTTTTGACCTTTTCTATTTTTTATAAGATTTCACTATTTTTTGATTGAATTTTGAAACACATTATTAGTGATTCTCAAGGAGTTTTTATATGAAAAAAATATTTTTTAAATTAATTTTATATCTTCATTCATAAAATTCATATTTCATATAAAAATATCAAGCATATTAATCATAGTATCATGTACTTAATTATGATCTCTTATATTTCATTTGAATTTTAAACACCCACATCAATTTCATTAACTATTGATTAATTATGAGGTTTAGTCAAAGAATAATTCTTAGTCAGTTATTTCTTACCCCCCAAGATTTCAATTTTATTTAAATTTGACCAAGATAATCATAATTAATTATAAAACATATGGTGTTTCCTAATCACTAATTTCCACCTCTTTGAATATATATTCTTTATATTCACTCAAGGGATCATGTGGATTATTTGGAATTTCCTTGAACTTCATTGGAACTTAATCTTTTGATAATTATTTATCTCTTATACATTTCTCATCCAATGATGTGTATGTTGAGTTGACCATTGGCCACTTAAAATTATCTATGTTTTTATAATAACAAAATTATTATTTAATTACCTATTTCATGAGTAGAATTATTTTCATGTCTGTTATGTGTTTTTATGAAATGTCCTTTTTGTTAAAAATCCTATTATTTTTAAGGTGTGATGAGACACATATAATAATGTTTTATTAATTTCTACATTAATTTTTTATATAATATTTTTAAATTACTTGACCATTCATTCATTATGCTTTTTAATTAGATATTTATTCATATCCCTTTTTTATTCTGGATAAAAGACTTTGTTTATTTATGTTTTGAAATCAATTTGTTTGGATAAAAAATACACAGACCATAAGATGATACCTACACTGACCATATATGGAACATAAATAGAATACACAATATTTCAAACATATTAAAAAACAGTTGTACATAAGAATAATTTCTTGTACGTTGATATGTATATCATATGTAAAATTACTCATACAAAATTTTAAATAGAAAACCAAATATGTTTTTGAAAATAACACATATATAGGTCTTAGAAAATAAATTATACAAATGTTCAATAAATTAGTATATGATTTATTATTTAAATGAATAATTTTGAAATGAATCATACATAATTAATAATTTGTTTTTATAAAAGTAAATATATTCATCTTTTATAGTTTATATTTTTTTACTTTTTAATTGTTTATTTTGATTATTTTCCATGAATAAATTCATCTATTATTACCTATCAGTTATTTTGATACATTAAAAAGGAATTTAAGAAAGTTTTATATAGATTTGAATTATTATGACATTTGATAATTCAGGTTTAATATTCTCTCTATTGTTCTGTAATGATGTGAGTTTTAAATTTTAGTTGTTTCGAATAAGAATAATTTGTTTCTATTTTATTTAGGTTGTATTACAAGAACATTAATATTTAAAATTATGTTATATTTAATTATATATTAAATAATTTATGAGGTTTTATATCTTAGTATTTTAATATTTATAGATTATATAAGCTCATTCATCTCTAATGTAGTTGTTTATCACTGATATTGAAAAATTTGACTGTATGGGAAGAGAAAGAAAATCCACAATGGAGACCTGTTCAGATTTTTGATACATGAAGGGAATTTCATTATATATATAGTTATAAAAAACTAATGCTATAATTTAATATAATTATTTCCTTAGGATACAAGAACTATATATTGTGAGTTCATTACTTCAACTATTATATATTTTGAAGAAGATAAATGTATTTATCTGGTATATTCAATGTGATCATTATTGCCTATAAATTCATGATTTCATTATTAATATTGTTTCTATTGTGTTGTAATTAATTATATATCAATTATGCGTGTATATATCGTGGTTAATTATTTCACCTAAAAAATTAGGGCCATATTTTTTGGTTACTCACCCTAAATAAATGGTACATCTGGTTGGGTATTGCTCTGATAAAATATATGGGATTCAGTTCATCCTTATTTTTATGAAATAGAAAGTTGGTTCTTCCTAAAATTAAAATTAAAGGTTATTATATTTTTCTTGTAGGTGATAAAAATTTAGGATAAGGGTTATACCTATATGGGTGAAAATGGGATAGTAAAATGTTGGGACCCATTTCAAAGGTCCAGTCACTATTTAATAGGAGTGATACTAAGAAGTTGAGAGTGTGAATAGTATATGTATTCCAACATTGATAAAAAATCCATAATGATACATGTAATTATTTTTATTTTCATTATATAACTAACAAAAAATTATTAGTTTACTTTACTAAATGCTCAATTCACTGGCCCGCCTCTTAACTAGTCATTGCCCTTATCACCTGAAAATAATTGGTGTAATAGAGGGTTGATGAAAAGAAATTTATTTATATTATTTATTGATTTTGTTATAATAACATTTATGCTATTCCTTAACAAGACTATGGAATATATCAAATTAATGTGGGATGTTATATTTTTAATGAAGGACGAATTCCCAAAATTCAACTATTTTTTACGGAATATATTACATATATCAGAAAACTTGGATGGAATCATATATAAATATTCATTTAATTTATTATTAAACACTTATGGTAAAACCAATAAATATTTTCAAATATATCTTTTGAATTTAAATAGTAATTATTCACTTACTTATGTCTATAATTATAATATAATGAATATATTATATTGTGAAATTAGACTAAGTATATTTAGTAATATATAAAAATGTAAAACAACACGTGATAATTAAGAAATAATTCAAGTCACTCATTATCTATATTAGAAATTAAAAATTAAAAACATTATTTAATATTAAATAATATTGGGAAATTGAAAGATGTGGTGAATTTAGAGGGAATCAATTTTTGTATAGATTTAAAAGTATAATTAATGGTATGTGTTTTTTAGGAGACTATTCATATTAAATATTCCTTGTTGAAAGAGTTGTCAAACAAATACCTCAAAAGTGTCATACTAAGAAATTTTCAATTTCTAAATGTGATTATTTTAAATAATATAATATTGATGAATTGTATAAATATTTATTACAATTTGAATTATGACATAGAAATGTTGGTGATGAAGAAAATACTAAGAAGTAGTCTATTTCTTTTGAATCTTTGAATGCTATGACTTTTTTTATCAGATCCTGAGTTACAAAACAATTACTATGATGAAAGTATCTATGTCAAAAATGAAAAAATATAAAAATTCTCTTGCATCCATATTTAGATATATAGATGAATTAGATTATGTTAATTAATATGATCATTATATGGACATATTAATTTCTTCTAACTCGCTACTATAAACCTTATAGTTGAATCTAATTTTCAAAATTTTGAAATATAACATAATGAAAATACATAACATGAATTATATAATGAGATATAAAGGTTAAATAAAAATATTACTAAAATTTAAAATATAAAAAATGAACAAAAAATAAGTTAAAATCTCTCAATAATGGAAAAAATAATTCTTGAATTTTTAAATACATAAAACTTTTAGATGAAATAAAAAAATATGTACATACCAGAAAAATATTTTGAAGAAAACTGATAAACTCAAGGGAAATAATTTTAAAAATATTATGTATGGAGATAGAAAATTACTGACTATTCTAGATGATAAAAATCTTAATAATAATGATAAATGTTTAAGGATGAGTCTCCATGACTATTACAAGGAATGAAATGTTTTGAAAAAATGATAAATTTGAAAAGTTATCCCATGAATAATATTATATTTTGATATTATGAATAATTAAATGGTATGTATAAAAAAATTTAGCAGTTCAAAAAATAATAACATTAATAGTAAGGTTCTTTATATGCTTTTTCGAGGTAAATTATTCATGTGAGTGATACATTATATTTTCAAATTATCTTTGTCCCACTAAAACAATTATTTCAAAATTATTATCCCCATGATTACCTATCAATAAATAAATTATGTCAATATGGGTTTCTATGAATTTTTATTCAAACTAAATTGGACCCAAATATTCATTGTTACAAAAATATTATTCCATATTTTTTTGATATGTATCTTAGATGTATGAAAAACATAAAATGGTATGAAATGATTTAAAATTTAAAATCCATGGAAGGTGACCCTATAATTTTTAAATCATTCAAAAAATGTGATGGAGGTAATGTTAAATTTTATAATAATTTAAAAGGTATTGTTAATTTTTTTGAGAGGTATAATTTTTAAAATCATTAACCATTTATAAAGAAGAATATTTTAAGGATTAAAAAAAATTAATCTTATTTTCAAAATTATGGAATGATATAGTTCATATAAAATTTAAAAACGATACTTTCATTGTTTTTAATGATAATTATTTTATGTCCTACATTAATAGAAAATATAATGTATATTTACTTAAAAATTTATAACAAATTTTTCAAAATTTCATATTTTTAAATGTTATAAAGTTGAAAAATGTTCTCTAGAATAGGAGGTAAAAACATTCCAACATTACGATATAGTGTAAACTATCAAAACAAATAAATATTATAATTATTTTAGAATAACTGATTATTAAAACTCATATATGTGACTAATGAATTAAATGTAAACATAAAAAATAATAATATAGACCAATCATCAATATAAATATGGCAGGTCCTTTACAAATTGTAAATTATGATTTATTTATACCTATACCTAGAACATGTCTTAATGAAATGATCTATGTAGTTTTAATATAATATGAAATTAGTTGATATACAAGGAATTAATTTATTAATCTAATATCGAATACAATATCTATTTTTTTCATTTTTTTAAATTTTTATAGAATGAAAAATGTTATCTAATATTTTTAATTCAATGTGATAATAGTGGTGAGTTTATAAATCAATATTTTATAACATTATATGAAATAAATTATTATTTGAATAATTTTTCTATGTCTAAGACCCAATAAAAATGGTGAAGTGAAGAAGGAAAAGTATATCCTAATATGAAATATTGAGAATAATATTAAAAGTTATAATTTCTTAGATATTATTTTTAGAACCTATAAATAAAAATTTATATGTATCTAATATTTCTTATTATAATAATATTCTAATGAAAAATTCTCATGGACATTTGAAAAGAAGAAAAAATAGTCCATTTTATAGAATTCAGTTGTAAAGTATATTATCATAATACAAATGATTATTTAGATACTTCTGATGAAATATATTATGATGGTATATTCTTTGGTTATTTAAATTTATATATAATAAAATTTATGAAAATTAAATGTTTAATTGAAAAATTATTTATAAAAAATTGAACGTGAGATTATAGATTTAAAATTTTAAGATAATGAATCTCAAAATAAAAATAACCATGTTGTGTATGAGATTAACCAATATGAAAGATCATGTAAGTATCATTGAGATCAAATATTTTATAATGTGTATAGAAATATTGAATTAATAATTCAAACTAGAAATTCATTGAGTAAATTTTGTTATATCATTCATTCATTTTTTATTTTTTTACTAATTTTTTTTGATGAGGTAGTAACTTAATACAATTGTATTTTATATATGGAATAATAAATGGGAATATTTCTATAAATGATTTTTGGTATCTAGTAGAATAAACCAATGACTCACATGACATTGGAACAAAATGTTAAATTATAAATAAATGAGTTAAGTCTATAAATATTGTTAATAAAAAAGTCTATCTTGTAAAAAAAGGATATTTAAAAGAAAATGAGATAGATTATGATGATATATTTCACCATTTTTGTGTTTTTATGCTATAATAATTTTATTATTCTATGAAACTAGTCAGGGATTTAAATTTATGAAAATGAATATAATGTGGAATAAGGATGAAACCACTAGAGAGAATGCCCTTATCCAAATAATGAATAATCCCCAACATAGATCTTCATTCCCTTATCGATGTCATTGCTGGGCATGATCAATTGTTTATGTTTGGGGTGATTCAATAAATTTAGTGAAAATTAAATAAATAAGATATTGACATAGGGGTATCAGTAAAATCTATTTTTGAAGGAATAAGTATATACACTTTATTTTGATTTTTTTTATTATTGGTATGTTCATAAATCACATACCCCACTCTATTTCATTATAAAGAATTTGGAAAACATTGTATTTACTTACTTTAATGTTGGTATTTTGAACTTTTACATGTGGTTTTCTGATTCACAGCTAAAAATGATTACTATCGGCTTTGGATGAGAGGTTCCTGGTCTTTTTGTAGCTGTTACATAATGGTTTAAAATTTGTTTTTGGATATTAGAATTGATTTTGAGACTCTCATTATCCCTATCTGGTTAGTGTTCAAGGTTTTTCACTATATTTTTTTAAATGGCATTCCGTTTTTTGACTGCTAGATTAATTTTGAATCCACCTAAACATGACCCAACTAATAAAAATATTTCTCAACATTTCATAGCTAGGGTTTCCTTAGAAATAGACCTATTTGAATATCTTAAATTGAACAATTGGATTAAAAGTGGTGACTTTGTATTCTTATTAGAGGTTATATTTGAAAAACTTCCTTCTTATTATAGTAAATGTATTAAAATTGGACCCTCCATAAAGGGATTTGGAAACAAGACTTATATTATCTACCCCTTATAAGAAATAATTTAATATGGGCTGAGAAAAGAGAGTATAAATAAGTGGTTTCTTCTTACAATATAAATCCTAAGATTGATAAGGATGTTTATTAGAATATGGTTGGACATTCTAAAACTCAGTACCCTCATTTTTATTTTTCTATTTTTTTAGATTCTATTTATAATTCTCAGTCAATCAGTGATGATAAGGAAAATATTAAGCAGCCTGATCTATTATATTTTGAGATTCCAAGAGTTTTATAACCATAAAAATTAGAGGATCAGAGTTCCCACACTAATTTTAGTGAATTATAACATGATTATTGTGAGAGATATCATCAGAATGATGAGTATTACTTAAAATGAAGTTCTAGTAAAGTTAAAAAACCAATGGTTTAATCAGAATGATTAATTACTTTAAATCCCAGGAAGACTCACACATGTATATATTACTGTAACATTGATATGTTTTTTACATGATCCCTAGAGGACTCTTTTATGGAAAAATGATATTCCCTAACATCCTATGGCTATTGAGAATTTTATTGAATCCAATCATAAATGTGATATGAAATATATCAATAATGATGTGGAGGATTAACCCTCATTGTTGGATTCTTATTAGATTAAGGAGGTTTTTAAGGGAGATCCGGACTCTAGGATGGATGATAAAGATACAATTATATTCTTGAAATACAAAGCTAGTAAAATTACTATTGATACTTAACTTCAAATAAGAAAGGGAATTATCATTAATATGGTATAGGCATTTAAAAAAAGTTTTGATTATAAATAGAGATACATTCTATGGAAATGATTCCTTTTGGTTTTATACTATATTAAGCATGATTAAATGATTTTAAATTCTAAAAATTTTCTTCCTTGATCAACTATTTTAATAATGAATCTATGTTTTGATGAACTTATGGCTGTTAAGCATGTTTTTTTAATTTTCCCTTCTCTTACATTGGATGGGAGCATTTTGTCTTGGTAGAATATGAGTTTAGCAGTAGTTTTTATGAGAACATTCATTTTATTTCCATGGATCTCCTTGTAAGTAATGGATTTTATTTGGAACTATATAATAGTCAGTCATATTATCTAAATTTTATTTAAGGATTTCAGATATTTGTTATCTGGAGGGGGCTCACTTTGATGAGTCTCGATGTTTTCTATGGAACCCATAGTTTTCTCGGACCCCATGTATGACTATGTTAGGACCTTATTTGTGGGACCATTATTATTGATTGGATTGGATTACATCAATGTTATTAAGTTTTTTTGTTATCTTTGGATTTCATAGTTTGATGATTTATTATTCTCCCACTTTTGTTTTTGAGTTGGCTAAATTTATTTTAAAAAGATATTTTGTAGTAATGTCAATATTTTTTGTTTTATTCCTTGGGGTGTGCCTATCATTCATGGTGGGTTGATCATATTATTCTTGACTAATTTGATAATGACACTTATTTGAAGTGAATTTATCTAATTTTTTCTTCAAATAATTATTTTGAAGAAATTTATTTGATGGTATAATGACATTTGGACTGCTGAATCCTTGAGCACGAAGTGTCCAATTTTTGATGGAATTCTTGATATATGTGTCTGTAATTTAGGGTGATGTGTGATTGTGCCACGAAAGAAGTCCTAATTCTATTTATATGTGGTGTCCCTAGAATGGTAGTTTCTAAGGATTGTTTGACTGAAACATAGAAATGATAAGAAAACTAATCAATTTTTGGCTTTTGGGATATTGAACTTCTTTTAAATGTTTTTTATTTGGTCTTTGGATGGATGAACAGTTCATGGGTCTTCAAATATTGAAGGAGGGATTCTTTTAGAGTTGAAATGATTTATTTTTTTGGTTTTTCTTTTCATTTTGTGTAATAACTTTCATTTTCTTTTTGGTGTATGACTAGTACACCTTGTTTATGCTTTATAAATATTATTTTCTTAAATAAATTCTATAAATGAATGGGTTAGCTGACCAAATCATATCTCATTTCTTTCTAAATGGATATAAAAAATTTAATTTTAAAATGGATATATATTTGATAATATATATGTGTGTTTAACCTCTAATTTTGAAAATAAATTTTATCATAATCAAGGCTTAAAAATATCTAATGCACTTTTTATAATTTCAAATTCTCCAAGTGCTTGGTATAAAAAATTATTATTTTTTATTTTATAAAATCTATTTTTAAAAATAATAGATATTCCTACTTTTTTTATATTATAAAATTTTATAAATTAACTGATTGTACAGATTTTTGTGGATAATAATAATTTTTAATCATAAAATAAAACATTGTATAATTACTTCTCAAAATTAATGAAAATTTAATTTGATATGAGACTCAAGGGAGAATTAAATTTATTAAATGAGTTATATATATTTTTTGAGAGTATATAATGTTTTGAAATGAAGTAAATCATTCTAAATATTAAGTAATTTTTTTGAATCATTTAAAACCAAAAATAAACCTAAGAACAGTTCTTGTTTATTATATATTTATGAATTTGAAAAATAATTTAATAATAAACATTATAAAGGTATGATAAGTAAATTATTTTATTAAACAACATCTCAGACTAATTTAATGTTCTCAACTTATATTTTTGTGAGATTTATATCTGATCCTAAGGAATTTAATTTTAATGATATAAAAATGAATTTAAAATATGTTAATGATTCCTTAAAAAAAGGATTGTATTAATTTTTTTAAATTTGTTTTTGAAAATAAATTTAGATTTATACTCTGGTGGATGGGGAAATGATCTAAAAAGAACATGTTCCATGTGTCACTTATTAGGAAATATTTTAGTTTCATTAATCTCAACTAAGTTTCATATTGTTCCTCTATCCACTATATAGTTAGACTATATAGCTGTCATGAGTTTACATGCTCATTCAATATAGAGAACCAAAATCTATTAACCTAGAGATAATGATTACATTTTTACAGTGGTATATGATAAAAGGGATCATACCATAAAGGTTTTATTAATTTAATAATATTGGAAAACAAAAAACATACAAGGAATCTATATTATAATATAAGATAAATACATAGTAAAAAAACAATCTTGTATCGATGAAAACAATTAATTAATTCATTCTTAATATACCGGGGAAAGAAAAACAAATAAAGGGTGAGCTCATATTCATAGTACATGAAAGAACACATTTAAATCTATTATTAATATGTAATGAATTAACAATATGGAAGTGTAAATAATCTATAAATATGAAATTTAATATATAACATGAGCATAAAATTATATCTATGGAAAATAATACAATCACATGGTCAATAATAATTAAAATTATACTGAAGGAAATTCATAATTCTAGACATCATGACCTTATAGTCAAGACATCATTCTAATATATCATGAACCTTACTTTTAAGGCCTTATGAAAAGATATTTTTTATTTTATGGTATGACATACATCTAGAATTATAAATTATATTTTTCTCATGAGACATTCTGATTCATCAAGGGGATATCTATCACTGAGACCCACCCATCACTAATATACTTATAATTTATTACTAAAACATTGAATTACAAATACAATAAATAATTTGTATTCTTTATCAGTAAAAAAATAATTTCATATAATTCGTAATATAGATCATAAATATTTCCCTAGTAAATGAAATAACATTCATAATTGGATTCCTTAAACTAATACTACATGTAACAATTTTATAGTGTTAATATAATATTAAAATGATAAATATAAAAATAATAAAAAATAATATGGATATTAAAGAAAATTAAAATATCTATTAAATAATAGATAGTGATACTGAACATGATGAAAAAAAATTAAATGAAATTGAATATCTAAAAATAAATATCTATAGTGTTTTTGTAACTTTATTGTGAAATTTAGTTTGTAAATAATTAAATAATTCAATTAAACTATTTAAAAAATAATGAATTTCAATTTTAATAAAAAAACTATAAATTTATAAAATAATGGAAAAATTAATTTTAATGAATCCCCATAAAATCTGTAATAATTATAAATATAATTAATAAAGATTATTAAGGATGGAAGTTCCATTCACGGTTAATACATTAAAAATAATTCCTTTCACACCCATGTAAAAATTCAAGAATGAATTGTCTTGAAAACATTAAAAAGATTCCGTTTATTGTTTTTAATGACATTGAATGGTAGTATAAAAAGATTATTACCCATAATTTTAAAGTATAGGAAAACATCTATTAAAAAATGTGATTAACATATATTTAGAAAAGTAATATTCTACAATGAAAATGGAAAATGATGTTGGTTTTGTTAAAAAAATTATTCAGTTTTTAAGTACAAAGGAGGGGAGATGATGGATGAAAAAATAAAAACTCTAAAAATAAGAAGATAATTATTTTAGATATATGTTTTAATACTATAATATTCAAAAAAATCATTAAATTCAATTATAATCTATAGAAATTATAAAAACAATGAGATTATAAAATAAACCATTGGGACAATAATTAAATTTTACTCAAAAATGAATACAAGAGAAAAAATATATTTAATATTTAAATACTGTGAATAATGAATAATTAATTATATAATACATTTTATGGAACAATATACACAATATAAATGTAATTAAGTGTATAATAAATGATATATCACAATGGAGTGGAATTGAGGAGAAAAACCCTTACGTTGGAATCTTAATAAGATCAATTATGTCCTCTGGAATAATAAACATAAATTTATTAAATACATTTAAAAGAAAGTGGTTCACATATATTCAAAATTTTAAGGTTCTTTTTATAATCACTTGATATACATGCATTGAATTTTTATTTCTTAATTAGACCACTTGAGGTTCCTCGGTCAATTTATAAAAAATTACGTAGGTATGTTTTCTAAGGTATAGGGTTTTATGAAATGGTAAAATCATCCCCATAATGTTAATAATTTCTTGTGTAAATATTTTTTCTAATATATATAATCATAGAATAATCTATTCTAGGTAGTAATAGAAATATGAAAAATGTTTTTAATGGAGGCAGTAGTCTGCATGTAAGCATTACAAAGTCTTCACATTCCATATGGTTGAAATAAAATAAAAAATATATTAAATAATAAATACATAATCATATTTATATCATAATTATTATATATATTCATTAAATATATCCTTATGATCATCATTATAAAAGGTAAAAGAAAACCCAATAATATCAGATCTTGGAGGTGGTAGTCCACATATACGCATGAGCAACATATGATTTTCCAATATATGGGAGGGTAATATGGTATATTATATAACATGTTTACAAAATATTAATTATGTCATATATATATATATATTCATCAATTCTATCTTTTAAAAAACCAAGTAATCTGGTTATGAAACACGATACATATCACATTATGGGGACTGTAGTTCATATGTATGCATAAAAAACATTAAAGTTTTCAATTTGATGGAATGGATTTAGAAAATGACATACCATTAACATAAAAACATATTAGTATAGTAAATATAATGAAATAATTACATTAATATGAATGTTGGTTTTTTAGAGGAGGGTTAAAAAGAAAGAAACTTAGAAAACCTCGGTAATAACATATACCAATTCCTTTGGTAATATCCTTGGGCTTAAAAATTATTCCTTCTTGATGTGGTATTTTAGTTAGAATAGGACAAGTAGGTTGACAAAATGATGTTTTTATTTTATTTTTGAAAATATGATTAAATATATTTTTCTCAATATGTTTATATAAGTGAGGAGAGGAGGTGTCCTTTAATAAGTGAGGTGGATGAAAAACATATAAATACATGAAACATTTTTATATAATATATGTCTACCTAAATTAAAGTGGCTTAAATTTTTCAAAAATTAGAATATGTTATGGTTATGGGTGAAATATAAAAATACAATGAGATTTAAGGATTTTTTATATATATATGGAATTCTAGTACCTTTATTTAAACCCTTTTAACTCATTTTACACATACCTTTGGTGATAAATTTTAACATTGGTTATTATTTATTATGACCAAAAAAATTTGGATGTAGTAAATAAGATTAATTATTATTATTATAATTGTATAATACGTTTTACAATATTTAATTCCCATAGTTATAGAAATTTCCTTTTATATAAGTTCATAAAATGAAATGAAAACAGTTTTTTGAAAACTACATTTTCTATGAATAAAAATGTTTTCACAATATAGTCAAGTATAATTTTTTAGACATGGAATTAATTAAATTGTTTTAAATGAGAGGAGGAATATTATACATTCATAAAAACCCAATATCTAAAGGAACCTTGTGATTACATCATTAAAATATATGAACAAAATGTATTTTCTAATTGAATAAAAACAGTACTCATATTTTCAAAATGTTAAACATATATTTTTATATTCAATATTATATATTTAAATTTATTATATAGATTTATAAATAAATAATTTCTCTATCAAAAAGGTTCCATAAACACTCATGCTATTATTATATCAGGTTAATTCCATTAAAGTTTCAAAATTTTTATAATTAGTATGTTTTCATTATTCACCCAACAATAATTTTATTCTGAAAAATATTGAAAAATAAACCTATGTTAATTTCGAAAAGATAAAATAAAGATATAAATATATTTTTTCATTTAAAAGTTAAAATGTGGTATAAAATAATTCTAATATCCACACATAATTCATAAAGACCAATTTTAGGAGAAATATATTTTTGATGACTAAAAAGAATTAATTCTCCGTGATTTTCGAGTAAAAACATTAGATGATAGTTAATTAATTTTATTGAATATATGTTCAATAAATTAAAAATAAATAATTAATCAATAGTGATTATCTTAATTTAGTAAGATGAAAATATATCACAATGAAGGGAGAGAGATAATGACCCCCTAGGTCACACCTCCAGTAGGCCCTGGGTCAATGAATATCACCAAGGGTATAAAAATCAAACAAATGATATTCAAAACCCTCTATAATATAAATCATGATATATAGATATGATACAAAACCACCAATAAATTGTATTATATTAAATAATGGTAAACCAAAATCCATACCACAATGCATGAATAAAGTAAACTAATACAAATAAAAGTTTCTAATATACCAAAAAGACAATTTATATGATATTTAATCAACTATAGCTCCAAAACCTAATCTAGTAATATATATATCAGTCCCCAATTTCAACATGGAAATATATAAAATAGTTAATATACATAGGGTTCACATATATGTATACTTATTAGGGATATATCCAATATCTCAAGTGCATATGTGAGAAGAGCATACTAATGTGCTAATGAAAACATTTCCAAACCAACAAGAACCTATATATGTTAAATGACTATAACCTGACCTCAAAATGGAGCATTAACCAATTCAAACATCCAATATAATAATATATAATTGATATCATAATAATGAAAGGATACCCACTTCCACTTCCCCTCTAATTTTCTGCGACTATTCCTCAAATTTGAATGTTCAATTCCCCCATCCCTTCCATACATGTCACATCACAACAAAATCACATCAAATCTCTCCCTATGACGCTTAGTCTATCTCTAATGTGGGTTGAGATAAATCCCCACCCACCCCACCCTCGTATAGTAAAATATCATATGTTGGAATCAAGAATCACCAAACCACCTGTCTCCCAAATAAACATATACAATCACATGTCATTCTATCATATAAATGAGGTAATAGGGTATCATGAATGTAAAAAAATTAACCACGTCCCCCCTATTATAATGAATTACCCGCACTACATAACATATCAAATAAGTACCTCATCATAACACATCTCGGTCGAAAACAATTGGGCCAACATTATGAGTATTATAAAAAACCAACTCATATCATCACTAATATTGAAGGAAAAGTAAGTACGAGGTGGTATCCATCCATATATATCATCACCATCACAGATGTTGGAAAAAACCCAAAACTCAAGACCGTTGGTACAGTTATACAAAACAGATGGGGAATGTATAGAAATAACATAGAATAAAACACACACACACACATATATATAGCATAGTACCCAACCTATGGGTTTACATCAACTTCACTAGAGCACACAACATAACCACTACTGTACCACACTCCAACGATCACAAATTATGGAACCACTATACACAACACATAAAATAACCACCATACAAGATACACATTTTCTTCCATTTATAATTCCACATAACTCATATTTACAACTCCAATTCATTTATCATTCAATTAGTTAACCCATTCCCAATCAAACCATTTACAACCCTTTTCATTTATTTACCAACATATTATTATTTTTTATCATCTCAATTTATTTTATGGCTAACTGGTCAACTAACCCAACCACAACAGAATAAATCACCCAAATAACAACAACCATAGACACAACACCTCAACTAATATAATATCTATGCCACATCAACCAATCCAACTAACCACAATAACCAAACATCAAACTGCAACACAACTACAACCACCACACACCACTACGACTATGAACCACATGACATACCACAAAGACACATTTGATCACATCACATATATGCTAACAGACTACAAAATCATATCCCCATGCCTCACATAGGCCATCTAGACACTTAAAACATAATACAACATGCCAAACTTCCCAAGGAAAGAACAATACAGAAACCAATCAAATAAACTAGACATTTTTTATTCAATAATTATTCAAGGTATTTCATCACATTAATTATTAATTTAGCATTGATTTTATTACACAAAGAAAATTTATATGGGAAACCAATTTATTAGCTCAATATAAATTTTTATCCTTTTATTCAGTTTGAGATCAATCAACAACACATTAATGTTTATCAAAAAATATCATATACATCATAAACAAGGTTTATAATTACTACTGTTTTCAATAATGCATCAACATTGAATAATATCAAAAAAAAAATATCAAATAAATCAAAACATGTGATATCTCCCCATAAACATAAATTTTAGTTATTCCAATTTAATATCATAATATTATGACCCCGACTATCAACCTCAAAGAAATAATAACCAAGAATATCTCACATATAACATATAAGAAGGGAGAGAATGAGGATAACCTACCTTAAAGAATCATTCCAGTATAACTGCGCACTATAGGGAAATAATGAATCAAAATAGAAAACCTAGATCCACCCGAACCACATCAATAGATCATAAAAAATGAATTCCAAACTCAATAAAATCCAATTAAACCCCACTATAGTGGTTATTTGAGGGTTAAACAAAAATAAATGACAAACATAAAAGGAATAACTTACCATGTATTTTCAAAACAAAACCACAAGATCCCAATCATTATGGTATAGGAAGACGAGATGAATGATACTCCAAAGGCTCCTAGGGTTCCTCAATAAAAAGAGAGATGAGGGATGAATAAGAAGGGGGTTTTTCCAAATTCCCATTCTATAAATAATATGTAAGTCACCATATTCATGGGTTGAATTATTTTTTCACATTTTGAATTCAATGGTGTATATGGATTAGATTTCATGAATCCCTTTTAGGTCGTGAATCCTTTATATGTTTTGTATCCACTAAAAATTAGGTAACCATATCCTGAATTGATCTCAATCCATGATTTCCCATTTCATGACATGAATCCACTTCATAGAGTCCTCTAATACCACATACAATCCACAAGTTCTTCGACTACACATTATGAAAATCACCAATAAACACAATTAATTCTTCTTCCACAATGTGAATTTCCTTCGATAGTTATACTATAGCTCTAACCTCTACTGAAAATCCTCAAGCCTCCTCAAAATAACACCAAACACCCAAACTAAATAAGTTACAAGCTATGAAGAAATTGACTACTACATTATATACCATTCAAATAATTATCTTTCTAGAGAATAAAAATAAATTCTAGAGAAAATAAATGGTTCTGATAAATAACCCCATGAGATACCACTCGAGGATCTCATTAAATCTCAACACTACCACTATCCCAAAAAATAAAGACTAAAATGTCTGTAAAAAATCATAGGAAACCAGATCACTGCACAACCACAACACAACCTCTCACTGTAAAAAACACCACACATATAGTTCTATTCACATTCTACCACATTACAAACAACTATCTTCATGAACATATCAACCTTTACCAAACTGAAATCAAAACAAGCATTGCATCAAACACACAAATTAGGGAGTCCCATATTCCATGACAAGATAATTTTTACATTGGGTTGTAATGATTTTCTTTCATGGTTTTAGTCTTTTTAAATTATAACATATATCAATTTGGAATTATGTTTTTCTCTCTTTATATATTAGAGTATTTATCACACAACACACATTACACATAAAAAAATAACATTTAATAACACAGTAATATTCAAACATCACATATATAGAAAAACAATAAAATATCAAAACAAATCTAGGTACTGGGTGTGAATTTGTATCTCAAATTATCAAGTACTCTTTTGAAGAACACCACGCCTCCATAAGACATTATATAAGGAAATATTTCATATACAAAACACATTACCTTGATGATCCTTAATCTCTAATAGTCACTCTACAAACATCATATCATCCATGGAATCCAACTCTTCCCAGTCAATGACCTGGGATTGATCGTGAAGATACGAAGAAAGATGAATCATATGAAAGATATTGTAGATTCTATCTAGCTTTGGTGGAAACTCCAACCAAAACTCCACCTCACCAACATGGCCAAATACCTCAAAGGGATAAAAAATAGGGGGAAAGATTACTCCCCCACTTATACTATACTTCCAATGTTTAAGGGAAACTCTCAAGAAAACATGGTCTCTAACCATAAGCTCTATAACCCTCTGGATATGATCAACCCAAGCCTTCTAATACTCTTATTATTACCTCACCCACTCTCGAACTAACTAGAACTTCTTTGTCATTCTCTTTACCACATCAGGAACAAATAACTTCTTACTACCCAACCACTTCCCATAATAATAAAGAACAACAGAACTAATAAAATAATGCCTCCTATGTAGCCATTCCAATGGAATATTGATAGCTATTATTGTATAAAAACTTTAACAAAAGAATGTTCCTTACCCCAGATCCAAAAATGTCTAGAATGAAATCTTTGAACATCTCTTCCAGTGTTAGAATATTATGCTCCACCAAGTAATCTATTTTGGGTGGAAGGTAGTGATAAGGATACAATAGGGGAAAAATGATGGAAACCCCTAAAAATTTTGAGATAAAATATGGATATCAATTATAGATATTTGTCCGTAGTACCTGATCATGCCTAACCACATTGCCAATATACTTCCTCAGTGAAACATCCATGATAATCGACTCATGGATAACCATAAAATGAGTCTAATTTGTCAGTTTTTCTATAATATAATTAGGAGTATCACAATGTATAACATGATTATTCATCAACTCATCTTCTAAGTCTCCCTACTAAAATTATTCCACTTTCCACATCAAGGAAAAATATATGGTCATATGAAAAAGAAAACCCCAAACACCACTCTCCCTAATATCATGATACATAATTTAAGGCTCTTTAATCCCTTTAAAAAAATCTAATGACTCTTGGTAAACATTCACTTTAGACTTACTACTTAACACATCAATAATGCAGTTAACCTTAACCATGGTATAACATATATCAAAATATTAATCTTGAAGAAAATCCATCCACCTATATAGTATTAGATTTAGATCACACTAGGAGAATTCATATTTCATAATTTTCCGGTCCATGAAAACCACATTGCACTTTACAATGAGTTAATTCCTCCATAATATTAATAAAAAGACAATTTTTTCCAAATTCATATCATGGGTGGTATAATTATTTTCATGGTGATGTAACTTACTATACCAATATGAAATCAACTATTTCTCTCACATCAATACACATCCCAATCCCAAACATGAATCCTAACTAAAAACCTCAAACAAGACACCCTCCTTAGGCAACTTAAGAAATAGAGAATTAACAAAATTCTCATTCAGATAACTAAATGTTGTATGAAACTAATCATTCCACAGAACATCTTAATCCTTCCTAGTCATCATTGTTAGTGGGGTCACAACTCCATATAAATCAGATAAAAATATCTAATAATTTCATATGAGACCAAGGAAACTATGTTCCTATACCACATTCTTGGGTAAAAACCAATAAACAACTATCTAGATTATTTATGGGTCCAATTCCCCACAATCATGTGATACAAAATTTCCTTCGAAACACATCTCCCACATCCAAAATATACACTTGAAAAAATTTACATAGGGCTTACGGTGTCAAATTAATGGTAAAATAGCAATGTGACACTCATTTTCCTCCACCTATAATTTTTTTGACCCTGATATAATTAATGAATATGATGGTGAACCAGTCCAAGAAGTCACTAAACACTATTTAAATAATCTCTATCAATACAACTAGTGAATGTTTAACATCGAACAACATGACTACAAACTTAAAGTGCCCATAGCTACACCTGAAGATAGTCTTCATGACATCCGCATCCTTCAACCCTAATTATTGATATTCATAACAAAAATTGATCTTTAAAAACTAACTAGATATGCTAAACTAGTAAAATAGATCATCGATCATTAGAAGAGCGTAAATAATCTTGACTATTACTTGATTCAACCTTCAGTAGTCTACACAAAAATTCATACTGTATTCTACATTATTAGAGAATAGTATTAGAGAAACCCAATGAGACACACTGGGTTGGATGAAAATCCTCTACACCATACCATCCACATGAATCCTCAACTCCCATAACTATATAAGAACTATTCGATTTGGAGCCATTGAAATCATAGAAGCACTCCAGAAAAACTCGATCCCAAATTCAACATCATGTCAAGGGGGAGAGTTTCAATACGTCAAATTGGAAAACACATAGGAACTCTGATACAACCATGAGAACACCGTCAATAAGATATTCCACCAAATCCTTTTCCAATTGATATAAAATAGGATCCACTTGTCAGCCACCCATCTAATAACCTCTATATCCAATGAACTCTACTCGCAAACCCTGTACATTAGAAAACAAAACTTTCCTCTAGAATAATTTGATGAATTAACCAAAAAATTATAAAAAATGCCTAAAAATTGAAAAAATAATATTGTTTTATCTAAAAAAATAATAAACATGGTAGGGAATAGTGCTGAACCATCACCTTTATACATCCAACGCATACATCAACCAATGAGTCCTGGATTCTAAATGGTGTAGATAACACAAGGGGAATAAGTGGTATCTCTACATCCAGTCACAAAGAATGGTAAAGAGTATGATAAACAAAGTACTGTGAGGTTAATAAATTAAAACAATCATAGAAAATGGTTGGTGATAAACTGGTCGTAGCATAAACAAGTCCTAGATCTCTAGTAAATACTTCCTCAAACACGTGAACATGACCCTGATGATCCCCAAGATCTTTATGCTAATGGAATTTATGCCCATGATCTCAACATGGTCTGTAAGGAATGGGACCATCAAAAGGCTGGGTTCTACCAATACCATATTACCTCAGCTGCTGAACAAACTCAAGTGGTCCCAACTACTGAAACTACCACAGAGGCAACTGTTCCTAATACTGAAAAGGGGCTCATATACCCACCAAATAATGTCCTCCATGTATGGTTCTGCACTGAGCCTGAAGTTTTCCATGTACACCACAAATACATAAGGAAAAATAAACATATGTAATATTTTTAGGAGCCACCTACCCCATATGAATGAAAGGAAATATTCTGCGGTCGGTTCCCTATTGTCAGAACCCTAACTACTTTAACACCCATGGAAAAATTTCTAAAACCCTAATCATTGAGATTATCTACTGGAAACTCTGTTAAGGATCAAATCCAAAGGAAAGAATCCTCTTGATATCCTTGGCCTTTTTTTTTCACTATAAGACATATAGGGAGTGTAAATGGTTCGATCACATGCCTGATCCCTAGGCACAAATCTTCTTCCAGACACCACAATTTGTAATCCTTATATTGCAAAACATCAAAAGAAAATTACAAGTTGTCCTTTAACATGATCTGATGATTCAGAATGCTCAAAATCTTATATTTATGGGAATGAAACACCACCCTCTTGGATTCTCTCATCATAAAAAATGGGAACTCCACCTATAACTCCCTTTGAAAGTTAGGCCACAACACAATTTCCTCCTTAAGGTCCCCATGAAACCAAATCCATCACTGACACATAGATTCCCACATATGATTCACTACCAAAGACCCCTAGAAATCATACCATGATCAGATCTGACCAAAAGGGATCCCATGTACCTCTAGCCAATTCTCTATCTCTATATTTGAGATGATACCATAATAATTCTCCAAACACTACCATGTAAGGGAAAATAATTCCCTCTACCAAACCTCATCCTTCTATGCCGGGTCAACCCTTCAAAAAATCCAAAATATGTAACCGATACACCAAAATTGTCTAAATTACTCACAAATGATGAACATGATCCATTACTGAAAATAATAGATAACACCATAATCCAGGTAGCATTAAATTTAATAAAATCTTATTTAATTATTTCATTTTATTTTCCCATAACAACCCATTTCAAACAAGAAAAAAATAAATAATTATGCATTCACCTATCGTTCATATCTACCCTATAAATAGATCCACCTCACTTGGTAATTTTTTATGATTAGGGTTCATTTACCAGATCATGGGGTTCTATAAAATACAATTTCCTAGCCAGTGTCCTTATCCCCTGACATACACCATGATAAAGTAAAACAACTAACCTACCAACCCATGAAAACCACATAGTGTATGACTCGAAAATCCAACATATCGCTCATTTAAAACCATTAATACCACTCTGCCATAACCCACTCCCACTAAAGTTGAAATAATGAAGGGAGAGAGATTATGATCCTAGAGACATAGCTTTGTTAATACATGTGTTGGTGACCAACACCAAGGGTATAAAAATCTCACAAATGGGAGGTATTACACAATATAATACAAAATAGAATCAATATATTGGATAAAAAACCACCAAGAAACAAAAAAAATATAAAATGAAGAAAAACCAAAAACCATCCCTCAATGCCTGAATAATGTAAACCAATAAAAATAAATGTCTCAAATATACCAAAAGGACAATCCATACAACATTCTCTCAACAAAATCTTCAAAACCCAAGCTAGTAATTTCTATTTCAACCCCAAAAGTTCCTATGGAAAAATTAGAAAATATATATAGGTAGGTTGAACATAAAAGTATACTCATTAGAGACATAACGAAGGTCCAAGTTAACAAGTGAGAGATAATTCTAATGTGCTAGTGAAAAATCAATAGAACCTGCAAGCACCTATATAGGTCAACTAACCCAAACAAAACCTCACCATGGATCACTCAACAAATCACACTTACAATATAATAACATTGCATTGAGATCAAAATAAGGAAAGGAACCTCCATATCTCATCCGTACTGATTTTCTTCTCTCATGGTATAATGTTGAATGTACCATTATTTCATCCCTTCCATTAATGTCACATCATATGAAATCTCACCTGAAGAACCCTAGTGCATCTCTAATGTAGGTTAGTATGTATCCCTACCCACCCAACACTCATATGTTATAACATCATGTGTGAGCATCAAGAATCACCACACCACATCTTTCTTGAAGAAACTAGGGCCATCACATCTCATATCATCATATAACTGGAGGAGTAGGGTATCATAAACATGATAGAAATCAACCTCATCCCATTCTGCTAACATACATGACCCCCAACACATACCACATCAAATCATAACCCCATCACAACACATATTTCTCAAAAACACTCAGGAAAACACTGATAGGTAATATCCAAGATTAAACTATATCATCACTCCTGCTGATCGATTATAGGGGATTAAGGGGTAGCTATCCATCTATATCATTACCATCCAAGATTTTAAAAAACACCTAGAGCCCAGAACCTATGGGAATTAGTAAGGTTACCTAACTTGAGTGGGGTGTACATAGAAATAACATAATATTGAAGATATAGATAGATAACACACAATACATAACCTATGGGTTTATATCAATTATACTAAAATGCACCATATCAGTACCACCATACAACAAAACAATCACTACAACCACTGTCACCAATATATTATACACAACATATAACCACCCTAGAATCCACACATCTTCTTATATTTACTAATCCACTTCACTAAGATTTAAACTATCCATTTTATTAGTATTCAATTAATTAATCCATTTCTAAACAACCATTTCCAGTCTATCTCATTTATTTAATAGTCTTTTTGGTATCATTTTATTATCTCAAATTATTTCATGGATAATCAAGAAAATAACCCAACCATCCCATAATAACCCAACCAACACACAACAACCATCACCACAACACTAAAACCATAATCGTCACCAATCCACATCAACCAATCAATCTATCTACAACAACCACACATCATAACCACAAAAAAACTAAAACCACATCGTATCACTACTACTTACCTCTACATCTCATAACAAAACCACACATATACCCACATCACATATATTCCAAATAACCGCCATATCATAGAAACAAAAATCACATAACCCATATGGGAACCTCCATCATAGCATAAAATAAAAACCACATAAGGAAATCAAAATACGAAAATCACAAAAAACCAAAAAAATCCATATTAAAAAATTACATAGGGACTGTAATCAAATTAATTCTAAATTTAGAAAGGGTATTATTAACCAAACTAAATTTCTTTACAAAACCAATTTTGGATATAAATATACATCCTTATCCTTTTATTCCGGGTGAGTAAAAAAACAATATAAGAAGGGTCATAAAGTAATATCATATATAGTGTAAATAGGGATTCCAAAAACTATTATTTTCATATGGTCCATTAATATGGAATGATATTAACAAAAACATATCAATGTTGTCAAAACATTAGATAAATCCCAATACCCATGAATTTATGTCATCCCAATTTATTATCATATTATTGCAAACCTTACTATCCACCAAAATAATTAAATAATATAAATATGTTACATATAAAATTAATAAGGGAGATAATTAAGATTTATTACCTTGAAAAAACTTTCCTATCTCGCTACATATGATAGGGAAACAAAAAAATAGACTTAAAAATACAACCACACACGAAAACTCAGGATTAAAACGAATAAAATCAAGGGATCATGAATAAATTCATCTAAACTCACCCCAAGACCAATGAAAAATCACTGTATTGGATATCCAAGGGATGAACTCAATGAATTTATGATGATAAATGGAATAACTCACTACATATCACCAAACTAAACCACTATAACTAGAGGATAAAGGAGAGTGAAGATGATATAAAAGATCTCCCGAATACAGCTAGGGTTCTTAAAAAAGAGAGAGATGAGAAAATAATGATAATATTCATACTTAAAACACACCTATAAAAATATATAATCACTTTATATAGGTAATGAATTTAATATTCACATCATCAATTCAGAAGGGTCTATGAATTATAATTAGTTAATCCCTTTTAAGTAGTGAATCCTTCATATATTTGGCTTCCATAGAAAATTAAGTCACCCTATACTAAATTAATCCCTTATAATTTCATGATGTGAATATGTTTCACAAAATCCCCCACTAACTCATATAAGCTATGAGTTCTCCAAATATGCATGTTGTGAATCAACAACTCAAATTTTGAATTACTCCTTGATCATTTGAATTTCCTCTGGAAATTCTCTTATAACTTCAAAATCTACTGAACCTACTTGCGATTCCAATAAAGCAGTAACAACAAAAAAAGTAATAATATAAATGTCGGATAAGTCACATAAAATTAAAAGTTAATTGCATAATATAAAATATATTTCAATAGAGTGGAATTGAGATAAAAAACCATTAGATTGGATTCCAGCATGATGATTCATGTTATATCACCCTAAATAATAATTTTAAATTTATTATATAATTTCATAAGATCACTTTTCATTTATAATACCTTTTTATGGTCCATTTAAAATAAATTTACATTAATTATTTGAATTTATCTTGATTATATTTACCAAAAAAATTTGTTTAATGAATTTATCAAAAATTACTTCTGTATGTTGACTGTTTCCATAGATATTAAGAAAAAGTTACTTCATATATATGATGTAATTAATGAAATGCATATAATTTTTTTATAAAAAACCGTTATTTCAATATAATAATATTTTATTCGATAGATTATGCAACATGAAACATCGAGCTTAAAAAACCTATTAAATATATTTCTTTATATTTAATCTCCTCGATTGATTGCAAAAAACACAACCCCAAGCCTAAATGAATCAAAATATAGTATACCATTATAACCAAGCATATAAATGGGTGGGTATGAATAATAATAACTAAATTAAGAAATTATGGTTATATTATTATTAGAAATAAAATATGAATCATTTAAAAGAAATAAATGTTTTCGGAACAAAATTTACTTTTCAAAAAAATTGTATAGTCATGCTTTTAACGCATAATTTAAAAATAATTTTTACTAATTTTTGAAAATATATTTTAAAAAATGAAAATAATTTTTTTAATAATCACATAAAAATCATCTTAGGTTAAATTTTTATCTTTTATCTAAAATTGTACATTTTTCAATGAATAGTCAAAAATTCCGATCTTTATTGAAAACCATTTTTTCATTTAAATAATTTAAAAGGATAAATTTTATTTTAAATTGGTTTAATGTAAAATTAGGTCAATTTTTTTAAAATTTGAAAAATGTATTTCATTTTAATAATTTTTATATTGAATTTTTATATTAAAAAATTCTATACCACTAAGAATTTTCTCTTTGGATACCCTATTTTTTATCGTGTCGACAGGAATAAATTAAAATTAGATTTTGAAATTTATGTGAATTGAATTTATAAAAATTGATTATATATTTGGAATTATAATAAATTATATTATAATATAAGTTTAATTTAAAATTTTACTATTATTATAGGTAAAAGTAGTGAAAATTAACCATCGTGGTTAAGGTAAAAGGTAATTTACAAGGAAGTTAAACTAAAATTATAAGGGTTAAAATAATATAAAAACTTTTTGAAAACCAATTGGATATAAATATTTATACTCTATCACATATAAGGTTTTATACTCACCCATTTTAGGCTTTTAGAAAAATGAAAATGTGGGTATAATGGATTCATTTCAAAAATTTCATGTTTGTCCTCTACCCCACTTATTAAAGACCACCCCTCTCCTCCCCTCTTCATAATTCCATAAACATTTAGATCATAAAATAACTACAATAATCACTTATTTAATTCCATGAAAACATAATAGATCTATTTTTTGGTCATAAATACAAGGTACATAGGGTTTTGTTGCAAATATAAAGAAGTTGTCTGAAGAAGAGGTAAAATTATTAAACGAGCATTTTTATTTTGATTATTCTTCAACATATTTTAAATAATAGTAAAAAAATTTCATATAATAACCTTAGTATCTTATATATATTTAGATGTTATTATGTAATATTCTTTAACTATATAAATCTTCTATTCTATCAAATGGGAAATGAAACCATCGATCATGTGTACGACAGACTACCACCTCAAGAACCAATGCATTTCATTTTCCATCATCACTCTTAAAGGATAGATATAATGATGTATTTTACATAGGTATATGATATTTATGATGTTATTATACTTATATAATTTTAATATCACATATACATTATTAAATTTCATTAATTTTAAAATATGATAACTTCACCCATGTGTACGATGGACTACTGCCACACAAAGCGGCGTGATTCATTTTTGACATCCGTATTACATGGAAGGTAATAAGGATAAATTTAGTGATTATTTTTATATATATAACATTATATTTATTCGTTAAAATTAATATATCTCAAAATTCTTTACCATTTCACCCATTAAGGAAATGAAGAAGATGCTCATGCTTATGTATAACCTACAGTCTCCACGAAGCGATGTGATCCATTCTCAATATTCAACTTTCAATAGTAATTATAAAAATTTATATAATGAAAAAATTTATATTTAAAAAATTAGTATAATTTTGGATATGATGGAATTGTGTAACATAAACAGTAACTAGAACATTCATGATAAACAACACATGATAAAACTAGGTAATTAACACCTAAAACAATGAAAGTAATGCTAAATTATTAAAACATGTGTGGTAAAATGTTATAGTGGGATCATATATGATATTTTAGTTATATATATTTCGTTTTGGAATAAATTAATAACAAAATTTTAACCATTATATATGATTCTAAATAATGTTCAATCAAAAGGATGCGTGAGGTAAGAGAATACGTCTAAATTTCTCTTAATTAATGTATCTTGCAATAGTATGGACCTAATTTCTTTGATATATAATATATAGTACCCCATTAAATATAATATCTTGATTAATTAAAAATTAATTGTATTTGAAGTTAAAATTATGATTATTTCTTCAAATGGGATTTTAATTAAAAGTTAACAAGTGGTAAAAAATTTTATAAATCAAAATTTTTCATTCGGTTATATTATTTTTTCACTACATTTGATATTGCAAGATTATGTGTGTCATGTATTTTGACTATATTATGTTTTATATAAACTTTTTTTAATGTTGATTTACATTTTATACTTAAAAATTATTCATCTATTAAATCGTATTTTAATGTTATTATCTTTTTAAGGGGTTATATCACAATTTCATTTTAATAAGGACTCTTTATGCATAAATTTCCATTAAAGGAAATTAATTAATATTTTGAGAATAGAACCCATAAATTTTATTCTATTGTACTTATTAATATATTATTCATGTAATATTACTATTTTTCGCATTCATTTGTACTTAAAATTGATGATAAAATGTTTTTAATAATATACGACATTATTTCTCTCTTCGATCAAAAATCCTTTTTCCTCCAAAAACAGGTTTCCAAAAAATGTTTTAATATTTTTTAAATTATAAAAATTATTTATTAAATATAAATTTACACATTTATTATCTTTTTAAATTTTTAAAAGAACATTCATTTAGTTTTGCAATGAATTTATATTTGGATTTTATCGAAAATGTGAAAGAATATTTGGTTTAACTTATAAAATATTTACAAAATTTCTTAATGTTATGAATAATTAATTTTTTAATGATTCTATTATTTGTTTCAAAGGTTATATTAAAATTAAATTAATTAAAAAAAAATTTGTGAAATTTTTTTGTTTAAAAAATATTTTCATGAAAAACGGATATTTTCCAAAGGACTGTTTTAATGACATTTTATGGAATTTATATTCTTCAAAAAAAATAACCCTTTATGTTTCTTATATAGTAATGGTGATATGTTATATTTATACCATAATAATTCATAATATGGATGTTTAATGGTCATTATGATTAGGGAATATATTGACATTCATTTTCATGATTAATTTTTAAATTATTAAAATTCTATCAATATATTCACTTTCCAATGATCATTGGACATTAAATTTCCACAAAATATCCATATTATTTACCACAAATTTGTTTATTTATTAAAACATATATTATTTATACATTCAGTGTTATATATTTATTGCTATTTGTTTATCTAGGGGAATATTTATAAATCCATATTTTTTGCCCAATACAAATATTTGATAATAAGGCACATTATTCATGAATTAATTATATTATTCGATATATGATGAATGATTTGGACATTAAGTGATTTATGGGGCCCAAAATTATATTTCAAATCGATGCATCGGTAGTCTTACGAGGTGAATCGGTAAGCTAGAATTAATTGAGTTTTTACCCATTGATTTAAACTTCCTTATAAATGGTATTTACAATAGAGGTATCATGATTCCTGAGATCTTGAAATCTAATCAATAATAATTTCCTTAATAAAGAATATAGTTATTATTATCTAATATATTTTTATAGTGATATTATCTCTAGATGCATTTAATTTTTAGATATTGATTAAGTAGAATGTTTTTTGCTCTTTTCCATGAAATATATATTATGCATTATCAATTCATGATAGTCATGTTATTTAAATGGAATGTGTGTTCAATTATTTATCTTTCCTTGTTGATTATTACATATCTATTAATGATAGTGAAGTTATTTAAATTAAATGTGTGTTTAGTTATTTCATTTTTATATTGATTATTCCTTACCTTTTTATGATAGTCTTGTTATTTAAATGGAATGTGTGTTTAGTTATTTACCATTGCATAATAATTATTCTCCATTTATTGATGATATAATGTTATTTAAATGGAATGTGTGGTCAGTTTTTTAAATTAAAATATGGATTATTCCTTATCTATTTATGATAATCTAGTCAATTAAATGAATTCAAGTTCATTTATTTAACATTCCATACGGATTATTCTGTATCTTATTATGATAGTAAAGTTATTAATTAATTGATATGTGTGATAATATATTTACCTAGGAATATTTATTATGACACATTTATTATTATTGTTTTACTCATAATACCTTAAAATTTATATAACTCTTACTTAGCATTTAAGATCAGCCATAATTTTATTATTTCCTAGGAATCTAGAAAGTGTACTATGAATGATGTGTATGAATATTCAAGAGTAAATGATTTTATTTTCGAGAAAAAATTAATTTGTGATTTTTATATTAAAATATCATATAAGAATAATTTATTTATCTTGTTTACCATGATAAATAAACTATTCAATCCTTCGAGATGAAATTATTCCATCTTATACAAACATAACAATATAGACACCAGATCCGATTTACTGGAGTTGAGGTCACTATAGTTGGTATTAAAGTAATTTTAGTAAAAACCATGAGAAATAGATTTATAAAAATAGATATTAGGTAATATAGAACTATTATAGATTTTTGAGGAGAAGTGTTAAAGAATATCCTAATGTTTTGGTAAGGTAGAGATTATGTGGTTTTTAATAGAAATAAAAACTTGAATAGTTACTACAAGTTTATGTGGTTCTAGGAAAAATTTACATAGGGGTAATAACTAGAAAATTGAAATTGGGACTAAATCAAGTGTTACCTAGTATATGACAACAAGCCTTTTTATGAACCTGGTTTGACACTCTAAAGGGATAAGTTTTGGATAATACCCATTTTCATTAAAAACCATTATGATGGATTAGAAAAGATGATGAGAACGAATAACATAGGTTAAAAATAATGTTTTTTTTGGTTGAACAAAAGGTTTCATGATTTAGAAAACCAATAAATGTTTTTATAGTTTTTCCACTATGATTATTGTTTATCACACTTTGATTTTTGGGTTTAATCAATGTATAGAACCTAAAAAAATAACATTAAAATTAAATATGAAGTATATTGTGGTAACAATGAGAAACCAAATTGGATTATGGATAAAGTGAAATATATCATGATTATGAATAATAACTTATAATGAAATATGATTAAAAACATATACAATAAACAACTCTCAGACTCACCAAAGAAGAGAATGATGGAGTTCACTAAGTGCTTGAGTGGTAAAGAACATGGAAGAATGATGGATCAATTTCCTTTATGTAATAAAGGTGAAAATATACATCCAAGAAGGTGTATCAAAGGAATGTTACAATGACTTACATATTTAAAAGAATTACATAAATTATTTAATCAATGAGGAAAAATGAAGAGTATGATGGATTGAAATAAACATCATCTTAAGGATCCAAAAATAGTTCATTGTCTTAAATGTGGGGAACCTGAGAATTACCTGTCTTAATTCTCTCATTTAAAGGTTGACACCTAGACCATGGAAGGAAGTATGTTGAAATTAAATGGTTCATGTTTTTATGTATTAGAATTTTTGAATTATTTATAGATGTATTTTTACAAATGGTGCTTTGGTTATAAGAATACAGAAGCATCTAATGACTCTGTTAGATTTTAGAAGAATATATTTATTCAATAACTTAAGACATATTGTTACCATTATGGGTTTAGGAGTAAAATATTGATCATAATTAAAAAATTTTAAAAACTCCCTTTTAGGTATTATGTGATGAGAGTCTACCATGATGAAGGACACCTTTGTAAAACGTTTATGGGAATAAAAACTACTGGTTTAGTATATAAAAAATTTATTTGAGGAGGAATTAACATACATTTTTTAGGAAATAAGACTAAACTTATTGGTAACCTTTTGGTTTATCTTTTATTTTATGTTGTAGTAATAATGGGTCTTCATAATTTGGGAATTATATAGAAATTATATTAATATGGTTTTAAAAAAAGGACAACAAGTATACTAGGTTGAAACACGTAACATCTGATTAGTCCATGAGGTTTGAACCCACAAATTAAAAATGATATGGGTTTATTACCAAAAATAATCCTACATGATGTTAAGTTTAATATTAAATTGTTTTTAATTTAAATATTTTATGAATAATTATTAATGATGAACCAATGGTATTAATATTTTGATTAAGATATTAACAACTTATGCTTATGATATTGGTTTTAGAAAATATTTATAAACAGGTGGAAAGACTTGCCACAATTTTATAGATCTTATAAAACATTAAAATTGAATTTTAGTGGTTAATATAAAACAAAATTCATTAGTGGATATTCATTTCTTAGATTATGAGATGAATTGGAAATTGATTGAGGAACAAACAATGGATGAAATTATGTTTATGAAATATAAATATATCAAGTAAGTATATTTACTTATATTGTTAGATTTTAAAATAATTTTTAAAATTTTGGAAAATTATCTTAATTTTTTTTCCTATTAACTTTATATATAATGAATCAAATGTACTTTTTAATCATCATATATTTATGATTTTTAGGTCCATAACATTCCATTAATAATTAAATTTCTTATGATCAATGACCCCTAAACTCTATATAATTATTTATTCATTTATTCTATGTATATATTTTAAATTTACACCAATGTTTTAATACTTAGAAACCTATTTATTTATTATTTCAGTTGAACTTTTTATTTTCATTTCTCTCTTATCAAGTAGATGTTTTATTAACCCATTTATATATGGGATTTTCAATAATTTTATTACAAATGTCAAAGACTTGATTACTAAGATCAAGGTTAAATTGTGAAGATTAACTTTATTGAATATGGGGAGAAAAAGAACCCTAATATTGTAAAATATGAACATTTTATGTGATATCATACGAAATATGAAACGCTGAGTTTAAACAACCCAAAAAATATATTTCTTTAAATTTAATCCCTCTAATAGCATGTAGAACACAAAACACCAATCCTAAATAAACCCTAATAATGTATATAAATATAAAATAACAATAAAATTGGATGATATAAATAATACTAACTAAATTAGGAAAATTAATTTTATCTTATTATTATAAATAAAATAAGAATCATTTAAAATAAAAATAAATGCTTTCGAAAAAATATATTTTTAAAAAAAATGGTTTAGTCATACTTTTTGTAGATAAATTAGAATTTATTTTTACCAGTTTAAAGAAATTTATTTATAAAAAATAACTTAATTTTTGAAATAATCATATTAAAATTATCTTAGGGATAATTTTTTATATATTTATGAAAGGCTTTAGTTTTTAATGAATGGTAAAAATTATAGATCATTATTGAAAAATGACTTTTCATTTAAATAATTTAAATGGATGAGTTATATTTTAAGTTGTTATTAAAGAAAAATTTAAAAAAATATTATAATTTTAATAATCTTGGTTATTTTAATCCTTTTCATGTTTAATTTTTATATTAAAACCTTATATACCTATGCGAATTTTCCCTTTGGAAACCTAATTTTTTGTCAGGTCTATGAGTATAGTTCTAAATTAGATTCTGCCACTTCAATGAATTAAAAATAAAAAAATGGATTAAATATTGTGAATTATAATAATTTATATTATCTAATAAGGGAAAAATAATTTTTGACCATTGTAAATAGTAAAAGCAATAAAAATTAATTACGACTGTTAAGGTAAAAACGATTTTTTTGGGGGTTAAACTAAACACATAAGTATTAAAATGACATAAAACATGTCCCGAACACTTATTATAACCATGATTTGACCTTAATTACACGAAAATACTATAATTAACCATTTTGGAGGCTTTTATAATGATAAAAATATGGGTGTAATTTATTCTTTTATAAAACTCCATGTGTGTCGTCTACCCCTCTTATTATAGGCCATCCCTCTCATCCCCTCTTCACACATACAAATACATTTAGTTTACCCAATTACTAAAAAATTTAGCTTTTTATCCCCTTAAATATTCCTATATCCCTTTTATTGATCCTAATTCCATCCTATGGATGAGTTGGGTGAAAACCTAAAGAAGTTGTTTAAAGAAGAGATAACATCATTAAACAAGATTTTTTAATTTTTTTTATTATTTTTACTCCATAAAATCATATTAAACCATGGTTATATAATAGACTTAGTATCTTAAACATACTGAGATTTAATTATATTATGTTTATGACCAATATGAATATCCTCTTCCATCAAATGGGAAATAAAACCATCAATCGTGTATACTGTAGACTACGACCTTATGAACTAATGTAATTCATTTTACACCACCACCCATAAATTCAAAATATAATGATGGATTTAAAACATTTATATGATATTTATGATATTCTTATAATTATCTAATTTTACAATCACATATACCTTCTTACTTTCCATTATTTTTAAAATACAATAACATCGCTCATGTGTGTGACAGACTACTACCACGAGAAGTGATATGATTTATTATTCAGTTATGATTTACATGGAAGGTAAAATGGATAAATTTAGTGAATATATGTTCTATATATAATATAATATTTATTTTATAAAATTAATGTACTGCCCACATACTTACACTTTTACCCATAAATTAAATGATTATATCTATCATGTGTATATATAGACTACCGCGTCCATAGAGGGATGTGATCCATTATCCATATTCAAATTTAAATAATGATTATAAAAATATATATAATAAAAAAATTATATTTATAAAATTAATATTATTCTGGATATTATTTAAAAATATAATGTGTGCAAGAACTATAACATTAATGACAAAACACACATGAGTATACATGAAAATTAACACCTGAAAGAATGAAAATAATGAAATATTATTAAAAAATGGTTGGTAAAATGTTATAATCGGATCATATATGATATTATAAATATAAATATGGTTGTTTTATAAATTAATAAAATTTTTAAAACCATTATTGAAGAGGTTAAAGTGCATTTAACCCAAAGGATGCGTGAGGTAAGGGACTACATCTCAATTTCCATTCATCGTGGCATATTGTAAAGCCAAACACAAAATTATTATTAATAATTCATGTTATTAATTAATACCATTATTAATTAATAATTCATGGTATTTGAGGATCCAATTTTTAATATTTCATAAATGGTTATTTGACATAATATTTACCAAGTGGTAAATAACTTCAGAGCATAATTTATTTTCATTGTAATATACTACTTATTAATTTTATTTGATATTCTATGATTATGTGTGTAATAAATTTTGAGAATATTATGTTGTATAAATTTTTTTTTATGATGATTTATATTTTATTCAAATAATATATTCATTGTTAATTATCACTTTATTTTTATTATCTTTGTAAGTGTTTATTTCACAATCTCATTTTAATCGAGTCTATTTATGTTAGAATTTCCATTGAAGTAAACTTTATAATAATTGGATAATACTTCCATTTCATTTTATTATCCATTGGTTATGAATTTATTTCTCAATTAATAGTACTATTTTTACAACTCTTTGTTACTTAAAATTGTTGAGGAAGTTTTTTAAGAAAATATGATATCATTTATCTCTTAGGTAAAATAACCTTTTTCTTTAAAAACCATGTTTTATAAAAGAGTTTTAATATTTTTTAACAATATAAAAATGATTATGTAAATAATTTTTTCCATTCTTTAATTTTTTATTTATTTTGAATAGAATCTTCACGTCATTTTCAATACAAGTCCCATTTGGCTTTTACCCAAAATGTTAAATGAATATTTGTTTTAATGTGTTTTACACATATATAATTTCCCACCATTATGACCACTAAGTTTTTGAATGCTTCCATTAAATGTATAAAAGGTTATGTTCAAACTTTTTCCTAAATTGTTAGTTCTTAGAAATATTTTTAAAGTAAAAAAATGGACATTTTCCTAAAGAACGTTTTTAATGAAACTTTTTTCATATTTATATCTTTCATTAACCAAAATACATTATTTTAATTATAATCCACTTGAGATATGTTTTATTGATGTTATAATTATTCATTATATGGATATTTTATGATCATTACGACCAATGAAGGTATTGGAATTCACATTATTGATTCGTATTTACATTAATTAACTTTCCACAGAAATATTAACATTCTTGTGATCAGTGGACATTAAATTTATCCTAAATATCCTTATTAATTATCATAGCTGTGAATATTTATTAAACATTTATCATTTATTCATCTATATTTCTATATTTATAGTTATTTTTTACCTGGGTAAATATTTATAAATCATTATCCTTTACTTAATATAGATATTTTATGATAAGACACATTTTTCATTAATTAAATTTATTATTTGACGTATAAGTAAAAATTTGGTTATCCAATGGCTGCTCGATTGTGCATTGAAATGGACACTTCCATGCCGCCGCATAATCTTGTCTAGATTATTGTGGAAGGTGAATACAGATATTCCCAAGTAATAAGGTATAAAACTTGGTGCCTTTTCTATAATTTCTGTAACAAAAAGGGACATTGCAGCTCTGATTGCCGTAAGAGGAAGAATTTTTCTTCTCCCTGCGTTAATGAGCCTCCTGAACCAGTTTTCCACTATGAGGAGATTAACCTAGGTGACATTACTGGTTGTAGCTGCAAGGAGGTTGGTGCTTCTGAGAAAACCAGCGGGAAGATGAAGACCATACTTCCCTCTAAGGTGCCTTCCCCTACATCTCCTGATGTGGTGATTCCTATTTCACTGGGGGCGAGCAGGGATATCCTGAAGGAATCCTCACTGAATGAATCCGAGGTAATAATTCCTAATGTTTTATCATGACTTAAAAGTGATCTTGGTTTACCTTGGTCTGGTTAGTTAGGGGAGGATTCAAAGGCCTGCTCCACCGGGATTGAGAACCTTGAAGGGGAGGGTGAGCTGGGCTGGCAGAATGAAAAAACTGCTTGAAAGAGGTCAATGGGTGCTGTCTAGATGTGATTTGTGAAGATCTGATGGTCACTATGAAGTCACACCAGGATTTGGAAGTGGGAAGTGAGCATACTGGACAGCCAGAGGCCTCTACTCTGGCTAAAAAATCTGATTCTCTATTGGATAATGAAAAGTTAGAAGGATGTTCAAGCATACTGTCCAAAAATAGCTTTGACGTGCTGGGTGAGCAATATGATCTGGTAAACAAGATGGAGGGAGAACAGCCATGGCTGGGTGAAGATGCTATTGATGTCAACCCATCGGATGATGTACTGGTAACCCTCACTCCAGAATGCTCAGAGATGGGGATGGGAATGGGAGGTGAAAGGAGAATGTTGATCCAAGAGCCTCGTATAGTGACATCACAAAAAATGGATGAAAAGTGACCCTTAGTAAAGATGTGAGGTACAACACTCCACCCAAAAGAAGGACGAGGAAAGACTACTCTGATCTTCCAAAGCCCATGGAAACAAGATCTTCTAACAGATCGAGAGGAGTGTCCACCCATATGATGGAAAAAGAACCTAGTAGCAAACGTCCACCAAAGGAGAAGATGTCCAAGGAAATTCTCCAAAAGAAAATTATGTATCTTGAGATGATGCAGAAGTACGAGTCTTCTGAATGGGAGTCAGCTGATCCTGATGCAAGAGATATGACTACGTGGACATGGATGGGGAGAAGGATGAGTATGGGTTTGATGTAATGTAATGATGCAGTTTTTATATTACTTTTATCTGCATTCTTTTTTCTTAATAAATTTGTGGGACCAGGCTTTCTCCTGGTTCAGACTTTTCTGGTATATAAGTAAAAATTTGGAAAAGCAGTGATGGGTGGGGCTAGAAATTATATATCCTAACGATGCATCAGTAGTATCATGAGGTGAATTATTAACGTAACTTTAAATTCAATTTTACCCATATTTTTTAACTATCTTTTGAATGATATAAATAGTATATGTATCATGATACATGATATAATGACATCAAATAATTAATAATTTCATTCATTATGATTTAAATTATTACTATCAATGAGATTTTTTAATTATATTATCTATAAATGTTTTTATTTGTCAATTATTGATTAAATGAAATGTGTTTTCTGTTATTTAACATAAAATATTGACTATTAGTTATTTATTTTTGATATCCATTATATTTAAATAGAATTCATGTGTAGTTATTTACCTTTCCATATTTTTTATTCCTTATCTATTCATGATAGTGATGTTATTTAAATGGCATGCGTGTCCAGTTATTTTACTTCTCATATTGATTATTCCTTATCTATTCATGATATTAAAGTTATCCAAATAGAATATGTGTTCAATTATTTACCTTTCAATAAATATTATTCCATATATATTAATGATATTGAAGTTATTAAAATGGAATGTGTGTTTATTTATTTACCTTTTCATATTGACTATGATTTTTTTATTCATTATAGTTATGTTATTTTAATGGAAGGTGTGTTTATTTATTTACCTTTCCATATTTATTATTCATTATATAATCATGATATTAAAGTAATTGATTAAATAAAATGTGTTTTTATACATTTATGTTTATATATTGATTATGACACATTTATTATTCTTCATTTACTCATGATTACTTATGCATTACATAACTTTTATTAGGCATTTGAGCTCACCCTTATTTTTTTCCTTTTACACGAATCCAAGAAGTGTACTATGATGGATATGGAATTATATTCTAGAGTAAATAAATATATTATTGAAAGAAAATTATTTTTTAATTTGTATATTAAAATATAATATTGGAATTATGTATGCATATATTTTACCAAGACTATTAAACTATTTGATCCTTCATTATCAGATTCCTTATATCATATGCCAATGTACTAAAGTAGACATCAGATCTAGGTTACTAGAGTCTAGGTTGTTATATTATTCACTATATTAAATTTTATAATCAACCATGAATGACTGTAACAGAAAAAATATATATTGTTCATAGAGGTGGTAGTATGATCATACGCATGATGACATTTTGATTTAATTAATGGGTTAAAAGAAAATAATTAAAATATTAACAAATATTTTTTGAAAATATATATCATATATATAATATATTTTCATTAAATATATTATTATGATCATCCATGGAAATTATAAATGAATAATGAGTTGTATCGCTTCATGGTGGTGATAGTGAACACATTTTCATGAGAGGCATTGTCATTTTTCTATGGATGTGAGGTTAATAAAGTAGATGAAAAAATATATTTAAAGAATAATAATTATTTTATTTATTTTCATATGTATTAAATAATTTTATATTTATAAATAGAAAAGTGATCTAGTGATGAAAAATGTTATACAATACTATATAAAAACATTAGTCTATACGTATTCATGAGAAATGTTTTAATTTTAAATAGGATGAAAATTAGATAGAAAATGGATTTAATATTAAATTTAAACTATATTTGTGTACAAAATATATATATTTAATTATTTTTATAGGGTTATCCATGATTTTCAGTAGGTTTAAAAAGAAATGAACTTATAAATGCTTGGTAAGAAATTTTACCTCTTATTTGGTAATATTCTTTTAAATACACCATAAGCCTACTTGAAGTGGTATTTTTTGACATTAGGACATATAGGAAAAGAAAAATAATAATGATTTTTAGGTTTTTTCAATCTTTGTGTCTCAAGATGTGTTAATAATATATAGGAGTAGGTGATGTTTTATAAGTGAGGTTGGTGTAAAACATTTAAATAAATGAAAATTTATTAGATAATATGTGGCTTAATAAAGTTATATTGCACCATATTATCATAGATTATTGAATTAAAATGGTATGGTTTGATTAAAACCAACCAATGAGATTCAAGTCTTTTTTCCTTGTCATGGGGATTTATCCTGTATTTTAACAGTTTTAAATCATTTTAACCCTAACTATAGTGATATATTTTTACCATAGATACTATTAATTATGAAGAAAACAGAATTTTAAATCATTTATAACATTTTTTATGATGATTCCAAATATGGAATAAATTTTCCATTATTCAATACCTTTAACTATAATAAATTAATTTTAATATAAGGTTGTAAAAAAATTTTTTTTTTTGAAATGATCATTCTAAAAATAAAAATGATTTTATAGAATATTAATGTATAATTATTATTACCATGGAATTAATTTTATTAATTTAAATAATATAAGACATACTTGTCTTAAAAACTATACCAAAACTAAAATTAAACTTTTGAAATATTTATAAATGAGAAGAAAAAAATAGATACAATTTGAATAAAAATAATACTTAGATATGAAAAATGTTAAACATTGATTTTAAAGCTAAAAATTATTTTAATATGTTAATTAAATAAATTTGAAAATATATATAATTTTTACCAAAACTATTCATAACCATTCATGTTATTCCAATATCATGTTAATGTCAAAAGGTGACAATATTTGAAAAATTGGTACTTTTTCATTAATCACTAAAAAATCAACTACTTCTAAAAAATGAAAACATTAACTCTAAGATAATATTAATATATTTAATTAAATAATTAAGATAATTTCATCAATTAAATTTTTTTAATAATTATAAAATATTTCTAATTTTTAGGAAAAATACATAAAACACTATTCTATAAAAAATATAATTTCAAAGAGTAATAATATTTTATTCTCATTTCACTTTTAATAATATCCATTAAATGACTATAATGTTATTTAATTAAATATATTATATTTAGATATCATCAAAATAATCCATCAATAGTGATGAAATTAATTTATTTTAAAAAAATAAACCATGTACCTTACACAATCTTAAATTTTTTTTGTTCACTATCAAATGATTTTATCTATATTTCTAACCAATTGGTAAAAAATATATGAATGATTATTAATTGGTTTAAATGTATATATGAAAAATTTAAAATTAAATTAATATTCAATGTAAGATAAATTTATCTTTTAAATGAAACATATATAATAAAATGAAATCCTGTATTGAATGAAAAATGGAACATTTAAACATTAACATTTCTTATTATTATATTATTTAATTATTCAAATTCATAATTTAATACATATATCCTAGTAATTAATCAATAAATTTTAATAAGGGAGAATTTCTATATATGTTTCACAATGTGGTTACTCTAATTTATACCATCCAATGAAATTATTTAGTTATAATAGTCATACTTAAATAATAATAATAAATCTATATTATATCGCGGTTCAATTAACCTCAGTGTTTCATGTATCATAAGATATAATATATATTATTTATAAAATAAAACTATTTTTTTGTAACATTCCCACCACCTTAAATTTAACTAATATATTCTAAAAAATAATTTAGAGAACTTGGATATGGAAGATAAATATCCCTGATTAAAAATTTTAAATAACGTATAACTTTATAAAATACAATTCTTTCTATCTTTGAGTAAAAATAGTGGAAAATTTTGAATAGAAACATGGTAACACTATAAATACCTAGCTAAGAAGAAAAATTTACGAGTTTTATGAATGTAATGATCTAATAAATATTCTAATGTAACTTTAAATTTAAATATTCTGGAATAAGAGTGATATTATATAATAAAAACTATTGGTTTTAATAATATTTTAATCAAAACCCCTTAAAACAGAAAACATTTATTCAACTGTTATATTACATTAATAAATTTTTTTTTTGATATAATATGTCAAATGGTAATATATACAAAATATAAATAAAATAATTGTGTAATATAAAATATGTCATAGTGTAGTTGAATTGTTATAATAAAAAATTACCTTGGATTCCAACTCGATCATACTTTTTTATCCCATTGAATAAAAAATTTAAATTTAATTAATAAACCATCATGAAAATTTTTCATCTATATTCAATTTTAAGGTCCTTTAATAATCATTAAAAATCAATTCATTAGCACATTCCTGCTTATGTCGACCACATAAAATTGTTCCGTCAATTTTACAAAAAATTATTTGGTATATTGACTATGTTCAAAGGTGTTAGGATATGTTTTCATAGTATATAGAACATTAATAATAAAATTTATATAATTTTTATTAATTATATACATTTTTTAATCATCCATGGAAGGCAATAAAAGAAAAATTATGTGGGTTTTTCATAGGGGTTGTAGTATACACATATACACGACGATGTATTAATTTTCCTAATATTTGGAAATTAATTAAAGAATATAATGATTAATATTCATAGAATCATAATTATATCATAAATATAATAAATAATTATTAAATATATGTATATTTTTATCCATGTAAATAATAATTGAAAATGAATCACATTTATTTTTTTAGGTGGTATTCCACACATACACATGGGAAACATTACCATTTCGCAACATATGGGAGGTTAAGAAGGTAGATGATTTAATATATTTCTATAACCATAATCACATAATAAATATTATATATATATATATATATATTAATTTATTCTTCATGATAACTAGACAAGTGACCCAATAATGAAATATAATACACATTGCTTCATGGATATAATAATCCATATATAAACAAGAAATGTTTTAATTTTTCATAGAATGGAAAAGAGATAGAAAATGGATGTACCATTAACAATGAAATAAATAACAGTTGTTTAGAAAGGATATAATTTTCATATTTAAATAATAATACTTATCTAGTATATCATGGTTTTCGTAATCTATATATTTTTAGTACCACAAAAAATCATAGATATAATTACATAACTAAAATAATGGGGTGTAATATTCCCTTTGGATTTAGAAAACATTAACAAATTTTGATATTCATTTTTAGAAGATATCGGGTTGGTCTAATAATTTATCTACCATTGAAATTCCCGTGTATCCTTTTAAAACTTTCTATGATTAAGAATATAAATGTTATGTATTATTTTATTATAAAACATGTTAAAAAATGTGAAGTTCCCCTAGAATATATTCCAACAGATTATCATCGAATTGATACCTTTACAAAACCATTAGATTCAACTATGGTTGAGAGAATTAAATTTTTATTCATTATTAGGGAAACAAAAAGTGAAATTTTAAAATGAATATATTTATATGTTTTTGGAAAGTATATTGTTCATTAAGGCTGCAATTATTTCCCCTTAAGAATATTTCCCGACCTCCTCCTCCCAGTTGTATCCCTCCTGGGATGAACATGAGTGAAGAGAGATAATGATGCCTAAATCCCAACTAGACAATTCCATAGGTTAGAGACAAGAACTAAGTGTAAATTAAACACAAAAATGGGAGTAATTACTCTCTATTTTTTTAGAATAAGAGATAAAATATAGAAAGTACAAAAAAACCCACTCAAGAAAAAAAATAAAGAATGGTCGAAAATATGTGGATGTAATTTCATACAAAAAAAATAATATTACTCTATGCACCAAAGATAATCCTTATCAGAAAACAAGAAATCCCAAACCGCTCCTATATAATCCATGATCTAATAATTTCTATCCCAATCACTAATCCGATCCAGTATCCTTCAATGATATTATATATTGAAGTGGTGTGTTAATTATAGTTATTCTCATTAGGATCCCCCACAGAGCTTGTCATAAAATGGTAAATAAATCATCCCAAGTCCATGTGAACACTATTTAAAGCTAACTCATCACCTTATATGGTATTTTATGATCCCATACTCACCATTTCTATCTATAACCAATTATTGCATACAATATATCATATAATATTATAACAAAAAGGTAAAATGTTTCCACTTCCCCACTATTTTTCTACTCTTTCCCAAAGGAACACATCCTTATCTATCTCTATATAAATGCAATCTAACCTGAAGACACATGGGTTAATGTTTCATAAAATGCATCATGTGCCTCAAATCATCTTATCATCACATACCTAACACCTTATACCTCACATCATCTAATTAACCCATACCACATCTCTAAATAGTAATGGAGTATTTACTAGAAGATATCCTAGATGGTATTTCATTTATTATAACTCAGTACATCATAAAACAAACATATTATATATATAATAATTCATATGATACTATATTGAGAGATACGTGTGTGTAAAATAATGAAAAACCATTAAACCACTCTACACATAGATGTGGGAAATTATAAACAATGTGCATACAAGCACATAATACTATCTGTATTAGTGAGAGGGACCAATGGGGGTAGTAATCCAATGTTCATTTCCATTATAGATATTGGGGAAATTATCTTCCCAGAGTCCACTATGTTTTAGTCTCTTAACTAACATATCTTGGGTAGCATATTATGTAACACCCCAAGCTTCCATGGTACATTTCCCTTTGAATAATACAGTAGCTTGTGTTGTACGCAATATGGAGTTTTAACACACCAAGAACATTCAAAATAGCCGTTATGAAGAGTAATACTCACCTTTTGAAATTTTATAAATTTTATTTTTCAGAATGGGCTTCATTTTTGAATTTGGAATATATAATTATCGTAGGGTGAATTTTTGGTATTTTTCTGAAAACTTTCAATTTTTGATGAACAGTGAAAAACACTACGTTATTGTTTTAAAAAGACATTCTATTTAAGTAATTAGTCATTTTATTTTATTTTATTTTAGGCTAAAATAAATTTATTATACATATATATTTTCAATAAAATTCATTGGAGTGATTTTATTATATGTTTAGATATATAAAATTTTATTATTCTTTTTACCGTGTTTTACCCACCTTCTAGGAGCATTTGCAAATTTGAATAAAATATAATTTTACCACTTTTGTGAGTTGAATTTCAAAAATACATGTGACATAGTTGACATTAGTAAGTAAAATTTGGTTCAATAAGATGAAAATAATTTTTGGTGAATAATAACTTTTAACTTTTATTTATCATGGTTAAAAGTAAATAGGGAAATTAAGGGTAAAAATGATATTATAATTACCGTAAAAATGTCCTAATTCTATTGGATAAGTGTAAATCAACCAAAAAAACCTTATGAATAAAATATGATCATCTTTGGTCCACTTTTATTAGATTAGAACATTTATTGTTATTTTGTATAAAGAAGAGTTAAAAGAATTAAATTCAAATTTTAATAACTAACCAATTTTAATATAGGGTTACACACAATATAAATTCGACTATAAATATTAATTAGAAAGATAAAAATATTTACTAAATGAAAGTATTTTATTTATATGTTTATACACTAAATAATTTAATTTATTTATGACACAGTGATGATGGAGTAATTACTTTAATAATGAAATATTAAAATAATTGATATTATAAATATCCAAATAAATGTAAATTTAGACTTATGATGAATTAAACTAATTTTATAGGTTAATATGTCATGATAGGTTTTATTAAATAAATTTCATTCAATATTATAATGTTTTTATGGCTTTCAAAAAAATAAAATACTAAATAGTGTCAAAATTGAGATAATTGAGTTTTTAAAACAAATAATATATTATTAATTGATATAATATTAATAAAAATATTAGGTATGGAAAAAGGACATATATAAGGTTATATATATTAATAATTAACCACTTGGGGTTCTCTTGTAAGTTTAATGTAAGTTCATTAACAATATAATATAAAAATACAAAAAGACATGGTAAATGTCAAACTATTTAACTAAGAGTAAAATATGAAAGATAAGATTAATATGGTGACCTAATCCATTATAAAACCTATTGGTTGAGAGTTTTTTGACCCATACACACCTTATACTCCAAATAAATTATTTATGATCCATTATAAACCAAAACTGATTTGATTATATAATAATATTTCAAGCTTTTCCTCAAGTGACACTCGCCTCTCTAATAAAAGGTTACTTAAACTTCTCTTAATTTCACACCCCCAATGCCTTTAGTCTCAGACAAAACCTAATCAAATATCGTAAAAACTTTCCTCCATTCAACCTATAGTCCTTAATTTTATTATAATTCCATCCCAAGGATCCCTTTTGATCAACTCAAAAGGAATCACCAGAAAAAGAGGTAATAATTTCACCATCGTGTTTCAAGTTCTTTTCTTCTTCCACTTCCCCTTTCATTGTTGTTTTCAGAAAAAAAATAATAACTCCAGTACCTTCTACATACTTTTATGTTATTATAAATATGGTACAAACATATTCATTATTCTATCCATTCTATAAATGACAAAGTCACCATACGTGCATACGCACGACTTACCCTCTCCATGTCGTGGCGTAGTTTGTTATTTAAACACTTCATTGTTTGTATGGGTATAATAATTAGTATAGATAATTTAAATAATAAATATAAAATGTTAATTATTATTTATATATGATATACCATTAAATTACATATGATTTCACCATCAATATAATGATATTGTCGCTCGTGCGCACGTATGGATTACCGTCTCCACGAACGCGATGAGATTCATTCCTCATCTTAATCATTCAAGAAAATTTTTCATTTTATGATCAAATATAATGTTTATGAACATTATATAATTATATAAATGAATAAAATACATCCTATCCATAACAAACATGCCTTACGTAACCAACCATATAGAGGAAAACGAATCAGTTAACACCCGAAACGACGATACTACTGAAATATTATTAACAATGAAATACATTAGGATCATATATGATAAAATATTTATGTATATAGTTCTTGTATAATTTAATAAAAAAATTTAAATATTATACAGGAGGTTAACATACCATTAAATAAATAAAGGTACAAGGTAAAGGTTAATTCTACAATCTCTTTACTTATCCGAGGTTGTTAATACACAAGTACAGACTGGGACCTCTTTATTATCCACACCCTTGTTTTCTTAAAAATGTAATTCAAAACATTTTTACTATTTAATAGACTATGGGTTAAATTCATTTATACCCTCATTTGACCACATGTTCATTTAAATGAATCATTTAGTCGTTTTCTAAATAAAGTACTTTATGACCTTCTCGACAAAATTACGGAAAGAATGACTTTTTTAACTTATACCACGAGTGTGTCTATTTTACGCCGTTATAACATCGTTGACACTTCCCATACAAGATTATAAGAATATTTTCCAAATATGTTTTCTTTCATAATTATGTGACATTTAAATGATTTCCAAATAGAAAGAGATATTTCTCTATAAAAAGTTTTGATTTCATCTATGTCAACATCCTTTGATGGATTTTAAGAATATTTGAAGATGATTTATTATGATACAAATCATCCATATTGTATTAAATATTTTGTGATATTTTTTATTTTGGATGTTTTATTTTTACATAATTCATGGTTCATGGAAAAAGTATTGAAATTTCTTATTTTATTTTTAATACGAATATTTATGTTATGTTTAAACCTTTGCATATGAGGAATGCATTGGAATTAGTAAGTGACGGGTGGAGCCCACTATATCTCCTAGGTGCATCGGTAGGTCTCATGAGACAAACTAGTGTCTTGGGATAAGGCCTTGACAAAATATTATTTGTATTCCTGGCACAAGGCCTTGAGTATGTGGTTATGAAGTCTAGAATTATGAATTCCCACATTTTTAAATTAGCTATTGACATTAGATGTGATTATTTGACTAGTATAATATCCATGTGAATAAGTAAATTAAATTATTTGAATTATATTTTCCATATTATGATGAAGTTTACCATTAAAAGGCTTTTGTTTTAGTCTTGTACATTTCCTTAAATGTTTATGATTATTCTTTAATGTTTCCCCTAAATTTTTATCCTTACTGAGCATCTGAGCTCACCCATTTTTATGTTTTATTTTTCCCAGGATGTGAAGAAGTATATTATGACTGACCTACAGGGATAATCTAAGGGATGAATGTGGTCAATGGAGACAATGTTGTTGTTGTTTTTCATTTTATAATGTAATGTAAAACTTATGAATGTATCAAGTACTTACAATGCTACTAAACTGATTAGTATTTCGAGATTTTGATCCCTTGTGATCATGAAAATGTTATTTAATAATAAAAAAACTCTGGGTAAGTGGGTGCAGGGTGTTATAGTTTGTATTATAGGATGTTTAGAACAATACTTGGAAACTAGATTTGGATAAACTCAAATTAGAGAACATTACCCTAAGATAGACTTTGAGGATTGGTATAGAATAACTTCCAAGAATTATGGTAATATAGTGATTTGGGTGTTTTCCAATAAATACATCCATATTTGGATATGAGAAGGTAGAGGCAGCTCTGGAACAAATGCACCTAGGATTTAACACTCTGACAAGGTTTTTTGGGCTGGACCTGGGGTATCCTAGTACACCACAATAGGCATTCTTACACTCTTGGTTATGACACTATAGGGGGATATGAATATGATAATTAAAATTTTCTATACAAACCATTATGAAAGATTTATGAGTATATACCTCCTCAAAGGAATTTTTTTTAGGATTTTGGATTATATCCATAAATTTCTCAATTTATGTTATGTCTTTTAGAAGATTAGAATTACGTGTTACGATTCATAAACTAATCTATTGTATGCCATTATTTAGAAATAGCACCTTGTGGATGGAATGGAAATTGTATCAACACCCATAATTAATTTAGGTATTTACATAATAATCAAGATAATTATAGTGGAGTTGGTGATGTAAATAATTCTAATGAGCTTATCACCATAATGGGACAACTCACTCAGGTTAGGAATAATAACCTTACCCTTATGAAGCACCCTAATCCAAAACGTAGAGGATCAAAATTAGAACACTTCATGAGGAAACAACCACCAACATTCAATGGGAATACAAATCCATTAGTAGCTGAGCATTGGATAAGTTCTTTAGAGAAAATATTTCATGCTTTGGGAAGTAGCGAAAGGGAAAATGTTGTTATAGGAGTTTGTCACGTCATGGGAGATGCAGATCAATGGTGGTCATTAATACAAAACACAAAGGAAGATAAAGAAGTATCTAACATTGAATGGATGGAGTTTAAAGATATTTTCTTAGAATAATACTTTCTTCAAGATAATTGAGTGGATATGGAAGGATAATTTCTGAGTCTGAGGCAAAAGGAGGATCAGAATGTTTCAAAGTATGAGGATAACTTTACAAGGTTAGAAAGTCATGCATCAGATTATATACATAACCAAATAAGTAAGATTGATTGATTATTTGATGGGTTAAAACCATTTCTCTTTCGAGAATTAGTCTCAAATTCCATCTCATCATATGAAGATATTGTCTCATGTGCTATTAAGAAAGAAAATGAACTCTCTAAGTCTTATGAATTCAAAGAAATGAAAGAGAAGAAGAGATACACTGATCACTCTGGAAATGGAAATAAGGGGAAGAAGGGAATGGTTGAATATCCATCATGCTATAAATTTAGGAAGAAAATACCTAAAATACTTTCTTGAAGGGAATCCGAGTCTATTACAAGTGTGGTGAAAAAGACCACCAAGATCGTGATTACAAGAGGAAGAAATAGGCTGTCAATGTTGAATGCTACAGTTGTAGAGAAAAGGAACATTTTTCAAATGAATTTCCTATGTGCCAAGGGAACTTACCTCATAAATGGCCAAGGGAACAAGGACAAGATTATGCGATCACTACTTCTAAGTTTGATGCTCTAAATGATGTGGTAGCAGTTAATTTAATGGTTTTCTCAAGTTAATACAATGAATTATTTGATTTTAGATCATTACATTGTTTCATATCTTCCTAGTTTGCTAAGAAATTTAGATATTTTTAATTTGACATGACAAGGGGGTTATCAGTCAAAACACCTAAGGGAAGTATCATTGCAACAACATTTTGTGAATCAGTTCCCATTAGGGCATATAAATGTTCTTTATCTACTGATCTCATCATCATACCCAAGATTGAATTTGACATAATCCTCATAATGGATTGGATTTCAGATCATGATGCGAAAATTTATAGTAAGAAGAAGGAGGTTACAATTTTCGATGATGATAAGGAGTACCTTATCTTTAGAGAAGAAACATCACCACCTGATTCTTATCTAGATCCACCTCCAGTAGCTCTAATAAATTCAATTATTGAGGAGTAAGATAATGAAATAATTATGAGTGAGGAAAATAATGTTATAATAGTGGTTGTACCTATTGTGAAAGAATATGCTGATGTGTTTCCAAAGGATTTACCTAGACATCCTCCAGAACAAGAAATTTAGTTTTCCATTGATTTAATTCATGGTTCAAGGCCCATATCGAAGACCCCTTATATAATGTCCACTGTGGAATTAGTGGAACTGAATAAACAACTAGAGGAATTGAGTAATAATGGATTTTTTCACCCTAGTGTTTCTCCATGGGGAGCCCCTATCCATTTTTTAAGAAGAAAGATGGATTTATGAGGTTGTGAATTGCCTATAGGGAGATCAATGCTGTAACGGTAAAGAAAAAGTATCCCCTACCTAGAATTCATGATTTATTCGACCATCTTCATGGAGCTCAATATTTTTTAAATATTGACCTTCAATCTGGATATCATCAGTTGTGTGTGAAGAAGGAAGACATTCCAAAAATAGAATTTTGAACTAGGTATGTGCATTATGAGTTTAATGTATTGCCTTTTGGATTGAATCATGCACCCTATGTCATCATGGATTTAATGAATATAGTTTTCAAGGAATATCATGATGAATTTGTAGTGGTATTTATTGATGATATCTTAGTATACTCAAAAAGCTAAAAAGTTCATGAAAATCACTTGAAAACTGTTCTAAAACCCCTCATAAGAAATGAATCATAAAGGAAGTCTAGTAAGTGTGAATTGTTTCTTTAAGATATTTATTTTCTTGGACATATTGTCTCTAATGATTTAATCTATGTTGATCCATCAAAGTCCAAGGCAATCCAAGAATAGATAGCACCGATGAGTATAACCGAGGCACACTGTCTTATTGGTTTAGAAGGTTATTATCAATGTTTTGTACAGAATATTTCTTGGTTAGCAAACCTATTAACCAAGCTCACACATAAAGGGGTTAAATTTGTTTGGAAAAAATATTATGATGATTTTTTTGAAGAAATGAATAGAAGATTAGTCAAAAATTTTATCTTGACTCTACCATCAGGGAATGATGGGTTTGTTATTTATAGTGATGCTTTAAATAATGGAATTGGTTGTGTTCTTATGAAGAATGATAGATTTATTGTCTATACATCATGACAGCTAATAATTCATGAGAAAAACAATCCCACTCTTGATCTTGAGTTAGCAACTATAATATTTGCTCTGAAGATATTAAGACACTATCTCTATGGTAAAAATGGGATATTTATACTAATCACAATAGTTTGAAGTATATTTTATCACAAAAGGAACTCAACATGAGGCAAAGAAGATGGCTTGAACTACTCACGGATTATAATTTCAGAATACACTACCACCTGGGGATGGCAAATAAGGTGGAAAATGCTTTGAGCAGAAAGGATCCCAGAGTTTTGAAAAAGATGAGAGTTGAAAGGGATACTATTTTCATGGATCTATAAAATATGTATATGGGAACCACCATGGATGATGAAACATCAATACTTTTTCAAATGGTTTCCAAACCATCTTTACTAGAAAGGACAAAATGTTCTCAAACTAATGATAAGGAGTTTCAAAAGAAGATTAAAGCTATAAATGGTGGGGGATTGAGTGACTTCATATATGACAATGAAATTTTGAAATTTGCGAAGAGACTTTGTGTTCTTGATGTATCTGATATAAAAAGGGAATTTTTGTATTTTGATCATATCCCCAATTTCTATATACACCATAGAAGCACCAAGATGTATAAAGAATTGAAGGAACATTTTTGGGGGGACAACATGAAGAGGAGATTGCTGATTTTGTGTCAAGATGTATGATTTATCAACAAGTGAAAGTTGTAAGGAAATATCCTAGAGGAGTCATGAAACCTCTTCCCATACCTGAGTGGAAATGAGATAATATTACAATGGAATTTGTCACGGGGATACCAAAGATTCCTAGAAGGAATGATGCAATATGGGTCACTGTTGATCATCTTACCAAGTCAGCACATTTCTTTTCTATAAGAGAAGATTTACCACCTGAACGTCTAGTAAGACTATATATTAATGATGTTTTAAGATTCTATGGTGTACCCCTATCGATTGTTTTTTATCGCGATCCCCATTTTACTTCAAGATTTTGGAAAAGTCTTTAGAAGGCCTTGGATAATGAACTTCATTTAAGCACTTCCTACCACCCTCAAAACGATGGACAATTAAAACGGACTATTCAATTCTTAGAAGAAATGTTGAGATCCTTCTCACATGACTTTCAAGGTATTCGGGATCAATATTTACCAGTGGTAGAATTTTCCTATAATAATAGCTTCCATTAAAATATGCTGATTGAACTATATGAAGCCTTATATGGCAAGAGATGTCGCACATAAACTTGTTGGGATGATATTAGTGAATGAAAACTCATAGGCCCAGAACTTGTTGAGGAAACAATGAAAAAGGTGAAGATTAACCAAACCTATATCAATGCATCTCTAAGTAGGAAAAAGAGCTATGGCGATAATCAAAAGAAGGATTTGGAATTTCTAGTAGGAGATCATGTTTTCTTGAAGGTATATCCATGGAAGGGTGTTATACGATTCTGTAAGAATATTAAATTGAGTCCTAGGTATATCAGATCTTTTGAAATTCTAAAAAAAATTGGAGTTGTGGAATATCATTTGGAAATGCCTCCAAGTCTCTCCAAAGTTCATGATGATTTCCACATATCACTATTGAGAAAATATATGCCTAACCCAACGCATGTACACACCTATGAAGAAATTGAACAAGAACCTGATCTATCTTATTGTGAAGAGCCTGTAATGATTCCTGATACCAGAGAACAAGTGCTAAGAAACAAGAAGACTTTTTTAGTAAAAAGTTCTATAGAGAAACTATACGATGGAAGAGGCAATGTACGAACCTGAGGAACTTATGATGATGAACCACCCAAATATTTTTAAGCAGTAATATTCTAGAAATTTTGAGGATGGAATTATTTTGAGGGGATAATGTAACATCCCAAGCTTCCACGGTATGTTTCCCATTGAATAATACAGTAGCTTTCATTGTACGCAACATGGAGTTTTAACACACGATGACCAATCAAATTAGCCATTATGAATAGTAATACCCTCTTTTTAAAATATTATAAATTTTATTTTTCAAAATGTACTTCATTTTTCAATTTGTAATATATAAATTAGATTAGGGTAAATTTTGGGTATTTTTTTAAAAAACTTTCAATTTTTGATGAATAGTGAAAAACATTGCATTATTGTTTAAAACCGAATTTTTATTTAAGAAATTATTTTTTTATTTTAATTTATTTTAGGTAAAAATAGATACATAATAGATATATATGTTCAATGTAATTTATTAGAGTCATTTCATAGTTAGTTTAGATAAATAAAATTTTATTGAACTTTCCACCATCTTTTACACACCTTCTAGGAGCATTAGGAAATTTGCATAAAACACAATTTTACCGCTTCTATGAGTTTAATTTCAAAAATCTAAGAGATACAGTTGAAATCAGTAAGTAAAATTTGGTTCAATAAGATGAAAATTATTTTTGGTGAATAGTAACTTTTGGCTTTTATTTACCACGGTTAAAAGTAAAAAGGTTAATTAAGGGTAAAAACGATATTATAATTACTTTAACATATGTCCTAATTCTATTGGATAAGTGTAATTCGAACTAAAACAAACATAGAAATAAAATATGATCCGATTTAGTCCACTTGGACTAGATTAATAAATATATTATTATTTAATTTAATGAATAGTTAAAAGAGTTAAATTCAAAGTTTAATAACTAAACCATTTTTAATATTGGGATAAACACAATAAAAATTTGACTATAAATATTCTTTAGAATTCAAAAAATATTTCCTACATAATGGTATTTTATTAATAACTTTGGAATTTAAATAATGTAATTTATTTATGACAAATTGATGATGCAGTAATAACTTTAATTATAAAATATTAAAATAATTGATATTATAAATATCTAAATAATTGTAAATTGAGACTCCAGATGAATTACACTAATTTTATAGGTTAATATGACTTGTTAGGGTTGATTAAATAAATTTTATTTGAAGTGATAATGTAACACTCTGAGATTTCATGAGAAATATTGTTATTAATTTATTTAATGTCTTGTATTGTACGCTACACCAAGATTAGCTTACGGTATACACAACAATGTATTATCTTGTAGTATACACAAACACTATTCTTAGCTTGTGTTGCACACAAGAGTGACCTTCCTCGATAGTGTTTGTTGTTCGGAATACTGAGTTTCACTAAACAACGATATATTGTTATGAAGTAGCCATTATAAATATTATTAACTACATTTTGAATTTTATTACATAATAATTCATCTTACACATATTTTATAACATGGTATGAGAACAAAATAACATTTTCAGTTAAAATAATTATTTTTTTAAAAATGTTGTTTTGCCACCTTTTGATGGTGCACCCACATTAAATCTATTTTTTGACACATTTATAAGTTCAATTAGACCAAATAAACTTATTTATTTCCATAAGGATATAAATATTTACTTTGGAATTTTTTTGTATATTTTTATGTTAACTTTCATATTTTGATGAATAGTAAAAATACTTTAAATTTTTCTTAAAAACAACTTTTTTCATCAAGATAATTTATATGGTAAAATTAAAAAATATAATTGTTTTAAAGTATAAATTGAATATATTTCTACCCTTTAATATAATTTAAGTCATTATCATTAATTTTACATTGAATTCATAGTTAAAAATATTTCAATCTGTGGAAATGTTTTAACTTTTAAAACTCGTTTTCTTAACAACGAGACTATTTTTAAATTAATTACTACAACCTCTGTGTTTTGAATTTTGAAAAATGAATTTTATATTTGAATTAAATGGGTAAAAATTATGATAATAGGTTACTTTTATTATTATTTTTAGATATTATGAATAGTAACTACGGTAATTTTTATTTACTATAATTAAATGCAAATCAGGTAATTAAGGGTAAAAAATAAGATTATAAAATTACCATAACACCTACCAAAATTATATTAGATGAATAAAAGTTGACCCATATCATCTAAGGGTCATAATAGATTCATTTCATGGTCTTTTGGCCATGAAAATGATGAAATTATTATTAAAACCAATGAAAATGACAACATGTCATTCTCTTATATCTTATAAGTGTAATAATTTTAATTTAGTGATAAAATTCATAAAACATCAAACATAAATAGTAAACAGAAATAAAATAAAATTTTCTAAATCATGTGAATTTGTTTATAATTTTTAGGGATTAAATAATTATCATTAATTGAGACAAAATAGCGATGTAGGAATTATTTTATTGATTGAAATATCAAATAAGTGGTTTAAAAAATATTAAAATAAATATTATATGAACTATTTAATGTAATACAGGAAATTTAAGATGAATATTACATGTTAGGGATATATTGAATATTTTTGTTTGAATATATCTTCTATGTGGATTTTATTTAAATTCAAATAATTTAATAGTGTCAAAAATGACACTATTGATATTTTATAAAAATAACATGTTATTAAATTGTTTAAAAATCACAAAAATATTTAAAAATTATAAATTTAAATTTATATGGTCTAAAATGTCATAATGTATCGAATTATAGAAGATTCACAACACATAAGTAAGTATTTATAATAATTTAGAATTTAGAATCTTATTACAAAAAACAAAATTAAATAGATGAAATAAGGATAAATAAAATTTACAGGGTTTTAAATAAAATAAAAACAAGTCTAATTTTTTTTGGTTTATGCAATTACAACCCTATATCATCTAATATTCTAATTGAGTCATTTTTGGAAGTTTTTATGTTGGGTCTAAATTTATTATCAATTAATATTTTTGAGGTTTCCAAAAGTGCCCCTCTCCTCTATTGTAAAAGGGAACCTCCTCCCTCTCATCTTCACAACATTCCGAGCCTTCAAGATCATCCAAAACCTATCCATTTATTTTATACACTTCCCTAGAAACATAATTGAGGTCCTGATATTATTCAAAGACCAAATTTAGTTCCCTAAGAGGAGGTTTAGAAGAGGCGCGTCGAAGAAGAGGTAATATCCTTTACCGATTCATTCAAATTTATTTCGCCTTCTACATCATATTTTTTTATTTGTTTCATTATAAAGTAATAAAATTAGTACCAATCATATACTGATATGTTATTATAAATATTAAACTACCCTATTTCAACTTCTATCCATCCTATGGAAAATGAAATCACCGCACGTGCGTACGTACGAAATACCGTCTCCACGCTGTGGTGTAATCTATTTTCCACCACCACCTTACATGAATGGGTATAATATTGTATAGAATAACTTTATATGATTATTATAACATGATACTAATTCGTATATATTCTATCATTTACTCCAATACAATTCAATAATTATGGGAATGATATCATCACTCGTGCGTACGTACAGATTACCGTCTCCACGATGTGATGAGATTCATTATTCGTGTTAACCATTCAAGAATGATTATAAAGTATATATATTTAATAATAATGAAATATATGACATAATAATGCTATTTAATTTATGTATATATATATTTCGTCTACTTACTTCCATTCAAGTCAATAAAGAAAAGGAAAACAACGTTCATGAGTATGTACGACCTACCGTCTCCATGAACAGTGTATTTCATTCCATTTATCAGTATATTATATTATGAATAAATATAAATCATGTTTCACATTTTGGATGTAATTAATCATTATCTATGTAATAATATGAATAATTAAAAGTCAAAACACAGACGATAAATGAAATGACTTTACCCAAAACGCTGCTTTAACATGGAATTGACAAATGAACTGGTAATATAAAGTCATTAGTGAATCATATATGATATCATAAATATTATTATAGTTCTATTACAAGTTAATAATTTGTTTAAACCCTATATATAGGAGTCTTAGACACATATTGAAGAAATTGGACATAAGGTAAGGTATATTTAATCCAATCTCATTTTTATCCGAGATTGTTTATTTTTAAGTATTTACTAGGGTTATATTTATCATTAATGTTCATTTTTTCAGAAAACGTTTTAATAAAATGTTTATTATTTTTACATGTTTTCTAAAAGTCTTGTTTTACACTTTTTGACTTTTACTACGTTGAATGGAAGGAATCTTTCTTTTGTTTTCCATACAATGTACTTTTTGACTTTTCCGGCAAAAGTATGAGGAGAATGTATTTTTTAACTTATATGATGTGAATGGATTTTTACGGTTTTATAATTCCATATTTACCTGAATCTTCCTCAACAATAATTCATTATCATTTTAAACAAAATCCATTTCTTTTAAAATTGAATGTCTTTTTGATAAAATAAAATGATTTTGTAGAAGAGAGGATATTTTCCTCAAGAATTCGTTTCAAGTGTTTTATCAAAACTATTTTCCATCTAAGATCAAATTATTTTATATGTTTATGTTTCATGTATAATCTCTCTATTATTTACATGGTTTTATTTTTCTTATGATGAAATGATATCCATTTTTTATATGGATTTTGTAATGATGGGATGATGTTTATGAAACCCATTTTATTCTTTGGGTTACGATGAATGATTTAAGTTTATTTTGTGGTACACATAAGAATGGTTTCATTATAATATGGTTGGGACCTATATCTCCCTCCAATGAATTGAGTAAAGATTTATATCTAAATAGATAAACATGGATGGAATGGAAAGTAAAATACATTTCAGAAATACCAGGCTGGAATGACAAGTAAACACGGTTCAGTAATGGACATTGTCCATTATGATGGTCTTGGTAGCAATACCTTGGATAACATGAAAATCAAAACATGTTCTAAATGGTTTTCCACAATAACATGTTTTATTCCCATGTTATTTTATCATTATTATTGTTCCTTTATGATCTATGCCTTATGTACTGCCAATATTTATCTAATTACTCATGATTTTGATGTTTTATGTTCATGTTTTTCGTCCAAATGTTTATAGGTTATTTTATGTTCTCCATGTTTTCTTATAATGATAATTTGAGATCATTCTTTTTATATTTTCTTTTCCCCAAGAAATAACATATGTTTTTGGTAAAAAAACAATAGGGGAAGATCTTTATGGGTGATGTTGAAGATATTTCACCATGATTAGAAGATTTTGTTCAGAGATTCTAAAGACACAAAACTAATACGGTCATTGGGCACCTATTTTTGTTATATATTTGGTATTCCACAAAAGTAATGTAATATCCATGTATATCAAGCTTGGTTCTCTATAGTTGGTATCAAAGCAAAGGTTTAGTCAACCTTTGGAAACTAGGATGTGAAAACTTTAGTGAGATCCCTAGAGATATTTATAAGGTATGTCTAGCGATGTCCATAAGGTTAAGTATAAGTATAGGTTATAGTCCTATAATTATGGTAACGATCATAGAATTAAACCTAAGATGTTAGACACTGAAGGTACTCCCCATTTATTATGTTTTTTTCCTAGCAAGATTTTTGCCTCTCACACTATTCTTTTTGGGTTTCAGATAATGGATGAAACCTAAAGGAACTGTGTTAATGATCAATGAACTGGGAAATGCAATGATTATCCTCATGAAAAACCAAATTTTATGGGAAATAGAGTGAAAAATCTTATTGTTATACTTACACAAGCTATGAATCATTCTGGACTTCCAAATGAGCAGAGAAGGGAACAATATTCTATTGAGTCCTTCATGAGGCAACACCCACCTTCATTCAGTGGGTCTTCTGATCCACTTGTTGCTGAACAATAGATCAATACCATTGAAAAGATATATTCTATACATCACTATTCAGATCATGAAAAAAGTCATTTTGGATATTTACCGTTTAGAAGGTTAAGAAGACAAGTGGTGGACTCTAATTAAGAATAAAAGGCCCTAAGATGAAATTCAATCCATAGAATGGGATGAGTTCAATAACATGTTTTTAAAAAATTACTTCCCTTATATTATTCAAAAAAATATAGAAAAGGAGTTCCTTGAGATTAAGAAAAAGGATGATGAATATGTAGGTATATATGAGGGAAATTTTACAAGGCTTCCTAGGTATGCATCTAGATTTATCATCCAACCTGAAAGTAAAGTTGATCGATTATTCAGTTTCATAAAACCAAGTCTTCGAAGGGAATTAACAATAAGATACTTCAGTAGCAATAATGAAATTGTGTGTTGTTCTATCATGGTATAACTGAAAGTTGGTTTTATATATTCGTCTCATGGTTTTGAAAAGAAACAAAAGATGGTGTTCAAGGAAAACTCTCAACAAAATGGTGAAAAGAAAGAGAATGTTTCGTTATGCTCTAAGTGTGGAAAGAATCATGGTGGAGATTGTCATAAAGGGACGAGAAAATGTTTTTAGTGTGGAAATGAAGGTCATCGAGTAGCTGAGTGTCGAAGTAATGGTAAAAGGTAGCTAATGATGTGAATAGAGAAAAGACTACAAAGAACACACCACCAACACTTCAATGCTACAAGTGCATGGAAATGAGGCATTATACTTGTCACGACCCATCCTCGGGGACCATGCTGTGACTACCCCAAGCCATCCTTCTATAGGCCAGGGGCTGATGACAAGCATCAAAGACATAAATCCTGATAAAAGGTAAGGCATTTCCTTTATATAAGGAAACAAACACACAACAGAGTACGCAAGCTGAAGTAAACACTAAGTAAACTGAGTATGAAAGTAAGTTCTGGAAGTAAATGGGCTAGTATACAAACTCAAATGTAAGTAAAATACAACTGAGAAAAGAAAGTACAATATCTAAAAAGTAAAGCAGCAACCACCAAGTCATCCTCCAGACTTCCCACATGAAGGGTAGATAGGGATAACCTCGTCAGCTCCTCGAGTCAGGCCATCCTCTCTAAGTATGTCACGCCTTATAGTCCACCTCTAGGTACTGTCCCACTCCACAAGCCCCAACCACGATCAGCTCTGTCCGTCATCTGCAACCAGTACAACATAGTGCGGGCATAGCTCGTGCAGGGGTGAGTATACAATACTCAGTAGGGACCCTGAGACCCCTGAAGGCCTCTCAGAATCCACAAAGGATAAACCACAAAGGAAAGATACAAACATGATGTATCAACCAACTCTACTTAGGTATATGCCCATACATATACCTACGCCATCAATTCCAGTTTGACTCTAACTCAAGATCCCAAGTACAACCCAGTCCACACAGGAAAGCACAACTTAGTACACACAGGAAAGTAAGACAATCATATAGAAGATATTGATTGAAATTAAAGAATCAGCTCACACAGGTATACTACTCACGAAGAGGGGTGGAGATGATTAGATGTAGCCTCTGAATCATCTCCTCTACCGAACCCACGTAGGATCCTAGTACAGAAGTCATCGCTTCCGAACCCACTTAGGATCCTAGTACAGTAATCATCGCTGCCGAACCCACATTGGATCCATGTATATTCGTCATCATTGTCGAACCCACGGAGGATCCAAGTACAGTCATCCTCGGTGCCGAACCCCCGTAGGATCCATGTACAGTCGCCATCATCGTCGAACCCACAGAGGATACCGGCACGGTAGTTGTCGCAGTCGCAGCCAGCTCTAGGGTTCCCACACACAGCACGCTCGATTCCGGGAGGGTCCGCTCCACGAGCCAAGGGGTCGATACATCAACTATCACAAAGTCCAGAGTTGATGTGTCACAATGTTCCGTCTTGTCAATAGGAACTCAACATGATAGATAGTGCGTCAATCGGACGCCTGGTATGAGAGTTATTGGCCTTTCCGTCCTAGGGGCCCGGTTGGTTTCTAAGCTAAACCCAACCCGACCATTCTACAACTATGTCCAAACCTCAATTGGAGTAATCCAAAAGAACCGTCTCACTAGGAGGAATTCAATGTGATTGACGGCACGTCATTCGGACGTCCGGTCGTTAAGTTATAAGCGTTTCCGCTTCAAGGGCCCGATTGGTTTTGGGTTCGAACCAACCAGTCCATATGAAAACATCACCTAAACCTCATGTTTAATATATCTAAACAACCTTCTTGATCCAAGGATCCCAACTCAACTGACAGCGCGTCGATCGGAGGTCCATAGCCGATGATATGGGCGATTGAACGAACCTGGCACGAAAATAGGGGGTCTGGGCCCGGTCCGACCCGACCCAATACCCCCTGGGTTGGACAGAACCAGGTCGACCCGAACCAGGTTTGGGTCCAACCTAATTGGGTGTGGCTAGGCCTGACACTTCTGGCCCTTCCCGGTGCGGCCTGCGGCCCAGCTCGGATTTCGGCCGAGTGGGGTGAGAATGGGGTGCCGCCCCCTTGTCTTTGAAACGGCGGACCCTATGGGGTCATCCCTAATTACTGTCGGGGGGGGGGGGGGGGGGTTACGACCCCCCGATTCCCTTCGAATGGATGACCATAATGGTCGGCCTTGTGTAACCGCGGGACCCCTTTGGGTCCCGCCTCGTGGTGGCTCCGGCTATGCCGACCGCCCCTTTGAAGACCGATGCGGCGCGACGGTGCCGGGCCCCACCGCCGCGGCCCGACGCGGCCGTGGCCCCTTGAATCCCCAGCATGGAACGATGGCTCCACGACCCTCTGCCACGACCCGCTCTTAGCCTCGGCCTCACCGGCACAACGCGACGGCGCAGCGCCCCATTGCTGCGGCCTGCTCCGGCCGCAGTCCTCTTCGTTCTCACGCGGTGGAACTGCACCGCACCGCCTTCGCCACAATGATCAATGAAGATTAACATGATAAGGGGAGGAGGATCGATTTTGTTTGTGTTGTCCAATCTCCTCCCATTATGATGATAATAAGTGGCCAAATATTTAATCAATTAGGGTCGATAAATAAAACTTTTAACGAAGATAACCCCTACCTCGAAGGAAGTTCACGGTTGTCAAGTGCCGCGGACGATGGAATCATTTCCATCATCGCTGGTGTCTCCTCCCATGTTGTAGAGGAAAAAGATGATGAATAAATCGGGCCGTCGGGTCGACGTTCTTCATCGGAGAGTTGGCGTTCTTCATTTGAAGATGAAGTTCTTCAAAAGAGAAAAGAGTTCTCTCCCAAATTCTCTCACACAACAAAACTAACCCCCCAAAATAAAATAAGTCTCATATTATTTTATTAAATCATGCCATGAATTTAAAATTTCAAAATTCAAACACATAACTTAATTAATTTAAGAGGTTCAATTAATTAAATTAATATGTGTTGGCATTATTAAAGTGGAAGAGGAGAAGTCACTTAATTAAATACAAAGGGTTGCAAACATTAAACTCAAGAAGATTAATGGGGGAGTTTAAGGGTTTTAAGGAATGTGAAGGGGTGGGGCACGTTTGGGACCCACCTCACCTTTATCCTAACATGGGTAGTTACTAACTTGTGTGTCCCACCCCAAATCCCACACTTAGGATAATCCACTTAGAATAAAGAATAAAAATTGTTCTACAATTTTTATTCAATTCTTATTAAAATTAAAAAATCAAACTCCTTCTCCCAGGAAAACGCATCTACGATAAAAGTCCTCATAAGCAATTACCGGTGCTGTGGTTCCATCGGTGCCCTCAGATTTCAAATACGAGAACTGGTTCAAAAGATAGAAAAACCCGCTCGTTCGTTCACTGAACGTACCCATGCTAAAATTTGGAAATTGATTCCAGGCACACCGGGCCTTGGAATCAGGTGCCGTTAGAAACTGTGTACTCATAAAATCCAAAAGAATTCAAGAAAAAAAATTTCTTTGAAATTTACGGGTCTTTACATTACTCCCACCTCAGGGATTTACGTCCCCGTAAAGATACATTGTAAACTAGGGAAACAAGTGAGGGAACTATGAACACATATGAGCCTCCCGCTCCCATGTGCTCTCCTGGAGGTTCCCGTGCTTCCAACTGATGCGCACTAGAGGAATCGACCATCCACATAGGACCCACTCCTATCGATCCTCGATCTCCACCAGGACCTCCGAAAAAGTCACCCCGTCATCGATGTCCAGCTCCCCATGATCAATGATATGGGTCGAGTCGTGCACATATCTCCTCAGATGAGATATGTGGAAGACGTCGTGCACCCGAGGTAACTGAGGTGGAAGAGCCTGGAGATAATCCACCTCCCCTATCCAGCTAAGAACCTGGAATGGTCTGACGAAGCATGGAGATAACTTGACACCCTATCCAAATCTCTATAGTCCACATCGAGGCGAGACCCGTAAGAAAACGTGGTCTCCATCCTCGAACACTAGTGGTCTCCGACTCCTATCAGCATAGGACTTATATCGGCTCTGAGTAGTCCTAATCCGATCTCGGATGATCTGTACCATATCCATCGTGGCATGGACCATCTCTAGTCCTACATGTGCTGACTCCCTAGTGTCTTTCCAGTGCAGAGGTGATCTGCATGGTCGGCCGTACAATGCCTCGTATGGTGCCATCCCGATGGTGGAGTGGTAGCTGTTGTTATACGTAAACTCCAACAAGGGTAGTTAATCCTCCCAGCTACGTCCAAAGTCAAGGAAACATGCACAGAGCATGTCCTCGAGAGTCTGAATGGTCCTCTCCGTCTGACCATCTGTCTGAGGGTGAAAGGAAGTGCTCATGCGTAGCTGCGTCCCAAATGCCTCCTTCAACCCCTTCCAAAGCTGGGAAGTAAAGTGAGCATCTCGATCGGAGATGATATAAAATGGCACACCATGAAGCCGTACGATCTTCTGAAATTAGAGGCATCCTAAGATCTCCACTAAGCCCTACTCTCTAATAGGTAGGAAGTGGGCCGACTTGGTGAGTCAGTCAACAATCACCCAAATGGAGTCGTTTCCTCTGGTTGTACGTGGATGTTCGGTCACGAAATACATAGATATCCCATCCCACTTCCACTCTGGGACCTATAAGGGTTGTACCAAGCCTGCTGGTACCTGGCGCTCTGCCTTCACCTATTTACAGGTGAGGCATCGTGAAACGAACTCTACCACAACCTTCTTCATACCTGGCCACCATTGTTGTTGTTTGAGATCCTGGTACATCTTCGCTACTCCTAGATGTACCACCAATGGGGAAGTGTTAAACTCTCTCAGCACCTCCTCCTGTAATGCAACTAGTACCATGGTACGTCCTCTGAAAAGGATGACATGCTCTCCTCCTATATAAAATCCATTAGGTGCATGTCCTGTGGATATATGTGCACGTCGTGTCTCATAGTCAACGTCCCCACGTTGTGCCTCTCTGACCTGCTGAAGTAGTGGAGGAGTGACTGTGAGTGACTATAGAAAGGCTGCTCCATCTCTATCCATGAAGGATATCTGCAACGTAGCTAGCTGCTCAGTCGCCTCTCCAAGTAGTTGAATGCCTGACCTCCTGATGAGAGCATCAGCTATTAAGTTCCCCTTCCCAGAAGTATATACTATCTCAAAGTCATAGTCTGGGAGGAACTTGAGCCATCTCCACTGTCTGAGGATCAGGTCCTTCTGTGAGAAGATGTACCTAAGACTCTGGTGGTCAGAGTAGACTGTAAAGCACTATCCCATCAGATAGTTCCGCCACATCTTCAAGGCGAAGACCACTGCTGCTAACTCTAGGTCATGGGTAGCGTAGTTCTGATCGTGATGCCTCATATTTCATGAACCGTAGGCAATCACTTCTCGCTCCTGCATCAGGACACACCCGAGTCTGGTCCCTAATTCATTGCAGTAAACTACGTACCCTACTCCCTCCTCTGGTATCCTTTAGATGGGTGCACTGGTCAATCTCTGCCTCAGCTCCTGGAAGCTCTGCTGACATCTATCTAACCACACGAAGGTTTTTACCTTATTCATCAAATATGAAAGTGGTGCTACAACTTTGGAGAAGTTTGGCACCAATCTCCAATAGTACCCAGCCAGACCTAGGAAACTCTGCACCTCCGTCACGCTCCTAGGTGGATCCCAAACTAGTACTGCCTCGATCATCGCAGGATCCCCCACAACTCCCACCTCAGAGATAATGTTCCACAAGAAGTGTACCTCTCGGATCCAGAACTGACACTTCAAGAGCTTACCATAAAGCCCATGCTCTCAGAGTGTATCCAGTACAACCTGCAAGTGATAGGCGTGCTCCTCCTCAGTAGTCAAGTAAATCAAAATGTCACCGATGAAGACTATGAAAAATCGATCAAGGTAAGGCTGGAATATCCTGTTCATGAGACTCATGAACACTACTGGAGAATTGGTTACACCGAAAGGCATAACCAAGAACTCATAGTGGCCATACCAACACCTAAAGGTCGTCTTCTGCACATCCTCGTCTTGAACTCTGAGCTCATGATAGCCTGACCCGTGGTCTATCTTTGAGAACCATCGTGCTCCCTTGAGCTGATCAAAGAGATCATCTATCCTTGGACGTGGATAAGTTTTCTTCATGGTCACCTATTTCAGGCGACGGTAGTCGACACACAGTCGTAAGCTCTCATCCACCTTCTTGGAAAACAAAATCGGGGAAGCCCAGGGTGAAACACTAGGTCAGATGAATCCCTTGCCCTGCAAGTCCTCTAACTGTACCCGTAGCTCTCAAAGCTCAGCGGGAGCCATCCGATATGCTGGAGTGGATATCGGGGCTCTCTTGGGGTACATGTCAATATATAAGTCTACCACTCTGCGATGAGGTAGTCCTGGAACGTCGTCATGAAAAATTTCCTCATACGGATCCACCACAATAGCAAAACTTGGACTGTGCACATAAACTACTCCTAGGATGAGACTATTTAACTGATGAGTGATCGGTTGTCCTCTACTCTGTGTGAGTCCATCATGTGCTTCAAAGGCTCCCTTATCGCCGGTGAAGGTGAACCTACTCGCATCAGTGTGAACACATCGCACCTTGCGCCTAGTATAGTCGATTCGAGCATGGACTGTAGATAACCAATCCATGCCCAAGATGACGTCGTAAGGCCTCGACGCTGCTACAAGAAGCTCCCAGTCGAAACTCTCACCTCCTAGAGTAATATTACACTACCGGCACCAGTGCGTAATCATCGAGTCTTCTCCCATAGGAGTCTCTAGTCGTAAGGATTGAGCCAACGTCTCCGTGAAAATCTCCGAGCTCCGAACAAGGGAAGAGGCAGTGAAAGAATGACTCACACCTATGTCCATGAGATCTGTAGAAAGGGTGGAGTAGACACAGATTGTACATCGAATTATCTTAGGTGCGCCATGGTCGTAGGCCTCTCCTACCTGAAGCTGATCCTGCCTCTGTCCACCAGCTCCCTGTGGTCAGGGTGGACCTCCTGGTGGTGGTGGTGGTAGAGCCCCAAAGCGTCTTCCACCACCTGCTTCTCGGAAGCTCCTCTGCCTCATCCACCTTCTCCCTATGGGCTGCCACAGTCGAACCTCTTCCTCTGCATGGGTAGTCCTTCAATCGTCTGCTGCTCCTCTGCATGGCGGTTTGGGTAGTCACGAGCCATGTAGCCCTACCGGCCGCATGCATAGCACTGCCTGCCTCCCGTATGACTGGCTCTGGTGCGTGTGCCCCGCACCTCTGAACCAGTATCCTGAGGTCGGCCACCTGATGGTATGGTCCTCTTGGACCTCTGTGACATCTGTCTAATTATGGCTGTAGAAGACTCTGCTACCTGTCGCCCTGTTGTAGGTCTCGCTGCTGGTGTAGGCTCAGCAAGAAATCTCTCCACAAGAAGGGATCGCTCCAGTACTCCTGCCTGCATCGGAATGATGAGGGAGATCATCGAAGATCTGATCTCATGCCTCAGTCCCTGCTCGAAGGTTCGGGCCCAGAAGAATGGGTCCTGTACAATGTCTGTGGAGTAGCATGAGATATCAGTAAATCTCACCGAGTACTGGGCTACTGACATGCTGCCCTGCCACAACTGTAGTAACTCCTTGATGCGCACCGCACAGAGGGTGGCTGGAAATAACTTTGAGTGGAAGAGGCTCTCGAAGTCCGTCCAATGTAATGATGCCTCGTCATGAACCTGGAGCATCAGGCTCCACAATCTACCTACTGTCACATGCAGGAGACTCGCCGCATGGATCACCATGAGGTCAGCTGGTGTCCCTACTAATCTGAAGACTCAGACAACAGCCTACAGCCAATCCTCGGCTTCCTGAGGGTCCGTCTCTCCACGGGACCTGGGCGGCCTTTGATGCTAAAACTCATGTAGTGCACTCAGGCGACATGCACTCTCAGCTGTTAGGGCTAGTGGAATCGGTGGCTCGGCGGGTAGAGGTATCGCCGGTGCTTCCGCTTTAATGGTGCCCTGCACCGAGGCCTCGTCGCTCGGTGGGCTGCCATCTCACACAAAGCTCGGAACCCTAGCTGGTTAACGTCATGGGGCCATCCTGAAAAGAAACAGGTACTCCATGGTTAATACAGTATACCTGGTGAGCTAACACAAAGTAATCACAAAGAAAACTTTTGAAACACACATGCAATCAATGTTTTCGTGCACTGAGTCAGAAATCAGAAGTCAGGGTCTTGGTGTATGGATACGTCGGCCGCCGCACCAAAATTGGACTACCTGGACTAATAACCACACTCAATACCCTAAACATTATTGCTTCACACAGAATAAATTATCAAATTTCTGAGTTATGCGGTAGAACTGACTCCTCTGATACCCATTTGTCATGACTTGTCCTCGGGGCCCGTGTCGTGACTACCCCAAGCCCGCCTTCCATAGGCCAGGGGATGTCGACTAGCACCAAAGGTGTAAATACCAATAAAGGGAAGTAATTCATTTATATAAGTAAAAAACACACAACAGAGTACGCAAGCTAAATTAAACACTAAGTAAACTAGGTACGAAAGTAAGTGATGGAAGTAAATGGGCCAGTATACAAACCCAACTGTAAATACAGTACAACTGAGAAAAAAAAGTACAAAAGATGAAAAGTAAAGCAGAAACCACCAAGTCATCCCTCGGAATTCCCACCTAAGGGTGGGTATAGATAACCTCTTTGGCTCCTCGGGTCCGGTCGTCCTCTATGAGTATGTCACGCCTGATAGTCCACCTCCGGGTACCATCCCGCTCCACAAGCCCAACCACAATCAGCACTGTCCATCGTCTGCCACCAACACAACGTAGTGTAGGCATAGCCCGTGTAGTGGTGAGTATACGATACTCAGTAGGGACCCCGAGACCCCCGAAGGCCTCTCAAAATCTACAAATGATAAACCACAAAGGAAAGATACAAACACGAAGTATCAACTAACTCTACATAATTATATGCCCATACATATACCAAAGTCATCAATTCCAGTTCGACTCCAACTCAAAAGCCCAAGTACAACCCAGTCAACACAGGAAATCACAACTCTGTCCACATAGGAAAGCAAGACAATCATATCGAAGATAATGATTGAATGTCAAGACTCAGCTCACATAGGTATACTACTCACGAAGAGGGGTAGAGATGATTAGATGTAGCCTCTGAATCATCTCCTCTACCAAACCCACATAGGATCCTAGTACAGTAACCATCATTGCTGAACCCATGTAGGATTAGAGTAGAGTCTTCATCACTTCCGAACCCACGAAGGATCCAAGTACAGTCATCCTCGCTGCTGAACCCACATAGGATCCAAGTACAGTCGCCATCGTCGTCCAACCCACGGAGGATCCCAGCACGGTAGTCGTCGCAGTCGCAGCCAGATCTAGGGTTCCCGCACACATCACACTAGATTCCAGGAGGGTCCGCTCCACGAGCCAGGGGTTTGATAGATCTACTATCACAAAGTACATAGTTGATGTATCACAAAGTTCCGTCTCATCAATAGGAACTCAAAGACATAGAAGGAGCGTCAATCGGATGCCCGGTCTGAGAGTTATTGGCTTTTCCGTCCCAGGGGCCCGGTTGGTTTCTAAGCTAAAACCAACCCGACCATACTCCAACTGCATCCAAACCTCAAGTGGAGTAATCCAAAATAATCATCCCACTAAGAGGAATTCAACGTGATTGAAGGCACGTCATTTTGACGTCCGGTATTTACGTTATAAGCATTTCCACTCCAAGGGCCCGGTTGGTTTCCGGTTCAAACCAATTCTGTTTTACCCAAAATTCGATGAATCCTCAAGTGTAATATACCGAAACGACCTTCTCTATCCAAGGATCCTAATTCAACTGAAGGTGCGTCGATCGGAGGTCTGTAGACCAAGATATGGGCATCTGAACGAACTTGATCCGAAAATAGGGGGTCTGGGCCCGGTCCGACCTGGCCCAATACCCCCTTGGTCGGCCAGAACTGGGTTGGCCCGAACTGGGTCGACCCGACCACAATCTGGTTCCAACCTAATTGGGCGGAGCCTGGCATGGCTGGCACAACCCGACCCAGCGCTGGCGGCCCGGCCCGGCGCTGGTGGCCCGACCCGGCGCTGGCGGCCCGACCCGGAGCTGGCGGCCCGACCCAGTGCTGGCGGCCCGGCCTAGTGCTGGCGGCCCGGCCCAGCGTGGCCTGCGGCCCGGCTCGGAAGTCAGCCATGGCTCGACTTTCAGCCGAGTGGGGTACGAAGGGGGTGCCTTCCCCTTGTCTCCAAAACGGCGGACCCTGTGGGGTCCACACTAATTACTGTCGGGGGGTTACGACCCCCCCAATTCCCTTCGAACGGCCGACCGCCCCTTTGAAGACCGCCGCGACCTTAGGCCGAAACTTCTGTCTGACCGACGCAACATGATGGAGCCGTTCCCCTCTATCATGTCCTGCCCCGGCCATGGCGCGATGGCACTATGCATCTACGCCGCGACCCGCTCCGGCCGCCGTCCTCTTCATTCCCACGAGGTGCAACGACACCGTGCTGCCTTTGCCACAATGATCAATGAAGATTAACAAGATAAGGGGAGGAGGATCAGCCATTTTTGTGCGGTCCGATCTCCTCCTATTGTGATGATAACAATCGGGCAAATATTTAATCAATGAGGGTCGATAAATAAAACTTTGAACGAAGATAACCCCTACCTCGAAGGAAGTTCATGGTTGTCAAGCACCGCAGACAATGGCGTCATTTCCGTCATCATCAGTGTCTCCTCCCTTATTGCGAAGGAAGAAGAGGATGAAGAAATTGGGCCACTGGGTCGACATTCTTCGTCAGAGAGTTGGCGTTCTTCGTTTGAAGATAAAGTTCTTCAAAAGAGAAAAGTGCTCTCTCCCAAATTCTCTCACACAACAAAACTAACCCCCCAAAATAAAATAAGTCTCATCTTATTTTATTAAATCATGCCATGCATTTAAAATTTCAAAATTCAAACACATAACTTAATTAATTGAAGAGGTTCAATTAATTAAATTAATGTGTGTTGGCATTATTAAAGTGGAAGAGGAGAAGTCACTTAATTAAATACAAAGGGTTTCCAACATTAAAAACAAGAAGATGAATGAGGGGGGGGGGGGGGTTTAAGGGGTTTTAAGGAATGTGAAGGGGTGGGGATCATGTGGGCCCCACCAAACCTTTATCCTCACATGGGTAGTTAGTAATTAGTGGGTCCCACCCCAACTCTCACACTTAGGATAATCCACTTAGAATAAAGAATAAAAATTGTTCTACAATTTTAATTCAATTCTTATTTAAATCACAAAATCAAACTCCTTCTCCCGTGAAAACGCATCTACGGTAAAAGTCCTCTTAAGAAATTAATGGTTCTGCGGTTCCATTGGTGCCCTCATATTTCAAATCTGAGCACCGGTTCAAAAGATAGAAAAAACCGCTCGTTCTTTCACTGAACGTACCCGATCTAATCTTCGGAAATTGATTCCGGGTACACCGGGCCTCAGAATTAGGTGTCTTCAGAAACTGCGTACTCGTAAAATCTCAAAGAATTTATGTAAAAACAATTCCTTTAAATTTAAGGGTCTTTACAATACTAACCAATTCCCTAAACCAAGGGTTAATGACGATCTACATCAATGACCTCTTAAGGTAAAGGACAAAGGGAAGTCACATGCGATCACTATTGAAAATGTTGACTATGACAACGATGTGGTGGAATGATTATGTTTTTATGTAATGGGATTCCAAAATAATTTTGTGGAATCTCATTTATAGTATTGTGGAATATTAGAATATCTATTTATTGGTTTATTGGGGTTTTCAATAATTTTATGGTACCGGTAACCAAGAAAAGTGATTGAAATATTTTTGGAAAGAATATGATATGCACATAATGAAGGGAGATGGAGAAAATAAAAAGTTTTATAGTATTAATTAGTTCATATAAGATTAATTTTATATTGGAATTAATATTCCACCAAAATTATTAGGTGTAGAATTAGTAGTGAAAATCCCTAATGGTACGATGATCACATCTCAAGTGTATGACTTCCCTCTGATTGATGTTTGTGGGAATGTGATTCCTATAAATTTTATCATTCTTAATCTGGTTGAATATGATTTTATCTTACTCTTGGATTGACCTTATATACATACATCCCACATTAACTTATGAGTAAGGGAAGATATGTTTGATACTCTAAACCAAACCATGATCGTTTATTAGTGAAACGATATATATGAACTTCTGATCGAAATCAAATCCATTGTATTGGTTTTGATTCCTAATCCAATGGAGAATTTAACTCAGATGGTTGAGAATAAAATCAACATTGGTGATATTCCTGTTCGGTGGGATTTTAGTGATGTATATATAGAAAATTTTCCTAGTCTTAGACTAAAATGAAAAGTTGAGTTCTCAATAGAACTCATACCCGGTGACACACCTATTTAAAAGGCTCCCTATTGAATGTCCCTAATTGAGTTTCTAGAATTACTGATGTAACTCCAATATAATCTTGAAAAGGGATTCATTCTTTAAAGTGTGTCACATTGGGGTCCACCCATTATCTTTGTAAAAAAGAAAGTTGGATTGATTTAACTTTACATAGATTTTTTTGAGTTGTAAAAGATCACACCAACGAGCTCGTACTCGAGTGGTAAGGGCTCTTTCTTGGCATCCAAGAGACCAGGTGAATTTCTGGGGGTAATGTAGCAGTATGGTAGCCGTCACTGTTCAGTATTGTAGCAGCAAGAACTATTCACCTGATTTGGGTCTTAGGGCCACCGGTTTGGGCCTACAGGTCTCCAGGGCCTTCTGTCCATCAAAAGGACTTTAGGCCACATGGCCTTCATGTCACATAGACTATGGAGTAGCCCAGTTCACATAGAACATGCCCTAGAAGAGGATCAGAGCAACAAGAGTAATACCCACTAGATGCAGAGCTAACCAGATTGGAAGAATGAGAGGGTATGGTAGCCGCCATCTGGACCAGCCACCGCGCAGCTTTGTACGGGGCAATGCTAGCCGATCAGCAATGCAAGGTGGGGAGCTAAGGAGATCAATGATGCAAGATGCTGGGGAGGGGTATTTCTAGTAGGATGGGCCTACGGTTCATGTAATGGGAATGGTATGCCTCTAGGCCTTCGGGTCATGTATTGTGGGTCATGTCAGGCCTTGTGCCTTTGGCCTACGGGTCATGTACGGGTTCCCCTTCAACCCTTAATAGGGGGATTATCTATAATAAAATAAAAAGAAGGCCTTCAGGACATTAGGGCGTAAAAGATCACAATCAAGACAACGTATCATCTGCCCCATATTGTTTACATGTTTGATCAACTATGTGCAGATTAATAATATTATAAGATTTAAATTCATTATAGGTATTATAAATTGAGGGTGAGAAGGAGGAACTTCCGATGATATAATTCCATATAAGGTATGAACACTATGAATATATAGTGACTCCATTAGGCATTACTAATTCAACTACTCTCTTCAAGAATTTAATGAATAATGTCTTTAGAAATTACCTTGATCAGTTTGTGGTAGTATTTATAGATGATATTTTAATATATCTTAATAGTAAGAAAGGCTATAAATAACAATATAGGATTATACTAAAAACTCTAAGAAAATATTATTTGTATACTTTTTATAAAAAGAGTGAATTTAGACTACAAAAATTTTCATTTTTGGGTCATATTGTATCAAGATAGGGTATATCTATGGATCCATCAAAAAAGTCAGACATTCAAAATTGGACCAAACCAAATATGGAGAATGTGACCCAAATTTTTATTGGTTTTGGTGGATATTATTTATGGTTTATGTAAACTCTATTTTTTATACAATCCACTCACTATATTACCTGAGAAGGTATCCAATTTCCTCTAGACAAATCAATGTGATAAAAAATTCAAGCAACTTAAAAACAAATTATTCATAAAAACTTTTCTTACATTATCTTCTAGATGATAAGGGGTTTTAATCAATATTTATGCATAAATTAGGTGATTGGTATGTGTTATTATAAAAAATTAAATAGTTATAGATTATACCTAACGAAAATTAAGGTTTCAGGAGAAAAATTAGCCAAATCGTGATTTGGATTTAGCTGTTGTAATTTTTTTCATTAAAGATATAGAGGAATTATTGTTACATAAAAAAGTGTGATATGGATACTGATGATTTTTTTAAATTATAAATTCACATAGAAGGAGTTGAATATGATCTAGAGAATATGGTTATATATAATTAAATATTATAACTGATCAATTAATTACCCCTTGGGAAAGGAAAAAAGGTGGATGATTCTTTGAGTCAAAAGGATCATTCCAACATATCCACGACGATGATCACAAAATATCCCCTATTTCTATATTTTAAAAGGATGGATCATGAAATCCTAACGAATGGGGAGAGGTAAAATATTTATCAATTTAATGTTCAACCTTTTATCCAAGGGAAGATTAAAGTGGCACAAAAGAATGATGTGGAGCTACAAAATATGGATATAAATATTCTTGTGTTCCAAATTTATTATGATGGAATGATATTTTTTTGGAACCGTGTATGATTTTCATCCATACCAAATTTGAATAAGGATTTTTAGAGGAATATCATAGTTTTTTATTCTAAATTCATTCTGAAAACACAAAGATGTATAGATATTTGAAAGAGTATTTCTAGTGGGATGGGATGAAGAGAGATATCACATAGTTTTTATCTTATTGATCAATATTTAAGAATGTTATGGTGTAGGGAAATGATTCTAAGGATATGTTACATCCATTACTTATACATAAATGGAAATGTGAAAAGAATAATATTGATTATGTCATCATAGTACCCAAAACATATAAAGGGAATTATTCTATATGGGTTATAGTCGGCCGCCTAAAACATTTAACAAACTTAATAATGATCAGATAATATTTCTCTTGGGACCTTTTTTATGATATAAATTAAATAAGTTGTAAGGTTGCATGAAATACCACATTTAATTGTATCTCATCAGGATATAAGTTTACCTCAATGTTCTCAAAAATTCTTCAGCATTTTCTTGACACAGAGGTGAGTTTCAGAACTATGTATCAAACATAGATATATGGTCAATCTAAGAGAATAATTCAATCCATATATTATATATTTATATATTTTTATATTCAATGGAAAGGTGTTTAGTATCATCACCTTCAAATATTTGATTTTTCATTCTACAGTAACTTTCACATGAGTATTCAGATGGTACCTTATAAATACCTATATGGAATGATGTCTAAAGCTCTAATGTGTTGGAATGAAGTTAAAAATGAAAACTATTTGGACCTTATATAATAGAAGAAATGGTATAAATGGTGTGATTCATTCAAAAAACATAAGGGTGGACTAAATTAGACAGAAAAGTTATGATTATAATCACTAATGTGATCTTGAATTTGAAGTTGTTCACTAGGTGTTTCTAAGAATTTATCCATAGAAAAAGGTGATGAGATTTTGGAAGAAAGGGAAACTAATACCTAGGTATATCATTCCCTTTTAAATTCTTGATTTTCTAGGGATTGTAACCCATCATTTGGCACTTTCACCAAACAACTCTCAATTCTCTGATGTGTTCTATTTATATCTAATAAGGAAGTACATATGTAACCATTCACATGTACTAAAATAAGAGGTCATAGTACTGGAGGGAGACCATCATTATGATGAATAATTACTGGAGAATTTGGGTAATTAAAATGTGGTTTTATGAACCCAGACCACTCACCTAGCCAATGTTTTGTCGTGAAACCCCTAGGTTGAGGAAGCTATGTGGGAACCCAAGGAAGTAATGTGATAGAAGTATCTGTAATTTTTTGTACCCAAGTGATGTAATTTTAATATTGAAATTAATTTTCAGGGGGATATAAAGTTACACCATGTGTTTTTATAAATTTATTTGTTTTATAATAAATTAAATTTCTTTTATATCATATTACACATAACACCGAGTTTTAATGATATTTGAAAACTAATGATATTATTAATTAAACACGACTATTATTACCTAGCTATTAAACTTGGTGGAATTAATAATAAGAGACACATTTTATATATTATGTATGATTGTTTTATATAAATAAAAAATATTGATAACAAATACTTAATTTTTGTTCAATTATTTATATGTTTTAAAAAAACTATTTCTCAAAAAAAATTCTTATTTCATTTTGCGAATAGTAATAAATTAAATTTTAATAATTTTATAAAATTAATTGGAAAAAATATACTTTATTTTTGAAGTCATCATACTAAAATTAGCCTTGGGTAAATTTTATGATTTTTTTAAAATATTTTTTATATAAAAAAGGCTCATTTATTAATAAAAAAAGGAAACTTACACTATTATAAACATTGGAGATTTATCTTGATCCTACATCAATATTTGAAAAGGATATTTAGGTAACTAATCATACCACAAAAATCAACTCCATTGATGCCCTTGTTTTTAATACCATCATCCACCACATTCGCCTCCCTGTTAACATGCATAATAATATGATCCAAGGAGAAGTGAAACTCTAGTAATTGGATCCATATGTTGGTAACCTGTAAGAACCCGAGATTTTATGAGAATAGTTCTTTTTAATTTCATTTATGTCTTGTTTTGTATGCTATAACAAAATTATCTTTTACTATACGCAACACCGTATTAGCTTGCAGTTTATGCAACACTATTCTTGGCTCACGTTACAAACAATTTCCAGTTCATTTTGTATAAATTATTCTACGAAAAATTATGTATAGATTTTGTTTAATTTATAAATGAAATAATTTTTGATTATTTTATATGAAACAACAAAGGGATCTTTAACTACACGTAACCTTGACTTGGCTTGCATTACACGTAATCACGACCTTCCTCGATAGCGTGTGTAGTACGCAATATCAGGTTTCAGTAAACAACAATATATTCTTATAATATTATTATGAACATGTTTTTATGAATTGTAGTATCTACATTTTGAATTTTATGACATTATAATCCATATTACACATTTTATATAACATGGTATGAGAACAAAATACATTTTTCATGTAAAATAAGTATTTTTCAAAAAATGTAGTTTTGCCGCCTTTTGATGGCACACCCAAAGTAAATTAAGTTTTTGACTTGTTTATAAGTTCAATTTGAAAAAATAAAATTCTTCTTTGGAATCAGGTTATAAAAATTTACTTTGGATAAATGTTTCATATTATTCTGATAACTTTCTTATTTTAATGAATAGTAAAAACACGCTATATTTTAATTAAAAACAACTATTTTCATCGCAATAATTTATATAGTTAAATTCTATTATTTAATGGTTTTAAAGTATAAATAGAATATATTTTTACCATTTAATATAATTTATGTCATTACCATTAATTTGACATTGAATTCATAGGTAAAAACATTTTAATCTTAGGTAATGTTTTAACTTTTAAAACCCGTTTTCTTAAACAACGGGATTAATTTTAATTTTTTTACTGCAACTTCTGTGTTTTGAATTTTGAAAACTGGATTCCATATTTGAATTTAGTGGGTCCAAATTATGTTTAGATGTTACTTTTATATTATGAATAGTAACTGCATTAATTTTTATTTACTATAGTTAAATGTAAATCGGGTAATTAAGGTTAAAAATAAGATTATAAAATTACCCTAACACCTGCCAAAATTCTATTGGATGACTAAAAGTCAACACATATCACCCAGGGGTAATAATAGATTCATTTTATGGACTTTTCACCATGAAAATAATTTAAATATTATAAAAACCAAAGAAAGTAACAACATGTCACTCTCTTAAATCTTATAAGTATAATAATTTTAATTTAATGATAAAAAGAATAAAACTTCATGTATAAATAGTCCCCAGAAAGATAATAAAATTATCTACATCATATTAATTTATTCATAATTTTTAGGGACTAAATAAGTACCATTAATTATGACACAATAGTGATGTTGAAATTATTTTATTGATTGAAATATCAAGTAAATGATTTTAAAAGTATTAAAATAAACATTATATGAACTATTTAATGTGCTAAAATAATTTTATATATAGAAATGAAATTTTATTAATCTATTCAATCTTTTATTTCGAACATTTCTTCTGTTTATATTTTATATAAATTCAAATAAATGAATAGTGTCAAAATTGAAACTATTGTTATTTTATAAAAATTACATATTATAAAATTGTTTAAAAATCACAAATATGTTTGAAAATTGTAAATTAAAATTTATATTGTCGAAAATATAGTAAATTATTCAATTATGGACAATTCACAACATATAAGTAATTATTTATAATGATTTAAAATTTAGAATATTATTACCGCAAATAAAATTAAATAGATTGAATAAGGATAAATCAAGTTGATAATGTTTAAAATAAATTCCCAACTTGTATAAATTTACTTTTTTGATAATATTACATCCATATATCATCTAATATTCTAATTTTATTACTTTTTGGAGGATTTAATGTGGTGTTTTTATTTTTAATAAACTAATATTTCTTATGTTTCCAAAGGTGCCCCTCCCCTCACTTATAAAAGGGAACCTCCTCCCTCTTCGCTTTACACAATTTTGAGACTTAAAGCTCAGAAAAAACCTACCTATTTCCCTTTTAAACTTCTCTTGAAACATTATAGAGGTTCTAGTCTCCAAAAAAGACAAACACTATTGCCTTAAGAGGAGGTTAAGAAGAGGCGCGTCAAAGAAGAGGTAATATCCTTTATTGATTCTTTCCAATTTATTTCTTATTCTACTTCTTCTTATTTATTTGTTTCATCATAAATTAATAACATCAGTATCACTCATATAATTATATGTTATTATAAATATAAACAACCATGTTTCATCTTCTATCCATCCTTTGGAAAACAAAATCACTGCGCGTGCGTACGTACGGAATACCGTCTCCACACCGTGGTGTAATCTGTTTTCCACCACCACCTTACATGGATGGGTATAATGGTGTAAATAAATAACTATATTTGATTATTGTAATGTGATATTGATTCTGAAATATTATACATACACTTCAATACAATTCCACGAAAATGAAAATGATATCATCACTCGTGCGTACGTACGGACTACCGTCTCCACGAACGTGATGAGATTCATTTTCCATGATTAACCATTCAAGCATGATTATAAAGTATATATAATAAATAATAATGAAAGATATTATATAATAATTATACTAGATTTATGTACATATATTTTTCATTTACTTAATTCTATTTAATTCAATACGGAAACAAAAATAGCATTTATGCGTACGTACGACCTACCGTCTCCATGAACGGTGTATTTCATTACACTTATCTATCTATAATATATATTTATATTCTGAATATATAATATATATAAATCAGTATTTACATTGTTGAATTAGTTAAATCAGGATATAAGTAATAATATCAAGAACAACATGTAAAAACACGTACGATAAATGAAACGATTTTACACAAAACGCTGCTTTAACATAGAATTTACAAAAGAACGGCTAATATAGAGACATAATTGAACCATATATGATATAATACCAATGAATATGGTTCTTTAATATGTCAATGGAATTATTTAAATCATTATACCGGAGGTTCAGATACATACGAAACATATCAGACATAATGTAAGGGATAATTTAGCAATCTCATTTTTATCCGAGATTGCTTATTCGTAAGTATTTATTGGGGTTATATTTTTCATCCATGTACATAAAAATGTTTTCATAAAGTGTTTAGTATTATTTTATGTATGTTTAAAGTCATTTTTACCCATCTTGACTTTTAATTTGTGTTATGGAAGTAATCTTTCTTTTGTTTTCCATACATGGAACTTTTTGACTTTTCCATTTAAAGTATAAGGAGAATGTTTTCTTTATCTTATATGGTATGAATGGATTTTTATGGTTTTATAACGCCTTATTTGCATGAAGAATAATCCACACGATTTCATGACTATTTTCATCAATATACTTTTCTTTTAAAATTTCATGGCATTTTGTGAAAATAAAATGATTTTGAATAAGAAAGGATATTTTCCTCAAGAATTCATTTCAAGTGTTTTATTAAAATCATTTTCCATCTAAGATGACATTATTTTATATGTGTATGTTTCAAGTATAATGTCTGAATGAATTACATGGTTTCAATTTTATTATGATGAAATGATATCCATTTGTTTTATATGGATTATGTTATGATGAGATTATGTTTATGAAACCCATTTTATTCTTTGGTTATGGTGAATGATTTATGTTTATGTTGTGGAACAAGTAAGAATGATTTCATTATGATATGGGTGGGACCTATATCTCCCTCTAATACATTGGGTAAAGATTTATATCTCATGAGATAGACATGGTGGAAATTGTATGTTAATCTGGTTCAGTGATATAGGATTGGAACGAGGAGTGAAATCGATTCAGAAAGGGACTTTGTCCACTAAGATGGTCTTGGAAGAAATGCCTTGGATAATATGGAAGTCATATCATGTGCTTAATGGTTATCCACAATTACATGTTTTAGTACCACTATATTTTATCACGATTGATGTTCCTTTATGATATATTCCTTACGTACTTCCAAGATTTATGTCTTTGCTCAAGATTTTGATGGTTAGATTTTATGTTCGAGTTTTTTCATTCAAATGTTTATGGATTGTTTTATGTTCTCTATGTTTACCCTTAATAAGAATTTGAGCTCATCCTTTATATTTTTTCTTTTCCGTAGGATATAAAAAAATATTTTAGGTAATAAAACAAAATGGGAAGATCTTTATGAGAGACGTTGAAGATCTTTCACCATGATTAGAAGATTGTGTTCCGAGTTTCCAAAGACACTATACTATTACGATCCTTGAGTGTTTATTTTGTTATGTAATAAGTATTCCACAAAAGTAATGTAATGTCCAAGTATGTCAGGTCTGGGGTCTCTATAGTTGGTATCAGAGGAAAGGTTTAGTTACCGTTTGGAAACTAGGATGCGAAAACATTAGTGAGATCTCTAGAGATATTTCTATGGTATGTCTAGAGATGTTCCCAATGTTATGTATAAGTATAAGTTACAGTCCTCGAGTTATGATAACGATCATGAATAACCTATGATTAAACCTAATATGTTAGAGATTTAAAGTACTCCCCTTGATTATGTTGTTTTCCTAGTATGATTTTTTACACTCACACTACTATTTTTTGGGTATTAAAAAATGGCTGGAAATAGGAAGATTCACGATAATGGAGTATATGATAGAAAATGGAATGATATTTTTCATGAGCGGCCAAATGAAATGGCATTTGGAAGTCCAAAAATCGTTATTATGCCTAATCAGAAATCTTATAATATGTTCAATAATCTCAACTTTGGTAAATTTCCTGACTCAGTTAATAATATAAAGATGGAGTTTCATGATGATCATAGAGGAAATAAAGTTCAATTTCCATCATGTAAATCATGTGGTAGGAGGCATCAGGGAGAATGTTTCAAAAGAACTGGAAGATGCTTTGCGTGTAGAAAAGAAGGATACAAAGCCAGTAATTGTAAAGGAAAAGGTTCAATTAACACCATGAACAAGGATAATGGTATTGTTAAGACACCAACAATGGTTAAATGTTTTAAATGTGGAATGTACGGGCATTATGAAAACCAATTATCTAAGGGAAAATTTCATGAAGAGAATCCTCATGGTTGTATGGGTAGTATTTATGTTGATGAAGAGACTATAAAAGATATATGAGATGAAAGAAATGATGATTCTCAGTCAGTGGTTTAAGAAGGTAGTGGAATGATTGTTTGTTTATCAAGAATAATGTATGGTACTATGGAATAAAGAAAAATCTATGGATTGTTACACTGTTGTCATTCCTTGAGTTTTTGAATGTATATGATGAATGGTACTGGTAACCATTAAAGGTTATTCAAATATTTTTGGAAGGTAGATGATATGCGTGTAATGAAAGAATAAGAAGATAATGAGATGTTTGATAGTATTAATGAGATCATGACTGGTATAAGGACAATGTGATATCATGGTTTGAGTATACAGATTTTTGGGATTTTGGTATGTGGAAAGAATTAACATTTTACAACATTAATGTTTTCACTAAGGTTCAATGGGTATTTATTTTTCACGAGAATACATGATTAAGGAATTCACATGTTTGGAATGTGACTAACAAGATATATATATATATATATCTTATTATATAAAGGATATAAATGATTGTATTAAATGCTTGGTAGATGACCTTTCTAGTAATTTTTTTATTTATACTATGATATTGGACAGAAGTATTTTGGATAAACCTAAATATTGGAATAGATTAAGTTTGACATCAGATAATATTTTTTAAGGCTTGAACTTTTTGTTATGTTATAATAGTATATTTTTTAAAAAAGGAAAACTCATAGGATGGGAGAAAACCCATCGTGTCGAACAAGGTTTCGGGAATCGAACCCGCAACCGAAGTGCGATAGGCCTTTATCGGCTACCACTGGCCTATAGGAAGTCCCTAGTTAGTAGAAACTGGTTTTATTTTGTTATGCAGGATGATAGATGAAGTATAAGTCAATTTTCGGAATCATATACGATTAACCTCAACATAGATAGACTTATGTGTATTTGATAAATTTTTCTCACCTTTTGTTTGAGACAGATGGAATAACCTATCATTCTATTGCTTGATCTTCTTGCAATTTACGGGAGACAAATTCAACTTCATTTCTTTAACAGATGAAGTGGAAATTGGTTAAGGCACAAACAATAGTGAGATTGTACCAAAATCAAGTAAGTATTTCTTTTAATTAAAAAATTATTCCACATTAGGGAAATGATCTTGAAAACAAAAAATGTTGTCCTAGTTCCCTCATATCTGATTAATTAGATGGTACCTTAGTTCATCACAAATTTATGGCTTTGTGACTGTTGGATTTTTCTTAGCCATGTCCTCTACCACTCTCCATCAGAACATGATGGTTAGATTTCTCTTCCATATACATATTTTCACCTATGTTCTCCTATGTGGAAACCCAGTGATTAGTTAATTTGGGTAACCGTTACGTTTTATAATTTAGTTTTAAAGTTAATTTTTTGTATTCCTTTTTACGATATGGGTTTCTATGAAGGAAACTCTCAAGTAATAAACCATTTATAAACCCGATGAATTTTGAGGGTGAAATTCATTTTAAGGGGGGTATAATGTAACAACCTGATATTTTATGAGAATTATTCTTTTTAATTTCATTGATATCTTGTGTTTTACGCTACACCAAAATTATATTGTGCTATACGCAACACCGTATTAGCTTGCAGTATATGAAACACTATTCTTGGCTCTTGTTACACACAATTTCAAGATCATTTTATAGAAATTATTTTATGCAACATTATGTATAGATTTTTTTGAATTTATAAATGAAATAAGTTTTGATTATTTTGTACACAAGAACAAAGGGAGCTTTCACTACATGCAACCTTGACATGGCTTGCATTACACGTAATCACGACCTTCCTCGATAGCGTGTGTAGTACACAATATCGATTTTCACTAAACAATGATATATTGTTATAATATTATTATGAACAAGACGTTATGAATAGTAGTATCTGTATTTTTAATTTTATGACATTATAATTCATCTTACATATTTTATATAACATGGTATGAGAACAAAATAATTTTTTCAGGTAAAATAAGTATTTTTAAAAAAATGCAGTTTTGCCACCTTTTGATGGTGAACCCACATTAAATTTAGTTTTTGACATGTTTATATGTTCAATTTGACAAAATAAAATTCTTTTTTGGAATCTGGATATAAAAATTTACTTTGGATAAAATTTTCATACTTTTAAATAACTTTCAAATTTTAATGAATAGTAAAAACACGCTATATTTTAATTAAAAACAAATTTTTTCATCAAAATAACTATATTATTGAACGGTTTGAAAGTATTAATAGAATATATTTTTACCATTTAATATAATGTATGTTATTACCATTAATTTAACATTTATTTCATAGGAAAAAACACTTCAATCTTAGGCAATGTTTTAACTTTAAAAACTCGTTTTCTTAAACAACGAGATTAATTTTAAATTAATTACTGAAACTTTTGTGTTTTGAATTTTAAAAAATGGATTCAATATTTGAATTCAGTTGGTCAAAATTATGTTAATAGGTTACTTTTATATTATGAATAGTAACTATGGTAATTTTTATTTACTGTAGTTAAAGGTAAATCAGGTAATTAAGGTTAAAAATAAGATTATAAAATTACCCAAACACCTGACAAAATTCTATTTTATGACTAAAAGTCGACCCATATCATCTAAGGGTCTGAATAGATTCATTTTATGAACTTTTGACCATGAAAATAATTTAATTATTATTAAAACCAATGAAAGTGACAACATGTCACTCTCTTAAATATTATAAGTATAATAATATTAATTTAGTGATAAACTTCATAAAACATTGGATCTAAATAGTCCCCAGAAATATAATAAAATTATCTACTTCATATGAATTTATTTATAATTTTTTGGGATTAAATAAGTATTATTAATTATGACACAATAGTGATGTTGAAATTATTTTATTGATTGAAATATCAAATAAATGATTTTAAAAGTTTTAAAATAAATATTACATGAACTATTTAATGTGATCCACTAATTTTGGAGAAAAAAATTACATTTTATGAATCTATTAAATCTTTTAGTTTGAAAATATCTTCTCTGTATATTTTATTTAAATTCAAATAAATGAATACTGTCAAAATTGACACTGTTGTTATTTTTTAAAAATTACATATTATAAAATTGTTTAAAAATCACAAAAATATTTAAAAATTAAGAATTAAAATTTATATTGTCTACAATATAGTAAAGTATACAATTATGGACAATTCAAAACATATAAGTAATTATTTATAATGATTTAAAATTTAGAATATTATTACCACAAATAAAATTAAATAGATTAAATAAGGGTAAATCAAGTCGATAATGTTTAAAATAAATTCCCAAATTGTCTATATATTATTTATTGATGAGATTACAACCCTATATCATCTAATATTCTTATTTGAGTCATTTTTGGAGGTTTTTAAGTGGGGTTTTTATTTTTAATAAATTAATAATTCTTATATTTCCAAAGGTGCCCCTCTCCTCCCTTATAAAAGGGAACCTCCTCCCTCTTCTCTTTACACAATTATGAGCCTTCAATCTAGGCCAAACCCTACAAATTTACCTTATCAAATTACCTGGAAACATTATAGTGGTTTTGGTCTCTTCAAAAGACCAACTCTAGTGCCTTAAGAGAAGGTTAAGAAGAGGCGCCTCAAAGAAGAGGTAATATCCTTTACCGATTCTTTCTAATTTATTTCTTATTATACTTATTCTTATTTATTTTTTTCATCATAAATTAATAACATCAGTATCAATAATATACTGATATGTTATTATAAATATTAATCAACCCTATTTCATTTTCTATGCATCCTATGGAAAATGAAATCACCGCGCGTGCATACATACGGAACACCGTCTCCTGGCCGCGATGTAATCTGTTTTCCACCACCACCTTACTTGGATGGGTATAATGGTGTAAATAAAAAACTATATATGATTATTGTAAATTGATATTGATTCTGAAATATTATACATAAACTTCAATACAATTCCACGATCATGGGAATGATATCTTTGATCGTGCAGACGTACGGACTACAGTCTCCACGAATGCGATGAGATTCATTTTCCATGATTAACCATTCAAGTATGATTATAAATAATATATAATAAATAATCATGAAAGATATTACATAATAATTATACTTTATTTATGTACATATATGTTTCATTTACTTAATTCAATTTAATTCAATAAGGAAACGAAAACAGCGTTTATGCGTATGTACGGTCTACCGTCTCCATGAACGATGTATTTCATTCCATTTATCGATCTATAATATATATTTATTTGATGAATATAAATTATATATAAATCTGGTTTTATATTTTGGAATTATGTAAATCAATATATAAGTAATCATATCATGAACAACATATCGAAACAGGTATGATAAATGAAACGATTTTACCAAAAACGCTTCTTTAACATGGAATTTACAAAAGAACAGGTAATATAAAGTCATAAGTGACCCATATATGATATGATAACAATGAATATGATTCTGTAAAAATTCAATGTCATTATTTAAATCATTATATAAGATTTTCAGATACATACGAAGCACATCATACATAAGGTAAGGAATAATTTAGGAATCTCATTTTTATCCGAGATTTCTTATTCGTAAGTATTTACTGGGGTTATATTTTTCATCCATGTCCATAAAAATGTTTTCATAAAGTGTTTAATATTATTAAACGTATGTTTAATGTCATTTTTACCCATCTTGACTTTTAAATTGTGATGTGGAATGAATCTTGCTTTTTTTACCATACTGGTACTTTTTTGACTTTTCCGTTAAAAGTATGAGGAGAATGTTTTCGTTAAATTATACGGCATGAATAGATTTTTACGGTTTTATAATGACTTAATTTCTTGAAGTATAATATAAAACAATTCATGACTATTTTTAACAAAATCCTTCTCTTTTAAAATTGCATGGCATTTTGTGAAAAGAAAATGATTTTAAATAAGAAAAGATATTTTCCTCAAGAATTCATTTCAAGTGTTTTATCAAAAGCATTTTCCATATAAGATGAAATTATTTCATGTGTATGTTTGAAGTATAATGTCTCTATAAATTACATGGTTTCAATTTTCTTATAATGAAATGATATCCATTTTTTTATATGGATTATGTTATGATGGGATGATGTTTATGAAACCCATTTTATTCTTTGGGTTATGATGAATGATTTATGTTTATGTTGTGGCACAAGTAAGAATGATTTAATTATGAGATTGGTGGGACCTATATGTCCCCCTAATGCATTGAGTAAAGATTTATATCCCATGATATAGACATGGATAGAACGGTAAGTTAATCTGGTTCAGTGATACCGGATTGGAACGAAAAGTGAACTCGATTCAGAAAGGGACATTGTCCACTAAGATGGTCTTGGCTGCAATGCATTGGATACTATGGAAATCATATCATGTGACTAATGGTATTCCATAATTACATGTTTTATTCCCATTATATTTTATCATGATTGATGTTCCTTTATGATATAAGCCTTATGTACTTCCAAGATTTATGTCTTTGCTCAAGATTTTGATGTTTAGATTTTATGTTGAAGTTTTTGCATTCAAATGTTAATGGATTGTTTTATGTTCTCTATGTTTACCATTACTGAGAATTTGAGCTCACCCTTTTTATGTTTTATTTTCCCCATGATATAAAGAAAGATTTTAGGTAATAAAACAAAAGTGGAAGATCTTTATGGGAGATGTTGAAGATATTTCACCATGATTAGAAGATTGAGTTCTGAGATTCCAAAGATACTAAACTATTACGATCCATTAGTGTTGGTTTTTGTTATGTATTAAGTATCACGAAAAAGTAATGTAATGTCCAAGTATGTCAGGTTTGGGGTATCTACCTAAGCTGCCAAGATAAGTGAAATGATCCCATCCTAATGGAAGAAACAATGATGGTAGAGTCAGCCTCATGAAAGATCTTGCTTCACATGTGATTCTTGGCTTCCTCCACTACAATGATTGTGCCAAGCATATCCACCTAAATTGTGGATGAATGACCACATGAACCCTAAAAACAGCCAAGGAAATTCTCCTATTGATTCCTAAAAACCGCACCATAACTAGAGTGACCATTATTACCTCATGAGGCACCATCATAATTAACCTTAATCCACCCAAAAAAGGATCCTACAATAATACTTCAAAGGTAACTTGTAGAGATTTAAAATTTCCTTCGACACCAACCTAGGTAAGAATCCACATATCTTGTATTAAATTAAAGAAGAATTGGTTTTTATGTGTGCTGGATTCCTGGATAGCTGGTAGAATCACAAACAAGGCATCTCTAAACATGAAAGAATACTTTTAATGGATTATTTTATTCCAGGAATTCCATATGATGTGGATCAATTCTGTTGTAGCATCCTGAAACATGTCTAGTAGCTATGAGGATAATTTGACATTTCACAAGCCTTGAAGGAACCCCTGTCTGGAGTCCATCCAAGGATGAGTATCTTAAAAAATGTCCACAACAACCATAAATATTGAAGAAGAAACCACCCAACATATAAATAAATGGTCTACATCTTCCTTGTGATTGTTAAAAAGAACAAGAGTGGAGCATAGGGAAATCCCATAGGTTTGAAGATAACAATCATTTGGTACCTTTACATGATCCACTCTCTAAGATAAAACTGAACTGTAAGGCCTAATAAATATTATGTGAAAATACCCTATCCATTGAATATCCATGTTGAACTATAGGGAATCCATGCAAAAAAATTTAGGGGACAAAATACCTTTTATAGAGGGTTCCCAATCCCAAAAATATGCTCTTTCAGAGAAAAAATAATTGTTCACAACATCAATAATATGATTAGAAGGACCCTACAAATAATCGATTTGGACTTTGATAGAAATGTCCATATATGGGACACCTACCACATCCACAAGTGAATCAACAAGAGTCTAGATAAACCAATTATCCTTCAAAAATGGAAGAGAAGATTTTCTTGAAACTAATAATATAGAGTTAAAATTAATGGAATCATAAATGGATTTAAGAGCAGCTCATACCGAGGAGTTAACCTAACTAAATATTATATTCTTGAGCTGATGAATTAAATTAGCCCGAAGGAGAGTTAAGAGCTTCATAGTAACTATTAAGAATCCTCAATATAATCAAATCTTTCATGGATTCATTGAAGGATATAGGGTTTTTGATTCTTAAATCCCATTCATCATGAGGTTTACAAAAAGTGTTCCAAGAAACCATTTCTAGCTTCCTTTCAAGAATGTTTCCACTAAAAATGAAAATTTTAAAGGATACATTATTGTTCTTGATAAGAAAAATTGTCCATTTGTACAACATCAAAGAGTAAATGAACGTGTAAGTAATAACATCCTTCAATAGATAAACATTACTAGCCATAGAAGGAGATTTACCTTTCAAGTTAGCAAGTTGTCTTCTGATTCTGAAAATAATATCCGAGAAATAAGAGGCCTTTAATATACCTCAAAAAATCGAAACCCCAAGGTAAGTGAATGGAAAATATCCTTAATGATTACCCAAAACTTTAATAATTTCATTCTTCCTAGGGATAGAGATGTTTCTACAAAAATAAACAAAAGACTTACTCCAATTGATATCCTAACCAGAAACTTTTGCATTGGTAGAAAGATACCACTTGATATTATTGATATTCCTTCGATCACTTTCCATGAATAGGATGATGTAATCAGGATGAAATTGATGATTAGTGGCAATTATTCCTCTTCTGGTAAAAATATATTTCATTTTCCCATTGCAATCCATAATAGACAAGAGCATACTGAGATAATATTCTATTTTAGAAAAAATGATTTCAGAAAGTGGATCACCTTACCTTACCGATCTAGAACAATTAGTGAAGCCTTAAGGAGACCCATTAATAAGCACCGAGTTGTGAGAAAATTAAATAATGAGTTTGAACTAAAAAATTAATACAATATCAAAAACAAACATTTAATGAATCTTAGAAATGAAACCCCAGTCCTTTGTATTAAAATCCATCTGGACATCGAGCTTGTGAACTATATTACCACCTGTAATGGGTTTCCAAAGTATATTAAAACATTATTAGGTTGTAATGAGACCTAACCTAAATAAATCCCAACTAATTGTGATAGAAAATATTGGTTTTAATTTATGTCAACATCATGGCCATGATATTTCATATGATTTTATAAACTGTGTTGACCAAAGAAACTGTCCAAAAAAGGTGGATCTCATTGTCATTATCCAAATTTAGAATAAGAGTAAGAAACTGGGAATTTAGGACATTAGGGAGAATGAATCCTTTTAAAAAATGAGTGACATACCTACAAATATCATCATTAATAATATCCCCAAAATTTTGTAAGAAAAGGTTTCCCAAACCATACGTACTAGGAGAAGTATCATATTTGAGAATGAAGGTGGACTCCTTGATTTCAAAATCCACAGGAATTGAGGTTAGGGCCTAGTTATCATCTTAAGACCCCAATTTGGGAATAATACCATTCATAGGATTATTAGGGAGAGGTGTACTATTTAAATGATCTTTGAAGTAAAAAATCACATTCTCTGAGAGGTCCTTCCCATTATCAATAATCTGACTATAATTTCTAATCAAGGATAGAGTCCAAGATACCTTACTAATTTTTTGAAGAGAATTGAAGAATTTTGAATTTCAATCACAATCTATCAACCAGTAGGACATTAAAGAATACATTTATTAATCTTATTTAATATTTAAAATACCATTCATGTTGGAGACAATATCATTTTTCCCAAGAACACTATCCGGGATGTCATTTAGAGTATTCTTCTCTTGAATTTTTTAAAGAGAATCCTCAAGATGGGATATTTCTAAGTCAAGAGTGTTGAAATGATATTTTCTCTATATTTTCAATTATATTTTGAGGATTTGAGATTTATAACCTAATCCAATTCATTACTCATGTATCCCATATAATCCCATGTGCGCTCTACAATTAACCTACATTTCAGATGTGTTATCCAAACTTTGTGGAATCTGAATTATCACGACCCATCCTCGGGGCCCGTGCCGTGACTACCCCAAGCCCTTCTTCCATAGGCCAGGGGCTGGTGACTAGCACCAAGGCATAAATCCCAGAAAAAGGGAAGGCATAGCCTTTGTAAAGAAAACAAAAAACACCACAGAGCAAGCAGGTAGAAGTAAACACTAAGTAAAAGCCGAGTACTATAGTAAGTGCGGAAAAGTAAGTGGGCCAGAATACAAACCCAAACTGAAAGTAAAGTACAACTGGAAGGGGAAAACAACAACTGAAAGTTAAAGCCACAACGTCGAGCTGCTCACTAGAAATCCCACCTGAAGGGTGGGTACAGAAAGCCTCCACTGCTCCTCGGGTCCAGCCGACCGCTCCGAGTACGTCCCGCCCAGTGGTCCACCTCCAGGTACCGTCCTGCTCCGCGAGCCTCCACCACGATCAGTAGTGTCCGTCGTCTGCAACCAACACAACGTAGTGCGGGCATAGCCCGTGCATGGGTGAGTATATGGTACTCAGTTGGGACCTCGAGACCCTCTAAGGACTCCCAGAATCCACAAAGGATAACCACAAAGGAAAGATACAATCACAAAGTAACATCCGACACTTCTTAGGTATATGCCCATACATATACCTAAGTCATCAATTCTCGTTCGGCTCCGAAATCCGAGCCCAAGTACAACCCAGTCCACACAGGATAGAAAGACGTAAATCCTCACAGGATAGAACAACACAATCCACAAAGGAAAAAAAACAGGATTCATCTCACACAGGTATACTTCTTCATATGACGATAAAGATGACCAGATATTGCCACTGATTCATCTAAGTCGTCGGACCCACAAAGGATTGATAGGTACTAACCCCCGCAATGAACCACAAAGGATCGATAGGTAACTAACCCCCACAATGACCCACAAAGGATCTAACCCACAAAGGATCGATAGGTAACTAACCCCCGGAATGACCCACAAAGGATCTGACCCACAAAGGATCGATAGGTAACTAACCCCCGCAAAGACCCACACAGGATCGGACCCACACAGGATCTGTAGGCACTGGCCCACATAGGACTGCTGAGCGCTAACCCACAAAATATCGGACCCACACGGGATCGGTAGCACTGACCCACAAAGGATCGCTGAGTGCTGTAGTCGTCGCCGTCGAATCCACTGAGGATCTCTGTATAGTCGTCGTCGTCACAGTAGCAGTCGCAGCCAGCTCTAGCGTTCCCGCACACAGGAAGCTCGTCCGGGAGGGTCCGCTCCACGAGCCGAGAGGCTGATACATCAACTGACACATAGTCCAGATTTTATGTATCCAAAAGTTTCGTATTGTCAACAGGAACTCAACATCGCAGACGGCGCGTCAATCGGACGCCCGGTTTGAGAGTTATTGGCGTTTTCGTCCCAGGGGCCCGATTGGTTTTTAAGGAAAAACCAACCCGAACATACTCCACCTACGTCCAAACCCCGGGCGGAGTAATCCAAAAGATCTGTCTCACTTAGAGGAACCCATCAAAGTCAACGGTACGTCAATTGGACGTCCGGAGCTCAAGATATGAGCGTTTCCGTTCCGAGGGCCCGGTTGGTTTCGTGTACGAACCAACCAGGCCGAACCGAAAGTATTAAGAAACCTTGAGTGTAGTATACCGAAACGACCGTCTCGATCCAAGGATCGCATCGCCTCTAACAGCGCATAGTTCGGAGGCACGTAGCCCAAGTTATGAGCAAAAGACCGAAAAGGTCCGAAAACGGGGGGTCTGGGCCCGGACCGACCCGGCCCAACCCCCCCTGGGTCGGCCCGAACTGGGATGACCCGACCACGGTCTGGGTCTGACCCTACTGGGCGTGACCCGGCCTGGCCGGCGCGACCCTGACCGGCCCGGCCTGGGCACGACCCGGCTGGCCGGTCTGGCGGCTCGGAGCTGGCCGAGCGGCCGCACCCAAGGAGCCGCGGCCCCCCGCGCGGGGGCCGCTCCGAGTCACCGGACGCGTCGCAAGGCCGCGTACCTTCCCCGCGGTCCCGCGCGGCCGCGGGATCGGCTCTCGCCGCCGCGGCTTCAGCCGTGGTAGGTCATCCCGGCGGCGCGCCGGGTGCCGCCGCTTCCAGGCAGCCGGCCGCTGCCGGTCGCCGCCTCCGGCTGCCGGTGGGAACTTCCGCGAACCACCGAACGCGCTCCGGTGCTCCGTTTTGACTACAGTTTGCGCCTACGGCTTTCCCGGGATCCGAACTCTGTTGCGAAGGCCTCCAATCTCCATTCTTATCCCATTTCGTAAATGATGTTAATCCACACATCAACGAAAGAACTGTGGAGTGTTGTCGGGCCGTGTTTGTTTGGCCCGCACCCTCCACGTTAGGTGATAACAACTGGGAATAATATTCAACACATGAAAAACAAAACAAGGTACAATTTTAATAAATTTAAAATTGAACTTTGATCCGGGTTATTTGTTTTAGAAGGAACAACCATGGGAATAAAAATTATTCTCAAATAAAACCCCTACCTCGTAGCTGTCATCGAACAAGAGTTCTTCGCGGAATGGACCGTCGCGGAAGAAGAGGATCGTCGCGTCGCGGAAGAGCGTCACGTCATCGCCGAAGGGCGTCACGTCGAAAATCTCCGAGGGTTAAGGAAAACACATGGATTTAATTTCACGTATTAAATCCATGTTAAGGATAAAATCCAAAAAGGAAATTTAAAAGATCCGAAATCTCCTACCTCAAGTAGTTGATGATCGGAGATTGTTGCGGGGAAGAACGTCATGGAAGAAGCGTCGTGGAAGGAGAATCTTCGGCGTCTCGTAACACGGTGTCGTTTCATCGATCTCTAAGGGTTCGGCATTCTTCGCGTTCTTCGTGTTCTTCGCGTTCTTTGCGGAGGGGAATGAAGGTACAAATTCTCCAAATCCTCTCAATAATCAACCCGTCAACAAAAAGAAAAGGTGTTGGTCTTATTTTATTATTGTGCCAACAATTTGAAAACATGTTAAGAAATGACCGATTAATTCGGTGAATTAATGGTAATGACTTAACTGTCCATTTAATAGGGGCGTTTAAGAGTTTTAGAAAACGCCCCAGTTGACTTTCCTTAAGAGGGGGGTTGCGGGTGCGTTACTTAGGGAAAAGAAACGGTGGGGCTCGTGCAGGCCCCACTTCACAAATATCCTACCAAGAGGGTAGGATATTTTGGGTTCCACCATATCCGCTTCAACTTAGCTTAATCAGATTTAAGTGGCTTTAAGTGGCATGAAGTGAAATAAAATAATGTTGTCGCACCACTTTATTTTATTTTCTTCACTTAACCCCAAAAATTAAACACCACACCCGAGAAAATGCAACTCCGGAAGAGGTGTTTCTAAGCAAGTGTCGGCGCTGCGATTCCATCAGTTCCCTCGGAATTCGATTCCGAGCACCGGTTCAAATGTTAGAAAAACCCGCTCATTCGTTCACTGAACGTACCCAAGACAAACTTTAGAAATTGATTCCGGGCACACTGGGCCTCAGAATCACGTGCCGTCAGAAACTGAGTTCTTGTAAAATTCCAAAGAAAATTAAGAAAAACATTTCCTTGAAATTTACGGGTCTTTACATCACTCCCACCTCAGGGCTTTACGTCCCCGTAAAGATACATAACAAACTAGGGAAACAAATGTGGGCACTGAGCATGCATCTGAGCTTCCCTCTCCCAAGTGCCCTCCTAGAGGTTCTCGTGCTTCCATCTGATTTGCACTAGAGGAATCGACCGTCCACGTAGGACCGGCTCCTATCGATCCTCGATCTCCACCGGAACCTCTGCAAAATTCACCCCATCATCAACATCCAGCTCCCCATGGTCAATGATGTGCGTCGGGTCATGCACGTATCTCCTCAGCTGAGATATATGGAAGACGTCGTGCACCTGGTGCAACTGAGGTGGTAGAGCCAAGTGATAAGCCACCTCACCGATCCTACTGAGGACCTGGAATGGTCCGATGAAGCGTGGAGACATCTTGCCGCCTCGGCCAAATCTCTATAATCCACGTCCAGGTGAGACAGGCAAGAAGACGTGGTCTCCATCCTCGAACTCTAGTGGCCTCCGCCTCCTATCAGCATAAGACTTCTTCCGGCTCTGAGCTATCCTCATCCGCTCCGGGATGACCTGGACCTTCTCTATCATGGCCCAGACCATCTCTGGTCCCACAAGTGTTGAATCCCCAGGGTCTATCCAGCACAACGGAGATCTGCAAGGTCTGCGGTACAACGCCTCGTATGGTGCCATCCCAATGGTGGAGTGGTAACTGTTGTTGTACGAAAACTCCACCAAGGGTAGGTGGTCCTCCCAGCTGTGACCAAATCTAGGACACATGCGCGGAGCATGTCCTCGAGAGTTTGAATGGTCCTCTCCGTCTGACCATCTGTCTGAGGGTGAAAGGCGGTGCTCAGACGTAGTTGCGTCCCGAACGCCTCCTCCAACCCCTTCCAAAGCCGGGAAGTAAAGCGAGTATCTCGATCGGAGATGATAGATGATGGCACACTGTGAAGCCGTACAATCTCCTGAATGTAGAGACGCCCCAATCACTCCACTAAGCCCTGCTCTCTGATGGGTAAGAAGTGAGCCGACTTGGTGAGTCAGTCGACAATCACCCAAATGGAGTCGTGACCTCTGGAAGTACGTGGAAGTCCAGTAACGAAGTCCATAGATATCCCATCCCACTTCCACTCCGGGACCTCCAAGGGCTGTACCAAGCCTACTGGTACCTGATGCTCTGCCTTCACCTGTTGGCAGGTGAGGCATCGAGAAACGAACTCTTCCACAACCTTCTTCATGCCCGTCCACCAGTGCTGTCGTCTGAGGTCCTGGTACATCTTCGCCACTCCAGGATGTACCACCAAAGAAGAAGTGTGAAACTCTCTCAGAACATCCTCTCATAAAGTGACTGGTACTAAGGTACGTCCTCTAAAAAGGATGTCATGCTCTGCTCCAAAGGAGAAACTATCAGGTGCTTGTCCTGAGGATATCTGTGCACGCCGCGTCTCATAGTCAGTGTCCCCATGCAGTGCCTCTCTGACCCGCTGTAGTAGTGGAGGAGAGACTGTGAGAGATTGAAGGAATGTTGTGCCATCTCTATCCATGAAGGATATCTGCAAAGCGGCTAGCTGCTCTGTCGCCTCCTTGAGTAGCTGAATGCCCGTCCTCCTGCTGAGAGCATCGGTTACCACGTTCCCCTTCCCAGTAGTATAAAATATCTCGATGTCATAGTCATAGAGGAACTCGAGCCATCACCGTTGTCTCTGGTTCAGGTCCTTCTGAGATAAGATGTACCTGAGACTCTGATGGTCAGAAAAGACTGTAAAGCGCTCACCCATCAGGTAGTATCGTCATGTCTTCAGAGCGAAGACTACTGCTGCTAACACCAAGTCGTGGGTCCTGAAAGCTCTGCTGACATCTGTCTAACCACACAAAGGGTTTCCCCTTCTTCGTCAAAGCAGAGAGTGGTGCCACAACTTTGGAGAAGTCTGGAACAAATCTCTGGTAGTATCCAGCCAGTCCCAAGAAACTCCGCACCTCCGTCACGCTCTTGGGTGGCTCCCAAGCTAGCACTACCTCGATCTTCGCAGGATCCACTGCAACTCCCACCTCAGAGATGACGTGTCCCAAGAAGTGGACCTCACGTATCCAGAACTGACACTTCGAGAGCTTTCTATAAAGCTGGTGCTCTCGGAGTGTGTCTAGTACAACCCGTAAGTGGTAGGCGTGCTCCTCCTCAGTCGTCGAGTATATCAAAATGTCGTCGATGAAGACTATGACAAATAGATCGAGGTATGGCTGAAAGATCCTGTTCATGAGGCCCATGAACACCGCTGGAGCATTGTGTATGCCGAAAGGCATAACTAAGAACTCATAGTGGCCATACCGACATCTTAAGGTTGTCTTCTGCACGTCCTCGTCCCGAACTGTGAGCTGATGATAGCCTGACCTCAGGTCTATCTTCGAGAACCACCGTGCTCCCTTGAGCTGATCGAAGAAGTCATCAATCCTCGGTAGCGGATACTTGTTTCTCACCATCACCAGGTTCAGGCGACGATAGTCGACACAAAGTCGCAAGCTCATGTCTGCCTTCTTGGTGAACAATATCGGAGAAGCCCAGGGTGAAGCACTGGGTCGGACGAATCCCTTGACCTGCAAGTACTCCAAATGTACTCGTAGCTCTCAAAGCTTAGCGGGGTCCATCTGATATGCTGGAGTCGATATCGGAGCTGTCTCAGTGTACATGTCAATATGAAAGTCTACCTCTCTGCGAGGAGGTAGCCTTGGAACATCGTCGGGAAAGACGTCCGTGTACTAATCCACCACTGTAGGAAATCTAGGACTCCGCATGTCAACTGCTCCTAGGATGAGGCTAGCCAACTGATGAGTGATGGGTTGTCCTCTCCTCTGCGGAAGTCCATCCTGTGCTGCAAAGGCTCTCTTCTCACCGGTGAAGGTGAACCTGCTCCCGTCGGTGCGTACACATCGCACCTTGCGCCTAATACAGTCAATCTGTGCATGGACAGTAGATAACCAATCCATTCCCAAGATGACGTCGTAAGGCCTCGACGCCACTACAAGAAGATCCCAACCAAAGCTCTTGCCTCCTAGAGTAAGCTCACACTGCCGGCACTAGTGCGTAATCGTCGAGTCTACTCCCGTAAGAGTCTTTAGCCGTAAGGATCGAGCCAACAGCTTTGTCGAAATATCTGAGCTCTGAACAAGGACAGCGACTATGAAAGAGTGACTCGCTCCTGTGTCTATAAGAACTACAGCAAGGGTGGAATAGAAACAGATAGTACCACGAATCATCTCGGGCGCGCCGTGGTCGTAGGCCTCCACTGCCTGGAGCTGTGCCTATATCTGCCCGCCAGCTCCCTGTGGTCGGGGTGGACCTCCTGGTGGTGGTGGTGGTAGAGCCTCAAAGCGTCGCCCATGACCTGCTGCTCGGCCAGCTCCTCTACCTCGTGCACCTCCTCCCTGCGGACCACCATGGTCGACCCTCTTCCTCTTCCTGGGTGTCCTCCCCAACCATTTGCTGCTCCTCGACATGGTGGATCGGGCAGTCATGAGCCATGTGGCTCTGCCCGCCACATGTGTAGCACTGCCTGCCTCTCGAAAGACTGGCTCCATGCTATGTGCCCTGCACTGCTGAGCCAGTGTCCTGAGGTCGTCTGCATGAGTGTTTGGCCTGCCTGGACCCCTAAGTCATCCATCGACTACCTGCCGCAGAAGACTCTGCTACGTGTCGCCCCGCGGTAGGTCTCGCCGCTAGTGTAGACTTAGCAAGAAAGCTCTCGATGAAAAGGGCTCGCTCCAGTACTCCTGCCTGAGTCGGAATGCTGAGGGAGATCAACGATGCCCTGATCTCATGTCTCAATACCTTCTCAAAGGTCCGGGACCAGAAGAATGGGTCCCGTACCATGTCTGTCGAGTTGCGCGAGAGATCGGTAAATCTCGCCAAGTACTGGGTGACCGTCAAGCTGCCCTGCCGCAGCTGAAGAAGCTCCTGGATGCGCACCGCACGGAGGGTGGCTGGGACGAACTCCGAGCGGAAGAGGCTCTCAAAGTCCGTCAATAGAAGAGATGCCTCATCGTGCACATGGAGCATCAAGATCCACTATCGTCCCGCTTCTGCGTGCAGTAGTCTCACTGCGAGGATCACCACGAGGTCTGCTGGTGTCCTCACTAACCAGAAAACTCGCACCACTACCTCCAGCCAGTCCTCGGCTGCCTTGGGGTCCATCTCCCCGTGGAACCTTGGCGGTCACTGGCGCTAGAACTCATGCAGTGCACTAAGGCGACATGCATCGTCAGCGGCTGGGGATGGAAGCATCGGTGGCTCGGCGGGTAGAGGTACCGCCGGTGCCTCAGCTATCAAAGGGCCCTGCACCGAGGCCTCGTCGCTCGGTGGAGTTTCGTCATGCTCAACTCTCGGATCCCTAGCTGGCTGCCGTCGTGGGGCCATCCTGAAAAGGAAACAGGTGCGCCCCGGTCAGAACAGTATACCTGGTGAGCTGACACAAAGTAATCACAATGAAAACTTAAAACACACATGCAATCAATGTTCTCGTGCATTATGTCAGAAATCAGAAGTCAGGGTCCTAGTGTACGGATACGTCGGCCACCGCACCAACAGTGGACTCCCTGAACTTATAAGCACACCCAATACGCTAAACACTATTGCTTCACATAGAAAAAGATCAGAGTCCCAAGTTCTGCGGTATAACCGAACTCCTCTGATACCAATTTGTCACGACCCATCCTCGGGGCCCGTGCCATGACTAACCCAAGCCCGCCTTCCATAGGCCAGGGGCTGGCGACTAGCACCAAGGCCTAAATCCCGGAAAAAATGAAGGCATTTCCTTTGTAAAGAAAACAAAAAACACCATAGAGCAAGTAGGCAGAAGTAAACACTATGTAAAATCTGAGTACTACAGTAAGTGCGGAAAAGTAAGTGGGCCAGAATACAAACCCAAACTGAAAGTAAAGTAAACAGGAAGGGGAAAAAAGAAATTGAAAAATAAAGCCTCAATGTCGAGCTGCCCACTGGAAATCCCACCTGAAGGGTGGGTACAGAATGTCTCCACTGCTCCTCGGGTCCAGCCGACCACTCCGAGTACGTCCCGCCCAGTTTTCCACCTCCAGGTACCGTCCTGCTCCGCGAGCCTCCACCACGATCAGCACTGTCCGTCGTCTGCAACCAACACAACGTAGTGCGGGCATAACCCGTGCAGGGGTGAGTATAAGCTACTCAGTAGGGACCCCGAGACCCCCTAAGGTCTCCCAAAATCCACAAAGGATAACCATAAAGGAAAGATACAATCACGAAGTAACATCCGACACTGCTTAGGTATATGCCCATACATATACCTAAGTCATCAATTCTCGTTCGGCTCTGATATCCGAGCCCAAGTACAACCCAGTCCACACAGGAAAGCAAAACGTAAATCCACACAGGATAGCACAACACAATCCACAAAGGAAATAAAAATAGGATTCAGTTCACACAGGTAAACATCTTCATATGACGATAAAGATGACCAGATATTTCCACTGATTCATCTAAGCCGTCGGACCCACAAAGGATCGATAGGTAACTAACCCCCGCAATGACCCACAAAGGATCTGACCCACAAAGGATCGATATGTAACTAAACCCCGCAATGACCCACAAAGGATCTGACCCAAAAAGGATCGATAGGTAACTAACCCCCTCAAAGACTCACACAGGATCAGACCCACACAGGATCTGTAAGCGCTGGCCCACAAAGGACCGTTGAGCGCTGACCCACACAGGATTGGACCCACACATGATCAGTAGCACTAACCCAAAAAGGATCGCTGAGTGTTGTAGTCGTCGCCGTCGAATCCACTGAGGATCTCTGTACAGTCGTCGTCATCATAGTAGCAGTCGCAGCCAGCTCTGGGGTTCCCGCACACAGCAAGCTCGTTCGGGAGGGTCTGCTCCACGCGCTGAGAGGCTGATACATAAACTGACACATAGTCCAGAGTTGATGTATCCAAAAGTTCCGTATCATCAACAGGAACTCAACGTCATAGACGACGCGTCAATCGGACGCCCGGTCTGAGAGTTATTGGATTTTTCGTCCCCGGGGCCCGGTTTGTTTTTAAGAAAAAACCAACCCGACCGTACACCACCTGCGTCCAAACCTCGGGCGGAGTAATCCAAAAGATCCGTCTTACTTAGAGGAATCCATCAAAGCCGATGGTACGTCAATCGGACGTCCGGAGCTCAAGATATGAGCGTTTCCGCTCCGAGGGCCCGGTTGGTTTCGTGGACGAACCAACCCGGCCGAACCCAAAAGTATTTTGAAACCTTGGGTGTAGTATACCGAAATGACCGTCTCGATCCAAGGATCGCATCGCCGCTGACGGCGCGTCGTTCGGAGGCTCGTAGCTCAAGTTATGAGCAAAAGACCTAAAAGGTCCGAAAACGAGGGGTCTGGGCCCGGACCGACCCGGCCGAGCGCGACGCGGCCCGGCCCGGCCTGGGCGCGACCCGGCTGGCCGGTCTTGCGGCTCGGCGCTGGCCGAGCGGCCGCCCCCAAGGATCCGCGGCCCCCCGCGCGCGGGCCGCTCCGTGTCACCGGACGCGGCGCACGGCCGCATCCCTTCCCCGCGGTCCCACGCGGCCGTGAGACCAGCTCTCGCCGCTGCGGCGGGTCTTCTCAGCGGCGTGCCGGGCGCCGCCGCTTCCTGGCGGCCTGCCGTTGCCGGCCGCCGGCGGGAACTTCCACGGACCACCGGATGCGCTCCGGTGGTCCGTTTTGCCTGCGGTTTGTGCCTACGGCATTCTCGGGATCCGAACTCTGCTGCGAAGGCCTCCAATCACAATTTTGATCCCATTTCGTAAACGCCGTTAATCCACGCATCAACAAAAAAAACTACGGAGGGTTGTCGGGCCGTGTTTGTTTGGCCCGCACCATCTGTGTTAGGTGATAACAACTGGGAATAATATTCAACACATGAAAAAAAACAAGCCGCAATTTTAATAAATTTAAAATGGAACTTTGATCTGGGTTCTTTGTTTTATAAGGAACAACCATGGGAATAAAAATTATTCTCAAATAAAACCCCTACCTCGTAGCTGTCGTCGTACGAGAGTTCTTCGCGGAATTGACTGTCACGGAAGAAGAAGATCGTCGCGTCGTGGAAGGGAGTCGCGTCATCACGGAAGGGTGTCGCGTCGACGATCTCCGAGGGTTAAGGAAAACACACGGATTTAATTTCACATATTAAATCCATGTTAAGGATAAAATCCACAAAGGAAATTTAAAAGATCCTAAATCTCCTACCTCAAGCAATTGATGATCGAAGATTTTTGCGGGGAAGAACGTCGTAGAAGAAGCGTCGTGGAAAGAGAATCGTTGGCGTCTCAGAACACGGCGTTGCGTGGTCGATCTCCGAGGGTTTGGCATTCTTCGCATTCTTCGCGTTCTTCGCGTTCTTCGCGTTTTTCGCGGAGGGGAATGAAGGTACAGATTCTCCAAATCCTCTATACAATCAACCCATTAACAAAAAGAAAAGGTGTTGGTATTATTTTATTATTATGCCAACAGTTTGAAAACATGTTAAGAAACAAACCATTAATTCGGTGAATTAATAGTAACGACTTAACTGTCCATTTAATAGGAGTGTTTAAGAGTTTTAGAAAATGCTCCAGTTGACTTTCATTAAGAGGGGGGTTGCAGGTGCGTTACATAGGGAAAAGAAATGGTGGGGCTCGTGCGGGCCCCACCTCACAAATATCCTACCAAGAGGGTAGGATATTTTGGGTTCCACCCTATCCGCTTCAACTTAGCTTAAGCATCATTAAGTGGCTTTAAGTGGCTTTAAGTGAAATAAAATAAAGTTGTCGCACCACTTTATTTTATTTTCTTCACTTAACCCCAAAAATTAAAAACCACACCTGAGAAAACACAACTCCAGAAGAGGCATTTCCAAGCATGTACCGGCGTTGCGATTCCATCGGTGCCCTCAGAATTCGATTCTGAGCACCAGTTCAAAAGTTAGAAAAACCCGCTCGTTCGTTCATTGAACGTACCCAAGCCAATATTCGGAAATTGATTCCCGGCACACCGGGCCTCAGAATCACGTGCCGTCAGAAACTGCATTAATGTAAAATTCAAGACAAAATTAAGAAAAAAATTTCCTTGAAATTTATGGGTCTTTACATGAATGGTATAGGTGGATTGAGATATTTTCCCATAAGATCAACCAATATGGGGTGATGATCAGAATTGATTCCAAAAAAGGCTGTGTATGAAATGGATTCCCAAGAGTCTAAATGGGATTCATTGAAAAAGGCCCTATCAGTCATACTTAAAACATACCTGGTCAAAAACTTCCAATAAAAAGTATATTTTGAGCCAACCAAATTCACCTCAATCAGCCCATTTTGATAAATACATTCATTGAATTATTTGAGAACAATAGAATTATTAATAGTTCTCATATTATTATCAGAATTCATGATAGAGTTTAAATCCCCAAGAATGAGCTAGGGGATAGTAGTAATAGAGTTAATGGACCAGATACCCATCCAAAAACTCCTACAATCCGGATAATAAATATGGGCATAAATGAATGAAAGAAGATGATGAGATCAAAGGTGATTGAAGGCACATGTGACATGCTGATCACTATTATCAACTAGAGAAATGTTAGATAAGGAACAACGAGACAAGACCCATATTCTTTTAACATCGTACAATGACTTATTTGATTTAATAAAATGAAATACCAAATTATCTAAGATAGAAATATTGGGAGGAAAAATACTCTTGGGTTCTGACAGCCCTATAAGAATAGATATGTGATTTTGGATGAAGAGAAATAGGGACCTCATGGTTTCATGGTAGGAAAGTCCTTGGCAGTTCCAAAATATAATCTTCATTTGAATTTGATGTCGGTGTTGGATCCCCCTTTTTTCCCCATCTAATTTTTTCTTAACAGATTTAGTGGGCTGGCCAACCCTTCTTTTAGTGAAAGGGTCTCCCTTAGGAAGATCATTTATGTCTGAGATGATAGTATTATCAGATCTAGGATTGATATCCATATAATTACCAATATTACATGATGCCAAACCCTGATTAGGAGCAATAATACATGAAACAAATAAAAATGTTTCATCTTTTGGGTTAAGACGAAAACATAAATATCTATCAATATAGTAGCATGATCTTCTCCACTGCTAGATTTCAAAATAGACCAGTCAATGCCTGTGGTAGTCCCTGTATCATAGAGTATATGAGGGTTCACATTTTGTTTAATCTATTTGGAGATAGAGGAAATATTGTCCAGTTCATGTGTGGGGACCCAAAGGTAGAACATCGTGCCTTGAAAACTATACTAGCAAGATGTTTTGAAGCCAAGGATGTTGTAGAAGAAGAATAATCCATTTTATGAGTAAGAATACATCAAGTAAAACTTGGCACCATTTGGTCTGTATCAGTCAAAATTATTGGTTCTAGGGATGCTAAGAAAGAAACATTCCGCATTTGATGAGGAGAGGAATCTAAGGCATTTTTGGGTGCCCTATAGGATGCATCAGAGTCATTATGTAAATAATGAACCAACTCCATTATATATTTTTCATGCTCATACATGATGGTAGTGTCATCCATTTCCATTTTCATATGGAGAACCAGATTATAAATCTCACTTGAGAAGGATATACTCAGATTATGCACCTTAAGGTCATCTCCCCCTATTTTGATCATATCATAACTGAACCTGATAGGAGGACTAGGTAATTTTTCAATCTTTCCTTGTTCCACTTCTTCAGGTATGTCGACCCATTACTTTTTCAAGGGGACGATAATTGTAGATGATCCACCTTTTGTATCCCTCTATTTCTCCAAAACTATCTTTTTATGCTTTTTATTATGATTCAATTCCTTCCACTCTGTACCTTTGGGTACCACATTCATCTTTTATTGGAGCAATCTACAGTTGACAACTGAATGACCAAAAATTTTATATACATCATAAATGTGAGGAACCCATTAATTTTCTATATTTGAATCATATTTTTTATCATTATCACGAAAGGTGATGCTCTCTTTCTTATTTACATCCATGTTTACATCAACCAACATTTTGGAAGAATACCCCATAGTCTCCATCTAGGGTCTTCTGATCCATTATGATAGGAGTTCCAATGCAAGAAGCGAGGTAATTGAGGATCTAGGGATGCCAATACATCCAATTAAAACCATGTAATATTACCCAAATATGAGAATGGTTTGTTTCAGGTTGAGTGGATTAAAATTAATGTTACGTTTAAATATTCTTCGGGTTCTAAGTTTGATGTTCAGGTTACTGATATTCTAGGCCCTGTTGAAAGAATCCCTTTATTGTAGAATTATATTAAATAATTCCCTCCTGATGGGAATTGATCTCTAGTTTTAAAACCCCTAGCAATGAGAGATCCTATTTTTAAGATCCACATAAGACCGGGGTTTTTATCATTTGGAATAAATAATGTGGCCCATGACTGAGATTTTCAAATTTCAATTCTTTGTTTCAATGCCACTAGATCTACAGTCACAATGAATCCCCCATTTTCATGTCTACTAATATTAGATGTTCTGGATATACCTACCTTGTTTGAATCCATAAAACCAGAAAGAGCCCTAGAAAAAGAAACAACCATCTTTTGGTAGATCGAAGGATTAAGGGATTCTAAGAGTGATCCTTTAGTCTGTGACATGGGGCTTTTATCCTTGAAATAATGTTCCCAATTAGGAATAAATGATTCCATGGGTAAACCCATGGATGTTACTTAAAGAAGTGGTAATTTTCTTCAACAAGCACTTTTATTTTTTTTTCTTCACCCACCCACCAATTTTTATTAAACTATGTAGATATGATAACCTCAGTATTTTCCATATACTAAGATATTATTTTGTTATGTTCATGACCTAAATTAACCCCCCCCCCCATTCCCTCAAATGGGAAATGATACCATTTCTCATATATATGGAGGACTACCACCTCATGAACTGATGTGACATGATCTCCATCAACACCTCTCACGGTTGGGTATGGTAATGGATACACTATATATTTATATATATAAACACATTTATATGATATTTTTTAGCATAACTATACTTCTATAAATAAATTATCACATATAACATTTTTTAATTTCCTTTCCATATAGAATACGATAACTTCATTCATGTGTACTGTAAACTACTACCTTAGGAAGCGATGTGATATGTCTTCAATTAAATTTTAAATTTATAGAAATAGGGATAAAATAAGACATTATATATTATATATATTACATATATATGATTATATAAAGTAATATATATTTAGCTTTATATTTCCTCATTCGTTGAGAAAACAGAATCAACATTCATTCGTAAGTACGACCTACAATCTCCATGAATGGTGTATTTATATATATATATATAAATAAGATTTATGAATTACACTAAATAAATATATTCCGAATATATATTATATTATTGAACCATGATTAAATTAATAGGATAAAAAATAAAAAATAAAACATACATGAAAACAAAGCGATTCTTTCTCACAATGTGACTTTAACATGGAATTATTAATAAATGGATAATAAAATGACATAAGTATTTCATATATGGTTTGATATATATAATTATATATCTATAATATATGTTCTATTAACTTATATTTGTTATAATATAATTTTGTTTGTGTATGAAGTACGTTGAGACTTAAGGTAAGATATTTTTATCTCAATTTCCCTACATTGATAAATTTGTTAGATGATGAACCTATCTTCATTTATGAGGCATTTATACAGACAATTTGGCTTGTTATATCTGGAATATATTTTTATGATATTTAATGTTTTATTTTATTTTAATATTTAATGGTACTTATGATTAAAAGGATACCAATGTGGTAAATATTTTATGTTACAGTCTCATTGATTATCAAGATTATTTATGTTTATGATTCCGATGATGAAATATTATGATCCATATATCAAGAAACTCCTGAAATTTATTATTATTATTTTATTTCATATGAATACATGTTTTCCATTAATTTTCATTTCCTTATGTACTATAGAGATAAAAATAATATTTTTAAGGAAAATCATCCTTCTTTATTTCTTTGTACAAACACCATTTTTCTTCCCAAACATAATATTCTAAAAAGAATTCATAAATGTTTTTAACGTACTATAAATGATTTATTAAAGATATTTTTACCCATGTTATACTTTTTTAAAAATGTTTTCAAATAAATCTACAATTTATTTTCCAAATCAAGTCCCATTTTTCTTTTACCGAAAATGTTAACAGAATAAATATTTTAATGTATATGACATAAAAATAATTTCCTGAAAACATGAACATAATTTTAATTGAATATTTTTTTACATAATTTAAAGTTTTTTTTAAGATAACTTTTACCACAATATTTTATGAATTTTAATTTTTGAAAATTATATTTTTAATGAACGGTTAATTTCCTTAAGATATGTTTCATGCGATTTTTCTTTCAAAATAAATTTCAATAAATGAGGCCATACTTTGATGTTACTTAATATTTTCTGGGGATATAATCAAATTATTCCATATTTATTATTTATTTGAAAGTATTATGTTTATGATGATGATATTTTTGTGAAACCATTTTCTTTTCCACAGTTTATACCATGATAATATTCTTATGAAATCAACTTATTTCTTCATGGGTAATTCTTTGATGAAATTATGAAATGATTATGAAAGATCTTTATTTTACAATGGTTATTTTATGATGATGTTTTTTGGAAAGCCATTCCTTTTAATGGGTTCTTATATGATTAATTTTTATGATCTTTTGGAACACCTATGTATTTTTTTCATTATTTGAAGGTGGTTACATTATAAACAAGATTGGTTGGACCTATATATCCCTCCAATGTATTAAGTAAATATTCTTATCTCATGATATAAGTAAGACCAGAATGGGAGAGTTAATATAGTTCAATAAGGGATTTTTTTCACATTCACATTATTATAATTGATCCTTAACTACTATGATTGTTTGTGGAGTGAACCCATTACAATATGATAGTCTTTAAAATGATCCTTCTAATATTTAAATGATTTTATATTGTTATGTGTATGCTAAATTACCTAAATTATTCCACTGGTACGCTCTAATGGATCATGTAATTTGAATCCCCTATAAATCATGTCTTATGAATAGATACTCTTAATTTTAGGACCCAATATTATGATCTTTGATATATAGTGAATGGTTATGAAATGGTATGATCAGGTCACTACTAAAAATTTATCTTTTAACAGCACTTGGATTTATCAACACTAGCTAAAAGCGATGATAAAGGACCCTTTTATTATTTCTAGAAAAAATAGTGATAAAGGGTGCTTTAATTAGCACTAAAAAAGCACAGTTAAAGGAGATGTCTTTATCAATGCTAAAAAAAGAACAAATAAATGCCCCTTTTTCAATAACAATAAAAGATCACTGATAAATTGGGGGCCCTTTATCAGTACTAATAAAAAAGATTATAAAGACCCCCTTTATTTTTACTTTTCTACTAGTGCTAATAAATGGTATATTTTATAAAATAATATTTTATTTCATTAAAAATAATATATAAATTGATATAAATATAATATATATTGTTTAAATATGTTTTAGAAAAGGATAAAAAGGAATTTATGATTAATATATAAAAGATTTAGTGAAAATAGATTATAAAATAATAATAAAAATTTAATTATAAATTTGCTAATTAATATAGAGTAGTGGTCATTTAATAATAGATGGATGAAAAAAATTAAATTAATTAATTAATGATCTTTGAAAATTTGAAAACATGACTTGAACATCAAAACACCCTATCTTTTGATCTGAGTGTCTGTTTGGTCTCTACCATATATCAAAACAAATACAACAATGAGCTCTATTCATTGGTCACCTAGAGGAATCCCTAGTCACAATTTTCAAGGCCAAAAGGCCAAGAAGGCCCCAAAAATAGATTTCGTTTTCAGGTAACCCCAAATTTTTAACAGTCGATGGAACATTAGCCTCTTTTATGTGGGTATTTTTCCCTTTTTAAATGGGGATTATGTTTATTTTTAGGCATTAAATCCATATTGATACTCATTTATGGAAATTTTATCTTTTTTCATAATGTAGTTTATTTATATTTAAATATATGCAATTTTTATTTTTATTTATAATTAATCACATTTATAAATACATATATACATATATTTAGGTAAAAATTTATTTTTAGAAATATAAAATTAATATTTATTATTCATTTTATTTAAAGTAAAAAAATTATACCTTTTATTTACCTTATAAAAATTCCTTAATATATGTGTATTAATAATCAGATATATGTTTGTATTATATTCTAGTATAAGTAAATGAATATTTGTATATAATATATATAAATATATATATATATATATATATCACATTGATAAAAATATATTTTATAAATGTATTTAAACATAATTGAATATATATTTTAATAAAAAAAATTATAGTAAATATATATATATAAATAAATACAACTATCAAAAAAGATATAATAAAAAATCTTGTGGAGTGGTAAAGGCATTCAAATCCTATATGGGAAGTCCAAGGTTTGAACCTTGGAGTGTGTAGGAGGGATGAAATTTTCTAAAGTCCTGTTAAAGGGTGGTGAAGGAACTATTAAATGTGGGAATATGAGTGGCTGAATATTGCTGATATGGGGGTGAGAACAGATAAATGGGTGGCATGGAGAGTACTGAAAAAAATAATTTTCCCCTCTTTAATAGTGAGAAAAAAATCAATGTTAAATACTCCTTTTTTAGTGCTTTCAAAAAGTACGAATAAAGGACTACTTTTCCTGAATGGCCCGAAGGCCTTCATTTTTATTGATTTTTTATAACCCCCCTTTCAAGGGATGAGGGGGAAACCTTACAAGGCCTATAGGCTAAGAGATTACATGTTCCGTAGGCTTAGAAGATTACATGACCTGAAGGTCTTAGGGAATTCAACCAGACTATCTCCAAGGAACTACCCCTCCCCAGCATCTATATCATGATAGTAGCTCTCCACCTTCACTTGTACATATAGCTAGGCTTCCCATGAAAGAATAGGATTTTCCCGATGGCATAGACATACCCTCTCATTATGAAAAATCCATTTGGTTCTGCTTTGTTGAGTGCACCTGCTCTGAATCCTCTTTTGGGGTTGCTCCTTTTTGTAGTGTGTCGGGGGCAACTACTTCTGTCCAAAAAGCCTTGGTGAGGCCCAAAGGCCTTAAAGGTGGCCCGAATGTCCTATTGACCCGAAGGCCAGGGTGGCCCAAAAGCCTTAAGGACTCCAAGCCCAAACCAGTGGCCCACAGTGAATAGTTCTAATTGCTACAGTACCGAACATTACCTACTACGGTGTCTGCTATAGACCCACACAGTGTATAGTTCTACTATAGTACCTGTACAGTGTACAGATCTACTATAGTACCGCACATTGTGCAGTTTTCTATAGTACTACTACAATACCTACTACAGTACTACTACAGTACCCCCCGGAAATATACCTCTACAGTACACCTACTTGATCAGTGATTTTTTATTGTTGTTAAAAGGTTCCTTTATTAGTAATTTTTTCAAGGGACGATAAAGGTTGAGTTTTAATAGCTCCATTATAGATATCTCTTTACAGGATATATTAAAGATAAAACTATAAATATTAAAAGTGTGTTTTTTAGTATTGCGATCTCATTTCCTTCTACTCATGTGATGTTTACATATCTCCATTACTTTTATTTACTAAGAATTTGAGATAACCCTTTCTTATGTTTCCTTTCCTCCAGTTATAATGAAATGTATTATGTATTATTTTTCTAAAAAGTGTTCTAGTTATAAAAAAATTAGTGGGTGGTAATGTAGTTCACCTATAAACCATATGTTTATGTTTTTATATATTAAGGGCACTGTAACTTTAAAATCTGCAGGAGTGCATTTATGTAATGTATTAAATGTTCATCAAAAAATTATGTAATATATATTTATGAAAATCTGAGGTCATTATATCTAGTCTCCATTTTTTAAATAAAACCAAACTATTTTGGGAAGAATAGAGGGTGAGACAATCTTTATAGGTTTTTTTCTATATGGAATTTCTTACCGTGAATGGTTCAATCACCTTATGAAGGTCATACGTTTATAAATCACTAAAAAATGCAGCACCGAAGTCTAAAAAACTAGGGATTAATTAAAATCATAGAATTTATGATCACATCATTAGTTTTTAGAGACATAATCCAGGAATATGACTCATTATTAATTGATTTAATGAAAAATTGGCTCACATTGTGAATTTCACCTTGCAAACTAGCCGTATTGAAGCCAAAAACATATAGTCAAGTCGAAAACATAACTCTCACATCGTAAACTTCCATTACCATCTTGAATTCCTTTAATTATATTATGTATACCAAAATCCATCAAACCTGCTCTTGGATTCCTCTAAGTTCCATGGGAAATGAAAACATGCAAAGTGTTGGGGTAAAAGAATCCATACCCTTACAAAATCACACTTCATGAAAACATTATTAGTTTGAATTTTATTATTGTGAAATTATATTTTTTATTATTAGTAATAAATTTTAATAATATTGGATCTTAGTACTTATTAACATGTTCGTTAATCTATTTTCATTAATATCTAATTGAAATTGTAATGATGTTATAATATACGATTCACTAGATGATGAATTCCGTAATGATCACTGATTAAGTAATTTCATAACTTTATATAATTATTTTTATATAATTACATTTTTCATCAATCCATGATCCTTCCAATGTATTTTTCAAATAAATTTTTTATTACTATATATAATCAAATATTCTAGATTTTGATAATTTATTTGAAGATGTTGATATGTAACAAAAGAAGAAAATATTTTTTAGGTAGGGAAACACAAATTCTATCTTTTATATCCCATCATTAATTTTTTTTCACTTCTATAATATTATATGATTAGAAAGAAATATGTTTTGGGACATTCAAAGGTTAAATATTTTTTTCCCTTTAAATATTATGCTATAGTTGTGATATTTTTTAATTTCAATATTTTCATTATTATTTATAGGATATCTATCACTAATATTATAAAAAATACATGTTTTACTATTTATTTCCTAAGGAGACTCATGTTTTCAAATAAGGGGAGAAATATTTTCATAGTTCTATATTTAAATCATTTTTATACAATTGAAAAATGAGAGAAATGATTGATATTATATTTTTATTTTTAATTATCAAAATGGGGGATATTTTTGGGTTGATCCATAAATATATAACTTTATTTATATTTTGATAACTATAATATTATTAAATCATTCCATTTCCCAAGAGTAAAATTATTATTTTAATTGATTATGTTTTATCAAAAAATAATTTTTTGCATAAATAAATAAGAAGTTACATTAAAAATAAAACATAGATTTTTTGATTATATTACTAAAATTTTTCATAGTATATTTATTTTAATTATTTATGGTTTCGTTAGATTTTATCATTAATTTTATTATAATTTTTTTTATTATAATAAGAAATATTTTGTTCTCAATTTTGTGAAATATATCTATGTAATACATGACACATACACATGCCTTAAGATGAAACATACACCGAACATATATATGATATATGTATGTTTTATGTAGGAAAAAGGGATCAAACATTGGCATATGTAAATAAAGGAAAATTTCTTTTAAAAATTCTAAAAAATGAATTATACATAGGTTTCTTAAGGAATCATACACATGTTTAAGAAAATAACTCATATATTAAATTAATCCAAAGTATCATACATTATATTAGTGTATTGAATCATACTGAAATGAATCATATATTGATAATAGTTTGTTTTATAAAACATAGAATGTTATATGTTTTAAAATTCATTTTTATTTGATTTTATGATTTTTTATTTTACCTATTCTAATTATATTAATTTTTCCATAATTATTGTTAACTACATTTATGCTTTAAAAATTATATAATTATATAATAGAAATATTTAAATAATTATTATGTTAGATAAATCACGATCAATATTAACACTTCAATCTTTGAATGTTTTGAATTATAAATTTCAGTTGTTTAAAATATTAAGAGTTTGTCTCACCAATTTTAAAGTTTTATTTAAGGAACATTAATAATATTTATTATAGATTATTTAATATTATAATTAATGTTATATCATGTTTATATTTTACCAATTAATTATTATTTATAGATTATTGAATCTATTTAATATATAAATAATATAGTTATCATTTAAGTAAAATATTTACATTTCATGGATGTAACAATAAAATAAACACCAAAAATACCAACAATATTTAATGTACATAAAGGATCTATATATACAGTGTTCGATAAAACATGTGCTATCATAGAAAATTTCCATGTGTTCGGGATACATGGACAATATTTTATGTTATCACTTAAAAAATAGTTATTTTTTTATAAATAATATTATTATATTGATATTGTGCTTCTAATATATCACTACTCATCAAAAGTAAATATTTTATTGTTTGTCTAGTTTTGTTGATTTATAATTTTTTCTATAATATTTTATTATTTGTACTTAGTGGTTTATGCTTTTTCAAAAAAATAGATAATATGGTTAGGTTATAATAATCATAAAAAACATACGTATGGATGTTACTAGGTCTATTATATGTTAGGGGATTTGGTTTACCATTAGTCACAAAAAATAAATTTTGGTTCTTCAACTACATCAAAATTAATATTCTTGGTAGGTTCGTCTCGATAGAAATATGTCAAGACAATGTTTGTGCATCCATGTGTAAAAAATAATTTGTAAAATGTTTTGAATCCTTTTAAAATTCAGTTCACTATTTCTAGGTTATATACTCTCAAATTTATAGTTAAAAGAGTACACATAGTATAATAATGATCCAAAAAATAGTACTTTTAATTTTTAATTCCATCGTATAATTATTGTAAATCTGATGATATTCATAAAATTTATAAAATGGGGAATTAACCAAACACTTTCCCATTTTAAAGTATAATTTCCTCAGAGAAGAGTTTCCATATACTCAAAGAAAAAATTCTTAATTTTTATTATATATTTTCTATACAATGTTTAGTGAATAATTTTATTCCAATTCAGCCTCTTTCATAATTTTTTCTTCTTGAAGAACTTTGTGATAGGTTATTATCATCATTATATTGTTCTTTCCCAAGAAAATTTGATGTAATGTGTACTATATTTTAATAACTAAAACAATTAAATGTTATATTATTCTTAAATTTACATTTTAAATATTTAATGACTTCTAGGAATATAAATATATAATGTCATTGAACTCTATGATTTCATTATCATCATTTGTATACTCCTCACAAGCCTTTTTTATCTCAAACAGGTTCATATCATTTGTATATTATAAAATCCATCTCATTATATGATTTTCGTTTTCTTGTTAAGGATTATATTGTTTCCCATATCATTTAGAAATTAATATTACATAATTTTTATATTGAAAAAAATTAATATTATACCCTATATTCAAATAGTTTTGTATCATGATAAAATTAGGTGTGTACAGAATAATCCAATGCCAAACAACAAACATTATTATTCCCCAAAATTTAATGGATTATCCTCAAAACTTATAATTTTTACATGTAATCACCAAAGGAAATAAGTAAAATAATGGTTGATCTAAAATCCAAGTTAGTTGACGAATAATAAGATATGAATTTAGGACTATATTCAAAATAATACACTAGTGAGCATAATCAACAATATCATATCATAAGAAAAATATCCTCATAGTAAACTTGATGGAATAATTTAAAAGATACAAGGAATATAAAATATATATAACAATGAAATATTATATTATTTTTGAAAAATATCATAAAAATTGGGGAAAAAAATATCATCATGTTCACATATGCTATATGTTTACAAATCATATTTTCATAATAATTGAAAAATATAGAATCATGTTCGTTCATAATATAAATAACGTCCATATATATATCAAAATACCTAATGAATTAGAGGGATAAAAATTTTGATCCCACCACTCACATGATCATAAGATCATAATAATTCGTTTAATATAGAAAAGAATGAAATATCAATAATTGACAAGAACTAATCGTATAATGTGAAATGGTTTTTTATAATTATTTCGTGTAGTATATTTTGATCAATAATAATTTTAGGGTATAAAAATGAATAAGTGAAGATTTAAATTTTTACATTAAAAGGTTTAGTTATAAAAAAGTTCATATTTTAGAGACATTAGGATAATAAATATAAAAAACATTGAATTAATTTTTTCCATGAAAAAACTTTTATTAAAAATCATAAAGTTATTTCCAAACTCATCCCTAAGAAGTAGAAATAAGTGTATCTCAAAAGAAAAATTGAAAGTCATTATAAATTAATTTAAAATTTATATAGAATAATCTTATATAAAAAAGATAAATAATTGATAAAACTAAAAGTAATGTGTTGGGTTTGAGAGTCCTATTAGATTTAGAACCTTTTTGTTTTGAAATGTTTACACCTCACGTATGGTAATGTTATGATTTATAAAAAACCAATCCCAAAGTATATTAAATTATTTATTATCATTTTTAATATATTATTATCATTATAATTCATTTATTGATATTTTTTGGTTAATTATGGAATTGAATGATAATATGTTTTCATGAATCAACCAATTTTTAATTTTGTGTACTGATTTTTATCCCTTTTAATTTTAATTTTATAAAATTAATTATATAAGATAATAATAAATTAAAATACATTTATAAATACTATATATTTTTTATACTAAAAAGAATTACCCATTGAGATACATAATAAATAAACAATGTCCTTATAGGTATATGAAAACAACCTTTAAATAGATATATAAATATCAGTGTAGAGAGGTATTATATTTACTTTAAATTACGTAAAATAGTTATACCATATAAAAATATAAATAATATGTTATATAATTATAAATTTAATATTTCATGAATTTATGAAATAATTTATATTCGGAAAGTATAAAGATAAAGAGAAAAAAAATTAAATTAGAGAATAATAGGACTACATGTTTTTGGAATTTTTACTCCTCTAACATATAACTAAATACCTATGGTCAAAAGGTAATATGAAACAAGAATAAACCTATGGTTATAAGGAGACTTAGGAAGATGGGATAAGAAAACATATGGGAATTTAGAGTTTTGTTGGATGTTAATTTCAATGGGAAGAGAGAGGGAGTATTTATACATGATGAGAGTGGTATTTTAGGATTAATGTTTTTAATAAATTATATTTCTATCTATATAAAGATAGTAAATTGTAATATTTTTTACATTATGAAAAAAATTAAAAAATTAAAAAACATTATAAGAAATTTTAAACCATTTATACAAAGATTTATCAGTTTATACACAATGAATGTTAAAAATTTAAAAATAGTTTTTAGTAGAAAAATTATAAATTTTAAACATGATAAATTAATTTTTTGATTTTAAAGTATAATTTATTTTTAATAACTAGTTATTTTACTTTTTAAATAAATTTTTATCTAATATAACGGTTTTATGATTTGGAGCATCATTATTATAGAATTATTTTTTCTTTACTAAATACATTATCTAGATAACATTATATTAACTATTAACATAAAATTTATGTTTTTTATAAAATTACCAAAAAATAGAATATTTTTGGGTTATGATACTAAAATTGAAATATTTTAAACAACTTTTTTTTAAATTTTGGAAAATTTTCACATATAATAATTTCTTTTTATTTCTTGACATATGTAAAATAAACATTATTAAAGACTTTCATATACTTTATTTTTAATTTTATAATTTAAATATGTATTTTACTTCACATTAATATGTATATTTAATAATTTAATTTATTTAAAATATTATTTTAAATTTACCTGTCTATTTTAACAGTTAATTTACTATTGTAATCATTAATTTCTTTGTCATAACTATTAGTTTTACATTTTTAAAGGTCATTTTTACTGGTGTAATGGTAATATTGTTTTTATAGTGTCTTTAAAAAGAACTTCTTTTTTTCCATTAAACTGGAAGATCAATTTTATGGGGTTTTAGTTTTAATAACCATTCCCTTATCATTTATTGAGTATTGAGACAATTTCAAGACATTTACATTTAGTTTTGCAGTTTAATTTTATGAAATTCTATATTTTTTATTCTTTAATGTGATTTTTTGAATTGAGATAAATGTACAAAACATATGGATGGGTTTTTAATTTTATACATATAAAATGTTTACTTAAAAAATAATTTACCTATTTATTTTAAATATCTTACATAAAAAAACTACAAAATTTTCAGTCCATATATAAATATTATTTATCATATATACCATCTTATGAATTAAGATTTTCACATTTAAAAATAATTATATATACATAATATATTATTAATTATATAAATATATACATAATATATTATGAATTATATTTATATATATACATTTTATTATGTAATGTATATATATATGTATACATGTAGTTAACTGAAAATAATATACAGAAATGAACATATAAATTATTTAAAGAGGGGAAATCATTTTTTAACATTATGATGAATAATAATGTTAAAAACATTTCAAGATCCTTTAAAAAACAAAGAATGTTTTGAAAAAATGTTCATTTTTTGGAATATAAAAACGAAAATGGGATTTTAAAAATTCATATAAAATTGATTAGGGATTTCATTGACTAATAGAATGTATTACAATTAAATATTAAATAATTGATTAAAATCATAGGAATGAAATGTCTCTTTGGAAATTAATCTCCAATGACTTGTTCAATTTATGATATTTATTTTAAATGTTTTTATTTATAGATAAATAAATATTATAGGATTTAAAACTAATTAAAAGTGTTTATTTATTCTAAATAAAGGAGAAAAAATATTAAATGGTTGAAACCACATTTCATCCATAAGAGAGTACCATAAGTAGATATGCACATGAGTACTTCCACATTTATACATCATGTAAAGGTCATTCATCGTCTGGAATTTAAATGTTTCATGCCTTTATATCCTTTTTTATCAAGATAGGGATTTATTTTTTAGGTCTCAAAAGGTAAACCACTACGAGGTTGTGAAACCTATAACATGTATTTAATTTTGAATATATGTGGTCTTTTTCACCCCACATTAATTTTTGAAACAATTACAGTAAACCTAGGAGATTTATGAGAACCTTTAATCTATCCAAACTATCTTCTTTGATCCACTATACATTTATCATCATTTATACCCTATATATTTTATTCATATTGGGAGAATAAATTATATTCAAAACAATTACACTGTGAAATTATATTAAAGGTAGGAGGACCTTCATGCATTTCTATCCTGGCATACATACCTTTTTCTCAAAAAATGCATGTGAAGTGAACATTTTTATCATCACAATGAGACCTTATAAACACCCAATTCTTTACTATATTATTTAAAAATAAAGGGAGGTTATTCAATGATTCTATTTTAATGAAGTGTAATAATGGATTTATTATTATTTATCAAATAGTGAGTGACTATTATTGGCCAACCTTAAAAAATAAGTAACCTAAATTTTTGAATTGGCAAATGAACTAATACAGATTTCCTACTATAGTAATTTATTATTTTTATTTCCTACATTAACACACAAATATGATTGTTATTACACTATACTATTATATTTCATTTAGTAGTTATTATTTATTTAAATCAAATAAATAATTTTTATTGTTTTTAAAATAATGGATATAAATAATTGAGTATATGTTTATTAAATTAAATATTAGAATTTTTTAATGTTTTTGGGATTATTAATACATTTTTCAGCATTGTTTACAATCGGTAAGATAAAATTATTCTTGTGATATTTTTAAGTTAATTAAATTGATAACACTAGATGATAAATAAAAATATGTTTGTTTTAATTAAATATAAATAATGTAATGTGTTCATACAATGTTGTTATTAGGGGTTTTTATTGTTTATGTGAATATTAATTGTTTGTGAATATTAATTTCTTCAGGAAATATTTTTTAATTATAAGATACATTTAAAATATTAAAAGACTTATTGTGTTTTTATTGGGAACATGGTTTAGTTTCATTGTTGAGGATTTGTTTAATTATAATAAGAGTATAATATTAATTTGTTAATGATAGAATAATGAGGATGGTGTGGGAAAGTGATGGGATTGATTTTGAGGATAATTGGTCAGGTTGAGTTCCCTATTGAATTTTCTACGTATGTTTCTTATGATCCCATATATTTTAGAAATAAATATATATTTCTTGCTAAAGGAATTATTTTTTTAGTTTTCAGAATAATGGAATGGTAATTTAATGGAAAAGACAATTTTAACGATGGTTTAAATAAATCAAATGTTGATTGATTCATATTAATGGGCATGGATTAAGGAAAAGATCAAAGGGTCATAGATTTAGATATTATATTAAATAATATTCCGAAATTCATGATTGATATGAATATTAAGATTGGATAAAAATTATATATTATTAAATGGTTGGAAATTGATTAAATCCTTATTTTTTTACATTCAATAATTTTACACTTATTACCATTATAATCCTTAGTGAAAAAAGTTGGGTTGTCTTATTAGATGTTATCTATATTATTCTCCAAGGTTAGTTATTTTACTTTATTGTTGTTGTGGGCAAATATATATCATTATGCTCATTTATTTCTTATGATCCAATAAATGAGTTGGTTAGGGAGGTGGAAAACCATATTTGTCCTTGGTTTCTGGGTATTTCCAAATATATAAGCTTTCAATAATATCGATGTATTATTAATTTCTCAATACTAAATTATATCCTAAATTAATACATTGTACATCAATAGGATATAGTGGAATACAGTTATATGGTGTGTACCTAAACATGTGTTATTAGTGCTTAGTTGTTACATATATGTGTATATGGGATTGGTGGATTATGAATATATAATACTCATGTATGAAAATTTTATTTTTTCAATGAACGTAATTAAATAAGGCACTGAGTATATTTAAAAAAATATGATGGGTCAATTTATTTGTTTATGATTATGTAGATGTGAGGGTTAGTGTCTTTGATATATTTTTACAAATTTGGGTCATGGATTATGGAGTGTGTGGGAGAATAAAGAGACAACTCCTAGGTGTTTAGGGCTATTAATTCACTAGGAAAGTGAAAATGGGGTACTATATAATTCTTCATTATAATGATTCATATTATTGTGTGCTATATGGTGAGAGAGACTTGGTATTCTTAGAAAAAAAATTTAACAATTAAAGTGACAAGTGGGTTTCTTTATTTCATTAATAGGGATTTATTATTATTCTAACAAATTTGGAAAATTTGTTTTAGGTGGGATCCAAGTGATCATACTTGTATGATCATATATATATATATATATGTGTGTGTGTGTGTGTGTGTGTGTGTGTGTTTGAGTGTGTGAGAGTTTTAGTACAAAAAATGAGTGATGGTAATCAATATTGATGTTACATGCTCATTAATATTACATGAGGTATTACTAGAGTTCATGGTAATTTCTATATTGGTGGATCATGGAATATTTCATTTTGTTTTTTATTTTTCCATTCATATATTTGGATTTAAATGGTAAAAATTATTTATATAAGGGAGTTTATTGTGGGTTATTTTATATTTCAATAACATATTGAGCACAATGCCTCATATTTTAGTAATGTGTACACTTAGTTATAGTCACCGACCAATTTTGATGTATATTTTTAGGGGCATGGTTAAACATGTCTCACTATTGTCTAAGGAGGGTTATTAATGGTTCATGTAATGATAAGTTGTTATAATAGAATTTTAAAAGTGTTATGATAGAGATTTGGGATTGGAACTACTCATGTTAATATGGGTTTGTAGGAAAACCATATCAACTAGATTTGTTAGTAATGTATACAGAGGAGAAGAACTAGTAAATGTGATTTTAGCCCCCTCGTAATCTTACATAAGTACCACATGTTTACTAAATATACTAGGTAATGTGATATTTCATGCATGATGGAGGACTATTTATTAATCTTGCATCATGACTGTCTATGATTGTGATAGATATTTTTAGAGAAATTAAATTCAAAATTAAATTCAATAATTTTCACATGTATTCAATAGTTCATGTTTAATTAATCTTTAAATATTTTTTGTTTAATTTATATGTTTAGATCTTTGTTGACCCCCTCATCAGGTTCATGAGGATGATTTTCAGTAAGATGCAACAACAAATGATATCAGAGTTAAAGTCGATAAATAGGCTAATTGGGTAAATATTATTTTGAGTTTCTATCATAGATAATGAAAATGTACATGGGGCATATTTTAGATTAGAATAATTAGTCTTGTGTCATGTATATTGATATTTTATTTAGTCTAATTATTTCTTGGAGTGAGAACTAGTTTCCATTAATAGTTATTATGCTACATGGGGATGCTCAGTAGTGGGGATTTTAATTCATTAGGGTTTGGGAGGAGTTTGGAAAATCCTCAAATCTATTTGAAGACCAGTTCCAACATAAGTATCTCAATTTGACCATAAAGTAAATAAAACAAAATGATATGTTTTCCTTTATCCAGGGTATCCCTATCATAATAGAGTTCAGTATTTTTTTAAGAAAATTCATCGTTACTCTATTGATTCTCAATTTAATGAGGAGTTAGTGTGAGGCATTTTAAAGAGGAATAATGTATATGAATCCTGTGTTATGATACATCATTAATGTTTTTGAATTTAATATAGGTATTGGAAATATTTTATTATATATATATATATGATGATATATTGAACAAGAATATGAATAGATTTGATCTTTTAATACTGTTAATGGAGAAGAGATATAACTAGAGTCCATTTGTTTCCTCATCCATCAAACATTCATATTACTGGGAGTCAATTCCATAATTCTGAATGATGTTTTATAATATTCTATAGTCCATGGAAAATTTATAGTTTAATTGATGTGGTTATTTCTTATGGAGTCTGAGTCCATTGGAAGTTAGCCTCTTTAACAATTCATAATAGTCAAAAAGGCTCTGGGGGTCTACATCTGGTTCAAACATTATAGTAGTATTATTCATATAAGTAGTAATAGTATTAGAAATGTTCTTTTAACTTTAATCATTAGTGAGGAGGTGGACCAAAATAATGGAAAACTAGAAATGAACCTTATGCACATATACTAGTACCACATTGTTATGGTTGATTATATTAGTGCTAAAGCTTCCCAGGATAAGGACATGGTTAGATTCATTACTTATAGTTTCTAGTTCCAGGTTAGCAACATGTCATGCTTGGTATTATCTATTTATTTTCCCCTTGGATGCATGATTTTATTGAATCACTATCTGCACACTCCTTTGTTAATCCTTCACATGTATAGGGTTTAATACATATGGTAGAGAGGTTTTTAATTCCCTTTGTTTCAATTACACAAGTTGGTGGTCGATCTATATGTTATGGAAATGTAGAGATTATGATATGATATTAGGGGGAAAATCATATTGAAATATTTGGGATGCTTAAATATATAGTTTTACAATGATATCTTCGATATGGTCTAATTATATTAAATGTAGTATACCATTGATTTCTTATGGATATGTGTTATATACATTTATACTCATAGTGATCATGTATTGTTATTTATAGGGTGATATCATAGGATATATTAGATATATGATGATTCCTCAATTTTCTTGATGGATGAAATAATACCAGATTATGTAGAGATTTTTCTAATGGTGTCTCATAGTATTATATAAGAGTACCCTTCTGTATTACATCAAGAGGTTATGATATTAATATCATTGTGTGATATAATGTTTTAGATTAAGTAATATCTAGGTAAAATTATTATATCAATGCCTCCATATATGATTGTTTCTTGTTAATTGAAAGAGTTATAGATTCAAATAGATGATCTTTAATATAGAGGTTTTATTTTACCAAGTGTTTCACGATGAGAGATTGAATATTTTTCATAAATAAGAAGGGAGGTACACTAAAATGGTGTATTAGTAAGAATCTGTTGTGAAAAGTAAAAATGGTGAACTATAATCCTATATCACATTATGAAGACCAGATCAATCCGATAAATAGATATACCATGTTCTCAATTATAGATTTTTTTCATGATATCATTAAATATGTGTGAGGTATTCCGATATTATATAGGAAACCATCATATTTGTTTAGGGAAAATATGAGTTTGTCAAAATTAAACTTTGTGTCATCAGCACACTAACTATGTTCATCGGACTCATGAATGAAATATTTCATGAGTTCCTTGAATTATTTTTATTAGTATTTATTGGAAAAATTATGATGTATTCTAATATTGATGAATAGAATATAAAGTACTTGAGATCTGTAAAGTTTTTTCTTTAGCATCATCAAATATTTTGGAAGATAAGTGTATGTTCTGGGATTGAGAGATGTATTTTTATGCACATACATCATATTAATAAGAATTACATAAGGATCTATATGAAAAGTTTTAATTTTTTAATATAGAATCCCTTTAATAATATTATAGATTTTTGGAAGATTCCTTATCTTACAGGATATTACAAGTGATTCATGCCATAATTATAATGAATTTTTATCCTTCGATGGACAAGAAAAAAAGGAAAATTCTTTCTATGGAGTACCTATTGTCATGAGAATTTTATTTTTCATGAAGATCCTTAAATTTTTTTAAATCATCTTTTTGCCCAATATAGATATTATGTTTGAGGTTAATTTTTACCCATCTTACCTTAGGTTTGGGTTTCATTTCGATGTAACTCAGATAGGTAATCACCTATATATCTTAAGTGATACCTCCACATATATGAAACTAATTTACCCAAGAGGGTATAAATTTTTGTAGATATAGCCCTCTATTAATCCATACGAACAATAGTATGGGATATATATTCTCTCTATTTGATTTGAACTATAAAAAGTTACTATGTGTGGAATTATTATAGGATTGCGACTTAAAATTTTCTTATATATCCAAGGAATGGAATTTAATAGTTAATTTTTCTTAGTAGGAATTCCATTAAAAATATATGTTGAATTTCTTGAGATTTATTAATAATGACAAATGATCTTGTAAAATTGATCCCTGATATTATAGAAGATGATGGTATAACATGTTTATACTAGATGATTTTGCAATCATGATTGGTTTAATAAGTACAATAAACTAAATTGAGGGAGTATGATATAGAGGGTTAGTGATATTAATCTATCTATAATTATTTCTTGGATTTACAGTCTAAAGTTGAATAACATCTGTTGTTTTTTGATGGACACATTTCATATCCATAATAATAAATGTTGTAGTTCATTGTGATCTCCACATCCCACCCATGGAAATTTATACTGGTGTGGATATAATTTACAATGATTTAAAGATTAATTTATGGTTGTTTAGGTTTAATATGTCTATTTTAGAATTTCTATCGCAGTTTTTGGTTTTCTAAAATGGAAAGGTATAGAATCATGTTTTAAAATAATTTCATCAGTTATTGGATATTCCTTAATCAATGTGAGAGGACCTTTCAATGGATTTCATCAACATTTAATATCAATATTATGGTTGATATTATTCTATTTTTTTATTATAGACTATATAATGAATTCAAAAAACATAACAGGGACAAAGGAGTTGAGCATAATATATTTCTTAGTGGGGATGTATTTACAAGAGATTTTGAGGTTTCATGGGGTTACAAAGAAGATGGAAACTTATTAGTATATATATTATAACTCACAAGAATAAAGAGTTATATATTATAAAATTTTATCTAAGATATTTTTTCACTCCTTTTCATCCAATAAAAAGAATTCTTATACAGTGTGAAACATCTATACTTTAGATGATATAATGCATGTAAGAATTCAAGAATTTAGATGTTTGTGGATAATTTACCTACCCTTTTTCTTGTTTTATTATTGTAACATCAACACATTAATAATTTATATTACCACATTTAGTGACGTGTAGAACCACCATTTTGGATCTCCATTGTGGTAGACTGATTTTGTAGAGTCCTCTATGCTGAAACCGAAATTGGTGAAGAACATGACATAAAAGGTGAAGGTGCTTATGAAGTAGATGAATGTACCTCCAAATAAATATAATTCCTATTATTATAATAGTAGGAGCTATCTAGAGCATGATGATGGAGATAATGTGTTATTAAAGTTATCTAATCATCATGGAAAATAAAGGATTGGTCAAGAGTACAACACCCTAGAATATTAAAAGTTTAAATGACTAAATGTTATGACTCATGTAAATAAGGTGAAACATTATTTTTAAGATCCTACCTAAATAAAATTCATAGTAATGTGTGGTTTTCATGGAGTAGTGATCAGGACAGGTGACCTCCTAGAAAGTTTTGTGTTTGTGAAAAAAATATACTGTAAAGAAAAAGTGGTGTCCTATGAGAATATTCCTTAGTTTGATGAATAATTCAAGAACATGGGTGAGCCTAAGGTAGGGGACCACATGTATGTAAGAAAATTGGTGGTTCTTATTGGGAAATGACCTGAAAAAATTGATAAGGTGAGGTGGTTGTGATGTCAACATAGCCTAATTGTTGAATTAATGTTAGAGGAGAAACCTAGATAAAAGTGTTGGGGGATTTCTTAGGTTGAGATATATGGCCCAAAATGAAGATATTTTCTTCAAAAAGTGGTTATTTTAACACCCCCTAATATTAATGTCTTAAATGGATAAATGATATAACTCATGACAATATGATGCACCATTCTTTTTCGGATCCCACTTGATAAGAACTCCGCTGTTAAGCATGATTGGAATGGTGTAGTGATAAGGATATATAACCTTTTAGGAATTTTGATAAGGTGTGTTTGAGAAAGTTAAAAGAAAAATTGGAAGAAAACATGTTTTTATATGGGGAAACTCATTAGTCTAATGATCTATTTAGTTATCTAGTCGGTCCCCTCATTGGGGACCTAGTTTTTATAGGGAAACTTTTGGTGCTTGGAAGGTTAGGACATGTCATACATGTTATGGTGGGGTTTTAATGATATTATCAGAGCCCTATTGTTAATTTTTTTAGAATTACTTTTCAATTTTTATGGATTAACTTAATTAAAATTATTAAAAAACTCTAATGAATTAATTATTTAATTAATAGAAAAATCAAAAAAATATCTTTAAAATATTATAAGTTACATAATTTTAGATATTTAAGGTGATCCATGAATTCTATATATTAACATGAAATGATTAAGATATCATAAAATAATAGTTTCCAATTTTAATTTTTTTGATGTTTTTAATGTCAATGTAATGAATAATATTGAAACTGACAATAAAACAATTTTATGGGACTAATGTTTTATTAAATTATTTAAAAATAAAAAAATATTAAATAATTAAAAATATATAATATATGGTTGAAAATACCATACCCTAGGCATTTATAATCAATTTGGAAGTGTTTTGATTTAGAAGACTCTTAATATATTTTAATATTTTGGGATGTTCCAAAATTTCCCCTCACCTAAATTATAAATGGAAACCTCCCCCCTCACATCATTATGCCACATTTAACCATATAGATTGACCATAATCTAAAAAGTTTTCCTCTCCGATTATCTATACATATTCTAGAGATGTTGGTCTTCCTAAAAGACCAACCCAATATCACTTTTAAGGGGTTCTAAAGGAGTCGTTTAAAAGAATAGGTAATCTCTCTAACCAATAACTTTATTTTTATAATCATACTCACCTCTTATAAATCTTTAATATTCGTTATAAAATTAAAAATTAAAAATCCTAAATATTATTAAATTTTATTGTGATTATTAAAGAACCATTATAAACCCTCTTTTCTATTAAATAATAAGTGAATGTAACGCTTGTGCTTACGTACGACATACCATCTCTAAGTAGTGATACAACTCATTTTTTATCAAAAATTTTTATGGATGGGAATTATTATGGTTTTAATATTTTCAAATTATTTTTAAAACATTTCTATACATCTAGAATGATAATTTAATATGTACCTTCTTATCATCCATTCTTTTGGGAAACTATTATGTCCCTCGTGCGTATGTATGAACTACATTCTACATGGTGTGGTGTGATTCTTTTTTCAATTATATTTCACATTTCTGATAATAATGATGAATTTTGATGAATATATATGATATATATCATATAATAATAACTATAGAAATTGAAATTATTATTTATCATTCTTTCATTCCATCAATTGAAAAATGGAAACAATGTTCATGTGTACATACGACCTACCATCTCCATGAATAGTCTAATACATTTTTTACGTAAAATTTTTCTGAATTTTTAAATATAATTATATAATTAATATATGTGATTTTATACCCTAATTATCATTATTGAAATTATGGGACAATGGTCAAAATATATGAACTCAGACTACCGAACCAAAAAAATGATTGAAAAATAGAAGTCATTATCACTATAAAAAATGATTTTAATAACAATTTATTAATAAATTGTTGATAATATATTATAAATAGATCATAAATGGTAGGATTTTAGCACCCAAATCCTAGAATCTCAAATCTAGGGCATTAATTTACTACAATGGAATGATTAAATGCATCAAATTTGGAAGTACTGATCAGTTTAATAGTTTTAGAAAACTAGATTATATATATGAAACAAATTTCATATAGGGGACCAAACATGTTTTATAAAAAAAGTAAAAGCTTAGCATCCTCAAAACTTATTCAAAGGATTCCTATTTATAGCCTAGGGATAGGAAACATAATATGAGTTAGCTCAAATTCTTAGTAAGGGAAAGTAAAATGAAATTAATCACGATTCAATAAGAATAATCAATTTGGAAAGGTAAAAGAAACTAGACACACTTTCCATTTTGACAACTGGATAAGGAATAATCAATATGGAAAGTTAGATAATGGAAACAAATTCCATTTAATAAATAATATAATAATGTAACATAAACATGTATATTCTTACTAATGGAATAATCAAATTGAATAACAATAATAAAATTCATAATGATGGAATTAATAATGATAGATATACAAAAAATTACATCACGACTACTTGAAAAGAATCTAACACTGTCAAGGCTTCATGCCAAGAATCAAATATTGTCAAGGATTTATGCAAATAATATTACATTGTTGAGGCTTTATGCTATGAATATAATAGTGTAAAGGATTTATGGAATGTATATTATACCATCGAGACTTCATTCCATGAATATATCCCTGGTAAGGCTTCATTCCACGAATCTAATACTGTCAAGTATTTGTGTAATGAATCTAACACTTTCAAGGCTTCACGCTAAAAATCTAACACTATAAAAGGTAACACCATATGTAAAAATGGTATATAGTTTATGAAATAATCATAAATATGATAAATGTTATGGATATTTTATAGAAATTTAATTCCCCAAAAAATTGATTTCAATAAGTTGATTGTTTCATGAGAATAAAAACTATCACAAAAGGAAGTGAGATTTCAATGACAACTTTTATCACTTGGATAATTTTCTAATAAAACCCCTTAGATTATATAATTCAAAGAGAAACATAAAATACAATGAATAAGGAATTAATCATGATATACAATTTAAAAAGGACACTATATAAACCACATATAAGTTAATTGGTGTATAAATAATAAATAAGTCTTAATGGAATGAAAATTGAGATGAAACCCCTTATCATTTGGAAACTTTTGGATTTATAAGACCCATGAAAGGAATAAAATAAAATGAAACATTAAATAAAATGAAGATAAATTTATTCATGATATGAAATAAAATAGAGGTAGTATATAATAGATAAAAAAGAAAGAAGTGGTGAAATGGTGTATACCTCACAGAAAGAAAAGAGAGATTAGAATCTATTACTACTTTGTATTTTTTGAATTATGATCCCCATTAAAGAAATATCCTCAAATGAAACTATAAATACCGTGAAGATAAAAAAATTCATGATATAATAAATCAAAATAGATAGTAGATACACCCAAAAAATTAATGAATTGGTGAATATGACATTGATCTCCCAGATAAAAAAAACTAAGATGAAGATCCCTTAACACGAGTTTGACTTGTAATGTGAGTCTTTATCTTCCTCTTTTTTTGGGTAACTCCATTTAGTTTTCCCAAAGGGATTCCTTGGTTTTATTTATGTATAAGGTGAGTCTTATAGAATAATGGGATGGATGTTGGGATACCATTTAGATAGATTTTGGTTGAGCCAATGTGTTTTGATAGATGTGATGAAGTGGGAGGTGTGAGTATCATTTTACAGTGGAGGGGGAGTGACATTATTGTAAATATAAAATGGTAAGAACTATTAGGAGTTCTAACTTAACTATTGTGCCAAAAACATTGAAAAATAATAGAGAAAAGTGAATGTATGGTCTATCCAGACCTCCACCACACAAAAATAAATGAATTTTCAAAATTTTGTTCTTTAGCTTCTATGTTTCCCAAATTTTATCATTTTAGTTTTTATTAAAGTTAATATTTTTCGAACCTAATTAATTTTACTATTAAAAATAAATTAATGAGAGCTTTATTAGAAAATATATACCTATAGATTTATAAACATGATATCTAATTTACATAACATAAATCCCATGTGTGTTGGAAATTAATTTTAAAACAAAACCATGTAATATGAAAAAATATAGCTTTAACCCGCACCATACTAGCAATGTTTTTACTATCTATTGTTAAATATGTTAATTATAAAAGATTAATTGGTCTATTAATATACCATACTTGATATTTATTATAACTTCTAATTCACATGGAAGAATATATTATTTTTATTAATTTTAAATCATTTAATAATATATTAATAGTTGTAAAATAACATTAAAGTAAATTTTGAAATTATTTATTTAATTTTAATTAAAAAATATCAAAAAATTATTTTAATTAACCAATATTAAACTAAAATCTATGTATCATGACATATTTATCTATAAAAATATCAGGACACCATAATTCATTAAATTTACATTAATTTTAATGTTTTTATCATCAATTGTTTTATTGAATTATTAACTAAATAATCCAAGCATTAGGGTTTGTTTAGAATATTATTTAATTATATCATATAAAAAATAATGTTAAATTATAATGATAAATAAAATCATTTATAATTCAATATAATTTTTATAACCGAAACTATGTTCCTTCTTCCATACTCAAAATCTTTATAAAATTTTATGGTAAGAATGGTTTTTTTACATAACTTATTATATAGGTCACTTCATGAAAATGTGGCACACTAACTCATATAAATATAACCAATAGAGTTTATGGTCAAAATATGGGAATCCAATGGTTTTTTAACAAGTTTCTAGGTCATTTTGGCCCTTAGTTTTAAGGTTCAATCCTTGTTTTATGTATAATTTTACCTTAATCACTGTAATTAATTTTAATTACTTCACTTATTTTTTTTGTCAAAAATTAACTTAATATTATTAGACAAAAATTATTATAAATATTATATAATTTTACAAATATATTTCCAAATTCAATTTTATAAAGTGGAAAAATTGAGCTTAAATCTAATCTAGTAGAAGTAATTAAAAATTGGCGTTTTAAAGTGAAAATGTTCAAAAGTTCATTATGTCATTATATCTAAATTAAATATAAAAATGGTTCAAATGAACTAAATTAAAATAATAAATTTATAATTTCATTTTTTTTATATAAAAAAAATTGAAATATAATTTAACAATAATAAATATTTAGATGAAAATGAAGTTTTTACTAAAATGAAGCTTTTTTTCACTATTCATGAAAATTGATCTTCTTAGAAAATACCAAAAAAATCATCCAAAGATAATTTTGACATTAAAAATCAAGCAATGAAGATTATTTTTTTTAAAAAATTTATAAGTGTCAAAATTGAGTTTTAAAATAGGCGTAACACTAAAAGGTTGTAAAACTCAGTGTTGTTTGTAAGACAAGGTAACTCAGTGTTGCGTATAGTGTATGCTTAACAAGGTGTTACACATAATGAAACTTAGAAAAACAATAAAATTTATTCTAAAATTAAAATATTTGAATGTATTGGGGTGTTACATTCTCCCCTCTTTAATTAAATAGTGTGCTCATAATTTATACCTAATCTTGTTAATCTCGGTTTTTATATTAAAAATTATTATTGTTGAAAAAACCAACATCATAAATAAGGTCAATAACACATTTTCTTAATAATAAGGAAATGAAATTGTAATGATACCTCAAAAATCAGGGTATTGAATAAGATAAAATTAGTGAAAACATGGATATGGAAGAAAATTCAAAATATCAAGTTCCAATGAGAGTGATAGAGAACATGTTCCACTGAAAGATGATTACCACAAGGACATAAACCACACTTATAAAAAAGGACATTGATATCATAAAAATGATGAAAATATGAAAATATTTTTGTTTCAGGACCCTTTTCATAGAGTTGAGTAATTATTTCTAACTATAAGAATATGAAGATACATAATTACATGATATATTTTTAATTCATAAATCTAATATTATCTATGGTTATTTCTTGAAAATTCTCTAATTCATCTATTAGAATAGGTTGCATCATATGGTTATCTAAAACATCAATCTCTAAAATAGTTTATAAAATCATTTCATAAATGGTTAACTTTATAAACGTTCTAAGTATTATGATCCAAAACATTAGAATATATTCCAAGGTAGTAAGTAGTATATAATTTTCATTATCCAAAACATCATTGTCTCATCATTAGGAACATATTAAGGTTTATCTTTACATCAAAAGTGTGTTTTCCAAATATTTCAACTTGTAACTGAAAAATTTTTCTTGGTTATTGGTACCATTCAACATACACTTTAAAATCCATAATGTAAATGTACATAAATAAAAATCAAATATATTTCATAATTCATATAAGTAACACATAATTGATAAAAAACTCAAATGAAATAATTATGTATTTAAAACATAAGCACAATAATAATTCCTCTTTATTTATGGTAGTAACATATTCTTCAGCATGATTAATTATCCTTTTTTAGAGTATATTATGTTGACACTTGAGAAATTGATTTCTATAATGTCCCTTATCCTTATAATTGAATCATTGTTCTTTGGAAAAAAAATTTATCCTTGCAATCCCAAGAACACTGAATGTTATTTCTACACTTGTAACAATATCACATTCCATTTATGAAATTACTAGGGATCTTTTTTTATACAAATATTACATGTGAAAAAAATAATCCTTTCCCTTATTCCCTTTATCCATATTTTTCTATGATATCTTCTTGTTCTGATGATTCCTCTAAGAAAATTACTTATATAATTATTTCTCTTTATCTTTAACACCTCATACTATGTACTCATATAATGAGAATTATAGGTTGACTATTTTCCTTAGAAATATTTTCTTAAGAATATAAAATATATGATCCTTATTAATCTTTGGATCATGTGTATTGGTAATGTTCACATTTCTTCTACTAGGTACCATTTATAAATGATGACATGTACTATGTGAGATCATACTATAATGTATAATCCCAAAACAAGTGAAATAATAAAAATAAATTGAATCATTTATGTGTATATAATCTCCTAACCATAAACATGGTTTCTTCTGGATTTTCTTATATACATATCTTAAAAGTATAACTTCTTGTTATATTTCCTAATATATGTTTTTATAAATCTTATTTTCATGGTTTCTACTAAACCTCCCTCTGATACCAACGATAACACCATAACCAAAAAATCCCAGAGTCGGTGCATTACTTTATTACATTACTATGATTATAAATAATAAAATCCCAAATGACCTATCATATTAGTAGTTTTGAAAACTATATTATATACATGAAACCCATTTAAAATTTCGGATAAAAAATATTTCATAAAAAAAGTGAAATTTTATCATCATTGAAACTCATTGAAATGATTTCTCTTCAAATCCTAGAAAGAGGAAACACAATAAGGGTAAGATCAAATGATCAGTATGTGTATATACAATGGAAGTAATCATTAATCAAATAATAATAATTAATATGGAATGGTAAAATAAACGGGGCATAGTTTTAATTTAAACAACTAGATAAGGAATAATCAATATGGTATGGTAGAGAACTAAAACACATTCAATTTAATAAATATTCTGAGAATAAAAATTATAAATGGATATTATGAATAATAGAATTATGACATGGAATAACTATAATTGGATTAATCATTATGGAATGCGTAATGTTTATTATATAAAACACACTGTTGAGGTTTCAGACCAAGAATCTAATACTGTCAAGGATTCATGAAAACAACCTAATACTATCAAGCATTAATGCCAAACATCATATAATATCAAGGATTCATGGCATGAATCTAATACTACCAAGGGTTCCTGACAATAATATAAAAAATACGAAGGCTTCATGCTGATAATCAAATAATTTCAAGGCTTCATGCTAAGAATCTAACACAATAATGGATTCACGACCAGAATATAATACTATCCAGGATTTATGCTAAAAATCTACAACTATTAAAGTGAATACCATATTTAAAAATAATATATGGTTTAGGAAATTATCATACCAATTATAAATGATATAAAAATTTCATTGAAATTTAATTTCTGAAAAATATTTAATGCAATAATGTGATTGATTCAAGAGAAAGTTAACAATCACAAATAGTAGTGAGATTTAAATGATAACTTTTACCACTTGGGTAATTTTTAAAATATAACCCCATGGATGAGATAATTAAAATTTAAATACAAAATATCATGAATAATGAATGAATCATGATATTAAACGTTAATGTTATAGTAAATACACCCCATATATGTGAAGTGGTGAATAAAAAATAAATAATTCTCAATGGAATGAAAATTGGGATGAAACCCCTTACCACTTTGTTACTTTGGTATTTATAATCCCCAATAATTAAATAAACTAAAATAAAACATTAAATTACATTATGATAAAGTTATTAATGATATTAAATACAATAGTGGAATTATACACACATCCAAAAATTAATAAGTGGTATGAATGTTGTATGCATCTTCAAAAGAAAAGTGATACAAGAATCTCTTACTACTTGGTATCTTTTGAATTATAATCCCCCTGAATGTCCTAAAATAAAAGTAAAATATAAATTATATAATGATATTAAATATAAAATGCATTAGTAGATACAAAAAACAAAATATGTAGGTAGTTAGTATGAAATTTATCTCACTTATGTAGAAAGTTAGAAGGAAAGCCCTTACATTGAGTCAGGCATGTCATGTGTGTCTTTATCTTCATCTTTTTTTGGTAAAACCTTTTGGTTATCCCCAATAGGATTCCATATTTTTCATTCCTACTAAGTTGAGTCTTCTAGTATTAGGGTATGGATTCTGGGTTAAAATTTCTGTAGAGCTTTTCTGATATAAAGGGGCTTAAGAGGTGCGAGGAAGTAGGTGGGGTGAGTGCCTTTTTATAGTGGAGGGGGAGTGAATTTTTTTTAAATATAAAAATCTAAGAACTATTTGGGGATAAATTATCTAATGTTTATAAAAATTAAAACTAATGGATTAAAGAAATATTATAGAAATTTAACCCCACATCACACAAGAATTAGTGTATTTTTATAAATTGGTTCCTTAACATATATGCTTCCGCAATTTTATCATTTAGGTTTTTATTAAAGTAACTAGGTTTATAACCTAAGTAATTTAACAATTTTGTCTAAATTAAATTTATATTTATTAGAAAATATAAACCTACTAAATTATGTATATGATATTTTCTTTACAAAATATAAATATCGTATATGTTGGAAATTAATTTTAAAACTAGCGCATATAACACACAAAAACACTCCTTTAACCCGACCTGTGCTAAAAATGTTTTTATTATCTACAGGTTACTATGTTAATTAAAAAATTAAAAATTTTAACTAATGGAAAATATTTTATACTTATTAACACTTACAACTCACTTATTATAATATTGGATTTTTATATTATTTTAAATCACTTAATAAAATATCATTTATTGTAAAATAACAATAATGTCAATTTTGTGATTATATATTTGATTTTAATTTAAAAATATCAAAAACATATTCAAATTAAAATATATTAAGTTCAAATATGTTTAAAATGATATATTAATATATAAAAATAATGTAATATAATAATTCAATAAATTTACTTTACTTTTAAGGATTTATCATTATTTGATTTATTTGATTATTAACAAAATAATCCTTGCATTAGTGTTTGTTAAAAATTTTATATAACTATTTCATCTCTAAATATTAATTTTATGTTATAAGAAAAATCAAATAATTTACCTTTAAAAATAATGTTTATAAAAAAAAATATGTAGCTTTTTTGATGCTTTAAATCATTATAAGTGTTAATGGTAAGGAAGGTTTTTTTGCCTTTTTTGTCTAATATATTATATAGGTCACATTCATGATCATATGTCCCAATAATTAATAAAATTACAAGGAAGAGATTATATATTCTAAATATGGAAAAAACTCCTTTTTGAAATTTTATAGGTCATTTTGGCCCTTAAGTTTAAGGTTTAATCACTTCTTAAGAATAATTTTAGGTTAATATTATAATTAATTTTACTCACATTCACTAATAATTTTTGGTAAAAATTTAAGATTATATTTAGACTATCAATATTATATGAATTTGAACCAGGTATATTTTTTTTAGAATTAAATTTACATAATTTGAAAAAATAAGATTAATGCTAATCCCATAGATGTGGTGAGGAAGCAACTTTTTAAAGTGAAAATGTTCAGAAGATCATTAAGTATTTATATCTAAATTAAATATAAAAATGATTCCAATAACCTATATTTAATTAAAATATATTTTATTGATCTATTTTTACTAAAAAAATATAAAAAATAATTTAACATTACTAATTATTTTGTGGAAAATGATGTTTTTAAATAAAATGCAGTATTTTTCAATATTCATCAAAAAATGAAATTTGTCTTAAAAATACAAAAAAATATTACTAAGATAATTTTGACACTAGAAATTGAAAAATTATATTTATTTTGGGAAATAAAAATTATAAATGTTTTTAAATTTAGTTTTAATATAACCATACCACTAAAATTCGGTAAAACTCAGTCTTATACGCAACACATGCTAACTCAGTGTTGTTTGTAGCATAAGATTGACATGGTTTTATGTATAAAGAAATATATAAATTATTTAAAATTGATTCTAAAATAAAAATATTTTAAAGTATTATGGTGTTAAAATTATTAATATATGGTTATATAATAAATTTATAATAAATCCATGTTTATCATATAGGAGGATTTAATGTGAAAAAGAAAAAGTGGGAATTCAGGTAACGGTTTACTTCAAAATCATACAATTATTCAGGATTACTTATGTTTAAGTATACATTATAGAATATTTATTTCAATTACCTCGATTTATAAAAACGGTTTCAAAAAGGTTTTCAATATTCTCCTATAATTGTTTAATGTCATTTTTACCCATGTATTAATTTACTAAATGGTTTTAATGGAATCTTTTTGTATTTATATAAATGAGGTATATTTTGAATTTTGTAACAAAAAATATAGATGGAATGTTATTTAATATCGTATATAGAATGAGAATATTTTCCCACTATAATGATTCCTCTATTATTTGATGTTTTCATTATTATTTTATAAGGTTGTTTTCATGGGAAATATTTTCATTTACAAGTGTGATTCATTTTGAAAAGAAGTTATTTCAAAATTAAATGGATATTTCACTAAGAATTATTCCTAGTGATCTTTTAAAATAATTTTCTATCTAATATGTCATCCTTTTATTTCATTTAATCTTATTTTTGGAATATGATCCAAGGATACCATCATTATTCTTTCTATAAACAGTTTATGTTTATAATGAGAAGATGTTTGGTAAAACCTTTCCCTTTTCCATTGTCTATACTATAATGAAATGTTTATGAAATCTATTTCATTTCATGAGTTATATGATGATGAATGTTTTGTGATAATATAGAAAACATATGTATGATTTTATTTATGTGATAGGTGGTACCTATATATCCCTCTAATGCATTGGGAAAAGTTAAATATATCATTATATAACAATAGGAAACAAGTCAATGTTCATGATCCCACTATAGTAAAAAGGATATTCCTGAACTACTATGAGAAACAAGTGAATCTTGAGATTCTTTGGGAAACTAGTTCATCCTTACTTACTATGAGAAACTGGTGCATCTTGATCAACTATGAGAAATAGGTGTGTCCTAATCAACTATGGGAAACATGTGCATCATGATCTACAATGGGAAACCTACGATAATTTCTATTCCAATATGTTTATAGTATTGGTGTATAAACATTAAATATGAAATGGTTTTCAATATGTTTTATTTTGAATAAGTATTATGACATGATTTTATGGTTTATGATTGATTTATATAGATTTATCCATCCAATGGACCATGTTTTCTGAAATTAAAATGTTTTATTTCATGACTCATGTTGATGATCTATGAAAAGGTGGTTATAGACATTTTAAGTTTTGATCATGATCACATAACCATATTATTATCTTATAAATGAATACGATAGTATATTGATATCTCTTATGTGTACCCTTAATGAGATTCTCAACTCACCCTTTTTTATTTTTCCTTTTCTAGGTTATGAAGAAAGGATTAGGTAGGGTATGCTAATGAGGAGTACTATGTGAGAAGCTCTCTATAGGAGATGTTGAGGATCATTCATGAAATAAGAATATTGCAATTATTGCATATAAAGACACTTAGTAATTATGGTTATCAGACATGTGTCTATGAATTGTATTGTATATTCATATAAAAATTTGTGATAATTATTTAGGAAAATAATGGGTTATACAGAGACTTTATGATTTATCCATAATTTTATAATCATTTTGAGGTGTTAAAGAGAGTCTGTGTAACTATATATTCATTATCACTAACCCCACATACTAAATACATCTGCCATGTATTAAATTAATTATATCATCATCGATATGCAAATTAGGATTGACACAAAATTGATCATGATGATTTGGAAGGTATAGAATATATGATAAACGAAAAATGACTTTTTTTAGAGTCAGTTCCATTTGGTGAAGTTATTATGCTAGAATGTTATTCTATTAAATATTTTTAAAGGTAAAATAATGGATTATAAGATAGTGCACAAAAACATAATTAAAAAATGGATTATAAATATCATGATTAGTTTAATGATTGATAGTGTTTCCTTGATATGTATTCCTTAGTATGATATATGTGACTATTGATGATTTATTATTCTATTTTTCATTACTTGTTATGAATTTTTTATTCTTCTTTTATTGGTAGAGTATATTTTTATGATGAATCTCATGGGGTTTCTTATTATACCTTTATATTTCTCTTCACTTTTTTAGTTTTGATTCTTAAAAAAATGTATATTTTGAGATGTATAAGATGTATGGGTATAATTTTTATTTACCCTTCCATTTTTATTACTGAAGTCACGATAGAGTTCTGGTATGTTTTTTTTTATTTTATAATTTTTTTGAAGGATTATTTTATATTTATCTAATTATAAAATTTTTAGGTTTATATCAGATTTCAAAATTTTAAAAATTTGGAAAAATTTTAATTATGGGTTTTGAATTTTATATATATCAAAATTTTAGTTGAAAAATATTTTAGTGATTTTTTTCAAATAAATAATTTAATGAATATATAATATGTAACTGTTATAGACAATTGATATTTGCATACACATCGAATTTATTTCATGTCAATAATAGAAACTTTATAAAATACATTATGGAATATATATATACTCCTACATTATATTACATATTAAGAGTGTAAATTAGTTTTATAATTTTAAATTTTTCTTAAGAGATTTTTTTAAACAATTAAATGATTAGGAGAATAATTTTTAATAAAACATTTAATACTACCTAAATTTAAAAAATGTTTTAAAAACATTTACAAAATGATGTTACAAGAGGTGTGATTTGTGGAAAATATACAATAATATATGATTTCATATATTATATTATATTTGAAATGTGATTTAATTAAATAAAATATTTTATTACGAAGAAATAAAAAGATATTTGTAAAAATAAAATAATTACAGATCTAAAAATCATAGGAGTAAAATGTTTTAATGAAAATGAATCCCCTTTCCCTTTATTGAATTAAAATAAATATATTAAATGTTTCCATTTATTAAAAAATAAAAATTATGAGATTTAATTCAAAATAAAAGTATTCATATGTTTTAATAAAATAAAAAAAACATACAATATAGTATAAAACACAATATAACGATGTTATACTACACCATCCATGTATGCATACAAGCATTAAATCATTTGTGAAATCCATACAAGTTAGATGATGCATGACTGGTAAATATGGATTATTATTATTTCTATATTTTTATCAATATAGGGATAGATTTTATTAAAGTTAATGGGGACATCAATTTAATATTGAGACTTAAACAATTTCTTTCATTTTCAATATATATGACAACTTGATAACATTATTTATTTTCATGAAATCTTGAATTATGAAGGTATCTTCACTAGAATCATCAAGTTATAGAGCCCATCTTTATTAATGTCATCCATGTTTTATTCATATCAAGGTCACATATTCCATTCCCTATAGTTATGAATTAAACATCAAAAGGATGAATGAGTTGTATCTAGTGTTTCTATAATTTCAATATTTTATTTTCCCCTTTCTTCTCATGTGTAGTGAACCTATGAATAATCACTTGAAGGTCTTATGAAAATCCTTTTCTAAATTATTGAATCAGCGAATTGAGGTTGGGTATTTATTAATTATCTTCTATTTAAGTATATATGTGTATTTATTATATGTTTTAATTTAGTTTATATGCATCAGATATCCACTAAGGATGATAAATAACCAGTGTATATTAAATGGAAGAGGCAATTATAGAGATTTCATGTGATCTAAATATTCATATTATTACTTATTATAATTTTCTATATAGTTTGGGTATTTTTAGTTTTTATTATCATTTTAAATTAATGTATTTAAATGTGTTTAAACATGAAATATAATTTCAAATGTAGTAAAATATGAGATATAATGTATTGTTCATATTATTCTTCCCTAAAATTTCGTAAAATAAATTATCTTGGTTTTTGAGAATATAAATATCATTTTTACTATTATCTAGTGCTAATAAGATATATTAATGGATTTGAAATTAATTTAATAACTAATTTCATAAACCCTTATTCTCAATTAAAAAGATGATTATTTTAATTAAATAACAATGATTTTACATGTTCACAACCTTTTGTTATTATTTTTTATGCTTTTTTAGTTTCATATTAATTTTTTAATATTATTATTTTAAAATATAATTATCTATTATTTCTTCCATATAATATCATCAAAATATGTAATTCCATTTTTGTTCTTATATAATAACTCAATACTGTTGGAAAGAAAATGAGTAATGGCATGTTATTTTTTATTGTTATGGTAGAATAATTTTGTATTGATGAGATGACGAGGATATTTTGGGAGAGTGATTTGATTGATTATGAGGTGAATTAATTGGTGTTAGAGCTATATATAGTTATTAATTCATTCTATTTTTTATTCCTTCCCCTTGGGGTATATTTATATCTTCATAGATATATAAATAGATGTTTTAATGCCAAAAATGAGAGAATGGTAATTTAAAGAAAAATTTATTTTAAGGGAATGGAACTTCTTGATTATATGATGATGACTATATATTAAATAATATGGAATAAGGAAATTTTTATAGAAGAATAGTTTTGGATATTATATTGAATAATCTCCATGGATTCATAATTAATCAACGATGACAATTATATTATATTAAAATATTGGGAATTCATTATTACCCTAAAATAGTATTGAACTTTGATGCTTTCATACTTGAATGAATGTTGGATTCTTCTAATATAATGATGGATATTGTATTTTAATGTGATTTATTATCTAAATTAGAGTATAATTTTAGGTAATTTCACCTTTTACATATATATTATATTATTTCAACCACATGTTGTAATATTTTTATGTGTCTTTAATAATTCAGTTAGAAGAAACACATGACGAAGCTAGATACTTATGTTTTTTTGTGTATATTTTAATTGGTAGTTCACTGAAATGAATAGTTCCTCACTATGGATGAAAAAGTAATTATTTATAATACCTAATAAAGACTATTATAGTGGTGATTAGGGGTTGATTATTAGTGATTTATTTCTATAGAAATGTTTTTGAGTAAGACAAAATAATTAGAGGAAAAAAATAATAATGAAACTAGTAATAAAGGGTGTAATAGTGAGTGAAATGGTAATGATGAATTTGATGGGATGGAGTTTGAAAAGATATTCATAAAAATAATGTGAGTGCAATGATTTGAGAACCAAGGCTATATGGAAGAATTAGATGAGAAGAATATAGAAAATTGAATTTCTATTTTTTTATTAAAATTTTATATTTTTTCATTCCTTTTTACCTTCATTCATATAAAAGAGTGTAAGGATCTCATGAAAAGGTGATGTCCAGTTCTCTCAAGTGTTAGACCTATAGATAAATGGTATCTCTCAGTTCTCAACTAATTATTCTAATGATATACTCAATCATGAAACTACATGACCTACCCTTTCTTGGAATGTCTACAACTTAGATGGAATTCCAGCCAATAAGTTAATATTAAGCAATAAATCTAGAACCGATTTAGATGAGTTTAGGTGATTAATGGACATATATTACTTTCTCGGAGAGAAAATGGTAGATTCTAACCACACTCAACAAAATAATGAAGTAACTATATTCACCAAAAAAATATTATTCCCTAGTTTATGTTTATATAAAATTTTTAATGATGGTATTTAATATATTCAAAAAGATATAAAAAATATGGGAATAAAAATTAAACATATATTCCTTAACAAGGGACTCAAAAACTTCTTCTGAAGTTATAGGATCAAGAAGCCTGTGTGCCTCCTACATTATGTTTCCCTCTCTATGATGCTTCTCTCTTCTCCATTCATCTCCCAGTGGTCAAAACACCAACTTATGGCCTTCCCCCAATTTATGTAAAGATCCATTCTAGAACATCCCTGCTTGATTCTTGACACCCCCTAGAAAAAATGCCCCAAATCTATACCCCTACTTTATTCATGAAATTTTTATCCCAGTATAGCTTCCTAGCTGGCCACCATATTAATGTTTAGAAAGTTGGAATTCCCTATTTCAAGCATAACAAACCTCTTCTTGGGACAAATAAAGCCATTTTACCCATGTATCCAAATGATTGATGTATGTGAATTCCCTTGTAGTTGATTATCATTACATATCTATTTACCTTTATATAGTCACCTTGTATTATTAATTTGATCTAATCAATGTAGAAAAATATAAAAATAAAAAATTATAAAAATGTCCAAATCCTTTTATGTAGCTGTATACCCTCATGTACTCATTTTCGCATCACATAACTGAATATCCATGTAGCCATTTCATTTACATTGTTGAATATGCCATGTTGGTGTTTTTATTATGTAGGAAATTAGACATGATATATGAAACCAATGAACATATATGATTTTTTGACATAGATAATTTTCTGAAATAATTGATTTGACACTTCATTATAGTTTCCAACCTATAATGTCATCCAATTTGATCAATCATGTCCCAACGGCACTGATAGGTTGAGAATAGTGTCATCTTGAATGGATTGGATTCTCATGGGCCTAGAAAAATGCATCATCATAGATCATCTATTAAATAATTATTCTAGAACCTTTAAAAATTTAGTTCTTGGTGAACATGGGTAGAGAAGAATTTACAATCAGTTAGAGTTGAAATAGTGTATTCTCTAACATCCACTTAGTTCATGATTCAGTCTGTGTGAGTGAAGAATATATGCATGCTCAGTTCAAAACCTTCTTCAAATGGGGAATCTCATGTCGATGAAGGAAAAAATGGATTCACCGTCTTTATAATTGGAGAATCCTTCATAGTAATAGATGGTAGAAAACACTCCAAAACCAAATTAGCGGTAAGTAGCAGTATCATCAACCTTTATATGAAAATTAGCTCAGGGGACTCAACCTCTCAATGTTCTTGGAAAAGTGCCTTTGTGTGGATGATCCTAAATATAGGACTTGAGAAATTAATTCATAGGTTTAGATCTTTTTTTAATTTCATGTACATAAATTTTCATCTAGTGTCAATTTTTCACAAAAAGTTAATTAATTTACAAAAAATAAGTACGAAAATATTTTAACTACAAAAGATAAAAACATTGATCAATTAAGATCCAAAAAAATATAAAATTTTATTAAATATTATATTAATAACAAATCCCACCATAATTTTCCCGTATACAATGATACACCACTAAAGTCTACATTTTCATAAAAATAATATTTAAACCATAAAAAAAGATGTGGAAAAGTGTGGTAAAATACTACAACATCGGTATCCCTCACACATAATCCTTCAAACTCATGGGAAATGAAATGAAATTAATTTTTTACATTATCACAGAAGATAGATTGATGACCATCAAGTCTAGGTTCAATGGAACATACTTGAATTAATGAAAAATATTTTAATCTTCCACCACTAGGAATTTAATAAATCTTAAGTGGGATTTTCACAGTTCCCCATTTCAATAAACGTTCAAATTCTAGTTTAATTAGTTTATTCTAGAGATACCCAAGTGGAACTATATCTATAAAAAAATAACCATTCACTCTCTTATAGGTTTCTTAAACCACGCCTACACTTGCCACATTTTTGATAAAATACAAAGGATTTACTATAAATAGATTTTCCCCTTTTTCATTTTGGTTCAAAATCCACCTCACTTTAATGAGATAATTTTGGACAAGGAAAGTTTATTTTCATTTTTCCAAGCCATGAATTTGTGTATAGAACTTTATAGATCCTTTATTGATTTTTAATTATTTAAAAAAACACACTTAGTTCCTTAGTTGCTTATACTCATTATGGGAACCCAATTTTCCATTTTACTCCAGATTCAAAGGATTTATAAAACTCTCAAATGAGTTGTCTCCCCAAGGTGTTCTATATTATCCAAGCTATGTAGCTATGTTTATCTCCAATTTTATGCTTTATCAAGTTATAATTGTAATTCTTCATGAATCTAACCTATTACAAATCCTATTACAAGTTTTCAAGAAATATTCCCCCTTAATATAGGTTAAACAACACTAAAAAATCATTCCATCCTCACAACATAAATCATATCGAAATACCATAAAGAAGCTATGAAATTAACCATTGGGTGGAACAATTTTAGTTCTTATTTGTGGAACCAAAAGAAACCCAATACATCAATTTACAAAGGATCAAAACTATTTGAATTTCTAAAATGTTGTGTCATTTTGAAAACAATAGGGGTGTTTTATATGGTTAAATTAAAGAAAAAATAATTTATACCATGGTCTATATACCATATACTTAAATCCCAAAACCGTTTCCAATTTTGAGTCATTATGTGGAGAATAATTAAATTTTAAATGGAATATTTAGTTCCTAATCTTATATATTTTTATGGGTTTTCAATAAAGTTTAAAACCAAAAAATTTCTACTCTTATAATAAATGTGAAAAAAATCTTTTTTATTTGGTAAAGTTAATGTTTTCTTCATAAATATTGTAAAATGATAATATAATTTCTAATTTATCTCACATGGAAGTATATTAAACAATGATGTGATAGTATTTTTTTTGTATAATTGGGATGAGTGTGCTATCTAGATATAAAATTCGTCTGAAATTTATTTTCAAAACTCTAGTAATTAGTATTATATATACCTAGGAAGGAAAAGTATATTCATAGATTATCTACAAGAAAATAATGGGGTATTACACCACACTTAATTAATAAGAAGTAAAAAAGAAAATGATGGTAAAAGTAGAACCAATACATCTATGAGGAAGAAGAATTTCAATTTTTAGGTGGAAAAAAACCTCCCATTTCGTTTTGGGTTGGTTCCTATAGGAAGTATAAAGAAAAATTAAATTAAGGAAATAATTATGTGAAAAATACATGCATAAAAATAGGAAAAAGGAAACTGGGGAAAAAATAAAACAAATAATGATTGAAATGAGATATGGGTTGTCTCCCGTAAAGCATTGAGTTAATAGTCTTTAAATATACTAGAAAAATCGATCAATTTAGAAGATTGAATATGGATTCCAAACCCTTTTCCAAAACCAAAAAATAATATTTCACTCTTTCCCATTGAAAGATAATTTGGTTATAATTTCAAAATAATTCGACAAACCCATTTACCAGTCCCTTAAAAATAGTTTACTACCCTGAACACTTTGATCTGAGTTTACTAGGAAACCAAATTAACATAAAATTAAATAGAGTCAATTATATCCCCCATGAAATTTTTTATTATAGACTAAAGAATCAGGAAATATTTCCAAAAATTCCTTATAAATTCTTATATTATCATATGATCCTTATCTAATTTCATCTAGTTTACTTTATTTAAGTATCCATATTTCTCTAGTATATTTGAAGTGAAGACTCAATGAATTTACTTCCAAAAAATATTTATTCTAAAACACTATTTTAAAATGGTAATATTTTTCAAAAAGAAACTCATATGGTGACACAACTATTAGGGTTTTAAATCTATCCCCATAATCCCATAGTACATCTTCTAACTTTAAGGTAAAATATTTTCTTGAGATTCAAACTATCTTTTAAAAAATATTTTAGGGCTCTTTGTTAGGCACCTCAGCCTACCCACTTGTTTTTGGGTGCCAGTTTTTTTGGATCGATAGTATGATAGATATGATACTAATTTTAGTATCAATCTATGATGCAGATACTCAATATAAAAGAGGGGGCGAATTGTATACTTTAAAAATACTTAAGTAAATTTTGCATTAACAAAATTCACAACACCTCTAAATTCTAATAAATTGCTTGATTCCGGAAAAATGATTCCGAGAATGAAACTTAACAAAAGTTTACAACAACTAAGATTCTACCTTAAAATGTATTGAGTCTTATATAATCAGAGTACATGTTTACAGAATTATAATATAGTTATACTTTCCCTAACATCCAAAAATACATCATAAAAAAAACTAAAACACTACAAGTAACAAGTTGATACCCTTTTAACCCAAAGAAAAGGGTATCCAACAACCTTGGATAAAGGTCCCTTGATTTATAATTTCACGAAAGTTTGTCTTACCCAAACCCAGGTAAGCCCTCAATCCAAAGATCGATATCTATCTTGCTATCACCAAAAGCCCCTGATTTATAAGGAAATCGACAACTTTGACTTCACAACCCGATGTATCTGATTTCAAGGAAATCTCACCAATGCACAAAGAAAATATGCATGAAGAAAATTTTTAACAATACATTCAAACATTATGCATAAAGCCTGAGAGTTTATAAGAGCCTCTCTCTCTAGAAAATCACTTCAACATTATGCAAGAAAAGTTTTCAAAAGTGTAGTTCAGAGCTCGTTCAAATGAGCTCCTATTTATAGGCACAACTATAATGGTCGGATCCCTCATCCAATGGTCATATTTTTCATTGAATTTTAGAGGGACCTGTACACATGTCACTCAAACAATGATTAGTTATTAACTAAAAGAATGACATTGTTTTATAACCAAAACATGTGTAATAAAAAATGTGGTTTCATGAAAAAAAAATATTCAGAATTTAGGTAATTAAAAGTTCGGAGTCTAATAAAAAACACATTAGGTATCTATAATACAAGGATATTTAGATTCTGTTTTGTAAGGAATTTGGAACCTAAACTCTATATAATTCTGGAGTATGAATTTCATGGAAATTTGGAATCTGAATTCACAAGAATTCGGAATCAGACCTCACAAAGTTCAGAGTATAAATTCATGAGAATTTGGATTCTGAACTTTCAATGTTCGGAGTCAGAGTCATGATAATTTGGAGTCAGAACTCATAAGAGTTCAAAGACTGAATTCAGAGAACTCAATGTTAGAACTCAAAAGCATTCAGAGTCTGAATTCAGAGATGTCAGATTCAGAACTCAGAAGAGTTCGGAGTCTGAATTTAGAGAACTCAGAACTTGAATTCGGATCCTGAAAACTGAATTCCCTTTATCTATGTATTATATGATTCTGAGGATTAAGATATGAAACCTAATTTAACATTTAGACGAGATAATAAAAAACATGGTGAGGATATTTTTCCTTGGAAAAAGAAAATTTTCCTCAGAGAAGTAAAACACAGGATAAAATGATATTTTTCTTGAGATAGGGTGTTTGTGATTTTCAAAACAAGAATAAATGGTATAGTCATAAGGAGACCTTATTGACTCAATAATCTCCCCCTAACATGAAGGAAGGGAAAAGTCATAAGGAAAACATTATTGACTTAAAAACCTCTCCCCTTTTTGGAAAACACAAACATATTTACGAAATAGAATAAAAGGTTTTAGACAATAAAACTTATCTACCTTAACACATGGACAATGATGAATAAGAATAACTCCCCCTTAGGTTTTGGAACTCTGAGGATCATATTTTATATTTTCGGAATGAGATTTTTCATAATCTTGAGTACAAAAAACTCTGTAATGAATTCCCCCCTTAGATAAACTCCCCCTTACATAGGGATATATCTTCTTTAATTAGAATTCTTCTTTCCTTTCTCCCCTTTGTAAATTTTAAAAAGAATTTTTGGGAAGGGAAAAAAAATTTGGTGCCTAAAATATTAGTACAAAGTATCCAAACAAAAATGAGAAGCCAAAAAATTTCACTAAGATAGGAAGAATTTCTACAAAGAAATAGTACAACAAAAGATCAGATTGGTTCTATTTTCCTTCCTTCTCCTTGGGTATCAATTTATACACTATGGTTTTCATCTTTTTGATTTCCTTGTGGTCTTTCTATGTTTTCTTTAGGATCTATTCCTGATCCTCAACTTTCTTCTCTAAAGATTTAATCTTTTCTTCCTAAGCTTTCAAAGCCTTTTCCTGAGCCTTCAATAACTCATCTTGCTTAGTTATATTCTCTTCTATCTCAATCCAAAGATCTCATTCCCTCTTCCAACCTTGAGAAACAAAATTCAACTTCCCATTAAGATATTTTACTTTTTGAATCCAGGTATTCTATTCCAGAGTTATCTTTTCCTCAAAGATACTTGTGATATCCTTGATCTTACTATCTTCAGTATCAAAAGAATCATTGACACTTTCCTGAAACTCATCAAGAATATAAAAATATTCAACAGTATTTATTGACCAACTAGTAATCTTCTTGCGTGACACTTTATGGGCTTCATAGTTAATAATTAAGGATTTGAAATCTTCCTCAAGATTGACACACTTTCCCATCACTATGGACCCTAAATCTGCATTCTAATTCAGTGTGTGTTAAAGCATCTGACATCTAGAGTCGATGATTGGGAAAATCAGAATTGTGCCAACCAAAGTTTTCAAAGAGTAGACAAAGAAATCACGTCCATGTGAAGATGATTATGAATCAGAGTCTTTTTATGGTGAGGACTCATCCTCTAGCTCAACAAACTTCCGCTTTGATGTTCCACCAACATATTTCTTCTTCACAACCACTTTAGTGGGTATATAAAAAACCACCTATTTACCTTCATCAGTTTTTGTAACATCTTCCTCATCCAGAGATTTGTGTTCACTCTCAGTCAGCTGAACAATCTTATCTTCATCGATATATTCCTCTGCTCTAGCCTTATAATACTCAAGGTGTATGAAATCATGGTTTGAACATTCTTCCTCAGATAATTTATTAACTTCTTCTTCACCCTTCTCATCTTTTCTTTCCTCATATATCCTAGGAGTTGTGAGTTTTGAAGACTCTACTTTAGAAGTTCATATTGATAGTTTCATAGATGCACTTTCCTTCTCATGAAAGTCTTCAACTTCTTTATGAGGTCTTCTATGTCACCACTGCTTTCTTCTTCTTGTAAATCTTCCAAATATTCCTTTTCTTTAACAATATTTACTTTGGCTATTTCCAGAGTGAAAAACTTCTTACCTGGAGTTTTTAGTAATTCTTCTACCATAAAAGATTGTGGTATGAGAATATTCTCGGATGCTATTTCAGTAGCATTCTAAAAATATTGAACAATCTCAGCTTCATTCATCTTTTTCTTCTGCTTCTTTTCTTTAGCTTGCTTCTCAATATCATTAGTAGTTGTCTCTTTTAATGCTCCGGCCTCAGCAGGATAAAAACCAAAACTTTTCTCCCCTAATTTCCAATTATTTTTGTCTTCCCTACATTTAGCTACAACTTCATCATGATAGGATTTTTGTTTCTTGGGCTTAGGAGGTGTGGATTGTGTTCCTTTAGCCTTTGGGGTTTTACCTTCAACTACCACTTCCTTCAATTTCCTCTTCATTCCTACCTTTCTTGATGGTTCGTCCTCTTCAAAATTCTTCAAAACAACTTCATCTTCTCCCTCTTGTTGGTCATATAATTCTTCATAATCTTTAGAGAAACCAATATTTATTCTCTTAAAATAATCATCACTCACTAACATGACTTTGCAATTCCTCATCATGGAACTACAAGGGATTTTTAAAGACTCATGGAACCAATATATTAACATTGAAAGAATTGAAGAATACATTATAATATGAGCCTTCATATTTCCATTCTTGATATTCTCTATCATAACCAGAATATTCTTGACCCAATTTATCTTCCTCAGATTTTCCAGAAAATATAAGATGTATATATCACTCTTCTTCAAGGGGTCCTTATCACCTTTTCTCAGAATGATGAAACCTTGAACCCATAAATCCAGGATATTATTATTTATCAATAAATGATAAATCTTCAATGTCTTGAAATATGAAAGTCCAAGACACTCTATTTCTTTCACCTTGAAAAAACTTCCTTGAACATCTGACAACTTATGGGAACAGAACTCAGCATCCCCTTCAAATGGAACTCCAATAAAACTAGCTGCCATTGTATATGAAAGAGAATATGAGTTACTGTAGCTTTTAAATGAAAACTTCTCTCTACCTTATTCCTTGAAGAAACTGACAGATTCAAAAAACTCTATCATCTGATCTGGATACACTAAGTCTTGAGCACCTGGCTTTGATATGAAAACACTCTCCCATCTATTTAGGTTAATATTCTTTGAAATAATTGAATCATACTTGTTGAAGAAATTTATATGCACCGGCCTTTCTCTATATACCTACCATTCCAGAATTGGCTTGATAGTAGAAATATATTTCTGAGATGAATCTTCTTCAAACATTGAGAATTGAAAAAATTTTCAGATGTTCAAAATGAGATTTTGAAAGTGGGAAGATCTTCGACAGGTAAAGGCTTGAGATCGATGTGGGAAAACCCATCAAGGGTCCTTTATATTGTCATTTGAAGTGACGATTCATCTTCCAAACTCAATCGAATGGATGAAAATTTTTCTGATCAGATCTAACGGTTGATATGATAGCCATAAGAAAATCTTGATAGAATACGATATTTTGAGTTTTTTAAGAAAATAATTCTGATTTAAGGAAAAGAGAATCCAAATTTTTTTGAAACCAAATGAAAATACCAGTAAGTAAAAGATTAATAAAAAAACTCAGGAAAGGAAACATATCTTTCGGGTAATTGGGAAGATTATTTGTATGAAGGGAAAACCATTCTTGAAGAACTTTAGATTCCAAATAATTTTGATTATAAAAAACATTTGAAAATGGAAAATGTAAGAACCCGGTTCTTACTTTTGAGGTAAGGGCTTCTTCTTTTCCCATTTTCTTGAGTGTTTTTGAGAAAATATGGAAAATGGGGAAAAATCCCAATTTGTGGAGCTACACCCTGTGTACTTTTCCACACGCCATGTACATTTGGATGTATGGGGATGAGTACACGGGGCTTGTAGCCATGTCAGTGACGAAGGGTGTAGGAACCGACTACATGCCATGTAGTGGTCCCTTACATGCAGTGTAGTTAGTTGGAATGCTGAAATAGTAAGGCGGTGGAGAAGCTACCAGCTGGGCAACAGTACACGCCGTGTACTCAGGAGTACATGTCGTGTACTCATGTCGATGGATGAACAGTGTGGCGGTGCCGCCAGAGGAACAGTTAAACGAAAGGAGTACATGCTGTGTACTTGGAATTACACACTGTGTAATTTGTTTTTTTCGCTTAAAACAGTTAGCATCCAACCATATTCACAGGATTGGATTAGAACCATAGGAAAGAGCTTTGTAGGAAGGATGGATCTTCGTGGATCAAATGATTGAGAACCAGGAATTCGATCGTGCTTCTGTCGATCACGTTGGAACCGCGTGGGTATGCCCTCTCTTCTCCTAGCGTGTTGCTTAGCAATTATTTCCATGAAAGAAGTTATTTGAGGTTGAATGAAAGTTTTCTTGCCTCAGATCTACACCATTCTTGGGTGTTTCTGGGATCGACGATCATGTATAGTGCTCGTTGGTGTATATGGTAGGTGGCTTGGTGTTAATTTTTCAACTGTCATGTGTTTTGTGCGTTTTTGTGCCACGAACCCTTGTTGGGGTGTCATGTGGCTGAGGCCATTGCTACAATAAACACCTAGAATTGAGTAGATGATTATTTTTGATATTAAAATGATGGTTGGGATCATTTCTTGGATCTGAAACCACCACGGGGGTGTGTTCCACTGTTTAGCCGTTTGGCTAGGATACCCAAGGGTATGCCTTTAAAGTAGTAATTGTAGAATTTCCTTGAGAGTAATTGCTTGTTTACTGCCTATTTACTTGTTTTTCATGGCCTGGTTACCTATTTAGCTTGAGGGTGTTGTTATGATTATCCTGTGGGCACTTCACTATTTAGCCTATTGGTTGTAGTTATTTCGGCCTGAGGGAAACTTCTTCTGTTCTTGTGGGAAGCTGATTCTGTGCCGGTGGGCGACACTACCTATGCCTGAGGTAAAACTCTGTTATTCTTGAGGGATGATTCTTATGTTGGATACCCTTTACATGAGGGTAGGATTTTACATGTCCGAGGACATTAGCTAGTTATTAAGAATATTCACTGTGGTGATATTTTAAATTAAATGATTAAATGAATAATAAAATGGCAATATAACTGGTAGTTAGTTACTTTTGAGTACTGCTTGCATTATTGCATTTTACTACTACACACTATTGTTGCATGTTTTCACGTAGTTGGGAATGGGCCTTTGGTGGGTGCCTACTGAGATATATTTCTAACACCCTGTTTGGGTTATGATTTTCAGCCCAAAAAGATTATGTTTCTACAGGTGTGGATAGGGGCAAGAGTCCCTATATTGGTACATGACTGTTTCTATGGAGTAGGAGGGCATGGGAATGAGCCTAGGCTCGCGATGCCGCTGCCATTTGTTTTGTTTTGATTTGATGTACTCTGCTTTTTGATGTACTGTACTGATGTATAACATGTTCTGGATGTTTTCTTAGAACATGGGACATATTGCATCATTTTCTATGTATAGTTAGTTATATCCACTGGTGTTGTTTATTTCAGTTGTGTATGGTTTACTAATTTCGTTGTATGTTGTATGTTTTAATTTATATATCCGATGTGCTACACTTTAAAAAATGAGGGCATAGTTTCCCCACTATCAGACCTGGGCGCTCGCTGCTAGTCGGTAGCCTCTGGCGTTTGGGGAAATGCGCTTGAGGTCACGTGGCGAACCGGGTTCAGGAAACCCATTGTGTGGCACTTGGACCCGGGATGTTACAAAGTGGTATCAAAGGAGTTTTTTTCTTTGACTTACTATTTGGATCCGTAGTTAGGGATAGAACGAATGATAGGTAGTAATAATATGTGCCTGGGCATAGCTAACCTGTGTACAGGGAAAAGCCAGTCTACCTAATATTTTTTTAATTCTTTTGATTTTTCCAATTTTACAGTTGATTTGATTTCACCATTGGGTGACGTACTTGGATTGTGTTGTTTGTATTTAATCTGTGGGTTCTATTTAGTTGTAACCCGATGAGAGGAGGGTATTTCGTGTCATGCATCATATAGGAACATGATAGATATCACATGCCATGCATAGTTTCCATGCCATGTAGGTGCATTAGAATTTTCATGTTGTTGTGATAGTTATTGTGCTAGTAAAGCATGCTGTTGTGATAGCTGCTTGATAAATACCTACTTTATGATAGGGTATTTTCTTGTGTGAGCCTGTTTAAATAATGGATGCCAAACATTGGTTTTTGGGGAGTATGGGCCCCCATTGATAGTAATTTGGTGAATCATTGGCTGCTTATTTTGTTATAACAAAGATAAGATGTCAAACTTTGATTCGTGGGGAGTATGGGCCCCCACAGGTTTGAATTTGACACTTTGGTGTTGGTTTCAGTAATTTCTGGGTTCCGGGGAAGTTTCTGAGGTATACTGTCCGGAAAACCAAGAATACATGCCGTGTAGGACCTCATACACGCCGTGTATGTTCTTCTGTTTGGGAATAAAAATAATCTTTTTGAGTACACTCCATGTACCCTGAGTACACACCGTGTAGTCTCTTCCCGTGTCACAAATCGTGTGGGTGGTGACACGGGGAAGGGAAGATCTTGGGTAAAACACACCGTGTACATGATGATCATGCTGTGTACACGGGTCAGTGTCACCCTAAGCTCTTATCTATGTAGTGTGACCTCTTGGCAGAATCACACATCATGTAAGTTGTGAGATTGACCCTCCGCCCTGTAGGTGTCTCAAGATCCTCGAAAATAGTCTTCATCGACCCCAGCCAAGACTCCGCAGCCTGTGGTCCGCCATCCCCTAAAAACGTAGGCAGATGCTGCTGCAGGAGGATACGTTTCAGTTCGTCCATAGATGTGGCTACCTGCGGTGATCCCTGAAAGGTTTGCATAAACCGCATAAAGCTCTCACGGAACTGCGCCTCCGTGCCTGTGTCCAGTATAGCAGCTGGCGCCGCATCTGGCTCTACTGGTGGATCAACTGGTAGCCCATGGCCCACCATCTTCGGAGTGTAGTCGTTGCTGCTTTCCTGGCGAACAACGTGTGTTCGTGTATGTGGAATGACACTACAAGGTCAAAGGAACGCCTTAGATTCAAGATTATTAAGACTGAAAGTGAAAGAACCACAAAGGGAACAAGAGGAAGAAGGCATTTCAAAATTTGAAAAACAAGACTACATGGTGCGTATACTGGCTACATGGAATGTACTTGACTTCCCTTCCCCTGCCCATGTCCTTACACACGGTTAAGCCATATGGATTCCATTCAAAAAAAACTACACGACATGTATAATATCTACACGGCGTGTATGGTGTTATTTTTCAACTGCCCGTGTCGTCTGTGACACGACCGACTACTCAGCTTGACACTACACGGCATGTTACACCCGCACACGGCGTGTACACCACTCCTTTTCCCCGCCACATGATTAAGTCCACACGGTCTGTCCTCGGACAAGACTACACGGCGTGTCCTTTAGGTACACGACGTGTTCCAGGAGGGGTGACACCGACCCGTGTCGTTAGTTACACGACCGAGTCCCCAGGTCACACTACACAGTGTGTTCATCATCGACAATGAATGTTCTTTACAGGTGTTCACCGACCCGTTTTGTTAGTTTCCCAGCCGGACTCCGGGTCAACAGTACACAACATGCACATCATGTAGATGGCGTGTTTTACCCAAGATCTTCCCTTCCCCGTGTCGCCGCCCAGACGGTTTGTGACACGGGAAGAGACTACACGGTGTGTACTCAGGGTACACAGCGTGTACTCAAAAAGTTTATTTTTCTTCCCGAACAGAAGAACATACACGGCGTGTATGAGGTCCTACATGGCGTGTATTCTGGGTTTTCTGGATAGTATACCTTAGAAACTTCCTTGGAACCCAGAAATTAATGAAACCAACACCTAAGTGTCAAATTTCGTCCCATGGGGGTCCATGCTCCCCATGAATCAATGTTTAACATATTCTCTATGTTATAACATAATTAGCAGCCAATGATTCACCAAATTCCAGTCAATGGGGGCCCATACTCCCCAAAAATCGTAGTTTGGCGTCCATTATTTAAACATGCTCACACAAGAAAATACCCTATCACAAAGTAGTTATTTATCAAGCAGCTATCACAACATCATGATTTGATAACAAAATAACTATCACAACAACATGAAAATTCTAATGCACCTACATGGCATGGAAACTATGCATGGCATGTGATATATAGCATGTAACTATATGATTCATGAGATGGAATACCCTCATCTCATCGGGTTTCAACTAAATAGAACCCACGGATGAAATATAAATAGCACAATCCAAGTGCCTCACCCAACGGTGAAATCAAATAAACTGTAAAATTGGAAAAATCAAAAGAATTGAAAAAATACGAGGTAGACTGGCTTTTCCCTGTACATGGGTTAGCTATGCCTGGGCACAACTTATTACTAAATACAGTTCATCCTATCCCTGACTATGGCTCCAAATAGTAAGTCAAAGAAAAGAACTCCTTTGATACCACTTTGTAACATCTAGGGTCCGGGTGCCATGCAACGGGTGCCCCGAACCCGGTTCGCCACGTGACCTCAAGCGCATTACCCCAAACGCCAAAGGTTGCCGACTAGCAGCAAGGGCCCAGGTCTGATAGTGGGGAAAGTATTCCCTCATTTGTCAAAGTGTAGAGCAGCGGATATATAAATTAAAACATACAATTTACAGCGGAAGCAGTAAACCATACACAACTAAAATAAACAACAGTAGTGGATATAACTAACAGTACATAGAAAATGATGCAACATGTCTCAAGTTCTAAGAAAACAGCCAGAACATGTTATACATCAGTACAGTACAACAAAAAGTAGAGTACAACAAATAAAAAAGAACAACTGGCAGCGGCATCACGAGCCTAGGGTCAGTCTCATGCCCTTTTACTCCATAGCAACAGTCAAGTACCTATATAGGGACTCTTGCCCCTATCCACACCTGCAGAAACGTAATCTGTTTGGGCCGAAAAGCATGACCCAAACAAGGTGTGAGAAATATATCTCAGTAGGCACCCACCAAAGGCCCATGCCCAACTACGTGCAAACAAGAAATAATAGTGTGTAGTAGTAAAATGAAATAATGTAAGCAGTACTCAAAAGTAACTAACTACCAGTTATATATCCATTTTATTATTCATTTAATCATTTAATTTAAAATATCACCACAGTGAAAATTCTAAATAACTAGCTAATGTCCTCAGACATGTAAAATCCAACCCTCAGGTAAAGAGTATTCAACACAAGAATCTTCGCTCAAGCATAATAGAGTTTGCCCTCAGGCCGAAATAACTACTACCCACAGGCAAAATAGTGGAGTGCCCACAGGCAAATCATAACAAAGCCCTTAGGCTAAACAGGTTATCGGGCCATGCCTAACAAGTAAATAAGCAGTAAACAAGAAATTCCTCTCAAGGAAATTCTACAATTAAAAATTTGAAGGCATACCCTTGGGTATCCTCGCCAAATGGCTAAACAGTGGAACACACCCCCGGGGTGGTTCCAGATCCAAGAAACGATCCCAACAAGCATTTTAATATCACAAATAATAACCTACTCAATTATAGGTGTTTATTATAGCATTGTCCTTAGCCAGACGACACCCCAACATGGGTTCGTGGAACAAAAACACACAAAACACACGAAAGTTTGAAAAATTAACACCATGCCACCTACCTTATATGCCAACGAGCACTATACACAATCGTCGATCCCAGAAACGCCCAAGAATGGCGTAGATATGAGGTACGAAAACTTTCATTGAACCTCAAATAACTCCTGTTAGGGAAATAATTGGTAAGAAACACACTAGGAGAAGAGAGGGCTTACCCGCGTGGTTCCAACATGATCAACGGAAGCGAGATCGGATTACCGGTGCTCGATCGATTGATCCATGAAGATCCGACCTTCCTCCTGAGCTCCTTCCTCCAGTTCTAAGACAATCCTGTGAACATGGTTGGATACTATCTATTTTAAGGGAAAAAACAAAGTAGACGGCATGTAATCGTTTCATTTAACAGTTCTTCTGGCGGCACTGCCACACAGTTCATCCGTCGACATGAGTACATAACATGTACTCCTGAGTACATGGCATGTACTGTTGCCCAGCTGGCGGCTGCTCCACCGCCTTACTGTTTCGGCCTGCTGACTAACTACACGGCATGTAAAGTACCACTACTTGATGTTTAGTCGGTTCCTACACCCTTCATCGCTGACATGGATACATGCCCCATGTACTCATCCCCACACGGCCAAAAGTACACGGCGTGTAGTTCAAAAAATTGGGATTTTCCCCATTTTCCATATTTTCTCAAAAACACTTAAGGAAAAGGGAAAAGAAGAAGCTCGTACCTCAAAACTAAGAATCTGGTTCTTACAATAAACATCACTATGAACAATTTTGAATATGAAAATTTTCATTAAGAAAATTTCAAGTACGAAATTCTTCATTATGAAAATTTCAAGTACGAAAATATTCATTACAAAAATTTCTTGTACGAAAATATTCATTATGAATTTTTTTGAAAAACTCATTATGATAAAACTTTGAAAGACCGACTACGAAATATTTTCATTACGAAAGATTTTAGCTAACATATAAATTTACTCCGCCTGTAGAAAAGATTTTATTATTGTTAGGAGATTGATTTCAACAGAAAGTTAACAAGGAATATTTCCTTATGGTTATCATTCCTAACTTCTATTTAATGTATTCAAATCTATTAGAGGGTAAGTATTTTGCGAAAATATCAACAAGTTGATCTTGTGTTTCGATAAATTTAAGAACGATATTTATTTTTTGTGGGTGATCCCTAATAAAGTGATGCTAATATCTATGTGTTTTGAATGAGAGTGATGTGCATGGTTTTTATTTAGGGAGATAGAACTAGTATTGTCACATAAAATTTGTTTTTTTGGTAAAACTCATACCATAGTCTATGAGTGTGTGTTGCATCCACAACACTTGAGAAAAATAACATCCACCTTCAACCTATTCAACTTCAAAAGTGGAAAGTGCTACTGAGTGTTGCTTCTTGCATGACCAAGAAACTATTGAATCTCCTAAGAAATGAAAAGTTCCAGATGTACTCTTTCTATCCATTCTACATCCACCAAAGTCAGCATCTGAAAAAAATAATTATAAAGAAATCATTTCCAGAAGTATAAAAGCATCCAAGATCCTTGGTTCCCTTTATGTAGGAAAAAATTCTTTTCACTGCCTTTAAATGAGATTCCTTAGGATTGGATTGATATCTTGCACATAATCATACTGAAAACATTACGTCTGGACGACTAGCTGTCAAGTAATGTAAACTTCCTATCATACCTCTAAAAGATGTCTGATCTAGTGGGTTCCCAACTTTATCAAGATCAATAGTGTTTGAGGTACCAATGGGAGTACTTACACTCTTAGTGTTGTCAAATCCATAATTTTTAAGAAGATATTTAATATACTTATGTTTGGATATGTAAATTCCTTCTGGTTTTTTGAGAAATTTGAAAACCAAGGAAAAATTCCAACTCACCCATCATACTCATTTCAAACTCATATTTTATTATATTTGAATAGGTGTCGGTTAAATATTGCCGAGTGGAACCAAATATAATGACATCAACATATATTTGAATAATAAAAACATTTTTCTTATCTTTATTTATAAAAAGGGTTGGATTTTCATTTCCTTTAACATAATTATTTTGAAGCAAAATTCCAGTAATTCTTTAATACTAGGCTTGAGGGGCTTACTTAAGTCCATACAAAGCTTTTGTAAGTCTAAAAAACTTGATCAGGATGTTTTTTATCTTCAAAACTAGGAGGTTGTTCAAAAAAAACTTCCTATTGAACATAACCTTTAAGGAAATCACATTTCGCATCCATTCGAAAAAGTTTGAAATTGAAGAATGCTATAAAGGCAAGTAAGATATGAATAGATTCAATTCTAGCCACTGGAGAATAGTTTTCTTCATAGTCTATTCCCTCTTGTTTAATATAGCCTTTGAAAACCAATCTATCTTTATTTTTTACTATGATTACATATTCATCAAATTTATTTCTAAAGACCCATTTATTCTAATTACAGAAGATTTCTTAGGTCCTTCAACCACGGTCCAGACCTTATTCCTTTCGAATTCATTTAGTTCATCTTGCATAGCTTTTATCCAATCATCATCACCTAAAGCTTCATCAGTGCCTTTTGTTTCTAATTGGGATAGAAATTCTAGATGTTATACTTCATATCTTAAGGAAATTTTAGTCCTTAAAGGTTGGTTCTCATCACCAATGATACTATAACTAGGATAATTCTTTAGAAAAAACTGGTTTGGAATTTTTAAAACATGATCATGAACATAGGGTAGGAAATCGTCTAGGGTAAATACTTTAGAAACATTTTCTTGGGCATTTTCTTTATCAGAAGGATCTTCTAACAAAGGATGATAATTAGTTTTTGAAAACACATCTGAAGATGTAGGTTGGGGTTGTTTAATAACAAAAGGATCAGTTTCATCAAATTTGACATGTACTGTCTCTTCAACAGTACCAATGTTTTTATTGAAAACTCTATAAGATTTAGAAGTTGTGGAGTAGCCTAAGAAAATTACTTCATCATATTTTGGTGAAACTTTATTTAGATTATCTTTAGTATTAAGGATGAATACCTTGCAACCAAAAACCGTGAAGTAGGAAAGTCTAGGTTTTCTACCATTACATAACTCATAAGGAGTTTTATTAAGAAAAGGTCTAATCAAAACATGATTTATAGTATAACAAGATGTACTTATAGCTTCAGACCAAAAATGTTTGTCTATAGAATACTCACTCAACATGGTTCTTATTATCTCTTGAAAAATTATATTTCTTCTCTCAACAACACAATTGTTTTTGAGGTGTTATAGGTGCTGAGAAGTTATGAGTAATGTATTTTCTACTACAAAAAGTTTCAAAATCAGAATTTGGAAATTCCCCTCCATGATCACAATGAATAGTTATCAAAGGAAGGTTTTTCTCATTTTTGAATTGGGCTATAAAACTTTTCAAATAATAAAAAGCTTCATATTTCTTGGTTTTAAAATCGACCCACGTAAATCTAGTTTAATCATAAACTAAGAAAACTACATAATACTTGCCTCCAATGCTTCAATTTTGTGTTGGACTGTAAATATCCATATGCACCAACTATAATTCATCTGTGGTTGAGACTTAACTGAATGATTTAATATGTTATTTATGTTGCTTTCCATATTGACATAGATCACAAACTTTTGAATAATCAAAACTATTCTCTGGTAGATCCTTAACCAATCTTTTATTAGAGATTTTTCATAGGTTTCTAAGGATACAGTGTCCTAACCTTCTATGCCACAACAAATATTGACCTTCCATTGCACTAAGTCAAGGTATATCATGGCTCCTATGGTCTTCTAAGTTTAGTGTGTAAACATTCTCTTGCATATTGGAAAAAAGAATAAACAATTCCTTGGAATTTTGCACTAAGCATGTGTCATTCCTAAAATTTACAAGGTATCCTTCAGTACATAATTGACTTATTCTAATGATATTTTTCTTATGACCCTTAACGAACCAAACATTTGAAATTAAAGTTTTTCCAAGAAGAACAATGTTACCTATACCAATAATCTCTCCCTTAGCATTATCTTCGAAAGATACTTTCCCTCCTTTCATCTTGATAATCTTTTCAAAGTAGTTTTTGTTACCAGACATATTCTGAGAACATACACTATCCATATACCAATTATTTCTGCTGGTAACATCTTTATTCTCCTGAGAATAAGAAAATTAGGCTTTCGGAATCCAAACATCCTTGGATCCGGAATTGTTAGACAACAAAATTTTGGGTATCCACATTTGTTTAGAAAAATAAGCTTCATGAAACCCAAGGGATTGAACATTATTCACAGAGAAATTTTTCTTCCAATGCCCACCACTTTGACATTTAGTACAAAAGGGGCTTTAGATGGAATAAAATAGTTGTTTTTGAAAATAGTTTTTCTGTGATTATGACCTTCCCCAATAGTAGTTCCTTGAGGTTTGATTTGAGAATATATCTTCTCAAAATTTTCTTTAATAGAATTAAAGTTTGCAAGAAGTTTATTAATGGAATATATTTCAGATTTTAGTCTTATGAATAAATTCCTATCCTCCAGAATTATTTCCTTAGAGTTAGATTTTTCCTAAAAAACAATTATTTTTAAAATAGCATTCTTATGATCTTTAGAAATTTTTTCCTTTCCATAATTTTCTTGCTTAAGGTCTTTAGAAAGGTTTTCTAAAATATCATACTTATCTTTAAGATCTATGGAATGGTATGAAATCTCTTTTGTAAGAGTTTCTTCTCTAGTATTTTCTTTGTCCAATTTAATATAAATTTTACAATTTTTTGCTTCTAACAGCTTGGAAAATCTAGATACTTCTTTATATGAAGGTATTTCTTTATTATATGAAGATTAAGTATCTTCATTAAAAATAATATCTCTAGAATAGTAATTTTTATCAAGAGATAAATTTGTTAAAGTCTCCGAAGAGCATACCTTGGCCATAAAACCTGTATTTGGGAAACATTTAGTAGCCATGAATCCAATAATTTTTTGCTGATGATTCATATTCAGAAGATTCACTTCCCAAAGAGTCTCCACATATAGCACTCCCTGTATCGTTTTCTTTATGAATTTTCATTTGATTTGATCAATAGAAATTCTTCTTATTTATTTCTGAATTCCTTTCCTTCTTTTCCTTCTTTTTCAAAAGTGGTAAATCAGGTTTTATATGACCTATTCTTCTACATTCATAACAAGTAACCTCCCCATCTTTTTCTCTTTATAGTCTCTTTTGGTGAATTTATTCTGATAGTTCTTTTGAGTTACTATCTTGTTTATTCTTAGAGCATGATTACCTAATTCAATCTTAGACTTTTCTGTATCACTAGATTCTAATTGAAAAGTAACTTTCTTTGAATTCGATCTAGTAATTATTTCTGGAGTCTTGGATTTCATAAGTTTAGAAGTAGTTGTAAAAGAAACTCCCCCGTTCCCATTCTTCTTTTTAACATTATCTGCATCTCTGTTCATTCTATTCTCATGCTGATGAAGAGTTCTGAACAATTCATCTAAGGAAATCTATGTAACTTTCTTATTTTCATCAATTGCTGTCCTCTTAGACTCCCACTCATTTGGCATGATGTCTATGATTTTGTCTAAAAGAGCCTTATCATCCAAAAAAATTTCTCCTATAGACTGTAAGCTACTAACAATAGGCATAAACCATTGTTAAACTTTGCTTATAGGTTCTTCATTAGGAAAGCTAAAGCGATGGTACTTAGCTCTCAACATAGATCTTCTTGTCTCTATAACTTTAGAAGTACCAAAATGTGTAACTTCAAGTTCTTCCAGATGCTATTTGTAGCTTCACATAAAGATATTTGACTATATATGTTCATAGTCATGGAACATAGCAATGTATTTATGACTCTGAAATTTTCATGATATTCTGATTTCTCCTGATTAGTAAAAGTTCTCTATTACATATCAAGAATTTTATCGTCCCCTATCAACATTAGGTAGTTATCAACTCCAGTGTTAATAAAAAAAGTTTTTATCCTATCTCTCTAGTAGTCATAATCATTTCCATCAAAACTAGGAGGTCTGGTAGGATTTAGATTGTCGATAGAACCAACATTTAAACCTACAATCTTAAGGAAAATCATGGCACACAAACATGTTAGTAATAATAGTTTGTAAACAAGGAAAATATTCCTCAGCAAGAAAAAAATAGAACTGGAGTATCTCTAAGAAATAATGAATCTGAACATGTGAATCCAATCGTTATAGATCTGAACTTGTGAATCTGATCATGTGAATCCGAAAATAAGAAAAAGATGAATCTAGAAAAAAATGAATAACATGATTTCTCTTCTGAATCTAATTATGAGATTAATTCCGATTGAACCAAAACTCTGAACCCAATTGTTAGATTGGTTCAGGGTATAAGGTCACTTCCTCTAATACAAATTGTTGGATCGATAATACAATAGATATGATACTGATATTAGTATAAAACTATGATGCAGATACTCAATATACAAGAGGGTGTAAATTTTATTCTTTTAAAATCCTTAAGGAAATTTTGAAAAAAAAAATTCACAAAACCTCTAAATTCTAATAACTTGTTTGATTCCAGAAAAGTGATTCTGGGAATTAAACATAAAAAAATATTACAACAACTATGATTCTACCTTAATCCTTATAGAATCTTATAGAATCAAAGTGCAGGTTTAAGGATGTATAAGATAGTTATACTTTTTTAACAACCAAACATACATTGGAAATAAAACTAAAACACTACAAGTAACAAGTAGAAACTCTTTTAACACAAAGAGAAGGTTATCCAAAAACCCTGGATAAAGGTCCCTTGATTTATACTTTTATGAATGTCTATCTTACCCCAACCCAGGTAATCCCTTAATCCAAAGATCAGTATCTGTATTTCTATCCCTACGAGACCTTGATTTGTAAGGAAATTGTCACCTCTGACTTCACAATCCAAAGTCTCTAATTTTAAGGAAATCAGACCTCTTCACAAAGAAAATCTGCATGAATCAATGTTTGAAAAATCCGTTCAAACTTTCTACACAATTCCAAATAGTTTATAAGAACCTCTCTCTCTCGAAAAAATCACTTCAACTTTATGTAAGAAAGGTTTTTAGAAGTGTATTTTAGAGCTCATTCAAATGAGCTCCTATTTATAGGAACAACTCCAATGGTCGGATCCCTCCTCCAACAGTATTATTTTTCCTTGAATTTCAGAGGGACCTATATACATGTCACTCAAACAATTGTTAGTTAGCAACTAAAAGCATGATATTTTTTTTATAACCATCACATGTGTAAGAAAAAATGTGGTTACAAAACCAAAAACAAATATTTGGAATGTAGGTAAATAAAAGTTCATATTCTAATCAAAAACACATTCAGTGTCTATAATAAAAGGATATTCGGATTTTGTTTTCTAAGGAATTTGGAACCTGAATTCTATAGAATTCCAGAGTCTGAATTTTAAGGGAATTCAGAATCTGAATTCACAAGAATTTGGAAACAGAACTCACAAAGTTCAGAGTATGAATTCATGAGAATTCAGCACCAAAACATTCAATGTTCAGAGTTAGAGTTCATGAGAATTCAGAGTCAGAACTCATAAGATTTCAGAGTCTTAATTCATAGAACTCAGAGTCCTAACTTAGAAGAGTTTGGATTCTGAATTCAGAGAAGTTGGATTTGGAACTCAGAAGAGTTCGTAGTTTGAATTCAGAGAATTCAGAACCTGAATTCAGATCTTGAAAACAGAATGATCTTTATCAATGTATTATCTGATTCCGAGGTTTTAGATATGAAACTGAATTTTACATTTAGAAAAGATAATAAAAAACATGGTGAGGATATTTTTCCTTGGGGAAGGAAAATTTTCCTTAGAGAAGTAAAACACATGATAAAATGGGATTTTCCTTGAGATAGGGCGTTTATTATTTTCAAAACAAGAATGAATGATAAAGTCATAAAGAGACCTTATTGACTCAACAATCTCCACCAAACATGAAGGAATGGAAAAGTCATAAGGGAAAACTTATTGAATTAACAAGTTTCACCAATTATGTGAACACAAATAAATTCTGATATTAAATTATTGAACATAAAATTTATGAAATGGGTGCCATTTTCAGTAATGAAAGTCATGGGGACTTCAAAACATGAAAATATATTCTTCTTGATGAACATGGTTACACAAATATCATGTTTCTTATAAATACCACCACCTTAACCCATTTTAATACATATTCAACTACCTCAAAAAATGAATTCATTTCCACATAATGAAGGAAATGGGCTTATGAAGTCCATTCCCTGAACATTAAAATGTACAACCTCCAAGATACCCATTTAAAGAATCACGTTCTTCTTACATATATTCTTAGTCATTGACATTTATCACACTCTAAAACTTGGATTTGACCATCCTTGATAAATGTGGGCAAATAGAATCTAGATTTCAAAACAATTATAGTAGTTATATCATTACCATGATGTCCTACTCATGAAGATGGATGAAATATTTCTCAAATGGGAAACATTTATCCCTTATGAAAAAATCTTCTTATAATTCCATTGTAACACCTTTTGAACAATAGAGGATTGTCCCAAAAAATTATTTAAGATCAGAGATAGACTTCTTTATATGGTTTTGAGAAAAGTATTTATATATAATTAGAATAGAAATAATGTTAAAAAATTATGATAATTATGGAACACTATCATGGGAATTAGTGAAATTTTTTTCATCTATCAAAAAATATTTTCCCCCTTGTGGTTTCATTTTGGGTATTAGGGATCCTAGACAAATGATCAACTTTGAAATTTTTAGCCCCATGTTTTCCTTAGTAAGAAAGTCAAATTATTGTAGAAGTAAAACTCATATAATTATTATTGAATTATTTCTTTCTTATAAAAAATATATTTAAAGGATGATTGATCCATAAATATAATTAATTTGGAACTTATCAAATACTATTTTAATTTCTGTAAATTGAATTCTATAACCAAAAGTTCCTTTCTTATAGAGGTGTAACTTCTTTTACATTCAAAAAATAGTTTTCTACAATAGTAAGATAAATAAAACTTATTTTCTATTGTTTATCCTAAAATAGGTCCAAACACAATTTCATTAGGATTATAGATAATCTCAAAAGGAAGTTCTCAATATAAGGCCAGATTATGGGTGGAGAGATGTGATTATCCTTGATAAAATTAAAGGATTCCCAACATTTCTCATAAAGTAATGGTGTGTCCCTAATAAAATCGGAATATAGTGGTTTAATTATCATAGAATTGACCTTTAAGAATAATATATAAAACCCATAATTTCCTAAGTATATTATAATTACTATTTATGTTTTTGGAAAATGAATCTTTTATATGACATAAATTTAGTAGCATCAACTAATTGTCCATTCCTAGAAAAATTGACACTTAAAAAAATTCAATCAGTATCCATGAACTATATTCTTTACCAACTTAAGAAATGGTTCATTTAAACATAAAATTTCAAAGTAATTTCTAGTTGTTTAAAACAAACCAAAAAATCATAACCTACTGGAGAATATTAATCAATGGACACTTCAAAAATCACATAATCATACCAGAAAATGGATATCATGCACCTCTTAAAGGTGGTGTGATAACCATATAAACAAATGGAAATCCTTTAAAAATATAATTTTCTAAATCTAATGGATAATGTGGTATTCTCTAGGTCCTTATAGGTAATGGGAATCCTATTATAACTAAATAAACCCTCCAGAAAGCAAAAAAAAAATGATTTCCAGCCAATGTTTACAACATTTTCTCTAAAAATGACATTAGAGAATGATATTTTCTTGTTTCAGAGTTTTTATTAAAATAGTCTATAAAATATAATTTCCTTTTCATAGTTCTGGTTTGAATTTGTTCATTCTTTACATTTATGATCATAGTAAGTGTACTATTCATGGGTACTACCTAAATAGGACTTGCCCATGGGCTGTCTGAAATGTGAAATATTTTTCCAACATCAAGAATTCTAATAAATTAATCACAAAAATAATATTTCACATTTGGATTGATCCATTTATATGATTCAACCATTTTTATATAGTTATTTTCCATGGAAATTTTGTACCTGTGGATTTTTAATCTTATAACTTTGATTTAAACAATATTGCAGCTAATAAAATATTTAATAAAATATCTGTGAAACCGTACTCCTGGATTCTGTGTGAAAATCAAAAACATTACATTTTTAGATTTGATACTGACAATGTTTTCCCTATTTTATTTATCAAAAACTCACCAAATTTATGGAAATGTTATATCACATACATTCTTGAAGGACATTAAGGTTTTTAGTATTATAGAATTTAGAGAAAATATTAACATCCTAGATTTAGAAACAAGTAGTTCATAAATATGAATATCATATCCCACTATACCAATATTTTTACATTTAAAATTAGTTTTTCATCAGCATATATATGAAAAAATTCTTGAAAAAATTCATTTAACATCATTATTGAGAACATGGGGAAAAGGAAACAAAAGGAGGCTAAGGTAAAATGTCCAGTAAGGGTAAAAAAATAACTGTTGAATTCCATTAGTGATATTATGAAGAGAATAAGGGTATGATAACATAATTAATGTGAATAATTATAAAATAATATAAATTATACTCATAAATAACTAGATCATCAAACATTAAAAATGGGACAATGATTAAAAAAGGAAGCAGTCATCCGAATAAATAATCATGAGCCATGAGATCTAAATCTTGATCGAAGGAAACATTTATAAATAGTAACAACATGAAAAAAACATGTTGGTATCTTGAGAAATTATCTATATAGAACCATTGTGATTTTAATAAGAATATGTATGACTTAAAATGAAATTCTCTATAGAACATAATAATTACCCAATGCATTATAGCACTATTAGGGTGCACCAATCATATAAGCTATATCGGACTCATTGAATTCTATCTGGTCACACCCATCATATAATTTCTCTTGGGCTCAACCAACACTACTTGGAAGAACCCATATTATATAATTTCCTTGAACAACAACATGAATAATGTATATAGGGATTAAATTTCAGCCTAAAATTATAGAAAGAACCTTTATTGCTTTTAAAAAATTATTCACCAATAGAAAAGAAAAAAGTTCATAATAATCTCTTTGAAAATAGATTTACCAATGGAAAAGAAATTGGTTACAAAACAATATCTTTCAAAAATGATTAAAACATGGAAAATTAATGGGTTCTATAACAATATCATTGAAACATGATTAAACCATAAAAAATAAGCACGTTCTATAATAGTCTCTTTGAAACATGATTAACTAATGGAAAAGAAATAGAATCCATGAAAATATCATTGAAACAATATTAATCCATCCAGAGAAATAATAAATATTGTATCATTATAAAATTTCTCTATTAAATTATAAGTAACAAAAACATTTATTGATATTAATGAAAGTAAATTCAGTTAAATGTTCATTATTTATTTTTGGGGAATATTATATTTTGATTTTGAGAATTTATTTTAAAAAATAAAAATTCACAAAATATAAAGAAAATCCTTTTCATTAAGAATAAAATTGAATAACTATAAATGAATCCTCAAAAAAATAATAGATATAATGTATAAAAACATTTTTATGTTAAAAACTAAAAATATACATTATTTTCAAAACATTTTGAAGAAGCATTCAAAAGTGACCCATTTGGAAAATGTTAAGAAATTTTCTTTCAAAACCTTTTAAAAGAAGGTAAAAGAACATGTAAAATGGGAATAAGAAATAATTTATTTTTATTAAATAATTTTTCTAAAAAAATCACCCATTTTTTTAGAAAACATGGTTATGGAAGAAAAAGATACTCGATATAAAATAACATACAAGATCATCATCACTTATAAAAGACTTTCATGGTGTTTCTTTAATCAATAAAAGAGGAAATAGAAATCAATAATGATAAAAAAATTCTTAACCAGTGTATAATAAAGTGATGTGGTTTATAAAAATAAAAGTATAGAATTTACTATAATGGAACCTTGACAATATTCAATCCTAAAATAATTGAGATTGTAAAATAAATCCTTTCACTCATTGGTAACAATTTAATAATAAGATAAAATAAATAATACATAAAAAATATACATTACATATCATTAAAATAATGCATTTCATGATAAAACTTATAAAATGGTAGTATATACACCTCATAAATGAATATAGGTGCATATCATAAACACATGCCTCTAAGAAAGAGAATTTGATATGAATAACCCTACAAAAAAATCATTACATTGAATTTTTTAATTAATAAATTAATTCATTATGTGTATCAAATAAAATTAAAAATAAAACAAGTAAAAAGAAAACATAATTCAATAAAAATTCATTACACACATAATATTATAATATCAAATATAATTTAGAAGTAGTTAACCCAATGAAAATAAATTGACTTATGAAATTATTTACTAAATGGTAACATTAAATTTATATCCCCTTGGATGAAATAATTAAAATTGAAACCTAAAATACTATTGTTTCCGATGTTTTCACCGGGGCGCGCGCATCCGTCCATCCGCGGATGGGGACGCGCTGCACTGTCGCCCCGCATTCCCTCTTTCCAAAGGCGGGCGGCATTCGCTTCTTATTTAGGGACGTCTTCTCCTTGATCGAAACAGGATGATGGGATGTTGGTTCTTCCTTCTGTGGATTCCTCCTCAGAACTCATCACCTAGTCCAGGTCTCCCTCATAGATTTAATACGTTGTTCGTGAAACTCTTCCCAGTGCCATGTTTCCATGGTCGCTGGTTAATTACACTGCTTCTGTCAGGACATTCCAAAGGGTCCGTTCAGGGCAACAACCTTCAGTCAGGGGAGTAGTTATATTGAGGCATCAGTAGCGTGTCTGGATACTGGGGAACTGGCGTGTCTGTCTTTTGTCCCTTTTCATAGGGCTTCTTGAGGGCGTGGAAGCCCGAGGCATCCCACATCGAGCGCGGGGAATTATATGCCATAGACATATATCTGAGGTTTTCCTCAGCTTCCTGTGTTTAACACAAGGCATGCCGTGAGTTTAACGTCCAGCGGAGACAGATTAGCCCGATCAGAGCATTAGCTAGAATGGATTGGATTAAGGGATTCCCTTGAAGGGGTGCCGATACCGGGACCAGCCCACGGGCGGCTGTGAAGAGGAGCAGACCGACATGGTCTCACCGGGATATGATGGTCCGGGCGAGAATCAGGGTGGATGATGGATGGATGAATGAAGTGGAGGGGTAAATGGAAAGGAACCATCGCAAGGGCGACGGTGAAGTTGGGCTTGAGCCTCGAAGAGACCTCCTACGTATCCCCGTGGTATGGAATCAAAGTCCACGTAGTTTAGGATGGTGTCGGCGAACCGTCATGTAGGTGGACCTTGGTCCGATGCATCAGTGAACCGACGCGAAGGTGGACCTTGGTCTGATGTGTCAGCGAACCGACGTGAAAGTGGACCTTGGTCCGATGCGTCAGTGAACTGATGTGAAGAAGGTCAGAGTGACCAACAGGTGGTGGGCTTGAACCTCTGAGAGGCTTCCTATGTACCATGTCTCTACATGAATCAAAGACCACGAAGTTCAGGTTGGATGCCGGAAGGCCGACGCAAATGAGGAGGACCAGGGGGGTCCTAGTGGTGGTGGGCATGGACCTCGTGGAGGCTTCCTACATACCATGCCTTAGCATAGATCAAAGACTACGTAGTTCAGGTTGGTCACAACGACTTGCCGCTGGACTGGAATGCAGTTTAAAGTCATGTGGGACGAAGATGAACCCTGATGTGAATAAACGACGAGAGGTGGGATTTAACCTCGTAGTGGCTTCCTACGTACCATGCCTTGACATGGATCAAAGACCACATAGTTCAAAGGGGATTCATCAGAGAACCAATGTGAAGGTGGACCTTGGTCTGATGGGTGGCGGGCTTGAACCTCGGGGAGGCTTCCTACGTACCATGCCTTGACATGGATCAAAGACCTCTTAGTTCAAAGGGGCTTCGTCAGCGAACCGTCGTGAAGGTGGACCTTGGTCCGATGGGTGGTGGGCTTGAACCTCAGGGAGGCTTCCTACGTATCCCCGTGGCAGGGAATCAAAGACCTCGTAGTTCAAAGGGTTGTGCAGTTTAATGTCATGCGGGAGAAGGGAAGATGGAACTTGGTCCGATGGGTAGTGGGCTTGAACCTCGGGGAGGCTTCCTACGTATCCCCGTGGCAGGGAATCAAAGACCTCATAGTTCAAAGGGTTTCATCGGTGAACCGACGTGAAAGTAGACCCAGGGGTCCACTAGTGGTGGGCTTGGACCTCATGAAGGCTTCCTACATACCATGACTTGACATGGATCATAGTCGTTGTAGTTCGGATGGTGGGTGTCGGTGAACCGAGGTGAGGAAGGAGGGACCTTGGTTCAAAAGGGCATGGGCTTGAAACTCAGAGAGGCTTCCTACGTACCATGCCTTGACATGGATCAAAGACCTCGTAGTTCAAATGGTTGTGCAGTTTAATGTCATGCGGGACAAGGGCATACAGTTTAACGTCATGATAGACGAGGGCATGCAATTTAACATCATGCTGGATGAGGGCATGCAGTTTAACGTCATGCTGGATGAGGTATTGTCATGGCCAATGCTATCTCTAAGACCACGTGAGTCATGCTCAGTGTTAGAAACAAGAGACAGTAAGGACTTGACAATCACGCCACGAAGGGTGCGTCCGTGAGAAGCGAAGAGGGGCTTACGCATTAGGCGGCCCATTAGTGCTGGGACATACTCCAGGATGGAGGCCCAAAGTGCGGCAAAGTGCAGCGAATGAGGGATTTGGGAACAATGACGGGAGATGCCTTGTTCCCTATCACGCCCTCCACTAACATTGGTAGTGGGGAAGTACGGAGATGTAGAGGTGCAACCATCCATCGGGGAACTAGGGTCTCCCTTCTCCAGAGAACATACGCCTCTCCAATAAGGAGGATATCATCCCTTGTGGAGGGGTGATTCCACTCCCATGGAGACGAGTGGCGTAAAAAATGTTCGAGATGGGGGGACCCTTCGTGCGAGGTACAAGGTCGGGTCACAGTTTAACGTCATGTGTTGAGGACGTGGTGCTTGGCAGTTTAACGTCTTGCAGCTCGGACGAGGCTGGTTCACTCCACATCCCTAGGACTTACATAACTGGTACCCTTTGCTCCTTGGGGGAGGGAAGGTACCAGTAAAGTCGTGGTCAAGGGGGGTTGTAGAGCGAACCATCGAGGGGTCCACGTTAGTGTGGCTATGCGACGAAGCAATAGTCGTTAGCGTGCCTATGCGAAGAAGCATTAGGTGAAGCAGTTCTACCAGTGGCATTGTCCGTGGGACTTTGATATCACATCGTGCATACCTGGAGGGTCACACGGGAAGCGGAATTTCCAAGAAAAGGAGTGTGCTTCACGAAGCGGAGTGCCTTAGCCTTTGCATGGGGCATGGGTGTGGATGGGGGGTGCTTCGCGTAGTGGAATAGTGTTCATGGAGCACTGCCTCACAAAGAAGAGGTGCCTCGCGAAGCAAGGTGCCGCGAGGCAGTGTGCTTCACGATATGCAGCGATCCTGCCTTAGCATGGAGATCACTAGTACATGATGGGTGTTTCGCGAAGCATAAACACTCTGCGGCTGCCTGGGTTCCCTTGGGAATCCCCCTCCTTCACGAATTCCCTTGAGCTTTGCAAAGGGCATCCCTCTCAGAAGAGGGGCTCAAAACGAGACAAAGATAAGGCGTCACGCGAAGCAGAAGTACCTTGCGGAGCTCATGATTTCCGGGGGCAAAGGGTGCTTCGCGACTCGGGAGAGGAGAAGCCGAAAGGTCAGAGTGTCCCTCTCCTGGACTCAGGGGAGCCCAGTATTTATAGGCAAGGGGCGCCGCGAAGCCGAACTCTCCCACCGCCTCAGGTGATTCACGGCGGGCTCGTGGACGTCAAATTCGTTCGCGGAGAGGTACCACCTCCGGAGCTTCGCGGCGGGCTCGCGAACATAAAATTCGTTCGTGGAGAGGTGCCACCTCCGGATCTTCACAGGACCGCGATGCTCAGGTACTTCGCGTCGGTGCTTCGCACGACAGCGTGTGGGACGTCTTTTTCGTCCCTTCATTTCTTGCAATATTTTGCCGCCAACAAATGCCCCCCTCAGACTTGGAGCCGCAGAGGGTGAAGGGTTGAATTCTGAGGTAATATCTCCAAAATGGTCGGCAGTTCGCAATGCGACTTCGCGGAGGGGGACCACCATGCTGACCGGGGCCATGGATCCAGATGCGCCGCGATGCTCCGTGCAGTCGGGGCGCACCGCAATGCTCCGGGGTCGCCACCTATAAATAGGGGGGTCGACCACTTTTGTCTTCACGCAATTTTCTTGTCTTTTTGTTCTCTAGATTTTGTGAATCTCCAGGTACTCTACGCCTGCTCTCCGTGAATCGAGCTTCGCAGCGAACCGCAGGTCTCTGATTCCGCGACCGCGCCAAGCAGACTCCTTCTTGCCGACCTAGGTCAAACTCTGCAGCTAGGTCTCTCGACCGACCTTCGCGAGCCGGCTTCACAATCCAACTTCACGATTCGTGATGAAAAAATTCTTTTCTGAGTGCTAGAACCGAAATGGGCCACCAAGAAGCTATATTGGGGGTGCTTGCGGATGCCGCCCGTTGAGATGAGATGGACAACTATCTAGGCCTTGGGGAGATGGTCTGTATAAGGGGAATGAAAAGCATGTAATATGGGGTGATGGTTTGTCCGAACACAATCCAACACTTAGGTAGTTACACCACCGTGGTGGTAGTACGCCAGATGGGCATGTTGGTTTGGTCATGGGTCCTTCCTTATTTGGGACAGGGCCTCACTAGCAAGGGGTCCGACCAGGGGGCCGGAAAGGGGAAGGATGGGATTAATGATTTCTATGGGCTGGACCCTAGGAAAAATATCAGGGTGTCTCTACGTATCCCATTAAGATGGGAATCAAGCCATACATAGTTCTGGAGGGTGACATTTAACGTCATGCAGGACAAGGAATAGGAGGGCTACCTTTCAGAATGTGGTGTGCATGGTGCAAATATTGCAAACCCGACGTGAATGAGGATATAATCCCCCACTATGCCACGTGGTCCCGTAGTCGGGGTCCCGATGGCAGGACCAGAGAGGCGAATTAGCTGAACTCAAGATGGACCCAAAGACAGGAGGTCTGGGCATTCCTACGTATCCCATTTGGATGGGAATCAAGCTGAACATAGTTCTAGATAGATCTTAGACCATAAATGGGTAAAGTGGGCAGGGGACACATGGTAACAAAACCTGATGTGAATGGGGACCTAAGCCCTACTTACCATGCGTTCTCTGGGGAAATGCTTGAGTCGAGGGACCGAACACGAAGGTTAGGCTGGACCCACAAGGAAGTTCCCGGGCGCTCTTACGTATCTAATGAAGATGAGAATCAAGCCATACGTAGTTCTGAACGGTTACATGGTAAGATACCAGTTCCAGGGGAAAAGGGGAGCGCGGGCGCGACCCTTGCACTAAAAGAAGGAGAATTTGATAAATCTTGTTCGTCCTTTAAGGTGAGTGAGTTTTTTTTTGTAAAGCGACAGGCCTAGAGTAGTAGGCTGTGGTGTTGCCACAAGAATCATTCTGTGATAGGTGTTGAAAAATGGCATGGCACGTGACCAATACCCAATGTGATGTCCTCTATAACGAGGTCATCACAATGAAGTGCCGTTTTTCATCATGCGGCCAGGATGATAATGTCACAGTTTAGGGTCATGTGACAGGACCAAGCGTGTATTTTATCGTCATGCAGCACAGACGTAGCAGAGGCGATGCAAGGCGAGGAATGTGCGCAGTGTTATAAAACACGATTGATGGAGACATGATCCCACGCCACATTGTACGCCACTCGGAGAGGGAGACCTTAGGCCGAGGGGCCTATATAGAGGTAAGAGGTGAAATAGGGGGGAGAGACTAGCTCCCTAAATGGGCTGGACCCGAATACAAGGCGTCTGGGTGGTCCTACATATCCCATGAGGATGGGAATCAAGCTGAACGTAGTTCTAGATGGAGCTTAGTTTGTGGTCTTAGAGCTCGGACCATGAATGGTAACAACATACCATGTTAGTGCAGACATCAACCCGATCCCTAATCCCACGTGAGTTAAACTCAGTGTGGGAAACAAGGGGGGGAATCCTCATTGCAATACTTGGGGAATCCATCAGAGGGGAGTCGGCAGAGAGCCCCGAAGGACACCTTTGACGTGGCTTGTTTCCCCAACGCGCAGACGTGCATGAAGGAAAAGTACCAAGAGTTATGAGACTCTACTAGCAAACGATGAAGTGATGAAGGGTGTGAATCATGTACCCGACATTTTGGGCTTGATGGGTTGGCGTGGCGATAGAGGAAAACTGTTAACCATGGTCGAAACGCAGTGTCCATATCGCGTTAGCCTGAGGTGGGAACAACAAATGAGCATCGACCACTGACCATATTCGCAACACTGGATTTTATCGATTTGTTGTCCTAAAACCTCGGGGGTGTTAGCCCGTAATGGTAGGAGTGCCCTTGGGCGTAGTATCCAGGCCGTTCTTGGGGGTCCCGCCGGGTGTGCAAAAATGATGGAAGCCCTGATGCAGGGATACAAAAAGCTTGGAAAGTGGGTGCGAACGTGTCCGAGTAAAGCTTGGAATTCCAGGTAATAGACCAGAGTCCCCTTGGGCACATTGGTGAACCGCCAAAAAGGGGTCGACGAAACAGCTCAGGAGGGAGAGGCACATGGCATGTTCATTACGAGACCGACGTGAATGAGGACATAATCCCACACCACACCATATAATCCTCTCATGGAAGAAGGGTAGACCAAGGGGCCAACGTGGGATGAGGATTCCTGAGAGATGGGGTTGTACCCGAATCCTAGACATTCAGGTGGTCCTACGTATCCCATGAGGATTGGAATCAAGCCACAGATAGTTCTCTAGATGTAGTTTAACGTCATACGAGACGAGGGGGGGAGTAATATACCCCCAAACAAGGGAGGTCTACGGTACGACGAATAAAACGACGTGAATGAGAAAATAATCTCACGCCACACCATACACTCTTATAAGAGAGGACTTGGGCCGGGGATCGAAAAGGCCGAGGGGCCTGATGGTTAGGCATTGGCCAGGAAGGCCTGACCTGCTTGCAGTTTAACATCTTGCAGTGAGGACGAGGGCTGGGGACCCGAGGAGGCCAATGGGCCTGAAGATGGGCCTCGTAAGAGAAGGCGTATGGCATGGTACATGATCCTGACGTGAATGAGGACATGGTCCCACACCACACCGTACACCCTGGGTAAGAGGTTGGGCGGAGGGGCCCAAGAAGGCCAAGGGGCCTAAGGTCAGGCATCAGTCAGGAAGGCCTGACTGGTTTGCAGTTTAACGTCCTACATGAGGACGGGGGCCGGGGACCCAAGGAGGCCAAGGGGCCTGAGGCTGGGACTCATAAGGGAAGGCGTAAGGCATGGTACATGATCTCGACGTGAATGAGGACATAGTCCCACACCACACCGTACACCCTTTATAGGGGAATCGGGGCCGTGGGCCCGACTTCTAGCACCACCCGGGGGGATGTTTGTCACTTCGGGATGGGGTAGAATGAATCACTGCACTCGATGTTTGGGACATCTCAGGGTGGACCCGAAGATCCAGGACACTATTGACCATGTTCGAAACACAACATTCCTATGGTGACCTGATATGGGAGCAACAAATGAGCATCGACCGTTGACCAAATTCGCAACGCGGGACTTGTATCGGCTTGTTTCTTGAAAACCCTCGGTGGCATTGGCCCGTATCGGTAGGAGAGCCCTTGGGCGTAGTATCCAGGCCGTTCTTGGGGGGTCCCTCCCGGTGTGCAAAAATGATGGAATCCTAGTCATGGAGTTGGTGAAGTATAGCTGTATCCATCCACGAAAGAGGCAAACATCTCCAGGGGGGATGTACAGCTGGGTCGAGGCTTGCTCGATGTGAGTTGGGGCAAAAGTGTGCTCCCTGCCATATATCTTGACATGAGGGGAAGATTTTGGCTTTTGGGATAGGTCAACAAACGAAATGCCCGGGAGTTTCGACGTATCCCATTAGGATGGGAATCAAGCCATACGTTGTTCTCGAAGGCCATGCAGTTTAGCGTCATGTGGTGAGGACGTGGGAGGATAGAAGAATGGAAGTGGGCACATGGTGAAACCCTTACAATCCTTGTATGAGCGGGGCTAAGAAAGCCTACTCCTCGCTACACAAAGATCCTCCAAGGAAACTATTCCCAGGGGGGATAGTGGATGAGAAAACCTTGGGTCTGGGCTCAAGACGAGGCATCTGAGCATTCCTACGTATCCCATTAAGATGGGAATCAAGCCACACGTAGTTCTTGAGGCGTGGTTTAGCGTTGTTCTGGACGAGAAATGTGTCTCAACTGGGTATATGTATGGTATGACGGGTAACCCAACGTGGATGAAGCTGTGATACCACACCACACCGTACAATACCATTAGAGAGACAGAGTCGACGCAGGCCAAGGGGTCAGAGGATGAGCCTTGGTTAGGAAGGCCTGACTAGCTTGCAGTTTAATGTCTTACAGTAAGGACGGGGGCCGGGGGCCCAAGGAGGCCATGGGGCCTGAGGCTGAGCCTCGGTCAGGAAGGCCTGACTGGCTTGCAATTTAATGTCTTATAGTAAGTACGGGGGAGATCTTAGTTTATGGTCATAGAGCTCAGACCATTTTGCAGTTTATCATCTTGCAGGACAAAGATGCAGTTTAAGGTCGTGCAGGACCCTTTTTCCCTAGTCAAAGTATCTCTTCAGGAACTTGGCGTTGGTGGGAGGGGTTATGCGCTCTCCATCCGTGGTCACCAAGGAGTATGCTCTATTGGGGTAAACCTTATGGATGATATAAGGCCCTTCCCATTTGGGTTCTAACTTGGGCGGTTTCTTATGGGGGATCATTGGCGCTCGAAGGGCCAGTACTAGGTCGCCCTGTAGAAAAGAACGGAGATGAACCTTCTTGTTGAAGGCCCTCTCTATCTTATCCTGATGCCTTTCCAAATTGTGCGGGGCACGAAGCCGGTTGTCGTCCCGTGCTTCTAATTCAGCTAGATGGATTTCAGCTACCTCATTTGATGTCTGGTGATCATAGACTGCAGTGCGTAATGATGGTAGGTGGATCTCAATGGGTAGGACAACCTCAGCTCCATACACCAGGGAATATGGGGTCACCTGGGTAGAGTTGCGAGTCATCGTCCGATAAGCCCAGAGGGCATTGGGGAGCTTGTCCGGCCATATTTTCTTGTTCTGACCAACCGTCTTCTGCAGAATGTTAGAGAGGGTTTTGTTGAATGACTCGATCTGTCCGTTTGCCTGTGCCTGGTAGCGGGAGGTATGGTTCGAACAGATGTCGTACTTGGCCTACAATTTCTTCATTTCAGTCGCTCGGAAGTTGGTGACGTTATCGGTGAGGACGACGTGAGGGACCCCAAAACAGTGGATAATATTGGAGCTCACGAAGTCGATGATGGAACGGGCCTTGACCTCTTTGAGTGGAATTGCCTCTACCCACTTTGAGAAGAAATCTATAGCAGTCAGGATGAACCCACACTGGCGGGCTGTTGCCGGTGGATATGGCCCCACTACATCAAGTCCCAATTCCGCAAATGGCCAAGAGTACTTGGTGGGGTGGAGGGGCTCTGGCGGCCGATGCAGGAAGTTGGCATGAAATTGGCACGCGTCGAATCTCTTGGCATACCCAATACAATCATGGATCATAGAGGGCCAGAAGTACCCCAACCTCCGGATTTGATGGGACAGCTTTGGCCCTGCTTCAGGGGCGCCACAGGAACCGGCGTGAACCTCTTGCATAACTTGAGTAATCTCTACTCCTTGAATGCAACAGAGGAGGACGCCATCAAAGCTTCTCTTATAAAGGATCTGTTCAAGACTGGGGCCGATCTAGAGGGTAAATTGCAGTGCACAGCATCAGATTCGCTCTCGCTCGGCCCAATCGTCCGGGAGGCGACCATTATGGAGATACTCGACGAAAGGTGCCCTACAGTCGGAAGTGGCATCAACCACTGTGTCTAACGAACCTGGGACCCCTGAAGTAGATGGTCCGGTGGTGAGATGACCTACCCACAGGCTATCATTGTCCTCTTGTGTGACGGGGGAAATGACTCTCCGGTGTGCCACAAGTATGATCAAATCATATTTCTCGGGTTCTGTGAGCGACGCGGATAAGCCATCCAAGTCGTCTGCTTGACCGTTCTGTGACCGTGGGACATGGGTAATCTCTAGTCGAGAAGAGAACTGGGCCATTAGGTAGAGGGTGTACTCCAACAATGGTACAAGCTCCGACTTCCTGACGACGTAGTTTCCATTAACCTATTTGATTACCCGCTCGGAATCTCCTTTCACATGTAGATGGGGCACATTGATCTCAAGGGCCAACTCGAGGCCGATGATGAGATCCTGGTACTCTGCATCGTTGTTCATACAGCCTTCTGACAATAGGAAAGAGTATGGCAGGATGACTTGCACCGGGGTAATGAAGACAATACCCAGGCCCACTCTGTTGAGCATAGAATCGTTGAGCCTCCTATCGGTGGGGCTCAGGGAGGCACCGTCAAAATGAATTTTCCAACACGGGATGACATGATCAACTAAGAGGATCATCTAATCAGGAAAATCTAGGTCCAAGGATTGATCCGCAGAGGTTGGATGAGAATCTAAAAAGTCAGCCAATGCCTGTCCCTTAATGGCCTTCTGATGTACGAACCTGATATCAAACTGCTGGAGAATCACCGACCACCATGCCAGTCGGCCAGTCAGCATGGGGCGGTTCAGGATGTACTTCAGTGGGTCTACTCGAGAGACCAATTGTACCTCATGGTGTTGCAGGTAATGCCGTAACTTCTGTATGGAAAAGACGAGCCCAAGGCAGCTCTTTTTGATAGGGAAGTATCTGACCTCCATATCGAGAAGCATGCGGCTGAGATAGTAGAGACTATTCTCGATACCCTCGTTATTCTTCTGGGCGAGCAGTGCACCGAGGGATCTTTCCAGGGTAGTCACGTAAAGGACCAGCGGCTTTCCGGAGACGGGTGGCATCAAAACCAGAGGTTGGAGCAGATACAGATTTATTTCCTCAAAGGCGGTCCGACACTCCTCATCCCATTCGTATTCGGCGCCCTTCTTCATGATACAGGAAAAGGGCTTACACTTTCCGGATAGATTTGCAATGAATCAGCGTATATAGGCTAAGTGGCCTTGGAGGCCTCGAAGTTTCCGAATGTTACTCGGGGGAGGCATTTGGCTGATGGCCTTGATTTTCTCTGGGTCGATCTCAATGCCTCGGTATCTAACAACAAAGCCCAGAAACTTCCCAGAGGTGACCCCAAAGGCACACTTCAATGGGTTCATCTTCAGGTGACGGTAACGGAGGAAACAGAACACCTTATCAAGGTCTTTGAGATGGTCCTGGCGCTGACATGATTTGACCACTAGGTCATCTACATAGCATTCCACCAGCGTCCTGAGAATCGGCTTGAATATGCGGTGCCTGGCACTCTAATAAGCGGCACTTGCATTTTTCAAGACGAATGGAATAACCTGGTAGCAAAAGGTACCTTGGGGAGCCCTGAAGGCAGTGGAATCCTCGTCCTTGTGGGCCATCCGGATCTGGTTGTACTCGGAATACCCATCCATGAAAGAGAGAACTTGGAACCCGGTCGTGGCATCAATCAATAACTCCGTCACCGAGAGTGGGAAGTCATCCTTTGGGCAGTGGCGATTAAGGTCGCAGAAGCCAATGCAGACACTGATCTGCCCATTCTTCTTCATGACTGGCACAATGTTGGCAAGCCACTTGGGGTACTGGACCTCTTTAACGATGTTGGCTTTGATAAGCTTGTCAACTTTGACCTAAACCATAACACCATGAGAAGGGTGCATCTTCCTGGGAGGCTTCTTGAACCCATGATGGTTTGCCGGGAGGCCCAGACGGTGAACGGATACCTGGGGATCTAGCCCTATCATTTCGTAGTAACTCCAGGCAAACACATCACAATGTTTTTTGAGGAAGTCAATGTACTGCTGCCACTCCTTGGGGGACATGGCTGCACTGATCAATGTGGGTTTCAGATCTGCCTCGCTACCAAGGTTCACCTGTACCAGTTCATCAACCGTGGTAGAGACGCCTTCCTCAAAGGCATGGGGAGCATCCTCCAGGTCTTCCTCTATAACCGTGGGGGGATTTCCCGCGACGGGAGATACTTCTGGGCTATCAAATCCTGAGGGGAAGCTGGTGCTGGCTTGGGCAGCAGTGGTCATCACATCAGGAGACTCACTCGCCATTGAAACCATATCAATGAAGGCAGTCGAACCTATCCCATCTGGCCTTCGGCCTAAGGGTCCATGTTTGATGATATCAAAGCAGTGGTGATGTGTTGGTCTGAGTCGGTTGATTCCAGCCTGGTGGAAGAGACACGTATGGCGTACCGTCGTTGCCATAATCTTGACATTCCATTACCGTACGGGGGTAGGAGGTTCCGGGATCACCTGATCCTGGTTGATGTAGTAGTACGAGGTGCTTTTCCTCCGTCGCTTGGACACGGGAACACGCCTTCCTTGCGTACCTGAAAAAACAAAACATTGCCCCATGTCAGGGGTCGTGGCCTCCAATCGGTGGATCGGGAGGATGTAGGCGTCATCCATGCTTGCCCAGGGATCACTTGTGACCGGGGCGAGTTTATCCTCACTTACTTGGATTTGATTATCCTTACTCTTGTAATAATCAGCATCCAGATAGCGGGCCTCAAAAGTGGTGAAAGGAGACGCATCTCCTTGGAGCATGCCTACTTGACCATTGAGTGAGTATTTGAGGCACTGGTGATACGACGAAGGGACCACTGCATGCAGATGGAGGCATGCCATAACCATCAACTCATTATAGGTGGTGTCCTGAGAGACGACCATGAAATCAGTGCTGGCAATTAAGCCACCGAACTGAGTCTTCAGGCGGATCTTGCCGACTGGGGTTTTCTCGGTCCTGTCGTAACCCTGGATTCTGAGGTCAGAGGGAGTTAAATCTACTTCAGATAGACCCAGCTTTCGCAATGTCTGAGTCAGAATTAGGATGATTCCGAACCCATGTAAACGAGGTAGCAGCAGACTTCCACACCATTGAAGTGGCCAGTGATGTACGGAGGGCGAATATGCCCTTGTATAGGAGGGTCCTCATCTTCACCAGAGAACAAGATAACCTCCTGGAATTAGACATTCTCAATTGTCACAGCATGGAAGGCTTCTGCAGCTTCTACCTCCGTCTCAAACTGGAGGGGGCTCCTTAGGGCCTCAGAAAGTGCCTCACGCATTTCAGATGACAGACGAAGGGCCTCAAGGATAGAAAGCCTTGCCGGAATTCTGTCCAGGTGCTTCAGGACATCATACTTTCATGCCAAACGCGAACCCCTTTTTATAGGAGGTCGTTCAGCAGTTGGAGGCATAGCGGGTCCTGCCGGTTGAACTGGCGGTTGGGTAGTACTGGGTACATCCTACTGCCTACTAGTTGAAGCCTGGAGAGTAGTCGCCGGACTAGGATTGGACAGCGGAGACTGGCCTGTAGCTGGGCAAGAATGACTGTGATATGAATGAGGCATCTCTCCCTGATCTAGTAGCACAAACAGTGGTGGAGGTAGAGATGAGGGCATTAGATGGGGTTGCACATGCCGAGCTCTGCGCTAAGCCTGCTGTCTGGTCTCAGTAGCGTGGACGACTTGGCTGAAATTGCCCGCTGACGTACCTCGATGACAGGTGTGATTGCGGTTCCGCCGATGTTGATGTCGGCTGGGGACGTTGGGGAGGCTTGCCTGGCATTCCACTTCGTCGGGAGTCATATAGGGATTTACCAGCTTGACAGTGTTAATTGAAGCGTACCCCTGGCTGTCGCTCGATGAGTCATCCACCACCGGGAAGATTCTGGGAGGGATCATCATTTCAGGGGGCATAAAGTCACCAAGAGTGCGGGATGACGACGACATCGGCGGAGCGCGTTGTTTCTTCTTGCATCGTCACTGCTTGCCCTTCTGGGAAGAGGTTTACTGTGAAGGTGATGCAGAGGTACTGGCTACTTCTTCTGAAGGTTCCGGCTGCTTCAGGCGTGCCCGGATGATACCATGGGAACAAACGACAGTTTTTCGAGCCATCCAGTTGTCGTATCTTTGGGACCCATGGCTGGGAACCTGCTGCCACTCACCTTCGCTGTCGCTACCGATCTCTGACCCTGCAAAGACACCTGCTACTTGTGTTGGTGCCGGGCCCAACCTGACTATATTGTTGTTGAACTAGTCTTGAAGCCAGTATTTAAACACATATCATTGCTTGAGGGTGTGCCCCATAATCCGATGATAAGGACAATAGTTGGGGTGATCGGTGAGATTCTCCTCTACCGGCCTTCGGCACTCGGGTAGGCGCACAATCCCCTGTTCTAGAGCACTTCGGAAGTAGAAAGGGACCTAATTTTTGTGAAACGAATAAGTCTGGTGCCTTCTTTCCGGATAGGGGACCCTGGGGTCCTAGCCCTGACGAGGGGCTGAAGGGGCCTACCGAGGAGGCCGCGCCTGATTGTCTTGCCTAGGTGAAGGTGGCCCATTGCGTGGGAGAACCTGTCGATTCTGATACGGTCGCTACTGGGCCGGAGCCTGTGCTTGAGGCGGAGGACCTCTATGGGGTTGCGGGGATGGGGCTGCTGGCAATAATTCCAGCTATATAGGGGCTTCTATTTGGGCCACCGCGGTAGGTTCGGCTCGGGCGGTCCTCCTGGCTGGGATCATAGGGGGCAACGAACGTTCCTGACTAGCCTGTTGCAGATCCTCCTCAAGGCGCTGAGCCTTATTTAGGAAATCTCTGAACCCTCCAGGGTAGTTCTGGGTAATCAAGGAGGGTACCAGCTCCATTTTGACATTCCCCACACACGTCATCAGAAATTTTTCCTGAGTCAGTGGCATATCGAGGGAATACATAAGTCCCTTCCACCAGGTGATGAAATCTGCGACTCGCTCATTAGGCCTTTGCTTGCACCTGAAGAGGTCTGCAATGCTGGTCTTCTATGTGGTGGAGCTGAACTGGTATAGGAACTACCGGTGGAGATCCTCCCAACCGGTCACCGATCCGATAGGGAGCTGGCTGTACCAGACGAATGCGGGACCTTCCAATGTTTGTACGAAACATCAGAGCTTGGCGGCTACTTGCTGGGCCGGGGTCCCCAGCATGGGGCCACACCTGGAAGAAAAATGAGGCAAGTGCTGCGGCGGGTCCCCTGTCCCATTGAAGGGCGAGAAAGTGGGGTTCCCAAAAACCGGGGGTGTGGTCATATTATCCACCCACGCGGGATACGGCTTGCCATCCGGTGGGACTGCCACCTGCCGCGTTTCCAATGCTTCGAGGCGGGCTGTGAGTGCCGCTATAAGATCATCCGGATGGGGGTCCCTGTCTTGACAGGAATCCCTAATCACAAGTGCATTTTCAGGTTCTTCAACATGGTTGATGGTTTTGGCAGCTCATGGATCAACTGGCGGAACGACCTGTGGGGCGACTGGGGGAACCCGGACTGGATTCTTCAGATTTCCCCGTCGTTCGGGGGGGGGGGGGGGGGGGGGTTGGCGAGACGTATCACACCCTCTTGCCGTAAGTTCCGGATTCTTCTCTGTCTGCGGAATTAGCATGATCAGGGTTTCTCAGAGGCATCTCACCGGGGGGAAATTGTTCCTTCCCCTACTGCCCCGGCCTGGGATTACCATAGTCGGGTCGCCGCTCTGCAGCGCGCTCAGCCAAGAGTTCGTCAACTAGCCTCTTCTGCTCAGTAAACTGCTGGCGTAACGTGGCCTTCTCGGGATCTTCATCCATTTTCTGCATAGAGGTAGATGGGTCGGAGTGCTTGATAGTTCAGATGTGCTCCTTACCCTTGCCGGAATTTTGACCGAGTCCCAGCGACTCTGTGGGTACAGGGAGGCCTAGCAGGTTCCTCTGCTGATGGGTACCCCTCCCTGATGGGTCCAGCAGTGGCGGTACGCCCTCAGGGGGTAAGTATCTATCCAGAAATTCAAGCTTGTCTTCCTTGTCCACTACGTCAGCCATGTGGACCACGACCCATCTCGAGGGCATGTTCTCAATGTCGCATAATGAATCGGGTTACCACCGGATAGGGTCGAAGAGGAGAGCGGCATAGTGTCCCCAACCACAGACTTGCTCATGGGGGGTAGCTTCCCTGATGACTGTACAGAGTACTTTGAAACTCTGAACACATTTCCATTGAAGGTTGCTCTGACAGCCTGGCGACTCAGGGTGATGGGCCACAAGGAGTGCGGCCAAATCGATCAGGTGGCATTGCTCACCGATTTTTGAAAGTGCCTTCGACCTCTGGGGTACACCACCCACTCGTAACAAAGGAGGAAATGTTTCGCCCATAGGGTTTGACAAAAGAACCCCACTTCTTCAGGGGTAAGGGACTCTGGTGCGCAAAAGTTCAGCACCGCCATCGGCCAGAACTTCTCCAGGAAGTAATCCGCTGTGAGAATGCTCCAGAAGTTTTGGGTTCGGACTCGGGGTTTGGCCCTGTATTGCCCACTCGTCAACCGGGGGTGGATGAGGGACTGGTAGCGTTACCGAGGCACACCTCTGGGATAGTAAACACGGCGGCAGAGAATTCGGCAAATGGGCTGACTGGCCGCCGAATTTCGGGCCATCCTCTAAAGAGTGAGGTGACTGGGCCATGATGTCACGATATGATGGGCTGATAGCCACAGTTTCCGGCACTGGAGTTGCGGCTGCCGACGATAGGTCTTGTCGTCTCTCTACCGCCGTTGGTCCCCAAAATAGCTCTCCGTGATCTCTGGTTGAGGTAAAGGGCTCTTCTGGTGACAATGGTGGTGATTTCATGGTCTAGACCTGCAGAATTTGCACAATTCCTTCCTCCTGGATGTACCTGCGGAGAGATGTTGGAATCTGGTTGACCACACATTCCGGGAGAATGAGGCTAACGCGCCTTGTTCCTGCCCCAGTCCTCTGTACGGAGGAGCAGGGAGAAGGTTCCATCCCTGAGTCGCATTCCACTTCAGAATCCAAGAAATGGGCTGGTTTAATCTCCACCCGAACCCCTCCCCAGGATTCTTCTTGTGGCGGCGACGACCCGCTCTCCTGACCCGAGGTGGATCTTCGGGACAAGGTTGATTCTCAACATGTAGTCTCGGGGCGGCGCTAGCGCCGTGGCGTAGAGGGACCCCGCTCGAGATAGCCGAGGTGTGAGGGGCACCAGGGAAAATGTCAAAGGGTACATAGGGAGGACCTCCATGGACAGTACCCATGTGGGAAGAGCCTCTGTTGGAATCGGCAGGAGCATGGGGAGGACCTCCATGGTTGATGCGGGCGGAGCGAGGCTAACCTTCACTCCTCAAGTTGATGGGGCGAGGAGGACCTTTGCCTGTTGCAGAGAGGACATATAGAGGGCCCCCATGTTGGAGAAGGACCGGATGGGAAGTGCCTTCAGACCGGCGGTCGGGGGTAGAAGGATGGACTCCATACCCTGTATAGTGGGCGCGGGAAAGGTTTCCGCGCCGAGGGTCACTGCCGCGGGGCAAGTCTTCCTTCGGGATGGGGGTAGGACGAGGCATACCTCCATGACGAGCATCAGAGCGGGGAAGGCCCGCGCTCTGTGGAGTAGTGGTATGGGGAGGGCCTCCGTACGGGGTGACATCACCGCGGGTTAGTTCGCGGCGATCACCACTCAGGCCTGCAACCCGGAGGGTCAACCTAGCCTGCCCGTGGGGTGGTTGGGGTCTCGACCCCTGTTGGGTGAAGGAGTGCCCCTGCTCAGTGTATGCGGGGACTCCATGATGCACGTTGATGGTGGCTTGGGCCACTGTAGCTATTTACGTCGACACATCTGGGTGAGCGTCCTCAGCCCGGGCCCGGCGCTAACGTCGGGTCAGACGAGCTGGCGCAGGTGGTGCAGAGGCATGGCCTGCCTGCTCTTCCTACATAGTCGGACGGCAGCGCTGACGTGGCCGGATGGGAGCCCTTGCTTGGAGCCCTTGGGTTGGGGCCCTGAGTGGGCCAAGCCGTACGTCACCCGCCTCATCAGCATAAGGCAAGGAGTCATCGAGGAATTCTGGGGACAAGCTACCGAAATGATTGAACATTGGGGTGGGGAGCATGGGCTCCCTGCACGGCCTTTTAGGGCAGCATTAACGGCGGGGCCTGGATGCCTCCAGGTCTTGGCGAGCCATATCCCGAGTTGGGATGACCCCTTCCTCCTCGTACCTGTGTACAAGGTTGTTGGTCACCCTTCGCTGGATGATCTCTGATGGGGAGAGGGGATGTGGGCGCTCCATATTCTGCGATGTAGCGGCCGTCGTGGTGGTAGCAGAGCCATGCAGGGTGGTTGTGCCGGTGTTTCCCCTGTCCCTACGTAGGCGAGCGGGCGGTGATCGTGTCTCCGTAACAGCAACCTGGTTCTTTTGAAATGAAGGGATCAACCCATCAGCACTGCGAGGAATATGATTGACTACCAGTGCCCCAACGTCCTTCCATTATCCAAGTCTATAAGAAGGATCCACGCCAACACGTTGCAGAACGGAGTGCGCCACGTTCTACTACCCCGACTTCCGGTGAGTTTCACGACAGACCCGCTATTTGCTTGGTGGGACCAGGCACCAGATATCTGGATCTGGTGACACGTCAATCTACTGGTGTCTCGAACGCTACCAATCTCCACATTGAGGAGAAGACTTTCACGTCGGGTTCACCATTTCTGTTTCCGACGCTTTCTCCAGGGCGCGTGCATCCATCCATCCACGGATGGGGATGCGCTGCACTGTCGCCCCGCATTCATTCTTTCCAAAGGCGGATGGCATTCACTCCTTATTCAGGGACGTTTTCTCCTTGATCAAAACGGGATGATGGGATGTCGGTTATTCCTTCTGTGGACTCCTCCTCAGAACTCATCACCTAGTCTGGGTCTCCCTTATAGATTTAATATGTTGTTCGTGAAACTCTTCCCAGTGCCATGTTTCCATGGATGCTGGTTAATTACACTGCTTCTGTTGGGACATTCCAAAGGGTCCGGTCAGGGCAGCAACCTTTAGTCGGGGGAGTAGTCATGTCGAGGCATCAGTAGCATGTCTGGATACTGGGGAACTGGCATGTCTGTCTTTTGTCCCTTGTCATGGGGATTCTCAAGGGCATGGAAGCTAGAGGAATCCCACATCGAGCGTGGGGAATTATATGCCATAGACTTATATCTGAGGTTTTCCTCATCATCCTGTGTTTAACACAAGGCATGCCGCGAGTTTAACGTCCAGCGGAGATGGATCAGCCCGATCAGAGCATTAGCTAGAATGGATCGGATTGAGGGATTCTCTTGAAGGGGTGTCGAAAATGGGACCAGCCCATGGGCAGCTGTGAAGAGGAGCGAATCGACATGGTCTCACCGGGATATGACGGTCCGGGCGAGAATTCGGGTGGATGATGAATGGATGAATGAAGTGGAGCGGGAAATGGAAAGGAACCATCACAAGGGAAAAGATGAAGTTGGTCTTGAGCCTCGAAGAGACCTCCTACGTATCCCCGTGGCAGGGAATCAAAGTCCACGTAGTTTGGGATGGTGTCGGAGAACCATCATGAAGGTGGACCTTGGTCCGATGCATCAGCAAACCGACGCGAAGGTGGACCTTGGTCCGATGCGTCAGTGAACCAACGCGAATGTGGACCTTGGTCCGATGCGTCAGCAAACCGATGTGAAGAAGGTCGGAGTGACCACTAGGTGGTGGGCTTGAACCTCTGAGAGGATTCCTACGTACCATGTCTTAACATGGATCAATAACCACGTAGTTCAGGTTGGACTCCAGAAGGCCGACGCGAATGAGGAGGACCAGGGGGTCCTAGTGGTGGTTGGCTTGGACCTCATGGAGGCTTCCTACGTACCATGCCTTAACACAGATCAAAGACCACGTAGTTCAGGTTGATCACAATGACTTGCCGCTGGACCGGAATGCATTTTAACGTCGTGCGGGATGAAGGTGAACCCTGACGTGAATAAACAACGAGTGGTGGGCTTGAAACTTGTAGAGGCTTCCTACGTACCATGCCTTGACATGGATCAAAGACCATGTAGTTCAAAGGGGCTTCGTCAGCGAACCGACGTGAAGGTGGACCTTGGTCTGATGGGTGGTGGGCTTTAACCTCAGGGAGGCTTCCTACATACCATGCGTTGACATGGATCAAAGACCTCGTAGTTCAAAGGGGCTTAGTCAGTGAACCGACGTGAAGGTGGACATTGGTACGATGGGTGGTAGGCTTGAACCTCAGGGAGGCTTCCTACGTATCCCCGTGGCGGGGAATCAAAGACCTCGTAGTTCAAAGGGTTGTGCAGTTTAATGTCATGCGGGACAAGGGAAGATGGACCTTGGTCCGATGGGTGGTGGGCTTGAACCTCGGGGAGGCTTCCTACATATCCCCATGACAGGGAATCAATGACCTCGTAGTTCAAAGGGTTACATCGGTGAACCGACGTGAATGTAGACCCAGGGGTCCACTAGTGGGGGGATTGGACCTCATGATTGCTTTCTACATACCATTCCATGACATGGATCAAAGTCCTCATAGTTCAGATGGTGGGTGTCGGAGAACCGACGTGAGGAAGGAGGGAACTTGGTCCAAAAGGGGATGGGCTTGACCCTCAGAAAGGCTTCCTACGTACCACACCCTCCACTGACCTTGGTAGCGGGGAAGTATGGAGATGCAGAGGTGCAACCATCCGTCGGGGAACTAGGGTCACCCTTCTCCTGAGAATATATGCCGCTCCAATAAGGAGGATATCATCCCTTGTGGAGGGGTGATTCCACTCCCATGGAGACGAGTGGCGTAAAAAATGTTCGAGCTGGGGGGACCATTCGTGCGAGGCACAAGGTCAGGTCACCATTTAACATCATGTGTTGAGGACGTGGTGCTTGGCAGTTTAACATCATGTAGCTCGGACGAGGCGGGTTCACTCCACATCCCTAGGACTTACATAACTGGTACCCTTTGGTCCTTGGGGGAGGGAAGGTACCAGTAAGGCCATGGTCAAGGGGGGTTGTAGAGAGAACCATCGAGGGGTCCACGTTAGCGTGGCTATGTGAAGAAGAAATAGCCGTTAGTGTGCCTATGCGAAGAAGCATTAGGTGAAGCAATGCTACAAGTGGTATTGTCTATGGGACATTGAAATCACATCGTGCATACCTGGAGGGTCGCACAGGAAGAAGAATTTCCATGCAAAGGAGTGTGCTTCACGAAGCGGAGTGCCTTGGCCATAGCATGGGGAATATGTGTGGATGGGGGGTGCTTCGTGAAGTGGAATAGTGTTCGCGGAGCACTACCTCACGAATCAAGGTGCCGCGAGGTAGTGTGCTTCACGATATGTAGCGATCCTGCCTTAGCATGGAGATCACTAGTACTGGATGGGTGTTTCACGAAGCATAAACGCTCCGCCGCTGCCTGGGTTCCCTTGGGAATCCCCCTCCTTCGCGAATGCCCTTGAGCTTCGTGAAGGGCATCCCTCTCGGAAGAGGGGATCAAAACGAGACAAAGCGAAGGCGTCACGCGAAGAAGAAGTACCTCGCGGTGCTCATGATTCCCGGGGGCAAAGGGTACTTTGCGACTTGGGAGAGGAGAAGCCGAAAGGTCGGAGTGTCCCTCTCATGGACTCAGGGGGAGACCAGTATTTATAGGAAAGGGGCGCCGTGAAGCCGAACTCTCGCGCTGCCTCAGGTGCTTCGCGGCGGGCTCACGAATGTCAAATTCGTTCTCGGAGAGGTACCACCTCCAGATCATCGTGGCGGGCTCGCGAACGTCAAATTCCTTCGTGGAGAGGTGCTGCCTCTGGAGCTTCGCGAGACCGCGATGCTCGGGGGCTTCGCGTCAGTGCTTTGCACGGCAGCGTGTTGGATGTCTTTTTCATCCCTTCCTATCACGCAATATTTTGGTGCCAAAAAATATTATTTATAAAATATATAACATATTAAATTTTGAAGGGGAATTATACACACCAAAAAATATAATTAAGCAGTCAATTTGACATTTGTCTTAAGAAAGTAAAAGTGAGATGAGAAACCCTTACCCCGAGTCCAGAATTTACATCTGTGTCATTTAACTACTGTAAAATAGGATTGTATCAATAATTTTATTTCTAAAGAACCATTTTATGTTTCAAAACCATATAACTAAATAATTTATATTATTTATTTATAATCAAATACCAAAATGCTTAATTATCTATGTCTAGGATGGGTGTTTTGAGGAAGATTAGTTCATTGTTTCAAAATGGATTTGGTGCATTGATTGTGGTGAAAGTTATCATTATTTAAATATATTAAAATATTAATCATGAAATATAAATCATTTTTATACATATATTATAATTTTAAAACCAATCATGAAATATGGTTATGAAAAATAAACTATGTTACAATCATTTAGATGGTAGACTATACATATGAATGTGTAACAAGTCTATTTTTTCAGAGATAATTATGGAAACAAGGTAAGTGATATTTTATCATTAAAAAATTAAAAAATTTACATAAATACCTTATTAATTATTAAAATATACTTATATATATCATCCATGTGTTGTGGTGATGAAGAAAGAATCACATCGCTTCATGGAGGCGGTAATCCTCAAGTACATACGAACGATGTTATCAATTTTAATTGTAATAATGATAATGATATACTATATTTAATAAAGATAAATATTTATTTAATATCATTATTATTTAATTTATATAAATTATATTAATTAAATATATCCTTATTACCTTCCATTAAAATAGTTATTGATGAAAATAACAACGCTTCTTGAGGTAGTAGTCCTCCATACACACGAGAGACATTATCATAAACCCCATAGAATTAAAATTATGAGGTTATATGTGATATATTATATCAATAATTATAAATATGTTATAAATATAATTTATATACTTTTAAACCAACATTATATTAAGCTGTGAGGGGTGATGATGTAATGAGAATTACATCAGTTCACGGGATGGTAGTCCATCGTACACACAAATGAGGATTTCCTACCCCATTTGATAAAAGATAAGATATATTTAGGTTTTGAAATTACCATAAAAACATATAAGTATATATTATATAATGGTATTATTAAATAATAATAATTGAACAAGATTTTATATTGGTGTAATAATTAAAAAATAATGGTGCTCGGTTAAGCACGATACACCTTCTTCTGAGAACCTCCTTAGGGAAGACCTAAAAGCCATCATATGTTGAATTTGTGATCAAAATAAGGATTCAAGATCGTGGAAAGATAAGTTAAGGAGGTATTTGAGTATGTAATGAGAGATAGAAATTTATTTTAATGTGTGAAGAGAGTATGATAAGGGTGGATTTTTATAAGTGAGGTGAGTGGGAAACTTTTAATATTTGAAAAGAAAACGGTGTACCAAAAATCATCACATGAATAAAGGATAAAAATAGACCATTATAAACCCTTAGAAATTATAATATCTGAATATGGATATAAAATATTTTTTTATAACTATTTTTAGGTAATTTAAATCCTTATCATTTCAGTAAAACCCACGGTTAAACCGTTTTCACATTAACCATTATAATTAATTTTTACTATTTTCACTTATAATTAAAGAAAAAATTAATTTTACAGTATTATATAATATAAATTAGTTTTATTCCAAATATATAATCCATTATACTAAATTAAATTCATATAAGTCAAAAAATTAAATTTTAATGTAATCCTGGAGATGTGATGAAAAGGAAGGTCTTCAAGAAATGTATTTTGAAAGTAAAGGATGATTATATATTAAATCTAGGACTATAAATAATATTTATATTAATATAAATTAATATTTATTTATATATAATAAAAAAATTTAATTAAAATAATTCATTATTTGGGGTTTTTATTTTATTAAATAGGATAAAAATTATATATTTAAAAAAAGTTTTCAGAAATGTCAAGTATCTAAACAAAAAGAATTATACTAAAATACAATATGAATTTGACTAAAAATAAAGTAAGTGGATAACATATTACTAAATAATACTTATTTTACTTTAAATAATAATTAAAATATATCATTACTTATAAATTTATTAATTTATTGAAAATAAATGACATTATTAGTAAAATCGGTTTTTCACTAATCACCGAAAAAACAATATTTATCATAAAATCAAAAAAATTCACCAAATCTAAATTTTTATATTATAATTTGAAAAATTAATTTATATTATAAAATAAATTCTATAAAATATTAAAAAATAACAATTATAGTATTTTCTTCATTTAAATAGAAAATAATCATTTTGGAAGAAAATTTATTTTTAATGAAGAAAATAACTTTACTAAAAATTGATTGATCATTTACTAAAAATGTATAAATAATTTATATTGAGTAGGATATATATATATATATACATTACATATTGGTTAATAGTATTCATACCCACCAATTTAATGGGTAGGTTATAACATTTATATAATTCATGAGTCTTTTAAGCACATAGTTGAGGGTCATATACACTGTTTAATATAAAAATATCAGAGTTGTGTGTACCATAAGATATCAAAGAGATTAAATTTATTTCAAAAGAAACAAATCATAATGAATTAGGTTGTTACATTCTCATATAATCTATTTTTTGGGTGTCATATACTCTATCGAAGAACATATTCTTATTTCAAAATTAATGTGTGTTACATCCTCCACCCTTTAATAAATTGAATCCTCAAAATTTGATATTTCTATAAAAAATAAAATCTTTGATATTTGTAAATAATTTTTTTTTGTAAAACCTCATCATAAAAATGGTTAACAAAATATTCTCTTAAAAATAGATAAAGTAAAATATAAAGGTCATCACATAAATAGGTTTGTACATAATAGAACATTTAAAGAAGGTGAAGATTTGGAAAATAATTAAAGTCATAAATAATTATTTCATGTTATATAGATCATAGATCATATGAATGTGAATGATCAATAAAAATTTCTGGACCTAAAAACCAAAAATCTTTAATGACTAAAAGACCATCAGTTCATTATAAATAAAGGAACTATTATAAATTTTTTGTTTTAAGATAATTTTCCTCGAGTTCAGGAATTCAGTTTCCATATAGAGTAGGAGAAAAAGGAAATAAAATTATTTAAAAAGTATAATTTCATCATTTTCTAAATTTCCACCACAATATCATCTTTTCTATTAAAAAATGTGTACTCAAGATATTTATCTTCATGCATAAATCATTAAAAATTTACTTTTAAAGTATCATATAGCCATAAATGGGATAAAAATATATTCCACACATATATATATATTTAACAAAATGGTTAGAAGATGGTAATATAAATCCCAAAATGTGTAAACCTTTATATGATGAAATAATACATTAATCTCAAATATTCAACAATAATACGCATATTTCAAACCTAATTAGTCCAAAAAACCCGGAAAATTAAATAGTTTTTTTATATAAAATGATATACCATACATTTTAGATTTAATTCTAAAAAATATGGTGATAACCTTTTGAAATAACATTTATCAGCTAGTCACCAAATAATTTTTCAATCCCATTTTATCTATATGATTAATCTTATGTTCTAATAATTAACTTAATATCTATGATCATATAAACTATAATGAATATCAATACCCCAAAAAATATGTCTGAAAAATTTAATGTTATTCTTAAAATTAAACCAAATCATTACATATAATTCAAAACAATAAAACAAATTCCAATGTCTTGTTAATCACTTTAAGATATCATCACTTAAAACCTCAAAGGTGTGTATAGGAAATTTAAATTATGATCATTATTAATAATATATTACTATGACGGAATCCATAAATCTTAAGATAAACTCACATTAAATAATGATAATCTCTGAATTTGTCTAAACCCTCCATTGATACAACCTATAATATCCCCTAACTCGTACTCTTAGATATGGTTCTGAAATCATAGACATTGCATTTTATTTTTATTTGATACTGATAAAGTCACCAAATTTTTTTCAATATGAAACATAAAATACTAGATAGAAATTTTGGATCACTTAAAATCTCCTGGACAAAGTAGGTGTAGTTTTTAGAGAATTATGTCAAAATCATAACTTCATGGATTTGTAAACAACTTGTTCATAAATGTCAACATCATATTATACTGTAAAAAAAATATTCAATTTTTGATCATCATAATCATATATATGAAACCATTCTAGAAATAATTCATTTAATTCAATTATTTATAACATGGGGAAAATAAAACTTAAGATGGATGACATCAAATGCTCTACAAGGGTAAACATAATCATTAACAATTGACAGTCATTAGTGAGATAATAATGATCATAATGGTATGATGACATAATCAAAGTGAATGAGGATAACAAAAGAGAAATCATACGTATCAATAACTGGATCATTAAAAATGAAAACACGGTAGAAGGCTTTATCAAAATAATTATTCCTCAAAATATATAATCATGAGCCACATGTTATGAATCATGATCAAATGAAACATTTATAACTAATGACAACATAATAAAAACTTGTTGGCATCATAGGAAATTATCTTTATAGAAAACTTATATAACCCTTAAAATTTGAATAACAATATAGATGAAATAAAATATAATTATCTAGAGAAAAATATCATTAACTAATGCATTGGAGTTCTATTTGGGTGAAACCATCATATAAGCTAAACTGATATCACTCTGTGCTATCTGGGTGAACACATCATATAAGTTATATAAGGCTCACTAAGAGCTATCTGGGCACAACCACTGCATAGAATTTTCAAAAACCACAATATGAGTATATATAGAATAAATTTTACCCTAAAATTGTTGAAACATCCTTTAATCTATTCAAAACATGATTAAACTGTTGAAAATAAATGGGTTCAAATATATTCTCATTGAAACATAATTAACCCATGGAAAATAAATTGTTTCAATAAAAATCAATTTGAATAATGATTAACTCCTAGAAAATAAATGTTTCCAATAAAAATCTCTTTGAAACATGATTAACTCAACAAAAAGAAGATGGATCTTTTATAATCTCTTGGAAACAGGATTATCACATTAAAAAGAAATGTGGTCCATGTCAATCTTCTTGAAACAAGATTAATATGTCCAAATAATTAATTAAAATGGTATAATAACTAAATATCTTCATTGGATCAAAATTTACAACAAGGGTTATTAACATTAATGAATGAAAATACAATTTAAATACTATTAAAAACATTTTTTTTGAGGAAAATAACCCTTTCCTTTGATAAATGAATCTTTAAAAATAAAAAATCACAGAATATTGTAAATATAAATTTATTTAAAAAAACCATAGAAAAATATAAATGAAACTTCAAGTAAAATAATAGAAATTATGGTAGGAAAATATGTTCATGTCATAAATGTTAAAAATAACCTTTTTCCATAACCTTTTGAAAATTGAGTTAAAAGTGGTCTATCTTAAAAAATTTACAAAATTTAATTTTAAAACCTTTTAATAGAAGAAAAAATATCATGTAAAATGGATTTAGGAATTCATTTATTTTTTAAATAGAACAATTTTAAATACCTTTCAAACAATATTTTAGAAAAAAGGGACCTATAAGAGAAAATAGCCAATCTAAAAGAAAATAAAACATCAATATCACTTAAAAATTATTATCTTGAGGTTTATTTAATAAATATAAAAGGAAATATAAATAAAACATATTAATAACATTCATAAATAGTTTATAATAAAAATATGTGGCTAAATAAAATAAGATCATTTGATTTCTACTAAATGAACCTTGAACATAGGCAATGCCAAAAGAAAAGAGATTGTTTTATGAAGCCTTTACCACTTCATTAATTCTTCAATCATCATAAAAATGAAAAATATATTCATATTATATTTTAAATATCATGAAAATAGTAATTTTCATTAAATAAAATTCCAATTTTATGTATTTACAAAACATAAATGAACATAGGTGGATATCATAAACGTGTGTCTCAAAGAAAAATAATTCGAGAAGAATAACCCTAACAAAAATTATACCATTAAATTTGAGAATTAACCAATGAACTAGTTATGTGTATAAAATATAAATCCAAATATAAATCAATATATACAAAATAATATAATCAAATTTAATTATAAAAATAATCATATAATATCAAATACAATGGAGACATAAAATAAATCAATGAAAATAAATTTAGTTATGAAATTCCTCACCACATAGAAACATTCATTTAAAAAACCATTGGATGAAATAATTCTAATTGAATAATAAAATATCAAGATGTATGATGGATTCATTATAATACATTTAAAATGTTAATTATACACATCACAAAATATAAATAAGTGGTTAATATGACATATGTCTTATAAAAATAAAAGTAAGATGAGAAACCCTTACCTAAAGTCCAAAATTTCCATGTGTGTACATTAGATCCCCTATAATATGATTATATCAATTATTTTATTTCTTGAGAATAATTTTAATGTTTTATACCATACACATAAATAATTTATTTTATTTATTTTTAATTTCATATTAAAATACATAATTTGTTAATTCCACATCAGGTGTTTTAAGGATGTTTGACTCATTGTTTCAAAATGAATATAGTATGTTGAATTTGGTCAAAGTGTAAATTATTTAAAAATATAAATAATTATAATTATTTTATAGTTATCATATTTATATGTGTATTATACTTTTAAAACCAATCATAAAATATTATTATGAAAAATGAACTATGTCACAATCATGGAGATGGTAGGTTGTATGTACACATGAGTATTGTTTCCATTTCAATAATCATTATTGAAATAAGGTAAGTAATATATTATATTTCCATTATAATAATAATTACATGAATACCATATTAGTTTATTAAATATAATTATATATATTATCCAGGTTTTTTGGTGATGAAAAATGATTAACATCGCTTCATGGAGGTGTTAGTCCACACGTTCACACAAATGAAATTATCATTTTCCCGTGTAGGAATTAAATTTATATATTAATTTTTAATAATGATAAATACTTAATTAATATACTAATTATTTTATTTATATCATATATATTCATTAAAATTTTCATTATTAACTACCTTTTAAATCATTTGTAAAAAACAAATCACATCACTTTGTGATGTTGTAGTCCAGCACACACACAAGTGATGTTTTCATATCACCTAAGGAGGGAAAGTAAGAAGGTTAAAGTGTATCATATTTAAATAAGTTTAAATATGTTAAAAATATTTATAAACACTTTTAGTCCATCCTTATATCAATTCTAGAGAGTTGATGATGGAAAATGAATGGCATCAGTTTACGAGGCAGCAGTCCGCCATACAAAAGAATGAGGATTTCATATCCCATTCGATGGAAGTGGAGATAGATATAAGGTATTATATTATCATAACAAAATATTATTATATTTGAGATACTGGTTTTATTATATAATAATAATTGAATAATATTTGAAGGAGGTGTAAAAAGAAATAAAATAAAGATGCTCGGTCAAGCATGATACCTCAAATTTAGAGAACATCCTTAGATAAGCACCAAAAGCTTTCATAGGATGGATTTATGATAAAAATAATGGTTATAGATCATGAATATAAAATTAAAGAATTTATTTTTGTTTCCCATTATAGATCCAAAGGGATTTGAAGGTTTTAAGAGGAGAAGTTATGGGTGAATTTTTATAAGTTAAGCGAGTGACACACTCTTAATTTTTGAAAAGAAAAATGTGTACCACTATTATTTTCATTCAGAAAGGATCCAAAATAGAACATTATAAATCCTTACAGATTCTAATATCTAAATATGGCCATATAATGGTGTTTATATTACTTTTTATATCATTTTATCTATTATTCTAGTTTTTACTAGAATCTTTGGTGGATCATTGATTTCATCTAGAATCCTTAAAAAATATTCTTCCTCATTATATACTAATTTCATGGCATGAGAAAACTCATATCATGAAAATTTATTATCTTAGAGAAGTTCCTTAATCTTTTTAAAATGTTAAATTCTTAATTATTCTTCCTATGAATAAAAATCTGTTTTCCCTTTGAAACATCAATGAAAACTCCCTGCAAAAAGAGAGGGGATTCAAAGAATAATATGGGATAAATAGTCATAATCCATAACCAAAAATAAAAAAAATATGTGGGGGTGAAATATATCCTAATCCAACTGTTATGTCATCTACCTGACCAAATGGATGGGTAATGGAATTATCTAAAAGAAAAAAAAGTACTACAGTAGGTTATGAGACTCCATGAAACAATTGCTGGAGAAATGATAAAAGAAAAAAATTTATACTTTCACGAAGATCACATATAAAATTAAACTCACAATCCTTATAACCAAAGGTTAATGGAATGAAAAAACTCACTAGAACGTGACATTTGGGAGGTTTCCTATTTTTTATGATAACACTACACTAATATGTGAGACTATAAGTATCCAAATCTTATAAAAATTTTATGTTTGAAAATATCTACTTGAGTGATTTAAGATAAGAAGGTATTTGAATGAGATATTTAGAAAAATGAATATTGAAGTTCAATTTCTATTCAACATTGGATAATTTGAATAGGACAGAATATGGATTTTCCTTCCTAATTATTTGAGTGAATGAAATGATTGGGGGAAAATATACTAAATTTTTTAGGTACCCAATCACCCTATTTTATAATATTTTTATTTCATTAAGTATTCATGGTTTTGATGTTTTATCCTTATAGAATTTTAGCAGGTAAAATAGGCCTTACCTAACATTTAGTTGGGCTATCCAAATTTCCATGTTGTTCAGCTTTGAAAGTTTGTTCTCTATATTCATCAAGATTTTTATAGGGTGCGATTTGAGGTTTTTAATTCCTATTGAGTTTATAGAACACTCCTAGTCATGACTATCGTAACCTTATCCTTATGATACTACTTAGTGGTACTAGAAAGATATCATATATTTATAACTGAAACATTTCATACTAACTATCCAACCTGAAAACCTACATGTTTCAACATAGAACTTTGTTGTGCCTTATCAAAATTAATTTTTTCTTTTTTTCTTCAAAAACCCACTCGATAGATTTTGAAACAACTCTTCAAATTCAATGGTTCAGCCCTTGGTTGGGGTTATAATTATTTTCTATTATGTTGAAACATAGAGGGGGTAGTTGGTGTCAACACTCCATACTCCTTCCAAGATATATTAGGGTGATTTTGATAGCCTTGGTTGTAGTAATTTGATAAAGAATCATCTCCTAGAAGCATCCTAGGGACCTAACCAGTAAAATTATCATTTTTGAGGACATGTAAATCTATATCAAAGTGTAGAGAGTAAATATATGGATGAAGAAACATCCCATACTAACATCAATGCACCCTGAGAGTGTATTGATCAACTTCTATTTAAAAGTCATAAGATTGTGATTCGTCTTGTGGAGTGGGTGTGGATTAATTCTTAATGATTTTACTCTTTATATAACCTATATATTGTGAGTTCTATCCCAATGTTTTGAAATGTTTTGAGCTCTTATGCTATTTTATCAAAGAAATAACACTAGGGGACTGGTTATTTAGGGCTTGATTATAGGATGTGAGACTATTATAAGAGGTATACATGATAAATAGTGTAGTATAGTAGTTCTTGGGGAACTACCTAAGTATTCATTTGAATGTATCCCAAGATTCATGTAAAAATTCACCTTCATCTTGTAAAATTTGAAGGAATTTATTCCTTATTTCTAAAATAACTTTACTCATTTAAAACATCATGATAAATGAATTATATAGTTTATCCCATGAACCAATGATTCCCATGTCTATATTTTGGTACAAAAAATTTCATTTCCTTCCAAAAAAAAAATTAAAAACTCAAAATTTAAATTCGTCCCCACTAAATCCTCTAAGTGTCACTCACTACACTCTTGTATAGAAATCCTGGATGAAGTGCACTAAATCTTCATTGGGTAATCTATGGTAAGATGTAAGCATTGAATGGTGGGATTTATTAATCTCATAGATTCTAGATCTCACAGGCATTATAAGGAAGGACATATTATTTAAACCTTAGGGCATATGCAATTCCCTAGGACTCACATTATCCATGATCACATTACTAAATGGTGGAGGGTTAACATTTTCATCTTGGTAGAGGTTTTGTTATTCAATTTTACAAATATTCCTCATGAATTTCCATTGCAAGTTACTTATTGATTTTAAAATTACTCAGATTCTTGTGGATTTCTTGGATTAAGTCCTCTTTATTTTTAGATGATGGCCTTGTTTTTATTAAAAAAAATTTCAATGAGAATTTTTCTTTATTTTTTATCTCTATTAATTGATCTACTTATTCATATATTACCTTCCACATAAAAGTTGACAAGTCTTGGTAGGAAGGGATGGATCATTATTATGATTGAGAGAAATTAAAAATTTATAAACCCTACTTAATTCTAGTGTTGGAGTTTTTAGAGGTCAATATGTTGGGTAGTAATTCTTTAGAATGTATGCTAACTGATACCAAGTAAAGAGATAACAAAAAAAATCACAAGTAATATAGAGTGGAATGGATAGTGAAATAGTAGTGATGAAGTCAATGGGGAGGAGTTTAGAATCTAGATTACAATAAATGTGTGAGCATAGAGAGTAGTGATCCAAGAATAAAAGGTAGGAAAATATGATATGAACATGGAAAATTTATGTGCTGGTCTGTCTAGTCAAAATTTATAATTTTTTTGATCCTTTTCTACATTAATTCATGGGAAATGTTGATTGGATATGGTGAAAAGGTGTTGGTTAGTTATATTTAGTGGTAGAACTACATATAAATGGATTTTATAGTTTCTCAATGGAAGCTTCCACTGATATACTCAATCAATCAACCAGATGACCATCCCTTTCACGGAAATTCATCTTATCAGAGGTAATTCTAGATGAAAAGTTAATATTCACTAATAACTCAAAAATTAGTTTCTCTATGATTGGGTTATTAAATTATAGGTATTACCTTTTTTTGATAAATGTTTAAATACCATCCAAAATTGACACTTGAATGAAGTGACTATCCTCACCAACTCAATATAATTCCCCAAATGATGATTAACCATAATTTCAAATCAAACCATTTAACATATCAAAAATGTGTTAACAAAAAATGGAATAAAAATAAAAAAGATATCCCCATAAGGGATTCAAAAACATTTTTTAATCAAGCAGGATCAGGTTGCAACTGTGCCTCCTCCTTTTTCTCTCCTACTCCATAGTGATGCTCTATTTCCCATTCATCTACTAATTGTTAGAACACCCCTAATGATCATCCCCCCATTTTTTAATAAAAATAAAATCTAGAACCTCTCTACCTACTTCCTAACACATAATTTTCCTTATTAGAAATACAATAAATCTATATTCCTCCTTCAGTTATGAAATTTTGAGCCTCATAGATATTCTTAGGTGGCCACCATATTTAGGTTTAGAAATACAATATTTTGTCCAATATGTATACTGATCCTCTTCCTAAGACTCTATATATATATTTTTGTCCACAAAAATAAATGATTCTTGTATGTGAATTCACATATATCCTATTATCCATATGTATCTATTTCCCCTCATGTATCCATTTGGTCTCACATATTATATCCAATCTAGAATAGATGAATATCGACATTGTCAATTATCCATGTAGACAAATTATTTTACATAGCTATATCCCCTCACGTAGACATTTTGGAATAATATAGATGAATCTACACATATCCATTTCATGGTCATAGTCAAATAGACATCCTATGAATTTCAATCACATACGTAATTGGCCTTCACATAGGTTATAGTACTCTATAACAGATCCACTGATGGGTATGACTGTTTTACGTAGCTAATTGGATAAATTAGCTGATTGAAATATTCTATGCAATTTCTAACCAATCCTACTACTAAATTAAAAAAATCAAGTGCTAGAGGCACTACATAATAAAAATAAAGTCTTCATAATTGGATCTTTTTATCTCAAGCCTAAAAAATTAATCATTCTCTCTCTTATATTAAATAATTATCCACCAACCTTTAAAAAACTATTGCTTGATAAACATGGTTGGTGCATCATCGACCCTTAACCAAATATGGGGATAAAAATTCTCTATCAGAATCTTACTTTATGTTTTAACACATAGGAGTTCATACTTTGTTCATGCTTAGATTTAAGACTTCTTCAAATGGGGAATCCCATGTCGATGAAGGAAACAATGTATTCTCCCTCTTTATAATCGGTGAATCCATCATGGTCAAAAATAGAGGAAAATATCCCAATGTCCAAACTAACGACATGTGGTGGCTTAGACAACCTTAATTTGTAAAATCATTTTAGGGTAACCTAGATTCAATATATTTCAGAGAAATTTCCAATGTGTGGACATTCCACATGATAGTCACTAACAAATTAATTCATATGGTTAGATGTTTTTATTTACCATATATAAATTTTCATCTTCTACCATTTTTTCCAAAAATTCAATTTGTTTAATCAAATATAAGTGGAATCATTTTCAGGTAAACAAATTAAAACTTTTACCAATTGAGTTCCTAAAACCAAAAAATTTTATTAAAAAATAAATAAATTTAAAATTCCACTAGATTTTTTCTAGATTCAATGATACACCATTAAAAATAGAATTTTTATAGGAATCACATTTAACCCATTAAAAATTATGTAGATATTTATGTGGTAGTTGTAATAAAATTGAAATTAACTATGTTATGGTTATCAGGGTCATTCCATGGTGGATGTGGTAGAGGGAATTTATGAAATTTGAAAATTTCCATTATTTAGTAAAGATTTGTAGAGGATATCCCACACTATGGGTTATATAAACTCCCATTGGTTGTTAAAAAATGGTGATAAATTTTTCACTACACAATAGATTATGGGGCATTGAATTGAATGAATACTTATGTAAAATAAGGAGACGTTCTTGAGTGTTTGTGACCATGGTTGAAGGATAAATTGAAAATGACTATGTCATGAATTACATTGGTATGAGGAGATAAAAAATGGTGTGATGATGTTGACAAGTATTGGGGTTCACTATAGTGGGGTTATATAATCATAATGATAAATAAGGACGATCAATATGAGAATGTTTTTTTCATGGTGGGGTCACATGAAATAGTCCAATTGAGGTGTGTTAGGTATATATTTGATAATTCTAATCAAATTGGACTATTGGTGAACAACTTTCCATAGTAGATATCATTGTGGATTTTCTGAATCTCTATAAAAAATGAAGATGCCTGCTATGGGTGTTTTTGATGAAAAGGTGTACACTTAAGCTACTTATTGATAGTATTTTTAAGAAAGTCCCTATTTCATGGTTCATGGGATGTGGAAAATTAATATTTTTTAGTACAAAGAGAAATGGGTAGTAGGTGTGGCACTAGGAATTTCAATGGGAGTTGATCTCGATGGAGAAAATTACCATGATGAGGTAATGATATAAATATCATGTAGATATTGAGTTAGAATACTGTAATGTACTAAAAATTCTGTATAGTTTTCTTGTTATATAGAATTATGACGAGATTGAAAAAATTGACGATACATGATTCTGAGTCCTAGAGTGCCTAGAATAATCTATCAAAAAAATGTTATGCTTTAAAAAGAACTAATGATAGGTTTTACTAAAAAAGTATAATAACTATTAACTAGGTTCCCAGATCAGAAATCCTAGGGTACCACTATGTCCAGGATAACAGGTTTACCCTATGCGCCACTTAAGTTTAGTTGTAGCATGCCTCTGATGAGAAAACCCAAAAATTGAATTATTGTAAATAAAATAATTAAATAATTTTTATTATATTTCAAATGCTTATAATTAACGAATGGTGACTCATATTAAAAATCCAATACCACTGATGAACTTGTGAGGGTATTCTTTCCTTAGTTGGATCCTAACATTGGGCGGCACAGGCCAATAATGGAAGTCAGTTTTTTGCTACAAATAATATAATTAAGTAAAAATTATTTTATTGTTAAATTCTATAACTCATAAATTTTAACTAAGATTGGAAAATCTGAAAGTACCATTGAGCTCGTGAGGGCGTGTTTCCCCTAGGAAAAGACAAACCTCAACCGGTGCCAGTCGAGGGTGACTGTTCTTAGTTTTTGAACTTTTTTAAGATATGTTTAGTAAATGTGTGGGAGAAACTTTATAACTTTTGAACTGGTGCTCAGATTAAAAATTTGAGGGCACCGTCGAATTCCCAGCACCATGATTTTCATAAGGGAATATTAACTTCAACCAAAAAGGGTCTGATGAAAAAGTTAATTTTTAGACATTACCAAAGAATATAATAAAATAACTAAAGGTTATTTTATTTTTATTTTTTCAACCACTGGAAAAATGGTAGTGGGACCATATTGCAATGTCTGACATTTAATGGCTTGACCCTCAAGTTATTTAACCACATAGTTTGGAGTTTTTATTATCTAGTGTAACCACAACTTTGGGAAAAATTAATATGTTAATTAATTAAAGTCATTAATGAACCTCAATAATTTTGAATTGAGTTGATCCTCTTCTATCCTCTATTTAATAGAAGCTCAGGCGTGGAATTTTGGCACAAAGGATTGGGACCTTCAATGTAGTGTTGCAGCGACTTCCACTAAGGAACATAAGCTTGGATGGGAACATCGGAGGAATCAAATCGGGAACAACAAACACCGGAGGCTTCATCAAGCACGAATTATCTTTCCATCAACTCGACATCTCCAAAGAAATATGAGGTAGGGGTTTTTTTATTAAGTTTATCGTTGATGAATTTAAATTTCTCCCTCTTATAATGATGTTAATGCGGTGGGTGCAGGCCAAATTAACAAGGCCCTGAACCTCAACCGCCTCATTTTTGGATGCATTCATTATCTAAATTTTTTTCAACTTGATGAAAAGTGGAAATCAGGAGGCACGCAATGATGGCGACATACCAGGGGGCTATAGGAATGTATAGAAGATTGAATGGACCACTGAGCTCACTCAGTGGCTGGTGAAAGATCCATCAGTGTGACACCGGCATCGCAACTCTAGTGACCGGTGCCAGAACTCACAATCTGCAGAGGAGGGCAACGATTCCCGGCACCGTGAAGGTCAGATAAGCGGCTGACAACTTCTGGCCACAAAGGTGGGAGGTAGTGTGCTATCGCATGGCACCATGAGATAGGCCGCAACTCAAAGCCATGAGGAATTCAGGGGACCCGCTCCTTGAGTGTCCTGCCAGTGACGAAGTAGCGCCATCTGGAACTACTATTTAAAGAGCCGAATGAATCATTGAGAAGTTCAAGAGGTAGACCACGCAACCCCCACAAGGTTCGCCCAAGCCGATGGGCTGAGCCACCGCGACACCACCCAACCAGGCCAGCCTAGGCCGATTCGGGATGGGCCAATCTAGGTCAGACCCAAAATGGGTTGGTTCGACCTGAACCAGGATGGGTTAGCCCATTCCGGGTTAGTTAGACTCGGATGGGCCAGACCTGGACCCTCTCGTTCCTAAATACTCTTAAAAAGTTGTATCTTGTGAAACCAACATTCGTTTGAAGAAACGATTGTGACACTAAGATCTTGGGAGTGAGATGACTGTTTTGAGATACCCCTTGTTTTAATTCCTTTTACTGAAATTGATTATTATTATTTTAATATAAAGAGATAAAAAAAATGTTATTCAAAAATTTTGTCATGGTAATTAGAAGGGATAACATGGAAGAGAGGCATGAATGTGAAATCTAAATAAATATATAATACAAATATTGAAAATATATAAAAAGAATACTCTTTTGAGATACCCCATATTTGAATTCTTTTGTGCCAATAACTTACATACCAGATGACTGGTTGATACACCATATGTTGCGTTGGAACCCTTATGACGTCACAGATCATTGGGTAACTTCTACATTGGACTTCATGTCAGTTGAAATACGAACGATGACTTGCGGAGTGGTTTCTATTAGAAACAAGAGTACTATGAGTGGTAAAATTGTGTATGGAAGAGACGTGATGAATGAAGATAGATTCATTGTGAATCATCACAAAGTGATTCTGTGTGAATCAACACCCATCGATTCTATGTGAATAAGAACCTAATGATTCTTTTTAAATCATCACCCTACAGTTCTCTATGAATCAGAACCCAAAAATTCAGTGTGAATCATCACCCAATGATTTTGTGTGAATCAGCACCCATCGATTTTGTTTGAATCATCACCCAATTATTTTATGTGAATCATCACCTTGAGCTTCTATGTGAATCAACGCACATTGATCCTATGTGGATCTTATGAGGGTTAGTACCTGTCGATCATGTGGGGGTAAGAAGCATTGCCTCTTGATATAGTAAGATGTTCTAGCCGTATGACTAATAATTTATACATCTATACATTAGTTATATCTGGTTTTGAGTTGAGTATTTTCCTTCAAGCTTTTTGATTGATATCATACTTTGTGGTTTCTTCTATGTGAAATTCTAAGAGACCTTCAGGGGTCTCGGGGTCCCTACTAGGTATTGTTATACTCAGCTCTGCACAGGCTTGACATGCACCTTGTTGTGTCTTAAGCAGACGATGATTAGCTTAGCTGAGACTACAGGAGCCAGGACCAGGTAGTAGACACAAGTGACTGGTTGATGTGGAGAGTTGTGGAGACGATTTGTACCTACCCTTCAGGTAGGATCTTTGGAAGACAATCTTGTGATCTATTTTTTGTTTTCTATTATAGTTTCATCTTTTCAGTTGGTCATTTATTCCAACCCTATTTACTTTAAATACTTATAATTACACTTAGTTGTGGTTTTACCTTACTCTTCTGTTGTGTTTTACTTTTTCATAGTGTACCATGCTTGTGTGTGTACATGTTTTGAGGAAATTCCTTCACATTTTCACGAAATTCTTTTCCGGTGTTAGTTACCAACCCCAGCCCTATAGGAGGAGGGCTTGGGGTAGTCATGACATGGGTCCTAAGGGATGAGTCTTGATAAAGTGGTATGAAAGGTGGTTGGTTCTACCCAAATAACTAAGAGTATATGTTTTCAATGGATCAATATCATAAAGTGTCTTGAGTTCAGTTTTCAGTTCGGGGAGTCTAGCGTTGGTGCGGTGACTAACGTATCCATACACCAGGACCCTGAATTCTAATTTCAGACTCAAAACATGAAAATACAAGGCGCGCATGTTTTGAAAATTTTGTTTCCTTCTTGATCTCTTTGAGTCATCTCATTAGGCATAACTTATTAATCATTGTTCATCTTGATTCTCTTTCAATATGCCACCACACTGACATCCATATAGGATTCCAATCTGTGACCATGAGGATGGTCTATAGTGTGATGAGGCTTCAGTATCCGGATTTTTGCCTGAGATGGTACCTTCAAGTGGTGTACCAAATATATCACTGCCCGTTGGTCAGTAGTTACTACCGGCCCTACAGGTAGAGGACACATATAGGCTCAGTTCCAAACATGAGTATTGGTTAAAGATAACCCTCATGTTTTAAGTAGAGCTCAACTCACAAGAATCTAAGGGATAACCTAAGATGAATACCAAGTTTCCATCCATCCAGGGCCCAATAGATCAGGTGGGGGTCCGAGCAGTGAGCATTCTATGTTGATCAGCATGGAGATGGTAGGGTTTAGATTACCTCTAACTTACGACGAGGTGAATTTTTTTTGTGGACAGAGCCTAAGAACCTTTATACATGAAAAGGTCTCTTTCCAAAAAAAGATATTGGGTATGTGTTCCTAATAGATTATACGGATTCAGAAGGATGACATTTCAGTAGCTATGTATTCGTCATGGCGTACCAAACATTCTAGGTATTGGATGAATACGATACTAAAAATTCATCAGGGATCAGACCACTATGTTAGATTTGTTAAGGGACATCTGAGAAAAAAATATTCCTCTATGTATTCTTACTTATGTTAGGGATATAGAGAAACTATTGTGGTAGAATTTTATTCTTTGAGCAAAAAAAACTAGTGGATGTTAGTAGTGGGAAAGTAGGAAACTGATGACAGTCTCAGAGACTTGGGTGTGTAAAATGTTTTGGGAAGAGGATGTGATAGAGACGATGAATTTCCAGGGCAACACATGTGGAATAGGATCTGGGAGAGCAGCATTAGGTGGTATGAATTTGACATGTTTAAACTACCACCCCAATGTGGTCCCCACCAGGCTCAGTTAGTTAGAGGATAGGGGAAGGGAGTAGCTGCATGCTGTCACGGAGTGTGGCCCAATGACTCTATGTATCATCCAAGGTATGGTATGTGTCTACAACTAGAGTCCATAATTAATATACATAGGACTAATAATTCCTTATTGTCATGAATCTTGTTCAAGACCTACAGTTTCTAGTTAAACCATTGACATGACCATTATGTCCTGAGATATCTATGAAACAAGACTCGATAATCACACTTATGATGACTGTGTGATCTGGGCCATGAGGTGAGAGTTTTTGTTGGGTCCTCTTGGTGGTAGCATCGAGGCATTACGTCATTAGTTTGGGTATGGACTGTTCATCCGTAGTTCATGCTCATATTGACTATTTTAGGGAAAATGGTTGTGGTATATCTATAGCGTTGGAATGGGGTTTTCCTTGGTCGATGTAAAAGGAATACTATATAACACGAGTTAAACTCAGGCATTGGAGGGTTCACCCAAACACTCTTGACTCAAACAACCTTACACTTATGGAAGTAGGTGTTTTTAGTTTTTAGTTCCCAATAGTAGTGGCAGAGTGTAGGAACATCCTTTCAAAAGATATTTCTAGGATTACATCTCAATAGAGATAGGTACATCTACATTGTCTTGTACCCAAGGATGACACCAATATCTAAAACTGCATATCAGATGGCTTCTGCAGAGATCTGAGTGTTGAGAGTATATTTGGGAGAATGGTTTACTGTTTACTTTGATCACCAGAGTCTCAGGTATATCTTCTCATAGAAGGAATTGTGACTGAGACAACAATAATGGTGGGAGTTTCTACAGAACTATGACTTTGAGATAGTATACACTCTTGGTAAGGGGAATGTGGTGCCAAAAACACTCAGTAGGAGGTCTGGACTGCAGTTACGAAGTGAGTCGAAAAATTAGCAAGATGTATGGCAGATATCATTCATAGGTAATTTTCCCTTCAGTCTATGACTGTCACTCCCCCACTCCTTTAGCAGGATCAAGAGGCAAAACTTTGGGACTAGGACAGCGAGGCCTGACGTGATCCGAGATCCTTCAAAAAGGACCTAGAAGAATTTTCTGAAGGTGGGGAGCACATAATCCTATTTAGAGGATGCACCATGGTACCAGTGGAACTGCGATAAGAGGTGTTGAGGGAGTTTCACACATCCCCTTCGGTGTAACATCTGGGTGTGGAAAATATGTACTAGGACCTCTGGTGTCATTACTGGTGTCAAGGGATGAAGAAAGCGGTGGGAGTGTCCATGTCATGATGCCTCACTTGTTAGAAAGTTAAAGATGATCACCCTGTTCCATCATGCTTGATCACAACTTTTTAACCCCAGACTGATGGTTAGATGGATTGGACCACACTGACCTAGGAGGACATCCTTCAAGATTGTGTCTGAGATTTTGTTCATAGTTGGGGCTCTGTATGAACGTCATTTCTTGCTACAACTATGTTGGATAAACCCAGGGAAATCAGCACTTACGGGTCCATAGAAGGTACAGGATATCACTGAGAATGTGTAGATCATCCCAGAGAGGATGGAGGCTAACCAGAGAAGGCATAAGTCGTATGACAATAGGAGACATAGACCCTTATAGTTAGAGGAGGGAGACCTTGTCTTTTTATGGGTCTCACCCCAAATACGATTGTAGAGATTTGTCCGGGGTGGAAAGCTATCTCCGAGGTTAATCAGAGCTTTTCAGATTCTTAGCAGAGTTGGTGAGGTGGAGTACTGCCAAGTTCTTCCTCCCACATATGCCTTAGTTGTATAATGTTTTCCAGGTGTCACAGGTGAGGAAGTACATGCCTGATCCATCACATGTTATTGTCTAGGAAGAGTTGGAATTTGACAACGTGGTGACTTTTATGATTTTCCCAATGGAGATAGAGGATTGATAGGAGAGATTCCTTTCTGGATGTTCGATCCCTTTGGTGCTAGTAATATGGAAAAACCGAAACCTCCAAGATAGCACATCGGAGTGGGAGGCTCAAATTAATGCTCTGTACCCTCATTTGTTTGATTTTAATTTGTTTTGGATTTTGGGGATGTAAAGACCTATGGTGGGGAGAATGTAATGTCTGAGAAATTATGTATCATTTTATTTAATTATATGGAATTTTTATGAAACATTGAAAATTGACTGCACATGTTTTTGAGACCTGAAGTGTGCATAATAATCTGTAAAAAAATGTTAATCTTTAAATAACACCGTTGAGTGGTTTTCATGAAAAGCTGAATAACTATTAAATGCATTCCTAGATCAGAAATCCAAGGTCACTGTTGCATTCAGGATAACGGGTTTACCCTAGGCATGACTTATGTTTAGTTGGCACATGCCTCTAGTGAGAAAACCCAAAAAATTTAATAAATGTAAATAAAATTAAAAAATAAAATTATTTTAATTTTTAAATGCATATAACTCATCAAAAGTGACTCAAATTAAGAATCTGAGACCACAACTGAACTCTTGAGGGTTTCCTTTCCATAGGTGGATCCAAACATTGTCTAGTAGGGTCCAGCAGTGGAAGTTAGTTTTTGGATGAAAATAAAATAACTTAGTAACAATTATTTTATTGTTAAATTATATAACTCATAAATGGTAACTCGGATTGGAAATCCAATAGTAGCATTGACCTCGTGAGAGTGTTTTTCCCTTATGCAGAGCCTAACCGTGACTATCATGGGTTGAGGGTGACTGTTATTATTTTTTGAACTTTATTTTAAGGTACATTTAGTAAATGTGCAGGTGGTGATTTCTATCTTTTGAACCAGTGTTCAGATTTAAAATTCAAGGTAACCATTGAATTCGTAGTGCCGAGATTATCTTAAGGGAATCTTAACTTCAACCGGAAAGGGTCGGATGAAAAATTTAATTTTTGGACTTTACAAAAAAATAATAAAATAACTAAAGTTTATTTTTTTTTCTACTTGAAACTATTGGACAAACGGTGGTGGGACCACAGTGCAATATTAGACCATTAATGGTTTAAACCTTAGGTTTTGTAACCACATAGTTTGGAGTTTTTTTTAGGATTTGTAATAGTACAATTCGGAAAAATTAATTGGTTCATTAATCAAACTCATTGATGAACCTCATTAATTTTTTGATGCGTTGATCCACTCATCTCATGTATTTAATTGAAGCTTATGCGTATGTTTTTGGAACAAAGGTGTGGAACCTTCGATAAAGTGTTGTGCTGACTTCCACCAAGGAACATAAGCTTGGACGACAACGTCAGAGGAATCAAAATGGGAACGACAAATGCCGACGACTTCATCAAGAACGAATTCTCTTTCCTCCATCGCACATCTCCAATGAAATCCGATGTAGGGGGTTTATTTATTAAGGTTATCTTTGATGAATTAAAATTTCACCCACTTGTTATGATGTTAACGTGGAGGTAACAGGCCAAAAAAAACTAGGCACAAACCCTCTGCCACTTCATTTCTTGATGTGTTATTCATGGGATGATTTTTCAACTCGATGGAAAGATGAAATTGGGTGGCACGCAATGACAGTGACATCCAGGGAGGGCCATATGCATGCCCAGGAGAATTAACGGACCACCGAAGCTCACTAGGTGGCCCAACGAAGATCCACCAGTGTAGTACTGATGTGAAGGCACCAATAAATAGCACTGGCGGTGAAGGCGGTGACCGGTTCTCACCAGCCGTGGATGAGGTCAGTGCCGCAGCGGTTGGACAAGCGGCCGACAACAGCTGTCTGCGAAGGTAGGAGGTGGTGTGCTATTTTTCACCAAAGTGATACGGGTTATTGCTCGAAGCTATGGTGAAGGCATGGACCCACTCCCTATGGGCCCCACTGGCAACTAGGTAGCGCTATCTAGTGCTGCCATTTAAAGAGTTGAACGACTCTTTGAGACATTTGGGAGGCAGACCTCGCGACCCCCATGTGGGTCCTGGAAAATGGCAGGCCGAGCCACCATGGCCCAGTCCAACTGGGCTAGCCCAGGCAGGTTCGGGCTGGGTCAGTCCGATCAGGTTGGGCCGGACTTGGACCCTCTCAGGCCATGATGCACTTAAAAAGCTATATCTTGTGAATCAGACGTCCGTTTGATGAACCGTGTATAGTTATGGGATCGTTGGAGCAAGATGGTCCTCTGGAGATACTACAAGAGAGTTTTGGATAATGTTGGTGTATGGCCGGGATGGATCGACTCCAAATCCAACTGGTCCCCCAGCACTAAAATGTCTATTACTTACAGACCAGGTGTCCGATTGACATAACATCTATTTTATTAGAACCATTATTAGGTGATAGATCATTGGGTGACTTCTAAATAGGACTTAATGCTGGTTGGAATATGACTGATATCTTGAGGAGTGGTTTCTCCAAAAAAAACAAGCATACCATGTGCGGGAATCCTGTGTCTGGCGATATTTGAAGAATGAAGAGTGATTCTGTATGAATCAACACTGATCGATTCTGTGTGAATTATCACCCAGAGATTCTGTGTGAATGAGCACCTAGAGATTCTGTGTGAATGAGCACCCAGTGATTCTGTGTGAACCAACACCCATTGATTCTATGTGAATGAACACCTAGTGATTCTCTGTGAATTATCACCCATCTATTTTGTGTGAATAAACACCCATTGATTCTGTGGGAATTAGTACCCAATGATTCTAAGTGAATAAGCACCTATCGATCCTGTGTGGGTCTTGTAGGGGTTAGTACCTATTGATCTTGTGTGGGTTAGCAACAGTTCCAATTGATAGAGTATGATTATAAAACCATACGACTAATCATATGTACTTCTGTACATTAGTTATACATGGTTTTGAGTTGGGTATTTTTCTTTGTGCATTGTGATTGAGATCATGCATTGTGGTTCTTCTTTTTTGGAATTCTTAGAGACCTTCAAGGGTCTCAGGGTCTCTATTAAGTAGTGTTATACTCACCCCTGCCTAGGATTCTCCCACACCTTGTTGTGTCTAGTGTAGAGAACAACTAGCTCAGGTGAGACTATAGGATCCATGACTAGGTGGTACATGGAGGTGACTGGTGGTCATAGAGAACTGTGGAGATGATCAGTACCTACAATTTAGGTAGGATCCTTAGAAGACAATCATGGGAGTTATTTTCTATTTTCTATTGTAGTTGTATCTTTTTAGTTGGGATTGTATTCTACCCCCATTTACTTCTAGTACTTAGTATTACACTTAGTTGTGGTAACTAGTTATGGTTGTAGTATACTCTTCTGTTGTGTTTTACTTTTTTATAGTGTACCCTACTTGTGTGTGTATAGGTTTTTAGGAAATACCTTCCCATTTTCAGGAAATTCCTTTCTGGTTATAGTTGTTAACCCCTGGGCTATGGAAGGAAGGCTTGGGGTACTCAAGACATAGGCCTCGGGGGATGGTTCATGAAACATACTCCCATATTCGATATCCTTATCTATTGGGAGGATGATATATGTTTTTGATTTTTATGATTATGAATTAAAATCAAAACTATATTCTTCTTAAAATCTCCCACTTATCAATGGGTGAATTAAGAAAAACATATTCATATTTGATGAGTTTATAGGATTGGTGTAGAAATAATAGAGTTAACTTCTTCATATTTGAATTCCTTTCACTGAAAATGATTATTTTTATTTTAATATAAATAGATATAAAAAAAGTTATTCTAAAATTGAATCATGGTAATTAGAAGGGATAACATGGAAGAGATGTATGAATGTTAAATCTAAATAAATTGAGAATACAAATACTGAAAATATATAAAAAGGGTAGAAAACTATTTTGTTGGATATTAGTACTTAGAGAAAAAAATTAATTGTATCAGCATCACCCTCGCTATTTTTTTATTATGTTTTTTAATAATAATTTCTCATGGGAAACACAATTACAACTTCATTGTATTCTTACTCTCAAAGAAGTAAAAAATGTGATAAGAAGTGGGGGTGACCTTATGTGGGTAGATTCTCTTTGCAAAAAAATTATATCATTGAATGTGTGTATTTTTAATCCAAAATAGATCAACTAATTATTGGAATATTCTCCCTAGACATTCTATTTTTGGTCAACCATGTAATACATGAATGCCAATTTTATTTTCTTCATTATAATACTTTGTTTTATTAACAATTGGAAAGTTTGTATTTTTTTCTAAGATAAAGTCATGATTATGTGGATGATAAAAATAATAGATAACCCTAAATTACCCCTTAGGGTTAATTGGGCCATTGGGTACACAAATTGATATCAAACCCAATAGATATTCCATAATTGATCTATCTTTAGTCAGGTTGACTCTATGGAGAATATGGAATGTAAAATAGTGTTTCTATTATTCGATGGAAATAATTTACAAATATAAAATAATAAAATTTTATGTAACATTTTAAATAATTGATCTAATGCTTAAACTACTCCAATATATTATATTTATGTTAGTGATAACACATGATTCTCAATGACCAATACAGTAAGAAAATGTTTAATTTTTTCCAGAGGAACAAAATAATTTATCTAGAGATGTATCTAACCAAATATATATTAAATGATGGATTATAAATTATAAGAAAAATATATTTTTCAAATTTTATCCAATATTTATAAATTTTATATCATGCTTATGGGGAATATGTTACAAATTATACCTGATAAGGTTGAAATTTTGATGATGAGAACAAATAAGAACACTGATGCATTCTTCAATCGGCTCATAGAAGTTTTGGGTTCTATACGTAGAGTTTGGGATGACATGAAAGATTTAGTTTTCAAGAAAATGATTATAATAAGACTAAAAACCATGAAAATTACTTTGTTTTTAACCCATGATGAATAGGAAATTCTAGTGATGTCCCAAGATGATCATTAAATCATATTGGTATCTTTGGATATTAAAGTGAAAACTTAGATAACATATAGACAATAATAGAAAAATATATCATTGAAATATTTTGATTAACATGATACAAAAAATATGGAGACCATAAATTATATTTTAGTGATGAATTTTATTCACTTGATAAAAAAAGAATCAAGTTATGAAAAAAAATAATGGTAAACTACCATTATATTTTTTATGTGGAAAAACATTAGGAATATATATCAAATATACCCACAAAAGGAGGAAAATGGAACTGAATAAGATGTTTCATCAGTATAGAAATTATTTTTTCAAAAAAGAGAAAACATTACAGATATAATATCAATATGAAATTGGTTTTAGTTGAAAAATATGTTGAGTAAATTAGAATAATTTTATTAAAGGTTCATTTAACAAATTATATTTTCATTCCACTAAAATATATAAGAATTTATGATGGAAGGAATTAAAAAAATCATATTTAATGATGAGAAATAAGAAAAAGTTGATATATTTGTTAACATGAATTTCAAATGAAAGGGATCTCTAGAAGAGTCAAACACTTAACACAAGAAAAAGTGGGACATAGGTGGTCACTGGAAATAAATAGTACTTTATGTTGATCAACATGAATATTTTATTAGTCAATTTCATATGATAATGTAATATCATGAGGCTTCTAAAGATTCAGTTGACAAAGTGATACATATATATAATAAAATGGAATAAAATCCCAAAATAATTAATGACATCAATACCCATTTGGATGAATGAAGGAAGATATTTGAGTATCTTAATGAATAACTTATATCTATATTGAATAAAATTCTGCATGAAGAAAATTTAAATGGGGGTAAAGTAAACATTTCAAATGGGGAAATTATATATTAATGTATTGAATGAAATAGTAGGAAGAGGAATGAGAATTATTGGGAAGATAATATATTAACATATTATAAGTGTAACAACCTCAACTCTAGTAGCCCAGAGCTGGTGGTTACTTTATTACATTGTCATAAGATACAAGCAATCACATCCTAAAAGGCTGAATAGTTTAGTAGTTTTGGTAGACTAATTACATACAAAATCGCCTATTATATTTGAATGTTCAAATTAAAAAAATTTATTTCATGGGTATCATAGTTACCACAAATATATCCTTATATATCATTCATAACACACTTCTTGGATTCCTGGGAATGGAAAAAATAAGGGTGATCTCAAATGGTTCATAAGAGTTATGTAAAGAAGTTATTACCATGAGTAAATAAAGAATAATCAATATATAATAATCAATACAAAAAGCTAAATATATTAACACACATTCCATTTAATCTATATCTTGAAAATCATTATTATATAAATAATAATCAATATGGAGAGGTAAATAACTGATCAAAAATTCCATTTGAATTACTTAACTATCATGAATATACAAGTATTAATAAATATGGAAAGGTAAATAATATAACACACATTCAATTTAAATAAGATGAATATCATTAATATATAAGGGATAATAATTATCGAAATGTAAATAAGTGAACATACATTTGATTAAAATAACTTGAATATAGTGAATGGATATGGAATAATCAATATGGAATGGTAAATAACCTATTTTTTTTTAAATAACATGACTATCAAGAATAGATATAAAATAATCAATAAATAATGGTAAATAACTAAACACACATTCAATTTAAATGACAAGACTATTATGAATATGTAATTAATAAGAAATATGTCATGGTACATAACAAATAACACATTTCATCGATTAAATAAATAAAAATTAAATTCAGTTAGAGATAAATTCATATAAAAAATATCATAGATAACAATAATATAATTATTATTGGAAGAAATGAATAATTGTTGGATGTCATGATCTCATGCATCATTATACCTCTACATTCAATACCATTCACAATATATTTGTAACATATGGGTAAAAACTAGTTTAATTATAAATTACTGATTCCCCTCATGAGACTACCAATTCATCAAGGGGTTATATAATTATGGTCCCCACCTGTCACTATCCAAATATTTCCTTATATATAGAGTAATTGATTTAATTCCTGAAAATTGTTCTTTATCATCAAATATCCTTATTGAGTAAAGGATAAAATTTATCAATATTTCCCCAGATAAACAAGTAACATTAAATATAGAACATAATATGTTTAAATGTTATATGTTTTAAGAAATAAACATATACATGATAAGTAATATGGATATGCCGTAAAAATTTAGTGTCTCATGATCAGTTGAAATTGAATACCTCAATGGAAAGTTAATGACTACAAAAATGAATCAATGATGTTAATTTCAACACATTATTTTGTCAATATGATTATACACCATCCATAACAATTATGAGTATTCTATCTATACAATAAATCCCAACTGGATTATAATTAAAAGAAAGGGGTGTTATCAATGATTAATATACATACCATAAAAATTAAACTAAAACAATATTGAGGAAAATATATATTTTTTACTTTGAATATAATTTCAAAACTAAATATTCAAAAAATATTTTATCAATACATTTCATTGAAACATTACCTTTCATACTTTTGAAGAAAATTTTGAAATATTTAATTTCAATGATAGTGGGAAACTCTGTACATGTCTTACATGTTTAAAAAAGCATTACTTTCATAATTTTGGAAAAATCCTGTCATTATATATTTAAAAAATGACATAATCATTTATTCCAAAAAAAATAAAAAAATTCAATCATGAGTGATATTATAATTAATCAATAATTTCGAGTAATATAATTTTTTTTATTTTCTTAGAAAACATGGTTTTGAAAGAAAAAAGATTTCTTACCAAAGAGTGGAATGAATTCATATTTTAATCAAAATATTTTCATAATCATTATAAGTACCAAATAGTGGAAAAATATACAATTAATTGAGAAATCATGAATAGATATGTAATGGCCCGACCCTACCCGGACTTGAGCTGCAACTACCCTAAGCCCGCCTCCAAAGGAAAGGGGCTGGTGACAAGAGTTGAAGGCTAAAAAACTTGGGGAGGCCTTTTCCTAAGTTCCTTAACACACACACGCAACATAATCAATGCAGAAGTGCGGAGTAAAAGGAAAAGTAAAGTAACAACTGCTATAAAAAAACCAATATGGTGCATCAACCTCTAAATATTACAATGTGATTGGTGAAGGTAAACTTAAAATAAAAGGGGAAATCATGCACCCAACTAGAAAAGTGCCCTAACCAGGAAAATGGTAAAAAAAAGTAAAACAGCTAGGAGAGTCCCACACCCGGAACCCAACTACAACCATCATACGCAGTCTAATCTCTCGAAATCCTATACTCCTCTATAGTCACGAGCAACCTGTCCTTCGTCTACAAGCGCATGGGTGAGTATAAAAAGACTCAGTAGAATACCTCGACAGCTCAAGGGAGAAACAAATAAGGTACTGAAGAGTGAGTAGTAGATCGAACAGGGAATAGTAAAGGAGTACAAAAGAGAGTGCATTAAAGAGTAAAAATCAAACCAAAAAGAGGAAGGAAATAGACTCATCCTAACACAAGGAGCTAGAAATGGTGAGAAGATGAACTTCCTATCGAGCGTTCTCTATCTATAGTAGGAAAGTTGACTCGTCGAACAATGAGAAGCTAGAAACAGAAAGCACGTGTCATGCCCTGCGCGTCATCGCCTCTCCTGGAAGGAGAGTAACCAAAACCCAAGAAGTGGGTGCTAGAACAAGGTATATACATATCCATATTCCCAACAAGAAACCCGCACAAGATCATAAGAGGATCTCCATCTCATAGATAATCCCAATAAAGTGAGATGCCAAGAGTCTTAGAAGTTAACACCATCGATGCCTAGTATCCTACATGTATTCCCTAAAATATAATTCAAGTGGCTCAAATCACTGCACATTGACACTATCTGCTTTAGGCGGTACTGAATCGCCCGTACGGTTTTAGGTCGCGTCACAAGGATGCATCTTGATGGGGAATGTGTCCCTCATTCTTGAGAGTTCTGGGGAATGTGAAAACACACCTCATCACCATCACACAGTTGAGAGGTCTTCTCAAATTCGAAGTTGTCACTTCACTAACCCGTACAACCAAGTGTCCCGCTCAGGTAGTCATGAAGAAAATCCATAGACTAGGCTAGTAAAAAGGACTGAGTCTGAGAGAAGTTTTCGGGTAACCCACTGCCCATCCCAGCTAGAGGGTAAACCCTAAGTGGTCATCAGGTAACCCACTGCCCATCCCCGCTGGAGGGTAAACCCTAAAAGGTCATCGGGTAACCCACTGCCCAGCCCCGCTGGAGGGTAAACCCCAAGTGGTATTCTGGGAATCCACTGCCCAGCCCGACTGGAGGGTAAAACCTAAGAGGTCGTTGGGTAACCTACTACATAGCCATGCTAAAGGGTATACCCTAAGAGGTCGTTAAGGAACCCACTTTCCAACCCTATTAGAGGGTAAACCCTAAGAGGTAATCAGGGAACCCACTACCCAACCCCGCTAGAGGGTAAACCCTAAGAGGTCGTTAGGAAACCCACTACCCAGCCTCGCTGGTGGGTAAACCCTAGGAGGTCATCGAGGAACTACTTCCCAGCCCCGCTGGAGGGTAAACTCTAAGAGGTCATCAGGGAACCCACTACCCATCCCCTCTGGAGGGTAAAACTGGAACTTCTCTGGCCATCACTACCAGATTGTATAACACTAGACAAAGGAACACAGAGTGGGTATCACGCAAAGACCTGACTATCGATCAACTCACATAGTAGAGGGTCAGCACCTGTGTAGTGTGGTTCATGCCAATACCTAGAACTCTACCTAGGGAAACACGTCACCGTAGATCACGGAAGGAAGATATGGTCTAGATACTCAGCTAGGGAGTCTTCTCCCAGGGATCACTCGGCTCCGCACCCTACTAGAAACCACATTTTGGTTAGAGGATCGATGCCCGCATAAAGTATTGGTCACACCGAATCTACAACAACCCTACCGAGGAACACAAAGGGTCGTGATACTGAAAGTACACATGGCCAAAGGAACAGGAGAACCTAAACAACTCCACTAATCAAACCATCGAGAACAGAACCAGGGGAAACCACTCCACTATGCTGGTCTAAATCATCGTTAACATAAGGACCCTATACATCACGAGAGGTCAAATGTATGTAAAGTAGAACACAGTACACACATGGGCCCCTCATGACATGAGGCCCTATCTCATATCCAAACCACATACACCAACATTCTCATGTACAAACTACAACATGTACCTCTAGGAAAACCCATATACTCCCAGAGTATACCACATTACCAGCCCAAAGGCTATTGTGCACACGATGTCCAACATCAACGCAGGAAGGGAGACAACGTAAGTTCTCTAACATTCTTCCACCATGGTCCTTGTACAACCAACCACACATCTTCATACATTTACTTCACTCTCATAGGAGTGCTCAGAATCACATGCCAAGGGTTCTCTGTAGAAAACACGGGAAGAACATTCACTCGTGAAAAAACACATGAGATAGACTATCCTCCTACCTCAAACAAATATCTGACCGAAAAGTTGTCCAACACTACTTTACGATCGAATGACCTCCCGTGGCCCTGAGCCATGGTCCTGAAAATAGTCGACTACATCGCACCATTGAGATCCCCTCGAAAAAACATCTCAAATTAACTACATACATGCATGGAACAAATGTCCGGAGAAGAAGATACATTTTTCCGCACCGCAGACAGGTTGTGCTATGTGGGACCTACATCAAAGTCCTGAAATGCAACAAACGGATCACACTTTTACGATCCTCTCAGAAAAGTGCCCAAGATTGACTAACCCCTTATAAAAAATTGACACCCGATGATAAAGATGTTATTCACAATCAACGCCAAAAATGACCCTCATGTGGCCCAAACACTGTGCTGAATTAAATCGGGCGGATTGTGCCATTGCAATGCCCCGAGAAAAACAGCCAGGATCGACTGCTCGCACGCCCCGAACGGATGTCCGATGAAAAAGAAGCAAATTTTTGTGTACATCTCGAAAGACGGGCCGTGGGGCCCATGCCTCAACTCCAATTTCAATGCCTGAAACCACCCTGGAAAACCCCATCTCGACTCCAACTTCCAAAAACTACTGATGGCACCCAAATCAGACTTTGTATGTGCCTGTGCCGACCAAAAGAAAAATCTTGGAATGAAAACGCTATACTACTTAACAGACGTATCTCCCCATCGAGCACACCGTATCAGGAATTAAAAATTCCCTAGACCATCAAAAAACATTATTCTCGATCCAAGGAATGCATTGACATAGACGGTACACAAATATGACACCTGGTTTAGTAGTTACGCCAGTTTAAATGTCATCAGACGCTAGTGGGGGTGGACCGGACCGTTTCGGCCAGTCCACACGCCCAGGATCGGCCCAAGTCGGTCGGCCTGTGGCTCAGTAGGCTGAGCCACCACTGCCTGCGGCTCACCCACGCGGACCGCGGTCCCCCAATCTGGACCAGCCTGGAGGCCGGTCTTCCTTCCATGTGGGGACCCACAAAGGGCGGGTCTGCTGTCTGCCGGTCGGGGTCGCTGACCCTGATCTTCCTCGCCGACCGGCCGACAGCCGACCGGTCTTCATGCTCAACTGCACTATCCCATGACCACCGTCCACCATCTCGGACTAACCACAGCTTCCCACCTCTCTGAAGCCCCCCAACTGCCGCTCCGAGCCTCCATCCGCTGTCATGCTTCCTGAGCCGAGCTACCACCGGACTGGCCAGAACCGCCGGAAAACCACCCGAAAACCCCTGAAACATCATCGGACCGCTGCGGTCACCACGAGACTCGGATGTTTAATATGAAAAAATGCGTCGAAAAGAATAGAACAAATCCTACTCATATATGGGCTTCTCTCAAAAATATAATAGAAATTCGACGCATATATCTGAATTCAAAAAGGTGTGGAAGTTTAAAACAAAATACGCAAGATCCTACCTTGTTGGGCATAGCCCGTCGCTTCACGGGGGATCCTCCATCGCCGTAACTGATATCTCCTTGATTGTAGAGGGAGGATGAGGTCTTGAGATTCCCATGAGAGGGTTTTTCTAGAGTAAGTAAAATGGGGAAGAAGGGTAGAGTGGGTTATGGCTTAAGTAAGGAAGTAAAATCAACTTTTATTAAATTTTTTAATACCCACTAGTAGTCCCATACCCAAAATCTCGACGTGGTTGAGGTTAATCCTCCCCTAGGGTAAAAAAACTCCTCCCAAGCACAAATATAGTCTTATAATTTCAATCCTAGGCTCTATTTGAATGTTATAAATTCAACGCCCGAGGCCACTAAATTACAAAAATTTCCCTAGTGGCGTTTTCCACAGAAGGCCCGCACCCGCAAAACAGACACCCATCCTAGGGTAAATGGAATGCTCCAAAATCAATGGTGCCCTTGGTTTTCTGATCTAAGATATTGTTTAAAAGTAATTACATTTATTTGGTGTGCCCAGTGTGAACGCACTGAAAATTTAATTCCGGTCTCACCGGGGCTCAGAATCGTATGCCGTCTGAAGGCGCTGCTCTGGAATAATGTCAAGAAAATTTAAATGACTTTTATGGAAAAAAGAGGTTCTTAAATATTTGCCTCCTTCAATATTTTCATCCCTGAAAATAAAAAAACTTGGGAACAACTCAGGGTACTAAGCCCACAGCTGGCTCTCTCGTACCCAGGGGAACTCTCACACAGTTCGGCATAATGCACATGGACCAAGGGATTTATCCATTCACGTGTGGTCTTACCTTGCTGGTGACATTCATAGGTTCATGCACACATCTTCCCAGGTGAGATATATGGGAGTCATGCACCCACTCCAGACTTTGGGGTTAGGTCAAGGAAGAAGGGAACCTTGCCATCCCGTCACATGACCTAAAATGGCCCAAAGGGCCTCGGGGGTATCTCACCTCCCTAGTCACACCTCTATGTCACACGCCATGATCAAAATCATAATTCACACCCAGAACTAGGCCCAATGATTCCATCTTTCAGAATATCAATATGGGTAAACAACCAAAGATATCAGGTAACACATGTTTTCATAGTTTATGTCTCACAACCAAGACTCTCTTACATGCTCGGGAAGCAATGGAGTCGACACCATAGACTAAATAAAAAGGTTCCATGTATTCTAACTTACCGACATAGGGTTACACTGACGCCCCAAATCACCCTGGTAACACCTCAAGTAAGAACTATGGAGAAAAAGCATTCCACACACAGAGTCTAACAAGTCTACTACAAAAGGTAGAAGAGATGTAGAGCGTACCTCTTATCATCTCATGTTCTGTAGGATCGTAGACATAAAAAGCTCACAGTTTTCTGTGGTTCCAACTGTTATCTTCTGGAGTCTGATGTGGACCACCTGGTGGTGTTGGGAAGACCACGTAATGTCTTCCCCCCACTCCAGCTCCTCCGACTCCTCTACTAGTATCACCTCTTTGGACACTACTATGATCATGGCGCTACATCTGCACTGGTGGTGCACCTGATACCTGCCCGAAGTTATTAGCATACCTATTTCAGTAGTCACATGTCAAGTGACCTCTCCGATCACAATAATAGAACCGAAACTCTCTGGGCTGCCCTGTTTCCCTTCGGTGCCACTGAGGTGTACGATCCTGGCCTTGGGTCTGCTCAAGGAAGGGCCTCCTCGGCTGAGGCCCTGCACTTTGTTGCCACAACAGTGCACAATCACATCTCTGAAACCGGCAGTGGGAAGTCCAATTGCGTCGAGGTTCTGTCATCCGGTGCTCACTATCTATGGCAGACGTCTCTGCTCTGTCATGCCTACTACCACCACCAACTATAAAATGTGACAGGAAGGTCTCTATCACCAGCACCAGCTCGAGAACCTCGTCATAAGTGGGGATTCACAAGGGTATGATGATAAAACAAATCTCTCTATGGATACTCTGATTAAACATCCGCGCTCAGAAGTTACCGTCACGGACTAAGTTCGGGTAAAAGCATGCACGGTTTGTGATCCTTGTCGCGTACTCAGCCACCATCATCCCTCCCTGCCAAAACTGCAAGAGCTCCTGGATCTAAATGAAGCGTAAGAAGGATGGGTAAAACTCCTCACGAAACAGAAGAAGAAATTCATCCCATGAAAGAGATGACTCATCGAGTAACTAGGCCACCAGACTCCACCAACACCCGACTGCTCCATGGAAAAGGCTGGCGGCCAAAACCACCATCTGATCTATCAACATTTAACAAGACTTAAGAGGTGAGCCACTATCTCTAACCAAACCTCTACTGCCTGGGGGTCTAGCTCACAATTAAACCTCAGCGGTGTCTGCCGCTGGAACTCATAGAGCATGCTCAACCCATACTCAAGCTCAGTTTACTCTGCTAGCACTGTCTGCTACTGACCAAGCAGAGGTGCTGCTACGAGCCCACTCGTATAAAGGGAATCACATAATGGGTCTTGGACTAAGGCCTCATCGCTCATAACGTCATCATCATGAACCAAAGCTGGTATCCTGGATTTCTGTCTTCACAGAGGCATCCTGAATGTTATCAAGGAGAACCACGATCAAATGAGCATATATGTATATGAATGTAACAATAATGGGGAGTTGACTCAAGAAGGACAATCAAAGACTCAATCTTATGTGATTCACAAACAAATTTTCCCTGCAACAGGTGTCTCATCATGCTGAGTTGAAAATATGGTTTTTAGTGTCCTGGTGAATGGATATGTCGGTCGCCGCACCATCACTGGACTCCATGGCCTAAGAGCCACTCTCGAGACACATTTATAGTGTTTCCCTAGATCACAACGAATTCCATTTTAGGGACATCTGAACAACTTCCCAAGGAATGAACCACCTCTGATACCACTTTTTCATGACCTGAACCTACCAGATCTCGAGTCGCAACTACCCCATGCCTGCCTCCATAGGCTAGGGGCTGGCGACAAGTGCCTAAGGCAAAACAACTCAAGGAGGCCTTTTCCTAAGTACCTGTACACACACACGCATCCCACTCAATGCATAAGTGACGAGTAAAAGGAAAAGTAATGTACCAACTGCTATATACAACCCAAAAAGGTGTAGGGACCTCTAAACAGTACAAAATGAGTGCTTATGGTAAACTAAAAAGAAAAAGGAAAAACACTTGCCCAAATAGAAAAGTGCTACAACCCAGCAACAGGAAAAAAGTAAAACTGTTGGGAGAGTCCCACACCAGGAACCTGAATACGAATACCACACGCGGTCAAAACTCTCGAACTCTTAAGATCATCTGTAGTCACGAGCAACCTTTCTGTCATCTGCAAGGGCACACCATGTGTGGGCAAAGACCAAGCAATGGTATGTATAATAATACTCATTAGGATACCCCAGAGGCTTGGGGGAGAAACAAAGGAGGTACCAAAGAGTGAGAAGTATATTGAACATGGAATAGTGAAGGAGTACAATAGAGAGTGTAGTAAAGATTACAACTCAACCCAACAAGAGGAAGGATGTAGAATCATCCTAACACAAGGAGCTAGAAACTGTGAGAAGATAAACTTCTCATCGAGACTTTTCTACCTTTAGAAGGTGAGTAGACTCGTCCAACCAAGAGAAGCTAGACATAGAAAGCACATGTCATACCCCGCGCATCTTCGCCTCTCCTGGAAGGAGAGTAACCAAAACCCAAGAAGTGGGTACTATAGCTAGGTATATAAATATCCATATGCTCAATAAAAAAACTGAACAAGATTGTTAGAGGATCTCTATCTCATAGGTCAACCCAAGAAAGTGAGTCTCCAACAGTCCCATAAGTGAACACCATCGATGCCCAGTTTCCCGCATGTCTGCCCCGATCTATAAGTCAAGGGGGTCTAGTCACTACACCATGACAATATCTTCTTTGGGGGGTACTGACTCACCTACACTATTATAGGTCGTGTCACAAGGATGTGTATCGGTGGGGAAAGCACCCCTCATTCTTGAGAGTTTTTTCGAAAGTAAAACCACACCTCGTCACTGTCACACAGTCGAGAGGTCTTCTCATAGTCAAAGATGTCACATCACTGACACGTACAACCAAGGATCCAACTCTGGTAGTCACAGAGAAAAGCCATAGACTAGCCTAGTAGAAAGGAGTGAGGCTCAGATAATTATTTAGGTAACCCATTCCCCAGCCCAGATGGAGGGTAAATCCTAAGAGGTCGTCAGGTAACCCACTACCCAGCCCTGCTGGAGGGTAAACCCTAAGAGATCGTCGGGTAACCCACTGTCCAGCACCGATAGAGGGTAAACCCTAAGAGGTCATCGGGGAACTCACTGGCCAGCCCCGCTGGAGGGTAAACCCTTAGAGGTCGTCAGGTAACCCACTACCCAGCCCCGCTAGTGGGTAAACCATAAGAAGTCGTCGAGGAACCCACTACTTAGCCCCACTGGAGGGTAGATCTTAAGAGGTCGTCGGGGAACCCACTTCCTAGCCCCACTATAGGTTAAACTCTAAGAGGTCCTCAGGGAACCCACTGCCCAGCCCCGCTGGAGGGTAAACCCTATGAGGTTTTCAGGAAACCCACTACCCAACCCCACTAGAGGGAAAACCCTAAGAGGTCATTGGGGAACCCACTGCCCAGCCCCGCTAGAGGGTAAACCCGGAACTGCTCTGGCCGTCCCTACCAGATGGTACAATACTGGCCAAAGGGACACGGAGTGGGTATCATGCAACGAGACGACTCTGGAAAAAATAACCTAGAAGAGGGTTAGAACCAGTGTAGTGTGGGTCACACAGATACCTGGAACTCTGCCTAGGGAAACATGTCACGGTAGACCATGGAAGGAATATATGATCTCGATACTCGGATAGGGTGTCTATGCCCATGGCTTACTAGGCTCTGCACCCTATGGGAAACAACCTCCTGGGTAAAGGATCAGTGCCAACATAAAGTATTGGTCACACCGAATCCACAATAACCCATCAGGGAACATGAAGGGACGTGATACTGAAATCCCACACGGCTAAAGGAACAGGGGAAGACAAACAACTCTTCCGATCAAACTATAGAGAATAAAACCAGAGGAAACCACTCCACTCTGCTGGTATAAACCATCATTAAAATAAGGACCCTCTGCATCACAAGAGGTCAATGGTACGCAAGGTAGAAAATTGTATGCACATGAGGCCCTCACGATGTGTGACCCTATCTCATATCCTACCCATGTAAATAAACATTCTTAGGTACAAACTAAAAAATGTAATTCCAATAAAACCAGTAAACTCCCAGAGTATACCACATTCCCAGCTGAAAGGCTATTGTTCACACGATGTCCAAAGTCCACGTAAAAACGGCAAAAACGTAAGTTCTCCAACATGCTTCCACCACGACCGTAGTACGACCAACCACAACTCTTCAATCATTTACTTCAATACCACATGAGTTCTCACAATCACACACCAAGGGTTCTCTGTAGATACCAAGGGAAGAACCTCCACCCGTACACCTTTCATTCCTCCACATTTAATGAGATCTCGAATGAGGCTCCGTACATCCAAACGGATTACAAAGTTGTAATCCTTGAAAAAAACACATGAGATAGAGTATCCACTCGCCTCAAATGGATATTCGATGGAAAAGTTTTCCAACACCACTTTACACCAAAACGACGTCCTGTGGTCCCTAGCCTCGGTCCCAAAAATAGTCGGGTGCATCGCACCATTGCACTACCCTAAAAAAACACGTCAAATTGACTTCTTACATGTGTCGAACAGATTTATGGAGAAGAAGATGCATTTCACCCAACCACACACGAGCGGTGTTAAGTGGGATCCACATAATACTCCTGAAATGCAACAAACGGAACGCACCATTGTGATTCTCTCAGGAAAGTACACAAGATTGACTAATCACATATCCAAAATGGACACCTAGTGATAAAGATTAAATTCCCCGTCAATGCCAAAATGACCCTCGTGGGTACCAAACACCATTCTGAATTAAAGTGAGTGTATTTTTACATTGCAATGCCCTCGTAAAAACACCTAGGATCGACTACTCACATGCCACGAACGGATGTCCGATGAAAAAGCTACAGATTGTTGTGTACAGCTCGAAAGATAGGCCATGGGGACCATGCCTCAACTCTAGTTTCAATGCTTGAAACCACCCTGGAAAAATACATCTTGATGCTAGGATTGAAATGCCACTGACGATTCCAAAATCGGACTTCGGATGTGCCAACACCGACCAAAAGAAGAATCTCAGAAAGAAAACGCTAAACTACATAACGGAAGTGTCGTGCTTACAAGCCCCCCATCTAAGGAATTAAACATTCCTGAGACAATCTCAAAACATTCTTCTAGATCCAAGGGACGTGTCTCCATAGACGGTATCTGAATCTGGCACCCGATTTAGGAGTTACCCGAGTTTAAATGTCATAGGATGCAAGTGGGGGTGGACTGAACCAGTCGGGCTGGTCTACACCCCCTGGACCGGCCCAAGCTGTGCAGCCCGCGGCTCAGCTGGATGAGCCGCTAGGCCCATAGCTTGCTCGTATGGAATGCAGTCCATCGATCCAGACTGGCCTGGATGCTGATCTTCCTTCCACACGAAGACCATCAAAGGTTGGGTCCGCTGTCCGCCGACCTGGGTTGCTGACCCTGGTCTTCCTTGTCGACTGGCCGACAGCCTGCTGGTCTTCACGCTTGATCGAATTCAGCCACAGCCACCACCCACCATCCCAGACCACCCATAGCAGACCACCTCGCAAAATCCTCCACTGACCGCCACTGTCATCGACCGTCTGCTGACGCGCCGCCTGAGCTGAGCCACCGCTGGACTGGCCAGGACCGCCGGAAAACCACCTGAAAACCCCCAAAACGTCATCAGACCACTGCGGTCTCCTCATGACTCAAATTTTGAATCTGAAAAAATGCATCGTAAATCTTAGAAAAAATCCTAAGCATCTATGGGATTCTATTGACAAGATAATGGCAATTAGATGCATATATATGAATTCCAATAAGTTTCAGAAGTTTAAAATGAAATATGCACGATCTTACCTTGTTAGGCATGGCCCACCACGTCACGAGGGATCCACCATTGCTGTAGCCAAGATCTCTTGGATTGGAGAGGCAGGATGAGGTCTTGAGCTTCTCTTTAGAGGGTTTCACTAGAGGATGTGAAATGGCGAAGAACGGTAGAGTGAGTTATGGCTTAAGTAAGGAAGTAAAATCAACTTTTTTTAATACCCATTAGAAGTCCCATACCCGAACTCTTTGAGGGGTCAAGGTTAAGCCTCCCATATGGTAAAACGCACCTCCCTAGCACAATAGAGGTCTCAAAATTTCAATCAGAGTCTCTGTTTGAATGTAATAAATTCAACGCCTGAGGCCACTAAATTATGAAAATGCCACTGGCGGCGTTTTCCATAGAAAGCCCACGCCCGCGAAACAAACACCTCTCCTAGGGTAAAAGGCTTGCTCAGGACTCAATAGTGCCCTCAGCTTTCCGATATGAGATACCTTTTAGGAGTTATTCCATTTATTTGGCATGCCCAGTGTGAATACACTAAAAATATAATTCCGGCCACATCAGGGCTCGAAATCGTACGTCGTCTGAAGGAACTGCTTCCGAATAACGTCAAGAAACCTTCAAAGTCTATAATGGAGAAAACTGGGTTCTTACAATATATAATAGAATAAAATTGAATGGTTTTATTATCCAATGATCAAATAATTTCCTTTAATGTAAATTAAATCATAAACAATTCGGATGAAAATGAGATTGTGAAATAAACCCTCACAATGATTGAAATGTTAATTTGAGAATTAATCAGTCAATCGATTATGTGTATCAAATTTAAATCCACATAAAAAAATTACAAATAAAAAATATATTAATAAAAAATCATTACACACATAATCTTATAATATCAATTTCAATGGATATGTAATATAACCCAATGGAAATAAACTGAGTTATGATGCTATTGAAAACCTGGTAACTTTCAAGTCAAAACCCCTTGGATGAGATAATTAAAAATGAAACATAAAAAATTAATTATTAGTGAATCTTGATATTTCATGTTGAATGGGATGTATATACACTATATAAAAGAATTTAGGTAAATAATGTTACAATTTTCATCATTTAATAGAAATTGTGATGAAGTCCCCCACCTCACAATTCTTTTTGGTTGAACATGCTTTAACATTATGTATAATGGTTTTAAGAATGTTATAAATTTTTATCATAATAATATCTAGAATTATAATATCAAATATGATCCCCTTATAACTTTTTTACCTCATGTTTGTTAATATTTCTTCATTATTTTAATTATTTCAAGTTTTAATTTTCTTGTTTTCTTATGTGTGTTTTGTCTTGAACGTCATGGTTCATGGGAATATTATATATAACCATCATATCTAGCAAAAAAATATTGTTATAATTTTTTTTATGTACATATTGGTAATCATATTGAAATTTGAACATGGATAATAGATCATATTACTCCATGGAGATGGTAGGGTGTACGTACACAAGAGTGATGTTATAATTTACCTAATGGGTGAAAAGGTAGGGAAGTCTATGATATATTAATTTTCCAGAATCAATATAATGTCACATATATAACATAAAATCACTATAATTATCATTATTACCTTATTGTGTAAATCACAAGTGAAAAATGAATCACAACGCTTCGCGAGGCAGTAGTCCTTCGTACACACGAGTGACATTTTCATATTTTTTTAAAAATGGAATGTAAGAATGTATTTGTTACATTAAAATTAAATTAGTATAAAGATATCATAAATATAATATTGATGTGTTAATTATATCATTATATCCATACATTAATGATGGTGATAGAAAACAAATTTCACTGGTTCACGAGGTGGAAGTCCACCGTACACACCGATTGATGGCTTTTTTTCCATTTGATAGAAGATGAGATGGATATAGGTCATGAACCTAATATAATAAAATCTATAATTATGTAATATACATAGGATATTATATTATAATGTTTTATGAATATTTTAAGGAGGTGTAAGTAAAAAATAAATGAAAAATTATTATTTAAGAACATTACCTCTTCATTTGAAACATTCTTCAGGATTGCACACAAAGAATTACTAGATTAGTTTTATGATAATAAATGGAACAAGGATTTTTTATAGGATTAAGTATGTGATTTTGGTAGGTATTTTCCAGTTCAATTAGATTTTTATGTGTGAAGATAGATGGAGAGGGGGTTCCCTTTTATAAGCGTGGGGGAGGACATGCTTGAAATTTTTAAAAAGAATCACTTGTACCAATATTTTTATCGTGATACCTTTCTCCAAAACAAGCCAATATCAACCCGTAGAGTTTATAATGTAAAAATATGGAAAAAATGGGTTTTAAAAATTTATGTATTCCATTTAAACCACAATCCTTTCAGTTAAACACCTGGAAAATATGTTATTACCTTAACCATGGTTTAAATTTAAAAGAATTTTACTATTAATATTGGTAAAACATTAATTATACCATATTAGATAATATAAATTTTTCTGATTCCAAATATAGAATCCATTTTTACAAAATTATTTTAACAAAAGTTGGAATTTCTTTTAAATTAAACCAATATACACGATGAAAAGGTAGGGTTCCAATGAATAAATTCTCATAAGTGTAGGATGTTTTAATATAAAAATTCAATATTGTAATGATTAAAATAAACTAAATTATTTAAATTTTAATATAATTTATCTAATTTTACATTAGATATAGTTTTAATCATAATTTATCCTTAAATATTATTTAAACAAAAGGCCATTTTTTTTATAAAAGTCAGTATTTTTCACAATTTTGTAGCCTCTGAGAACCGTTGATATATCTCTCTCTTTCCTTGGGGTTATCCTTAGAGGATATTTATAGGGAGAGGATTGTGGAAGCAGTGCCTACCCCCCCTACAATCCCTAGTTTCTCCTCACCTCCTCTTTTCTTCTCACACTCCTCTCGACTCTCTATGAGTAATGGATCATTCACTTTAGCTTTTCTCTCGTGTTGGTGCTCTATGGATGTATCCTTTATTGGTAGCACTGCTATTCCTGGTATAATTTACTAATGTTTTTTTGATGGTCCCATCATGACTGGTTTCTTCCAGAGTCCCTCTCCAGTAAAACATACTATGACCTTGTGTTTCTTTACTCCTCTCCAGTTCAGATAGGAAGACGCAGTAAAAATGTGGTTCTAGGATTTGATGTTCTACAGTTTATGGTCTATCAAGGCACTCTAATGTCGGTTTTCTCTTGTTCATCTTATGGGTTAATTTTCATAATCTTCTGGGTCCCTCGACCACTCAAATCCCTCATCTGGCCTCACATTCCACTACTACTATTCTAGTCGAATTTGGAGCGGTGGTAGCCTTGAGATTTTGGGATGTGGGAGATGGTGGCTGAAGGTTCTCTTGGCGTTAATAGAGTTAGTTTCTCTTATGAATATGTTCTATTTCTATTCCTCTTCTATGCTGTTGTCTTTTATAGGTGTATTCAGTATAAACAATAGATATGTTTTTTGGTTTAAATGATTTTTTTTGATGTTACCTATTCAAATATATGATGAAGGCTTGTTTGTTTATTTTTATGGGTGTTCTATTTGTTGAATGATTTTTGGTGAAGTTTTTCAATTTTTGTCTCTAGTTTGGGGTTTGATCATTTATGGTTGTGGTGAAAAACTTCACATTTGTTCATGATGGAGCTGGGTCAGTGGTGTTTATGTTTTGATGTGGCAAGCTTGTTCTTCAATGGCGGTTTGATGCTATTGTTGAAGATGTTAATTTATGTGATATGTTTTGGTGATTTATGGAGGTGATGTTCTTCGATGACTAGGGTGGTGATAAGGATGAAAGTAGTTACAAGATGACAATGGAAATGATGTGTTTCTTGATGATAATAGCTAGCGACTTGAAATAACTTAGGTAGTTGTGGATACTCATGGCTGAAGGTTTCCTTGGGTGATGTGTAATTGTTTTTAAAATTTTCGGCTTAATTTTGGATTCTATAAATCTTTATCTTGTACAAGATTTTTAGTTACCTCCCATCCATAAAACAACACATTTGAAGATAAAAAAAGAGAATTTTAAGTCACTAATCATTGAGAAATGAAAATTTTCAAAAAATAAATAAAATCACCGCAAGAAAGTTTTTATGACTATTATAAAAAATAAGATAATTTTATAAAAGGAATTTTCTAAAATTTGTAAAAAATAATTTTAAATTATGTGTGTATAATGAGATTGAACCGTTTTTTAGAAAAATACATTTTTTTCAAAAAATATTACTTTTTTTCATTTAAATGATTATGATTTTATTTTTAATTAATAGATAACCAAAATTTTCATAATTTATTTATAATTATTCATAACCATTAATTTAATGGATATTTTATAATGGTATACTAAATTATGATTCATTTTGGTTCAAGGTTTTATGTTCTACAAGCTATCAAAGAGTATAATTGTTAAAAAACTATTTCTTGGGTTGTTTAATATTGATGATTCATTTCCCATAATATATTTGATACAATTATATTATTTTAAATTTCCATGTTTTCATATTCTCCCCCAACATCAATTAATAGAATCCTCAAAATTTAAACATGATCTCAATAATCGAGGGTTTGAAATTTGGAAATACTATTTTTTAAAAACCTACATCATAAAAGGGATAATAAAATTGTAACATAACAAGAGTGAAGTGTAAATATTAAAGTCATCCAAAATAGCACATATCTAGGTTTCCATGTTGGAGAACATTGGTGGCAGTTAATTATATGCATATTCAAGAAAATCATAAATAATTACAGAGAGTGATACATGTCATTAATTACATGAAAGTTAGTGATCAATGGAATGTTAAGGACCTCCAAACCATAAATAAGTAATTATTTAAAATAACATTTTATTCATTATATATGTAGGTAATTGGATAAATATTTTGTTTCAATATCATTTTCTTAATGTTGAGGAATTTTATTTCAAAAAAATAATAAAATAAAATATACTTAATTTATATATTTTTATTTTATAAGAATAGTTTAGACCTTTGGTTGTTCTTCTGTAAATTTCCAATTCATTTCTTACTCCAAGAAATAAATATTAAAAAATTAAAAATATATTCTTAAATCATGAAAACACACTTTTATTGGATTTTAAGATCCAAGAAAGAGTGAAAAGTCTTTTCATATATCTATTAATATTTTTCAAAACCAATATGGTTAGCACAAGTTATCCAATATAATACATAAATATCAATAACACAACAGATACACTAATGGTTTATCATCGATATTCATTAATGGAATCATTTTTAGTAAAAATAATTACATATTAACCCGAAATTCACATTTGACAATGGTCAGAATTAAACCATTATCACCGTTCAGATACCGGTTCATTCCCCACTTCAATTCTTTATGTAATGGGCTGTCACCTAGTAGGAAAGGTTTTCCATTTTCTAAAACCATAGTAATACAATTCCAATAACATTACCAATTCTTCGTAACCCATGATTATATAAACATTAAAGGTATGATAATCCCAAATACTTACTAATAAATTTTATCATAGGTCAAAAAACGTTAGTACATTATTTAACAAATAAAATTTTCATATACTGAACCAATAGGTTTTATTCCCATAAATAATTTCAAAATAAATCCTTTAGAATAATAGACTATCATCACATAAAACCAAAAATGGTATGTTTATGAATTTTAACTTATGATCAATGTTAAACTCATAAACACATGATGGAATTCAGGCATATTAGGTTAATGAAGATATAAATTATTTTAAAATTTAACAAAATCATTAGATATTTAATGATTCTTATAACCAAAACAATATTGGTAAAATACATGTACAATATAATTATGGAATACATATATATAAAAAAATCAACCATTTTATTTTAACTTAGGTCCTGTCACTGTCTAGTTATAAACCTTTATAAGTGTAAAATAAATCAGATAATTTCAAGGTTCTCCACATTTAAGACAACAAACTATAAATGGATCCCTATAATGAAATTAATTTCTTTACATTATACTATTTAGTTTTACTCATTAGTTATTTACATCATGACAATATTTTCCACACATATAATATTTTCCCATTCCTTTGAGACACTTTTCTAGGTGTCTCTTTCATAATTTCTCTCATGGAAGAAATCATGAATTCATTCCTCTATGGTCTCCACCACTCCATATCTTGGATAAATATATCTTTCTCTTATTTAGTGGGTTAGATAGTTAGTCATGCTATAAGTTTTTAGTCATATTTTGGTATTAATGATTAGGAAAAATCTTGACATATTTTACTTTAGTCATTATTCCATTTTGTTTCACATATTCACCACATTTCCCTTAATATTCAATATTAACATGATATTATCAGGTTATATGAATTGACTAAAACAAAAAATCATAGTATGAGAAACAATAATCATATTATGAAAACCATATGATCATTTATGTCTTGTATAAATAATGAAGATTTATTTTAAATATATAAAACATTAGGGTTAACCTAGGTTATTCATTCTTATTATTTATTTAATTCCATATATTTTTTAATTAAAATGAGCATAATATAAATCATATCATTTGGGAGTGTAAAAACAGATGTGTATAAGGGATTGTTTTTATATAGTACTTAATGTTCAAGTCAATACTGATGCTATTTTTTTAGAGTTTTTACCACTATATGTACATCTATTCTATAAAAACATCCATATGTAGTATTCAGACATGGATTTATTTCCCAAAAAAATAGTCTACACATTACCAAAACATTAGGAAATTCTTTTATACTTATCCTAAAAGTACATCATAGGTTTATCTTCCCCAATATATGTTTTTATATATCTAGTTTCCCAGGATTCTACTAAACTTACTCTAATAACAACTACAATGACCTCGACCCCAGTTTCCCAAATCCGGTTGTTACTTTATTACATTATCATAAGACATAAGGAATCACATAAATTAGAACTAAACAGTTTAGTGTTCTTGGTAAACTAGAAACATAAAAATTTCCATATTCCATTTTAATACTAAAATTGCAATTTATTTATGTCAAGAATATCATTATTCCTTCAAGCGTATCCTTACATATCATCTATAGTACACTTCATAGTTTCTTAGGAAATAAAAAAATAATGGTGATCTCAAATGACTAATAATAGTTACACAAAGAATAAAATATTATGGGTAAATAAAGAACAATCAAAATGACACAATATATATAGAAGGGTAAATATCTAGACACAAATTCCCTTTAATCTAAAACATAACTATCATGATTGAATAATGAATAATTGATATGGAAAGTTAAATAACTGAACACATGTAAAATTTTAATAACTTGAATAACTTAAATATATGATGAATAATAAATATGGAAAGGTAAATAACTAATCATTTATTCTATTTAATTAAATTTTCTACGATGAAAATATGAGTAATAATCAATATAGAAAGGTAAATAACTAATCAAACATTCCATTTAAATAACTTTAATATCTTGAAAAGATAAATAATAATCAATATGGTGTAGAAAATAATTCAACACACATTCCATTTATGTAACTTGAATATCATGAATAGATAAGTAGTAAAAACATGTCAGAATAAATAAATTAACATCCATTCTATTTAAATAAATTTACTATCATGAATGGATAAATAATAATCAAAAAGAAAGGTAAATAACCAAAAAACACATGAAATTTAAGAAATATCTAACAATAAAACTAATCCAAAGTTAAAATTATAATAAAACCATGTTAAATAATAATAAATTAATTCTTAATGAATTAAATTACTATATATTATATTTCATGATCTTTGGCGTCATGATACAACTACTATAGAGAAAATTTTCAAGATGTTTTAAAACTACTCGTAAAAACTCATTTAATTCTAGCTTACTAATTTTCTTAATAAGACTTCCAATGCAAAAAATGTATATATAATTTAAATCCAAATCTATCAATTATTTTTGAAATCATTTCTTATATATTAAATAATATATTTAAATTATGAACAATGTGCCTTATCCTCAAATATCCGTATTGTTTAAAGGATATATATTTATCAATATTTTCACAAATAAACTAATATCATTAAATGTACAACACCATATCTATAAATGATATATGGTTCAAGAAATAAAAATATCCATGATAAATTAAAAGGATATATAGGGAAAATTCGATGTCAAATGATAAAAAAAGTTAATATTTCAAGGGAATGTTAATGACTACAAAATAAATCAAGATGGTGAATGTCAATAATTTCATTAGTAAAAATTACCATAAAACATCCATATAAAGAATAAGGATTCTATAAATACAATAGATCTAATGTTTACAATAAGTAAAATACATGTTTAATGTTTTCATTAAATATAAATACCATTAATGTTACATTAAAAACACTCTCGAGGTAAATATCATTTTAAATTGGAAAAGAAATTAAAATAAAATTTCAAAAAATATTTTGAAAATAAGCATTTAAAATTATAATTTAATCTTTAAATATTTATTTTTCATGATAGAGGAAAATTGTATACATCTTGTATATGTTAAAATAATGTTTCATTTAATATTATTAGTAAATGACAAATCAAGGATTGTTTTGAAATTGAAATGAAGAATCATTTTAAAATATTTTTTCAAAATTAAATAATTGGTAAAAAATTATTTAATAAATAATTTGGATAATTTTAAAAATATTTTTTAAAACATATTTAGACAATATTATTATGGATGAAAAAGAATTTTCAACCAAATTTAGAAACAAAAACATATTTTATTAAAACAATTATCAATAATTCTAAGGACTGAAGAGTGGAAAATAAAGAACTATTACATAAAAAATTAATTAATAACCAAAGAATATGAAAAAATGTGTTTTATTATCCAATGATCAATTAATTTTCTTTAGTTGAAATTCAAACATAATAATTCCTAATTAAAATAAGATTTTGAAATAAACTCTCACAAAGATCATAACATTATAGTGATAATTATTCAATGAATTTATTATATATTTGAATTTTAAATCCACATAAAATATATTTAAATACAATATAATATAATAAAATATAATTTTACACATAATCATAGAATATTAAAAGACAATGAATAAGTAATAGAACCCAATGAATGAAAATTGAGTGATGATATTCTACACCACTTGATAACTTTTAAGTCAAATACAATATAATGAAATAATTCTAATTAAAACTTAAAATATCACCAATTTTCCATGAATAATTATATTATATTTCCAAGTGTAATTATATACACCTCAAAATATAAATTTGGTGCAAAACATTAAAATATACCTCAATGAAGGGAAATTGAGATGAAGTCCCTTACCTCACACTTCCAATTAGTTGAACACAATTTAACCTCCAATATAATGGTTTTCATAATTTTATTAAATTCTAAAATAACCATACACATATTTATAATATCATATATGAACCTCATATAAAATTTTAGAAATATTTTATTAATAAAATTTCATTATTTTCATTATTTCATGTGTTAATTGCTTAGTTTTTTCATACATGTTTTGTCCTAAATGTTATAATTGTTGGGAAAATTATATAGTTATATAATCACAATAATTATTTTAATTTCATAAAAATAATTTTTGGAATTATATAAATTATTATAATCATTATTAAAATTTGAACTTGGATAATGTATCACATCACTTCATAGATACGATACGAAGTCCCTATGCATGCGAGATGTTATCATATCGTTAATGGGTGAAATGGTAACGAAGCAATATAGACATAGTTTAAATGAAGTGGAACGTAATAAGGTATATATGATATTAAAATTAAATAATTAAAATAATATCATAAATTTTATATACATATATTAAATTTTTCAATATATCCATCCTTGAATTATTGTGATTGAAAAGTATTATAGTAGTTCACAAGGTGACAGTCCACCATACACATAAAAGAGGGTTTCGTTTACTATTTTATGGTAGAAGTGATGAATATATGTAATTAAAACACATAATTAAATATATTTATATTAAATATAATATGATTATTCAATGAATATGGTTAAATCAAATTTCAATGTGGTGTAAGAAGAAACTAAATATAAATACTCATTTAAGAACTTTACCTCTTTTTTTAGACAACGCCATTACGTTTGCACTAAAATCCATCATAGAATGGATTTATAATCAAACCATGGGATATAGTAAATTTTTATGAGTTTAAAAAAATTTAATTTTAAGGTATTTTTTGATCCAAATATATTTGGAAGTATGAATAGAGGAGGAGAGTGGGTGTCCATTTATATGTGGGGGAGAGGATATACATGGAGTTTTTGAAACGAATCAATTACACACAAATTTTCATAATAAATTAAAATAAAATAGTAATTATCTATAATTAGAGGTGATAATTAGTCAATATTTAATTATAATGGATTTTTATAAGTTTTTAGGTCAATTAACCCCTTATCTTCTAATTTTAACCACCAAATAAATCAGTTCTGACCTTAAATACATTACTTAATTTTTACAATTCATAAATGTAAAAAATTTATTTTAAATTATTATATAATATAAATTATTATGAATCCAAATATAGAATACAATTTTTAAAATTCAATTTATAGAAGTGGAATAATCCAATTTAAAATTGTACCCATAAACACAACAAAAAATGTGTATCTAAAGAGACAATTATAATAAGTATAAAAGGTTTTAGTATCAAAATTAAATGTGAAAATGTTTCTAGTGACCTAATTACTAAATTATAAAATAATTAAACTAATTTTATTTTAAAAACAATTTAAAATATAATTAATCATTGTAAATTATTTAAATGAAATGTTTGTTCTCAATAAAAATCAGTATATTCACTATTCATTGTAAAATGAAACTTTTGAAAAAAATACCAAAACACAACATAAAATAATTTTTCTATTATGATTTCAAAAAATAATCTCATTTTAGAAAATTTATTTTCTAGAAGTAGTAGATGTTAATTTTATATTACATATTCCAGATGCAGCTGAACCAATTTTTAGGAAAATAATGTTGTTAAAAAACATTTTTTATTTTAAATGATAATTATTTTATTCCTAATCAAAATATAAACATAGTTTTCATATTTTAGATATTAATATTCCTTACTAATAATTTAAAATATTGGTTATAACAATATACTATATTACAGTTCATTTAGGATCTAGGTTACTTATTCCAAAAGCCATTAATGAGATTAAATTTAAAGAAATATATTTTATGGGCTATTTAAACTTATAATATAATGTCACGTACAATATCAAATAAAATTTAAGTATTTTATAATTTTGGGGTGTAAAAATTATTCAAATGAGTAAGGTTGATCTTGGATGTGACATAGAGGAATCTATTTCTCTTGGAGTTTCAGTATAATATAACGAAAAATTGAATGTTGGTGAAAAACTCAAGAAAAGTTAATATAATATTCATGAAAAAAATATAATATTGGAAATTTGTGGATTGGTAGTTATTGAATGACTATTAAATTTAAGTAATTTTAAATTTCTAGCTTTCATGGATACATGACGGATATGTGTAAAGAAGTGGATAACTATTTGAGAGTTGTATCTCTCAGATATTGACAACTAGGGTTGATTAATTATTGTAAATATCAATAATAATTTTGAATTTATTTGTATTTCTATAAATATATGATTTTTTTTCATAAGGTGATAAATTTAATGGAATATAGAGTTAAAAAATAGTTCCATGGAACCCAAATGTGAATTATTTGTGAACCACCATATATGTATCATTCAAAAAATAACTTCTATACCTAAGATGAAACAAATATAATATAAAAAATTATAAATATTTTAATAATATACCACATTATGTCTCAACTAATTATAAAATATCATGAATGGTGATGTGGAATAATAATTTATTTTTTTAGTGGATATTTCACTCAATGGAATAGAAAAAAAAGTACATGAATCCTAGATTTAGGGAGCTCACCCACAACTCTGATAATGTAAACAAAAATATGAATATAATGATATCTCAAGAGATAATGAATATGTTTAGTAATAATTTATCACTAAAAATTATATAAAGTGGAAATACATGTATTGATGTAGATGAAATAAATAATAGAAATGGTCATTATGTGGCTGTCCTTTATTATAATTTATTTATAGTGAGTAAAAAATATTAACCTGAAATAGATTTAATGTTATATTATATGTGATTATCCATTAAATGTAGAACTATAGAGTTTGTGTTGATGGGATATTGAATCGATAGTAATATGTATCATGTAGATTGTAAGAAAATGAACACATGTTTTCTTACAATGGATGGTTATAAATGAAATTGAAATCAAATTATTGGGTTTTCAAAAAAAAAACTTGAAAAATCTATCGAAACTAAAAGTTAAAAATATAATTCTAAATTAGAAAAAATATTAGGAGAAGACCTGTGATGATTTAATAAGTGGGAAACTAGTCAAAAATATCTCTCAGCTAATGAAAATGACCTCCTCAAATCTATTTGATCAGGTCCACACTACCATGTTCGGTTCCAAGAAGGACCCCATCATATAATTTGAGATGAAATTCATTATATTCATCAATGTAGATTGTTTAATGGGATGCATAATATTTTAATATGAAATAAAATAATTTATTGAACATATTAAGTAATTTTGGAGGATATATAAGAAAATAATAGGAAAAATAATAAAGGTTCATCAATCATAAAATTTAGTAGAATAAAACTATCACGAGTAAGAAATTAAATAGTGATTAGTGGGATAAAGGATAAAGTTTCCCTTGTTAGGACACCTATATAAAAGATAGCATTTAAATATTATATCAATTGGTGAAAACTATTTCCCAAACAGTACTTATTTAAAGTGGAGGATATCTTCAATATTATAAAGAATCTATGAAACTATCTAATTACAAAAAAAAACTGGACTTTGTTTTTCCATATAGAAAAAAATATATCTATATGTATTTTGGAATGGGAGAAATATAATATAAAATCAAATTAGTCTATTTAGACTATATTACTACATCTAATATAAGAACTGTAACCATGTATAATTGGGAGATATAATCGATGAAGGGAATTTTCATCGATACTCATTCAAATCTAAGACACGTAAAGTCTCATGAAATTGTTTAAAAATATTTTATAATTAAATGATGTTAATATTTTTGAAAGATATAAAAGAAATAGAATTGAGTGTGATTAGTTATAGATAAGAATAATTCAATTGAAATTAGATTGTTGATCTCAATTCAAGAAATGGAGGGGATTAAGAAAATGAATCAGTTGATGGATATTCTACTAAAACTAGTTAACATGTGACCATATAAAGAAGAATATCAGTTAAGGTCAATGATTAAATATCATTAGTGGTAAAAATGAACCAAGAAAAACTAATAGTATGAAAATAATATATCACACAACTGTATTTTCTCAACTAGAGGTAGCCTTATTTGGGAAATCATTAAAGGATAACTCATAGTAACTTTATAGGTTTTCAGAATTTTTATATTTTAATAAAAATAATGTATATCATTCAAAAATTAAAGTATAATATTATACTAAAATATTTCATCATCAGTGCAAAATTATCCAGAAAATAAATTCATGAATAATGAAGCACATTGTTGACTTATAGTGAAACATTACATCAAAGGTATATAAATCCATCTATTATATACCATATAATTTAACATATCATAGAATAATACATCCATTATAAATATATCAATTAAAAGGGTACAATGAATAAAAAATAATAAAATCATCACTATTACGAAATCCCAAGGATTATCTTAACCCTTATGAATCATCGTTTGTAAAAAACCATCATTGAGAGAGAATATAATGAATGTGAATGATTAAAGTAAAATAAAAAATGAATGAGATTAGTGGAATAGATTAATGATTCTAGAGGTTAATGTAAGGATATATACAGAAATAATATATTAAGATTATATATTTTCATAAAAATTACGGTCATTTGAAATATGGTCTTGAGAATTATAACCATTGGAAATAAATTTTTGAAATATAGTTACTAAATGTGTATATTTTGATCATGAAATTGAAAATCATATATTTAAAAAATAATAAAATTTTCAATAATGATTTTAAATTTATTAGAAATATTTATTTTAAAAAAAAATATGCATTAATGTTTATATATATTATCGTTTTATATGATTATTTATAAAATTAACATATTTATTTTTATACCAATAGATTAGTAAAATGAAAATTCTAATGTATAAATAAATTATTTTAATGTTATTTGGTGGAGATTATTTAATTTAAAGTTAGTATTTTTAAATGACAAGTTTTATGTGTTGTGTATTTTTTAATGAAATTTTTTAATTATATGTATTTATAATATTTAAATAATAACAATATAATATACCTTTAATAGTTATTAGTATGAAAGCAATAAGGCTAAATGTAGTTTATGACTTAAATGCAATTTTTATTTTTTTATGTAATATAATTTTTTGTTTTTAGAAACAAAATATATTATGGTTAAATAATAATAAAATAAATCTTTTAAATGAAAAAAAAAACAAAAATATAAATAACAATTTATGGGAAATATGTAAAGGAATATTTAATATATAAAAATTCAAATTTCATAATTTTTTTTATCATTATATTATATGTATTCATTTAAAGGATAAATTCTTAAATTATAGACATTTATTTTTAAAAAATGAAGTTCATTTTTGGATACAACATAACAATATTAGATTAATATTAATAATTTTGAGTTTTCTAAATTGAAATATTTTTTTGGTGAATGTTACGAAAGACTGTCATTAAAAATACAATTTTTTTATGACATCGTCAGACTATAAGCTTAAATTAAAAAAATTATTCCAAATTTTAAGTAAAAAATTTATTATTTAAAAAGTAAAATTATTTATTTGAATTATTATTTTAAAATTTAAGCCTAATATTAATATTTTTGAAAATGAGAAATAAGTATTTTCTAAGAATAATTTTTATTTGTTATACTATAATTAGTTTAGAATTAATATATTTATCTTTTATTATACTAATTTAATAAAATCGATTTCATATCTTGAAATAGAATATCCATTTTTTTAACATTGGTACTTTTATTTTAGTCAATAACATATGGATACATAGGTTAAAAATTTTATGTTCTTACTTAATGTAAATTATGGAAAAACATATAGTAAGGGTAAAATGCCTGAATATTACAAGAATATAAACCATATTTTTTTCAATGATAGGTGGATCAAAAAATACATAATTTATCTCCATTATTATAAAATTTTGGAAACAAATTAACTTTAATTTTATACACCCTTAATATATATTCTTGAGTATTTATATAAGCGGATCCCCTTTCACTTATCAAAAGGGTCATCCACCAGCCCACTTCCTTACCCAGAATAATCCTTATATCTCATCAAAATTTTTAAGAAATCTCCCCTAATATTCCCTCCAACTTTCTAGGGGTTATTGTATCAAAAAATATGAAATAAAATCTATCATAAAGTGGATTCTAAGAGAGAACATCCAAAAGAAAAAAATGATATTATTAATCAATATCATTCAATAATTTTTTCTTATAACTACTCTAAATGTATTCTATAATATTTGATATTGTCAAATCTATTTCATAAGTACACTAAAATTTATAATGTTATTGGAATATTTATAGTCTACACCCCTTTAACTCATTTGAAATATCAAGATGTCACTCATTATACTTTCAAATTACGGGCTCAAGGAATAATGTGTTTGTTTTCACCATAGAATTTCTTATTTATTAACAAGAGAATAAATATTTAATAAATATTATATTAATGAAATAATCATAAATTATTAATGATAATTATTTATCTACCTTAAAATTTTCTGTATTTTGAAATATTAAAATATCATCCATGTGTACATTCGAACTACATCCACCATGAAAGAGATGTTTCATTTTTCATTAGCACCTTATATTTATTTTCTTCAAAGATTTATTTAATTTTTAGTTATGGTATCTATGAAATAATTTGAATTTTATAATATAAATCATTATTTAGTATTTTTCCAAATATTTATAAATAAAAAATGTTACATATATAAACATATGGGCTATAATATCCCAGTATAACATGATTATTTTGTCATGATATTTTAGATGGATGATTCTAAAAATATATTGGTTGAACTTATATGATATTATGAATTAATACATTTCCTGAATATGGATCCAAATATATGATAAAAAATTAATGATCATTAAATTTTAATTTTATGATATATATTAAATTTCTCAAAACTAACTTGTCAATGATTTAATCTTCATGAGTGATAACTAAAACTCTCTTTGAATGATAATGGAACATTATTAAAAAATAAAGAAATTTAATCTATATAAAATAAATAATGTTTGGATGATAATTTTTTTTATCAATTAATGGGTCCCTATAGAAAATATTTTGAAACTTTTATTAAAAATAAAAATTACTAACATGTTTTGAGGAAAATAAACATCAACTGACAAATATATGTTTACTATATGAATGAAATTATAGAGTTTAAAATGTAAAATATAGGAATAAGGTTAAAAAATTAGATATTAATATGGATATGTTTATGATAAAGGAATTAATATCATATTCATGTATATTAAGTGTATATGTGTGAGTTTATCATCTCACTTTTCAATGCTCGAGACATATTTAATAATTACGGCATGTTTTATACCGGGTTGTGTATATAAATATTTGTGGACGTTTTTTCATGATAACTTCAAACAACTAAAGATATTTAAAAGTTAATTTCATGTTCTATATTTCTAGTAATTTTTGTTCAAGATATAGAAATGTTTTAAAATTTTTTGAACTCAATTTTTACTCATAGAGTAATGATCATCCCCCAATAAATTAAATAAAAAAAGATTTGTATGATCTATCCTCTAATTTCATTTTATTGTATATTGTTTTATAACTCATGGGGTATTCACTTATTTCCTAGGAAATAAATTCCAAAGTGTTATTAGAAAAACAATCCTTCATTGAATGATTTATGTCTTCAATAAATTTATTTCTTTTAAAAATATTTCCCATCCAATTTATTGACTATTTAAACACCATGAACAGTTATTACATAAATGATTTCCCTTATAATGTTAAAACCTAAATATGGAATATCAATTGTAATATTATTAATTCCATTTACCAGTTCTAAAAATAATATTAAATTATTCTTCTAATGATGTGGGTTTCATTATATGTATTTTTACATTTTAAAAAATTATTTTAATTTCATGATTATATATTTTTTCTCCCACTTAAAATTTCATCTAGAAGATATTTAGTTATTTTTCAATGAACAATTTTTGGTATTCTATTTAATGTGTTTCTTTAAGAAAATATTTTACATTCTAGAATATGATACTCCAATGTAACTCATAACATTATCATTTATCAAAAAGATAAACTATTTTATATGAAATATCTTTTTATGATTTTTTTAATTCTCAACATTACATTAGTATAGGCTATATCCATTTGAAATAGAATTCATGTTTCAAATTCTAAATTCACTTATTATATTAATTAATTTTGGTGACTGATTTTTTGAATTAGGATATCTAATATTAATTTATTATATTGTGATATTGTTAAAAAATATTATGATACCCATTTCATTGAATGTGTTTCACACAATATTATATATAATTTTTTTTATTTAATATATATGTACAGATTTCAAAATTTTTGATCTTATATCTCCTCCAATACATTTATTAAGGATTTATATCCCCTAAGATAAAAATATCTATAATGGACATGATATATCAAGAGACATTCACAAGATTGAGCACGGAAATGATGCAGTCACCTATGTTCAAATGATTGAGCATGTACATGATACAATTTTCTATGTTCACAAGATAGTTTATGGACATGATATGTCAATTTATGTTCTCAATGTTATGATATCCTACCCTTATTCTAAAGTCTCATTTATTTGTTTATTCATATGTTATGCTCCATTGATCGTAATTATTGTCAAAAGATTTATCGTTCTTATTTTTTGGTATTTTTATCATAATTTGAGATTACATGTCATTTTATCATTAATTATAGACAATGTTTATTATTGAATATTCTTTGAATAAATTTTTTCTCATTCTATTTTTTCTCATTGATATGATTTAACCGATTAATTCATGTAAGGATTTTTAGAACCATGATGAAGGGGGATGAGAGTTTTAATTATTTGAAATATATTTATAATTTCCATATCTCTAAAATTAATCTATCTTACTTTTTGGAGTTATTTTCATTATGATATTTTTAATAATCTCACTAGTGTGACTAGATATCAAATTAAAATAAACCATAAAATTATTTTAGGGTTTATCCAAAGGGAGAGAACCTATGCGATTTCCATGGGGACTCCCATTAGTACAAAGAAATTAAATTTTAAAAATACGTGAAAAAATATTGAGGAAACCGCCATCAGAATCCTTCTATCTCCCAATAAGAAAAATTATTGAATATCCCTTTAGTTTATAATGCTTTTCTTATAGAACCAAGTCAATAAAGATGTGAAACTTTTAAATACATGATCCTAAATATTCATCTAAATTACTCATTATTTTTTCTTCTATTCAGTATTGTTCAACATGTGCACTCTTCCTTAATCTAGTGACACTCTTTTCTGTACGCTTCACTAAAACTACTAGAATTTTCTAAATTGAGTAATTTCAACAGAACAAAACAATTATATCACCCAAAAATATTTTTTGAAATAATATCTATTTTATTAAAATCGAAAAACTTCATTTGGTTCCCTATCAGAGCCTCTATACAAGACTTTCCTTCAACCCAATTGTCATGCTATTTGGAAAATCATGCCAAAAAATTGAAATTTTTTATCTTTTTCATGATTGAATGATGGGAAGTATTATTTTACATTTCAACCATTTATATTGGTGCTCCCAAAATATAATTGATGGATAATCTATTTGACTTTCCAAATCAATATTTACTCAATGAATGCTTGTTGAGTCATCGAGAGTATTCTAGAACATTCTGAAGCCTTCATGAATACTCATATAATTACTAAATTTCTTCTATATTTAATAAACTCAATTGTTATTGAACTTATAAAAATATCCTTGTCTCATATGTATTAAAAAAATTAAAAATAGTAAAAAATTATAATTCTTATTTTCTATTTATATAGTTTCATATATGAAATGAATTAAATCTACCAGAAATTGTTTTCAGGTTGAATTATTTGGAAACACCTCAAACATTTTTTTTTCTCATATGCTAAATTTGGATGACTGTATATAGCCATTATACATCATCTCCAAAAAAAATCATAAAATATGATTCTTTAGAATATATATATGATGACATCTATAATGATTTATTTGATGTGTTTCTATCTATTTAATTTACATTGAATGTATCTATGAATGTTTCATCCAATCTATTGTACTTACTTCTACAATGCACTTCATATATTTTAAATTCAAATAAACTACACGTCTGAAAAAATCATCTCCCTATATCTATTTATCTTGACTAATATAAGATGGTTGATTACATTGTTTTATATTATAAATACATATATCACATGAAAATTCTATGTCTTGTGGAAGGATATATATGTTATCAACTATGATGTTATTCTCCTTTTCAAACCATAAACTTTTAGCATAATTTATTATTGTACCCAAGGGTATTCTTTACTACAACTTATGTATGGTTTTTGTTTGTGGTAAATCCACATTGTGTTGATCAAGGGGGTTTCAAGAAAAGGATTCTTAAAGTACATGTCGAAGCAGGTGATTAAGGTGGTGTAGTTTCCTAGTGTGTTACAAATTTTTGGGCCTCAAAATTTCATGTTTATTATTTTGTAAAAAGATGGTTTTATGAAAATGAGTCTACAAATCTTGGTTCAAGGACCATGATGGATAGTGTACGAATATAATAGAAGGTACAATGGTTAGAGATGAAAAAAAATGTTATATTTTCCATGCGGTGGGACTACATGGACTACGAAGTATGGTATATAGATTAGAAATGAAAAATGTTTCATGGGATGGATATGGTTCACTGGAAGGTTTGATGCAATCAGAAGGAGAATATTTTATTGGATAAATTTTCATTAGATAAAACAAGAAAGATATTAGTTCATGGAATAGTTTATCTAACATGAATGAATTGTGGGGGTACCCAAACTAAGTAGGGGAAATTGTTCTTAGGAGATGCACGGTATGCGGTAAGGGCAACACCATATCGATGATTTGGAAAATCTCAATTAATAAAATTATACAGAAATATTTTCCTATATAAGGATAAATAAAACCTTCATTAAATAAAACAATAGTTAGATCAATAATATGGACGAAATTCAGTGAAGTCTAGAGTGGTTCATGGGAAAACAACCAAGCAAAGGAGGTTCTAATTGGAAATTTGGAGGAGGTTGGTAAAGTATAATGTTATTCGTAGAAAGATATGTCTATGTTGGGGAGGTAGTACATAGAGGATTATTTTACAATACTTAAATGGAAGGAAATTCATGGAAGAAGAATCCACCCGCAAAGTATCACATTAAGAGGATGAAGAGGTGGTTCATGAAACACTCACTGCACGTGGTGCAGTGCAGTACGCAGAGAAATAAGTTGAGTTTTCGGAGGAAAATTTCAATGAATGAAAAATTATATTACATATGTAGGGGAAAAATTACTTCAACAAATAATCTTTCTATATTTTAGGATTCATGATTTAATTCCAACACATTGATGTGAATTTCAAGTCGACAAACTAAGTTTATATTCTTCACAACTTAGTGTGTAAGGGGGAGTCAAGAGAAGTGATCTGAGGGATGCAGTGTTCTATCCCTAAGTCCTTATAAATGAAGTGTACCTAACACAAATTGACTAGGATAAAATTTTGTGATCCATAACTAGTGATGATTATTATAATTTGGTATGATGGATAACATGTCGGTGTATTCTCATTAGACTAGCCATTTGTGGGGAACTGAGTAAAATGGTTGTGAGGTCCTTTTGCATGTGAATGTTTAAATTAATGAAAATTTAAAATAGAATTATTTAACAAGATAATACCAATATGGTAACAAGATCCAAAAATTTAAGAAACCAAATTTGACAATTTGATTCACCCCACCACTCTCAGGGTGTTCCAGGGTCCTTCATTTATTTTCTCCCCTTTGGTTTTGAAAAAAATTAAACAGTAATTAGAAATTCTTATTTTTGGACCTATTAAAATTTTCACATTATAAATCATTTTTTCCTTTCCGAGTATACCCATATAGAATTATCACCAAGAGTTTATAAAACACTTTTTCCCGAAATTAAATTTGGTCATTACTGTTTGGTATCTTCTGAAAATATTTATCCAGAATTTTTAAATTACATTTCTCCTCATTGTGTTTAATAGGGGAATATAATTATAATTTAAACAACCTTGTTATCTAAGTATGGAATTCTACTTCTAGAATAATAGTATTTCCCATTATCCTTTAATTATTATCATCATATGGTCTTCCCTTGTTTGGATAATTATGTCAGGAACTCTGGGTCTCGTGATATTTTTCATAAAAGTATGTCTAGTTATTTTTTCTCTAGAGAACATGATCTAAAACTTTAAAATTAAATATATTTTATATTATTTTACAAAAAATATTGGATAATAATGTTATATGATTTAGAGATATTTTTGTAATTAATTAGAATCATATAATTGTGTTAAAAGTATTTCTTAATAAAGATAAAGAATCATCCTAAATTCCACCTCCTTTAGAAACATCCTCACTAAAAACTCTTAAGAATCATCCATAAATTTTATTTTCACTTATTCATAGAAAAAATTCATAAACTAATTACATTTTCAACATATAAAAATATTTTGTTATGGAAAAGAAAAAAATCATTAATATCACCCATTTGATTTTTTGGAAAAATTATTAATAAATTGTATAAAATAAAAATTTTCCAAAAATTATTTTATATTAACAACATAAGTTTTTTATATTATTATAATAGTTTATGAATTTTTTTTTCAAATAGAATATTTACATACACAACTGGATAATGTAATATTTTTAAAGTAATTATATCCTCTGGTGATAAGATTTTTTTTCTCATGTTATGGTATACCCCCTAGTTTTATATTTATCTAAATTTTTTATTCTCTAATATTTTATAAAAAGAATACATTAAAATTAATATAAGAATGACTTGTAATTATTCATAAAATTTCTTTAACCTTATACCCCTTAGAGAACATAATACAATGCACAATGGGGGTTATTTCTTATAATTTTAGTGAATTTTTAGTGGTGGTTTAACATATAGATTTAACCTCAATTACTAAATCCATTACTTTTGAATTATATTTGATAAAACATTAGAAATATGATAATTTTTAGAAATAGGACAATGAATAATATATGAACCACTTAATTCCTCTAATATCAAGTGATAATTTATATATATGTTGTTTGATCTTGAGTGTTGTACAAGGTTTTTTGAATGTTCAATGGAAATTTGATCATAAAAAATACCATTAATTGTTTTAACAACTACTAATGTCAAATCCTTCCACAGATAATTCTTCCAAATAATTCTTGATTTAGTATTGGTTATTAAAAATCATTTAAAATTAGATATAATCAACATCAATTAACTTTTTTTAGTATGGGAACTAGAAAGGTCCTTCTTATAATTGTTTTTTGTTGCCTCAATCTCTATACCAATAAATATCAATATAACTAAGATTGTTTATATCAAAAAATCATTTATATAATAACCCATATAATGATGTTATTTTGAGATATCAATAAATTAAATTTTTATCATCATATGGAAATCCTTGGGATCACTCTAATATCTAGAACAAAAAATTAGAACATAAACAATTTCCAGGGTCGAAGCTATATAAAAGAGTAAATATCCTATCAAATTTTTGAAATCATTATGATTCATGATTTTCTGACATCATTGGTACTAATATTTATACTAAATAAAATAATATTAGATATTTATATAGAATCTTATATGATAAACATCTTATCAAATACATGGTATTATTTTCTTATGATAAAAAATATTTATTTCCTTTTATTGAGGTTTTTAGCCTAGAAATAATGTTAATTATTTGATCAATGACCATTTAATGGTTTTCTTTATTTATTTATATAATTCACTATAGAATTAATCCATGTATTTTTGAAATGTTATATTATTAATTTAATAAATGAAAATTAGATTATATATTATTTATTATCTAATACATAAATTATTATCTACATTTCCATTAGAAAAGTTCAATTTCTTTGGAATATATCATGTTTTGAGTACCAAGCATGTGAAGCATGTTTCGAACTATACATGTATTTCTACTTAAACAACTTGGTTTTATCTTTATTAATTAATAACTAATAAGGTTTGTCAATGTAAGCTAATTTATAATTTGAAAAAATTTAAAAATAATGGAATCACATAAAACTAATAAACATTATATAAAAATGTGAAGATACTTCCATGAAAATTCAAATATTTTCCAATCACATAATAGGAGAAATGTTTAATCATAATATAATCATTCCATATATGTGTATCCTTTCAGAAAAGTCAATCATTGGTTTTTTATATTTACCCATGTTTATTATATGTGTTTCTATACATCCACTTTATTCCAATAATATTTATTCTTACTGGTCTTAGAAGAAGTTCCCATGTAGTATTTGTTTTAATTTTATCTAAATCTATATTCATTACATCAAACAATATTATTTGTTCATGTTCTTATGAAAATAACTCTGGTTATACATGTGATATAATTAATGTATACTTTTATAATATCAACTTTCTTCATGAATGAAATTATGATTTATGATTTATAATGATAATATTTATTTGTAATTTTTTTCAATCCTCATAAATTTAATTATATTTTTTCTAAAATGGATTTTATATTCGAAGGATTTATCTCAATATTTATGTACTTGTTTTTGGATCACATTCATTTTCACGTTCATTTTTGATGGATGTAATCATCTTTCCATCCATAAAACTTTTAAAAACATTTTGCTTAAGGTTTTTTATAAAATATTACATCATAACAATAAAATAAATTTACTAAATGTTTGTACTATAATTTATAACCTATTGTCTTAGATGAGTATCCCATGAAAATTTCTTCCATGGCCTTTCCATCTATTTTTTTGGGATCATTTTTTTATTCATTAAGAAAGGAAACCCAAAAACAATAACATATTTCTATAACATCCCGCCCCTCCTCATTGGATTGAGAAGTGATGAGTGTTATACTAGGGCTTAGGTGACATCCCTTAACCCTATAGGCTAGCAATAAATGAAAAGGGACTCAATAAAATATGGGGGCCAATTTAGCCATTGAATTATAAGACATCAAAACTATATAAACAGTAACCAACCAAATCTATATATGATGATTGATTACAAAATAAAACATAATTAATAAAAAAATTAACAACATTGGAGCACAAGAAGTAACCAGAATACATATTATAAAGATAACTAGAAGACCAAAAATCCCAAAAATTCAAAGTGACATCAACTAACAACACCCAAATAGCTCAAAGATCCAACTCGACATTCCATTCCCATGATATCAAGAAGCATCACTAAAGAAATGAGATAAAATGCCTTTCTCTATGTCTTGATTGATGAAATTTGAAAATTCAAAATAGTACCCATGTAGGGGGTGAGTCTAAACTCGGTAGGATTTACCCAATGACTTCCCAACTCACCAAGTAGAAAAACAACATGTTAAAAAAATTTAAATATAACCATTTTAATTATATTTTATTATTTTAAATAAAAACTATAAAAACAATACCATGGAAAATGATGAAACAAATCCTTAAAAAATAATCAATTTAATTAGAATATTACATTCCATTTCCACACAACCCCCCCTCCCACACACACACACTAAAGTTTGGTGTTCCCATTGATGGTGTAACTTCAAATCCATATACTATCCTTCTTTGATGGTGGTACATCAAAATTATTATCCATCCCACTCAACACACGACCAACTAATTATGGAAAAATCAAGCCACATAATTCCAATAAAAACATTAATTTATTTAAATCATTTAAAAAAATACTTTACTTGCACTGAAACAAAACCATATCATTAAAATCAAAATTTAAAAATTATAAACTAAAGGTGTTTTTTGAAATTCAACAAATTTTCACAAGATTTTCCAAATCTAAATCCCAATAAGAATTCAATCGATAATAACATAATAAATGTAACACAATACAAATAAAGACATTTAATTAAACTACGTCGTTATGATATAAATCTAGAGGAGATAAAAGAGAATCCTCAAACCTTTAAGTGTAGTGTAAAATGAAAAATAATACTAAAAAATATTATGATATTATCACAACCCTTGTTTATCTTCACTAGATCCAATAATACATTTTCATAAAATCATTCATAATACATAGATAATTGCATAAGAAACTATTTATATTTTTAAGAGATATTATAAACATAGATCTATGTAGGATGAAGAATGGGTACTTATAGATGAATTGAGGCACAAACATAGATTGTTCACCTAAAAATCTCCCAGATTGAAGGGGATTATCTCTCATGCCAAGATATAAATAGGAATTTTGAATCATAGGAGTTTATAGAAAAAATGGGGGTTAAAGTGGATAACTTGGATTATATCAACATTTTAAGAAAGGAAAACTATCTGTTGTAATGTTAAGCTACATGATTTTGAATATTATATGACAATTATGTGGTGATATAGTCTTAAGCCAAACACTCACATAGTTGGATCACATGGTTAAAAAAACTATGGAAAACTATGTTTTCAACTCGATTTCAAGATGTATGGGTTCTCTTGGGAACTAAAATGGGTTGGAAAAACTATACACTAATTGTTCACCTACTTATTTACCATTTTCTTCCATTTCACAATATATTGGGGTCAATGCTTGATTTCTACTAACCATGAACAAACCTTGAGCCTCCATAAATTCCTCCAAAACATCAAGGGCCCCATGAAACCTCCTTAAAAATAAAATGAAAACTATATTGAATCAAAATACATGAATAAACGGTCCTAAACCTAAAAATGAAATAAAAATTATTCTCTCACAAGATACACAACATTATATCCATGTTTTGTTCAGGATTCACATTTTTCCTAGAATACACTAGTATATCATCCACAAACACCACCAGAAAGGAATCTAAAAATCTTTTAATGATTCTATTTTTTAGTTCCTTAATGGTGGATGGTGAAATCATATGACTAGAAATTATAAAGAAAAATTCATAATGAACATACCTGCTTCAAAAATATATTTTTTGAAATATACTCCTTCTTAACACATAGCTAGTGATATCCCAATTATTAATGAGTTTCATAGAACCACTGGGATCCTATAAATTGATCAAAAATTTAATGACCCCGACCTTAGTAGATCAGAACGGATGTCTTCTTCATTACATTTTCATATGATATATATAATCACATCCAAAAGGACTGAATAGTTTAGTAGTCTTGGTAAAAATGATGCATACATGATCCCCATATAATATTTAAAAACCAAAATCACAACATTATTATTTCTAGAATAAAATTATTCCATATTTAATATTGTTTCAGATCATTTTTAGTAGACTTAATGATTTATTTGTAAAGGAAAAAACAAGGTAGACATCAAATTATAACTAAGGGTTGAGTACAATATAATCTATTTTGAATAAAAGAAGCATAATCAATATGGAAAAGGAAAATAACAAAAAACACCTGGCATCTAATGAATAACTAAGTATGAAATTAATACATGGATAATATCATAGATAAAATAAAATGGATAACAATAACTGAATTCATAAGGAATGGAATTATTAATAATTTTACGTCACGTTCAAGGAAAATAAAAACCTTTACTATGAAGACCATTCCTTTATATAGTTTAAAACTAATGTGTAAAAACACATATAATACCTCTACCATCCATACATTTTCTAAGATTGTTTAAACCAATATGTAGAAATGCATTTAATTTGGCCAAATTATTTTTATCAGGTGACATATTGATACATCTTCAGGATATATAATGTCTGGACACCACTAATCACTACATGTACTAAGCATTCCTTATTTATCGAATAATAAATTTAATTATTGAATTAATGTCTGTTAAAATCAAAAAAATTTATCGTGTAAATGATATAGACTATTAATATGTCTACATTAAAAGAGATACATTTCAATGTAAAACAAAATTTATATTAACTATATACGGTTTTTGACACAAACATATCCAATATAAATAATGTGGATATTTATGGGATATTTAATATCAAATGATAAAAAAATTGAATATTTCAAGGGAAGGCTAATGGCTTGGAAAATGAATCAATTAAGTGAATGTTAAAAAAATAACTTTTCATGATTATCATAAAACATACTTATAAATTATAAGGATGGTATTAATACAACATATACCAATTGGAGTAAAAAAAGGGTAGTTTTTATTGATTAATAGAATTACCATAAAAGGTTATTTAAAATAATCTTAGAGAAAATATATTTTTCCTTTTAAAGATATGTTTTTAAAACATGAAAAAATTTTAAAATAATTTTATTTGGAAATAAACTTGACAAATTATAAAGTAAGACTTATTTAATTTTAGTTAATGTTGATAGAATATTCCGACATGTCATACACATTAAAACACATATTCTATTCACATTTTTTTTGGTAAAATCCAAAGGAGAATTATTTTAAAAATGATATAAAATTAATTTTTTTTCATCTAAAAATTTAAAATGGGTTATAATTCCTTTAATAAATAATAGTTTTAGTTCAAAACACATTTGAAAACATTTTTAGAAAGTGTTGTTTTGTAAGACAAACACATTTCTGATTGAAGAGAGAAATAAATTTAGATATTCATAAAATAATTACCTAAATTAATTTAACTAAAAAGTATTTAAATATTATAAAATTAACTTTAAAATTTCTTTAATAAACATAGGATAAGATAATTCAATGATATTATTAGTAAATGGTCATGTAATTTTATTCAATTTACATTCAAGAATAAACAATGTCGATTAGAGTAATATTGTGAAATTAACCCTTAAAATGATCATAATGATGAAGTGAAAATAATTAAATGAACTAATTATTTGTATCAATTTTAAATAAAACTAAAAAGTGTAAATAACACATAATATGAGGAAAATACATTTCACACATAAAATTAGAATGACATAATCAACAAAGTTGTAGTTTAACATAATGAATGAAACTTGAGTTAAGAAATCCATTAACTAAAGATTAACTTTGATATGAAATTATTTAAAATCCTAAATATAGGTTTTAAAAATGTTATTATAATATCATATATGATCCTTTTATAACATCTCATTACCTATTAATTAATATTTTTTTCATTATTTTCATTATTTCAATGGTTAATTGCATTTTTTTCTCAAGCACGTTTCATCATGAAATATATCATTCTTAAAAATATTATATATTTATATCATATATATATAAATAAATATAAATTCTTATCATATTTGGTTTACATTAATTATAATTTTAAAACCAATCATTAAATATTGTTACAGAAAATGAACTATGTTACGATCATAGTGACAATAGGCCATATGTACACATGAATATCTTTTCTAGTTTTGAATGGTAATTATGGAATGAATGTAAGTAATTTTTATCATTAGATAATTATAAAAATAAAATAAATATATTATTATATTATTATATATCTTTGTTGTTGGGTGATGAAAAAATATTCACATCGCTTCAAGAGGTGGTAGTATACACATTCATGAATCATCTCACCATCTTTAAGTGAGTAAAAAGGTAATAATTAAAATGATATATTATATTTACAGACCAATAAATATGTCATTAATATCATAATCATTGCATTTATATTACATATATTAATTAAATATTAACTTATTACATCCCATGTGATGTTTTAACGAGAGACTAATCACATCGCTTCAAGAGGAAGTAATATTCTATTCACATAATCCATGTTATTGTATCCCATATGGAATGAAATGTAAAAAGATATATATATATATATGATATAATAAATTTATTGGTATAAATATGTTATAAATATCATATAAATACTTTATATCCATCATAATACAAAATCAAGAAAGGTTGTAATGGAAGAACAAATTTCATCGATTCACGAGGCAGTAGTCTGCCGTACACACGAATGATGATTTCATAACCCATTTTATGAAAGTGGATTTGGTTTTTGGTTATAAAAATAAAATAAAATAAAATAATAAAATATATATATTTAATTTATTGTATAATTATAGATTAATTATAATTTAAGGAGATGGATAAATAAATAAAATAAAGATGCTCGTTTAAGGATAATACCTCTACTTCGGGTATCCTACTTCGTTTTTCCTTAAATAATTGATAGATTTTTATGCCTAAAATTATGAATATAAGATGAGATTATAGATGTTTTAAATTTATTTGGATAGGTATTGGCCAAAACAAATAGTATTGAAGTTATGAAGAAGAGGGGAGAGGGGCGACCTTTTATAAGTGAGGTGAGTGACACAATTGTAATGTTTTTAAAAATATTCAGTCATACCTAAATTTTTATCAAGATAAAAGTTTCATAAATTGTCTATTATGAAAAATAGAATATATAAGTTGGTAATAATATAATATAATGGGGGTTAAACAAGTTATTAGGTCACTTTTAATGCTTATCTTCTTATTTCAACCCCTAATAATTCAATTTTTACCATAACTATGGAAAATAATTTTAAATATTTTCACTATTAATTTTGGTAAAAAATTATGACAAACTTGCTATAAATTATAGATTACTGTGATTAAAAATATTTAATACATTTATCCTAATTAAATATAATGAACTAGAAATTTTTTATTTAAAATTAATCTTACAGACGTGATGAGAAAGTGTGTTTTTAAAGAGAAATGTTCCACATTTTATAGTGATTTTACAAAAAAATTCAATATGAAAATGAATAAAATGACCTAAATTGTTTAAATTGATATATAATTGATATAATTTCACTTTAAAACCTATATAAAATATAATTTAAAATTATAATTTATTTAAATGAAAGGCCCTTTTCAATTAAAATTATGTATTTTTTCTATTAATTGAAAATTGAAACGTTTAAAAATATTCTAAAAATTCACCCTAAGACAATTCTGATATTAATTTTTGAAATTTTTTTTATTTGTTCAAATTAATTTTCTAAAAGGGATAAAAATAAATTTTAAATTAAGTGTGCAAGGTGTTATTAAACCATCTTTTAGAAAAATATAGTTTTTCAGAAAACATTTCTTTTTCATTTAAACTATTCTTATTTTATTAGTACTAACTAGAAAAACATAATTTTAATAATTTATTTATTTATATTCATAATCACAAAATGGATGACTATTTTTTAACTAATATATTAAATAATAATATTTCACATTTTTTTAAACTCGTTGGTGTATGTAACACAAACAATTGATTTTTTTGAATTAATTTATAAATTAATTTATCCTAAAGTATTAGTGTGTTATATTTTATTATATTATTTGTGTCAAATTTCATATACGATATTGAATAAAATGTTCTTATTTTATGATTTCAGGTTGTGACATTCTTCCCAACATAAATAAAGTTCATCATCATATTTTTAATTTTATCTTCGAAATGAAGGGTTTGATATTTGAAAATAATTTTGTTGAAAAAACACATCATAAAAAGTTTTAAGGAAATACCATATTAATAAGAAATAAAGGTAATTATAAAGTTCATATTTAATAATATATAACACGGTTTATATGTTGTAAAACATTTGTGGAAAGTGAAGAAGTAGACATGGAAGGAAAATGAAAATAATTAAAGTAAGTGATTAAGGTCATTGATCAACAGAAAGTGAATGATAAATGGAATGTTAAGGGCCTAAGAAATATAAACTTTTGAGTATTTAAATTACAATTTTAATCATCAGTCATGAAGTCATTAGGTAAAAATATTGTTCTGATGTACTTTCCCTAGAGCTGAGGAAATATTTTTCTTTCTACGAATATAAATAAATATATAGACTCGAAACATTTCAATTTCACAAGATCAATTTAATCCTTTGATTTTGTTATAATTAATTTCAAATTCAATAGTTACTATATGAAATTAACATCCATAAATTTCTGTTTATGCATGATGATCTAAAAATCTCCTTTAAGGGATCACATGATCCATAAAAGAGTAACATGTATTTCTATATATTTATAACTATTTTCCCCAACCAGAATGGTTATCACATGTTATCTAATATAATATATTAATAATTAAAACCACATCCAAATTTCAAATTAAAACATTCTATAAATTATTAATCTTTATAAACCTTATAAAATATTAATACCCAAAACATTTGAAATAATGTCACCAAATTTCTGAAATTAACTTAGCATTAACACCTCAAACAAGATATATTAGTTATTTATCCTCACATACAAAAAATGAAAACACCTTCTATATGAAATATATTGAAATGTGTTAATAAAATGAAATACCATAAAAACATATTTAGAAAATGAATGCTTCTTTATTCCATTAATAAAAATCAAATTACTGGATATATTACTTATATCAAAAAAGGTTGTTAACTCCATTAATGAGAACATAAACTACTTTGTTAACAAATAATTAATCAGTTATAAGGTAGTAAATACTATCCAATTTATATTATCCATATGATTCCTGATTTTATAAAAAATTAATTAACTCAACATTATGAACATATTGAGTGTTACGTTTCCCTCAATCTTGTGTTTTACAAAAATTTCAACTTTCCACTGAAAAATTCTCCTTATCCATCAGTACCCGTCAACATAAAATTTAAAACAATTAATCAAAAGTCAGTATAGTACAATCCTTATACATTTAATAAATATCTAAATCTTTATATCAATGAAAAAAAATCAAATAAAATAATTATGGATTCCAAATAGAAGATAATTCATCAGCACTGTCATTTGTGGTAGTAGAATATGTTTGACCGTGATACCATAGATTATTTTTAGGTATATTTTTTTCAACTTTGGGAAGTTGTTTGTGTGGTTCCCCATATTATTATAATAATATAAATAAAAAATGGATTATTTTTTCGTTCCCTTGAAATCATGATCATTGTGGCCTTTCTCTAAACACTTGTAGAAAACACACATTCCCTCCAACAATATACTTCAGTGTTTCTTTATATAATTATTACATGTGGGAAAAACCATCTATCCATTAATTACTTTTCTATCTATTTATATACCACCATCTTATTATTTTTCATCCATTTAAAGGAATAATAAATTGATAATTCTTTCCCTATCTTGTTAGCCCATGATAATTTGTCCTCATACGATGATAATTTTTGGGAGACTAGTTAACATTAAAATATTGGCTTAATACCATCAAAAAATGGTCATTCTTTGTGTTTGGATAATGTGAAATGTTGTGCTTCACATTCCCTCTTATAAGATCTATTTATAGAGGATGAATTATAATATATTAGATCATAAAATTATGAAACATAATGTATAATACCAAAACAAGTTAAATAGTTGTAAAAATTGAAAGATTGATTCATAGATAATCACATGATCATAAACATGGTTTATTTAGGGATATATTAATAGGTATGTATTAATGATTTCTTTTATATAGTAGGTGTTTAAAGGGTCATGTTCAATGCCCTCATTTTATAGTTATTACTCCTTATTACATTTGTCCTAGAACAATATCCACTGGTAGTATCCAGACCGGGATGTATTTATATGAAAAACCACATAATATGTACATTTCCAAAACATTAGTATGTTCTTTTATACTTATCCTTAATGTATATAAAAAGGTTTTATTACCTAATCCATCTTCTCATAATCTAGTTTTCAAGGATTCTACTGAACGTAATCTGATATCAATTTTAATGACCCTAACCATTGTACCATAGAGACATTGTCTATTTTATTTCATAACATAAGACACAAGTAATAACATTCAAAAGTACCAAATATGATAACCATCATGGTAAAATAGATACATATATGATTATCATATTACATTTGAAAAAAAATTAGAACATATTACTTTTTTGAGAATAACATTATTCCCTCTAGTATATCCTTATATATGATTCTTATTACAGTTCAAGGATTCATGAGATAGAAATAATGGAAAGTTAGATCTTAAATTGTCCATAAGGGTTATGTACAATAAAATATACCTTTAAAAAATAAAGAAAAATAAATATGGAAATGTAAATAACTGAAAACACATTCCATTTAATAAATAATTGAGAATGAAATGAATCCATAGATAATATCATAGTGAAAATATAACAGATAATAATAACTGAATTACTAATGAATGAAATTTTTATTTATTGAATGTAATGTTCTAGAAACATGAGAAACTATACATTCAAGATCTATACTCTAGGTAGTTTAACAATACTCGGTAAAAACCCATATTATACCTATACTGCCAATGAATTTCACATAGTGGATTAAATCTATTGGTTGAAAGCTATTTAATTTTGCCAACTGATTTTTCTCATGAGTCCTGTCAATTCATCGATGAGATAAATAAAGTATGGACACCACACATCACTAAAATTCCCTATGTTACCTCATATAGTGAATAATAAATTTAATTCATCAATCAATGTGTCTTATCATCAAATATCTGTACTAGGTAAAGGATATAGATTATAAATATTTCACTAGTCAATTTAATATCATTCAATGTAAAAAACATATGTAGAAATGAGAATCAATTTTATAAAAATACATATCCAGGATAAATAATATGAACATTTAGGGGGAATTCAATGTTTAGTGATAATAGGATTGTGAATATTTAACAAGAAAGTTAATGACTGCAAAAAATGAATCAAGAAAATGATTTTAAATAATTCTTTTATTAAAATTGATCATTAACCATGAATATAAATAATAATAATAATGGTATCAATACAACATATACGAATTTTACTATTAATAAATAGGGTTTTCATAACTGAATAAAAATACAATAAAAGGATCTTTTAAAACATTAATGAGGAAACTATCATTTTATTGTAGAAAATCAGTTTTTAAAACCTAATTTTTTTAAAATAAATTTCTTTGGAAAGAAAATTGAAACCATATAAATGAATATCAAAATAATTTTTAATTCATTAAGGTCGTAAATTCTATACATTCCATACATGTTAAAATAAACATTCCTTTAAAATTTTTATTTAATCAAAATGATAATTATTTTGAAAACGATATAATATTATATATGAATAATTTTTGAAAAAGTCACATTGAGTGAAAATTTATCTAATTAATAATTTTTAATGGTTTAAAATATTATTGAGAACATTTTTAGAAAACATGGTTTTGGAAAAAATATAGATTTCCGACTGAATAGAGAAATGAAGTCAGATTTCCATAAAAAAGTTTATCAATTAATTTAAGAGATTAATCGTTGTAAAATATAAATATTACTATAAAATAAAATAAATAATCATAGTATAATAAAATTAAATAGTTTTATTAGGAAAGTTTCAAGTAATTTCCAACAAAAAGTATTTAGTAATAAACAACCTTGATTTGAATGAGATTGTAAAACAAACCCTTAAAATGATTATAAAATTTATGTGGGAATTAATAAATGATGATTATATCATGAAAAAAAATTTAAAACCACATAAAAAAACAGTAAATAAAACTTAATAATATCAAAATTTATTACACAAAAAATCATAGTATGACATAACCAATGAATTAAAAGCCTAACCCAATTAACAAAATTTGATTAAAGAAATACCTTACCTCACACTTTATTTTGATTGAATGTCAATAAGCTTATGTATATTGGTTTTAGATTTTTTTTTCACTTATACCAAAACCATATTAACATTTATAATATCATGTATTATCCTTTTATGACATGTTATTACATGTTCATTAATAATATTTCATTACTTTCATTATTTTGAGTATTAATTTCAATGTTTTCTCAAGCTTGTTTATCATGAAAGATTTAGTTATTTCATATATTATATTTTACTAAAATATATATACTATGAAAAATGAAATTATTATCAAATTTTTACATCAATTATAATTTTAATACTAATCATGAATTCTGGTAATGAAAAATGAAGTATGTTACGATCATAGAGATGGTAGTCCGTATATATGCATGAGCAACGTTTCAATTTTTCAATGATAATTATAGAAAAAAGTATAAAATATTTTACCATTAAAAAGTAATAATAACATCATAAATATAATATTATATACTAATATATTCTTGTGTTGTGGTGATGAGAAGTGAGTCACAATGCTTCATAAAGACAGAAGCCCACACGTTCACGAACAATGTTATCATCTTTAAGTGAGTGAAAAAGGGAAGAATGAAAATTATATATTATATTTATAGAGTGATTAATATTCCATTAATATTTTAATTATTCAACATCTATCATATATATTTATTAAATTTACTCTATTTACACTCCATTGGTAGTATTAGTGGAAGACAAATCACATCACTTCGCAGGTTGGTAGTCCTCTATACACACTTGCGACATTATCGCATCACATATACAATAGAAAGTACAAAAGATATTTATATGATATAATGAATCAAAAGGTATAAATATTTCATAAATATATTATATATACTTTATATCCATCATCATTCCCAAATATGAAAATTGGTAATGAAAGAATGAGTGACATCAGATCGCAAGGTAGTACTCTGCCTTACAAACGAACAATGATTTAGTAACCCATTTTATAGAAGTGGAGATTTATATATTCCATTATATTATTATAAAAAAATTTCATTATAGGAAATATAATTATTTTATTATATCATAATAGATTAATAAAAATTGAAAAAGGTGGTGAAAAAGGAAATACGTTCGTTGAGTAAAATTACTACTTCTTCAAGAATCTTCCATAGGATTGCACTAAGGAATTACTAGGTTGTATTTATGACAAAAAAAAGGATTATAGGAATATATGAAGGTATTTGGGAATTAATTTGGGTAGTTATCTGATAAACTAAGGAGGATTGAAGGTGTGAGGATGAGTGGAGAGCGAGTGTCCTTTTATAAGTAAGGTGAGTGTCACACTTGTAACATTTTGGAAATATTCAATAATATCTATGTTATTATGATTAAAAGAACATCCTAAATGATGAATTATTGAAAATATATGTTATAATGTGGAGATATTTCCTTCCAATTTTTTTGGACAAGTTATTAGTCCATTTTTATCCTTTTATTCTTATTTTAACCCCTGGTAAATGCATTTTACCTTAATAACGATAAGTAATTTTTTGTTTTCTACTATTGATTTTGTCAAAATTTATTTTTAATTTATTTTATATTATAAATTATTCTAATTTGAAATTTGGAATCCATCCTGATAAATTAAATTAATGGAAGTGGAATAATAACAACCCCACTCTTTATTACCCATTAATTTGTGATTTATAACAAATGATCACACATAATACAACCTATAAGATCAATAAGTATATTATCTTGGAGAATTATAAGCAATAAATAACTCTTTAAAATGGGGAAACATTATCTTTAATGAAAATTACATAACATTTTCACACTTAAAACTGTATGGGATAACCTAACAGCATACATAAGAAAGAGGTGATCTATTAATCCCAACAAGAGAATAATAATGGAATGTGATAATAAATTTTATAAAATTGTAATTTTAATTGTTATTATAAGTAATAAGAATAATAAGGCATGAGATAGAATGATAATCATATACAGAAGATGGGAAAAGTGAAAACTACTTCAAATAATGCATCATAAGCATAGTTCAAGGACAACTTCCAAGAAATCATGATGGAAAAAGTAACATAAAGGAATATGTTTCAATACCTTTCCCAACATAAAATCTCATGTGTTGAATAATTAACCAATACATTGGAGTGTAATATAATTTGAGTGCTCCCATCACATTCATTTAATTCTCATGATTAAGTGTGCCACATAGATCACAAAATATGGAGTCATTAATCATCATATTTTTTCCTTGATGAAGGAGTGATTAATTAATTCATGTAATACCCAAATAAAATAAGTATAAGTGTATAAATGTGATCTAGATTGTTTGGAAATGAGTATGGTATTCACTACACAACTGGGTCAGCATGGAATATCACAATGAAATTTTGACATCATAAATGTGTCACTTAAAAATTCATAAAAAATTTTAATGAGAGATAAATGGGTATACAATATTTTTGAAATCAAATAGGTATTAATATGGACTTGTAAATACATATACCAACACATGTTATTAGAAATAGAAGGCATAAGATAATAAGTAAACTTCAATAATGAATAGAAGGTGAAGATCCCTTACATGAGTGTGTTACTCCAAATACATGGGAGGAGATTCTTGAGAGAGTTGGGGAGCCTAGGGAGGACTATAGAGAATGGAGTGAAGATTAAGGACATGATACAAGTATTTGTAGTGAATATAAATTCGAAATTGGGAGGTTTTTTATAGTAAAATTGTGGGGAATTATTTATTATTTCTCAAACATAGGTTTTGAATTCTATATAATAAAATTACCCAAACCTCAAACCATCCAATGTTTTTTACCCACGGTTTCATCAAAATGGGAGCTTTTTCTATTATTTAATATATGAAATAAACTAAATTTATAAAATAATACCGTTTCTTACATGTAATTGATCCATACTCTTAAAGAATTGATTTAAAAAAATGAAATATATTCTATGTTTTGGAGGATTCATAATGTCTTTATAATATTAAACAAACAATCCTAAAACCAAAATATTTTAGATGAAAACATATATTTGGTCTTTTATACCTTTTATAATTTTTATTACATCACATTTTAATCATTATGATTTTATAATACACAAAGTATATTTATACGGTATTTAACTTTTACTTGAAAATTTGACTATCTCATAAAATTTAATAAAATTCATTTTTGGAAAATTTCAACATTTTGATTCCAAAAATAATATTCTTTTTATCTAAATAATATTACAAATATGTGAATTTTCACTTTTAAAATATAATCATCATTTGTTAAGAAATGTTTAATTTTTAGACAATAAATGTTTTTGAAACGTTATAAAAATTAAATTTGACTTAATTTTTTTTATAATAATATATATTCGATAAAAATTATATAATAATAATATTTTAATATAATAAAATTAATTTAAAAAATACCTTAATTCTTAAAAATGAATTCCATAACTGAATTTTAATATTAAATGAAAATACTATTTGTGTTCTATTATCTGAAAATAAAAATCATTTATAAGGTAACAATAATTGGATGAAAGTATATTAATTATTATATAGAAAATAATGCACATAATGATATTTCTAGGGTAATGGTACGTATCCATTCAATATTCCAGCAAATTCCTGAATATTAAGGTGAGCGAATATGTGACTTTCCGGGGGTGGTTCGGTGTATATGGTTTTGGTAGTGTTGTCCATGATCTGGAAATTCCCTCATAAATGGTTTTTCTCGTGATTAAGTTATTGGATCTTAGAATAGAATTGGTCAGATGAAAATCACCTAGATGATATCTCCCATAGAATCATCGATAAATGATCTTCATAAGGTATAGTCCTACTAGATGAGCCCATCAAATCTTTTGTTTGTGTCAATTGGATTTCTTAAAACCCTATATTTATACTATTCTTATGATCAAAATTTAATAACTGTTCTATCAATGGTAAAGATTATATATGGTCATTTAAATCTAATAGGATATAATAAAACCAAATAAGATCATGTGTTTTATATAACCATATTACATAAAAAATACATTTAATTAAATCACAAGGGAAATATTATTTATAATTGTTTGGGTTGTTACAATCTCCCCCCTTAAGAAATTCCACCCTTGAATTTTTTATTTCCCATAATAAAGTAGATTAGTGTAAATCCATATCATCACTACCTCTGGTTCCCATGTATCTTCTTAAAACATTTGGTTTCTCTACACAACATTGACTTGGTGCATTTTATTATTTCATAGAAAATTTTCCTTATGATCAATGATCTTCAATGGGAGCTCATCATATGAGAGATAACTCTCTAACTGTAACACATTTGTTTTGAGTTCATGTGAGGGGTCAGTTATGTACATTCTCAAGAGGGATACATGGAATACACTATTTACTTGAGATAGTTTAGGTGGGAGTGCTTGTCATTATTACACAACTATGATGAAATTAACGATATTAAAGGGGACTATGTATCTTTGAAAATGCTTTCCATTCTTACCAAATATCATCACTTTACTCCATAGAGATATAGGGAGGAATAAAATGTCTCTAACATATAACTCTAGGTATCATTGAAGATTTTTAGTGTACCTCTTTTGTCAACTCTGATTAGCCTTGACGTGCTTTTTAATGGACATAAAATTTTCTTCCATTTCCAAGACCATTTCTAGACATAGAAATTTTCATTCCCCAACTTCATCCCGTTATACAGATGTTTTGCACGTCTTAACACAAAGGGTTTCATAGGGGAAAATTTGTATGATTATGTGGAAAAATTAATTGATAGAGAACTCGACTAGAAGAATATTTCGATCCCATCCTCCTTTGAATTCCATAGAAAATACTCTCAAAATATCTTCTAGTGTCTCTATTTTCTGCTTAGATTGGCCAGTAGTTTGAGGATGACATGCCGAACTAATGTTCAGATTAGTGTTTAGTGAATATTGGATACTTTTCAAAAATGCAAAAGAAAATATTTGAACTCAATAGGATACAATAGATAGTGGTAGTCCATGTATCCTCACCACTTTATTGATCTATATCCGACAATGTTGCTCGCGTGAGAAGTCATTTCGAATTGCAGTAAAGTGCACTATATTTGAAAGACAATCCAGAAAAAACTCATATAGAATTGTTTCTTTTTGATGTCTTCAGAATCTTGGTGAAAAATTTCATGGGGATGTCTTCCCATTTACATGATGGTATGGGTAATGGATGTATCATTCAAGAGGATTTTTTACCATCTAACCTTTACATGCTGACATACCAGGAACATTTATGTATATTCAATGATATATATTTCTTCATATTGTACCAGCAATAGTTTTATCAGGGAACTTAGTATTTCATTATACTCTCTAGGTGAATGGAGAAGGTTTATTTATGTGCATCATTCGTAAGATATATCTCTATATTACGATTATATGGTACATAGAGGTATGAACTAAATCAAACAAGTACTTCATTAACATTGAACTCTGAGGATTTAAATTTTATTATAGTTTTTAGTTTTTTCTGAATTCCCATATCAACTCTTTGAGAATCGTATAACCTCTCTATAAGTGATGGTTGATGTTACTTCCTTTACGATTCCCTCATCAATCATTTTCAAATAATTTATGAATGGCTCCCACTTAATTCTCATTAATTATTGAATTTTTGGATCCTTTCTACATAGAGAATCCACCATAATATTTTCATTACTAGGATGGTTGTGGATTGAGAAATAATAGTCTATGATAATCTCACACTATCTTCATTGGCGTATATTCATATCTCCCTATGTGAAAATTTATTTAATAATTTCGTGATCCACATATATTTCACACTTCCACACAAAGAGATAATGCCACTATAGTTTTAAATATATGATTACTATATAAAACTCCATATCATGTGTTGGGTAGTTATTTTTAAGAACATTCAAATACCATGAATCTTAGGCTTTGTCCTTTTCATTCTATATTAATAGATATCCCAATATCTTCTTTGAAGCACCGTTGACTACCAGAAAAATTTGTCCACTTATTATTAGTGTGAGCACAATAGGAATGGATAAACCTCATAATCAGTTCATTTAAGCTCTCTCCACATTCATAATTCCATGAAAACTTTAATCCTTTCCATGTTATCTTGGTTAGAGCGGTTGAAAATAGTGAGAACATTCTCAAAAATTGATTATAGTACCCAGCTAATCCAAGGAATCTGTAGATATCCATAATAGATGTTGTCCTTGTCCATCCTTCAATTGATTCTGTTGTTGAATAAACCATAGATATCCCATTTTTGGTGATGTTATTCATCAATAATAACAATTACATTAACCATAACATATATTTTTTGTACATTGCATAATGATTCTCTTTTTTCATGGTATTTATCATAGTGCCTAGAATATCCTTATGATCCACCTTAGTTTTAGAGAATATTAGAATATCATCTTTAAAGACTACCCAAAAAAATTTGAGGTGATTTATAAAGTATCTATGCATCAAATATAGGAATATTTCTTGAGAATTAGATATTACAAATGGTGTTACTATGAACTCATAGTGCCCTTAAATTGTAAGAAAGGTATCTTGGGGATATCCTCATTTTTCACCCTAACATGGTAATATCCCAACATCAGATCCACCTTGAAGAAGAATTTTGTTTCATGTAGCTGATTAAACAAGTCATCAATATGAGGTAGATGATTTTTCAAAATTTTAATCAATTTTATCTCATGATAATAAATACAAAGGTGCATTGACCCATCCTTATTCTTGGTGAAGTAGAATGTTGCACCCCATGGTGAAGCACTTGGGTGTATGAACCCTTTATACAAATCCTCCTATAGTTTTTTATTTATCTTCCAAAGACCCCAAACATACATTCTATATGGTGTCTTGGATTATGGTATTTCCCAAGGTAAAATATTGATAAAAAATTCAACCTCTATAATAGGAGGAATACTGCTAAATTCATCAGGATTCGTGTCAGCCTATTCCCTCATAATAGAAATATCTTCAAGGATGGTTCTTTCCATAGACTCAATCATTTGATCTAGATACAGTTTCCCATAGGGTAATAATATTCATGCATCAGATGTTAGTGGTAAGGAAGATTCATCCACCTTTTTTATCCTTGTACAAAATTGTGAGTCCTTTCATAATATAGAGATTGATTTACTTCCCATGGTAATTTATGATGTCTTTATATAGGAAAAAAATTGATGAATATAATTGCATCCCATTATACCAACCGATGTTTGAAATGGTTAACTGGTTATTTAAGAAAAAAAATTGTGATATGATAAAAGTTATATACCTTAGATCCAATAATTTTCCCATCCTGAATTTTCATTGATTGCTCTACATATATTCTCTATAGTGGAAGGTAAATTGTTCTACTAAACTTTTATGAAATTAAGGAATTTGTAAAACTAGAATAAAAAAGAATATTCACTATTTTTGAATAAATAATGAGAATACCCTTCACTACCTCATTGTTTGTATCCACCTCGATGGTTGTAATAAAAAAATATATCCCTTTCTACCTTGGAGTTTATTGGTTTTATAAAAAAACCCTTGCATTAGTGAATTGGTTTGCAATGTTCCTAGGTTACTGGTAGTCAAATCAATGAAAAATGCATTGAGGGTTGACTGGATAATTCCTTTCCTTTATACATTATCATGGTTCTCTTGATAGTAATTTCTTGCTAGGTGACCTTCCTTTATGAACCAAAGTCATTTTTTCATCCCCCATAGGAATTTATGGGGTGCTTCTATCCACACATTTGATAAGTTGGTTGTTAGATTTTATAGCACTGTTAGATTTCCCCTTCAGATAGGAAAAATTAAACTCCATTTGTTTTCTTCTTATCCTTATAATACCATTGCAATTTGAAAATATCCATTTCTATTTTGATGGAACATCATACAATTTTATCATAACTATCAATGTTAATGATTTCCAGTGTTTTTCATGGACTAGGTTTCAGGTCACCGAAGAAGTGGTAACCCTTTTATTTAGGGGTAACAAAAAAGACAGAGACATATCATGTATGTCTTGTGAACTTTTACCCATATGAGTGAATAGATTATTCATTTTTTAGGGCAAGGAAATATCTTTCCATTTTAATTTAGTGTGTGTGAGTAAAATATTTATCAAATTTCTTTTCCAGAATTCCTTCCACCCCATTATTTCAATTTTTTCAGGCTTCATATTCTTGATAAATTCACTCCAATGTTCATCTTATCAATCCATATGATAAATAGCCAGTAAGACCATCCCTTTATTATAACATTAAAGTATTTAGAAGATATTTTAATGGAGTTGATCCATTGTTCTGTAATTAAGGGATTAGATGATCTAGTGTAATTTGAAGGCCTTTGTCACATAAAAGACTCAATTACGTCTTGTTCATTGTTAGGGGATATGGAAGCTCCCCCTGATCTAGGTTTATATTCATAACCAGAGTTAGTTATGACAGTATCATCAAAATATTTGTGATTCCCACTCCCATCAGGGTTGGAATCTTTTTAGGCCAATCATCACATTTCCCGTCACACTGATTGTTTAACCAATTACTCCTATTTCAAGACATTGGATAGAAAAAAATGTAAAATTTGGGATGCATATTTTTAAACTATTTAACACATAAATGTTAATTTAATTACAGTAATGAGATAAATTATAACATATATTTATCTCCTTAAGAATTTAAAAGATTCAATTTATGTTATCCACTACCTATTTTATAACTTATACTATTATGGTTATTTTGGTTAAATTAATAATGGTTTATAATGATATTTTATGTTTACAAAAGAATACTCCCTAGAGTTTCAAACTAGTTGCAAAGTAAGGATCCTTGTTGTGTACCAGGATGCACTGAGTTTTTCTTGATGCAACATGTTGGAGTTGTTACCCCTAGGTATATATTTTTCAGAACCATTTCCACTTGTATAATCCAGAAAGAGTTTAATTTTCGTGAAAATATATTTAATCCACCATCAATATAAGTTAAGGATGTTTTCTTATTCTTATTTTTATCCCTAAGATATTTGATAGAGTTTTCAAATCCTAATACAAAAAATAACTAAAATTTTCCTCTGATACCATCAATAAAAAACCTCCTCTTTATTATACATTAATGAAAGATTTATTAATTATTATGACACTTAATAAAACTCATAAAATCAATAATTCTAATTACTTTTGGAATTATGTACATTACATAACACTTTTTAAAAGGGAAAGAATTATCTTTCATGAAAAATTCCTTTACATGCTCAGAATTTAAACTATAGGGGATAACATGAGACATACACAATAATGGGGTGAACTATAAATCCCAATAAAGGAATAATCATGGAATAAGGTAATACCTCTTATAAAATAGTCATATCAATTGGGAATAAATGGAACATGAATAATAAGGCATGATATAGAAAGATAATCATAAATACTATATAGGAAATTTTCCAACAATTTAAAACACTACATCATAAACATAGGTTAAGGATAACTACTAAAAAATCATGATAGAAAAAGTTACATAAAAGAATTAGGTTCACACCCTATTAAAAAATGGAATATCATGAGACTAAATATTACCCAATACATTGGATCACATTATAATTTTAGGCCCACCTAACACATTCATTTTATTCTTATACATATCTGTGACAGAAAAATCATAAAACATGGATTCATTCATCATAATATTTTATTCCATGATATGGGAGTGTGGAATGCATAAATGTATCTATGATGTATAATTTTATAAAGGTAAACATTGCATGACCCACCCTAGAGGGGGAAATGCCATGATTACCCCAATCCCACCGCTAATAGGATAAGGGATGGTGACTAACACTGAGTAGGCATATATCAAAAATTGAAGGAATTAGCCTAAAGTACCCATATGCACATACACATCTCCAAATCGTAAATGCTGAAATGTATAAATAATAAGTAAAAAATGTATTAAATGCTCTATATCCCACAACCAAAGTACAAAAGTGAAAATAGTTGAAGGTAAATAGGGCCAAATACAAGCCCACCAAAAAGAGTGTGTAACAACAAGTCCAAACAATAATAAGAGAGGTATTATGAATTATATAAGAAAATATATAGGAATACCATAATTAAATACCTTAAAGGTAACTATATTATAATATACAAAAATATATATCTATGACATATATAAGAAGAACATCCATATATACTCAATCCAAGATATAATTTCTATAAGTAAGCCACAACCAATTACCAACCAAAAGATTCTTCTGGAAGAATAACTATTTAGGGAGAACTCACTCCTCATGACATGATATCATTAGAGACATTCATGAAGATGTATAACTCATTTGGTCCCCACACAAAGAGAACACATTTATCAAGGAATACTATTAAACACTGTGTCAGGATCCTACCGAGACATAGTTGTGAATACCACATCTCAATCTGAATCAAACTGCAATGTAGATGATCCTACCTGGACATAATGAGGAAAACCACTGACCCAAATGAAGAAGCTTGCTAGATGAAGTACTAATTCCCTTCTTTAAGAGGATACATCAATTCCAAAATACTCCACTAGAGTTGAAATAGGATCTCACTCCACTCCCAAAGAGGGATACCATACACTATCTAGGACTCAACCTATAGAGGGGATTACAATCAAATGATGTGGACATAATGCTATATTGAATCCTCTAGAAAAGGACCAAAGGAAAACTCTCAACCAATAATATGGTAAAATAAAACCATAGAACTTGTCTCAAAAGAAAATTTAGAAGATCGGGGTATCAACACCGTAGAGGTATAATTTATTGGACACTCCGTTTAGATGTTATGGACTCTTGACATTTCCAAGTGGGTCACTGGGTATGCGGATCGACCGAGGCAGCTGACTGCAATAGTCGAACACCTCATGGAATGACCAATTTGGACTAATCATTAGGGTCATTCCACCATCCATGGTCGACCTACCATAGTGTTTGACCATGATAGTCGACCGTCCATGGGTGTGGTCATGCAACCACTATACTTGGGGCGGCTGAAGCAGCTGCAGCTCCACCTTGTTCACCCCTGGTTTCAATCCAGCCCACCTGGCCTAGGACCACTCGGCCTGACCCACTTGTTCGGTCCAACCAAGCCCCACACACTCTACCACCCGCAACACCAGCTACCTCCATAGCGTGCCACTACCTACACTGGATGCCTCTGCCTCCATTTCTATGAACTGAAAATCCTCCTCTAATGACAAGAATTAGAAACGATCACATATATGGGTTCCTCATGTATCGATCAACACTAATCATGACTCTTTTTCTGATTTTATTCCAATCATGGGGTTTGATAACATTCATACCCCCCCAGAAAAGTCAATCTATGACTATAAGAATTTAATGGTGAAAAATGCAATGAATAGGGGGAGAAATTCACAAAAAAAAACCTTTAAGAATGAACCTTGACCTTTGTTCCTATCATCCTTATCCAATTTCAATTAGAATGAAAAATGAAGAGGAATAAAGATCAATCACTCGTTAATCTTATTGATAATATCTCATCCCACAAAAATGATCAATCCTCAATCCAAACTATTTTTTATTTCTCTGCATTCATCATTGAATTAATGAAAAGTAAAAAAACTCAAAACAACTTGTCGTACATCGATTCGGCTTGATCACTGACAAAGAACGAAGCATAGTTGTTTTCATTGGCATGGTTCATTGAACCCAAAGTGTGTTTTGCGATCAATCTATCTTCATTCTCTAATGGTTTCCCCAAATCTTCTTTCTTCACACATCTATAGAATTTATAGGGTTATAAAGTTAAAACTAAATTTATGAATGAGACTGAATAAAAAGATGGTTGATGCATCAAAATAATTTCATTATAAAATTATTTTATTTATCATTACGTCCTATGTGAATTTTTCTATTGATGAACTAGATAGATGAAATTTGAGATGTTCATAGGGTAAAACTGGAATTTGAAGATCAACGATGCCATAATATTTCATATCCAAGATCCTTTTAATGAATTATTCCATTTTTTGAGGAATAACGCATGTGAATGCTATTCGATCATTTAATACTATTCAAACATTTGTTCCAAGACCACCGACCTCTAGAAGTGAATGAATTATTTTCACCTAATGTTAAAATCAAGCTATATAATTTATAAAAATAATAAATAAAATATAAGATATGTTACATCCTCCCAACCTTTGGGATTTACATCCCTTACTGCCAAAACATGGGCTACTCAAACAGATGAGGGAACTGAGCACGAATATGAGCCTCCTAATCGCATGTACTATCCTAGAGATCCCATTTCTATCATTGAAAACGTACAAAATGAATCACTCACCAACAAATTATTATCTCAAGCCAATCCTTTATCTCCACTTGGTACTCAACAAAAGTCATTCAATCCTTTATGTCCAACTCTCCCAAGTCGAGGATGTACGATGGGTCATGCATGTAACTCCTTAACTATGACACATGAATGATTTTATGTACCCAATCTAACTAAAGAGGTATATCAAATAGGTACACCACCTATCTAACTATATGTAGTATTTGGAGAGAGATGAAGAACATCCGAGATAGTTTTCCTACCCAACCAAATCTATGTAATCGCTATTGTGGTGAAACAAAATGGTAAAATGGTCTCCTTCTTCGAACTCGAAAGCACTCTATCACCTATCAGAAAATTATTTATGATATCTCTCTATAGTTATCATTAAATCCTTTATGTTCAGTACCATCTTTTTAGTAGTTTTCATGAACTATAGACCCATTAGTGCTGACTCTCTTTGGTAAGTCCACCAAAGGAGTAACCTACAAGGTCTCCCATACAAAGAATGCAATGGTGACATAAAAATGGTTTAATGGTAGATATTTTTGTATAAAAAGTTAATAAATTCTAGGTTATCCTATCTAATATAGCCAATGGCTAACATGAAAGCGCACAACATTTCGTCTAGAATGTAAATGGTCTATTGAGTCTGGCTGTCCTTCTGTGGGTGAAATATTGTGCTCAAGAATAACTAGGTCCCAAACGCCTCTAAGAATCCCCTAAAAATTTGGGATATAAAATGAGAATCATGATATGAAACAATAATTGATGGAATTCCATGGAGTAGAACTATCTCTTACATGTAGATACATCCCTGGATCTCGACAAAACTCTGCTACCTTATAGATAGGAATTCATTCAACTTTCTAGGTTGGTAAAGGGTCACCCAGATTGAATCATGTCCCTCAGATTTATGTGGTAAACCAATAATGAACTCCATAAATATCCCATAAAACATCCATTTTGGAACATTTAGGTTTTGATCCAATCCCACTGGAATCTAGTGCTCAACCTTCACTTGATGACAATTTAGGTATTGAGGGATAAACTCCGTAACTCACATCATCATTTATGGACACCAAAACTAATGTAAAAGGTCCAAGAACATCTATTCCATGCCTGTATGTATTTAAAAAGAGGACGTATGATACACCCTCAGAACATCTACTCACAATTACATTGGTAATATTGTACATCCTTTGAAAATAATGACATGCAAACCACCATTAGAATGTCCATCAAAAGAATAAACTATGGAAATATGATCATGAAAGGCCTCGTAGTTGGTATCCCCAAGATGTTCCTAGCTGATACAAGAAATACTTGGAGCGGTGATAACACTCAACTAGAGGTAAGTTGATCCATCTCTATCTAGAAATGAAAACATTAATGAGTCCAAAATCTTCAATTCCTCATTCAACAACTATGAACCGGATCTCCTGCGGAGAGAATCTTCCACCACATTCCCCTTCCTAGAAGTATAGAAAATCACAATGTCATAGTCAGGGAGGAAATATATCCATTTACTATTTCCTATGTTTAGATTCATCTGAGAGAATATATACTTGAGGTTCTTATGATTGAAGTAGATCATAAACTGGTCGCCCATCAGGTAGTGTCACCATATCTTCAATGTGAAATATACCACTATTTACTCATGATCATGGGTGATGAGGTTATTCTCGCATGTTCTCAAATTACATAAAACATAGGAAATCACCTCTTGACTCTTCATCTAGAGAAAACCATGTCTGATTCATTATGAATTATTGAAATCTATTTACTCGAAACCCTCCTATGGCAATCTCTAGATGGGAGAACTCACCAATCTCTTTCTCAACTTCCGAAATAGCTAATGGAACATTTTTTCTACCTGAAAGGCCATCCCTTTCATTTTAGAGATGTCAAAGATTCTACCACCTTATAAAATTTAGGTATAAACCTCTGATATTACCCTATCAAACCAAACAAACTTTGCACCTCGGTAACACTATTGGGTGGATCCCTAGAAAGTACCACCTTAATATTTAATGGATCCGCTAAAACTCCAGCCTTTGAAATAAAATTTCCCATAATATGGACCTCTCAAATCTAGAACGAATACTTTTAGAGCTTCTAGTAAATTTGGTCTTCTTGGAGTTTTTCTAGGACCATCCTCAAGTGTATTTCATGATCATCCTTAGATGTTGAGTACAGTAGTATGTCATTACTAAAGACCACCATGAACCGATCTTTGTAAGTATGAAATATCGAGTTCATGTGTCCCATAAATACTGCTAGGGAATTAATCATGATAAAAAATCACCATGTATGCATAATTTCTATAATTACATTTTAAGGCCTTCTTTAGTAAATTCCCATCCCATACTCATAACTAGTAATATCCATATCTAGGGTTAATCTTGAAGAACCACCGTTACATTTTCTATTGATTAAGGAAGTCATTTATCCTTAGTAGTGGATACTTATTCTTCATGATCAACTAGTTTAAGAATTGTAAATCACCACATATCATCATGTTCCCACCTACCGTCCTAGTAAAAAAATATGGATCTTCCCATGGGGAAACAATGGGTTTCATGTAGCCCGTCCTATAGAAGTCTTCTAATAGTAACCTCAGTTTATGAAGCTCTGTGAGATCCCTCTGATATGTATGTGTAGATATCAATGTCATCCTAGGGTATATATCAATAAATATATCTATCACCCTATGGGGTAGTAAACTTTGAACATCCTCAAGAAGGATGTCCTCATACTTCTCCACCACTATAGGAAACTAAGGACTCATGTCATCCACTATAATGAGGATCAGGCATAGAAACTAATGAGTGATTGGCTGAACCCTGCTATGTTTAATTCCATATTATACAACCCATGTTTCCTTCACACCAATAAATAAAAAACTGGTTCCAACACTATGGAAACACCTCATCTGCACCTAAAATACTCAAGATGAGTGTGAACACTAGATAAAAAGTATATTCTAAGAATCATGTAATAAGTCCTTGATGATTATACCAAGATATCCCAAATGAGAATCTATCCTCTATGAGTTAGGTAAACGTGTTATTACAAGTCTATGAGCATGAAACCTGTTCTTGTAGGAGTCTCTAAGTGTAAGGTTCAAGTCAACGATTCAACCAGAATCTCTGAATCTCGAACAAGATATGTGGAAACGAAGGAATGACTTGAAAATGTGTCTATCAAAATGGTAGAAAAGATGGAAAATACACATATTTCACATCAAATTATCCTAATATACTTATGTTAATAAGCCCTAATTGTCTACAACTGAACTCATCCCTACCCACCATCTCCCTAAGCCTCTCATGCACCACATAGCGAGGTGGTGGTAAATTTTCAAACATCTGACCACTTTCTATTGCCCAACGTACTCCTCTATCACATCATACACCATGTAAAATACACTAATTTTGTGTGTGCCTCTTCCTCAGTGGCCACTCGACCTTCTCCCGATCAGATGAATGGTGGGTTTGGAAATATCATGCCATATATCCTCAACCACTACATGAGTTACCCCATATGTCCCCTAAATGATTCGGGATACCCTAGAAGCCTTGCACCACTGATCTTGAGTCCTAGGATCACCTAATGAATTTAATGACACTTTTGGATCCATATAAATTCCATTAGATACTTGTTGGTGATGTCTAAACTACCTGATTCCCACTGCTAGCTTCCACTACTAGTGTCTGCTCCTCTATATTTCTATCTACTAGCGGGGATCTAGGAAGTAACCCTTCATAAGTATGAATGCTAAGAGAACCACAAATACCTTGGTGTGCTAGTATAATCCATTACTGATGGTCCAATCCTAGATGAACTAGTCCAACACCATATCTTTGGAGTGTCATGAAAGATCAGTAAACTTCTCTGAATACTCTATCATAGACATAATTCCCAACTCTAGATGTAGAAGCTCTTGTATACAGACTGATCATAACATGGTTGGATAGAACTCCTCTATGAAGATATTCTTGAAGTTTGTCAAGGAGATAGTTTTATTGAAGTTTTTAAGTCACGATGCTCCTCCGTCTCCTAGTAGTTTCCTGGATAAGACTCATGGTAAAAACTGTCATATGAAAGGTAGGCTTCCTCACAGGGAAGAAAACATGAGTGAATACCTCTGGAAAATCATTAGCCATCTAGGGAACTGGATCACCTCAAAATGTGGGATGTCTCTACCACTAAAACACATGAAAAACACTCATCATGCATGAATCCACATATGGTAGTGCTGGTCGTAGCTATTTCTCGATGAGTGGTGATATTGATGTTAAAATACATATAGGTGCTATCTCTAGTACATGACCATATACCAATGCCTCGTCACTAAGTGGATCATCTTTGTTATAATACTATAGAATAATGGATGACTATCTATATTGAGTAATATTATAATAAATCATTATGTACCATATTCAATAATGTATATCTAGAGAGCTAACTCAAGATGTACATGGAAGACACAATAATTCCTTTATAATTCAGGCACCATTGTTTTTAGGTAAAACTAGTGTTTTCATGTACCATATAGAAAATAAGGTTATTAGATTCATGGTGTATGGATACATTGACTGCCACACCATCACTGGATTCCCTGGTCTGAAATCCAAACTCAGAACACATAAGATTATTTCCCCAAACCAATCTCATAGACTCTGAGTCCTAAAGTAGAACTGACCCCCTATGATACCACTTTGTCATGAACCTTCACAAATGGGACTATTCTGTAACTACCACAATCCCATATCCCATGGGATAGGTTCTAGTGATGAGCACTGAGTAGGAATATCCCATAAATATAAGGAATTCGCCTAAGGTTCCTATTCTCACACACACATCTCCTAACCAAAAATGATCAAAGGTAAAAACACTAAGAAAAAAATTTATGACAATGACTAAACCCCACAACCACAGTAAAATGGCGTAGGTACTAGAAAGTAAATAGGTCTATATACAATCCCACAAAAAAGAGTCTATAACAAAAAGTCAACCTATAAGAAAAGCGGTACTGGGAATGCTGTTTGAATAGATGCACAAACACATCTTGGTCTGTCTTGTCTCATAAAGCCCCACCTCGTCTCGGTCTACCTAGGACTACTTTTAAAGGTAGATCACCTGCACAATACATAAAATCTGTGGGCAATGATTTTGAAGGGGTTAGTATAACACTACACAGTAAGACACCCTGACAAAACTAAGGAATACTAAAAAGTAATACCACAAATTAATGTAATGTCAGCTTCACATAGGTATATGTCTACAACCCATATAAAATGAAAATAAAGATATACTCAATCCAAGATCCAAATTATAGAGGTAAGCTAGAAAAAATTTCCAGCAAAAGGATTCAGCTCAAAGCATGCTGATTCATGGAGAACTCACTCCTCGAGCCATGATATCATCGAAGAAACTCACAAAGAGGTCTAGCTCATTTGGGACCCACCCAAAGAGAACAAATTGGTCAAGGGGGACTATGATACATAGAGAGGGGATACCTTTTAGAAACACTAGGGAATACAATGAACCTAACCTGGATCAACCCATAATGTAGAGGATCCTACCCAGATGCATTGGGGAAACCACTGACCCTATTGATGTGGCCCACTAGATGGAAGACCAACACCCTTCTCTCAGTGGTTATGTAGATTCAATAAAACTATATTAGGGGTGATATAAGATCACACCCTAGTACCATGGTAGGATACCACAATATATCTGGTAGTAGGCCTCTATAAGAGAGTATATTATAGTGATGTGGACATGATTTCGTACCGAACCCTCGAAGAAAGGGCCAAGTGAACAATCTCAACCTATACTCGTTCAAACAAAAAACTAACCACGTTTCTCAAAAGGACCTTCCTAGCATCAAGATTTAAATTCTACAGATGATTCATCGATTGGACACTCTATTAGATGTTATAATCATTTGAAGTTTTAATGGGGGTCAATGGGCCCATGAATTAGCTACATTTTTGGTCTACTGACTGTGGCGGTCAACCACCCTGTAGAATGTTCATTGTGGACCGGACGTGCCAGTATGTCAAACTGTCTTGGCTGACTGACCGTGGTGGTTAACCACGATGGTCAATCTTACATGCCCATAGTGTCGTGGATGCTACACCCGTGGCAGCTAGAGGTGTAATGGATCACGATCCAACATCACAGTGGACCATGGAATAGATTCATACATATCACCCAGAGTCTGGCCCAAGTCCTACAGAACCCACTTGGCATGGGACAACTCAGCTCAGTCCATCTGGTCAAGCTCCATGCAACCTCCATTTTCTACCATAGTTTTGCATCTGCCATTGTTATGAATCCTCCATAGTTCTGCGGCCTCTAACCACAAATAATATAGCAACATACCTTGCGACCTTTAGCTGTATCCCACAAGGCTTCCTCGGTTCGCTTCCATTGGCCCCTTTAGATCCCATGCGGTGACCGAAAAATCCACACGGCTCTACCACCTACAACTCCGCGCTATCGTGCACCACTGTACACCAGAAGCTTCATCTTAAAATTGTGTGAGTCTAAAATCCTCCTCTACTAATTGGAATTAAAAATGGTTGTATATATAGGTTCCTTTTTTCCTGATATACACTTATCTAACCTATGTTGTGAATAATAATCCAATCTGGGAGTCTGATAGCATTCTGATCCACCTGCCAAGGTCAATCCATGACTACAAGGATCCAACTGTGAATTACATGAATAATAGAGGGAGAAGATCACAAAGATCAACCCAGAGGAAAAGAATCATCCTTTTTTCATGTCTTCCTCAATCTGTTTCCATTATAATGAAAAACTAAGAGGAATAATGATCAGTATACCGATAATCCCACACATAATGTCCTATGCCACAACAATAATCAGTTTGTGGGCCTATATTTTTATTGATTCGTCCATGATCATAGTGTAATTAAAGAATATGAAAAATAAATCAAAAACAACATGCCTTAACAAGGTTCGGTTCAATCATAGAAAAAGAGAAAACCATCATTGTTGTCGTTGGAATGGTTCGTCGAATCGCAGGTGCGTAGTTTGATCGATATGTTGTTGTCTACCAAAAATTTCTCCACATGTTATTTCTAGACACCTCTTTGAAAACTAAGGGTTTATGATTCTGATAATAAATTTTTGAAAAATACATTATAAAAATATTTTTTTACGTCAAAATAATTTCTTTATTGAAGTATTTTGTTAACTGCTATGTCCTCTTTGACTTTTCTACAGAAAACCTACAATGAATAATGATATGTCAATCCTAGGGTAAAGCCTTAATTCTGAGCTCAACTATGCATTTGGTTTTCTGATCCATGAACCATTTTAAGAGTTATTCCACTTTTTTAGGAGAATCATTTATACTAGCTATTAAAATGTGTAATATTTTTCAAACATTTGTTTCGGGCTCACTGGGCGTCTAATTGCACCCTATCTCAGAACATACTCTCAAAAGTAATGCATATAATATCTAAAAATAATATATAGAAATAAAATATGTTAAATAACACCCTTGATAGGAAATGGGTATGGTATTAAATACAAATTGTTTTTGGCATGAAAAATTATGGTGAAATTTCTACATCATAATAATTTAATATTAAAATTAATAAAATATATTGGAGAGATTGAAATGGGTAAATAATAATACTGAAATAATATACGATGTAATAGGGACACGTAATGACATATCCCATCATAATGAAATGGAAATTGAAGGAATAAGATAATATGGAAACTTAAATAAATAAGAGAATGTGGGGATCCCTTGAGTTTGTGACTCCAAATGATTGGGAGGAGGTTCTTGAGAGTTTGGGGGGACCTTAAGAGGCCTATAGAGAGTTGTGGAATGAGTAATAACATGATCCAATGATTTTTAGGTAAGATAAATGGGATATTTGGTGGGATTCTATAGGAAAATATTAATGAATTCTATATCATTTATCAAACATTCGTTTAGGACTCTAAATAATAAAATACCCAAAATCACAAACCTTACAAATGGGTTTTCCCCTGGTTTCAACCAAATAAGAGTGGATTCTATTATTTTATAAGTTAATGGTTATAAATTAATGAAATTATACCATTACTTATATTAAATTGATTTGTAATCTTATAGAAATTATTTTAAAACCTTAAAATATATTTTATGTTGGGGAGGATTCATTATGACATTATAAAAGGAATAAAATGAACATAAAACCAAATTATTTTTAAGTAAAAAAGTATATTTGGTCATGGAGAACTTTTATAATATTTATTACATCACTTTTAGGTCATTATAATTTCATAATACACAAATTGTATTTATAATGTATTTAATTTTTAGCCAAACGTTCGGCTATCTCAGAAAATTATGAAAAATTCACCATTGGAAAATTTAAAAGATCTGATTCTAAAAAAATATTCATTTTATCTAAATAATGTTATAAGTATTATTAATTTTTAATTTTAAAATAAAATATTAATTTTTTAATAAATGATGGGTGTTTTGACAATAAAGTTTTTCAAACCCTTAAAAAATTTCATTTTAATTTATAAAAATTATATGATCATTTATATCTGATAAAAATATTTAATAAAAATATTTTATTAAAATTTTATTTATTTCCAAAATCCTTTAATTTACCAAAATAAATTCCTTAATTGAATTTTAATATTAAAAAAAGACACTATTTGTGTTTCATTGTATGAAAATAAAATATATTTATAATGTAACAATAATAGGATTAAAATATATTCATTATTCTATAAATAATAATGTACATACTCATATTAATAGGGTCTTGATACACATAAAATTATTATAGTTGAAAGATATCTAGGATTAAGGTTTGAAATAGTGAGACATTGAAGGGGAGGTTTTGTGTTTATCCTTTTGGCCATTATCTCGATGATTTTGAACTTCTCCCATAAATAGTTTTTCTCATGTTTAAGTTGTTAGAACATAGATTGGTCTTGGTCAAGGGAGAATCCAAGATATGCTATCTCTATTGGATTCTCTGATAAATGTAATTTATTGGTTAATATCCAAATGGTTGAGGTTATAAGTTCCTTTTTCTTTGTCAACATGATTTGTTAAAAACCTATATTTATAAAAATCATTTGATCAGATCTCAATGACTATTTTTTCAATGGAAATGATTCTTAACATTAATTTAAATCTGATAGGATAAAATAAAACTAGATAAGTTCATGTATTTTCAATAAAAATATTATTTATTAAGGTATTTAATTAAACATCAAGAGAAAATTTATTTATAACTGGTTGGGTCCTTAAAAGAATAATTTAATTTATAATTAATCCCACAAATGTGATGAGAAAGTAGGTTTTTATAGAGATTTTTTTTTCGAAAGATTGTTTTTTTTCACATACAAATTCAAAACTAAAATTATTACAATGGCCTAAATTGGATTAATTGATATATAAATCCAATAATCTTTCATTAAACCGAATTTAAATTATAATTAACCAATATACTTATTTTAAATGAAAAGACATTTTTCAATTAAAGTATAGTATTTTTCACTACTCATAAAAAAATTAAACATTTTAAAAAAATCCCAAATTATCACCCTTAAATAATTTTGATAATATTATTTCAAAAAAATAGTTTATTTATTAATATTATTTTTCAAAAAGTTGTAAAAGATAATTTCATGTTATGTTTGAAAGGAAATAAATAAAATATTTTTTATAAAAATAATATTTTCATAAAATATTTTTTTTCATTGAAATTAATAATATATTATTCCTAATACAACGATAACAAAAATATTAATAATTTAGTTTGTAGTATTCACACCTACTGATTTAATGACTTGGTTATGAATTTTATATTAAATAATTATATTTTAATAATATTTCACATTTCATTTAAACTTGGTGTTGTGCGTAACAAATGATATTCAATATATATAATTATTTTAAAAATAAATATATAGTAATATCTATGTGTGTTATATTTTCTTCTATTTTTGGTGTTGTGTGTCACATAAATAATCCAATAATCTTTTATATTAATATTTCAGGGTGTTATAAAATCGATCCTCAGTTATTAGTAGATGATATAAATTATTTATCAGAACATGGTTAATCTTATGATAATCCACACAAATTTTGAGAGTTCATTCCATGTTTTCAAAAAGAGAGACAGTTCTTCCCATAGATGCAAGCTAGGTCAAATGAACCATTTTTCTTTTTAATTATTATGATTCAATAATAAAACCATTTAATTATCTAATTTTCATCCTATAAGATGTAACTGAGGATATAATATTCCCTTTTAAAGATTTATCATAAAATACAAGTCTCTTTTTGATGAAATCTTTATGTAATTTTCAAGGAAATTAAAAATAAACTAGTCTAAAATAGTTTTAAAATATCTATTCCCAATATCCACTATATATTCCAATAACATAACTACCAAATGATATGATTTATTTATAACCATTGGCACCAATAGTTTAAAATTACTTGGCTTTTTTATCTCAATATCCTCTAAAGAGATTTTAAATTCCATTTAGAGATGTGAAACTCACATTTCAAGAACAACAATAAATGATGGATTTCATCTATGTCAACCAATAAATACCCAATATAAATTCATATACATCCATATCATGCGTAGAGAAATAGAAAATCACCCCATATCCATTGATATTTAATTTACTAGAATTATATATAAAGTAAAAACCATCTATTTGTCCAAGAAGAGATTGAAGATTCAAAATAGAATGCATCATCTCAACATCAAAACCCATATGATCAAAAAATAAGAAGAAATAAATGATTGGATCTTCCCTATATCAAAAAATTCATAAATAAGGGTAGAATTTGAAATAATTATATATCTCACAATCAAAGGACCCGATTTATCATCCACAATCACTTTCTCAGCTCCATACAATTGATTAATCTTTATACATTTTGATTTGTTACACTATTTCTATTGTACAAGTTGATGAGTCATGGTTTCCCTAAAATAACATTGTCTCTCTATATTAATATTATTAGATTTATTCTATTAAACTCATTCCATTAGAGAATTATATAATAAGAAACAACATTTGTGTCTCTAACACCAGATCTTGGACCATTACAACAATAGTGCCGATGATGTCCCATCTTCTTGAAATTTTGAAAAGATCATGGCGGTGATATATAATATCACTTTACATGAACCACTTAAAAACACTAAAAAATTTCTACTTAATTTTAGGTATATGAGGAATGTTTACTAATCCCATGGTTTTATTTTCAAGTGTCCCAGCACTATGGAAGTTTGTTTCCCTTTTCCTCTTATTCCCAACATTAGAGTTCCCATCTATTATTATATAAATAAAAATAGTCCCCACAATCAAATATCCAATTATATAACTTTCATCCCCCACCATTTTATTGACCATTTAAATAAAGTCTATAATAAAGAGGCAAAAAATATCTGAATTAATATTCACCTTCAACCGCAACTAAAAAATTCCTTCCTTCAAGGAAGTACCAATAGTAGCTTCCTTGGTAAATCAGACTAAATTAAAAAAACTTTGACACAAACTCTATCATAATGAGTTTTTATTACTTTAAAATTAATTAGTCAATTGTTCATGAAATATGAATGGTGTGTATATAGAATTCATTGTTAAACAAATACTCAATATCCACCCATGTCATGCCATTGTATAGTTTAGCTAGAACTATTAATTCCCAATATTGGTTTTCCAAATACATAATAATATGTTTTTCATATGTAAATTTAGTTCCTCTATGATACCTATGAAATTGAATATTTTATTCATCCTATTGAACTAGACATCTTATTTTTTACAGAATGGAATCCCCCTAAAAGTTAGATGGATTTTTATTTGGAAAGAGAACTGAGTTGTCTACTTTTTGAGGATAATAGTTATTTATTATCATTATCCACAACATGAAAATATAGGATTATGATTTGGACCAGTTGTTGGTTCAATTGTTTCATAGGTTCAACTACACTATTAAACATTTATTTTAGTTTATTTCTATGATTCCGACATAGTAACATTCATTATGACCGTCAAAAACTCTGTTTAATCCCACTCATCAATAAATAAAGGATTAGAAATTATAATTGACCACATCAACACATATAGAAAAATCACTTCCAATAATTTAACCATTTTCAACAATTAAATAACATTTAAAATACTATAACTTTGCTATTCAGAATCCACCATTTCCACTATTTTCAAAAATAAATACATCTGTCCATTATATATTCCATATAACTAAAAATAAAAATACAATCTTACTAGATAGTTTTATAATCAATGTATTTATTTTGACATTTGTCATGTAAACATATGAAAATGAGGTGATAAATCACCCAAAACACTGTTAACACTTATAGACCCAAACAACCTAATAACTTGATATTTATCATTAATAGGTTAGTTATTACTTTTTTATGCTCTACATTTCATGTTTCGATAATCCTATCCCTAAAATATCATATGAAGAGAAAAAATATTAATATACTTAATTCTAGGAAAAAATTGTGACACTATTGGTCTCAATAGGATATATGGAACAATGAAGTCAATGATTAAACAAGATAACACCAATTATATATCAATGAACAAATAATATGATACAGTGTTTTTGAATATAAAGTACGAACAAGAATATAATGATTCCATTTGAAACATCTCTCCCCATGACTTTGGATTTAGATGTGATGAGTGTGATACTAGGCCTTAAGTGACATAAAATAGACTCCAAAGGTTGGTAATACATTCCAAGGGACACATGAACATTTTGGTGATGATTTTACCTTTTAATGATAAAACATAAGTACTACATAAAAAATTACAAACCAAACCTCTATAAGATTCATGAATATAAAATATAACATAAGACATAACCAAACCATGAATCATATCATAGTAAACATGGAAACCAAAACACATACTTGAAGTGAACGAATAGAAAAGAAAATTCAAAACTCTAATGTGACATCAACCTATAACACCTAACCCACTACATGGTCCAACTCCGTATTCCATTCCTATGGAATCATGAAAATCACTAAAGAACGGAGACACATTTCCTTTGCCTCTTTCTTGATAAAAAAAATCTTTAAATTCACAAAAGTTCCCAATAAGGGGGTGAGTGTAATATTAGATGTATTTCCCAAATAACCTCACAACTCATGACATTAAGAATAATCATGTTAGAAAAATTTATATAAAATATTTTAAAATTAGTTCAAACCTTTAAAATATACACCATAAATAAATTATCATTGAAAATTATAAAAAAAATATTAAAACATTTTTCAATTTAATTGGTATGTTCATTTCCACGTCCACACACAACCACACACACACACACAATCATGTTTGGAATTACCATTATTGGTGGGACTTCATTTCCATACTCCTTCCTACTTTTATTTTGGAACTTCTTGAGCACTATCAATCCCACTCAACCCATTACCAACCTATAATTCCTAAACCATTCCCTGTTATTCAAATAAAAACATTTATTTAATTAATTAATATCAATAAATAATTTACTAAATTAAAATTTAATCATATATTTAAATCATTATTTTATAATTATAGTCAAATGGCTTTTCTTAAATCCATAAAATTCTCCCACAATTTTCCAAAGGCAATTGAAAATGGTATTTCCACCTAGAATCACTTAATAATTTGACCACAATTTCATGATTTTTTTATTTAAACTAAGAAATAATGTTATAAATCATGTTTATATAAGAGACAAGTCACTTACATATCAATGTTGGTGAAAATGAATAATGATAATACAAAATAACAAGATTAGATCATAACCCAAATCAAATTCACTAGATCCAACAGTATTTATTAATAAAAAACCCATAACACATATATCTATCCCTAATGGAATATATTTATGGCTATAAGAGAGAGAAGAACCCTAGATCCTTGAATAATGGGTAAGAATGAGTACTTTCTGATGAATTTGAGCATCTAAAAGACATTCATTTTCCTTTCAATTTCTCATAGATAGAAGGGAACATCTCTCATGCCTAAGTGAAAATGATATTCAGTATATTAATATTTTAGGGAAATAGAGGGTTAAAGGGGATAAATAAAAATAGATTTACATTTTATTGATTGAAATCTATACACTACATAGTGAGGCCAAAACGTTTTTGGAAAATGTGCTATAACCATGCATTGCTATGCTCTTTTCCCAACCCATTGCAAAACATTCTCATATAGTTAGAAAAACCAGAAACCCACCATTATTTTACCTATATATCAAGAATTATAGTTTCTCATAGGCACTAACATAGTTTAGATAAACTGCATTCCAATCATTATCCTTCTCAGTTCCAACTTTCTTTCTTTTTTTTGTTTCCTAGAGAGAGTTTATGGTCACTACTAACCATGAAAAACATATAAACCTCTAGAAAATCAATGAAAATATTCCTTTAATGCTCATTTTTTTAAAATTAACCCATATATTATATTGACTCAAAACTCCAGATTAAAGTGTCATAAACCCAACACTAGGGATACTATAATTTCAATGATAATTTTTTTCTTATACAACATTTGGAAAAAGTAATTTTTTATTTAAATCACATTAATCATATGCTTTTCACATTTACAATAACACTAACATCTTTTCCCCAGAAGAACCTTGATAGTTTTTTCTCATCTAGCAAACTTCTTCCCATTTCCCCTAAAATATTTTTTTTATTTCTCCTAGTCAAATTTTTAAGGGTCTATAAAGAAATTTATTGAATATTTTTTCCTTGTTTCATTAGATAGGATTAAAATCCAATTAATGTGTAGTAATTTCTATTTTCATTTCATAAATTAAGTATATAAACACCCATTTATCCTTTAACTTCCCCATTAAAAAATATAACCACTTATACAACCAATTACTTATTCTTCATAAATGTTTTGTTGTTAATCTGATCAAAGTAATTAAATAAACTATTAATTTAAATTACTCATTTTATATTAATGAATCATTATAAAATAGTGATTAGAGAGTATCTGTTCAAGTTGTTAGCTAGATTTAAATTTAATGTTATTATTCATTTCATTAACCGTATTAACATTATTACATGTTGAACAATCATAATCTATTTTCAATTTCACTAGAGGTAAGTATCATATTAAATATAATTGTGATTTTTTAATTTTCCATCTATGTTTCCCATGTCTTAAATGTTGCAACTTATTTTCATCTTTAGAACATAAATAACATGAGTTACACCAGCTTATAAAAATAATTTATTTCTATATGTTCTTTCTTCTCTTGAACCAAATTTCCATCTCCAAATTTTTTTAAAACAAGAATTTTTACTGAAAGAAATATCATTTACATCATAATAATGTTATTTATGACCCATTAGTTTATTTTTGAGTCTATAATTATATATATATTCATTATATTTATTTTTCAGAACATCAATCTCAACTATTCCTATTTACAAAATTTTTAGTCAACTACTATTTCCAAATGTGAATGATTTTCCATCAAAATGTTCAACAATATTCAAGATAAATTAATCACTTCAGATGTGTGAGGGAAAAAACAATCTCAAATATTTGGTTTTTCCATTTTCATTATTTACGATCTATATCAACAATAAAACAAATTTCAAAAACATTATTATTTTCATCCTCTGAATTTATATTATAATAAAATCTTCCAAGATGATTTTTCAAATATTCTTTAGAAATGTTATTTGGTTGGTCAAATCATCCAAACAATTCCTCTACTTAGGAAATTTTCATTTTTGATAGAATATTTCTAGCATATTTTTATTTTTTTCTTTATTTTTTCATGTTTTACAGAATGGTTACTCAATTTTCATGCCCCATAACTCCCCCATGGTCCATGATTTCTTCTAGGGAGATACATTCTATGCTAAAAATTATAATATTTCTGACCATAGATTCTACAACAGTAATAGAAACTATCAAATCACAAACTTATATAGATTTATGTTCATTCCATGTAGAATTTTTATTATGGTATGTAACATTTTTCTACTATCATTTTTTCCTGTCACGGGGAAACATACTTAAAAAGGACATTTGAAACTTTTTTTTTGATGTAGTTTATTATCCACGTGATTTCTCTAGAGCATTTTAAACAATAAATTTTTATCACCTGGATCATTAGTAAAATTAGATGAAAATTTTCATTTAGGGGGTTAATATTTCACATTATTCTTGGAATAAAAATTTTAAATAGCTTGAGATGTTTATGATTTTCCCTATAAATATTTTTTAAACTTTTTTATTCTTAATTATTATGGAAAAAGGCACCTCAATAATTATAAATTCAATTTAAAATACCTCATTTTCTATAGAATTATATTTCATATTAATATATCTCCTGATAATTTCTCTTTTAGAAACATTCACTTTGATGTTTATAATCGATTGGGTATAATCATATTCCAATTTATGAGTGTATTTTCATCCTATTGATATCCCTTCATTGATTATTTCTTTTTTATTATGTTTTCTTCCTGGTGTGTTGTGTTTTTTCTCAAGATACGAGTCACATTTTGATCAGATCGGATACTCCATATTAGTTTCATCAACTTCATATTCATTAGTTATGGAAGTATAATTCGTATTCTCTAAATTAGAATGAAATATGAAAACATAACTTGATTTTTAAAATCAGAATAATTTTTATCTATAGATTCATTTCAATTTTTTACTATTTATACTTATTCTATTTATTGTGATTTTTTTGAACTTATTTTAGAATACTTATCTCCCTTGGACGTTTTTCCACCTCTAAATTTTTTTATTTTTTTTAATAATTATCATATTAACTAAATTTTTCGTTGAAAAATTTATAAAATTTTTCCAAATTACTCCACTATTGAATATTTTATATGGGGTTTTCCATCCAAACATTTCTTTCCCTATATAACATGTTTTAGAGAAAATAGTCTTGATCATTTCCTTCATATCTTCATATTTCTTAACTTTCGTATAGTTTTGGTCAATAAACTCAATATATTTGATTTTTAACACTGTCATACAATCAAAATACATTTAATACATGATATTATTATTCATTTATATATCCTTCCAAATAACATATGAAACAAGAATTCTATCTAATTTATAGTGATATAAGTCATTATTTTCATATAAAGAAGATATTATTTATTAAACCTATTAGGAATTTTTCTCAAGAGTTTCTTAGAAATTTTCTAATCATCTATGATATATCAACATATTATGATGTTTAAACCAACATCATTATCTCTATTTAAGTGTTAATAAATAGTTTCTTCATCATCAATTTTGATATCATTAAACTGGATTCACCAAATTTATAACTTTTACTCTTTCAATTTTCTATTTCCCTTGAAGATACATTCAAGTCTATTAAATTTTCCTTTGTATATTTTGAGACCCATTGAATTTATGAAAACATTTTATGATAACGACATGAGAATATAATTTCTAGTTTTTTATATATCTAAATATTTCTTTTATCATAAAATTACATTGGATATCCTTTTTGAATGGGTGGAAACCCAACTATTAGAGCATCTATCACAACTAGAACAATATAGATAATGTAAGGCATCATTCAGTTTTTCAAACTATGATAATTTTTTCCATCGAAGGTAGGAATAAATTTACTACTGACAGAATTGATAACTTCCATGATAATTATTGTATTGGGAATAATGGATTAGATAAAAATTTATGTTTCTTAGGACCATTTTAACTATTTAGAGGGATATTTGAATTATTAGTTATCTTTTTAAAACTTCAAAATCTTTCTAAATAACCAATAATTGTTTTTGAGATATTTTAATTATCACTTGTTAATGTAATCTCATAGACATACAATGATAAGAATTAAACAAGGAATAATATACTTGCATTTTTCATCCTAAGTGTGAGAAACTATATTTTTTTTCATAGATACAATCATCAATAGAAGGAAAATCACTATAAATAATAAATGAATAAAATACAAGGAAAATATCATTAAACTTATTCTATATCATTATATTAATGATTATACTGAATCCCATCAGTATAAAATGTTATTATTAAAAAAATAATTCAAAAAAGATATAATTATTTTTAAAACTATCTCTTAAATGTTTATGTATAAAACTTTGTTCTTTTTCCTCAAACTAGTAATGTTTTTCCAGTGAACTCTTTCACTAATTTGTGAAACTCTATCTGGTGTACCACACTAAAATTATAATTCTTGTCTTACATGAATTATGTAAAATAAAAAAAACTTATAAAACTAAAAAAATATACATGATAACTCTTTCTTTATTACTCACTATTTTTTCTATGGAATGAAATAATCAATATGATGATAGAATTGAAAACAATGTTTGATATTTTTCATAAAAAAAATAATCACTATATTTTAATCTAATCTTGAATAAAATATAAAATATTTCGTCTTTTCCATGATTTAACAAAAATAATTATTATTATACGTTGCACCTATTTATATTGGTACATCCAAAATAAAAATAGAGGGAACTCAATCTCATTTTACTTCTCAATATGAATCTAATAAAATATTATAGATTATTTTATATTATACATGAATAGTCTTGAGGCTTCATGAATACTCTAGGAATTCCAATATTTATTTCAACAACCTTAAACTATGAAATTATGTAACTTATATAATTTTACTTATCTAAAATTGATACCAAACTAAAGGAAAAAGAGTACATCATCGTCATTGTTATGTTCTCATTACAACATAATATAAATCTTTATAGAACTACTATATTTGGAAATGTTATTCTATTAAATTGTTAAGAAATTCTTTTCTCATGTTATTCAAATCCAATATTCAACATTATAATTTCTCTTTATGGTTATCATACCTTAGTATACACTTCTACATAAATATAATATCTAGACAACATCATCTTAATGACATATACAATGTTCCATTGAATTTTTTTTTATCTAGTGGATGTTCATCCAATGGATCTCTTTCTGATGTAATCAATCTATTAGTCTTTATTATCACACATTATAGTTTTAGACATTCTACAAAAGTCCATTATGGAAAACTCATATGTCTCTTTCCATTTCTCTTGACCCACTAAATATAGTTGAAATCATTATTACATCTACTAAAGACTTTTGTTACATGAATCTTCTCTATCTAGTGGCCTTTTTTCAGTAATAACATTAATTTTTTTATTCTAAAACATTAAATATCTTATAAAATTTCTATTATCCTCTTTATTCTTTTCACAAATAAAAACTCTAATTCTGAAATACAATTTTTTATTTCTTCCAATTCTAGAATTCATGGAATGTTTCTAAATTTCTTGTAAACCTATACAAATATTATAACTTGGATTTTAGGATACCATTTTTTTAAATATATTGTATAATCATCTTTGGATGGTGGGTCATGAAAATACTCATTTAGAAATGTCCTCATATATTTCTTCCCATGTACTTAATATATATGTATCTCTATATTATTTCATCTATCTGGTTATCCTTTTATGGAATCTAGTGTCTAGTATTTTTTTCATCTATACCTTTTAACTCTATCATTTATCAATGACCTTCCAATATAAAAACTGTTTCTGGAACTCTATGTCCAGTGATATTTGTTATGAAATTTTTTTCCACTGACATTTTCCTACAAAATATAATCTCACCATTTAACATCAAAGATTTATTACATGTTTTTACACATCATCGTCGATCATAATGTTTCGTGATGTTAGGAATGAATTATAATTGTCTGAAAATGTTATAAAATATTCTTGAAGTAGTTAATAAATATTTTAAACTTTTTTAAAACCTCTAGAAAAATCATATCCAAACTATCACAAAAAATAACTAATACTTATTTATCACCTATTAAATAAAAATTCTAATAAAAATTTATTTTTCAAAAAATTTGAATCATTTTTATAAAAATATTATAAAGGGTCCTCACTTTTGATAACATGTCTATATTTATTCATTTTCATTTATTTTTATAAAAATTCTCATGTTTAATATCCTCTGGTTATGAATATTAATATAAAAAAGTATATTCCTAGAAATGGGATTTAATATATTTTTATTAGGGATAAATGCTTAGAAATATGTGAAAAACTATTTTTATATATCTAATATGTAATTGAAAAATGAATCTTTTTATAGTTATATGATATTTAATATTAATCTAAAATATATGTATGATAATCTTAGAAAAAATAACATGGTATCAAATCCACTATTTTATTAATGTGAATTTTTAATTATACTAGTGAGTGATATTATAGGGTTATTTAGTTGGTATTGACTAATTGTTAATAATTTTTTCAAAATAGGATTATAAAACATAGGTGAAATCCCAAGGGATAAGCATAAATATAGAAACGACCATATATTGTTACTAAATTAATGTGTCTTTGGAATCATTCGAATAAAATCACTATTTGGTTATTAATAAGTGTATTTTAGGTGTAGTAGGTATTCAAATAATGGTAATAACCCTAAATGTATGGTTGAGTAATAAAAATATCTTTACTCGGAATAATATATGTGGGGAAAACCATAATCCAAGTTTGACACTCCCATGAGATATTCATTGGTTGATTCAAATTATTTATATTAACTATTAATAAGGATTTACATTAAATTTAAAGATTATATATATATATATTTATGTTAGAAAATATTGTAAGCAAATATATATAGATAACCTATTTTAATATGAAGGAGTTATTGGTTGATCGAATAATATTTTTTTTAATTTGAAGGTGTAAAATGTTTTAATGATGGTTTTATTGGGAAATAAACATACAAATTTATTTTTCATATTAAAATGATAACATAAAGCACATTTATTGAATTTTAATGTAATACGTTTGACATTTTTATTTTTTTAGTAACTAGATCAAGATAATGAAGTAGTGAAGGTTTTGCCTCTCGAAAATCATATGACTAATATCCATCTAAGGAATCATATATATGATAAATAGTATAAAATATCAATATATTAATAATATAAAATAATATATTAGTGTTTTTGTATTACCTTGGATAGTGAGGTTTTTTCACCTATTTAGAAATATATCATTACTCATGGTTATCTTATGTGCAAAATTAATTATTTTCATCACTAAGAGATAATTAAAATTTTTAGGAACAATTTTTTTAACTTCATAGAATGTAAAACCTTTGGTTTTTCGAAATATTTTAATTTAATATACATTATATATATCATTAAATGTTATAATTTTTAAATATTTTTATTATTATATTTCATTTTTGGTTCTAAATAAGTTAAGCAATAAATTTATCAAACTAGAAAGACTCTCTTAATGCATAGATGAAAATTAGAATATTGGTAAATGAATATATTTATTACATGAAATGAAATATTATATTTAATAAAAAATACACTGATCAATATCGAACAAATTAAATATGAAAATAAACAAAATAATAATATATTGACTTTTATGAAATCCCAAGGATTGTATTCACCAATAATAATCAGTATTAGTGAAAAAACATTAATGGGAAAGAATATAATGAAAAGTAGTATTATATTATAAAATAAAATAGAATAGAAACAGGAAAAATGAATATTGGTTCCTGATATATATAAGTCTATATTTATATTTGAAATCTAATTGGTATATATGGTCCTAGTAAATTTTGATGTTGTAAATATGGTTTTTTGAAATATGGTTTGTTGAAATATGACTATAATATATATATAAAAATATATATATGTATATATATATTTCTAGTTTGGAAATTAGAATTTTAAATTATTAGTCACAAATTTAAAACAATATTATTCTAATATAATAAATAAAAAAACTAAAAAAAATATAATATCTATTCAAAATATTATTTTATTAAAATAATTGTTTGTGTTAAATGTTATTATTAATAAAGAATGATATGATGTACTAAAAAAAATTCAAATACTGATTTAAATATTAATATATTTATAATATTTTATTTAGAAAGTATGTGTAAAACATTTTATAATTATACGAGGGAGATTATTTAATAGAATAATAATACTTTTCAATGAAATATTCTTATATTTATGATTGTTTCTTAAGGAATTATTTAAATTTTGATGAATTGATAATAATTAATATAAAATAATTAAACTTAAATCAGATATTACTAAGAATTTAATATGAAAACATAATTTTATATTAAAAACATTAATATATTGAATATTATATTTTCATTTTCTAGGCAGTTTTATTCTAGGAAACTATGTAAATTATAGATAATTGATGATACATTATAATATTTCCACAATTCATTTTCTTATAGAATATAGAACCTTAAGAAATATAATATTACCTTGAATAGTATATTAACACTATTTTGATAAGTAATAGAAACCAAATAAGAAAAAGAACATTTAATATATGAAAATTAATTTTCCCATATTTTTTTTCAATATACATTATTATTTCATTTAATGTTGAAATTATAATATTTTAGATTTTTAATTTTAAAAAACTAACTTCCTTTATGGTTTAGTCAATGAAATAATTACTTTAATTGATTTTTTAATTTTCTAAAATTATTTATTTTTTAGTTAATGGTATAAAATATCATTTTTACAAATACCATGAAATTGATGAATTCATCTAGATATAAGAAATTTTTAAAAATTATAAAATCATTTTAAAAATCAATAAATTATTTAGTTATTAAAAGTATACATTTGAAATATTTTTATTAATTTTGAAAAGTATTATTAACATTTGTGAACTTAAGAAATATGTTTTTTTAATTAAAAATATTTTTTTATATAAAAACATAATTTAGGAATAATATTTCTCAATATATAAAATTTAAAAATATAAAATTTTTATACTATTTGGAATTATAATATTTTAATTTTTCAATAAGGCAAATTAAACTTTTTTCCCATAAAAATATGTTATCGAGTTTTAAAATTGAGTTTCTACCATAAAAGAAAAATGCTTGAAAAATTTAATGTCAGGGTAAAATAAATAAATATCAAAAAATCATATCCCTTATTACTTTGGATAAGAGGTTGATTGAATAAGACTAACCCTCTATTTTATTTTCCATATTTTGTTCCACATGACCATCAATGTGACTTACAGTTAATATAAAATTTTTTGTATTTAAAGTTTTTCCACCCTCTCGTTAATAAGAGGTGTTATTATATATATCTCTTATTAAAAAAATAATTTTCATATACTAAAGCAAAAATATTCCCAAATATCACTCAAAACCTATCTCCCACTTCAGAGGGGTGATTGTATAACCAAAAGACCAATCTATTGTGTCAAAATTTTTAGTCCAATAATGAACAACCAATGTAAGAAGTAACATTCGGATTCTATCATTATAAGACATTTCATATTATACCATATATTAATATATTACATTAATGAAAAATAGTGACATCAATATCATATATATAATAAAATGAAATTATATTAATGAAATATTAACTGGCCACTTCCCTCCCACTCATTTAAAAAATGATGATTCCACACATATTATATGTGGAATAATGTATCAATGAATGAAATATTTTATTTTTCACCACCCCATTCATAGATTTATTTAAAAATGAGATTAATGGGTAAATATTATATTAATAACATAATTATTATTATATAATGACAAATCATTTAATACTTTCCTTTTATTCCATTAATTTAATAAAAAATGTCACCCATGCGTATAATTAGAGTTCCACCTCTATGGATGAAATGTTTATATTTTTTATAACAAAATGTCATGGATGGTTCTAAGAATATATTTGAGGGATAATTACACAATCTATGATATGATTATGATTTTTAAAAACAAATAAATATGTATCTTTATTTTTATCTATTGAAAAAAATGAAAACCTCACTCGGGGATACATTCAAGCTATTTCCTAAATCTATGACATGTATTGTTATCCATCATTGCATTAGATAGACTCTTAAAAAATAGTATTTTATTAAATAATTTGATATTATGTTGTAATTAAATGGACCTAGCCTTAACAATTACATATTTTAGGGTTTTCAAAAAACACTTCACTTTCTTAAAATTATGAATATCTTTTCAGATTATAGTTTTATTGAAATAGGGAAAAATATTACAAAGTAATCACTTATATTAAAAGTATAAAACTAGACCCAATATCCATTCCCCCCCCCCAAAAAGTGTTTTTAAAATAATACATTACTTCTTATCTTGATAAATTTTCAAATAAATTAATCTTGACCTAATCTTTATCACTACACTTCCTTAATCCTTGTGAACTAAAATTTTAAAAGCGAGGCGAGCATAAACATATTATTATGGGATATAAAATGAAATAATACCATTAGTGATGTTTCAAAAAATTTATAATATAAATACCATTATATTATTATTATTTTATCTTATAAAAGATTTTTTATATGAAAAACACACACTTTTTGTTGTAAAGAAAAGATTTAATACCCAAAGAAAACCCAGAAGAAATATTTTGGAAACATGGGGAATAATTGATGTATCCACCATAAATACTAATGTAATATCTTCATGATTAACTTATGAAAATTACCTTATAGTAACTATCACAACTAATCAATATTAATAATCAATTTTAATCATAGATTGAGTATCACAGTATATTCTAATTATCCCTTAGGTGTAACCTAATTAGTTAAATTTATTTCATATATGGGATAAAAATATTCTTAATTTCCATCTTTTGAGTACTCAACCCATTAGAGAGGCAAAATTGTGCTAACCCATCATATCTTTAGTGTAACATCCGGACCCTGGTTCCAAATACCAGTTCCCCAAGCCAATTAGTTACATGAAATAATTCACTCCATCCTGTATGCCAGAGGCTACCCAACTAGTAGTGATGGTCTAATATAGATACCATGGTGGGTCTATAAATTATTTATCAAATCATAAAAATAGAAGAAATATACAATAAAAACAAAATTATATATCCAAAATCCATAATAATACAATAAAAAGAACAAACCAATATCAAAAGATAATCTAAAGCTGAAAAAATATCCATAACTAAACAATAGATATGTCATTTCGAATAAGTATCATGTTTCAAAATGAAAAACCAAAATAAATACACCAAAAATCTTCAATTTGAGTCCTAAAAGAAAGACAAATTCACACATCTATACTCCATCCCGACTCAACCACCTAAAACATTGATTTTTCTCTTATCCTATCCTACAGACATGTAGTCTATTTGGGTACCAACCAAGAATCCCAAGTAGGATGAGAGTATAACTCAGCAGGCCACCACTAACTATGTCTAAAACTATACCCATCAAATAATAGTGTATGGAGATTTATAAAAAATAAATAACAATACACAAAGTAAATAATTATCTCATTTTATAGTTCTTTAATAAACCACATAAATCCCTGTCTTCATGATGCTACCCGTAATATCAATACCTTATTATACCTATGACGGTTTCTAAACTACCCCAATGGATATGAAATATCAAAATTATATGGGTAAAATTATTATATGATTTCAATTCATCTCAAGACCAATTTGAATCATAGTCCATGTCAATCTCATAGGAGTATAACATCGTTTCTAACACCCCATGGGGATTTACAGCCTATGATCATTTCCAATACCACAATGTCACATGGGTATTTGGAGCATCCTTCCCTATTCCAAAATCAATGTCACAACTTTATTTGGATCTACATTCCGTCTCACACACATAAACTATCATATATCTCAAACATCAAAATATCACACAATTCAAATTTTTCATGTATATCAAGGTTATGAATAATTATCCTTATTATAAAACATTCTAATTAAAGTGTAAATTTTCAATTTAAAACTAAAATAATAAATAATCATTTAAATCACAATTATAACATGAAAATTTCATAATTAAATAGTTTATGGACATTTAATCAAATAAACCACTAACCCTTTAAGCTTAGGCCTTATCTCAATAATTAAATGATTATACATTCATATTGAATTTACTAATTCCCTAAACCCAAAATCCCTTTAATTCCATAATCACATAATTCCAATAATTAATTAACCAATTTATCAATCCAAATTAATTAATTTCATTAGGCCCCTAATTCAACACCTTTCATTATCATATGACAATTCAATTAACATATTCCATGATTCCATAAATTAATTAATAAATCAATAAAATTAATTCAATATTAAATTTCCAAACTTGAAAATTGAATTTAAATAATAAATACATGAAATTAGATATTAATACTATGTGAATTTAATTTAGACCTCCTACCTCAAGATCATCAGTGGATTCTCACCAATGGAAATCCCAAAATTAAAGAAAAACAACATATATTAGGACAAAGAATGATATCTTGAAATAAAACCTAGATCCAATACCAATTTATTTATCTATCCTATCCTATATGTAAACTCTTTCCAATGAATAAAATCAACTAAAATACATCCATGAAGAGAGGTGGGAGAGAAAGGATACCACATAGGAAGAAAACACAGACCCCTAGAGGTATATATCCGTAAATCAAGAATTCAATTCAAAATCAATGGATTTTAAAACACCTTGGAACTTATTTGAGAGCCACTAATATACTTAATAATTACATTTGGTTTGGTTGTGTGTGCTTAGAGATTAATACTGGGGGGTTCTATATTATATTTTAATTCTTCAGGTTTTTAGAATTTCGGGAATAAGATTTCCTTTACAGGGCTGATAGTTTTTCCTAACCATGTCCATCCTCCTAAGGGGTCACATAGTTACTACCAAGAAGGGATAAGGTTTTAAAGACTACATGAAAACTATGCAAGTCCACTCTATCTAGGTTCGTATGGTTTTATGGCCTATGTGCATGGTTTTGGGAAACAGTATAACAATTATGAACTTCCCCTCTTCCATCTAAAATTTGTAAATTTCTCCCCAAGAATATACAGGGTAAAACCCAATAATGTTACACTAATAGGGGTAAAGACAGTCTATAACTGAGCACAAGACAGCATTAGAAATGTTCAAGATCTTAGAATCTACAAACCATATAACAACTTATTCTCCAGTTGTACACCTGAGCATCTATAAGATTCTAATGTTAAACTAAATGGATGATCCAATCATTATTCCACCAACTCGGTTCTCTACACAACCTAAAAAGGTCTAACAAAACCTGGGTGCAAACATTCCATTTCTTACAATCATACAAGGACAAAATCTAGAAGAAACCCTAAGGAACACATTATCAGCATCTATTAACTTTAGGGTCCTTAAAATCTTCCAGTATATGAATTCTGTCTACTCTGATCTATAGACATATTCTTCATAATCCACTAAACCAACTTTGAAATCTCATGAAAGAGAGTCCATCCCAAAAACTCTTAATCACCTTCCTCCTTTTAACATATACGTTATTTTAATATCCTACCATAATGTTTCTCATATGGTTCTATTTGAATAGTTTCATGATAAATATTTTCATATAAAAACTACACATGTTATTGCTTCTTCTCCCAAGAACCACCAAATTCTAGAACACACACTCATATCATATAATGAAACTACTTTATAGTATGTTCAAATTTCTTATCTGTATGTGGGTAGAATTCTATACATCGAAAAACCTATATAGAAAGGACATTCTATAAGTCCTACCAAAAGAAAAAAGTTAAATGAGAATCACAGTGTTAAATAATACACTATAGAACCCTATAAATATATAATATCTCATGAATGCACAAATCCCCAAACTAACCCACAAGGAATGTCTTCTATATATGAATTAAATCTGATAATTTCATCAATCAGTCCACAAAACCCCCAATAGAGTCATTATTCAGTAGTGACCTTGGGGGAAAAACCAAGAAGCCATGTTAATGTCATCCCTCTTTCATTATGTAATGAGAAATGACTCTATTAAACCATTATGTCATTGATGCTTAGCCTTCACCTGTTGGCTAGTGTAGCATTATGTCACAAACCTAGAAATTTCTGTTTTCATCCCCAAACATCAATACTATCAACATTGGTCATGATATATTTTGGCCAAACCCAAATGTACCACACACTTCAAGGAATGTAATTCATGAATCATCTCCTCTATCATAATATTAGGTATAAATACAGATCCCTAGTCATTGGAAAAATCATCCTCATCTATATATCAATTGTAATGAGACTCATCACATTCAAGTATTTATCTCATGGGGAAACAATACTGATCCTCATACTACCTTTCCAAGATCTGTATTAAAAGTGTAAACTAAATCGAAACTGATAAGAGAGTAATTTGATCCTAGCCCATATCAAGCCACAAAAAGATTCATGGCCACCAAATTAATCATATTCAACTCAATTCTAGAATCCTCTATAGTCTGAGACTATATGTTCTTTATTAGAGAGTCGACAACATTTTCCCCCTTCACAGAAATATATGCTAGTTCAAAATAAAATGACCACATATACTTAACCCATTTACAATTCTATATATTAATGTCAATTTGTGAAATTTTTAACTTAAAGCTCTTATGATTAGTATACACAGTAAAATTTTCACCCAACTGATAATTCCTCCAACACATCAAATCATAAACCACTACAACTAATTAAATTTATTTCAAGGGTATTTAATTTCACGTGGACTCAAATTCTATTAACCATTCTCCATGACTCAATCCCCTATATAAAAATCAACCAAATATTGATCCCAGATAAGTCATTGAACATAATATCTATCTCCCATGGATTGTATAGGATCATGATCGATGTGGTTGTCAAATGTTTATCAAACTCTTGGAAATAGGTATGAAAGTATATAGACCATTGAAACTTAACTCCATTCATGGTCAAGATGGAAAGTGGAGCTTAAAAGTAGGAAAAGTCCCATATGATCCTCTGATAATATCCTTATACACCCAAAAAACTGTAGATATCATGAAAATTCTTACGTTGATACCAATAACCAATTTCGTACACCTTTTCTAGGCCCACAGACACACCACCTTCCATGATGATATGACCCAAGAAATGTACATGATCAATTCACAATTAGAACTAAGATATCATGGCATATAATCAATACTATCTCAGTGTACTGAGGCTAATGTGAAGATGTTGGGAATGATCATAATGAGTCTTGGAGTAAAATAATATGTCTTCCAAAAATAAAACCACATACTGATCTTGGTATGGGTGGACTATTTTATAGATCAAATCCATAAACACTGCTTCTATGATCATCAACCCTAATAAAATAAAAATAATAATAAAGGCTATAACTGGTTCTGAAAGCAGTCCTAGTTATGTCATATGTTCAAAATATCAACCGGTTATACACTAATCTCAAGTTGGACATAGAGAAAACCCCCCATCAATGGGTCAAATAGACCATCTATATGTGCAAGAGGATACTGGTTCTTCGTAGCCATCCAGTTCAACTTCTGGTAATCAAAACTCAAGAACAATGTCCAACAATCCTTTTATTCAAAATAATATTAGAGAACCCCAAGGCGACTTACATGGATGGATAAAACCATTATCCATCAACTATTTTTAGTGGGTCTTAATCACTTGAATCACTATTGGTGCCATTTTATATGGTGGAATTGAAACTATCTTAGCCTCAGGTATGAGCTCAATAATAAATTCCCTATCACTATCAGGTGGAAGCCATGAGATATCATTAGAAAAAACCCTATATCCTATCTACTATGGGTGGAAATATATCATTCTTCAGACCCCCATAATTTAGAAATATACTAGAAAACTGGGTGGTGAGATCCCCTAGTTTCTGATGAAATGTCCATGCATAGCCTACCATGATATCCCACTCGCTACATTGAATATAAATGTCACCTTCAGGAGATATAAAATTCACTCTCCAGTGGAAACAATATTTGTGGGAATAGTAAACCAATAACTAATCCATAACAATAAGTAAATCAAAGTCTAAAATATCCCAAATGTATTGATCTCATATGTAATAGTGCTCCCCAAACACCAAAGAACAACCCATGTATAAAAATAATCCCCTAAAATATACTCCCAATAATGTATCAAATGCCAAAATTCACGTCACAATTTACATTATCATTTTAACGCATTAGCAAGTTCTTCATATATAATGGAACGAGAGGAACAAATTTCAAAATTGTCAATAGAAATAATTTTAGCTACAACAATAGTAACTCTAACTGTTGAGGGTCCATGATTAGTATCCAAAACTATATTATAAACATCATTAAACTATCCTTCCCCTATTCCCTATGATGTAATATATGGCCCTTTAGTTACACCACTCTATTGATACAAGATCTCCTATCTAGATTCACATAGTACAATTCCTCTACCACCATACCATGTAGAAATCTGACTTAAAAACTTTATAGGGAAAAGACCCCCTCAACACTTTGATTCAGCCTAATAGCCCCATAATTAACAAAATATCATGGGTTCTAATAGATCCTCTATAGATGTCCCATAAATTGACAATCTCAACACTCTACCAATGGTTGGGGAAAATGTATATAAATGTGGACCAACATACCACACGGAAGAAAACATATTCGTGTAAGATAATGAGGGACAAATCCATCCCCTTATATTCACTTATTTATTTTTCTTTGGTCAAAATTATCATAGTGACACATCCTAACATCAGATGAAATACGTCATGAATTCCCAGTAAAAGTATTTTCCCCCACGATAATCCTATTTTAGGATCCCCTCACATATGAGAGATTTATCCACCACCATAGTAATTTTAATTAACTATATGATTTTAACAAGGGACATAATATCACATTTAAGAACTTACTAGAAGTTTCTTATCGTTGTGGTATCATCTCCTTCCTACATTTGAGGAAAGTGATATAAGTTAATAAAATAACCAACATAGTCCATCACAAACATACCCCCATGGTTTAACCACAATCACACAACTACACTATCTTTCCTCAATGTCTCTAGATAAATGTTCTCTCAGAAATTCTCCACAATTTTTATCCATATCATTCCAATTGTCTTTTTAATTTGAGGTTGAACATCCCCCCAACACTTCTTTGATACTCGTAACATAAAATCACCCAACTTCAACCTCTTCACATCTGGAGTATCTCGATGGGGGAATATATTATGGATTGAATTAATTCAGATTTTAGCCGCCTCAAGTACCCCCTTCCCAATGAATTTTGGATAGAAATGTAACCACAACTCCGATTCTAGGATAGAAATAATTTTACAACCCACTTTGCATCTATCTGCATAAAATTCCTGATGAGAGAAAAGTTCTCACTGAACATTTCTCTAGCTGTTTCAGCCAGAACTATCATCATCTTAGATTCTATTGCTAGTGGATCATTTACAACCTTATCATCCCTTTATTTTATAAAAAAAATTGATCATGGTGGAATATCTCTATAATTTCGAATTCAAACATTAAAACACATATCAAAACATCAACACAAATTACAAGAGGGATTCATGAAAAATCTATAACAAGTCATTCCCCCTTTCCATCCACATATTAAAAACTGACACCTATCACTACCCTTAACACTTATATTACTTGGTCATGATTAGTAAGGGTAAACACATTTTCATTTTTCTATTTTTCATTAGACACCCAATTGTTCACATTTTGAATCATTTTAAAACATTTAATTCCATATGAGGAATCATATTCATTTCAATTTAAAAAACAAGGGAAACAAATTTAATTTCCATATCTTACCCAAAACATAATATTCCATGATTTCCTAAAAATGATGTGTGCCACCGTAATTCATGAGTGAATATAATTACGCATTCATACTCAGCTCACAAGCCATACCCACACATGGGTAAAATTTCATACAATCTTCAAAACAATAATCACATCACACAACAAGTGCATCACTCAAGGTAAAATAACATCCAATAATAACAGCAAAGAATAATAACTTTAATCCCAAACTGGGTACTTGATTTTTCACTCATTCATGGGTTAGATACTCTAATGAAGGGGCTCATGTGGAATGCCAGAATCTTCCTAATATCATCTATACTATTCCCAAATTGGAAGAAAAAATAAAATAAAATAAATAAAATGAACCTACTTTGATGACAATTGGTAACATCATAACCTGATTTCTATATATTGGTTTCCCAATCCAGTCGATAATATAACCTCATGTGTTCCTCCCTATATGTTATAGGTTGTGGCCAAGAAGTGAGGGTCTAACATAGATACCATAGGTAGACTATACCCTCTAGATTAAAGAAACACAACAGTGGAAATAAATAATAATAACTAAATTGTATAAGCAATAACCATAATTATAAAATATCCAAAACAAAATAGTATCACATGATGAACCAAAAAATTAAAAAAATATCCATAACTAAATAGTACATATGTAATTACGAATAAGTGTGAAGTGTCATTATAAAATCCCAAAATAAAGAAACTAAAAACTCCCATTAGATTGTCCCAAAAAAAAGTATATCTCCCTCATCCATGCTCCATTCATAATCATCCACCTAACATAGGGATCTTTCCCTTATACAATCCTCCAAACATGAATTCTATTCCATTGCCGTTTAGAAAGCCTGAGTAGGTTATTGGTAATACTAAGAAGGTGTCCACTAATAAGTTCTAAAAAAATATTGTATAAATAAAAGAGTAAGAAGTTATATAAAGAATAAAATAATAATCATATATTAAAAAATTATCTCATTTCATTATTATTTAATTGACCACATAAACTCCTAGGCTCATGATGACACCCATTCTATGAATACATAATTCAGCCCATGCGAGTGTCTGAACAATCCCTAAGGGATATCTCATTTCACAATACCATGGTGAATATTTATCGTTTCATTTCATTTAATATCATTTTCAATTTTAAGCATAGTCAAATTTTAATCTCATGGGTGTAAAACAATGTGTATAACACCCCATGGGAATTTTGGCCCTCTATCCCTGCTCCACACCAAAATGTCACATAGATATTTGGTGCCTCAATCTCGATCTCACACTCAATGTAACATGGGTATTTTGATCCTCTGTCCCTATCCCATAGTCCCAAACATATGTCACAAATGTCAAAATATCACACAATTTACAATTTATATATACATAAATGTTATTCATCATTAACCTTATTATCAAACATTCTCATAGAAAATTACCTATTTTCTTTATCACATATACAATAATTTTTTATTTTATTCACATGGAATTATATGATAATTAAACCCTTTTTCAACATTTAATAAAATAACCTGCTAACACTTTATGGTTATTCCAACTATTCCTTTTATTTCCATTATCAGTTAAATATATATCTCAACAATTAACCAACTACAAAATATAATTTAATTGACTAATTCCAAAATCCTAATATACCATCAATTCCATTATCACATTATTCCATTAATAAATTAACTAATTAATCTATCCAAACAAACCAATCTCAATAAGACCAAAGTCAACCCCATTCAATATATTATAGGAATTAAATTAATCAATTCAATCAATCCTTATATTAAATAATTAATTAATCAATTCGATACATGATTCAATTACCAAACATGAAAATTGAAAATTAAAAATACATAAATATAATTGGAATTTAGGACTCTGGGAATTTATTTAGTCTACCTATATGAACACCATTAATTTATGCTCTCTAGTAGAAATGCTCAAATTGAAGTGAAATAACCAAGATCATGGTGAAAAATGATATCTTGATTCAAAACATAGATCCAGGATCAAACATACTTAAATTTATCTTATCGTAGATATAAAAATTTTATAATGGGTAACAAAACACTCATATTCTTATAGGAAGAGAGACAAGAGAGAGAGGAAACCACATCGAAAGAAAATACATACCGAGAGAGGTGTACATTCATCAATCATATATTCAATGCGACAATAACTAAGGTTGTAACACATTTTAACTAATACAAGAGACTATGAAACTAATAATAATGAGTTTAGGTCTTAGTGGAGTGACTAGGGATTAATATTTTGCTGTTTGGTATTTTATATTAATTTTTAGTGGATTAATTATCAGCGTGCCAAGCATCCTAAATGGGACAAACAATTTTCCCCAGTTGTGTGCCTAATTATATGTCACGACCCATCCCCTGGGGCCTGCATAGTGACTACCCCAAGTCCACCTTCCATAGACCAGGGGCAGGTAACTAGCGCCAAAGGTGTAAGTCTATAAAATTGAGAAGGCATTGACTTTATAAATCATAAACACGCACAACCAGAGTAAAAGATGAAGAAAACACTGTTTAAAAGATTTATAACAAGTGTACCGAATGTAATGGGGGCCAGAATACATGCCCAACTATAATGTACAAATACAACTTAAAGCAAGTACAACTATAAAAGGAACAAACAACTGGAAGGTGAAAGCAACATTTGGATCATCCTCTGAGGTTCCTACCTGAAGGGTAGGTACATATGTCCTCATCACTCCATGTCTTTCATACTCCACCATGTACCGAAATGTCGTAAGGTCCTCCTCTATGTACCATCCTGTCCTGGAACACTCGGCGTCCATCAGTGACGTCCGTTATCTTCATCCAACACAACGAGGTGTGGGCATAACCCATGAATGGGTGAGTATAATGATACTCGGTAGGGACCCCGAGACCCTCAAGGTCTCACAAGATCTAACAAGGATAAGCCACAAAGTATGATTTCAATGGAAAAACTTTACTTAGGTATATTCTCATACATATAGATAGGTTATCAAGTAAAACCTCTCAATCATGAGGAAAAGAAAATGGTCATTGAATTAGCTCAAACTAGGATTTTCATTAACGAAATCATGGTTGCTGTAGAACTCCTCCTCTATCAAGTAAAGTGGCCTTGTCAGCACTCCAAGGTGCTACTCAGTAACCTTGGACTGTTGAGGTACTCCTCTTATTGAGTACCATATGTCTTCTAACAAACTAGGCACTTCGTCCGCTATGGGTCTACCACAAAACTAGGCACTCCCCCTAATAGACAATAGAGGTACTCCACCTTTTGAGTACCGTGGGTCTACTTCCAACTACCAGGAACTTCGTCCGCTATGGGTCTGCCGCCAAACCAGGCACTACATCAACTAGGCTAGTCGAATCACTCAGGGTCGAATTGGTCAAGCAGTAGTTAGGTCTAGAACTACTAGGTCTCCGTACTCCGTATGGTCGTCTCTAGGAGGTTCCGCTCCACGAGCTACTGGTCGATACACCAATTCTCACAAGGTCTCATGTGGAAGCATCTCAAAGGACTACCACATCATAGGGGTTTCAACGTAATAGACGGTGTTTCAATCAAACAACTGGTCTATGATTTATTAGCATTTTAGTCCTGGGGGCCTCGTTGGATTCGTGTTCGAACCTACATGACTGTGACTCAACTATACCCCGAACTCTAGAGGGGTATACTCAAAGGGACGTCTATGCTCCAAGAATACCGGTGCCACCGATAGTTCATCAAACAAATGTCTGGGGTGAAAGATATGGCCCAAGATGATAATTGTTCAGTATTGGGCTCGGGTCCTATCTGACCCGGTCGGACCGACTCGGCCCAACCCCATATGGGCCGACCCGGTCTGGGTTTACCTGGTCAGACTTGCTGCGTCTATCCCGGCCCATTGGGCGGGTCAACCCGCTATGTTTTGACCTGGTTCGTTGGGCCTGACCTAGCAGACTGTGAGAGCAGTTCAACCCGGCAGTCACCACGTAGGTGACTCGGTGACTCGGCCCGGGAGACCAGGCTAGTTCAGCCCACGACACCACAGGGGATGCCGCGGGTCGGCTCAGGTGGCTGGTGGCCGAGAGGCCAGCGGGCAAGCTGCACGGGGCATGGGCAGGCCGAATGGACACCGGGTAGGCCATGGGTGCATTGGGCAGGGCGCGGGGGCACCGCGCAGGTTGCGTGGCTACTGGGTAGGGTGGCGAGATGCCGGGTAGGGCACCGGGTAGTGGCGCGGGGGCACTGGGCTGCACGAGGGGGCCATTGGTAGCGCAACCTTTGATATTTGTCTTCATCAATGTCACGCGTGTACCACCTCCATCGTCATCAATCAAGAACAAGAAAAGGGGGAGAGGGTCGGGCCATGGTTGTGTGGCCTGAACCCTCCTTGTTATGGCGATAACATTTGGAAACGAAGTTCTCAACAAACAATGATGAATCGAGGTTTAATCTCAAGCATAAATCAACTCCGAAAAAATCCTCCTACGTCGCTTGTCATTCGTCGTTGAAGAAGTCACAAATAGTGGGTGTAGTTCCATTGACGTTGGAAAAGAAAAAGCCGAGGATGATGTTGGCGTTTTTCGTGGATGACGCTTCCCTTTCCTTGTTCCGGTAGAAGAAGGAAGAAGAGGTCCGAGGAAGAAGTCAAAGATGAAATATGGCATTATTCATGTTCTTTGTTTGGATAATTTTAATCCTCCCAAGCTCTCAAGTCCCACCGATGGAGAATGCCAACGGATAATAATAGGATTTCTTATTATTTTATTGTTGGCTCAAAAAATTAAAAAGGATAAAGAAACTCACTTTAATAAATTCACACCCGTCGGCGAAATTAATTGGTACGCGCGTGAGCATAATTAATTGCCACGCGCCTTGGCATAATTAATTGAAACACACGTTGGCACAATTAATTGGCACGCGGGTTGGCATAATTAATTTTTCATTGCAGGTCCAAGGCTCTCCCTCATTAATGAGAGAGAGTAGAGAGGTTTCATCCTCCACCATAAATAGGGGTCGGGTGGTCCCCACCCATATCATTTAGTTGAGAGGTTATGCTCGGGTGGTCCCCATATGGTAACCTATTGTGGGAGGCTTGGGTGTGGTTGTCCCACCCCCAACATTCAATGGGAGGTTCCAACTAACGACACACACAACACATGGCAGCCTAAAAATAAAATAATGTGTTGTACTTTATTTTATTAATTTTTTCTTTAATAAAAATCCAAAAACTATATTCCAAAATCGTCAGAACGCAACTGCGGTGAAGGTCTCACTAAGAAATTACTGACACTGCAAGTTCAATGGTGCCATTTGATATCAATTCCGAGCACCGATTAAAAAGTTATAAAAACCCGCTTGTACGTTTATTGAATGTACCTGAAAAAAACTTCAAAAATAGATTCTGGGCACACCGGGCCTCGGAATCAAGCGCCGTCAAAAACTGCGGACTTGTAAAATTCCCATATATTATTTTAAAAAAATCCATGGGAATTCTGGGTCATTACATCATACACCTCCTCCCAATTGTCTCATGATTAATAATATGAGGGTGAACAGCTTGAAAAATTGTGTTCCAACCATGACAATACCCTCTACTTGGGTTTGCATAGTTTTTTGGAATGAGTGGATAATTTGGGAAAACCATGTAGCAAAAAATGCACAACCCATATTAGTTCCAATACTCTCTAATTTCTCTACAAACATGATAAAGAAAAACACAACCAAGAGAAGAAAAAACAAGGTTAATATAGTCCCTATAACCAATATTGACTCTTCACTAGAAAATGTTTGGATCTTACATTGAGATATAATGTGGCTCAAACCATCATATTTTGATCTATAATAGGGATCAAACTATCATATATTGAGGTATAATGGGGATCAGACAATTTTATCTAGAGATATAATAGGATAAACCCATAATGAACAATTTATAATTACCATAATATAACTATAAACTGTGAAAAAAATCCATTAATTCCACATACAATACAATTTCATATTTCAAAATATAATTTTTTTTAAAAATCACTTTTAAAATCCATAAATATAGCACATAATAAAGGAACCATTTTCCTTGAAAAATATGGAATAATATAATGGATACATTAAATAATTTAAGCTTCATGATGGAGGAAAAATATTCTCATGCCATATATGTTTAAAAACATTCTTTTATTCTTTTGTAAATATAAACAAAAGAGGAATTTTAAAAGAGGATTTTTAAAAAGAATGTCCCATACCATACATTATAATAATCATGTAAATTATTTATATTTATGAAAAGATGAAATCAATAAATTTCTATTTAAGAAACTTTTTCAAGTTCATTATTAATTTTATATCACTTATTACCTTGTTAATTTCTAAATCATTTAAATTCACAACATGTGTTTTGATAATATTAGATACTTATTTACAAAATGACTATGGTTGGATGAATACATTCATTGAGGTCCACATTCTAAAATTATTATAATAATATTTATTTAGTTATTTCACATTTATGCATTAATAAATTTTTTAATTTCATCCATCATATAGGGTTATGAAAAATGGACTATATTACAATCGTGAAAACGGTAGGTTGTACGCACGCATGAGTAATGTTTTAATTTTTCAATGATCCTTACAAAAATATTCGAAATATTAATTTTTCTTTAAATAATGATAATAATTTCATGATTATAATATTTATTCTTAAAATATACTTATATTTTTTATCAATGTGATATTGGGATAAAAAATTAATCACATCACTTTGTGGATGTGATAGTCCACACATACCCAAAAATTATGATATAATTTTCGTTTAAATGAAAAGGTAAAAAATAAATGTTATATTATATTTTTTAATGATAAATATGTCATTAATATAATATAAAAAAATTAATTCCATTATTAAAACTAGTCTTTAGATACAATGATGGAAAATGAATTACATCGGTTCACAAAGAGATAGTCCACATTATACATGAATAATGAATTACTTCACCATTTGATGAAAGTGGAGATGTATATATTTCATGAAATTTTAAAAAGATCTCATTAGATAGATAATAATTTAGATACTAATTTATCATGGATGAAAAAGTTTTGAGGGATTTAGAAGAATAAAGAAAATAATATTTATCGATTAAAAATGATACATCTTCTTTAGAGAATCTCCTTTTCTAAACACCTTCAGACCACTTAAATTGATTTTATATATAAAATATTACATATAGAATATGTGAATGGAATATTTTATGGTAATTTTAAGATATTTATGAAAATATCATTCTGATGTTCAATGAAATGAGAAGAAGCAATGAGCTTTTATAAGAGAGGGGAGAGGAACTACTAGAACTTCAGAAAATAATAAATTAATATAAAATAATATATAAAACAAAATGGTTAAAAAATTATTAATATCAAATTTTAGAATTAGTATGTATCTAAATAACCTAGTAGTATAAAAAATTAGTTTCTTTTTTACTATATTTCTAGCCTTATTTATTGGTTTTAACACTTATTTAACTACTTTTTATCTTACCATTATAACATGATTTTTTACTCTTGGGGGTTAATATTGTTACTATAAAATGAAAAATGTAACATAAACGGACTATATCTGATATGTTAAACATTTTATTAATCATTTCGACAAAACTAATATTTCTATTTATTTTATATCATTTATGAAAATATTATTTATTATAAAATACCTATAATCTCATTTTTTAGAACTCTTCAATACTTTGAAATTAATAATTTTTTTATAATACTTATAATTTGATTTCTTATTATATATATAACATGTAAAGATAATATAAAAAACTGTTTTATCACATTATTTATCTCAAATTATATTTATTTTAATATTTTTAATATCATTTTTTTGCATCAATTAATTAATTATTGCATCAATGTTGTGCATTCATTTTGGGTAATTATATTTTTAATTAAATTTAAGAATAAATAAAGAAGATAAATATAATTCTTTTATCCTTTAAAATACAATTTTTAGTTTATTATTTTTTCTAGGTAACACCATATACAAATTTTACACTTCTTAAAAACATGAGTGTAGCATGTGTGAATTTTCATTAAATTAAATAATATATAGGTAATAATCTTATTTAAGTGGATTCAAAATGTCATAAATTCAACATTGGGATACATATAGTTAATATAAAATCTCAAATAAGATTTAGGTAATTTTTTGGGACATTTAATAGTTTTTTATCATTTTATTTTTAACCTTCATGACCCAATTTACCCTTTATTGTCATAATAAAAATTAATAAGGTTACTATTAAACATTTCTAGAAATAAATGGGAAATATTTATTAAATTTGGACCTAATAACTCCAAATGTATAATAAATTTTTATAGATTTAAATTATATTATTTTCATAATTTAATATAAAATTAAACTACAAAAATGCAACAAAAACTGTTTTTTCTAAATAACGCGCTTTTAAAATATAAAATGTTTTTATACCAAATTAAGTGAACAAATAAATTTTAAAAAACGTAATTGGATTTTAATAATTTAAAATTAACTAATTAAAATTAAAAAATCTTCCAAATCATAATTTGACTATGTAAATATTTTAAAAGAAAATACAATTTTTAAATAAAATAAGATTTTATCACTGTTTCTTGAAAAATTTATATTTTTAGAAAATTATCAAAATTAAATTTTAAGATAATATTGAAAAAATTAATTGAAAAAATTAAATTAATTTTTTGAAATTAATTTTTTAAAACCATTATAATCAAATTATAATATTCACTTACAAAATTAATGAAAAATCCATTTATTTTTTTTGAAAAATAAATTGATTTTACTAAAAATTATGCAATTATTTTCCTAGAACATACTGATTAATTTGTATTGAGATGGTACTATATTTTTTTTATAAATTAATTATTCCTATTCATACCCTCCAAATTAACCTCTAGGTAATAACATTCACATTTAAACAATAATATATAGTTGTTCATTTAAGCTCAATGTGGCATATCTTGTACGATCTCAAGTGTTGTGAATCATATAAAAATACTGATATGTTACATTCTCCTCCAATATTGTTAATTTATTCCTTATAATGTTGAATATGATATTTATATCTTGGGTTTAACTTTTTAAAATACATATTTTGAAAACCCACATTATAAAAAGCATCAATAAATCATCTTTCTAAAAAGAGAAATATTTAATTACAAACATCAATAGAGATAAAAAAACTAATTTTCCATATATGATAATTTGAATAAGGAATAGAAAATATAATTTCCATATACTGATATAGAGTGATATAGAATATGGTTATGATAAAGTTAACTATAAAAAAATTGTAAATTTGTGAATTTTTAAAGGCCATTGATTTCTTAGTAAGAAATTTATACGAATAAAATGCTTATATAAAAAATATTTATTAAGGGTGAGTAATTATTTTACTATTAATACCAATAAAATATGGAATTATACTTGAAAATTTTAATTTTATCCTTTAATAAATTCCTTAAAAATATTATATTTTTTCCAAATGACCAGGTTTTTAAATGAGTTTTTCATTCCTAAAGAATAATACTCAACTTATAAGGATCAAAAAGATTAAAAAAATAATTAAAATATATTCCTAATATCATTAGGAACTTACAAAAAAATGTTTATCATAAGTGATGAAAATTTTAGAAAATAATAAATCATTATATTATGAAACATTAATTTAATATTAGGAATTGAAAAGTAATACCCAAAGTACAACATAGATCCTTAAAGAAATTAATATCCTTATAATTCTTCAAAATTTTTTTGACTAAAATTGGAATCCAAAAATTAGAATCATTTGATCAGATAATCATTCGAGATAAATTTAACATTTATCTACAAAAATAACATAAAAAACTCTTAATGTTTCATATCGAAAATATAATTTCCCAAATAATAAATCACTATGATATTATAACCCTTTCCATAAATCACTATAAATACTTAATAAAATAATATATTATTACAAAATATAATTCAACCTTTATTCCTAAAAAAAAATCACATATTATTTTATTTACATTATTTTTATATGGTCTCTAAAATATTGAACATATTTTACAATAACATTCATCACCAAATCATTTTCAATCCCATGGTTATATATTCGATAAAACATATTATCCCAAAATGAACATAACAATTATCCATTAGAAATTAAATATAAAAGAAATTTCATACTAACCAAGAAATTTAGTTTTCCAGTGCTAGGCGATGCACCCTTGTCACCCTTCAATTGATAGTTTAATCCCCATAGCCCTATCGAATACTAATGGTAGTAATCCATAAAGTGGGTTGATGTTATTCAAAAAAAATATTAATATAAATCTCATAAAATTCATAAAACATGAGAAACATCTAAAAAAACAACCTTAATATATTCAACATTAATGAAATTTTTTAAACTCAATTGTTATCTCATAACTATTATTCTGCATCAAAAAATGAAATACCTCATAATTAATTCCATATATAAAAGGCCTTAAGGTCCTTAAATTATTCTAATAATTGTATAAATATGTTCACCAAAACTAATGGAATGGTACCTGAAAAAACATTTTGTATAAAACCTATTATAAACCTAAGTGTTGTATTACCAAAATTTTTTTCACAAAATTTTAATAATTATCGTAGTAATACACCACATAAAACATAAAATGGTGTTTCTAATACTTTGTAAAAAGAAACATAAAATTCTAAACAATTTATGGTATCCATAACACTTAAGACAAACTCACATAAAAAAATCATAACGTGAAATGTTTTTCAAACCCTTTTTCAATAGAATATGTAAGGACCGAACCTTAATCATTACATATTCTATTGTTTTTGAACTAGAATTTACTTTATTAAAATTATTAGGATATTTTTAGATTATAATTTTTTATAATGACAAAAAAATATTATAACATAAACCCACAAATTAAAAGTGGATATTTATACTCAGTATATTGAGTTATATTGGGATAAACCCATAATATATTGAATTTTATTGGGATAAACCCATAATAAAAAATATTTAATGTTAATATCATGAATAAAACCCTTTGAAAACTTATTTAATTCCATTAAAAATACACTTTGAAATATTAAAATACCTTTTGTCAGAAAAATAACTTTTAAAATCCATAAATATTAAACATAATAAATAAACCATTTTATTTTTTAAAAATATTAAATATAAAAAAGGAAAAATTAAGTAATTTAAGTGTTAGTAATTTTAGGAAATCTACTAATTATATATAAGTTAAGAAAGCATTCCTTCAAAGTTTTGTAAAAATATTTGAAAGAGGAAGTTTGAAAGAGATATTCTAAAATAATGTCCCTTACATTAAAACGAAATTGTCATGTACATTATTTATCTTACTAAATAATTAACTTAGGTTAATTATTTAATTCCTTACTAAAAATTTTCATGTTATTTATTCCTTTTATATCACTTATTACCAGGTGAATTACTTAATTATTTAAATTCACATTATGTTTTTCGATGATATTTGATACCGAAGTCCAAAATGAATTCGGTAAGTTTATTATGGTCCAAGAAGTAATGATTACATAATCTATAGAATAATATACTTGTAATATTTATAAATTATATACATCAATTATTATTTTCATCTCAATTATTACATATGGTTCAGAAAAATGAACTACGTTACAATCATGGAGATGATAGGACATACATATAAACACGTATTGTTTCTATTTTTAAATGATTATTATAGATAGAAGGTAAGTGTGATTTTATAATTAAATAATGATAATAATATCATAAATATAATATTAATTCTTTAAACCTAATTATACATATAATCCATGTGACATGGTGATGAAAAATAAATCACATTGCTTTGTGGAGGTGGTAGTCCACATGTACATAAAAACAACATTATAATTTAAATATTCATTGAAATTTAAGAATGTAAATGATATATTATATTTTAGAAAAGATAAATATTTCATGAATAAAAAATATAACCATTAATTCCATCATTGTTACTAGTCTTGAGTGACGGTGATGGAAAATTTATTACATCGGTTCACGAGGTGGATGTCTGATGTACACATGAATAATGAATTCCATTACAATTTGATGTAATTGGAGATTAATATAGGTAAATAGACAAAAAATATTATATAAGTATATTTATGATACATTATTTATTATTTCATCATTTTTAATGATTTTTTAAGGATATCGAAGAATAATATTTTTTGTAACACTCTATTAAAAATGATAAATCATCTTCGAAAAATCTCATTTTCTTACCAAATAGATAAAACTATGGTCGATGTTATAACTATAATAATAAAACTAGAATGTGGGTAATTATTTTATGAAGGTATTTTGTCATGTTATTTCTAAACCAAAATGGTTTGAAAGTTTGAATAAAATAGAATAAGAGGTTCGCTATTATAAGAGTGGGGTGGTGTACTCTTGTAACTTCTCAAAATAATAAATTTATATAAAAAAATATTTAATAAAATAATTAAAAATTATTAAATTATAATATAATTTTGTTATCAGACTGAATATACTCATAAAATTTAAATTAGATATGTTTAGTCTGTATTTATACCCTTATATTTTTATTTTCATTTAACCGTTATTTAACCCCTTTAACTCTTTCCATGACATAATGGATTTTTACACGTAAGGGTTAGTAATGTAACTATAAATTAAAAAAACTAATAAATGGAATATGTACGGTATTATAAACCCTAAAAAAATATATTGGCCTAATATAATATTTTTTGTAATTTTATGTCATTTAATAAAATATTATTACCTTTAAAATATCCACAATGTTAATTTGTTGAACAATTTATTAATTTGAATTTAATAATATCAATATAACACATATAATTCGAAATAATTGTCTTATATATACCTAAAAATTTCATGTCTATCTTTAAAATTCATTTTCATTTTATTTATTTAAAATTATATTTATTTTAATGTTTTTAATATCATTTATTTGTATTTCCCATTAATTAAATAATTACTTCATCAACATTGTGCAAGCATATAACGTTATTATTTATTTGATAAAAATTAAAAATCAATTAAAATGATGAATAAAAATATTTTATATTTGAAAATACTATTTATTGAAAGACATAACCTCTATATATCACCATATTAAAAATGTAACACTTATTAAAACCCAGAGTGTGATATTTTTGAGTTCCCTTTAAAAAAATTATATAAAGGTCACAATCTTATAAAAGTGGACCCAAAACGTCATAATTTTGACTATTGTATAAATATTGTCGAGAAAAATTCAAAAAATAATATTTAGTTATTTTTTGGGCTATCTAATAGTTCTATTCATTTTATTTTATCCAAAATTAACTGATTTACCATTTGCTGTGGTAAAAATATTACAAAGATTAAAATTCATAGTGTCCAAAAATAAAATGGACCTATTTAATTTCTTTCAAAAAATTAAAAAAATAATTAACCATTCTATAAAATTTGAACCACATAACATTTAGAAATTAATTTAAAATGCTTCCAAAAAATGCAACTAAATGCAGTTTTTCATCAAAACTTATTTTTAAAATATAATTTTTTATTACATAATTTAAGTGTAAATCCATTTTAAAAAGATTAAAATAAAATACTAGTTTCAATTTAACTAATTATTTTTTACTATTCCAATAAATATCAATATTTTAATAAAATTCTAAAAATAGTTTTTTTTGAAATATTTACATGACTAATTAAGAAATGAAATTCATTTTTTAACTCATTTTCTAAAATTTACAGAAATTAATTATAATATTCACTCCTAAAAATAAATAAATCCAATTTTTGAATAAAACATATATTTTTAGGAAAATAAAATGAAATTACTATAAAATTTATTATCATATTTAAGAACATACCAATAAATTAATATTGTGTTGTTACTTTATTTTAATATCCTGAATTTGTTACTCTTTGTAAGAATCTGTTTTTCACTTAGGTAATGGTCCATTAATTTTTGGTCTAAATCTTTTATTTGGACCTAATATAGATAGCTAATGAGTTAGAAAATGTTTTGAGGGTGTTTGGGGCTTGTTTGGAGCTCAGAACTCATCTTTTAAGGAGAATAGACCAAGTTGCATGGTTTGCGCTCATTTAGCGTGTGGTTTGACAAAAAATATGGACTGTATTTTTTTGGATAGTGGCACCTCACACGGTTGGTGCACAACCCTGCATCCAAATTGTGTAAAATCCCCCTTTTCTTAGGTTCGAGGAGAACCATATTTCTTGGTTTCCACACGGTTTGACAAACCATGTAGGCAAACCGTGCACAGGCTAAAAACCTATGTAAAATGACAAAATTCCCTTAATGATAGATGAATCCTCTTCCTTCCTCCTGATTCGATAACCAATGATACTTTCCACCATTTTCTTTCTTTTGGGGTCTTTTTAATGCCTAATCAATGGGTTCAAGATATATCTTTCATCCAAAATCTGATCAAGATTTCATTTGTCATGTTGGATGTGCAATGGTAACTACTCAAGTTCCTTTTAGCCATTCTTCTTCTCTTTCTCTGTTGACCTAGTTATATATATGTGAGCATTTTTCACCTTTTCATAGATCTACTCTGATCAAATGAAAATCAAGGGCCAATACAAGAGGAGAAGGATCGTACAACCCTAATGTGGGTGGTATATAACTCATCCATAAAGTTCTTTGTTTTTGGAATGTTCATGTGGGGCCCACCATTTTTATTGGAAAAAATTTATCAAATTAACATTCCACGATTATAATCATTAGAATTGTATGGTTTTTCTCTTTCCAAATATGTGATTTGTAGTTGGTGGTTTCATCCACAACTCAATCCACCTCATGTCAAATGTTATGCCTTAATTGGGTTTTTAGTGTTTTAACACATTGGAGCCACCATTCGGGTGTGCCTTTTCATGAAAATTCTAAAGGAGAGACTTCTTATAATATATGGCTTGTTTTTATGATAATATCATAATTTCATGTACAATGTATGATCACCACTTGACCCACCTAAGGTAAGTTCTTCCAAATGGTTATTAAAAGTGAAAAGTGAAATGTAAAATGGAAAGTATACTAAGAATATAACATGACCTTATTTAATTAAATTTAATAAATGTTACATGCTTATAGAACCCCCTTCCAAGTTAATGGAAGGTAGCAGAGTGAACCTCAATAACTAAAGATGGTGTGACGACTAACTAAGACTTGATTAAATGGTTATAATTCTACTTTTCCTATCCACACTAATGGATAAGAGGCTAGAACCAATGGTTTAAAATCTACTAACTTATCCACTCTAATGGAAGACAAGACATGAACCAAATGAATTATTGCATGATTAAAATATCCAATATGAATGTACTGACTAATGCTAACCTTGGATTCTGAGAGGATAATACCCTAGGTCTCAAGAACCCCATTCCAATTCAAGGAAATAGTTTTCTTATGTTGATACACACCTAGACTTTAGTTCATGTCAATTACATGGATTTCTAGTATACTACCATTGGGTGTCTTTATTTATTACATGATACCTCATATACACTCTTTGCATCAAGCATTGAATAGTAGATTCCAAGGTGAAATCCCATTGGGCACATGTATTTTCTTAGCCCCGTTTTACCTTGGCCGATCACCTTGGACACTGTAGGAAGCTTATTGTGGGATGAATTGGATTACAATCCTTGGATTACACTCTTACCCCTTATCTACACTCATATACTACTGAGTTAGCTTTCTAGGTGATAACATTACCTTGTTTTTAACACTGGAACTCCCTCACTGGATATCATGGTTTGGTTTCCTAGTTTCGTCTTGGGACCATAACAACTTATAATATCATGTGGGGATATTATTTTTGGCTATTCCTCATGTTACATATTAACAATAAATGGTAATTGATTAATTATTTAACTGGTTACATGTTCAGACACCAACCGAGTGATGAAGCAGGTACTTGGTTATTTAGTTATATTTTACTTCTTACATCACTTTATATATTCATGCTTTCACACTAATATATTACATTACACTGACTGGATGTTATATAAGCCATTGGTGGTGGCCCAATGAGATTTATCTCACACCCTCTCCAAGTGTCATTTGGTTCTCGGAGTAGATTACATGGTTGCAGGTATTGACAAAGGGAAGCATGTAGCTTCCAATACTTGATTGTGTGCTGATAGGATAGAGCTTGATAGCAGATGATCGAGTAGGATGTTGGGATGATTAGAGTTGAAATTTTTTTCTTTTAAATTATGGAACACGTCTTGTTTTTTGTCTTGTATCCACGCTGTCTAGTTTTCTAGTGACATGACATTACATCATTACTGTTCCTACTGATATAGTTATTGTTATTCTTGTTTATCTATTGCATCAACTTTCTTCCTCTATTTGTTCACATTTATTTTATTGTATACTATTCATTTATAACTCTTTTACTGTGATAAACTCTTTTAATGAGGGAATACTCTTTCCATAGACACACCCTAGGCCCTCGCTACTAGTAGGCATCTTCTGGCATTCGGGAGGATGGTCTTGAGGCCATGTGGCCCACCGGGTTCGGGGCACCGTTAAGTGGAATTTGGGTTAGGGTCATCAAAAATATGTATCATAGGTGTTTTTGTTTTCTTTATTAACTATTTTTAGACAATATATTGGAGAATAGGAACTCTTGGGACTTGTTCCCAAGTCGTGCTTGGGCATCAAACACCTATGTTTGGGTTAAAAGCCACATTACCCATAATGAAAATGTTGTTCTATTATTCCTATTATAGTTGATATTATTTCACTATTAGATGACTAACATTATGTGTGGGGTTGTTCATTATTACACATAGGTAATTTATTTCATCCTTGTCCCGATGATATGAGGGAAAAGAGTACTTCTACATGAATCATTATAGGTACCTATAATTCACATGTTATGTATATTTTCATTCCATGTAGGTGAATTTCACAAATTTTTGTTGCGTAATATGCATGTGATTTTTGAGTGATGTTGTGATAGTTTCTTTAATTTATTTTAATTTGGATTTGATTGAGTGATTTCATATCTCAAATCACAAAGAGTATGGTCCGTCATGGTTTGGAATGAGTAATCTACCGAGTCAAGACATTATGCTATATGTAAATGGGTTCCATTTTTGGTGAAAGGTGTATAAAAATCGATTCATAAAAAATTAATATAATTTATAAATGAATCCAGAAGTCAAAAATTAAATAGTTTTCACATCCTTATACCACCTTATATTTTTTATGAATGGTAATGTTGGGAACCTGGAAATTAATTTCAAGTAACACGAGACATATACTTGAGCACATACTGATACATAGCCATCTATGAAGGTAGTTTGAGTTATATTCATTGGGTAGTGAGTATTATTACATCCATATTCCATTAATGATGTTATCTCCACACTTCTATGATTTTTCTAAGGTATGTACTTGGAATTTATAGACCAATACTACCATGACGTCCTCGTGTTGTTCTCCAAGAGAGTAGTGACAACTATGCTCCAAACATGGTGGGCCCTTAGCCACCAGTATTACTTCTAGGAGTGCCACATGAGGCACCACCTACTGTACCTAATCTGAGCACTGATTCTCTTGTTCATGATACTTTCCTTTTTTTGATTTAGTCCATGCATGGTGCTCCATGTGTTTCACCTATGATGGATGATCTAACCCAGGAGTTTCAATAGCATCATTTTTTACATAGAAAAATGCATCCCAAATTTTTTTCAAATGCTCTCACAAATAATCCTAAAGTGTATCTCATTCCACAAGCTTCGATAGGACTAGTCATAGATCCAAAACAGATATACTAATCATAAGTTATGGTTGTTCAAAGTAGGGCTGCTAGAAATGGCCATATAGTACGGTTTTGGGGCAATGTACGGATTTGCGAATAAAAAGAAAATATTACTCGTAGAAAGGGAATATTGCACGTAGAAATGGTGTCCTGCACAGAAAAATGGAATCCTGTGCGAAAAAAATAAAAATTGCATGCACAAACAGAATATTGCATGAAATAAAAGAATTTTTCAAGCAACCCTGTGCACAAACCTATTCTATGCCAAATGTGCGTCAAACACCCTTTCCGTGTGCGCCCACTGCATGTTGTTCATAAAACCAATAGCGTATGTGGACTTTTCCATGCCCACCTTGGGTGGAAAAGCACTCGAAGACATGGAATTTTATGTGCACCGCCTTGCACGGAAAACCACTGGCACATGTATAATTTTACACGCACCTCCCCCCTAGTTTCCGCCTACAAATAAAAGTTCACCCCCTTCTTCCCAGGAGACCCCCAGAGATTGGCTGCCAATCTAATGCACGTACATCCTAATTTTTTGTGCCGTAAGTAAAATCCCCTCTCTTGTGCAAAAAACATCACTTTTTCATGTAAAGGGGGGAAACCCTCCCAATTTTTCACGAAAAAAATTATTTTTGCGCGCAACGGTTCCATGATGCCCAGTTTTTCACGCACCAAATTATGCCCCTATCCAATTGTGTGCAATACTTTCCTATTGCGTGCAAATATCCAATTTCTCTTTCACAACTCCCATATGCACACATCCCCTATTGCACAAACATCTCCTATTTTCATGCACAACTCCCCTATTGCACGCATGCGTCCTGTATTGTGCGCATGCCTTCCATTTTTCACACAGAGCTCTCCTATTGCATGCACACACCATGTATTGCACGTATGCCTGCCATATTTCACCGGTACCTTCACCACCATCACTGACCCCATGTAAAATGGAGAGTCACACTGTGAACATTTCGGGGTAGGACGTTTCAATTTTCCATTGTGACCTTATGCACAACTGCCTTCCACCTATGGGATTCCATGATTTGAGATACTCCTCCGCACACAATGAAACAGCTTGAGTCTGTATAAATTTATTTCTCTGTTTCCCATGTTGTGAGTTGAGATTATCATCATCAATCCCACTAAGTACCTTGAGTCGAACCATTTCTCATCTAACTCATCCAAACCTCATCACCAGACTCCTATGCCAGGTTGAACCAGAAAGGGCCGCGCTTGCGTAATTCCCAACAACATCCATTGTTAGGCACGTTATAAATATAAGTCCTATCTACATGACATTAAACTATAGTAATCCTTATGATAAAAACATAGGATTCCTCTTGCTCCAAATAAGAGATTCCTTAGGCGCCAAGAATAAGATGCCAAGAGTCCTATATATATGACTATAAACTTTAGTATGCCCTATGTTCCAAATATAAGATTCCTCTTTCTCCAAAAAAGAGATGCCTTATGCTCCAAGCATAAGATGCCTAATTCCATGATTACAGTGGCATAATTTCAAGAGCGTTGGAATCCGTTCAAACATTCCATCACCCTGCCTCATGCTTTGTGTGTCCTTTATTTGGATCTTTATCCATTTCCATGTCTGAAGGGACCCCCTAACGGCCTGGTCTCATGCCGCATCGACTCACCTACCATCCTAGGCCAATTCCCTTGTAGACATTGGACAACACATTGAGTTTGGTCTTGGGTTTCAAGCACGGTCAACAGTCAACCCTCATTTGTTTGTCTCCATTTCAGGCTAACATGATATGGATGTTGTGATTAGAACACGGTCCACAGTTTTCCTTCATTGATACGCCACCCTCATCACGTTATGAATGTTGGTAATGTGATTCACACGTTCGATTCCCCATTGTTCAAACTGGTTCCAACGCCCCTGGCGTTATCCCTCTAGTGCACCATCACATAGCTATGGACCCCAATTATATACCACAACCCACCAGTGGGTTGGGATTCCCTCTTGGGCAGACACGAGGAAGACATTACGGGAAGCTTCCTTGCGTAATCCCCATCCACTATTACTGCTCCACAGTCGCACCCGAGAAAAATCCTCATGTAAGCCCCATCAACCATCGCTGCTCCATAGCGGCACATGGGCAGCTTCTATGCGTAAGCCCTATTCACCATTGCCGGTCCATAACGACACTTGAGCAGTTTCCGTGCATAAGCCCCATCCACTACTGCCGCTCCATAGCAACACCCAGGCAACAACCTTACATAAGCCACATCAACCATTGCCACTACCTTGCAGAACATGGGTAGCTTCTATGTCTAATCCCCATTCACCATTACTGCTCTATAGCGGCACTCAAGAAGCATCATCATGTAAGCCCCATCAACAATTTCCTCTCTATATCGGCATATGGGAAATTTCCTTTCATATTCCCCATTCACCATTTCTATTCCATAGGGGTACTTGGGAATCTTCCTTACAGAATCCCCATCCACTATTCCTGCTTCATAGCGACACCCGGGCGACATCCTTGTGTAAGCCCCATCCACCATTGCCGCTTCATAGTGGCACACATTCAGATTCCATGGGTATGCCCCATTCACCATGGCCAATCCATAGCGGAACTCATGAAACATCCTTGCATAAACCCCATCTACTATTTACACTCCGTAGTGGCACCCAGGTAGCTTCCATGCGTATGCCCCATTCACCATTGGCGCTCTATATCGGCTCCCAAGAAGCATCCTCACATAAGCCCCATCCACTATTGCCGCTGCATAGCAGCACATGAGAAGCTTCGATGCTTAAGCCCCATTCACCATTGCCGCTCCATATCAGCACCCAAACAACATCCTCGCGTAAGCCCCATCCACTATTGCCGCTCCATAGCGGCACCCGGGAAACTTCCTTGTGTAAGCCCCATCCACTATTGCGACTCCAAAGCATCCCCCGGGAAACTTCCTTGCATAAGCCCCATCTACTATTTCCGCTTCAAAGTGGCACCCAGGAGGCATCCTCGTGTAAGACCCATCCACCATTGCCGCTCTATAGCAGCACACGGGCAGCTTCCATGCATAAGCCCCATTCACCATTATCACTCCATAGAGGCACTTGGGCATCTTCCTTGCGTAATATCCATCCACTATTTCCGCTCCATAGCAGCACTCAAGTGACATCCTCACACAATCCCCATCCCCATTGATTCTCCATAGCGGCACATAGGCAGCTTCCATGCGTAATTCCCATTCACCATTGCCGCTCCATAGAGAAACTCAAGAAGCATCATCGCGCAAGCCCCATTCGCTATTTCTACTCCATTGCAGCACTTAGGAAACATCCATGCGTAAACCCCATTCGCCATTGCTACTCCATATCGACACCCATGAAACATCCTCAGGTAAGACCCATCCACTATTGCCGCTACATAGCAGCACCTGAGTAGCTTCCATTCGTATTCCACATTCACCATTGCCTCTCCATATCAGCACTTGGGAAACATCCTGGAATAATCTCCATCTGCTATATCCAATCCATAGAGGCACCCATAAATATTCCTTGCGGAACCCCATCCACCATTGTCGCTCCATAGATGCACTGAGGGAGCATCTTCGCATAAGTCCCATCCTCCAATACCGCTCCATAGGAGCACCCAGGAAACATCCACAAGTAATCCCCATCCACTATTTCTTCTCCATAGTAGCACTCGGGCAGCCTAGAGTTAAATCCCCAAAACCCATCCTAAACTATGTGGTCTTTGATCTTTTCCACTGCAAGGTAAGTAGGAAGCCTCATTGAGGATGAACCCCAACACCTAGTTGTTTTGACCCACTTTATATCGGTTCACCAAACACCATCTTAAACTATGTGGTCTTTGATCCTTTCCAAGGTAGGGTATGTAGGAATCCTCCCCGAGGATCAAGGCCACCACCCATGGGTCACTCCAACCCCCTTCACATCGGTTCACCAACACTTTGGGGAAGGCTAGAGTGTAAGCCCCACACACCGTTAATAAAATACATGGTCATTTATCCTAGACAAGGAAAGGAACGTAATAAGCCTCCCTGAGGTTCAAGCCCAACACCCATTGGTCGCTCTGACCCCCTTAACGTCGGTTCACCAACACCTTGGGTAGCCTAGAGTGTAAGCCCGAAACACCAACCTTAACTATGATGTATTTGATCCATGCCAAGGCATGGTATGTAGGATGCCTCCCTAAGGGTGAAGACCACCACCCATTGGTCTCTTTGACCCCCTTCATGTTAGTTCACCAACATCTTGGGTAGCCTAGAGTGTAATCCCCAAACACCCTTCCTGAACTATGAGGTCTTTGGTCCTTGCCACGGTGAGGTACATAGGAATCCTCCCTGAGGTTCATGACCACCACCCATTGGTCATACTGACCCCCTTCACGTTGTTTCACCAACACCTTGGGCATCCTAGGGTGTAAGCCCCATATACTATTCCAAACTAAGAGGAATTTTTTCCTTGCCAAGGCAAATTACGTAGGAAGCATCCCCGAGGTTCAATCCCAACAACCATTGGTCGCCCTGACCCCCTTCACGTCAGTTCCCCAACACCTTTGGCAGCTTAGAACATAAGCCCCACACACCATCCTGAACAACAAGGACATTGATCATTGCTAAGGAAATGTATGTAGGAATCCTCCCTGAGGTTCAATTCCAACACCCAGTCACTCTGACCCCCTTCACGTTGGTTCGCCCCATCCTACATGACATTAAATTGTGGACCTCAATCAACGGTAATTCATTGTTCCCACCTTAATCATTAAACCATTATCAACCACATTTGGTGATAAGCGGTTGAACTCCCCAATCAACAATAATCCATTGTCAGATGAACTACACATACAATGATTCCCTGCCACGGGGGTACGTAGGAAGCCTATATGAGGTTCAATCCCAGCACCCATGTCTCATCCTGATATATCCCTCAAACCCATGTGTTTTGAGAAGATAATGACCCAATATGAAGGTTCTACTTCCTCCGGGTCCCAGCCATGCATCCATTCTCATGGGCCACCTCCTTAGGTGTCCCATTGTCTCACCGAACTATGCAGTGATTCCCTACCACATGGATATGTTGGAAGTCTCTTCGAGGCTAGAGACCAACACTACCATCACCTTAATAACGGTCCCATCTCTTTCCCCCTCAACTACATTCCACTCTCCATCATTATTCATGATTCTCACGCGGGACGCCACATACCGGTAGGATCATGTTACCCACCTCCATGCTGCTCCTAGCAGTACTCGTGCAAAAATTCATCCGTCATCCCCAACATGTCTCCAGGTCGTTTTCCATTGTGTACACCCCGATTCATCACCCCTTTGAACTACGTGGGTTTTGATCCCTATCTTCTATGTAGTTTTTGTGGGAAAACTCCATGAGGTTCAATCCCAGTCAATGAAAAACCCTAGTGTTCCCCCATTTTGGGTTGCACACTCCCTGAACCATCCACAGTTGTTTCTATATTGGCCTTCATGGTTTGACATCAGCCCTTTATGGGACACACCATCTTAGGACTGCTCTTATCGAGGGTTCTGATCCATCCACCAAGTAAACCATCCATGTGTACCCACCTAGGGATGTATCAATCTGATCCATCTATATGTAACATTCTAGTAACCCTCATTCTATCTCCATAAGACGTTAAACTCAAGGTATACCTCATGAAAAACCTGAGATGCCTGAGCAAAACATTGGAAGAGAAGACTTTAGAGTTACCGTAACTTATATACATTAAACTTGTGGCATACCCTGTGTTAAACATGTGAAGTTGAGGAAAACATCAAATACATGTCTATGGAACAAGATACCCCACAACTGAGGTGGGGTGCCTCGGGTTCAGTGCCCTTGAGATGCCCTCTTATGAGGAAGAATACATATTTCCCAATGTACACACAACCAAAGATTCCCCAACATGCCTGATGTTGTCATCTACTATGATCAAAGGTTTCCACCATTTCATAACCCCATAGAAATTCTAGACAGAAGTAGTGTAATTAACATGTGTCTAAAATGATATGGCACTGGGAATGAGATTCGTGAACTACGACTTAATCTTTATGGAAGAACCAGACATGTTGACGAGTTTCGAGGAGGACTCCATGGAATGAAGAATATACATCCCATCATCCCATTTCGAAGAAGGAGAAAACACCCCTAAATAAGGAATAGATAGTGTCTGCCTTTGGGAAGCCGGAATGCAGGGAAAGAGCTGCGTGTCCTCCATAGACAGATGTGTGTGCCTCGGTGAAAGCATTGGAAACCAGCATCCTCCTACATTTTCAAGGGATGGAGGACCTCAGGATATTAAGTCTTAGATAGAGGAAATACTATCTATCATTAAACATTTTGAAATGAATCCAAATAAGAGAGTAAATGTCACTACATTCATGCTTTGGGATGCGGCTAAGCATTGGTGGGATGTCATTACCCATGCCAGATGTCATCAGATCATGTTATGGGTTGACTTCTAGACTACCATCTATGAGTAGTTCTTTCATCAGTTGGTGAGAGATGATAGATCTAAATATTTCATGCATCTCGAGTAGGGTTCTATGTCAGTTTTGGAATATTATACATGTTTCACTAACTTACAGCACTTTGCATTGATTATAGCTAGTGATGAGATTTTATGTGCTAGACGTTTTGGGGATGGGATCTAGTACTCCATCCGAACTCAGGTGAATATATTTCACCATCTTACCATCTTTGCAGTATTTGATCAGGCACTTATCATTGAGAATAACATAAGGGATGGAGCGAGTATTGGGATTCAAGGATTAGTGTCGTGTCAGGAAAATAATTCTTCTGGTGGAAGGAAATATTCCATAGAGGGTTATCGTCAGGGTAGTGGTAGCCAGAGTATCAAGTTTGATAGCTCTATAGTGTTTCATCAGTGTTTAAAGATAGGTCATAAGAATCCCAAGTGTGATAAAGAGACTATGGAGTGTCGGGCATGTGGCCATATGGGCCATCTTCAGTGCTTTTGTATGACCCTTCCACCAGCTTCGAGTGGAAAAGGATATGCTTTAGCTCCACCTTCAAGTGAGAGTTATTTTGTGCCACTTCAGGTGGGGTGTTGGAGTATCACCGATAGGTATGGATGAGGAGGAGGTAGTGGCTATAGTAGTCCGATCCCTGATCACCAGCAGGACTAGCAGAGCAGTCATGATCGTGGAAGTCCATCTCTTGCACAAACACGTGCATCAAGTAAGTTTTAGGCCTTATAGCAGATACCCAAGGATTGGACTGTGAGACCATCTATAGTATGAAGGACTATTATAGTATCCTCTACTATTTTATCTTCATTGTTTGATACAAGTGCATTAAAATCTTTTATTTTTGTGTCTATTGTTGAAAGTCTTGGACTAGAGATATAGTATCACTACGATGTAATGACCCTCGATACACTGTTTGGAATACAGATGGAGGGAATACATGAGTACAAGGACTTCCCCTTGAGGTAGGAAGTTTCCCTTTCTTATGGAATCTCTTTGTTCTCTAGATTTCGGGCTTCAATGTCATTCTCAGGATGGAATGGATGGTTCACAATCATGCCATTCAATACTGTTATCACCGAAGGGTTTCTTTTAGTCAGTAGATGGATGTAGTAATATTTTCAAAGGTTAGTGGGATGTCAAAAATGTGAGAGCTAGACTGAAGTGTCACTGGATACATGGAGTTACATCCCAGATTTTAAATCATTTCATAGAGGATCATGGTATGCTTCAAACTGATTTAACACTAGTAGTTGACTATTTTATAGAAGTCTTTCCTGATGAATTTTTTGGATTACCTCTAGAGAGAGATGCAGTTTTACTATTGATCTTATTCTAGGAGAAACTTCATAGTCCATTGCTCCATAGAAGATGGTGCCTACTGACCTTCATGAGCTCTAGCAGCAAATAGAGGACTTAGATGACAATGGATTTATATGTCCTAGTACATCTTCTTGGGTTTCACCGATTCTTTTCTCTATAAATTAGGATTGAACTCTATGTTTATGTGTTTATTACAGAAGGTTAAACTAGATAACAGTAATGAACTGATATCCACTTACTCAAATAGATGATTTCATTGACTTGCTCTGAGGAGAAAAGGTGTTATTTAAGAACAAACTGAGATTGGGTAATCAAAAGGTGCGAGTCAGACCATTTGACATACCTCATACAACTTTCGGTAGAAGGAATGATCTGTATGAGTATCTTGTTATGCCATTCGGTCTTACAAACAGGCCTTATGTTTTTATGGTTTCGATGAATAGTGTTTCCATCCCTCTTTATAATCTTTTGTCGTGGTCTTTGTGGATGACATCTGGTGTATTTGTGCACTCATAACGACCATGAAAAACATTTTGAGATCGTTCTGAGTACAGTAACAGAGCAAGATATTTATGAAAATCAGGCTAAATGAAACTTCTAGAGAAAAAATACTACTTCTAGGGTCATATTATTTCAGAATCAGGAGTATCTGTTGACCCTAAAAAGGTTAGTGTTGTAGTCTCTTGGGATATTCCCAAGAACATGTTTGATGTATGGAGTTTCATGGTGTTTGCTATAAATTATAGGAATTTCATAAAAGTATTTTAAAATCATTCATCACCTCTTACTGGACTTAAAAATAAGGGTGTTTAGTTCTTTTGGACATAAGCATGTGAAAAATCCTTTCAAGAGCTGAAAGGGAGGATCTTCACGACATCCGTTTTGATTCTTCCATAACCTGGTAAAGGTTATATCATCTTCTGCTATTCATCAAGCATTGGACTAGGAGTAGTGTAGATGTCAGATGAAAAAATCATTTTGTATGGGTCTCGACAGTTGAGGCCTCATGAGAGAAATTACCCTACACATGACCTCAATCTAGTAGGAGTTGTCCATACCTTACATTTCTAGAGACATTATCTATTGGGTGAGTGATTTTTGGTGTTTAAATATCACTAGAGACTCATGTATATCTTTTATCTGTGTGACTTGAACATATGACAATGAATATGAGTCAAATATATAAAATCCATTGATTTTGAGTTTTCCTATATGCATGGATAATGCAATGTGGTTACAGATGGGCTATGTTGGAAAACTAAATCACAGGGCGTATATGAATATAGTGGTGAAGAAAAGTTAATGGAACTCTTTTTTGAACTTCATTTGGAGTATCATGATAGTCATGGGCAATCATACCTCTCAGAATTAACAGTTACCTGTTCCCTCCTTGAGAAGGTTATGAGTATGTAGTTTTCAGATCCGGAAGGATTGGTTCTCCATGAGAGTATATCAGTAGATAACCCAACTCTGTATAGGTCTCTGGATGGAGATCATGTCCTCTATCTACAAAGACGTATCTGGGTTTATGCAAATGTGAAGTAAGAGTTTATAGAAGAGTCCTAAAATTCATAGTGGAAAGTTCATCTAGGATTCTTGAAGATGTATTGAGATATGCGATGCCAATATTGGTGGCCTAGGATGAAACATCAAATTTCAAGCTTCATCACTAGGTGTTCCACCTATCAGCAGGTGAATATAGAGCACTAGAGTCCTACACGCATGTTACAGGAACATCTAGTCCTAGAATAGAAATGGGATGATGTTTCTATGGATTTCATAGTTGGCATAACAAGGTCACCAATGGGTAGTGATGCTATCTGGGTAGTCATTGAATGACTAATAAAATCATCCCGATTAATTCTTATTCGAGACAATTTCTCATTTGATGAGCTTGGAAGATAGTATGTTTGTGAGATCTTATGAATACATGGGGTTCTATGTACTATCATTTCAGATAGGGATTCTCATTTCACATCACGATTTTGGAAGGGTTTATAGAAAGCAATGGGAACTCAGGTGATTCTAAGCACATCTTTTCACCCTCAGACTAATGGAAAATCTGAATGTAAAATAAATTTTTTAGAGAATATTCTCTGAGTATGCATCCTAGATTTCTATGGTTCTTTTTATAATCATATTCCTCTCTTCGAGTTCCCCTATAATAATAGTTTATGTGCGACTATTTAGATGGATCCCTTTGAGGCCTTATATGGTAGGGCATGTCATTCACCCTTATGCTAGATGGAGGTAGGTGAGGCAGCCCTACATTGTCCTCGTCTCATTTAGGAGACTTAAAAATAGTCCTAGATGTTCATGAAGAGTATAAATATTGTTTAGTCTAGACAGAAATCATAAGCTGAACTCCATCGACAACCTCTTGAGTTTGAGGTTGGGGATTGTGTTTTTCTTCAAGTATCGCCTAGGCTAGGGAATAGACGGTAGCAAAAGTAGGGAAAACTATCACCTCGTTACATCTGGCCATTTTAAATTCTAGAGAGATTCGGGCCTATAGTCTATCAGTCACTACTACCTCAGAGGTTTCATTCCATGCACAATATCCTTGATGTCACAAAGCTTCACTAATATCATGTTGAACCACCACGTACCATTGATCCTGAGGAGGTTGAGTTAGAGGCTGATGCTACATTTGAGGAGTATCTAGTAGGAATCATTTAATGAACCATGATGGCTCTCCGAGGAATGTTTTTACCAATCAAATGGGTTCTATTATATCATGATTGAGTTTTGGATGAAACACAGGAGAGGGAATATGATGTATGTGTTTAGTGGCTTGAGTTGTTCTCAGACAATGTTTCCTTATCATTGGAGGAGGAACATAGGGGTGAGTTATTTTATGGGGGGAAGACTCTAAGAACCTAGTTTTTCACTCAGGTATAGATCCTTCAACATTCAGTATAAATCTTTAATTTGGACCTAATATAGATTCTTAATGAGTTATCAATGTTTATGAAGATTTTTAGGGCTTGTTTGGAGATTAGAACATCTTTTTTGGGAAAAATAGACCAAGTTGCATGGTTAGCACACAGTTTACACACAGTTTGACTAATCATGTGGATTGTGTTTTTTTTTTCAGATAGTGGAACCTCACATGGTTTGCACAGTTCCATGCATCCAAAATGTATGAATTCCCATTTATCCATGGTTTAGGCAGAACCATCTTGCAGGATATGCGCATGATTTGAAAAAACGTGTGGCCAAACTATGTGCAGGCTAAAAACCTATGTAAAATGGCCAAAACTCCTTAAATGATCTATTATCCATCCTACTTCCTCTTAATCCAGGAACTTATGAGAGTTTCATCCATTTTTGTTCTTTTGGAGCTTTTTAAAGGCCACGCTAGGGATCATGAGATCTCCTTCATCCAACATTTGATTTAGCTTCTGTTTGTCACATTGGATGCGTAACAGTATGTACTCGAGTTCCTTTTATCCATTATTCTTTTCTTTCGTTGTTGACCTAGTTATCTCCATGTGTGAATTTTCACCTTTTCTTATATCTACTCTGATTTGAGGCAAATCAAGGGCCGATAATGGATGAGAAGGATTGTACAACCCTAAGGTGGGTGGTCTATAACTCATCCCTAAAAATTGTTATTTTTGGAATGTTTGTTTGGGGACCATTGGTTTCATTTAAAACTATTTATTATATTAAAATACCATGATTATAATTGTTATAATCATATGGTTATTCTCTTTCCAAATATGTTATTAGTAGTTGGTTGTTTCACCTAAAACTCAATCCGCCTCATGTCAAAGGTTATGCCATAATTTGGTTTTTAGTGTTTTGACACATTTGAGTCACCATTAGGGTATGCCTTTTCTTAACCATTATAAAGGTGAGACTACTTATAATAAATGGCTTATTGTTGATGATAATTTCTTAATGGAATGTACATTTTTGGCTAACCACATTCCCCGCCTAAGGTAAGTTATTCCAAATGGTTATTAAAAGGGAAATTTGAATTGTAAAATGGCATGTATACTAAGTATATTACTTGAACTTATTTAATGATATTGAATAAAGGTTACATGTCCATAGAAACTCTTTCCATGTTGATGGAAGGTAGTAGAGTGAACCTCTATAATTGAATATTCCTTAATGACTAACTACAACATGATTAAATGGTTGTAATTTTAATTGGTCTATCCAAACTAATGGAAGACAAGGAATGGACCAATGGTTTCAATTATAATTGACTTATTGACAATAATGGAAAGAAATACATTAACCAAATAAATTATAACATGATTAAAATACCAAATAGGAATGGAATAACTCATACTCTCCTTGAATTCTAAGAGGAGAATACCTTGGTTCTCAGGAACCCCATTCCGATTCAAGGATACAGTTTTCCTAGGTTGATACCCACCTAGACTTTAGTTCTTGTATATTCCTTGGATGCCTAGTATACTAAAGTTGGGTACCTTTCTTTTTTACTAGTTATCTCTAATACCCTCCTTAGATCAAGCATTGACTAGTAGGTTTTGTGGTGAAATCCCATTGGGACCATGTCTTTTCTTATCCCCATTTTACCTTGGTCTATCACCTAGGACTCAATAGGTGCATTATTGTGTAATGACATGGATTACGCTCATTAGATTACACTTTTGACCCTTAGATAGAATCAGATACTACTATGTTTGATTTATGTGAGTTTACATTACCTTGGTTTTTACCATGGAACTCCCTCACTGGATATCATTATCTGGTTGCCTTGTTACTTCTTGGGACCTTCTCTTCTTATACTATCATAAGGTGATGTCAGTGGTGGATATGAATCTAGTGAACTATTAATATTGACTGGTAATTTATTAATTAATGAACTTGTAACATGTATAGACACCAGCCGAGGGCTGAAGCAGGTTCTTGGTTATTTCGTTATATTTTACTTATTACGTTATATATGCATGCTTGCACACTACTATATTACATTACATGGGGTAGATGTTATAGACACCATTGGTGGTGTCCCACTGGTATTTATTTCTTACACTCTTTGAGTGCTGTTTGGTACCAAGATTATATAACATGGTTACAGGTATTGAGAAAGGGAATCATGCAGCTTCAAATACTTGATTGTGTGAAAATAAGATGAAGATTGATAGGAGATGACCGAGTAGGATATCTGGTTGCTTGGATTATACTTTTTTTCATTTACCCTATGGAATATATTTTGATTTTTTTATTGTATCCATGATTTTGAGTTTTCTAGTGACATGACATTACATTATTACAGTTTTAGCTGATACAGTTATGGTTATTATTCTTTATCAATTGCATTAGTTTGCTTCCTCTATTTATTCATATTGATTCCACAGTAAATATAAGGCCCCAGCCTTAAACCTTACTTAATCTTGAGTTATTACAAGATTACACATTGAGGATCTATTCGGGTTTAGAGTTTTAGAGAATTAGATCATAAAACTTGCATTACATTCCACATATAAACAAAGTGGTTACATAAAGATAGTATTCTTCATTCCCATCAATGGAAACACATTTAAAATAAAACATGGATTAATTCTTGACACATCCTTGACTCTATCATCTTATCATGTACCTTTCCCTTGACCTGTGAAAAACATTTCAAAAACTTGGGATGAGCATAAAAACTCAGTATGGGTTATAAAAAAAACATGGAAAGGAAACATGAGTTCATATAAACATAATAATGAAATCATACTTTACCCATAAAACATTGGCACTTTAACATACCTCATAAAATCACGAATAAATCATAGAAATCATAAGACATAAAGGTAACTTTAGGCATTCATAACATTCTTACGTAGGGAGTAACCCTCTTGGTTATGTTTGGAATACCCATCACAGTATATTCCCTAAAATCTCTTCGGAGAAACCTTAACGTTTCACTCCTTCGCGTTACCCAATGCATTGGAGAGCTATAATGGGCTCACCCGCCCTTAGTTTATCACGGAACCACCCGTCTTCATAATAATGCCCAAGAACCATAACATAATCATATCACATAAAACATGCATAAAGGAAACATAAAATTTCCACATTTCAATCACGAGATATCAATACCAAACATTGATATAAAAACATTATGAAAACCATTTTCAATACCGAAATAAATGAAAAGTAAAACATGGTATTTATTTTTCTTTTAAAAAGAAGTTATGGCTTGTAGAGGAAGCCGAAAGTCAAATAACGGTCACGACGACGGAGAAGTTGTTGTCGCCGCATACGTACGACAAAAACATTCCCTTTTTTCGTTTAGTAAACTCTTTGTATAAAAAAGATTCCTTTTGAATAAACGTAAAAGTCAAAGTGGTTTATACACCGTATAAAAGAAAGTTGTGTATAAAATAAAATATGCCTCAACGAAAGGAGATTGAGACGAAGTCCCATACCTCGTATCCGACTTGACCCGACCGTTCTTTAATCTCCTGAATAATAAACTTGAGTTAATCTATACTTTCTTAAGAATCTTTTTCAAGTTCATTATTCCTTTTATACCATGTTATGAACATCATGTAATCAGTTAAGTTAATAATGTTCATTTTGTCGGTATTTGGTTCTTAAGTCAAAAATAGACTTCTTACATTACATGTTGTTAATTTGGTCAAAGGTTCATTATATCCAGAATGGTATTCATGATGTAGATATCATATATGTCATATATATCCAGTACATACATGCATTTATAATATTACATAATCATTTATAGGTAAGAAATGAAATGCACCGTTCATGGAGACGGTAAGCCGTACGTACGCATGAACGCTGCTTCCATTTCTATTTCATATTTTCTGGAATGGAATCATAATGATATAAGAGTATATTATAATTCCAGTATAATAACATATATAATATCATTAACTTTATCCTTTACACATCCCACATATGGTATTAACGAATCAAATCACTTTTAGGGGGCGGTAGTCCGCACTTCCTAAAATGAAGATATCGTGTTTTACCCATAATGGAAACCATAAAGGTATGCCCAAAATGAAAAAAACAGAAGCTTAAGGAAAACATAAACATATTATATATCATATATAAAAATAGTGACATCATAATGGCCACCTTTGAAGGTGTTAAATGAGTATTGAACAATCATCGTTTCGGGAGGCAGAATTTCGCCATCCACGGAAACCGTATGTTCTTTAACCATTTGATGTAGTTGTGTGAGTGTGTAGATAAAATATATCTTATAACAACATCCTAGTATATTGAAGATACTTGTGTTGTTACAAAAGAAGTAAATAAAAAGAGTTTAGGGGGTTGGAGAAGCAAAATAAAACAAATGAACATGAGAGAATGAATTACCTTAAAAAGTGTAACTCCTTTTGATTTGAGCCTAAAGGCTTCCTTTGACAGGATTCTGCCCAAAGGGAATCCTCTAGGATGAAGAGAGAGATGTGGAGAGAGTAAATGGGCAGGGGTTGGCCAAGCCAAAGGCTTGAAGAGTGTGTGAAATGAGGTAGAGGTGGGGGCCTTTTATAAGAGGAGAGGAGGGGCACTTTTGGGAAGTAAAGAAATATTACTTTATTTGAAAATGTGTTTCGGTTTTAAAAGGTCCCACATTGATATAATTCGTGGATAAGGTGATAAGGGTTCGAAATCCACTCTTCCAATTGGTTTTGGCCATGTGTAGGTTTTATATTTTGCATTATCATTCCATTTTATTTAAATCGTCAAATAATGATGTCATCGCTGCATCATTATTATGTCATAAATAATTTAATTTATTTAATGTCTAAAAATTATAAAACAAATACTATGATGTAGGAAATCTCTTTATATTTCCAATGACTATTTATAATCAAAATTTGGACTTGTATAACCTCACATAAAAATTGTTTTCGTAAAACATTTCTTGTTTGTGTCATTTTTACTTTAACATTTAATAAAAAGTTATTTATGTCATTTCCAAACCAAAGTGTCTCCATGGGGTCCCCAAGTTGACCCATGGCATGTCATGGTCGGCCATGACACAACCAATGAGGTTGGGACATGTGTCTAGGTCATTTCATATTATTAAATCCTTATTTAGACCTTAAACTACCCTAATTACCACTAATCGCGATTAAGAACTTAATAAGTTACTATTCACCAAAAAATTATTTTAATCTCATTGAACCACATTTTACTTCTTAATGACAACCATGTATGTCGGATTTTCAAAATTCAATACACATTAGTGGTGAACATTCATTTAACTGAAAAATCAGTTTGCTTGATTACCACTTAGTGGTTTCACTATTCATCAAAAATTGAAGTTTTTCAGAAAATTACCAAAAATTCACCCTAAGATATATTTGATATTCCGAATTCAAAAATGAAGTCCATTTTACAAAATTCAAATCATATAAGTCACATTAATTAATTCAATAATTAATTCCCGCTGCCAGAGCAAATAGCGTGTTTTTACAAAACAATAAGTATCAAAAGATTGACACCAGTTTAAGTCTAATTTCAAAGTGAAATTGATTCCAATGACCACCGTTGGATAGAATGGTAAAAATATATTCTAATTTCACTTCAAAAGCAATTCAAAACATAATCTAATCATATAAATAAATTAGATTAAAAAAGCAGTTTTGATGTAAAATGCAGTATTATTCACTATTCATTAAAAAATGAATATTGTCAGAAAAATACCAAAAATTCACACAAGGTAAATTTTGATGTCCCAATCATAAAGGATAAGTTTATTTTGACAAACATAGTTTATAAAATTGTCAAAATATAGATTCAAAAATGGTTTTCCATCAAAAGGGAGTAAAAAAATCTTTTAAGAATATTAGTTTATTCCATGCATAAGATTGTATTTATTTTCATTTTAAGCCTCTAAAACACTATCTTAATAATTAATAGACATGGATAAAAATATCTATTATTCATTACTTACTTGGGATGTTACATCCTTCCCCCCTTTAGAAAATTACGTCCCCGCAATTTATTTACTTATCAAATAAATGAGGGTACTTATCCCTCATTGCATTTTCGGATTCCCATGTTGCCTCTTCAATCATGTGGTTTTTCCACAAAACCTTTACCTGGTGAATCACCTTAATCCGTAACACTTGCTCCCTGTGGTCAAGAATCTGGACCGGTTGTTCCTCATAAGATAGGTTCTCTTCCAGCTGAACTACCTCTGGACTCCAAACATGATATGGATCTGGCATATACTTTCTCAACATCGAAACGTGAAAAACATTGTGTACCTGAGATAAACTCGGAGGTAAAGCCACTCGGTATGCAACTGATCCAACTCTCTCCAGAATTTCGTATGGTCCAACAAACCTTGGACTCAACTTTCCTTTCTTACCAAATCTCATCACACTTTTCCAAGGAGAAATCCTGAGAAAAACATGATCACCTACCTCGAAAGATAGATCCTTCCTCCGGTTATCCGCATAACTCTTCTGCCTGATTTGAGCTGTTCTCATGTGTTTCTGAATCAGCTGAACTTTTTCTGCCATCTCTTTTACCAATTCTGGTCCCATCAACTTCCTTTCACCCACTTCATCCCAGAAAGCTGGAGTTCGACACCGCTTCCCATATAATGCCTGAAATGGTGCCATCTGTATACTGGAATGAAAACTGTTATTATATGAAAACTCATCCAAAGAAAGATGTTGGTCCCAACTTCCCTTATAATCCATAGAACAAGCTCGTAGCATATCCTCCAATGTCTGAATTGTTCGTTCTGACTGCCCATCTGATTGAGGATGAAAAGCTGTACTAAAATTTAACTCAGTACCCAAGGACTTCTGAAGGCCTTTCCAAAAGTTAGAAGTAAACCTAGGATCACAATCCGATACAATGGAGAGAGGAACTCCATGTAACCTGACTATCTCTTTATGATTCAAACGGGAAAGTTGATCAAGAGAGAAAGTATCTCATATAGCAAGTAAATGAGCAGATTTGGTCAAGCGATCAACAATAACCCAGATTGCATTATTACCTCGAGATGTCTTTGGTAATCCAACAACAAAGTCCATGGATATATTCTCCCATTTTCACTCTGGCACCGGTAAAGGCTGAAGCATCCCTTTCGGTAACTGCCGCTCTGCTTTAACCTGCTGACAAGTCAAACACTTCACAGTAAAATCAGCAATGTCTCTTTTCATTCCATCCCACCAGTAATACTCCCGCAGATCTCTATACATCTTAGTACTGCCCGGATGAACTGAAAACGGAGAACTATGAGCTTCACATAAAAACTCTCTCTTCAAATGTGAATCACAAGGCACACACAATATCTTCCCAAATCTCAAAACGCAATCATTATCAATGTTGAATTCAGGAAACTTACCTTTCTGAACCAGCTCTACCCTTTTCTGTAACTCACTGTCTTGCTTCTTTTCTTGCTTGATTCTATCTAATAGAGATGATCTCACTGATACCTGAAACAAAACAGAAGGACTTCCTGCACCAACAACTTCTATTCCAAAGTTCATCAAATCCTTACCCAAAGGATCACATTCCAACCGCAACATTGTTAATGAGGCATTACTTTTTCGACCCAAAGCATCAGCCACTTTATTTTCTTTTCCCGGATGGTAATGAATTGTACAATCATAATCCTTGATTAATTCCAGCCATCTCCTTTGTCTCATGTTTAACTCTTTCTGAGTGAATATATACTTTAAACTTTTGTGATCGGTATATATTTCACACTTTACTCCATACAAATGATGCCTCCATATTTTTAAAGCAAAAACAACAGCAGCTAATTCCAAATCATGTGTAGGGTAATTTACCTCATGAGTTTTCAACTGTCGTGAAGCATAAGCAATTACCTGATCATTCTGCATTAGGATGCAACCAAGTCCTTTCAATGAAGCATCACTGTATATAACAAACTCACCATTCCTGGAAGGTAGTGCCAAAACTGGAGCATTCACCAATCTTCTTTTCAATTCCTGAAAACAATCATCACATTCTTTTGTCCAGATAAACTTAACACCCTTCCAAGTTAGCTTAGTAATTGGACTAGATAACCGTGAAAAATTTCTAACAAACCTTCGCTAATAGCCCGCCAAACCAAGGAAGCTACGAATCTCGGTTACATTTGTGGGTCTTGGCCATTCTTCCACAAGTTTTGTTTTTGCAGGATCAACAGTTATTCCATCTTTAGAAACAATGTGACCAAGGAAAGAAATTTGTTGCAACCAAAACTCACACTTTCTGAATTTCCCATACAGTTTCTTTTCTTTTAAGGTTTGCAAGATAACCCTTAAATGTTTTTCATGATCCTCTTTACTTTTAGAAAACACCAAAATATCATCAATGAAAACCACCACAAACTTATCCAAGAACTCATGGAAAATTCTATTCATTAAGTCCATGAATACAGCAGGTGCATTGGTTAGCCCAAAAGGCATTACTACAAATTCATAATGGCCATATCTCGTACGGAACGCGGTCTTCGGAATATCTGCCTCCTTTACCTTCAGCTGATGGTACCCCGATCTCAAGTCAATCTTTGAAAATAACTGAGCTCCCTGGAGCTGATCAAACAAATCATCGATATGAGGCAAAGGATATTTGTTCTTAACAGTGATATTATTCAAGGCTCTATAATCAATGCAAAGTCTCATAGAACCATCTTTCTTTTTAACAAATAAAACAGGAGCACCCCATGGTGATGTGCTAGGTCTAATGAAACCTTTCTCTAATAAATCTTGTAATTGCTCCTTCAACTCTTAAAGTTCAATTTGTGCCATTCGATAAGGGGGTTTTGAAATTGGCTTAGCATCAGGAACTAAGTCAACAGTAAACTCAACTTCCCGATCTGGTATTATTCCAGGCAACTCATCAGGAAAAACATCAGGATACTCATTTACCACTGGCACATCATTAATCTGAACAGTTCCTTTATTTTCAACGACGTGTGCAAGGTAACATTCATTTCCATCTTTTACAAGTTTCTCGGCCTCTTGATATGTTATCAAAAGTAAGGGTTCATTCTTGTAAACAAACTGAAATTATTTCTGAAAAGAAACTTCTTTAGCTCTACAGTCAATCTTAGCATGGTAAATAGAGAGCCAATCCATACCCAGGATAACATCAAACTCTACTAGAGGTAGAACAATAAGGTTTGCAAGTAGGTTCTTTCCACGGATAAGGATAGGAAGATTCTTATAAATTCTTTTTTCCTCGACACTTCACCCAGGTGTTTTTACCAAAAGTTCAAGAGTCATTTCTTGAGATGGTATTCCCATTTTACTAGAAAAGGTTTCAGAGATGAAAGAATGTGTAGACCCCGAATCAAACAACACACTGGCATAATCTGAAAAAACAAACAAAGTACCTGATACAACTTCATTTGATGGCCCGACATCTGCTAAAGTAGTTGCAAAGGATTTCACCACCCCTTTCTGCTTGTATTCTAACTGCTTCCCATCACTCAAGCTCTTTGTCGGACACTCGTTTGCATAGTGACCCATCTCATTGCACTTATAACATTTCACTAACTGTAAATCAAATTTGTTCTTACCTTCACCTTGATCCTTTTCAGTGCAATCACGAGCCTTATGTCCCATCTTACCACATCGGTAGCACTTCCCAGAATTTAGAAGACATTCCCCAGCATGCCTTTTGCCACATTTGTCACAAACTGGAAACTTAGTTCTCTTACCATCAGACTTTTTTGAAGAATTCTTACCTTTCTCCTGCCACCTCGGTCTCTTCTTCTGCTGGTTGTTATAGAAAACATGGTCATCGGCGAACTCCATTTACACCTTCTCAGCACATCGAACAAGCTTTTCATAACTTTTAAACTCACGAGAAGCTAATTCCCTTTGATACTTTGGCTTTAATCCTGAGTAAAAACGATTGATTTTACTATCAAGGTCCCGGATAAAATTTGGAGCATACCTTGCCAATAGAGTGAACCTTTCTTCATAAGCAGCCACTGAGTCTTCCTCTTGCCTCAATTACAAGAATTGATTTTCCATCCTAAGTAGAACAACCTTAGGAAAATACTTCTCAAGAAACATACCTTTGAATTCATCCCAGTCAAGAGCATCAATCTCATCGGCGTCCCTGATATTTTTAACCATAGACCACCACGGATCTGCCTCACCCTCCAAACGGTAAATAGCAAGACTAACCTTTTGATTTTCTGAACACCCCATGACATATAAAATCTTCTCCAGTGCTTTAATCCACCCTTCAACTAGCACATGGTCAGATGATCCTCTCAATAATGGTGGATGTTGCCTCATGAAATGTTCCACCACTGACATGTTCCTCTGCGGTTGATCTGGGTGATCTCGTGCATGGATACCACCGCCATTTATCGCTTGAGTCAACTACGCCATTAATGCAACAAACTGTTCAGTTCCAATTCAGACCATTTCTGGATGCTGATTCAGAAGGTTATTTCCTTCTGTATGCCTTCCTAGCACTGCTTCCCTGTTTCCTCTGCGGAAAACCATTCTGAACAAACATGTCTTAGATGAAGCAATATGGTAATCTTTAAATGCTATATCATTTCGAAAAAAAATATTTTTTGATAATCATTTAATATAATTCTAACTCCTAAAGTTATCTAAACCGACCTCTGATACCAACTATAAGGCCCCAGCCTTAAACCTTACTTAATCTTGAGTTATTACAAGATTACACATTGAGGATCTTTTTGGGTTTAGAGTTTTAGAGAATTAGATCATAAAACTTGCATTACATTCCACATATAAACAAAGTGGTTACATAAAGATAGTATTCTTCATTCCCATCAATGGAAACACAATTAAAATAAAACATGGATTAATTCTTGACACATCCTTGACTCTATCATCTTATCATGTACCTTTCCCTTGACCTGTGAAAAACATTTCAAAAACATGGGATGAGCTTAAAAACTCAGTATGGGTTATAAAAAAAACATGGAAAGGAAACATGAGTTCATATATACATAAGAATGAAATCATACTTTACCCATAAAACATTGGCACTTTAACATACCTCATAAAATCATGAATAAATCATAGAAATCATAAGACATAAAGGTAACTTGAGGCATTCCTAACATTCTTACGTAGGGAGTAACCCTCTTGGTTACGTTTGGAATACCCATCACAGTATATTCCATAAAATCTCTTCGGAGAAACCTTAACGTTTCACTCCTTCATGTTACCCAATGCATTGGAGAGCTATAACGGGCTCACCCGCCCTTAGTTTATCACGGAACCACCCGTCTTCATAATAATGCCCAAGAACCATAACATAATCATATCACATAAAACATGCATAAAGGAAACATAAAATTTCCACATTTCAATCACGAGATATCAATACAACACATTGATATAAAAACATTATGAAAACCATTTTCAATAACGAAATAAAAGAAAAGTAAAACATGGTATTTATTTTTCTTTTAAAAAGAAGGTATGGCTTGTAGACGAAGCCGAAACTCAAATAACGGTCACAACGGCGGAGAAGTCGTTGTCGCCGCATACGTACGAAAAAAACATTCCCTTTTTTCGTTTAGTAAACGCTTTGTATAAAAAATATTCCTTTTGAATAAACGTAAAAGTCAAAGTGGTTTATACACCGTATAAAAAAAAGTTGTGTATAAAATAAAATATGCCTCAACGAAAGGAGATTGAGACGAAGTCCCATACCTCGTATCCGACTTGACCCGACCGTTCTTTAATCTCCTGAATAATAAACTTGAGTTAATCTCTACTTGCTTAAGAATCTTTTTCAAGTTAATTATTCCTTTTATACCATGTTATAAACATCATGTAATCAGTTAAGTTAATAATGTTCATTTTGTCGGTATTTGGTTCTTAAGTCAAAAATAGACTTCTTACATTAGATGTTGTTAATTTGGTCAAAGGTTCATTATATCCAGAATGTTATTCATGATGTAGATATCATATATTTCATATATATCCAGTTCATACATGCATTTATAATATTACATAATCATTTATAGGTAAGAAATGAAATGCACCGTTCATGGAGACGGTAAGCCGTACGTACGCATGAACGCTACTTCCATTTCTATTTCATATTTTCTGGAATGGAATCATAATGATATAAGAGTATATTATAATTCCAGTATAATAACATATATAATATCATTAACTTTATCCTTTACACATCCCACATATGGTATTAACGAATCAAATCACTTTTAGGGGGCGGTAGTCCGCACTTCCTAAAATGAAGATATCCTGTTTTACCCATAATGGAAACCATAAAGGTATGCCCAAAATGAAAAAAAAAACAGAAGCTTAAGGAAAACATAAACATATTATATATCATATATAAAAATAGTGACATCATAATGGCCACCTTTGAAGGTGTTAAATGAGTATTGAACAATCATCGTTTCGGGAGGCAGAATTTCTCCATCCACGGAAACCGTATGTTCTTTAACCATTTGATGTAGTTGTGTGAGTGTGTAGCTCAAATATATCTTATAACAACATCCTAGTATATTGAAGATACTGGTGTTGTTACAAAAGAAGTAAATAAAAAGAGTTTAGGGGGTTGGAGAAGCAAAATAAAACAAATGAACATGAGAGAATGAATTACCTTAAAAAGTGTAACTCCTTTTGATTTGAGCCTAAAGGCTTCCTTTAAAAGGATTCTGCCCAAATGGAATCCTCTAGGATGAAGAGAGGGATTTGGAGAGAGTAAATGGGCAGGGGTTGGCCGAGCCAAAGGCTTGAAGAGTGTGTGAAATGAGGTAGAGGTGGGGGCCTTTTATAAGAGGAGAGGAGGGGCACTTTTGGGAAGTAAAGAAATATTACTTTATTTGAAAATGTGTTTCGGTTTTAAAAGGTCCCAAATTGATATAATTCTTGGATACGGTGATAAGGGTTCGAAATCCACTCTTACAATTGGTTTTGGCCATGTGTAGGTTTTAGATTTTTCATTATCATTCCATTTTATTTAAATCGTCAAATAATGATGTCATCGCTGCATCATTTTGATGTCATAAATAATTTAATTTATTTAATGTCTAAAAATTATATAAAAATACTATGATATAGGAAATCTCTTTATATTTCCAATTACTATTTATAATCAAAATTTGGACTTGTATAACCCCACTTAAAAATTGTTTTCGTAAAACATTTCTTGTTTGTGTCATTTTTACTTTAACATTTAATAAAAAGTTATTTATGTCATTTCCAAACCAAAGTGTCTCCATGGGGTCCCCAAGTTGACCCATGGCATGTCATGGTCGGCCATGACACAAACAATGATGTTGGGACATGTGTCTAGGTCATTTCATATTATTAAAGCCTTATTTAGACCTTAAACTACCCTAATTACCACAAATCGCGATTAAGAACTTAATAAGTTACTATTCACCAAAAAATTATTTTAATCTCATTGAATAACATTTTACTTCTTAATGACAACCATGTATGTCGGATTTTCAAAATTCAATACACATTAGTGGTAAACATTCATTTAACTGAAAAATCAGTTTGCTTGATTACCACTTAGTGGTTTCACTATTCATCAAAAATTGATGTTTTTCAGAAAATTACCAAAAATTCACCCTAAGCTATATTTGATATTCCGAATTAAAAAATGAAGTCCATTTTACAAAATTAAAATCATATAAGTCACACTAATTAATTCAATAATTAATTCCCGCTGCCAGAGCAAATAGCGTGTTTTTACAAAACAATAAGTATCAAAAGATTGACACCAGTGTAAGTCTAATTTCAAAGTGAAATTGATTCCAATGACCACCGTTGGATAAAATGGTAAAAATATATTCTAATTTCACTTCAAAAGAAATTCAAAACATAATATAATCATATAAATAAGTTATATTAAAAAAGCAGTTTTGATGTAAAATGCAGTATTTTTCACTATTTATTAAAAAATGAATATTGTCAGAAAAATACCAAAAATTCACACAAGGTAAATTTTGATGTCCCAATCATAAAGGATAATTTTATTTTGACAAACATAGTTTATAAAATTGTCAAAATAGATATTCAAAAATGGTTTGCCATCAAAAGGCAGTAAAACAATCTTTTAAGAATATTAGTTTATTCCATGCATAAGATTGTATTTATTTTCATTTTAAGCCTCTAAAACACTATCTTAATCATTAATAGACATGCATAAAAATATATATTATTCATTATTTACATGGGATGTTACAGTAAACTATTCATTTATATCTCTTCCATTGTGCTACACTATGCTAATGAGGGATTAGTCATCCCAGAGACACAACCAATGCCCTTGGTAATAGTCGAAAACCTCTAGTATTCGAGAAGATGTGATTGAGGCCAAGTGGACCATTGGGTTCAGGGCACCGTTAAGTGGCATTCGGGTTTAGGTCATCAGACTCTTATTCATACAATCAAATTTAATAGTTTTTTATAACAACCACATTTGAATAATAATATTTATTTGTTTATTTATAATCAATGGGGAATATATTGTATGATATTGAACATAGTGTTTCTTTTACATGTCATGGGATGTTATAGTAATAAATATATAGAATATGGTTATCATAGGTTTTAAGAAAAATTTATGATCATTATAAATTAATCCATTTATATTTCAAAAGTACTTGAAACATGATCATCATTGGTTTCATATTGACGAACCATGACTAAAACACTCCTCGAATGATAATGTAACATTACAAATAAATTAGGGACTTAATTATAATATTATACATAGAATAATCATGGAATGACAATGTTTTTTTTATTGGATGTCCTCTAAAATATCCATTAAGAAATATGAATGAAAAATTAAAATAAAAAACATTAGAGAATGAAAATAGAAATTAACTAACTATTATATTCCAGGATGGAATTTTTAATACTTAGTAACTATTTTTATATTCTATATCATATATGCTAATCTATGTAAGTATTTTTGATACAATAATTAAATTAAATATTTTTAAAAATACATTTCATGTTTTATCTACCATGTTATTTTAATTCAAGATATACCAATGTTTTAAGGAATTTTTGTGAACCCAATTTATTTTTATTTAGTTAAGATAATTCATCTTGGACAATATTAATATAATTTTTCTATAATATTCACAATAATTTAATTATATTATGCACAATTTTATGGTTATTTATATTGTCACTACATTCTCAATAACTCTAACTCAAGGGTTTTGACTCTAATTTTCATTAGATGACAATCATATTTATTTAACAAAATTTAACATTGTCAATAATAAATATCATCAGCTTTACTTAATGATTATTCTCTATGTCTATATTCATTCATTCCAAATGCTATTAAATTTATTATTTTTGTACTCAAATTTGGATTATCTCATGTTATCTCCTCATTTCAATTTAAATCTTCTCAAAATAATGTATTATTATAATTTTTGCACAGTTGGTTTCCATTATGTTAATTTAAAATATTGTAAAAAAATTCTCATTTCAATATCATATATTTTATCATCCACTGCAAATTTCATCTCTAATACTTTTATTTACTTTTCAAATGCCCATTGTTCTTATTCCTTTGAATATGGTATTTTGAAGTGTTTTCCTATTATATTTAAAATAATGATTATTAAAAGTGGGTCATAACAACATATTTTTCTATAAGGTTAATCTTGTGTTGTGTTATTTTTGTATGATTCCATTTCAATTTTTAGATATTTATATAAACAATATACCTCAATTAGAATAATGATTCTTGATTTACCCTCTAAATTACCTTATGATATTACTCCCTTTTAGTGAGGGATTTTTGGTATCAATTGATCAGCTCTGGATGTGATGTTTTGCGATAAAGTTTTTAAATTATGTGAATCCCATTTTCTATTTAATGTTTTATCCAAATATTTTGTATATTTTATTTTATATAGAACATATATATATAGATTTTTATGGGTGGGGACACATATCACCTACCAATTATTATTTTTTAATTTTGTATCCCATGGGATAATTATGTTGAACATGGAGATGATTCTGTTAGCTATGATTGCGAGAGTGAACAAGGACATAATGGGGTTAGATATATTCAAAAAATTAAGAAGTGAAAATATTCAATTTTCAACGATCACATGATTGAGCATGGAAATTATATTTTTAGTATTGCTAACAGTGTTATGATTTCATTTAATAATGATTATACCATATTTATATGTTATTTTACAATATTATCCACCATGGTTAATAGTTATTTTCTCATGATTCCAAATTCCAATATCGTTGTAATTATTTAATAATTTAATATTAGATGTCCTTTTATGAAGCCCTATAGAAAATTTTTATTTTTCTATGTTCTTTTAATTTGAATTTTCTCTTATGAACATGTCTTCTTATGAAAATTAATTTACCATTGATAAAACTTTATATTATTTCCCTAACAAAGGATTTAAGATCACCAATTAATATGTGTTTTGGCACTAAGTTATTAATTTGATTATAATATATGATATTTATAAAATAGGATTTAGAATTGTGATACAATATGAAATAGTTAAAAATTATGTTAAATAATCTTTTTTCTTTTTATTCTCCAAATACACTTTACCTAATGACAGTCTGTATTTCTTGAGAACATTTTGTGAATAAATATTAATTTGAAATATATAGAAGTTAAAATTTTATTTTACCACATGGTATTTAATACAATGACTAATGAATGTATTTTTAGGACCAGGCCCTGGATTACAAGTCTAGGGATCCCTAGTCATAGGTCAAGGGCATCAAAGCAGTGTTAGATAAAACTAAAAAAATAAAAACATGATAGATCATTTATTGGTCAAATGATTTAATTGTAAAATTAATACATTTTTTACTAATTAGTATATATGTTGAGTATTTAAAATTGAATCGAAACAAAGAATGAATCTTTTTAGATTTGTATGCCCATGTGGAAGGAATTGATGTGGAAGAGACCATTAAATCGATGGAAATAATTTATTTGATATGAATCTTCCATGTACTATTCATCAAAATAATTTTTTGAATCTATCATGTGGATGTTAGGATAGTGTTATTAAATGGAAATATCAGATATTAGGTTTTAATTTTACATCTAAAAACATTTTTTTACTGTTAATAATGTTATGATATGTGGATTAAAAATTTAATTATTTTCCTTAAGAGAAGTTCCCTAGGTCTGCTGTCCTGACCCATACCCCACCCCAAAGTATCCCTCTTGTCCTGATAATGAGAGAATGGAGATGGTGAACACTTAACTCCCACATCCAATAGGCCATTGGTTGGAAAAGAGCACTGAATTTATATCATATATACATAATAGGAGGAATTACTATATAAGAGAAATTACAAATGAGATAGATTAAAATACACCAATCATGTATTGATCATAATGATAAAATAGATCCCAATAATATCATTATAATTTTACACAAAACTAGAGCTGTAAATGAAATTATATGTACCAAAAGATAAATTTTTTTGTTTTCATTAAGATCAAATAGATTATTAGAAAGATCTAGAAAGTAATCCTACTAACATGAAAAATAGGTTATATACATTGGGGGATCATAACAATTATACTATGTCTGATACTCCACATAGCCACTCATAATAAATATTATCAAATAATACAAAATATTAGTGAGTAAAAAGTGAAGCTAACTCATCAAGAAAATAGGTATGATATGCTACCAGACTCACCATGAATATCTCTCACCTTGTAACACATATAAGAGATTATAAAATATAATTTCAAATAAAGGAACCCCACTAATACATACCCAATAGTTTTCTTATCTTTGCCAACAATTTATTTCCTAATCATTCTCTATCGAAGAGATGCTACCTCAAGAATGTCTAGGATAATTCATCGCATCATGAATCCTATGCATCACATCTTGTCATCCTGTGATTCCAAAACATTGTACAGTAACAATATAGTATTTGAGATCTTGCACAACCCATAAAACATGTATCATACATAAAGTATTATAGATGAATCCATTACAACCCATACACTATGTAAGGTGCCTCAATGAATCACAACCTATACAATTCATACATTTAATAATCATTTGGAAACTATATGTAGAGATAAATTTATATGAAATGGCCAAACGGAATCACATACATATAAAAATATATATTAAAAATATTACATCCATGAATAATGAAACATAAACTACTAGGAGAAGAGATAAGGCCTAGTGGGGGTGGTTATCCATACATAGATAACCAAACTTGATATTGGGTAATAAACCGTCCTGGGGTCCTTTGGGTGTCAATAACCCTACCAAAATTGATGGATTAACATGTAAAATAATAAAACATAGATGTTATAATATACTTAACAACCAAACTATTGAAAATTTACTAGTTTTAGTGTCTCCAAATATTATCGTCACTCAGACACCCAGATTCCATTGATAAGGACTAGATATCCTATAAGAACAGAATAATTCAAGGGGAAAGATTTAAATTACTCTTTTCATTTTTAGTGTTATCATTTAGTTAATTAATTCATTACATAGTAGTTAACATTAATCTGATTAAATTTTATTATCCTTCAATTACTACTGATTAAAACACTCTTTATTATCCTCAAATAATGTCCATTCCCTCGAGGAATAATGTAAGAGAGTTCATATCTTCTCATAATCTAACAATATAATTTTTATTCGAGATAAATAAATCCCATAATATAAAAAAATATTAATAATTAACTATTACATATTCCATGTACTCTTAGAAACATCCTAAGATACCATAATGTGTTAAAAACTAGGTATTGATATCTAACTCATGAAGTGGGAAATGGAATACATATACATAACTAAGTAAACCATAAAAATGTAAAATATATTCAATACCACATAAGTATCTCATCTTTCAACACATCAATAGGTAATCCCAACCTCAATGTAATCCATCAATCCTGGTTCTATTGCTATCACAATCACGCATACCATTGTGAATCTCACTATCATAGGTGTCAACTAGTTCCACAACTGTTGACCTCTCTAGCCATAATTAATAATTCATTATAATTTCACACCATATCTCATTGAAAGTCTAGTATTTAGGACAAAAATATGTATGAAAGTAACCAAAAATGATAAATGGGGAAATTGGACCAAAAACAAGTCATTTGGCCTTTATATCCAAATAGACACACTCAGAACCGAACACAATGAATTCATCCTTCAAGTGAAAATGGGTTCACTCATCCCAAAACAACATTCCTTTTCAAATGATGAGTTTTTATTTCATCTTGAATTAACAGATTCATTTAGTATAAGTTACAACTAAGGGTAACCTAATTCATCATCTCTAATAGTCTGTTTAATTATTATACCATTATATTTAGTATAAGATCCCCATTTTAAAAAAACACATGGAGGAAGATATTAATTATATTTCTATTATTAAAAATATAAAATAGGAATTGAGGCTTCTTGTTCATTAGATAATTCCACCCACACATGGATGAATATCGATAATTAAACACTTAATAAATATCTAATTTATTACCATCAAATTATAAGAAGAAAATTTTCATTGAACATGCATCTTTAATTCTTTATCTAACAAGAAAATTACCAACTCAACATTATTTAACAAATTTACCCAAATAATTTTAGACTAAATATTATTTAATAAAATATAATATTATATTTAGAAAACTATCTTCTTAATCAATATAAAAAATTATATCATGGGGGAAATTATTTTTATTTCTATAACCATAATCTTCTCATTTATTAATCCATTTTATCATTTATCAGGGTTAATTCCACTAACACCCAATGAATATAAATACTTTTCAATCTATGATTAAATATAAATAATAGAGGTGAAATGAATATCTTACATCAATGCTTCAAAATTATTAAAATGTAAATGGAATATGAAAACATATCTCTAATCACCCATCCCAAAAACAAATTCATATTGTATCAAATCTCTATCGAGATTATTAGGATTAATCATTGTAAAATGGGGATTTAGAATCCTTCAAGGATATCTCTAGGGAAACTATGGTTCAAGTGGATATTATGGGAGACATTTGGGATCCCATAGGGGAATTAGTATTTAAATCACCATAAAAAACTCCATGCCTTGACAGAGTCCCCTACACCATGTCGCAAGATGGGTTGAAAGGTGATATACTATTATTTAGAGTAAGGGACAATGTTGGAACCTTCTTGTAAAAAAATGTCTATAATCCATAGAAATATACACATAACATAAAATATATACATTTGGAGAGAACCATGGTTCATGAGAACCCACTAATCTGTAGAGAACCATTTCCAAAATGTTAGAAACACCACAATATAATACCCATGATGCGACTACCTATAATTTGGAAGAATATAACCTAGAGAAATAGGTTGTTTACGATTTCTCCAGGCTATAGTAGTCATCTATATTTCACCACAACCCCATTAAATGACATAATAAACTAACTTGGATACCCCATATCCTACCCCCATGGAGTAGTCATGCTAAAATTGGCAATGGTTCTGGAATCCCCATTCCCAAGACCCTATATAACAATCAGTCCTAGTACTATACAATGACCATACTTATAGCACAAAATGGTATACAATGAATAATCCAATAAATCTAATATTTTCAATCCAAAATCTCCAATTTACATTTTAAAAACACATTGGAACCTCCATTGAGTTCCCCCAACACCCAATGTTCAAAAAAGTCTTATAGGGTCCAAAATAAATATAATAGATACCACTAAAACCATTATCTTCCATTGTAATCAAAAACTAAATGTGGAAGAAAATAAATTAATTTTTTGAACATCCTCCGTAGTAGATACCTGTCAAGGATCTCACCGTCACTAGGGATTAACCACCTCACATAGAGGGAAAAATTGAAAAGCTATGCAGTAACCACAAAAATCTAAAAAAATATCTCCACATGATTATATTTATCAAATAATATGTAGATAAAATAGAAAAGGAATCAAGAGAAAACCATGTTAAAATGATAAAAAGACTACAAAAAATGTGAAATTTTATAAGATAATAGATAAATAATTAACATATTAGGCTACAAAATGTGTATCTATGACTCAAATTTACAAGTGAATTCCCACATTACACTATGTCTTCAAAAGATACTAACCAAGGAAATATTACACCCACACATAACATTCTTGAAGAATTTCTAAATAACCACTTGCATCCCCTAAAAGGTCAAAACATTAGAACCATCAACATCACCTAAATAAATGATGGGATTTTCATCATGAAGGTAATGATGGAGCAATGATATATTGAAAAATTAATCTATCTGGATCATCTCTGTGGGAATTTCTATATGATATTCTCTTTCTCAAATATAAGACGACATTTCCAAAGGCCCAACAAACCATGGAGAAATATTACACCAATTACCAAAGCTTCACTAGCATGAAACATGGTCACATTTAAGAAATTGTGATCTCTAATTTCAGATTCTATAGATATACTCCTATAATAAGAAAAATAATTATAATGAATTAGATCTAATTTTATCCTTTTAAATATCACATAAACCTTCACTATCATATTATAAACATTCCATAGACTATGAATTTCTAACTCTCAAAACCTAGTCTATCATAATGAAGAAAACAATTTACTGTACAACTATTCAAACCAATCCATTCAAATGTTGGATTGAGAAATATTATTTTAAGAAAACATGATGAAATGTGGGTGCCTCATCCATGAACATCCAAATTCTAGGTCCTATGATCCAAATATGACTTTAAGTTTCTAAATGGTCCATGATATCTTCTAACTATTAATATATTAAAAGTAGTTATAAGGAACAAATGAGTGGTAAATGATGGATAAATACCACCCTACACCCTATATATAAAATGATGATCTTGATTAGAGATGATCAACCTCAAGACTACATAATGTTTAACCACCACCTCAAGTTACTGTCCTGATAAAACCACTACTAATTTTGAATCTTTAATTAATATTATGTGGGATTATTTTATAAAACAATCCACTAACACACATATAATATTTAATCATTTCTATTCCCAATGTAAATTGGTGATTATGTCCTTCAATATGTCCACCCATATACAATGAGGGACATCAAGGGGAAGAATAATACCACCTAGAAAACAGTGTTTTTACCTTCTCCTTTTAGAAGGCATATCACCAATATATAATCACATCAACTAAATTCTTCAACTGAAGCCACCAAAAAATACCCTACCAATGATCAATAAATTTTTGTTATCCCGTGATGCACCAAAATGATTTAGATAAAGAACACATATTGAACAATCTTATGCATGATAAATGTGATGAATAACCTCACATCTAACAACAACTGGATCTATTCATTGGTTGACTAACCATTAGGGTCATCACTAACGAGAACTATGTCTCTCCAGACCACCACCGTAGAATATGTAGTTAATACTCCTCTACATGCTTCACTAATGTAGATTACACTATCATAAGAAAAAAACAAACACTTCTACCAAACCATATTATATCAAGATGAATCTATAAGAATTATTCACTCACATTCTAGGAATATCCATATTAAATCATGGAATCCCTATGTGACATTCTACTCAATATGTTACCCAATAAAATTCCCATTCACATATATTTGTAATATTAAAGTCACAATCCTATCTGAATTCCATCACCCATCTCAATCGTAAGTGAAAGTCACACTGGAAGAAAACACAAATCATTCTATTATAATCAGTAAAAAACATGGAATTCTCATTTATAAGGTAATTTCACAATGTCATAAAATTAAACAAAACTACTAATTACTCAATATCATTGGTGTATTGATATTCTGAGGGAGATGCAACTGTAGATACACATATGAAACCACTGGTCTCTACTACATTAGAAGACAATGGAAAAAATGATTTGAGTCATCATAGAAAACCATAACATGAACTCTATCGGCTAGAAAAAAAAAAGAACCGGAGGGAACATGTTCTCTTTTATGTACTCAAAAGATTTTTGACACGGGTTAGTCTATAGGAAAACCGAGTCCTTACAGATTAAGTATATTAAAGTATTAAAAACTAGATATAACTCAGATAATAAAACTCATATTATATCCTATAATATCGATGAAACCTTTCAATTATACATCAATTTTGGGGGAATTATGAGAAATGAATTCCTCGAGAATCAATGGATTCATATGTACTCCTAACCGAGACCCAATATTTCACATGAAACAAAACAATTGAGGCCTAAACACAAACATTGATAACATCCATATCATCATCTAATGTTAGATATCTCTCAATAAAACATGTAGATAATATGTATTCTCCTCCTTAAATGAAGAGTAAAAGAGGATTTCATTAATAAAAAACACCATGAAATGATCCAAAAACTCCTTAGACACTATATTTCACATTCCCATGAACATAGATTGAGAACTGATCACATCGAATGAAATCATAATTAACATGTTATTCTCATGATGAAATTGGAGAGAATTTTTTAGAGTATCATCATCATTTAAATTTATTTCATAATACCATGACCACAGATCGATCATCTAGAAAAATAGTTCACTATTTATCTAATCAAATAAACCATGAATCCATATAAGTGGATAGATTTTCTTCACTATCATCTACTTCAAGAGACAAAAATCAAAATATATATGTATTATAACATTGGGAATTTTCATTAAGAAAACTGGAGGACACCAATGTGAAACACTCGGGAGAACCAATACTCACTAAAATAGATCAATGAGTTAGAACTAAAGTTCTCACAACTCATAAGGCACAATCACATAGAGAGACATTAATATTAGAGAATTTCATGGCTATAAGTCTATCACAAAATTGATCTCCTATGAAAAGGGTAATGTTATAAACCCCTTTAGAAAAAATGATGATACTATTACATAATCATATTAAAATCTATTAGTTGAAACAACGATGAACTCAATATCAAATAAATCATTAAGAAAGGCAAGGAAAGAACCTATATCTAAACTAACTGAGTGAATTATTCACTAGCTAACATGATATACTATCCATCATTATCATAGAATACAATCTTCCATATAAAGTAATCCACAAAAAATAACAAATAAATCCATCACATAATGAAGATTATATTGTTTAGATATTACATTAAATATAAAAAGTATCCCATTGAGCGGTGTCACTCCATAAATATCTCACAACATCTCCAAAATCCACATAGGAAATCTCAAACTCTAAATAAAATAGTAAATTGAAAGGTAACTAGAAATGTTTCTAAATAATTTCCCAAATCATGGACTTTGGAAATGATATGAAGGAGTTTTTCACTTTAAAATAAATCAAATAATTCAACCTAGTAGAAAAAAAAATCTGGGAATGTTGAATGACATCCAGATCACTCAAATATGGATATTCCAGAGCATGAAACTAACCATGACATGATACATTTCCTTGATAAACATAATTATTACCAACTCCCTTGCTATGATATGATATCTAGAGATGAGTAATATCTTAGAGTTCTCCTCTACATACCTTATATCTTCTGTAGTGCTCCCAAGATAGAACTTCCAATTGACACTTCCTTGACTGAATCTCCCTCAATGGAGGCAATAGAAGCAGAATAATAAGCACATTCATCCAGATAAAAAATGTTAGGAACTCATAAAAATGATAAAATCATCATCTACTTGAAGGAACTATTTTTCATTCCGTACAAAATACTGAGTTTCTCCACCCATAGAGAAATGAGATGATACGGGAAGGCACATACACCTGGCTATCTAAAATATCTTCTATCAATGATACTACAAACCCCAGATGATAGATCATCATTACGAGGGATCTTGAAAGCTAATTTAGAATAATTAATCAGTTCTGGATAACCTCCTCTCAATATTCATTAGTATTTCTAGAACCATGAAATATACATTCAGTATAAATTGGGTGATGTAATAGTATATCCCAATATGTAAATTCCCCTCAAAATTTATCACCCTATCCTCCTTATATAGAAACTAGTCTAAATAATATTAGAGAAAAATAAGAAAATGGATCCAAAACTAACTCATGATATAATTCCCCGGTTGAAGGATAATTTGATTCTGACCTCTGAACACCTTTTCCATGAATGAATGAGTCTATTATTATAATGTTTCTATGATTATGCCCCATGAAACCACTAAATCTACACAATACATTTGGAATAAGATCCACTACTAACTCACTACTCTATGAAGAATCGTTATAGTTACGAAAATATAGTGCTCCATTTAAGAACATGTAGAACTAGATGCTATATAAACATCATCTAACCATTATTCTGTCACCGATTCTTAAACAATGTGCCTATACTTTATTGGACTTATACATAAAAACTCTAAGAGTGCACTCTTCTAAGTGTCATAATATTTTACCTATAATTTGTGGTGATATGATAGAATATCCTCTTGAAAATTTTTGGAGGTAACACGAAGAGGATGCTGACTTAGAGCCATACCTATAAAGGAAAAAATAGTTAAAATCTCATAAAATTTCAATATGAAATACTGAAAATTTTGTAATTATTTATTTTATTTATATTTAATGATAAATTTATCATGATGAATAACCACTTTAGAAATAGTCACAAACAAGAATGATGCAAGATACTTTACTAGGACTTTACCCTAAAACTTGTATCACTTCACATAATAGAAACAATAAACATAATAGTATGTGAATTAAATCATAGGGGGGTTATAAATTCCTCTGTCTTAGGAATTCACCATTGTTTAAATCACTTAGTAGTCATAATTGACACCATTTCCATATAAAACCATGCAGTATCTCATATCCCTTAATCTATACTCCATCATATCCCTCAACATAAACCTCTAGTAATGCTTTCTTACTACCCAATAACCCCAAATGTGCTCCTCCATAGAAATATATGAGAGTAGGTATATTGTGTGCAACTAATACCCACCTATAATAGGCCATGGGTTGGTGGAAAGCACTATGTTTATATCATAAATACATCTATAGGATACTAATTATATGAATAAAATGTATCCTAAGTACATACATGAAATTCCGTAAACAACTAGTACAATTTGAATGGAAACAACAAGTGTTAAAAGATAAGCTCAGTAGCAACCATGAATCCCAGTAGCTCTTGAATAACCATGATCTTGTAATTTCAAAATAGATCACTAAGATTATCTATATAACCTTAGAAATAGTTTATATATACCTAGGTTGAGATTAACTTGTATACTTAGTAGGATACTTAGTGAAACCTATCATGAAAATGATAAAAAATCATATTAAATCCCAGTGAACAAAAACAATGTTAAATCATTACCTAAATAGATAAGGTATGTTCCCAGCTACACTATTCCCATATGAGATAGATTATTGAATACAAGAGATCATATATTATAGTATGAAATGATGGAAACACACTAAAAATTCCATGCATGTTTTTCACTCAAATCCAACGTTATTCAACTTGATCTATCTACCTCTAATATATGTTAGCTAGAAAACAATTGGGCTACCTTATCACATCATGCATCTCTTACATCACATTTTTTCATCATCCCACAACACATATACATATTATATCAATGTATTATCTGAGGGAAACTATAATAATAATGATTTATTTCACACAATATATATTATACTTCAATCCATCACATCCCATATACCAATTAAGGTTCTTCAAGCCATCATAACATATACACATCATAAATTTGAAAATAATTTTGATACTATATCTTGATATAAATGTTTGGTAAATAACAAGAATCCATATAATCCATCTAAAAACATATATGGGAAAGATTACCCCTATTCTCCCAATCACATAAAATATTAGGAGAAGAGAGTGGGGATATAGGGGGTTGTTTTTTATCTAAACCTTTCCAACCTAGATGTTAGGAAATACCCCATCCCAAAGGCCTTTGGGTGTCAGTATCCTGATCGACATGGCTATAGTAGCATATGAAATAAAAAAAATACAATATATAATATAGGTAATGACCACACTCTGTGTTATAACTAAGTCTTATGACCAACTACATCAATCATCATTAAAACACCTATCTGTCATAGATAAGGACTAGATATCCTAAAAGTACAATAGAATTCATGGGGAGTATATTTAAAATAATTAGATTCTTATTTTAGTTATCATTTTTAATTAAATAAATTTATATTAATTTAAAATATTCTAAAAAAAATTCACTATCAATTTATTATCATCTATTATACCACACATTATTAACCTCACGTGCATTGCATTCCATCTAGACATAATCTAAATGAGTCCGGAATTTATTAGGATTTAACAATAACATTTACATTCAATGAAAACCAACACCATGATTTAAAATATATACTAATTATTTAATATTCCAAAATACTTGGTACTCAAAAAAAATCCAAATAAAAAATCAAGATATTCATAACCATGCATAACCAATTTCCCTAATAATGGGGAACAAGAATGTAGATAAACAAATAACCCATCCATCCACAATTTAAAAAAATTAATTATTAAAAAATTATCCCTGAATTTAGCACATCAACATGTAATACCAACTTTTACCCAATTTATCAAACATTGTTCCACCATTGATTCCATCATTCATATCACACTAAAACTCACCATGACATTCGTCAAATACGCCCACAACATAAGATCACCACAATTATAACAAAAAATACAATATAATATCACCTCCCATTAGACAATAAGGATCATATCCGAAGCACACACAAAAAACAACCAAAATGTCCAAGAGTCCTACCAGGCCCTAAAATAATTCATTAATCTATTATATACAAAAAGTTTCTGTTAACCCCAAATCATGGCATTCAAATTTCCTAATAAAAAAAGATCACTCATCCATAAATCCTTTTATCATTATCAATTTTTTGATATATATTATATAAATTAGTTTATCATAAGTAGTAAATATTGTTAACCTAATTCATCAAATCTAAAGAGTTATTTAATTTATTCAAACATGATATATAACATAAAATTCTAGTTTAAAAAATCATAATGATGAATAGAATAATTATCAAGAGATAAATTATAATTCCAAACTTGAATTTCAGATTAATGTTATTTTGATAATTCCATAAAATTATAGAAGAAAACTTTTAATTAAACATGAATTTAACATTGATTTAATTTCCTTCATATTATGAAGAATAATGGTATCTTCATAGATTCCTCTTTAATTATTTATCTCTCTAACAGAGTACTAGATTTACATTCTATATCAAATTTCCACTAAACATGTTAAACTAATAATAACAAACATGCTAAATAGAATATCATAAATTGAAAACTATCTAATAAATCAAGAGGAAAACTATTATCATGGTTAAAACAATTGAGAAAAGTTTTATTAATACAATTAATCATTTATTATTGATAATTAAAACTCACTAAAATAATATATAACATGATAAATTTAAGATTTTAGGTTAATACAGGAGAACAAATGAATCCAATATAGTAAATATTCAATGTTCATTTCATGTTATGGGAAAAATAACTATAATATTTGATCACCTATCCATTAATAAAAGTAAATATAATAAGAATCGATCTAAATAATCCATGGATTAATACCTATCTAAATGAGATTTAAATTAATTCAAAAATATATCTAGGTAACCTAGGATTTTAGATAAAACCACTAGAGAAATGTGAAATAAAATACGGGTTCATGTATTTATAGAAAATCCACAAAACACCACAACATGGTGTAACCCCATATAACTTATCATAGGATGTGCTAAGATGATACATACTTTAATACAATGTAAGGAATCATGTCACAACCTTCTCAATAAAATCATATTGAAGATCAAATGTTATATCCATGACTCAAGAAATATATAGTTGGGGAGAGAGCCAATGTTGATGGAAACCCATTATGCTAAAGATATCCAATTTCAAAAAAGGAGTCTATGCCATATCATAAGCCCTACAACACATCTAACATGAATTTTTAGGAACACACTTCAAAACAATATTCTTCTATTGGTTGATCCACAACATCTAAAAAATCAATCACACACCACAAACCTGATCCATATAACTTCAATCCAACCTTTCTATGACGTTTTCTACCTTCATGGAATAACAACGACATAATTGGTTGTTGCTCAGGAATCCGAATTCCTATGAACATACACCTTAGATAGTCTCAATATACAATAGTATCTAGGATTATGGTTTAGCATAAGGATCCACCATATAGAATCTTCTATATTATATATCTTATAGATTAACTATTATATTTTCATTATAAACACCATGGAACCTCATCCAGGTCCCTTCAACCTGAAAAATGTATAAAAAAGGGAAACTAGGATCTAGGGTATTACACTTGGTATTCTTGTTTGGATACAATAATGAACTATATTAAATTCAAAAATTAATATTTTATCAAGATCTTTATGTGATAGAGTTAAAAAAAATAAATAGTTAATGATGTTCATATATGATAATTACATCATATTTTTAAGAAATAAGATGAATTTTTGGGAATAGTTTTTTTGAATTATGTTCAAATTATATGAAATGTCTACTTTTCGGGATCCCAAAAAATTTCCATGAGCTACAATTCATCTTTATAGGGTGTTACACTGCATTATCCTACTAAATAAGAAATTGAGTTATAGATGAAGTTACATATTTGTTGTATTATGTCAATTTAAACACCAATAAAATATTAAAAATACATGAAAAACATGTGTAAGGGAAAAATATTAATCAAAATATTTATCAAACAATAAATTTAATAATTCAGTATCTAACTAAAATAGAAAAATATATATTAATTATAAAATTTTCATTAGTTATATATCAAATTTTTAGTAAGGTGGATAACCTTTTTCATATAAATTAGATCATGAGTTATATTAGGAAAGAACATTATTATGTATTAATGTATCATTTAGAGAAGGGAAAATAATTATATTTCTAATAAGATATATATTTTTATTGAGATATTTTGGATAAATAATGAATAGGTTGGGGATATGTTTTTATCAAAATATATAATATGAGATAAAACTGAGAAAATTAGGACGACACCACACTTAGTACAACTGATGTATTTTATATTTTATGTAAATTATGTTCAAATAATTTTAATGGATGGAGTATAAATTGACAATTACAAAAAGGGTGTTGAATCATCTCATTTTAGTTCATTATAATAACCAATGTGTGATTCATTTTGTCATGTGTCCAATATCCTTATAAAACCATAGGAAAAAAAATTTGAACATAATTAGATGAACCATGATTTTCAATAACCCCTAATAGCTTGAGATGGTCTGTAATCTCCCATAGGACTAATGCATGGAACAATTTTATTTGAAATATGTTATTTTGTTGGAAACATCTTGTGTTTAGTGTACAAATCGATGTGAGATAAAATACTGTGGGAGTTTGTATATACAATATTGTTTATCTATAAATTTTGAATATCATTTACATATTTAATTCAATATATTGATTGTTAATGTGATATTCAGTAGGTAAAAAAATAAAGGAATTATAAAAACATATTTTCATAGTATTTGGGGTCTGATGATTTTATGGATATACGAAAGTAGAAATACATGGGATAGAATAACCCTTTCATTTTTTTTCAAAGGGGAGGAACATTTAATTTTAAAATTAATACATATTAAGGGGCACACATTGGAGGGGAGTTTGTTTATTTTAATAATATAAAATGAAATATTTTTGAAAAATTTCACAGTATTAAAATTTATGAAGAAATATAAAAAATAATGAAAATTTAAAGTTGTGTAGATTAATGAAATTATAGGTTTAATATATTGTATTTGGTTATAATTGACAAATTTTAATCCAATTATTATGAGTTTTAAATCCTAATAGAAGTTGATAATAATAGTAGATATGGTATAGGTCACCATTCTATTCTATACACCATGTGATACTAGATAAAAAATTATAGTTTTGGTTGATATTATTTTATAAAATCATCAATTTCTGGGAGTGAATGGAGAGTGGAGGAGGATCAACTGGAACTTGGTGTAAAAGATCATGCCATGGTGGTTACAAAATAGTGATCTTTTTTATACCATGTATTAGAGGATGCTGCTTTTCAATGATGTAATCCATGAGAAAAATAGGGATAAAATTATGTATTTTGGACTCTATGATTAATGTATCAATTGAAAATGATTTTAACCGTAATTATTTGGAGACACAAAGATAAAAAATGGGACAATGAATATTACACGTTAATGATCATTACCTCTTCTACCAGTAACTCCTTTTGGATTACTCAAAGGGACATCCTTCGTAAGATTTATTCTGATATTTATGCTTATAGTATGATATGATAGAATTTTAGGAGTAATTTATATTGGGTTTTGTCAAGACAAATAGATTTTATGGTGTAAATAGGCGGGGAGAGTGAATTCCATTCTACAGTGGAGAAGGAGTGACATTATAGTAAATACCAAAATTTAAACACTATTGTGGGTTCTCCTTTAATTCATGTGGATCAAATGATTATAAATTATTTATAAAAGAGGATATGTTGTATATTTATGTCGAAAAAATATATTTTGTAAATTTTTTGTGTCATTTACAGACCATATCATTTATAATTAACCATTACATAAACATGTTTTTAACATAATAACTATAAATTATTTTAATTTCATTCCCTAATATTTTTGGTTAAAAAATAATTCAACCTTTCTAAAAATTATAAATTGTAGTTTTTTACAAATATGGAATCAATTTTTTAAAATTAAAAACACATAATAAGAAGAAATTAATTTAAAAACATCCAACACATGTATTGAGAAAGTGGGGTTTTAAAAAGAAAGGATCAAAATTACAAAAAGTTGTTCTATCTAATTTCAATGTGAAATTGATTGAAATAACCTAAAAATTATTCACCAATGTAAAATTTTTCTAATTATTTTTAAATAAAATTTTAAATTTAATTTATATTTATAAATAAATTTAGTAAAGAGATGGTTTTCAATTAAATTTTTGTATTATTTATTATTCATCAAAAAATTGATGGTTTCAAAAAAATCACAAAAATCAAACCTATGATATTGTCTAGAATATTATTAAAAAAATATATTAAATTTTTTCAATTATATTTTAAAATTTTTCAATGATTATTTATATAATATGAACTCTATTACAATGTTGTGAAACTACATTTTAGAAAAATACATCATTATATATAAAAAATAGGATTTATGTTAATTAATAATATTGAAATAACATAATATTAATTTTTAATATCTGGTTGAATATATAATATATTAATGTCATTAAAATAAATATTCAAAAGGGTTTTTTTTCATTTATTGACATAAAATGTGTTTGTGGAGAGAAAAATATTTTTTCATAAATGGGATTTCATTGTTTTTAAATAGTTATTAATCTCATTTATAATTAGTTGGAAATAGAATAATTAATTTTATATAAATGTGTAAACCATATTTTTAAAATTTATTTAATAATTATAATAACTACCTTTCCAATAGATAGGTGAAATATATATTAATATTTTAATAATAATATTTATAATATATTGTAGTTCGGTAAAACTCAGTTTTGTGTATAATGCAAGCTATCAAAAGAAATACATATTGTGTGTAACAGAATATAAACTACGTTTAGAGTGAAATGATTTGATATAAAATTTTAAATTTATTTTTAAAAAATAATTCATAAAAACTTTAGATGCTTTATTCTACCCCCCTAAAAATGATTTTTACACTCAAAATTCATTTAGGTCATCAGTGTTTTAATTCTTGGAAGTTATTATCAAAGAAACCCACATCATAAAAAATAAATACTAAAACACCCGTAAAAAATAAAAAGTTTGAAACATAATGGTTTCCAAATGTAACACATTACTAGGTTTACATGTTGAATAACATATGTGGGAGTGAATACATGTACATAGGAGTGAAAACTAACACCAAAGTAATAATTAAGAGTGACAAAGACCATGGTCAAGAGAATGCTAATTTTCAAAAATCCATAAAGAAAATAGGATTGAATAAGATCAATGATGTCATAAAAAATGAAGATAATATGAAACCATTTTATTTTAAAACACTTTTCCTATTATTGGATAATTTTAAAATATACTCTTTATTTCAATCTATTTCAGAAGAAAAATCTATCCATTTGGATGTGCCTTGATATATTTACGTATCATCTCTTACTCTATGAAATGAAATCGAATATGTTTTGCTTAAAGTACCAACATATCAAAAGATCCAATATAGAATGATAGGTCATTCAATCTACCTCAATTTAATAAAGTTACGATTGGTTATTCAATATTGATAACTATTTATATGGTGACGTAATTTATGAAACATAATCCAAATATTCAACATAAACCATTACATAAAATTTTATAATTATTATCCTTACATAATATAATAATCCATTTATTCCTTAAATAAACTATTATTTTAATCCAAACAAATTTTCATTAGAAACTTGTGTCCAAACATGTGTAGATAGAATATAAAATGTAAATTTATTATTCCAGAATCTATGTAAAGGGAGATAATCACATGGAATTTCAGTAAAGGATGAAAAATAATATTTTCTTTAGTCTTATTCATAAAAAATCAAACATGAATTCCCAAACTAAGAAGGGGAGGATATGTTTTACCTAAATATCATGATTCACTTCCTCTATTGAGATTGCTTAATAATTACATTTTTTATTTGTACATGAATGTTTTTAATATGATCATCCAAATTTTCCTTTAGATTGGGGAATTTATTCACATAATAACCAAAATCATTTCACATGAAACACTTGAGTGTGACTGGTATATCAATTAATATTCTCTCACCCTCCATTGTATTAACCATCCCATTAACCATATTTCAACATTCATGAATTTTATGATATTATTTTTATCATTTATAGAGTCTCCTAGTTCCATTAAATTAATTCCCTAGATTCATATTCACAGACATCTGGCACAAAGATTTATCTAATTTCATTACACCTTTTGAGTTTTCAGGACATCCAATCTTACATTTCTTATCAAAACAAGGGGATTAGTGGGAATATAAATTCATCATTTATACCTTTAGTGTAAATCATATAGATTATTCACATCCAGTAATGTATCTTATATACAATTAATTTCAAGGAATTGGTTTTAGTCCACCAAAAAATTACTTTCACTATGGATTATTAGAAAGAATCATACTGTGAAATTATTGTAAAAATATCTTCATAGATAATAATAGATTCATGATATTTTTTTAATATCAACTAATTACTTATCCATATTTGTTTATAGAATATTATGGAAGTACTAACTAAAAAAATATTTCCTTAAACGCTTCCCATTCCATAGATTCATTTTTTCTTATTCCTTCGTGTTCTTAATAATAGTAAACTAATAATGCTCTTGACTTTCTAAATGATAATAATCAAAAAAGATTTTTTAATTATTATTGAATTTTAGTATGGAAAATATATTTTCATTGGAACTAATCCATTACTAAAAAAGTATTTATTTAGTTGAAACAGGAAAACATGGTGGGTGTTGTCTCATAAATGACACAACAAAACATTATTTCATCTTTTTCTTGTTTGGAAGTTCAACCTGATTCATCTATTTAGAATGTTATTTTGAGTATATCAAAAATAAATTTCATTGAATATTTTATATAATATTGTTCTTGGGAGGAAAATAATCACATTTTCCATTACATTTAAAATTTATATAGTTATTTCAGGTTCCTTCTATTGAATAAAACCGAAAATAATAGTGCAAGAAACACTAATAATAATGGGAAACCATATAATCATGAAATTAACTTATATGATGTCTAAATAATGAAACAATTTTATTAAATATATAAAACGACAATTTTATTGTAGGTTATTAATAATCATAATCTATTTAATTAATTTATGAATATTGTTAAAGCGTTTTATGAACGTTGTGAAAATATCTTCTGGGAGTGTCAAACATGGTGTACAGTATGGGCCATTGTTATGCATCAATTCTAGAGAGAGTCTAGATCAATATAGTTTTTTAGGGATGTTAACTCTATGCACATCAATTCGAATCCACATCCACTTGTATTGTCTAGGAAAGGATTTACTTCTTAAAAACCACATGCAATATCCATTACCAACATTCCATGAAATTTTCATATAATTTGAAACATGCTTAGATTTATCGATAGAGACACCCATAGAAATATCATCTCCTAGGGAAATCACCAAATGTGTATCATCTTAGTTTCCAAAGGATGAAAAAACCATTACTTATTTACCAACTTTAGTGACCCATGGCTTATTATACATGGATATTACATAATTTTTAGAAGAATATTCATTACATTATATATACACATTAATATGGACTGTAACTATTTAGCGATTTTGGAATAATGGAATAAAATATTTATAATTCCTGGAAGATCTTCAATGTCTCACATTAATATTTCCCCATTTATTACTCCAACTTAAAAAAATTTACTCATAATCCAGGTAATGGAAACATAAAAAATGGTTATCTAAGATTCTCAGTAATGGTAAAAATAATCAATATCAATATATGGTAATATAAAATCATAAAATTATAATAATGGTATGTGATCGTAAACATAAATTTTTAATTTAAGACCCAAACGATCATAGATTATGTACATAAGTCTTGTCATAAACATTGGCAGTTGGAAATTTAGGAATCCTAAGGGTGATAAAAAATCCTAAATCAGTCATGAACCATAAGATCATGTTGTAAATGATTGGTACCATAAAAAATATACAAAAACATTTTATTTACTAAGGATTACTACTAAGACCATAAATATTATGGATCAGGAATCACATATTCCTATAGTAGCTCAACTCCATTGACTTGTTTCCCATTGTATCTATGGAGATATAAATCATTACCCTATGTATTGGAGGGAGATATAAGCCCCACTAGTCACATAATGAAATCATACATATCATTTTCCAAATATCATAAAAAATCATCACATCATAACCCATGAAATGAAATGGGTAACATAAAAATTTCATCATATATATACCTATGTAAAATAGATAGAGTTCATAGTCATTTCATGATATCATAACCTAATAAATGAAGCTGTTTTAATAAGAATTCGACTCATGGAAGGGAATGTAGATTTTAGAAACATCAATCCAGCAAAACCAAAATCATTCAGAGAAAGAATGTGAATGTTATACTTGGATAAAAACCCTAGTAATGAAGAGGTTATATCAAAACATTAAATCTTATATAGAAAATAAATTTGAAAGATTATATTAAACTTTTATTCAGGAAAATATTCTTTCATATAAGAAATTTTCTTTTTAAAATAGAATATATTTTGAAAACAAATTTCTTTGAAATAAACCTTAAAAACATATAACGGAATATTTGAAAAATAAATTTAAAACTTTTTTAAAAATAAATCCTTTTTAAAATCATTTTCTTAAAAAATGATCATAAAATACTCTTTAAAATAATTTTTAAATAATTTCTAAAAAACATTGTTTTTAAAAGGAATCATATTTTTGATCATAGAATGAAATATTGTAAGATTTTATTTAAAACATTTTCATTAATTATATTAAGTAATATTGTGTTAATAATGGTACAATTACCTGAATATATATTGTATTACCATAGGATATGAAAATTAAGGAGAATTATAAAGATATGGATCATAATATTTCATCAACGGATATATAATCATAAAAAAAATATCTATAAATGATGAGGTTGAATAAATAAATTCCTACCAATTTAGAAACATTTAATCATAATACTGATGAAATAATAACATTAATTTAATAACAAAATAGCATGAAAATAAGGATATTCCAGATATAAAATTTCAACGAAGCCATATATACACCTCATAAATAATATTAGTCCATGAAATAACATGTGTCTCAAGGAAGGAAATTTTAGACAAAATTCTTATACCGCTTTGGTAACATTAAAAATAAAAACCCATGAAATAGGGATAAAAAATGGATGTGTAATTTTTAAAAAAAATCTTATATGAATCATAGTATAAATTCTTCATAATTATTTACATCCCATATAATAAATTGATGGTTAATATTACCCATGTCTCAGAAAAGGATAAAGTTAGATATAAATTCTTTACTTTAAGTATTGAAAAAATATATACACATAAAAAAATTCATTATAACAAATATAGGATTATTAAAAATATTCCATACAACAATAATCATATATATCAAAAAATATATGATTTTTTTGACATGATGTCAATAGCTGATTAACAATCCTTTTTTCGAGTTACTCTTTATGAAATAATGACTTGGTTTTTCATATATGAATTCAATTATTATTTATATTCTTATTAATTTGATCATTATGTAATAATTTATTGAATTTAGATCGTGATATAAATATAATATATGTTCAGTATATATATATATATATTATAATATTAAAAATATATAAATTGGGAATAAAATACACCGTTCATGGAGACGATATGTCGTACATACACATAAACAATGTTTCCATCATACAGTCATATTTAATGGAATAAAAGAGAATGATATGAATATAATATAGTTAAATTATAATTACTATTTCACATATATCAATTATTTATATTAAAACCATCTTTAATACAGTCAATGTAATGTGTGAACTAATTACATTACTTCGTAAGGCGGTAGTCCGCTATAAAAAAGAACGATGTTACTGTATTCTCAAAAAATAGAAAGCATGAAGGTATGTGTTATAACATAATTAAATAATAATAAATTAATCATAAATTAGATATATATAATATATAAACTATAAATCCAGCATAATTTCCAACATTTAATAGTGTTAATAGAAGAACATGGACATCAATTTGCGTGGTGGTAGTCTATTCTACACACGAACAATGATTTCATATCCCGTTTGATTGAAGTATGTGATGTTTTGGGTCATACCAATAATATATTAATATACTACCAAATTTATGATACTAATTATATTATATAATCATGATATAATAATAATAGAATGTGCTGGAGAAGGAAACAAAACAAAAACACACTTTGTTGAACATGACCTCTTCATTCGGTAACACCTTTTGGTTTTCACTAAAGGGAATCCTAGGTAAAATTTACTACCAAAGTTTGGATTCTAGGATTAGAGTAGGGACATTTGGAACGGATTTTATTGATTTTTTATTGATATAAATTGATTTTGAGGTGTTAATAAGTGTCGAGAATGAATGTACAATTATAGTGTGGGCGGAGTGACATTCTTGTAAATACCAAAAAGTAAACACTATTGGGGATCCCCATTAACACATGTTACTAAGCTATTGATGAATTTTAGATAAAATATTATATATGGTTTTTATATTTCCATACAATAGGTTAAGGACAAGTTTTGGGACATTTACATGCCATATCATATAAGACTAACCACCAAGTAAACTCTACTATAACTTAATCATGATAATTAATTATAATTTATCTCAATGATAATTTTTGTCCAAAAACTATATGATACATTTTAGAAACTATAAATAATTAATATTAAAATAAGTAATATTAAAATAATTAAGTCCATTTTGAAAAATTCCAAACAATGAAGTGAAAAAATCTAATTTAAAAACAGGATTTGTCAAGAAAGAGGGGTTTTAAAGAGAAAATATCAAGAGTTGGAAACGTTTTTAAATACAATGTCATTGTGAAATTTATTTAAATGGAATAGTTTGGATTAAATAATGTGTAATTGATCAAATTATACTCTTAAATACAATTTATAATATAATTCATCTTTATAAATAAATTTAGAAAAGAATTAGTTTTCAATTAAAATTCCTAATTTTTTCACAATTAATCAAGAAATGAAATTAGATAGAAAAATAAAAAACATTTAAAATAAGATAATTTTAATGTTATGATTTCAAAAATAGAGATTAGTTTTCTAAATTGACTTTATAAAATTATAAAAAATTGTTTTAAAATTAGGGCTCCATTAAAATGCAGTAAAATGATCTTTCAGAAAAATTCATCTTTTATGCATAAATTTAGATTTATTCGTATTCGTTGTCTTGAAAAAACGTAAGATTAAGGATAAATAATTGGTTGAATTTATAATATATAAATTTCATTAAAATAATTATACAAAACTATTTTTTAATATATATAGATAATTGTTTTTTGCGAATAGAAAAAATAGTTTTTCAAAAAATGAATTTCTTTATTTTTAAATTGTTTTCACTATCGTTTATAAATAATTTATAACCAAATTATTAATTTTATATACATGTGTAATCTACATTTTGATAATTTATTTAATATTTTTTATATCTTCCATTCAAAAATATGTTTGTCATCTATAATAATTTTTTAATAATAATTATAATAATATATTATAGTTCATTAAAACATAGTGTTTTGTGTAATGAAAGATAAAAAAGGAACTCTGTGTTGTGTGTCCCAGAAGATTAACTTGATGTATAATTAAATAAAAAACATTAAATAATTTTAATTTACTATAATAAAATATAAAAATTAGGGTGATACCGAAGCATCTAGGTGTGAAGTAACCTGGAGAGCCAATTACATTTAGAGATATTCCATGTGATAACAAGTTTTTTTTGTTTTTTATTTGTGCGGTTTTAGTGCATGAGGTTCATGGATTTATTGTTTTTTAATAACCAAGTTCTGGTTAGTTTTTTGATCAATATTTATTCAAGACATATAAATTTATGCGGTGCATGTAACCAGAACCTATTATGATATCCTTTTGAGATGAAGGCAGTTTTGAGTATCTAATGAGATGTAAGACCTCATAGGTGTCATGTGTGATAAGGGTGTGAGGAGGGAATATGTTGAGGTACTGGAGATGATGGGTGTTTGTTATTATATTGTCATTAATGGAGGACCTAATTAAGTACATGAGTGATGATGAGTACCAAGAGAACTTTTGAGTCTGTGGATGGCCAATTACCATTAGATTTTTTTGGCGTCAAGAAGCGATCAGGTAGGTAAAAATTTTATGCGGAGAACCATGAGGGGAATTGATCTATGATTGAATTGGGTAGAACGGTTTTATTTTTATGATATTTTCTTAACATAATTGAGTAAGGATTTATATCTTGGGGATTAACTATGTTATAGTGGAGATATTATAAAGTACTAGGTTTTTGAACAAATTATTTTAAGAGAGAATTTGTGAACTTTTATGATTTGATTGAAGGATTGAGGTTTTGGGAGAAAAATAGATGAAGGAATGATGTTTTAGGAAATTGAAAAAATATATAGATATAAATACACACAATATATTGATTAAATGATGTGTATGTTTTTTACAAGATGTATGGTAGGTCTAGAAGGCTCAGTGGTCTAACTGAAAGAATTCATGACTTGTATGAAGGTTACACATCATGAAACCAATTCACTCAGTTTTTAAATAACCTATGATTTATGTTTGTAGATATTTTTAAAATGATATAGTTGGATTGGACCTCTCATTTATTTTTTATCCTTAGTGCATAGAGGAGGAACGTAGGGAGCTCATGCCCCTCTTCAATCTCTCCATTGGGATCCTTCACTCTTTTCCATTTGAAATTCGACAATTGTTCTATTAATGGATATGGATATATCATGGTATGTACTTTGATCCTCTAGAATATTTTCTTATTTTTTCTCACCATTTGGTGTGATAAATTCTATCAAAATGTTTTACTGTCTTTTTTGGGTGTTTTCAAAAACACAAATTTCTTCTAATTCTGCATGAGCAAGAGGGTTATATCAGATCTTTGTATATATACCAATATGAGAAAGGTGGTTCATAGTTTTCAAACTTATTTTATTATTTTTTGGTGTTCAATATACATGTGTTGAGTGGGTAGACCGAGTGAGACCCTAGTAATTTAAATTATTGTTTTTAAATTAATAAATGGAATCAATTTGATATTATTGGATATACCCTTGACCTTTTTCAGGATAAGACTTGTTAGAGGCAAAAGTCTATTTGCGAATATTAGGACATTTGAGTGTTTTAAATATAAATGATTCATATATATATTCATTAATTTGTTCCATGGGAACAATATTGTCAAGGCACGAGGATAGAGTTTATGCTGACCTCCTAGACCGAGGAAACATTGTTCGTCAGGATGGTATTTACTAAAGATTATCAGGGCGAGGTTGATTAACAAGTTGGTAAACATGGTTATTTGGTTGAGACAAAGTGGTCATCAAGATGAGGGCCTAACCCATCTGAGTCGGTGTTGGCCATTAGGATGAGAAACATGGTCTCAAGGGATTGTGTTACCTTGATAGTGTGGATTAGGTATACTTTTGGGGGATTTACACTAATTTTTTATTACCCAACAAGCTATTGGAGTCATGTGATCTGGGGTAGGAATCAGATTGTGGAGGTTTTGACTTCTCATGTGGATGTTGGACCCCATAGAAAATTTTAATTAGGTGATGGTGTTGAAAATCATATATTATTGGGGCGATCACCAGATAAATTCATATGGATGGTGATGGACCACTGGTTAATGATAATGAGACTATCAATTAGGGGATGAGTTTTGAAGAGATACTTGAGGTTTTTGGGTTGATACATTGAGGGTATGGATATCACCATGCCATGGGATATTATTTTTTGCACCAATAATGGTTATTATTTGAAAGAAAAAAAATCATAGTCCCTCAGAAGTAGATATTTGAAGCTGATGGGGAATATGTGACCGTAGATATGTGGGTCCTGGATCTTATCGATTTGGCATGTTGTTTTGATATTGGGATACCTAACTAATGTTAAGTGGTGTGGATGATATATTTTAGATGTGGACCCTAAAGGTTCAGCTAGGAATCATTTTCACCATGGGATGCCTTGGGTTCAATTCCAGTAATCATTGCCACAATATTCATATATATAAAAACATACATTGTATGCTATATATATAACTGAGGATCATACTAAGAGATTTCTAGAGATGGCCAATGATGGTGGTCACTTCCTTGTTACTATTGAGTATAAGGAAAACATGTGTTTTTTATATGTTCAGGTGTGGATTAAAATTTTTATTTATAAAACCTGAATAATCATGAATGTAAGATTGGTACAATTTAGATGTGGCCAAATGAGATTTATTTTAACACCATTCTCATGACCTTCAAGAGTCGTATAAAATTTATAATTTTCCGACAAGGTAAGGGACCGAACTCAAGGGATTGATTACAGTGTCCATGTCAGACCTTTTTCATGGGAGGTATGGAAGGTAACCCTAGAGGATATTTAATTAGATACTACTTAGTTTTGAGTTTCTTTTTTATTATATCATTCTTCTTTATGTATGTACTGATAATTTTCTAAGGGATACCTTTCTATTTTCTATTTTGTGTGACCTAATATGCCTTATATTATGTGTATTCAAATGGAATTGTGATTTGAGGAATGTATATAATTATTACTACTATCTATTTATTATTCAATATTTTCTTATAATGGATTATATTGTTTTATGGAATACACCATTATTATTATCACTATATTAGGGTATAGTATCCCACTAACACCTCTTTTCACCAATACTACTAATCTGAAGCCTTTGATGTATGGGGAGGTGTGAAGAAAGACCAGTTTTACTCCATCCTAGAGCATAGTTTTATGTAGCTCTTAGGTTGTGGTGTTACAATTCATATAATCATGATTAATATCATAAAACATAGAAGTCCACAATATCTAAATCATAATGGAATCAAATAACATTAATCATGAGAGAATAAAATTTGGAAAATCTAAAATCATAAAAAGGACCCTAAGACATTTTATAATTTTAATAATACAACTATTATGTCACGTCATACGACCTTCATCAAATGTTGGGCTTTGGGTAACCACCCTTGTACCAATTTCCATCTTGGGACAACCTCTTGGGTACCCTATTTTGGTATTGGTATAACCTCCCATACACCCTCTATTGGGATTGATATTACCTCTCATGTACATATTTATCCAATAAAAAATTAATATTTTCCAATTATTTCGAGGGATATAAAAGTCCCATAAATTACATAATAATATTCAATTCATATTTATTCCACTAAACAATGATGACATTTACCCTTATATCATAGGTTAAATCAATGAAAAGAAAATTAGTCACATAAATATTTTATAAAAATAATCACAACCCATCATGAGAATGAATAAATATTACATTATTTTACCCAACACCATTTAATATAATATGGATCATCAATGGATGTTGTTATAGATGCCCATAATATTAAAAAAACACTGAATTATTTGTTGTTGAAAATTCCATGTTTCCTTTTCAAATTAATTATTTAAAATATAGAAATTCATGAAAATATTATTGAAAATGTTTCCATTGAAAAATTGAAATTATAAAAATAATATTCAAATAAAATAGAATAAGTGATGGTGGTAAACCCTATCCCTAAAATATACATTAAAACAAAAATTCCCTTTAGATTATTAGTAAAAAGTGAAAATTACTTTTTTCGGAGAATGATATGATGATTATATTTATTTTTCAAAAAAAAGAGTAAAAATGAATTTTATTTCTTAAAAATTTATAAAAAATTATGGAATATAATTTTACAAATTTATGTTCATTGAAAGAAAATATTTCTGATAAAATGGATAAATAAAGTTGGTTTTTTCATAAAAACATTTATTCAATTTATTAAATTACTTAAAGAGAGGAAAATGAATAGAAAACATGTAATTTAAATTAATTAATAGAGGATAATTATTACATATTATATAGTAGTGATAGATCATATAATATTATCATCCATAAAACTAAGGAAAAACAATCCCATTAAAATTGAGATTGTAACATAAAAACCATAACTAATGATCGTCTTACTTCACAAGTTCTATACCCTAATTAATAATAAATGTTTCTGTATTATAATAACATACTAGAACCATATTAATACCAATAATACTATAAATTATTTACCTATAATATCATGAAAACTGTTCATTAAAAGTCTTTTGTTACTGTTGTCATTCCATTTGTTAACATCTTCATTTTTCTTGTATGTTTTCGTTTGACAGTTCATGTCCTTGCTCATTGATAATGGTTCCTCATATCAATGATTTTATTAATGATATTAATTTCATATTTTCATGTTACATACATATTTATACAAATTAAAATATTTATGTTATGAAAAATAAATTACATCACAATGTTGTGATAGTAGTCCATACGTACCCATGAGTGATTATTCCATTTTTCGATGGATGGAATGAAATAAAGGTAAATAATAATTAAAAGTAATAGAATCATTTTTATATAATAAATATTATATATATATATTAGTTCTATGAGGATACAAAAAAATGGATGATGGTGATAGAAAATGAGTCATATCACTATGCGTAGGTGGTAGTCCACATGTATGCATAAGGGATACTTTCATCTACCATTGTATATAGATTACATGTGAAATGGTTTTCAAATCATAATATTAATATCCTAGTATATTTATGATATTTTATCCATCATTTTATTATTTATAAAACATTTTTATAAGAAGTATATTAGAAATAAAATTTATAGAACATGGTTAATATTTATACCTCTTCTTTGAGAGACCATTGATATATTACACATCAAGCCACTGCAGATTAGTGTAAATATTTTAGTGAAGGATCCTTAAATAACAGAATTCTTATTGTAATTTTTTGGAGCTGGTATCATCTTATATGTAATGATGAAATTATTTCAATAAGGGAGTAAAATAGGATAAATTTTATATGTGAGGAGAGGGTTATAAAAGGAATTTCATAAAATATTTCAATGATCTTTTGTATCATTATTGAGAAAGTGGACATTAATAGACAATGATTGGAAATTTAGATAATATATGGTTGAAATATCTTCAGACCATAAGAATTTTAAATTGGTTTTTATCCATTTATAACCTTAAATTTTTATTTTACCCTATAATAAAATTATATTATCATTAAAAATGATTAAAAATATTACAAATTTGAAAACTAATTATGAACAAAAATTAACCTGATATTATTAAATTATACTAATTATCATAAATAAAAATAATAAAACCATTTTATTATATTAAATATTCAATATTTTTATATTTTAATTTTTAGTAAGTGCGCAAACTCGAATGAATAATCCATTATTATAATAAATATTAATGCATAAAAATAAATTTAATTTAATTCCATGGATTATAAAAATTATAAAATTAATGATAAAATATTCTATTGAATATATAATACATATATTTAATTTAAAACATTAATAATAGATATTAATTTAATTCATCATGATAAATACAAATTTCGTACATAAAAACAAAATTTCAAAAAATTAGTTTTTTAGCCTAAAAATGAGTTTATAATTATTTTTTTTATAATGACGATTCAGATGTTAAAACTTATTATATTGATTATTGAAGGATAATAATGTGAATTTATGATAAAAATAATAAAATAGTGATACTTTTAGTTTATAAGAAATGACAGGTCTTTACAAAAATCATTATTTTCCATAGTTGAATTGAAAATATATCAATTTACAAAAAACCAATAAATTAACACATAGTAAATATTTTCTCACTTATTTCAAAAATATTAATCATTTTACCCAATAAAATTTATAAATATGATAAAAATTATTTATAATTCCCATGATTTTTTATAATATCAATTTTTGATGAAAACATAATTTTAAATGAAAGAACAACTTAAAATAATAGAATAATTATTTATTATAAATTAATCAATAAATTTAATTTTTTTTAAAAATTTCATTATAGTTTTTATAATTTTTTTATTCTTGTTATTTCTTTATGATTTAATGAATACATTATAATGTATTACGTTGTTGTGGATCATTTAGACTCGGTGTTGTGTGTAAAGAAATATATCAAATACCTCAGGTTTATTTCAAATGTGACACCTTTAAAATCATAGGTTGTTACATTATAACACCATAAAATTGAATTCAACCCTTATTTTTTTCACTCTAATATAAAAAACTAGGATATCTCAAATTCATCACAGCGTTAGGTTATATGTTTCCTCATAAAAATTTAGATTCCTCCAATGTACATTAACATAGTGATTTTTCATATTCGGTAGAAAATTATCTATAACATCCAATATTTATACAGTTTGTTCCTCAAACTAATTATAATTCTATAATAGTAAAACCATATAGTTCGTTGCATCATAAAAATCATGTTTGATCTTCCCCCAAAAATATATATGGAAAACATTGAAAACTTGGGAGATAATCAGTGGAAGCCACAAGTGTTAAGCCATAGTCAAGACTCAATCAAGAATCTAAAAGGGAACAATTTTAATAGGGATTAATTTACTTAATTTATAAATATCATAACCCACTTCCATATAGAAAATTATAGGAATACATTCCCAAAAACATATAATTCATGACCGCACTAGTGATTGACAACATAACACTTCTATCGAATCCAAAAAACATTGATGTTATCTTGAATATATCTAAAATTACATTGTAATTACACAACTATAATAGGACACAATAAATTCCTTTATCAAACATTATCCAAATATGTTGGACTTATAAACTTACTTTTATATAGGTATTCATAAATATTCAACATAATTTGAGAGTGAATGATACTATTAAAAATGAATTTTATTACTTGAAGTTGTTGATCCCAATGAAATTTAGAATAAATTGTATAGGATATCAACATGCCCTAAAGTATTTTAATTCATCTATCATACAAATAATCTCTCAATGGATGATAGAAATTACTGATGAAAATCTTCATATCTAGATTTTGATGAAGGGTTCTCTATAATACTGTTGTAATGATCAGATCTGGAGTAGATACTATAAAATACAGTAATAATTGGAACCTTAACACTTTCATAAAATATACCAGGAAAATTTAATCATGATAGAAATATTCCCTAGTAGTAATTATATGTGATGACATTGTGAGGTGATCAACTGCACTCTTAAATGAATTATGCCCATTTTATTTTTTTGGTAGTTTGATAATGAAATCCATGGTGATGTTTTTTCAATTTAAATTATTGTATAGATAAGGTTACTAACATAACCTTAGACATCATTCCCCTAGAATAAAACTTATAACATACCGGACATCATGATACTTATTCTGCAATATCTCTCTTAATATTGTTCAATCAAAAATACTATTTCAATTTATGATACATCATTATATGTCTTAGATGAATATAGAATGATGAGATATATAATTCTTTTAAATGATCTTTCTTGAGGTGAATTATTGGTGGTACCCCCACATATATCTTGATATTTATCTTTGTATAATAATCAATGTTTAACTTAATAACTTTTCTCATGTTCTATTTCATCTATATTTATACTCTTTCTTCATAACTTTAATTTTTACATGTATAAATTTTTAAACAGTGATTTGTGCAAGATAATAATTCTCTAATTACTTCAATATTTTGCGGTTAATTTATTCAAAATCCATTAATATTGGATATTTTGTGATATTCATCATAGATAGGAAAATATTATACTTTAAAATCAAATAATTATACAACCTATTTTCATTCCAAGGGGGAAATTTATTCCACATTCACAATCATTAGTGTCCAAAAAAGTCATCTATTGTTCATATTGAATACTTTCATGTGAATATATATATTGATAATTTAGGATTATTATTTATGTCACATCTTTATTCTTAATGATATAACTTCTATAAGTGCAGATCAAAGAAAAGGATTGTAAAAATATAATACCTTTCAGATTAATTTTACCCCTTTTCTCTATTTAATAAATTGAGATATGGTCTTTGAATAAGGAACAAGCTTCTTAAAAAAACTTGTAGGGTAATTTTTCTCATAATTCCTCAATTTTCATGTGGCATAGGATATCACCATATCATTTTATATAAAATCACATCATGTCACCAAATTTAGTTTATAAATATATATATAAACCCATATCCAATCTAGGGTAGTGTGAAAACAGGGTCCCTGAACAAACATCTCTCCAATTCATTAAACTTTTCTCAACTTCATCATTCTAAAGAAAGATGACAATATTCTATGTTATCATTAAGATTGGATTAGAATGTTGTGATAAATTCCTTAAAATCATAAATAATAACCCTATAATTCAAAAAAAAAATATAGATCATAGTAGAATTACTTGTTATGGGACAATGTTCAGTAACTTCTATCATTGAGGGATCCAAAGATATATTCTCACTTGAGATTATACGATCCAAAAATGAAACATTCTATAGAAAAAATTTAATCATGGAAAATTTTTTATAATGATGATCATTTCTTAATTACTTTATTATAACCCTTAAGTGATCATTATCATATTCCTATATCTTGGAATATGTATGAATATCATTTATAAATATTTCAAAAACTAATCAACACCATATTTATAGTTAATCTTCATTAAATCAATGAATATAATGGGGGGAATTATTAAGAACAATTTAATCACTATAAATTTATAGAGTAGATAAATTGAAAGAAAAGATGAATTGTTTATATGTTTTTTATTATTCCTCATATGACAGTATCCATACTTGAGTTCAATATTTTTAAAACACTTAGATCCTAATTGATCAATGAAATCAGCAAAACCAGGTAAATGATACTTATTCGGGACCCTGATCTTGTTATATTCATAATAATTAATATAGAGTCAGATTGTTCTATATTTCTTCTATAAAAATGTTTTGTTTAACCCAATGGTGGAACAAATGGGTGAATAGTTCCTTTATTGATATTCTCATGTATTTTATTCTTCAATTTCCTTAAATAAATGGCTGAACTGTATATGGAGTTGTTGAAATTAATTTATCAATGGGTATAAGATGTATCAAAAACTCTACTACATGATTTTGGGGAAGACTATACAAATATTATGAAAATAGATAAAAAAAACATAAAATTGAATGATATTTTATGTGGAGTTTATCTCCAACCATATGACATAAATACCAACTTTAATTTTGAATCAATACCCTGTCAATTTATTTAATTTAAATTGGGTTTTTTTATTTATCATTGGACAGGTATACAATCATAGAATGGTTTGGAATATAAAAAATGGTATACCTTCTTGAAAAATAGTTATGGGGGTTACAAAAATAAATCCATCACACACCCAAAGTCAAATTAAATACAATTTGATTGAGAATAAAAAGATTTTTACAGAAGAAAATTCCCATAAAAATTAATCAGTGAAGAATCATATTCTTGTGTTTTGATCATAAATCAATTAGGTGTTTTTATGACCATAGAAATGTATAATCATTTAAGAGGTAATGTGATTCCATCAAATAAACTTATATATAAAATATTGTGTCGATCTAAAATTGATTAAGAATGTATATACCTAGACTATTTTGTAAGTGTATTTTATCCATTTTGTTATCATAACCTACACTACCAATAGTGATCACATGATATATGTATTTATAAATAGTCAAAAATGATAATAATTTCAATATTATTTATTATACCTTGGGTTTGAGCACATATTAACACAATTTCCATACTCATTTCATATGAAATACAAGTGTGTTGATGGTTTATAATGTGGAGATCTATCATTATTTACACCAATTACTAACATATTCCCATTAAATAAGAATTTTATTTCCTAATGATGTTCATTTCTACCCATATTTCATTTTTACCCCCTTAATACAATTTAAGCTAGGATTATTTCCAAATATATGTCTTTATTTAAGACTCATATTATTCCATCCATGTTTATTGGTATTAGAAATTTCATTTAATTTCATATTTCATTTCATATAAAAACTATTATATTGATGGGGGACATTAATCACAATTTCCACATTGATATAAGGTAGGATGATTTATTCATAGGTACTGTAGTCTATTATGGAAAATTCCATTGGGGGACATGGTTTTTTAAAACCAATGAATTAACAGTTATTACATTTTTTTTCAATGATAATACCAAAATCATTCCACACAAATCATGTAAAATTTCCCACATAGGTACTAAGGTATTCATCTTTATTTTGTTTTAACTCTTGTAATACATTCTAAATTTCCATATGATGAATACATAGAATATTTTATTTAGAAAATACACTCCAAAACTCATCCCACTCAATAGAGACAATTTCACAACATTTGATATTATTCATTATAAGAGTTCACCATTGATATGATCCACCTTACAACTGATAAATGGATAATGAATATTTAACAAATTTCGAGCACTTGAGAATAGAAAAACATTATTTGTAGGGGTACTAATCCATTTTTAAATGATGATTTAATTATTAGGATCACTAATGATGGTGTAAGATTATTCATGAAGTGACCTAAAATACATTTATCCTTCGTTTTTGTGCTTTTAGGATCAATATGGTACACATATTTAGGATGTAAAACAATAATAACAACCTGATTTTCTATTCTAGCTACCATAATGCTTGGTTATTCTGGGGGGAAATCACTGTATTGTACATCAAACTACAAGTAAAAATTGTTACATTTGGTTTAGACTATTTAATGAAACTAGGAAGAATAATTTAAGAAATAATAATAATAGAGGGAAATTATATAAACATGAAAATAAGAAATAAAATGTTTTAATCTTCACAAATCCATTTCAATATTAGATGGATAATGTTTATCCAATTCCATCCATGGTCATTAGATATCCTCTCTAATGGTACATAATTATAATGTTAATTAACCCAATTCTAACTCTAAGGAGTTTCAAAGCATGTTCCAAGTTAGGGTCCATTCACTACGCACCATAATGATCATTGAGATATCCTCATGAAAATGATTTCATGGTTATTACTAAATGATGAATTGGTACAAAATATTCATCCTATTATAATATCTAGATAGGTATGTATTTTATTAGAAACCATAATCCATTAATTACTATAACATAGGATGTTATCCTATATATCAGATTATCAAAAGGTTTCTCAGTAAATTTATATTATATTTGTTTCTAAAAATATAAACTATGATTGGATAAAATCTATAATAACCCAGAAATTAAAAACATAAATATTATATCTAATTAGATGAACATACATTAAATTACACTATGATACATGATAGAACCATAATGGTAGGTTTTATTTGGAAACCTAGATAAATAAACAACTTGTAAATAAGAGATCTACATTAACTCTTATATTTTTATTCAAAAGTATAACCCTTCTTAGTCAAATCATAAATATTTATTACATATCATTGGGAAAAGGAAATATAAAATAGTGTAAGATCATATCCTCATACCGGGTAATAAATGGAGATATCAATTGAAGATTATATTTATGAATATAAATATAATAATCGTATAAACACATGATCTAATTTTTTTAATTTTATTCCCAAAAAAATTGTATAACTACAAGGCATGGCATAAATCATGAAAATTCATAAGATGTGAATTAGAATGAAATCAAGAAATATAAACCATGATAAAATAACTTAGGCAGAAGATAATGTCTAAAATAGTTGTATAAAGGGTGTCAACACTATAATTAAAAAAATAATATTCCAAGGATTTCCACTAATATAATAATCACACGTTAGGCCTGGATAAGTCCCATGTGTAACTGCTTCTAGATTTTGAAAACCTCCAATGTATCATCTATTTATTTTGGGATTACATCTTGGGTGACATATTTTGTGAATGAGACAACCTCTTGTGTACTCTATGAGGAAATATAATGTTAATAATTAAAAAATACAATGGAGTTATATACTGTACTCACCCATAACATAATCAAAATCCATTTATATATATGCTAAAATATTAGAGAAGAAATTATCATTACATAAAATAATAACACATAGAAAATAAAATGATCCTCATAAAAATTTTATATTCTCAACAAAAAACATATAGAAATTAAATAAATAAGGTAATATTTTATGAAATACCCAATAAATAATAATAATAAACATAACTGATGGTTTTTATTGATAAAAACACCATAAAAAGGTAAATGAAACCTTTCTTTTGGAAAATACCCCAATTAATTTTGGAAATAAATTTAAAGTATAAAATTATTTAAATTTTTGTTAAAAACATATTTATTGAATGAAAACTGGTAAATATATAATGAAACTTCTAGATAAATATATTTCACAAAGTTGATAAAATTATTTCATGCTATTTTTGTTATTACATAAATTATATTCACATTCTCAGTGAAAAGTCAAAAGTTACTAGTTCAAAAAATGACAAGAAGATTACATTTTATAAATTATTTAAATGTAAATAGTGGATAAAAATTTATTTCATAAATATGTAGGGAATATTAACAACCTTCATTAAAATAACTAAATGAAATTTTGGATATTGAAGAAATATATTTCTAACTAAAGAGAGAGATAAATTTGTTTTTACTTAAATATATTATTTTTTTCTCTTTAGTACTTAATGAATAAAAAGAAAGGGCAAAATTTATATAAATAACCAATCCAGAAAAAAAAATTAAAATGATTTTAGAGAGCCATATTATAAAATTTAATCGTAAAAAAATATAACCGTAATTAATCCATATAAAAATGATATTTTAATAGAAATTTTTTACCTCATGTATTTCTTGATTCATAATCACTCTAAAATCATAAATAGTAAATTTAAATTATGTATAAACTTATAAAGGAACCATATTCATACTAATAGTATGATAAATTGATTATTATTAACATCAAAACACATGTTAATTGAAAATCATTCAATATTATAATCATTTAAGGCATTTAATGCATTATTTTTAGGGTTTGTTTTAGTTTGTTTGTTGTAGTAATTGCACATTGATAATGGATAACTCCCCTAAAAACTCTAATTATGGAATAAAAATCATATAATATAATTATATATATATTTAAAAAAATTAATATAATTTTTTGATGACAAATATATTAAATCACTATGTAATGTCGGAAGTCAGAACGTACAAATGAGTGATGTTTCAATTTTTTGATGGATTTAATGGAAGAAAGGGAAACAAAAATTTATCATTAAAAATCAATTATTATATAATTGATATCATATGTATATATTAAATATATCTTAATAACCATCCATGAATGATAGTGATGGAAAATGAATCATATCGCTACATGGATGCGGTACTCCACACATATGCACAAGTGATTATTTCATCTAACATTTATTGGATAAGGGGTGGGAAATAATTATTACACCTTCATAAAAAATATTGATATATTTTTTATAATAGATTCATCATGTAATTATTTGTGATTTATGTTTATTGGATTTAAAATATTAATTAAATTGTCATGAGATCAGTTTATTTTTATACTTATTCTTTGAGAGATCTACTTTACCGTACTTTTTATGAAATTAAATATTGGTCTTAAAAGAATATGAATTGATATAGGATGAATAGATAAAATATTTTAAGTTTTTGGATCTTGTTTTAGTTGTGGTATAAGGCTATTTTTTTTTGAATAATGGAGTGGAAGAGGTTCTCTTTTATACATTTTGGGAGGGACATACATGTAATTTCATAAATAATTTCAACAATATAAGGTCAATTTAATGAAAAAGATGATCAAAATAGACTTAAATTAGAATATATGATATTATAAAGTTAAAATATCTATAACTAATATGAATTAAAATTCTATCGGTGGACTCCCAACCTTTATATCATGGTTAAACCACTATTACCCCCTTTTAAACCTTAAAAATTGTATTGTTTAATGTTTTTAATAATAAATATGACCAGAAATTATATAGAACCTACTAAATTATATTAATTATTATGATTCCAAATATGAATTTTTTTTTATCATATTTAGTTTTCATAAGTGGGATAATTTAATTTGAAATGATCATGAAAACCCTAATGAAAACTTGTTGTATAAAAAATCATTTTAATCTTAAAATTGAAATAAGTTACATTCCATGACATGTGAGAACCATAAACTGATTGTTGAAATATTTTATTTAATATGTAATACAAAATTTTTAGTAATATAATTAATATATATAGATTACTGAAATTAATAAAAATAAAAACACATTTCCCATATAAGTATATTTTATAAATAATATTATTTTCCTCAAAAAATGAAATTATAAGAAACTAATAATATTTATGATTACTATGTATTTAATAAGATTATTAATTTTTAAATGTGTATTATATTTCATTAATATTATATACACAAAATAGAGGTGATTTTTACAAAAAGGATATTATAGTTTTTATAATAATGGTTATATTTAACTATACAAGGATAAATAAATCCTCTTAGAAAAATTTAAAAAATTCACCATAAGATAATATTTACCTGATGAATTCAAAAATGGTATTCATTAATTTTTTAATTTCTAAAAATAGTAAAAAATAATATTAATTTTCATCTGAAAAATTTTATAAATACCATTTATTTAGAATACACCTTTTTAAATCATGAAATATTTTTTTTGAAAATATAATCCATTTTTATAATTTAAATAAATTATTCAAATTACTAGTATTATTTATAAATATTATTAATATTTTGGTGATTAATATTAATAACTAGAAATATTATTGATAGGTCATGCATGATTATAATGTCATTTTTCATTTATACATGTTGTTTCATGTAAATCTTTATATAGAGACCTAATGATTATTTGAATGGAAATACATATTATACCTTGGAGAGATACAATTTTTTAGAAAATTCAATAATTAATAGTAATTATGGGGATTAAAAACATGTTAAAGTGATGCAAGAACATGTATAATCCTAGTAGAATAATGTAAATGAAATAAGTAAGTATGTTATAATGTATTTATTAAAATCTTGTTGAAAACAAAGAGAAATATATTATAAACCCAAAATGAATGAGTTTGATTTACATGTTTCATTACATTATCTCATGTTTTTACCATCACATTTAACCTTATTCATTATTATATTATTATATATTAAAACACTAATTCCAAAGTGTGTTATATTTGTCATTATCATTATTTAAGAATGACAAAAATTATAATTTATTTTTTGATATATTTTCATTAATAATGAAATTGTTCAATAATATGTCTTCTTTAAATCACCAAAATTTTATTTTAGTTATTATCTAATATCTCCCAATCTAAAACATTCTCACATAGATAAATCTGGTTTCTTATTGGACTTCATGAATGCCTCTCCATATTCAAGAGGATACAATCTAATAGTTTGGTTGTACGAAACATATTGGAGAGACAATAACCCTTCTAATGAGTAACAGTAAAATAAGAATAATCAAGTACTCGAGTACTTGATATGGTAGATATTTCACATCATACAACATGAATATAAATTATATACCATGTCAACCAAAAAATTACAGGCCATTTAATATTAGGATGGAATGTCTCTAAATGTAAAATTGAAATATAATACATAAAAAGTACCTTACTAAGACAAATAATCTCAAATGAACCTAGTAACAAACCCCAGGTTTTTCCTATTTCCATGTTACAACCCATGTAGAAAGAAAAAATAAACAATAAATATCTCCTTCTTTGTTTAAACCTACATTTATGTAATATTCTTGTGTACCCAATGGCAGACCAAATAGGGTGCGAGTAAAATGTATTATGTCTACACCACTATTTCAAAAAAAAATTGATAATAACTACATTAAATAAGAGACAATCCTGAGTATTAATTAATAAATTAATATGATGTAAAAAATCAAGATGCTTTGGAAAAATTTCTAAGTATCTATGATCATATAGCACAACCATTCCAAAAGTAAACATAAGTCCAAGGCAAAATCATATGATGAGGTCAATCCCTAAAAGAATTATATCATCACTGAGCCAAACCATTTATATAATTATTTCAGTGTCATCTGGAATAACCCTTTATAAAATAATTTCAACATCAATAAGAATATCCCTTTATATAATCAATTTTTCTTCACCATAAATTTCTATTTCTACAAGCATTTTAGCATCACAAAGGATAACCGTTTATATAAAAATTTCAAAATCACTAGGTATATCCCATTATATAAACATTTCAGCCTCACTTGGAATAATCCTATTTATAATAATTTAATAATAAGACATAATAAAATTCATAACATTTAGAATGAAAAATCATAATATAGTAAGACACAATGGATAATTTATCCAATTACCAATAGAATTTTAGTTACCCATTCACTCATTAAATTATATCATAATTTGTTTCCGTATCTATTTTCATTCCAATTTAAATCATATTATCAACAACCATTTCAATAACCCTGTAATCCATTTTCCAAAATGAAAATTTTACAATAAATCAAAAGTATTCTAATGACAAGATAAAACATATCATTATTCCATTATACAATTATTAATTATTTATTTGTAGGATCACACTACTATTTTCCAAAATATATTTCTCAACACCATTTGGTACAAAGGGATATAAGGATTACTCTAAACCCATTATTATCATCACCCATTATTCTATTTGTAAATTTATATACTATGTGAGCATAATCAATTAATATTTTACATAATTGAACAAATATAAATTTAACACAACGATTTGATTTAGAATAAATAATGTTATATGAATATTTAGGGATCACACTCAATAATAAATGCCAAAATTGAATGAAGGTAATAGAGATCATAATAATAATCCTAAATAACACAAGATAAAAAAATACTTTAATTATGGCGAAATGATTACATTTTGTTAATGTATAATAAGTAAAATAGGGGGTAAAACCAATGATAAAACTCACTAGAAATTAAAGTCATTATTAATATGACCAAATGGGAAGGAATGGATACAAAATCACATAATGTATCCCTAGGGTTCGAGAGAGGTATCTGCACATTAATTGAAATAAAATCAAATTCCAAACATGGTTTAAAAGAACCATTCCTAATAAATCAAAACTATGAAACCTTTTCATGATGTGAATTTCTGGATTTAAGAGATACATATAAAAACAAAACACCTCTTTTTAAAATAACCTGATAAACCATTTAACTATGTGAACCCGTTTCTTGGCATGTAACTTTTCGGTCTCTGAACCAGTTCATAACATCTTCCATGAAATACATTCACATAGTGTAGGCCATTTATGATATGAAAGTATCCAATTGAAATATTTCATCCCCGATTTTTCAAAAATAACTTGAACCACCACAAATGTCTTGCATGCAAAGGTAAACCCTCATAAGTCCATTCCCCTTTTATACCACAAATCCATTAATTTAAATAAACATGAATTGAGAAATATTTGGTTATTTCTTCTATAAAAATATATATGTCCTCAAATGGGACTCAAACACAATGTTTTAGAGAAAAAGGAAACACAAAAATATAATAGTTTCAACAAAAAATAAAAGAGGGATGTACCTAGAAAAAATGGGCTCTTATAACCAACTCACCATATAATTTACCATCTTTGAGAATACCTAATAATCATTATGGGGCACAAAGAAAACATGTAGCCATTGTTCTTTCATATATGTTACCATTCTCAGGTTCCCTCCTGAATACTACCATGTAGCCATAATTCTCAAACAAGAGGTATAATCTTCCCCTCAAGATACTTCTCTGTATTTTGAAGAAACCATATTTAATACTTCTCGAAGGAAGAATGTAAACCAATATTATCTTCAATAATTATTAACACATGATAAGGATATAGATGATATTTCTAAATAATCAATACATGAAAAACATCATGAATGATACTGAAGTTCTATGGATGGACAAATCAGTACACTACTTGGTCGACCTATTCAACTATCTCTAATGACTCAAAAACCATTATCACTAGATTTAATTATTACTTAATATGGAATTTTTACAATATAGTATACATCAAAATGAAAACATGACAACCTACCTAAAACACCATAGTTTATCTACACAGATTAGTCTAAGATTTATTCTTACATATCATGGTAACCAACCACCTTTTGATCAACTGAACCTTCTCAGTCATCTCCAACACTAAACTATGTATACCAAGTACCGACTCACCTACCTCCAATCAATAACAAGGTGATTAGAATGAAATAATATAAAAATCCTCAAATGTTTCAAATTTTTTCGATTCTTGGAATATTTTATAATAAAATAACTCCACAACCCTTGAACCACCAAAATCTAAAACACTGGCACATAACACATCCTACCGAATTGGAATAGTAACTAAGATTGGATATCAGTCTCTATATGGTAGGTTGTACATAGAAGAAAATATGATCCAAGATAATTTTGAAGAACCTTCATGAATCTATATGTAAAATTAGGATCTCTATTAAAAATGATGATCTTGAGAATAATGTTCAACTAAAATTCCTCCTAAATATAAATAGTACTCAGATCATCAATAGGGGAGGTCTACCTAATATGAAATATGTGGGATACTTTCTTTAGTCGATATAAAATCACCCATACTACATCATTCATATGATGGTACAGATTTATCCATCATAAAATCCATTATGACATCAGCCCATTTCCATTCCAGAATGGGTAGTTGTAACAATAATGTAGTGGGCATCTAATGCATAGTTTTCAATTGATGATAGTTGTAACATCTCACCAAGGACCCCCTACATCCTTCATCATCTCTAGTCATTAGTACTATATATGGAGATCATAATATATTTTTTTAACCTCTAGATATACTGACCATCTAGAAACATGAAACTATCTCATCAGCTCCTCATTCAAGTCTCTAGATACCCATACTCAACTATGGTAAAATATATTATAAATTCTACCATGAGACCATCATGTTGGTGTATCCCCACCATATAAGATATATATTAGAGATAATCCCTCCAGATTAGTTAACTACTCTATCTTTATCCAGTCAATATGCATGGTTATAACATATGTTAAAGTTATAGATACTCATCCCTGGGATTCTTGAATATCCAGATGCATGTATTGAAAGAGAACCATCATCCTACACCTTTCACTAGAAGTAAACACATCCAATGTTTTCATATTATTTATCAAGTAATTATAATTTTTTTTACCTTTCCCATTTTTTTATGAAAACTTGAAGACTAATTACATTAATTATTAGAACCACATTCCCTACTGATGGATTAGGTCTCGCAGAGAAAAGATGTACCTAAGGATTTTGTGGCCCATTTATACCACAAACTTCTCACCCATAAGAAATTTTATCTTGTATATCTATGAATTTAACTCCATGAATAAATATAGGTCATATATAGGATAGTTATTCTCATACTCCATAAAATGTCTAGATCTATAAGAAACCACTTAGTCCCCCCTACACCAGAACATCTCTGAGTTTAACTCTAGATGTGTTATAGTACAAAATATATTTCATACCCATCACAAGTAAGGTGATGATCAGTGTTGAGTTCATCCTACCCTTCTACTCCAAAAATTTATCTCTCAATAATTCAACCAAACAAACTCTAGAACTTTTATGGTCATATAAGACATTGATTCTTTCAAATGGGATATTTCCATGATAAAACACCAATAATAACCATCTAAACCCAAAAAAATAATAACTGTAAAGACATTAATAGGTTTCTACAAAGCTAAAACAATTGTATCATTCCCTAGGGCCACTAACAATACATCCTATATTTAGAGACCCATACTTTACATACATGGTTATTACTTCAAAATTGAAGTACCCTTATTACAACATATAACAAAACCATGAATGGACTGTATCGGTATAGTGTCTTTAGAAACTGGGAATCATAAACAACTGGTTCATAAAGCATCTACAATGCATCCCATTTATTTCATCATATCTAGAGTCCCTTTTGGTATATCCTACTTAATAACCTTCTTCCTGACCTGGGGAAATAAAACATACAAAAGGGTGAGCTCAAATGCTCAGTAAGGGTAAACAAAATAAATATCAATCACATCATATTCATAAGAACATAACATTTTGGAAATCATACCCTGCAAAAGAGTTCATAATTTCATAACATTGGATAAATCCTGGTAGGGAAATGTATTCAAAATAAACATAACATAAAACATGAAGCCTTGTGGTATACACACAGAATCATATATAATCATTTCTTATTAGTTAAGACTCGTTTCCATGACTATCTTAGTGGACAATGTCCATTTCTGAACCAAGTTCATTCCCCTTTTCAGTCCTGTTTTCACTGAACCGTTGTAACCTGACATTCCAGCCATGTCTATCTCATGAGATATAAAATCATTACCCAATGCATTGGAGGGAGTTATAGGTCCCACCCATCTCATGATGATACCATTCTTATGTGTGCCACAAAATCATAAACCATACATCATAGCATAACCCATGTAATAAAAATGGGATTCTTAATGATCATGACATCATAAAACAATTCATATAAGATAAAGGAATTCATAAAAATAATTCCATCACAACATAATCAAATCAATGTAATAATAGTGATAGAAACAGAACCCTATATTATCTTAGATGGAAATTAATTTTGATTAAACACTTGAACTGCATTCTTAAGGAAAATATCCTTTCTACTTCAAAAAAACTTTTCCTTTCTTAACATGTCATAAAATTTAAAACTAAAAAAATTTGATTAAAAATAAACATAAAAACTTGTAAAGGAAGCTTCTTGGAAATAAATTTTTAAAAATCCTTTCATGTCGTATAAGTTAAAAAAACATTCTTTTCGTACTTTTGTCAGAAAAGTCAAAAAGTACCTCGTACAAAAAACGACAAAAGATTCCTTTCTTATCTTTTAGTAAAAACTCACCGAAGGATAAAATTGGATTTAAGAAATTGTAGGTGGATGGAAATAATATTACATATTGAGGAAACATGTATGTGGATGATAAAATATTCCCCATTAAATTCCGAAGTATAAACAATCTCGGATAAAGATTGAGATTGTGAGATTTTCCCTTACCTTAGGTCCGATTTGCTTCGTAAGTGTCTGAACCTCCTGTATAATGATTTAAATAATGTTATTGACTTATTACAGAATCATATGTATTGTCATGATATCATATATGGTCATATTCTTAGCTTCTTATTAGTAATATTTCATTACTACTTGTTATTCGGGTGTTTATTACTTTTTGTTCTTATGCATGTTTTGTCGAATAAATTCTTATTCTTGCCTTTAGGTTATAGATAACTAATTTACATAATGTTATTAGTGTAATATATATCATATTTATTCATTCAATTCATTTCATTTATATAATCATTATGCAATGAAGATCATGTAGAACGAATCACATCACATCGTGGAGACGGTATTCCGTACGTACGCACGAGCGATGATATCGTTCCCATGATCGTGGAATTGTATTGGAGTGTATGTATACTATTTCAGAATCAATAACACTTTAAAATAATCATATATAGTTATTTACTTTCACCATTATACCCATCCATGTAAGGTGGGGATGGAAAATAGATTACATCACGGCGTGGAGACGGTATTCCATACGTACGCACGCGCGGTGATTTCATTTTCCGTAGGATGGATATATGGTGAAATAGGGTTGTTTCATACTTATAATATCATATCAGTATATGAGTGATACTGTTGTTATTAATTCATAGTGAAACAACTAAATAAGAAGAAGTGGAAGAAGAAATAATGTTGAAAGAATCTGTAACAGACATTACCTCTTCTTTGAAACCCCTCTTTGAGACCTCCTCTTAGGGCACTAAAAATGGTCTTTGAAGAAGACCAGGACCAGTAGGATGTTTCTAGAGAAGTGGGGAAGTTAAATGGGCAGGGATTGGCCGATTTTTAAGGCTCAAATTGGTGTGAGGAGGAGAGGGAGGAGGTGCCCTATTATAAGGGAGGATAGGGGCACCTTTGGAAATATAAGAAATATTAGTTTATATTAAATCCCAACCCCACATAAAAACACCCATAATGACTCATATCTGAATATTAGATAAGATAGGGTTGTAAAATAATCAAAAAATAAAACTTAGACATGTTAGGAATTTATTTTAAACATTATCAACTTGATTTATCCTTATTTATCAATTTAATTTTATTTGTGGTAATAATATTCTAAATTTTAAATTATTATAAATAATTACATATGTGTTGTGAAATTTCAATAATTTGACACTTTATGACATTTTCGACCATATAAATTTTAATTTATAATATTTAAATATTTTTTGTGATTTTTAAACAATTTTATAATATGTTATTTTTATAAAATAACAATAGTGTCAATTTTGACACTATTCATTTATTTGAATTTAAATAAAATATATATAGAAAATATGTGCTAAGTAAAAGCTTTAATATATTTATAAAATTTCATATGTATCTAGAAAATTAGTTTAGCACATTAAATAGTTCATATAATATTTATTTTAATATTTTTAAAACCATTTATTGGATATTTTAATTAAAAAAATAATATCAAAATCACTATTGTGTCATAATAAATGATAATTATTTAATCCCTAAAAATACTAAATAAATCCATATGATGTATATAATTGTATTATATTTCTGGATAATATTCATGTTCGAAGTTTCATTAAGTTTATCACTAAATTAAAATTATTATACTTATAAGATTTAAGAAAGTGACATGTTGTAACAATCTTTGGTTTTAATAATAATTAAATTATTTTCATGGACAAAAGTCCATTAAATGAATCTAATCCGACCCTTATCTGATATGGGTCTACTTTTAGTCATCCAATAGGATTTGGACAGGTGTTAGGGTAATTTTATAATCTTATATTTACCCTTAATTACCCGATTTACCTTTAACTATGGTAAATAAAATTTACCGTAATTACTATTCATTATGGCGAAAAATAAAAAGTAGCATATTAACATAATTTGAACCAACTGATTCCAAATATGGAATCCATTTTTCAAAATTTAAAACATATAAGTTGCAGTAATTAATTTAAAATAAATCCCGTTGTTAAGAAAACGGGTTTTAGAAGTTAAAACATTACCAAAGATTGAAATGTTTTTACCTATGAATTCAATGTGAAATTAATGCTAATGACATACATTGTATTAAATGGTAAAAATAGATTCTATTTATTTTTTAAAACCATTAAATATTATAATTTATCCATATAAATTATCTCAATGAAAAAAGTTGTTCTTAATTAAAAATTAGCGTATTTTGACTATTCATCAAAATATGAAAGTTATCGGAAAAATATCAAAAATTTATCCAAAGTAAATATTTATATCCTGATTCAAAATAATAATATTATTTTTTCAAAATGTACTTATAAACATGTCAAAAACTAGATTTAATATGGGTGCGCCATCAATTGGCGGCAAAACTGAATTTTTTTAAAAATAATTATTTTACTCGAAAAATTTATTTTGTTCTCTAACCATGTTCTAGAAAATGTGTAAGATGAATAATAATGTTATAAAATTAAAAATGTAGTTAATACTATTCATAACGGCTAGTCCATAATAATATATCATTGTTTACTGAAACCCGGTATTGCATACTACACATGCTATCAAGGAAGGTCGCGATTGCGTGTAATAAAAGCCAAGTCTGTATTGTGTGCTGTGAAAGATTCCTTTGTTGTTGCGTATAACATAAGACATAAAACAAATTTCTCATATAATCTTCAGGTGTTACATTCTACCCCCCTTAAAATGAATTTCTCCCTCTAAATTCGTCACTTCATTACAAACATATGATGATACCTCTCCCTCATCATATCAAAAAGTTCCCATGTAGCTTCTTCTAATTGGTGGTTCCTCCATAAAACTTTCACCAAACAAGTGGTCTTGTTCCGTAGGACTTTTTCACTATGATCCAGAATCTCTATCGGTTGTTCTTCATAAGAAAGATCTTTCTCCAGTAGTACAACTTCTGAGCTGAGTACATGTGAAGGATCAGGTATGTACTTTATCAGGAGAGATACATGGAACACATCGTGAACTTGAGAGAGATTTGGTGGAAGCGCCAATCAGTACGCTACCTTCCCAACATGATCCATAATTTCAAAAGGACTGATATATTTAGGGCTCAAGTTTCCCTTCTTTCCGAATCTCATGACCCTCTTCCAGGGAGATATTCATAAGAACACTTTATCACCTGCTTCAAACACTAGGCCTTTTCTTCAGTTGTCGGCATAACTTTTTTTTTCGACTCTGAGCAACTCTAATGTGTTGTTGAATAGATCTGACCTTTTCTGCCATCTCATCAACAAGATCAGGTCCTAATATCTTTCATTCCCCAACTTCATCCCAGCAAGTTGGAGTCCTACATTTATTTTCATAGAGAGCTTCATAAGGACCAATCTGAATACTGGAGTGAAAGATATTATTATACGAAAACTCCACCAAAGGTAGGTGTTGATTCCAAACACCTTTGAAATCCATAGATAAAGCTCTCAACATATCTTCTAGAGTTTGAATTGTCCTCTCAGACTGACCGTCTGTCTGAGGATGAGAAGCAGTGCTGAAATTCAACTATGTATCTAGAGTATGCTAAAGACTTCGCCAGAACTTTGAGGTAAACCTCAGATCCCGATCAGATATAATAGAAAGTGGTACTCAATGAAATCTTACCACTTCCTTTACATATATCCTGGCAAGATAATCTAGAGAGAAATATTCTCTAACAGTAATGAAGTGTGCAGACTTTGTAAGACGATCAACTATGACCCAGATAACATTATTTCTTTTGGATGTTTTAGGACGTCCAGTGACAAAGTCCATAGTGATGTTTTCCCATTTCCATTCTGGTATGGGTAATGTTTGTAACATCCCCTTATACTTCTGTCTCCCAGCTTTAACTTGCTGAAAAACCAAGCATCGAGAGACATATTCAGCAACATCTCTTTTCATGCCATCCCACCAGAAGTACTCTTTCTAGTCACTATACATCTTCGTGCTTCCAGGATTAATAGAGAATGAAGAACTATGAGCCTTATCTAGCAGCTCCTTTAATTCGTGGATGGGAGGAACACAAACCCAATTCCTGAACATTATTATCCCATCACAATCAAGGTTGAATTCAAGAATATTTATCACCTTCTTTTGTAACATGACATCTTCTTTCTGTTCCTCTTTAGTCTTCACATGTATAGATGGTTGAAAATTCATTTGAGAAAGATAAGATTTCTCTCCTTCCATTAATATTCCAAGATCCATCCTTTGTAAATCCATAAATATTGAATCTTTTGTGATCCTCATCATGGATAAGCTAGCATGGTCTTGTCGACTTAATGCGTCAGCTACCTTGTTTGCTTTCCCAGGGTGGTAATGAATTAAGCAGTCGTAATCCTTAATCAGCTCTAACCATCTTCGTTAATGCATATTCAACTCCTTTTGTGTGAAAATATACTTTAAACTTTTATAATCAGTATAAATGTCACAAATTTATCCATAAAGATAATACCTCCAAATATTTAATGCAAAATTACCGCATCTAACTCCAAATCATGAGTTGGGTAATTTTGATCATGGATTGTCAACTATCGTGAGGCATTAGCTTTCACCATATCATTTTGCATAAGAAAACACCCCAATCCCTTCTTGGATGCATCACAATAGATCACAAAACATTCTCCACTACAAGGCAGTGTGAGCACAGGTGGACCGGATAACCTTCTTTTAAACTCCTTGAAATTCTCTTCACATTCCTCTATCTAAACAAACTTAACTCCTTTCTGAGTCAACTTGGTGAGTTGATTAGATAATCATGAAAAATATTTCACAAAATGTCGATAATATCCATCCAAACCAAGAAAACGTCAGATCTCGGTTACTGTTGTTGGTCTCGACCATCATTCGATAACCTCTGTTTTTGTTGGATCCATAGATATCCCCTCTTTTGAGATTATGTGACCAAAAAAGAAACTTTTTGAAGCCAAAATTCACACTTGGTAAATTTTTCATAATGCTTCTCCTTTCTTAGGGTCTTTAATACAATTCTCAAGTGATATTCATGTTCATCCTTCCTCTTTGAATAGACAAGAATATCATCTACAAAGACTACCAAAAACTGATCAAGATAGTCTCTAAAGACTCTATTCATCATATATAGGAAGATAATAGGGGAATTAGTAAGACCAAATGGCATCACTATAGATTCATAGTGTCCATACTTTGTACGGAAAGATATCATTGGTATATCCTCCCTTTTGACCCTTAATTGATGATACCCTGAACAAATATCAATCTTGGACAAGTATTGAGCTCCGCATAGTTGGTCAAATAGGTCATCAATGCATGGGAGATGATATTTTTTCTTGATAGTGATCTTGTTATGTTCTCGATAATCAATGTAGAGTCTCATTGATCCATATTTCTTCTTAACAAATAGAACAGGTGCTCCCCAAGGTGACGCACTAGGGCGTCTGAATCCTTTATGAAGATTCTCTTGGAGTTGCTTCTTCAATTCCGGCAACTCAATTGGGGTCATTCTATAAGGTTTCCTTAAATAGGCAAAGAACCTGGTACGAGTTCTATTGAAAATTCAACTTCACGATTTGGTAGAAGACCTGGAAATTCCTCCGGAGATACATCATCAAATTACCATACAATGGGAATATTATTAATCATGAGTTTCTCTCCAACCATTTGAGATAAATAACCTTCATTTAGTGGAATCAAAACCCATATGATAGAAGAAATTTCCACCGGAAGGTTATGTTCATCCTTGCATCGATAGATGATCATAGATTGATCTGGAATAAGAAATGTGACTTCCCTTCTTTGGAAATTGATATGAGATCCATATAAAGAAATTCAATCCATGCCAACAATCACATAAAATTCCACTATAAGAAGGATCACAATATTTTCAGGAAGCAATTTCCCACAATCTTTAATCGGAGATGAATTGTAAACTTTTGATGCGACTGTTGTGCCATTAGGAGTTGTCACAGCCAACTCAACATCTAATTTTTGAGGTAATATGGAGATACCCTTAGAAAATTCTTCAGAAATAAAGGAGTGGGTGGATCCAGAATCAAATAAAACATTTGCTACTTTATAGTGGATGGTAAGTGTACCTCTCACCACTTCATTTTCATAGTCCACATCGCCAATAGTAATTGCATGTGACTTTCCTTTGTCTTTGGCCTTAAGAGTTTGTTGACGTCGATCATCATCATCTACCCCTGGATTTGGGCATTGATGGTCATAATTCCCCTTCTCCTTGCACTTGAAACATTGAGGTGTAGTAGATTCATTCTGTGCAACCCTTCCTTTTTTTTGCATCATTAGACATCTTCTTCCCATTATTTCGACATTCAATTACCCGATGTCTTTCTTTTCCACACTTATAACATTTGCTTGTCCTATTAAGAAAATTTCCTCCATGTTTCTTTCCACACTTTGAGCATAAGTGAAACTCATCTTTTTTTTAGTGTGGTCTTTAGATTTTCCTTTGAATTCCATTTTCCTCTTCTTATCAATCCCATGTGACTGATGGGTTACTCCAATCTCCACCTCGACTTTGAGAGCACATCAAACTATTTCCTCATAGCTATTGAAGTCCCTTATGGATAACGCCCTTCGAAGACTTGGTTTTAAGCCACTAAAGTATCGATCGATCGTACTCTCATGTTGGATAATAATAACAGAAGCGTACCTTGCAAGTATTGTAAAATTTTATTCATAGGTACCAACAGATTCATCGTCCTTTTTCTTTAGTTCAAGAAACTCCTTCTCCATCTTTGTTCGGAAAAACGAGGGAAGTACTTATTGAAAAATAATTTCTTGAACTCATCCCATTACATGGACTCAATTTCATCCCTTTTCCTCATATTCTTAATAAGATTCCACCATTGATCAGCATCAACTTCCAAACGATACAATGCTAAGATGACTTTATCATGTTCAGAACATTGAAGTACTGAAAATATCTTTTCACTGGTACTGATCCATTTTTCATCCACTAATGGATCAGAAGACCCACTGAATGAAGGTGGACGCTACCTCATGAATGATTCAACAGAATGTTGCTCCTTCCTGTTCTCATTTGGAAGTCCTGCATGATTCATAGCTTGAGAAAGTTGTGTGAGCATGGTTACAAGATTTTTTATTCCAGCTCCCATAACGTTTGGTTGTTCAGGGGGACAATCATTTCATTGCCCATCGCATTCTGCATTAACACGGTTCCTTCGGGTTCCAGTCATTGACTAAAACCAAGAAGAATAGTGTAAGAAACACTAATTATAAAAGGAAAACCACATAATCAAGAATAAAATTTTGCACTTAAGGTCTTATCATAGGTTGTTCATGGTCATTTTTAAAACACTAAGATTGTGTTCTATTCTTAGACATATCCATAGGTTTCTTACTAAGGCTTTCACATCCTAGTTTCCAAAGGTTGACTATACCTTTTCTGTGATACCAACTATAGCGACCCATACTTTACATACATGGTTATTACTTCAAAATTGAAGTAGCCTTATTACAACATATAACAAAACCATGAAAGGACCATATCGGTATAGTGTCTTTAGAAACTGGGAATCATAAAAAACTAGTTCATAAACCATCTACATTGACTCCCATTTATTTCATCATATCTAGAGTCCCTTTTGGAATATCCTACTTAATAACCTTATTCCTGGCCTGGGGAAAGAAAACATACAAAAGGGTGAGCTAAAATGATCAGTAAGGGTAAAAAAATAGAAATATCAATCACATCATATTCATAAGAACATAACATTTTGGAAATATTACACTGCAAAAGAGATCATAATTTCATAACATGGGATAAATCATGGTAGTGAAATGTAATCACAATAATCATAACTTAAAACATGAATATTTGTGGAATACACACATAATCATAGAGAATCATTTCTTATTCGTCAAGACTCATTTCCAAGACTAACTTAGTGGACAGATTTCATTTCTGAACCGAGTTCATTCCTCGTTTCAGTCCTGTTTTCAATGAACCGGTTTAACCTGCCGTTCCAGCCATGTCTATATAATGAGATATAAAATCTTTACCCAATGCATTGGAGTGAGATATAGGTCCCACCCATATCATAATGATACCATTCTTATGTGTTCCACAAAATCATAAACCATACATCATAGCATAACCCATGTAATAAAAATGGTATTCTTAAACAACGTTACCTCATAAAACAATTCATATAAGATAAAGGAATTCATAAAAATAATTCCATCACAATATAATCAAATAAATGTAATAAAAGGTATAGAAACATAACCCTATATTATCTTAGATGAAAAATAATTTTGATAAAACACTTGAACTCTATTCTTGAAGAAAATATCCTTTCTACTTCAAAAACACTTTTCCTATCTTAACACGTAATACAATTTTAAACTAAAAGAAGTTTATTAAAAATAAAAATAAAAAAATGTAAAGGAAGCTTATTGGAAATAATTTTTTAAAAATACATTCATTACTTATTAGTTAAAAAAACATTTTTCTCTTACTTTTTTTGGAAAAGTCAAAAAGTACCTCGTACGAAAAATGAAAAAAGATTCCTTTCATATCTTTTACTAAAAACTCACTGAAGGGTAAAATTGGATTTAAAAAATTGTAGGTGGATGGAAATAATATTACATATTGAGGAAATATGGATGTGGATGATAAAATATTCCCCAGTAAATTCTGAAGTATAGACAATCTCAGATAAAGATTGAGATTGCGAGATTTTCCCTTACCTTAGGTTCGATTTTCTTCGTAAGTGTCTAAACCTCCTGTATAATGATTTAAATAATGTTATTGACTTATTCCAGAATAATAAATATTGTTATTATATCATATATGGTCATATTCTTTTCTTCATATTAGTAATATTTCATTACTACTTGTTATTCATGTGTTTATTACTTTTTGTTCTTATGCGTGTTTTGTCGAATAAATTCTTATTCTTCTCTTTAGGTTATAGATACCTCATTTCCAGAATGGTATTACTGTACTAGATATCATATTTATTCATTCAATTAATTTATATAATCATTATGAAATGAAGATCATGTAGAACGAATCACATCACATCGTGGAGATGATATTCCGTACGTACTTACGAGCGATGATATTGTTCCCATGATCATGGAATTGTATTGAAGTGTATGTATACTATTTAAGAATAAATTCCACTTTACAATAATCATATATAGTTATTTTCTTGCACCATTATACCCATCCAAGTAAGGTGGTGATGGAAAATAGATTATACCACGGCGTGGAGACGGTATTCCGTACATACGCCTGAGCGGTGATTTCGTTTTCCGTAGGATGGATTGATGGTGAAATAGGGTTGTTTTATACTTATAATATCATATAAGTATATGAGTGATACTGATGTTATTAATTAACAATGAAACAACTAAAGAAGAATAAGTGGAAGAAGAAATAATGTTGAAAGAATCGGTAACAGACATTACCTCTTCTTTGAAGAGCCTCTTTGAGACCTCCTTTTTGGGCAATAAAATTAGTCTTTGAAGAAGACCAGGACCTCTAGGATATTTCTAGGGAAGTGGGGATGTTAAATGGACAGGGATTGGATGATCTTGAAGGCTCAAATTGGTGTGAGGAGGAGAGGGAGGAGGTGCCTTTTTATAAGGGAGGAGAGGGCCACCTTTGGAAATATAAGAAATATTAGTTTATATTAAATCCTAACGCCACATAAAAACATCCAAAATGACTCATATCCGAATATTAGATGTGATAGGGTTGTAATATAATCATCCAAAAAAAATTTATACATGTTAGGAATTTATTTTAAACATTATCAACTTGATTTATCCTTATTTATCAATTTATTTTTATTTGTGGTAATAATATTCTATATTTTAAATTATTATAAATAATTACATATGTGTTGTGAAATTTTAATAATTTGATAATTTATGACATTTTCGACCATATAAATTTTAATTTATAATTTTTAAATATTTTTGTGATTTTTAAACAATTTTATAATATGTTATCTTTATAAAATAACAATAGTGTCAATTTTGACACTATTCATTTATTTAAATTTAAATAAAATATATATAGAAGATATGTTCGAAATAAAAGCTTTAATAGAATCATAAAATTTCATATGTGTCTATAAAATTAGTGGAGAACATTAAATATTTCATATAATATTTATTTTAATATTTTTAAAACCATTTATTTGATATTTTAATTAATAAAATAATTTCAACATCACTATTGTGTCATAATAAATGATAATTATTTAATCCCTAAAAATTCTAAATAAATTCCTATGATATATATAATTGTATTATATTTCTTGAGACTATTCATTTTCGATGTTTCATTATGTTTATCAAGAAATTAAAATTATTATACTTATAAGATTTAAGAAAGTTACATGTTGTCAGATTCTTTGGTTTTAATAATAATTAAATTATTTTCATGCACAAAAGTCCATTAAATGAATCTAATCCGACCCTTATCTGATATGGGTCGACTTTTAGTCATCCAATAAGATTTTTAAATGTTTTAGGGTAATTTTATAATCTTATATTTACCCTTAATTACCTGATTTACCTTTAACTATGGTAAATAAAATTTACCGTAGTTACTATTCATAATGACAAAAAATAAAAAGTATCCTATTAATATAATTTGGACCCATTGATTCCAAATATGGAATCCATTTTCCAAAATTCTAAACATATATGTTGAGGTAATTAATTTAAAATAAATCCCGTTGTTAAGAAAACGGGTTTTAGAAGTTAAAACATTACCAAAGATTGAAATGTTTTTACCTATGAATTCAATGTGAAATTAATGATAATGACATACATTATATTAAATGGTAAAAATATATTCTACATATACTTTAAAACCATTAAATATTATATTTTATCCATATAAATTATCTCAATGAAAAAAAGTTGTTTTTAATTAAAAATTAGCGTATTTTTACTATTCATCAAAATATGAAAGTTATCAGAAAAATATCAAAACATTATAAAAAGTAAAATTTTATATCCTGATTCAAAAGATGAATTTTATTTTGTCAAATTGAACTTATAATCATGTCAAAAATTAGATTTAATGTGGGTGCGCCATCAAAAGGCGGCAAAACTGCATTTTTTTGAAAAATACTTATTTTACCCGAAAAAATTATTTTTTTCTCTTACCATGTTCTAGAAAATGTGTAAGATGAATAATAATGTTATAAAATTCAAAATGTAGTTAATACTCTTCATAACAGAAAGTCCATAATAATATATCATTGTTTAGTGAAACTCGGTATTGCGTACTACACACGCTATCGAGGAAGGTCGCGATTGCGTGTAACACAAGCCAAGTTCGTATTGTGTGATGTGAAAGATTCCTTTGGTGTTGCGTATAACATAAGACATAAAAGAAATTTCTCATAAAATCATAGGGTGTTACACTATGAAACTAATTGGACAAATATGTGTTCATTATCAATCCCAAAACAAAATTTGGTAAGCATGGCATAATACAGACGCTCTCTCAATATACCATAGATGATGTCAAGATTATGGGAATGATAGTCTGATGACTGAGAGTACGCTAAGATATCATCATCAAAAACCACCAAAAACTGGTCTAGAAAAGATTTAAATATATGATTCATCAAGGACAAGAATATTTCTAGTGTGTTCACTAAACCAAATGACATCACTAAGAACCCATACATGAAATATGTGCTCTCAAAAGTAGTCTAAGGTATGATTGATGGCATCAATTTCAAATGGGGGTATCTAATATCTAATAAAGCATGGATATGATATTATAAGCATTCAGTTAGTTTAAGAGATCATCTATTTGTAGTAGAGGATAATGGTTCTTTTAAATCATCTGATTCAACCTCTAAAAATCTATAAATAATCGAACTGTCCCATCAACTGTCTTGGTTAAAATAGTTGGGGAACCCCATGGTGATGTACTCGGTAGTATAAAACTCTTAGCTTCTAAATCCTCCAACTAAACTTTCAAATCCTTAATCACTTCATTTTAAATACTTTAAAGTGGAATATAAACTAGATCTTCTCTAAACACCTACTCGTTCGTGAACTTGATCTCCTGCTCGGGTGGAAAAAAATAGAAATTGTTTAGAAAAGACATATTGAAAATGGTATACAACTAGAGGAAAAATATCCTTCAATATTAAAACATAATCTATATAATTGAACTATATCTAATACATGATACATTATAATCATCACTAATTTTTTGCTACATGACCAACCTGAAGGTCCCACTCAACCTATTGAAAATAGATTCCTCCTTCTATAGATAGAAATAAAAATCTCTTTTAATAACAATCAATATGATTCTACTATAGAACTAGACAATATATACCTACATTGAAAATGAATCCTATAATTTACATCATAAATGGGTTCCAAATGAAATTAAAACCACCAATTTCGAGAGAACATGCCTCAAAATTTTTGATATTCTTTGATCGTAGTCCTGACAATGTATTGATGGTCGAGTCCCCGTATAATATTTCTACAAGAAATCCTTATAATTTTTCTAAAAGGGAATATATAAAGGAATGTGAATCTAATATATCAAACAAAATAAAAGTAAGTGTAGATGATATAAAAATTATACCTATGACTGTATAAGGTCATACATCAAAACTATCTAAAGTAGAATGCATAGCATGTCGATGAATTTCTCCTGTACCATGGGAAACAATTTCAATACATTATGATATTCCCTCTACATTGTACTGACACTCCTGAATAGGGTTAGTACATCCCTTACCATGACCTGAAAATCTAGAGGAAATTCATCCAATCGTATGCTGAGGGGGGTTTGAGACCATCCTAGAATATGGTACCATTTCTAATCCACTACCAATACTCTACTTCCCCATCCCCCCTACAAAACCTCTGCAAATGGAACATATTTTTATAATCATGGAAATAAAATATAGGGTATAGAAACAGAATATATTTGTGGCCAAAAATTAGACACTAATAGTGATACAAAATAACATGGTCCTGATATGCATTCCCACTACCTTGGGTACTCTTCCCACTATTTCCTTGGATATGATTTTTATAGCGGTTCTACATTCCACCTAAAGTAGATATTTCAATTCTCTATACCGAATCATCCAAACTAATACTCAAGCCCTCCCTTAGATCCCATTCAATGATGTGAGCCTGGTTCATTATGTCTAAAAATATACTCAATAAAACATTTCCATGTTACTATATCTCACCATGAATCCCATCTGGAAAATCCATTTTTCATGGAAATATCATCTGATACTAAACATAGAAGAAAGAGATGCAAGTTAATAAAACATCTAGTGTAGTCCATCACTAATAAGATATCATGGGTCAGGTGTATGAAATCATGTTCCTTCCCATCCTGTAACATTTCAGGATATAAGCGACTTAGAAAAATTTTCTAAAAATCCATACAGGATAACTAATATTTCTTCTTATATTTATCTATAGTGTCCTACAAATTCCTAGAAAGTCTATGAAGAATATATGAAACAATATTCTCCACTCTTTATTTGGTTGACTAATGTTTCATAAAGATTTTTTAGACTGACTCAGTTTAGAACTCAGCTTCTTAAAGGCCTCCCTCCCCAGTGAACATATATAGATGTTGTAGCTAAATGTATCTAATTGTATTGTACATCCAACAAATAGTGTTGATATTATCCCTTTAAATTTCTCACATGAACCTAATGAATATTTGAAAAATATGAACATGAATTTTATCCTTAGTATCTATAGGAATCTCTAATTCAATTGTTTTCGAGCGTGTGGATTTCTACTCCCTTGACACTCAACTTAAATATAATAATGATGCATTTTCTCTAAAAGATAAAAGAACACATTATAAAAACATATGAAAATAATTTTAACCTCAAAAAAGGATGAAAAGTGTGAATAAATGGAACATGGCCACTCATAAAAGGGATTAACAGGTAAATTATCATGACATAAGATTTCTTTCATTTTATTTTATCAAACATTACAGTTATCTCATCTCACAATTAATACATGAATGTATATGAATTTCTATAAATATGTCCCTATAATGAAAAATAAATGTCAATATATATCTCCTTTTTTATATCATCATGAATTTATACTCATCTAACACTATACTGGACTATGAGTTTGAATATGAAGAAACAATAACGTCACAGAAAATGTGAATCACACATGGTGAGGAAACAACAACTATGAAAAAGAAAAATCATGAACTACTAACCCAAACCCGTGTACTAGTATTTCCCCCAATATATGGGTTACATACTCACACAAAAAATATCACTACCATGTCCTGACACATCATAGAATCATTTCTAAATTTCCCCAAGAGTATGAAAATAGAAAACAATAACCCACCCCTATAATAACACTTTGTAACATCCCCTGATGTGAAATGCTCTCACATGCATAAATCAAGTTAGATACTATACCTCAGGCACACCTCCCCATTCAACAGAGGCTACTAACTCATAGAGAGGGTGTATTGAACATTTTCAGGATACTATAACCCTTGGAACAATGTAAAAATAGAATAGTAATGGAAAAATATAAGTTTAAAAGAAATAGAGTAAAAAACAAATCATATAATTGGGAATATAAAAGATCAACCAAGTAATTTAATTGTTGATAAATCATGTAATATTAGAATGGAATGTATCTAAATGTAATAATGAAAAATAATATTGATAAATACCACGCTGAAAAAAATAAGAATAAAAGACACTGATCACAAACCCCCTATAATTATCATCTCTGTGTTTCTAACACTATAGAAAAAAATATACAATAAGGTCATTTTCACTTTTCCAAGGACGCATCGATGCAATTTTCCATGGAACCAAATGTAGGCCTGAATATGGTGTGAGTAAAAGATAGTAGGTAGATAACACCATGGCTAACCAGAAATATTCTGATAGTATGTTCATGAAATAAATATATAGTCCAGAGTATTAATAAGTCAATTAATAAGATAAAACAATCAAGATACTTCAACACCATGATGTAATATCTCTGAGAAGATAGCACAACCATGAAAACCGTAACCACAAGTACAAGAAAAAAAATCATATAATCAAGATAATTCCAATAAGAATTATGGAATCAACATTCCAATCCAATTATGTAATAATTTTAGAATAACTGAGAAAATCCCTTCATATAATAAATTCAATAACATTAAAAATATTCATTTCTTGAATCATTATAGCATCATTGGTCATATACCTATATAAAAGAATTTCAAAATCACAAGGAATAACCATTTATATAATATTTCAAGCATCACAAAGAATATATATTTATATATCCATTTCAACAGAAATCATAAAAATGTAATAATGACAATAATAACACAACATAATATCATAAGACAAAATGTTCCATTCATCCAAATTATCATTCTAACTTACATTACTCATTAATTTATTAAATTATATCTTAATTTGTTTCTATAACAATTTCACTCCAATTTATATGAAATTATTACCAACTATTTCAATACTCATGTAATCAATTTTCATAGGTGAATCTATCACTAGTTTTAAACAATTGTCACTTTTCATTCTAATGAATATCTTTATTCCATGAGCCATTTAAAAATTAATAAAGTGTAGGCTCACCCTATGATTATCCACATGCTTGGTCTCAAAACCATTGTGTCCAAATGGGTTCAATGAGTAGTTTAAAAACATCATTATCATCACTAATTACTATATTTTTTATTTAACATGATTGGTTAGTGAAATAGAAAAATATTTCACATAATTAGACAATGATAAATAGACCATAGGGTTTGTTTTATAACACATAACATTATGCAGAAATTCATGAAACACTATCAAGTAGAAAAAACAACTTTTAGTGAAGGTGATGGAGATCATAAGAATAAACCTAAATCATAGAGGAACAAATCTCATATCAACAACATTCCTAAGATTACACCATGATAATGGAGAAAAAGTGGAAGACAGGGGAAAATGAAGGAAAAGAATATTACCAAATATTAAACACTTGACCGAGACATCAAAAAGGAATGTCTGTAAAATATAATGGATTCACCATAGGTTTTAATATAGGGAGATACATAGTGGAAGAAATAAAATTATATGCAAAATGTGATTTAAAACTGGTGAGAATAAGACATTTATGAAATATTAACCTTTCATGACATGAGTATTTCAATTTAATATATATGTTAAAGAACATAATCTTAGGATAAAATAATCCTAACTAACCATTTTATGAATTTAATTTGTTTCCTGGAATTTATTTTTTGATGATCACAACTAGTTCATGGATTCTTCTTAGAAATAGTTCTATGACATGTAAACAATTCAATATGTGAATGTTTCAAGTAGACATGTTTCAAAAAAACTCCTATAAAAAGAGGATGAACTACCTCTAGAGCCTTATAAACAAAGGAAACCATTCATAATCACTTGAAACATTATACCTATACTCTATTTATTAAAAAATACCTACATCCCAAAAATTAAGGTAATTTTCTATAGAAAAATCACTCTATCCAAAAATGAGACTCAACCACCAAGGATTAATGGAGAATTAAAACCAAGAAATAAAAGTGGTTCAATCAGAAATCAAAGAGGGTCATGATTCAAAAAATATGGGATCTTACATATTTCATTTTGATTCTACCAGATTATATTTTTTACAAATAACATAAAAGAGAATATAATATAATTAAATTCATTTATAAATATAATATATATTCTGTAGTTACCATCATTGTAGGTGATGAAAAGTAAAGTATAGACATTGTCATCATAGTTGGATGAAATCTACCTTTAATAGGGCATGCCATATTAAGGGACAAGAGAAAAAATATTGAATTTAAATGAATTAAAATAGTTATAACACTTCATTATATTATTATTTTTTAAACTCAATGCGATTAAAATTTTTAATTCCAATTATATAAATACTATATTTAATATCTTGTTTCACACACAACACTAACATGAAAAGAAAAAAATGAGACGTTCTAATAATACAATATTATAAATATTTAATGAGTAAATATAATGTTGATATAGAATTATGTAGTTCAAATAGATGTAACTTGACTTTTTTAAATCTATGTAAATAGAAAAATATTTTAAAATTTAAATATCAATTAGCTGATAAAATTCTATCAGTGTAGCAAAATAACTAATAATATTTATTAATGCTTAAAAATGTATTTTCCAAAAAAAATTATATTTAAAGCGAAATGTATTTTAATTTTATGAAAATAATTACATTTCCAGTAGTTGTGGAAAAAATATATTTTTTATTTTAATAATTGATGAAGTCTAATTTAATTAGTAATTTATAACTATTAAGAATATGATTATTTAATATTTTTAAATACATCCTCCTAAAAAATATTCAATGATTTTATTTAGTGATTAAAATATATATTTTAATCAATATATATTTGAATTTTAATATTAAAAAACTAAATTCATTTTTGTATTCATTTTATCAATATTATATCATGATAATTTTTATAAATTCCTCTAAAAAGATGTATTTTTAGATAAATATTTCAAAATTTCTTTTTTAAAATATCATAAATTTCATGGAAACATTAGAATAATGGTGAATTAAAAATTTATGAAACCATTTTCTTGAACAAATATTTATTTAGTTTTTAAATTTAATCATTTTAAATTATATTATTTACCTAGGAACCCATTATATACATTTAGGAATCCAAATTATTTTTTCCAAAAAATTGGTCTTTATGTTCTATATATTTTTTATTTATGAAATTCATAAAATTAATATCATTAAAAAATTAATATTAGAACCAAAATACTCAAACTACATAAAAATGTGATTTTAAATTTAGTCTAAAAACTAAATTAAATAGGTTAGAATTATTTACTGGAGTAGAAGTAAAAATGATAAGGGTGTGAAAAAATGGGAAATAACATAAACAATATTATTGTTAAATCTACGAAAGAGAGGATATGAGATATATTATCCTAAAATCAACACTAATCCATTAGTTTCCAAATTTAGAGCCACTTTACAATGTAATTCACATTAAAATGAAATAAATAAATAAATATATATATATATTCAAAACAACCATGCCTCTTACTTTTAAATAGACAAATTCACCCCCAATTTCATGAAAACATTATGACACATGGGTTGATATTATTCTACCAAAATATCTTCTCAACATTAAAATACATGTAATAATTGTTCTTGGGACCTCAAATTACCACTATTCAAAGTCTTATGCCAATTTTAAAATGAAATATTTCATAGAGTAAGGTAAATATTATCAAACCACTAATTTTAATTTGTATTATCCTAAGTAGTAGTATTCTATATTAAAATTATATTATAAAATAAAAAATTAATAAAAATATGATCATTAGTAAAAAAAATGTAATTTTATTTATGGAAGAATAATTTCCTAACTACCTCTTTTCTCTAAAGAGAAATGAAAATATCATCCTTGCGTATGTGTAGAAAACCGCATCCATGAATTACATGTGTCTTTGTTTGTGATCTACATGCATGTATAGTTATAATAATTCACTTAATTTTTATATATTACATTTGTACCATGTATATGATTATGAAAATTTGGACACATGCTTACATACCATTTTATGGAAATGTAAAACATCACTCGTGCGTATGTGTAGATGACAACCTCATTGGATGACATGATCCATTATTCATGATCTGTACACATGAATTAATCTCAAACATATTTTATTAATATATATTTTATAAAAGATAAATATATATCATTAATAAGGTTATTATTATATAAAATATCTATTAATTATTAATATAATGTAAAACATTGATATAACTAAATTTATTAAAATTTGTCCAACTTTAATTTACTCATTTTAAATTATTAATAAAATAACATTAAGTAAAATTAAAAAAAATAATTATAAAAAATTAAATTATCTAGTAATATTTATCATTTACTAAAGAATGTGTTTAGTACTTACAATTAAAAAACATAAGAAAAAAATTTGAAATTTCCAACATCTAATGATGAAAATAAAATAAATACATAGTGAATGTGTAATATATTTTTATAATTTAAGAGTGTATATGTTAATATATATGAATAAGGTTTTGAAATAATTTATCATGGGGTATTATTTATGAAAACAATTTAATGATATTTCATGTATTTTGGTAACATAAACTAAGGGGAATATCTGAATTTCTATTCCTTGAGACATGTTTTTTATTATTAACCTATTTTATTATACACAGTGTGTATACTTCCTCACTGATTTCTCATATCACTATTCACTATTAAACAATGGGTATTTAATGTTTTATTTTGATTTCCATATTTTATGAGTGTAACAACCACAAACCCATTTACCAACTTTGGGTTTCTAGTTTATTATGATTGTATAAGATACGAAGGATTATATCCTGAAGTGATGACTATTAAGTAGTCTTGAATAACTAGATGCATACACGAATATCATTTTGCAATGGAAAATAAAAAGTATAAATTATAAAATAATCATTAATCCTTGATATTAATCATAATATATTTAATCATATCCCCATGAAAATAAAAAAATAATTTATGAGATTATATAATTAGTAAGAGTTACATAGAAATGAATCTACAACAAATCAATAAATCATAATAAATTTGGAAATGTAAATAATAGAAATAGAAGATATCTAATTAATAATTTGAGTACAAAACTCATCCTTGGATAATGTCAAATGAAATAATATCATCAATTATATTCACTGAATTCTAAAATTAGGTATAATATTGTACTACATGACCTCAGACATTAAGATATCTCAAATTTTGTGGCATTTGTCAAAGATATTTCACATACATGAAAAAGAATTATAAATAATAACTGCAAACTAGTTTTTCTCATGATACCTATTATTGTAGTGACGAGATATCAATAAACAAGCCCCACATTCCCCTAAATTTTAATACATTACTTATATTTCTAATTCTTAATTAAATTCATAATAAATATGTATTATAAATAACAATTTTTATTGAATAATAATATAGATTTATCATGGTTTTCCAATTTAATTAGATAACTATCACAGTAAAAAACATATTTATAGATTATATATTGTCTATGTAATAAATATAACCATGATAAAATTATTATTGATATTTATGAAATATGTAATGCCTAATGAGAAATTATCTCAATAAATTTAATGTTTCAATAGAATTTAAAAGACCAAAAAATGATTCAAGATATGGGAGATGAACATCAAATGAGTAGATTTTATGGTAAAATCAATTCTTTTAAATAATAGAAAAATGGATATTAATCACTAATAATAAGAATTAATTATTTAATTTTTGTTTCCAAACCATTAAAAATGCATAGAAGTTTCTAAAGGGTGACAAATTTTTTATGGTGGTGGCAATGTATGTTAATGTTAGATACGTTAAAAGAAAAACACATTTTGGCCTTTTATAAATAACGTTGAAAATGAAACTATTTAGAAAATACTATAAATATTACTTTCAAAAAATGTATAAATATAGGGATAAATTAAAATTAACACAATAAATTACTTGATTAATAAAAATTACTTTATTTTAAATAAATTTGAAAAATATAGACAATGAATAAAAATAGACATTATTAAAATGGTATACAAGATAAAATTTTAATTCAATTGATTACATTTTTGACTAAAGTGCCTATATGGACAAAATATGGATGAAAATATACAAAGTCACCAAATATATATAGATAATAAGAAAATATATGGATGATAATAATGAAATTTGGTAGAATTCTTCATAAAAAATAAGAGATGTCCAAATACGAGACTATAACATAAATTCTATTGCTCTTTGAATTTTAAAATTATAGACCCTTAAAATTGTAAAGTTAAAATTAAAAATTATTAATAATTAATGAATATATATTAATTTTAATTAACTAAAATGGGTATTATACACAAAAAATAAAATTAAATAGGTTCACAATACCAAATATATCTCAATGAAGTGGAAAATGAGACAAAATCCTTTACCTCATACATGGATTATCACATATATTCTTTATCATCCTCAATAATATTTTTGTGTTAAATATTTATTCACCAAATAATGTTTTTCTTGTTTAATATTAAATTCAATTTATTTATATATATTTTATATTTGTTTACATAATCATTTAATTTCACCCCCGATGCTTTGATGATATTTAGTTCATATGTCTAAAATGACTTCGATAGGATGAAAATGGTAAATGATGTACCAAATCCATCTTCCATAAAATAATAATGAAATTATTATTCTTTTTACACATTAATTATTATTTTAATAAAATTTAAAAAATCTAGTTATTAAATATGAACAACATTATAATCACGGAGACCTCAGGTCATACATATATAAGAGAAACATTTGTGTTTTTAAATGATCAATCTGAAAAGAAGATAAGTATTATTTTTTATTTATAGAAAGATATTTATATCATAAATAACATGTAATGTTTTTATTAATATTATATATAGATCCTATGTGATGTGGTTATGGAAAACTAATCATATCCCTTCATGGAGGTAGTATCCCACATGTACCCAAAAGGTGTTATCATTTTCAACCAATGGAAAGGTTTGAAAATATGTGATATATTTATTTTATAAATTGAAAAAAAATTCATGAAAATAATATATATATATATATATACCACTAACACATCATAATAACTGATTTTATGAGGCGATGATGGAATAACAATTACATCAGTTCCAAAGGTGGTAGTCTTCTATTCACATGAATGCCAGTTTCATTTCCAATTTGATGGAAGAGGGGGTGGATTTATGTTTTGAAAATAACATATATAAATTATATTATATTTTATATATTTTTCATATTATATCATCATGTATTAAAGTTATTTTATCGAATTAGAAGAAGAAATAAATCTAAATCAGTTGGTTATGAACTATACCACTTCATCGAAATACACTTTAGGATTAAAAGAATTCCTTCCTAATATAGTTTCATGATAAAACCATGGAATATGTGAAAGGTATAGGGATGTATGTTAGGTATTTAGGTAGTTATTTTCTGATAAAAAATTATCATTATGTGAATAGAGGAACGGAGAGAGGGTGCGCTTTTATATTTGTTATAAAAAAGACACTTAGATTTATAAAAAAGAATAAAATATATAATTATATTACTCAAGAAAAATTTCTCCAAGAAGGATCAATTTAAAATCTAATATACTATTGGTTCTAAATATGTATATTTAACACAATTTAAACATGTTATTAGTTCATTTTAAGGATAATATCATTTTTTAACCCCTGGTAAACCAGTTTTAACAATAACCGTGGTAATATATATTTTGATATTTTTAAAATTAATTACAACTGAAGTATAAGATCCCCTTATTAAGTAAAATTAGTTTTAAAATTAAAAATATGTATTTTTAGTTATAAAATTCTATCTAAACAAATATTAGATTTTGAATTAAAAATAATCCCTTAATATGTGATGAAAATCATGTTTTTAGAAAAAATATATTTTTGAGTATAAAAAAGTTTTTATGAAAATTTAAAATATAAAATTAATTCTAATGAAAATAATTTGTTTATTAATAATTTTTTTCTAATAAATATTTCATTTAAATGATTTTAAAATAAATATAATTGTGTACATTCTTGAATAAAAAAAAATATTTCAATAAATATTTTCATTTTCACTATTCATTGAAAAATAAAACATTCCCTAAAGAACATAAAATTAACCATATGATAATTTTGAAATTAAAAATTGAAAATTAAATTAATTTAGCATATTAAAATTATATATTTTATTAAAAATAATTTTAATGAAAAGATTTTTTTAGAAATAAATCTTTATTATTATGGCTGAATAATTATATAATATTCATATAACTCAATAAAATTAAATTAATTAAAATTATTAATACATGAAATATACTTAATCAAAAATTAATTGGGTTTTTAAATTATGTCCACCTATAAAAATTTCTTTATGGATAATTTCATGGATATTAATTTTAATGAAAAAAAGAGGGGATATTCTTCAAAATATCAGTATGTTCCCACATTTTCTCTTATATTTAATGATTTATCTGAAATACCATTACATATCATGTCTTATTATTCCTCAAAACATTATCTATAATTTCAAAAATTTCAATAGAAACTTTAGAGTTTGATATATTATATCCAGTTCAATTTCATCAGATGTTAGTGCTTGTATTGGTGTAAGAATAAAATTAATTCACCAAGAGATATAGATCACATCATATACATTATTAAGCATTCGTGTAATTTCCAATTGGAAAGACATAAATCAAATTATTTTTAAAAATTAAAATGTTGTGATGTATGTGTTTCTCAATTTTACCATATTAATGATCCATATAATATTGTTTCATTGAGTCACTTTCAAGAAAATGTGGTTTCACTCATGAAATTCTAAATCCTTCATTATATTAGCAGTATAAGTATTTTTACTTATTTTATACATGTTAAGATGATTTTAAATAGTCATTAATGTTATAATTATCAAACCATGATGTTTTTTCCTACAATATTCCTTTCACTAACGTCATCCCAATATGCTATATTATATGATATCTAAACATATAGATCATTATACAATAGAAATTGAAGTATTGAATATAACATATTGTTATAGGAAATCACATGAAAATTTAAATATAAATCCCATGTATGATTAATGTTAAGTGATATTGACCATAATATTTAAAAACATTTTTGAATATTCCTTTTAGACATCTAATCAGTTTGAGGATGATATGTGGTGCTAAAATGAAACTCAGTAACAAGAAATTTGTGATGTATTTCTAGAATTTTATTGGTTATATAGAACTAAAATTAAGACTAATTTAAAGTAAAATTAGATTATGTATTTAAATAGTATTCATATGGATCCAATCATGTTTTTGAAAAGGTATATATTCTCTTATAGTGATAAATTTTAGATATTTTTTATGGTTGTAAAAATAACCCATATTTCATTAATAAAAGTATTTTGAAATCAAATTAGAAATTTATTAGTAATAGAATACCATTTATACATTATAATGGGTATGGGTTTCATGAATCCTCTATGTTTTTTTCACTCCACATTTATCAATTAAAAACAATGCATTTTGATATATAATCTGTAATTTCATGCTTCATATTATCCCACAAAAATTGTTCCTTCAAATTACTATACATATTAGTGATATTTGGTTATATTGGGAAATTATATCTATAATAATCATATAATAATTAGATTTTTTTCTCAGGTATATAAGGAACACATAGCATATTTGGAAATTTTGATTCAACATATTCATATATGAATTATGACAATTTCTCATCATTCATGGATTAAATTTTCTTCTAATATTTATAATCATCAGGATAGGTGTTTTTTATCTTTTCCAATAAAAATGGTTTGACTATAACTTAAAAAATGGGTGACGTTTCAATATACATAATAATTCCCAATCCCATGTTACAAAATCAGTTAACAGAAGATCCATTTAAATCCACATATTCAAGAACTCCAGGACATTTATAACTCAAATCACATTATACAATATATTCCTTAACTAGGTTTTACTATATTAAGAAATCATAATCCTGGAGTATCTCAAGACACCATATTTTCTTCATTTTTATTTTAATCATTGAATATATGTTTTTTAGAATATTGTGATCAGTGAATTTCTCATATATTTGTCTTTATAGATAAGGTATCCATATTTTTTTAAGAATGTTTGCAGTTTCCAAATTATGATAATGATTTTGATAGTTAGATTCTAAATTATTTCACTACCCGGATATGTAATTAATAGCATTATCAGTATTTAAAATGACAAAACCAATCCCCTTTTTAATTTATCACTATATTTAAAAAATTAATCATTTTCTAATGGGAATTTCAAAATTAAAGAAATAAATATTCACATCTTTAAGTTATCAAAAAAATTCTTCACATTCCATTTTCCATGTGAGCATAACCCCTTTATGTGTAATATTTGATAAGATGTTAGAAAATCATGATTTGTTTTAATAAAACACTCATATTAACCTACAAAACACTGAATATCCTTACCTCAATTATATTCATTGGTGTAATCCATTTTTTTACATTCTTTGTCTTTTTTTGTTTGAGTATGAATCTATCCATGTAGATGATATGGAAAATAAATGAAACATTATGATGATATAATTCACACATATGAAATTTCCCACATAAATATTTTTGTAAAAACTTATCTGAAATGATCTTTAGATGATTCCCATGGTCCACATTTATTTTATAAAATAGATCAAAACAATAAATAAATAATAAAATAAAATTATATATATATTCCTTTAATATTATATTAATTTGATAAATAAAATCAAATAGAATATTAGTTAATACTACTTGAATTACTAAAAATTAATAATGTACATAAGTCATATGAAATTTCTTTTTCAAATAAATTATTTCTTTACTCACAATTGATGTTACCCTAATTAAAATTCAATTTTTGAAAAGTTTTATTCTTTTTCATTTATATTTAATAATTAATCAATTTGATGAATATGATATTTAATCATTATCATAATAGATTTAATTTCCCTATAATCAATACATTAAATCATTAAACTATCCTTCTTCTTAATAAAATGAATATTGTATCCCAAGATCATACACTAGATCATATAAATCCATTACCAACCAAATACTCAAATTGTTTACTTAAATCCAATGATTTCATTATTGTTAATATATACTAATCCTTTTTTATAAGTCTTCTATCATAGATTAAATCAAATTTAATCCAATCATCATGCTCAATTTTATTTCTAGGTAATTCCTCTAGGAATACATCGATATATTCATCAATAATAGTTATATTCTCAGTTTTAAGATTACCTTTTCCTTCCATTGGCCATTTATTCTCTTATGAACTAAAAATATCATTCCAAATAACTATGGGGGTGGAGCTATAAATTACATGGATGATGATGTATCATATATTAAGTTTATACATTCCATATTTTCATCACGAATTAGAGTTTCTATGTCATTACAATATAAATTTTATTTATAATTTTAATTACAATAAATACCATGGATTATATCAAAATAAACCATTAGTATAAATATAATTTCCTCCAATAGGACATGATTATGTGTCATATTGTGAACTGATAGAGATATCCTTATTGTGGTGATATTTAACTAATTTTTTACTAATAACTCTATTTTAATGTGTCGGGTAAATTCCTAATTTTTATAAAAGACTTGTAATATATTAAATATATTGAATCTAAAGAATCAAATAAAAAATAACATAAAATTTAGACAATGGTTACAGTTCATACCACCTCCAATTTTGGAACATCAACTAATTTTGCAGTGAGTATATATGATCGGCCTCCTCCAAATAGAAACATTTTTGGTGGATTCCCTTGATTAAGGGAGCATTGGTTTTATTAATTCCTTATTTCTTGATACACTATGTAATCTATAATAGTGGCCTCTTTATTTTATTTACAATCAATATACAGATTACATGTGTCTCTGCACTTTTAAAAATGTACCTTGACGTTCAAAATATTTTTGGGATATTTATTTCTATAATATTGAAATGATGTAAATTTGTTCAGTTTTTTCTTCTAATGAGATCCCTTATGATTTTCTATGTGTTTCATTGAGCTATTAATTTTATTTATTTCAATTCTATATATATTATATAATTTTTTTTGGTCTATATGGAACAAGTTAGTAGATCATCATATGATGAAAATATCAAAGAAACCAATACCCTTAATAGACACCTCATAAGTCTATTAATGAAGTTGTAAATATTTATTTAATGATTATATATACAGTCTAATGAAAGTCTACATACTAATTTAACATTATCCATATACAATAACACACATTCATATTATTTATTTCTTAATGTGAAGAACTTCATCTACATTTTAGATTTGGGTTCTTGAGGAAATTATTTCTCAAGTAAAATCAGATTAAATGTTTCATATTCCCTAATTTATACTTATTCAACAACAGTAGTTATTTTGGTCATTCACCACCATTTATTTTCATCACCTTTCAAATAATATATTTCCCAGATAACATTTTCAGTTTCATTGCAACCCAAAGAGAGGAATATACTTTAGATATACTGAATTCATTTATATGATTAATATGCATTAGTGGTTCCACTAAAAGATATATTCTTTATTGAATGAAACTATCTAATATAGGGGAATCCCATTTCGGAACAATATGTGACTCCATTAAAAAAAATTCATTCGTCATAAACTATATAAGAATCATATTATGTCCATGATATTCAATGTTCCAATACATATTCTATAGGATTACTCAATATGGGATTCTATACACTGACTACATGTGATGATCCCTATTTTGTATATTAATGGAAAACACTAAAAATTTGAACTCGTTGAGTTTTCTCATTATCATTATGAATATTGATCCATAAAATTATTTTTTTATAGAGGCAAGATTTCTCAAAAAACTATAATGGATGATCATAATTCTCATATTATCTATGTTAATTTAAAATCTAGTAACCATAGTTTCTAATAAACATCTAATGGAATCAACTATAATGACTCTAACACCAGTATAACATAACTGATGTCATCCTAGTTACATTTGTATAAGAGATATAAGATCTCATCATGAAATATTTATTATTTTATTATTATTGAAGAGCCAGTTAAATACATGATTTCAATTTTATATTGAAAATAAAAAACATGCCTTAAATACATACATTCATCATTGTTATTTTTCATAATATAATTATTTATATCATCATTAAATAAAAAAAATAAACTCTGAGCTCATATACATATTAAGAGTTATATATAAAAGAATATATCATGAATAAATAAGGAATAATAAATTTGGAAATGTATATAACTAAATGACTTGTCATTTAAGAAATATTTTTAGTAGAGAATTCATCTATAGATAATATAAATTATAATAATTCATTGATAATAATAGTTGAATTCCCTAGGAAAAAAGTGGATAAAATTGTAAATTATGATCTTAATAAACATTATATCTCAACCAAAAAATGCCTTATGACAAGAATGTTCTGAATATTGGTAGACATACTCCCAAAATTAATTTATATAAGTCCATCCAACTAGTTCGTCTCATGAGATATGTCAATGGCTAGATGGAATATCTTTAAACATGACCCACAATTCACTACTTATCCAAATCATTCCTCATATATTGAATGAACAATTCAATTCATGAACAATATTCCATATCAATAAATATATTTATTGAGTAATGAATAAATTCTATTCATGTTTTTCACTAGTCAAACAGAAAAAATTCATAGTAAAAAACTATATGTGGAAATGATATATAGTTTAAAAAGTAATCATATCCACAATAGTAAGAATATAAATATTTTATAGAAATATAATTTATAATGAAAAAATGATCATAAAAAATTGAACTAATTAAGAGAAAGTAAAAAATTGGAGAATTAATCAAGAGATATGTGATATCGATCAAATAAGAAAATTTAATTATAAAATCAAGACTTATAGTGATTAAAATTTAATAGAAAAGAATCATTTAAAATAATCATTAATTAAATATTTCTCATTTTAAAAACCATTAAAAACATGTAAAATAAGATAATGGGTGTAAGAAGTTATAGTGACTAGAATATCCATAAATCATATATATTATAAAAGACAAAATTTATTTTATACTATTTATAAATAAATTTGAAAACGATACATTCCTAAAATAATTAAAAATATTCCTTAAAAAAGTTTAGAAATATTTAAGGATAATGTAAAATGTTCTAATGAAATAATTTGTTTAAGATAATGGTATTTTTTGAAAAAGTATTGAAAATATAACATCCCTAAACCTGCACTCCCAAATATGGTAATGAAATCCCAAACATTATTTTTTTATCTTTAATACAGATGAAGTTGATCCTGTTTTCACAACTACATCATTTTTTCAAATTCCATATTAAGTCGTCAATTGTAAAGACCCAGGAATTCTGTGGGAATTTTTTTTCATAAATACATGGGTATTCTATGAGTCTGTAAAAATTGACAGCACATGATTCCAAGTCCCAGTGTGCCCAGAATAAATTTCTAATGTTTTTTGGGTACATTCAATAAACATATAATCATGTTTTTATTACTTTTGAACTGTTGCTCAGAATTGAAATCTGAGGACACCATTGAACTCATAACATCCATATTCACATAAGGAGACTTTCACTTCGATGGTAGTGGGTTGAGAATAATATTTAGTTTTTGGGTTTTTTGAAAATAATAAAATAAAGTGAACTTCACTTTTTTTTTGTATTTGAGCCGCCATGTGGGTGTTTGTAGGTGGGTCCCACTAGATCAATAACCTCCTTATGGAGGTTGGAAGTGGGGACTACTAGGACATAACAACCTATGAGAGGTTATGGTGGTGGGTACCACCACACCACAACCTCCCATGTGGGGTTAATGTTGTGGGTACCACCCAACATGACATAACCTCCCAATTTGTTTTACAGCGGTGGGTCCACCCGACCCCTTTTAATTGGAGGAGGGGAAAATCTCACAACTCCCCACGTTAAGGAGGGGGAGCCCCTTTACATCCTCTACCATTTATAGTGCCACCACATCCGCTTTAATTATTTGATCCAGTGCATAATTTATTATGCCAAATCCTACCCTTTAATTAATTGAGCTATATCTATTAATTAAATGTTACGATTTGAATTTTAAATGTAAAAATATAAAACAATAGTCAATCTATTCTTTGGAGGGGCTATCTATTCTCTTTTGTCATTTGTGTGTAATATTGAGGAGAGGAGAGCTTGGGAGAATTAGATTTCTCCAACGAAGAACCCCATCTCCCAATGAAGAATTAAGAACATGTTCTTCCAACGAATAATGACAGCAAGGAGCATCTTCAACTTCTTCTTGAGAGGCAAACAACATGGGATGTCTTTGACAACCGACTTCCCTCCTCCTCATCATCAATGAACCGACACATGAGCTTGTGATAAAACGTGTGCGGAAAATGCGACAAATGACGATCATCTTCATCATATTTCCCGAGACTCTGTCATCAACCAAAGATCAAGGTAGGTGTTAATTTGTGTAATATTACTTTCCTTTTTTTCATCTTCAGTTGGAAAGGAATCGTTATGGTCGTTGAAATAATTGAAGTTTATATTTATTCTTACTTGATGAACCAAACAATACAACCCAAAACGTGGAGGTTCCGGGCCAAACCAACATGGCCTGACCCCTCCGCTACTCTTGTCTATGATGATCTTTAGTATGGAAAAGAAGAAACGAGGTGAAAAAGTCATCCATGAAAAAGGCCACGCTACCTGTAACCTCCATGATCCGCACCACCCCCGCAGCGTCCCGCACCACCACCAGCCAAACCATCCCTAGTCGAGCCCCCGTTGTCCGCACCACTCGTAGAGCCAATCCACTTCCCCGAGCTAGCCCGCGCCCCGCTAGTCTGTTCGGCAGCCCGTCGGCCCACCTGTGAGCCTGCCTGGCCGCCCGCCAGCCCGACTGGAACCCTACCCGGCCAACTGCAGACCTGTCCTCACCCTACCCGGCCTGCCCAGCCTACCCGGCTGCCTCTCTTGTGCCTGGAAAACCGTGTTGGCCCACGTGCATCACGAGCCCCGTGCCACCGGAGCCGCTCCCCTCATGGTGCTTACCGAACCGGTCTCGACCATCTAGGCTGAGATGTTGAGCCATGCCCCACGCACGCCCAGTGTTGCTAGCCTTCTACCCCCCTCACAACGCCTCCAGGCTGAACCGCCCTACCACTGAAGTATGGCTGGTCTGTGCCCTTACGACCAGTCATTGACCCTGTGCTACTCGCAGCATTCGCATCCTGTTGGGCCGGGCCCAGCGAGTTGGGCCGAACCAAATTGGTCGGCCTAGACCAAGTTAGGATGTGTCGGTCCGACCGGGTCGGACCAGACCCAGGCATGATGTGATCCCCTTTAAATTCTTTGGCCATATCATCGGCACCAGATGCCCATTTGACAAACTATCAGTGGCACTGGTTTTCATTGAGCACGACGGTCCCATTCAGTATACCCCACTAGAATTTTTGGTAAATTTGATATATGGTAAGGTTGGATCGTGCACAAATCCAACTGGGAAACTGAGATTAAAAGGCTAATAATTCACAGACCGGGCATCTGATTGACACACCATCAGTTGCGTTGATACCTCTATGATGTGGATGACCATTGAGATAATTCTACCTAGGATTTAATGATAGTTGGAGTATCGAACTATAGATCATAGGGCGGATCCTCCCATAGATGAGCGAGCATAGTGTGGAAACCTAATATCTTGTTGAGACCTGACGAATGCTGACCGATTCAACTCAGAGTGATTCGACTAGCACAATGGAGAGAGCCTTGGAGTTATGGTAAACCCATAGTGGGGATAACCTTCGTGTCGTGGCAGACCCACGATACTTAACAGGAATATTACCTTAGCAGGCTACAAGGGGGAGTGCCTTGGTGACGCAGCTGACCCATGGTGGGGAGCCCCTTGGTGATGCAACACACTCCCAGTACTCAACAGGAGGAGTACCACAACAGTCAAAGGTTTGTGGGAAGTGCCTTAGTGATGTGGAAGACCCACTGTACTAAATAAAGGATGAGTTCTCAAGTAGCCGAGGTTTTGAAAGTGTGAGAGGGGATATTACTTAATACTGCCCCTAGAATAAAATCCTAATTTGAGCTGATTTAGTGACTTTTGTGTTTATCTCATTATTAAGGTGGATTAATTGATAACATAGGTTTATCAATGGTCTTATACCTATGTGGGGTTATCTGTTTATTTCAAACTTGTTGTTTATCCTTGATGTATTTTGTGAGACCGTGAGGTTCTAGGGGTCCCTACTGAGTATCGTTATACTCACCACAGCACGGGCTATGCCCACACCTCATTGTGTTGGATTCAGACGACAGACAGCGCTGACCGAGGATAACTGTACTAGGGCTGGATGGTACCCGGAGGTGGACCACACGGCCTTACAGTACACGGAGGAGCCGGAAGGATGTTGAGTGTTGTGAAGTCTATTTGTACCTACCCTTCAATTAGGATTTTCCAATGGTTGATCGAGGAGTTTTTTCCCTTTTCCAGTACTTGTACTTTTAGTTTTCTTTTACTTTACAGTTGGGATCATAATTTTGGCCCCTTTTACATTTCATCACTCTTTGGTTATAAAGTTTTACTTAGTGTTTTTCTTCTAGCTTGTACTCTGTTGTGTCTGCTTTCAGGATATAAAAGCAATGGCTTCTTTGTTTTAGGGATTTACGCCTTCAGTGCTAGTCCCCATCCCCTGGCCTATGGAATACGGGCTTGGGGAAGTCACAACACTGGCCCTCGGTGATAGGTTGTGACAAATTGGTATCAGAGGAGTCAGTTCTACAATAGAACATAAAAATATGATCTTTTCTATGATTAAATAGTGTTAAGGGTACTTTGTGTGGTTTTCAGTTCAGGGAGTCCTGTGTTGGTGTGGTGGCTGAAGTATCCATACACTAGGACCCTGACTACTGATTTCTAACTCAGTGCACGAAAACATATATTTAATGTGTGTTTTCAAAAGTTTTCTTTATATCAGCTGAACCATGTCAGCTCACCAGTTTAATCATTAACCATGTCACATCTGTTTCCTTCAGGATGCCTCACCGTGGACGACTATCTTGAGCCCCGAGAGTTGTATGCGTAGATAGCCCACCGAGCGATGAGGCCTCGGTGCAGGGCTCTTTTCCAGCAAAGGAACTTGTGGTACCAATTTTTTTTGGAACTCTGATTCCCCCATCCCCAACAGAAGAAGATGCATGCCACTTGAGTGCACTGCATGAGTTTCAGCTCTAGATGCCACCCATGTTCAGGGGCGAGACGGACCCATGGGCACCTGAGGATTGGATGGAGGCTATGGTGAAAGTATTCAGACTGGTAGGGACACCAGCTGACCTAATAGTGATCATTGTTGTGAGTCTTCTTCCGACAGCAGTAGGAAGATGGTGGAGTCTAATGCTCTAGGTGCATGGCGAGGTGACACAACTCTGGGTAGACTTCGATAGCCTGTTTCGTGTGGGGTTTGTCTCAGCCACCCTTCATGTAGTGCAAGAACATGAGCAATTTCACCTGCAGAAGGGAAGTATGACAGTGGCATAGTACTTAGTGAGGTTCACTGATCTCTCACGCTACTCTACTAATCTGATAAGAGACCCTATCTTCAGGGCTAGGACTATCGAGCAGGGGATCAGGCAAGAAATTAGGGCTTTGATGATCTCCCTCAGCATCCCGACGCAGACAGTGGTGTTGGATCAATCCCACTTAGTGGAGTGTTTCCTTGATGAGGATTCTATAGCAGCAATAACCACCATTAGTTTAAATGTAGTAGATTATTCTACAGCTGGTAGTAGAAAGATGATACAGAGTTTCAAGAGAACCAAACTAACGGGTGGATGACCACATGACTCAGGATTAGTTGTATGGGGCACCCGAGGCAGAGACATACATTCCAAGAGTGGGTAGTGTTTCTCATGTGACAAGTAGGGTCATATGGCTTGTGACTCTCTGACCCGCTTTTCGGATGATCAAAATACAGTCAAAGGACCACCTAGGTAGAGACAATGATTTGATCGAGGCAGTCCGTAGGGAGTAGGCAGACATAGCAAAGGATATGGCTGGGCTGCTGGCGGTGGATGTCATTTTGAGATCTAACCACAACCACCACTAGGTGGTCCACCCCAACTATTGGGAGCAGGTGGATAGGGGAGAGCTCAACTTTAGGTAGCTGAGGCTTATGATCACGGCGCTCTGGAGATGATTCGAGGTATGGTATGCGTCTACTCCACCTTAGCTGCAGTTCTTATAGACACATGTTCCAGTCACACTTTCATTTCCACATCCCTCGTTCGGAGCTCTGTGATTCTGACAGAGCCGTTGGTTCGATCCTTACGGCTAGAGACTCATACGAGATAAGACGCGATGATTACGAACGGGTGCCGGTAGTGTGAGCTTACTGTATGAAGTGAGAGCATCGACTAGGATCTCTTCATTGCTGTGTCGAGGCCTAATGATGTCATCTTTTGTAAGGAATGGTTATCTACTGTCAATGATCAGATTGACTGTATTAGGCACAATGTGAGGTTTGTTTGCATGGATGGGACCAGGTTCACCTTCATCGGTGAGAGGGGAACCTTTTCAGTGCATTATATACTTGCCTAGAGGAGAGTACAACTGATCACTCATTAGTAGGCTTACCTTTCCCTAGAAGCTATTGATGTGGAGAGTCTGACTTATCCTATAGTGGTGGACTAGTACGAAGATGTTTTCCCTGATGATGTCCCCGGAATACCTCCTCATATAGTGGTGGACATCTACATTGACATGTACCCTAGGACAACACCGATATCTACACCAGTGTATCAGATGGCTCCCGTAGAGCTTCACGAGCTGCAAGTACAACTAGTGGACTTACAGGGGAAGGGATTCATCTGGCCCAGTGTTTCTCCCTATACAGCCTCAATTCTGTTCGCCAAGAAGGCAGATGGGAACTTGAGGCTTTGTGTCGTCTACCATCACCTAAACCAGATGACCATGAAAAACATGTACCCACTCCCAAGGATTGAAGACCGCTTTGGTTTGTTGAAGGTAGCATGGTGGTTCTCAATGATAGACATTAGACCAAGCTATCAACAACTCTTAGTTCAAGATAAGGATGTGGAAAAGACGATATTCAAATGTTAGTATGACCACTATGAGTTCTAGGTTATGCCTTTTGGCATAACCAATGCTCCAGAAGTGTTAATGGGACTCATGAAAAAGATTTTCCATCCATACCTAGATCGAATAGTTTTAGTCTTCATCAACAACATTCTGATCTACTTGACTATTGAGGAGGAGCATTCCAACCATTTTCACATAGTACTGGACACACTTAGAGAGAACCAGCTTTATGGTAATCTCTCAAAGTGCTAGTTCTAAATCCGAGAGGTTCACTTTCTGGGACATGTCTTCTTGGAGGCTGGTGTTGCAGTAGATCCAGTGAAGATAGAGATGGTACTTTCTTAGGATCCACACAAGAGTGTGATGGAGGTATGTTGTTTCCTGGGTTTGGATGGTTACTACCGGAGGTTCATATCAGATTTCTCCAAAGTCGCAGCACCGCTATCATCCTTGAAAAACAATGTGAAAACCATTGTGTGGTAAGAGAGATTCCAGCTGAGGTTTCAGGAGCTGAGGCAGAGGATTACTAGTTCCCCAATCTGGAATCTTACAGAGGAAGGCATAGGGTACATAGTCTACAGAGACTCCTCAGGGACCAGAATTGGGTGCGTCATAATATAGGAGTGAGTAGTGATATCATATGGTTCTCGGTAGCTGAGACAAAACGAGCAGAACTGCGCTACACATTAACTAGAGTTAGCAATAGTGGTCTTCACCTTGAAGATATGGCGACACTATCTGGTGGGTGAACGTTTTACCATGTACACTAATAACAAGAGTCTCAAACATATCTTCTACCAAAAGGACCTTAACCTGAGACAGTGATGATGGGTCGATTATCTCCCGGACTATAACTTCACGATAGTCTATACTCCTGGAAAGGGTAATTTTGTAGTAGATACACTCGGTAGAAGATCTGGTATACAGTTGTTAGGAAACTAAATGGAGCAGTTGGCTACTTTGAAGATATCATTTTTGGATAGAGATGGAGAGGATTTCCTTCAGTCCTTTATAGTCACTCCCCCACATCATCAACAAGTTAGGGAGGCACATCATGGGGATGCTGATTGCGAGACACAACATGCTTAGATATCCATAGGGTAGATACTAGATGGATTTTCTGACTGTTGGGATCATGTCATCCTCTTCATAGGACATCCTATGGTGCCATTGTCACTTCCAGAGGATGTGTTGAGGGAGTTCCACACATCCCATATAGAGGTACATCCAGAAGTAGAAAAGTTGTAATAGGATCTCTGACAATAGCACTGGTGGGTGGGGATGAAGAAGGCAGTTGCAGAGTTTGTCTCTTGGGGCCTCACATGTCTATAAGTGATGTCAGAGCACTAGGTACCAGTAGTTTTGGTTCAGCCTTTAGAGGTTATATAAAAGAAGTGGGATGGGATATCCATAGACTTCATGACAGGACATCAACGTACATCCAGGGTTCATGACTTGATTTGGGTGATCATTGATAGACTCACAAAGTCGGCCCACTTCTTACCTATCAGAGAGCATGATTTAGTAGAGATCTAGGGATGCCTCTACGTACGGGATATTTTGTGTCTACATGGATTACAATCATTTATTTTCTCCGATCATGACTCATGGTATAATTCCTGGATATAGAAACTATTGCAGTAGGATTTTAGGATGCAACTTCGTATGAGAACTGCCTTCCATACTCAGACGGATGGCCAGACTGAGAGAACCATTCAAAATCTAGAGGACATGCTTTGTGCATGTAGCCTCATCTTCGGGCACATCTTGGAAGATCACTTGCCTTTGGTGGAGTTTTTGTACAAAAAAAGCTATCACTCCACCATATGGATGGAACCTTTTGAGGCGTTATATAGGCGACCTTGCAGATCACTGTTGTGCTGGAATGACCCAGGGATGTCAGCACTAGTGGGACCAGAGATGGTATGAGCTACCACAGAGAATGTGCAGATCATCCAGGAGCAGATGAAGACTGCACAGAGTAGACAGAAGTTTTATGCTGATAGAATAAGGATACCTCTGGAGTTTGAGGATGGTGACCACATCATTCTACGAGTCTCACCTCGGTGAGGTCTAAGAAGATTCGGATGAGGTAAGATGTTATCTTGAAGGTTCATTGTACCTTTCCTTTTCCTTAGAAGGGTTTTTTGAGGTGTCTTACTACTTAGATATTCCATCTTAGTTGCACTAGGTGCACAACGTATTCCACATATCTTAGTTGAGGAGATATGTGCACGACTGTTCTCACATCATCGACCATGGAGAGCTGGACATCGACGATGGGGAAACATTCCCATAGGTTCAAGTGGAAATTGAGGATCGACAAAACTGTGTCCTACATGGACCGTTGATACATCTAGTGTGTGTTCACTTGTAGCGTGGGAACTTCCAAGAGGGAACATGGGATCCGGAGGTTCAGATGTGTGCTTAGTACCCCCACTTTTTCCCTTAGTTTGAGTTGTAGCATACATGGACATATAGACCTAAGGTGGGGAGAATTTGAATATGTAAAAATTACGCGGAATTTTTTTATTAAATACATGGGAATTTTACAAGTCCAAAAATATTGATGGCCAAATATTCCGAGGCCTAATGAGCCCAGAATCCATTTCTGAAGTTTTGTTCAAGAATGGTCATTAAATGTAAGAGTGGATTTTTATATCTTTTGAACTGGTGCTCAGAATTAAAATCCAAGGACACCGTTGAACTTGCAGTGCCAATATTTTTTTATGGAGACTTTCACTTCGATAGTAGTGGGTCGAGGATAAAAGTTAGATTTTGGGTTTTCATGAAAAATAATAAAATAAATTGTGCTTCACTTTATTTTTATTTGAGCCACCATGTGGGTGTTTGGATGTGGTCCCACTAGATCTATAACCGCATTATGGAGGTTGGAAGTGGGAAACACCGGGCCATAACCTCCCATGAGAGGTTATAGTGGAGGGGACCTCCACGCCTCAACCTCCCATGTGGGCTTAAAGTGGTGGGGACCACCTGAGACCACATAACCGCCCAATTTGAATAATAGGGGTGGGGACCACCCGACCCATATTAACAGACAGAGAGGAAAATCTATCAACTACCCTCATTAATGAGGGGGATCCCCTTGAACTCCTATACCATTTATGGTGCTTCCAACTCCTCTTTAATTGTTTGAGCCAAATCATAATTTATTTTTCCAAATCCTACCCATTAATTAATTGCACCATCTCTTTTAATTAAACGTTATGATTTGAATTTTAAACCCAAAAATATAAAATAATTCACAATATATTCTATGGAGGGTCTATCAATTCAATTTTGGCATTTGGGTGGAATATTGGGGAGAGGAGAGCTTAGGAGAATTAGAGTTCTACAATGAAGAACCCCATATCCCAATGAAAAATTATGAACACATTCTTACATTGAAGAACAGCAGCAAGGACCATCTTAGACATCTTCCTCTGAGGAAACTGACATGGTATTTCTTCAAAAACTGACTTCCCTCATCATCGTTGTCAACGAACCGATGCACGAGCTTGGGATCTAAAGTGTGCGGCAAACATGACGAACAATGATATTCTCCTTCTTCTTCCTTGAGACTCTGTTTTCAAAGAATGCTCAAGGTAGGGGTTAATTTGTGTAATATTAATTTCCTTTTTTTGTTATTTTGTTGGAAAGGAATCATTGTGGTGGTAGTAAAAATTAATGTTCATATTACATCTCACTTGATGAGCGAAACATTACCACACTAAATGCGGAGGGTGTAGGCTAAACCAACATGGCCTAACCCATATGTCGTTCTTGTTTATGATGATCTTCGACATGTAGACAATGAAACGAGACGACAAAGGAGGCGAAGACAAAGCCGTGCTACTCGTGACCTCTGTGATCGATGTTGCCCCTACGGTGTCCGGCCCCGCCTCCGGTTGAACCAGCCTCGGTCGAGCCCCCACCAGTCGCACCGCTCACAGAGCGGAGTCGTTGCCTAGCACCAGACCATGCCACACCTGCCTACCCGACCGCTTCCTGGTTGCCTGCTTACCAGGCCGGCCTCCCACCGGCCCACCTGGAACCCGGCTCGGCCGCCTGCTGGCCTCACCGTGCCTTGCCCGGCCGCCTGCTGGGCTGCCTGCTGGCTTGAACGGCCGCGCGCCTGCCTGCCTGGCACCTCGCCTGACCGCCTTCTAGCCTAGCTGTGCCCTGTCCAACCACCCACCATCCCACCAGTATAGCGGCCTCCCGGCAGCCTGTCGGCCTGGCCGCGCCCCACCGGCCTGCCTGGCCTTCCCGGTCGCCTCCTGTGCGCCCGACCGAACCGATCCAGCCCATGCACCCCGTGCCGCCTGAGCCACAGCCCTCACGGTGCTGGCCAAACCCATCTTAGACATCTGAGCCGAGACACCGAGCCGCGCCCCACCCTCGCCTAGTCGAACAGGACTTCGCGCCCCTCATGGTGTCTCTGGGGAACACCGCCCTTGCACCAACGCCCGACCAGTCCATGCCCTCATGACCGGTCTATGCCCCCGAGATACTCACATCATTCGCGGCCTGCTAGGATGGGCCCAACGAGCTAGGCCGAACCCAATGCATCGTCCTAGAAAATTTTGGGCTTGATCTGTCCGACCAGGTTGGACTAGATCCATGCCCACTATGACCCCCCTTTACTTTCATTGGCCATATCGTTGGCACTGGACGACGGTTTGACGAACCATCAGTGGTGCCAGTTTTCTTTGAGCGCAATAGTCCCCATTGAGATTAGCCCACTAGAGTTCGGGTGTAATGTTGAGATACTGTCAGGTTAGAACCTGCATGAATCCAATCGGGCCCTTGGGACTAAAATTCTAAAAACTCACCGACCGGGCATCTGATTGACGCACCATCTATTGTGTTGAGACCCATATGACGCGGCGGTCCTTTGAGATACTTCTACATGGGACTTCATGAATGTTGGAGTATCAATCTATAGATCCTGGAGAAGATCCTCTTGGAGATGAGAGATCATAGTGAGGAGACCTAGTAGCTAGCTGATACTCGATGACTGCTAATCGATTCGACTCGAAGTGATTCAACTAGCCCAGTGGGGAGTGACTTAGAGTCGTGGAAGACCCACAGTGGGGAGTTCTTTGGAGTCCTGTTAGACCCACGGTACTCAACATGAGGAGTATCTCAGCATGATATGAGGGGGAGTTCCTTGGTGATGTGGCAGACCCATCATGGGGAGTGCCTCGGTGATGCAGCAGACCCACAGTACTCAACAGGATGAGTACCACAACTGTCCAAGGTCAGTGGGAAGCACCTCAGTGATGCGCCATGCTCACTATACATGATAGAGGAGGATTTCTCCAATATATGAGGTTTCGACAGTGTGAATGGGGATGTTACTTAATAGTACCCTTAGAATAAAATCCTTGTTTGATCAGAGTCAATAACTTTTTTGTTTATCTGATGATTGAGATGGATTACTTGATAAAATAGGTATTTTCATGGGCATATACATAAGGGGGGTTATCAGTTGATTTCATACTTTTGGTTTATCCTTGTTTTATTTTGTGAGACCTTGAGGGTCTCAGGGTCCCTATTATGTTTTTTTATACTCACCCCTATATGGGCTATGCCCTCACCTCATTGTGTTGGATGTAGATGACAGACAATGTTGACTGAGGCTGAGTGTACCAGTACTGGACTATACCTGGAGGTGGACGACACGACATGATGGAACACGGAGGAGCTGGACGGATGTGGAGAATTGTGGAGGCCATTTGTACATACCCTTCAGGGAGGATTTCTCAGTGGACGATCCATGAACTCTTTCCCCTTTTCCAGTACTAGTACTTTTAGTTTTCTTATACTTTACATTTGGGCATGTATTTCCAACCTCTTTTACGTTTCATTACTCTTTGGTTATATAGTTTTACTTAGTGTTTTGCTTCCTTCTTGTACTCTATTGTGTATGCTTTCAGGATCTAATGGCAATGCCTTCCTGGTATTAGGTATTTATGCCTTTGGTGATAGTCACCAGCCACTGGCCTATAGAACGTGGGCTGGGGGTAGTCATGACACGAGCCCTAGGGGATGGTTCGTGACATCAACATTTTCTATATGAAATCCTTAAATATATTATTCATTCAACACCATTCCATGATAACCTAGGGAAAAATAAACATAAGATGGGTGATATCAAATGCTTTATAAGTGTAAAAATAAGAATTAAAAATTGAGTTTCTTCAATGATAATAACTATTGGATATGGTTATAATGACATAATAAAATTTCATGAGAGTATAAAAATATAAATTATACCAATCTATAACTAGACCATTAAAAATGAAAATATAAAAACTGCAAGAGTCTAAAGAATTAATAATCATGAGGGTTTTGATTTCAATATTGAACATATGAATCATTATAAACCATTAACTAGCTTCAAAAAAAATTTGTTGGTATCTTTGAAAAATTTTCATCATAAGTTATATTAAACTATTTGAAAAAATAACTTGATCATAGATAAATTCATAGGATAAATAATTAGGAAAATAACTCATTATTTCTTGTCATGACATGGTATATTAACTAATGCATTGGAGAAGTATCTTGGTTCAGCCATCATTTAAACTATACCAGGAACTCCAAATGCTATCTAGGATGCTTCATCATATAAGATATGACGGGATCACCCAACTAAATCTGGGCCACCCCTTATTATATGTCGCAATGGCCTCACCTGATGGTGTCCCTTTTCACCCATCATATATAATTTCTAGGAACTACAACTCTAATAAAGTACATTGAATTTTAATTTCATCAAAAAATTCATAGAAAGATTAATTATTCCTTTTATAACTTGATTAACACAAGGAAAATAAATTGGTTTCATGATAATATATTTAAAACATGATTGAGCCAAGGAAAATAAATGGGTTCCATAACAATAATATAAAAAGAATGTGAGCCTATGGAATTGAAACAAGTTCCATATTAATATATTTGAAACCAAGCGAACCCCTAGAATAGAAATGGGTCCCATACAAATATCATTTAAATAATCATAATCCATATAGAGAAAATATGAGGATGATATCCATATAAAATAGACCCATTATAGCATAAGTAAGAAATAGGGGTTTTGAAATTGATTAATAAAAATACCATAAAAAATTATCAATGAATCATTGAAGAAGATAACGTTTTTTAATTTTATTTTTATATAAATTTGAAATATTCATAATATATTATTAACATAATTTTCTTTTAAAACAACCATGAAAACTAATAAAGTAATATGTAAAATAATTTAAAACATTTTTTGAGGAAATTTTTCTTTCCATTTTGAAAAAACATTAATAAAAAATATTAGAAATTATTTTATTTTAAAATAACATTAAAAATTATAATGAAACATTAAATGAAAATAATATTCTTAAAAGGGATAATTTACATTAATACCATACATATAAATTCAATTATTCCATTACCATCTTTGATAAGATTAAAATGGTATTTTTTGGAAAATTACATGATGATTCCTTTTAATTTTTTTTAAAATAAAATAATGGGTAAAATTTTCTTAAATTAATAATTTTAATAATGTTAAATATTTTTGAAAATTTATTTTGAATTTATGGTTTTTGACAAGAAAATGTTTTTAGAAAGAAGAGGGAAATAAAAATGAGTTTTTATATAATAATTTTTTTAAATAATGGTAACATAAAGATAGGAAAACGAAGGGAAATTGTATTATCTTGAAATAACTATATGATAAGATATTTATTGATTATTAATTATAGGTTGATCATATGATTTCCACATTGGTGAAATAACTATAAAAAATTCGGATAAATGATGAGATTGTAACATAAGACACATACCACTTTGTTAAGATTGGATTGTAAGACCCAAGAAAGGTTAACATTAAATGAAACCTAAAATACAATGGGAAAAAGTATATCCATGATATTACATGTCAAAGTTTCTATATATTCAGCTCATAAATTAATATAGGTTGTATAACTTGTCATAAGTCTCAAAAAAGGAAATTGGAGGCCAAAATACCCTATAAATATCAAATCATTAATGTGGGGATTAGTCAATGAATTGATTATGTATATCAAATTTAGATAAAATTAAAATTAGTGTAAATAATACATAAAATAATAAAATTTCCATACAAAAAATCATATCATGACATAATTAGTGAAGTATAATATTTACCCAATTAATAGAAAATGATTTATGAAATCCTTTACCAATTTCATAAAATTTGAAATGTAAACACCATAAAATGGAGGTCATAAAAAATATTTTTAATAAAAAATATTTTTAATGTAGAATATTTATAATATTAAATCATTGGTATTATAAACACCAAATAATATTAATATTTGGTTAATATATAATGTGTCCAATAGATGTTAAAATGGTGAGAAGGAAATCCCTAACCTCACACTTCCTTTTGGCCTAACATTATTTAACCATATGTATTGTGGTTTTAAAATTTTTATTAACTTATAAAAGAACCATATTAAAATTTATAATATCAAATATAATGCTTTTATAACATGTTACTACAAATTTGTTAACAATCGTTCAATATTTTCATTGTTTTTGGTGTTAATTACCTTATTTTATCATACATGTTTTGTCATAAGTGATCCTCTAATTTTAGAAATTACATTTTTATCTCTTCCCCAAAAATAATAGTCATGAAATAATAATAATATGTTTACATCAATAATATTTTTTTTAAATACATCATAAAATATGGTTATGATAAATGATATATGTTACATTAATATAGATTTTAAATTGCACGTACACATGAGTAAGGTTTCAATTTTTCAATTATCATTATGGAAATGAGTTATAAAATATTTAATATTTAAATATTTATTATAATATCATATATTCCATATTAATTTTTTAACTATACTTATATATAAATCATACGTGTTGTGTGGTGATTAAAAGAGAGTCATGTCGCTTTGGGAAGGCGATAGTCCACAAAACACATGCGACCTTATCAAATTATTGTGTAATAATTAAAATAATATATTACGTTTCTCGATTGGTATATATTTTAAAAATAAAATAATTATTTCATTTATATCACATATATTTATTAAATTTATACTTATCACCTTTAATGTTAAGTATTAGTTAAAGATTAATGTAATCAATTCGTGTGGAGGTAGTCTACCAAACACACAAGAGACATTATTGTATCCCCTATTGAATGTAAACTAAAAAAGTATACATGATTTAATGAATATACATGTATAATTATGTTAAAAATCTCATATATATAATTTATATACATCATCATACCCCCACTATGTTTAATGACATAATCATGATGTACATGAATATTAGATTACTTTTGAAGAATACATAATAAATTACACAAATAGACACAAAAAACTATATTTTATTAGTGACTTTGGGAACTTAGAACACATTATTTTAAATTTTTGAAAGATATTAAAAATATTCGATAACAATATTACCCTTTATTTTTTTTACCTAAAACTGTTCATTATATCCAAGGGAAAAGGAAAAATTTGATATGGTTGATCTCAGATGCTTAGTAAGGGTAAAAATAGAAAATATCAAACAAAACAAGATCATATGAATGTCAAAACATGAAAAAAAAACATTTGAAAATCATACCATATATAACTTATATCAGAATATAGAGTCATGGAATAAATCTTGTTTGTTCGTAAGGTATAAATTGTAATTTATCATAATCCATTATAAAATATCATTGGCATAAATCATAGATTTTTAGAAAAAAAAATAAGCATAGAAAATCATTTCTATATTAGACAGGGCCCCTTTTCAAGACCACCATAGTTGAAAAAGACCTTTACTAATCCAATTTCCCTTCTTGTTATAGAAATATATTACTAAATGGGGTTTATTTACCCTACTATTCATATATTACTGAACCTAGGTTAATTACCTTTCCATCCCTATATTACTAAACAAAGATAATTTCCCATTCAAACCATATAGTACTAAAACATGTTTACTTATCATTGTATCCTTGTATTTCTAAAATGAGTTCATTTCCAATTCTAGTCAAATATTTTCCAAACTGATATCATTTATCAATCCAATAGTGTATTACTGAACCGAGTATACTAACTATTCAGCCCTATATTATTGAATTGAGATTATTTCACATTTTTTCCATGCATTACTAAACCAAGGCCACTTATCAATCTAGTCACGTATATCTAATGAAATATAAATAATTACCCAATGAATTGGAGAAATATTTTGGTCCCACCAATCTCCTAATGAAAACCGTATTTATGTGTTCCACAAGTACATAAAACATTCATCATATCATAGTTGAATGGGTTTTATAATAATCATCTCATCATACCACAATCCATAAAAAAAATGAATGTCATAAGTTGTTACATTATAGTTATATAAATAATATCAAATTTTAATATTTATTAATACATGTGAATTAAATATTAATTTTATTTTAAATGGGTTTCTATGTTTGATAGCGTACCTGATAAACAACGAACAAGTTTCTTTGAAATCTTACGTTGCACACTAATAATATAATAATATTATTTTAAATGGTAGTTAACACTTAGCTGTTGTAATGAAGGTAATGAATAGAAAAAACTAAAATATAATTATACATGTTTGTTAAATGTTTTTAAATCAATCCAATAAATGTTAGAGGCTTAAAATGCGAATTAATCCAATTTTAAGCATAAATATTCTAATATTCCTTAAAAGGTCGATTAGCCACCTTTTGATGGAGAACCCTTTTTAAATATACTTTTTGTAAATTTTATATTTTATAAAAAATAAATTCCATCTTTATAATCACGAAATCAAAACATACGTTGTGTAAATATTTTGTATCTTTCGGATATTGAATCGTGAAAAATACTGCATTTTAATTCAAAACTGATTTTGCATCTAATTTAATTATATAGTTAGATTTTACTTTTAATTGGTTATAAAGTTTAATTGAATTATGTTTATATAAATTAATAAAATTTTTTTCGTTGGAAGTAATTTTACATTTCAATTGGATGTAAAAACAAATTAATCTTTTGATAAATTTTACTTCTTAGAAACCCGTGTTTGGTTTTGAAAACATGAATTATTATTAAATTATTTACTACAATTCATGTGTTTGGAATTTGGTAAAATTAATGCCATATTTGGAATCATAAGGTACAAATTATGTAATTAAGAATCTTGTTTTTGGAAATTATGAATAGTAACGACGACAATTATCGTTAATTATCGGGATTTATTTGTAATCGGGTTGTTAAGGGTAATAAAATAATATCATAATTATATAAAATGACCTCAAAATGTGTCAAAATCCTCTTTTATGAGTCATGTCCGACCATGGAAATATTTATACCAAACATGATGGACCATGGAGTCACATGGGTGTGATAGTGTCATTTATGACAATATTTTTAAAAAGAAGAGAAATATAACAAATGGTTGAATATACTATGTAAAACCATTTTAATATTGTTTAAATAAATTATATCTTATAATATAAATATTCATTAGTACTATAAAAATATCTCTTACATCATGGTATTTTTTTAATAATTTTTATACATTAAATAGATAAATTTATTTATTACAACAAGATGATGCAGTGATTACCTTATTAATGAGCAATTTAAATAAAATGAAATGATATTATTAAATATAAGACATACACATGTCTAAAACCTATTGTATGGTTGTATTTTTAACCCTTATCACTTTATACTCACAATATATCATTGTGGGACGTTTAAAATACAAAAATCATTTTATAATAAAGTAACATTTCATGACATTTCAAAAAGTGACCATCCTCCCTCTTAAAAAAGGCCCCCAACACTACGCCTTACCCACACCTCTCAAGCCATTGGATCGTCCAAATTATTCTCATATTATCTCTCCACATCCATATCTTACTCCTATAATTCTCACATTGGGAAGAAGTATTTCCAAGGAAGCCTTTGGCACAGATAAAAAAAGAGTTACCCAATTTAGAGGTAATGTCTTCTCCCGGGTTTCTTTAATTTATTATCCTTATTCACTCACCTGTATAGTATTATTATTTTATCCCATAATAAAACCAGTATCCTCAATATACTGTGATGTATTTATGAAAATGATTCCCCTACACTTACAGACACCTTCGTCTAATTGTTAAAGAACATACTGTTTCAATGGGTGGTGAATTACTGCCTCACGAAACGATGATTGTTCAATATTCTTTTAACACCTATCATGATGGAAATTCTGATGGAACTATATTTTTATATGCTATATATTAAAATTATTTCCTCTATATTATTATTTTAATTTATATTTAAAACATACCTTTATTCTTTTCAAGTTGTCCAAATGTGATAATTTCATATGAGGAAGCATGGACAACCACCCCCTCATGCGATGTGACTAGTTCATGCTATAAATGGAATGAATAAAAAATGGTATAAATGAACTTATTTTACCTATATATTATATATATTATACTGTAATTATAATATAGATCTATCTCATTTAGTTTTAAGGTCCATTAATATGACAAAAAATGAAAGTAGCCTTAATGCGTACGTACGGCCTACCATCTCCATGAATGGTATATTTCATTTCTTATCACCAAAAATTTTGGAATATTATTAAATACTTATGTAATGGTTATATATGATATTTAAATCAAGAAAACCATTTTTTAGATGATGTACTTATAACTACATGGGCGATTCTTTTCAAACAAATTTATTTTTGACTCATATACTGAACATCGACAAAACATATGATATGAATTCAAATAATTAACTAATTATTATAAAATGATAATATGTGATATGAATTGAATAATAAAAATTAAATTTTGTCTTTATGAAATTATAAATTGACCTATTTTTATTATTCAGGAATATAAATAATGAACGATAACAAGTCGGACTTGAGGTAAGGGATTTCATATCTCAATTTTAATTCCATGAGATTTCCATTATTCGCCACTTATTTGTTGAATGTGGTGTATTGTGTACCGAAATTTCATATATATTATCATGATAATTTTTATATTATTGGTATTATGTGATTAATTTGGTGTTTATAATATTTGGTTCATATGACTCGATTGATTACAAAGAGGTAAGGGGTTTTTATCTCACTTTTTATTTCCGTGAGATTCATGCTAAATTTTCCACTATTTCCTTTGGTGTGGTGTATGTACTTCCCATGATTGAATTATTTGTGTAATATAATTTAATTAATGGCTAGTTACATCTTCATTGTACGATCCTTCTTTCTTTGGGTGTACGTTTCAAGAGTTACCAAAATCGGTAAAGGAACCTTTCACCCTACCCTTTTTAAAAGACTTATTTTTGTTAGGTCTTTTAATTTACATCTTCATATGTTGGGATATGTCCTTAGATATCCTTATTCATGTAAATTTTATGTCCATGTGTTGAGATACCCTTTTTATCTCTCATAAACTTATTTTATGAATTTTAAAGTGATGCCGTTAGGCTGTCAAATTTCAATAAGGGCAATTTTTAACCCAATTTCAATTCTTTGGGTTAAACCTATACTTCTTGATTATGTTGTGATATTAATATGTGTGGATGACCTATGATTTTTTTACACTTAATACCCACTTATATTGGGTGTATTTGTATTTGTAACACATAATTATGTAACTGATTTATCCTTAATCTAAGGATAATATCTTTGTATGGGACTTCGCCTCCATATCCTTTCATTGAGGCATCTTTTGATTTCTACATGACTTTATTTTACACGGTGCATAAAACCCTTTGAACTTTTCATTTTATTCAAAGGGAATCTTTTCTCTACAAATCATTTTACTCAATGACAAAAAGGAATGTTTCTTTTTTGATGTAATCAGTGACAGTGACCTTTTATGTTGCCGTGAGTATTATTTGATCTATGGATTCCATACAAAGTTTCAATGTTTTCAAAAGAAAAATAAATACCATATAATCTTTTTACATATTTTGGTATTGAAACTAGCTTTTTGAATGGATTTATTATTTCAATATCTTAAAATTTTATATTGTTATTGCAATATGGGAATGTTATATTTCCTTTATGCTTATATAATGTGTTATGATTATGTTATGGTTCATGGAAATTGTTACATATACGAGTGGTTCTGTAATAGTCATAGGGTAGGTGATCCCGAGATAGCTCTCCAATGCGTTGGGTAACGTGATGGAGGTAAATTTTAATGTTTCTCCTATGAGATTTAGGGAATATATAATAATGGGTATTCCAAATGTGACTCCCTATGTAGTTGTGATAACTACAATGTAAGAATGTTATGTATTCCTTAAGTTACCTCTTTTATTTGTGATTACTATTTGTTATTCATAAATATTATGATTTCAGAAGGTATGATTGAAAATTATGGTTTCATTGATTTTTATTTATTGATGGGTTAATGTTTCCTTTCATTATGTTATAACCCTTATTGTGCTTTTTATGATCATCCCAAGTTTTTGAAATTTTTTCCACATGACTTAAAGATGAATAGGGTCACCAATGGGATCAAGGAAAGACATGCTGCCTAAAAAATGGAACACGTCATGTTTCTATTTTATGAGTTATAATTTTATGAAAAAAATGGAATGTGAGTAGATCTGTATACTTTATAATCTTTTGAGATGTAATAGTTATGTCCTAATTATTTGAAAGTCTAAACCTGAAAATATCCTCAATGTTAATTATTCATTTTATTCTTGATTATATAATGTTTTATGGATGGGTCCTTATGGTTGGTATCAAAGGTCAGTTTAGATAACATTAGAGGTTAGGGTATTATTTAAGAATAAGTGACATTACCATAATAGTTAGGATTTCAGAAAGAGTCATAGTTTTTTAGATAAAGTGAATGAGTTTAAGATAACATGAATAATTATATCTTATTATTATATGATGATTTTACTGATACACTCAAACTGACCATTTTGGTTTTAGTAAATGGCTGGATCTAGAAGGAACCAAAGTAATAGTGGATAAGAAGAAAATTATGATGGTTTTCTGAACGATAAATTTAATGATATGGGAGTTTTAATGAGAACTCTTGTGGTTATTCTCAACTAGCTATCTAGAGTCATGATTGACCACATGAACCTTAGTGATTTTTATAAGGAATCATATATGCATGAAACAAATCCCTACAAAAGTCTTGGTAATAATAATAATGTTATGTATGTTTAAAAACCTATGTTTCAAAGATGTGCAATGAAACACATAGGAAAATGTTTCAAAGGGACAGAAAGATGCTCTATATGTGGAAATTAAGGTCATAAAGCAAGAACCTGCCATGGAAAAAGGAAGCATCTTGTTGTCTCTAGGAAAGGGAAGGAATTTATTTATGAAAGATCAATTTAATGTTTTACATGTGGTATGCATAGTAATTATTCAAACACATTCCCTACAATGAAGTTTCGGGAATGTGATCACTAGGATCGTATAAATATTCATTTTCTAATACTTAATTCCATTCTGATTGAGGCTAAAGAAACTGACAACGACCAAAGAAATGTATTGATTATTTCTTAACATATTCATGATTTTTTGGTAGGAAATAAGTATTTTATAATAATTTGGAAATGAATGGTTAATGGATCAGGAAGAATTTTGAATGATTAAGAAGTAAACATATAAGGGATTCAAGAGTTATGATAGATTTTAGGATGGTGAAATTCTTTCATGTATCAAGGGTCTTTTGATGATGGGGTTACATTAGAAGACTTTTTATAGAATGTGTAACCGTGATGTTTGATATAGGAAAATTTTAATCAAGGAATAGTTATCTTTTATTTTGTGGATATAGTTATAAAGAATGATTTAGGTTTATACGTTCCTCGAATTTGAGGCAATTATCGGTTAATACATTTTGGGATGGAAAATGAATGTTATTAGATATCCTTTGTGGTTAATATATGTTTTGGTTATTTTTGATGAATTTATCTCTTTTTTAGGAATGCTATTAAATTATACAGTTCTTTAAAAGGGAAAACATACAGACTATGTGACAACCCGTCACGTCGAACATTGATGTGGTAATTGAACCCACAACCAATGTGCGACTGGGATTTTTTTCCTACCGCTAGACTACATTAAGTCCCTGGTTAGTATAACTATTTTTTTAGTTAAAAGATCTTATATATCGGTAAGTACTTGATTCTGGGTTATCTATGGAAATGATTTACCTATCATGGAGGATATGTTATTAGGTTAATTACATTATAGTATAAGAATTTAAGAGTAACTGCTGGTATTTAGAGATAAATGCTATGATTTATCTTGGAAGACTATGTGATTAAATCTTTAGGAGATTTGGGTTTCAATCATAGTTTGGATTACTATGATGAATTTTCTGGATAGCTATATATTGATTGGTGTTTGCGGAACTTGTGGTTTTGTTGGAAAATTTTTGGAGATTAAGAGTAGTTTTTCTTTTTGTAAAGGATTATCCTTTTGGGGATTATCTGATCTTGTAATAATAATTTTGGGTTTGGTTATGGTCTAAAGACATCGAAAATATATAGTACATATTTTTTGGATTAGTTTATTCACAATAAGTTGATTATAAAACTCTTAATGTGAACATGACATCATAAATACTCATCTTTTGGAGAAAATATGAGTTTGTGTAAGAAATATAGTAAGAGATGAAATTATACATGACGAGTAAGTATGTTTCCTTATTTTTTAGTTAATCCCATAAATAAATTCCTCATTTAAAAGTAACAAAAAACATTTTCTATTAAATTTTCTAACTAGGGAATCAAATACCATTTAACTCATCACAAGTATGTGATTTTCTAGTGGTTATCTTTCTCCTAGACATATTTTCTATCCCTCTCCATCAGAACATGATGGTTTGTTTCCCCCTCCATATACATGTTTTCACGGAATCCTAGTATCTTTTGTCTTATGTGAACTTTGAACTACCCTTTCTTTCTTTTAATGTGGTAGTTTTGTTGACTCCTTTTCGGATGTGGGGATTTCAATGAAGTTTCTGAGCCCAATTTTGAAATTGTGATGACGTAGTTTCCAAAAGGGGTGAAGGATGTAACATCCTAGGTAAATAAAGAATATAATATTTTTATATTCATTTATATTTGTGAATTAAATATAAATTTTACTTTAAAGTGGAATCTATGTTCGATAACATACCTGATACACAACAAATTAGTTTCTTTGAAATCATATATGCACACTAATAATATAATAATATTATTTTAAATTGTACTTAACACCTTGCTGTTGTAATGGAGGGAATGAATAGAAATAACTAAAATAAAATTATAAATGTTTTTTAAATGTTTTTACATTTATCCAATAAACATTAGTGGCTTTAAATACAAATGATTCCAATTTTAAGCATAAATATTCTAATATTCTTTAAAAGGTCGATTAACTACCTTTTGATGCTGAACCCTTTTTTAAATCTACATTTTTTAAATTTTACATGTAGTACAAAATAAAATCATGTTTTATAATCAAGATATAAAAATTTACATTGTGTAAATTTTTGGAATTTTTCCGATAAAGTTCATTTTTAATGTATAGTGAAAAATACTTCATTTTACTTCAAAACTACTTTTTCATATAATTTAATTATATATTTAGAGTGTAATTTTAATTTGTTTTAAAGTTGAATTTATTTATATTTTTTTTCACTTAATACAATTTTGTTCATTGGAAGTAATATTACATTTCAATTGGTAGTAAAAACATGTCAATCTTTTGAGAAAATTTACTTATAAAAACACATATTTTGTTTTGACAACATGAATTATTTTTAAATTAAATAATGCAATTTCTGTGTGTGGAATTTGGTAAAATAGAATCTATATTTGGAATTATAATTTCCAAATTATGTAATTAAGACTCTTTTGTTTTTGGACATTATGAATTGTAACGACGTCAATTATCTTTAATTATCATGATTAATTAGTAATCAAGTAGTTAAGGGTAATAAATAATATCATAATAATATAAAATTACCCAAAAATGTGTCCAAATCCTCTTGTTTGAGTCATGGCCGACCATGGAATGCTTTGTAACAAACATGAGGGACCATGGAGTCACATGGGTGTGACAGTGACATTTATGACAATATTTTTAAAAAGAAGAGAAATATAACAAAGGTTTATATATACTAAGTAAAAAAATTTACAATTGTTTAAATAAATGATATCGAAAACTATAAATATACATTAAAAATATAAAATGATTTCCTACATCATGGTATTTTTTTATTATTTTTTATACATTACATAAATAATTAATGTTTTCACACCATGATGATGTAGTGCTTACCTCATTAATGAATGATTTAAATAAAGTGAATAGATTAGGAAAACTCTAAGACTTAAACTTGTCAAAAACCTATTTTATGGGTCTATTTTGGACACATATCACTTTATCTTAAAAAATATATCATTTTGGGACCTTTAAAATCTGAAATTCATTTTATAGTAAAGTAACATTTCATGAATTTCCAAAAGTGACCCTCCTCCCTCTTATAAAAGGTACCAACATATACCTCCTTACCCACACCTCTCAAGCCCTTGTCTCGTACAAACTCTGCTCGTATTATCTCTCCACATCCCTCTTTTACTCCTAGAAGCCTCACTTTGTGCAGAAGTCTATCAAAGGAAGACTTTGGCTCAAATAAAAAAAGAGTTACCCGATTTAGAGGTACTATCTTTTCTCAAGTTTCTTTCTTTTATTTTCCTTCTTCACTCACCAATATCTTCTTATTTTTTGATCCCATAATAACACCAGTATCGTAAATATTTTATGATTTTGTTATGACACAAATTCTACATAAACTTGCATACCCCTCAATCTAATTGTTAAAGAACACACTGTTTCTGTGGGTGGTGAATTACTGCCTCACGAAACGATGATTGTTCAATTTTCTTTTAACAACTATCATGGTGGAAATTATGATGTAACTATGTTTATATATGATATATATTATATTTATGACCTCTATATGTTTTTGTATTTAATATTTAGAACATAACTCTATGCTTTTCGTGTTATGCTAATGCGATAATTTCATATGAGTAAGTGTGGACAACCGCCCCATCAGGTGATCTGACTCATTCATGCCATACATGGAATGTATAAATAATAGTATAAATCAAATTATGTGACCTATATAAGATATATAATATAATTTAATTATAATATATCTTTGCCACATTTAGTTTTAAAGTCCATTAATATGACAAAAAATGAAATTAGCATTCATTCGTATGTACGACCTACCGTCTTCATGAACAGTAAATTTCATTTCATATCTCCAAAAATTATGGAAAATTATTAAATACTTATATATTGTGTATATATGATATTTAAATCATGAAAACCATTTTGAAGATGATGTACTTATAACTACAAGATAAATTCATTTCAAACAAGTTCATTTTTGACTCATGTTCCGAACATCGACAAAATGTATGATATGAACTCACATAATTAACTAATTATTATAACATGATAATATGGGATATTAATTGAATAATAATATTTAAGTGAAGTCCTTAAGAAATTATAAATTGTATTATGTTTTTTATTCATGAATATATAGAATGAACGAGAACAAGTTTGACTTGATGTAAGGGATTTTTTATCTCACTGTTAATTCCATGAGATTTCCATTGTTCACCACTTATTTGTTGCATATGGTGTATTGTATAATTCAATTTCATATATATTATCATGATTATATTGATATTCATTGTAATACGACTCGATTGATTACAACGAGGTAAGGTGTTTTTATCTCACTTTTTCTTCCCGTGAGATTCATGCTACATTTGCCACTATTTCCTTTTGTGTGGTATATGTACTATCTATCATTGTGTTCTTTGTGTAAATAATTTAATTTATGGGTATTTACCTCTTCATTGTATGATTATTTTTTAATGGGGTGCACGTTTCGTAAGTTACACAAATTGGTAAATGAACCTTTCACCCTCCTCTTTTTAAAATACTTTTTTATTAGGTCTTTTAATTTACGTCTTCTTAGGTTGGGATATGTTCTTATATAAACTTATTGCTATAAATTTTATGTCCACGATATGAGATACCCTTTTTATCTCTATTCAACACATTTTCATAATTTTAAAGTGACACCGTTAGGCTGTCAAATTTCTGTAAGGGAACATCTTAACCCAATTTCAATTCTTTGGGTTAAACCTCTACTTCTTGATTATGTCATTCTATGAATATGTTTGGATGACCATTGATTGTTTTAAACTAAATATCCAATTATATTGGGTGTATTTATATTTGTCACACATAATTTTTTAATTGATTTATCTTTAATCGAATGATAACGTCATTGTACGGGACTTCGTCTCCATCTCCTTTCATTGAGGCATATTTTGATTTCTACATGACATTATTTTACACGGTGCATATTACCCTTTTGAATTTTCATTTCATTAAATGGAAATATTTTCTCTATGAAGTGTTTTACTAAATGACAAAAAAGAATGTTTCTTTTTTAACGTAAGTGGTGACAAAGACATTTTCCGGCACTGTGAGTATTATTGATCCATGTTTTCCTTAACAAGCCGTAAGTATTTCAAAAGAAAAATAAATACCATACAATCTTTTATCATATTTTGGTATTGAAAATGGGTTTTAGAATGGATTTATTATTTCAATATTATAAAATTATACATTGTTATTGCAATACGTGAATGTTATATTTCCTTTATGCTTAAGTTATGTGTTATGATTATGTTATGGTTCTTGGCCATTATTATGTCATAGGTGGTTCTATGATGAACCTAGGGCGGGTGACCCCAAGATATCTCTCCAATGCATTGGGTAACATGATGAAGGTAAACATTAATGTTTCTCCTAAGATATTTAGGGAATATACTATGATGTGTATTCCAAATGTGACATCATATGTAGTTGTGATAGCTACAATGTAAGCGTGTAATGTATGCATTAAGTTACCTCTATGATTTGTGATTACTTTGTGTTATTAATAAATATAATGATTTCAGAAGGTATTATTTAAAATTATGGTTTCATTGATTTGTATTAATTTATGGGTTAATGTTTCCTTTCATTATGTTATAACCCTTACTGAACTTTTTATGCTCATCCTATGTTTTTGAAATGATTTCCACAATAATTAAATATGAATATGTTCAAGGATGGGATCATTGAAGGACATGCTGCCTAAAACATGGAACTAGTCATGTTTCTTTTTTAAGAGTTTTTATATTATGAAAAAAATGGAAACTGAGTAGAAGTGTCAACTTTATAATATTTTGAGATGTAACAGTTAGGTCCTAATTCTCTAAAACTCTAAACCTGAAATGACCCTCAATGTGAATTATTCATTTAAGCCTAGATTATGTAATGTTTTAAGGCTGGGTCCTTATATAAATATCATTCCATAATAAACATTATAAAATTATAATATTAATAGGGATAATATACTTGAAAAACAATTCCCCAATTGAAGAATATATAACCTCAAATAATTTAATATTAGATAAAAAATAATTTTGGTAGACACCTAAATATAATTCTTGATAGATAAATATTTTTTCATCGTAAAATTTTTTTTATTGTCTAAAAATGATAAGAAAATATAAAATCAAATTAATTTTTTGAAAATAACACTATAATCTTGTACGGAAGACTTCAAAGAAATAAATAATTATGAAAGAATAAAATTCTATTCATTGCGTATAAGTTTAAATATAACAATCTTCTTGTTGTTTTTCTGGAATAGTTAAAAATACATCATTTGGAAATGTAATGAAATATTCCTTTGAAACCATGTCTTAAAAAGTAAAAAATGGTTATAATGGTTATAAAAATTCATATGAGAATAGTAAAACATTTTATGAAAGCATTTTTATAATACATGGATATGAATGAAAAATATTCCCCAACATATTCTTAATATAAAACAATTCTAATCATTGAAGAGACTGTGAAATAAAAACAGTTAAATTTATAATTAATAGAATAATATTACCAAAAAAAGAAATAAAAGTATGAAAATAACATGATCTTCACTATAATACTCTAAAAAATCATTCATGGGTAGTATATACACCACTTAAAATAAATAAGTATTGTATAAGACATGTGTTTGACATAAATAAGGGTGAAGAAAAAAGTAGGCCACTAACATAGGTCTGATTGAATTTGTACATATCCAAAACTAATGTATAAAAGGTTAAATAATTATAATAAATTATTACATAACCATATTTATATTTACTATATTTTATGTGATCAAATTATCACATTTTTAATTATATTTAATTATTACTCTTCTTTTGGGCATTATTTATTGCATGTTTTGTCTTATAAATCCATGTTTTTCTTCATATATTTTGTTTATATAATTAATATAATGATAATAATGTATTATATATCATATTTATTAATTATATACATTTATGAAATCTTTTTTTAAATGAGATCATGGAGATTGAATCATATCACGTCTTGTAGATGGTAGGCTGTACGTATGCACGAGCGATGATAAAAATCTTTTAAATATAAAATTTTATAGAAGTGTATGGTTTATATATTGATACAAAATAAACATACTGTAATAATAATCATAAATATTTATTATTTATATCATTATATCCATCCATCTAATTTGGTGGTGAAATACATATTCCACTATGGCATGGAGATGGTAATCCATACTTACACACGTGTGGTGATTTAATTTTTTGTATGATGGATAAATGTTGGAATATGGATATCCCATAATCATAATAATATCTTAGTATATTATTTACACTAGATTTATTACATTATTATTTAAAAAACTCATGATGAAATTGTATAAGAAGAAATAATTTTGAAATAACCAATAGAGGAGATTATATCCTCTTTAACGAGCCATCTCTAGATGTCCTCTTAAATTACTAAAGTTAGTATTTGGAGAATACCAAAACCTCTAGGATATGAATAAATAACTTTTAAATTTAAATGGTAAGGTTATATATGAGCTTTAATGCTCAAATATATGTTCCGTTACGATATATTTTAGGAGGTTCATTTTGATACTTGAGGTGAGAGGCACTTTTGGAATATCCAAAAATATTAAAATATAATAAAATAAAACCACAAAAAACTCAAGAAAGAAATATATTAGAATATTACATGTTTTAATGTTGTAAAATCATCATCCATCAAATATTATACATGTTTTTCTTATCAATATAAACTTTATGATTTTAATTAACCCATAGTTATTCAATTTTAATTTTTAATAAGGTAATAAATTAATAAATAATATAATAGTGTAATTTTCACTTATTTTATGACAATTATACCATAAATGAAAAATTTAGAACATTTTGGACCATATAATAATAATTTTATACTTTAAAAAAAGTATTATTATTTTTAAATAATTTAAGAAGTCCTAATTTTGATAAACAATCAATAATGTAAATTTTAAAACAATACAATTCTTGTTTTTTAAAATAAGAAGAAAATAGTTTAACTACAAAAAAATATTTTATTATATTTATAAGAGGAAACGTTCATCTATATATTTTTTTATATTTTAATTATACTATCATATATTTATATTATAATTATTTATAGCATTTTTTATTATCCCAACTAATAAAATAATCACAACATCAGTTTTGTGTAATTATTTAAAATATTTATTTTTTTAATAAAAATTATAAATAAAATACTATGATAAAGATAAATTACCTATATTATAGACCAATTGATATATATTAACATAAATTCTGTAATACCATTCATTAAAAAAATTTCCCTTAATAAAACATTAACGTGACAACTTTTACTTGACATTAAATACAATTTTATAAGTAATATAATAATTTCCGTATGGCTCTAAATAGTCTATTACATAATACACTGATTATTGTAGACTATATATACTCTAATGATAATATTTCTCAATGTTTTTTTGGGATTTCACTAATTATTATAATTTCAATTAAAACTATTTTATTTATTTTCCATCAATTAAATAATTTTTCCATCGTCATTATATAACCATTTAAGGTAATTATTTATTTCCTAAAAATTACAAATAAATTAACATGATTAAAAACATTTCATATTTATAAATTTTTTTATAGTTGTATTTACCTTTTTTATTACTTTATATTATAAATAATATATTTCTTAAAATTTGAGAAATATATTTTTAACTTTACATTATATTATATATATTTAACGCCCAATGTAATCATAGTGGATTCCAATGGATTATATATCCTACCATAGATGAATTATGTTACAAAACATGAATTAAATTCTATTGGTTAAAGTGTTATGTTTATTTTATAATATTATTTTTATCTTTAATTACCCGATTTACCTTTTCACTATATTAATAAAAAACTACTGAAGTAACTATTCGTAACACCCCAAAAAAGATAAATCTATCTAAATAATTTGGACCCCCTGATTAAAAATATGGAATCTATTTTTCAAAAATAATAATCTATAAGGAACAATAATTAATTTAAAAATAATCCCATTTTTTGGAAATAGAAAAAGATTTTTAAAAGTTAAAAAATGCCAAATATTGAAATGTTATTACAATTAAATTAAACTAAAAATTAATTGCACTGACCTAAATTATATTAAAAGAAAAAAGTATAATATATTTATACTTTTATAATATTTCAATTTATAATTTAACACTACTAATATTTTTTATGAAATTGTAGCTTTCAAATCGAATTGATTTTCTTTTTTAATATTCACCAAAATACGAAACTTATTTGAAAAATAAAAAAATTCAACCAAAGTAAATTTTGATACTCCACTTTCAAATAATAAGTTTATAAATTAAAATAGATTTTAAAAAAGGAGTTAATTTTTTTATTTCAAATGGATTCTCTATTCAAAGGCGGAAAAGTACATTTTTGAACGACACTTCTTTTATCCAAAAAATTGAAGTTGTTTTTATATAATGTCTAGAAAACATATAACATGAATTTTAAATATTATATACAACATATTAAATATATATTCAATTAATAAATTCTATTAAGAGTGATTCAAGTATTTTATTTTCTCACATAACTGTATATATGTTGTTTTTCAGGAAAACATTAATTTTTATTGTAAACATGTTTTTTAATTTATAATTATTTTCACACTAGATAATTAACTATAAAACATGTGTAAAGCATATTTTCATTATTTAGTTAATAATTTTCATTCCAAAAATTATAATTTTTTGGTTATAAGTTAATATAATAATATTTAGTTTGTCCCCAAAACATAGTCTTTTGTCAAATGATTTCATTCAAAAGAACGTGGAATTTTTGGTATCACAATCCAAGCATAGTGTTGTAGATAATGAAAGATAAATAGGTCTTGCTTATAGGTCATGTTTTTCTTGATGTATCATACAACACATGAAATCAAATATATTTTTAAAAAATCTATCTTCTAAAAATCATTGGTTGTTACATTCTTCCCCCTATAAAATGAATTTCCCCAAAAAATTCATCTAGGTTATAACATGATTAATACAAGAATTTTTCTTTCCTAAAAAACAACATTGTAAAAATTAATAGGTAAACATCATTTATATAAGGAATTTTAGAAAAATATTGGTTACCCAAAGTAAATCATCACTAGGTTCCCACATAAAAAAATATAAATGGAAATTTAAAATATGTATATGGAATAGAAATATAAAATCATGTTCTGATGGATATTGATAGAGAACATTGTTAGGAGAAATTAAAAAACCAAAAATTCTAAATCCATGATAATCTATGGTACCATATAATGAATTGGATATGAATGTACTAGGATTAAATTTTTGTTTCAAGATGCTATCCCTAATGTTCATGAACTTTTCATGAGATGAAAAAATTACATGATTTATGTACAATGTCAAAATTAGTCATGCCGTAAAAAATTTACACTTAATCTCAAATTCATTGAAATGATGTAGAATTTTTTATTTCTAAAGAATTAAGAGATCATAAGATCTATAAATAGAATTATTGGTCATTCCATATCTCATTATCACTACAAAAATGTTAGAAAAAGTCATCAAATATTTGAAAATCGACCTATAGTGAGATAATTCATTAATATCACAAACATCATTTCAATTTTGACATAAAAATTTCATAAAATGATAACCTTAAAATCCTTCCAAAAGATAATAATAAAAAATCTTGAAAAAGGTACAGTAAATCAACTTAAAATTTATCCCCAATATATCAAAAATTATCTATTGTTTGTCCCATTTAAAACATTTGAATTCCTTTATCTAGTATTCTCTTGAAGCATGGTAATAACCTAAATTACTATAAATAATAATTAAAAACATTAATTTTCTTCATTATATGGTTTATATGATATAATCCTTAATCACAAAAGGTTTTAATCTTAATCAATTATAGCATAACCCACATGTCAATAAATCTTTAATTAGTATAGTCCAATTATTAATATCAAACATATATATATCCTTGATAAACCAAATTTTCTCTAGATCATGAACATATTATGGGTTTCATGCCCTTTAAAAAAATATTTCCATTCCCTTACATCAATTTTCTAAATCATCATCACCATTCAAAATATCCTTTTCAGCCCATAATGAAAAAATTATACCGAAAATACTTAAAAATAATACTCGAATTACAAAACATAGAGACATAAATAATCCTACTTTATTTTTAAGCCATCTTCCATCGTTAATTATTTTATTCATTCTAATAATATGAATTGTGAATCATCTATTATGGTTCCCAAACCATAATCTTGTAACAATTTTTATTTTTATGCTAAACAATATGGTTAGATCATCCAATTCCTTAAACAAGTCACTTGGAGTATCTATATCCTTACTTGTATAACCAACACTCATACTACCTTCCTAATTCTACTCATGAGGTTTCCATTAAAGACATATAATTCTCGTTCTCTACACTTCTGATTCATTAAATGTTTTCTATGTTCTATCTTTTTTCATCTATTGACTATAAACATAAAGAAATGTGTGACAAATACTAATGATATATTAAAATTTTGTTTTTAATTAAAATTAAATATAAAATTTCAATATACGATATATTATGTTTAATCAAAGTTTATCCATTGTCAGTACCAGAATTCTATGATTATGACCTATAATAAGACTTATCCTTAGGAAATCCTTAGAAACATCCTTAAAAATATCTATATGGATCAACCAAATTTTCACATAATATATTCCAATAGATTACTAAACCCTCACTTAGATACTAATTCTAATAACCCAATATTCACTTATGTGAATATTACATTACTTTTGTAGAATAAATAATATATTATAAAAAAATTTCAATGATCATAGTGGTTTAATGAATTTGAAAAAATGTAACACATTCTTCGAATTTGGTGACAAATACACAACATCTCTCATAAAGATATTACCCACTATTTCTACAACCTAAAAGATTTTTTATATCATATTTATAAGAAAAAATTTTAAAGGGTGAGCTCAGATGCCCAGTATGGGTAAAAATGAAAATATCAAAAAACATAAGAACGTAAAAACATATAAATACTTTTGAAAATAATACCACATATAAAATATATAAAAATATTGAGTCATGAAATAAATATTTTCAGTATATAAGGTATAAATATAAAATTAGAATAATCTATGATAAAATAATACTAGAATAAGTCATGGAATTGTGGAAAACAAATAAGTATTGAAAATCCTTTCTATATTATCATAGTCTTATTTACAAGACCATATTAGTAAAAAAACTCATTTACAGAATAGATTTCACTCCTTATTAAAGCCTCATATTACTGATCTATTTTTTAATACTATCCCAACCATATATTAATCAACTTAGCTTACGTAATGTTTTATCTTAGTATTATTGAACCAACATTATTTCTCAGTCTAGCCCTGTAGTACTGAACCGTGATTACTTACCATTGTATCCCTATGCTATTGAACCAAGAAAATTTCAAATTCCATCCCTATATTTCTAAAATGAGACCATAATATTTTCCTTATCTATATTACTGAACTGGGTTTACATACCATTATATCCTTGTATTACTGAACTGATATAATTTCATGTTTCAGTCCTTTAATACTGAACCGATATCATTTCCCATTCTTGACATGTATCTCATATGATATATATATCTTAACCCAATGCATTTAAGGGAGATATAGTTCCCACCCATCTCATAATAAAACAAAAAAATATTTTTTCTAGAAGAACATAAATCATTTATCATATCCTAGCCAAATGGATTTCCTAAACCTCATTCTGTAAAAAATTAATCCAAGAAAAAGAAATGGATTTCATAAATACCATTACATCATAAACAGAATCAAATAATTGGAATAAAAGGGGTAATACCATTGAAACATAATGACCCATTAACGAATATATAATATCTAATACTGTAATATTATATAGAAAATATTTTAGATAGACACTTATAAATAATTCTTGAAGAAGATATACTTTCTTCTTTATAAATATTTTCTTCTCTTAAAATGAGAAAAAAATTTAAAAGAGAAATATTTCGTTGAAAATAACCTTGTAATATTATAAAATAATATTCAATGAAATAAATAACTATGAAAGTGTAAAATTATATTCATCCTAAATAAGTTAAAACCAAACATTATTCTTGTACTTTTGTAGGAAAATATAAAAAGTTCCTAATTTGTAAGAAGAGATAAATATTAATTTTAAATCATGCATTAAAAACTAATAAATGGGTATATATGAATTAAAATATCCAGATGATAATTGTAAAACTTTCTATGGAAATAAATTTGGAATACATGGAAATGGAAGATAAATATTCCCCCACAGAGACATAATTGTGTACAATTCAAAATATTGATGAGATAATGAATTTTTTTTCAAATTATATTAAATGGAATAATATTAGATTTTAAATAATGAAATTTATGAAAATAATATAATATTTTGGATAATACTCATAAAAGTAATTCATGGGTTGCAAATAAACCACATAGAAGAAACAAGTTTTCTATATGAAACATGTCTCACAAAAATAAGGGTGAGTCAATAATAATCTCTTACCTTCAGTGTAATTCCCTTGGTACGTATCCTAAAATTATTTTATATGGTATAAAAATTGTAATTATGATATTATAGAACCATATTTATATTTATTGTATCATATATGACCATATTATCACCCATTTAATAATATTTCATTATTAAAATTCCTTTCAACATAATACTTCGGTTGTTTTGTCACATATATTCCAATTATTCTCCATTTATTTAGTTTATAATATTTTTATAATGATAATAATTTAATTTATATCATATTTATATATTCTATTTTTTAACATAATCATTATTTATATGATATCTGAGATAATTAATTACATCTCGTCAGAGAGATGGTAGGTCGTACGTATGCAGCTACGATAATATCTTCCATTTAATTATGAAATGGTATAAATATGGATGGTATATATTGATCCAAAATAAATGTTTCATATATTAATTATATATATTTATTATTTATATCCTTATAACCATCCATGTAATGTGGGGTTGTAAAACATATTACAGCATGACATAGAGACAATATGTCATAAATACACACGTGTGTTGATTTAAATTTTCATAAGATGGATAAAATGATGAATATTTTTTTCCATAACCATAATAAAATCTATGAATATAGTTTATACTGGATATATTACATTATAATAGAAACAACTCATGAATATTATGTATAATAAGAAATATTTTCAAAAGAATCTGTAGAGGAGATTACCTCCCCGTCGACGAGCTCTCTCTAGGTCTCCTCTAAAAGAACTATAGTTGGTCTTTTGGGAATAACTGAAACTCCATAATTTGAATTGGGAAGTTCATAATGCATATGGGTAGGGTATGGATGTTATTTAAAGCACAACGTGATATCAATCAGGGGGGGAGGAGGTACCCTTTTACGATTTAGGTGAGTGACACTTTTGGAATCCCCAAAATTTTATTTAATAATAAATTCAAACCAAAAACAAAAACATCCAAAATGTTATTTTTTAAAAATACCATATGAGAAATCGTTGTAATATGATAATCCAATATATTTTATATGAGTTTTTAGGACAACTAAATCCATATCATTTTAATTAAACCTCATTTATTCTATTTAAATATTTACTAAGGTTATAATTTTTTCGATATTAAAATATTTTAACGTAATCTTATTGGATCCAAATTAGACCATAAATTAATAATTCAAGACATTTTATACCATATAAAAATAATTTCATATATATAAAAATGTATAATGATTTTTAAATAATCTAATAAAATATTTTTTGGATGTACATTTCATAATGTCAATTATGAGACTATTAAATTTATTTATATTAAAAAACATGGTGATAAGAATTTAACATAGAAAATAATATTTTATTATGTTTCATAGTGGTTGTTGTCATTTATAATTTTTTATAAATATTAATTATCCCAAATTTTATTCATTATAATATTTTTAATAACATTTATTTGTTATCTCCATTAATAAAATAATAACTACAACATTATTGTGTAATTATTTTACATAATTATTTTTTGAATAAAAAATAAAAATAAAATAAAATAATGTAGATAAATTATCTATATTTTGGAATTATACTTGTATTTGATTATATATTCTATAAAATCCTTGAGTATACAGTTTATAGTTATTAAAACATGAATGTGACAACTTTAACATCACATTAAATAAAATATAATAAGTGTCATTAATTTTTCATATGGGTCAAAATGGTAAATAACACAACCCTTTGATGAATATGTTTAAAATATACTCACAAAATTATATATTTACTAGTTATTTTTTCTTTTAATGTTTATTATCATTTTAATTAAAATTATTTTATCGATTTTCCATCAATCTAATAATTTATGCTTCATCATTGTATATGCATGTATGTAAATTATTTATTTCCTAAAATTTAAAAATAAATTAACATGATAAATAAAACACATTTAGATTTTCAAATTGTATTTATTTTTGAATTTATTTTCTGTAAAGATTAATATTAGAAATAATATATGTATTAAAATTTAAATAAGACATCTTTATGTTCTCATTAAATATAAAATACTAAATTGTATAATCTCATCCAACTGGATTAAAAATGATACTATTTAGACCCAATGATTATTTAGGCCGAAAAAAATTCATCCAATTCTATTAGGACATGTGTTATGATAATTTTATAATATTATTTTTTCTTTAACAACCAGATTTTCCTTATTACTGTATTAATAATATATTACTATAGTTACTTTTCATAATACCCAAAAAATAAATTAAATATATTTACATAATTTCCACACACTGATTAAAAATATTGAACCCGTTTAAAAAATTCAAAATAATGAATATTTGGAAATTTATTTAAATTTAGTCTCATTGTAAAAATTCAAAAAAGTGTTTTAAATGTTAAAACATTTAAAAGATTAATCTATGTTTACATCTAAATTCAATGTTAATTTAATGATAATGACCAATATTATATTAAATGATAAAAAATAATACATTTATATTTTTAAACCATTGAAATATAAAATAATATACTATAAATAAATGTGATGTAAAATAAGTTTTTAATTAAAATGAATTATTTTTTACTATGAATCAAAACATGAAAGTTAATAGAAAATAAAAAAAAATAACCAAAAGAAATTTTGATACTACTCTTTAAAATAAGAATATTATTTTTCCAAATGTAATTTAAAAAGGTGTCAAAAATAGATATAAAATGGATGCACCATAAAAATGTGGAAACCGACATTTTGAAAAAAATACTTCTTTTATATGAAAAATTTAATTTTATTATATAATGTGTATAATAAAAATAAGACAACTTTTAGGGCCTAGATTGAATATATTACAAATATATTTCAGAAATAAAATCCTTCAAGAGTGATTTTAATATTTTATAAATTAACTTATTTTCATTTAAAAATTTATTCATAAAAATATATCTTTTTATTAAAAATGTTTTTTATTTTCACTAATAATTATTTTTTTACAAAATAACTAATTACATATACATTTTTAATGCATAATTTCATAAATTAATTAATAATTTTCCTAAAATACATTATAATGGATAGATCATAAGGAAACAGAAAAATATTTAGTTGTTCACTTAAACCTAGTGTTGTGTGAACTAAATTCATTCAAAAGAAATTTAAATTGCATGTGACACATGGAAAGAATTTTTTTATACCGTTATATAAGTTGTAATTTCATATATCAAAAATATATATTTCTGTAGAATAAAACATAAGACATCAAGGAAATTTAAAATTATATATTTTACAAAAAAAATTCATGGTGTTACACTTAGAGGTTGTAATGGAAAAATGATGGAAAATAGTACGTAAGGTGGTAGTCCATCGTACACACGAATGATGATTTCATACCCTATTTCATGAATGTGGAAATAGTTGTTGTTAAATAAATTATTATTAAAATATACCTGTATATGGAAGATACTATGGTCATTATATTATAATGTTTTAATTAAAATTGGGAGAGACGGAAAGAAATTAAAAATACTCATTGAAAAACATTACCTCTTCTTTGGTGTAATTTAAATTTTTGCACCAAAGGACTTCATTGGATGGATTTATAACCAAAATATATATTCTATGATGAGATTTTGGATTTTGGGAAGTTATTTCATTAATTATTAACTAAAAAAATTTATTTTAAGGATTAATGTGGATAGAATAGGGGGTAAACTTCTATAAGTGAGATGAGTGACAAACATAATTTTTTTGAAAATATTATATAATATAGACAATTTTGTCTTGAAAAAACAAAAAAATGGATCATTTTAAAAAGTAAATTATATTAGGTATATGTTATTTTTATAAAATGGGCTTTGTGCATATTGGTAGGTCATTTTAAACCTGTTTCTTCTATGTTTAACACTTAGAAAAATCCCTTTTTAACATAATTAGGGTAAAAATTGTTTACCATTTTAATTATTAATTTTGGTAAAAATTAATTTGAAATTATTATAATAAAAAAATATTATTATTACAATTAATAAATCCTTATTTCTATATTATATTATCATATTTGTAAAAATATAATATAAAATGATTCGGATAGAGGTGACGACAAAGTTTGTTTTTAAAGAGAAAATTCCCCAAAGGTTACTATGTTTTTAAATAAAAAAAGAATATAATATCAGTTACAATGAAATAATTTTAATTAATAGAAATATAATTAAATTGATATTACTTTAATACTATTTTTAAATATAATTTATATTTATGAATAATTTAAATCAAATTCATGTTTTCAATTAAAATTTATTATTTTCAATATCCTTCAAAAAAAAATTATTTTCAAAAAATTATAAAATTTTCAACCAAATAAAAATTGAAATTATTATTTAAAAAATATATTTTACTTTTTAATATAAATTTTGAAAATATAGAAAGAATTAAATTAAAAAAAACTCCTATAAATAATGAAAAAATTTATATTCGAGAAGGGTTTTTTTTAATGTTCAAGTTGATTTTAAATTAACTGTATGTTAAATAATAATCATTTTATGAAAATAAATTATATATATATATGTATAATATAATACTTTAATTAAAAATATTCCTTATTATGGATTACATTAATTAATTTATATGGAGAATCATTATGGTATTTAAAACAATTTTCATAAAAGTCATTTTATTATAATAAAAAAACTTATACTAAAATATAATATAACATTGATTAAAATAAAATTTATTGGGTTAAATATAAGTATATAATACTTATGATATATTAAAACATAATGGGTCATTAAAATTACATAATATCTTAAAAAGAATTGATAGTTTTACAAAAAATCAGTATTTTTAAATATTAAATGAAATAACATTATTTTATGGGATATTCAAAATTTTCAATAAAAGAAGATATTTATTTTATGATTGAAAATATTAATATTATTTTATAAAATAAATTTTCTGAAATTTTAAAAAATTTATTATCATATAGTTTAATAAAATCCTTTTAAAAGACATTTTCTAGAAAACATATATTTATAGAACAAAATCTCATTTCTAAAAATTGATATATTATTTACTAAAAATTTATCTATAATATATATACATATATATTTGAGAAATTTTTTAATAAAATTAATACTGAGAATTTTAATTCTAGGTAATTAATTTTATATAAATTATTGGTTGTGTGAGCACGATGTTGCATGTTAAATACACTATCGAATATAAAAATCTCAAGGTTTCATGTACCAAAATCTATGGAAGAGATTTAATTTATTTAAAAAGATATATATCATAATTATTTGGGGTGTTTAATTCACCTATAATCCTATTTTTTTTGTAATTTATTCTATTAAACACAATTTACCACTATTAAAATCAAGGGGTGCTACAGATACATAGAGAAATGGTAGAAAAATATTCTTGATTAAAAGTGAAATATGAAAAACATATCATTTTAATGCTTCATTACTCGATTAAAGTTCCAAAGAGATGAATATTACGAATGATGTATTAAAAAACATTTTCTAACAAGAGGATATTTAAATTTTTGGTGTTTTGGAAGGATATATTATAATATTCTTTTAAAAATTAAGGGAAATCCAAAAAATAGGATTATAATATTAATTATTTCCTCTTTGGTAACATTCAAATTATAAGCCCTTGAAATGGTAAACATGAATGAACACATGTATAATCATGTTAAATATATCTAGTGGTAGTGTATAGACCACATGAATATAAAAATGTTCATAATCCCAAATATGTCACAATGGAGTGAAGATTATGTTGAAATCATATCCCTTAGGCATGGCTTGTCACATACATTATTGTTTAAAAAAAATATTAAACTTATGTTTATTTTTTTCATTCAAATGAAATTTTTCATGTTTATTATTCCTTTAATTGTATTTATTAAATTATATTCTTTAATTATATAATCAATTAAATTTATGTTAGATAAAATGATGATATTCAATCCATATGCCTAAAATGAATTTTGTAGGTTAAATATGGTAAAATTTGTATATTTCTTACATAATATATACAATATTAATAACTAAACTATAATTTTTAATCATAAATATAATTTTAAAACCAATAAATATATATGTTTATTAAAAATGATCAGTGTTACAATCAGGGAGATGGTATCACAAACTTGAACATGTATAAGAATTCATTTTTTTAAATAATATTTAACAGAATAACGAAAGTATTATTTTAACTTCACGTGATGATAATTACAAAAAAATATAATATTATATATTTAAATAATTTTTTATACCATATATGTGATGTGGTGGTGAAAATGAATCGAATCTCTTCATCAGGGTTGTAGTCCGACGATATGCACAAACGACATTATTATTTCCCTAGAAATGGAATAGTAATAAAATATGTGATTTATTACCTTATATAGTTATTAATATTTGATGAGTATCATGTATATAAATTAAACAAATAATTATAAAAAACCATTATAGGAGGTGATATAAAACCTATAAAATCAGTTCCTGAGAAGGTAGTTTGACATGCACACAAACCACATTTTCTTTTCCCATTTGATATATAAAGAGAAAAATATATGTTATTGCACTAAAATTATCTCATAAAAATATATTTATTATAGAATTTTAATATTTCATCATTCTAGAATGTTATTATATGGAAGTGGATGAATAATTGAAACAAAAAATTATTATTAATAACTATACTGCATATTTGACAACTTCCTTAGGTTTATTCCTAAATCCTTCCTATGAATTTTTCTAACCAAACCTATGATTTTGTGTAGTGGGTATGAATTTTGGGATCATATTTGGGTCGGTATTGGAGGAAATAAAATTCACTTGATGTGTGTATAGGAGAGTATAATAGAGAGGGTGTTTCATTATATCTTGATGTGACGACACAAATGGAATTTTTAAAAATGACATATATATTAATTTATGGATCCATAAAAATGGATCCAAAAGGATCATTTTAGAATCATATATGATATATGGGTGATATATGTCTTAAAAATAAAATTTTGAAAAGTTTTTGTGTAATTTTGACACTTATTTATTATTTAATCCCAATAAACATGTTTAAATATTAATTGTGGTAACAAAATTTTATAGAATTTACTATTTATTATTTCAATTTTTTTACCATATTCCCTAATATTAATTATATTTACTAAAAACAAAGATTTTATATTATAAATTCAAATTTAGGGTAGTTTTAGAATTTAATTAAAAATTAAACATGAAAAATGTGACGATATATGTTTTTTAGAAAATATAATTTTTTAGAGAAAATATATTTTTATAATAAATTCAATTATAAAATTTATTAAAAAGACCAAAATTGGATTATTAACCATAAAATTGAATAAATATTTTCATTGATGCTATTACACTCTAATAATTAATGAAATATATTTTTTTTAAATAAATTTAATTTTCTGATAGATTGTGTTATATGCATCTATGAGTATTAATAAATAGAAATATAATAATATTATTATTATTAAAACATGGAAATAATAACAAATCCATTAAATATAGAAGTATGAATAAAATAAATAAAAAGAATTTTTTAATTATTTATAATGGTTTTATATAAAAATTGTTTTTAAAAATGTTTTTAATTATTAGTAAATGCTTTATGGACCTAAAAAATAACTATTCACCAAAAATAAATTTATTTTATTTTTTGAAAAAAATAATAGAATTAATTTTTCCAAATTTTAGAAAATTTATTTGAAAAAATTACTTCATTTATGAATCCTACTGGTAAAAATTATCAATTATTAATATTAAACTAATTTCACAAAAAATTATTTTTTTGATGAATAGAAAAATAAAGTTTGTTATTTATAAATGTATTTTCATTTAAGTATTTATAAGATGAATTTTAATTTAATATGGTTTTAAAATTAAAATTATTTGACTTAAATATTTATTCATCAATTTTTGTCATTTAAATAAATATCATATTGAATTTTGATAATAATGAATTCTATGCTTATGTAATATTTTTCCCATTGAAAGATAATTTTTCATTGGTATACAAGATTTATTTTTAATTATATTTAACCAATAATGTTAATTTATTTTTTACAAAGAGATTCTATAATTTTTATAATAATATTACTATTATTTTATAAGGTAAAATAATTTTTTTTTTCATAATGAGTAATATAAATATAAAAAGTAATTACTATGGTTAAGGTTAAAATGAGTTTACTAGGGGTTAAAAAAAATGATAACGGAATATTTTAAAATAAAACATGTTTAAATCCTAATATATGTACATATTTAATTATTATCCATAAAAAAATTAATATAATGTTATTTTTTTTATTTTTTGGTGATTAATTTGTCATTTTTTATACATTTAGAAAATTTCCATGCATTTTCAATGTGGGTTCCTTCCCCACTTATAAAAGGACATCCCTTCTTCTATCCTATTCATAGTGAAAAATACAATTTGGTCAAACATGTAATTGAAATATTATTTACCTAATTCTCTAACCACACCATAAAGGCCTTATTTTTATTTACAAACCTACATATGAAGGATTTTGCTACTAACCTAATGAGGTCGAAAGAGGAAGATGTGTCATTCCCAACCGAGTAAATTTTTTATGTCTTCTTCGTCTAACATAAAATATTAAACAAATATAATGATATTATACAAAAATTATCTCCAATATACTAATGTTGTATTATTTTAATGGTTTTATGCATATGCATATCCACTTCTATCAAATGGGGAACTAAGGAGTCGATCATGTGTATGACAGACTACCTCCTCATGAATTGATATATTTAATTATCCCTCACCAAACTATGATGGTTGTATATAGTGGTGTGCTTTGTGTATTGATATGATATTAAAGAAATAATTATTCTTCTATAATTATAATATCACCTCTCCCTTCTGACCTTCTTATCTATTAGAAAAAATTAACACTGCTCATGCGTTAGTGTTAATTACAACCTCTACAATGTGATGTGACACATTTTCATTTTATTTTGAAATGGATAATTATAATGATTTATTTTATGAATATATATAATATATATGATAAAAAAATTATTTTATAATGTAGAATTAATATTTTCCATTCTTTCATTTCATATGTTGAGAAAATAGAAATAGTGTTAATGTGTGTGTACAACCTATCATCTCCATGAATGATGTAATTAATTTACTATATCTAACATTTATAGATTAAAAAATATTGGTTTATAATAACATATATGATAATTATATCATAGATAAAATTTAATAGATGACTTCATCATGATCAATATCAAATGACCGAAAATACCAAAGAAAACATATAATAAAAACAAAACCATCATTACACAAAACATGGTTTTATCAATTTTTATTAAGAAATATGTAATAAATGGCCATAAGTAAATCATATTTGATACTATATATATGATTATGGTTCATTGATATATATTTAAGGTACACACACACACACACATATATAATATAGGATTTCTGAATGTGTATAGATAAATTTGAGACTTGAGGTAAGATATTTCTAGTCCGTATTTTATTTCTAGGAGACATATTCCTTATTCAACAATAATTTTTTTTATTTTATATATTTATGTTACGACCCCCTCCTACGAAATATACAAAAATGGGGTATGATAGAGATTATCACCCCCGAGTCCCACCTTTAGTAGGCTCTAGGATGGAGACTAGCACTAAGGGTATACAAATCTCGCAATATAGGAATCCTTACCCATTATAAGGAAAACAAGATCCGGAGATAGGATGTATCAAACATAATAAACAACACGAAGTATATATGAGAAAAACCAAAATCCATCCCAAAATGCATGTTTAAATAAAACTGATAAAAATAAGTCTCCAGAGTAAATAGAAAATAAAAAAATAGAGCATCAACACAACAAATTTCCCATGGTCTAGCCTAGTAATTCCCATAATGGTCCTTGTAATACTCATAGAAACATGAATTTTTTTATAAATGTTGGGTTAGCATACATGTATAATCATTAGGAAAACCAAAGTCTCTATTTCACAAGATTAAGGAACATAATAATTAACTCATGGGAAAATAGAAGAACCAAACAACACCTAATAAATAGGAAAACAATAACCCCAACCTCACCATGGCTCAATCACCAAATAATGCATCCAAGTAAAATTGAATAATATAATTGACATTGATGATAGGGTACCATTCAACACATTACCAATTATTAATTTCTCTCACACACCAATGAAAAATTTTATGGCACTCTCACCTCTTCTGAATAACCTCAAGTCACTTCACATCTCACCCATACACACCTGGTCCGTCACAATATGTCAGATCCTACATAAAAAGAACAATAGAATCACAAAACATGAAATCATTCATTCATACACCATGTTCATCCCAAAAAATCATGTCCCATAGATACCAGAGATAGACAAATGCATCTCTTTATGAATACACATAGAAAACCACATCAGAAATCACCTGACGACACCTAGTACATCACAACACATATTATTCCAATGAAATATGAGACAACACATCAAAAATCTCCCAATGGAACCTTGACCACTATCACCTAGAAGATGGAGTATCAAAGAGTAGGTGGAAATCCATCCATACTCCCACAATGATGTTGAATGACACTCTCCTACATGACTATGTGGGTGTCAACACATAGTGATAGAGAACGGTGGGGTACATATATAAAAAACTTGAACATATAATGTTTATAAATATATATAAAATGAAAATAATAGAAACCCAACCCATGAGTTGATAAACCAAAACTTCCCAACTCATGAATTTCCTAATTTCTTTCTACCACCAAAATGTATAAAACTATATAAGTAAAAAACAATCCACTGTACATATTCAATCTTTAATTAATATGGAAACATTTTCAAAATTCTCCATTACAAACCAATTCCCCAAAAACAGGTACATTTTATTTTCCAATATCATTGTTATCAATATACATACCATCTTGGAAGAAAACATAGAAAACAATAAAATAATAAGTATAGTGAAAAAAATCATAGTAGCCAAGTCCAAATCCATCGTCCAATGTAGCCCCACTGCGTAAACACATAACCATTATAGCCCCACTTCACAGCCACATCTCATCCACTTCCCCCCACATAACATATTAAACACCATAACAAAAAATATATTTTTATATATCATGTGATCTCTTATTCAATTACTATTTACTAATTAGGTGTTTTATCACAGAAATATTTTGACCCTGAAGAATCCATTTTAATAGATAATTATATGATATTAGCCAATTGTATATTACCTGTTTTTCATCAACCACACAAAAATACTTTCATATTCATAAGATATAACCACAATTAATTACCACCAATGACCATGAATTTTAGTGGGTAACTTAGCTCATAAAAAACATAACATCTACAAATAAAAGAGATGTTGAAAGATCATACATCACAGTTGCATTCCCATTTATATTTTATTTAAACGAATTTATTTATCAATCAGAGTATGGATTCATCCATATTATATAGAATAAAAATTTATATACCCATCCCACATGATAAAAAATCAAGAAATATGAAGAAGATCCTTATGGGATTACCTCTTTGGACCCTCTTATTGTATATTTCCTTTTGAATTTTAATTAAATGATGACAATGAAGAAAGATCCTACATGGAAGGAAGATGATCCACACAACCTTGTGGAATAAAAAATTAGGGTTCACATACACCATGAAACTATCAAGGGAAACACAAACCAACCTAAGAAACCTGGTTAAATAAATCCTATGTAATGAAGGATTGGTTAAGATTGATCTCAAGATGAAGATGATGGAATTAATGAAGGGAATTTTCCTTCCATAGAAGGATTAGATCAGGAACTAATGGGATTTAAAACACCATAGCATTCCTACTAAAGGAGGCTCTAAACAAAACCATACAATTTTACCCTTCAAAAGACGTTTAACATTAAATAAATTTGATATAATGTATATATCTTTTAATATAGTATGAAGACCAATTAAATAATCCTTAAAACTAATTTACAGTAATAAAATACATTTAAAAGGGAAAACTGGAGAAACTGGAATCCATGTTCATGAGTCACCTCTAGATGAGGCCCCACCGATGAGTTACCTCTAAAAGAACCACAAAAAACAAGTCATATCCAAATGTGTCACTACTTTTGAGTCACTTCCATATGATCCATATCTAGTGAGCCACCTCCAATGAGTCATTTACAGTGAGTCACCGACAGATGAGCCACCTCCATATGAGTCACTTCTATTGAGTCACCACCAGATTATCTACTGGTATATGACTCAATTCAAGGATGAGATACTACCAGATGAGTCATTTCAAGGATGATCAACCACTAGAAAAGACACCACCAAGATGAGCTACCACTAGAATGAATAATCGTCAGGATGAGTCGACATTGAGAAACTTGAAGTTTGGAAAAGGCTTGCAAAGAATCCCCGTTGGAATGACTCAGATGTCCCAAAAACACCATGGACTATCACATGACACCTTAATATGAATATTTTTGGAAATTTAATGGGAAGGATGGTATATTAAATTATATCATATACCTCTCTAACTATTCTCACCCTCAAGAACAAAAAAAGAACACTGTAGGAAAGCGATAAAGTTTCCAAACAACCATGCCTCGAGACCGCTATAATGGATATTGTTACACACAAAAAAACCACCACCAACCAAACCTTCAATCCCAAAATATCATAATTGATAAACATTCATATAATCCTTATCATAAAAATAGGATAATTTCATCTTTCCATGTTAACATAATATCAGCTCTAGGCAGCACTTACTTACTCTCATGTGTTTAATCACATTGTATTTGAATGCGACTTGAATAATAGTTAGGAATTCCCTATATATTATGTGAGAATATCATCATAAAGAAAACATCACACCTAAAACATTTCATCAAGGGGAAAACAAAATTCCTCATAATACACCAAATTCTAGACAACACATCATAGAGAAAAGTAATAGAACATAAAATTAGAAAATATTTGGGTATTGGGCTCACATCTATGTCTCACGATCTTAGGTACTTTCCTCTAACCTTTTATGCTTCCATAAAACCTGAAATATGTTAATTAATCCTCCTCAAAACATCTTCTATCTAATATATTTAATATATATTGGATGATCAATGAATGTTACAAAATCCTCAATATACAACTCTCCCCAATCAATGATATTCAAGTCCTCATAAATATATAATGTGAGATGAGAGGCATTGAAAACATCAGGGATCCTTCTGACCTGTGTTTCAATACATACTAATATTCCACCAAACCAAATCACCCCCTTACCAGGAAATGTCAATAATATACGGTGGGAGATTACCCTTCTTCCTAAATCTCCACTACCCAAAATGATGTGAATCCTTCAAGAACACATGGTCTCCAACCTTTACCTATATGAGACTCATTATAGGACTAGAAAATTTCATCTGACCATGTTGTGATACTCTCACCCTCTCTCAAACCAACTAATCATTCTCTATTGTGCTCTGAACCTCCTCAGGACTAAGAACTACTACCTACCCAACCTCAGTCCAAAACAATAGTTAATGGAACAGTAGTCCTTATGATGCCTCAAACTAGGCCATACCAATGGATTATTAATATCTATTTTTTATAAACAAACTCACCCAAGGTTAGGTGTTGTTCCCATGATCCACCAATGTCCACGAAACAAGACTATAATATATCTTTCATTTTTGGTTAGTCTGTTTTTTACCCATATTTGTGAGGTTGTAAAGTAGTGCTAAGGTGAAACTGGCTTCCAAAATAATAATGCAATTCCCTTCATACTCTTAAGGTAAAATTGGAATATTAATCCAAGATAATGGACCTCAATATTCCTTGAAACCACACCACCAAATCCTTGTAACTCTTACCCAAGGAATCCGCTTTTATCAACTCCTTTATCACTTTGAGGTGGTCCAATTTTGTTAAACAAACAACCATGACACAAAATCCTCAACTACCCACTTCATATTATGCCACTAAAACTACATCCTCAATCCATAGTGCATCATATAAATTTCAAGGTGTTCCACTAAAGGTGAGATATGTAACACAAAAAGAACAACGTTGTGCGTTTATACTGGAATAAAATTCCTTCCTCTAAACAACCTCTTGTTATAACTATCCTGTGACCATTCATCTGGAGCATCACCATGACCAACATGATCACACAACACCTATACCTATGAGTCTCCCCACTAAGAAATATCCAACTAATATATCATAGAATATTAAAACATAATCAAAAACAAAAATCCTCCACCACCATCCACCATTACATTTATGTGATTGCATTCTAACTCCTCCATAGCTCTCCATGTATATTCAGATTTCTAAACAACAACATATTGTGACTTTCGACTCAAATAATCATACAAGACATTCTCTTTTAATGAGGTATATGAAATATCAAAATAAAATATTTGGAGGAACACCATAAACCTCCAATTTCGCAGATTTAGGTCACAATGGGAAAAGATATATGTCAATATCTTATGAATCCTAAAGGCAATAACATGCTCCCCAATGAGGTAATGTCACCAAACCATTAAGGAAAACACTAATTCATATATCTCTAGATAATTGGTGGAATATTCACATTCATGAGTTAGTAATGTATATACCCATAATATATCACTTCCTTCTGCTGCATTATGAATAATCCCATGTCTATATGGGATGGGTGAAAAAACACCTCAAATATTACACCTTCCTCTAGAAACCGGAGCCCGAGAACATTGACCAAGTCCCCCTTAGGAAATAAATTAATTCATGTAACTAAGAAGTCCACAAAAAAATCATGTTATTTCCATGTTAATGTAGTTAATAGGGATTCAAATCAAGATAAATGGAGAAAATTTATCTGATAATATACTGTAATACCAAGATTAATACAAAATGTTTCCACATTATCAGGGATTTCACAAGAAAAAACATCCTAGAACATTGTTGAGCCAACTACCACACCCTATTGAGTCACCACATGCCTAAGGAAATGGACATTTAATGTCCAAAACATAATCTAATACAACTTTCCCAAGATCTAGTAGTGTGGATGTACCTTCAAGACTTCACAGAGATTCTAAACATGATTTTATTATGAATTTTTGTCGATCAAGATAATATCGATGAATACAACAATGAACTTGTCAAGAAACTCATGAAAACCAAATTACAAGATCCCCATGAACATGAATGATGTTATCGTAAAATAGAACTACATAACTACAAACATGAGGTTCCCATATATGCATCCTAAGGTAGTCATCATGATATCACTCTCTTTTACTCTTAACTAGAGATATTCAGACCTTAGGTAATCCTAGAAAACCATATCATCCCTCTATACTAGTCAATGATATCATCCATCCTCATAATTGGGTAATGGTTATTGATTATCACCCAATTCTACCTCTAATAGTATATTAACAACCTCATAATTCCATCCACCTTCTAGGTGAACAACCCTGGAGGACCCCATGATGAAACAACAGGCTGAATAAAGCCCTTATTAGTCAGATAATCAATTCGAATCCTAAACTCCTACAACTCATTAGGTAACATATGATTAGGATCCACAGAAATTTGGTAATCATTCGGCTTCAATTCTATTAAAAACTTATTCTCACATCAATGGGGTAGTTTCAAAAACTCTTCATGGAAAACATATAAGAAAACACTGAATTCCTATGGAACCTCTACCATCATAGCATCCACTGATTCCACATAGAGCTCATTTAATAAGGAATTAAGGGGCTCTAGATGCTGACTGCCCATCGGACAAATCCACTCACTAATGAAGATCACATGTTGACCATGTGCATCTGAAAACATGATTCTACTACAAAGGAAATAGAAAATATTAAGAGAAAAATATAACAAGGAAATTAAAAGGATGACATTGTATGGTTGTATCCCAAGATAGAAAAAAACCCCCAGGGGGCTGATGCGGACCCTACATTAGTCCACACCCTCAGAACACATCATAAAATTTAGTTTATCATATGATATGCATAGTCATCACCTGAGGCATGGTTAGCCTCTCTACATATTGTCTTAAATAATCGACTTGAGTGGGTTTCACAAAGAATCCTGAAGATATAGAGTAAATCCAAATCACAGATAGAGTACATAATAAATTGATCATACCTTTAATGAACTCTGAACTATATGGTGTTACAACCTTCAATGCATGCAACTGACCATGCTCATCTCCCCTTCCTATCTGCTAACAATATACTCCATAAAAATTCTTACGACGATGTCCCTGAGCTCAAAGAAAATCATGAGGTTAGCTTCAACCTACATCATCTTCAATGGTGTGACCGTAAGCTTGTTGTCCCTACTATTGGAACTGCCTTGCTGGTAACTGATACTAAGGCTGATGTTTATCCCATCCTCCTTGTCCAAAATGTGATTATGAATCAAAGGGAAACATGTTATGAAAAGTTATGTGAACCCTATTGAATAAACACATAATCTCCAAGACCATAAAAAATACATAGAAACTAGAAGGTCAAATAGGAATTTTTCATGGTTGAATCCTAGCTGGTCAAAAACTCAAAGGCCCCGACACCCAAATCCTTTCGTATAAAACTCTACTACTTATAGAACTATGTTGGTTCCCCTATTTTGGAAAACCACATTGTGAGTGGTTCCACTCAATAATATATTCACTCTTATGAACTAATAGTTATATTGGTGATAGAAATCATATAAATTCATACATGATTATATAATAGAGTTCCACCTCATGATGCCTCACTCAGGACTCCTAATTTGGAAAAATATATTGGATGAAGCAAAAAAGAAACATAAAATTAATTATAATCCCCAACATAATCATACTCCTCAAATAAAGGGTGAGAGTATTTATCCTCTTATAATCCTTCATGTTCATTGAGAGGAAAATTGCATAATGCTCATTCTGGAAGTCGACCCATGAAATATCTACCTCCCTATTATCACTAATGACAATGTCCACCACTGATGCAAAAATCTGCACATCTATATAACTTCTATTGAGGCCCTAAACTCCATCAATGCTCCGATAAAACTGAAAGTGATCTACAAATAATCTATCCAACTCTATATTTCCATCTCTTAAACTCTCCCCTTGCACTTTTCTAAATCATTCTATTGATAGGTGAGCAACATCCTATTCCATTAATCATCATCATCAGCTAGATCAACCCACTTTCAATTAAATGGGTTAGCCTGTTTAATTTATACTACATACGAAATAGATGGACATTGACCAGGATCCATAAATAAAAGATAAACAAGGTTTTTCTAAGGCTGATTGTTTATATTTTCATTATGATATATTTTAATTATCTATAATCTATTTAATTCATTTTTTTCATTTTAAATGTCCCTTAAAACACAACTAAAAAAAGTCATCATAATTCATGTAGCTCTCATAGTTCTCTACCCTAAATGATGTCCCATATCACTTGGTTGTTCAGAAAGCACGAATTCCATACACTGGATCATGGGGGTACTAAAAATCCAATGAACTAGTCAATATCCCTAGACTTTGTCATGCACTATGGAAAACTAATCTATTTCCATACAATCCCATGTATTCTTGATCATGACTAACTCCAAAATAAACCCTATCTCTCATTCATCAGCCTCTAATACCACTTTTTAATGTCCCACACCTGCCATAGATAAAAAATGAGGGTGGGAGGACAACGACCCCCCGAGTCCCACCTTTAGTTGGGCCCAAGTTGGAGACTAGAAAAAAGGGTGTAAATATCTCACTATGTTGTAGGTATTACCCTTTATAAGAAAAAATGATCCAGATATTGTTCTTATCAATCATAATCCATTCCCAGAAAAATTTATAAGACAATATAAAAACTATTCCATAATGAATGTGTAAATAAAATTAATACAAATAAAAACACTCCATGGTAAATACCCAATAATAAAACCTTGACAAGTAACATAACAACTATCTTATTTTCTGACCTAGTAACACCCAAAATGTTCAAAATTATTTTTATGGAAACCTAATATAAATTTTTATATGCATCGTGTGTGCATATAGGTATACTCAGTAGAAAAAATTGTCTATCATGTACAAGTGGAAGAAGAATAAAAATGAATGTGTGAGAAAAATAGCAGAACAAAAAAACACCTAACATGTAGAATAACAATAACCTGTACCTCACCAAGTATCACTTAAAAAATAATTCATCCATGAAATATAATATAATATAATGAACATTGATTAAAGGGTACCCTATAGTGCTTTCCAACTGATTATCCTTTCCCACACCCAAAAAAACAAACGTCCTAGCACTCCCACATCATCTGAAAAATGTCACAACACATCACATCTCTCCTGTACACACCTGGGCTATCACAAACACTTCACATGATTCCCACACAATCTTGGGAGATCACAACACATCACATCCCACCAGAACACACCTAGACTATCAAAATACATATCATATCAAAGATACCTTGGATAACAAACCACATATCATCCCTAAGACTCCTAAGACACCACATCAAAACTCACCAAATGATACCTAGGATATCACAACAGATCTCATCTGGAAGACACCAGTGAAAGAATGTCACAACTCACCCAAAGACACTATGTCCAGTATCACCTATCAGTGGGGGAATAGAAAGGAATGCGGACATCCATCAATCCACCCAATTGGATGTTGGGAAAGACACTCTCCAACATTAATAATTGTGTGTTGGAACATAGTGCATGACAAGGGTGGAGTCTATATAGAAATGAATGGAATGTATATTGTGTATAAATATATATAGATAAGAGCACACAAACACATCATATGGGTTTACAAAAACACCAAAGTACTCATGACATTTCCAATTCGCTACCACATCTAAAATGCATAACACCATAAATAAAAATATAAACAACAATTCATTTTAATTTTTATTTAATATTAATCCCTTTTTCAGATTTTATGCAACCAAACAATTCCAATAATTCTTGTACATGTTTACTCTCCAATATCATTGTTCTCATCATCCATACCCATTGAGAATCTAACCCAACACCAAACACAATAAGCAGTGCATTGAAACAAAATCCCAACAAGTAATTCCAAATAAAAATTCCACCACAACCCCATTACATAAACACAAAATCATTAAAACCATTCTACACAAAAACATATCATCCATATCCCCTACACATGTTATATCACACTCTATATCACAACATACATTCCAATTTTGAAAAGGATATCTTATTCAATTCCACTTTGTTAATTTGGGGAATTATCTCCAAAAACATATGATCTTGTGGAATCCATTTTATTAATATAAAATACACAATTACACAATAACAAATTACATTTTTTTTATCAACCACAGAATATGCATTCCATATTTCAAAAGATAAAAGTTTAATAAAGGACAAACAATAACCATGATATTCAGTGGGTAACATAGTCCATACAATACATAACATTAATAAAAAATAAAGAAACTATAAGATTATACACCACTTTATACCTTCCAAATTATATTTAATTTCAATCAATTAATTTATCTTTCATTATATGGATTCATCCATATTCGCCATAAACAATTTTTATACCCATCCTATAGGATACATAACCATGATACATTAAGGAAATCCTACCTTGAATAATGATAATGCACACAACCATGTTGCACCAAAAATAGGTATGTACATAAATCATGAAACACTACAGGAAAACATAAAACAACCATAATAACAAGGTTACATGAATCCTTTGGAGAGATGGATTTCGGATGTCCTATCTTAAGAGAAAGAAGAAGGAATGAACAAATGAAATCTATCCACCATAAAAGGATTAGATACAAAACTAATACGATTTGATAAAACAAATAATTTACATTAAAGGAAGATCTTAATAAAACTAGTAATTGTTAACATTTAAAATCTTTGGTACATTTGATAAATTTTACATATGACCGATGTCCTTTTAAACAGTCTCAAAGCCTATTAAATTAGGATTTAAACTAATTTAATGTCTAAAAATATATAAAATTGGAAACACTGGAGAAACTGGATACAATGTTCATTACACATTTCAAAAATAGTCATCACTAGAAGAGCCACCACCAGAAAGTCACTACCAGATAAGCCATTATTTGATGAGTCAATGCCAGTGAGTTACCACCAGATGGTCCACTGTTGGTGAGTTACTTCTAGCGAGACCCCACGAGATTGGTCACCTCCAGTGAGTCTCTAGTTGATAATATATCACCATATGATCACTTCTAGGACGAGATACCATCATATGAGTCACCAGTAAGATGTGCCATCGCCATATGAGTCACCAAGAGGATGATCTATCACTAGGATGAGAAACTTCTAGAACGAGTCACCTCCAAGATTATTCACCATTGGGAAAATATATATTTGTTAAAATTTTGGAATGATTCATCATTAGAATGAATCTCATGTCCAAAAATCACTCCATAATTCCCATAGACACCTTAAACATTAGATTTTTGGAAGATCAACAAACTGAATGGTATGATCCATTATGACTTTTTCTAAAAAATTTGATATCTGTAATATCCTTATTTTCATGATACATAATGATTATTTATATTCCATATATTAATGGGGCGTATGATTCAATATTTTTCAATGTGGAAAGAGATTTTGGTCTTAGTTTTATTTATGTGGAACACATGCCATATTCACCTCATTATTCTATGTGATGTTTATAATAAACATCACTGTAAATTAGGATTCTTATTATGAAATTTCTATAGATTTACATATAAATATAGCTATCTTTATTTCAAGGGTATTACAATTGAAAATATACAAAAGTGGTAAAAATGTAATATTATGAAATAAATGTTTATTGGGATTGTTTATAATCAATAATAAAAGGATGATTTATTATAATTATCCAATCAAGATACTCTAAAATTTTATTCTGATATATTTATTTCTATAGAATACATGTTATCCTTTTAATTTTCTATCATTATCGATTAATGATATCAAAAAATGGTTTCCAAAAAAAATAGAATTTATTTGTCCCTACAATAAGAAAACATTTATTACCATGTCCATTACTGATAAATATGAATTAATGAATGTTTTTAATATTAATAAAAGATTATATATTGCATTTTTTTCTTATTAAGCATTTAACATATTTGTATAATTAAAATTTTCTGGTTTTTTGAATGAGTTTTTTTAATTTTTAGCTAAAATGTTGATGGAATAATTATTTTAACATGTATAGGATGAAATGATTTTTCTGATGTCATGAACACAAAATTATCTAAAACACCCACTATGAGTTTTAATGGTTAGACACGGAGATTTTATTTATTTATTATTTTATAAATTTTAATATTTAAAATAAGTTATTTCAAATTGAAAATGATATTTTCCTCAAGAATGTTTTAATGTTATTTAAATGGAACATATATTAATGAATGATAAAAACTATTGTTCATTCTTATATTTAACAAGGGATATGATCCAATATTACCATTTTTTTTATTTTGATGGTTTATTTTTATGGTTATTATGATGATATGATTTTGAAACCAAATTGTTTATCCATGGTATATTCAATTATGGATTGATATAATGTTTATGAATATTTATTTCATTACATGAGTTATTATAAATGATATGATGAATATATTATGTTTTTAATTCTAATTTTATTTTGGATTATTTGATTTTTTGGACATATATCTCTTTTAATTGAGCTGGGTAAATATTTATATCTCATGGGATAATTATTTAAAACTAAATGGTGTTCATGGTTCTCTATAGGGTACATGATGACATGCTTGATCCACTATGGGAAAGAAGTTAATGTTATCAATCCACTACGTGAAAAAAAGTGATGATAAATAATTGGTTATGTTATAGGGAATAGGTATGGATTCCTAATGTAATATGATTTTGTGGCCTTAGTAGTAAACCTTGACATATGTAATGGTTCTATACATAAGATGGTGAAACACTGATATGACATGAACATACATTACATGACATATTTATGATGATTTATCACTCTTATGGTGCATTTCTTTGAAATGATAATGTTTTATTCATTAATTCATGTCAATTATATTTGAATGACAGGGAGTGAAACTTGTGAGCTTTGTTCCTAAACTCATACAATTATTACAATATCATTCCATCTTATAATCATCAATTGATATATCCCATGCTTACACATAAAAAACATATAAGTTATCCATTTCATATGTCTATTTTACCTATTATTGAAATAATGGTTTCTATATGGTTTGTAATTGATGTTTATTAAATGGAAAGGTCATTATAAGATATCATTAAGATCATTCATGAAGTCATATTATTGGGTATCTAGTCTCCAAAGAAACCATAACTTTTCATTCCTTAATTATTTATTTTGAAAAATGCATTGAATATTCATCTAAATAGTTTTAATAGTAATATACAAAAAGAATGTGTCCCTTAATTGGGTATCAAAGAGTGTTTTAGTAATCCATGTGAATTAAGATGAGGAATATTTAGTGGGAACCTTAGGTATAACCCTTGAAATAATTCTAAATATAGAAAATATCTTAAAATTTTAGTAAAGTATTGAGGGAGTTTTTTTAATGAAATTAAATCCTTGTATAGATACTATAAAGAGGTGTGTATTTTCCACTGTTATCACATAGGGTATTAACTCTGATGTGGGTTCATTGTGATTTGACATGATCATCAACTAGTTCATAATAGAATTCCTTGATTCACACTTGGTTTAAAACTATCAATAGATATGTCTTGGAAATTAGTGACACTTTATAGACCATAATAAAGGATATGAAATTTATAATTATCATGAATTACCAAGATAAAAAATGTGGTCTCATATAATGAACATGAGGTGTTATTATTTAGACATCCTATGAATTTTCTGATTAACCACTCTGATTAATGATATATGTAGATTATGCTAACCACCTTGGTTTTAGAATTGGATTAAATATAAAATAATTATGATAAGGTGGGGACATGTATGATTAAACATGGATATATCTTATTTCACATTTGTTATAAAAATTCAATTATATTATGAAAAATATTTAGGATTATTAATTCTGATCCAATTCAATTTGCTATTGAATTATTAGTGAAAACTAGTAATTGCACCAGGATTAAATAAAAAATATATGATTATTCTATGATTGATGCTTTTGGAATGTGGTTCCAAAATATATATATTATTATTATTATTTAATTTAATGTTATCTTAGGTATGTTTTGGCTTTATCTATGAAATATCCACATCACCTCATGCTCAAGAGATGTCACATTTAATGTTTCAAACCATCTTGTGATCATATATTTGTGAGATGGTACATATAAAATATTTATGGATATGATATCGAATGTACTAGTCTTAATTCCAAAATTAATTAGGTTTTTATATGTTATGGTTATGGAGAAACAAAAAATTGATGATATGCATATAGTACAAGTGTTTTTATGTCTTTTCTAAAGTGTTTTGTAGTATTCATCTGAATCATGAAGATGTTTTTCTCATATAACTCAAACATGGAGGTAAAAATAGATAAAAGAAAACCTATATTATAGAACTGATTGAGTTACATGAATTAATGAAGCAATTCTTTGAGAATATTGACAATAGATACACTTGTCCTTATGTCTCATCTTGTGGTGCACATGTTATTTTTATTAGCAAGAAAGATAGATCAATCTGATTGTACATTTATTATCATTAACCGAAAAATATCTCAATGAGGAACAAGTATCATCTACTATATATAGATTTATTATTTAATCAAATTCTAGTAGGTCAATAAATTTCCATGATTGAACTTCATTTTTTAAATCACTAATTGAGGGTAAAAAATGAGGATCTCCCAAAGAAAACACTTCATACATGTTATTGAAACTATCTGTTTAAAATTTTGACATTTGGATATACTAATTCCCACACTATCTTCATGTATTTAATGAATATATTATGTATAGAGTTTCTGGATATGATCCTCATAGTCTTTATAGATGATATTATTAACTATTCAATGTGAAAATAAGAGCATGAATATCACTTGTGGATTGTTTTGATGTCACTATAAAACAATAATAAATATGAAAATTTATCCAATTGTTATTTTTGATAAAAAAAAGTATTCATTATTAGGTCATATAATATCATGAAAGGGTATATTTGGGGATCTATCAAGGAAATAGTTTTTTGAATTTTATCCTAGAATAACCATTTTTATTGAGATCGATATATTTCATCAAATTTTTAGGTATTATAGATTACATTTTGTATCATTATAATGAATGTCCAATAGAAATACCATATCCACTCATAAGGGATCCACGTCACTATAGACCGATGAATGTGGGAAAATTTCAAAGAATTAAATAGAAGATAAGCTAGGGAAATGATGTTTAAATTATCCAATTATGGATGAAGTTTTGTAATATATTATAATTCATAAAATAAGGTATTTGGATGAATTGTAATGAAAAATACTATGGAGATATCTTATGCCTCATGACAATTGAAGGTTCATGATAAAAATCACACTACTCATGAATTTGATTTATTTGTGGTAATTTTTTCACTACGTATATGAATTATTTATAATTATAGTGAAATGTATGATATATATTCTAATCATAAGAGATTAATTTATATATTTATATAGATAATGTTGAACATGCACCAGAGAACATGGTTAGAGATGATTAAAAATTATGATTACTCAATACATTAGCACCCAAGGAAGGAAGTAAAGGTGGAAAAATCTCTGAGTTAAAAGGATTATGATATCCTATCCATGTTGAGGATAAAAACTATGTCCTTATTTATTTAATTTCTAAGGATGGATATGGAAAATGTGGAGGAGGGAGATATATCATATCTTTCTCAAATGGGGTTTGAACCATTTTTTCAAGTGAAAAATAAATAGTCATATAAGGTCTATGTTGAGATGGATAAGAACCCGAGTAATGTTCCTAAACATAACCTTGATTATGATGAAATGGTAAGGTTTAGGGACATTGTTTTTGTGTCTTCCATACCTTATTTTATAGAGATATTAATGGATTCTCATAGTTCATCATTCTCTTTTCTTCTAGGATTCATAATGGTGTATAGATATTTGAATTACTATTTATAGTTGGATGGTAAAAATAGAGATATTGTAAAGTTAGTACCTCTATTATTGTTAATTCAAAAAATTAAGTCTACAAGAATCATTTTAGGGGGACATTTCAACAATTACATATAAAAAAATGGAAATTGGAAATCATCACCATAAATTTGGTTATCGGTCAACCAAAAACATCTAAATGAGATAACAATATACGGGTTCTAGTCAATCAAATTATAATGTCCTCACAATTCATTTCTATTAGAGAATATTTATTTCTAGATAATATTTTTAGTATATACATTAAGTGTGTAGTAAAGATTTATATAGAACCACATTTCATTGTTTCTTATTGGGATTAGTGGTTCAAATTGATGTTCTTGAAATGTCTTTATTAATAACTAGATACTGAGTTGAGTTTTACTACATTGTATAATCATTAGATATTTTTTAAATCTTATAGAATAATTTAAATGCCATAGTATTTGATTATATCTTATTGGATGGATTTCAAAATTGGATGAGATTAAATACTTCCTCTAGATGAGTTTTCTTACAACAATAACATCCACTAAAGAATTAAAATAGATCCATATAAATTAGTCTATAGAAATAAATTTTGAAAAAAACATTATGGGATTAAATGGGGTATAGAAATATATTGGGATCAAAGTTGGTTTATAAAATGGATGATATGGTTTGAGCTATTCATAAACACATAAAAGAACATCAAAGTCAACAGAAATGATATACTGATAAACGTTAATGTTATTTAAAATTTAGAATTGGTGAGAAAGTGTTTATGTGAACTTCTCCATGTAAAAGTATTATGAGATTCAAAATGAATGTAAATTTAGGCCCTTTATATATTGGATATTTTGGGAATATTTATTCAGTAGGGATTGCTTCCTATAGCTTTTTTATTCGACCAAAGAACATTAATGTTCCTGAGGTGTTTCGTGTATCTATCTTAATGAAGTACATACATGATCCGTCACATGTACTAAAAAATGTGGTCACATCACAAGATAAATATATTTATTAGGAAGAAGAAACATCCAGAGGATATGGATTTAATATATAATCTTCCATGAAATAAGACTACTCACCCAGTCAAGGTTTTATTGCACAAACACTAACTTGAAGAAGGTTTGTGGGAGAATGAAGATGTGATGAGAAAGAAGTAAAATTGATTTTATATATAAAAGGGACACAATTTAGAGGTTAAATTTTATTTTTTGTGGGATATAATATGAAACCCTAACACTTTATGAAATATGTTTTTTCAAATATCGGTAGCTTGTAATACACACAACACTAGGTTTTAATGAACTATGATACACTAATAAATATTATTTTTTTAACCATTATCATTATAACTTATAGTCCAAAAATGTGATTTTGAATTTTAATAACTAATATTAAAAAAAATTATAATGGTTTACATAATGAAAACATATTTTTTAGAAAAACTTAATTTTATGTAGTGTCTTTATATGCCACCAAAATAACTTTATCTCAAATAATTTTTTTTATTTGACAAAAAAATTTAATAAAAATTTTCCATTGTGGAAAATTTATTTTAAAAAACATAAAAAATTTATGAAATATACATGTCAAAATTATCTTTGATTTAATTTTAGATAATTTACTGAAATGATTATATTTTTTATGAATAGTATAAAATTCAAATTTTTATCAAAAAAATGATTTTGTTTTAAAGAATTTACAAGATCAATTTTATTTTAATGTGGTTTTAAATGTAATATTAAAAAAATAATATTGTTAATAATACATTTTATTTAAATCAATTTCATACAGAATTTTTTTATTAAATCTTTATACCGTTATGGAAGCTTTTTATTAGGAAAACAACTATTTCATCACATTTATCAGATTAATTATAAATTTAATTATAACAATTATTTAAAATAAATTTGGAAAAATTGGTTCCATATTTCGAATCATAATAATTAATATTATAGAAAAATTTCAAATTATTATTTTTCATAATGAATACAAAAAAATTTAAAAATTAATTACAGTTATTAAGGATAAACGTGATTACTAGGGGTCAATCAAAAAGGTAAGTGTATATTTAACAATTACAATTGTATAAATCCTATTTTTCCCATATTTAAACTTTATCCTATCCCACCTTCTAATATAAGTAAATTTGGATTTTCTTATTGGGAATGATTTAATCAAATATTGTTTTTTTGGGACATATCCATGTAGTATCATTGTGGGTTACTTTCTCCACATATAAAATGACAACCACTCTTATATCTTATTCACACTACCATTATATTTTTTTTATTCCAAGACCAACCCAAATCTGTACCATAAATACTTCAATATTTTCAATATTCATTTTTATTAGCAAACCCTCTTATTATATGTTTTGGTGCTATCTTATGGAGTTTGTCTAAAGAATAACAATTGATCTTAACCCCAAATTTTTATTTTAATTCTACCTAATCATCCATTAAAATTTGAAAACAAATTATGTGTAATGTCTCATATTTTCGATATATTATTTTTAAATATTATGTAAAATTATTTCAAGAATAAATTTTTTGAAAGCGTGCTATTATGAGGCCCAAGGTGCCCGAAATGAATGTATGAAATACATTAAACATTTATATAGACCACATGAGTAGTTTTCCCAAATAGGTGGACTCATTTTGAATTGGTTCTTATATTTGAAACCTGAGGGTACTATAGTATTTAGAGCAACGACTATACCTTAGGAGGGGCCTAACATCGACAAGTGCGGGTCAGCTGCAAAATATATTTTTTGGTCCTTTTTAAAGGAAATATAATAATATAGTAATTTATTTATTTTAAATGACTCATTTTTCGAAAAAACATAATTCCTCCCCTTTAAATACATGCTTATGTAATGTTTGTAGTGTTAGCTGCATAACCCAGTGAAATTAGAATTTTCCATTGGAGATTTGGAGGAGAACCCATTGGTGAACGACGACTACTCGATCGATCGACAAAACCCATATTTGACAAACCCCAACAATGAACATGATGTGGTGATTTTTCTTTGACCGAATCGAGGTAGTGTTTGTTATTTCAATTCGTCTTTTCCCTATTATTTGATTTGACAATGAACATGAACCAACCCACAAACAAGTTGATCTGCAGAACATGAGTTCTTGCGGGTCAGGGTAGAATTCCCATTTATTTTTGGGGTTTTAATTTGGGAATTGATCTCATTTTAATTATTGAATTGCTTTTGATTCCCCTATCTAATCCTTATAATGAGAGAGAATAGACATTGTGACGAATGATGGCAGAGGTGTGGCCCTCTTTTTTTATTGATGTTATTCCTCCTTTTAAACTACATGTTATTTTCATTTTTTGTGGGGTTGTGAACAAAGGATCATTGCATGTTTGTTTCACACTACAATGATTCCCAATTGGATATCCAACACCATGAAGACTCAAAGGAGGTGTAACGATGAAGGTGGAAGATGAGTCGACACAGTACAAATGAAATCCTTTTTTGAACATTATTCACGTGGATGATTGAATCTGGTATTTTGGGCGGATCGAACCCGAGAAATCTTCTAAAATGATGATGGTATAGCAGGGAGACCTCAGATATTGAGTATCGTGATGTTTAGATGGCTGAATGAGGATCATAGGATCCCCAAGGCATGGCAATGAAGAATGACGATTTCAGTAATTTTCGATCAACACGGCTTGTATCCCGAAGAACAGACCATGTAGGTTTTCCCTGGTGGTAGTTATGGATTCTGCACTATGCACGGAGAAGATCACAACGTGCCCCCAGAAAGACATGGAATGTGGGCCCCACCTAGCAGTGGATAGATTCTCAAGTGATAGGAAGCATAGAAACGACATGTGATCACTTTCACAGGGAATATGGGTCCTTACATAGGGCTTAACATGTATCATGGATGATACATAGACATGGGGTTGAGTACAAGCCATGTACTCCACCACACGGCTATACAAGGCTTGTAACGCAGGTCACCCCTTGTGGCGATTACATGGGTTGGAATACATGGGTTGAGGCCATGTACAAGGCCATGGTCACCGTACATAGAGTGGAACCTAGATACTTTAACACAGCGTGTCATCCTTTCTACACATCGTTTAGTTGCGTTTTACACGACACGCCATATAACATAGGCCATTGTACACAGGGAATACCCAAGGTCAGAAGACCCAATTTGTGACAATTCTAAAAATTGTGAAATTCTAATGACATGGTGTTATCTCCTAGTTCACCATTTATTGGGAATGTATTGTTTGGGTTAGTCCCCTTTTTCTTAGTCCTCTTATGGTAAGGTATTGTTTCCATTAGGAAGAGTATAATCCCTTCTACTGGACATTCTAAGATCGAGTTAGGAATCCCTCTATGAGGCCCGGAGAGAGATCCTCTATCCAATCTTGACACTAGGCAGAGTCAGGTATTGAAATGACTATTTCAACAGGATTCTGATCCTCTAATTAACAGGTTAATTTGAATGAGTTGCAGTATCTACCAAGGCCATAGTAGTGATCCCAATCTGTGTGTTGTGATTTATTCCCACCCAAGAGTGTGTTATCATAGAGTGAGTATATCTTTCACTCATGACCTCTCCCAACAAACAATACTTCTTGGACAAATGTCATCAGAACCATCAAACTCATGGAGTGAGTTCTCCCAGATGAGTGCTTCAAGGAACCTTTGAATTAAATTCCTTGCGACGGTATCCAGTTGTGTGACTTGTCTATATAATTCAGGTTTGAGTTTTGTGTATATCTGGATTGTGTTTCACTTGATATATGTTTGGTAGACATATACTATGTAGATATTACTGTACCTTCACTATGTGTATTTATTTGAGGTTTTGGGGTCCACTACTGATTATTGTCATACCCACCCCTTTATAGGCTTTGTCGCTCGTGTCATGTTATTTGAGATGAGAAGACATATGATGGAGTCCAGGGAAGACGAGGTCCGGACCAGGCTTGTTGAGTTCCCTATATGATGAGGTGTTTCTATGGAACCTAGAAGTAGTCCCTGTAACTCTTTGTGCATAATGGTTGGACTTTGTAATTTGCAGACTCTTGTTTTGTCGGCTTGTATTCTATCATAGTTTTACTTCATGAACATTACGTCCATTGTACTCTATTGGTGGAGTTTGGTTTTATGCATGAATTTTTTTCCTTAGTGGTTTTTACATTTCATCATTTGTTGGTTTGGAGATGTGTGCGTGTGTACTTGTACTTAGGCAATGCCTCCCATATTAGTGATTTTCCTACTCGGTGATAGTCACCAGACCCTAGCCTTTTGGTGGCGGGCTTGGGGAGTCACGACACAGGCCCCACTGGGATGGGCTATGACATAGTGGTATGAGAGGTGGTCAGTACTACCATAGGACCAAGAGTATGTGATATTGGATTGAGGAAATAAATTTGAGTTCCTTGAGAAAATATTTCCGGCCCGAGGCTCTAGTGTTGGTGCGGGAGTCCTACGTATCCATACACCAAGACTATGATAACCTACATTTCGACTCGATTCATGAAAAAACTAGTTGTGGGGATGTAAAATAATAGTGCATGCATCATATAATAATTGGATGTCTTTTCTATGTCCTTTGCATTAGCTGTACAGATATACTCGTTAACCATGTTAAATCTTGTTTCCTTATAGGATGCCTCCGCGATGCATACCTGCTAGGATTTAGCAATGTGATCATTAGGATGAGTTTATCAGTGATGAGGAATTGATATAGGGACCATTTCCCTAGGTGTTACCTCCAGGTGGTGCACCTGCTATTCCCCCACAAGTGGTGCAGCCCTTGGTTCCTGCAGAACAGACATACGAGGGGCGTAGGCTCAGCACGTTCCATGATTTCTTGAGACAATGACCCCTTAGTTTCTATGGTGACCCCAAAACTTATGTGGCTGAGGGCTATCTTTAGAAGGTGAATATATTTTTCAATCTAGTGAGGACACCAACAGACCATATGGGGATCCTGGGAGCGATCCTTCATCAGGGTTTAGTGGGATGATGGTGGATTCCTACCACTCAGACCCATGACGAGGAGAATCTTTACTGTACAGAGATAGAGTGACTTTTAAGGAGGATTTGTCTCTAGTTAAACTGAGATAAGTATGTGTCGAGTAGAATCATCAGCTCTAGCAGGGAAATCCGACGATATCTTACTATTCATTGAGGTTCACCAACCTTTCTAGGTACTTGATTTACATGGTTAAGGATTAGTACTTCAATGATCGTACAATTGAGCGAGGTCTTTGATAAGACATCTGAGATTGTGTTGGGCCTCTATAAATTTCAACTTATTCTAGAGTGTTCAAGAGGGCCATGGTGATCGAGAGATTCATTGCAGAGCAGAGACAAATGACGGTAGTAAGTAGAAGGCATACAAGGGAAGAGACCTCAGTAGTTGGGAGACGACATGAGACACTTGGGTCAAGATGTGGGATATATCACAAGGAGACCCCGGATAGGGGATCTATAGTCCATGGCACTTAAACTAGATCCAGTTAGCCTTGGGAGAGGTTTTGTTACTCATGAGATGGTAGTGGACATCTCTCTACAGACTGTCTGACCCATTGAGATGTTGACAGAGAGGCGGTGGATGGATCTCCTATGCAGAGGTAGAGAGATGAGTAGAAAGACCCTCCATGTGGTAGATTTGGTAGAGGATTAGGGAGAGATACATGTGCTGGTATATGCTTCATTCTACTTCCACCACCAACCCTAGGAGGTCCGCGGCAGACTCAGGGAGCTAGGGGACATGGGAGAGGACAACTACATGTGGTTGGGGCATATGAATCGGGACCTCTAGGGATTATCCAAGGTGTGATCTGTGTCTTTTATGCCTTATCTTCTATAATTATAGACACAGGTACCAGTTATTCCTTCCTCGCCACATGACCTGTGAAAAACCTAGAAATTCCGGTAGAGTCATTGACTCAACCCTTATGCTTGGAGACACCTATGGGAGGTTACTTGATGATCACACACCTTTTTAGGTAGTTTTATCTTACCTTGTAGGTGAGAGATTCGGTTGGAACCTCTGGGTGGTAGCTTCGGGGCATTACGATGTCATTCTCGGAATGGATTGGCTATCTTCGGTTCATGCCCTGATTGAATGCTTTAGGAAAAGTGTGTGGTTTTTCCCCATTGATGGGATGATGTTTTACATTTTCGATGAAAAGGTGACCGAGGAAGCACAAAATGGGATAATTCATAGGAGGGTGTAGTTGATCACTCATGAGTTGGCTAGCCTTACCCTCCGAGCAGTAGATGTTGTTAGCTTCCAGTTCCCATCATTAATGGCAGATTACATGGATGTCTTTATCAATGATATTCCAGGACTACCTCCCCACTGAGATATCGACTTCTACATCGACATTCTATATGGGATAAAATCGATATCCTCACCATCATATCACATGTCTCCCATAGAGATGCATGAGATGGGGCGTAACTAGAGGATTTATAGAGAAAGGGGTTCATGAGACCGAGCATTTCACCCTGGGCGGCCCCAGTTTTGTCATCCAAGAAGGTAGATGGGTGTTTGAGGTTGTTCGTGGATTACCGGTGCCTAAAATAGGTTAATGTGAAGAACAAGTGTCCACTGCCAAGGATAGATTGCAACTTTTATCATCTAGTAGGTAGCATTGGTTCTCAAATGTTGACCATTGATTAGGTTACCAAATGTTACGAGTACACGATGAGGATATACTGAAGATGACTTTCATATGCTTCTATGTTCACTTTGAGTACTTGTTGACACCTTTTAGCGTGACGGACACCCCCGTGGGGTTCATGGGGGACTTATTAATTGGATCTTCTAGCCATATTTTTTCCATTTCATAGTGGTATTCCTCGATGACATCATTGTGTATTCGGTATCAGAGAAAGAGCTTGTGATACACCTACATATAGTTTTAGATGTGTTTTGAGAACATCAAATTTATAAGAAGATTTTCAAGTGCTAGTTATGGATTCAAGAGGCCCAATTTCATGGACTTGTCATCTTAGAAGATGGAGTAGGTGTGGACCTAGCTAAGGTGGAGGCAGTGTTAGCATGGGAGCCACCTCAAAGCGTAATAGAGGTGCAAAGATTCCATTGGTTGGTAGGATATTACTGCAGATTCATTCTTGATTTCTCCTGGATAACAGCACCAATGAAATCCTTGACCGGGAAGGGGAAACTCATCTAGTGGACAGAGAAGTGCCAGAAGGCTTTTTTGTAGTTGAGAAAGATTTTTAAAAGCACCCCGATATTGATATTTCTGGAGGAGGGTGTTAGGTACATAGCTATCTACAATGCATTAGGGACCTAGAATGGATGTTTCTTGATGTAGAGATAGGACGTGATTGCTTATGGATAACACTAGTAGTGGACACATGAGAATAACTATTCGATCCATGATCTTGAGTTAGCAACTGTGGTCTTCACATTGAATATGTGGCGACACTACCTTATGGGTGGGTAGTTTATAATATATATTAACAAGAAGAGCCTAAAATACATATTATCTTAGAAGGATCTGAATCTGTGATAGAGGCATTGGCTAGAGTTCCTCTAGGACAATGATTTGGAGATCATATATACTCATAGGGAGGGGAACAAAGTGACAGATACTCTTAGTAGAAGATCAAGATCACAACTATTGAGCGAGGAGACAGTTTTTTCCTCATTACAGTTATACTTCATGTGTAGAGAAGATGCAACTTACCTTTAGTCGATGGTTGCCACTCCTCTACTCTTACAACGATTAAGGGAGTCACAACTAGGGGATGTCGAATATGAGGGTTTATGTGCTCAGTTTTCCATAGGAAAAGAACTAGATTGATATCCTCAAGGTGGGTATAAGGTTAATATCTATAGAGGATGAACTTTTGTGTTAGTGGAATTGCAGGAGGAGGACATGAGAGAGTTTCATACAACCCCCTTGGTAGTACACCACGGTGTGAAGAAGATTTTCTAGCATCACCGATGGTAGTTATGGTGGTCAGGCATGTGGAAGGAAGTAGAAGAGTTTGTTTCTTAGTGCCTTACAAGCCAGCAGGTGAAGGCTTAACACTAGGTTCCCAAAGGGTAAGGTCACCCCTAGAGGTACCTGAGTGGAATTGGGATGGAATATCAATGGATATCGTGACATGCATACCAAAAATGTCAAAGGGGAAAGATTCCATCTAGGTGATCGTTGATTGACTCACAAAGTCATTCCACTTCCTAAATATCATGGAGAAATGTTCCATAGAGAGTTATGGGTGCCTCTATGTATAAGATATATTTAGTATTCATGGAGTCCCTTTGACAATAGACTCATATCAAGATTCTCACTTCACATCCGGATTGTGGGAGGGATTTTAGGAGGATTTCGGGGCCCATCTACTCTTGAGAACATCGTTCCATCCCTATACATATTGTAAGATGGATAGGACCATTCAGGTTTTGGAGGATATGTTAACGGCTTTTATCTTGGACTTTGGTCAGAGTTGTAAGGACCACCAACCAGTAGTGGAGTTTTCATATTATAACATCTACCACTCAACCAGTGGTATGGAACTGTTGAAGGATTAATAATGGTGACCATGTCGGTCACCACTTTCCTGGACTAAGTTTAGAGACTCCATGATCATGGGTCTAGAGTTGGTGAGAGATACTACAGAGAAGGTGCAGATCATCCAGGAGTAGAAGAAGACTTCCCAGAGCTGACATAAGTCTTATGCTGATAGATGGTAGAGAACTTTGGATTTCGAGGAGGGAGACCATGTCTTCCCTCGGGTTTCACCTCGACGAGGGTTTAAATATTTTGGCCAGGGTGGAAAGTTATCTCAAAGGGTCATCAAAACATTCCAAATACTACATAGAGTAGGTGAGGGGGTGTACCACCACAGTTTCACCAAGTACATGATGTATTCCATGTGTCACAGTTGAGGAGAGACATTAATGTCCCATTAGACGTCATCGACTAGGGTGAGCTGGACAACATAGATGGAAAGTCCATTGATGAGTACCCAATAACGATTGAGGATCGACAGGAGAGGATTGTTCAAGGGTGATCGATTCCATGGTGAGTGTCTGGTGGTAGTATGAGAATATTTAGGAGTTCACATGGGTGTGGGAGGCTCAGATCCATGTCCAGTACCCACATCTTTTTTTCAAGTAGCTCTTATTTTGGCTTTTCAAGAATGAAAAGACCTATGTGTGTGTGGGGGAGGGGGAGAATGTAATGTATAAAATTTTCTGTATATTATCTTCAAACATAATATAGAATTATTTGAAGACCAGACTTTTGGATGTTGTGCGATTATGAGGCCTGAAGTGCGTGGAATAAATGTTATAAATAAATTAATCTTTTAAACAGCATGAGTGATCAGTTTTCCTAAAACTGTGGAATTACTTTTAAATGGGTACTCAAATCAATAATATGAGGGAACCATTTTGTTCAGTGCATTGAATTTACCTTACGCGGTCCTAACATGGACCAACATGGATTGACTGCAAAAAGTTAGTTTTTGGAAAATTTTGAAGGAAATAAAATAAATTATCAATTAATTTATTTTAAAAGGTTCAATTTTGTGAAATGAACTAGTTAACCCCCTTTAAATTCATTCGTATGGAAAGTTTATAAGGTTAGCCACATAACACTGTAAATATAAAATTTTCCATTAGAGCTTTGGAGGAGAACCCGTTGGCAGAGGATGACGACCCAATCAATCAAAGCATCATGCATTCGATGAAGCTCACCAACGAATGCGATGTGGAAATCATTCTTCAATTGAATCAAGGTAGGGGTTTTATTTAAATTCTTATTTTCCCTATACATTGATTGAATGATGAATGTTGACAAAACCAAAAACAGATTGATCAATGGAACATGTGTTCTTGTGGGTGGATGTTGAATTCCCTTCTATTTTTGAGGTTTTAATTCAGGAATTGATATCTTGTTAGTTGTTGAATTGTTTTTCATTCCCCTGTTTAATGCTTCTAACTAGAGATAATCAAATACTTGAAGAACAAATTTGGAGGTGTGTTCCTATTTTGTTTATTTATTTTATTCCTCCCTTTTAACCCCACATTCTTCGTGTTCTTCGAGGGGTTGTGAACAACGGATATTTGGACATATGTTTCGAAATTAAACGATTCTAAATTGGAGATCCCACATCATGAAGACTCAATGGAGGTGCAACAATAATGGTGGAAAATTAATTAAAACGGTTCAGAAAAGAATTTTCTTTGACTGTTCTTCACACGGATGATCAAATCGAGTGTTCGGGGATGATCAAACCACAAAAAGTTTCTAAAACATTTGTGGTATAGCTGTGAAACCTCATATCATGTGTATCACGATGATCGGATGACCAGATTGAGAATATGGGGATACTCGAGGCATGTAGACATATAAAAATGGTTTTTGGAATTTTTAATCAACAAGGCATGTATCCGAAAATACACGTCGTGTAGGGTTGGCCTAGCAGCAACCAGGGAATCCATGCTACACCAGACGAAAAACACGATGTGGCCATAGAAAGATATTGTGTGTTGGAACCATCCAGTGGTGGATGGAATCCATTGTGATTGGAAGCATATACATGGAGTGTGGGTCCTTACAATGGGGCTTGAAGTATATCTTAGATGATACACAAACACTAGCGGGAGTACACGCCATGTAATCCACCACATGGCTATATGATTCCAGTAATGTGGGTCACCCCAGGTTCCAATTACATGAATTCGCATACATTAGTTGAGGCCTTGTATGGGATCATTGAAAATGTACACAGAGAAGATCCCATATTATTTCATAGGACATGTGATAATTTCTACACGCCATGAAGTTGTGTTTCACATGAGAAGCCTTATGACATGAGACATTATACACGGGTTGTATCTGGGGTTAGAAGATATGATGTGTGACACTTATACACATCGTGTAAATCCTAGTACATGGTTTGATCTTCTTTTCCACTATTTCTTGGACATGTTTAATTTGGGTTAGTCCCCTTTTTCTCATTCCTCTGAAGGTCATGTATCATTTGAATTCACAGGAGTATGATCCCTTTATCATGAATTTCCGAGATAGAGTCATGTATCCCTCTGAGAGGCCCAGAGTGAGATCATGTATCCATTCATGACACTACATAGAGTCAGGTATCATAATGACTAACCCACAAGTCATTGATCCTCTACACAATACGGAAATCAAGATGAGTCATGTTATCCACCAAGTCCCTGGAATTAATCCTCATCTGTGTATCATAATCTATTCCCACTCAATAGTGTGTTCTCCTAGAATGAGTGTGTCTATATCTTGTGAACTTTCTCAATGATCTTTATTTCTCAGATGGATATCATCAAGGCCATCAGACACGTGGAATGAGTTATACCATAAAATTGCTTCATGGATCCTTCAAACCGAATCCTTAGCAATTGATATGCAGTTGTGTGACTTGTATATAGTGTTTGGATCTGAATATTTAGTATATCTAGATTGTGTTTCTCTTGTTACAGTTATTTAGACATATGCTATGTATATAAGAATTTACCATTACTTTTGGTATTGTGTTTTGGATTTTTTGGTTCTCTATTGAGTATTGTTACACTCACCCTTGCACGGGCTTTTCCTGCACATGTCGTGTATTGTGCAGACGAGCGGTCTTCTGATGGAGTCAAGGGTGGACGTAGGCCAGACTGGGCATTTTGAGTTCCCTACAAGCCGAGGTATTCCTATGGATATGATCAATAGTCCAAGTACCTCCTTTTTCTTACATGTTTATCTTTATAGTTTGTATACTCTGGTTTTTGTGGGCTTGTATTCTGGACCAGTTTTACATCCCGCAATTTACATTCATTGTAATCTATTTTTTGGGTTCTATTGTATGCATGGATTTTGGTCCTTATTAGTTATTACTGTTCCACATTTGTGTGATTGGAGATGTTTGTGTGTGTACATGTACATAGGAAATACCTCTCATGTTAGTGATATGCCAACTCGGTGCTAGTCACCAACCCATGGCCTTTTGGAGCCGGGATTGGGTAGTCACAAAACGGCCCCCCTAGGACATGACATGACATTATGATATTAGAAAATAAATATATCCCCAATAATGTGATTATATTATTATAATGAAATAAACCATACCCATCTCCTTATTCATAAAATGGGAATGAGAACTGTCTGTCATGTGTGCGTTGGACTACCACCTCCCAAACCGATGTAAACAGTTTTTCATAAACTCCCATCACTGATGGATATTATGATTTTTTTACAAATTTAGATAAAATATATTATATAATTATAATTTTTGAGTTACAATACCACATATACCTTCTTAATTTCCTATCATTTTCAAGAAATTAACATTTCTTATTAGCATGTGTGGACTACCACTTCTATGAAGTGAAATGATAATTTTTTTTAATTTATATATACATGGATTGTAATAAGAATATATTTATTGAATATATATTTTATCTATGATATGAATATTTATATATAAATTTTTACCAATATTTACCATTCTTTCATTCAATACATTGTGAAAATGGTAATATGTTTATGCGTATGTATGATCTACCATCTCTATGAATAGTGTAACTCATTTTCTATCTCTCAAATTTATGGGCTATAAAAATAAATATATAATAAATATATATTATATTTATATCATGGTTATCAATATAGATATTAATTAAATATGATAAATTTATTATGGTTGAAAATATAAAACTGTAACATAGATTAAAAATGAAGTAGTTATTACCTAAAATATGATTTCAACAATGAATTATTAATAAGAGTGTAATAAAAGGTCATAAGTAAAATATATATGGTTTTAAATGTAGTATTCTAATTCTATTATACATATATTATAAATATATATTTATTATACAATAAGTTTGAACATGTACAAAAAAATTTTTTGACCTTAGGTAAGGAATTTGAAATCTCTCATTTATTTTTCGGACACAAATTCCATATTCACCACTCATTTATTTCAGGTGGTGCATATAATTGTAATTTTAAAGGATATATAATTGGAATCAATTTTTTTGAAAATATTTTATGTTTCCTTTTATTTTATTCTTTAATTGAGAGTATTATTAAAATGGTTCTAAAATTTTAATGGATTTTCCTCTTACTTTTATTTGCATGGGACACATACCATATTCATCACATTTTTTGGGTGTGGAATATAATGATATTGAATTTAATATATTTTTCTTCCAATTAATATTTTTGGAATTTATATATCCATATAATTTTAGTTATTTTAAGTGGATTATGATTCAAGATTTAACAATGAAGTATAAAATTTAGGTTATAATCTCATCGATTCTTATGATTGTTTGGGATTATATTTCCAAAGATTAATTATAATATCTATTAGTCAAGAAGAAAATAACCTTTATTCCCATATTATTATTTCGGGATAATAATTTTTTTGACTAATTTATATGTCATTAATTATAAAATAGACAAAAAATTTATAATAAAAATAGACATTATTTCTCTTCTTTGGTCAAACATCCATTTTCATCCATATCCATGTTTTATTTAAATGTTTTAAATATTTTTTTTTCATTTATCATATAATTTTTGAATACATATTTAATTTAATTTAAATTAATAAAATTTAAATATTATTTCATTTTCAAAATGATGGCGTATTTTATTTTTAAAAAAAATGTGATCAACATATTTATTTTTACATATACGAGATTAATTTTTTTAACGTTGCATAAAAAATTATTTTGAGGTCAAATTATATTTTTTGAGTATTATTCAAAACTAAAATATTTTCATTAATATTTGGAATTTTTTTTATAATTTAAAGATGTTATTTCCAAATGAAAATAATATTTTTGTTATGTTTTTTAATGATATTGTTTTATGGAATTACAATTGATCAATGACTACAAAAATTGTTATTTATTGTGTTTTACTAGGGATAAGATTCAATTGAACCATCCTTATTCTATGTCTTTATGGTTTATGCTTTGATTATGATGAAGATTTGATTTTGAAACCTATTTATTGTTTCACAGTTTATGCTATGGGGGATTGATAAAATGTCCGTAAAACCCAATTTATTTAATGGGTTATGTTATAATGATTTGATGACTATTTAATTATTTTATGGCACATATATTTATGGATCATCTGATGGGTGTGACTTATATTTCTGCCAAATTTATTGGGTAATGATTTATATTACATGAGATAATTATGGGAATGAAGTTGGTGTTCTTGATCCTCTATTGGAAAGAAGCTAACATGCTATATCCACTATAAGAAACAAGGAAATGTGATTGATCCAATATGGGGAAAAGTTATGATCCTAATTTCATTATGTTATCAGAAATAGGTAAGTATTTCATATCCACTCTGGATAGATAGTCTTGGGGTTTAACCATGAAATATGAAATAGTATTGATACTTATGATAGCACCACACTTATATGACATGATATTAAGGTACATGATTCATTTATTATAATTTCTCACTATTATGATGTATATATTTGAAATGATAAAATTTGATGCCACAAATAAGGTTTATTTCCATTGACAAGAAAGTTATTAAACTTTTAATTTATGTCCAAGAGTTCATATAGTTACACTTATCTTATTCCCTCACATGATCATTTCTTCATAACTCTAATGTTTACCCATACAATGAATCTATGCTAAACTATTATTATGTTTCATATAACTAGGTTAAAAAGAATAATTTAATGTGGTTATATCTATAATGTTACTTAATGTGGAGGATATTTATGGGATATTTCAAAGATTGTTTGTGAATGAATATTAATTTGTATGTTGACTACAAATACACTAAACATTTATAGTTACAAGGATTATAATTTTTAATATTAATTTATTATTAAAATAGAAGGATATAATATTTATGTATTACAATACTAGATCACTATAAAACACACTATAAAACCAAATAGAACATTGTAAATTCCCAAAATAAAAAATAATATTTTAATAAAAATTACTAATTTTCACTATTTATTAATAAATTAAATATTTCGAAAAAATACCAAATGTTCACCATAATATACTTTTACAAAAAAATCAATTAATTGATTTTTTTAAATATAAATTATATAATTTTAAAATATATATTTTAAAGAAAATATAATTTTTTCAGAAATAAATGAATTTCATTTTGATTAAAATTTTCCCTAATATTCTTTTAAATATATAAATTATAATTAATGAATATTAATAAGACATGAAAATGATCATTCTAATATTAAAATATTTTTTAAAACTATAATTTATTTTAATATTTAACAAATCCATAATTCATTATTCTAACATTTTGAGAATTTTAGGTTTTCAATGTCTATTTTCCATATATTAAAATATTTTTTCTACACTATTCATGATTTTTTTGATCAAAGTAAATACTATTATATATTTTTGAAAGTAATTTTTTTAAAAAAAACTAATTATTATAGGTGTGGTTTTTAAGGATTGATTTTCTATGAAATAGGTCATAGTTTATAATGTCTTCCCAAAGAAAGTTATTAAAAAAAATTATTTTTATAAATTATCATCTAAAAACCCTTTATGGTTAATAAGAATAATATTTTTATTTATTTTTCATGATCATAGTATATAGTTTTAAATTAAAAATTTCTAAGTAGTTATAAATAATTTTGAAAAATGATATTTCCTTTTATTTAGAATGTCATTTTTCTAATAATCAAAAGCATGTGTTTTAATTTAACTTGATAATAATTTAAGGATTATCATATTTTTTTAGATATTTCCTATAATCATATATTAAACTTATTTCTCTAGATAGATTATGAACATGATATTCTATATATGTATTAGTAAGGTATTAAAAAAATTGTGTTTATTACTATAATATGGATGTTTATTAATAAATATTGTAACATATTTTAAAAATATAATGTTATTAATATGTTTAATATAGTATAAAAATTTTTGTGAGGGTCCGGACTCAGTATAATATAACCCCTTGATGCATAAGAAGTTCTTATCAGTGAAATTTATTGGATATGTGATGTATTCATTCAATTTTTTTACATTTCCTAGAAATTAGGCCTTGGAGGAAGGATCATGATATCCTAAAAATAGGGCCATGAGGGAATGATAAATTAAATTCAGAATATGGGTATAATGAAATTTTTTCGATGTATAATAATGTGACCATGATGGTAAGATCCTGATTTCTTGGATTGATGCTTTTATGGACTGATTAAGATAACCATTATTATAAAATTCATCATAAGTAATTCAGTTATTATTGACTATGTAATTATTTATATATCCATTTTTTCAATGGATACATTTAATTTTTATGATTTAGAATATATGACATGATTTTTTATCCTTTAATCTATAATAATCTATATTCCATTATATAAATAATTTTTTCAATTGTATTTTCCCCTTTAATAAATTTCCCCTCTCACTCTTTATTTGTTTCTACTCACCTTGTCACCATGAAGTGATCATTGAATTAATTGGATGATGTAATTAAATAAATAAAATTATTTAATGATGTTCATTATTCTATGTGTCACAATTTCTTAATAAAATAAGGAAGTTGTTTTTTTCTCATCCCCTAACAAATGTAAACTAGTCTTTGATTTTGAATTTGATCCCTTGCATCTTGTGAAAATGTATTAAAATAACAGCTATATCTAGGTGACATGATTCATGTTGAAATAGTTGGTATCAAAATAAGTCTTATAGATACATTTTTATATCGATTTTGGAAAATATATACTAAAAAAAATTATCTTATGGAATACTATAGGGATAAGTCTATGTATATGAAATTTGTCTATTATTTTGATAAAATTTTGTGTTTTTGGTTACCTAGAAATGAGGATCCTATGTAGATAAAAATATGTTGATGAATGATTGAGGATACCCAAACCTATGGTTAATTTATCAAAAAATCATAAATGGTTTTTACATCTATATACAATGTGGTTAAATTACACAACTAGGTGGACATTGTCGGAGGATATTCTTGGGTTTTTCACAAGATCCTAGTGAATTATTATGGAGTAATTGAGTATATTATTGTGGTATGGTTAGTAAACCAAATTGGATATGCCCATGGATAACCTCTATTGAAATATAGTGATTTATATGATTTTTATTCATGAAATTTACAAATTACTTATTCAATTTTAATATTTTCATTTTATATAGTTATTAATTTTAGAAAACCTCCACATTCTAAATTCATGTGATGACTCTACAAAAGAAGACTTGAGTTAAAAATAAAATTGATGGAACATTTTTGGATTATCCCAATGATAATCATAATAAGATTAGATAATTGGTGTGTAATGATATTGTCTTTAAAAATAAAATTCCATGAATATTTATTAATAAGATATATATATTTGAATTCTGAAACAGAAAAAATAATGGATTGATTGAGTTTTAAGGATTTTTTTGGATAATGACCATAACAGAAAGAATATACATTTCACCTGTGATATTAATACTGGATAAATCACCCAAGGAAGTGCCACAAATATTTTGGACAATGTTTTATGTTTGGAAAATGGTTAAAATAGGAAAAATAATTTCTATAGAAAATTAAAGAGACTTTTAACATAACAATGGTAAGTAATGATTAATCTATGCCACTAAAAATATTAAAATCTCATAAATGTTGTTATAATTTTGATAATATATGTTAATTCACTAATATATGGGATAAAAAGGATGAGGTGTGTGATTAAAATATAAATCCATGGGATAACAGAAGAGCATAAGCTATAACTACCAAATATTTGGATAATGATACTTATGATATACTTATCATCCATTTAAATATTTTGGATATTTTTTCGGAGATTTATTCTATGAAATATTTTATATTAAGAAATTTCTATATTGTAATAAAACCCCTAATTAGTTTATTTTGTATTTAAATAATCGAAAAATTGATATTTAGAGAATTAGAATATAGAAATATGTTGTTTTTGGTTATGTGGCTCATGAAAATAATTTTATTCATACATTAGACAAAAATATTGTGTTTTATGATTTCTATTGGTTCTATATATGTATTAGAAAAATTAATTTTCGTAATAATGAAATTACCTTTCACATCATCTTATGATAGTGTATCAATATAAGGGTTATTATGTACTCATATATTGTTATAATTAAATAATTGTTTTTCATACTGGACTTTTAGCAAAGATATTTATAAGAAACATAGATTCATTGATATTTATTTTATGGTGTAATATATGATTTTACTTTTGATAACCATGTTAGTAAGGTCTGTATATTATTAGATATTATCTCTTTATTCTTTCCTATCTTTGGGATAAACTTATATATTTTCATTAATAAGTTATATTTGACATTGTAGTGATGCAATTTCTTTAAATTTCCAGAATGTAAAACCCAAATATTTATTTATTATATTATAATTTAGGTAAATACTATGAAATATAGTTTTTCTCAAATGAAACACTTAAATAGAATGAAATTGTAATCCATTTTATTATGATAATATTATATGTATTAAATGCGACTGATATAATATAGACGTCAAATCAACAGGTATAAATTGAACAAAATAAATTTTGAAATATATATATAAAGTTAAATTATATTATTATTATATAATTTACTGATAAAAATCAATCACTATATCTAGAATTTTAGTTATATAATATTATGTATAAAATTGTTTATATATAAGAATATTGATTTTTAGAGATATGTATTTTTATGATAAACTAATGGTATTATGGTTAAGTAATGATACAATATATATTTTAACATAATAATTTATTATAAATCATTGAAATATTAATTAATATGATATATTAATAAGAACAAATAATATTTAAATAGTCATTTTTATGTAATTTTTTTCATTATATTTTATATTTACTGTTAAATACTAAATTATTTTATTTTGGAATTTTAATAAATAAAATTTTAATTATTTTTAAATTTATCATTTCAATATTATATTATAATGAAATTTCTTGATTCTTTTGAAAATAATTATTTTAATTGAAAACAAAAAAATCAATTTTAATAATATAGCATCTTTGACTATATCATCTTAATGTAATCATTTTATAAAAACATATGTATAAAAACAACAAAAAAATTATTTAATACGTAATAATATATATTTAATATATTATATTTAATTTAGAATCAAATAATTAAAATTTTTGAAAATAATTAATACTTTCCAAAAAATTTTATTATGTGTTCTAAAATTGTTATTCTAAAAATACTTTTTTAATATAAATTTAATTATATAAAATTATTTTCATATTATGAATTTTTATAATGAAATTATTTGATAAGAGTTATTTTATTTTGAGTTATAAATGTAAATTAATTATGAAATAATTAACTATCTTGGTTAAATTTAAAATTGTAAAATAGTTAAAACAAGGTGAAAATGTATTAATGAACATTATTTTTTTTCTCTTGAATGAGTTGTGATGGGTTTTATGACCATAAATAAACCCCTTTTGATAAATTCACCACTAAGTTATTCCTCACACTATAATAATTTTGGTTCAACAAAAATATATTCAAAACTATCCCCAACACTCCTATGTATTTTTATGGGTTATTTCACCCCAATTAAACCACCCCTTATTGTCTTAATCTCATTTGAAATGGGTTTTTTTCCTAGAGCAATGAAAAATTTTAAAATCACTATTTTAAATATATCTTTATTTATGTCTTTTAATTATATAGTTATTTTATAATGAGGTATAAAAATAAATTAATTAGGAAAAATTTAACTATCTTGGTTAAAGTTTAAATTGTAAAATGGTTAAGACTATGAAAATGAATTAATGAACATTAATTTTTTTCTCTTGAATGAGTTTTTAAGGGTTTTGGAACATAAATAAACCCCTCTTGATACATTCACCACCAAAGTATTCCATACACTATAATACTTTTGGTTCAACGAAAATATACACAAAACCGTCCCCAACACTCCAATGTATTTCATAGGGGTTATTTCTCCATAGTTAAACCACCCCTTATTGTCTTAATCTCATTTGAAATGGGGTTTTTTCATGGAGTAATTCAAAAATTTAAAAATAACTCTTTTAAATATATCATTATTTATTTCTTCTAATTATATATTTATATTATTTTGAGGTATAAAAATAAATTAAATAGGAAAAAATATACTATCTTGGTTAAATTCAAAATTGTAAAATGGTTAAAATTATGTGAAAACAAATTAATGAACTTTAATTTTTTTCTCATGAATGAATGGGTTTTTTGAACATAATTAAACCCATATTGATACATTCAACACCAATGTATTACTCACCCTATAATAATTTTTGTTTAATAAAAATATACACAAAAATATCCCCAACACTCTTATATATTTCTTAGGGGTTATTTCTCCCCAATAAATCCACCCCTTGTTGTCTTAATCTCATTAAAAATGGTTTTTTTTCATTGAGTAATGCAAAAATTTTAAAATCACTCATTTTCATTCATCTTTATTTATGTCATCTAATTATATATATAATTTTCCAAATCCAAATCCACATAACTGGTACCCCATACCCGGTTCGCCACATGACCTCAAGTGCGTTTCCCCAAAAGCCAGAGGCTGCTGACTAGCAGCGAGGGCCTTGGTGGGATTGTGGGGAAACTATTCCCTCATTTTGTAATGTATACAGTGGAAGTATAAACATAAACAATAGCGGAAGAAGTAGACAGTATACAACAACTTAACTAAAAGTTGAAGAAATGTATGATATAATAATTATGAAGAACATTACATGTATCTATGGAAAGCAGTAAGCAAAACAACATGCTAAAATACAACTGAAACCAAAGTAGTAAACGTAAACAGCAACTCCAGTAGCATCGCGAGCCAAAGCTTGGTTCCATGCTCTCTAGATACAACCAGAAATCAAGTACCTGAGGTAGAAAGACCACAATCCCTATCTACACCTGAACTATATAAAATGTTTGGGCCGAAATGCAGGACTCAAATTGGGTGTGAGACTAATCCTTGTCAGCAACCACCACAAGATTTGTGCCCTACTATTAGTGAGTAATATAGAAAAAAGTAAAGCAAAATAAGTACAGTAATGGAATAAGAGTACACCAGTAAATAATCATACCTATTACCATTCATATTCATTTTATTAAACAACCGGGGAAAACTAGCAAAGCTTCCTATTCGAAGGTAAGCAAGTAACACAGCAGGTATCTCAAAAGATCACTGAAACACAAGCAGTACAAAACCCAAGATTGTTCTTTGGATTGGTGGAATGGTCATAGAAAACCTTCAAAATTAACACATACCCTATGGGTGGATCAAAATAGAAGACCCATATAGTTCAGTAATCAAACAAGGCACAGACACTCTGGGAAGCTCTCACGTCAATTCCCATATGGTCTTGCAATAATAGCTACAGACTCTCTGATGAAGCACTTACATCTAATTCCTCCTGTGGTATCGATGTGTTTGTAAACTAAGAACACTATTGGGAAGCACAATGTCATATTCTAGTAGGTCCTGCATATGAAACTAAAACCAACAGACCCTCTAGGGATGCACTTAATCGTTTATTCCCACTTTGATCTCCCGCACCACGTTCTCATAGCCCTGAGTAGTCCAATCATGCGTAATCGACTGTCAACAGCCAAAAGTAAGTTCAAAAACTACTTGGATAATAGATACCATGCATCAAAAGCATTTAAAAAGTAGGAAACTCATCCAAAAAGTTATAACAAGTAAACTATCAATTGCAATAGGGGTTGCCGCACAGGAAAACGGTGTCGAACGACGATAAACAGCCAAACAGGGAGAAACACCCATGGGGTGATCCTTAATCATGAAACCAAAAATATATTATAAACAATTAATCAGAAGCTAACATGAAATATAGGGAAAATAAACAAATAGATCAAAATCCTAAACCCCGGATACCCGATACATGGGTATCCGACACTTTTGCAAACAAAACACAAAGAACTTTAACGTAGGGAAACAAACCACCTACCTCGATCCACAAAGATTGATATACATGAACCTCAGCCCATGAATCGGCCTAGAACTAATTAGATCTGTAAAACTTATAAAATTTTCAACCATAGATAACTCACATGAGAGAAATAATCAAGAAATGAGGCTAAAGAAGAACCAAGAACTCACCGCTGCGATTCTTCTGCAATCGATGATGTTTGATTCAGACAACTAGTGATATATCGGTGGCTCGGAGAAGAATTATCCTCCTGGGATGCTTTGGATAGGATTAGGCATAGAAGAATACATTAATGATCATTAGGTGCGACCCTGGTCCGATTAATGAAATAATAAAGTACACGGTGTGTACTTTTATAGTACATGGCGTGTACTTGTTTTTTGCGTACTCTACTTTAAGTAGCCGCCACATCATCCCTACACACCATGTGTGTGGCCCAGACATGGCCAACACACGACTTCAAATGTCAGAGGAGTACACGACGTGTACTCATAATGTACACAATGTGTACTTTGAAAATTTTCAGATTCTCCATTTTCCCTTAAAATGACCATAAAAGAGATCCATACTTGAAACTGAAGCTCCGGGTTCTAAAAAACATCCCTCCATAATGAAATTCATCCCCGAATTTCCCTAACAAGGCTTAGAAGAAGAAACCACGAACAAATCTAGCCACTGCGATCGCATATCAGCCTCCCTCTCCCAAGTCTCATCCTGTATACGTTTGTGTTTCCACAACACTAGTACCCGAGGAACAGACTGGCCACATAGTACCTTTGTACTATGATCAACAATCCTAATAGGATGCTCCATGAAATATGTATCCTAATCCAGCTCAACCTCCTCAGGTTGAAAAGCATGAGACGAGTCTGAGAAATACCGTCGAAGATGAGAAACATGAAAGACGTCGTGCATGGCCTCATACCTCGGAGGTAACTGCAACCTGTAAGCAACTAGCCCGACTTTCTCTAGATTCTCAAATGGCCCGACGTATCTCGGTGAGAGTTTCCCCTGTCTTTTAATCCTATTATGTCCCAACCTCGGGGTAATACTCAGGAAAACATGGTCTCCAACCTTGAACTCTAAAGGTTGTCTCCACTGATCAGTATACGATATCTGCCGAGACTGTGCAATATCCATCCTCTTCTAAATCAACTCCACCTGCTCCATGGTATCCTGAATGAGACGAGGTCCTAGCAAGGCTTCCTCTCTTGCCTCTAGCCAGCAAAAAGGTGATCAGCATGGCCTACCATACAAAGACTTGTAAGGTTCCATCTGAATAGTTGCCTGAAAAATGTTGTTGTAGGAGAAATCCACTAGAGGTATATTCCTCTCCCAAGTACCGCTAAAGTATAGAATGCATGCTCGGAGGATATCCTCAAGCACCTAGATTGTATGCTTGGACTGGCCATCAGTCCGAGGATTGTATGTTGTACTAAAAAGTACCTGTGAACCCAAAGCCCTTTGTATCCCCTACAAGATGTGTGAACTAAAACATGTATCCCTGTCTGAAACAATGGAGTGTGGAACTCCATTCAGACGTATAATCTCTCGGATGTACAACTGTCCCATCTCATCAACACTAAATGTATCCTTGATTGGAAAGAAGTGTGAAACCTTCATGATACTTTCCACTACAACCCAAACCACATCCTTTTTTGGAGGTGATCTCGGTAACCCTATCACGAAGTCCATTGTCAAATCATTCCATTTCCACTGCAGAATGGGTAACTGTTGTAAAAGACATGCTGGTCACTGATGCTCTGCCTTCACCTGCTGACTGGTGGAACACCACATAACAAAAATAGACACATCTTTTTTCATACCTGGCCACCAATACTGACAGTGTAAGTCTTAGTACATCTTGTTGACACTAGGACGAACTGCCCAAGATGAAGCATGAAACTCCCGCATCAGATCCTCACGTATGTTTTCGGAAACCCATACACATAATGAAAATGTAGTACCTCATCATTTCCCATTATCCACCCCGGAGTTGGTTCTCCATCTTACACACCCTCCAATAGTACTAGGCCTTCTGGGTCTGATAACTGCCTCATTCGAACTTGATCTAAAAGAGTGGAGGTAACAGTTACAGAAGAGAGAACTATCTGTCCCTGTCTATCGGGCACCTCGAATTGCATCTCTGAGAATAGAGCCATAAGCTGTCACTAACTACTCGCCTCCTGAACTGCATGATACCGAGTCCTCCTGCTCAGTGCATCAGCCACATCATTGCCTTTCCCAGGCATATAAGTAAGCTCGATGTCGAAAGATTACAGGTACTCGACCCACCCCTGATGTCTTAGATTCATGTCAGGCTACGTGAATATATACCTGAGGCTCTTGTGGTCAGTATATACCACAAAATTCTCTCCCATGAGATAGTTCCTCCGTCAACACAAAGCATGAACAACCGCAACCAACTCCAGGTCATGCGTAAGATATTTCTTCTCATGGGGCCTCAACTGCCGAGATCCATATGCAACAACGCGATCCTCCTGCATAATCACTGCTCCATGACCGATGCCGGATGCATCGCAGAAAACTATATAACTCTTTAACAGATCTGGCAGAACTAGAATCAGTGCTGAGGTACATGTCCCCTTCAGCTCCTGGAAGGCTGAATCACAATCTTCTGACCAAACGCACTTCACAGCTTTCTTAGTCATGCCCATCAATGGCGCTGCTAAACATGAGAGGTCCTGTATAAATAGCCTGTAATAACCATCCAGTCCCAAGAAACTTCATTCCTCGAAGAAATTCTTCATCTGCTCCCAGGTAACTACTGCTCTAACCTTCTCTAGGTCTACTGATACTCATGTCTCTAATATGACATGGCCCAGGAAGCGAATCTCTTCCATCCAGAAGTGTAACTTTTAGAGATTAGCATATATCTGATGATCTCTTAGTGTACTCAATACAATCTCAAGATGGGTAGCATTTTCATGTAGTGTGTGAGAGTACACCAATATATCGTCCACAAAGACAACAATGAAAGAGTCCAAGTAAAGATTGAAAAATATGTTCATCAGCACCATGAAAACTGCCGGCACGTTCGTGAGACCGAACGACATAACCAGATACTCGTACAGACCATACCTACTTCAGAAAGCTGTGAGAAGTATATCATATGGTCTGACCCGCAACTGATGATAGCTGGATCGCAAGTTGATCATCAAGAATACCCTGGCTCCTTGAAGCTGATGAAAAATATCATCAATCCTCATCAATGGATATCAGTTATTGACCGTCAACTGGTTCAGCATTCTATAGTCCAAACAAAGCAAAAAGGTACCATCCGCCTTCTTCACAAACAACACAAGAGAACCCCAAATGGAAGTACTGGGTTAGATAAAACGCTTCGCCTACCACTCCTATAACTAATTCTTGAGTTCTTTCAACTCAGGCGTAGCCATCTTATAAGGAGGTATGGATACCGGTGCCTCTCCTGGAATAAGCTAAATAGATAAGTCTACCTCACGGTCTAGAGGAAACCCTGAAAAGGCTTCTGGAAAGACATCTGGGAAACAACCAACTACCGGAGGGAATTCCATCTTAGAAGTCCTCTGATCATCCAGATATAAACTAGAAATCTGGGCTGTAACACTACCCAACCCAGGATGTTGTGGTCCGGCTCTCCTTTCCTAGACATCCCATTCTCCCTTGTGAAGAAAATACGTGCCCTCTAGTGAAGTGAAACTCACACTACGACGATAATAATCAACAAAGGCCTAAAAAGGTACTAGTCATTCTATTATGACAATGAAATCATAACCCGTCACCTCAAGGACATAAATATCCGACAAGAAGTGACACCCACTAACCTCAAGGGGGCACTCCTCACACTAATGCACACAAGTAGTTATAAGTCCCAAAGGAGTTTCTAGTGAAAACTAATCCTCAGAAGTAAGGAAAATAAGTCTAAGGATCTCCATAGTGTGCACAGAAATAATTCTATGAGAATCTCCGATATTGAAAAGTGTAGAAGATAAAACCGAGGCTACTAAGATTGTACCTCGAATTGTGGAAGGTCTAAGATCCTTCCCCCGATAGATTTGCTCTACTGCAAACGTCTAGCCAGTACCACGACCTTGTGTAGTAGCCTGATATCCATGAGCTAATCCTCCCTGAGACTGAACACCACGTCCGCGACCTCTACCCTTTCCTAAAAGACCTGATGAAGTCCAACCCCCAGTCTTCTAAAGAACTGGTAATCCTACTCCTGTACGAGGCGTAGAAACCGATCCTCCTTCACTAGCTTCTAGAAGAAGAACTCTGCAAAAACACTGTAGATGACCCATCTTGCCACAAAATCGGCACTCCACTGGATCTCTCAGGAACTAATGCTTCTTATTCCCACTCTTTCCACACTAATATCACACCACCTTGTTTCCAGAAAGAAGATCCCATCTTCTCGAAGAATTATCTCTCTTCCTCGAGTCACCTCGAGTAGACTCTCGGTGGCGTTTTATGCTATCAGTATGTAATGAATCAATCTTGGATGCTGAACCGCCCTAGTAAACAGATCCAGTATTTCTCAGATTCCATTCAGTGATTAGCGCCTGGTGGACTATTAGGGTAATATAAGTCAACTGTAAGACGTTAACCTATGATATGATCTCTGGTTTGAGGCCTTCCTCAAACTTCCTTATCAAAAAAAGATCGTCATTTCCCAAAATGGGAGAGAAACACTGTAACTCAGTGAAATGGGAGGAATTCTCCATAATCGAAGTAGTACCCTGCTGCAGGTTTATGAACCCTTTGGCTCTGTTGGCCCTCAGCGTCGCTGGATGGATGTAGTTGTAGAACATACACCAGAACTCGTCCCAATCCATAGTCTGTTGGTGCCCTGCCTATGAGACTACATCCCACCACCTCTTGGCAGAATCTCACAGCATGTATGTCGTGAGTTTCACCCTTCTATCTAGGGGTGTCGCAAAATTCATGAAGATGGAAATCATGGTTTCGATGCTTGACTCTATAGAGTGAGGACCTCCATACCCTGTGAAAGTGGGAGGATGCTACTGCTGGAAGACTCACGTCAGCTCTGCCATAAACGGGGCAGGATGCTGAGCTCCCTGGAAGTTCTGCATGGACCTCATGAAACCCTCTCTGAACTGAGCATTGACACCAGTGTCGGGAATCACTGTAGGCTTCATGTTCGGAATGATTGGCGGAACTATAGGTAGTCCCTGGTCTGCCGTATCAGGCATACGGTCACTTCCAGGTTCCTGGTGTGCAACGGGAGGACAACTTGGTGCCTCAACTCTAAGAAATCAAAAGCACATTTCAGATTTAGGATTAACAAGGATAGAAAAAACAAGAGTAAAAAATGGGAATTGGAGAGAGAAATACTTAAGTTTGCAAAACAAGACTACACGACGTGTTTACTAAGCCGTCCATATGGGCGTGTAACTCTGCCACCACTGGTCATATAACATCCTATATACACTGCATGTTGTCACAACACACTGCGTGTACTTGAAATCCACTCCCCTGACTGAGTCTCTTTACATGGCTATCCTACACGGTCCTCCTAATCCTAAACTACACATCGTGTTCACTAATGACACGGCGTGTACTAGACATGTTTCAGTGACCCGTGTAGCAGTTACACGGCCAGCTACACGGCGTGTTCTTAACAAACACAGTGTGTATAACAATATATAACTCTAACCCGTGTTGTTCATGACACGACCGAGTACCCAGAAGAAAACTACACGGTGTGTTCATATAACACACGACGTGTACTACACGAGTTTCCCTGACCCGTGTTGTTAGTGACACGGCCGGGTACAAGGTTGAGTACTACATGATGTGTACTTATGGTACACGACGTGTCCCCAAAGACTCTCCACCACCCAATGTATCTATTCACACTGTTAGTAATACGGTTTAAAAACTACTCGGCATGTATTAATAATGTACATGTCGTGTATTCTGGGTTTTTTTCGGTTGTAGCTCAGAAACTACACCGAGGAAAGAAACACTGAAAAACAAACATCTACGTGCCAAATTACGATCCGTGGGGGCCCATACTACCCGTGAATCAATGCATGGCATCATAACAATGTATATAATAAGTAAAACAGTGTAACAATCCAATGTTCCGCCAAATTCCGATCCTCGAGGGCCCATCCCACCTCTAAGACTAGAGCTTGGCGTCTATGCTAAATAGGCTATAAAATAAACAATACTCTATCATCACAAAAAGTATGGCTATCACAGAAACTATCACAACAACATGCAAAAATATTCACGACATCTATCACAGTATAATGAAATTATAATACACCCTATATGGCATCATAAAATGAATGACATGTGATTTCCTACCCAGTGCCTATATGATGAATGAGATGGTACACCCTCATCTCATCAGGTTGCAACAAAATAAACCACAATCATATAAAATGTAACATCACAAAACATGTGCATCACCCAACGATGAAATATAATAAACTGTAACACTTGAAAAAACAAAAAATTGAAATTAATAGGTAATATAGCTTTTCCCTATACACGGGTTAATTAATCTCAGGCATAGTTAAGTACTAACTACCCATTTCATCCTATCTCTGTCTATTGTCACAAATCTGTAAGGCAATAGAAAAGATGAAAACTCTTTTGATACCACGTTGTAATGACCCGAATCTAGAGCCACATAACCGGTGCCCCATACTCGGTTCGCCACATGACCTCAAGCGCGTTTCCCCAAATGCCAGAGGCTGCCGACTAGCAGCGAGGGACTTGGTGAGTCTGTGGGGAATCAATGCCCTCATTTGGTAAATTATACAGTGGAAGAATAAACATAAACAATAGCGGAAGCAGTAAACAACATATAACAACTGAACTAAAAGTCGATGCTATTTCTGATATAATAATGATGCAAAATGTTAAATGTATCTATGGAAAGTAGTAAGAAAAAAAAAACATATTGAAATACAACTGAAACCAATGTACTAAATGTAAACAACAACTCCAGCAGCATCGTGAGCCAAATCCCAATCCCATGCTCTCCATCTCCGACCTGAAATCAAGTACCTGAGGTAGAAGGACCATAGTACCTATCTACACCTGCAACCATATAATCTGTTTGGGCCAAAAACCAGGACCCAAACAGGGTTTGAGACTAATCTCAGTAGGCATCCACCACAAGATTTGTGCCCTACTGTTAGTGAGTAATATAGGAAAAGTAATGGAAAATAAGTATAGTAATGGACTAAGAGTACACCATAAAATAATCCTACCAAGTACCATTCACATTAATTTAATTAAACAACTAGGTAAAACAAGAAAACATTCCGATTCCAAGGTAAGAAAGTAACACAACAGGTATCTCAAAAGACTACAGAAACACATGCAGTACAAAATCCAAGCATGTTCTTTGGCTTGGTGGTCTCGTTAAAACCAACCATAAAAATCCACACTAACCCTCTAGGTAGATGAATGTAGAAAATCCATATAGTCCAGTAATCAAACAGGGCACAAACACTCTGGGAAGCTCTCATGTCAATTCCCCTACGGTCCGGCAATGATAGCTACAGACTCTCTAAGGAAGCACTTACATCTAATTCCTCATATTGTATCGATGCTTCTATAAACTAAGAACAATCTTGGGAAGCACAAATTCCTATTTCTGTAGGTCCTAAGTATGAAACTAAAACCAACAGACCCTCTAGGGAAGCACTTAATTGTCTATTCCCTGTTTGATCTCCTGCACCAGGTTCTCATAGCCCTAGCAGTCCAGTCATGCGTAATTGACTGTCAGCACTCCTATGTAATTTCAAAAACTACTTGGTTAATAGCTACCATTCATCAAAAGAATTTAAATAGTAGGAAACTCGTGAAAATAGTTATAAATAGTAAACTAGAAATTTGAATAGGGGTTGCCTCACAGGAAAACAGTGTCGAACGGCGATAAACAGCCAAACAGGGAGAAACACCTGTGGGGTGATCCTTAAACATAAAACCAAGAATATATTAGCAAAAATTAATCATAATCTATCAAGAAATCTAGGGAAAATAAACAATAGGATCAAAATCCTAAACCCAGGATACCCGATACATGGGTATCCATCACTTTTGCAACCAAAACACAAAGAACATCAACATAGGGCAACAAAACACCTACCTTGATCCTTGAAGATCGATATACTTGAACCTTGAACCGTGAATCATCCTATAATGGAGTAGATGTATAAAACTTCTAAAACATTCAACCTCACATAACTCACATGAGAGAAAGAATCTAGAAATGAGGCTATAGAAGAACCAAGAACTCACCACTACGATTCTTCTTCAATCGACAGAGTTTGATTTAGGAAACTGGTGACGGATCGGTGGCTCGGAGAAGAATCGACCTCCTTGGACACTCTGGATGGGATTAGGAAGAGGAGAAGATGATAAAGAGCATTAGGCGCGACCCCAGCCCAATTAATGAATTAAAAAAGAAAGTACACAACATGTACTTTTAGAGTACACGGCGTGTACTTGGTTTTTCTGTACTCCACTATAAGTGGCTGTCACATCATCCCTACACACCATGTGTGTGGCCCGGACATGGCCATCACATGGCTTCGAGCGGTAGAGGAGTACATGGCGTATACTCATAAAGTACACAGAATGTACTCTGAAAATTTTCAGATTTTCCATTTTTCCTTAAAAATCCCCTAAAAGAGATCCGTACCTGTTACTGAAGCTCCGGGTTCATACAATATAGTTATTTTTTTGATGTACAAAAATAAATTAATTAAGAAAAAATTATCTATCTTGGTTGAAGTCAAAATTGGAAAATTGCTAAAACTATGTGAAAACAAACTAATGAGCTTAAATTTTTTTTTTCTATTGAATGAGTTGTTATTGTTTTTTTGAACATAAATAAACCCCTCTTGATTAATTAACCACTAAAGTATTCCTCACAATATAATACTTTTGGTTCAACATAAATATACACAAAAACATCCCCAACACTTCTATGTATTTTTAGGGGTTATTTCTCCCCAATTAAACCACCACTTATAGTCTTAATCTCATTTGAAATGGGTTTTTTTCATAGATTAATGCAAATGTTTTAAAATCACGATTTCAAATTTATCATTATTTATGTCTTATAATTATATAGATATTTTATATTATAACATACAAAAATAATAACTCCAATATCATTATGATATTTTTTACATTAACAGATCAATTACTATATATATTCATCTCTTCTAATTGGAAAAATTAAAATAATATTCATATGTACGTAAAGACTACCAAATCCATGAATGATATATTTTGTTTTTACTCATAGACAATCACAGATTCATTTAAGAAATAAATTAATAAATTTATAAAAAATTTAGAACATGATTAATATTCTACAAAAATAAATCAATCTATATTTTTATTCTGTTTCTTGGAAAATGAAAACATCGCACATGTTTCGATGTATACTATTACCTACAAGGATGACATGTTTGATTTTTTATTACTCACCTTAAATTGAATATTTTAAAACATATATAATGAATATAAATTATATTAAGGATTAATATATCTAATAAATATGGCTTTGAAGGTTTAATCCATTGATAAATTTTCATTTTAGTGTCACCCACTAAAATTAGTATATTTTTCAAAACAATCCTACCATCAATTTTTCATTCATGAATCATGAATAAAATTATCATGCATGAAATTTGAAATTTTAAAATAATTATAAAGAATTTATTTTATATTTTTTAAAATATTGTCATGATAAAAATTTAATAATTGAATAGGGCACAATGTCACCATTAAATAACATCTAAGAAGAAATAAAAATCTATATCATATGCTGATGAAAGTATATATATTTAGATAAATAATGTAAAATTATTAAGGAATATTTAAGACTATATTTTCAAAAATATGTTAATAATTTTCATAAATATGCTATTAATATTGTACTATACATTTTAGAGAAGGTTAAAGAGATTTTATGATAGTCTAGAGCTAAGTTTAATGGTTTTTATCTATTTAAATATATTAAGACGTTTTTAATATTATTAGAATACATTTATTAAAATAGTGTATATAATTCATTTTTCATTTATAATATAATTATTAACTCTCTAATTCATATTATTTAATTTTCTAACTTTATACCGCTTTTAGTAGGATTAAATTAAAATATCACAAATTAATTATGATTTTGTTTTACTATTATATGATTTTATCATTATGAAAATTCCATTCAAATTATAAAAAAAAATTTCCAAAAAAACTAGATAATATTAATTATTTTTATATATTATTAAAGTAAATGTGTGATTTTTAATATAAATTTTGGAATTTAGAAATTTTAATGGCTTATATCTTAGTAAAGTGGCCTTTAGTGTTTTGTATCATCTAAAAGATGTATTTTGGAAGAAATATTAATTTTTCTGTTTTATTTAAATGCCATTTTTTTGTTTTAATGCATGATATTTTTGAATTTTTTTTCCAAGATCAATGTATTGCATTTTAATGAATCTTTTATTTTTTTAAAATATATTGAAACTTTTCATACTTCTTAATTTATTTAAAATTGATTTATTTATAAATATTTTAAATTTTATTATACTAAATACTAGAGTACATTAATGTTTATAATGATTTACTCGCTGTAGAATATAATTATACAATTCATATTTCTATGTTTTATGTATTATGATCATTTTCTTCCATTTATTGAGTATAAGGCGTGAAAAATATTTAATTTTATTTTTGCAATGTGAATGGTTATTTAATACTATGTAAGGTTAATTATGGAATTTATTATTATTCATATTTTTAATTAAATGGAACGAATTAAGCATTGATTAGGGACCAACATTAAATAACCACATGATGCATTCATAACAGTCATTAAAGAAATGTTTTTGGTATGTGGTGTGCACTTATTTTTTTTTAATATTTTCAAGTGATGTGGTCCTTCCTGAATGGTAAATATATCTTCTAAATGAGTTCATGAAGATAATATGGTGATGAATTTTCATGTTTCATTGATTTTAAGATCATGATGAATTCATATGTACAATATATGGTAAGATTTTGATGTCTTGATTTGAGCCATTTCAAGTATGATTGTGGTGTTCATAATTATGCACTCCATAATGCAAAATTAATTTATTAGTATCCCTGTGATTATTAAAATGTACATTTTATACATTGAAAAATTAAAATTTAATTTTTATTGAATATATAATTTTTTTATCAATATCTAATTGACCACTATTTTTATTCCTTTTTTTCTAGGATGTTTTCTATTGTGCATATTATCTTACAAAGTATCTGATCCAACACTTTCTTTTATTTTCATTCACTATTGTACCAAAAAGGACATTATATTGAATTCATTGATGTAATAAATGGAATAATAATTTTTTTCTAGATGTTTATAATGCTATGTATCATTTTTTCAATGTAATTACGAAAACATGTATTTATAGAGTAACCCACAACTACAAAAATATGTGATCCTTTTTGATTTTATCCCATGAATATTGTTACATTATAAAAATTTTACAAAATGTTCTACGTTACTAGTTTCATGCTACGATAAAAATTTTTTAACCTAAAAATATTATTTTTTTTATAAATTAAAATATTTTTAAATAGTAAAACTAATATGTGAAAAATTAAAAAGTGTACATCACAAGATTACATCATTATAGATGTTTTACATTTTCTATATAGAACAATATCGTTGGGGTTTATGGGTTGGATTCCACCAATAAATCCATAAGGATATCAAGATTAATAATAGGTAATAATTTGGAATACATTGATCTTTTAGGAGTTTGTGTTATTTTATTTTCCATGGGAAGGGAGTGGCGGTATTTATTCATTAGTATAGGGTTATTTTTTATGTTAAATTATCTAATAATTTTTCATTTCCAATAGAAAACCATCATTAGATATATTTTTAACTTAATGAATAAAATTTTATTAAAAAAATATATTTTTAATATATTTAATCATTTTATATATATAATTAATAGTTTATACATAAAAATAGAAGAATGATAATATATTTTATTCCTGAAATACATTAAAATATTATAATTTGAAAATCAATGATTATATTTAAATATTTATTTTATTTTATAAATTAGTTATTTATACTATTAAATAATTTTTTTCATGATGATAATTATATGTTTAACTATTTCAATATTACATTATTACTATATTTTATGACATTTAATTTTTAAAAAACATTATTTTTTACTTTTCACTAACAAATTTATGTTTTTATAATATTAAAAAATATTTAGACATATATTATTTAGATGAGATGAATATAATATGTGATAATTATTTTTTAACATATGTATTTAGAAATATAATTTTATATTTTAATAAAAATATTAATGTTTTCCAAAAATCAAAAAGTACACTTAAATAATAATTCAATATATATCATTTCAATTTTTATAATTTTATATTTTCTTTTGTATAAATATAATATTTATATTTATTAATTTTAATTATAGTTAATATTTAATAGAACTCATCTAATAATAATAATTTTTATGATACTATTCTAATGGTAATGTTACAATACGAATTGATAATTGATACTACTATAGAATTAATATTAGTTTGATACTTTATATAAGTACCTCCTCATTATTTATCATTCAAAATTATCGTAAAATCCAATCATGGATCTATATTATTCATTTTCAAAAAAATTATTCCATTTCTTACATTTTTTTGATTTATAATATTTTTTGTGAGGTAAATGTTATTGGGGATAAAAATGGTATAAATTTCTCTATTCTAGTTATTTATTTATTTTTATCATTATCCCATTATAGTAATTTTAATTTTATTTTTTATATTTATGTACTAATTATATTTTAAAAAATTAATATAATAACTAATTTTGGGTAATTATAATATTGTAAATGTATTTTATAAAATTGTATATAAAAAACATTATTTATATGATTATATAATGTAAACATCCAAATATAAAATTCGACATCATTATAGATGAACCTCCCTATATCTCTATTAAATTAAATATTCTATTATTCTTGCCAATGGTTAAATTATTTGTCTCTTTTTACAATCATGATTAAATAATCTTTTAATTGAAATCATGTTGGATGATTCTAATCAACTGTATTACGTTGATAAAGTCATTAGGATCTTATCTATTTCCTCAATATGAGCTCATAATTTTATTAACACAAAAAAGTAATCATCTCCCATTTATATATGCCCTAAAATTTAACATGAAAAAAATATATCTTGGGGTATTTAATAAGTTTTTCTCCCTCATAGATATTAGGGAGTTTTATCTGTAATCATTTTTTGTTTTTCAATATGACCACCGTTAAATCTTTCTATAAAAGGGATGAGTGTGAAAAAATATATACTCTCCAATCATCTTTAAGATTATTATTTTATAACATAGTATTAGTTAATCCTATATAAATAATTCTACCAATAAAATTATAGACATGAAATCCATTTTGAGTGATATAAGATATGAGAACACCCAATATTTTAATATATGGAATGCTATGATATCCAGCGTTGAAAGTTATTTTTTAGTCATATCTCAATTACTCTATAGATGCCATAAATTTATATTGTATAAACTAAATATGGAAAATTATATCCTTCGAATCAATGTCCTGGAACAACATCCATAAAACATTGATATATATGGATATTCCCATGAGAAATTTAAAAACTACTCTGAGTGGGTGAATCAATTGTTTCCCAAATACATTAAAGATAAATAGATAAATTCCCATCAATATCTAGTGTATATTGAATATAGTATGATCACAATAAAATGATAGTGTGATAAATAAATATCACACACAACATGTTGTTTAATATAAAACTCACATACATTTGTTATCATATAGCTATTACATCATGTATAGTAGTTGTAATATTGACACCAACATAATTATTTTTTTGATCAACACAGAAAAGGAAATGATTATGGATATTTCTTTAAATAAAAAATAGAAATAATTAATTAAAAGATATAATATGTTTAATAAACTCTGATTCCCTTATTCCACTAGTTCCCCTTTTTGTATTTATAATGAACCCTTATTCTTTACTCAAATATCATTCAAACCCTATATTTAAATCCTACAGAATGGATTTTATTCTAACCTAGATTTAACACAAAATAATTCCCACAATGATTGCGGGTTAACCCATTTTATTTATGGAATGTAATTTTTTATTCATATTCTATTTTATCACAACATGATGGTTAGATCCTTTAGATAGGGAAACAGAATATTCATAATTGTGAGCCTCATCCTAACATGAATTTTATATAATCATATATTCACATATATCTATTGAATACATAAAATTACATGACTACATTTCATGAATCATTATCCTTCAAATCATCATTATAGTAAGACATAAAACACTCATGGAATAAATACAATCTAATTTTCCAATGTAATGTAGTATGAACCACTTTGTTCTAATGAATGGACACATGTCTCAAAACTATTGTGATTAGAATTTATCAAATAATAAGTATTCCATTGTGACCATTTCCCTAGAAACCAAAACATATTTCCATTATTTTCTAACCACTATCCATACACTGTAGTTCTCAATAATTTACTCATAAATTGGTTAAATTTATTCATATAAAAGTCTATTATAGTCATAACTATTCATAACATCATTATGTTTTATCCAATGAAAGACCTACGAAAGTATAGATTATATAATTCATTCCATGATTCACATTACATTTGAATAACATAGTTCAATTACATCTTCACACATATCACATTAGCCACTAAATAAAACATAAATATGTTGGAAGTAAATAAAATATGAAATATATTTCATAATTTATGAACTAATTTCATCAAGTGACAACTAATAATATGAATCAAATGTGATTTTAATTTATAGAAAAAACAATATGATAAAAGGATTTAATTTGGATTAATCTAAATTATAATGTATACCATGACTCATCCCACTATAAAAAATCTTGGATCGGAAGTAATCTGATCCGGATACCCCATGAATGCATCTAATATGTTAGGGTCTGGTATATTGTGATGAGTAGGCATATTTTTGAGTCAATAAGGTTTCCTTACAACTTTTCCATTCCTGTATGTTTTGAAAATCACAAACACTCTATCATAAGGAGGAAATTTATTTTACCTTAATAAGGAAAATTTTCTCCTTACCAAGATTTACCTTAAAAAGGGCGATTTTCCATCCTCAAGGAATTTTTCTCCTTACCTTTGTTACCATTTTTCAGGTAATAGATTATTTAAATATAACTCAATTTTTGTCTATGTGTAAAATTATGTTTCATTTTTAAACCCATAGAATCCTATAAATACATAGATATAAAGTATTTTGATTTCAATTTCTGAAATTCAGATTCTAAATTATTTAAAATTTAGTTTCTATATTCTTTAAATTCAGATTCTGAATACTTTGAAATTCAGAGTTCAAATTCCCTAAAATTCAGGTTTTGAATTCCCCAAAATTAAAAATCCAAATACCTTATAATTCAGGTTTTGAATTCCTTCGAATTCAGACCCCAAATTACATAGAATTTAGGTGCCGAATTGCTTAGGATTCAGGTTCCAAATTCCATATAATTCAGACTCCAAATTCCTTAGAATTAAGGTTCCAAATTCCTTTAAATTCATATTTTTAATGCATTATAATTCAGTTTTGTAATTACTCAGATTTAAAACTCCTAATCCCTTAGAATTTATGTTCTAAATACCTTATAATTTAGGTTCAAAATTCCGTAGAATTCAGACTCCTATATCTATAGAATTATGATTTTGAATTCCATTGATTTCATGTTCTGATTTCCATAGAATTCATGTTCTGAATTCCTCAGAATTCAGAATTTGAATTTCTTAGAATTCGTACTCCGAAATCAATCAAATTTTGATTCCTAATTCCTTGAAAAAAATATTATGAATATCCATGTAATATAGAATCCAAAAATTTAGTTTTTTCCTAGACACTAAAAAATAGATTTGGTTGAGAAGCTATATTTTACATACATATATTATAATTATTAAATGATGTCATGCATTTAGTTTTAACCAACTATTGTTTGAGTAACACGTGTATAGGTCCCTCTGAGATTTAGTGAAAAATATGACTGTTGGAGGAGGGAGCTGACCTTTGGAGAAGAACCTATAAATATGAGCTCTTTTGAACTAGCTCAGAATATACATTAACTGAATGATCTACAACTATAGATATTACATGATGATTATGTGATTTATAGAGAGAGATACTCTCATTCATTGTGTGTACTAAACATCATGTTTATCTTGCTTCGTGCGACTCTGAGTGTTGTTGAGTACATTCGAGGGCTTCCTGAGATATGAAGACATAGGTTCCGAATACCTTAATGTTCAAGGACTTCCTTGATAAGGAAGATAGATTTTTTAACTACCATAATAATCTAGTACTTCCTTGAAGAGGAAGACATAGGTTCTGACTACCTTGATGTTTTAGGGCATTCGAGAAAGCAAGACATACTCTGATATTCCTATCAAGGGCTTACCAAGGTATTGGTAAGACAAACCTTCTTGAATGATTAAATCAAGGTAAATTTATCCATGGTTGTTGTCAAGAATACACTTTGGGTTAAAATATTTTATACATGATACTGGTATTATTTCATGTTTTTTTCGTCGCAATTTGATTAATAAGTAATGTATAACATTCTTATACCTTCTAATACTTGTACTCGGATTAATAATATTCTATACGTATAAAGGTAGAATCATTGGCCCTATAATATTTTCTCAATTTTCATTTCCAAAAAAAATATTTTCGGAATCAAGAATGTTTTTAGAACCAAGAGGTTTTGTGAATTTACCTTATATAACTTTATTAAACAATATAACCTTTGTATCAACTTTAAAAGTTAAAGGGGAATTTTTAAATGAAAAAATTATCCCACCTCTTGTATGTTGAGAAAATACATCATATTCTGATCCGAAAATTAATATTAGAGGTAGTATATAACATAATTTGTTTCACATATATGTTTTATTTCTCACGTTTACATTGTTCGTAATATTTTCTTTGATTATGAAATTTTTTTATCCTAGTTTAAAAACTTTTTCTACTAACATGTTTATTTGGAAAGATATTTTTTTATTGATGGGAGGAAGGAATGTTGGTTCAATAGAATATCTTAATCCTAATAGACCACCTATCTCTGATGGACATGACTATTAATACTGGAGATATCATTTGATGACATTTGTGAAAAAACAGGTGTGGAAAACTACATTTTTTAACTAGAGATTATAAGATTCTTGAAAAGGAAGTTAGAACCTTTACTAATCCAAAAAAGGTGGAATACCAGCTAAAAATTAAGGTACAAATTCCTTTTAATTCTTACATGACATGAAATATATATATATATATCCGAGTTTCATCTTGTGAAGTAGCAAATAGTATTTGGATGAATCTTGAAGAAACTCACATTGGAAATTATAATGTCATTGAAACAAGAAGAACTATGCTTAGAGCTAAATATCATGGTGTCTAATTTCTATATAGGGAACCCATATGTATGGTACAACAAATATTCATGACTATTTTTAACAGTTTAAAATCTATGGGCGATAATGGTTTGGAAGATGATGCTCTTGTAGAAAAGATCGTAGACATTATGCCTAATTAAAGGAAATCTAAGAGCACAAATATATAAGAAAATAGGAAAGTTATCCAGATTTTTCATGATGTGATTTTGGGAATTATTCTTCAACATGAGACCAGATTGAAGAGAGATGCTGATATGAATAAGAATAAGAATGAAAATGGATGTGTTTCTTTTACAACAACTTAAAATCATATGAAAGCCAAGATTCCTGATAGTGTTACAAGATATAAATCTAAGAAGGTTGTAATTAAATCAGAATCTATAGGAAGTGAATCTTCATAAAATGAGTCATCCCATATTTCCAGAAGGATAAAAATATATGTTGGATAGAATAAAATTAAATCTAGATACAATAATACAGAAATAAAGGAATAAAAAAACTCAGAAGTCACTTGTTATTAATGCAAAAGTGCATGGAAGAGAATGTCAGGTTTTCCTATGCTTAAGAGAAAAGATAGAAAAGAAAATCATTCAAAGAGTAATGGAAAAAAGTAATAAAAGGAAAAATCGAAGAATATTATGAATGTAAATGTCACCTAGAGTGACAGTGGTGGTGACACTTCTGAAGAATCATCAGAGTACGAATCTTTTGGATAGAAGAATCTTGGTTTACTTTCAACATTTCCTATTTAAAATCATTATTTAAGGACCAAGGTACACAATACTGAATCCATGACCAATATATCCTTGAATTATAATTGTTGTGATTGTAAATATTATTAATCTTTAGATAATGAATATTCTACTGATAAAGACAATACTTTACCTAGTTAAAAAGAAGTTTCTATATTTTCTATGCTACTTGAGAATAAAAATTTTAATATCTAGTAAAATGTTGCTAAGGAAAATTTTGGAATTACTATTCTTACTATGGAAATATCAGATTTCTCAAAAGATATTGATAATAAAAATATGATTTTGATAATGTTCCAGAAACCCTTGAGGAAGTTAATTCTGAGAGAGATAAAATTTTTACGGATCAAGAAAAATTAATTTCTAAGAAATTTTTTTAGATCCTTACTCTAGTACTAATACTAATGTTTTTGAGGATAAGAACATAGTTGTTGGACAAATGTTAGATATATTTTCCTTGATGAAGTATTTGTCAAATATTACCCTGGGAAAATAAAATTTTTGTAAGATGTCTTCCCAAATTTGACCACTAAAGAATAATTATGGATTGGATATACTTGTACCAAACTAGTTTTCAGTAAAATTATTTTTTTCCTGGATGTATTCCAATCTAAACTATGTGTCAGTGTGGTGGGAATTGGAATAAAAAAATTGTTCCCTAAAAAAACTCAGTATTTAGGTTTTCATAAAGATTATTTTTCAATGAAAATATGGATTCCTATGTTTTCATTTCTGAAATATCTGGATCCAAGAAAGTTTGTGTTCTGAAAGGCTAATACTCTTATTTTTAAGAATTTATAGATAGTACCAACAAAAATACATGGTACCTGGATTTTTTATGTTCCTGGTTTATGACTAGTAATTTTTTTTTAAAATATTACCAAGACGAAAGAAGGAAATGCAACATTTGGAGATAATACTCTAGGATAAATTATTGGTATATATAATATTGTTCTTCTCAGAAAAACATTGATTTCAAATGTTTTATTTATTTAGGGTCATTAGAAAAACCTTATTAGCATAATTCAATTATTGATGAAGGTTACCTTGTGAATTTGAGTAATGACATGTTCTTAGTACACAATTCCAAGGATGAGTTTATTCATTCTTCCTATAGGCATGATAATGTATACACACTAAACATATATGAACTTAGGAGCCACGCTCTACCATATTTTAGTGAAATAGAAGATCATAGATGGTTATAGAATAGAAGGTTAGGACACTGTAATCTTAGGAACCTATGAAAACTCCCTATGAATATACAAGTTAGGATCTATCACATCATAGATTTGATTTTTCAAATGTTTGTGATCCTTGTTAATATGGTAATAAACATAAATTAAGTTTTAAATTATTTGGTGATGTCTTAACCACTGATTCATCGTAGTTGGTTCATATTGAACTTTTTGTACCAACACAAAATGGATGCATTGTAGGAAAATATTATGTATTTGTTAGTTGATGATTACACTATATTTACATGGTTCTATTCTCTAGAAAATAAATCTGAAGATTTTTCTTATCTCGAAATTCTTTGAGCCCAATTAAAAATGAGAAAAACCATCCCTTAAAAAATATTCATACTGATCATGGAAGACAATATAAAAACTTCTAATTTTGAAACTTTTTGTAGTAGAAAAGGCATTTCTCCTAACTTCTCAGCACTAAGAACACCTCAACAAAGTGGGATTATTGAAAGATTAAATAGAAATCATCACTTAATAACAAGAACCATGTTGATTTAATATTCAATAGCTAACCTTTTGGGATAAATCTATAAGTACTACTTGTTATACTATAAATATAATTTTCATTATTTATTTTCTTAATGAAACTCTTTATAAGTTATGGAACGGTAGAAAACATAGAATTTCATACATCAAGTTTTTTGGTTGCAAAGTATTCATTCTGAAAACCAAATATAATTTTTAAAAATCCCCCCCCCCCCAATTTTGATGAAGTAATTTTTTTTAACTACTCCACAACCTCTATGGCCTATAGTGTTTTTAATAAAAATACTTGTAATATTAATGAAACATTATATGTTAAATTTGATGAAAACAATCCCTTTGTTTTAAACCAAATCAACCTACATCTTTGGATTTATTTTAAAAAAATATTATCATCCCTTAATAGAAGATCCTTCTGACAAGGAAAACGTTCAAGAAAATGTTTCTAAAGCATTTAACCCAGAATATTTCCTACAACATGTTGATAAACTGGTTTTAAAAAACCCAAATCAGTTTTTTCTTAAGAATCATCCCAGTGATAGTATCATTGGTGATGTAAATTAAACTATAAGGACTAGAAGTTCCTTATGTAATGAAGTAGAGCATCTAGCTTTTCATTACCAACTAGAACAAAAAAGCACTGATGAAGATTTAGCTGGTGATGATTGGATAAAATCTATGTAAGATGAGAAAAATGAATTAGAAAGGAATAATGTTTTGATTTTGGTTGAAATACCTAAGGAAACATCTGTTATTAGAGGAAAATGGGTCTTTAGAAATATGTATGACAATAATGGAATCATAGTAAAAATAAATCTAGATTGGTTGATAAATGATATAATCAACAAGAAGGAATAGACTATGAAGAAACCTATTATTTTGTAGCTACACTTGAATCTATTCATATCTAACTAGCCTTTGTAGCATTATTCAATTTTTAGCATTTTTAAAGGTATGTTAAATTTGATTTTCTTAATGGTTATGTTCAAGGGGAAGTTATTGTTGAACAACCACCTGGTTTTGAAGATAAAAAATATATTGAACATGTTTTAAATCGTACCAAATCTTTATATGGACTTAAACAAGCTCCTAGAGCCTAGTTTTATTGGAATATATGTTTTTTTCTTCCAAAAAATTATGGTAAAGTAAATTTTGATCCAATAGATTTTATAAATAAATATATGAAAAATGTGTTGATTGTTCAAATATATGATTATTATATTATATTTGGTTCAACTCAGTAATATTTAACCAATTCATTTGTAGACCTAATGAAATCTAAATTTAAAATGAGTATGATGGGTGAGTTAACATTTTTCCTTGGATTTCAAATTTCTCAAAAACCAAAAACAATATATATATCCCAACATAATTATATTAATCATCTTATTAAAAAGTATGGATATGACAACAATAAGAGTATAAGTACTCCCATTTGTACCTCAAATTCACTTGATCTTGATGATACTGGGAAACTAGTAAATCAAACATCATTTAGAGGTATGATAGGAAGTCTACTTTACATGATAGATTGTTTTCCAAACATAATGTTTTCAATATTCTTATGTGAAAGATATCAATCCAAACCAAAGGAATCTCCTTTAGAGGCATTGAAAAATATTTTACGCAACATAAAGAGAACCTTGGAATTATGAATGCTTTATTCTTCTCGAAATGATTTTGTTGTAAATTCTTATTCAGATGATGAAATTGGTAATTGTAGAATGGTTATGAAAAGTAAATCTAGAACATTTTATTTCTTACAAGATTCATTAATTTCGTGGCCATGGAAAAAGAAAAAATCAGTAGAACTTCCCACTAATGAAGCTGAATATGTTGCAACTGGATGTTGTTGTGCGCAAGTACAGTGGATGCAACACAAACTCACAGAATATGGTATGAGTTTTACCAAAACAAAAAATTTGTGTGATAATATTAGTTCCATTTAATTAAAAAAACCCTGCACATCACTCTTATGAAAAAGACATAGATATTAGGAATCACCTTCTTAGGGATCAAACACAAAACAGAGATATCATTCTTCAATTCATCGGAATGTAAGATCAACATGCTGATATTTTCCCCAAACCCTTACCATTTGATAGATTCCAATATATTAAACAAATTTTTGGAATGATAAAAATAATTTAATCTTACTTATTATCTTATTTTTGAAACCTATATCCTTATAGTAACAAACTCTTTTTCATAGGGGGTACATTTTCTTTTTAGTAAAAATATTATTTAGTTATTTTTTTTTCGGAGTAATGTTTTTGTAATCAGGTTTTTTTCCTAATCAGGTTTTTGGAATCATTTTTTTCCTTTAAAATTGTTTTTCAACTTTTGGAATCTAATGTTTTTACAAGAATATTTTCCCTATAATGAATAATCATCCTAGTAATCCGAATGGAATGTTTCTTATCCAGAATTTTCATAATCATTTTTTCATGGAATTATCATTTTGTTTTTAAAATTTTTAGATTCACTTTTCTTTAAATTAGAATGTTTTTCTTAAAAACCTCAAAAGATTAGAATATATGAAAATGCTTCTACAGCTTTCATCTAAACCATCAGATCTTCTCAAGATGTTTTCAATCATATGAATAATCAATGAAGATTAATCGTCACTTCAATTACCTATATAAAGGAACCCTGACGGTTGTCCCACATGAAATCTCAATATATTGCATGATGAAGCTATGTTCTTCCAATATAAGGCCGTTCTGAACGTCTCTGGTTTTCCTTAGTTAAAAATGTCAAAAGAATCCTCTCCTCAAAAATAAATGTAAACGTAACAAAAATATCTCAATGGATGATTTATCATGAATGGTTGTTAGACCAGGATATCATTAATAAGTATTATTCAATCATCTCAAAGAACATCAAGTTAAATAGTAGTGAGAATTTAGCTGTATCTAAACCCAAGGAAGAGGATCTGATTATTCCATAGTTTCTATTAGAATTATATGAACCAGTATATTTTTTAAATCAAGTAGGACAAGAGAAATTTTCTTTCAAAATTTATGGTAAGACTTACTCTCTTTCTTTTTCCAAGGCAGCAGGTCTGATTGGAATACCATGCGAAGGAGAAGCTGAATTTTGTTCGCATAAGTTACTTGATTTTGATGTTAGCTTTGGTAAGGAGAAGTCCATAGAGCGCCTTTGTTTGGTTGGAGTAAAGTCTCTGAAGATTCTTCATCATTCAAAAAACATCTGAATTCATGAACTTTGGGTTCAAGGATATATCATTCCAATGAAAGAAGAAATGATACTCTGATGAAAAGTGATAAATATATTTTGGATTTCCATGTGAACCTCCAGAATATGAATCATGTTAAGTACATCTTGGATATCATAGAGAATATAATTAATGGAAATATAGAGTCAAATATTATCATGTATCCATAAATTTTATCAAATATCATTATTTCTGGTTTAGAATCATTGAAAATTTCCTGAAAATTGAAGTCAATAAATTTTAGGGTGATATTGCTAAGAGATGACACGATAAGGAGTATGATGACTGGATTTAATAGTCAATTTGTAAAATATAATGATTTATCAGAAAAAGAAGTTGTAGATATTTTATATAAATAGGAAGTGGTTGAAATATCCAAGAAAGCAAGAAGGAAGAGGGAGTTGAAGGAACCCAAAGTGAAAGGAAAAAACCCAGCGGCGAAGGAAACCCTATCTACCCCACCAAAATCAAAGAAGAAAAAATCCTATCCTGATGAGGTAGTTGTAAAATGGAGAGAGGATAAAAAGAAAAAAATTCAGGGGATCCTAGTGTGGGTTTGGATCCTGCTAAGGCAAAAGCCTTGAAAATAAAGGCTGCTAAAGAGCATGAGAAGAAAGAGAAAGAGAAGAAGCAAAAGAAGAATATGTTTGAGGCTGATATAGTACAATACATTCTTAAGGATGCAGCAAAATCTTCTGAGAATATTCTATTACTAGAATTATTGTTAATTTAATCAATCCTCGAGACTCCAAGAATGAAGTTGGTGATTTCAGAACATGTTCATGAAGATGAAGAAAAAGACGTAGAAATATAAGTGGAAGTGTAAGTTGAGGAAGATGTAGAACAAGAAGTAGAGGAAGAAAAAGAAGGAAGTGGTGTCTCTGATGACCTGATAAGACAAGTTGAAGATTATCATGAGATGTAGAGTCCTTCTGAGAAATTCTCAATCTTAACTTTTGAGGCTGAATCTTCTAATTATTCTACCCCCAGAAATGATGTAAAGGATTAGAGAGAAGGCAATAAGAAATTCGAGGAAGAAATTAGCCATCATGATTTCATACAACCAGATGGTGTTGAGGCAGGATCTGGGAAAGAAGATGATGATGAAGATAAGATTGTTCAGCTTTCAGATATTGAATATGTATCAGCTAAACAAGAAGAAATCATTTCAATAAAAAATTAGGGAAAGAAGGTGATGGTTGATACTCCTACCAAGTATTTTGAAAAAAATGTCTATCTCTTGAAGAATCTTCTCAGAAGAATGAAGTTAAAGATCTGAATGGGAAATTATATTCAGTTTCTCAGAGTAGGAAGAGGGAAAGGGATCTTAGAATCAAACAATAGTATATACTTGCTAAACAAGGAGAAGCCTTGGTGGCTAAGGTAGAGATTTTTAAGGCCCAATAAGAAAATATAATATCATGAGAGAAGAAATGTGGTGATCAGGATCCGCTTCTTAAATGTGCCGAGGAGGATCAAAAAGATCTAAGGAAGTTGAAAACCATTGTAAAGAAGCTGATTCCGATGGAGAAAGAAGGATAATAATTGTTATATCTAATATTTGTTGTATTTTTATGTTGTAAATATTATTTAAGACCCTAATGAAATTTTTATTGCGCTTAATTTTTTTGGTTGTTTAATAATAATAATTCAGGTAAAATAGTTTCATTTCCATTCCCTTTATTCCTTTTTGAAAGTCACAATGTGGGGGAAAGGAATGTAAAAAAGAATACTATGTAAAGAATAAATTTCCCTAATTATGGGGGAGTTCATCTAAGGGAATGTTTTTATTAGGAAGATTTTTTTTGTAAAATAAAATGTACAATCTCATATAGGAAATAAAAAATATGATCCTTAGGGATTTTAAAGACTCATTGGAAGTTTTTCGTATTCATTTCAATCCTTATGTAAATGGAGATAAGTTTTTATTTTCAAGTTCATAATAATTTCAATGCACTTATATTTTTCAGGTAAGGATATTTGTTCTTTCCAAAAAGGGGGAGATAATTGAGTCAATAAGGTTTCAGTATGAAAATTTTACTCCCTCAGGGAAATTTAATTAATAAGGAAAATTTTATCTTTAACAAGGTTTATCTTACAATTGATGATTTTACTCCCTCAGGGAAATTTCCACATTACCTTTTTCTTCATTATTCATATAATATTTTTAATAAATATAACTCATTTTATGTCTATTTGTAAAAGTCGGATTCATTTATTTATCCTTGGAATCTTATAAATACATAGATATAATGTATTTTATTTTTAGGTTCGGAAATTCTGATTCTGAATTCATTGAAATTCATATTCTGAATTCCTTAAAATTTCAATTTTGATTTCTCTGAAATTCAATTTCTGAATTCTCTAAAATTAAGATTCTATGTTCTATGAAAATTGAGATTTAGATTTCTCTAAAATTCATGTTATGAATTCTTTAAAATTCAGACTCTGAATTCCATATAATTTAGGTTCTGAATTACTTAGAATTATGACTCTGAATTCCTTAGAATTAAAATTCTTATTTCCTTAGAATTCAAGTTCTGAATTCCTATGAATTCAGGCACCAAATTCCTTAGAATTAAGGTTACGAATTCTTTGAATTCAGGTTCCGAATTCCTTAGAATTCATCTTCTGAATTCCTTAGAATTTAGACTCTGAATTCTTTATAAATCATATTCTGAATTCCTTAAAATTTAGGTTCCTAATAGATTAGAACTCAGATTTGAAAATCAATATAACTTTGATTCTGAATTTTTTACAATTTAGGTTCCAAATTCCTTAGAATTAATGTTCCAAATTCCTTAGAATTATGATTCTAAATTCCTTATAATTTAGACTCCAAAATCAAAAGAATTCGGATAAAAAATTACTTAGATAACAGAATCTGAATATCCATGTAATATAGACTCTGAACATTTATTTTTTTAGAAGATATTGAAAAATAGATTTGGTAGAGCCACCATATTTTACTTTTTCATTTTATAGTTTTGAAATAATGTCATTCATTCAGTTTCTAACCAACCGTTGTTCGAGTGACATGTGTACAATTCCCACAGATATTAAACGAAAAATATGACCATTGTAGAATGGAGCCAATCATTAGAGAATTACTTATAAATAAGATCTCATTTTAAAAATCTCAGAAATGACATTAACCAACTAATCATCAACTCTAGATATTATATGTTGTTGAAGTGATTTATAGAGATAGATACTGTAATGCTTTTTGTATACTGAACATCTTATTCATCTTGCTTCGTGCGACTCCCAATGTTGTTGAGTACATTTGAGGGCTTCCGGGGACAGGAAGAATGAGGTGTCAACTAACTTAATGATTGAGTACATCTGTGATAATGATGACAGAGGTGCCGACTACCATAATGTTCGAGGACTTTCATGATAAGGAAGATAGAGAAGCTGACTACCTTGATGTTTTAGGGCTTGTTGGGATATCAAGACAGAGCCCAATATTCCTATAAAGGGCATAACCTAGTGTGGGTTTGATATAAATTCTTTAAAGTATAAATCTAGGGAAGTTTATGAAAGGTTTTTGGATACCCTACACTTTGGGTAAAAAGATTCTATAAATGTTACTTGTATTGTTTCATGTTTTATTTCCACTAAAATTTTATTAATAAGGAAAGTATAACTATATTATACTTTCTTATACTTGGGCTATGATTAGTTTGATTATAGAATCTTTAAGGTTTAATCATTCCCCTTGTAAACTTATCCTATGTTTCATTTTCAGAACCATATATTTGGAATCTAGAATGTTTGTAGAACCAATTGGTTTTGTGAATTCATCTTCTTTAACATTGTTAAAAAATTGAAATTTTTATATCTACTTTAAAAGCTTTAATGGAATTTTTAAAGGATCCAATTCACCCCCCTCAGGTATATTGAGCATATACATCATATTCTGATCCTACACATATTATTGAGATGGTAGGACATAAAATAACGCGGTTCATGAATGAAGACAACTAAGCCCCTGAAATAATGGTGAGATAATGTAAAAACTAAAAAAAATATAAGGTATAAAAAATGAATCCAAAAATCACAAAAAAAATTCCATAAAAAAATAAAAAAAAATTATTTATATGGTAAAAATACATCCTCATACATAAATCATGTATCATCTCGAAAAATGGGAAATAGGGAAACTAAATCGAACAGGAATCATAATCTAAATGGCCAGACATAAACATGGTTGATAACAAGAATCACTATGCTCCACAAATTTTAGGTCCACCAAGATCACCATTGATCATTCCAGTTATGTACATAAGGCACAACACATACAGTATAAGTCCATGATGATGTTAGTATATAAATACCCAATAATATAAACGAAAACCCCATAGGGATGAAATAATATTATAAATAATATGCTCAACCCATTAAGAAAGTAATTGAAGAATAACAAAATTAGATATGCTCAAAAGAAGTCCGAGCGAAAAAATAAAGGTAATCATAAACAAACTAGCTAGATAAGAATTATGAGTTTTCTTGCAACTCCAAATGTCCTATTAATATTTCCAAACCGCCGAAAAAACTGCAAAAAGATTAGGAGGGGGTGAACAAACTTATTTATACTCTCAATTAATGATGAGGGATCACTTTATCATAGACCATCAAATCATTTATCATCTATATATGAAGTATCATGGTATTTCACCTCAAAATAGTATATAATAGGTGAGGGACTATAACTCCAATGGAGGACATTATTAATTCTAGACCTCAATGATGGGTAGTCCAATACATAGATAGGGGAGCCAGACCCTCTATACAATGGTGGTGTTTGGTCTCTTCATTTATATATGATACGAAAGACTATACACCTAGAGACTCATGAGAGTATCAACCATGATGAAAATATGTTGATCACACCCAATCACTACAACATTATAACAATCTAAATTAGAATATCTCCAATTGAATCACCTCAAATTATATAAGAACATTCAAAATGGATGCCAACATTGTGTCCCACGACTGAATAATTACAGAAGGTTAATCTTGTGCCCAAATATGAGTTTTTAGGTGAGAGATATGAAATTTATAAGTTTTTATAATATGCACATGATGTGTTCATGTGTCACGCAACATGCAACATAGCCTGGAGACTTGGTCATGTCCATTTATAGACATTTCTTGGCTATCTATATTGTACTATACAACATGTACATGGGATTTTGTGATGTATAATCTAAATCATAATTCTAGCCATGTACACATGGTACATGGGCTGGCTAGAAATGTACATCTACAAGACCTGACACTCTTGGTACGTGACCTATATACCTACACGGGTTTCGGGGCATGTGACTCTAGAACATGGAATGGCTAGTTGAGTAGGATCACGCAACATGTGTGCCTAGCCATATGGCATGTGATTTTTAACTCAAAATAAAACTGTAAACACCACGATAACATGGTATACATAGAGTGTGTTCATATTGGATACATGGTGTGTAGTTGGGTTAATCATAAACATTGAATCCTCTTACTATAGGGATTCCATATCCAATATTTCCACCTCCATAATTACTATTTTACAGCATGAAACTATAAATATCATAGGGGATGGAATAGATATGTATTTTCTAGAATTTTTTGGATGGTAATTAGAACTTTAATCTCTTATAGTGGATCTACCATGCATACCATCACCACACAATGGTCAAAATCCTTGAATCCATCACATGCAACACAAAAACTATATCGATCCATCCATAACACACACATCGCAATGTTGTTCATGGATCCTACAAGAATCTCAAGGTTCAATCACATTCTAATATATCCCAAAAATTACCAATAACTAGACCCATATGACCATGATGAATAATATAAAAATCAATTGTGGAAAATGAAAACAAATGATGAAAGATTATCATTGGTTGATTAAATCCTAGATAATACCCTAACTTATAAAAACCAATCATGTATAAAAAAGGTTGGATTAGTGTGAATATAAAACATCAATAAGAAATATCAACAATTCAATTAAACAAATTTTGGTTCAAACATATAATGTAAATCACATATAAACTATGCAGATACGAAATCTACACCTGTTAGGAAAATCTATGGTGGAAATCCAAAAAAACAATCCCTTATAGAAGAATTGATTGATCATTAGTGAACAATTTATCCTCAAGTGATGAAGGTAAATATTCAAATGTTCTTATAACTCATCCCACGAGCCTTCTTGAACATTGATCATATATTCACATTCCAAAGTTTCTAATGGTATTAAAGATCTCCTCCCCATCCTCCCAAATTTCATAGGGTTATGTGGATAACACAAGATATTTTTCGTAAGGATATGTATAGTGGAAATTTTTTTAGATAATTTATTTCAATTAATTATAAAATAATTTAATTTCATTAAAAACCCACTAACATAAACCTTAAAATATATTATTTATGCTGAAAAATTATATTATTCTCATAAAGTAAACCCCACATTCTGTTATCAACCATGGTCTTAGTTTTCCCAATTCATGGCCCAATTAGTTAGTATAAAATTTAGTCAAAATGTTCTGTGTGAAACCATTATTGTAAATTAATATTTAAAATAATATAATTTTATAGTATTATAACAAAAAAACAATTCTCCATATCCTTGGAAAGTCTTAGAGATATAATGATAAATATTTAATGGATTATACATAGGAAATTTAAGTTGTTACAATCTTTACACCATCATGGATTTTACACTCAAAAATAAAAATATATACATAATGTTAAGGGTAATGAGACTGAATCTTTCTCTCATGATCCTAGGAGATCTCCTTTGTTCTCCCATAAACCTAAATCACCTGAAAAATTGGATTTTCTATCCAAACAAGATTATCTCTTAATAGTCTTCAATCCCCACCATATACTCTGAGAAGGTAACTCTATCCTCAATATCCATCTCTCCACATTAGATAACATGTTATGGGTTAATAATGCATCCACTAAACTACATTTTATCGAATACATGATTCACTCAGTCCCACTACGGGGTTAAGACCATGATATATGATACCTCAAAAACTCTATGAAAAATCTTGTACAACCTGATGAACAATGGGGAAATAATAACACAACAACCAAAACACCACAATCCGAGTAATGGGGATACTTTCAATAAGTCATTTTCTTTCTCATATAAATTTGAATGTCTAAATTTTTTTTCTATATAATATTTTCATTAACACAGTTTAGACCTAAAAAACTCAAAGATCTCATGTACCATTCTTCGACGTTTACTGCAAAATTTATTTACCAAAAAGAGTGGTTCTTCTAACCTTATAACAGAATAAGGGTGGCCTAAGTGTCTGTCATACAGGTACAAAAATTGTAAAATTATAATAATATAATGATAGATGTTTTTAAAAAAATAATATTATAAATGGAAAGTGATACTACCATTGTTGTATGATGTGAAACACATGGTATCTTAAATTATCCTCTAAAACAACGGGTGGTTTTTTTATAATGTCCATCCACTATGGGTGGCACATTGTTCTTTTATATAACTTGGTCCGAAAAGCCTCTTAAGAATCCTTTTAGTGCTATAATGTATTCCAATAATCTCTAACATAGATAAATATAATGCACACCCATGATTCAAGATGATAAATTTCATTTACAATGCCCAAGATTCTCAACTACATCATGACCTAATAATATATGATGTTCATAAATTACATAATAATAATAAATGAATCATGAAACCACCCCAACAACACTCAAAATCATTCTATAGTGACCCAGAGATTTATTACATTATTATTACATCATTTAAAGATAAATTATATAATAGTATTACACATATAGAATCCAAAGGTTTGGTGTCTTATGAAATCTAGGACAGTACATAGAAATTAAAATATCAAGAAAACACATTTATTTATTTCCTTCTTCTATAGATTCTTATTGGAACATTACCTATCCTTAGTACATATAGTTACCTAAGGATATACATCAGAAGGGGTGAAAAACATTCCTAGTAAGAGGATAGATAAGAACAACATAACAATGGGTGAGTATAACCATAATATATGAAAATGATCATGAACATGATATGAAGCATTAATATGAGACTTGAATGAGGCAATGCATAAAAATGAAACATCGTTTCTTGGTCCTTAAATACAAAGAATACTATAGAAAAAAGAAAAAATATTTTACACAAATAATTTCACATTAACTCATGAGATACATCACTTTACAGAATTTATTAGAGCACTGTAAAATTTTGGGCGCATCCATCGCATTGAAACATTCATATTGCGATATATAATTCTGGACACATTGATCACATCATAAAGTTATCATTTGTCATGTGTGTGAAAATGAACACATATCTAAAATGAAAATAACTAAACCATGTAATGGAATGGGTGTAATATCATAATAACACTTTTATAAACATTGGGATCCCAAAATTAAGTGGGAATAACAAACTTGATACAATAGCCATCAACCGTGAGTGAGAAGTAAAAGGTGAATTTTCGAAAGAAGAGTTCTTTTGGAAAATAATTGTTTGACATAAACATCAGTAGAAAAAATTAATATCCCATAAAAGGTAATATAACAATGAAAATATTATTTTTATAGAGTGACCATACCCAAAATGGAGTTAAGTAGGGAGAACCCGAAGAATGAATGTTGGGTTTGAGATTTTCCCCTTACCTTGTATCAGAACGCTTTCTTCACATTAATGTCATGTATAACAACATTAGATTCATTAATTTGAAATTTAAGAATCTTTTATACAATAATATGGGTCATTATGGTTTCATTAGGTTATTTAATGGGCCTTTGGATTAATTATAGTGTTTAAAAAACATTGTTCGAGAATGTTCATTTTTATGGTTTTCATGAGCAGTTCACATGTATTCCTAAATGGATGTTTGTGTAGAACATGGGTAAAAATAAAGAAATGATATTTCATGTTATTAATGATATCACATAATTTTAATTGAACTTATAATTATTTATATTATATACCATGTGGAAGAATGATTAGATAAGAATTAAATGATGATTGTTTGGGTTAATTTGGGCAGTTTATTTAATAAAACAAACCTGCTTTAGTTAATCAATTAGTAATATGTACCTAAGTTAGTTCCAGAACAAAAAATAGGATATAATACATATATTATAATCTATTTAAACCATAAAAATGGTATTATGACTAGATATTAAATCTATAATGGAAAACAAAAATTGCCACTCCTGAAGGTGATAAATTAACACATCTCCAACAATGTTCTCTTTTATAAAATAAAATGATTTGGAGAAGGGGGATGGATTATATAATATCCCATTATTATTATAACATTAAATTATATGTATAATAATTGATTTAACATATCATGTGGATGAATAGAGTTGGAGAGATATTAAGAAATGAACATGAAATTGAATGTAATTTAAAGGAAAAAGGGAGAGAGAGAGGAATTATCTTTTCAATACTCCTTTTCAGATCCTCCTTAAAAAATATCAACATGGACTTTTGATGAGACCAGAAGCTCTTGGACGTGGAGGATGAGCTTTTAAGATGTTTGGGTAGAGTTTAGATCAGTTTTGAAGCTCAAGAAGTGTGAGGAAGTGAGGGTTTTGAAGGGTGGTATTTATAGTGGATGGGAGACGAGACTTCTCAATATAATATTCAAATATTTATTATTTTCCCACAAGAAAAGGAATAATGAGTATTAAAATTCCAAGGATAGTAATTTTTATGTTATACCAAACCAATTGGGCTTACATCAGAAGAATATCATGCATGACTCTATAATTATCTTATTTTTTATATTTTTTAAATTACGGTTTTTTAAGAATTCATAAAAAATTCAAGTATTTCAGAAAAATCCAAAATACACCCCCAATCATTTTTCAATGCATCAAATCCAAAAATTATTTCCATTTTCCAATAAAAATTTATAAATTAAATTTTTTATTACAATCATAATTTACTTGAAAAATACTGTTTTTATAATTAAAACCGATTTTATAATGTTTTTGAAAATTATGTGAGGTGTTATAAAATTATCATAAAACTATAAGACATAGATTTTTAATTTATGAAAACGTTTTAAGAAAATAAATTTTCATTTAAATATATTAATTAAATATATTTAACTATTTATGACATAAAAATATACAAATACATTTTCTATGGTCAAATTGTCACTTACAAGACGCATAAATTTTATTTAATTATTTATGGGTAAGGTTACTCTTATCCTGACTGATTTACTATTCATAATGGTGATATTACTACTATGAAGTGTAGGTTAACATTCACCAAAAATTATGTTTTTCATATCGGACTCCAAACATCATATTGATCACAATTTTGTATCTCAGTGTTTTGAAATTAAAAACATAGAAGTGGGAAAATTATGTTTAATGGTCACATAGTATTTAGTATAATAATATGACACTATTATTCCTAATGGTATTATACTATAAGGAATAATTATAATAAGAGAATTACACTGTTTAAACATTGGGTTGTTACATTTTTCCACCCATATGAAATTTATCCCTCGAAATATCACATTACACAAACATGTTAGGGTGTTTCTCTTTCATCACCACTTCCAATTCCCAAGTTTCTTCTTCAAATTTTTTTTCATCCATAATAGTTTGACAAGGTGGGTTGTCATGTTGCATAGAACCTTATCTCTCCGGTCTAGAATCTCCACTAGCTGCTCCTCATAGGGGATATTATCTTCTAGATGTACCACCTCTGAGTTCAATACATGTGTGGTATTTGGTTTGTACTTCTTTAAGAGTGATACATGAAACACATCATAACCATGATCCATATTTAGTGGAAGTGCAAGATGATAGGACATGACTCCAATGCAGTCAAGGATCTCAATTTTTCAAATGTACCTTGGTGTTACCTTATCTTTATTCCAAATCCAAATGACTCTCTTCCATGGTGATATTCTAAGGAAGACTTTATCTCCAACTTCAAACTCCAAGTCCCTTAAACAGTAGTAAACATAGCTCGTTTTCTAACACTGAACTGCACTGATGTGTTTCTGGATGACATGAACCTTCTCCGTCATCTCATGCACAAAATCATGTCAATGTAGATTTCTTTATCCAACTTCCTCCCAACAAGTTGTAGTTCTACATTACATTCCATATAAAGCATCACATTGAGAAATATGAATACTCAAGTGGAAGCTATTGTTGTATGAGAACTCAACCAATGGGAGATGATAATCCCATCCACCATTTCATTCTAGAAAGAATTCTATTATAATATCATCATGTATCTGAATAATCATTTCAGATTGGCCATCAATTAGGGGGTGAAAGGCTGTGATGAAATTTAATTCAGTACTCAATGTATGCTGAATAATCCTCAAGAATTTTTATTTGATACTTAGATCATGATTAGAGAATATTGAGAGTGGAAATCCATGAAGTCTCACCACTTCCATCGCAAATATCTTTTCATGTTGTTCAATTCGAGAGGTCTTCCCGAAGAGTGATAAAATGGGAAGCTTGGGTGGGTCAGTCAACCATAACCCATATAGCATTATTTACCTCTGATGTCTTCGGTAGACCCATGACAAAGTCCATAGTGGCCTTTTCCCATTTCCACATGGTAATATTCAATGGACGTATCATCCTTTTGATGTTTGTCACTCTACTTTATCTTTCTGATATAACAGGCACCTTGATATAAATTCTTCAATCTCCTTTTTGATGTTATCCCACCAGAAGTGTTCATGAGGATCATGATACATCTTGGTAGACCAATGATGGATAGATTATTTTTAGTTATAAGCATTGTCTAATAGCCCCTTCATTATCTCGGGTGATGAAGGCACACAATGTTTCATTCCAAACTGAATCACTCCATCATCATTGATAAGGAACTCTTACAACATCCATTTCATTATCGCATTCACCATCATTTGTATCTCAACATCATCCCTTTATTCTTCCATAATATTATCTTTGATGGATTGATGTACAATAATTTGGAAAATATAGGATTTATCCCCTATCATTATGCTTTATAAATCCATTTATTTCATCTTCATGAAGATATGGTCTTTCTCTATCTGTAACATGGATAGAGTTTCATGCTCTTTTCATCTTAGGGCATCATCTACCTTGTTCGCCTTTCTAGGATGATACTAAAAAGAGAAATCACAATCCTTGATTCACTCTAACCATCTCCTTTGTTGCATTTTGATATATTTTTATGGGAATATATAGTTTAGGATATTTTTTTGGTGTATATGTCACACATCTCTCCATAAAGTGTGTGCTACTAGATTTTCATGGAAAAAATCACGGGGACCAACTCTAGATCATGAATCAGGTAGTTCTTCTCATGGATAATCACCTGATATGAGGCATAGGATATCACATTGTCATTTTTCATTAGTAGGAAACCCAATCATTTATTTGAAGCATCACTTAATATCAAAAACCTTCTACACTTTTTAGTATTGTAAGTATTGGTGCAGTGATCAACCTTCTATTTATCTCCTTGAAGCTACTCTGACATTCTTCCATCCAAAAATACATTACCCCTTTCCTTGTTAACTTATTTAAAAGGATTGAAAATAATTAGAAACATGTCACAAAATGTCAGTATTACCCATCTAATACCAGAAAGCTATGTATTTCTTTGACACTAGAGGCCCTGGGCCATTCCTCATTCACCTTTGTTTTTAAGGGTCCACAGATATTCCCTAACATAGGATCACATGTCCCAAGAACATGACTTGCTTCATCCAAAAGTCACACTTTATGAACATTGAGTATAACTTCTCCTTTCTCAATGTCACAAACACAAGTCTAAGATGTTCTTCATTATCCTCCTTAATCATGGAGTAGATGAGAATATCATCATTAAACACTACCAAATATTTTTTGAGGTAATGACTAAATAATCTATTCATAAATTCCATTAATATTTCAGGTGAATTAGTATGTTCGATGGGCATCACCAAACCTCGAAGTGACCAAAACTAGTATGGAAAGAATTATTGTGAATATCTTCCTTCTTCAGATATTGCTAATGGTATCTAGATAAAGATCAACCTATGAGAAGTAATGAGATCCCCTTAACTGATTGAAGAAGTTGTAAATACATGGAATTGGATACCTGTTCTTTATGGTGATCTTGTCGAGTTGCTGGTAATTGATACATATCAGCATTATTCCAACCTTCTTCTTTATAAAGAGAACTGGTGCACCCCAATGTGATGCACTAGGGTGTATGAACCCTTTGTCCAGATGCTCTTGTCGATGCTTCTTTAACACCTTTACTTTGATAAGAGACATATTCTATGGACACATTAATATAGGAGTAGCTATAGGTATGATTTATATTGTGAACTCTACCTTATTATATAGGGGAATTCCTGGTACGTCTATTGGGAATACATCATTGTATTCACTCATGATGGGAATTCCCATAAGGTTTGTATTATCCATTGACTCAACCATTTGTGTGAGGTGTACTTATTCATGGTGAATTAACACCCACACCATTGAATTATTTCTCAATGGACATTCATGATCTTCCTTGAATTTTTAGAGGAGATTTGGATGGTTCAAAATATAAAAAGATATTTCCTTTTCTTGACTGTTGATACATGCTCTATATGACTATATCCAATCAAATTCATTTATAGAGTCAAATTCCACCAAGGGAAGTATTTAGAGATATAATGGAAGAGTATTCCCACATAAACCAATAGGATAAGAGTAATTCACTTTGGTTGTAATGATTGACCCACTTGCTGTTTTTACTGATATCTCAACTTCATGGTTTCAAGGCTTCGATTAAATAGCTCTTGTAGATACCCAAATCCTGACTTACATGGACATTACATTAATTTTGTGGAATACTTAATACATAAAGAAAATATACACACAAGGACCGTAATAGTTTAGGTTCTTTGGAAACTCGGAAAAATAAACTTCTAATCGTGGTGAAAGATCTTCAACATCTCCCATATAGATCTTCCCAATTTGGTTTTCTTACATAAAACATTTCTTTAAATCTCGGGGAAATGAAAACATATAACGGGTGATCTCAAATTCTCGGAAAGGGTAAGCATGTATAAAATAAAACAAATCAAATAAATTTGAACTTAAAGACATGAACATAATGTTTAAACATCAAAATCTTGGTCCATGACAAAAAACAAGGTAGTACATAAGGCATAGATCATACAGAAAGATTAATCATGATAAAATAGCATGGGAATAAAACATGTAATTGTGGAAAAACATTAAACAAATGATATGATTTCCATAGTTCCCAAGGCATTACGGTCAAGACCATCTTAGTGGACAAAGTCCCTTACTGAACCGGGTTTACTTGCCGTTCTAGCCCTGTATTACTGAACCAGATTTACTTGCGGTTCCGGACAAGCCTATATCATGAGATATAAATATTCACCCAATGCATTGTAGGGAGATATAGGTCCCAATCATCTCATATTGAAATCATTCTATCATGTGCCAAAAAACAATCATAAATCATTCATCAAAAAACCAAAGAATAAATTAGATTTCATAAACATCATTCCATCATGACATAATCCATATAAAACAATTAGATATCATTTCATCAGAAGAAAAGTTAAACCATATAAATAATAGAGAAATTATACTTGAAACATACACATATGAAATAATTTCAACATAGATGGAAAATGGTTTTGATAATGCACTTGAAATGATTTCATGGGGAAAATATCCTTTCTTCTTGAAAATAAATTTTCTTTCCAAAAAATTTCATGATATTTTAAAAGAAATATATTTTGTTGAAAATAGTCATGAAATCTTTTTGAGGATGATTCATAAAAATAAGGCTTTATAAAACCCTAAAAATCCTTTCATGCCGTATAAGTTAAAAAAAAAATTTTCTCGTACTTTTGCCGGAAATGTCAAAAAATAAACTCGTAACGTAATCAAAAGAAAGATTCCATACATACCATGTAGTATAAGTAAAAAATGAGTAAAAAGAAATTTAAACATACATGAAAAAATTTCTAGAAAACATGGACATGGATGATAACAATAACCCTAGTAAATACTTACGAATAAACCTTCTCGGATAAAAATGAGATTGAAAAAGGTATCCCTTAACTTATGACCAATATGCTTCGTACATATCCGAACCTCCTGTATAATGATTTAAATAATTTCATTGACTTATTAAATAATCATATTCATTATTATTATATCATATACAGTTCTCTTATTACTTTATATTACCCATTCTTCTGTAAATCCCAAGATAATGAAACGTTTTGGGTAAAATCATCTTATTTATCATACGTGTTTGGACTTGTTGTTCATTGATGTTAGTATTACATATATCATGATTTAATTACTTTCAGAATGTAAATCAAGATTTATATATCATATTTATTCATAATATATCCAGCATATACATGTATTTATTATAGTACAAAACATATGGAGGTAAGAAATAAAATGCACCGTTCATGGAGACGGTAAGCCGTACGTACGAATGAATGCTACTTTCATTTCTATTTATTATTTTAATGGAATAGGTATATTATAATTCCAGTATAATATCATATATAATATAATTAACTCCATCCTTTCTACATCCCACATAAGGCATTAATGAATCACATCACTTTGAGGGGGCGGTAGTCCGCACTTCCTCAAATGAGATTATCGTATTTACCAACTATGGAAACCCTAAAGGCATGATATAATTGGGATGTAAATAATAATAAGGAAATCAGAAACATAATATATATCATATAGGAAAACATTTCCATCATAATGGCAACCATGAGAGGCGGTAGGAGAAAATCGAACAGTCATCATTTCGTGAAGCGTTAGTTTTCCATCCATAGAAACATTACGTTCTTCATCCATTAAATGGATGTGTGTGTAAGTTTAGTTCAAATACTTATCATAAAAACATCCTAGTATATTTATTATAATGGTGTTGTCACAAAATATATGATTAAAAAGAGTTTAGGGGTTGGAGATGTAGAATAAAAGAAAACAACTTAAGAGAAACTATTACCTTAAATTTGGGCAACTTCCTTTGGTTTGAAACAAAAGGACTTCTTGAAGTGCATTATGACTAATTTAAGGCTTCTAGGGGGACTATATGGGTGTAGGGAGATTATTTGGGTAGTTTTCGGACAAGCCAAAAGGCTTGAGAGGTGTGATGAATTTCATAGAAGTGGTCTCCTTTTATAAGGGAGAGGAGGAGCTCTTTAGGAAATTGTGAAAACATTATTTTATTATAACCATATATTAGTTTTAAAGAGGTCAAAAACACATTAATGTAGAAGATAATATGACTCATATTCGAAATAAAATCATCCAATATGAATTGGACAAGTTTTGGATAATATTTTATTCATTATAATCTTATTTATTTAAATCATTTATTAATGGGGTAAATACTGCATCATTATTGTGTCATAAATAATTTAATTTATTTGATATCTAAAAATTATAAAAAATATAACAACATGTATTATATCTTTTTAGTTTTCCATTGAATTTTTATAGTTGAAATGATAATTTATATAGCCCCATATAAAAATTTATTACTAACAGATTTTTGTTAATGTCAATTTTGTCTTTACATTATATTAATTAATATAATGTGTCATTGTCTTTCATAAGTGGCTCCATGGGGTCCCAAAATAGACCCAAGGATGCCCATGGTCGGCCATTACTCATCCAGTCAGATTTGGACAAGTTTTATGGTAATTTGGAATTATTATAATATTTTTTTAACCTTTAATTACCCTATTTACCTTTAACCGCAGTAAATAGAAGAAAAAAGATACTATTCACCAAAAATTACTTTCATCACATTGAACCACATTTTAGTCCTTGATATTAACTGTGTCTCTCATAATTTTGAAATTCAACTCGTAGAAGAAATAAAATTACGTTTTATAAACAATTGCAAAAGCTCCTAGGAGGTGGGTAAAAGACGGTGAAAAGTTCAATACAATTTTAATAAATCTAAAATTATTATAAAATGATTCCAATGAATTTAATTGAACTTATATATGTATTATGTATCTATTTTTACATAAAAAATTTAAATCAAATAAATGATTATTTAAAGAAAAAGTCAGTTTTAACCAAACACTCAGTGTTTTCACTATTCATCAAAAATTGAAGTTTTTCAGAAGAATACCAAAAATTCAGCCTAAGCTATATTTTATATTCCGAATTAAAAAATGATTTATATTTTTCCAAATTCAAAACATAGAAGTGGAATTAATTAATTTTAAATGTAATTCCCATTATCAATACAAATAGCATGTTTTTAAGAAATAGTAACTATCAAAAGATCATCACTTGTTTATGTCCAATTTCAAAGTGAAATTAATTCCAATGACCAAAATTGGATTAAATGGTAAAAATATATTCAAATTAAACTTTAAAAACAATTAAAAAGATAATGTATCCATATAAATTTTTGTGATGAAAAAAGTTGTTTTTAGTTAAAATATAGCATGTTTTTATTGTTCATCAAAATATGAAAGTTATCAGAATAATATGAAAAATTTATCCAAATTAAATTTTTATATACGGATTCTAAGGAATTATTTTATTTTTTCAAATTGAGCTTATAAAAATGTCAAAAACGATATTTAAAGAGGGTGCGGCATCGAAAGGCAGTAAAACTGCATTTTTTGAAAAATACTTATTTCACCCTTCAAAATTTATTTTGTTCTCATACCCCGTTCAAGAAAATATGTATGATGAATAATAATATTATAAAATTCAACATGTAGTAAATACTATTCATAACGGCTAGTCCATAATAATATTATAATAGTATATCATTGTTTAGTGAAACCCGGTATTCCGTACTGCACATGCTATCGTGGAAGGTCGTGATTGCATGTAATGCAAGCCAAGTCAGGGTGGCCTGTAGTGAAAGACTTTTTTGGTGTTGAGTATAAAAAAATAAAACCATATTTCATTTAAACATTAAACAAATTCTACACTTAATGTTGCGTATAATAATTTCTACAAAACGAACTTGAAATTGTGTGTAACACGAGCCAAGAATAGTGTTGCGTATACTGAAAGCTAATACGGTGTTGCGTATAGCGCAAGATAATCTCGGTGTAGAATACAAATAAAGACATCAATGAAATTAAAAAGAGTAATTCTCATAAAATCTCGGTTTGTTACATACTACCCCCCTTAAAATTAATTTCAACCTCGAAATTCATCGGGGTTATAAATGGTTTGTTACTTGAGAATTTCTTTCATAGAAACCCACATCGTAAAAAGGAATGCTAAAACATAATTTAAAAAATTGATGTATGAAACGTAACGGTTAACCAAATTAACTCATCACTAGGTTTCCATATATGAGATCATAGGTGAAAATATGGATATGGAGGATAAATCTAACCATCAAGTTCTGGTGGAGAGTGGTAGAAAAAATGGATTTGAAAAATCCATCAATCACAAAGCCATAAATTTGTGATGATCTAAGGTACCATATAATTCATCAAATATGAGGGAACTAGGACAACATTTTTTGTTATCAAGAACATTTCCCTAATGTTGAATAATTTTTGAATTAAAAGAAATTATAAATTGATTTTGGTAAAATGTCATTATTGTTCATTCCTTGAACAATTTCTACTTCATATAATACAGAAATGAAGTTGAATTTTTTATTTTTGAAGTGTTAGCATATCATTTGATAGCATGATGGGTCATTCCATCTGTTTCAAACAAATGGTTAGCAAAAGTTATCAAATATACATAAGTCCATCTATGGTGAGTTTAATCGTATACGATTCCAAAAATGAACTTATACTTCATCTATCATACCACTTAATAAAATAAAACTAGTTTCTACTAACCAGGGACTTCCTATAGGCTAGTGGTAGGTGATAAAGTCCTGTCACACTTCAATTGTGGGTTCGATTTCCACAGCCTTGTTTGACGCGATGAGTTGTCGCCCGTCCTACGGGTTGTCCTTTTTCTAAAAGTATACTATTGTAACATTCTATCAATAATATCGAAAAAAAATTTCTAGCCTTAAACAATACTAACTTATGTTCAATATAATTCATTTGAATCATTAGTTTTATCCAAAATAATTCTTTCCACACTCATAGTATAAAGAGAATGATTACTAAAAAGGTCATATAACAAGCATGTGAATACCATCATTTATCCCTCATATATCTTGTTGGTCACATTCCAATCATGTCAATACTCTAATCATGTATTCTCTTGAAAAATGAATACCCATTGAACCTTAGTGAAAACATGAATGCTGTCAAACATAAACCCTTTCAACATACGAAAATCCCAAAAATCCTATATACTCAAACCATGATATCACTTAGTCCTTATATTAATCATGAGTTCATGAATACTATCAAACAATTTATTTTCTCCTTATCCCTTTATTATGTGAATATCATCTTCTTTCCAAAATATTTGAATCATATTTCATGGTTACTGGTACCATAAAATTATTGAAAACCACAATAGAACAATATATAGATATTCCAAAATTCCACAATACCATAAATGAGATTCCATGATACTATTTTGAAATCCCATTACATAAACACTTAATCATCACACAACTCATTTTCATACTCAACATCACAAACAGTGATCGCATGAGACTTGCCTTTATCCTTTTCCTTAAGAGGTTGCTCATTTTGATCATCATTAACCCATGGATTAGGGAATCTATTATCATAATGTCCCATTTCCTTGCACATGAATCATTGAATTGTTGGTGGAGAGTTCTCTGTAGTCTTTTCTCTATTCACATCATTAGCAGCATTTTTCCCATTACTTCGACAATCAACTGCTCAATGACCTTCTTTTCCACACTTAAAAAATTTTCTAGTCCCTTTAAGACAATATCCACCATGCTTCTTTCCACACTTTGAGTATAAAGAAACATTCATCTTTTTTTTCACCATTGTTCTGAGATTTCTCCTTGAACTCCATCTTTCGTTTCATGTCAAAACCATGAGATGGATATGTAACACAAACATCCAATTCTACCTTGATATCACAACACACAATTTCTTCATAGCTACTGATGTCTCTTATAGCTAACACCCTTTGAAGAGTTGGTTTTAAGCCACTGATGAATCGATCAACTTTACTTTCAGGTTGGATGATAAATTCAGATGCATACCTTGAAAGCCTTGTAAAATTCACATCGTGTATACTAACAGATTCATCATCCTTTTTCTTAAGATCAAGGAACTCCATTTCCATATTTTTTAAGAATACGAGGGAAGTTCTTAATGAAAAATAAGATCTTGAACTCATCCCATTCCATGGATTCAATTTCACCTTGGGGACTTGTATTCTTAATTAAAGTCCACCATTGATCTGCTTTGCTTTCTAATTGGTAAATTTCTAGAATGAGTTTTTTCAGTTCCAAACATCAAAGAATGGAAAATATCTTTTCAATGGTACTGATCTATTGTTCAGAAACAAGTGGATTAGAAGACCCACTGAAATAAGGGGAACATTGCCTCATGAAGGACTCAATAGAATATTGTTCCCTTTTCTGCTCATTTGGAAGTCCAGAATGATTCATAGCTTGTGTAAGTATAGAAATAAGATTTTTTACTCCATCTCCCATCACTTTTGGTTGTTCATCAGGACAATCCTTGCATTGTCCATTACATTTATCAACACAGTTCCTTCATGTTCCAGCCATCATCTAATACCCAAAAATATTACTGTGAGAGGCAAAAATCATGCTAGGGAAAAAACATAATAAAGTGGGGGTAACTTCAATATCTAACATCTTAGGTATAATTCGAAGATCATTACCATAATTCTAGTACTATAACCTATACTTATACTTAACCTTAGGGACATCCCTAGACATACCTTAGAAATATTTCTAGGGATCTCACTAATGTTTTCGCATCATAGTTTCCAAAGGTTAACTAAACATTTCCTTTGACACCAACTGTAGAGACCCAAATCCTGATGTACATAGACATAACATTAATTTTTCGGAATACTTAATACATAACAAAAACAGACACACAAGGACCGTAATAGTTTAGTGTCTTTGGAAAATCGGAAAAATAATCTTCTAATCATGGTGAATGATCTTCAACATCTCCCATAATGATGTTCCCATTTTTGTTTCCTTACCTAAAAACATTCTTTAAATCCTGCGGAAAAGAAAAAATATAAAGGGTGAGCTTAAATGCTCAATAAGGTTAAGCATGGATAAAATAAAAAAATCATATACATTTGAACATAAAGACATGAACATATTGTTTAAACATCAAAATCTTGGGAAATGACATAAAACATGGAAGTACATAAGGCATACATCATAAAAAAACATTAATCATGATAAAAAAATCATCGGAATAAAACATGTAATTGTGGAAAACCGTTAATCACATGATATGATTTCCATAGTAGCCAAGACATTTCTGGCAAGACCATCTTAGTGGACAAAGTCCCTTACTGAACCGGGTTTACTTGCTGTTCCACCCCTGTATGACTGAAAAGGATTTACATGTCGTTCCATCTATGTCTATATCATGAGATATAAATCTTTACCTAATGTATTGGAGGGAGATATAGGTCCCACCCATCTCATAATGAAATCATTCTTACATGTGCCATAAAACAATCATCAATCATTCATCATAACCCAAAGAATAAATTGGATTTCATAAACATCATTCCATTATAACATAATCCATATAAAACAAATGGATATCATTTAATCATAAGAAAAGTTAATCCATATAAATCATAGAGACATTATACTTGAAACATACACATATGAAATAATGTCATCTTAGATGAAAAATGGTTTTGATAAAGCACTTCAAATGAATTTTTGAGGAAAATATCTATTCTTCTTGAAAATCATTTTTCTTTTCACAAAATTCCATGAAATTTTAAAAGAATGAGATTTTGTTGAAAATATTCATGAAATATTTTGGAGGAAGCTTCATTAAAATAAGGCTTCATAAAACCGTAAAAATCCTTTAATGCCGTATAAGTTAAAAAACATTCTTCTCTTACTTTTACAGTAAAAGTCAACAATGTACCTCGTAACGTAAACAAAAGAAATATTCCTTACATACCATGTAGTAAAAGTTGAAAATTGGTAAAAAGGAAATTAAACATACATCAAAACAATTCTCGAAAACATGGACATGGATGATAACAATAACCCTAGTAAATACATACGAATAAACAATCTCGGATAAAAACAGGATTGGAAAAGATATCCCTTACCTTAGGTCCGATATTCTTCGTACATATTAAAACCTTCTGTATAATGATTTAAATAATTTCATTGACTTAGTACAGAATCATATTCATTGTTATGATATCATATATGGTTCACTTATGACTTTATATTACCCTTTCTTTTGTAAATCCCATGTTAAAACAACATTTTGGGTAAAATCATCTTATTTATCGTACGTATTTGGACTTGTTGTTATTTGATGTTAGTATTACTTATATCATGATTTACCTACTTGAAGAATGTAAATAATGATTTATATATCATATATATTCATTATATATCCAACATATACATGTATTTATAATAGTACATAACATATGGAAGTAAGAAATAAAATACACCGTTCATGGAGACGGTAAGCTGTATGTACGCATGAATGCTACTTTCATTTCTATTTATTATTTTAATGGAATATGTATATTATAATTCTAGTATAATATCATACATAATATCATTAACTCTATCCTTTATACATCCCACATAAGGCATTAACGAATCACATTACTTTAAGGGGGCGGTAGTCTGCACTTCCTTAAATGAGATTATCGTATTTACCAAATATGGAAACCATAAAGTCTTGATATATTTGGGAAGTAAAGAAGAATAAGGAAATCATAAACATAATATATATCATATATGAATGCAGTGACATCATAATGTCCACCATGAGAGGTGGTTGGAGAAAATTGAACAATCATCGTTTCGTGAGACGTTAGTTTGCCATCCACAGAAACATTATGTTCTTCATCCATTAGATGGAGGTGTGTGTAAGTGTAGTTCTAATACTTATCATAACAAAATCATAGTATTTTTAGGATACTGGTGTTGTCACAAATTAAAGGATTAAAAAGATTTTTAGGGGTTGGAGAAGTAGAATAAAACAAAACAACTTAAGAGATACTATTACCATTAATTTGGGTAACTTCCTTTGGTTTGAACAAAAAGTAGTTCTTGAACTGCCTTCTGCATAATGTAAGGCTTCTAAGGTGAGGAGAGGGATGTAGGGAGCTTATTTGGGAAGATTTTGGATGAGAAAAAAGGATAGAGAGGTGTGAGTAATTGCATAGAAGTGGTCTCCTTTTATAAGGGAGAGGAGGGGCTCTTTAGGAAAGTGTGAAAACATTATTTTATTATAAACTTATCATCCGTTTCAAGAGGTCAAAAACACATTATTCCTGAAGATACGATGACTCATATTATAAATAAAATCATTCAATAGGAATTGGACAGGTTTTGGATAATATTTTAATCATTATAATCTTATTTATTGAAATCATTTATTAATGAGGAAAATACTTCATCATTATTGTGTCATAAATAATATAATTTATTTTATGTATAAAAATTATAAAAATAATACCAACATGGAGGAAATGTTTTTATCTTTCAAATGAATATTTATAGTAAAAAGGATAATTTATATAGTCCCTTATAAAAATTAATTACTAATGGATTTTTGTTAATGCCAATTTTGTCTTTACATTAAATTAATTAATCTAATGTGTCATTGTCTTTCATTAGTGGATACATGGGGTCCCAAAATCGACCCAAGGATACCCATGGTCGGCCATTACTCATCCAATAAGGTTTGGAAATGTGTTGAGGTAATTGTGAATTATTATAGTATTCATTTAACCTTGAATTACCATATTTACCATTAACCGCAGTAAATAAAAGAGAAAAGTTACTATTCCCCAAAAATTATTTTCCTCTCATTGGACCACATTTTAGTCATTGATATTAACTGTGTCTCTCGTATTTTATATATTCAACACACAGAAGCGGTAAAATTACTTTTTATGAACAATTGCAAAAGCTCCTAGGATGTAGGTAAAAGACGGTGAAAAGTTCAATGCAAGTTTTATGAATATAAAATTATTATAAAATGATTCCAATGAATTTTATTGAATTTATATAAGTATTATGTATCTATTTTGACCTAAAAATTTTAAATCAAATAAATTATTATTTAAATAAAAAGTCAGTTTTAACCAAAAACTTTGTGCTTTCACTATTCATAAAAAATTGAAGTTTTTCAGAAAAATACCAAAAATTCAACCTAAGCTATATTTGATATTCCGAATTCAAAAATGATGTCTATTTTTTAAAATTAGAGACATAGAAGTGGCATTAATTAATTTTAAAAGTAATTCCCGTTATCAAAACAAATAGCGTGTTTTTAAGAAACAATAACTATCAAAAGATCATCACTTGTTTATTTCCAATTTCAAAGTGAAATTAATTATAACGTCCATCATTGGATTAAATGGTAAAAATATTTTCTAATTACACTTTAAAACCAATTAAAAAGATAATCTATCCATATAAATTATTGCGATGAAAAATGTTGTTTTTATTTAAAATATAGCGTGTTTTTACTATTCATCAAAATATGAAAGTTATCAGAATAATATGAAAAATTTATCAAAATTAAATTCATATATCCTGATTCCATGGAATATTTTTATTTTGTCAAATTTATCTTATAAACATGTCAAAAACTATATTTAATGTGGGTGTGCCATCAAAAGGTGGCAAAACTGCATTTTTTTTAAAAAAATTATTTCACTCAAAAAAATTATTCTTTTCTCATACCATGTTGTAGAAAATATTTAAGATGAATAATAATGTTATAAAATTAAAATTTTAGTTAATAATATTCATAACGGCTAGTCCATAATAATATTATAACAATATATCGTTGTTTGGTGAAACCTGGTATTGCGTACTGCACACGCTATCGAGGAAGGTCGTGATTGAGTGTAATGCAAACCAGGTCAGGGTGGCATGTAGTGTAAGACTCATTTGTTATTGCATATAAAAAACCACAACCATATTTCCTTTATACATTAAAAAAATTCTATACTTAATGTTGGGTAGAATAATTTCTACAAAACGAACGTGAAATTGTGTGTAACATGAGCCAAGAATAGTTTTGCGTATACTGCAAGCTAATACGGTGTTGCATATAGCGCAAGATAATATTGGTGTGGCATACAACACAATACATCAATGAAATTAAAAAGAATAATTCTCATAAAATCTCGTGTTGTTTCAGTTCTAGAAAACATTCAAGATATAATGGAATTAGTTGAACCTGAATAAAATAAGAAATTATCCATTCATGAGTGAATAATAAGTGTACCTTGTACAAATTCATTAACTTTCTCCCCTTATGCAGAAGTAATGGAAGACACCTTCCCTTTTTTCCTTTGTCTTCTATGGATACTGATGCGGATTATCATTGAGAACTCGTTGTTTAGTGACCATGCTTGCATAGTTTCTTTTCTCCATACAACTAAATCATTGAACCATGGGTGGTTCTCGCATTTATTCTAAAAAATTCCTCTTCCTTTTTATGTCATTTAAAAACTACTTAGCATGTTTTCCTTCTTTCCACACTTGATGCACTTCCCTGTCCCATTGAGTCAGTTCCCATGGTCCTACTTCCCACGTTTTTGGCATGTGGGTCGTTGGGATTTCTTCCCACCTTTGTCATTAGATCCACATGCTGGAAAATTATTATTTCATTTTTTACCACCATAGCCATGGGACAGTTATCCAAACTCCATCTCCACTTTAAGAGATAATTGAAAAACATCTTCATAACTCCCAACGTCTCTAATTGCAAGAGCCTTTTGAAGGTGTGGTTTTAATCCTAAAAACAATCTGTTAATTTGGTAACATTGCTGATAAGAAAACCAGTAGAGTACCTTTCCAACCATGTGAAATTAAATTCATAGGTTTTGATAGATTCTATTTGTTTTTTCTTAATCTCTATATATTCTCTCTTCATCATTTCACTATGTGTTTGTGGGAAATACTTGTTATGAAACATTATATTAAAGTCTCCATGTTCCATCTCTTCAACTTCCTCCCTTGGCATGTCATTCTTAATCAAATCCCACAATTGATCATCCTCTCCATCTTTCTAATAAATAGCTAGTGTCACATTCTCTATCTTAGAATAGTGAATAATAAAAATATTCTCCATGGAATTGACCTACTCCTCTGTAAATAGTCGATCAGAAAATCCACTAAATGCCATTGTTTTGTTGCCTTATAAAACACTCGATATCCATTTTCTCCATATTTGCTGAAGGAGGATGTTCTCAATTATTTTGGTTATTTTTCATTACATGAGATAGTTTTGTAAGAATGTACATGAAGTTTTTAACTCCACCTCCCAAGTCATTGGGGATTTCGTTCGAGCAATCATTGCATTTCCCCTCACATGAGTTGTTGGCCTGGATTTTCATGGTTCCCACCATTTTCTAAAATAGAAATGGTTAGAACGAAACATAAGAACACATTTCTAGAATAAACTACTCATTTTTACAATGTATTCTAAAATCATAACATATGGGATCACTATGTAAAGATACTTGTATGCATATTTGTACCTAGTCTCTTGCTAGAAGTTTTCTCTGGGGTTCACTAATCCTATTTCTCAAATTAACTAAACCATGCCTCTGATACCAACTATAGTGAACTGGACTTTTCATACATTACTTTTATATCATTTTTGATGATAAAAACTTAATAGTATTACACATATAGGATTCAAAGGTTTATTTTCTAGGGAAAATATAGATCATACTTATAAATTTTAACATCAAGCATAAACATTTATTTAATTCCTCATTCTCTAGCTTCTTATTGGCACTTGAATTCTCTGTAGTACGTGTAGTCACCTGAGGATATACATAAAAAGGGGTTATCTAAAGTCCCAATAAGAGGAAAAATATGAAAAATAAAACAATGGATAAGAATAACCATAACATAGGCAAAGTATCATGATCATGAGAGAAAGCATTAATAAGAGACTAGAAATGTGTCAATGCCTAGAAATGAAACATCATGTCTTAGTGGTTAACTACCACACATACTTGTGAACAAATATTGCCTCTTTTTTACACATCATTTCACATTAACTCATGATATTAATCACTTAACCCAATGCATTGGAGCGCTGAATAATTCCAGGCACACCCATCAAATTGAAACATTCATGTTGCCCTATATATTTCTGGGGGCACGAATCACATCATAACATTATAATTTATCATTCATGAAATAATGAAAATATATCAAAAATGAACATAACTATCCCATGGAATGGAATGGGTTTAATATCATAAGATAAAATTCATAAACATTAGGTTCCAAATATTTTTTTGGACTAACATACATTATATTATAACCATTGACCTTGAATGAGTATTAAAAGGTGTGTTTTTGAAAGACGATTTCTTTGGAAGAACATTTGTTTTATAAAAACATCACTAAAAAACATTTATATAATAGAAAAGTTAAGATAATGATGAAAAAAATTATTTTTATGGAGTTACCATACAAAAAAATGGAGAGTAATAGGGAGAACCTAAAGAAAGAATGTTAGGTTTCTGATTTTCCTATTACCTTGTATCTGAAAACTTTCGTCACATCAATGCCCTGTATAACCACATTAGATTCCTTTATTGAAAATTCCATAACATTTTTACATGAATATGGTATAATGAGGTTGCATTAAGTTATTTTATAGGCCTTTGGATGAGTTATAGTGTTTAAAAATCATTGTTTGGGAATGTTTATTTTCATGGATTTGATGAGCGGTTCACATGTTTTCATAAATGGAAGTTCATCTAGAACATGGGAAAACATAATGAAATTATATTTAATGTTATTTATGATATTACAGAAGCTTAAATTATCATATAATGAATTATATTATATACCATGTGGATGAATCATTAGATAATAATGAAATGATGACTTTTTGGGTTAATTTGGGTGGTTTCTTGACCCGAATGAACTTGTTTTATTTAATAATGTATTAATATGTACCTAATTTAGTTATAGAAAATGAAATTGGATATAATAAATATAATATAATCTTGTTGAACCATAAAAATTGTTTCATATTCAGATCTAAAAGCTGTAATTGAAATTGGAAACAAGTCATTCTTAAAGGTGATAAATTAACACCTCACACACAATGTTCTCTTTTATAAAATAAAAAGATGTGGATAAGTCGGTTGGATGATATAATATACCATTCATATCATAAAATTATATTATATGCATAATATTTTAGTTTCCATACAATGTGGATGATGATAGGTGTGGAGAGATTAAGAAATGAACATTATATTGAAAGGAATTTAAAGGAAAGAAAGAGAGAGGAATTACCTCTTGAATCCTCCCCTTGAGATCCTCCTTAAAGAAGCTATGATTCGAATTTTTGTGAGACCAGAAGCTATTGGAAATCATGGAGGGGATAGTGTTGATGTTTGGGAATAGTTTAGACAAGGCCTGAAGCATGAGAGGTGTGTGGAAATGAGGGTGTTAAGGGCTGTATTTATATTGGAGGGGAGAGGGGATTTATAAATATAAAATTCATCAAATTATTATTTCCCCACACGACAAGAAACGATGGGATTTCCATGACCAATAATATTAATATTTTCATGTGAACCCAAACTGATTGGTCTTACACCATTAGAACATCATGCATGATTCTATAATTAACTTATTTAGCTTATTTTTTAAATTATCGTATTTCACAATTCTTCAAAAATTCATGTATTTCAAAAAAATCCAAAATCTCACCCCAACCATTTATAAAAATATAGAATCCAAAAATGAAGTCAATTTTTCAATAATAATGTTATAAATTTAATTTTTAATTAAAATTATAATATAATTGAAAAATACAGTTTTTAAAATTAAAACCAATTTTATAAGGGTTAAAAAATTTCGTAATGTATTATAAAATTATCATAAAACTATAATACAAACATTTGTTATATTATAAACATATTTTATGGAAATAAACATTATTTTAAATTAATTAATTAATTTTAATTAATTATTTATAAAATACAAAAATCCCAATACCTTTACTATGTTCAAATTGTCACTTACAAGATACGTAAATTTTATTTAATTATTAATGGGTATGGTTAATATTATCTTGGATGGTTTAGTATTCATAAGGGTCATATTATTATTCATAAGGGTATGTTACTATTCCCCAAAAAATATGTTTTTCCTATCAGACTCCAAACAACATTCTGATCACAATCGTGTATGTGAGATTTTTTGAAATTCAAAATATAGAAGTTGAAATATTTTGTTTAATGATAACATAGTATTTAGAATCAAAATATGTCAATGTGCTTCTTAATGGGATTATTATATAAGGAATAATTATAAGAAAGGAATTCCATTGATAAAAAATTGGGTCATTACACATTCCATCCCACAAAAACACCCATTTAATTTCCTTCTATATATTTTCCATAAACAGATTCACCTCTAAGGGAGATGTTTGAAACTCCCCTAACACATCTTCATGAAATGTGAATAAAAAGATAATACATATTAAAAACATGGTGATGATCCACCATACATAAAAAAATATATCTTGTTTATCTCATGAGGATATCTAGATATGTAAAACATGACATTCAATATCTCCTAAATAATCATCTCTCACACATTAATAAATTGGTGAAGTGACAACCATAGACTAAAGATTAGGTGAACCTCTCTCTTATACCAGGGTTAGTTGATATTAACCCAAAATCATTGAAATATCATCTATTAAGTGAGAACAAGATTCCAGGACATTGAAATTACCTACACCATTTTCCATTAGAAGAGTGTATATTAGGTAAATCTCATAGTTCTATTGAAAATCATACGAACACCTTTATCTGACGTCATGAACTCCTTGAGTGATGATTTAACTGGTACTATGGTGTTTTTTTTGCAGTAAAACACTCACCTTGAAGAATATTCCTCTATATCATTAGGGTGAAGAAAAAAATCTATCTCTAATTAATGGGTCATGTAATTATACCCATGGGTTCTATACAACATCAACCCATAACCAAACAATGAAAACCTATTCATCCAAAAGAATTAGAGTTTTTACCCATATGTATTACAAAAACAATAACTACAAAACTACATCATCTGAGGGTACACTATCATAAAAATATAAATCCACTCCCTAGACATATTTATATGTTATTATTAAGATATAAATATATAAATATTTTCAATATATTTAAAAAAACTATGTATTAATATACGATTACCCAAAATGTGCACCTCTCAAATCCAAAAATAACACTTATCATAAAGATGGTTCTCCTAGAGTATATCCAAGATAATGTTCAAATTTTCTTCAATATCCTTCTCTAATGTATAGTATATGATAATTACAATGATAATAAAAACTACTAATTTCTCCCAATATTTTATAACCACTAGCTTAATATGTTCTATGAAAATTATGGTAATATTAGTTATACCTGTAGGCATCACAAAGAACACATAATGTTTGTAGATATATTGAACTGCCATATTTTAGACATCACACTATTAACCATTAAATAATGCTATCTAGACCTATGATTGATCATTGAAAACAAAATATAACATATCTTCATGCCAAAAAGGCCATCAATACCTTGTATGAGGTACTTTTACAAGATTTTTTCCTGATTCTATTGATGATAATCAAAAAAATGTTTCACTCTCCTATATTCGCATTTTAAAAACATCAGAGATTCCCAAGGGGACCCACTAGGTCTAAAATAAAACATTTTATAGAAGCTACCACACAATGGTTCATACTTTTAAAAAATACAATTCATCTATTTCTTATAGAATATATGACCAATGTTCGCACCATGAGATATTATCTCGCAAAAAAAGAAAAAATAATTCCACAAATGAGAAATTATTTAAACCATTATCGAGTTTCATTACCGAAATGGATTGATCAACCAAAAAATCATCTTTTACAACATCGTTTCCATACATTAATAAGGGAGGTGTAATCATTGAAACATACATTATAGAAGTATTTAATGGATAACATTAATATAAAAACTCAACTAGAATCCCCCAGTCAGAGAAAAATATTGGGTTTATTAAAAATTTATTGACCTATGAATATTTATAGATAATGTTGAGAAGTCACAAGTTATATCACAAATAACTATGACTCATCCATATAATAAAATTCCAGTTACTTAATCTATCCATTTATTGGTTTACTAATTCCTTTAAAAAGTGTTCAAACTGAGAGCATTGAACTACCAAAATTTCCTCAATCCTTCAAATCAAGGAACCTATCCACCACACCTCAACCTAGTATATATTTGGATGCACTGACTCTCCCGCACAACATTAAACTTCATTAAAATTTAATTCATCTTGGTGGTGAATGTATCCCTCTTCCTCACATGCAGAAATCCACATCTCAAAACACAAGTACATGGTTGAAAAAAAACAACTAAATAATACTGAAGGAAATTAACAAAATAAAAGGCCATAATTGATAAATAATGTTCCTTGTACCATGTCTATAACACCTATATTTGATGTCCTTATTGTCTATCCTCCCACTATAACATGATATGTTAGATAATATTATTTCATTTTACCTCACTCATCTAAGGAATAGAATCATCTGGGCCTTTGATGTCCATGTCCTCTTCATGATCTCTAATATGAAGAATATTCATGTTAATAGATTCGTCCATGTGTCCATTGCACTATTGTTCTTTGTGTTTGAGTCTGAGCATGAGTATGCCTCCTATAACACAACCCTAATGATTGACACATGTTAGATTCTAACAATGAAGAATCTCTAAAATTGCTAATACCTACTCAATATTTTCAATGCTTCATTCCTAAGAAGCACTACATAGAGCATTCCAACCATAGAATCTCTTATACTAGAACATGAGGTCTTGTAGGGGATAAATTTTGATGCAGAACAAGAGCATAATAGCATACCCAGAGTGTGTTCAATAATAATACACATAATTTTCCAAACCCCACAATCTTCTTAAAATGATTAAATTGGAAAGTAGTGTGTGTAACCACCAATTTAGTTGTCATTAAAAAATAATGGAAAAATCCTTTTAAAAACTACGATAATTCATCAGTTTCTTATGTGTATATATCAACCTAGAATATATGTAGCTCATAATCCCTGATATCATAAATGATTCCCATTCTATGTGAAGCATAATCCTAGAAAGCTATAAACAATTTCTACTACTAGTTGCGTAAAATTACAAAATAACACACTTGTAATGGGCTCTATCCATGATTAATAAAAATAAATGGTGGGTAAAACCTATAAAGATATATAAAATCAACAATTTTTTCATGAACTGAAGTCATTATAAGGTTATCGAAATCACACGGAACTTATACTAGGGTTTCCACACTAAAATAATAAACATCGTGACACTGTATTTGTATCCTTGATGGTTATTTTTATATAGATATCATAAAATTTAATTATTTGTACTAGATAGAAGGTAAAATTATGTAATTTCACACAAGAATCAAATGAAAATGAAAATAAAAAATCATATATGAGTATTGTACCATTAGATTCTTGTAAATGATTCATTAACATGATGAGTTTATAATAATGTACTCTTTGTCCTAGAGTATCAATATGTTGGATACTAACCCAACATAATGGTCCCTAGTCTGAGAGACAAAAATCATACACTTTGACATTATCATCAAATGTTCCTAAATCAAACCTCATGGATTGTCAATCAAAAACAATATGAATCGAGGATAAACCACCTAGAATATAACTCTATCCAAAATCAACCAATGAAGAACCCTCCAGTTATAGTAGTATGATGAGGATAACACCCCAAGACCACCTCAAATAGGATTGAGTTTAGGGATTAGTGTAGATAAGGCTTATTAATGAAATTAAAGTCCTTATCCAATAGTAACTACACAAATACACACAATAATCTTGATGAAACAATATAGAGACAATTAAATAACCAAAACACCTATTCTATAAATAATGCATTCAATAACCATTAAGAAATGAATAAATACATATATGAAGGAGTTTAAAATGATAGAATGGTAATAAATATATTCCCGACTAGAAATGAGGTCCCAACAGGAAAAAATGAGAAAGGGAAACTAAACACATTCCACTCCATAACTTTATGAAAAACCATCAAACATGGAGAGTACCAATAATCTATATACTCTACTAATTCCAAGGAAACATATTTCATTTTTATCTACCTATCATCTTTTGAAGACACAAAAAATTCTATAAAAGCGTATGAAATGTAATGTGTATATATACCATGTATGATTCCCTAAAAACCATAAAGCTGAATGAATAGAAATAATAATAGTTATCTCAAACTTGAAAGAAATATTTTTAATTAAAAAATCACATACGCTCAAAATAACCCCATGATAAGGGAGAAATGGTAAATCTATATTCATATCTATCATTGAATGATGAGAATATCATCATATCAAAAGATCCCATCATTGATGCCAAACACCCCACACAACCTCTAAAGTCATGGAGAGGAGGAGCCACTCCTCAATAATTAATATCATAAATGATGTAAAACTATCAAAAGCCAAAAATATATGTAAACCTTCTAGAATGATTTTGTAGGTCTCACACCTCTCCAATGTGCACCCCAAATGAGGGTTCACAACAAAAATAGAGTACCTTCTGTAAACACCTGTATTGTATTCCATAATGAAAATTATTATTTCATTATTATTAATTTTTTATAAATTTTTTATGTTTAAAGGGACTTTTTGATGTTTTTATTACATAGGGGCTATTTTTTAAAGGTTTCATTGAAAATTAGGGTGAATGCACCATAGAATGTATGAGTACACCATATAGGATGAGGCTGAACCATAAAAGGAATAGATATTTTTTATAATGATTCAATGTTGTCATTACACCGTAACAGTATGTAATTCACAATAATGACTATTTAGGTTATGTTGTAGCCTTTACCCTAGAAGGACATTTGCTGAGACTATGAATTGGTGATGATAACCATGCTATAGTGTTATTTTCCATAGTAGTTATACTAATTATTCCATCCTGGTTGTATTTGGATTTTAATTCATTTAATACATTGAATTTGGGGTGTATTAAACCTAAATAAGGGATATAGTTTAGACCCTTAAGAGTTAAAATTAAGAATATTTAATAGCGATGTTCATGTGGATTGAACATCTAGTGGACCCCATGTAAATACCCATATTACCCCTCACCCGACATGTATTACAATAAATCAAAAAGGATGTGAACATGAATTCATGTTTTAGTGAACCCCAAAACCGCATGGAGAGCACCCCATCACTCTCCACACACCACAATATGTGATCTTTTCCATTATTGTTATTTTCATGATGGGGCCACACTACAGTGGGAAACCCTCCTCTATTAAGGTCCCCTTACACCACACCCCTTTTCTAAAACTGTAGTCCTTGAACCATGGTGGCCATCTCTATTGTGCACTAGTATTTCATAGTGGATCTCCCAATTCCATGGTGACTGTTTTCTATCCAACATCCTCATTGTAACCCTATCCTTACTCTATGAAGAATTTTTTGTGCCCCACTTACAAATATCGACATTGGGTAATCATTGTATCTAACCGTTAAGTCATATATCCCTTACATAATCTAGAACCAATTACATGTTTGATATATTTTATGAGTCTTTGGTGGGATATTATTTTTCAATTGGTGAATTTTTATAGGGTTATGACACCTTCATTGAAAAATGAATTTGACATGAAAACCATGCGATAGGAATTTACTTACCATTTAAGATCTTTTTAAGCATTTTACAATGTTATAACATGATGTGATCACACGTGTTGTTGAATTCATATGTTTTGCGTTCAAATTATAATTATTGATTTCCAAAACATCACTTACTACTCTCGCATAGTATAGTGATAGTTCAGAATTGATGCCATGGGGATAAGGTGAGATTTTGTAGGTCAATGGTTGGAGATCCTCTGTTTTGGAGTTCTTTTGATGTTACATAATTTTTAGAGTTTCTAAATATATAGTCGTTGGTTGATACTTTAATAATGAGGGAAGGGTTCGAGATAAATTTCAGGTACCAATAAAAGGATGATTTTGATAATAATCTTGGTAATATCCAAAATTTTAGGCTGTGATGCAAGGGGAAGTCACTAGTGGAATTTCGTCAAGTCACCCAATTCTATAAAGGAAGTCATTGTTCCTTTATCTAAAGTTAGTGATAACCTAGAAACATTAATCTTAGCTACTATTGTAGAAAGTATCTTGGGATAGTGGTCATAACATAATCTACTCCAATAAGTATAGGGTCTTCTTCATAAATATCCCATGGTAATGGATATTTAATTGAATTGGATTGAAATTTATCATTTATTCTAATTATTAATCCTTTAGCGTTACCAAAATTAGATTTAAATATTTATTATTTATTCTAATAAATCTAATCTCGATCTATACCCCTATGTGGTTAAGACACTCAAGGTAGGTGGGGATGAAAATAAATAAAGGAAAACAATTCTTTTCATGATTAGAATAATGAAATTATGGTTGTTTAAAATAATTAAATTATTCATATTGAAAATATGGACAATCACATAATCTAGGATTGAAGAAATGTAAACCACAATTTTAACGACATGCTTAATTTTAAAGGAAGCCTAAATGTATTCAACATGATTTTTATGGTGAATGATAGGAAGAATGCAAAAGAAAATCGAGGCTTATGATGAATAAAAATCCCTGAAACTTTTATTGAATAATAATATAAAACAATGGTGGTGAAATTAATGTTTTAGAGGGAAAGAATTATGGAACATGAAAGGGAACAAAAGCACAAAATATCTATAATTTTGTATTCTTTTAAAACTGATGTAGTACAACTATATAAATAGGATAAATGGGTCACTTAGTGTAATATATTACATGTAATGTAATGATGATCCATGTAGTTCTACATGATTTTTTAATATGATAGGTATCTCATGTGTATTTTATTGGAGTTTTGAGTAATTATTATGTACACATCATTTGTCGATGACTTAGGATGTGTACATGCCTTCTAGTTGTTCCTCTATTTAGGATTTATCAATTAATAGTTTTGAATGTGTCCACGTCAAGTATTAGTCAATGAGGATGTGTACTTTCTTATTTCCCTTATCTCTTCATGACATGCTTCATGACTTGGCTCATAACATTCTAGATACTGAGAAATCTTATTACATGATGTATATGATTGGTTCATGACGTGTAATAGGTAAATTATGAACTTTTTATGTATTTTATCTTTTGAAACCCAAGCACGCTTCATTCCTACAAAATTAATCACACACCTAGTGAATTATCGAATAAAAAACATTATAACCCTTATGTAAATGAAAAAAATTTATATATGAATTCAGCTTATAAAATTCCCCCACACATGAATAATTGAAAGTACTCATGTTAAAATGACTCAATAGTGATTTAAACAGATAAGGCATTTTTTTTAAATCAGAAACATTCATTATGTCTTGGAATATAAAACTTAGTTTAAGAGGAAGGGTTAGTTTCTAGAATCATCCCAACATAGAAAATTGGCCATTCCTCATATTTTACTTATTGTAAAAAAATTATAATCTATTAATTACAATATTTTGACTATTCCTTGAATTCTATACCCATTTGTAATTCACCTCACAATGAATTCTCTCTCATAAGTTAGGGTAAAATGAAATTGGAGTTATGATCATACCCTTTGTAGATTCACCTAAACAAAATATTTCATTGGTTATATTATGTTCACATTGTAAAAACAAGTACAAAACTAATCATGAAGGATTTATAAATGGGTTTCGAATGACTCTAAGGCTGTGGGTAGGTGGGTGTAAAATAATAATAAATCTAAAATATGAGTGTAATTTTCAAATAAAAATAATTTAATGTTATGATAAATGTAATGAAATTCATCCTCCCTACTAATCATGTCCTCACTCCCTTTCTCTGATTCAGTCCATATATATGACAAGTATTTACACAATGAGTATTCTATTCCATTATTTTTTTATTTCTATTTTTTTTAATTCATGTATAGGCCATATATCACTTCTATCCCCTAACCACATATGATCGTTCAATCGATTCATCAGTTTTGAAATAATGATTTTTGATCTTCCTAGTAAACAACAGAAGTAAATTTTTATTTTCATTTATATTTTTCAAAGGTACAGAATAAAACTAAAATTCTACAATGTAGATTTATATTGAAACAAAAATATTCCAATGAGTACACCATACATATCTGTAAAAGGAATCAAATGTGATGTCTAAATGCATCCCCCTATCTTATTCAAAATGAAATTCATTCATACTATAAGGATTATGGGGGATGGGAAAATTTTATTGGAATATAATCATCCTATAAGGTTTTTCTATGAAAATATATGTTAAACAAAAGAAACGTACAAGGCGGGTCTCTGTAAATGGGGATAAATAAGACTACCTCAATCTTTTTAAATTTGTACACATTCATCCATTTCCGCAATAATATTTAAATGAAAGCTTTGATAGGCTTACATATCATAGGTATCACTCAAGAAATATTCTTAGAAAATAATATGATATTATACCATAAGAGTCCTCTCAAGTAATGAATACAAAAAAGAAACTATAAATCAGAAAGGGTATAAAACTATGTAGTAATTCAATTAACCATTTTTTTAAAATTTTTGAATTTGAATCAAATTTCTAATCTTATAACTCTTTATAAAGTTATAAATAAATATAAAACACGAATTATTAAAAATTCCTAACATAAATTTCTCTTTTATATATATGGGAATACTAATTTTCATGATTAAACAATTTATATAATTTTTAAAAAAAGATTTAAACTAGAATAGTGATAATGGGAAACAAATTCAGTGTATCACCCATGAAAATCAAGAGAAAATATTCCACACATATAAGTAGATAGTTTTTTCACTTTTTATAAAATTATTGTTGGAGTTTCATAACATGTAATTCTTAGAAAAATTTTAATGGCATTTAATAATTTAAATTTAATGGAATCATGAGATCCTTGGATAGTGTCATAACATAAGTGAATTTAGGCTATTTTAATACATATTTTTGGACACCAACAATGTGTGTTAGAAAAATATCGCAACACTAGAGAAAACAATAGCCACATGTGTTAGGAATTTGAAAAGTTTCATAAAGGTGAGGTGCACGGTTGGTTGAACAGGAATAACCTCATTTATAAAAGTTAATATATATATTCAATACAACTCAATAATGTACTCAAATTGAAAATTAAAATTAATCTAGAATGAAAAATCAATCATCCCAATTTATAAAATATGGGTTGCCTCCAATAAATCTCTTATAGGACATCATTAGCTAAACATATATACCTTTATATCAAGAATTGGTGCCCATTGGTTTAAGTGACCCTCTTTTTATTTTAGCTACTAGTGGCATTGTGTTATTGTTTGTATGGTGTTTTTATTGGGTTTACAACTTCAAGGGAAACAACATGAGATTGTGTTAGATAAGGTTAGAATGGAACTGTTTATCATGGTGGTTGTTTCCGTGAATGGATTTTTATGGAATGTTCCTGATGATTTTTTGTGATTTTAGAAATTCAATAGAGTAACATTTGTTCCAGAACAGATGGTTGAACTGGGCCATATATATTTTCATATGACTCAGAAGAGATTTTAATTTCTATGTAAAAATTGAATGAATTGGTATGTAAGACAAGATAAGTTAAAACAAATCAGCACTCACATATATAAATGGCTAGTACAAAAATGAGGGTAAAATAAACTGAAAAACCCTATAAGAAAAAGTATAGAACTGAAAAATTAGTAGACATGTCACATCATGAATTAGGGACAATGATCTCCTCCATAATCAAGATGAACTCATATGGTGAAGGTAAATGTCGGTTTGGATAAATGACTTCGGTAGAAGAATATGATGGATTCACGATAATGGGAACATGGGCTGGAGTTGGTGGTAGAGAGGTCATGAATGACAAAGATGTTGTGTTTTTAGAAGCTGGATCAATGAAAGGAATCTTTATGGTTGTATCAGTGGACAAACCCATTTCTATCTGGGTCAATGTAGCTAAAAACTCCAATCTATCAGCAATATTGGTTTTCCAGTTAAATGATCACGATTTTCTATATGGGGTGTCGTAGAAGATGAGGGATTAACTGCAACTAGTGGGGCTGGGGTGGTTAACACTAAAAGCTTGATAAAAGAGAGATAGAGGTGAGTGGAAATAATGTGCAGGTTCCCTAGGATGCATTGTTGGGTGGAACAGATCATTGTAAGGGTGGGAAGGGTTGGTGTAGGAATGGTAGATGAGGTGGCGGTAGAGGTATGAGGAAGACTGAGTATTATATGTGGAGAGGTGGTGTGAAGTGAAACTAGAGGGTCTTCCATTACAGGTAGATCTGATGGGGAATATGCAGCTTCTACCTGTACACCTATTTCCCAAATGTAGAGATCATTCTATTTTATTAGTAACTAACTCATGTGCAGCATTACAAAGTGAATGAGATCAATTGGTCCTAAGTAAGTGAGGGGAAACATTGTATCAAATACGCCAAGGTGCCTAACTAGAAGATAAATGAAAGATCCACCCATCAAATTACCACGATTCCACTCGGAATGGGATTTTTTATAATGTAAAAACATGGAAGCCATGTTGGTAGGTGAACCACCCATGGATACTATGTGAATGAGTACATCCATCTTCCTAACAATCTCATTAGACATAAATTTTTAAAAACATCCACGTGTCATATATTGTTTCAAAATCTATAATTTGGGCCCCCGTATAGGGATAGATTTCATGATATGTGGATAATGATGAAACTAAGGATCATGGGAAATTGGCTCATAGAGATTTTGATAGTCGGCCTAGGTTAGATTTAGCTATAGATTGATATAGATATCTCATGTAGAAATATCATCTCTAAAAATGTTTAGCCTAATGCCAAACTCTGCGAATGACAACACCAAGGGCCGGACACTAAGGAAAAATTTGAGGCCATCCATGGTTATCTCAAAATTGTAAAGGAATTGAAGAAATTACTCCATATATGACATCTCACAAACGTTGAGAATTTCGTCGATAGTAAGCATCTCCAAGAGTTCATGGAATACATTGCTGATGTTCAACTTGGCGAGGATGGGCATGTCCAATGTCATGTTCATAACATTGTCATATATTGTAATCTCATGATATTTAATGAGTTTTTAGGCTTTTTAAATCAAAGGATAGGGTGAAGGTGGAGATTTTCATCACTAGAGAACTCCTCTGAGATGGATGAGAATTCGGCCTGGGTAGAAGGTATAACACATGTTGCAGTAGGTTGGGTAGATAGTTTGGATGGGGATGAAGAAGTGGTGCTATGCAATGTAGAAGTGGAGGCATGTTGGCCATTGGGTGGTCTACTCACATAATAGGGAGAGGAATATGAGGTGGAGGGTTGGGAATACTTGGATCTTATCAGTTAAGAAGAGAGGTAGGGTGATGGGTAGTGGGTGATCATGTCAACATCGAGAAGAGAGGGTATGATAATTAAAGGGATTGTGCAAAAATGAGTGAGAATTTGAAGAGGGGTGTTATTTAGGGTTGAAGGTGTTTGTAATAGAGGTATAATGGGAAGGGATGAAGATGTGTGTGTGAGGTAGGGGAGGGAGATGAGGTTTCAAGTGAGTGTTTCATGTCATGAACCCATAGTTCCCAACATGTAGTGCTGGAAAAATTTACTGGACACATTACATGATTTGTAATTGGGTTAAACATCATGTAATAATGAATGAAAAATGATTTTCGACAAAGAGGATACATGTTGTGTAATTGGATTTTGTGCTGTGAAATTGATAGTATCATGTCAGTCATTTTTGAATCCTTGCATTCAAATCTTGGAATGTCTGAAACTGTATTAAGGATATCCAAATTGATCCTCTAATAAGATGTCCTTTCCTAGGATACCTCCCAGTTAACACTCCATTTTATGTTAAGACATCAACACAATTTGGGCTCAATTGAATTTGTGGATGATGATACAACCATCAAGAAAATGGTTCTTGAATTATTTTCCATATATGACCATTCACATTTAAAGGAGGTTGAAATTATCTTAGGTTTTAGATAATACCATATGAAAAGACATGAAGGAATTTAAAATAGAACTGACCATCGAGATTTCAGCTTACCATGGAAGAATTTAAATCATGTGTTGAATAGTAAAACCATATCCCTTGGTATAAAGACACACCTAGGAATGTGTTGAACATTCCATTTTTGTTTTTTATTATATATTCTATCATTGTCATAGGCATCCCTTATGATGTCTTCTAATTCAGTTAAATATAGAATCCCAGCTAATCTTGACTTTTTTGAATCATGATTCAGTTTCATAGTCACCCAAAACGAATGATGATTCATCACATCTAGAAGATTACATTGTCTTCCATAAAATTATTTTAATGGTGTTTTTTCAATGGGTCACTTGTAAGAGGTTTGGTAGGACCATAACGCATCATCCAATCTGAGAATCCAATCGCATGGATTTGTATTCATTGACTTTTAAAAAATATGGGTTATCTCTCTATTTGGTAGTTCTACTTTCTCAATTTTTATTATTTGGTAGGGAGTTATAGAATTGTAAGTTATTCCATACCTCCCTAGAAATACTGTCACAACATGGTTTGTGATGTGTGTTCCTTGATTCTAAATGATTAATCATGGGAATCCAAATAAAATATACAATCTTATTTATAAGGTTCCTAACCAAATTATCTATTCTAGGTGAGGTTGCTTTAGGTTCAAACAATTTTGAGGCATAATCAATGCCAACCAGAATTTCATATTTTTTATATAAAGTTGAAATGGTTACATGAAGTAAATTACCCAAACGTTGAAGAATTTGAATTTGGTAATTGGATTTTTAGGCATCTCATTCATTTTTGAAATGTTTTGGGCCCACTAGATTCTATCTATTTTTTGCAGAATTACGCAACATCTTGATGTAGCATGGTCCAGAAAATTCAACATTGCATAATTTTGTCCACTGTAGAGTTAGGTTTAGGATTTCTACATGGTGGTCATGTGTGACAAATCTTAATTACATTTAGTTTTCCACTTCTAGGATAAAACATCAGAGAAATCCATTAGGACGATTCATGAAGAAATAGTTGCTCATCTAAATAGTAAATCTTAACATCAACCAAAAATTTTTTCCGCCATTGGTATGAAATTTCATGATGTCAAAAAATGTCGAAATAAAATTCTTAATAGCATAGAACCACGGTTGGACCTTGATTCTTAAAAGGGTTTCATCTAGAAAGTATACATCAATGGAATCCCATTCTTCTTCCATAATGAATGATATGGGAAGTCATGATAGATGGTCAAAAAATATCATTTTCTATGCCTTTTGTGTCCTTGATTGAAATCTCAAAATCTTATAGCAATTGGATCCATTGTATCAACCTTTGTTTGGCATCATTCTTATTTATCATGTATCTGATGGCAGTATGATATAGATGTTCAATCACTTTGGATAATAGCATATATGAACGGAATTTTTCAAATGAATATAAAAAGAATAAGAGTACATTTTTTGAAGTCATGTAATTGAATTGAGATACATTAGGTTTGTGGAATTCTTAAAAGATGAGACCAAATACATCAAAAATTCCCTATCCTAATACATCACCAACAAAAAGTATCTTTCATCACATATTAGCTCAAATTCCATATCCCAATTGTGTGAAATGATGTCTTGAGTTGCTACCAAGATTTTCATCAAGGTATTTATAAATATTCAACAATGATAAGTGAATTAGAAAAACATATTTGTGACAATAATTGTGTTAATGGACTGTTAACATTGAAAAGTCCTTTAAAAATAATTTTCAAAACCCAGAATGGCCTAGAAAGCTTCTGATATCCATTATTGATGGGGGGTATAGATAATGCCTGCAATCTTTTATTTTGGATGGATCATCTTTGATACCATCTATTGAGATTTTATGGCCTAAGATGATTACTTTATGGAAAATTTAATGATATTTATCCCAATTCATGACCATGAATTTTTGTTCACATCCTTGGATGTCTATTTCCAGATTGATAAAACAAATCTCAAATGACCTTCCATAGACTAAGAATTCAAACATTATGATTTATAGGAATTCAACTATCATGTCATTGAAAATATTCAACATGTTTCAATGAAACATTGTTATAGAATTACACAACCTGAATGACATTTTCCCATAAGAAAATGTAAAAAATCACAGGTGAATGTTGTATTTGGGTAATCAATAGTGTCTAATGCAATTTGGTTCTATCCGGAATATCCATCTAAAAAATAATAGAATTCATGACTTTAAAGCCTTTATTTCATCTGATTAATTAAGGATAAAGGAAAATGAACCATCATTATTGTTGCATTCAGGAATATGTAATTAATGATAACTCTCCATCCATTGATGGTTTATGTTGAAATTAATTATTTTTCATCAGTTCTCTATAATGCAATTCATCCTTTATCAGGAACAACTTCTAGAGGGATTACCCATTGATTATTTCATATAGATATTATTATTCCTTCTTACATGAGTTTTAACACTTATTTTTTGTTGACTTCCTTCATCGGTGGTGTGAGCTTCCTTTCAGGTTGACGTTTTGGATTTGCATGTCCATTGAGTAGAATATTTTGAGTGAATTTAGTTGGTTTGTTTTGATTGATGTATACCACTCACCAAGAAATTGGTTTCTTATGTATATGCATATGTTCATCCAATATTTCTTCTTTTTCTTGACATAGTTTAGAATTTATGGAAACTATCAAAGAGGTTGGCACTAATATGTATGAGTAAATATGATTATTGGGTTGTGATTTTAGTTCTATCTTGGGTTGTTAAATGCTGGAGGGAATGGAAGGATGAAATGTGTCCCTTCTTAGAGGTTCAATGAAGCATACATCATCAAAATTATACTCTTATTCATACATAGTGAGTGAATATTCACATTATTCTTCAATGGAAATGTACTCAAGAACTTTTTGGGTGATAGAGATGGAGTTGCAATCAACAATATTATCTAATTATTTGGATGATTTGAATAAATTGTCAACCACTTCTTCTTATCAAACTCAGAAGATCAGACATCCTTGATTCACATTGTTGAAATCCATTCCAATGGATAAGAATGGTCTTCCATGTATAATAGGTATGTTTACATCTTATTATATAGGAAGTATCCTAGAGAGATAAAATTTATGACATTGAATAAAACAACATTGATAATGTCGATAGAGTACATCACTAATCAGTTGGAGATTTTTAGTGCTACTATAGTTGTTTTTAGTTCATGGTGTCGTAAATTATAGAAAGCACTCATTAGAATTAATTTGATTTTATATCTAATATATCACTTAAATATTCTTAACATACATTATCCAATTGAATAGGTGATTGAAAAACATCTGGTTTCTCTCATTTTTTGTGGGAATTTCAACTGCACAATAGTATATCCTTATTCATTTAATGAAACAACCCCAATATATTCTATATTAAATTTGTTTGATAGTAAATCCTTGAGAAATGTTTCATTGATAGCAATTTGGGAAATATCATTTATAAATGGTATGTTGATGTGAAATTGCTGGAAAATATCCTATAATTTCTTGTATTGTGCCTCATGTATTCATTTATTTATCTTTATGGTATGAGAGGAGGTTGATTATATAGACAGGAGAAACATAATGTATTTACTTTTCATGCTCATGGGATTGATTATTCTTAGCTGGTAACTCTTCCTGGGGGTTGCTGGTGTTGTCTTATCAATTTCTCTATCTTCTTCTAGTTTTTTATTAGGATCATAATATTTCCATTCATATCTTCATCTAGGTTGTTAAAATTACAATATCTTCCCTCTTCTCAACAATACCACTCTAGCTTCTTCACTTGGGTATATCTCTATGTTTCTAGGTAGCGTACCTCGAAATCATTCTGTTAAGGTCTTTGAGATTTGATCCATTTGTACTTCAAGTATACACAAGGTAATTCATTGGTCATGCATATCTATTTTTTGAGAAGTCATTCATTGGTCTGACTTTTGAAAAAAGGTATCCAAGGGGTTCTCTAGGTTTCTTTGAGGAGTACGCGGTTGCTGCTGAGGTCTAGAATGAGAGGGTTGGAATTTATACATAAATCATTATGGGAAGGGTTTGTGTTGAAAATATTTCTGGGTTATGAGTATTAGGTTTTTTGCTGGATACCATATAACTCTTGGATTTGAAAATTGACCTTGACCACTTCACCATTGAATATATCCTTGGTTGTTCTGATGTTATTGTTGACCAGGCCTCTGCTGATTGAATTGTTTTTGTTGTTTAAAATGAGGTTTATGATAATGTAATTTATGTAATTATAATCCTGAGCCTATTATTTCTCAACTCCTATATTACTAACATGATAGAGTTATAGGGTACCGTATATCTTACAGGATTGTATATCCATTATGGTGGTAGGATGGGGTTGTGGAGTAGAAATTTAGAATGATTCCATCTTTTAGTGTGATATTCGATATGCACGGATAATTTGGTGTTCTCATCCACCATGTGGATGCCATTTTGAGGGGTCCACATTCCCTTTTCCACCAGCTGGCATTTTTTGAAACTTCATCAAGAATAGCTCTTTCAGATTCCAGGGTCTTGAAAAATAATCCTCCATATATAGCAACATCGATGAACGTTTGTGCATCTATTTGGATCCCTTGGTTGAATGACATCAAATAAATAAACATGTCTAAACCATGGTTGGGTCACTTTCTCAACAACTCCACGAATCAATCACACGCTTCCCATATTGATTCCCCATCAATCTAAGAAGAGATCTGAAAGTTGTTCTAAAGATTCCATGTCATGAGCAATGGAAAATATTTATCAATGAACATCTTGTCAAGTTCATCCCAAGTCATGATTGACATAGGAGTTTTATTTTTTATCTAGTACATAGCTTGTTATGTTAGGGAGAATGGGAATATGTGAAGATATTTTTTGTTAGTAGAAATTCCAACTTTAAGAATGGTATCAAAAGATTCCAAGATGTTGGTGATATGATCATGATGATATTTTTCTCTAAAGTCCACTAGAAATCCCCATATTTTGTATCATGTGAACGAGTCTCAAAATGATCTCAATGGTACGAGAATTATTTGGAGGATTGAACATGCTTGGCGTCGTACCATAAATTAATGGAAATCCATAGTCCATGATGGTCCTATCATTATGCTACATGTTCTGTCCTAGAATAATTTGACGAGGGTTTGGGGGGTTGGGTCCCATTGAGGTTTTGGTGTCATCCATCAAAAACCAATGTCATACGGAATGATAGATTTTGATATCAAGATCAAAGTTGCATGGATCACTTTTCTCAAGGTTCCTTAATCACATCAATGAGCATTGGAATATGCATGCAACCACCACAATGTGGTGTGAATGGAAATTATTAATGAATAAAGGAAAAGGGGTTAGGTAAGGAAATCCAATGTATTTTTCTAGAGTACTTGGAATGAAAATTGTTGCATACCTAGTAATAGTGCCAAAATTTTATGTTCACACATGCATCATTGAATTCATATAGCCTATGATCAGATAAGAATTATTGATTTCCCAAAAATCACATACTATGAAGGAATATAATAGAGATATTCTAGGGTCGATCCCATGAATAGAAGACTATGTTTTGTAGGTCAATGGATTGAGAACCTTTTGGTAGGATTCCTCGCAAGGTTGCATTAGTTTTGGAGTTACTAAATCTATGGTTGAAGTTAGTTTCTTCAAGAATAAGAGAAGGGGTCATGATCAATTTTGGGTATCTGTGAAATGATGATCTTAATTATAATATTGGTAGGATCCTATGGTTTATGTTGTGATGCAAGAGGAATTATCCATTTTCATTCTTTCAAGTCACCTAGTTCTACCTAGGAGGTAACTATTCCTTGATATAGAGATAGTGATAACCTTGACTCATTAATATTATCTCCAATGATAGAAATTAGCTTAGTCTAGTGGTCGTACACTAATCTACTCTACTCAAGATATGGACATATGGTTAACTATCTTTTGTTAATGGATGTTTAATTGAATTGGATAAACATTTATCATTTTCATCATTATATTCTTTTCGGGACACAAAAATGAGAATTAAATATTTATAATGAATTTAGATACAACTACTCTTAATACCTACTTTGAAGTGCTTTAGCCTATCATGGAAGGTTGGGATGAAAATAAGTAAATAAAAAACATTCTTGACATGTCTATAATAATGAAATTAAGGATGTTTAAAATCATGAAATGTTTCCAATTCACAATAGGGACAAGCATGTAGTCGAGTATTGAAGGAACATAAATAAAAATTTAAATTATGTACTTACATGGAATGAATGCGTAAATAGATTCATAATGAGTTTGATGATGAACATAGTTAAGAATAAGAAGGGAAATAAATGTGAATTAGGAAAACTCAATCCATAACCCTTGTGTTTAAATAAAACATAAAAATCTCAAAAATATTTATGTTTGATAAGGAAAGAGTCAATGGAACATGAAAGGGAACAAAATCTCCAAATAACTATATTGTATGATTCTTTTAAAATTATTGTCGGGACGCTATATAAATAAGAGAAATGGGTCACTATGTGTATTATATTACACTTTATGTAATGATGATCCATGTAGAACTTTGAAATTTTTTCATTTAAAAAATATTTCTAGGGTTTCTCACCTGATTTATGAGGTTTGACGGCTTACATACTGTGTATCGAAGACTCAGGTCATGTATTGGCCTTCCATTTGTTCCTCTAGAGTGGATTTCCCAATTAACTATATTGACTATAGTCATATCTTATATTTTACATTCACGGCTGGTATATGCTTATTTTTCTACTCTATTCATGACTTCGTTCATGACATGAATCACTACTTTTCAGATGCTATGAAATCATATTACTTGAAGTGTCTGGATGGTTCACGACATGTAAAAGGTTAATTATACAATTTTTTTACATTTCTTCCTTTGAAATTCTACGATGACTCAAACCTGAAAAATGTAGCACACACTAAGTGAATTATCAATTAAAAAACTAAAATCATTAAGTAAATGGTAGGAAAAATTTATATATGAATCCATATTATCATAAAACATTAGTTTTCATACTTTACAGGGATCACACGTGGGTGTTTTCAGGGATTGTGTAAGTAATACATGTTACCTGAAACCATTTGTATGATTTTATCTTATTGTTTATGTATTGTTTTGATCACTTGTATTGTGTGTTACTATATTTTCACATGAAGATATTTTATGAATTTTTTAGGATCTACAGTGTAATGTGTGATTTTGGAGGTATTTTTATTGGTTTCCATCAGAGGTGACACACCATGACGTTCTTATTTCATAGTGGTGGTTTAAGCATGATTGCGATGATGGAGACGATAGTCTGATGCACATGGTAAGGATATGACAATGCCTCATGTAAACCATGTGTTAAACATGAAGCTAAGAGATGTAAACAAGTGTGTCACTCAAGGTTTAGTCTATCTGAAGAAGAAATGTACTCGATTCATTGTGGATGTCAATAAAACGACTTAATTGATTCAAAATGGATGTTGAGTAGTACATACACATGATGGTTTGCAGCTTGAATACCAGTGTATACTAAGGGGTAGGCCACCTATGACATAAAAGATACCAAGTAGCATGATTGTTCAATACCTAGTGGATTCCATGAATTTGAATCAATTTTTTTCATAGGATGTTGGGTTGAATGTTTAATATCCTTGTGTCTAGTAAGGGTATATTTTTATGCCTTGAAAACCCTTCTCGAATAGATCTTTGTCAGGTACATCCAGGGATCATGGTTGTATAGTCACCAAAATATATATTGTTTTTTTATTATTATTTCTTACAAATTTAATAATATTTATGAAATAAAATTGTTTAAAATAACAAACTATGTTATAAACACATTGTATGTTTCTTGCTATGTATTTAACTCACATCCAAATCCTGAATTTTAGTGTCCTATAAAATTTCATGATTAGAGATTCGAAAAAGGAAGAGTATGCCATTGTTAATTGCTAAGAAGATAATCCATGAGTTTGTAGAGGACTCGGATAGATCCTAATATTTATTTATTTATTTTCTATTGTAATATTGTCTAATTGACACTTTGGGAGCATGTTTATTTGAAAGACATATATGATACCCTTTTTAGTATATATGTATTCTATGATAATTAGTTTTTCTATGACTTAATATTGATTCTATGACATTACATTGATGGTATACTCTCCCCATACATTTACATAGACCATCACAACAAGTTAGATGCCTCTTGCATATGGGGAGGCACACATAAGGTCATGTGACCTTATAGATCAGATCTGATGATTAGGGTTGGGATGTTACCAAATGGTATTATGGTGTATGAATTTTCTATATAGAACTTATATTATCCTATATTTTTGATATGGAAGACCAGAGATATGATAGTTGGTTATTAGGAAAGGGAACTATTATAGTTTATGATTTGTACGATATAGTTAACCATTATGTTTCATTAAAGAGGGATAATTATGTTTTTTTCTTACCATTAATTCATTATCCTTGGTTGATAGACAAGATTTTGATAAGTGATCTATGTGTATCATGTATTTTCATGAATCACATCAAGGAACATAGGTTCAGATTCTATATATATACCTATTAATGTATAACAAATTTTTACCTTAACTAAATTCCTTGATTGGTGCAACTGGTTTGCGATAACATCACATGTATGATATATATGTGTTAAAATGATGTTATTGTATATCATTATTAAAATTAATTATTTTATAAGAGATTTTTTGTGTGTAAATATATATTTTATGACCATGAATAAAATTTGGATATGGAGAACAGGGTTAGTTCTAAGAGGGTTATATCATAGGTTGAGGATAAAATCACAGGATAACCCCTTTTGATTCATTTGAATATTTTAGATCAATTTATGTTCTTAATAATCCCCATCATTTTGAGATGTTGCATCCAATTTGTCTAATGGAATAAAATACTATGGTAGAATAGGATGATATTGTTCCACCACCCATGGAATAGGAGAATATACCTCTATACACCCCTGAATTGGCCCCTATTGTTTATGCATTGGATCATGAGCCTTCCAAACATTTTTTGAATATGCCTACCAATGCTGGAACTTTCTAGGGGAACATGACTAATAATTATTTTATTTTTCATATCAATCATCCTCTGACATTACATGGAACTATTGGCCAAAATGATGTATAGGATTATCAAGAAATTATCAATAGAATTTTGGAGATGGTGAAGAAACCTAATGAGGGGAGGCTGATTCTAATTTTTTATGTTTCAAGGACCCACATGGAGATGGTGGACTGTGATGATACCTGATTGGAGATTATAGGGTTATAAATGGATGAAAATCAAGTATTTTCTTCTTAAGCGTTATGTTCTTGACATTATGATGATGGAATGTTCCCTAATTATTATAGTGTCAAATCACGGTTCTTTGAATTTCGTGGAATATTAACCTAAATTTATGGTGTTTCTAAAATTGTATTCTTTATTATATTAAAATGAGAAATATAAATCATGAATGTTTGATAAATTCCTTCAACAAAAGCATCGATGTCTTGTTAGGGTATTTGAACCGAATGTGTACACTCATGTGCATCACAAGGCCTTCACATTAGAGAAAGGGCTAGATGAGGATCAAAAATAGGTATTATATGTTATCTATAAAGGGACATGTTATGATATTTATATCAATAATATGGGAGTTTCTTCTTGTAATATTAATAGGATGGGATATAATGTATAGTAGGGTAGTTGAATTATAGTGGAACAGGATACTTCTTATTCTATTCCCTCAAAAAGAGTACCATAATGTTTTAACTATGGGGGGTTTATCCCTTATTGTAGAGACTACACTACACCTCAATATCTATGTTAGCCGTATTAATATATGTGGAATATTCATAAGTGTTTATCCATATAATTGATGACACATTACCATAAAGGGTTGAGGTAGACATACTAACCAGACCAATGATTCAGTCAAGATCCTTAGCCGATGGCCCATATGATGGTGACTTAGGCGAGTCTTAAAAACTTAATGGAGTGGATGATGGCCTGATCTTTTTAGTGGATCAATCTATAATATATGGAGATGAGGAATGTATTATTTCACTATTTCTATTCCTGAACACACAATTTGGATCTTATTAAATTATTAATATTATTTTTTTCCTTTATATAGTCTATATGAGTTATTCCTTGACATGAATATACATTTACTGATACACTATTGAGTAATAACCTTGTGACCCAAGTATATGACAATAACTTTCCATATTCTAATTACGGAGAGTCTAATGAAGTAATTCCATAACACTCTTTGTAATACCTAAATGATGGACATGATGACCGGTTTAACAGAATCTATGGGATTAATGATGCTGTTTAGGGGATTATTGATTGGTCGATGAAAGTATTTCACTATATAACCATCTGACAAATCACCTATTATTTAATATGGAAATGGCTTATGTCTATGTAATTATAAAAATACACTGAATTCAATTGATTATTTTTTCAAAAAGTGATGAACCATCCATGTAGGAGTCTTTGAAGGGAATCTGTAATGATATTGAGGCATGTATAAGATTAATCAAATCATTTCATCATCACATAGACATACAAACAAATCATATGATAAAAAGAATAGAAGATATTCTATAGGAATGAATCCTAGACATCACCGATTCTTGTGATGATTAACTATCCATTTTGAAGTTTTTTTGAAAACAATATTTATCATGTTTTGATTCTGATGGAACCATAGTAGGATATTCATCGGATCCCATGTATATCAACACTCTATTGGAATATTGTAGGTGAGGAAGTAGTTATGGGACTAGACTTATCTTGAGGAGCTCTAAGATAGTAAAACTAATTTGGATGAGGTTTATTACAAATAATATCAGAAATAGATGATATTACAACTATAGGTGGATACCCATGATGATCACTATAGATGATAATGATTTTTTGAGAGTGATGACTTAGTTTGGTCACCAATATTTGATGAAGCATGGAAGGCTATAATAGTTTTTGTTGGAGCCTCTAATATAACAGAGTTTTTGGGGCAGTGGAGTATCATTTAAATCATCATCATCATTAATTATTTATGAATAAATTTTTTATTTTTTCATATATTCATAGGTGTATACCCTAACATGTTCATGATATATATTTTGAGGACATTGAGTTTGAGCCAGATGCATCTTAGAGGAATCATCATATGTGGATTACAGAATGAAGTGAGAATGCCCTCTGAGGGAAGATATAAACACTCATCTAGAATCACTAGTAGATGGGAATAATCCAGGAGGAGAAAAGGGAATAAGATTCTAATGTTTTAACTTACTGGCTGGAGTTTTTCAAACCTGAATTCTAGAGACACTTATTAGGGATAAGAAGTCTGTAAGAGGTTGATAAATGTAATTACCTGAATATTGTTTCCTTAATAAATATATATCAATCCATATTATAGTTGATTTTTTTTGGACCGTGATATGTATAAAGATGAATGGATTTAATAATATTTATTTTTATTAATGAGGGATGTTTTGAAAAAATTTACGCAAAAAACATGATTGTTGTTCCATATAGAATATGAAAATGTCGCAGAGGTGAAGACTATGTCATAATTGAAATTTCGACATCGTAGGGAGTTGTTAGGTTAATGAAACACCACATTAGAATGTTCTACATCATATTGACCCTTATGGTTTCAAAATATCTATCTCCATAGACGGATGTTTTTCAAGACTAAAGTATTTTGGGTGTGACCATGTGACGTTGTTATTTTCCACAACTGTTATAGACATTAGTAAAACCTAGATGTAATATGGAATTAATTAAATGAATTTAATTAATGGGGTGTTTAGGACACGAATATGGGATTTTTTTTCTTCTTTATGGGTGGGAATTAAGGAAATTTATGAGGGGTATTACTAAGGACTTAACATGTGGTGGATCCCCTATAAATACAATTATTCCACCACACAGATCATTTAATTCAAGAACACCAAGGGGATGCAAACATGAATATTTGATATTGTGTACCCTATATCACTATGGTGGTCTACCCCATTACCATACACATACCACAATACAAGATCTGCACCATAATTTTGTTTTTGTATGGTTGAACCCCTCTATTATAGGAAAGTCAGAACCATGGAGGCCCCCTTCTAGAAAACCCAGCACCAAAAATATAGTACAAGCATGGTGTTGTGATTCTATACTATAAATCACTACATCATTGTGGTTCTCCCATTACTATGGTACTTGGTTCTCAACACACCTACAAACAATTTCCCTAACATTTCATCATAGAGAATTAGTTTTGTACCCCCATTATATGAATAAAATTAGGTAATAATTTATTCTACCATTAAATTATATCTACTTGTCAAAATCTAGATCCCATTACCTGATGTATTTGTGTCGTTCTAGGAGTCATTGCTAGGTTATTGTGTTTTTTGTTGGAAACATGGTTTAGGTGAATACACCTTAGGGAACCAAGAATTCAACATAAAAATAGTGTTGTAATATTTTCTTTACCTTTTAGGATTTTCTTTACTTTTTATTACACATTATGAAACTTGAATGTTCCATGCGTGATTGTGATCACATGTTTGTTTGTGAGTATCTCATTAGATACTTATGGTTTACCTGACTCCATGTGTACATTAGTTTCTTGAGGTATATTTTTATTGATGATAATATGTATTATTTGTATTTACCATTAAACAAGATGATATGATATGTATCTATGTATGGAAAACTCTTTTGTGTGTGTTATTTGAATCATTATTCTTTGTACCCATTGTAGAAGGACTATCATTACATTTTTATACCACAGTTGGGGAGTGTGGAAAATTTTGATGACAATGATGATGTACTAATATAGTAGGTCAGGATAGGATGACGTGTCAGGGATTCTATGTGTCATGCTCAAGGTTTAGGGGATTCCTTGTAGTATTCCACTTGATTAGTAGTTGATTCTATGTAACACTGTACTCGATGTATATTGGATGTTTAATTCAAGACATACTTGATTCTTAGTGGATGGTGATTGATATGTACACATGATTTTGAGTAGTGTGACTGTAGATACCCAAATCTTGACGTAAATGGACATTAAATTTCTTTTTCGGAATACTTAATACATAACAAAAATAGACACCTAAGGACTATAATAGTTTAGTGACTTTGGAAACTCAGAATATAATCTTCCAATCATGTCGAATGATCTTCTACATCTCCCATAAAGATATTACCCATTTAGTTTTCTTAACTAAAACCTTTCTCTAAATCCTTGGAAAAGAAAACATATAAAGGGTGAGCTCAAATGCTCAGTAAGGGGAAGCATGGATAAAATAAATCAAATCATATACATTTGTACTTAAAAAATGAACATAATGTTTAAAGATCAAAATATTGAGAAAAAACATAAAACATGGCAGTACGTAAGGCATAGATCATTAAGAAATATTAATAATGATAAAATAGAATGGAAATAAAACATGAAATTGTTGAAACCTTTAATCACATGATATGATTTCTATAGTAGCCAAGACATTGCTTCCAAGACAATCTTAGTGGACAAAGTCCCTTTTGGAATCATGTTCACTCATCTTTCCAGTCCTGTATAACTGAACCGGATTAACATACCATTCCAGACATGTCTATCTAATGAGATATAAATCTGTACCCAATACATTGGTGGGAAATATAGGTCCCACTAATCTCACAATGATATCATTCTTATGTGTGTCACAAAATAAACATAAATCATTCATCATAACCCAAAGAATAAAATGGGTTTCATAAACATCATCCCGTCATAACATAATCCATATAAAACAAATGGATATAATTTCATCATAAGAAAAATAAAACCATTTAAATAATAGAGACATTATATTTGAAACATACACATATGAAATACTGTCATCTGATATGGAAACTGGTTTTGATAAAACACTTGAAATGAATTCTTGAGGAAAATATCCATTCTTTTTCAAAATCATTTTCTTTTCAAAAAATTACCTGAAATTTTAAAAGAAAAGGCTTTTGTTGAAAATAGTCCTAAAATATTGTAGAGTAAGCTTCATGAAATTAAGGCTTTGTAAAACCATGAAAACCCGTTCATGCCATATAAGTAAAAAAACATTTTCTCGTACTTTTGTCGAAAAACTCAAAAATACCTCGTATGGTAAACAAAAGAAAGATTTCATATATACCATGTAGTAGATAACCAAAACTGGTAAAAAGTAATTTAAACATACATGAAACCATTTTTTAGAAAACAGGGACATGGATGATAAATATAACCCCAGTAAATACTTAAGAATAAACAATCTCGGATAAAAACGAGATTGGAAAATTTATCCTTTACCGTATGTTTGATATGGTTCATATTTATACGATACTCTTGTATAATGATTTATATAATGTCATTGACTTATTACAGAATCATTTCATTTTTATGATATCATATATGGTTCACTTATGACTTTATATTACCCGTTCTTTAGTAAATTCCATGTTAAAGTAGCGTTTTTGGTAAAATCGTTTCATTCATCCTACATGTTTGGACTTGTTGTCCTTGAAATTATTATTACTTATATCCTGATTTACTAACTTCAAGAATGTAAAACATGACTTATATATCATATATCTTCAGTATATATATATATAATAGATATATAAATGAAATGAAACACACCATTCATGGAGACAGTAGGCCGTACGTACGCATTAACATTGTTTTCCTTTCCTTATTGTATTGAATAGAAGTAAGTAAATAACATATAAATAAATAAATTAGAATTATTATGTTATATATACCATCATCATTCATTATATATTATTTATAATCACTCTTTAATTGTTTAAATGGAGATTGAATCTCATCGTGTCGTGGAGACGGTAATTCGTACGTACACACGAGCAATGATATCATTCCCATAATTATTGAATGGAATTGGAGTGGATGATATAATATCTCATGATCTTCTTTATGTCATAATATCCATATATAGTTATTCTTTACACCACTATACCCATCCAAGTAAGGTGGTGGTGGAAAAACAGATTACACCATGGCGTGGAGATGATATTCTGTACGTACGCACGCACGATGATTTCATTTTCCATAGGATGGATGGAAGATGAAATGGGTATTTTCATATATATAATAAAATATTCGTATATTAGTGATACTGATTTTATTACTTTATAATGAAACAACTAATGAAGAATATGTTTAAGAAGAAAGAAATTTGAAAGAATCGGTAGAAGAGATTACCTCTTCCTCAACGAACCTCTTTTAAGTTCCTTCTTAAGGGACTAGAGTTGGTCTATTGAAAAGACCAGAACCTCCAGATTTTATCTAGGGAAGTGGAGAATAGAAATAGGTAGGGGTTGGCCGAGAATTAAGGCTCAATGTATTGTTAAGAGTAGAGGGAGGAGGTGCCCTTTTATAAGGGAGGAGAGGGGCACCTTTGGAAACCTCTAAAATATTATTTTATAATAAAACAAAACCCCACTTAAAAACATCCAAAGTTACTTAAGATCGGATATTAGAAAATATAGGGTTGTAATATCTTCATAGAAATAAATTTAGACAAGTTTTGATTTTATTTTAAACCTTATCATTTTGATTTATCCTTATTTAATCTATTTATTTTTATTTGTTGTAATAAAGATATAAATTTTATATGGTTATAACTATTTTCTTATGTGTTTTTAGTTATAAACAATTTTATATCCAATGAAATGTTAGATCACATAAATTTTAATTTGTAATTTTTAAATATTTTTGTGATTTTTAAACAATTTAATAATATAAAATAACAATAGTGTCAATTTTGACACAATTCATTTATTTGAATTTAAATAAAATCCACAGTGAATATGTTTTTTAAAAAACCTATTTAATAGATTACGAACAAGCCATATACATATATATAATTATTGGAGTCCATTAATTAGTTCATATAATAGTTATTTTAATATTTTTAAAATCATTTATTTGATATTTCTTTTAATAAAATAATTAATACATCATTTTTCTGTAATTATTTAATATACTTATTTATTGTATAAATTTAAATATAAACTACTATGATGAAGATAAATTTAATATAATTCATAAGAATACATTTAGTCGAATTTATCATCTAAAACAATCCACTTTTAAAATTTCGGCTTTCTGAAATTACGAAGGTGGAAACTTTGACATTATATAAAATAAAATAATATAAGTGTCATAATCACTTTTATAAGGCTCTAAATGGTCAAATATTATACCATTGGATGATTATGGTTTACATGTACATGACCAATATGTTTTGTTCAGGTTTTTTGTTCCTTTTTATGGTCAATATTAGTTTAATATAAACTATATTATTGATTTTTCACTAAATAAACAATTTCTACATCACTATTGTATCGCCATTAATGACATTACTTGAATCCCTAAAAATATAAAATAAATTCTCATCATGTAGATAATTTTATTAGATTTCTGTAACTATTTATATTCTAGGTTTTATGAAGATTATCACTAAATAAAAATTATTATAATTATAAGATTTAAGAGAGTGACATGTTGTCACATTATATGGTTTTAATAAAAATTAAATTATTTTCCAGGTCAAAGTCCATAAAATTCATCTATTCCTACCCTTAGGTGATATGGGTGTACTTTTAGTCATCCAATAGAATTTTGGAAGGTGTTAGGGTAATTTTATAATGTTATTTTTACCCTTAATTACCTGATTTACCTTCAACTACAGTAAATAAAAATTACAGTAGTTACTATATTAAAATCAAAAAAATAAAAGTAACCTATTTACATAATTTAGACCCACTGAATTCAAATATGGAATCCATTTTTCAAAATTCAAAATATATAAGTTGTATTAATTAATTTAAAATTATTCCCATTGTTAATAAAATGTGTTTTAAATGTTAAAACATGGCCAAAGATTGAAATGTTTTTACCTATGAATTCAATGTAAAATTAATGGTAATGACATACATTATATTAAATGTTAAAAAACTATTCTATTTATACTTTAAAACCTTTAAATATTATAATTTGACGATATAAATTATTGCAATGAAAAAAGTCATTTTTAATTAAAATATATCACATTTTTACTTTTCATTAAAATACGAAAGTTATCAGAATGATATGAAAATTTTATCCAAAGTAAATTTTTATATCATTATTTCAAAGAAGAATTTTATTTTGTCAAATTTAACTTATATAACTGTCAAAAAATTGATTTAATGTGGGTGTGCCATCAAAAGTCGGCAATACTACATTTTTTAAATATACTTATTTTACCGGAAAAATTTATTTTGTTCACATACCATGTTTTAAAAAATGTGTAAGATGAATAATAAAGTTATAAAATTCAAAATGTAGTTAATACTATTCATATCAGCTATTTCATAATATTATAATAATATATCATTGTTTAGTGAAACCTGGTATTGCGTACTACACGCACTATCGATGATGGTCGCGATTGCGTATAATGAAAGCCAAGTCAGGGATGTGTGTAGTGCAAGATCCCTTTGGTGTTGCGTATAACATAATAAAAACTTATTTCATTTATACATTAATCAAAATCTATACTTAATGTTGCGTAAAAGGATTCCTACAAAACCAACATGAATTTTTTTTAACACGAACCAATAATAGTGTTGCATATACATCGAGCTAATACAGTGTTTCATATATCGCTAGACAATTTTGGTGTTGCGTACATCACGAGAGATAAATGAAATTAAAAAGATTAATTCTCAAAAAATCTCAGGTTGTTACATTATACCCCCCTTAAAAAGAAATTCTCCCTCGAAATTCTTCTGGGTTATAAATGGTTTACCACTAGAATGTTTCTTTCATAGAAACACACATCGTAAAAAGGAATAATAAAACTTAATTTAAAAAAAAGTGAAGTATGAAACATAATGGTTACCCAAGATAAGTCATCATTGGGTTTCCACATAGGAGAACATAGGTGAAAATATGGATATGGAAGAGAAATCTAACCATCAGGTTCTGTTGGATAGTTGTAGAGAACATGGCTATGAAAAAGACAATAATCACAAATCCATAAATTTGTGATGATTTAAGGTACCATCTTATTCATCAGATATCAGAGCACTAGGAAAAAATTGTTGGTTTTCAATATCATTTCCCTAAATTTGAAAAATCTGAAATATGATAAATACTAACTTGATTTTTGTACAATCTCACTGTTGTTTGTGCCTTGAACAATTTCCACTTCATCTCTTAAATAAATGAAGTTGAATTTTTCATTTATGAAGTGTTAGCAGATCATGTATTAGAATGATAGGTTATTCCATTTGTCTCAAACATAAGGTTAGAAAAAGTTATATACATAATTCCATCTTTGGTGAGATTAATTGTACATGGTTCCTAAAATGGACATATACTCCATCTATCATACCACTTAATAAAATAAAACTAGTTTCTACTAACCAAGGTCTTCCTGTAGGCCAGTGGTAGGCGATGATGGATTGTCGTACATTGGTTGTGGGTTCGATTCCCTCAACCTTGTCTGACGTGACTAGTTGTGTCCCATCCTACAGGTTTTCCTTTTTCTCAAACTATACTATCATAATTTTTCAGAAATAAAAACAAAAATTTATAGCCTTAAGAAATACTATATAATTTCTATTCCAACATTTAGGCTTATCGAAAATACTTCTATATGATCACTAGAAATTTCATCTTCCAAGCATGTGATTCCCTCCATTTTCCCCCATATATCATAAGATATATCTTGTTTTTGGTCACATTCCATACATGTGAATACATTAATCATGTATTCTATTGAAAAATAAATTACCATAGAACCTTAGTGAAAACATCAATACTATCAAAAGATAACTCTTTCCACATACTAAAATCCCAAAAATTATACATACTCAAACCATGATATCACATTGTCCTTACATTAGTCATGAGCTCAATAATACTATCAAACATCTCATTTTCTCCTTATCCCTTCATCATGCGCATATCATCTACTTTCCAAAAATATCTGAATAATAATTCTTGGTTACCAATACCATTCAACATATACTTTCAAATACTTTAGGAAAAAAATAGTGTAAAAATCCTTAGATGTGTCTTTATTCCATAGTACCATTACCTGTACAACATAACTCTTGATAAAAATCAATCATTCCACTACCTTCTTAATCCATTTATAGATCTTGAACAATTATTTCATCTCACATATTATTTTTTGTCTCTTCATCATCATCAACATAAATACTACCCATACGACCATGCTGATTCTCTTCATGAGACTTTCCCTTATGGAATTGGATTTCATAATTCTTAAACATTCCACATTTAAAACATTTAATCATTGTTGATGTCATAGAAATACCATTATCCTTGTCCATGGGGTTAACTGATCCTTTTCCTTTACAGTTACTAGCATTGTGTCCTACTTTTCCACATCCAAAGAATCTTCCAGTTCCTTTGAAACATTTCCTTGATTCCACTTCCCACATGATTTACATGAGGGAAATTGAACTTTCTTTCCTCTATGATCATCATGAAACTCCATATTTATATTATTAGTCATGTTAGGAAACTTAACAAAGTTGATATTATTGATCATATTATGAGATTTTTGATTAGTCATAATAATGATGTTTAGAATTCCAAAGCCATTTCATTTGGTTACTCATGAATAATATCATTCCATTGTCCATCATATCCTCCATTATCGTGAATCCTCCTATTTCCAGCCATTTTATAAAAACCAAAAATACTAGTGTGAGAGGAAAATCATGATACTAAAACAACATAATAAAGGGGGATTACCTTCAATATATAACAACATAGCTTTAATTATAAGATCATTACCATATTCTTGGATTATAACCTATACGTATAGTTAACCTTAGAGACTTCCCTAGACATACCTTATAAATATCTCTAGGGATTTCACTAAAGTTATCACATCCTTGTTTCCAAAGGTTATCTAAACCTTTCCTCTGATACCAACTATAGAGTCCCTAAGATTGACATACCTAGAAATTAAATTAATTTTTCGGAATACTTAATACATAACAAAAATAGACACACAAGGACCATAATAGTTTAGTGTCTTTGGAAAGTTGGAATATAATCCTCTAATCATGGTGAAAGATCTTCAACATCTCCCATAAAGATCTTCCCCTTTTTGTTTTCTTACCTAAAACCTTTCTTTAAATCCTGGGGAAAATAAAACATATAAAGGGTGAGCTCAAACGATCAGTAAGGGTAATCATGGAGAAAATAAAACAAATCATATACATTTGAACTTAAAAAAATGAACATAATGTTCAAACATCAAAAGCTTGAGCAATAACATAAAACATGGCAGTACGTAAGGCATAGATAATAATGAAACATTAATCATGACAAAATATCATGGTAATAAAACATGTAATTGTGGAAACCATTAAGAACGTGATATGATTTCCATAGTCCCCAAGGCATTGCTGTAAAGACCATCTTAGTTGATAATGTCCCTTTCTGAATCGAGTTCACTCCTCGTTCCAGTCCTGTATCCCTGAACCAGATTAAATTACTGTTCCATCCATGTCTATCTAATGAGATATAAATGTTTACCCTTTGCATTGGAGGGAGATATAGGTCTCATCCATCTCATAATGAAATCATTCTTACGTGTTCCACAACATAAACATAAATCATTCATCATATCCCAAAGAATAAAATGGGTTTCATAAACATCATCCCATCATAACATAATACATATAAAACAAATGAATATCATTTCATAATTAGAAAAGTGAAACCTTGTAAATCATAGAGACATTATATTTGAAACATACACATATGAAATAATGTCATCTTAGATGGAAAATGGTTTTGATAAAACACTTGAAATGAATTATTGAGGAAAATATCCTTTCTTCTTCAAAATCATTTTCTTTTCACAAAATTCCATTCGATTTTAAAAGAAGAGAATTTTTTTGAAAATAGTCAGAAATATTGTATAGTAAGCTTCATGAAAATAAGGTGTTATAAAACTGTAAAAATATGTTCATGCCGTATAAGTAAAAAAACATTCTTCTCATACTTTTGTCGAAAAAGACAAAAAGTACCTTGTATGGTAAAAAAAGAAAGATTCTGTAAATACCATGTAGTAAAAGTCAAAAATGGGTAAAAATGAATTTAAAAATACATGAACCCATTTTTTTAGAAAACATGGACATGGATGATAAATATTACCCTAGTAAATACTTATGAATCAACAATCTTGGATAAAAACGAGATAGGAAAAGTTACCCCTTACCTTATGTCTGATATGCTTCATATGTATCCTAACCTCCTGTATAATGATTTAAATAATGTCATTGACTTATTACAGAATAATATTCATTGTTATGATATCATATATGGTTCACTTATGACTTTATATTACCCGTTATTTTGTAAATTCCATGCTAATGCAGCGTTTTCGGTAAATCATTTCATTTATCGTACGTGTTTGGAATTGTTGATCTTCATATTATTAATACTTATATCATGATTTACTAACTTCCATAATGTAAAACATGACATATATATAATATATATTCAGTATATATATATAATAGATAAATAAATGAAAATAAACACACCATTCATGGAGACGGTTGGTCGTACGTACGCATGAACGCTGTTTTCCCTTCCTTATTGTCTTGAATGGAATAAAGTAACTAACATATACATAAATTAAGTTTCATTATTATATCATATATACCATTATTATTCATTATATATAATTTATAATCATTCTTTAAAGGCCAACATGGAGATTGAATCTCATCGCGTTGTGGAGATAGTAATCCGTACGTACGCACGATCGATGATATCATTCCCATAATTATTGAATGGAATTGTAGGGGATGATATAATATCTCATAATCAGTATGATGTTATAATATCAATATATAGCTATTCCTTACACCATTATAACCATCCAAGTAAGGTGGTGGTAGAAAAACTGATTACACCATGGTGTGGAGCCGGTATTCCGTAAATACGCATGCACGGTGATTTTTTGTTCCGTAGGATGGATAGAAGGTGAAATGGGGTTGTTTAATATTTATAATAACATATTAGTATATTAGATATACTTATTTTATTACTTTATAATGTAACAACTAATGAAGAAGATGTTTAAGAAGAAAGAAACTTGAATGAATAGGTAAAAGAGATTACCTCTTCTTCGACGTGCCTCTTTCAAGCTTCCAATTAAGGGACTGATGTTGGTCTATTGAGAAGACCAGAACCTCCAGAACGTTTCTGTGGAAGTGGAGAAGAGAAATAGTCAGGGTTTGGCCGAGCTTGAATGCTAAATGTGTTGTGAAGAGGAGAGGGAAGAGGTTCCCTTTTATAAGGGAGGAGAGGGGAACCTTTGGAAAACTCTAAAATATTAATTTATAATAAACCCAAACCCCACATAAAAACATCCAAAGTGATCAAATTCGGATATTAGATAATATAGGTTTGTATTATAATAAACTAATTAAATTTATACATCTTTTGATTTTATTTTAAACCTTATCATTTTGATTAATCCTTATTTAATCTAAATAATTTTATTTGTGGTAATAATGTTATACATTTTATATAGTTATAAATACTTTCTTATGTGTTGTTAATGATAAATAATTTGATATCCTTTGACATGTTAGATCATATAAATTTTAATTTGTAATTTTTAAATATTTTTGTGAATTTTAAGCAATTTAATAATATAAAATATCAATAGTGTCAATTTTGACACAATTCATTTATTTGAATTTAAATAAAATCCACAGAGAATATATTTTAGAAAAAACCTATTTATTTGATTAATAACAATTTATATGATTCTAGAAAATTAGTTTAGTATATTAATTAGTTTATATAATATTTATTTTAATACTTTTAATATCATTTATTTGATATTTATCTTAATCAAATAATTAATACAACATTTTTAAATAATTATTTAATATACTTATGTTTTGTATAAACATTAAAAATAAATTACTATGATTAATATTAATATAATGTAATTTCTAAGAATAATTTTAGTCTAATTTATCTTCTAAAAACCACTTTTAAAATTTTATCTTTTTTAAATTATAAAGGTGACAACTTTGACACTATTTAAAATAAAATAATATATGTGTGATAATTTCTTTTATAAGGCTCAAAATAGTCATTTATTCGACCATTGGATGATTATTGTTTACATTAACATGCCCAATATGTTTTGGTCAGGATTTTGTTTCCTTTTATGGTCACTATTAGTTTAATACAAACTATATAATTGATTTTTCACTAAATAAACAATTTCTCCATCACTATTGTGTCACCATTAATGACAATCATTTAATCCCTAAAAATTTAAAATAAATTCTCATGATAAAGATAATTTAAGTAAATCTATGGATAATATTTATATTCTAGTTTTCAATAATATTATCACTAAATTAAAATTATTATACTTATAAGATTTAAGAGAGTGAAATGTTATCACTTTCTTTGGGTTTAATAATAATTAAATTATTTTCATGGTCAAAAGTCCATAAAATTAATCCATTTTACCCTTAGGTGAAATGGGTCGACCTTTAGTCGTCGAATATAATTTGGGAAGGTGTTAGGGTAATTGTATAATCTTATTTTTACCCTTAATTACCTGATTTACTTTTAAGTGCAGTAAATAAAAAGTATCGTATTTACTATTCATAATATCAAAAATAAAATAAAATTAACCTATTAAAATAATTTGGACCCACTAAATTCAAATATGGAATCCATTTTTCAAAATTAAAAACACAAAATTTTTAGTAATTAATTTAAAATTAATGCCGTTTTTAAGAAAATGGGTTTTAAAAGTTAAAATATTTCCAAAGATTGAAATGTTTTTACCAATGAATTCAATGTAAAGTTAATGGTAATGACATACATTATATTAAATGGTAAAAATATATTCTATTTATACTTTAAAACCATTAAATATTATAATTTAACCATATAAATTATTTCAACGAAAATTGTTTTTTTTTAATTAAAATATATTGCATTTTTAATATTCAATAAAATATGAATGTTATCAGAATGATATGAAAAATTTATCCGAAGTAAATTTTTATATAATTATTCCAAATAAGACTTTTCTTTTGTCAAATTGTACTTATAATCCTATCATAAACTAGATTCAATGTGGTTGTGCCATCAAAAGGTGGAAAAATGCATTTTTTGAAATATACTAATTTAACCCGAATAATTTATTTTGTTCACATACCATGTTTTAAAAAATGTGTAAGATGATTAATAATGTTATAAAATTAAAAATATATTTAATACTATTCATAATATCTAGTTCATAATATTATAATAATATATCATTGTTTAGTGAAACCCGGTATGGCTTACTACACACGCCATCGAGGAAGGTCGCGATTGCATGTAATGAAAGCCAAGTCAGGGATTCGTGTAGTCCAGGATACCTTTGGTGATGCATATAACATAATAAAAACATATTTCATTTATAAATTAATAAAAATCTTTACTTAATGTTTAATAGAATAATTCCTACAAAATTAACTTGAAATTGTGTGTAACACGAGCCAAGAATAGTGTTGCGTATACTGCAAGCTAATATGGTGTTGCGAATAGCGCAAGCTAATTTTGATGTAGCGTACAACACAAGACATCAATGAAATTAAAAATAATAATTATCATAAAATCTCAGGTTGTTACAGTGACTACTAGTTGATACCAAGGGGTTTGTAACTCAAGGCATTGTGGATGATAGGAAACACAATAATTTTATTTCTATTGGAAACTAATAAAATTATTCACCTAATTCTCTTCGGATAATGAATGACATGAATGAAATAATTGTGAAATGCTGAGGTAAATTCATATATCATGAAAATCCTTCTAGAACAGAGCTGATGTAGGTACGATTGGGGATCATTGTGACTTTACTAGAAAATGTTCACTCACATTTTGATTACTATTTCTTATGAATTACTTATTTTATAGAGAATACACTTTTTTAAATGTATATATTAGGTTAAGAGATAATTTTTGGGGTCCTATTGAATTTTCTAATCACACCATTATTGGGAATTTCAGTGTGCTTGTAGAGTTCATGGATAGATATTTTGAAAAAATAGACCTTATAGTGGATAGTAGAGTACAATATTATGGATCTTATAGTCTATTAAGATGGGCCCCACTATCTATTTGTTTTTATTTATCTCTAATTATACTATGATTTTTTTTACTTTTTGTGACAATTTTATTATATGAAATATATTCAATTCTTTTTAGGTTCTATAGATAAAATGAATATTATCATATTGTTTATGATGGTTTATCAATCATATTACATAATTTAGAGGGTATAATCTCACAATTTATAGACAAAGACAATCATTAGTATTCAGAATTCTCATACATATATGGAGGTGTATAAGTGGTCATGCGACCACCTAGAGTAGACACCATGGTTCTAGTTGGGTTGCAACACCCTCTAACCATTAGAGTAAATGATGTGAATTTTAGTCCACAAATAGAGGACATCTTCACTATATAATATTTGAGATTCATTTATTAAATATACATAGGTTATGGGTTAATAACCAACTAGAATGGAATGGGAGTAGTAACCATGGAAACACACTAATATTAAAACCCAATCACTAACACCAGATAAGGATCGCTAAGGGAAGCACCACACAAAAATCAGCTCAAAAAGTTTCTACCATGTCGATACGATGTCTACCAATAAGTCCCATATTGAAAAATACACTTTTCTAGGGTACTAATGGGCTCAAATTTGAGTCTCATAGAAGGATATATGCATGATATAAATTTATAGAAAAAGTTACTAGAGTGTAAATGTGGTCATAAGTTGTGTGACCTCGCCTAGATACATTTTATTCTCGTCTATAAGACATATCTTAGACGACCATAAGGAACTATAAGTTTTTACATGGGGTTAAATGATATGTATGATCACTCGAGGTCTATGGCCTGTAAACACATGAACATATCATCAATAAATGTACATAAAAAATTTATGTCCCTCAGGGTACAAAACATATATACTTACTCTAAGTCATAGGGATGAGCCTACAATAGATGTAATGGTTACCCAGGTAGGATGATGAAATATTTTTACCCTTCAATATGACAGAAGAAATTTAATTTCGGCTAATAACCAAGATTCAATGAAAACATGGAATAAATGTTGTGTGTTCTTCTAGGAGACTCCTAGTGTAGTCAAATATTTCTTAGATATGGAAGAAAATATTTATTAAGATTCCATATCCACAATTTCCAGAACTATCTCCAAAATTTTACTATCCAAAACCAATGAACAAGAATTCAATAGACTATTAATGTCTATTATCAGCATCTTAATTCTAGACATCACAACTCTGATCTCCCATGGGTGATCCTATATGTCTCTAATCATTTTACAAGGTTCCCAATCCACAAATCCATGACTAGATAACTAAAAAACACATTGATCAATCAAAAAACACAAATATCTATATCAATCATTCATCCAATAAGAATCTAGTGGTTAGATACATCTTGAATCCATCCCAACAAATTCAAATCACCATCCCCATAAGAACACTATGAAAACTAATGGAAATATGGTGAAAAAAATAATAAGGAAATATCATCATTGGATATTGTGATCCATGAAAAGGGCCATAATTTATTGAAACCATTTGTTTTTATACAAGGATGGGTTCTTGTGAATAGATTATATGAACATGTGGGTATAAGAACTCAATTAAAAATATTTATCCCATTTAAAGAATTGTGGTTACAGATAATCAAAGAATATAGTAAATCAATTATTGTTAAATAAATCAAGGAAGGAAAATAAAAAATAGCTTTATCTTCCTCAACAATAGATAAATCATTTTCGAATAAAATGTGCACAAATAATTGTAGTGAAGATCTTATTATGTTCATTTTTTTTCTAACCATTCTCTTCAATTGATCATCATTGACCAATGTTGTCAATCCAATAATAACAATAGATCTATTATCCTTCTATAAAACCTCCAAGGATTTTGGGGATAAACCTTTATATTTTTCATAACAACACAATTATAATAGAGATATAGATTTCATCTTTTTAACATAAATTAAATAAATAAATTTTTAATTACATAACACACTCACAAATGGACACCTTTAAAAGAACACCTAAAACTGAACAAATTTATGTAATTCAATGTATAAACCCCATGTATTGGAAATAAAAGTGGGAATGATTTTCTTATACAATTACCTAAATAATAATAAATCAATTTATACTAAAATTATTTCTATTTGTGTTATTTATTTTGTATTAATATTTATTATATTATAATTCTAGGGTCCTACAACACCCAAAAATAGTTCCGAATCAAAATAAAAAATTAACATATATAAGGAAATGTTAGAAATATTAGAAATTGAAAACAAAATTCATTACAATGTATTATTGATGAAAAATAAACCATGCTTCAATCAATATAAACATAGAGTTATTTAATTTCAATTCCCATCATGAGGGGATTCTTATAAAATCAACACTTATAAACTCCACCAATCATTATATACTCTTACATTTCATAGGTGACCATCAATTATAAAAAGTATATTTTATTTTGGGCATTAAAATTGAAATTTAATACCCATAATTAATACCAAAGAGGTAATATTATAATGAATAAAATATATCAATATCATTTTCAGAAATATATAAATATTAATTACTTTATTCAAAAATAAAACTTCCTTCAATATATAAAAAATAATTTTCTACAACATTTTTTGCACTTAATAAATATTTCCATTTTTATATCACTATGAAAATCTATTTTACAATATCTTATACATGTAAATATTTCCCTTATAATACCATAAGATCCTCTTTTTGAAGGGGTTATCCTCAATCCAAACGAATCAACTCTTGGTATAATGTAATGGATTCACGAAATGGGTGTGTAATTAAATTATCCTAAATACAATTCTACAATATAAGTAATCAATAGAAAATATCATACAAATAGAATCATTAGAAAAAATCTATGTTTTTATAAACACAAAATACTTACTATTGTGAGTCTAATTTTTTAAAAAACTATCCTAAATATTGTCAATACATTGGTATTTTTGAACTACAAATGCTCCAAATGGCGTGTTAATTTATAGAAATTAATTATAGAGATATTAATAAAAATTTATATCAGAATTTCATGTAAAATAATAATAAAATTAAATTATTTGTATAACTTAAAAAATATAAGTATACTTGACAGTTATGATATAACTAGTAATCAATCATAGTTATTTTTAAACATTAAAAAATTTATGAAGGACGATTTTTGGAATTTTATGATATATATATATATATATTTATTTATTTAATTCCATCACTTATAGATAGATTTGAAATATATATATTTACGCATATAGTTCTTATGACAAAAATTAAAAGTAATTGTGGGCTGTTACTACTAGATGAAATTAATTATAGAACCATTTCCCCTATATCATTGAAGTAGTTTATATGGACAATATTAAGTAAGTATCTGAATCACAATGTGCTAATAAATTTTTTATAATGGATGAAATTAATTAAATGGGTTTATAAATAAATAATTAAAATATTTATTTACTATATTGGATTGTAGATATTCTTTTAAAAATTGTTGGGACTTGAGTTACAAGTTTCATCTTGATCAATCTCATACATTATTATATTTTCTCTATCGCCAACCATATATATTTCATATTATTTTTATGTTTCTTATATTTTTAAATTATGGATAATAAAAATCCTATTTAATGTTTTTTATAGAGATATAAAATCCATTATCTTTCCATTTTTTAATATCAAACCATATGATGAATATGGGGTTAACATTTGAAGTTCCATTCTCATTTTCCTCAATTCACATTATTTAATTGAAAAAAAAATTCATCAATCATGGAATACCTTTTTTTATTATATATTATTTCTAACCATTTTGTATCTCATGATATATGTTTTCTCATTGTTTTTTGTTTCTTCATGGATTTATATTTGTTTATGTAAATTGAAACCACCCTGTAAGTGATTTCTTTCTCTTGGTTTTATTTCACATTTGTGTTTGATGTATATTAAATTATTATATTGAACACATATTAATGTAGTATTATGATCTGATTGATTGGCTTAGAATTATATATCCCCATAATATATTATTAAACTCATTCATCTGATTGGGAAATATATATAATGTTTGTAGTGATAATTGATACATTATTTATTCTATAATGCGAGTCTTATTAGACTAATTACAAGGTTGATTTATATCACTCATTATTACCATTATCATTATTATAATTTCCATTTAACACCATTATTATTATTACATGTCTGTTGGTGATGGTTTATGATCATGCACTTTCTTAAAACTAGATTATAATTATTGACTATCAGTTTATCTGAGCTCTTGTTAATTGTATTTTGTACCCATATTTTACTTTACGGATCCCCACTTATTCTATTCATAAACATTGGATATCATATGTGGTGACAAATATTAGGTGATAACAATAAAAAAATATTAAAATAGAAATAAAAAGTTTGAATTTTATTTAAAAGTGATGTATTATGTTTCCTGATACCCAATGTCATTAGACCAATGGATTTCATTGAAAATACAATTAATATTTTTATTATAATAATATATAATATTATGTGTTAGTTATTTAAAATTTAATCAACGTCGATCCATTATTCATATAAGTTAAATAAAGAGTCCCTAAGGATAAAAAAACATTTTCACAGGGATGGAATTCATAGGTATAATATTACATATTATTTTTAATTTATACTATTACTGTATTAAGAGAATATTATTATTATTATTGCTAACTTTTATTGTTTTATTAAATGAGTTAATGAAGAATAAATTGTAGGGGGTGCACAAACATAAAATTCATCCATAAATAGAATTTATCATTTTTAATTACAGGTAGAGACATATTTTTTTAACTTGATTGTTCTCTAGAAATATTAAATTCCCCCCCGTAAGTCATTGATGTTGCGAAATCAGTTTAAATTTTAAGTGATTCATTCAATAATTCATATGAATATAACTCTTATTTAGTTAATATTTTTGTGGATAATATTCAATATCATAACATCAAAAAAAAATTATCTATTTTTAAAGGAACAGTTATCCATATATAGTTAAAATACCAACTAGGTCTATATTACTATAGATCAGATTGTTTTTACAAAATGGGTATAATGTAATCAATCAATACACGTGTATGAATAAGATTTTTATAGTGATGCTTGTATTTGTTCCTGAAAATAGAAAATAATATTGAATTTTATATTTCCGAATATATCTATTAGAGTTTTAGGGGATCTTTTATAGGAACATTATATAACTCATTTCAGGATTCATTAAGTGGAATAATATTATCATTTTATCATTTACCATGCATAGATCATTATATAACTCCTCATTCAATATTTCCATTGTTTAATTTTCCATATATATATTTGATGTCATTTTGTTATTTCATTATTTTGTAGATTGTATAGTTTTTTCTATATTTTTTATACATTTATATACATATTGATTATTATCCAATTATTATTAATGTTTTTAGGTACCCTATAACATATATTTAATTATCCTTATTGTATATGTTTAATTATATATATATATCATACACATGGATCATGATAATTTTCCCAGAGAATAAAATTATGATTTAAGAACATTCTAAATAAGGAAAATCACTTCCAATTTTCTCACAGAATTTCCTCACTATTTTAATAGTTCTCTAATGGGAAATAAAAAAGGATTTAGGGATATTTTGGTGGGTCAATGAGTGATCCTAGTCAAGACATTATAAAATTGAATGAAAACCTAGAAAAGAATACAATGTTTAGAATATCCATATTATAGATTCATTAGGTTTTGTTATTCAAGATAGATATATACATTTCAATCACAATTATAATTGAATTGACAATTACAAGGGGTTGTTTGAGATCTATTTTGAAAATATCCATGGCCCAGTATTATTTTTGGGTTATAATTCATCATGATAGGAAATATTTTAGTATGAAAATATTGTAAAATAGGTCATTTTTTGTTATTTATGTGTTTATATAATTTTATATTACCATAAATAAGAATGTAATATTTACCAACACACCAATAATAAATATATAGTCTTTTAAAGTTTATTCATTATTAATTAATAATATAATATATATATAAAAAGAATTAATTTTAGTTGGATGAATTAATATTTTGAAAAAATCAATCTTAGTGGCACTTTATAAGGGCATTCATGATCTTGGACGAGAATTACCATTATGGGAACCTATAACTATTCAATTTATCAAAATATTTTAGGGGAAATCACAAAGAATAAATCTAGTAAATTGATATAATAAAAAAATTCCACTTTAGAATATACTAATGGAACATAGTTGAATATTTTATTATTTATAAAATATATTCTTTAAAAATATTTATATTTCAAATTAGTTATGAGATAAGGAAAACTAGGATCATGTCTTATATTATGATGGATAATATAAGAAATTGAATCTACATTATGAGGATATGTTTAATGTGAGTTTCATTTTAAGAAATTATGGTGGACACAATTTTTTTATCCTAGGGTTGGTGGAACTCTATTGTGATGACCTCAGTGTAGAGGACTTAGACATAATAAAACACTGTATACCAATAAAAAGTGAAATTAATCATTTGTTTCAAATACTAATTTATTTAAATATGTATTACATGAATATTAAAATAGGTTGTGTCAATTAGTTAACTCATTTATTGGATATATTTAATGATTTTTATGGTGTTTAGTTTGTAAGGTCATTTTAATCACTAAATGGTAGACCACATAGTAGAGGACAAAATGATAGTCATAGTTTATAGTCTTTAATACATTCTACTAGAATGATTGTTCGGTTGAGCTTATAATAATGGGTAGTTTTTAATTTGGGCATAAAATACTATTTATAATGATAAAGGTAATATTTTAATATCATCTACACATATATAATTATAAATTTAGGTTGGTTCCTCTCATTATTTCATACATATTCAAATAATTTTAATTTTTCAGGTGAACATATAGACATACTCTTAGCTTAGTTTTCTTTAATTACCCCTAGTTAAATAAATATAATGGAGAAATTTATTTCCATATAATTTATAATATTATTATATATATATGGAACATCTGAAATTTCATAAACCTCAATAAAAAGTTCCATAAATATAATCTTTTGATGGAATTGAAACAATTACTTTGAGAATTTTCTGGGTTCTTTTTGAGGGGATATGAATTATAAAATCTAACTAGTATCAATTATAACTATATTATATAATTTTTGTTTTATTTTTTAGAGTGACACAATATTAGGGGAAATTAAAAATATATTATAACAAAAATATATATCTTGAAAATCAATTTATGTGAATATAATGTGTATTTTATCATGTCTAAAATATTGGTTCTTATTAAATTATATATTATTAATTAACTTGGAAGAAACAATAAAAATTTTAAAAAAAATAAACCATATTTGAATTCATTTGCTGAGATCTACACCAAACTAAATTTTTTTCAAATAATTAAAGGTCTATATCTATACGCTTCCATTGTGTGGGAATATTATGGTGTAAAAGGAAGTGATGGATGTGGGAAGTAAAAAATGATTATCAGTAATTAAATTCCTTCCAAAAAAGTGATCAAATTATTGATGAAGGTCTATATAATCCTTAAGGAATCGAGTGGTTGAAAATTAATGAGATTCACAAGAATATTAGATCTATGATATTTGTAAAACAGTTATGATTCTATTTCACTATATTTTGTACCGCATTAGAAAACCATGATTACACCTGGGGGAGATTCTCAGAAGATTATTTTCCAAAGAAATTTTTTAAATATATGAAAATATACATTTAATGGTATTTATGAGAAATTATATTTCGACTTAGGTAGAGATATCCAATAGAGAATGAGGGGGGTCCAATATGGAATTAATTAGAAATAAATGTTATGCTTTAGTGAAGACAAAATCCTAGACCCAATGGAACGAAATTTTTGGGACTTTTGGAAATGATAGATAAATGAATAATCCATCAATATGTGACTGAATATAGATTAATTAATGTTATTTAATAATAAAAATAATAATTATCATAGAAATAAATATTTTATTGGGTTAATTATGGAAACATATCACAATTAATTATGTTAATGGTGAAATGAAGTCATGACAATAAAAATTATATATACCAGATATCATTTTTATGTAAATTTTATTTTGTAATATATTGTATTATTTGTTGAGAATAATACTATAATGTTAGATTTTTTTGAATGTTGAATATGGTTTTGGGATAATCTACTACACAAATCCTTTCCCAAGGATAAATATAAATAATCACAAATAGTAAATAATGCGTTTTGTTATGGTGTATGAATATATTAATTTCTTATGGTAATGATGTAACTAAATTTAATGTAGTATAATTGATAAGGGGAAGATATGAGTAATTGATCACTTTTCGTTTATATTAATCTTACTTAATACCATAAGGAAACATTTCCTAACCTCAAAGACTTTTCAATGAAATTATCCTCTCAAATATATATCTCAACCATTACTTATTTATAAAAAAAATATAAGTAGAAATATTTAGATGAAAATTACAAGGTTTAGTACAGATATCTAACCCTTCCCATTTTGGTTATCCCCCCCCCCTCACCAGGTGTTTTAATAGTATATTTTAGGATTAAGAATTCATATTCAGTAACTAGTTGTACCTCCTCAGTAATTGTACTTTTTGTGAACCCTAGTTATACCCCCAATAAATTATCTCAACTACCATTATAGGTTATACACCCCACAAACCCAAACTATATCTAGCAGATGTCATAGCTTGTTATACCCCCAAGACACAATCATTTTCATTAATTGGATACATTCCTAGACAAAATCCCATGCCATCTTATTTTATGATTCACTATAGAATGATTGTATCATCTTTCACAATCATCTCGGATCGCCATTACTTGTGTATAATATTCATGCTATTTAATTACCCCCTTATGAGGATGTTTTCATTTAATCGTAATTCGTATCATTGTATGGTTTGGATGTGATAAAATAGAACTTTTAAAGAAATTTTTTAGGGAAACAACCTATGAAACATCTATATGACCAACTATATTAAGTGTACCCAAAGAATGATGGGTCTTAGTATAATGTGTCATCTTTTAATTATTTTAACTATGCATTTGTATAAAAATATTTCATTAAGAAAAATTAGTCTTATTCTCAATTTCTGATGATTATATGTCTTGGAACGACCCACACATTCATTATGGGAAAACCCTATTGATCAAATTAAAATTCTCTTTTTGTAAAATGTTTATATAAAATGTCAACTTCATTGGTTTTTTTTATGTATTTTAAAATACTATTATGAATTGTGACTATTGATAATATAGTTGTTGAACAGTGATCACAAGATTAGTATAAATATAGGGCTTCAACAAATCCAATTTACGTAGATAAAGGAAGTGATGACCTCATCTAGTAGACATGCCCCATACGAAGACCATTTTTCAGAGCTCAAAAACAAGGTTGCGTCTTTGGGATTTTCTCTTGACTAAGCCCAATCCAAGCTTGAATATGTTATGCTCGAGCAGAACTGCCATCAAGGTAAGTGGATGTTGATATAGATTACCACCCGAACAATGTTATCTGAGCCACCCAAAGAGTAGGTCACCATCGCACACCTTAACATTTGGTCTTATGTGGGAGTTATAAGGGGTTATATAACAAGACATTATACCAATGGCCATGTACATTGTTTTTTAATATAATAATTAATATACCTTGATTTTATTATTGTTACCTTGTAGATGATGTTTAAGGAACAAAGAGTATTTTTAGTTAATATTCAACTAAGAAATATATTTTGAGGAATTAAGGGATTTTTAAATTAAATATTTTTTAAATAAAATCTTATTATTAGTATTAAATAAATTTTTATTAAATATAAATGATTTTATAATTCTATGAATGAAATTATAATATTTATTAAGGTTTGAAAGCCATTTTTTTCAAAACCAATTAGTTTTTGATATATGTCAGTTTTTTATTTTAAAAGTGAAAATTAACATATTTGGAAAATTATTTAGATAAAATGAATATTATTTATGGAATCAGGACATCGAAATTATCCAACAGTGTCTTTTTTATAATTTTTTGATATAGTAAAATTTATGGATAAAAATAAAATACTGTTTAAACATATTTCATGTTTTATGACATCATAATGACCAGATAGTGATGTAATAAAGTATTATGAGCCTTATGTTCCGCAAATATGTGTTTTAACATTAAAATATTGTGATTTGGGGTTTTTACTTATTTTATAAATCATTAATGGACCCTTCAAGGATTAGTAAACATCTTGTCTTTTTAAATTGATTTCTTTGGGAGTGTGACTCACCTCCTCATAAACAACCCAATTATTTTAAGATGTTCTAACATTGGCATTAAAAATTATTTTTTTTCCACTTCCCTTTTCCAAAAAAATGGGCAAAAACATGGTATGGTTTGTTTTTTGGACTAGTATAATGTGAGGTGTCCCAAACCTAAATAATAATGAATTCCCTCACATTTTGTATATAAACTCATCCAATCTACAACTTTATCCTCAATAAATTTCTTTTGAGTTCATCCAAACATGGATATAATCTCTCCATAATCTTCCTAAGATGCCCCAAGCTCCCAAGAAGTATCTCTCAAGCCTCTATCAAGCCTTGGGAATCACACTTCAAAGTAAGGGTTTTTTCCATCCTCATTTTTTCTAATATTATTTAAATTGTTATTCCCCTTTAATTTCATCTATAAATGTTTGTGTATGGTTTCAATCCTCTCCCAGACTTCCCTCTTTATGTTTGAGTAATGGGAGATTCCTTTCACTCTCATTAAAGGCCACCCATGAACACCCATTACAATGCCAAAATTCCGAATGAAATTTCTCTCCCTTCTTTTACATTCAGTCAATTATTTTGTATCATGACTCTAAATTCCATTACAATTGTTGGGACATGTAGATATTTGACCCCCTTACTGTGCATTTCATTTACATAATATGAGACACCCCTTTTTCTCTCATCAACCATTTTTATGAATTCTTACTTCACATTATTACATTGTCGAAATTGCACCGATTTTCTAAGCCAATGACATTTTGTAGTGAATACACTAACTATTTCGTCATCAAGGGTATTCAACTTTATGAAAATTTACATATTGATTATAAAGATCCATTTTTGAATTCCACATTCATTTATTTTCAAATAAATTATTTTTTTATATCAATCCATGTTATATAATCCATGTTGCACACTTATGCATGAAATGAAATGTTTAACTATAGCGCGCCCTTATATAACTCCAATGAATTGGGTAAGGTGTAGTATCATGATACATCAAGTGAAATGGGTGACTACTCATGCTAATTTATGTGCAATGAGGTTTTCCTAATGCTTCTTGTGCAATGAATATTTACTCATTCTCTATGTGCAATGAGCCTTGGCTTATGTTAATTCCATGTTAAGTGTTGTTGCCACATTTCCCTGTTATAATTATCATGCATTATCATGACTTTATGTTTATGCTTCTCTTGTGCTCTATTGATATTCGTATTTTCTAACATGTATTATATTCCTCATGTTACTCCATGATTATTCTCTTACTGTGCTTTATATCTCTCCCTTTTCTTATGCATGTCCTCTGGTTATCCCATTCAATGCTATGTATGAGAGAATATTGTGGTCAAGTAAATGATGATTTCAATAAATATGTTGTATTTCATGTTTTAATTTATTATTTAATGATCCTATGTCCCAAGGACACTATACCTCTCAATATTCTATATTGTATTAATTGATGTTTATGTAATAAATTATATTTAATTGTGTAATAAAAGATCAGAGTTGTCATTGTTGGTATAAGAGGATTGGTTTAGTTATTTTTAGAATTTGGATTATAAAAACCAAGTGAAGTCTTAGAGACATGATTATGTGTAATAAAAATATCCCCATGTTTTGGGGAGTATGGAGTAACTAGTTTATCAAGAAAATTCAACCCTGTCTGGATACGAGCAGGTAGAGGAAGCTCTGGCATAGATGTATCCTAGGGTTAATACATGAAAACACTACTTTGAGCTAGACTTTGACCAAAATTGGTTCCTGAAAATGGACATTGCTGCATTATTGGTTATGAAACTCCAAGGGGATATTTTTTAAAAAATTCAAAATCATAGTAGGATCCAATATTAAGGGACAAAAATTCCCTAAGAATATATGTTAGAAAGTAGATCATGGATAACATAGACTGAATCCAATAGACTTATATGTTAAGAAAATAAAATTTAATTGTAAGTCATTATTTCTGTCCTCAGATTACCCTTTATGTGTTACCCCTAACATTCCTTTTATTCAATCCAATGGACAATAATAGGAGGACTCAAGCTAACAACCGATGTGAAAATCAATGTGATGATTGTATTAATGAGATTCCCAATCTAATGGGAGAAGGAATCGTGAACTTTTTCATGCTTCTATCTTAGCTAACTCAATATTTGAATAGATACATGGGTCAAGAGGATCGTTAAACCCCCCTAAGATAGAACATGTCACTATTGAGTGCATCATAATACAAAGGCCTCATACTTTTAATGGATCATTTTATCCCTAAATTGTTGAACAATGGATCAACTGCATTGAAAATATCTGCTATCCTTCAATTATCCGAACAAGAGAAGCTTCTCCTGACTGCTTATCATATGGAAGGTGAAGCTGATCAATGATGGAATTTGATTAAAAATATGAATCCTGAGGAGTAGATCGAGGCGTTGAAATAGAAGGATTTTTGGAAGATGTTTTTCGATAAATATTTTCCGATCACCCTTCGGCATTAGATGGAAATGGACTTCCTTGCCCTCATGCACAATGATGTCGAATCTATTTGAGAGTACGAGGAAAACATCACAAGGCTTTCATGATACTCATCTGGATTTTTCAGTACCCCCAAATGCAAGGTTGACCTCTTCTTTGGTGGGCATAAACCTAGCATGCGAAAAGCACTGTAAATCCATAAATTCGACAACTATGAGGAAATTTCCCGATGTTATCTCAAGGTTGAAATGGATTTGGAAAATTTCAGGAGTATAATGGGGATAAGAAGAAAAAGGTGTAGTTCAATGTTGGCAATCCAATGGATAAATCCAATGGTTCTATGAAAATCCATAACCCCACATTCCAAAGGTGCGAAAAGTAGCACCCTGGAAATTTCCTGAAGGTTATGAGAAAATGATTTAGTTATGTAAGAGAAGGGAACCTGGCTGGTAATTTTCATCAAGCAAAAACCCCCAGCTACGATAGAGGAGAGGAGCACTCTTTTTGAATCTCAACCCATTGTTCACTACTACAACTGAAATGAACCAGGGCACCTTGAAAATCAGTTCTCTATTCCACGGGTTTTTGGAGACAACCCACAACCTCCAAGGTAGCAAGTGTATGCTTTTTCCCTCACTACTGCCAATGTGAACCCCGACAACGAAGTGTTGATAGGTACGCTAGTTATTAATTAATGAATAGAAACAATACTTTTTGATTCAGGGTATATGTAATCTTTTATATCTTGAATGTTTAGTAGAACAATACCATCACCACCACAAATCATGGAAATGAATATGTTGATGAGTACGGAAAATGGGGAAATCATTGAATCCCACGAATATAACTCCTCCCCCATCATAATCTATGTATTGAACTTCCTAGTGAACCTCGTCATAGTACCTCTAGTAGAATTTGATGAAATTATTGGCATGGATTGTCTTTCCTTACACAGATCCATTATAAAATGTCATGATAGGGAAATCACTCTCCATATGGAGAATCGACCCCCGATTCATTACAAGTGCAAGGAGGAAGATGAATCTTCTTAAGCTCCATCATCTGAAGCATGGATATTACTACACTAGGAGTATTCGTATCTGGCTCAAATGATTAAGTCTAAGGAGGCATCCAAGCTAGATGACACGCCTATTGTGAGGGAATACACTGGAAGTATTTCTTGAGGAATTTCTTGTTCTTCCTCCAAGAAGAGATGTTGAATTCTCAGTTTATCTTATAGTTGGGTCATTACCAATATCCAAGACTCCATATAGAATGGCTATTGTGGAGATTGAGGAACTAAAGAAACAACTACAGATGAATCTGGATAAAGGTTTTATATACCCATGTGCTTCACCACGGGGTGCACCAGTCCTCCTCATTGAGAAGAAGGATGGGTCAATGTGCCATTGCATCAATTATCGTCAGCTCAACAAAATCACGATAAAGAACATGTATCCTCTCCCATGAATTGATGAATTGTTTGATCCGCTGTGTGGAGCACAATAATTCTCCATGGTATATTTATGGTCGGGATATTATTAGGTAATGGTGAAGAAGGAAGATATCCCCACGTATAATTTTTGTACAACATACAGGCACTAAGGATTCTTAGTAATGCCTTTTAGTCTCACTAACGCTCTAGAAATCTTCATGGAATTGATGAATAAAGTCTTTAGAGATTACCTCAATAAGTTTATGGTATTTTTTAGAGATAATATTCTAATATACTCCAAATCAAAGGAGGATCATGAGGAGCATCTAAGAACTTTACAAGGGAACTTGTGGAAGGAGAAGTTCAATGAAAAGTAAAACATGTGTGAGTTCTGGTTGAAGGAGGTCTCATTCATGGTCCATATCATCAAAAGAAATGGGATATCTGTGGATCCCTCCAAAATAGATGCAATTGAGGGGTGGAAGAATCCAACATCAGTAACAAATATTCATAGCTTTTGGGGGTTAGCTGGATATTGTTGACGATTTGTGAGAAATTTCTCATGATTGTCCAACCCTCTTCCAAAGATAACTCAAACAGGAGTAATGTTTTCTTGGAGTGATGAATGTGAAGAATGATTCAAGGAGTTTAAATGGAGGCTTATAACTATGCCCGTGATCAAAATACCCTCACATGGAGAACATTTTGTGGTATTTAGTGATGCTTCGACGAAGGGCCTGGGATGTGTGTTGATGAAAAATGAAAAAGTCATTTCCTATGAATCAAGGTAATTGAATTTTCATGAACGGAACTATCCAGCACAGAAATTCGAGTTAGCTGCCGTGATCTTCACTTCGAAAATTTGGAAGCATTATCTCTTTGGGGTGAAGTGTGAAATATATACGAACCACAAAATCCACAAGTATATACTCACCCATAAATAGTTCAACATGTACCAATGAATATGGTTAGAGTTGATCAAAGACTTTGGCTGCACAATCCATTACCACCTGGAGAAAGCGAAAAATGTGGAATATTCCCTAAGTAGAAAGGACCCATCGATTCTATGATTGATGAGAATTGAAAAGGATCCAATATTACAAGATTTGATAAAGATGGACATGGGAATCATAAATAAGGGAAAATAATGAATCATATTCACAAATTATTGCTCCACCATAACATTTGGATAGGTTAATAGATGCTAAAAAAGATGATGTGGGAATTTAGGAAAAAGTGGAAGCTATTGGAAAAGGGAAATCCTTGGATTTTAATGTTAATGAATAAGGAATTGTGAGATATGGGAAAAGACTATGTGTTCCATCAAGTCTGGAGTTGAAGATATAACTTTTGGATGATACACAAAGTTCAAATTTTACTATTCACCCATGAACCACAAAGATGTATCGAGGTCTCTGAGAGCATTATTTGTGGGATAATATGAAGATGGAGATCACTGAATATACATCAAAGTGCCTAGTGTGTCAGCAAGTAAAGGTAGAGAGGTAGAAGTCTAAGGGGATGATGTAAGCATTGCCCATACAAAAATAAAAATGGGATAACATCACCATGGACTTTGTCACTGGTCATCTGAAGACATCCAAAGGCAACAATGCAAACTGGGTTATTGAGGATCGTTTTACAAAGGATACACACATAATTTCTATTCGAGAGGATTTATCATTGGATCAACTAGCATGGATATATATATATATATATAAGTGGTAATGATACAAGGAGTACCACTATCTATTATGTCTGCTCGAGATCCAAGATTAACATCTATTTTTTAGAGGAGTCATCAACATTATCTGAATAATGAATTGAACTTCAGTACGACCTATCATCCTCAAACTAATGACCAATCCGAGTGGACAATTCAAACACTTGAGGAAATGTTTAGAGCGTGCTCAATGGACATTAAATGAGGATGGGATAAACACCTTCCTCTAGTTGAGTTATATTATAATAACTATTTCCACTCGAGCGTCAAAATGGAACTATATGAAGCCCTTTTTGGGAAAAGGAGCAGAACACCGGAGTGTTGGGGTGAGTTTGGTGAGCGTAAGATGCTTGGACTAGAAATGGTTGAAGAAATGGTGGAGAATGTGAAAACCATTCAACAACATATCAAGGCAGCCTGGAGTCTATAGAATAGTTATACAGATAACCATTGATGAGACCATGAGATTAAAGTTGGAGAAATGTAATTTATACTCATATCTTCATGGACGAAGGTCACAGGATTTGGACATAATGGGAAGTTATGTCCAAGGAAAATCGACCCCTTCGAGATTCATGATCGTGTTAGGGTTGGGGCATATCGATAAGTAATTCCACCTACCATGGACAAAGTACATGATTTCATTCATGTATCCCAATTCAGTAAGTACACTGGACCCTTCACATGTACTCTCATTAGAGGTGGTATAGTAAGAGGATGAAATTTCTTATGAGGAGCAACAAGTGAAGATATTAGATCATAGAGAAAAAGTTCTACGAAATAAGGCAATGCCCCTCGTCAAGGTGTTCTGGAGAAACACATGTTTGAAGAAGTAATGTGGGAATCAAAGGAAATGATGATGAAGAGTTTCCCACATCTATTTTAGTGTGGGAAATGAAAATTTTGAGGGAGATATTTTTTAAGGGGGGAAGATTGTATCAACCCAAACATTCATTAATGGAAATCTCTCTTAATCTAATTAAATGTATCTTTCTGTAAAATGTTTATATAAAATTTCTTCTTCTTTTGTTTTATGTTTTTGGATTTTAATATGCGGTTATGAATTGTGACCATTGTTAATATAGCCATTGAACACTGATCACATGATTAGTATAAATATAGGGCTTTAACAAATCAAATTTACTCAGTCAAAGGAAGCGATGGCCTCATCTAGTAGATGTGCCCCATATGAATCCCATTTGTTAGAGATTAGAAATGAGGTTGTGTCTTTGTGGTTTTCTCTAGACCAAGCCCAAACCAAGCTTGAATATGTTATGCTCGAGCAGAACCGCCTATGAAAGAAGTGGAAGATGATAGAGATTACCACCCGAGTAATGTTTTCCAAGCCACCCCAAGAGTCAGTCACCATCACACACGTCACCCTTCAGTCTTACACAGGTGTTATAAGGGGTTCTGTAACAAGACATTACCATTATGGTCATGTTCATTACTTTTTAATTTAATAATGAATATACCTTCATTTTATTATGGTTATTTTGTAGATGGGTTTTAAGTCAAAAATAGTATTTTTAGTTAATATTCAACTAAGAAATCTATTTTGTTGAATTAATGGATTTTTAAATTAAATATTATTTTAATAAAATATTATTGTTATTATTAAATTAATTTTTATTAAATATAATTTATTGTATAACTTTATGAATTCAATTGTAATTTTTATTAAGGTTGGGAAGTTATTTTTTTCAAAACCCATGAATTTTAAATAAATGATGGTTTTCATTTTAAATGTGAAAATTAAAATATTTAGAAAATTATTTAGATGAAATGAATATTATTTCTGGAATAAGGATGTTGAAATTATCCAATGGTGAATTTTTCATAATATTCTAAGATAGTCATATTTTGGGGTTAAAATTAAATACCTTTTAAATATATTATGTGTTTTATGACATCATAATGACCTAATAGTGATGTAATAAAATATTATAAGCCTTATTTTCGGACAATATATGTTTTATAATTAATATGAAGTGATTCTGCCTTTGTTTGATTTATTTTACAAAGCATTAATGGACCCTTCAAGACTTATTAAACATCTTGTCTTTTTAAATTGATTTCCATTGGAGTGTGACTCACCTCCACGTAAGAAACCCCTTTATTTTAATAATTTTTTACTTTTTCCTTATAAAATATTGTTTTCCACATCTCTTTTTCAAAAACTGTAGTCAATAACCATGTGAAGGTTTGTGGTTTGGATTAGATTAATGTGAGGTGTCCCAAACCAAAATAATAAATAATTCCCTCACCTTTCCTATATAAACCCACCCAAGATCCCACTTTATCATCACTAAAATCTTTTTGAGTCCATCCAAACTCTGACCTACTCTATCTTTAATCCTCCCAAGGTGTTTTGAGCTCCCATGAAGCCTTTCTCATTCCTCTCTCAAGCCTTTGGAAGCACACTTCCATGGAAGGGTTTTTTCTTTCTCATTTTTTCCAATATTATTTAAATTGTTTTTCCCTTTCAATTTCAATTATAAATTTTGGGGTATGGTTTTGCACCTTCCCCATACTTCACTCTTTATGTTTTAATGATTTTAGACCCCTTCCTCACCCATTTAATGCCTCCTATGTACACCTGTTACTATGCCGAAATTCGGAATGAAATTTCTCTCTCTTCTATTACATTCAAGCAATTATTTTGTATCATTACTCTAATTTCCATTAAAATTGTTCGAAAATGTATCTATATGATCCCCTTACAGTCCATTTCCTTTAAATATGATGAGACTCCCCTTTATCTCTCATCAACCATTTTTATGAATTCATACGTCACGCCGTTATGTTGCCGAAATTGCACCGATTTTCTAAGCCAATGTCATTATGTAGTGAATATCATGTCGATTTCTCTATCAAGGGTATTCAAATTTATGCATTTTTACTTACTGATTATAATGCTCCATGTATTAATTCAAAATTAGTTTATTGTGGAATAAATAAATTTTTTTATGAATCCATGTTATATAATCCATGTCCCACACTTATGCATGAAATTAAATGTTTAAGAAGGGGGCCCCCTTATAGCGCTCCAATGCATTGGGTAAAGTATTGTATCATCTTACGTCATGTGAAATGGGTTTTTACTCATTCTAATTCATGTGAAATGAGGTTTTACTCATGTTTCATGTGAAATGTGGATTTACTCATGCTCCATATGATATATACATCAGATATATTTTGATTAGTAGATGGTATGTTCTGTAGCTACATCAAATAGAGAATGAGATTGTAAAATTTTATTGGATAGAGTATTGATTTAATATGCTATTGAATATAACATACTCTGATTAGAACATTGCATAGCAGTATTTATAAGAAATGGGTGAATGATGTTTCCTCATACATACAAATTAAATATCAAATTGAAATTGATTTTTTTGGTCATCATAAGATGAAATGTTAAGGCGCTCTAATAATAAAATGTAATAAATATATTGAGAAGTTTTTGAAGAGGTATCACATACAAAAATATCATATTGATGTTCAAGATGTAATAAAATGGGATATAAAATTATGATGTACCAAAATCAGCTACTTAGGTAGCTTGACTAGACATCAGTTATCATAGTAATTGATTATAACATTCATATGGTAGGAACTAGTCATAGGTTAGTATGAAGATCCATTTAATGGTGATATGAAATTCAATTAAACAAAAATTTTATGAGTTCGTCATATGAAGGTTTCCTAATGTAGCTAAATCAAACGGTGATCTATTAGATTATGAAATTATATTAGTTCATTTGAAAAATAATACTGAGGTAGTACCATAAAAAAGTAATTTCTAATGAATTAAATGGATAAATACCTATTGGATAGGGGTGTTCTAGAGGTATTTTAAAAAAATAGGTAAATTTGATAAGATGAAAATACTATGATGAACGTTAAATATTTTTTTCTAGAGAATTTAATGATGTTTTCAGAATTAAATTAATAATGAATTTAATCATCTTCAAAGAAATTGGGATCTTTCATGGAAATTAGAGTTTCTTAATGAATCTTCGAGAAGGTTTTAGAATCTCCCCTAAAAATTATACTAACCAAGTATATGTAGAATATATGTCTTAATGGAGTTTCAAAATGAATTTTATATCCTACCCAAAAATTTAGAAACATACCTTTATAATGTGATGCAATGATGTAGGTAATTTATTTTAATAATTGTTCATCTTTTGAGGAGTGGAAGTGCTAAAGTTATTACACCATGAGAATCCATCCACGATTCTTATCTGGTTAAAGAAGAGTGATCGAAATAAATGATCTAAGATCACATTTCTAAAGCATTTAGTACCCAAAAATGAGTGTGGAACTCAATACCAATCATGCTTCATGTGACATATGACAACACTGATCTTTTATTATACAATTAAGTATAATTTATTACATAAACATCACATGATTCAATATAGAATATCAAGAGGTCTAGTGTATTGGGGGATTAGGATCATTACATAACAACATTAAACATGAAATATAATATATTTATTGAAACCATCCTTTACATGACCACTACATTCCCTTGTACTGAGAATTGCATGGGATAACCTGGGGATATTCCTATGAAAATGGTGAGATATAAAGCCCAGTAATGGAATAATCATGGAATAACTTGAAGAATACAATACATGTTAGAGAATGAATACTATAATTTCCATTAAAATTTTTCGGAAACATATCTATATGACCCCCTTACTGTCCATTTCATTTAAATATGATGAGACTCCCCTTTAGCTATCATCAAACATTTTTATGAATTCCTACGTCATTCCGTTATGCTGCGGAAATTGAACTGATTTTCTAATCCAATGTCATTATGTAGTGAATATCATGCCAATTTCTCTATCAAGGGTATTCAAATTTATGTATTTTCACTTATTGATTATAATGTTCCATGTATTAATTCAAATTTGTTTATTGTGGAATAAATTATTTTTGTATGAATTCATGTTATATAATCTATGTCACACACTTATGCATGAAATGAAATGTTTAATAACGGGGCACCCTTATAGCGCTCCAATGCATTGGGCAAAGTATAGTATCATTATACATCATGTGCAATGGGTTTTTACTCATTCTAATTCATGTTAAATGAGGTTTTACTCATGTTTCATGTGAAATGGGGATTTACTCATATGATGACCTCATAAATTGTTTGTCTAATTAAATTTCATATCACCATTAAATGTATCTTCATACTAACCTATGACAAGTTCTTACCATATGAATGTTATAATCAATTACTATGAAAACTGATGTCTAGTCACGCTACCTTAGTAGCTGATTTTGGTACATCATAATTATATATCCCATTTTATTACATCTTGAGCATCAATATGATATTTTTTTATGTGATTCCTCTTTAAAAACATCTCAATATATTTATTATATTCTATTATTAGAGCGCCTTAACATTTCATCATATGATGACCAAAAAAATCAAAATCAATTTGATATATCTTTTGTATGTACAAGGAAACATCATTCACCAATTACTTAGAAATACCGTTATCCAATGTTCTAATGGGAGTATGTTCTATTCGATAGAATATTAAATCAATACTCTATCCAATCAAATTTTACAATCTCATTCTCTATCTAGTGTAGCTCCATAACATACCATCGACTAATCATAATATATCTGAAGTATATATCATATAATTTTTTAATGTATTCTAATAAATATGTTCCTTTTTATACCCACATATTATAATATTGTTTTGTGAAGAACATTCATTTCTTGGTTCCATCAAACTCAATTTCCAATCATGACACCTATAACAAACAACCTTTATAAAACCTTCCTCTACTTTTAATTCTAATCCACCTTTATACTTTTCTCAATGTAAAAATTCCTAAAAACATGGATTGGATTAGGATTACATTCATTATTCTTGAAACTTGAATAATTTTATATAAAAATTTAAAATTATAATGGAAAATTCATATACATTATACTAAATACTTATTATTCCACATAAGGAATCATTATTAACCACCATATAGAATGTTTCCTCTCTCAGATTCCCCATCAAATATTTTTATATAAAAAATTATTTTTTTTTGGAAAGTTATATTCATTATCATGATAAAAAAATTTCAAAAAAAAAATCTTCTTCTTTAATTTATCCTTTATAATGATATTCTACATATATTTATCTGGATGTTTTCTCTCCAACCTGTTATGATTATTCTTTAAATATCATGAATCATAAAAAAAAAATCATCTTCCTCTTATTATCACTATCATTGATTTTCTAATCACTAATCACATATAATGTATGTACTCCATTTTGATACACTATATACTCTCAATAAATATCTATGAAACATTATTTTTTAACTTATTCAATTCCTTATTGTGTTATGTAATATTCATAAGAGAATATTATAAATATTATTCAATAATATTATCATGTTTTATTTTATTTTTAATATTATCATCACTATTTGAGGAAAAAATTCCTCATCTCACAGGATGTATGATATTGATGTATCAATCAGATTTACTATTGGATGTAGAATATTCATTCTCTCCACTTCTCAAAAATTTATTATTTATATTGATTTCAAATTTTTTACTATGTTTCTTCAACTAATATTTATAATAATTCTTATTTTTCTCTTCTAAATAGATTATTCAATCGTAGTATTTTTTACATATCATATAAAATAATGATTATAAATTTAATTGCATCTTATGAGATGATGTTTGATATCTAATTTTAATTTATTTTTTCTATTAGAAAAAGAACCTATGATTATGTTGATTCCCTCTTAATTTTCATCTAAAAAATAATTATATTATTCTTTTATAACTTCATTATCTATCAGATTCAATTTTAATAAGGATTGAAATGTTATTAAATACAAATAATTCTTCAAAAAGACAATTATTACCAAATATCTAATTCATGAGAATATTTTGAAGTTCATACCAAGATAAATATTCCCAATTTTTTTAAAAAAAATTCCCTAAATCTATTTTTAATTTTCTCATTTATTTTTATGATTTGTATAATTAACCAACTACTGAAAAAAACTGTGATATTTCTTACTATATCATTAACTCTTGTAATGTATTATTCCTTAAATTATTGATCATCCATGTTAATATATTCAAACCAGATCCTCCAAGTTTTTTTATAAATTCCCAAGTGACACATCAATTTTTTATTGCAAAATTACACTATTTTCTAATGAATTGTTAATAGATTTAAAGTGATATTCCCTTATAATAAATTGTTTTATTAAAAAAAAGTGAAATAGAAATCAATAATTTAAATGGATCATAAATATTTTAAAATGTTTAATTTTGAGTTTTGTAATTTAATTCTGAAAATTATGTAAATTGTATTACGTTATTTTTAATGATTTTTTTGTAACAAAATAGGTCCATCCCTATGTTATATCTCAACCAACATCCCACCAGCCATAAAGCCCACCCGATCAAAGGGCTGCCGTCCATGTTGGCTATAAGAGAGAAAATGCATGGGGACCAAGAAAAATGGGCCCACAATGAAATGAAATGCGCATAGCATGGGTTTGAAAATACATAGAGCAAGCAGTGAAAATAGTCCTATGTATGTCTGTGATGTGTATCCTAGAGCCTACCCCATTATTGGATTCAAAGATGATTGATCTATAGATTTTATTATTAACTCTGTTCATTGTATGTCTCTTGTCCAATGTGGTAGAATATTTCATTAGAAACTATTCATTTTTAATGAAACACTCCACTTCACATCATTCACATTACTCCCATTATTTGATACATGAAGTCAGATCCATTCCCTACTATCTTAACATGGCACAACGACCACTACCGCTGCAACAAACTAGCACCACCATGAGTTTCTCCTCGGGAGCACCAGCGTAAGACCAAGACTACTTACAATTCTTGAAAATACCCTAGAAGAATATAGAGACCCTAGGAGAACTCCATTAGATCAATTTAATAATATCATACACCATTATTTACAATAGAGATCCAATTGGGTTGTGAAGGCTAAATATGATTTTTAAATGTAGAAATGTGTCTAGATAGACCCCTAGAACTATTGATATGTCACTCAAGAACCCCTTCCATGTTGTAATTCTCTCTTACAATCAACATGAAATCCATGAAAATGGGTGAGGATTATTCTCCCACCATTATCGATGATGATGAAGGGAGATTCTACCATGAACATATGATCACCATGATGAAGAAGAATCAAAATTGTGACAATGGTAAATATGATATACCATTGATACAATTGTAGATGATATCTAAAGATAATAAAATGGTATATGTGATCTACCATTGATTCAACGGTATATTTTAATGATTCATTCACTTATTCTACCATTTTCTACAACCAACACGACTGAAACTACTACTACTAGTAGGAAACACCTTTGATGACCGTTTGAAAAATGTGATTGAGATGATAAACTACTGGACAAGTGGTTCCTCATATGGCCCTCCTGAGATATAAATGAAGCTTTAAAAGTAATTCACGCAATCTAGAGATACATTAGGACACTATGAAGGCCATGTGGAATTTGTAAGGCCACATTCTCATTTTCATTCTCCACTAACTATCATTATAAGAACAATGAAATGACACATTTCATGCTCACCACACACCATGAAACAACTGTCAAGACACAACGGTGGATCCATGGAATTGTGGATTGTTATAATGGTGGATCCTGACACACTGGTCGATGATGATGTACATTAGAAAATATGAGTTTTTAAATTACCAATGGAGGAGAACAAATAGAGGCCCATAAATAATGTGAACATGTTATACTATCATCATGAACCCAAGGTTGATGTGAAAACATAGAGAAGATATACCATCATGATAGAAGTGTAAGCATACTGGTTTATGATGCTATCATAACTATTTTATTTCTTCCCAGTAGTGGAATATAAAAAAACATTTAAAATTATCAGATTCAATTATGAATATCTTTAAAAAGATAAATTAAATGTTTTGAGAGATATTAAAAAGATATAAAATAATTTGAAAAATAGGATACAACATTTATAAATACAAGGATTTTGTTCTTTTGAAAAAGGATCCCAGGATCCAGAGGCGACTTTTTCTCGATTATCTATTTTTATAATTTTTATTTTTCATTTTAATTTACTTTATTTAAGGCAACAAATTATATTCTATTTAAAAAATGTTTTATGAAAAATTCATTCACTTGTACATTCTGTCTTTCTTCCTCTGTTAATTTCTCATTCCCTTATTCTCATCTCTTCTAGAATGATATATTTTACTGAATAATGAGTGACTAACCCATGGATTGGCCATAAGGGACAATTGTTTATATTTTAATTAGGTTATTCCATTCAATTTTTTAATTATTTTTTTGGTCAGAATGACTGAATTATAAGAGTATGGATATTTCCAACCATGAAATGAATCTTGAACCAACCTCTATTCATTTATTTATATATTTTCCCTTCATTCTTTTGAACACAATATCATCCCATAATTTATTTGAGATGTTCAAGGTATGAAACAGAATATAATGAAGTAGTGTTTTAGAAGGTTTCACATATTGATGGATTTTTGAAATCAACCATAATTATAGGATGTGGTCAAATATACATTTATAAGGAATTCAAGGCCATACAATAACTAAATAAAAGGGTAGCAATGTAGGAGGGAAATTTCATAATTGTTTTTTCATAATAAATTTAATAAATAAATGTTAATATTTTAAAGGAACATAAGAAAAACACTAAAAATAAATGTATTTTCTCCATTTTGTTATGAACTAAATGTTAATAATTAAATTCATTCTTATATATATTCTAAAAATTACATATTTAACATAAAAAAATTATAATTTCTATAGAATAATTATAATAATAAAGACATGTATATCCTAGGTGAAATTGAAATTGTTAGTAGAAAACTGTGATGATGTTATAGTTAGATCTCCATGGTTATCTGTGGTATTACACTAAAAAAAAAATTGAAATATGATTTTCTATGCCCTTTGATAGTTGTTCATTGAAAATATTACTATTTCTGGGGATCCAATCAATTGATTATTTATTTTTTGTATACAAACTGTAAATAGTTTCCATTATTTTATTAAAAATCCATTTAAATTTTATTATTATACAAATTTCTCATGATTTAATTAAACATATTAAATATTTGTGCATAAAACCATTACTCAGAGGATTTATACCAAGAGAGAGTGATTAGTGATGCTAATGAGGCCCTACAAAAATGAGAAGTAAATATTTTTTAACTAATCAAGGAGATGATTGATGTACATGACCATTGAATCCCAATTCAAGGAATGATTCAAATGGAAAATGTTGTATAAAATTAGTATCAATTATTGAAGGCCGGAAGGGAGGTACCAATAGATATCACCACTTTATCTGAAGACACACATGAATTTGAGTCTAGAATCAAGGATCTCTAAAAACCCAATGATTTTAAGAACAATATCCATGATTAAATTTATGAGATCAAGTGGGTTAATGATGAGGTAGACATGTAGGTCAATTTATATAAATTAGATTTTCATGATCTGGAAAACTGCTAGAATTAGTATGAAGTACACTTTGATCTCCCATTTCCTTAAAAAAGAAAACATTCCAGAAACATTGTATATTTAAATTTCCATGGATGATTGGGAATAATCCCAAGTGGTAGAATTTGATGAAAAGAGATACAAGATAGAATATTTATCTCTTTCTTATGAGACAAAATATTACATGGCCCTTACCACTAAGATATAAACAGATCTAGAAAAAAGGCAAGTGATCTGATCCTAATTTTGATAATTTTATTCCTAATTATATTCAATTATTCTTTATGTTAATTCTTAACTTCATTGAATTATTGTATTTTAATAATATATGTTATTTCATTGTGGAATATTTATAAAACATACCTACACCTAAATTGGAACACACAAATCTACCAAATTATAGTGAACATGAATTAGTGGAAGTCCATAAAGAAGTCCATGAAGATAATCCTGGGGAAAATAAGACACATGATTCTCACTTTGAAAGGGTAAATTATAAATTTGTTTCCAAATTTTTATATTTTTTTCAATTGAAATTACCTACTTACATTACCTTTAATAATTAAATCCATGAAGCCCATATTGATTTTGTAATTGAAAAGTAGAAGGAGTAAGCACAAGTAGAGAAAAAGTAAATGGATAATCCATACTTTAACCTACCCCCACTGTGTATGATATATTTAATTATCAAGGGGATGAATCTATTATAATCTATCCCTATATTTTGACTCATCAAAAACATTTAATGATAAGAAAATCGATATGTTTTTTTAAATACAAGAATCTCCACCCATTAAATGAATAAGGATAACAAATTTTATTCTGTTTGGATGAAGTAATAATTCATGGCTCAAATGGGGGATCAAACAACTAATTATATTAACTTACATTGTGTGAACATTTAATTTCATTCACATGATTAGTATATAATTTTACCTTGTCACCCAATTTTTTTATGAGAATAAATGAGATGATTATTGAACTTAATTAATTGATTATCATTTGTAAAACAATACTATAACAAGGCTATCAAAAATAGCCAAGGAGGAAAGTGGACTAAGATTCCTTTGATAAGGATTTCATCCCAACATTTAATATTTTTAAACTCAATTAATTTTTTATAAAATCCTATTCCTAGATTTAAATTGTAAATCTCATTCCCATGCATGGAATTAAGACATTCCATGAATTATCTAGGTTATATGATTTTCATAGGAACCCATGTGATTCCATGTTTTATATTTCAATTATAATGAGATCGAAATAGTAAAATGGAAAATTGAATGATGAAATTAAAACAAGGATTTTAAAATAAGGAATCTTGATTTTAGGGAAATAATAGATTTATGTAGATAATGTTTCCCTATACCATTTTAGGATTTGAATGTTTTAAAATCTTGTGAATTGTTTTATTTTTATTAGTCAATACATGAATAATTTTCTAAAATCAATTTTTTTTCCTGAATGGATTTCTGGAATAGATATTTTATATTTTATCTAGAGAGTATTTATTGAGTGATTTGGGGACATTTGACCTACTAAAACATTCAGAAAAACTTTTCAAATCTATGAATTTTAATGAAAATATTTAAAATTATTAAGGAATAAATTTAAAATCTATTATCCTTAATTACACCATGACATTAATCTTTTATTATCCCAAAGAAACCATGAATGGCCTTATTAGGAATTATCCATGATTGAATCCATTTTTAAAAATTCATAAATTAATCATTATAATCTCATGAAATTTAAATGATAAAATGTGTGGGTTAGGGAATTCATGATAAACGGTATTAAATATATAGTAAGGTAAATGTGTGGGATTGATAATTATAGGTGTTGAAAAAGGTCATTGATTCATTCATTATACATCATTTTTTTCCTTATAAAAGAAATGGAAAAAATAAAAATGGGTTGCGACTTAGAAGAATCAATGTTTACCATTACTAGACGGATGAATTTTTTAATATATTGTTAGGTGGTGGGTGTGAGATTTATTCTATTAATATTTATATAAAATTTAAAAATTCACAATAAAATATTGCATAAAAAGTATAAAAGCGGAGATAGAATCATGAAGGAGAAAATAAATCATTACACTTTATTTTAATCATGACGATACACAGAGTTTGGGGAAATTAGGAGTTGTCACAATTTGTAGGGGAGAATGTCATTATAATTTTACATTTAATATCATCAACTATACATTTAAAAGAATCCTACTCTTTGAAAGTTATTTTTTTAAAATCAATTCTATAAATCCAAAAGCCTCATAGTCAATAGAAACATTACAAAAATGTCCTCATGATTTTATGTGCCTTTTTATATAATGTGGGAATGCAATTACTCTAAATGATAATAGTAAAAGACAATGTTCCCATGAAAAGAGAATTAATTTTATTAATTTTTCATCATGAGTGATGAGAGAAAAGAGTAATTTGTGAGGTAAATTAGGATTTGGAATGATTAATAATAATAAATAGATGAACATTAATGAATAAATAGACATTTGTAATCATTTTATAATAAGAAAAAGTAAAAATCATGGATTGATTGATTACTTGGATTACATAGAGACTAAATTTATATTTTATATGGATTTTTGAGTGTTTAGTTTAACATAGAAAATCATTTTAACAAATAATTTTTATATTTTAATATTGGAAACATTTGTACCCTATACATTCGATGATGAGATTTAATTATTGGGAATAAGATGGTTTAAATGTGGGGGAATTTTACAACATCATTTTTATGAATAATTTTATGTGTTTTTAACAATTCTATTTGGATTTCAATAGATGTTACATTATAATACATTGGATTATTAAAAAATATTAAATAAAAAATTAAGAATTATAACGGATATAAAACAATGAAAAATGATCAATTTTGAGTTTTAGAAATTAATTATGATATAATTTTAATTATATTATGTTATTTTTGAATGATTTTAGGTAAAAAGTTTTTCCATCAAGGAAATAGAAGTTACCAAAAATACTACATTCCACATAACCAACCCCTTTAGTGGGCCATCTGGCTAATCATGCCATAGGAGAGCCCGTGCTTGGTGATAGAAACAACTGAGACCACATAGAGGAGCCACATGTGTAATATGGGTCTAATACATAGTGTGAAAATTGGTTTGACTTGGCCCATGTATGAGTGTTATGGTTATCAATAATACCACCAGATGTAGGATTTTGAGCAAAGTCATCCATAGATTGTATTATAAATGGTTTCTGCTCCCTGTCTCCATTCCAATATGGGATTAAATTTCACCAATTACTGTTCATTTTAAATTAAATTGATACACATAACGTCAATACAATTATTCATTCACTCATACATATTCTTCCACTACAATACATCATTACCATACCCAAACACTACCACTGTAACCACTACAAATCATTGAAGCTAAGATGAATGATGCTATAGTAGATCGATCTCAAGCCTAACAAAGCTACCCAAATCATGGACCAAAATGATTGAACTATGAGACCTAAATATATTAAACTGAGACCAATTGTAATATATTTAATTTCATTATTTATAATAGTCATCCATCCCAAAACTTTGAGGGTCATATCTGATTTTTGAAGCCTCCTTGGAGGCATATTGGACCACTGTCACCACTACAATGTCACTAAATTTCACATTCCATTATTTTACACCCACATACATTAAAAATTAAGGCCATGCTTATATAATATGAGTATTATTTCACCATTAAAAATAGAAAAATAGAGATACAACCATGCTCATATGACTTCCACTAAGAAGAAATAGATACATGGTGATAACGGAATATGTGATCTACCATTGATACATTGGCAGATGCGATATACAATTGATTAAACTATAGAGGTGATATACCATTTATATGGAGATATATGTGATATATCATAGAGATAATGGTATATTTTATCTTCAATTGAGACAACAGTAGATGTGATGTACCATTGAAGAAATGATAGATTTTGGAGATACCTTCACCACTACCACTACCACTACTGTCATTGAGAAATTCCATGGACAACCCCTAGAAGGGTGTTAATGATATGATAATCCACTTGAACCATGGGACCTTAAACCATACTCATGATTTTTAAATGAATCAATATAATCCATATACACAATTGGGATCTCTATCTAGCCGCCGTGACGGTAGATAGGGAATAATGATGGAACTTTTTACTTTTCCTTTATCATTTCCTATCATTAAACGAACTTATATGATGAACCTTTTGACAAATACCACACACCATTAAATGGTAGAAGAGACACAATGTAGGATCCTTATAATGGTGGGTACATGTAATTTGGGATAATAAATCCACAATTGATGATGAGATACTTTTGAAAATGATGGGTTAATGACTTAGTGGGAGAGAAGAACTGATGTATGATCATGAGGAAAGAGAACATTCTATATTATTGTCAAGTAGATATGGATGATGTGAAATGGTAGTTACAAACTACCATTGTGTTAATGGTAAATTCCATATATTTAATCCAGCTACCATCACCTTCAAATGGATTTTTAGTTCTAAATTTCAGATACACTATGAAATTTTCAGATTAAAAACAAACTATCCTTAAAAAGATATATTCAATGTTTTGTAAGATATAATAAAGATAAAAATGAGTTAATTAAATATTTTTCCTCCCTATATAAATTCAATGATGTTTCACCACTGAGGATTATTTGAGGATCGAGAGTGGACTCTTTTTGGATGATCTATTCTGATTATTCTTATTTTTTTCTATAAGTTATTTTACTTTATGTAACTCATTCTGCATCATTTAATAAGATTTTTCCTTCCGTTTTTTCAGAAACATACTCAATCTATCATTTTTATCCTTTCATTTCCTCTTTCAATTCAAATCATCTCTTAGACCAAGACCGGTTGAAGTCGATAATGAGTGACTAACATACGCTTTGGCCTCAAGGGAGGGTTGGGTGTACCAAAATTATGTTAATCAATTAATATGTTTTATTTATACTTGTTTTGTGAAAGTGGTAAGTGTATGAGTGTTTAAATTTCCATTCAGGACATGGGACTCGAAATCAGTCCAATTAATTTATTTAATCTTTTTCCCTTCCATTCTATGAACTCAATATCATTACATGAAAGAGATGAGATGTTTAAAAGATAAAAAAATATTTGATAGAGATGGGTCCTAGGAGGTGTCTTACTATTCATTAAGGTTTTCCATAAACCATTATTATAGGAGGAGATAGCATCTAGTTTGAATAGGAATTAATGTATTCCCAATCAAAAAATAAATGATCACAAATCAAAGGGTGAGATTTTCTAATTGGGTTTTAAAATTATATTTAGTCAACCAACAAGGATAATGTAAGGGACCCAATTCCAAACCCTAAAAGGCCAAGTAATGTCACTATTATTATTTTTATTTCATGTTAATCTATATTTTTCATTCATTTCAATATTCCAAATCTACATATTTTTTAAAAAAATAATTCAAACGCATAGTTTTCATATAATCATTAATTTAATAAAAACTATTATTTATTATGTGAGATTGAATAGTATGTAAAAAATTGTGAAGCTCCACAAGTGATATGACCATGGTTTGTAACTATACTATAGTAGGGAAATATAGAAAATTCTTATTTACAAACACCATGATAGTTCTAAATGAAATAATTTTTCAAATCGATTTAAAATTTCTTCTTAACTTATAACTATTTTGTGTAGCTATTAGGAACCCACAATTTTTATATAATAATTCTTTATTAGAGCCAATAAAATAAACATTTGATCATTTTTTAAACATTTAAATTTATCTTATTAGAAAATTTTATTTCCAATTTATAAATGGGAGGAAATTCCATTGCTATAACATCACTAACATCAAGGAGAAGAGAAAAAAGATAGGGTAACAAATTATTATGCAAACATTGAAGGTTTATTCCCAGAAATACAATAACAACTGAACTATTTAATGAATTTATATTCCCCGTCCTCAATATATTATTGAACTGTTCATAGGTAACCTATAATATGTTAATAGTTGATGTAATTTAGATCAACGTATGATCATTGAGAGGGTGAGAGTTGAAACATTGATCACAATTACTTTATATGAAAGTATCCTAATATCATAAGTATACATTCACTTAACTATGAATTTTTTAGTGTGAAGATACCCAAAAATATAGATATCTACCTCACCATTCTTATAAATCATATATAAATAGAGTTCATAACATTATTTTACAAGGTTTGGTAAAACTACATAATTATGGTGATATAGGTTATCTCAAAGACAAGAGTTATATTACTAACTACTTACAAAATTAGAAATGAATAAAAAAGTTATAACCCATATAATCATACATACATATTATATTGATTCATATATGTAAAGACCTATAAAAATCAAGGAATTTTTTTTGTTAATTTCATTGGGATTTTATGAGTACACAATTTCTTACAGAACCTGATTTCGAGGCCCTGTGTGCCCAGAATCAATTTCCCAAGATTAACTCAGGTACGTTCAGTGAACTAATGAGCGGGTTTTTATATCTTTTGAACATGTTCTCTGAATCGAAATCCGAGTGCACGGATGAAACCGCAGTGCCGGTATTTTCTTACGAAGAAATTTACTAGAGGTGCGTTTTCTTGGGAGGAGTTGTTAAAAATTTGAAGGTTAACTGTGAAGAAAATAAAATTTTGGTACAATTTTATTTTCTAATTTAAGTGGATTAATCCTATGTGTGGGAGTTGGGGTGGGACCCACTAAATCCTAAATCCTCTTTTTGGATATTTGTGAAGTGGGGTCCACACGATCTCCACCCCTTAGAATTCCTCTAACTCCCCTTAAATTTGAGTAACTTTTTCACATTCCTTAACTCCATAACTTCCCTTAAATGTGAGCAACTATTCTCTCTCTCTCTCTCCCTCATTAATATTTCCAACATAACACCCCATTTAATTTGACAACTAAAGCTCATTTGATTAATTAAATGGTTTAGTTTTGGAATTTTTATTTTTTGAAAAGGCATGTAAAATATAATAAAATAAGGGGGAGGCCTTATTTTATTAGGTTGGCTAGTTGTGTGAGGATATTGGGCGAGGGATAGCTCTTATCCCTTGGAAGAACATCATCTTCATGGGTGAAGAACGTCCCCACTTCAACGAAGAATGGTATTTCTCCAAGGGAGAGCATCAACTCGGCGGCTCGGTTTCTTCCATCTTCTTCTTCCTCCACGACCAAGGAGGAGGCACCAATGCAGAAACTTTCCATCGACATCGCCATAATATCTTCTCTCCGCGACAAAGGAAGGGAGACACTACTTCCTCATCGGAAGTTCTCCGTCGACGTATACAGAGCTTCACCCCGCGACGCCATTTTCTGCGATGATCATCATTCGAAAAATTGTGTCGAGGTACGGGTTATTTACGTTCATGATTAATTTTACGTTCATCGTTAAAAAAAATTGGCCGCTTGTTATCGACATAACGGGAGGAGATCGGACCACAAAAAAATGGCCGATCCTCCTCCCCTTTAATTTTTTGATCCTTGTTGAACTTCAGCGAAGGCGGCGCGGTGCCGTTGCACCACATGGGAACAAAAAGGGGCCACGGCTAGAACGTGCCACGGTGGAGGTGCGCGGCGCTGTCGCGCTGCGCCGGTGAGACCAAAGGAATCCACGGCCAGGAGTGGGCCATGGAAGAGGGGTGCGATGCTGTTGTGCCTCACAGGAGCACCATGGGGCCGCAAACGTGGCGGGCCGTGGTAGAGGGGCACAGCGCCGTCGCGCGACGCCTGTTGGACAGAAGCCGTGGCGGCTTCTCAAAGGGGCGGCCGGCTCGGCCGCCGACACTACCTAGAGGCGGGACCCCTCGGGTCCCACGAATTTCATAAGGCCAACCTTAATGGACAGCCATTCCAGAAAAGCTGGGGGTTGAAACCCATGGCCAGCGCAAGGGGCGGAGCCCCCCTTTGTGCCCCGCTCGGCCAGCGTAGAGCCGCCCTTGCTGGGCCGGACCTCCCGCGCCGGGTCAGACTGCCCGCGCCGGGCCGAGCCGTGCCGGCAGGGCTGGGCCTTGCCATCTGGGTTGGGCCATGCCCAAATTGGCCAGACCCAGACCCGGGTGTGTCCAACCGATTCGGGCTGACCCATGGGGTATCGGGCTGGGATGGACTGGTCCCGAACCCCCTATTTTCGGACAGATCCATTCAAACACCCATAACATGGGCTACAGACCTCCAATTCATGCACCGTCCATTGAGTAGAGATCCATGACTCGAGACGGTCATTTTGGTATATTAAATTCAAGGTTTTGGTAAGCTTTGGGTATGGCTAGGTTGGTTCGAACACGAAACCAACCGGGCCCTCGGAGCAGAAACGATTATAAGTTGAGCTCCGGACGTCCGATTGACGTGATTTAAACTTTTTTGGACTCCTCTTAGTGAGAAGATTCTTTTGGATTACTCTTCATGAGGTTGGTATGCAGTTGGAGTATGGTTGGGTTGGTTTTAGCTTAAAAACAAAGAGGGCCCCTAGGATGAAAAGGCCAATAACTCTTAGACCGGTCGTCCGATTGACGCTACGTCTGTCGCGTTGAGTTCTTATTAACAAGACAGAACATTGGGATACATAAAATCTGTAATTAATGTCAGTTGATGTATCTAACCCCTTGGCTCGTGGAGTGGACCCTCCAGAAATCGTGTATGCTATGTGTGGGAACCCTAGAGTGGGCTGCGACTACGACGACGATGAAGACTGTACTTGGACCCTACATGGGTTCGGCAGTGAAGACGAATGTACTTGGATCCTCTGTGTGTTCGACAACGATGAAGACCATTCTGGGATCCTCTGTGGGTTCGATGGTGATGACTATTGTTCTTGTATCTTGTGTGGGTCTGGCAGTTTTGACCTCTGTACATGTATCATGTGTGGGTCCGACAGAATAGTTGGTCTTGTATACTTTGTGGGTCTAACAGCTTAGCTGGTCTTGTATCCTATATGGGTTCGACAACTTATATGAATCAGTGGCTACATCTGGTCATCTCTATCGCCTTACGAAGTGTATACCTATGTGAGCTGAGTCTTGACTTTCAAACATTATCTTTGATATGATTGAATTGCTATCATGTGTGGATTGGGTTGTACTTTTCTATGTGGATTGAATTGTACTTTCTTGTGTGTACTGGGTTGAACGTGGGCTCGTGAGTTGGAGCAAAACTTGAATTGATGTCTTAGGTATATGTATGGGTATATATATAAGTAGAGTTGGTGATTTTATCTTTCCTTTGTGGTTTATCCTTCATGGATTATAGGATACATTCAGGTGTCTCTGGGTCCCTACTGAGTATCATATACTCACCCCCTTCACTGGCTATGCCCACACTAGGTTGTGTTGGATGCAGATGACCGACAACGCTGATCGAGGTGGAGGCTCATGGAGCTGGACGGTACCTGGAGGTGGATCACTGGACGGGACGTACACAGAGCGGATGGCTGGAGTCAAGAAGCTGAGGAGACTATCTGTACCCACCCTTCAGGTGGGATTTCCAGTGGATGGATCGGTGTTTCTGCTTTACTTTTCTACTGCTGTACTTTCTTTTCAGTTGGGTTTTACTTTCAGTTGGGTTTGTATTCTGGCCCATTTACTTTACATGACTTACTTTTGTATTCAGTTTACTTAGTGTTTACTTTAGTTTGTGTACTCTGTGGTGTTTGATTACTTTATAAAGGCAATACCTTCCCTTTTATCAGGATTTACACCTTTGGTGCTAGTCGCCAACCCATAGCCTATGAAAGGTGGGCTTGGGGTATTCACGGCATGGGACATGAGGACGTGTCGTGACCAATTGGTATCAGAGGAGTTGGGTTCTACCACAAAACTCAGGACTCTGATCTTTATTATATGTGAAGCAACAATGTTAAGGGTATTGAGAGTGGTTATCAGTCCAGGGAGTCCAGTGTCGGTGCGGCGGCCAATGTATCCATACACTAGGACCTTGACTTCTGATTTCCGACTTAGTGCATGAAAACATTGATTACATGTGTGTTTAAAAATTTTCTTTGTGATTACATTGTGTCTTATCACCAGGTATACTGTATTGACCATGGCGCACCTCTCTATTTTCAGGATGGCCCCATGACGGAAGCCAGATGGGGTTGCGAGCTTTGTGTGAGATGGAAGCCCACCGAGCGATGAGGCCTTGGTGTAGGGCCCTGTTAAAGCGGAGGCACCGGCGGTACCTCTACCCACTGAGCCACCGATGCCACCAGCCTTAGTAGCTGAGAGTGCACGTCGCCTTAGAGCACCGCACGAGTTTCAGCGTCAGAGACTGCCCAAGTTCCATGGGGATATGGACCCTCAGGCAGCCGAGGATTGGCTGGAGGCTGTTGTTCGAGTCTTCAGATTAGTAGGGACACTAGATGACCTCATGGTGATCCTTGTGGCGAGTATCCTACACGCGGCAGCAGGTAGATGGTGGAGCCTGATGCTCTAGGTGCATGAAAAGGCATCTCTTCTTTGGTCAGACATCGAGAGACTTATCCACTTGGAGTTCATTCCAGCCACCCTCCGTGAGGTGTGCATTCAGGAGCTACTACAAATGCGGTAGGGCAGCATGACAGTAGATGAGTACTCGGCGAGATTTACTGATCTCTCTCGCTACTCCACAGACATGGTACGAGACCCATTCTTCTGAGCTCGGACCATTGAGCAGGGACTAAGGCATGAGATCAGGGCATCGATTATATCCCTCAGCATTCTGAAGCAGGATGGAGTACTGGAGCGAGCCCTCCTTGTATAGAGCTTCCTTGCTGAGCCTATACTAGTAGCAAGACCTACCATAGGGCGACACGTAGCGGAGTCTTCTGCAGCTGGCAGTCGAAGGATGACACATGGGACCAATCGGACCAGAACATTAGGTGGATGACCTCAGGATACTGGTTTGGAGGTGTGGGGCACACACAATAGAGCCAGTCAGTCAGGAGGCAGATAGTGCTATGCATGCGGCGAGCAGGGCCACATGGATCGTCACTGCCCGAATCGTCATGCAGAGGAGCAGCAGACGGTTGAAGGACCACCCAGGCGGTGGCAGAGGTTCGACCGAGGCAGTCCATAGGGAGCAGGCAGATGAGGTAGAGTAGCTGGCTAAGCAGCAGGTGGTGGGTGACGCTTTGAGGCTCCACCACCACCACCACCAGAAGTTCCACCCCGACTACTGGGAGCTGGCAGACAAAGGCAGACTCAGCTTCAGGTAGCAGATGCCTACGACCACGGCACACCTGAGATGATTCTAGGTACTCTCTTTGTCTACTAAACCCTTGATACAGTTCTTATAGACACTGGAGAGAGTCATTCATTCATTTCCACTACCCTTGTTCAGAGCTCGGAGATTCCGACGGAGCCGTTGGCTAGATCCTTACGGCTTGAGACTACTACAGGAGCAGACTTGACGATTACGCAATGGTTCTGGCAGTGTGGGCTTACTCTAGGAGGCGAGAGCTTCGGCTAGGATCTTCTTGTATCAGTGTCGAGGCCTTAAGACGTCATCTTGGGTATTGATTGGTTATCTACAGTCCATGCCCAGATCGACTATATTAGGAGCAAGGTGCGGTGTGTCCGCACCGTTGGGAGTAGGTTCACCTTCACCGGTGAGAAGGGAGCCTTTTCAGGGTAGTATGGACTCACTCAGAGGAGAGGACATCCGATCAATCATCAGTTGGATAGTCTTATCTTGGGAGAAGTTGATGTGAGTAGTCTGTGTTTTCCTATTGTGATGGATCATTATGCGGATGTTATTCATGACGATGTTCCAGGACTACCTACTTGCAGATAGGTAGACTTATATATTGACAATTACCCCGGGACAACCCCGATATCTACTCTAGCATATCGGATGTCTCTTGCTGAGCTTCAAGAGCTACGAGTATAGCTAGAGGACTTGCAGGGCAAGGGATTCATCTGACCCAGTGTTTCACCCTAGGCTTTCCTGATATTGTTGGCCAAGAAGGTGGATGGGAGATTACGACTGTGTGTTGATTACCATCACCGGAACTAGGTGACTGTGAAGAACAAGTGTCCAGTTCTGAGGATTGATGACCTCTTCAACTAGATCAAGGGAGCATGGTGGTTCTTGAAGATAGACCTTGGGTCAGGCTATCATCATCTCAGATTTCGAGACGAGGATGTACAGAAGACGACTTTCATGTGTCAGTATGGACACTAGAGTTCTTGGTCATGACTTTCGGTATAACCAATGCTCCAGCAGTGTTCATGAGTCTCATGAATAGGATATTATAGCATTACCTTGATCGATTTATTATAGTCTTCATCAATGACATATTTATTTACTCGACTACTGAGGAGGATCATGCCTACCACTTGCGGGTTGTACTAGACACACTCAGAGAGCACCAACATTATGGAAGGCTCTCGAAGTGTTAGTTCTAGATTCGAGAGGTCCACTTATTGGGACATGTCATATCTGAGGTAGGAGTTGTAGTGGATCCTGTGAAGATTGAGGTAGTGCTAGATTGGGAGCCACCCAAGAGCATGACAGAGGTGTGGAGTTTCATAGGTCTGGCTGGATACTATCAGTGATTTGTCCCAGACATCTCCAGAGTTGTAGCACAACTTTCAACTTTGATGGAGAAGGGGAAACCATTCATGTGGTCATATAGATGTCATCAGAGCTTCCAGGAGATGAGACATAGATTTACTAGAGCACCAATCTTGAGGCTACTAGAGGAGGGCACAGGGAACACAGTTTACTACGATGCATCAAGAACCGGACTCGGGTGTGTCCTGATGCAGGAGTGGACAGTGATCGCTTAAGGTTCACGATAGTTGAGGCAGCACGAGTAGAACTACTCTACCCGTGACTTGGAGTAAGCAGCAGTGGTCTTCACCCTGTACATGTGGTGGCACTATCTGATGGGTGAGTGCTTTACAGTCTAATCTGACCACTAGAGTCTCAGGTATATCTTCTCGCAGAAGGACCTGAACCTTAGACAGTGGCTATGGCTCGAGTTCTTCTAGGACTATGACTTTGAGATAGTCTATATTTCTTAGAAGGGGAACGTAGTAGCTGATGCTCTCATCAGGAGGTCGGGCATCCAGCTACTTGGAGAGGCGACATACCAGTTATCCACTTTACAGATATCCTTGGTGGGTAGAGATGGGGCAGCCTTTCTACAGTCTCTCACAGTCACTCCTCCACTTCTTCAGTGGGTCAGAGAGGCACGATGAGGGTACGTTGATAGTGAGATGTGACGTGCACGAGATATCCTCAGGATAGGAACCTGATGGATTCTCTATAGGAGGATAGCACATCGTCTTTTTCAGAGGACGTACCATGGTACCATCTGCATTACAGGAGGAGGTGATGAGAGAGTTTCACACTTCCCCTCTAGCGGTACATCCTTGAGTAGTGAAGAAGTACCAGGACCTCAGACGACAACACTGGAGCCCGGTTATGAAGAAGGATATAGCAGAGTTCGTTTCACGATGCCTCACTGTAGAGACCCGAAGCCTGACGTACATTGACATTACATTACTTTTGCGGAATACTTAATACATAACAAAAATACACACACAAGGATCGTAATAGTTTAGTGTCTTTGGAAACTCGGAATAAAATCTTCTAATCGTGGGGAAAGATCTTCAACATCTCCCATAAAGATCTTCCTTTTTTTTACCTAAAACCTTTCTTTATGTCCTGGGGAAAATAAAACATAAAAGGGTGAGCTCAAATGCTCAGTAAGGGTAAACAAAAGAAATATCAATCACATAATTTTCATAAGAACATAACATTTTTGGAAATCATAACCTGCAAAAGAGAGCATAATTTCATAACATGGGATAAATCATAGTAGTGAAATGAAATCATAACATAAAACATTACTCATTGTGGCATACACACATAATCATAGAGAATCATTTCTTGTTAGTCAAGACTCATTGCCAAGACTATCTTAGTGGACAAAGTCCCTTTCTGAATCGAGTAATCCTCATTTCAGTCTTGTTTCACTGAACCGGTATAACCTACCATTCCAGCCATGTCTATCTCATGAGATATGAAATCTTTACCCAATGCATTGGAGGGAGATATAGGTCCCACCCATCTCTTAATGAATCCTTTCTTATGTGTGCCACAAAATCATAAATCATACATCATTGCATAACCCATGTAATAAAAATGGGATTCTTAAACAACATGACATCATAAAACCATTCATATAAGATAAAGGAATTCATAAACATAATTCCATCACAACATAGTCAAATCAATTTAAAAATATGGATAGAAATATAACCCTTTATTATCTTAGATGGAAAATAATTTTGATAAAACACTTGCATTGAATTCTTCAGGAAAATATCCTTTCTTCTTCAAAATCAATTTCTTTTCACAAAACATCATGCAATTTTAAAAGAAAGATATTTTATTGAAAATAGTCATAAAATCTTTTAGAGGAAGCTTCATGAAAATAAGGCTTCATAAAACAGTAGAAATCCGTTCGTGCCGTATAAGTTAAAAAAAAACATTCTTCGTACTTTTGTCGGAAAAGTCAAAAAGTACCTCGTACGACAAAAGATTCCTTTCATACATATTACTAAAAACTCACCGAAGGGTAAAAATGGTTTTAAACAATTGTATGTGGATGGAAATAATATTACATTTTGATGAAACATGGATGTGGATGATAAAATACACCCCAGTAAATACTTACGAATAAACAATCTCGGATAAAAATGAGATTGTGATATTTCCCTTACCTTAGGTCCGACTTGCTTTGTAAGTGTCCGAACCTCCTGTATAATGATTTAAATCATGTTATTGACTTATTACAGAATCATATTCATTGTTATGATATCATATATGGTTCACTTATGACATTATATTACCCGTTCTTTTGTAAATTCCATGTTAAAGAAGCGTTTTGGGTAAAATCGTTTCATTTATCGTAGGTGTTTTGACTTGTTGTTCTTGACATCATTATTACTTATATCATGATTTACTTACTTCCAGAATATAAAATATGATTTATATATCATATATATTCAATATATATATATATATAATAGGTAGATAAATAAAATGAAAAACACCGTTCATGGAGACGGTAGTCCGTACGTACGCATGAACGCTGTTTTCCTTTCCTTATTGTCTTGAAATGGAAGTAAGTAGATGACATACATATGTATATATATACATAAATCCAGTAGCTTTATAATGTCATGTATTTCATTATTATTTCTTATATATACATTATAATCATTCTTAAATGGTTAACATGGAGAATGAATCTCATCGCGTCGTGGAGACGGTATTCCGTACGTACGCACGAGCGATGATATCATTTCTATAAATATTGAATTGAATTGGAGTGGATTATGCAATATATCAGAATCAATATGATGTTGTAATAACTATGTATAGTTATTATTTACACCATTATACCCATCCATGTAAGGTGGTGGTGGAAAATAGATTACACCACGGCGTGGAGACGGTATTCCGTACGTACGCACGCGCGGTGATTTCTTTTTCCGTAGGATGGATAGATGGTGAAATAGGGTTGTTTCATACTTATAATAACATATCAGTATATGAGTGATACTGATGTTATTACTTAATAATGAAACAACCTAAGAAGAAGAAGTGGAAGAAGAAATAAAGATGAAAGAATTGGTAACGGTAATTACCTCTTCTTTGAAGTGCCTCTTTGAGACCTCCTCTTAGGGCACTAAAATTGGTCTTGGAGGAAGACCAGAACCTCTAGGATGTTGCTAGGGAAGTGGAGAGGAGAAATTGGCAGGGGTTGGCCGAGCTTGAGTGCTCAAATTGGTGTGAGGAGGAGGGGGAGGAGGTGTCCTTTTATAGGGGAGGAGAGGGGCACCTTAGGAATATATCAAAATATTATTTTATATTAAAGTCAAAATAGGTTTATAATGGTTCCAAAGGGTCTTATTTCGAAGCTAAAGTGGGGATGGGTCGAAATCCTATCAACCAATAGGATTTAGACAAGTTTAGGGTATTATGTTTAACCTTATCAATTAGATTTAACTCTAAGTTAAATAATTTAACTTTTACCGTGTCTTTTTGTTTTCTTTCACTATATGGTTAATAAACTTACTATAACATGCCAAACGAACCCCAAATTGTATATTATTAATACATATATCCTTATCTAAGTCATTTGGCCGAACCTTAGATTTTTAGGAATAAAATAACAATTAATAATATAATATTTTATTTAAAAACTATTTTGTGTCAATTTTGACACTATTTGATATATGATTTTTGTGAAAGTCATAACAGAATTATATGTTCGAACCAAGTTGATTATATCAACACTAATATATCATAGTAACCTAGAAAATTAGTGGAATTCATAAAAAGTCTTAAATTACATTTATTTTGGTATTTATATTATCAATTATGTCAATATTTCATTAATAAGATAATTACTGCATCATCTTTGTGTCATAAATAAATTATATTATTTGATGTCTAAAAATTACAAATAAAATACCGTCATGTAGGAAATATTTTTAGCTTTCTGATGAATATTTATAGTCGAATTTATCTTATGTATAACCCCATATTAAAAATGATTTACTTATTAAACGTTGATTTTAACTATTTTAACCCTTCTTTAAATAAATTAATAATAAATGTCCAAATCTAATCCAAGTGGGCCTAAATGGTCATATTTTATTCATAAGTTTGTTTTTGGTCGAATTACACTTGTCCAATAGAATTAGGACATGTGTTAGGGTAATATTAATATCATATTTACCCTTAGTTACCCTATTTACTATTAACCGTGGTAAAAAAAAGAAAAAAGTTACTATTCACCAAAAAATTATTTTCATCTCATTGAACCACATTTTAGTCCTTGATATTAACCGTGTCTCTCGGATTTTCGAAATTCCATTCACAGAAGCGGTAAAATTAAGTTTTATGAAAAATTCAGTTTTTAACCTACCACTTAGTAGTTTCACTATTCATCAAAAATTGATGTTTTTCAGAACAATGCCAAAATTTCATCCCAAGCTATATTTCATATTCCGAATTCAAAAATGAAGTCTATTTTACCAAATTCATAACATAAAAGTTGCATTAATTAATTTTATAATTAAATCCCGCTGTTAAAACAAATAGCGTGTTTTTAAGAAACAATATCTATCAAAAGATTGACACTTGATTATGTCTGGTTTAAATGTGAAATTACATCCAATGACCAACATTGTATTAAATTGTAAAAATATATTCTAAATATAATTTAAAACCACTCAAATTAATAATTTATCACTATTAATTATTTCGATTAAAAAAGTTGTTTTTAATTATAAATTAGTAATTTTTCACTATTCATCAAAATATGAAAGTTATCCGAAAAGTACCAAAATTTCACCTTAGGCTAAATTCGATACTCCGAATCCAAGAATGAAGTTCATTTTGAAAAATAAGATTTACAGAATTTTAAAAAGTGGTTATTACTATTCATAACGGCTAGTTTTAATAATATTTTAATAGCACATCGTTGTTTAGTGAAACTCGGTATTGCGTTTTACACATGCTATCGAGGAAGGTCGCGATTGCATGTAATGCAAGGCAAGACAAGGATGCGTGTTGTGCAAGCTCCTTTTGGTGTAGCGTACAACACAAGACATTAATAAAATTAAAAAGAATATTTCTTTATAAAATATTGGGCTGTTACATTCTACCCCCCTTAAAATGAATTTCGCCCTCGAAATTCGTCGGGGTTATAAATGGTTTACTATTCGAAAGTTTCTTTAATAGAAACCCACATCGTAAAAAGGAATACCAAAACCAATCTTTAAAAACAAAAGTATGAAACGTAACGGTTACCCAAATAAACTAATCATTGGGTTTCCACATAGGTGAAAATATGGATATGGAAGAGAAATCTAACCATCATGTTCTGATGGAGAGTGGTAGAGAACATGGCTATGGAAAAGCCAATAATCACAAATCCATAGATTTGTGATGATATAAGGTACCATCTGATTCATCAGGTATAAGATCACTAGGAAAACATTTTTGGTTTTCAAGATCATTTCCCCTAAAGTTGAAAATTTGAATTAGAATAAATACTTACTTTATTTTGGTACAATCTCACTGTTGTTCGTGCTTTGAACAATTTCCACTTCATCTCTTAAATAAATGAAGTTGAATTTGTTATTCGTGAAGTGTTAGCAGATCATGTGATAGAATGACAGGTCATTCCATCTGTCTCAAACAAAAGGTTAGCAAAACTTATATACATAAGTCGATCTATAGTGAGATTAATCATATATGGTTCCTAAAATGGACTTATACTTCATATATCATACTGCTTAATATAATAAAACTAGTTTCTACTAAACAGGGACTTCCTGTAGGTCAGTGGTAGGCGATAAAGGCCAGTCGCACTTCGGTTGTGGGTTCGATTCCTACAGCCTTGTCCGAAGCGATGGGTTGTCGCCCGTCCTACAGGTTGTCCTTTTTCTAAAACTACGTTACTACAACATCCCATAAATAATATCGAAAAAAACTTCTATCCTTAAACAATACTAACTTATGTCCAACATAATCCATTCCAATCTTTAGTCCTATCCATAATACTGCAGTCCATTCTCATAACATAGTGAAAACGATTACCAGAGATTTAATACCATCGTTGATCCCCATATATCATAAGATATATCTTTTTGGACACATTCCAAACATTCAAAGGCCTTAATCTTGTACTCTCTTGAATACCCACTGAACCTTAGTGAAAACTTGAATGCAGTTAAAAGTTAACACTTTACACATACCAAAATCCTCAAAATTATTTATACTCAAACCATGATATCACTTAGTCCTTATATCAATCATGAGCTCATGAATACAATCAAACACCTCATTATATTCTTATCCTTTCATTATGCACTTATCATCTACTTTCCAAAATATTTGAATCACTTTTCATAGTTATTGGTACCTTAAAATTATTGAAAACCACAATAGACCAATACTTAAATATTTCAATACACCATAAAAGTACCTCAACAACATTATTCTTTAATACCAAAACACTTCAGTCCATCCACATCAATGATTATCCTGGAATAAGTCCTTCCTTGATTTAGAAGTAACTTTTTAGGTCAGGGCATTGAGTTGGGTAATGCCCATGTTCTCCACAAATAAGACATTGAACTCCATAACAGTCTGTCACTCTATGACCCTTTTCTCCACACAGATAACATCGGTCCCTCCATTTGAGGTATTCCTCAAGGTTCTTCTTCCCTTCTTTAGAAATCTCAATCTTCCTTTCTTTATGCTCCTCAACATGCGAACATGCATAATAGTCTATCTTCCTCTTCTTTGAAGAATTAGGCATACCACTAAATTTCACCTTGTTAATCATATATCGTGATGATTGATTCGGCATAATCACAACATCTTTCTCTCTAGGCATTACACAATTTTGTTGCTCATAGTCACCAATTTGTCCATTGGATTCAATGTTAACTGAATTCCTTTTGGTTCCCTCCATTAACTAAAACACAAAAATAATTTTGTGAGAATCAAAAATCATGCTAGAGAAAACAACATAGTAAAGGGAAAGTATCCCCAATACCTAACTTCTCAGGTTTAATCTAATATCATTACCATAGTTCTAGGAATATATCCTATACGTATACTTATCCTTAGGGACATCCCTAGACATACCTTAGAAATATCTCTAGGAATCTCACTAACGTTTTCGCATCCTAGTTTCCAAAGGTTGACTAAACCTTTCCTCTGATACCAACTGTAGAGACCCGAAGCCTGACGTACATTGACATTACATTACTTTTGCGGAATACTTAATACATAACAAAAATACACACACAAGGATCGTAATAGTTTAGTGTCTTTGGAAACTCGGAATAAAATCTTCTAATCGTGGGGAAAGATCTTCAACATCTCCCATAAAGATCTTCCTTTTTTTTTACCTAAAACCTTTCTTTATGTCCTGGGGAAAATAAAACATAAAAGGGTGAGCTCAAATGCTCAGTAAGGGTAAACAAAAGAAATATCAATCACATAATTTTCATAAGAACATAACATTTTTGGAAATCTTAACCTGCAAAAGAGAGCATAATTTCATAACATGGGATAAATCATAGTAGTGAAATGAAATCATAACATAAAACATTACTCATTGTGGCATACACACATAATCATAGAGAATCATTTCTTGTTAGGCAAGACTCATTGCCAAGACTATCTTAGTGGACAAAGTCCCTTTCTGAATCGAGTAATCCTCGTTTCAGTCTTGTTTCACTGAACCGGTATAACCTACCATTCCAGCCATGTCTATCTCATGAGATATGAAATCTTTACCCAATGCATTGGAGGGAGATATAGGTCCCACCCATCTCTTAATGAATCCTTTCTTATGTGTGCCACAAAATCATAAATCATACATCATTGCATAACCCATGTAATAAAAATGGGATTCTTAAACAACATGACATCATAAAACCATTCATATAAGATAAAGGAATTCATAAACATAATTCCATCACAACATAGTCAAATCAATGTAAAAATATGGATAGAAACAGAACCCTTTATTATCTTAGATGGAAAATAATTTTGATAAAACACTTGCATTGAATTCTTGAGGAAAATTTCCTTTCTTTTTCAAAATCAATTTCTTTTCACAAAACATCATGCAATTTTAAAAGAAAGATATTTTATTGAAAATAGTCATAAAATCTTTTAGAGGAAGCTTCATGAAAATAAGGCTTCATAAAACAGTAGAAATCCGTTCGTGCCGTATAAGTTAAAAAAACATTCTTCGTACTTTTGTCGGAAAAGTCAAAAAGTACCTCGTACGACAAAAGATTCCTTTCATACATATTACTAAAAACTCACCGAAGGGTAAAAATGGTTTTAAACAATTGTATGTGGATGGAAATAATATTACATTTTGATGAAACATGGATGTGGATGATAAAATACACCCCAGTAAATACTTACGAATAAACAATCTCGGATAAAAATGAGATTGTGATATTTCCCTTACCTTAGGTCCGACTTGCTTTGTAAGTGTCCGAACCTCCTGTATAATGATTTAAATCATGTTATTGACTTATTACAGAATCATATTCATTGTTATGATATCATATATGGTTCACTTATGACATTATATTACCCGTTCTTTTGTAAATTCCATGTTAAAGAAGCGTTTTGGGTAAAATCGTTTCATTTATCGTAGGTGTTTTGACTTGTTGTTCTTGACATCATTATTACTTATATCATGATTTACTTACTTCCAGAATATAAAATATGATTTATATATCATATATATTCAATATATATATATATATAATAGGTAGATAAATAAAATGAAAAACACCGTTCATGGAGACGGTAGTCCGTACGTACGCATGAACGCTGTTTTCCTTTCCTTATTGTCTTGAAATGGAAGTAAGTAGATGACATACATATGAATATATATACATAAATCCAGTAGCTTTATAATGTCATATATTTCATTATTATTTCTTATATATACATTATAATCATTCTTAAATGGTTAACATGGAGAATGAATCTCATCGCGTCGTGGAGACGGTATTCCGTACGTACGCACGAGCGATGATATCATTTCTATAAATATTGAATTGAATTGGAGTGGATTATACAATATATCAGAATCAATATGATGTTGTAATAACTATGTATAGTTATTATTTACACCATTATACCCATCCATGTAAGGTGGTGGTGGAAAATAGATTACACCACGGCGTGGAGACGGTATTCCGTACGTACGCACGCGCGGTGATTTCTTTTTCCGTAGGATGGATAGATGGTGAAATAGGGTTGTTTCATACTTATAATAACATATCAGTATATGAGTGATACTGATGTTATTACTTAATAATGAAACAACCTAAGAAGAAGAAGTGGAAGAAGAAATAAAGATGAAAGAATTGGTAACGGTAATTACCTCTTCTTTGAAGTGCCTCTTTGAGACCTCCTCTTAGGGCACTAAAATTGGTCTTGGAGGAAGACCAGAACCTCTAGGATGTTGCTAGGGAAGTGGAGAGGAGAAATTGGCAGGGGTTGGCCGAGCTTGAGTGCTCAAATTGGTGTGAGGAGGAGGGGGAGGAGGTGTCCTTTTATAGGGGAGGAGAGGGGCACCTTAGGAATATATCAAAATATTATTTTATATTAAAGTCAAAATCGGTTTATAATGGTTCCAAAGGGTCTTATTTCGAAGCTAAAGTGGGGATGGGTCGAAATCCTATCAACCAATAGGATTTAGACAAGTTTAGGGTATTATGTTTAACCTTATCAATTAGATTTAACTCTAAGTTAAATAATTTAACTTTTACCGTGTCTTTTTGTTTTCTTTCACTATATGGTTAATAAACTTACTATAACATGCCAAACGAACCCCAAATTGTATATTATTAATACATATATCCTTATCTAAGTCATTTGGCCGAACCTTAGATTTTTAGGAATAAAATAACAATTAATAATATAATATTTGATTTAAAAACTATTTTGTGTCAATTTTGACACTATTTGATATATGATTTTTGTGAAAGTCATAACAGAATTATATGTTCAAACCAAGTTGATTATATCAACACTAATATATCATAGTAACCTAGAAAATTAGTGGAATTCATAAAAAGTCTTAAATTACATTTATTTTGGTATTTATATTATCAATTATGTCAATATTTCATTAATAAGATAATTACTGCATCATCTTTGTGTCATAAATAAATTATATTATTTGATGTCTAAAAATTACAAATAAAATACCGTCATGTAGGAAATATTTTTAGCTTTCTGATGAATATTTATAGTCGAATTTATCTTATGTATAACCCCATATTAAAAATGATTTACTTATTAAACGTTGATTTTAACTATTTTAACCCTTCTTTAAATAAATTAATAATAAATGTCCAAATCTAATCCAAGTGGGCCTAAATGGTCATATTTTATTCCTGAGTTTGTTTTTGGTCGAATTACACTTGTCCAAAAGAATTAGGACATGTGTTAGGGTAATATTAATATCATATTTACCCTTAGTTACCCTATTTACTATTAACCGTGGTAAAAAAAAGAAAAAAGTTACTATTCACCAAAAAATTATTTTCATCTCATTGAACCACATTTTAGTCCTTGATATTAACCGTGTCTCTCGGATTTTCGAAATTCCATTCACAGAAGCGGTAAAATTAAGTTTTATGAAAAATTCAGTTTTTAACCTACCACTTAGTAGTTTCACTATTCATCAAAAATTGATGTTTTTCAGAACAATGCCAAAATTTCATCCCAAGCTATATTTCATATTCCGAATTCAAAAATGAAGTCTATTTTACCAAATTCATAACATAAAAGTTGCATTAATTAATTTTATAATTAAATCCCGCTGTTAAAACAAATAGCGTGTTTTTAAGAAACAATATCTATCAAAAGATTGACACTTGATTATGTCTGGTTTAAATGTGAAATTACATCCAATGACCAACATTGTATTAAATTGTAAAAATATATTCTAAATATAATTTAAAACCACTCAAATTAATAATTTATCACTATTAATTATTTCGATTAAAAAAGTTGTTTTTAATTATAAATTAGTAATTTTTCACTATTCATCAAAATATGAAAGTTATCCGAAAAGTACCAAAATTTCACCTTAGGCTAAATTCGATACTCCGAATCCAAGAATGAAGTTCATTTTGAAAAATAAGATTTACAGAATTTTAAAAAGTGGTTATTACTATTCATAACGGCTAGTTTTAATAATATTTTAATAGCACATCGTTGTTTAGTGAAACTCGGTATTGCGTTTTACACATGCTATCGAGGAAGGTCGCGATTGCATGTAATGCAAGGCAAGACAAGGATGCGTGTTTGGCAAGCTCCTTTTGGTGTAGCGTACAACACAAGACATTAATAAAATTAAAAAGAATATTTCTTTATAAAATATTGGGCTGTTACATTCTACCCCCCTTAAAATGAATTTCGCCCTCGAAATTCGTCGGGGTTATAAATGGTTTACTATTCGAAAGTTTCTTTAATAGAAACCCACATCGTAAAAAGGAATACCAAAACCAATCTTTAAAAACAAAAGTATGAAACGTAACGGTTACCCAAATAAACTAATCATTGGGTTTCCACATAGGTGAAAATATGGATATGGAAGAGAAATCTAACCATCATGTTCTGATGGAGAGTGGTAGAGAACATGGCTATGGAAAAGCCAATAATCACAAATCCATAGATTTGTGATGATATAAGGTACCATCTGATTCATCAGGTATAAGATCACTAGGAAAACATTTTTGGTTTTCAAGATCATTTCCCCTAAAGTTGAAAATTTGAATTAGAATAAATACTTACTTTATTTTGGTACAATCTCACTGTTGTTCGTGCTTTGAACAATTTCCACTTCATCTCTTAAATAAATGAAGTTGAATTTGTTATTCGTGAAGTGTTAGCAGATCATGTGATAGAATGACAGGTCATTCCATCTGTCTCAAACAAAAGGTTAGCAAAACTTATATACATAAGTCGATCTATAGTGAGATTAATCATATATGGTTCCTAAAATGGACTTATACTTCATATATCATACTGCTTAATATAATAAAACTAGTTTCTACTAAACAGGGACTTCCTGTAGGTCAGTGGTAGGCGATAAAGGCCAGTCGCACTTCGGTTGTGGGTTCGATTCCTACAGCCTTGTCCGAAGCGATGGGTTGTCGCCCGTCCTACAGGTTGTCCTTTTTCTAAAACTACGTTACTACAACATCCCATAAATAATATCGAAAAAAACTTCTATCCTTAAACAATACTAACTTATGTCCAACATAATCCATTCCAATCTTTAGTCCTATCCATAATACTGCAGTCCATTCTCATAACATAGTGAAAACGATTACCAGAGATTTAATACCATCGTTGATCCCCATATATCATAAGATATATCTTTTTGGACACATTCCAAACATTCAAAGGCCTTAATCTTGTACTCTCTTGAATACCCACTGAACCTTAGTGAAAACATGAATGCAGTTAAAAGTTAACACTTTACACATACCAAAATCCTCAAAATTATTTATACTCAAACCATGATATCACTTAGTCCTTATATCAATCATGAGCTCATGAATACAATCAAACACCTCATTATATTCTTATCCTTTCATTATGCACTTATCATCTACTTTCCAAAATATTTGAATCACTTTTCATAGTTATTGGTACCTTAAAATTATTGAAAACCACAATAGACCAATACTTAAATATTTCAATACACCATAAAAGTACCTCAACAACATTATTCTTTAATACCAAAACACTTCAGTCCATCCACATCAATGATTATCCTGGAATAAGTCCTTCCTTGATTTAGAAGTAACTTTTTAGGTCAGGGCATTGAGTTGGGTAATGCCCATGTTCTCCACAAATAAGACATTGAACTCCATAACAGTCTGTCACTCTATGACCCTTTTCTCCACACAGATAACATCGGTCCCTCCATTTGAGGTATTCCTCAAGGTTCTTCTTCCCTTCTTTAGAAATCTCAATCTTCCTTTCTTTATGCTCCTCAACATGCGAACATGCATAATAGTCTATCTTCCTCTTCTTTGAAGAATTAGGCATACCACTAAATTTCACCTTGTTAATCATATATCGTGATGATTGATTCGGCATAATCACAACATCTTTCTCTCTAGGCATTACACAATTTTGTTGCTCATAGTCACCAATTTGTCCATTGGATTCAATGTTAACTGAATTCCTTTTGGTTCCCTCCATTAACTAAAACACAAAAATAATTTTGTGAGAATCAAAAATCATGCTAGAGAAAACAACATAGTAAAGGGAAAGTATCCCCAATACCTAACTTCTCAGGTTTAATCTAATATCATTACCATAGTTCTAGGAATATATCCTATACGTATACTTATCCTTAGGGACATCCCTAGACATACCTTAGAAATATCTCTAGGAATCTCACTAACGTTTTCGCATCCTAGTTTCCAAAGGTTGACTAAACCTTTCCTCTGATACCAACTGTAGAGACCCGAAGCCTGACGTACATTGACATTACATTACTTTTGCGGAATACTTAATACATAACAAAAATACACACACAAGGATCGTAATAGTTTAGTGTCTTTGGAAACTCGGAATAAAATCTTCTAATCGTGGGGAAAGATCTTCAACATCTCCCATAAAGATCTTCCTTTTTTTTTACCTAAAACCTTTCTTTATGTCCTGGGGAAAATAAAACATAAAAGGGTGAGCTCAAATGCTCAGTAAGGGTAAACAAAAGAAATATCAATCACATAATTTTCATAAGAACATAACATTTTTGGAAATCTTAACCTGCAAAAGAGAGCATAATTTCATAACATGGGATAAATCATAGTAGTGAAATGAAATCATAACATAAAACATTACTCATTGTGGCATACACACATAATCATAGAGAATCATTTCTTGTTAGTCAAGACTCATTGCCAAGACTATCTTAGTGGACAAAGTCCCTTTCTGAATCGAGTAATCCTCGTTTCAGTCTTGTTTCACTGAACCGGTATAACCTACCATTCCAGCCATGTCTATCTCATGAGATATGAAATCTTTACCCAATGCATTGGAGGGAGATATAGGTCCCACCCATCTCTTAATGAATCCTTTCTTATGTGTGCCACAAAATCATAAATCATACATCATTGCATAACCCATGTAATAAAAATGGGATTCTTAAACAACATGACATCATAAAACCATTCATATAAGATAAAGGAATTCATAAACATAATTCCATCACAACATAGTCAAATCAATGTAAAAATATGGATAGAAACAGAACCCTTTATTATCTTAGATGGAAAATAATTTTGATAAAACACTTGCATTGAATTCTTGAGGAAAATTTCCTTTCTTTTTCAAAATCAATTTCTTTTCACAAAACATCATGCAATTTTAAAAGAAAGATATTTTATTGAAAATAGTCATAAAATCTTTTAGAGGAAGCTTCATGAAAATAAGGCTTCATAAAACAGTAGAAATCCGTTCGTGCCGTATAAGTTAAAAAAAACATTCTTCGTACTTTTGTCGGAAAAGTCAAAAAGTACCTCGTACGACAAAAGATTCCTTTCATACATATTACTAAAAACTCACCGAAGGGTAAAAATGGTTTTAAACAATTGTATGTGGATGGAAATAATATTACATTTTGATGAAACATGGATGTGGATGATAAAATACACCCCAGTAAATACTTACGAATAAACAATCTCGGATAAAAATGAGATTGTGATATTTCCCTTACCTTAGGTCCGACTTGCTTTGTAAGTGTCCGAACCTCCTGTATAATGATTTAAATCATGTTATTGACTTATTACAGAATCATATTCATTGTTATGATATCATATATGGTTCACTTATGACATTATATTACCCGTTCTTTTGTAAATTCCATGTTAAAGAAGCGTTTTGGGTAAAATCGTTTCATTTATCGTAGGTGTTTTGACTTGTTGTTCTTGACATCATTATTACTTATATCATGATTTACTTACTTCCAGAATATAAAATATGATTTATATATCATATATATTCAATATATATATATATATAATAGGTAGATAAATAAAATGAAAAACACCGTTCATGGAGACGGTAGTCCGTACGTACGCATGAACGCTGTTTTCCTTTCCTTATTGTCTTGAAATGGAAGTAAGTAGATGACATACATATGAATATATATACATAAATCCAGTAGCTTTATAATGTCATATATTTCATTATTATTTCTTATATATACATTATAATCATTCTTAAATGGTTAACATGGAGAATGAATCTCATCGCGTCGTGGAGACGGTATTCCGTACGTACGCACGAGCGATGATATCATTTCTATAAATATTGAATTGAATTGGAGTGGATTATACAATATATCAGAATCAATATGATGTTGTAATAACTATGTATAGTTATTATTTACACCATTATACCCATCCATGTAAGGTGGTGGTGGAAAATAGATTACACCACGGCGTGGAGACGGTATTCCGTACGTACGCACGCGCGGTGATTTCTTTTTCCGTAGGATGGATAGATGGTGAAATAGGGTTGTTTCATACTTATAATAACATATCAGTATATGAGTGATACTGATGTTATTACTTAATAATGAAACAACCTAAGAAGAAGAAGTGGAAGAAGAAATAAAGATGAAAGAATTGGTAACGGTAATTACCTCTTCTTTGAAGTGCCTCTTTGAGACCTCCTCTTAGGGCACTAAAATTGGTCTTGGAGGAAGACCAGAACCTCTAGGATGTTGCTTGGGAAGTGGAGAGGAGAAATTGGCAGGGGTTGGCCGAGCTTGAGTGCTCAAATTGGTGTGAGGAGGAGGGGGAGGAGGTGTCCTTTTATAGGGGAGGAGAGGGGCACCTTAGGAATATCTCAAAATATTATTTTATATTAAAGTCAAAATCGGTTTATAATGGTTCCAAAGGGTCTTATTTCGAAGCTAAAGTGGGGATGGGTCGAAATCCTATCAACCAATAGGATTTAGACAAGTTTAGGGTATTATGTTTAACCTTATCAATTAGATTTAACTCTAAGTTAAATAATTTAACTTTTACCGTGTCTTTTTGTTTTCTTTCACTATATGGTTAATAAACTTACTATAACATGCCAAACGAACCCCAAATTGTATATTATTAATACATATATCCTTATCTAAGTCATTTTGCCGAACCTTAGATTTTTAGAAATAAAATAACAATTAATAATATAATATTTGATTTAAAAACTATTTTGTGTCAATTTTGACACTATTTGATATATGATTTTTGTGAAAGTCATAACAGAATTATATGTTCGAACCAAGTTGATTATATCAACACTAATATATCATAGTAACCTAGAAAATTAGTGGAATTCATAAAAAGTCTTAAATTACATTTATTTTGGTATTTATATTATCAATTATGTCAATATTTCATTAATAAGATAATTACTGCATCATCTTTGTGTCATAAATAAATTATATTATTTGATGTCTAAAAATTACAAATAAAATACCGTCATGTAGGAAATATTTTTAGGTTTCTAATGAATATTTATAGTCGAATTTATCTTATGTATAACCCCATATTAAAAATGATTTACTTATTAAACTTTGATTTTAACTATTTTAACCCTTCTTTAAATAAATTAATAATAAATGTCCAAATCTAATCCAAGTGGGCCTAAATGGTCATATTTTATTCCTGAGTTTGTTTTTGGTCGAATTACACTTGTCCAATAGAATTAGGACATGTGTTAGGGTAATATTAATATCATATTTACCCTTAGTTACCCTATTTACTATTAACCGTGGTAAAAAAAAGTAAAAAGTTACTATTCACCAAAAAATTATTTTCATCTCATTGAACCACATTTTAGTCCTTGATATTAACCGTGTCTCTCGGATTTTCGAAATTCCATTCACAGAAGCGGTAAAATTATGTTTTATGAAAAATTCAGTTTTTAACCTACCACTTAGTAGTTTCACTATTCATCAAAAATTGATGTTTTTCAGAACAATGCCAAAATTTCATCCCAAGCTATATTTCATATTCCGAATTCAAAAATGAAGTCTATTTTACCAAATTCATAACATAAAAGTTGCATTAATTAATTTTATAATTAAATCCCGCTGTTAAAACAAATAGCGTGTTTTTAAGAAACAATATCTATCAAAAGATTGACACTTGATTATGTCTGGTTTAAATGTGAAATTACATCCAATGACCAACATTGTATTAAATTGTAAAAATATATTCTAAATATAATTTAAAACCACTCAAATTAATAATTTATCACTATTAATTATTTCGATTAAAAAAGTTGTTTTTAATTATAAATTAGTAATTTTTCACTATTCATCAAAATATGAAAGTTATCCGAAAAGTACCAAAATTTCACCTTAGGCTAAATTCGATACTCCGAATCCAAGAATGAAGTTCATTTTGAAAAATAAGATTTACAGAATTTTAAAAAGTGGTTATTACTATTCATAACGGCTAGTTTTAATAATATTTTAATAGCACATCGTTGTTTAGTGAAACTCGGTATTGCGTTTTACACATGCTATCGAGGAAGGTCACGATTGCATGTAATGCAAGGCAAGACAAGGATGCGTGTTGTGCAAGCTCCTTTTGGTGTAGCGTACAACACAAGACATTAATAAAATTAAAAAGAATATTTCTTTATAAAATATTGGGCTGTTACACTCACCTGCTAGTAGGTGAAGGCATAGCACCAGGTACCGGTAGGTTTTGTACAGCCTCTAGAGGTCTTAGAGTGGAAGTGGGACAAAATATCCATGGATTTAGTGACAGGTCTTCCACGTACTTCCTGAGTTCATGACTCCATTTGGTTGATTGTTGTCCGACTCACCATGTCGTCCCACTTCTTACCTAACAAAGATAAGGGCTCAGTGGAGAGCGTGGGATTCCTCTATGTTCAAGATATCATGTGACTTCATGCTGTACCATCGACTATCGTCTCCGATCGAGATGCTCAATTTACTTCTCGGCATTGGAAGGGGGTGCATGAGGCATTTGGGAAGCAGCTATGCTTGAGCACCGTCTTTCACCCTCAAAAAGATGCAAAGACGGAGATGACCATCAAGAATCTTGAGGACATGCTCCAAGCATGTGTCATCGACTTTGGTCATAGCTAGGAGGATCACCTACCCTTGGTGGAGTTTTCATACAACAACAACTACCACTCCACCTTTGGGATGGCACCATACAAAGCATTGTACTGTCGAACTTGCAGATAACCTTTGTGCTAGACAGACCCTGGGGAGTCAGCACTTGTCAGACAAGAGATGGTTCAGGCCACAACGGAGAAGTTACATATCATCCAAGAGAGGATTAGGATTGCACATAACCGACATAAGTCCTATGCTGGTAGGAGGCAGAGACCACTAGAGTTCAAGGATGGCGACCACGTTTTCTTATGGGTCTCACTTCGAAGTGGATTAAGGTGATTTCGCTGAGGCGACAAGATATCTCTGCGCTTCATCAAACCATTCCAGGTTCTTGGCAGGATAGGTGTGGTTGCTTATCGCCTGGCTCTTCCACCTCAGTTGCACCGGGTACACGACGTCTTCCATGTATCTTAGCCGAGGACGTACGTGCACGACCCAACGTATATCATTGATCACGAGGAGCTGGACATAAATGTTGGGGTGAATTTTGCGGAGGTCCCAGTAAAGATCGAGTATCGACAGGAGCGAGTCCTATGTGGATGGTCGATTACTATAGTATGCATCAGGTGGTAGAACGGGAACCTTTAGGAGATCACATGGGAGCGAGAGGCTCAGATGCATGCACAATACCCTCATTTGTTTCCCTTGTTTGTGATGCATCTTTATGAGGACATAAAGTCCTGAGGTGGGAGTAATTTAAAACCTGTAAATTTCAAGGTTATTTTTTTTATTAATTTCATTGGGATTTTACGAGTACGTAGTTTCTGACGGCACCAGATTCTGGGGCCCATTGTGCCCAGAATCAATTTTCGATGTTTAATTTGGGTATATTCACTAAACGAACGAGCAGTTTTTTCTATCTTTTGAACTGGTGCTCAAAATCGAAATCTGAGGGCACCAATGAAACCATAGTCCCAATAATTTCTTAATAAGACCATTATTGGTGGTGCGTTTTCTTGGGAGGAGTTGTTAAAAATTTAGGATTAAATGTGAAGAAAATAAAATTTTGGTACAATTTTATTTTCTACTTCTAAGTGGTTTAATCCTATGTGTGGGAGTTGGGGTGGGACCCACTAAATCCTAACTTTTATTGTTAGGATATTTATGGGGTGGGGCCCACACGAGCCCCACCCCTTCAAATTCCTCTACCTACCCTTAAATTTTGGTAGCCTTTTCACATTCCTTAACACTATAACTCACCTTAAACGTGGGTAACTCTTCTGTCTCTTTCTCCCGCATTAATCATGCCAACATAACATCCCATTTAATTTGACAACTCAAGCTCATTTAATTAATTAAATGGTTTAGTTTTTGAATTTTTTGTTTTTGAAAAGGCGAGGCAAACATAATAAAATAAGGGGGAGGCTATATTTAATTAGGTTGGCTAGTTGTGTGAGGATATTGGGTGAGGGAGAGCTCTTGTATCTTGAAATAACTTCATCTTCTTCAGCAAATAGTATCCCCACTTCAATGAAGAATGCTATTTCTCCAAGGGAGAGCATCGACTCAGCGACTCGGTTTCTTCCATCGTATTCTTCCTCCACGACCAAGGAGGAGGCACCAACTAGGAAACTCACCATCGACATCGCCATACAGTCTTCTCTCCGCAACTAGGGAAGGGAGACATGACTTCCTTCTTGGACGTTCTCCTTCGATGTATACAGAGCTTCACCCCGCGATGCCGTTTTCCACGACGATCATCGTTCGACAACTTGTGTTGAGGTAGTGGTTATTTACGTTCATGAATAATTTAACGTTCTTCGTTAAATAAATTGGCCGCTTGTTATCGACATAACGAGAGGAGATCGGACTACACCAACACGACCGATCCTCCCCCCCCCCCCTTTAATTTTTTGATCCCTATTGAACTTGCGGGGAAGACGCCGTGGTTCCCTTGCTCCGCTCAGGAATGAAAAGGGATAGCGGCCGGAGTGGGCTGCAGTGGAGATGTGCGACGTCGTCGCGCTGCACCGGAGCACCAATGGGCCACGACGGAGGGCCACGGCGTCGTCGCGCCGTGCCGGTCCGACAGAAGCCGCGACTTAAGTCCTCGAGAGCTTCTCAAAGGGGTGGCCGACCGAGCCGGCCGCTGGCAACACATAGAGGCAGGACCCCTCGGGTCCCGTAGATTGCACAAGGCTTGCCTGAATGGACGACCATTCTAGAAAACTCAGGGGTTAAATCTCCTGACCAGCGCAAGGGGCGGCACCCCCCTTTGCACCCTGATTGGACGGTGCTGAGCCGCCCCTCTCGGGCAATTCCGAGCCGCCCGCGCTGGGCCGGACCGCCCGTGCCCGGCCGGACTGCCAGCGCTGGGCCGGACCACCAGCGTCGGGCCGGGCCGCGCTAGCGGGACCAGGACGCGCCGGCCGGGCCGGGCCACACCCAAATGGGCCATACCCAGACTCGGGTTGGGTCGACCCGGTTCGGGCCGACCCAGGGGGTATCAGGCCGGGTCGGATCAGGCCCAGACCCCCTATTTTCAGATAGATCCATTAAAATGTCCATAACATGGGCTACAGAAATCTGATTCATGCACCATTAGTTTCATAGTGACCCTTGGATCAAGACAGTCATTTCGGTATATTACACTCAAGGTTTTGAAAAACTTTTGGTATAGCCAGGTTGGTTCGAACATGAAACAAACCGGGCCCTCGGAGCGGAAACGCTAATAACTCGAGTTCCGGACGTCCGATTGACATGCCTTCGACTTTGTTGGATACTCTTAGTGAGAAGGTTATTTTGGAATTCTATGATTGAGGTTTGGATATAGCTAGAGTATGATTGGGTTGGTTTTAACTTAAAAACCAACCGGGCCCTTGGGATGAAAAATCCAATAACTCTCAGACCGGGCGTTCGATTGACGCGCCGTCTGTCACGTTGAGTTCCTATTGACGAGATGGAACATTGGGATACATAAACTCTGAACATCGTGTCAATTGATGTATTGACCCCCTTGGCTCATAGAGCGTACCCCACCAGAATTGAGCATGTTGTGTGCAGGACCCCTAGAGTAGGCTGCGACTACGACGACGATGACGAATTGTACTTAGACCCTACGTGGGTTCAGTAGCAAAGACAACTGTACTTGGATCCTCCGTGGGTTCGTCTGCGATGAAGACCATACTGGGATCCTCCGTTGGTTCGACGGTGATTACTACTATTCTTGTATCATGTGTGGGTCTGGCAGTTTTGAACTCTGTACTTGTATCCTGTGTGGATCCGGTAGAGTAGCTGGTCTTGTATCCTTTGTGGGTCCGACAACTTAGCTGGTCTTGTATCCAATGTGGGTCCGACAGCTTAGATGAATCAGTGGCTTCATCTAATCATCTCTATCTCCCTAAGAAGTGTATACCTATGTGAGCTGAGTCTTGACATTCAATCATTATCTTTGATATGATTGACTTGCTGTCCTGTGTGGATTGGGTTGTGCTTTCCTGTGTGGATTGGGTTGTACATTCCTGTGTGGACTAGGTTGAACATGGGCTCGTGAGTTGAAGAAGAATTGGAATTGATGACTTATGTATATGTATGGGCATATACCTAAGTAGAGCTGGTTGATACATAGTGATTGTATCTTTCCTTTGTTGTTTATCCTTCGTGGATTCTGGGAGACCATCGATAGTATCAGGGTACCTACTGAGTATCGTATACTCATCCCTGCATGGGATATGCCCGCACTACGTTGTGTTCGATGCAGACGACAGACAGCGCTGATCGAGGTGGAGGCTCATGGAGCTGGACAGTACCTGGAGGTGGATCACTGTACGGGACGTACACGGAGCGGATGGCTGGAGCCGAGGAGCTGAGGAGTCTATCTGTACCCACCTTTCAGGTGGGATTTCTAGTGGACAGCTCGGTGTTGCTGCTTTACTTTTATACAACTGTACTTTCTTTTCAGTTGTATTTTACTTTCAGGTGGGATTGTATTATATCCCATTTACTTTCTAGCACTTACTTTTGTACTCAGTTTACTTAGTGTTAACTTCAGTTTGTGTACTCTGTGGTGTTTGTTTACTTTATAAAGGAAATGCCTTCCCTTTTATCAGGAATTACGCCTTTGGTGCTAGTCACCAGCCCCTGGCCTATGGAAGGCGGGCTTGCAATAATCACAGCATGGGCCTCGAAGACGGGTCGTGACAATATAAAATTAAACCAGTTATCAATACCAGTTGGATATCCTTCTTAATTATCTATACTATATCCACATGAATTCACTACTGGTTATACCTGGAAGGACAAAATTATTTTTAATAACGATTTATTCAAATATCTACAATAATGTTACATATTGATTACTAATATAATATATAAAGATCATTTATTCATCTATAAGATATTTGGATTTTCTTTTCGTGTGTAAAATATTCAAGATCACCAAAAAAATATTTGAGGAATATTTTATCCTTTATAACCCCTCTTGATGTTAATAGGAACTTTAAATGATCAAACTAACCCTTCCCATAAACTATTCATTAAAAAGCACATACTAGTATCCTTCCAATAGACTACTTATGAAATACCCTCTTCCTAATGTGAATCAAAATTATGATTCATTGTTAGATGCTCCTCAACATTGTTCAATTTACCATGACCTACCTGATACACCTCCATCCAAAGTTCATGGCCCGATTCTACTATATCAAATGAAAAGTTATAAATTTGAATCCACAAATTCTATGACTAGTTTTATATTTGTTACACCCTTGATCGAATCCTCTCTGACCAATGTACTATTACTATTCTATGTAATAACATTGGTAATATTATCATGGAATAAAAACATTATCATTTTTCATCCCTAATAAATGAATATTGTTTTCAACATTTTGGTATAAAATCTCACCTTTTTATATAGGTAAATTAATATAAATTTTAATGGGAACACATATTTATTTTTCAATTGTATTAATTTTTTTATTTCAAATCATCCCTCTTAATTTAATTTTAATGGGAGATTTTCAACAGTTTTTATAATTCATAAATACACTACATATTCCTAGAAAAGATCCACCATTTTCAAAACATTCTTAAACTATTAGTTAATACAAATTTAAAAACATATTTTACTTATCTAGATAATAATTTTAATTGTTTATCATAGTATTTTCAAGTAATAAACATTATATTGCTTATATGATGCTCCATACAACTCGTTCAGTTTATGTATTTCCGTTTCCTTCATTGAATATTATTTTATTAGTGGAACATCTTCATTATTATCTATCCTATGAAACCAGATATTTTCACAATCTAATGGACCTCTATTTTTGTCCTTACGTTTATAAAGCTCAATCCAATAGACTCATAATATTTTTTTATAATGACATATCTTATCTCGTTCCAGTGGATCTTTATACAGCTCTCTAACCCATACTCATCATATGAATCTTATGGTTGATAACTCGACAGGCCTCTATCTTATCATTCGACCATATAAAATTAGTTATGTATATATTTATAGGTTCATTTTCCAATGAAAACATGTATATCAGTATGATGTTCATCTATTTGAATCTTATTTAGCTTCATCTCAAAATTTTGATTCACTTATATATTAAGAGATCTGTCACATTTCATTATCCAATGATTTCCCAAATCACAATGCATTTCACCTATAATTCTTCTATATAAGGAACCATTATTCATCAAGAATATATTGATAAATCAATATTGTTTTTAGTTCTTGTTTCGTCGGTTCAGCAACATAGAAATGATATACTAGATATAATGAATTTTTAATCTCCCAATATCTGCCTAAAATATCTATATAAATTCATTTGACTCGTCAAAACTTCAAAAACATCTCTGACCAATCATTCTGAATATGTTCTCTCAAAATCAATTTTTAGACACACACATTTTCGAATGTTATAAACCAGAAAATATAAATTTACCAATTAAAATACATTGTTTTTTATCTCAATCACTATATATCTTATAATGAAAAAACAATAAAACTTCATATGAAAATATTGAAATTTTTTATCCCTCCACCAGTGGATTTTTAACTATTATAAATTGAATACAAAAAATAATTTTATCATGAATACCATTATATTTTTAAGAACCAGAAAAACTTCATTACAGAAACTAATTTTTTAAGTAACCTACCTTTTACTTTATAAGTTACGTCTCTTACACAATGTAAATATCTTCCTTTACCACTATACAGATTGATTTCTAGAAAACTCCAACAACATCATCTCACAGATTTGTTTTTGTTACATAAATTTTCATAGTTGAAAAATGACACCAAACAAACATTTCCAAAAAATACATAAAAACATAGTATTCTTATAATGTTTTTTCCCAGTGATGATCTATGACACTAAAAAAGTATGTAATGATTTTAGGAAAATAATGAATTTAAAATAATTGTTTAGTTTATTCAGAGTGATGTAAAAAAATAGCCAAATGTATGATGACTATTATTAAATTAATAATGAATGAGATATTTATTAATATAAAATAATTGATGAATATTTAAATATAACTTCTTGAATTAAAAATTTATAAGGTATATAACATGGTACTAGATTTTATATTCTAATAAAGATAAAATAAAAATTATTTAATAAGATAAAATAAATGAAATCATTTATTTCTTGGAATTAATTTTTTTAAACCTAATATATTTGGATATTGATTTTGAAAAATAATGGATGGATATAATTTCTAATGTCTCAAATTATTTTAGAAAATAAAATAATTTCACATCAATTATAATTTATTTCTACTATAATGTTTAGAAAATATCATTATGTTTTTTAGGTAACCCATGGATGTACCATTATTAATTGGAAGATAATAAGGAATATTTAAATGAATAAGAAATCATATGAGAGTGAAGTACTTTTAAAATGATTCAGGTAATTTTGATGAATGAATACAGATTAATGTGGGAGTAATTATTTTTATAGTTTATGGTGAGAATATTACTCAATGTGTTGATATTGATATCGATAATGTTATAATAAGGATAAAAAATTTCATTAAAAAATTTCAATTATTTTATTACAATTTCATTACATTTTGATTGTAATGTTTTAATATATTGAGTATAATTTAAGAGCTATAATTCAATGTATAGAGAGTCTTGTATAAATTATTGTGTGATCCTTATATAAAATATACTTATTTTATTTGTTTAATTATCTTACTAAAGATTTGATAATTGGTTTTAGGGACGGATATCGATGTTGATGTGCTATGGTAGTGGTTTCCTATATACCCGAACATAATTAGGTTTAATGTGAGATAATAGTGACATTACCCATATCACCAATAGATTTGGGTATATAAATGTGATGAAACACACACTGACACAGATATATATATATATTTTTATTTATCCCCACTCACTCATATTATTCAGTTGAGACTATTCAGATATTTGCTTGGTGATTAGGAATTATGGGTATTCTTCTACTATATATAACAAACTATAATTTAGGATATATAGTTTCTCATGTATCTTATGTAAATAACGAGATGTATTGTAATTTATATTATGTATTTTCACTATTTTCCTCTAATATCTCTTGTGTCAAACCATGTATTATCAATAAAAATTCACATTTATGGTATATTAATATTCACGAATAATGTTGGATATATCAAATTTAACACTTTATATGTTATAATACAACGTATCTAATAATATTACATAATCAATGAGATATTACTTATTCATTTTAAAATTATTATGTTAACTTCCAAATATAAAATTTATTTTTTATAAATGTTACATTTATTTATCTAACACCTTATTTGTTTTTATATATTAAATTAAATATTTTATTATTTATTAACTTCTAAATGTATAATTTTGAAAATTAAATGGATTCATAATAATATTGATTTTTATAACAACTTTAGAAATATTTTTTAAAATACTATATTAGAATATATATTTTTAAAAAATATTTTATATTCTATATAATTTTTTGTTATAGAATAATATGGTTTTATTTAAATGATTATTTTATAAATTATAAAAATTTACTTTGAAAATATAAAAAATATTTTTTTGTATACTATTTCGAATTATCATAGTTTATTTTTTATACAAAATATTTTTTTTACTAATATGGAAATAATTGATTTTATTAAATTCAATATATTTTATCAATTCATCAAGATGTAAATATAAAATAATTATTTATCAAAATTATGAAACATATATTATATTATTTTTTTCAAAATACATTACAATGATTTTTATTATGACAATTTAATTATTATGCCTTGAATAATATAAAATCATTTAATGGAAATAACATATTTCTTATGTATTACTTTAAAAGTAAAATTTGTATCATTGAGATGGTATATATGAAAGGATATGCATAATTTTTATAGTAATATATAAAAATGTTTTCAAATCAATTAAAATGACATATATTCATGAATTTTAAAATTATATAATAAATATTTATCTACATTAATGTGTAGTACATGCACTGGGTAATAAAATTCAAAAATTCAAACAAAAATATATTTTCTTGATATTAATGATACTGAAAAAATATTATGAATGATTTCAGATTATTTTATTATTGAATAATAAATATAGTTTTTCAATTTTTCAAAATTTATATAATATAATCCGATAATTATCCAAAAAATTTACGCAACTATGATGCAATAATTTTACAATAAAGGAAGAAAATAAATTAAATGTTATTAAATATTTAAATTTTTAAATCTTTTGGAAGAAATATGATTAATTTTTTGGGATAGAAATAAAAAAATTATGTAACATAATTATTTAAATTCTAATTTCATATATATCTAGATATTTTTAAAATAAAATTATATGAATAATAATACAAATTAATTTAATGGTAATTTAATATTAAATTGAAATTTATGAATTTATAATAATGAAATAAAATATTATCATTATTCATGTGTGATTCTTAATTTTTGACTATATCATAAAATATTTATTATTGTAATTTTAAACTTTTTACCTTTAGAGACTGAATATTTATGAAATCTCTATCATTCTTTTAAAATAATAGGGGACCCATTCTATCCATTACAAAACACCAAACTATTATAGTTTTATCCCGGTATTATTGAAAGTATCATTATATAAACATCCCTATGAAAATTAAAATTTCTATATAATTATCAAATGTCTTATAATGGATTTATAATCAACTTAATATAAGATGTTCAAAGAACACAATATGTATTTTAAAGCCCCTTACTCATTATTTATGATTTTTTTATTAAAAATATATTAGGACTACAAATTTTTTCTAAAATGATTCCATTTTGATATTTTTTTAAATCTATTTGTTACATAGATTATGGTAGACTACTCATTGATTCTTAATAAAAAAAATTTCATAAGCTATTATTACATCTAAATAAGGGTTTTTAAAAAAGTCTGTATTTTTCTATAAACACTTATGCCAAAATAAAAACATATCGTTAAATGTAACCCAAAAAAATTGTTTTGTTTTAAAATATTTTTTTTAAAATAAAATTTTATATGAGTTATGTTATTTTATTCTCATCTTAATGAAATCTATTTTCATGTTAGTTTTATGGTACAATAGTAAATAATGATGTATTTGGAAACTTATGTATCTCATTAATATTATTACGATTTATTTAATAAATCAATATAATATAAATATGTATAATTTTAGGATTATTTTAATATAATGATATAATATCATTGATGACATTAAAATTTTAGATAAACAATTATATTCATTTCAAACCATAAAAATAATTCTTATTGAAGAAGATTCTTAAAATAGTAAATATTTCATGAACCATGAAACTATTTTTGTAACAAAATTAATTGAAATAAAACAACAAGATAGTTCAAAAGATTACTAAACTTGTATGAAATGAAAATTTTCAATTTCAATTAAACCAAAATGGATTTGAATATTTTATGTATAAAGACCTCAAAAAACCATTGTGAGCAATATCAACATTAAAATTGAATGGATCATTATTATAAATTAATTCAAATGTGTAATAATCAGAAAATTGATTTCAAAATGGGTCTTAGTTATATATATATATATATAACTGGTATCATTTAATTATTCAAGAGTTTAGAGGACATAAAAAGTGAGACAATACTTTATGTAAGGATATTCCATACTCAATTTCTTTAGTGGAGTTATATCCTTCCATTATTGACTATGCTATTCAATATTTATGTGAATTATATCATTTTATTTTCATTATTATTTTTATATTTTTTCACTTATATTGCAAGGATTAATGTATTATTCATATAATATCTTCATTGAGAGATTATTTCATTAAATGTTATAGAATTTAAAAGTGACTCTTTTCCCAAATCAGTTTGAAATGGGATTTTGTATATCAGATTTTATATATAGAAAGATAATATAAATTGTATATCTAGAAAAAAATATATTTTCATAAAATACATGACTAGATTTTTTAATTGGTTTTTTTAATTCTTTGTGCCTATATGACTATTTATATTCATTTCTTATTGGCCGTGACAATCATTAAAAAAATTCTGTGAAACAATCTCTTTTTTAATGTTTTCTACATGATTTCATATTCTAATCATTTTATTTAAAAGTATTTAGAAATTATTCATTCATTTTATTTATTGGTTTTCAAAATAATTGTAATTATATTTTCTTTAAAAATAATTTATATTTGCACATATTTTGTATAAAATATAATTGAATTTTACATTATATAACTAATACAAATAAATTTTAATATATTTACCTTAATATTATTTTATTTATGATCCATAAATTTATATACATTTAGATGTTAACTAATTTATCATGTGTAATTTTATTATTTACATTATTTAATGTGTTTTTTAGATTTTTTTTTAATTTATGAATAAGATAACTTTTTTAAAATGAAAAGTGAAAGAAATATTTTTCAATATTACAAAACATAGGGATTAATATTTTATAATGGATTAGCTCGAGACACAAATATTAATGGAATTATCTAGGTATATATTTTATATAAGTCATATTTAGTTAAAATTAAAGTGGTTTATTCCATTTATAAGGTTATTTGAAATAATTTATTGATTTTGTGATTAGTATGATACCCTAAGATTCTTTCAGGGTATTTCACTTTATGAAATGATATTTAATTGAAATAAATATATTTAATAAAACATGTATTTATTATTATTATTGAATATATATATCTGATTACTAAAATGGTATTGGTTTCATTTTAATTAGTGTATATTCCTTTTTAAATATTTAAAGATATAATTTTAATTTTTATTTATCTAGTAACATTTCTAATTCCTTTCATTTATTTATATATGATTTTGAGAGTTCTTTATGAAACTAGTTGGACAAAAGAAGATTATTATATGTTTTAATGTATTTTTTATATGAATTTAGTGTTCCACATATAATATATATAAATTTTAAAATTATTTATATAATTCAATGTCCAACGAGGGATTCTTTTCTTATACTCCTTACCATGATTTTTATCTTCATCCCATATTTTGAATTTACTATTTATGGTATATTTATGAATAGGAAGAATAATGAATGAAAATATTTTATTTACATTTTTCATGCCATGAATAAAGAAGGTTTATCATTTAAATAGTTTTTCTAATTAAAGAATATAAATTAGGTATAAAAAACAATGGTTTTTAATGTAAGGTTTTTCAATAAACCTAAAAAAATATAAATCTAATCGGTTTTCATATTTTATTTAATAATATGTTTCGTAAAAAAAGTAATTATAGATTTAATATGTACAGATATTTAAATTTGGTATTAGTGTAGCTTAAAAGATTCCTTTATGGATTAAAATGTTATCTACTAAAAACAATTAAGAATAAAATATACCATTATTGGGTAATATTTTTGTGGGTGATCATAATTAATAGGCATGTAAATTAATTTTAGGATTTATGGTTTTTTATTTTTAAGGGGTAACTAATTTTTGAGGATAGATTTATTAGGTTTTAGAAATTATAAATGATAGAGATATTAATATCCTATTGTTTTAATATGCAATTTAGTGTTAAGGTTACATTTTAAGAAAGTTATTATAAAAATGGGGACATATAACGAAAGATATACATAAAATCCATGGATTGTATGTGATTTTAGGTTGAGGTAATTATAATTACTTTTTATATTTTTATTTGATTTTACGAGTAAAATATGTGGGATATAAATAACCATGGGAAATGAACAATTTTTTTTCATAAAAAGATTAATTATATCTAAAAGAAGTTGATGATATGTTTGGTAACATTTCATTTATATTGAATATATTAAAAATTACTTGCTATTATGTAATTTTTTTTGTTATTGAATACATAATATGTGACATGTTTGGATCATATGTTATCAATGTAATCATTTCATTTTCATTTAGAATATTATTGTTATTTTTATAATTAATGTTTTTTATAAATTTTACAATATAAGATATGTTGATTTTTTAGAGGATATTGTGAATAAGGTTTTATTTGTTTTTAAGGTATTCCTTCCATATCCTTAAACATATAATGTCATTAAATACAATTTTATATTATCACCACTATCAGTAGAGTAAGAATATCATGGATAAAATACCTTACACATTCACAATTATTTTTAAGGAGTTAATGATCCCTTTTCACATTTCATAGAATTATATATTACACATAACATGGTTCAAAAGGATTTTTCTTGACCAACCCTATTACATTGCACTATTTAATAATTCCATTTAACATGTTTTTTATTATTGGGATATTCTATCTAGTGATATTAACATATTAATTTTGTAATTTTTTTTTCACAAGATTTAAATTTCATCATAATTAATCCCTTGTTAAATGATCCGTACATTATTAAGAATGATGATCCTAACAGTTGTAGTGTCACATTGGTCATACCACGAGTCATGTTTCATATTATTTAGTCATTCCCAACTTCCTATCAAACACAATTATCTTATGATATCACAATTAATAATTTACAAATGATAAAATTTATTTACAATTATATTTCAATTTATCGTATTTATTGGATTTATTTCATAGGTTACTAAGTATGTAATGTTTTTTCTAGACTCAATTAGTTATTAACAATTCATAATATTTCAACATAGGCTTTGTTCATATTTTAGTTATATAATTTTACATTTTTTCCTTATGTTAAATTTCCTCATTTTCATATATAGAATACATTATTAAATTATTTATTCTTCTTTGATGAATTTTGGGTTCTTTAAAAATAACATTTTTTAAACATTTTGTAGATTTTTGACAATATTTTACATATTTTTACAGATTATATCATAAAATTATTTTTTATTTTAATACTTTATATGATAAATGATTATTCTCTTCTAAACCATTAATATTTCAATAAATATCCATCTATAATGTTTCTTTACAAATAATCATATATATAGGTTATTTAAAACAATTTAATAATCCTAAATGAGTACTCTTGAATATCTTCTTTACTTATTGTAACTCCCACTCCAAATTACACACATTTAACTGTATTTCATATCATGGTTCAATTATTTGCACTTATTTTTAAATTAATCTGTTTTATGTCCTCAATCAAACATTGAAATATATTTTAGAAATATATTTATATATTGTTTTACATCATAATATCATATTCACTTGGACCAATACATCAAGAGAAACTCCTAAGTATGAAAACATTATTAATTTATTTAATAATATAATATATTTGGATTCTGAAATTATTTTTAATGTCTAGATTGATTGAATATTATTATTCATATATGAATTATTAGTTTGAAAAAATTTTCGTTAATGTTTTTTTGCGTTATATTATTCTTGAATAGAATGTTCTTATATTTTTAGTATTATTTTCTTGAAAAAAAGTATCGTGGGATAAATTTTAATTGTGGGGGGGTGGGGGTACCACCCATGTATTTTTAAAAATATATTAATAAAATGGATTATTAATATTTATCAACATGAATATATATATATATATATATATATATCATTCATACATAGATATGAATTTATATATGTCTCAAAAAAATTTATCATGTCAATTAGTTTCCATTATTATATGTTAAGACTATTATGTTTGCTTCAGGATTTAAAATATATTTTACTAAATGTTAAATTATATTTACTTGATGGGATTTTATTTTTCTCTATGTTTTGGATTATTTAATTTCAGTATATTTTGTATTTTTATATTCTTGTGAATTATATATCTTTTAATTAATATCTATAATTATAATAATAAAAAATCTTTTAATTTAATAAAACATATTATTTATCATTTTAAAAAATATATTTGGAAATAAAATTTTTATTTCTTTAAAGTTTAAATTTTTATTTAAATGTAAAATTTTGAAATTATTTGACATAAATTTTATGAATTATATTTAATTTTTAGTGTTATCATTTTGTAATTATCTCAAGAATAATTTTTTAATTTTTTATGAAGGTAAAATGTTTAATTAATTGTAAAAGATAATGTCTTTTTTAATTGCATGCATTTTGTGACACCATCATGAAATAAATAATTTATTAGGACTTATTAAATAGATATAATATATCCTACATGATGTTATACAAAGAATATAATATAAATGGTACTAAATAAATATAAAATAGGTATAATTTCCAAATAATTATGAAAACATGATTGAGTAATAACATTGTATTTGTGTAGAATTAAGAAATTAAAATTGATGTTTTTAATATGGTATGTATTAATGTATAAATCTTTGATTTAACATAATTAAATAATTAAAGACCATAAAATTATTTTTACTTATTTTTATAATCGTTATATCATATAATAATATTTCTATCTAAATTGTTCTTTTGTTATTTTGCAATATGAAAAAGATAATAATCATTCCTTACAAAATTTCATGTTATAAGATGAAATAAATAATATTCTGAATGATTGTAGATGAGTAATTTAAAGAAATATAAAGAATATAAATTTTATGAAATAATATTTCATATAATGTAATTGGATAGTTATTGAAAACAATTAAATAACGTATGTATAAATCTTTGGAAAATAAAAGCAATTCAAATTAATGGTATTACAAAATGATTCAATATGGTGGGAATTAATTGTCTTGTGTCATAATTTTTTAAGGATAAAAAATATTTTAAGGAAGTGATGTAAATTTTTAACATATATATTTATAGTTCTATATAAACATTATATATTTAAATTATGATACTTTCCTTGAAAAAGAGTTTACTCGGGATTCAAGGATATTTTTTTATAAATTAATAAAAAATATTGAAATATTTTCACGTGTTATTTTAGAGATGAAAATTTTTAGCATATAATTTCTATTTATTTTAGGAATCTCTTTCAACATAAAATTACATGAATAATCATTGAATATTATATATTTGTGCATACTTAATAAAATTTGCCTTATGAAATGGTACTAATTATATATTTTTTGTAAACCCATATGAAGTTCAATTTTCCCTATTTCTCAAAAAAAATCATTTAAACAATATCCATAAAAAAATTATATAGAAATTAAGTATTACAAATTTCCTTAATGAAAAATAAATATACTTAATCTAAATGGAGAAATTATCATATAATTGTATTAGTTTCTAACCATCTTCCTCCATTTAATTATTTATTTATCCTAAAAATATTTAAATCCATTAAATAATTTTCTATAATGAAACCATTCATATTTTATTGTAATATATTTGATTCAAAAATTGAAAAAAAGCACTCATTTGGAAAGGGATTATATTTTTTGTATCAAAAACCATTGAATGTTTCCAATGATAGTGTTTCGTGGGGGAAGGATGGAGTTGGGTTTTTAGAGTTAGGGTGTTATAATATAGATGTAGGAGGATGTCACATAGTTTAGTATGTTTCAGGTTGTGGGAGAGAATTTGTTTTCTAATGTGGTTATTCACAGACTGTGTAAGATAGGTTTTATAGGCGTGATTCAAGAGATGAACCATGAATTCCGGACATGAATTGATAAATATGGGATTTGAATAATATATCTAAAAAAACTACAAAAAATGATACATATTTTATCCTTGTGAATTAATCAATTTATTGGATCATGTTTGATTAATTTTATTTGAGTGATTATACATGGTATAATTATGAATTGAATGACCCATTGCATCTGTGATACCATGAATCATAATGTTATTGTATATTATATTACAAAAATTGTTTTTCCTAAAACCCTATTATTCTCTCCAATGTATAGGCATCCATAGGTTCCATTTCAGGGTGTTTTAAAGGCCATTACAAATGGATTTATTTCGAGAATATCATGTATGATTGGTGGAGATCAGAGAACATTTTTTCCACCACCTCTTATACTATGGTTTCAATCATCCATTTTTGCTATCATTTTATCCTTCCAATATTTTTTGGTTGATCTAAATCATTCCTATTAAGTTATTTTTATCATTTATTTTGTAATGTATTGAATATTTTCCTTAGAAGGACAAATATCCCTATCAAGAGAGGTGATAAGAGATCTCTATTGTTGTTCTTTTATCATTTAAGGATTTTCAATCTTCTTGGAAGAATATTCATTTATTATTCTATTATATGAGAAATATTATTGATATAATTATTTCAGTATTTGGATAATGGAGTAATTATCCATAATTAGTAAGATAAAAATTTAATGAATGAAATTTGTTTTGGAACAACGATTACTTGGGTTTCAACAATGATACTAGTTTTCATATTTATTTATGGGTTATTTTGGTATCTATGTTTCTGATTTCAATTATCAGGTTTTTAAGAAATTTTTATAATATTTACTGGATTAAAATTGATATTGAAAATATGTAATGGCTCAAATTTTTTAATAATATTTATTTCCAAAATTTGTGTGTTATTTCATTTTATAATCCACAATATATCCTTTAATTAATGAAGTGATATCATTGGGTTTTGACTTTTATATGACCATTGGAAAATACGACTGTTGGATAATAAACTCATAACATTATAATTATTGTTTATAAATACATGTGATATTGGTTAATAAATATAGAAAGAATTTTCGATTGCCTCATCCTGTAGACTAGGGTCGTAGAAATCCCATCTGTTAGAGCTTGGGAATGAGATAGAATCTTTGGGCTTTGCTCTAGTCCATGTCCTAGCCGAGCTTCAACATTTGAAGCATGACTAGATTCTCCTAAGAGAGAAGTTCAAGATGATAGAAATCCGCAGTCTAGAAATTTTGTCTGAGCTGCCCCAAAATACTATCACCATAGCACACATTACACTTAGGCTCTATGTAGGTGTTATAAGGGGCTTTATAACGAGGACTTGATACTTATTGTAATCACTTGGTTAAAAAAATTTATTTTTTATTATTGAAAAATTTGTGATTTTCAAATGTCTGGATAAATGTAGAATAAATATTATTTATGAATTTTGGAAAAATGATATTTTAAAATATTATTGTAAACATTAAATAATTATTAATGTTAAATGATTTTCAAAAAATGGTCTTCTGCATTTGTGATCTGTATGAAATTTAGAGTCTAATAATTTCAAAATATTTTAGTGAATATTAATGTATGAAATGTAACATACCATTATGAATAGTGATGAATAGAAAATTTTTCAAATAATAGAAACATCACCCTTGAATGTATAAATTCAATTTGAAATCCTAAAACCGAAAAATGATCATATTATATGTTTTGTTATTTTTGAAGGTCATAAATATTTTATTGATATTTTTATAATAAATGTAATATTTTTAAATGAAAATTTATTTTCATAAAATTTAATCATAAATTTTTAGTTAATTGTCTTATGGTTATATGATAATTTTATGGGACCATGATTACTTTTTCAATCTGTTAAAAAATAAGTTATATTTTTAGAATAGTTTTATTTGAATAAATTAAGATTTTATTTAAAAAATAAATTAAATAAATTTAATTTTTTTTTCATAAAATGGAGTTCATTTTTCAATTCATTTCATCTATATTATGTTAGGGGAAATTTTTTGTATTTTTCTGAAACAGTTGATTTTCCAGTGAATAATAGAAATACAATATTGTGTTTTGGGTGTTAATTGACATCATTGATGATGTAATCAAGATGTAATCTATCTGTTAAACTTTTTAATTTTTAAGACTTTTTATGAGGTGTCCCATGTGGACAATAACATTGGTATATACCATAGGCAATCCCATGGTTTTGCAAATTCCACCAATGAGGTGTCCCTTGGAAATTAATTAAATATTTCCTCAATTTTCTTATAAATACCAAGTCATTCTATAATTATATTTATTAAAAAAAATTTAAACGATGATATGGTCTTTTTACCTCCTATGGAGTTCTCCCAAGGTACCCTCAAACCCCCCAAGGTCCCAACCATCAATAATTCGAAGATACTCTTCAAGAAAAGTGATACCTTCACCCTCCTCTTTTAAGTCATTACTGTCTTTATGTTATGTCGTCTAGTTTCCATATTATTTGTTTTGGTATGTTCTTATATATCTTAATTACTGTAAATATCATTTAAAAATGATTATATACACTTTCCCCTATCATCAATTGATTTTATAAATTATTATACGACACCGTTATGAAGCCGAATTTTCGTAAAAGAAAACACATTTCCTCTTTTTGTTCAAGTGTCTTATTCTTGTGACATGTTATTCCAATATCCACACCATGATCTTATTTAATTTTTAATACGTACATCTACTATAAAATGATTATTTTTGGATGGGATACCCTTTTCCCCACTCTTATTAATGTTTTCTAAAATGATTTTATATAGTCATTATGCTGCATAATTTTCATATCAAAATCTCTCTCTTTTCCTCAAGAAATTCTCTTGTATTATTTATCTGGATACCCGAATATGTTTTAATTTCTAGGGTTATTAAAAAATAAAAAACATTGTTCTATTTTATTCAATAATTGAAAAACATATAAACCTCAATCCCTTTATATGGGTTATAAAATGACATAATGATCCTATTTTTACATACATTCCAAACATCTTGATTTTGACATGAAACCCATTTCATTGATTCTATTGGGCTATTTATGAAATGTTTGCTTATTATCTATTTTAATCACATGAAAATAAAAATATATTAATGGTGGGCCATGATATTGCTCCAATGAATTGGGTAATTAATTAATCTCTAAAGATAACATGTTTCATGATACCTTGGTGAATAACCTTAGTAATTTTTTATAACACATTGGGAATGAAGCATAGTGATACTTTAACGAATGTCTAAATGAAATTTTGTATCCACATATTCAATTTTAGATTCATGTTATTTTTAATATGATATACCACTTTTTCCATTTCTCATGTATATTGGTTTTTATCATGTTATTTTTGATATCACGAGTAAATTAATTCCATTGATTTACATACTGGGCATTCTTCTCAACATTTCGATTGACGTATGTCTCAAAATTTTTATATGAAGCATTTTAACTTAGGATGAACTTATGATGAAGCCGTAAAAGTATATTAAAAGAATTTGTTATGCTATTTTCATGTTTTATGTTCCTGATTTCCTTGAAAAAAGACTTTAAGGATCCTCTGTTAGTAAAATGTAATGAAAAGTTATGTAATAAAAAGGCGGGATTTCGTATTTGGTATTAGTGGATTTTTTAGTTATTTAATGAAATAATTCTATGAAAACATTAGAAATATCCATATTGAAAAGTATAAAGATAGTAACACTTCGTGATATTTTTGTGAGTATTGTGTAAGTGGTTTATCAAGCCAATAAAACACTGTCTAGATACGAGTAGGTAGAGGCAGCTCTTGCACGGATGAAACATGTTGTGAAAACTCTAATAATATGTTTCTGATATGAACTAGAGTATCCTAGTAAATGAAAATGGGCCTTGATACACTATTGTTTATGAAACTCCTGGGGGATATTTTTAGTTAATCATAAGATTTTTATTTATCATTATAAAGGATTTAGAGAGAAATGAAAATGTTTGGAGAATGAAGTTGTAAGACATAAAATCATTTATAGTTAAAATAATAATTTATGAAATAATCTTGTCACTAAGGTTTTATTCAATAATAAAATATCAGGAAATAGGAGGAACCATGCAAATGGTCACCGCAATGAACCATGCCCAGACGACCTTCCGATGGAATACGAAATAAAAACATTCATATAAATGATGAACCAAATGACTCAATTTATAGGAAATTACTTGAATCATGCTGAGATACCAATATAATTGTGAAGTTAACAACTTTCTGTTGAATCCTTTATGCGTCAATGACCACCAAACATCAGTTTATCTATATACCCATTGATTGCTGAACTATGGATCAGCTCCATTGAGAAGATATTTTTTGTGATCCAGAGTTCTAAACAAGAGAATGATACAATGGTTGTTTATCACATAGAGGGTGAAGTTGATCAGTGGAGCTAACTGATTAAATTAAAGTCCAAAAGTGGAATTTGAAGCTATAGAGTGGGAAGATTTCTGAGGAATTTTATTTAACAAGTTTTTCCCACGATCGATGATAACTAAAATGGAGAAGCAGTATCTCGAGCTAAAGAAGAAGGAGAATGAATAAATTTGAGTATTTGATATAAAAATTACAAGGCTTTCACATTACACCTCTTACTTTATAATGGATCCCTATGGTAAGGTAGATATATCTTTGGTGTACTGTGACCTCATCTGTAGAAGAATCCGGCCAACCAAAATTATGATAGCTATGAGGTGATAGTGCAGAGGGTAATGAAATTCTAATGGGATTTTGCTGAGACACAATGGTCTCATAAATTTAATTACAATAAAAGATTTATGGATCCAAGAATATGTCGAAGATTCAATCAGGGAAGAGGAGGAAAGAAAGTACTACTTACCACATGAATTAAATGTGGGAAGAATAATTCAGGGAACTACCTGTCCAAGAGAAGGAAATGATACAAGTTTGGTAGAGACAACCACATTGTACTGAATATTCATAGTATTGTGAAGCCAATACTTATAAAAAATAATGAGAAAGGGAAGATGGTGAAGGACCTACCTGATGTTCAGTGCTATAAATGTAGACATCATGGGAAGATTTCCAATTAATGTCCAAATCTGAGGGTAGTGGAGGGGAATCACCATGATCCTCAGCAATTACCAAGGGAACAAGGTCATGCATTTTCAATCCCTACGGCTGAAGTTAAAGCACTAAATGATGAGGTGGAAGGTACTCTTGTTGTTATCTCAAAGCTATCATGTTTATTTTTTTTATTCTAGTTCAATTCATTCTTTTATTTTCTCCACGTTTTCAATGAATTTAGAATCAACCCCTGATTTTCTAAATTTTATGTTACCAGTAAATATTTATGGTGGGACTATCCAAGCATAGTTTTTGTGTAAAATTCTAGCATATAATTTAGTGAGCACAATATTATTGAAACTCTAGTAGTAATTCTCATACTAGAATTTGGAATTATACTAGGTATGCACTAACTCCAAATGTATAATGCTATGATAAAATGTAAAATCAAAGAAATATCAGTAGTATTGACTAGAAAACTAATAGTTATATTTCATGGAGTGATATCCCAACCTGATAATTTCTGATAAGAACCTCTTATATCCTTCTTTATAAAGATTATCAGTGAAAAAGAAGAAGAAACTGAATATTTAGGGAAATAAATGTCTCCATTGTCTAGGAATACATTGACATGTTTCCTGAGGTGTTACCCGAACCACCCCTAGAATGAGAGGTAGAGTCTCAATTGAACTCGTACATGGGGCACATTTTATGTATAAGACCCCCGATCGAATGGAAAATGTGGTGCTAGAAGAATTAAAGAAACAACTCCAAGATCTTTTGGATATGGGGTTTCTCTGACTGAGTGTCTCCCCTTGGAGAGCACCTGTTCTATTTGTGAATCAGAGGGATGGATCGATGCAGCTATGCTTTGATTATAGAGAACTGAATGAGATCACTGTTAAGAACAAATACTCTCTACCAAGAATTTATGACTTATTTGACCCTCATCATGGCGATAAATATTTCTCTAAGATTGATCTTTGGTCCAGTTATCATCAATTTTGGGTGAATAAATAATATATTCCAAAAATTCCTTCTGATCTGGATATGTGCATTATGATTTTGTGGTTATGACATTTAGACTGACTAATACACCTGATATTTTTATGTATTTGATGAATAGAGACATTAATGACTACCTTGAAAACATTATGGTAGTTTTTATTGATGATATTATGATATATTCCAAAAGTCACGAGGAGCATGAGGATGTTATAAGGGTTATCCTGATAACATTATGGAAGGAGAGGCTTTTGGGAAGTTTAGCAAATGTGAATTCTAGTTACAACAATTTTATTTCTTAGGTCACATTATAAACAATGATGGAATCACTATTGAACATGAAAAGACAAAAGTTGTCGAGGTGTGTCCTCAACCAATAGAAATAACTGAGATTTATAGTTACCATGGATTAGAGAGATATTATAAGAGGTTTGTGAAGAAAAATTCATGACATTATACTCTATTAACCGAGTGAACTCGAAAAGAGGTCATGTTCATCTCGATAAGGGAGTGTGAGGAGAGATTACAAGAGTTTAAGAGTAGGGTGGTTACTGCACCCATTTTATCTTTTCCCTCATGTGGAGAAGGATTTGTGATTTTTAGCAATGCATCTCTGAAAAGTCTTAGGTGTGTCATCATAAAAATGACAACATCATTGCTTATTCATCTCGACCATTGAAGAAAACTATGAATAACTATCCTACGCATGATCTGGTACTGGCTGTGGCCATTTTTTCTCTTATGATATGGAGGCACTATCTTTATGGGGAGAAATGTAATATATAAATAGACCTCCAATGTATGAATTAAATTTCTACCCAAAAGGAATTGAACATGAGATATAGGTGAAGATTAAAGCATCTCAATGACTATTATTGTTCAATTCATTATCATCACGGAAGAGAAAACAATGACGCTGAAGCATTAAGCAGGAATGACCCATTTGTTCATTCCCTGATGAGGATTCAAAGAGTTCTTTTGATCAACGACATAGTAAAGCTGGATAGGGGAATTCTATGGTAAGGGACATCATCAACCCTGACTCTAATGATTTCTCCACCATCATTACTATAGAATATCAAGAAATCTATGAAAGAAGATCGTTTATTACAAAAGAAGTTTGAGGCTGTGAAGGATGGGACGTTTATGGAGTTCAATATTGATCAAGAAGTTGTTATGAAATTTCATAGAAGTATATGTGTTCCATCTATTCTGGAAATAAAGGAGTAGTTGATGAATGAATCTCATGGATCTACTTTTTATTTACATCCTAAAAGCACAAAAATGTATATGGAAATTCATGATCATTATTGGTGGGATAATGTAAAAGGGCATATTTTTAACAACACTTAACGGTGTCTGGAATGTCATTAAGAGAAGGTAGATCCATAACTTCTGGAAGGGGTATTGGAACCACTACCCATAACATCATAGAAGTGAGACAATATCACAATGGACTTCATCACTAGTCTCCCATGAAATTCCAAAGGAAACATTGATTTATGGGTTATTTTGGACCATCTCACCAATACTACCCATTTTATATCTCTTTGGGAAGAATTTTCTCTAGATCAAATATCTAGTATTTACATGAAGGAAGATGTAAGGTTTCATGGAGTTCCACATACTATTGTATCTGATCATGATCAAAGGTTCACATCAAAATTCTAGAGAATCTTCAATGTGATCTGAGCATTGAATTGAATTTCAGTATAGCCTATCACCCCCAAACTGATGGCCAATATGAAAGGACTATTCAAACACTCAAGGATATACGGAGAACATGATCAATGGAATTTAAATGTGGATGAGATCAAAATCTCCATTTAGTTGAGTTATCTTACAAAAACGGCTTCCAATCGAGCACTTAAATTAAACATTATGAATATTTATATGGTAAGTAGTGTAGAACTCCTTATTATAGGCATGAATCTATTGATAGAATTCTTCTTGGGTCTTATATTGTGCAATATATGACAAAAAATGTCCATTCCATCCAATAACACATTAAGGTTGCTCATAGTTAGCAAAAGAGCTATGTAGACAACCATAGAAGGGACTTGCACTTTGAATTTAGTGACAAAGTCTTTCTTCGAATTTCACCTTGCAATAGATTCATGAGGTTTTGGGAATAAGGGAAGCTCATCCTTATGTACATTGTCCCCTATAAGATCATACATTTTGTAGGAGTAGTATCCTATCATCTTGCACTTCCTCAAAATCTAGCACATGTTCATGATGTCTTCCATGTATCTCTCTTGAGGATGTACATACATAATCCTTCTCATGTAATAAATATAGAGGTGGTAAAATTGGAACATGACCTATCTTCTGAGAACAAACTAGAAGAGATCTTGGATCATAAAGACAAGGTCAAAATGACTACCCACCATGATAAGCTGTAGTGGAGGAACCAAAAATGTGAAGAAGCGGCGTGGGAACTAGAGGAGTCTATAAGGTAGAAGTACCATCACCGTTTCATTTCATAGTGTATGAGGGGAAATTTCGGGGATGAAATTTCATAAAGGGGGAAGAATTTAACAACAAAAATTTATTTATAATATTTATTTCCTAAATTTTCTGTTATTTCATTTTATACTCCACATACTATATCCTTTAATTAATGAAGTTATACAGTTGTATTTTGACTGTTATATTTCTATTGGTCAATATCAGAATAGGAAACTAAACTATTATAGTTAAAATTGTTGTTTATAAATACATGTGACCTTGGTTAAATAATACAGAAATAAAACTCGATGGCCTCATCCAGAAGACACAGTTCGTATGAAGCCCATCTATCAGATCATTGGAATGAGGTAGCATCTTGGGGCTTTTATCAAGACAACGCCCGAGCTGGGCTTAAACATGTGAAGCTAGAATGGAATCACCTATGGGGGATGTTCATGCTGATAAAAATCACCACTCATGCAATGTAGTCTGGTCCGCCCCAAGAATCTATTACCATATCAAACGTTACACTTAGGTCTAATGTAGGTGTCCTAAGGGGATATGTAGTGATGCCTAGATACTTTTTCTAATCCCTTAGTATAAATAAAATTGTTATTTCTTATTATGGTAATATTTTTGATTTTTAAATGTCCATAAAAATATCGGATAAATATTATTGATGAATTTTGGAAAAGGGGAATTTTAAAACAGTCATGTAATCATTAAATACGAAATAAGGGAAATGATTTTCAAAATATTGTTATCTATAGTTTTGACCAGTAAGAAATAAAGTGTCTGATAATATGAACTTTTTCTATAGTGAATAGTAACGTATTAATAGTAAGACACCCTTATGAATTGTAAAAAATTGTAAATTGGCAAAAAAAATAGAAACACCAACCATGAATGTATAAATACAATTTTGTCATCCTTAAAGTGAAAAATAATCATATTTTAATTTATTTTATTTTTGTAGGTCATAAATATTTTATTTAAAATTTTATAATTATTTTAATATTTTAAAATGAAAATTTATTTTCATAAAACTTAATCATAAATTGTATGTCTTATGGTTATATGAAAATTTTAGGGGACCTTGGTTTCTTTTTGAAGGTGTTAATAAATATGTTATAGTTTTAGAGTTGTTTTTTTAATAAACACTGATTTCATTAAAAAAATAAATTAAAAATATTTTAAAAAATCATTTTTATAAAATGGAGTTCATTTTTGAATCCAGATCATCGATATTAGGTTAGGTTATATTTTTTGTATTTTTTTGAAACTACTAGATTTTTGGTGAATAGGAGAAATATAGTTTTGAGTTTCAGGTGTTTAACAACACATTGATGATGTAATAATGATGTAATCAATCCAGTCGACTTGTGAATTGTATGATATGTTATGTGGTGTCTCAATTGGACAATACCATGGGAAAATACCATGTGAAAGCCCAAGGTATTACAAATATCACCGAGGAGGTGTACCCTGAAAATTAATTAAATATTCCCTCAGTTTTCCTATAAAATACCATGTCATTCCCACATTGTTTTTATTACAAAATCCTCCTCAACTATGCTTTGATATTTCTACCTGCCAAGGTGCTATCAATCCCCTCATGGTCCCAAACATAGATCTTTCGATGATACTCTTCAAGGTAAGGGATTATTTCACCCTCTTATTTTAAGTCAGAACATTTTTTATGTTATTTATACTAGTTTCCATATTATTATGTTAGGGTAGGTTATTCTACATCCACATTACTATAAATTTGATTTCCAAATTATTATATACCCAATCCACTATCGTCAATTGATTTTCTGAATTTTTACGTGATGCCGTTAGGCTGCTGAGTTTTTGTAAAAGAAATCACATTTCCACTTTTCTTTCATCTTTCCTTTTCAAGCTGTATTTTATTCAAATATACACACAATGATCATATTTCAATTTTATTATGTCCCTATACTATAGAATTATTAATTTATGGATGATAAAACCTTGTACCCTCTTTCTTATTATTTTCTAAAATGATGTAATGTAGCCGTTAGGCTGCAAAGTATTCGTCTCTAAATCTCCATTTTTCCAAAGAAATTCACTATTATTATTTATGTGGATATGAAAATATATTTTCATTTCCACAGGTATTCATGAATACATAAAAATTTATCTATTTTATTTTGTAATTGACATGCATATAAACCTAAATCCCTTTTCATAGGTTATAAATGACATAATGTTCTTATTTTTAAGTACTTTCTAAATGTCATGATATTGATATGAAACAAATTTTTAGGATTCTATTGGGTTATTTATGAAATTATTGATTATTATATATGTGGACCACATAAAAATAATGTTATATTAAGGGTTCTCCCTAATAGAGCTCCAATGCATTGGGTAACAAATTAATCTTTAGTGATGACATGTTTCACAATACCTTGGTGAATAACATTGGTAATGTTTTTATGAAACCATGGGAATAAACCTTGGTGATATGTTAATGAATGTATAAATGAAATTTTGTAGCCAGAAATTCATATTGTGAATCATGTTCATTTTGTTATGATATGCTTCTTTTTTTGTTTCTCATGTCTTGTGGTATTAATCATGATTTTATTGATATCACAAGTAAACTGATTCCATGTATTTCCTTACTGGGCCTTCAGCTCGCCCTTTCCTATAATCTATGCCTCCAAGTTATGAGATGAATCATTTTTTACTTATTATTAACTTATTATGAATCCTTAAACGTGGATTATAAGAATGTTTTATGCTATTTTCATGTTTTATGTTCTTGATTTTTGAGACTCTAGATTTGAAAGATCCTCTATTTGTAAAATGTTATGAAAAGTTAGGTAATAATAATATGCGATGTTATAAAATAAAAATGGAATTGATTTTAGGATAAATAAAATTAAATATTGAAATTCTTGTTTTTAAAAAATAACAGTTTATAATGTCTAATGAAACTATTTCATATTATTTAATGGGATGAAAATGGTTTCTTGAAGAATGTTTAAATGGTATAATTCATTCATTTTGTTTATATTATAATAGAAATATTTCTTTAAACCATGTTGGATTTATTAGTAAATTATTTATAAATATTTACTTTTATTTCTTATGGTTTTAAAAGTAGAAAATAAATCATTTTATAAAAGTTAGAAAATGTCCAATTTTTTGTTAATAATTATTATTTGATAATGAGTTAGAAAGTTTTCATATAGAGGATGGATTTATTGGTTTTTAGGGACTAGGTTTCAAATTTACTATATATTTTTTCTTGATTACTTGTGTGATTTATCTCTAAACGAGTAATGGTATTCAATATTATGTTACCCGGGGATGGTTGATGGTTAGTGAGATATGGAAGTGTAGGCATGGTTTTGATGCAAAATCTTATGGATGAAATAGAGGGATAACTGGTGATACGAATAGAGGTATTTATGGTGATAAACTTGGTGGTAGTGGGGATGAAACTATGATATATAAAAATGGATAATTCTAAGCATTCCTATTTCTATGATTAATTAAGAATGTGTTCCTATTAATTTTTATACCTAAAAGTGAAAATTGTTGATATGTTTGTTTTTTCATTACTTTTCCCACTGATGGATATAATAGGTAGGGATTATCTTATGAAAGATATTTATAGTGACTAGGGATGAGTCCTAGATTTCATGAAATTTTGTAATGATTAGGAATAATAATTTCTTCATCCCATGGATTCGGCTCCTAAAAATTAAAAAAGATAATGATAACTCTAATTAAAAAATTTAACTATTTAATCTATGGTTGGATATCGTTGTCAATTTGATTATAATTAATGAAAATCATAAATTGTTTTACATTAAATATTTAATAATTAATTGAATAATTTTACATAAAAATGTTTAAAATAAATAAATATTTAATTTATTATAGAATGTTTCTATTCTTATGGGATATCATGGCCTTAGAAGTGGGAGCTGCGTGTTTGACAAATCATAGTTATATTTGAGGTTAATGACATGTTGATAACCATAGTGTTGTTGTGAACTATATATATGGTATGTTATGATATTTCATATTCTACACAACACATTTAGGTAAAGAAAATGACACTCAATAGATACAAGGAGGGTGTTTCCCCCAACATCATGGGTGAAACAAGATAGTGGTATAAATACTCTATATTTCACAACTCTCTTATTATGGTAGTTTTATATTGTTGTATGCATAGTGGTTAACATTATTATATATGTTTGTATTAAAAATTAATATATTTAAATTATTTTGTAACAAATATATGAATATATTTCATATCAAATGGATTATTATAGGTTTATCATATATTGATTGAAATATTTTAAAGTATAATACATGATATTGGAGATGTGGTAGATCTCAAAAACAATTATGTTAATATCTTCTTATGCAGATGGGATTATGAAATGATTTGTTTTATATGGTGCCTAATATGTTAGAATATCACAAGTGTCTTTGTGAAATAAAACATTTGGGGAAAAGTGGATCAAGATTTTGCGACAATGGGGATGAGTGGAAAATTATTAGGGAAGTATTAGAGGAAAATGTTATTATTATCCATTGTATACTATATTATGATTCTATGAGTGACTTGGTGAGGGATCCATTCCATGGATTTCAACATAAAATACTTTATCAGGTAATTAGTTAGTGTTAGAAATGGTTCACATGGATTTGTTATACATTATTTTTCTATTCGCTAAGAAGCTCTAAGGAGGATCCAACTGCTTATTCCTATTATGATGACCATAGAATTATTTAAATTTTTTATCTAGAATACAAGAGTATCATGTTGATTACTGTGGAATTTCCTAGATAATGGTGTTATCCTGGAGTTTTTTGGGCTTCATGGACACTACAATATATTTACTCATTATACATATAGTTTTCATCACATTTGTTTTTTTCAGTATTAAATTTGAAAGATGTTGTTGGAATATTTATTTTCACTCATATATGAATTTTTCGGTGGTTTTATAATTTCTCACATTCTTCATAATCTTTTAAAAGTGTAATAGGACATATTAATAATGTTGATACACCGATAGTGATTTTTTCTAATATAAGGGCTATTAGAGGTTGAATTTGAGCAACATTGTCTCCAATGGTTTATTTTAATCCATATTGGGGTACCTTTAGGTGGAGGGGGTCATGAAATAGTTGTATCAATGGTTTTGGTTATGGGATATGGCAGATTCCATATGTTTGAAATAGTGTTGACTATATAGGTTGGTATGTAAATAATGAAAATGAACATTTTAATTGAGTTAAATAACTGGTACATATGAGGAAGTAAGAACCATGATTCCCAATGTTCTAATGGAATGGAAATGATTCTTACCTAGAAAAATAAGAAATATAGTAATAGTTGTGTCATAGAAACCTTAAAAGGTATTATAAATCATTCATTATTGTTCATTAGTTTGAAATGGGATGATTATGGGATTAATAAGAGGCATAATGAAATGATTTGTCATAAATATTTCATATTATAGTATTGGGATTATATAATAAGTTTTTATTTTATAGGTATAGATCCAGGTTTATTCCCTCTTCCAGTACATGCTAAATATGTTTCACAAGATCTCCTAGCTGATCACCATTGGTTCTAGGTCGACATCATTGATATGGGTATCTGGAAACTTTGGGAGTATTAGTGGAAGAGTATATAAATATAAAAGGGATATATTTTCTGCTCAGTGATGCAATACATGTCATATGAGGCAGAGATATACTTTAGTTTAACATTTTCTTAAAATAATAATTAGGTTTCATAGAAAGAGACAATGTTTCATGGTGGAATCTAAGAAGTATTGTTTTTTTCCTTGGGACTAAGAGGATTCCTTGGTATCATTAGTGAATTTACAACATCTGTTTTGAGAATATTTTTTTCTTCAACCATGAATACTTTAATCCAATAGGAGTAACTTTCTAATAAAAAAAGACATCATTTCTTTTTTGATTTTAGGATCTATTTTGTGACCATTTTCTATTATGCTTCCATCCTATTTCAAGACTATTATGTTATGGTGAGTAATTTTACGGAGTAATTTTTCCAATGATCTGATTCCAAGTTAACCCATTTTTATTTATCACATACCAAAATGTTTTTTAGATATAGAATAGTTAATTAAGATTACAATTACTAGGAATGGATCATCATAATGTAGATTAGTTAGGATTCTCCATATTTTAGTGACGTGGTTTAATATTCCCATATTTCAGGAAATATGATATTTCAATTAGTTAGGTTTAGGTCTCATCCATCATCATATCATTAAAATATGTTTGATTTCCCTTAGGACCATTCCATGGTATTTTATTTTTTTTCCCTATAGAATATGTGGTCATTGGTAGTGAGAGATTCTAACCATTATGATTATCTTATACATGAAAAGTAATTCATTTTAGGTTCTTATATATTGGTAGCATCATATAAGGAAACAAACTAAGGGAGCTTAAATAATACATTAGAAGAGTGTAGATTTGGTAGGTAGTTTAAAGCCACATGATAATCTTCGTAATCTATGAGTAGAGTTCATTAATGGAGGTGGTAATCATCAGGGTCATAGTGGTCATGGATAAAGTAATGTTTATATGCATGTCTTGGATATTATAGTGCCAGGTGATACAAATATTGTTTGAGGGTTTTTCTTAATATGGGTTCATTAATTATTTTAATATGGAGTTACACATTCTATCATATTCCCTTACCTACTCTGTAGTATTGGAATTGAGTTGGACAAGATTCTTGTTCACTTATAATTGAATATGTTGTTTGGAGGTCAAGCATATATTTGAATGTTTTTTAGATATTTGGAGCTAGTGGTAGATAAGAATTCATATTCAATAGAATTGAAATGTTTCTACATATATCTCTATGATATCATCCAAATTGTGGAATGGGTGTATTATATAAATTGTTTCATGGTAATTATTTGGAGTAAAATATTTTTCTATAAATCCGATTGAGATCCTCTTGTGTTTTTTACCGAGTGAGACCATTAGATATGTAAGAGTAATGTGTTATCATCATCTTATTAATCGTCGGGAGGACACTGATTTTATTGGATGTTCAGTTGGTGGTGTCTCCTAGTATTGTGAAAGAGTACCCTGATATCCTTCCTAAAGAGACTGTAGAAGTACCCACATTATTGGATATTGATTTTTGGAAAGATATTTTTTAGGGGCTTCTTCAATATGAATTTATATTTATAGGATGCGGCCTTCTATGTGGTGGGAGATGCATTGACTAATTGATTATGTTTTTAGTGAGGTTTTGTTTGGATCAGGTTATCCCCATTGGGTAAACCAATTTAATTTTTAATGAATGTAAATGGTAGTATGAATCTATGTTTCGATTATCATTTCTTCAATAATGTGATAGTGAAGAATTTTTATCCACCTACACGGATTGATTATCATTTTTTCCATATTAAAGTAAATATTTAATTCCTAGTGTTTAATTAGTGATTTTATATCATACTATTCCATATAATGATGAGGATATATTGAGAACAAAATTTATGATGATGTTATGGTTGTTATGAGGTCAATGTTATTTTTTTGAGTGTGAAAACCAATTCAGTAGTGTTTATGGTGTTGATAAATAATGTTTTCTATTATTTATATGATCATTTCATGGTGATTTCATTAGAAACATCATTGTCTAACACGGTTATATGAATGAGATCCTAGAGTATATTTGTACTATTTTGGATGTTAATTTTCATCATAATATAATAGGGAATCCATAAATGATTTATTTTTTGGTATTATTAAGTTCCATTTATGGGGGATTTCATGTCATAATGTGTATTATCTATGGATAATTTAATGACCAAGAGATTTATAATTATGTATGCACCAACAAATTATATAGAGGTTCATATTTTCCATGATATTGAAGTAAAATATATTAGGATCATATCCTATTTCATTGGGGTTACTACTACTATGAATAAATTAAAATGAAAATATCTAAAAAAATCCTAGAATGGCCTTTATAAGGCAATTTTCATGTATTTGAAATAGAATTTGGTTAGTTATATAGTCCTTTATTTCCAGAATATGGGGTTTCATTTGAGGTTATAAGTGATTGTTTTCTCATTATGTTAAGATATGTCTAGATACAATAGGTTTTAGATGTTTCTTATGCATTTTATAAGTTGATTCCCCATGGAGATAACTATACGACAATTTATATCGAATTGATGAAAATTGTGTTTTCTAGTTTGCAGTGGTTAATTACCTCACCGTTGAATGTTTTTTATGTATTCATAGATGAAACAAATATTATGGTATTTATTCTTCTTGTATATCTTGATATTTTGAAAATATGGTGGAGAAATTATTCAAGGAATATGAATTTTAGTTTTTTTATCCCATAAGAAATGTTAATATTTTAGTTGATGTAATGAGAAAGAATTCATGGAGTGATGTCTTGTGTGATTCTATAGAATCTTATAGAGTGATGGAAGATGTCTCCACCATGTATCATGATATGGTGTTTAATTGTGTTAGATGATTCTATTTTTCTGTTTATTTTGTAGTATTCAATTGTTATGATGAAGGAGGTTTCCTATTATAGGATTCCGAGGTAGAGGTATGGTGAGATGAAGTTTACAATGTTGATGCTCTTTATGGTTGGTCAATAGACAATTAAAACTTGGTGTTCTTCCATGCATGAGATTTCATTCCATATAGGATGAAAAATGTGGTTCTATGTCACTTCCATATATCATATTTAACATTAAATCCTTATATAAAAGTGATTTAAAATTATCAGATTGTATTATTTTGGACGCCTAAGAGAATCTATTTAATTATAGAGTTTAGGTTCAAATGTTTAGTTAGTGAAAAGGTGAAGGTGGAAAAATATATTCTTAGTGGGGTTCTCAAGCCTGTATATGCTCTTAAATGGAAATTGAGGGTATATTTAGAATGACTTCATCAATTTGTTACATCAAGATCACGAAGGTTATGATTTGATAAGGTTAATAGTGGAATAATAGACAAAATGAAATAATTTATTTTCAATCAAGGATTTAATCATTGTAGAGGTTTGGTTAAGGAAATATCTAGATAGGTTGGTGAAGTTTCTTGGAGTATTGAGGACTAACATTTCCGATCATGATAATTAATTCACCTCCATGGTTTAGAGAAGGATCCAAAATTATTTAGGAACTCATTTGTCACCTTGTACTTATTTTCATCCATAGAAGGATAATTAGAGAGAGAAGACCATACATACTATAGAAATAAAAGTTAATGCATGTGTACTATATTTTTATAGTTCACAGATAAGGAATCTATATTAATTATAGTTTTCCTACAACCAAATGTAACACTCCACCATTCGTGTGGATCCTTTTGACGCTTTGTATAAACATTTTTTATGTCAACCATTATGATTGACTACAATTTGAGGGTATGTAATTCTAAATATTGAACTAGTAAAAATCATGAAATAGATGGTATAGTTGATTAATAAGATAATTAATGAAAGAAATTATTATTATAGGTCTTATGGTGACCATAGGTGGAAACCTCTATTATTCGATATTGGAGACCTTTTATTTCTAAAGGTGAATCCTCACATAGTTACAAGAAAATTACTCATGGTATTCCGAATTATTCATATATTTTTAAGAAATTCATGATTTTGTTCATAATGGTTTCATCACCAATAAATTATTAATTAAACTACAAATGAACTAGATATATGAAATATTCCTTTTATCATAACTTATCTTCAATATTTATAATGATTATTACATCATATAATAGCGAGAGATAAAAATTTATAATGTTGCAAAATTCATCGATTTTCATATAGATTTATAATAATAAGAATATAATTTATTACATTGACATAATTTTCCCTTTTTTTGTGTTATTTTTCTCCCCAATCACAAAGAATAGAGAAGATGGGAATATTATTTATTGTTTCAAACTCAATATACTATGTTTTTTATTCTTAGATAATATTATTTTTAAAAATTTTATGGTTTGGTGTATTTATATAGTTCATGAGATGTTTTATCTTCTCCATTTCCATATTAGTGGTTTATTTTTGTTTGATATGTAACTCCCAAATGAGAATATTTGAGATATTTGGTTCGTGTTTCATAGAATTTCACCCTATTTCACTGTGTGAATTATATTTTATTTTTTATTATGTGAATCCTAATATGTATATCACTACATGGTTATTTGATTGAACAAATTTTGTTAACATCAATATAGGTTTAGTGTTAGACTCTCAGTGATGAAAACTATTTCATAACAATCTTATATAAGGGATTTTTTCTTCAAGATTATTACCAAGAATGATTCCATTGTCCTTACAAGAATATTATATTTTATTTGGTATAGATTAGGTTATGAAATCTTAGAAAATTTGGAATTCATGTTATTAATTTTAGTTCATGACATAATAAATATTCTTTCATATGAAGTCGTATTTTATGGTTTGAGTTATAGAAGGTCACCGAGTGTGATTTATGATGATAAACATGAGTTCTCTATTTGAATAGAAAAGGATTTTATTTGATAAATTATTCCTGAAAAACTTTTTTTATAAATAATATTTTCATGAAATGAAGTAATCATGGTTTATTTAATCCAAGAGACACTTTTTTCAAAAAGTCATACAAATATTTCGATGAACGTACATATGGATGTATTCTTTAAAAATATATTGAACCAATGTTTTATTCAAAAACCATGGTATTTTACCCCAACTCAAATGGGATAAAACGTTTTCCCTAATTATTCATAATCCCATTTGAAAGGTATTATTCACTAACATCTAATTTTAAATTTGTGGATATTTGAAGTGAGTTATTTCTCTTTCTATTATTTTTATTATGCATAAGGATTTGCATACTATCATGAAAAAATTTCATGATATCATTTATATTATCCATAATTCATATTTATTCCTTATAATGATAGTGGGTTCGATTTGGTAGCATCATCCTTACATAGATGTAGATTCACTGTAGGAGAGGAGTATAAAGATATACATTATTGTTCCACTCTCATTTAAAAAATGTTGATATGACAACCCTGCTTTTTATTACAACTTAAACATGCTTTATTACATAAAAATTCACTTGATACAACAAAGAAGATCGAGAGGTTTAGTGTCTTTGGGGCTTAGGATCATTACATAAAAACTTTAAACTTGAAATACAACATCCTTATTGAAAACTTCCTTTACATGACCACTACATTCCTTCATACTTAGCATTGCATGGGATAACCTGAGGACATGAATAAGAAAAGGGTGAGCTATAAAGCCCAGTAAGGGAGTACATAATGAATAACATGAGGAGTACAATACATGTTAGGAAATAGGCATATCAATTGAGCATAAGAGAGAAATGAACATAAATACATGATAAAGCATGATAATCATAACATGGAAATGTGGCAACAACACTTAACATTGAATTAGCATGAGCCAAGGCTCATTGCACATAGAGCATGAGTAAACCCTCATTGCACTTGAAGCACGAGTAAACCCTCGTTTCACTTGAATTATCATGAGTAAACACTCATTGCACATGACGTATCATGATACTATACTTTACCCAATGCATTGGAGCGCTATAAAGGGCGCACCCTTCTTAAACATTTCATTTCATGCATAAGTGTGCCACATGGATCATAAAACATGGATTCATAAAACATAATCATTTCTTCCACGATAAAGGAATGTGTAATTCATACATGAAACTTTACAATAAATATGTATATGTGCATAAAGGTGAATACCCTTGATGGAGAAATGGGCATGGTATTCACTACACAAAGACATTGGCTTAGAAAATCGGTGCGATTTCGGCAGCGTAACAGCGTGACATAAGAATTCATAAAAAAGGTTGATGATAGAGAAAGGGGTTCCTCATCATATTTACATGTAATGGACAGTAAGGAGATCTTATATCTACATGTCCCAACAATAGAAATGGAATTTAGATTCATGATACAAAAGTATTGCTTGAATGTAAAAGAAGTGAGAGAAGTTCGTTTCGGAATTTCAGCATAGTAACGGGTGTACATGGGAGGCATTTAATGAGAGAGAAAGGGTTCTCCCATCATTCAAACAATAAGAGGGCAGTATGGGGGAGGTGTGAAACCATACCCCAACATTCATAATTGAAATAAAAAGGGAAATACAACTTAAAGAAAATTGACAAAAAAAAAGAAAGGAAGAAGAACCCTTACTTGGAAGTGTGCTTCCTAAGGCTAGAGAGAGGCTTGTGAGAGGCTTCTTGGGAGCTTGGGGCACCTTGAGAGGATTCTAGAGAGTGTAGGGCAGAGGTTGGACGAACTTCAAGGGCTTTGAGTGAGGAGGAAGTGGGAGCTTGGGTGGGTTTATATAGGAAAGGTGAGAGAATTCTTTATTATTTTGGTTTGGGACCCCTTATATTAAAATAATCCAAACCACAAACCATCCCATGGTATTTGCCCATGGTTTCTGGAAAAGGAAAGAGTAAAACAATATTTTACATGTCCAAGGTCCGAACTTATTAAAAAATTAGGGTTTCTTATGTGGAGGTGAGTCACACTCCCATGGAAATTAATTTAAAAAGGCAAAATGTTGAATAAGTCTTGAGGGATCCATTAATGCTTTGAAAAGTGAGACAAACAAACCCAAAACCTCATTATTTTAATGATAAAACTTATATTGGACGAACATAAGGATTATGGTATTTTATTACATCACCATTGGGTCATTATGATGTCATAAAACACATTTTATATTTAAATGGTATTTAATTTTTACCCAAAAATTTGACTGTCTCAGAAAATTATGAAAAATTCACCGTTGGATAATTTCGACATCCTGATTCCAAAAATAATATTTATTTTATCTAAATAATTTTCTAAATATGTGAATTTTCACTTTTAAAATAAAAACCGACATTTATAAAAAAATTCACGGGTTCTGACAGAAATGGCTTTCAAACCTTAATAAAAATTTTAATTGCATTCATAAAATTATAAGATCTTTTATATTTAATAAAAATTAATTTAATATTAATAATAATATTTTATTAAAATATTATTTAATTCAAAAATCCTTTAATTTAATAAAATATAATTCTTAATTAAATAATAACTAAAAACATCATTTGTACTTTAAAAACTAATTACAATGCATCAAAAATGACTAGAAATTATATTCATTATTATATACAAAAATAATGTACATGAACATGGTGCTACTTATTTGTTACATAACCCCTTAAAATAGCCGCATAAGACCTAAGGGTAATGTGTGCGATGGTGACAGACTCTTGGGGTTTCTCGGATAACATCGCTCGAGTGGTAATCTCTATCAACTTCCATTTTTCCCGTAGACGATCACGTTCGAGCTTGACTTGATGAAGCTCAGCTTGGGCTTGGTCAAGGGAAAAGCCCAAAGACGCCACCTCTTTTCCGAGCTCCGACAAATGGGCTTCGTAAGGGGAGATTCTACTGGATGAGGCCATCGCTTCCTTTGTCTGAGTAGAAAATTGGATCGTTAAAGCCTTATATTTAAACTACCCAGATGATCACTGTTCAACGGCTATAAAAGTAACGGTCACAAATCGTAACGTTAAACTAAAGAAGTTGACATCTTATAAAAACATAAAGAAACATTTAACTGGATCAAGAGGGATTTTCCATTAATGAAATTTTGGGTCGTTACAACATTCCCCCCTTAAGAAATTTCGCCCTCGAAATTTTCCTTTTCCCACACTAAAACAAATGTGGGTAACTTAGCTTCATCATATCCTCCGACTCCCAAGTTGCTTCTTCAAACTTGTGGTTTCTCCACAACACCTTGACGAGGGGCATTGTCTTATTTCGTAGATCTTTTTCTCTACGATCTAAGATCTTCACTGGTTTCTCCTCATAAGAAATATTGTCTTCTAATTGTACCACCTCAGAAGAGAGTACATGTGAAGGGTCTGGTATGTACTTCCTTAAGAGGGATACATGGAAGACATCATGCAACTTGGCCATAGTAGGTGGAAGTGCTAGTCGATAGGCCACAGCCCCAATACGATCAAGAATCTTGAAGGGGCCGATGTACCTTGGACTTAACTTCCCTTTCATTCCAAACCTCATGACCTTCTTCCATGGAGATATGCGTAAAAAACCATGTCTCCGACTTTAAACTCAAGGTCTCGTCGACGATTATCTGTATAACTCTTCTGTCGACTTTGGGCTGCCTTGATATGCTGCTGAATGGTTTTCACCTTCTCCACCATTTCGTCGACCATTTCTGGTCCAAGCAGCTTACGTTCACCGACCTCATCCCAACATGCCGGTGTTCTACACCTTTTCCCATACAGGTATTCATATGGTTCCATTTGGATGCTCGAGTTGAAACTATTATTATAAGAGAACTCAACTAGAGGAAGATGTTGATCCCATCCTCCTTTAAAGTCCATTGAGCACGCTCTCAACATATCCTCAAGTGTTTGGATAGTCCGCTCGGATTGGCCATCAGTTTGAGGATGATAGGCCGTACTGAAGTTCAGTTCAGTATTCAGAGCATGTTGAAGACTCTTCCAAAACATAGAGGTAAATCTTGGATCTCGGTCAGACACAATAGATAGTGGTACTCCATGCAACCGTACCACTTCCCTGATATATATCTGTGCCAGTTGATCCAAAGAGAAATCCTCTCGAATAGCAATGAAGTGTGCAGTCTTTGTAAGACTATCCACAATAACCCAGATTGCATTGTTGCTTTTGGATGTCCTTGGAAGTCCAGTGATGAAATCCATGGTGATGTTCTCCCATTTCCATTCTGGTATGGGCAATGGTTGCATCATCCCCTTAGACTTCTACCTCTCTGCATTCACTTTGCTGACACACCAGGCACTTTGATGTATATTCGGCGATCTCCTTCTTCATATTTTCCCACCAAAAGTTTTCTCGGAGATCTCGATACATCTTTGTGCTCCCTGGGTGAATAGAGAAATTTGAACTATGTGCATCATCCAAAAGTTCCTTCTTCAGCTCCGAACTTGATGGGACACATAGTCTTTTCCCAAACCGCACAATTCCTTCTTCATTAACATTAAACTCTGAGGATTTTCCCTTTTTGATAGCTTCCACTTTTTCTTGGATTCTTGCATCATCCTTTTGAGCATCCTTTAACCTTTGCAAGAGAGATGGTTGAGCAATCATTTGTGAAAAGATTGATGATGTTCCCTTCTTTATGATTCCCACGTCCATCTTCATCAAGTCTAAGAATATTGGATCCTTCTCAATTCTCATCATTGATAGAATTGCTGGATCCTTTCTACTTAGGGCATCTGCCACCCTGTTCGCCTTCCCAGGGTGGTAATGTATTGAACAGTCATAATCCTTTATGAGCTCTATCCATCTTCTCTGGCGCATATTAAGCTCTTTCTGTGTGAATATATATTTAAGACTCTTGTGGTCAGTATATATCTCACATTTCTCTCCATAGAGATAATGCCGCCATATTTTCAAGGCAAAGATCACCGCCGCCAACTCCAGATCATTCATTGGATAGTTTCGCTCATGGATTTTCAACTGTCTTGAGGCATAGGATATCACTTTATCATTCTGCATCAGCACACATCCTAAGCCCTTCTTCGAAGCATCACTGAATACCACAAAAAGCTCCCCACTTGTGGGTAAAGTGAGCACAGGTGCAGTGATAAGCCTCCTTTTCAACTCCTTGAAGCTTTCTTTGCATTCATCACTCCAAGAAAACTTTACTCCCTTTTGAGTTAGCTTGGTAAGAGGGTTGGACAATCGTGAGAAGTTTCTCACAAATCGTCGATAATATCCAGCTAACCCCAAGAAGCTACGGATATCAGTTACCGATGTTGGCCTCGGCCATCCCTCAATTGCATCTGTTTTGGAGGGGTCCACAGATATCCCATTGCTTGTGATGATATGGCCCAAGAATGAGACCTCCTTTAACCAGAACTCACAATTGCTGTACTTGGCATAGAGCTTCTCCTTGCGCAAAGTCTCCAGTACAGTTCTTAAATGCTCCTCATGGTCCTCCTTGGTTTTGGAGTATATTAGAATATCATCTATAAAGACTACCACAAATTTATCTAGGTAATCTCTAAAGACTCTATTCATCAAATCCATTAATATTGCTGGAGCATTAGTGATTCCAAAAGGCATTACTATGAATTCATAGTGCCCGTACCTTGTACGAAAAGCAGTCTTGGGGATATCTTCCTTCTTCACCCTTACTTGATAATATCCCGACCGCAAGTCGACCTTGGAGAAGTATTGTGCTCCACGCAGCTGATCAAACAAGTCATCGATTCTTGGGAGAGGATACTTGTTCTTTATCGTGATTTTGTTAAGTTCACGATAATCGATGCAAAGCCGCATTGACCCATCCTTCTTCTTGACGAAGAGGACTGGTGCACCCCATGGTGATGCACTTGGGCGTATAAACCCTTTATCCAGATTCTCCTGTAGTTGTTTTTTCAGTTCTTCAAGCTCAACCAAAGCCATTCTATATGGAGTCTTGGATATTGGTAGCGCCCTAGGTATAAGTTCAATTTAGAACTCAACATCTCTTCTTGGAGGAAGACCAGGAAGTTCCTCGGGAAATACTTCAGCGAATTCCCTCACAATAGGCATTTCGTCAAGGGTGGTTTCTTCCTTGGACTCAATCATCTGAGCCAGATATGCGTGCTAATAAGGCAGTAATATCCATGCTTGAGATGATGGAGCATAAGGAGATTCATCTTCCTCCTGACACTTGTACAGAATCGGGGGTTGATTCTCTATATGGAGTGTGATTTCCCTCTCCCGACAATTTATGTTTGCTCTATATAAGGAAAGCCAATCCATGCCAAGAATTGCATCAAATTCCACCAAAGGGAGTATGACGAGGTTCGCCAGGAAATTCAATCCACAGATTATAACAGGGGAGGACTTATACTCATGGGATGCAATGAGTGCCCCATTTTCCGTACTCAAGACATCTTTACTTCCATGATTTGTGGTGGTGCAGGGATTGTTCTACTAAACTTTTGAGATATAAAAGAATGCGTAGAACCTGAATCAAAAAGTACGTTCGCTATTCTTGAATGAATAACTAGCGTACCTGTCACCACTTCGTTGTCGGGGTTCTCTTTGGCAGAAGTGATGGAAAAAGCTCTTCCTTGCTGTCTTGGAGGTTGTTGATTGCCTCCGATAACCCTTGGATTAGGGCACTGATTCGCAAAATGACCCGGTTCTTTGCATTTGAAGCATTGAACAACGCATTGAGGTTCGAACAGAGCGTTCCTCCCCTCCGTCGCAGCCGCGATCCTTCTTGCTGACAGTTAACAGCTAGGTGCCCTTCTCTTCCATACTTGAAGCATTTTCTTGTCCCCCTAAGGCAATTTCCAGGATGCTTTTTTCCACACTTTTGGCAAGTGGGGTGCTGGAATTTCTTAGCACCGTTGGATTTATCCATCGGACCACCCGCATTGAAGTCCACCTTCCGCTTCTTGTCCCCATGATACCCCTGTGATTCTCCGATCTCCATTTCAACCTTGAGGGCACATCGGACAATTTCCTCATAGCTTTCGAAGTCACGGATCGCTAATGCTTTCCGCAAGCAAGGCTTCAGCCCACCAAAGAAGCGGTCAACCTTGCATTCGGGGGTAACGACAAAGCCGGAAGTGTATCGTGCAAGCCTTGTGAAGTTTTCCTCGTACTCTCCCATAGATTCCTCATCTTTCTGCTTGAGGGAAAGAAAGTCCCTTTCCATCTTAAGACGGAGGGTGCGTGGAAAGTATTTATCGAAAAACATCTTCCGGAATACCTTCCGTTCCAAAGCCTCTATCTCCTCCTCAGGCTTCGTATTTTTGATCAACGTCCACCATTGATCAGCTTCACCCTCCATACGATAAGCCGCCAGGAGAACCTTCTCTTTTTCAGAGCATTGGAGGATGGAGAATATCTTTTCAATGGAGTTGATCCATTGTTCAGCAATCGTGGGATCAGATGATCCACTAAAAGTAGGAGGCCTTTGTCTCATGAAGATTTCAATAGCGACTTTTTCTTTCTTAGGGGGGGTTGAACGTTCCTCTTGACCAATGTTTCTATTCAAAACTTGAGTTAGCTGAGAGAGAAGCGTGACAAAGTTCGCGATTCCCGCTCCCATTGGATTGGGCATCTCATAAGTACAATCATCACACTGATCTTCACAACGGTTGTTAGCCCGAGTTCTCCTATTACCGGCCATTGGCTGGAATAAAAGGAATGTTAGGGGTAACACATAAAGGGTAATCCAAAGACAAAAGTTGATGACTTATAAATAAACTTTAATCTCTTCAACTCATGAGTCTATAGGATTCAATCCAGGCTTTTCATGATCTTCCTTCTAACATATATTCTTAGGGGCATTTTTCCCTTAATAAGGGTTCATACTAAGATTGTGAATTTATCAAAACATATCCCCCGGGAGTGTCGTAACCAAGAGTGCAGCAAGGCCCGTTGTCATGCACCAGTTCCCGTTCGAGTCTAGCTCAAAGCGGTGTTTTCGGGTTTTACCCCTAGGATACATCTGTGCCAGAGCCGCCTCTACCTGCTCGTATCTAGACAGGGATGTATTTGTTTGATAAAACACTTACTTAGTATTTAACAAAACTTAGGGATGTTTTTATTATGCTTAGTCTTGTATCTAAGGCTTTACTAGGGTTTCCTAATCCCAAAAATAACTAAACCTATCCTCTGATACCAACTATGACAACCCTTCTTTTTATTACAACTTAAACATGCTTTATTACATAAAACATCACTTGATACAACAAAGAAGATCGAGAGGTTTAGTGTCTTTGGGGCTTAGGATCATTACATAAAATCTTTAAACTTGAAATACAACATCCTTATTGAAAACTTCCTTTACATGACCACTACATTCCTTCGTACTTAGCATTGCATGGGATAACCTGAGGACATGCATAAGAAAAGGGTGAGCTATAAAGCCCAGTAAGGGAGTACATAATGAATAACATGAGGAGTACAATACATGTTAGGCAATAGGCATATCAATAGAGTATAAGAGAGGCATGAACATAAAGGCATGATAAAGCATGATAATCATAACATGGAAATGTGGCAACAACACTTAACATTGAATTAGCATGAGCCAAGGCTCATTGCACATAGAGCATGAGTAAACCCTCATTGCACTTGAAGCACGAGTAAACCCTCGTTTCACTTGAATTAGCATGAGTAAACACTCATTGCACATGACGTATCATGATACTATACTTTACCCAATGCATTGGAGCGCTATAAAGGGCGCACCCTTCTTAAACATTTCATTTCATGCATAAGTGTGCCACATGGATCATAAAACATGGATTCATAAAACATAATAATTTCTTCCACGATAAAGGAATGTGGAATTCATACATGAAACTTTACAATAAATATGTATATGTGCATAAAGGTGAATACCCTTGATGGAGAAATGGGCATGGTATTCACTACACAAAGACATTGGCTTAGAAAATCGGTGCGATTTCGGCAGCGTAACGGCGTGACATAAGAATTCATAAAAAAGGTTGATGAGAGAGAAAGGGGTTAATCATCATATTTAAATGTAATGGAAAGTAAGGAGATCATATATATACATGTCCCAACAATAGAAATGGAATTTAGATTCATGATACAAAAGTATTGCTTGAATGTAAAAGAAGAGAGAGAAGTTCGTTTCGGAATTTTGGCATAGTAACGGGTGTACATGGGAGGCATTTAATGAGAGAGAAAGGGTTCTCCCATCATTAAAACAATAAGAGGGCAGTATGGGGGAGCTGCGAAACCATACCCCAACATTCATAATTGAAATAAAAAGGGAAATACAACTTAAAGAAAATTGACAAAAAAAAGAAAGGAAGAAGAACCCTTACTTGGAAGTGTGCTTCCAAAGGCTAGAGAGAGGCTTGTGAGAGTCTTATTGGGAGCTTGGGGCACCTTGAGAGGATTATAGAGAGAGTAGGGTAGATTTTGGACGAACTTCAAGGGCTTTGAGTGAGGAGGAAGTGGGAGCTTGGGTGGGTTTATATAGGAAAGGTGAGAGAATTCTTTATTATTTAGGTTTGGGACCCCTTATATTAAAATAATCCAAACCACAAACCATCCCATGGTATTTGCCCATGGTTTCTGGAAAAGGAAAGAGGAAAAAAATATTTTACAAGTCCAAGGTCCGAACTTATTAATAAATTAGGGTTGCTTATGTGGAGGTGAGTCACACTCCCATGGAAATTAATTTAAAAAGGCAAAGTGTTGAATAAGTCTTGAGGGCTCCATTAATGCTTTGAAAAGTGAGTCAAACAAACCCAAAACCTCATTATTTTAATGATAAAACATATATTGGCCGAACATAAGGATTATGGTATTTTATTACATCACCATTGTGTCATTATGATGTCATAAAACACATTTTATATTTAAATGGTATTTAATTTTTACCCAAAAATTTGACTGTCTCAGAAAATTATGAAAAATTCACCGTTGGATAATTTCGACGTCCTGATTCCAAAAATAATATTTATTTTATCTAAATAATTTTCTAAATATGTTAACTTTCACTTTTAAAATAAAAACCGACATTTATAAAAAATTCATGGGTTTTGACTGAAATGGCTTTCAAACCTTAATAAAAATTTTAATTGCATTCATAAAATTATAAGATCATTTATATTTAATAAAAATTAATTTAATATTAATAATAATATTTTATTAAAATATTATTTAATTCAAAAATCCTTTAATTTAATAAAATATAATTCTTAATTAAATAATAACTAAAAACATCATTTGTACTTTAAAAACTAATTACAATGCATCAAAAATGACTAGAAAATATATTCATTATTATATACAAAAATAATGTACATGAACATGGTGCTACTTATTTGTTACACAACCCCTTAAAATAGCCGCATAAGACCTAAGGGTAAGCTGTGCGATGGTGACAGACTCTTGGGGTTGCTCGGATAACATCGCTTGAGTGGTAATCTCTATCAACTTCCATTTTTCCCATAGACGATCACGTTCGAGCTTGACGTGATGAAGCTCTGCTTGGGCTTGGTCAAGGGAAAAGCCCAAAGACGCCATCTATTTTCCGAGCTCCGACAAATGGGCTTCGTAAGGGGCGATTCTACTTGATGAGGCCATCGCTTCCTTTGTCTGAGTAGAAAATTGGTTCGTTAAAGCCTTATATTTAAACTACCCAGATGATCACTGTTCAAAGGCTATAAAAGTAACGGTCACAAATCTTAACGTTAAACTAAAGAAGTTGACATCACATAAAAACATAAAGAAACATTTAACTGGATCAAGATGGATATTCCATTAATGAAATTTTGGGTCGTTACAGTTGAATTGTTATAAGTAATAGACTTATATTAATTTTTCAATTTATGTAAAATTATATTATTATTATATTTATCAATTGAGATAATGGTATAATTTACCTTAATGAGGATGAAACCAAATTAATGAATTAAAAGATTTTTTGTTGTAGATATCATGCATGTTTCTACTATAATAATGGTGTGATTATACATTTTTTCGATAGTGTAATATCAATTTATATGATTTATATATTGGAATTGTCACACCCCGACCGCGGATGTCTGTAATTGTTCTCCTTTCTTGGTCCCGATTTAATTTTTCCGGAGATTATTTGCGTTGGCGGTGTCGCGCCGATGCGCGGTCACCGCATCGTTAGCGGTGACCGTACGTTCAGCCCAGGTGACAGTGTGTTCGCCCGGTGTTTTAAATAATATAATTATTATGTTGATATTTTATTATTATTATTACCATTTAAATTGTGTTATCATTATTGTAGTATTTTTATAAATGTTTATATATGTGTACATATATACATATATATATATATATGTGTATATGTATATATATGTTTAGATGCAGTTATATTAAAGTGTACATGTTATATGTGTATAGATATATATATGTTGTATATGTTTAAACATACGTATATATGTTTATATATATACGCGGGTGTGCACGCGCACGCACGCGCGCGCGCTTTTATTGTCAAATGTTTTTGATATTTTAAATCTTTTGATTAAAAATAATTATTCTTATAAGTTTTATTATTAACATTACAAGTTCTATCATTATTATCATAAAGTTTCATTATTATTATTATAAAGTTTTATTAATATGATTATTATAAATTTTGTTATTATTAAGATTAGTTTTATTCTTTTATTTAGTCCTTTGTTATTATTATTATTGTTATCATTATTATTAATATAGAGTTTTAATATTATTGTAACATTTTAATTATAAGGTTTTATTATTATTATTATACATGTTATTATTATTATTTTTATAATGTTATTATTTTTATTATCATTGTTTTTTTTATCACACACATATATATGTGAACCTAAAACCTACCCTAGCCTAACCCTACCCCTACAGCCGCCACTTTTTTCCCCCTCTTCTCTCTCCCCCGTTTCTCTCCCGCTCAGCCCAGGCGCATCACCCCTCTCCGGCGCGCTCCCTCTCCGGCGGCCGCCCCTGCTTTCCCCCTTCTGGTTCGGCCGGCCGCGCCGCGCCTGTCCCGGCCACCTCCGCCTCGCCGTCACACCCTCCTCCAGCCGGCTTCCCTTCTTACTTCCTCCATGTGCCGTCGTCCAGCCCCCCCTCGTCCCGGCTCCTTCTCCCCTCCAGCCCGCTGGACACCCCCCCCCCCCCCCCGGCGGCCCTCTCCTGCAGCGCCGCACCGCCGTCCTCACCTCTGTCCGGCGGACCTCCTGTTCGGCTCCTCCCCCTTTCTTCCCCTCCTGTTCCGCCGCAGGTTGCATCCCCGTCCGGCACTTCCTCCTCCCAACGGCGCACCAGAGCTTTTTCCCTTCCCCCTCCTTCTAGAGGTGACACAGAAGTTCTCCGTCGTCGGCCTTCTCACACCACCTCCACACTTTCCCCCCTAAGCAGCAGCGCCTCCCTGTGCGAGCCGCCACCCCCCCCTGCGCAGCGACGGCATCTTCCCCAGAGGCCCCTGCCGACCTGCCCAGGCCTCGCCTCGCTTCCCCGCTCCGGCCTCCCACGTATCCCGGCCCCCGCCTCGCCTCACCCCGATGCCTCGCCTGCTCCCCGTTTCCCTTGCCGCACCCAGACCAGCCGCCGGTACCTTCCGTCCCGGCCCTGCTCCCGTCCAGCCGCCGAAGTCCGGCGTCCCGGCCTCCCTTCGACCCCGTCACCGGTGCTCCGCCGGCCTCTCCCTCCCCTTCCCCTCTCCTGCACGCAGCGCCGCACGCCGCCCTCCTCTGCTCCCGCGCCCGGCCAACCGCCGAACCCCGCCGCGACCTGCACGCGGCTCCCTTTGGCTCACCTTCCCGCTGTGAGTTTTTTTTTATTTCATTTGTATTTTGTTTTATTTTATTTCATTTGAATTTTGTTTTATTTTATTTCATTTGTATTTTTTTTCGTTTGTATTTTATTTTATTTTATTAATTGTTTTATTTTATTCATTGTTTTTTTTCATTGTTTTCATTGTTTTTATTTTGTATTTTATTTCATTGTTTTTATTCATTGTTTTTATTCATTGTTTAATAATAATGTTTTTATCATGTTAGTAATCTTATAATTATTTCATTATTAATAGGTTAATATTATCATTTATATTATTATATCATTATTAAAATTATTATTATGTTATTATTATTAATACTATATTATTATTATTATTATTATTATTATTATTATTAATATTATGAATATATTTATTATTGTTTTAATTATTATTATATTATGTTGTTATTTTTATTATTATATTATGTTATTATTACTATTTTTATTATTATCATTATTATGCTCATATTATTATTATTATTATTAAGTTAATATCATTATATTATTATTATATTACTATTGTTACTATTATTATTAAATTATTACTTTATTATTATTATCATATTGTTATCATGTTATAATTATTATTATTATTGATCGTTGAACCCGTTCTACGGTCTTCTGTTTTAGGACCCACGCGGGGCTTTTTTGAGAGAGTGTCATCGCTGCGCTTTGTTTTCGAGGTTCCGCCGTCTCCGCGCCTCAGTTTCGAGAGTGTTTGACTATGGAGTACCATGCCGGCAGGTAGTCTGAACCTGAGTACGTCTAGGGGTTTTTTAGGGATGTTCAGGATCTCCCATGGTTATTGCTGATAACTTCTGGTTTACTTTTGCTTGCACTTGGTTTTCCTTGCCTGCTTACCTTTACTTTCACTTGTTTTCCCTGCTTGTTTTCCTTCAGTCATATTTTACAGCCTATACTGTTAGACTTTGAGAAAAATGGTTTTCAAATGAAAATGGTTTATTCTCTTTGGGTTAGATTTGAAAATGTAACACTTTTCTTTTCAGAATGAGTTTAAAACTAATGAAATGGAACTAACTTTCGAAAAAGAATAAGTGAAATGTCTCGTGTTTGATTTTCAAGTAAAACATTATGAAAAATTACTTTTATACATTATAGTTCAAACCTGGATTATGTAGATTCTATATTTATTGGCAGTGCTTTGGGACTTGTTGTTGGGCTCACCTACTGAGTACTTTTGTGCTCACGCCTACCTTTTACCATTTCAGTCGCAGGTCTTCTGTTTTGAGTCGCTCAGTGTTGGAGCGAGGTTGCTCTCTAGTTGGGTGGTGACCTGAGAGGTCACATGGAGGTACGTGGTTGTGTGGCTTTTATTTCTTTTCCGCTGTTAGTGTTTATTTATTCTGTTCTATTTACTTTTGTTTTGGGCTGAAATCATTCCCAACGATCAAGTCTTAATGCCCGGCACTGGTTGCCATCCCGGGGGGATCGGGAACGCCCCTCGGGACTTGCCGCGGACCGGCTCGGGTGACCGGTTCAGGGTCGACCCGGGTTGGTTCGTGACAAAATGGTATCAGAGGGAGGTTCTTATTATTTGGGTTGTTCGGTAGAAGGAGATTAGGACTGTCGGAACTCAAGGGGTAAGTACGGGAAGAGCGTCACGAACTCTTGCTCGCACTGATCCTCGAGTTACGAGGGGTAGTTTGGGAATTGTGTCCTTGTCTTTTCTGGTTTGTCTTGGATTGAGAGATGACATGGAGGCAAGCCGACGTTACGTCGTGATTTCACATGGATTAGTGACCCATGTGGAGTCCGAGTACGTGGTTTGAATTCCTCCTAGTGGTCGACGCTGACTTGGGACATGGCCCACTACCATGTCGCTAGGTTGAGTGTGACTACTAGTCCCTCATTTCAGTGATTGATGCAAATTTGGATGTTGTTTCCGTTTTGGTCTGTGTGAGTGCGTAGTTGGAAATGAAAAAGGGTTTTTGAAAATTTGACTGGTTTCTTTTAAAGGATTTTAAATGTATAAAATGGGTTTTGAAACTGAAATCTCTTGATTTGAAAATCTGTTGTTTGCTTGGAATTGGATAAGAATGATTTGGGTTGAAACCTCGGTTCCTCTTTATGAACGTTTGCACATGTGTGAGAATGCATGAAAAGTGTGTGTTGATGCACGTATGAATGGGATGTGAATAAATACATGTGCAACGGGTCATGGGAGTACCCGGGTGTGTATTTGAAATAAATGGCTTGACCTTGTTTTCTAAATTGGTTTTAAAGGGGAAACAATTTTGAAAAGTTTTGGTTTAAAAGTGGATCGGTTTTTGGAAAGTGATCTTGAAAAAGGGTGGTTTTGAAATCTAAAATAAAAAGGGGATTTTGAAAAGGAGATTTTATTTTGGATTGTGTTCGTATTTGTTTGGTCCTTGTGTTGACTGGTTTTGATGAAGGCGCTTTTATTGATGTTGCTTCGTTTTGATGTTGATTTGGTTTGATGTGGGTTTTGGCCTTGTGTTTTATATGTCGCTCAGGAAATGCCGCCCAGAAAGGTCTTTAAGGATTCGGATATGTCATGCCCAGTTTTTAGTCCTCCTCAGACATTGCCTGTTCTCCATGGTGATCAGGGTCTGTTAGAGGCAGTGGAATGGCTCGAGGAAGTGGAACGTGTCTTTAGAATATTGGGAACTCCCGATAATGTTAAGGTTCGTGCAACTATGGAGTTGTTTGAGGGTCCAGATCTGGACCAGTGGAAGATGGTTACCCCACCGTCAACGCAAGGTGAAATGACGTGGGATGTCTTCAGAACCATTTTCATCCAATGGTTTTTACCTGAGGAAGTGAAGCTGGAGAAAAAGGGAGAGCATGTGCATATTCAACAAGGCCAACGGATGGTGAAGGCATATGTTGACCATTTCAAGGAACTGATTTCCTTTTCTCCAGATGTAGCGTCACATGAGCTCATGAAGGTCTCTCTTTTCACTGGGGGTCTTCGTCCAGAGATCAAGGGGCGAGTCCTCCCTTCTAAAGACCTTTGTTTCGAGAAGCTAGTGGAAGAAGCATTCTTGGCTGAGTTGGTTTTCGGTGTGCGGGTGGCTAATACTTCAGCATCCCCTGTTGTTTGTAAGAGTTCCCCCTCTGGTGAGGAAAAGGCGTGAGAGATACCTGTCCCCAATGATTTATCCCCTTTGGTCCCAGCTTCCAGTTCATCAGATCGTTCGATGGTATGCTTTCAGTGTGGTCGTTTCGGGCATTTAAAGCCGTCTTGTCGCAACCCTCCGAAGACATGTCATCGCTGTGGTTGTCTGGGTCATCTGGAGAAGTTTTGCAAGAAGCGTTGCTTGAAGAGGAAGCTGCGATGGGAGAATGTTAGTACCTGACTGTGAGGCAGAAGATGCTTCAGCCATCAGAGCCCCAGCCACAAGTCTCGGGGTGAAGCTCGCGCACAGTCAGGAGTCCCCAGGGGTGTGAAGCCTTGGTCCAGGCTTTGTGTTCTATGTTAGCAGTGGAACAATCAAGATCTTCTAGTACTTGTTTTTCTGCTGATAAGTTTTGACGTTGTTGTATGTTCATCGTTTTATCATGGGGTTATCATGGACTTGTTCTATTATAATCCAAGTAGTCTGGTTTATGTAAATGTGTGGTTTTTCTAAAAAGTGACAATGGACTTGTTCGATGATAAATCTAAGCGGACTTGTCGTAAGAATGTAATATTCCGAATCGTGTGTCCTTCTTAAAAGTGTGTTTGACTCTCGTGTGGGTTGACCTCGTTTTAGTTATGTTGTCGATGTGGTTATGTTTTGTGGAATTCGGTGGATCATGCCTCTAATTTGATGTCGGTTAAATGTTTTTCTATAGGTTTTCCCTGGTGTTGAAGGTTGTTGACTCTGGTCGAGGATTTAATGTCTTGACAGAAGTGTTGTTTTAATCGTGCTAGAGGAGTTGGTTTGAATTGGTTGGGAGTTCCCGCGTCGACCCCCTTTTCTAGGGTCTTCCTTTTAGATGGTCAACTTTTCTGCACGAGTTGAGCTCTTGTGGTGGGGAGAACCCCTTCGTGTTCTCCCCTCAATCTCGGACCCCAGTTTTCTCTTGAATCGGTCGGGTGTGACCTGTGTGGAGTAAGGTCATCCCCGAGATTCTAAGTTCTCTCTAGTTCCTTTAGTTCCGTTGGGGCATGGACCTAAACCTTGATCGACTTTTGTCCTGGTGACTTTCTGGGGGAAGAAAGTGTCTGTGGTGGGGAGAATTGTCACACCCCGACCGCGGATGTCTGTAATTGTTCTCCTTTCTTGGTCCCGATTTAATTTTTCCGGAGATTATTTGCGTTGGCGGTGTCACGCCGATGCGCGGTCACCGCATCGTTAGCGGTGACCGTACGTTCAGCCCAGGTGACAGTGTGTTCGCCCGGTGTTTTAAATAATATAATTATTATGTTGATATTTTATTATTATTATTACCATTTAAATTGTGTTATCATTATTGTAGTATTTTTATAAATGTTTATATATGTGTACATATATACATATATACATATATATATATGTGTATATGTATATATATGTTTAGATGCAGTTATATTAAAGTGTACATGTTATATGTGTATAGATATATATATGTTGTATATGTTTAAACATACGTATATATGTTTATATATATACGCGGGTGTGCACGCGCACGCACGCGCGCGCGCTTTTATTTTCAAATGTTTTTGATATTTTAAATCTTTTGATTAAAAATAATTATTCTTATAAGTTTTATTATTAACATTACAAGTTCTATCATTATTATCATAAAGTTTCATTATTATTATTATAAAGTTTTATTAATATGATTATTATAAATTTTGTTATTATTAAGATTAGTTTTATTCTTTTATTTAGTCCTTTGTTATTATTATTATTGTTATCATTATTATTAATATAGAGTTTTAATATTATTGTAACATTTTAATTATAAGGTTTTATTATTATTATTATACATGTTATTATTATTATTTTTATAATGTTATTATTTTTATTATCATTGTTTTTTTATCACACACATATATATGTGAACCTAAAACCTACCCTAGCCTAACCCTACCCCTACAGCCGCCACTTTTTCCCCCGCTTCTCTCTCCCCCGTTTCTCTCCCGCTCAGCCCAGGCGCAGCACCCCTCTCCGGCGCGCTCCCTCTCCGACGGCCGCCCCTGCTTTCCCCCTTCTGGTTCGGCCGGCCGCGCCGCGCCTGTCCCGGCCTCCTCCGCCTCGCCGGCACACCCTCCTCCAGCCGGCTTCCCTTCTTACTTCCTCCATGTGCCGTCGTCCGGCCCCCCCTCGTCCCGGCTCTTTCTCCCCTCCAGCCCGCTGGCCACCCCCCCCGGCGGCCCTCTCCTGCAGCGCCACACCGCCGTCCTCACCTCTCTCCGACGGACCTCCTGTCCGGCTCCTCCCCCTTTCTTCCCCTCCTGTTCCACCGCAGGTTGCATCCCCGTCCGGCACTTCCTCCTCCCAACGGCGCACCAGAGCTTTTTCCCTTCCCCCTCCTTCTAGCGGTGACACAGAAGTTATCCGTCGTCGGCCTTCTCACACCACCTCCACACTTTCCCCCCTAAGCAGCAACGCCTCCCTGTGCGAGCCGCCACCCCCCCTGCGCAGCGACGGCATCTTCCCCAGCGGCCCCTGCCGACCTGCCCAGGCCTCGCCTCGCTTCCCCGCTCCGGCCTCCCACGTATCCCGGCCCCCGCCTCGCCTCACCCCGATGCCTCGCCTGCTCCCCGTTTCCCTTGCCGCACCCAGACCAGCCGCCGATACCTTCCATCCCGGCCCTGCTCCCATCCAGCCGCCGAAGTCCGGCGTCCCGGCCTCCCTTCGACCCCGTCACCGGTGCTCCGCCGGCCTCTCCCTCCCCTTCCCCTCTCCTGCACGCAGCGCCGCACGCCGCCCTCCTCTGCTCCCGCGCCCGGCCAGCCGCCGAACCCCGCCGCGACCTGCACGCGGCTTCCTTTGGCTCACCCTCCCGCTGTGAGTTTTTTTTATTTCATTTGTATTTTGTTTTATTTTATTTCATTTGAATTTTGTTTTATTTTATTTCATTTGTATTTTGTTTCGTTTGTATTTTATTTTATTTTATTCATTGTTTTATTTTATTCATTGTTTTTATTCATTGTTTTCATTGTTTTTATTTTGTATTTTGTTTCATTGTTTTTATTCATTGTTTTTATTCATTGTTTAATAATAATGTTTTTATCATGTTAGTAATCTTATAATTATTTCATTATTAATAGGTTAATATTATCATTTATATTATTATATCATTATTAAAATTATTATTATGTTATTATTATTAATACTATATTATTATTATTATTATTATTATTATTATTATGAATATATTTATTATTGTTTTAATTATTATTATATTATGTTGTTATTTTTATTATTATATTATGTTATTATTACTATTTTTATTATTATCATTATTATGCTCATATTATTATTATTATTATTAAGTTAATATCATTATATTATTATTATATTACTATTGTTACTATTATTATTAAATTATTACTTTATTATTATTATCATATTGTTATCATGTTATAATAATTATTATTATTGATCGTTGAACCCGTTCTACGGTCTTCTGTTTTAGGACCCACGCGGGGCTTTTTCTAGAGAGTGCCATCGCTGCGCTTTGTTTTCGAGGTTCCGCCGTCTCCGCGCCTCAGTTTCGAGAGTGTTGGACTTTATCACGTGGCTTCGGATACACGTCGTGTCATCGCGCCTTGGTTCCAAGGTCGTTTTACCGCCGCGCTTGGATCTTGAGGTAGGTCTCCCTTTGCACTCACCTTTAAATTTAGAATTTATTTATTCCTTGACTTTTTATTAAGTTTCAGCAAATTCAAAAGTATTACTAAGTAGTTATCTATAGTTTGGTGATCTGCTGATGATAAAAGTTGTTTTAATTCTAGCGTTTCATTAAAAGCGTTTTCTTGGATTTAATTGTGTGCTTCCATGGTAGTTTTGCTGGATGGTTCTTCCTGATTAACGAAAGATCATGTTGAATTGGGTTCTGAAGCAGTTTTGGTGTGTGTAAAATGGTAGGTGTATTGGTTATGGAAAATGGTGTTTTTATTTGAACCTTGATTAGAGGAAGTGCCGTGTGACCTTTAAACTCGATTTTTGGAAACATTAAGCGTGGTTCTTGGTAGTTGAAAAAGAAAAAATGTTTTCCTTTGATGCGTGATTAAAATTCTGGATTTCATTTGAGAAATATTATTCTTTCAAAAGGTGTTTAAAGGCCCGTTTGGCTCTTGATAAAAGTGGGGTGCGTTTGGAACTGGGAAAATGATTTCTTACTTGTGATACCAACGTCTTTCAGGTTTGAGATGCTGATTTGAGTTTCTTAAATAATGTTCTAAGTGCGTTTCTGGTTTTCAATCGTGTGGCGTATGTCATGTCCCTTGGAAATGTTTTAGTGTTAGATGTTCAAAGTGTAAATGATATGACGGCCCGGTTGGCACTTTAATAAATGTGAAGTGATTATACTTATATTTATATATATATATACGTACTTGTGAGGGCATTTCTACAGGGGGACTTCCCTTCGAGGGTTGTCGTGTAGCGATGTCCGTGTAAGGGGTTGGCAAGTGCGGTGAGATGAGTCACGCGTGCGCGGGTCTCCCACTTACACAGTGTTACAAAAACTACTATGGGTTCCTGGGCGTCTTGTAGATTATCGAGTGACGGTTGCTTGCTAACCCTGATTAGACGGGTTAGTACCCCCTGGAGTTACAGACAGGCCAGGAGGGATGTGCCACTGGTTGGCTGTTAGGGTGGCCAGTTGGTTATTGACTATGGAGTACCATGCCGGCAGGTGGTCTGAACCCGAGTACGTCCAGGGGTTTTCTAGGGATGTTCAGGATCGCCCATGGTTATTGCTGATAACTTCTGGTTTACTTTTGCTTGCACTTGGTTTTCCTTGCCTCCTTACCTTTACTTGCACTTGTTTTCCCTGCTTGTTTGCCTTCAGTCATATTTCACAGCCTATACTGTTAGACTTTGAGAAAAATGGTTTTCAAATGAAAATGATTTATTCGCTTTGGGTTAGATTTGAAAATGTAACACTTTGCTTTTCAGACTGAGTTTAAAACTAATGAAATGGAACTAACTTTCGAAAAAGAATAAGGGAAATGTCTCATGTTTGATTTTCAAGTAAAACATTATGAAAAATTACTTTTATACATTATAGTTCAAACCTGGATAATGTAGATTCTATATTTATTGGCAGTGCTTTGGGACTTGTTGTTGGGCTCACCTACTGAGTACTTTTGTGCTCACGCCTACCTTTTACCATTTCAGTCGCAGGTCTTCGGTTTTGAGTCGCTCAGTGTTGGAGCGAGGTTGCTCTCTAGTTGGGTGGTGACCTGAGAGGTCACATGGAGGTACGTGGTTGTGTGGCTTTTATTTCTTTTCCGCTGTTAGTGTTTATTTATTCTGTTCTATTTACTTTTGTTTTGGGCTGAAATCGTTCCCAACGATCAAGTCTTAATGCCCGGCACTGGTTGCCATCCCGGGGGGATCGGGAACGCCCCTCGGGACTTGCCGCGGACCGGCTCGGGTGACCGGTTCAGGGTCGACCCGGGTTGGTTCGTGACAGGAATGAAATTTTTATTATGTGTCTTAACATGTAATTATAATGATATTAGACAATGAATATGATATATCAATTTCTTATTGAATAAATAACAATGAATATTATATTTATTATTGGTAAAAAATAATAAAGAATCTAGTTGAATGAAACTAATTCTTAATATAATATGGAAAAATTAATTATTAAAATAATATTAAAGGATATTTTGCATCCTTCATTTTTTATGGAAGAAGAAATCATACAAGGGAAAATATTTATTCTATCTTGTAGAAATTTACATCCAATTAATTAGTTTATAGGTGGTTGTTGCATTTAATAAATGAATATGTTAATTGAAGATAATAATGAACTAGTTATTTGATAACAATATATATTTGGTGTTGAGTGATAAATATTTCTTATAAAGGATAGAATATTTTTTATGGAATATTTGTCGTATACACTTTTTTTTACCTAGAATGATTTCTATTTATTTGATCCTTGATAAGATACATGACTTGTTCATTATATGGATGATGGTTATGAAATCATAGGTGGATAGGAATTTTTTTTGTAATAGTTGAGATTAAGGGGGAGATAAACCTCGTGTTATTATTGGATATACTCATGGTTATATGCATGCTTTTGTTAGGGAAGGAAGTAAGAGAGAAATGAAGAATGTGATGAAGACCAATGTTCTTATTTATTGTTAAAATATAAGATTATTTAATAGTTATGTCTCTTCATAAAAGGATGTATTCATGAGTTTCTTTTTTTCACATGCTTTTACCAACAACATGATTCAAATGATGGTTCTTATCCTATTAATATCATTTATAATAACTAAAGATAATTCAATGGGAACCACGAATTATCAGATGATAATGAATAATAATTTTTTAGTATCGTAGATAAGTGGTGGTATTGAATGATAAATAATTATTACACATCGAAAACTATGGTATTTGTTAGTTTATTCCTGAAGGGAATGAAACATTGGTTGATAATTTCTGAAAAGAATAAATGATTTTACATTATGTTGGGAATAACAATTTAATTAATGAGAGTGTGAAATTAGTAAACGAATCATTAACATAAAATTTCCTTAACTGTTTCTTTTCTAATAAGATACATTATCTTATGTAATAACATCCAATTATCAGAGTGGTGACAATTATACATGATTATAAATCTAGGATAACTCCCACAGTGTGCTTGTGAGGTATACATATCCTATATGTTATGTTATATTAATACTCTAACCAACTCATGTTTATATGGAGACTAAAACCCAATGTACACTAGGAGGGTATTTTCCCCAACATACTGGTTAGAGTTGAATGTATGGATGACTACCACCTCATTCCCCGCACTACTATCTTTTACTTTTTATGTGATAGTATTAATGGTTGTTTCCAATCCTGTATATAAATATTTATATATAGATATCTATAATATATTATGATTATTTCACACAAATATATCTCTACATATAGTATCGAATGAAATATTAATGGTATGGTATGCGTGGGATGTGATGGAATGAAGTATAATACTAGACATATTGGATTTGGTGGAACTAGAAAACAACCCTTTTACAATATAAAGAACAAATTATATGTTAATATGTTGAGATGAACTAGGTTTATGAAATGTTATAATAGCCTATATGTCTTATTGTTATTTTAAATTTAGAGTCAGATGACACATGATTCACATTGTTTGGGAAGATAAAAAACTAGTAAGGAAGTAGTTGTGGGGTGAATTATTTATATATTATTTATATTATATTATTAAGGTATATTATTATTGGTGAGAGAGCCCAGGTGAAGAAAGAATCATAGTATATTTTATCATGTTATGAGTTAAATTCACATGTTCTTCATTGGGATTTTGTATTCTTTTTGTACCTTTTTAATGAGAGGATTCCGGGAGGATCAAACTGAGTACACATATTACTCTCAACATACATTCAGATGAACAATTTTCATAACCTGTTGAGTAGTTTGGTTTATGATATGAAATTTACTAGTCTGTGGTGTTGGTCGAGATTTGGTTGGTATTAATGGTCATATCTGATGATTTACTTTTGATACTTATACATCCATATGTGGTTTTTTAGTCTAAATGAATTTCAATTCATTTATCTTGTATTTTTTATTTTCTTTTGTATGATTTTTATGGTGGTTATATCTTATAAACCTTTCTATATGGTTTCATAAAGGGTAAGGCATCTGATCAGTGTGTTTGATATACTATGGGTGATTTTATGCAGCCAATAACCTATTCGAGGAAGGATATATGCATCATTATCTCCAATTTATAATTTATGGTTGTTGAGATGTACCATTATCATAAATATATATTCAAACAATACATCGTATATAACTTATTTTCCTAAGCAATTTGTACATTAAATTACTATTTGTTTAAAACAAAATATATTCTTCTAAACTCTTCCCTTACTCTTTTCCAAAACATATTTAATATTGAAAATTATCTTTAATATACATGTTACTTTACAAAGTAACATTATCAAAAACCTCATTTTTTTATATTTTCCATCTTATAAAATCTTTTAATAAACATTATATTTTTATACAAGTTTTTTGATACATATATATACAATAAAAGTTTAATAACCTTATGTATTCCATTAACATTAATAAATTTATTTTTTAATTCACTATAGCAAAATAATTGAACTAATTTCATAATTTATATTAGTTTATAGTTAAATGTCATTTATAATATTGAAATTAAAAAGAATCCCAAATAATTATTTTGAATTGTAAAAAAATCTATTATGGATGAAGATTATTTAAATGGAAACTATTTGATGAAAAACTGAAATCTATTACCTCTGGAATGATATAAAATGAATAAATCGTAAATTAAATATATTATGTATCCCTTGGACTATGAACAATGACATTTATAATTATGCACAAATAGTTGTATTTATTGTAAATAAAAGTTCATAAAAAAGACCTATATGGGAAATTTAATTGTAATAAATAAATGATACATGGTAGTAAATTAATTATAAGATGTAATAATGGCTAAATTTTTTGAAAAATTTCCATAATCAAGTAAATATTTAATATAATTCTATGTGGTAGTCATAGGATGTATGATATGATATTTTACTTGAGGTAAGGGGATTGATAAATTAATTTAATTTAATTCAGTTATATCATCTCATCATCGACTATGTTATTCAAATATTTTTTTTGTGAATTTTAATCTCATATTATTTTGTTTTGTATTTTTACAAGTTTCATATGGATGAATTTTTTTTAACAGTATCTCATCATTGATACATTGTTAATTCACATGCTATGATATATGTAATGGTTTAATATCCCATTTCATTTTTTAATCGAGATTAATAATAGCTATATCCATATTCTGGGTGATTAAATCATCCATTTCATAAAAAAACATATATTTTGTCCAATCAATTTAAATATTATTTCTTTTATTAATTTTCTTATCTAAACTTATATGATTATATGGGAAAATTTTCTATTATTATTCACTTTCATTTCAAAATTGTGGACTGAATCCATTTTAATTTTTTTTCACATGCTTTCATTTCCCCACCACCATCTTAGTATTTCATTAGAAATATTTATATCTATGAATTCATGGTTTTATCAAGTAATTTAAATTCTCAATTTTTAATAAAATTTTTCAAATAAAATAACATCTATCGAAAAATGTAATGATGTAATTTTCCTAAAAAACCAAAAAAAAATTTAATTAATTTTCAACTAATATTTCATGATTGTTTCATGAATTTATCATATACATGAATTTATACTATATTTTAGGTGTAATTTTATTTATATTATTTTGTTATGGGTTTGTTAATAGGTTTCTATATAAGTTGATTCTTTTTAGGGTTTTTTGTTGAATAATTAGTTTGAATAATGTTCATTCAAGAATTATAGTACATGTTCATTACAGATATAAGATAGAGGATCTTAAGAAATACAATTATAACACACTATGTAATTTTTCCGTCTCTGGATATGATATTTTGGAAATTAAAATATTATGAAATCTATTGAATGGATGGATTGATTGGACAATGATAATATTTCATATGTTTTATCCATGGAATTTCTATTATTTCAATAAGTTATAATTAAAATCATTAGATTTCCAAAAAATTTAATATAATTTTATGATAAAGGGGAAGAATTTTATCTATTCAAGGATAAAAGATTTTATTCAAAATAAATCTCATTCAAATTTATATATATATTTTTTATTAAATATTCATGAAATATCAAGAAAAATTATAAATAATATCAATTATTTTTACATTATAATGTTAATTCATTATGAAATTTATTTTAATAATAAAAATGGACATATTTTTTGTAGGTTATTTATTATGAGATAAAATTACTATGTTTAATGAAAATTATTTTTTGAAGGAATTCTAGTTTTTCAATTTCTAAATTTTTATTTTGTTGATTTTATATAACATTATGTGGTTTGTATGATCATCCAAAATTTTCATGCTATAATAATATAGGTTAACCAGGAGTATAATTAATTTAAAATTTTATGTTTTGATTAGGAAATTTTATCCATTAATGATGTAGATAAATCATTTAATTAGTTCGGATTATTAGAATCATATTTCCATGGAAGAAAAATTGGTTCGTTAGAAGGGATTTTCATAATCTAATAATAGTCAAACCCATGTACATTATCATAATTTAATAAATTTAGATGTATGATAATATAAACTAATTATATTTTTTTATGTTTTCATTATTATGGATTTTGAATTGAGGTTCATGATAATCTATGGGATATTGACATTATACCACCCATATGCTAGGATTTAGTGGACTAAATATATAAATCATAGCAAATGATATTCATTATAGAGGTGTGTATTTCCACGTTCCCTTTTAATATATGTTGAGATATGTATTTTCTTCATTATTTGATGAATATGGTCATATAAGATGAATTATAATATGATAAATATTTGATGATATATAATATTTTATGACTATTTTCTAATACATTATTTAAGTAAATTTTTTTATTGTTGATCATGATGCATGTGAGATACTAGTATTAAGATAATAATTAATCATTAAAATTTTAATATATATAATTATTATTTCATGTGTTTTTAATTAGTCAATGCTTTATCAATTATAGATGAACTTATGAACTGTTCACATTATTTGTATGAAAATCAATAGATATGGATGATAGATGACCTTGGATGCTCTAGATGGATGGTTGATCTGGTATTTATTTGTGTTGACTCCTCTTATGACTGTTACTCAATGTGATCTATATTTGTGACTTTTTCTGTTATATATTACATATTGTACATAATTATATTATTTATTTATTATTTTATTATATATTTATGTCATAATAGAAAATTTTAATTATAAAATGTGATAGGTTGTATATTTAGTTAATTTCACTAATAGATGGGTGCAGATATAAATTTCATGGTCCGTAGACCCTATCTAACTAAATGAATACACGAGAAGTTAAGATATTTTATTTTTTCAGGAGACAACATACCTATTGTGGATGGTCATTTTCTATATTTTTTACTTGAATTTTTTTATAGACTCCCACTAAATAATAATCTATAATTTTATTTTAAAATCATATATAGTATATTTTTAAAATCAATTCCATCATATCATATGTATCTAAGTTAATAAAGTGAACTATTGATTCGGTAAATATATAAGGGGTTAAATATAAAAGACGTAATATTCCACCTTAAAAATATTTGGTCATTTTCCCTATGAAGATTGATAGAAGTTTACCACTTGTTATATAGTAATAAAGGCTGAACCTTCTAAAAATTAATAAAAAATATTCACTGAAAATTATTTTAATTAATTTGATGAAATGAAGTATAAAGATGTGTTTTTAATGTTTGAATTATACTAAATTATTATCAACACCAGTTTTGTTCTGATGAAATTATAAACAAGGCCTTTTAAAACTTTTATGGTTACTATGAGATTTTAGTCCTTAATTTTGTGTAAACAAAATTCCATAATATATTTTGGAAATTTATTACATAGAAATTTAATAAATTATTAGGCATTATTGTAGTGTTCTTCAGTGATGATATCCTTTTATACTTTAAATACTAAGATATTCATGGAATTAATATTTTTATCAAATTTCATGCATTATGAGATCACCAATAAAATATTAAAATTTACTACCACATGGTTTAGAGGTCTCACCATGCCTGATAAGATATACATGATAAATATGTTTTACTTGGGAATATATTATTTTCATGAATATTAAATGGGAATATTTTAATTTTCCTAAGAATAATATAGTTATGTTTAGGATTTTTTACATGTCCAGCTAGAGAAACAACATTCTAAATTATGATATATAATAATTATAGTTTTTGTAAAATGATAATATTAGGTATTTTTTATTAGAAATAATTTTGAAAATATATATATTTCATTAAATTTAATAAATATAATTTAATAAATAATAAATGTGAAAAAATATTTGAAATAGCCGTATAATCATGATTTTATTTAATGGTTAACATAATTGATGAGATAAAATATAGATGGTATAACATGGAATAATTAACAATTGGATTAGATATTTTCAAAACTGACCAAACCATCCAAACAATGTAAATGTCTATGTTAAATTATCTAATACGATATTTTTTCATAAACAATAAATTAATACTTATCTGGTTGTTTATGTTGTAATAAAGTTATATAAAAAATATGGTTGAAGGGAAAATTTACTCCAATGTAATGAGACTATAATTATATTAAAACCTCAACAACCACATTATAATATGAAAAAATGAACATCCATATGTATATAAAAAAATGGTTGAATTGAAGAAATATTATGACCTTACCAACATTATATATCTAAATATAATTTTCACTATGTTTTTGCATATCATGTATCAAATGAGGTTTGGGATGAAGTGGTGCCTGTAACTGACACTATGTATGCTATATATATGAATCATTTTCCATGTCGAATTTTAGTAGGATTTTAACTGGTGGAATAACATTTATTCAGAGTCTATAATATTTTTATTAACATTTATATATTTTATATTTGGGGATTAAATTTTTATAAATATTTCTAGAGTTAGTATCTCTCTCCCCCATATATTTATGTAGGTGATTAATCATTAATTTCAATATGGAATAATAATTTTTTAGCAATATAGTATTCATCAAAATGAAATACATGAAACCCTTATCATATTCTAAAAATGTTTCATGGTTTTCATATTTCCACATTATATTCTTCCTTATGATTCTAGTTTGGTGGATTTTAGGATTTCTTTGACTACACTAATGATTATGTGTTTTTTTTCAATTCATGTTTTACGTGTGATATTGGGGTTTTATGAGATTTGGGCATTTAATTGAGTGATTATATATTAAATGTGTACATTTCATATGTTTTAATGTTTTGTATTATCTTATTATAGAAATAACTAAATTCAATCCATTTGTAATGATTGCATATGATTTATTTATGTTAAATAAAACATAAAAAATAGTTTTTAGGTCTTTAAAATTATTATTATATGTATGAAATTATTATTTAATATGATAAATTAAAGATTGAAAATAATAAATATTTTTATTATTATCAGTAGTAATAATAATAATTATTTTTATTGGAAATTCATTTTATGTTGTTTATTTCTAATTTTAATTTTTTTCAACAAATGATCAATTAATAATATAATTGTATAAATTGGAATAAATTAATTAATATTAATTATAGGAAGTCATATATTTTTTACCTTATCATTTAGTTATTGAATTAGTGTTTTTTATTTAATAATGTATACCACTTGTGTAAAACTAATGATACATGTCGAAATAAATAAGAAATTGGTTTTAGTGAATTTAATAAAAAAAATATGATAAAATAATTTACATTTATTATATTTTATATTAGAATAAGTATAACAGGATCAAAAATGGATAATACATGTTAAATGGAAGAAATTAAATGGATTTAAATGATTTATTATTATAAAAATTATTCATTATCTATTCTTTATGTTCATATATATAGCTTTCTTATATTGAATTATATACTTTTACAACTAAATTTAATAGAATGTAGTTAATTGTATAGGAAATTTATTTATTTATTGATGTATTATTAATTTTTTTGGATGTTATGACCAAAATAATTTAAATATAATTTATCAATATATAAGATAAATTACAGTTATCCTTATGTTTGGAAAATATTTGTAATAATGATAATTGAGACATCAGTTTTTTATTGATGTTTTTAGAGAAGTAATGTTATTACTATATTACATGTGGATGGAAAAATATCTACATGGACTACGTGAGTGGTTATTTTGGAATATGTTTGAAATATAAGATTTTACTAAAAATTGATAAAGCAAGAATGAGGCTCATTTGGTTACATGTTTTTTCCCAATATAATAGTTGGTATGTTTTAAATATTCTCAAAAAAATTTAATGTATTTTAAACTTTTATGTATAAATAAAAAAATATAGGAAATGATTGCAACAGAATAGTTTTCTAATAATGTTTTATGTCACACTCCCTATATAATAGTATCATATGTGAGTAGGGAATATATATGTGATGATTGAGTAAATAGAAATAGCCTATATAGCTGGGAGATAATATAAACACATATCTTAACCATATTTTCAAATGAAAGTGGGCTTAAATGGGGATTTGATCACAGCCCCACAACTACTACCCCTCATGGACATGTAGAGGAGTGTATTGTCACCCAGATCCTACCTCTTATTGGACCAATGATAGAGAATGTGAATTTGGGTTTAAAATGACCAAATAGGAGGCATTGATCATGATTTAATAAAAGGATCAATTGTTAACATATCATATCCCCAAAAAATTCCATCATATAATATAAATGAAACCAATATATCCTGAATTTTTTTCATGAAATAAAAAATTCTATTAAATATAACTAAATTAAAACAGACAATTACAATATACAATAGTTCTTACCTCTAAGATAGAAAGACCCTTCTCAGTATCCACAACCACCAGGATTATTTGGAATATATTTTATATAAATTGGATTAGAAAAATTTCTATACTGAATAAAATAATAAAAATTTATACAATGAAAATATTAAAGGAAAACACAAATTTTCATGTTAACAAAAGATAGAAGACAAACATCGCATGGATTGGTAGTGTACCCTCTTAATGCACAACAAGGACCACTAACCAAATAATGCATCCAATGTTACCAAGAATTAAACAAATAACCTAGATAAAATAATCACAAATCAAATACCCGATTTATTTCCTATATTAATTCATTATCGTCAAACACCCTAGGATATATCACATTATTGTATAAATGTCATCATTTAGTAGACAATATGTGATGTCTGTTAGGACCCTACCCTAACTTCTTTATACTCTGACTAGGCTCAAATTTTTATTCTGGAATTAGTCATTATAAACATCACAATGCATCTGACCACATCCTCATAACAATAGAAGTGAAGTTTCATAAATGTAAATAACATTAACCTAATTACCTCCACTTAAAATGAATTCACCCCACTATATATTTCATCATATCATCTCTACAAATAAACACAAAAAATTCCATCCTTGGTCGACAATCATCCCCAACTCTGTACCACCACCCTATACTACCACCGAAAAGAGTGCATGGATGAGGGGTAATCAACTATCTGTTCCCACCCCTAACATTAAGGAAATGGAAATGAAATAAGAAAACAGTTGGGTATCAATATGTAGTTCTCTACATGGGTGGCATGAATATATAAATATCAACAAACATACATCATATATATACACATATCAACACACAATCCCCACCTAAAGTTTTCAAATCAATACATCATCATATTTTTCTACCATTAACAGCGTAAAATCATTACCAAATGTGACTGCCTCTAAATGAAGCTCTACTATACCATATATCCCCACACAACCCCATATTACCATAATTTAGATTTTCCAATCCACAATTTCCAAGGTAATTACATTTCTAATCCCCATTCATTTATTAATCGATTAATTTTCAATATTTAATGAAAACCCAATATATCCCACACCGTCATTATTTTACTTTTATTTCCAACCCATTAATAAATGGTTAATCAACTACTCTAAATAAAAATTATATCAATTTCGTCACGTGTAATTTTAAATGTCATCATTAAATGTTTCAAAACTCATCACTATAATTATAATAAAATATGTTTCCAAAAAATACCCTCATGACCTCGTAAAAATATAAAATATGAAATATCATGTCATAAAAACCACTACACCCTAACTGGATCACAAAAAAAACTACATATCAACAACAACACAACTATCGCATTACATCTTGCATAGGAACTGATAACCATATTAACGGTTAAATCCCCCAAAAGAACACACACAACTCCAAGGAATCAAAAAACCAAACTAGTTTGTCATAGAAATATATTTTTATCTCACATATTTATGAAAATATATTTAAATAGGAGTTTCATAATATATCATCATCTGTTTATTTACTGTTTTATTAAAATTCCATTATTTACACACAACTATTTAATAGCTATATATTTATGATTTAGCTTTTTTGAAAGCTGTTTTCATCTAATAAAACACAGTAATAGTTTATAATTTATAATAGTCCCAACATGAATATAACAAAAGAAGCAAGAATCAATATATTAAAAATCAATTACCAAATGGAAATATTTTTTTAAATATATAAATACAACATGTTTACTTCATTTCCATTCAATCTTGATTATTATATTTAATAATTAATTGATACAAATACCAAAAATAAAAAAAATCATGTTAGTTTTATATAATATTGAAAAATAGATGTGAATAAGTATTTCAAATATGGAAAATATTTCTATGTCATATTGAACTGAAAAGAAATTAATATATATATATTTTACATCTATGTTATCCCAAAGGTGAGGGAATGTTCAACCATAAAGAAATTGAATATATGGAAGGAATGATAGGGAGAGATAAACTAGTACATCTTCTTCTACATGTTGTTTAATAAAATTGACATAAAAAGGGTATGATATACATTCAAGGAATCATAATAATGAAGGATTTGAATCAACTAAAGGGGACTCCTATGTCTTGTTAACATGTTACTAGATCATTTAGGTGTGAAGGAAAAAAAGAAATACATAAACCTGAGGGAATATTTGATTTAAAAATCTAAATACATATCCTAGAATATCCCCCAACTGTAGTGTGATAAATATTATTTTTCATCCATTATCAATTCAGTTTCATCAATAAGATACTTCATTAATCATATAATCCTAATTTACACTATAAAAAAATGATTACATTCTATGGGATTAATGCCTATTTCAAATTTCCTTATTGTAAGGTCTATTTATGATGGTATGTGATTACAATTGATGTAATTTTAAATAAACAATAACATTAAATGGTAAATAACTCCCTTCACCAATAACATTGGCATGTAAAATCACCACGTGAAGTGAACCTTTATATTCAAGGAAAATTTCCCCCATCACAAATAAAATTCATCCTTAGGGTTATTTTTGAAGAGCATTTATAACCCATTATAAGTAATGTTTTGGGAGAATAATATATGTGATAGGATGCAATGGAATTATGTTTTTTATCACTAATTCTTTTTTTTATGGTGGGAACTATTTTTGAAGTGATTATGATTGAAAATTTTCCCACATAAACTACATACCCAATATATACTCCCCAAACAATTTCCCCTCACATTCGTCTACTCATATATTCTTACATCACATATAATCTACTCTCCTATTATTTATTTACTCCCATAAATTTTTTTACAGGGATGGAATCCTCTCAGATTCACATTTGACAAAAAATCAATTTTTTGGTAATCGATTAATTCGGATTAATTTTTCATTTATTTTTTACATTATATTTAGTATTATTAATTAGAATTAACAGTTCTTAATTAGAAGTATTTAGTTTTATGTAGAAATAAAAAAATTTATTTAGATTTAATAAGTTTTAATTAGTAGAAATTAGTTTTTAAATTTTATTATGTTGTTATAATTAGAAGTAACTACTTATAATTGATAAATAAATTGTAAAAATTAACAAAAGGTGATAATAATTATCAGATCTCCGTAATATATAATAATAATTTAGAATAATTAATAATAACTAAATGTAATTAGTAAATAGTAGTAATTAAGTGTAGATTTTTTAATTGGTGGTAAATACTAACAATTTAAAAGAAATTAGTTAATATTAGTGATAATCCAAAAATCATATTTGTAATAAGTAAAAATTAGTGGTAATCAGTAAAAAGTATAAAAAAATATTAATAATTTTCCATAATTAGTAAAAAATAAGTGTTATTATTATAAATTAGTTTTTATTAGTAGAAATTATGTATGATTAGTACACAATATCTTTAATTATAAGAAATAAGATGTGATAACAAGATATTTGATGTAATTATGAATAATTAGTAGTAATTAGTAGAAATTTTTGGTAATTACCAATAATTAGATCAAATCAAGAATAATAAGTAATAATTAGAATATATTTGTAGTAATTAGCAGTAAATAGAAAAAATAATGGCAATAAGAAAAATAATTTTGATTTGTTAAAAAATATTGTAGTGAGAATACAGAACAATGAAAATTGATATAAAATAATAATAATTAAAAGAATAAATAATTAATTATTTGAAAATAAATTTAATTAGTAAAAATAGTGGTTATTTGATGAAAATTGGGGTAAATAGTTAAAAATAGTTTTAAAAAGTAAAAAATCATGGTAATTAGTAATGAAGATATAATTAAATAAAAATAGTGCAAATTATCCAAATTGAGGTATTTAGTGGTAATGGATTAAAATTAGAGATTATAGGTGGTGATTTGTGAAATATTTGTAATTAATGATAATAGGTGAATAATACTGGTAATTAGCAACAATGAATAATAAATATCGGTAATTATTAGTAACTAGTCACAAATTATAGTAATTAGCACTAATGAGAGTTAATTTGAATTAATTAGTTGTAATGTGAGGTAATGGGTGGTAACTAGTATAAATCATTGGTAATTAGAAGTAATTAGTTTAAATTAGCATTAATTAGTATAATTTTGTGGTAATAAGTGGTAATTAGCAGTAATTAGTATATATTTGAATCAATTAGAGGAAATTAGTTGAAATTAGTGGTGATTTTCCGTAAAAATATTAATTAGATGGATTTAAAAATAATTTGTAGAAATTTACTATAATTAGTCGTAATTAGTGTTAATTAGCATTAATGGGTTGATAATTGTAATAATGTGAAGAAATAAGGGGTAATTAGTGGTAATGAGAAAAAATATATGTAATTAGAACAATTTTGTAATAATTATTAGTAATTATAAAAGTGTAAGAAAATTTACCAAATAAAGGTGTAATTATAAATATTTATATGAAATTTTGAAAAAAAAACTAATGGTAATTATGGGTAATTAGTAAAAAATTGCTGTATTTAGTAGTAATTAAGAAAATTAAATGATAATTAGAGGTGATTAGAATAAATTACTATAAACTAATGGAAAATAGTAAAATTTAAATGTAACTAGTTATTATTAAAATAAATTTGTGGAAATTACTAGAAATTTGTAATAATTATTGGTAATTAGTTATGATGGTACTAATAAACCACACTTTAATACAAATTGTAAGTGTAGGCCGATATACTGGATTGAGGGAAGTATATAGAAAAAGTGTTTGAGACAAAAAGTGTGAAATAATTGCAATTCCCCTGAGTCTATACCATTTGGAGGAGAATATGTCATTGGTAAACTCATGAGTGATTAGAAAGGAAACATATGCATGGTAAAAAAGTAGAATGCATTATGAGTTTTTTGCATTTTTTGATGAATCTATCTTAGAGGGAAAATAATGTTTTACTAATAATCAGATGGAAAATTACTGATTATCCAAAAAAATAATCACTTATGATGATATATTTTGAAAAAAGGGAAATATTCTAGTTAGAGTGTTACTGTTGTCTTTTAGATGTACTTCATCTTATATCACTCATAGGACTATCTATGAATGTCACTTCTCAAATTAATATAAACCCTAGAGAACTGAAAGTAATTACTTATTATTTCACCTCAACACCCCACACTTCATGCTTCCCTGAAGAGAAGCATGGTGATTATTTGATGAAATAGAAAATAGTGTGAATGAAATCCAATGTCTTAATGTTCTGACCAATTGAAGGAGAGGCTTTCATTGGTAATCCTGTGATATTCCCTATGTCCACCTCTCTTATAAATGGTATTAATATAGGGGCTCTAGAATTATTTCTCTCCATTTTCACCTACATCCCCTCATATACATTCTTCCCTCATTCCCTATGTATTTCCTTCCATTTCCATTAATTATAAATACATATAATTATAAAAAATTATCATTAATTATGAAAATATAGTGAAAAAATTATAAAATGAAAAAAGTTGCAGGTTTTAGTAAAAAAAAAGTTTTAATTTTATAGGATTGATAAAATTTTAACGAAATTGGTAAATTATTGGTATTTTCTATTTTTTGGAAATTTGATTATTTAAATAAGGTTAATAGTAAGTAATTTTTTTAAATAATTTTTAATAAATACAGAACGTGGTTGTAGAGATAAGTCATTTTTACAAGATCTCAACTGGATAAATCATTATAGTTATTCCAATGGTTCTGGTTTATATCTTTTATATATTGGGGGTGTTGAATATTTTTTATAATTTTCCTCATATAAAACATTATTTATTTCAGAATCGATAATTTACATTCCATATAAGAAATGTGATCTAGTGATATATGAAAAAATTGAAACCATTTGGGTTATTTAATTCATTCTTCTTTTCATAAAGATTATGATTTTTAATATCAATATAGTGAACACAATTAATGATCATATAATAATAATTTGATTCTTGATACATCACATTTTCAAAATATAGTAGTTGTGGTTGGTGTTCTGAATTTAAAATAAACATAAAGAGAGAATGATATTAAATTAACTAATGAGTTACTACTATTCATATTTTATGAGTTTATGAAGCTTACTAAGGATACATTATATCCTAGATTCACGATATATGTTTTCTCAAGTGGATAAAAAATTTAAACCTATTAATTCAGATGATAGAATTAAAAATTTGTATTTTGGTTAGATATTCTTTTATGTTAAGTCACTATAAACTAAATGAAATGTGATTCTTACCAATTTATATTATGGAAAAAGACTATTTCAATATTTTGTACATTATTACTAAAAGATTAATTTATTTTATAATGATTGAATCTTGGATTATAGTGAAAATGAGTCATTACTTAGGTATCCAAGATGTGGAAAATAGAGGTATAGAGATTTTTAATTAGGGATGTCTTGATTTGTTCTTGTTTAACTATTGAGGAATTTTCTACTTACACATAGATTGTAGCATTTATTTATGTCTCATAACATAATGTCATTGATTTCATTATAGTAATTCAATATTTTAACTGGTAAAAGATTACATTATCCATTTGGTGGTGACTCATCTAATCATTTTGAAAATTTCCATATTTATTTAGATTTAGAAGCCAATAATGTATGATTATGTCTATTTAAAATGGATGATCATAGAAGTTAATTGAATCCAAAAGTGAATTATATAGTTTCCAATGAAAAGTATTTCATTATTTAGTGGAATTAATATTTGTGACGACCTGATGGTTATGTTATAAATTTTTTTTATATTTGTATAAATATCATTTTTACAATATTAAATAGTAATGATCGCCATGTTATAATGGAATGTAATATACTAAATAGATTTAGATGATTTTTGACAATTTAATTTGGTATGTGCTAAAATAAATATCATATTTTTTCTAATACATTTGTCTGAAAAAAACAGAAAACGATTCACATAGCAGACTATAAGAAGAAGTTTGTTAATATAATTAAAACTGAAAAAAATAATGCCCTATTTATTTTGTTTAATAGAACATTATATATTAAAATTTATACATAATGAAAATTGTGGTGGTCTATTAAGGATCCTATATATCTACCCACATGATAGATTCATGTATAAATTAATGAAAATTATATGCAATAAATAATTAGATTGAGGGTAAATTGTTGATACTTATCTATAGGAGGATATATATTTTTAATACTCCGATTATTTCATACAAGATTATCCTTTAAAACATAACTAAATGGGTGGTAATAATTTTTTTATAATGATATGATCATTCAATTATTAGGTTCTAATCAGAATGGGTTTTATTTGGTGGATTTCTTGAATGATGGATTTTAGGTATGGAGAATTCCAAGGATTATACCTATGTTCTACTCTATTATGATAAAATAAACTAATTTTTACAGTTAGTTATAATATACCTTATTCATTAATTTTTTAAAATTTAAACTAGTATTACTTTTTCTATATTAAATAATTGTCATATCATGATATAATTTCAACAAATTATATATTGTTCAATTAGATATCATCAATGGTATAATTTTTCCTACTACGTTCAAACACATGTAATGTAAACAAGATACGGTTGAAAATATTAAATAAATTGATGATATGTTATATTGATAATTTTTTTTTCAATTGTTCATGTATCACAACATATAAATAAAATTGTCAATCAATTTTCAGTATTGAGTAAAACACCATCAGAAAACAATAGATATTATAATGCTTATATGATGAATGGATTTCAATTTCGAATATGTTCATATAGTCATTCAATGAAAAAAATAATTTTTTGTGTTTTCATGAGTGTATATCTTCATTGGGAAGTTGAGGGAGACTATTATGGAATGATGAATTAGCTAATTGAATTGTGTTATCTAAGAATGAATTATATAACGAGGATTATATACCATTGGATTGATATTGATAGAGGCTTGTGTGTCCATCTGCACAACAGAATTGTGAAAATTAAATATAAAATAATTCTTGTAGTAAATAAACCGTTTTCAAAGGCTCATCAATTAAATAAAATTTTTATGTAAATTATTATTCCTCTTTAAGGAAGATAACTATTTTTTAAATCATAATAAAAATGAATTTATGTTATAATGAGTTCATTAAATGTGAATATAGTTCTTTTGATGTTTATATAATTAAAAAATTTCAAGACATAGATCAAAATACATTTTTTTTCAATGAAGGAACACAAATATTGATCCCAACACCCCACATTTATGGGCCTATGGTGATGATGATTTAGATGATGTAATAAATGATTTTGAATTAACAAGAGATAATTAAGATGAAACTATTATGGAAATTGATGATCTTAAGAGGAAGAAGAAAATATGGAAAACATCATATATTATTATGAGGACTAAGATTAATAATTAATTTATTACAGGATTTTTATAGTCATAATTTAATGAAATATAAAAATAATTTTCAATTATATGATGAAAAAATTCTCTTGTTTTTACATTTGAAATGATAATTTTGATGCGAGGTTCTATAGCCTTAAAGATGATATTTTTCTTGGTCATGAGAGAAATGCTTTGATATTCTACCCTTAGGTTATCGGTTGTTCATCATCGAATCAAATGTGTTATGGTCATTGGATATTAAGAATTTTTAACCCTATTCATGAGTGACATTGACATATTGATTTTGATCCACTCGTGTAGATGTATTTTCTATTATTTATTTTTGTTAATTTTTATTAGTCATCATAATTTTTCATTAATTTATTTATGTAGTAATTATTTTAAAATTTGATTCGTTTTCCCACACTTTTTCACATATAACTATTGGAAAAAGGAGTTCTATTCTATGGAATTATATTTATGGTTCATGGACAATATGTGACCATATTCCCATTGATTTCTGGAACCAAAGTTTGTTTAAATGGTTGTTATATAAAAAAAATAATATTTATTTCTATATTTTTTTAATTATTAAAATAAAATTGTTAATTATATTGAGGTTTTATTGTTACCCATGGATGAAGAATGTGGACCAATATCAAGGAGTCCTTGATGCATGAATGTTATATTTATTTTTCATACAATCTGGGGATGATATCAATTATAAAATATAGAGTCCCATGTTTTTGTATGTCTTGACACACCCATCATCATGATTATATCTCATATCACGTTTGGGATTGATTTTCTCATACTAGATGAAATATTATTTTCAAAATAATATCATCATTTTATTGGATGAACAAGGCTAGGTAGGAGGTCAAGCCTAGAGCTAGTATTATCATGTTCAGTACTCATTGACGACATATGTTATGTAATTTTATATAAAAATTTACATAATTGAAAATGATAATTGTTTATTTTATTATACATATAGGTATATGAGCTTACCAATATTATTGAAATTGGATTTAATAATAGGATACACATTATTCTCATGACTTTAGATATCACTAGTGGTCCATTGCATCAGATTGTTGTAAATACAATTTTTTTTAAACATTATCTTATAATAATATTTTATATATTTTAACCTCAAATTGAATTTGAAGGAGACATTTGAGGTTGCAAATTCTCACACCCAATATGAGGGTTAGGCTTTGACTAAAGATTAGTCCACCGATGCAACATGACATGATGATGCAATATAGATGTTAGAGACTCAATATGCTTTTGAGAATGGTAGAATTATTAGTATCAGTGGATGAATGATGCCTAGTAATTAAAAAGGTACTAATGTGTGGTTGTATTATAGATTAGTGAAACTAATTGAGAGTCATCATCATCAACTATAGAGTATGTAGAGATGCTATGACTTCAAGATGAGCCCATAGGGAACCTGCATTTGGAGCATAAAGAGCCTCAATGACTGTAGCAACAATAATAGGAGTAGAAATTTAAATCAAACAAGAATAATTTCATGAATATTATAGATTACATACAACCCATGGTTTAGGGTATAAAGATATAGTTCTATTAACAACCTCCTCTAGATGACCCTACCCCACCTTAATGATTGTTTTTTTCGACACATTATTTATGATAATTATTTGAATGAATACATTATTTATGATTCTGTTAAAAATTATTATCTATAGTTTTATATATTTATTTTATATATTATTTTAATATTTGTAATTAATTTTTTAAATGTTCGTTTTTTATTTTTTAAAAATATTTTAAATTTTTAAATTTAGTTTTTTAAATAAATTTTTTTAAATTTTTTTATTTGTTATTATTTTTTAAATTTTTTTCAACAAGATTATGTACCCATCTCAAAAGATGATGTATGTATAACTGGTAATGTATTTTTCTGATGATGGATTCACCCATCGTAAGAAAAAATTTGTGGCACATTTTTTAGCTATCAGTCATTTATGAGGGGAACATGTTGAAAATGACCTATAAAAAATAATTCAAATTCCTATATTGGTAAACCATGATCTTCCATAAATTTGATGATATGATATAATCCAATAAAAATTAGGTTGAAAACAAGTATTTATGAATTTATTTAATATTTTGTCAATATATTGGATTAATTATGTCTATCTAGGAATATAATTTTAATTTGAAACTTTAGTATCCTTTCATGTTATTAGAGTGATTGTATGAAGGCGTAATGTAACTAAATGAATAGAAAATTAGTCATATCAACCATATGATAAAATAATTCAACAATATAATATATATCATATAACCAAATAATGTCCACTTAAAGGTACTGAGTTATTTAATAAATGAAACAATCGACCGATTGAATAAAAAGATGGATCATTTGAAGAAAATGATCACCCAATAGATAAAATTGATCAACTGTATGACCAAACATTTGGACCATATGAAGGTTCAAATAAATTTTTGGTAATTCAGGTGACTATGAGAACTAATAATTAAATTATAATGTGGGAAAGTGTATGAGGACTACCACGAACCTCTTAACCCATAAAAATGTTAGGGTTTTAGAAACCCATGTCTTTAAATTAGTACTTTTAAAAAATTAACATATATTAGAATAAAATATTAACAGGGAACCAAACGTTATTAGGTGTATGAATAATCACCCAATGAGATAACATTTAGGGATCTCACAAAAATCTAGTGCACAACTACACAATAGATTATTTAGGTTCATTAAAATGTAGAATCATCAACATGGAAGAGAGTCAATCATACGTAATCTACAATCATAATCATATCCTCTAATGTGAAATGAATAAAATAAAAGAAAAATAGATTGGGAACTATGCACATATTTTTAACTAAAGTTACCAAGGAAAATTATCAAAACCACAATGCCTTTATTATTTAGAAACCAATGGAATAATTCTCCTATGAAAAATTATCCCACTATAATCAAGGATGTCATCTTATCAGTCTATAAAAATCACATCGACCTTTATATCGAACAATCCATGTTAATTACATGGTATTCAACATGACATTACTGATGAAGCTGCGACACATGGATGATCTTGTAAAAATGTCTAGTTTTAGTGGAATTGAAAAACTAACAAGAGGCCACACTAAAAAACCCCAACACATAAAAACTCCAAATGAACATGAAATGATTATTTCTTCCATGACCAAACATCTTTCACAATTGATGAGGGGGGATCCTTATGATTTCATGTTATTTATACTTAATCTCTAAGGGTCCTCCACATAATATAATACTATTAATTATAAATATACAATGATTACTATATTAAAACACATATCATATCAATATTCTATAAAAAACAAAAAAAAATGAAAATGTTTTTTGACTCCCCCACATTAGCCCCACATGTCATAGAATAGACTGACTACCAAAATAATTCAATGAGTATGTATATAATGAAAAATTTATGATGTATACTTTTCTTTGTAAACTAAACAAAAAGTATTGTATCTATCAATATTCCACTCAATATGATAATATGATCTTGCAACCTATTCTCCCATGTTTATATAGTCCACATAGTCGATGCATACGTCTAGTTAGTGAAGAGTAGTGCAATGAAATAATAGAGAACCACATTTATTCATAAACACTATGCAAATTTATGAGGTTATATGAGAATAATAATTTTTTATATTAGTCACTAAAAATCCATGGATCCTCACTCCATCAGCCTTGTACCCCCTTTAACAACACATAAATACATGATATCAATAAACTGGAAAATCATTTTTAATTTGACCACAATAAAAAAAACCTAATCCTATAAATCTTGTGACCAAGGAATCATAGTGACAAAATATATTAATATTTCCTCTAAAATAAAATCTAAATCATATAAGGTGTACAAAAACCCTCTAGAAACATGGTTTTGTATTTTAACCTACTTACTGGCCAAACACTATGCAACATACATTGCCATTTAACACATTATCCTAGGCCACTGATATGGAATACTTAATCTTTTGTACTTAATATGAACACCTATTTTCACCACTAAGGGATATAATGAAATATATCATAAAGTTCCCAGAATCTACACTAATTGAACAAACAACAACGCATAAAACAGAATTTAATTATTATAATCCTAATAAAACCACTCTATAATTTATCTGTAGATAATATGGCCATGAATAACCAATAATTTTTGTTTCCTAAATATATTTATCTATGAATCATATGATATAGGCTCCAATATTTATATATATATATCATCTACCAATAACATCCTCCACAACACAATTTTTTTATGTAATCTCTTCTATCACACCCCTAGAATCTACACACACTATATAAAAGACTCCTAGAAAATTCTGGATCATAACATTGACAAACAAATTCATTAATCGTGGGGTGTAGGTGATCCGAAAACCATAATTCTGGAGACATTCAGTCACATAAGATCAGATCCCATTGAGTGAATACATATATAAATTTTTTCAGTCTAATAAGCCTAAAAAGTGATTTCTAAAAAGGTAATGCCTCAAAAACATATAGGAAGACACAAATGCATCCATTTATAGGTAATTGGATGAATAATTACACTCACGAGGAAGTAAATATCTTGATAAATATTTTTTCATTACCCTTTCCAATATCCAAACACATCCCAAACCAAGATAAGTTGTAGCGCAGAAGTCCTTAATCACCACCCTTCTGGAGGGAACTGACACCCTAGGTCACTGGTCAATATCTACTCTATCTAGTCAGTATCCTATTTGAAATAATAAATCTAAATGAATCCTTTGAAAATCATTCTATAAGATATAAAATGTTAGAAAGCGATGATATTTTAGAAAAAAACACTAATAATAGCTTATAATATAATGGAAACTGTAAAACCATTCCACATTCATAGGTACGACAAATGAAACAACAACCTATATCGTTGATGAGTCTATAGAAACACCATAATAAGACAATAAATAAAAGTAAATTATTCTCTTAAATACAAAACACACACAATGATAGATTCCCATATTATTATGGTCCCAAAGAATCTAGAGGACTAATGTGGCTATTTTTTTACTTTTTGCTACATCATTTTTCATTTATACTAATATTTTTATTAATAAAATAATTTATTTTGTGTAATAATTAACACTTTGGGTATTTCTTGTAGAATAAATTGATTATGTTGTGTTATTTTTTTAAAAGGGTGTTTGTGTTTTTTTATTTGTTTACTATAATATTAATTTATTATTTTAATTTAATTAATTAATTCTTTAGGTAATATATTTTCAATTTAACAATTTATGATTTATTAATGTAAATAGTTTTCAACTAAAATTTAAATAAATAAATGAATTTTGGTTTTTATTATTTATTTAATTTAGTAAATTATTTAATATAAATTTTTAAAATTTTCATTACATTGTTTTTATTTTAATTTAATTTCATTAATTTTTTAATTTTATAATATTTTATTTAACTTAGTAATATAAATAAAAATATATATAACCATATATGGTTATAGGATATATATAAATTCATATTAATGTTTAATGATAGAATTTTTTTTTCTATTAGAAAATCATATTTATATATATAAGTATATATATAAATGTATATCATTAAATTAAATTATAAAAATATATATAGATAATATATATGTGTTAATAAGAATATATAAAAAAGTAACATTATTAATCAATTTGTAGTAATACTATATATTATGAAGTATTATAAATCTTATTGTTATAATATATTTTGTTATTAAAAATATTTTTTAAATTTAGTTGTTTGATTATTTTGAGTTTAATTAATTTTTTGTTTCCTTTTATTGATATTAAATTAATTTTTTTAATTTATTTGTCGTGCAGGTGACAATGACAGCTTCCAGTCAATGAATCAAAATACTCACTGACACCCCCTTTACACATGTCTCACTAATGTCTCACACTGCTGACTTGGGTCACTAACACCACCCCCATTTCAATGTACCAGCATCTCCTTTTAGTGAATAAAATGATTCATTAACATGACTTCACTCATTTCACATGAATTGTACTTCCAACTACTCCTCGCCACTCTATATTATAGCCCACATATCCATTCTATTTACTCAATCACATCCAGATACTTTGATTCAAATCACTCCAACTTCATACATCCTTAAGATCGTCCATTATTGACTCCTTCTAGAGCCATTGTAATCCATTCCTCCATTTGATGATTTCCATTCAACTGATAACTAAAAAGTGGAATGAGACATACATCGTTCATTAGTAGGAGGTGAATCCTATTCTGAATCATGAGGAACAAATCTCATGAGAGATGTTTCTTCAACTCTTTCTCTCTATGGTTTTGATTTTTTTCTTCTCTATAATTCATAGTTAAATAGACTAGGGGAATCATGTTATAAATAACTAAATATATTTTAATTCATTATACTCCATTAATTATATCTTCCAGTGAAATTTTTATGATGGGTTTTTATTCATTTATTAGTATCAATATACACTACCTAGTAATCAACGAGTGAGTTAGTGAATAATTTTAACTTGGATCATTGATTGAATTATTGAAAATTGAAAAAGGTCAATGTTTCTCTACTCCATATTGAGAATAATAATTCATGTTTAATATTGAATGGTTTAGGATCAAGGAACATAAAAAAGCTATGTTGATCTTATGAAATCACAACTTAGTAGATTGTCACAACATTCCAATGCACTGAGTTACAGAATTAAACTGAGTACAATAGGGGAACATCATTTTATCAGTTAAAATCCACACAAGCACCCTGATTCAACTTCTGATCATCTCAATCTATTATTTTTTTCACTACATTCACCTTACACCATTACATACACTCATTTGACTATTGAACTCATTATTTTCAGTTACTTTTTGTTGTAGATTAATTTACTTATGTTTATTTTGTTATGAACCACATTAGTCCATCCCTAGGGTTCAACACCCTTCTTACCATAATACTTGTAATTTATAGGATTTATAAATTTCAAATCTATCTGTACTCAATGATGTGTGTGGTATAATTTTAGCACTGTTTCTCGGGCACTCAAATGCGACAAAGTTGAATAACAAAAAAATTTAAATATAAAATATTCAAAAAATGATAAAACCAAAAAGATATAAAACTAAAAATTATCTCAAATGTTTTCCTATACATGTCGTCAAAAATGTTAGAAAAAAACCTCAATTTCTGATATATACAATCAATGATATGTTCTTAGGAAGAAAACTAAAATAGAAATTGAAAATCGAGAAAATGTAGCTGAAAAAAATGTCAATGTGTCATAGGCCATAGATCAGGTCCCTGAGATACCTAATCATAGGTATATTAAAATTCCAATAGTGTCAATAAATCCATATTACATCATGTTGTCATATAGGTCTAGGATTTATTAGATTAAAAAGTGACATTTTCCCCAAATTCCATCATTTAATATCGAATTGCAATTGAAGGAGTCATATGAGGTTGAAACATCTCACACACATGATGAGAGTTAGGTTGAGACTATGGTTTAGGCTACCAGTGCATTAGGATGTGAGAAACCAACAAGGATGTAGGAGACTCAATACAATTTTGAGAATGGTCAAATTTTTGGTATTAGTTCATGATTGATGCCTGGTAATTACAATGGTACTGATGTGTGATTGAATTACTGATTTAGGGGATCTCATGGAGAGTCTTAATCATCAACTATTGAGTATGAGGAGATGGTACAAGCTAATGATGAGGATTTAGAGACCCTATATTGGGAGCATGAAGAACTTCATAAACAATGGCATCAATAGTAGGAGGAGAAATTCCAATCAAACAAGATTTAGTTCTTGAATATTATAAAGTACATACAACCCATCGCATAAGGGATGGGGATATTGTTCAATTAACCACATCCTCAAGATAACCCCCCCTCTTTACTAGTTGATGCATTTTTTGATGCATTATTTATGATAATGATTCAAATGAATAATTTTTTTAAAATATTATTTTTTATATATATATATAAATTATTATATATTTATATTTTATAAAATTTTAATATTTTTTATTTACTTTTTAATGTTTTTAATGTTTTTTGAAAATATTAAAAATATTTTAGAATTTAAATTTAATTATTTTAAATTTTATTATAATTTTTTTATTTATTAAATTATTAGAAATTAGAATACTTACCCATCTTAAATAATTCAATATATATAACTGGTATATGATTTTTGTGATGAAGGAGTCACCCGTTGAAAAAAATTGTTTTTGTGACATGTTTTTAGCTATGAGTCTTTTATTGAAAGGAACATGTCCCAGATGTCCTATTAAAAATAATTCAAATTCTATAATGGAAAACCATGTTTTTTAAGTAATTTTATGATATGATTTAATCCATTAAAAATTTGTCAAAAAACAAGTATTTATGAATATATTTAATAATTTTTCAATTAAAATGATTAATTACCCCAAATTGGGAATAAATTAATGTTTCAAAATTTTTTTATCATTAAGTTTTATCAGAGTGACTATATGATGAAGGAATATAATAAAAAGAACCCAAATTGGGGCATATCAACCAAGTGAAAAAACATATAAACTATGAAGGAAATACCATATAAAAAAATAATGACCACATAAAGGTACCGGCTGATTAAATAAATGAATCAATCTACCACTTGAATAAACCAATGGTTCATATGATGAAAATAATAACCAATTAGAAAACATTGTTCAACCACATGATAAATCATTGCGACCCCATGAAATCTCAAACACCTTTTTAGGAAATTAGAAGACTGTGTTGAACAAAATATGAAATCATAAATTGGAAAAGAGCATGAGGACTATCAAAAAAACCTATTGATCCTCAGAAAAAAGGGGAGGGATTTAAGAACCCCTTTAATTAAATCAGAATTGTTTCAAAAAACTATCATCTTTTAGAATAACAACATAATATGGAAAAAATTGATATTAGTTGTATGAATAATTACCAAATGAGATAACATTCAAGGATCTAAAAAATCAATAAATCAACTACACAATAGTGTAAAAAAGTGCATTAACATGGAACACAATCAACATGGAAGAGTGTTAATAATTTATAATGTACAATTACAATCATATGCATTAATGTTAAATGAATGAAATCATGGAATCAAAATATATTGGATATTAAGAAAAAATTGTTGACTAATGTTCCCAAGGACTCTTCTAAAAATGAAAATTACTTTATTAATTTTAATCCAAGGGTATAACACACCCATTGAAAACAATCACTTGATAATCAAGGAAATAATATGGTCATTCCAAAAACATCACATCAAAATCAATATCAAACACTCCATATCAATTACATGGGAGTGATCATGATAGTACTGATGAAGTTGGTACACATTGATGATCTTGGAAAACAAGTATGGTCTTGGTGGAAGTGACAACAAACAAGAGACCACAATAAATAACTCTAACTCATTGAAAGGAAAAATGAACATGAGACAATTATTGCTTCTATGACCAAAGATCTTTTCTTTTATGATGAGGGACACCATTAGGAAATCATGGTATTTAACATCAATATCGTGGGTCTTCCACATACTATGATCATATTCTTTATAACTATCCCATTTGGAAACGTTTCAAACACATATCATATCAAAGTTCTAAACCACATTGTATAACATATACACGATAAGGAATTCTAACTCCCCAACATTAGGCCAATATAACATTTAGTAGACAAACTATCAAAACAATTAAATGAATAGATATATACAAGAACATGTATGATAGAAAAATTTATATGGAAAATAATCCAAAGTAATCTGATTCATCCATATTCCACTCAATGTGATAATATATGCATGAAACCTATTCTCCAGTGTCTATATATTTCACAAATTCCACCAATTTGTCTACGTAGTGACGAGTAGTGCTATGTCAGAATCCAGAATAAAAAATACTCATAAAAAACACTCCTAATTCAAGGTATTATATGAGAATCCAATATATATGTAATGTTTATTAAAACTCCATGGATCCTTATTGCATCATCCATGTACCACCTTTATAGGGAATTAAAAACACATAACTCCCTAATTTCCATAAATTGGAAAATCATTTATAGATGGTTGATAATAACAAAATTCACATCAAATAAACCTTGATAATAGGGTTTCCTTGTGATTAAATCCATTACTATTTCTACTAACATCATCTCAATATCATATAAGGCGTACATAAATATTCCAGAAACATGGTATGGTACATTTATTTGCTGACTATCCAAACACGATACAATAAACACAACCACATAACACCTTATCCCAAGCTACTAAGCTGGAATATTTAATACATGGTACTTCATAGAATGATCTATATTCATCACTAGTGGAGATAATGGAATATAACATAGATCTACCTCATGCCGAGATAGTATAACAAACAATAACCCATAAAATAGAATCTGATTATTATATTCCTTAAAAAACTCCTATATACTATGACTATAGACAGTATGGCCTTCAATAACATAAAATTTTAGTTTCCTAATAACATTACTATATGAATCATATGATAATTTCTCTAATATATTTTTATAGATACATCATCGACCACTAAAATCCCCACAAAATATTATTTTTATGCAATATCTTCTATCACGTCCCTAGAATCCCTAAAATCATGATAAAAGCCTCTACGTAAATTCTAGATTAGAAAATTTATAACCAAATTCCCTAATATAGGGGTGTAGGTGATCCGAAAACCATAATTTTGTATACATTTAGTGACATAAGATCATGTCTCATTAAGTGAATACATATATAAATATAATTTCATATATGAATGGAAAAAAAATTGATTTTGAATAAGGTAATGCCTCTAAAACGTTTGGGAAGACAAACTTTCTTCTATTAATTAATAATATGGGGAATAGTTACACTCATGAGGAAATAAATATCCTAAGAAATATGTTTTCACTACCCTTTCTAATATTAAGACGTATCCCATACATAGATACATTGTAGCATAGAAGGCCTTAATCACCACCCTATATAAGGGAACAAATAAAGTAAGTAACTGATAAATATCTCTTCTATATATTAAATATCCTCTTTAAAAAGATTAATCTATATAAATCCCTTGTTAATATTGGTATTTGATATAAACATATCATATAACATTGTGGTTTCTAAAAAAACCACTAGTAATGGCTTAGAATAAAATGGAAACTGATAGAACATTACATGTTATTTGGTATATCCACTGAAAAACATCATATATCATTGATGAATTTATAGAAACTCCCTTCTGAGACACAAACTATCTAGGTAAATTATTCCATTAAATACAGAAGAAGAACGCAGACAGTTTCCAACAGGGTTATGATTCCAATGAATCTAGAGGATTGATGTGGCTATTTTTCATCACTTTTTACAGATCATTTTTCAATTTTCCTATCTATTTATCACTAAAAAAAGTATTTTGTGTAGTAGTGAATAATTTGAGTATTTTTATAGAATAAATTGTTTATAATGTGTTTTTTTAATATGTGTTGTTACTATTTATTTTTATTGTTTTTCTATAATAAAATAAATTTATTTTTTTCATTTTATTAATCTAATCTTAATATAATATATTTTTTTAGTAATGTTTGAATAATTAATATCATTAATTGTTTAAATAAAATATAAATAAATAACGTAATTTTGTTTTATATTCTTTAATTAATTTAGTCAAAAAATTTAAGTAACATTTTAAAAATTTTATTACACAGTTTTTATTTTAGATTAATTTCTTTAAATTTTTAATTAATTTATTTTTTATTTAACTTACCAAACAAGTATTTAATTATATAAAACCATTTATGATTATACTATGATTTCAAATTCATTTTTAGGTTTAATGTTATATATTTTTTACTATTATAAACACACACATACAAACAAATCTATATTTACAGACACACACACATATATATATATCATTAAATTTAGTTATAAAATAATATGTAGAAAAATTTATATGTTAATAAGAATAAATAAATATAAAATTTTGTTAATAAGTTTGTGGTCATATTATATATTGTTAAGTATTTTAAATTTTATTATTATAACATAATTTTTTTAATTCAGTTTTTTGATTTAGTTGTTTAATTTATTTTAAGTATAATTTATTTGTTGCTTCTTTTTTTAAATATTAATTTAAGTTGTTTGATTTTTTTATTGTGTAGGTGACACTGATAGCTTCCTATAATTGAATAAAATTAGTCACAGTAAAAATGATTTCAATGTAACATTGATGTCTCACATCGCTGACCTCCGTTACATATATCACCCCCACATGGATCTACCAATGACTCCATTTTGTCGGTCAAAAGAGTCATTGACATGGCATAACTATTTATTCATGTCTCGTTATCCAAACCCCTCCTCAACCCTCTCCATTTTGGATAATTCCATTCTTCCATTCACACCATCTCATCCAGATACATTTATTAAAATCTCTCTCACTTCATTCATCTTACTGATCATCTATTCCTAACTCATATATCCATTATAAACCATTCATCCAATAAAAAGTCTCAATTCACTTGAGCACTAGATCTGAGGCTAGAGATATACATTGATTAGGATCTGGAGGTGGATCCTATGATGGAGCTTGGGGGAGATATATTGTGAGGGATGATACTTCATCCCTTTATCTATTTTGTTTTCATTGTATTCATGTCGATCGTTAATATTTTAATAGATTAGGGGAATAATGTTGTAATGAATTAAGTATCTTTTAATCCATTCTGCATGGTTAATTTGTTTTTTCAATGTAATTTTTATGTAAATTTTTTTCTGTTGATTTATGAGTATCAATATTCACTTCCTAGTAACTAAATGGTGTGTTAGTTAATATGTCTTCCTTGGATCAAGGACCGAAGTAACGAAAATTCGAAGAAGTCAATGTATCTAATAACCATATTGGACAGACTAATTCAAGGGTTATTTTCGAAATATCTAGGATTAGGGAATTTAATAGAGATTTTTTGATCTACTAAAATAGAAACATAATTGATTTTCACCACTTTCTTATGCACTGACTGCCAAATTTAAACTGAGTGTAATAGGAAAACATCATTTTATCATTTAAAAGCCACACGAGGAACCTAGCTCAACTTCTGATTATCTAAAAATCTTCTTCTATATTTCACAATATTCACCATGAACCACTCTACACACTCATTTCTATAGTCACCTCACTATTTTATTTTATTTTTTGTGGTTGATTAATTTTTTTAGTTTTAGTTTTTCCGATATAACATTAGTCCTTCTTTATGTATTGAAACCCTTCTTACCATAGTACATGTAATTTATAGGGTTAATTAATTTTAAATTTGTGTGTACCTAACGATGTGTGTGGCCAAATTTTATCCACATTGATGGGGAAGGCATGTGTGACCCAGTTAAAAATATAATAAAAATAAAATACATAGAAGTTAAATAAATGATAAAACCAAAAAAATAGAAAACTCAAAAAATATATAGATAATAAAAATAAATATTGTCTCCATTTTTTTCATGCACCCCAACTCGACTCTATAAAAATTGAAAACATCAATTTTTGATGTCAATGAACAATTCTATAAATCATAAGATGTAAAAGAAAATTTAAATGAGATATATGAAAAATTTTGCTAAAATAAATGTCATTGTGCCACATACCATAATTAATTCCCCTAAGGGACCTAATAATATGGATTTTAAAATTACTATTGTGTTAACCAATCAATCCAACATAATCTTGTCAAAAATGACTATGAGTTATGAGATCAAACTATGTCGTATTTCTTAACTACCATCATTTAATGGTCTCCTATTTGTATAATCATTAGAGTTCTTTAGATATTTTTTTAATTTTTCCCAGTAGTTGACTCTATGAGATCTGAGTGAGGAGGAGTTGAATGTTAGGTTCTTTCCATTATGTCTTATGATGAGGGATTTTATTTGGATATAAAATTAGGATGAAAAAATCCTACAAAACTAATATGTGGTGTCCAATGACTTTTTTCAAAATTATATTATTACAAAACCACTATTGATGTTAGACAAAAGATCACAACGTTCTACACAGATTAGGTAGAGTTGTTTAACATGGATTGGGATAGGTTCAGAGGTCTCATTAGGTAATGTCCCAACCATTATTTAGCTCCTCATAATCTCTTGGATACCATTTAGAATTCCATATCACAATAATATTAGAACCTAGTGGATCAATCCTATGTGGGTGACTTCTCCGACTCTACTACTAATGAGTTGAAATTTTTTTTAACAAGCATTATCATAAAACCCAATACAAGTGGAATTGGTTGAGAGTCTTCCATATGGATGAAACTAACCCCACAATTAGTTTTGTTTGTGATAGGGTTCTATGGTAGAAGTATTTTTACTATGGGATGTTTAGTTACTCTTAGAGTTGTTGCCCCAAATTTTATCACCTTGCCCAATTTTATTATTTCATGTTTATTGATTTTAATGATAGGAACCTAGGGGTAAATGATCATTTATCATATTAGTTTATATATTGTTCAAAAAATTCCCCACAATTTTTCATTGAAATAACAAGGTTTCAATAAACAACTAATTGACCCAAGCATCCATCCATAGCTGAAATAATTATTCTAAAATCATTAGGATGATAAGTCATCTAATTACCAAGGGAAGTTAAATGGGTTTTTTCCTAATGTTTTGGGTGATATTTAAAAATTAAAAACATAAACAGATACCAAGATTCATAATTGAGAAGATACATGAGTAAAAATTGATAGAGATCAAGGTGGTAGAGACAAGAACAAGCTACCAAGAACTTCAATTCCTAATCCAATAGAAAACATGAGGGAGATAATTGATAGGATCGGGAATAAACTTCAAGAACAAGTTAGGGAATAAGCTAGGAAAGAGGAAAATCATGAATCGACTAAATCTAAAAATGATAATATGGAAAAAACAAGTATGGAAATCAAGATAGCAATGTACAAACTAAAATAAAAGATAAAACCACACTTGAAAAGCTAACGAAACAACGATAATGATGTGTAAATTTATTAAGGAATTATTGAATAATCCTGGGTTTGAGGCAAGGTGAAAAACCAAACCAATATAAAAAATTATTCTCCTCCCATTCCCTACCCTAAAATAGTGAAGTAATGTTATTAACATGATTACTAATGGTTTTTGAGAATGATTCGACGATTCACCATTATCATTAGTTTCTTATAAGCCTTGTATAAAATCCCATTATATATTATATTCACAAAAGGCTTCAAAAAATGATTTGATGAATTTGGATAATTCTAATCTCAATTAAGAGTGAAGTGAAATTGACCAAAAGAATATTCCCCCAAAATGAAGGATCCTAGTGGCTTTATCATTGAATGAAATATAAGAGGAAGTGGTCAACAGAATATCCTTTGTGACTTAGGTGTGAGTATCAATATTATATATTAAAACTTATTTAAATAGTTGGATTTTAGGTAAATGCAACCAAATTTTGTTTCTGTTCATCTTGCTGATAGGTCACAAACAATCCCTTAATGGAGGATGGATGACTATTTAATGAGTGTATGAAAATACACAGTTCCCACAAGCATTATGATCGTTGATATGGAATTTGATGAAAAGGTCCCAATCATCATAGGAAGACCCTTCTTTGCTAATCGTGGTGCCATACATTATGTATCCAGAGGAAAAATCATCCCCATATTATTGATGATGTGGATGATATTTTGGATTCTGAAAAGCCCCAATATGATGTATGTAGGGAGGTAATTGATGTTTAAAAAAATCAATGTTATAACATTGAGGTCTAAGATTTTTATGGGTCTTTCCCACATGATGTCACATAGATAAAGATTCTTATACCATTGAAAAATATTACTTGGATGCTTCTCTTTTCCCATACCCTCCATTGAATGAACTTATTTTTTCCTTGGAACCCAATTTGGAGAGTGAGTCATATTCTTTTCCTAAAAATTTTCTACCTATTTATGATGTATTACCTTTTTAACTTGACTTTTTGAATGTTACTAAAGATGGTGAATGATCTAATAGAATTCTTAATAAAAAAATGTTGATGTCCACTATGAACAAGTGTATTTCTTTGTGAACTTCTTACCAACCCAGTTTGATATTGTATGTTATGATATCTAACTAGATCATGAACGGTTCACAACATTTGGTCCCTATGTTGAAATAGGGAATCATTAGTTAGTAGTTGAATTTGATTCCTTCATATGGGAGTATTCTGAGTTGCCTAAGTTGCTAGATGTTTTACGATTTTAGGATGTTTTTGTTGGTGTTTCCACATAAGTATATGGGTTTGAAAAATAATCAATGTATGGGTGAAGCTGTGGAAAAATTATTTATCAGGTATGTAATTATCATGGGATATTTTTGAACATATTCAAAGCTAATGAAGTTGTTTTTACATGTGAAATTGATATGGATAGCTTGTTCCCTCTTTTTGTGTCGGATGAATATCGAAAAAATTTCTTGGTGATGTAAATGAAAATGTCTTGGGGGATATTTTTATTTATTTATAAAATACTAAATTCTACACCACCAAAAATTCATACCCATTGAATGATCATGTGTAAAATTTTTTAATGGAAATGATGCTTTTATGGGAACATTAATTGAAGGGTTTCATGGGAGGTATCCTGTGGTTTTCCTATTCCCTATTTTCCTTTTCTATGTAAATAAATATTCCATGTTTGGTTATGTATCTCTTCAATTTTGATCAATAATTCAGACATTTCACTAACATATCATTTTTCATGTTTGATGGTATTTGGTTGCTTGTTTATAGTTTTAATGTGGTTCTGATAGTTAGGTAGTGTTGGATTTCTATTATAAGACTATTTCAATGGAAGCATCATTTAAAACATTCATGCTAGAAGGAAGATTCTATTGAAGAAAAATGGATAATTGTCCAAAACACAAAATATGGGCTGACACATCACTTTAATATTATATTATTGATGACTAATGAAAAATGTTTCATATATTATAAATATGAATAGGTCCACTAGAGCCCTTAAAAAAAGAGGAAAGGTAGGTTAATTTTGGAAGAATTTAAATTTGATATTCTTCACATTTAGTGAGGCAATATTTTTCATTTTGAATATTTTTTTCTATGAATTCCCTACATACGGTTAGAATGTAAGAGTGGGGGAGTCCCCTGAATTTGATGTGAAAAAATATCAACATGTTTTCTCTACTTGGGTGTTATATTTCAAATATCTACTAATTGGAAAATGTATTTGGACATGATTTTTGATAATTACTTGCACCCCACTGTTCTTACATTCATGAAACTATTTCTACTAGTGTAGATCATTTTTTAACATTATTTAATTTTAGTTGAATTAAACAATCATTTGTCATCATATTCAGATTCAAAGTATGATATTATTATAAATTTAATAGAAATGTTCTTGTTTTTTTGTTAGTGTGGATTTATTTTATATTATTTTTTTCTTTTTTATTCTTTTTTTTTGAAAATTAACGATTAAAACATTATTGTAACCCCATCTAAATATTTTCTCTACAAAATTATGAAATATATTTTGAACTAAAGAGTATCCCACCATGAGGGTCAAAATTTGGGACTGTGTTGAGTATTATGTATGTGGGATATGGGTTATTTTACAACCTCAAATTACACCAAACATCTTTATCAAAAAAGGTCAATCGGTATTCAAACTTTTCCATATTCCCTAAATTTTTTCAAAATTAATTCTTTTTTTGAAATCTCATAAACAACCTGAGTGTCATTTGGCTTTAAATTAAAATTCAGGTATGTCTTCCAAGTGCATATCTTCTAGCTGGTTGTTAAGGGGTTCCTTAATTTTGAAATTTATAAGGATGAGTGAGTGCTAAGTGAATTAACACACTAACTTTATAAAATTTATTTTTATAAACTAAGGAAGAGACTTATATATGATAGATTTTTGTGGAATTTGGTTCCTTAAATTTGAAAACTGGAAAATTTAATTGTATCCTAGGAGTATCATCTTTAAAAAATAGCTAATTTAACAGTCTAAAATGATACTAAGTCAAGTCCATTATAACATGAGAAAAATGGTTAAATGAGATCCAATGGTGACTCTAAGAGATAGGTGCACTAGTTGCATTTATTTTAATAAATAAAATCCAATTTCACCTTGAATAAGGGACATACATAGTCCTTTTCTCATGAAATATTACTGAAAAAAATTTAATTAAAGTGCCCTATAAAAAATTAGCACATTTAGGTACAAAGAATTTTGAAACAAATTAATAAAAAAGAAATTAACTTAATTAGTGATCATTTGAGTGGTATCAGTGATGTGATTCAAAAACATTTCTCTAGATTTTTTGGAACCTATGAGAAATTCAGACTGGATGGTTACTATTGTTAATATTTATATTCCACTTTTATCATTAATTCATCACATTTTTTTGAATTGGAACACGAATCCAAATTGAAGTAGGATGGTTATTGAACATCATGAAGGCATAAAGAAATATTTAGTTGTTGATGAATATGTGTTTCCATTGGTTTTAGTAGGTTTTTTAAATAAGGTCAAACAATTTTTTGTTAATAATTCTTTCAAAAGAATGACTCTCTACTATCATGATTCTATATTTTTAAAAGACAAGTCATGCATTTTTTTTGCTAAATTTTCCCAATCAATACATCTATTTTTCAATATTGAAATTTTTGAATTTTATTTTTTACTATAAAATATTTATGAGTGGGAGAGTTCAGTGTGGCTATATTTCATAATTTTTTGACACTTCCCTTATAATTTTTATTCCCTTTTTATTATTAAAATATTTTATTTTTTGTCAAAATTAACAATTTTTGTATTTATGTAGAATAGATTGTGTAAAATGTGTTTCTCTATAAAATTTTTGTTTCTAGAGTTTATTTTCATTATTTGTTCAATAATAAAATTAATTTATTGTTTTAATTGAATTAATTAATTATTTAGTTAATTTATTTTCCATTTAATAACATCTGAAACATTAATATAATTAATTCATTACTTCAAGTGTAAATAAATATCATAAATTTTTTTTGATTCCAATATAATTTAGTTGACAATTGAATTTTAATTTTTATAATTTCTATTACATTGTTTATATTTTAGTTCAGTTTCATTAATTCTTTAACTAACTAATTCATTATTTAACTTACCAAACTATATTTAATTATATATAACTATATATGGTTATAATATTTATATAAATTCATATTTATGTATACTATAAGATTTATTTTTACAATTGGGAACATATATATATATATATATATAAATACTAAAATTTATTTAAATACTTATATGTACATAAATATAAGTGTTAATATTATCATATAAATAAATAATATAGTTAATCTATTTATGGTTATAAGATATATTATTAAGTATTATAATTATTATTATAAAATATTTGGTTATTAAAATTATTTAGTTAAATTTCGGTGTTTATTTTTTTAAGAGTTTAATTAATTTATTTTTTCAATTTTTAATATTAAGTTAATTTGTTTAATTTAATTTTTTTCAGTTGACATTGAAATCTTCCAATTGGTGACTCAAATGAGTCACAAACACCCCCGCTACTCCTATATCTCTAATGCATCATGTATATGTCTTGAGTCACCAACAATACCCATATTTCAATCTACTGATACATCCTGTCGGCGACTCAAATGAGTCACCTACATTCCTTCACTCTTTCCACATGTCTAATTCTCTAAACCACTCCTCACCACTCTCCATTTCAGACCATTCCATGCTTCTATTCACTCTATATCATCCATATCCTTCCATTAAAATCTATCCACTATCATCCATCATCATGATCATAAATTTATAGAATCATTCAAGATCTATTACAATCCCACCATCCAATGAATGATTTTCATTCAACTGATCAGCAGAATAGAGGAAGGAGACAAACATCAAGGAGGAGATTCAAGCAGTTCTATAATTAGGGATTAAGGAATCAATATCATGAGAGATGTTGATTCATCTATTTCTCCTTTTTTTAATTTCTATTTTATCAGTCATGAAAAGCTAAATAAATTAGGGGAATTGGGTTGTAATGTAAAGATTATATTTAAACCCATTCTTCCCTTTTAATTTGATTCATTATTTTAATTTTAATTTTTACTTTTATTTTATGATAAATAATTTTTATTAATATACACTACCTAATAACCAATGAGTGAGGTAGTGAATCAATTCACCTTGGATCATCGACAGAATTACTGAAAATTGGAGACAGTCAATGTATCTCTTCTCCACATTAAGAAGATTAATTCAAAGGTTAAGATCGAACAGTTATAGGTCATGAATGTTAACCAAGATATATTGATCTAATAAACTAGAAACTCAATTGATTGTCACCATAATCTAATGCACTGAGTGATTAAATTAAATTTAATAGAATATGAGAACATCATTTTATTAGTTTGATGTAGCCTGAGGACCCTGATTCATCTTTTTATTGTCTAGATCTATTCATATTGTTTTCACTATATTCACTTTACACCATTCAACACTATCATTTCACTATTAACCTCACTAATTTATTTTTGTTCTTGGTGTAGTCTATTTAATCTTGATTGTTTTAGTTTTTTTGGTCCACACAACATTTATCCTTTACGATGGTTCCAAACCATTCTCACCACCGTACTAATATTTTGTAGGGTTTATAAATTTAATATTTATGCATACTATAAGAATTGTGTGGTCTAGGATAGTTATTAGTGGTTGAATTGTGGATATTTTTTCTAATATGTTTCATGTTTTGATTAATTGGAAAAAAAATAATTATTTTTATTGGAAAACAGATATCTCATCTTGATTGTTTATTGTGATAGATTATATATATAAATTGTCTTAAAATTTAATGGTTTCAGGTATTTCATCATTTCTTCCAATGAAGGTCATTAGAATCAATTTTTAATTGAAGTTGGTTATGAAAACATTTTATTCTTTAGAACATTTTTTAACTTAGAAACTTGTATTTGTTCTTCCCATGATATTAAATTTTATTTAATTACAATAATTTATATTATTGTATTTTGGATAAATTAACTAAATGGTTGGAATAATATTATCCAATTTTAATAAATATCCCCCTTTAAATTATATAAATTAAGAATAGTAACATAATTAATATTTTCTACTACCACAGTTAATGGTAAATATAGTAATTAATTGTAAAAGTAATATTATAAATATTTGAAAATTACTCTAACACTTTTCTTAATTTTATTGGTTGATTGTTTTTAGTACCTTAGAATTAAATTATCGGTTATGAGACCATTTATGGTATTTTAGATGATAGTACAACCTTATTACTATTATATTTAAAGGAAATTCAATTCAACCATACAATTGTTTTTACCAAGAGAAATATTTTTAATATTGGGTTATACATGATATATATTCAAATATAAAAAGGATTAGAAATATAAAAGGTTTAAGTACATCATTTTAATTTATTTATAATATATAGTGATAAAATAGTTACCTTAAATGGTGACATAATTATTATGCAGTAATTATTTAATTAGTGAAATAATATAATAAATAATATTAAAAATATTATTAAAATATTATTTTAAATAATAAATGTCATCCATGAATTTTCTAGACTAATATAACATATTAGTTATTATATTAATTATCAGGTTCTAAAATTACATGTTTTTATAATATTTTTTAAAAGTCAAATAAATAATACTGTCAAAATAAAAAAAATCAATTTAAAATAAATAATATTATATTAAATGATATTAAATTCAGAAAAATATAATATTTGAATAAGTTTTTTATAGAAATTAAATATGTCATAATATAATCACTTTATGGTCGTTTTTCATTTTATAGTACTTATATTAACACATAAATTTTAACAGACATGATATCATGGTATGAGTTAATAGGTTTAAATAAGGGTTCAAAAAATTTCAAGAATTAAAAAATAATAAAAAATATAATAATATTCATTAGATGAATGTTTTTCAAACCATAATAATCATAAATTATAAATAAGTTCATTTTCTCAATTTTTAAATTAAAATAAATTTATTTTAATATAAGAGTTTTTGTGTTTCCGAAGAGGTTCATCACCTCAATTATAAAAGGGAACCTACTCCCTCATTTCCTCACACCATTTTGAGAATTATATATCAACCAAATTCTACCCATTTACCCTCCCAAAAATCTAAATATAAGCTATAGAGTTCCTGGTATTCCACAAGGACCAACCCTATATCCATTGAAAAGTGATATAAAGGGAATCCACCAAAGACGAGTTAAGCGTTCTTTACCACCTCATCCAAGTTAATTTATTTTTACTACATCACCTTAATTTTTTGGTTACTTGAATAATTAATAAAAATAGTATCATATATACTATTAGATGTTATTATGTATATTATACAACTAAATTTACTTACTTTTCAATCCTATGAAAAGATGAAACCATCGCACGTGGGTACATACAACATATCGTCTCCATGTCGTAGTGTAACATGTTTCTCCCAATTTATTTTTATGGGTATAATGATGAATATAACATATAAAAATAATATAACATAAATGATATTTATTTATTATAAAAAATATACCATCATATTCCTTATTTTTTCACACTTAAGGGAATGGTACCGTTATTATTATATATGTACGACCTATCATCTCCACGACATGATGAGAGTTATTTTCCACATTAACAATTTATGAATGATAAAAATTGAATATTATCAGTAAATATAATATATATGAAAATAATATCTTTATTTATATTAATAATATATAACATATGTAAATGAATAACGAAATACATGACGAAACCTGCATAATAAAATGAATTAGTTAACAACAGATATAAAGGTAATAATGGAATATTATAAATAAATGATAGAAGAATGTAAAATATGATTTGTTAAATATTTATATGGTTATGGATTTAATTAGAAACGTATTGTAAACCATTATATCTGATAATATATGACATTAGACTTATGTAATATATGGAGCATGGGTTAATTTCATAATCTAATTATTATTCTGGAATGATAATTTGTAAGTATATATCATGTAATATATATCAACCATGCTTATGTTTCAAAAATAAATTTCTAAATAATTTTTACTATTATAATAAAATAATTAATGTAAATGTACCAATATAATATTTTTTTAAATTTTTTTTAAAGAAGATAATTTATTATTGTCCAAATGAGGTACTTTATGAATTTTTTGACAAAAAATGGTAAGATTGTTTTTTAAATATATAGTATAAGAAACTTTTAATGAAATCATGAAACCACAAATTACTGAATCATTTATTGAAATTTTAAAACATTCTTTTCAATGAAATTTATATGTTTAATTTTCATTTTATTTAACTTCTTTCCATTTTATAATTATTACAAAATTATTTCTGTTTATGGAAGATGATTGGTAGATATTTGGTACTTGAGTCGAAAAAGAAATTGGTATGATGTCAATAATACATGTGGCCCTAAGATCATATAATACATAATATAAAACAAGATATAAATATCTTATAAATTAATTATATATGAATTTTACATAATAATTTTAATAAAAATTAAAAACACAATCCATGGAGACAGTAGGCCATACATATGCATGAATGATATTTTCATTTTCCCACTCATATTGAAGGATGAAATTAATTTAATTGTGTGTAAATATTTATATTTTAATAATATCATTATATTATAATTATTATGTTATTTTTATAATATATATTTTTTAAAACAATTCTTAATATATTTTATGTGATGAGTGAATGAATCACATCATTTTGAGGTGGTGGTAGTCTACACATACCCAAATGAAGTTATCATATAACAACAATATAGAAGTAATGATGTTATTTTTAATAGAAAATTTCCATAATATAAAATTGGATATAAGGCACATATTTAATTATTATTTAATGGGTAATATAGTTTTAAAACCATCCATGATGGCAGTAATGTAAAAAAGAAAAAAAAATTATTCATAGAGGAAAATACCTGACATAAGAGGGATAATAATTTCTTTTCCTTGAATAATAGGACGTGAGAAATGATATGTTTATAATATAATACATTATAATCATTATAATAATGTATATAAAGTATTTGGGACTTATTATTCATTGGTTGATGCTGGAGGTGAGAAGAAAGTCAAAAAATAAAATAAATTAAAAGAGGAACATTGAAAAATTACATCTTCAATAACCCCTCCTTGAAAGACCTTTGAAGAACATGGATTGGGTCTTTTAGTAAGACCATAATAACTAGGACGTGGAGAGAATGAGGAGGAGTGGTTTTTGAAGATATTTTAGGAGATACCAGGTTTTTTGGTTCAATAATTGGAGGTGGGGTGGTGGTATTTATACTTGCGGAGAGGTGGGATAAAATGATTAGTTTTTTGATAATCTTATATTAAAATCTGACCATATAGATGTGGTGTTAAATTAAACTATTGGTATTTCAATTAATATTTTTTAGAATGGTTAGGGTAGATCCACGCATCAAAAAGTGTTTGAATTTTGTTGTTTTTAGGTAGGATGATCTTTTATCTTTTAATTATAACTCTTATTAAAATTTTATTTTAATTACTATATTTTATTAACCTATTTTAATAAATAGATTTTTAAATAGAAAAGATAAAAAGATTGAAATGGTTTTAATCTATTGTTAACATCAAACTAATTAAAACGTCCTATATTTTATTAAATTTTAAATATTTTATCTATATATACATTAAACCCAAATAAAATGAAATTCTATTTATATTGATAAATTAGATGAAAAATCCGTTTTGAGTTAAAATGAAGTGTTTTTCAATATTCATTAAAAACTGAATATTATCATAAAAATACCAAAATTATATCCAATGTAAAATTATATATCCATATTCAAAATAAGAGGTTTATTTGTTCAAATATTAGATATATTATTTCCAAAAATGAGATTTTAATTGGGTTCTCCATCAAAAGGCTGCAAAACCTCACTTTTTTTTTCGGGAAATACATATTTTATCTGAAAAAATGAATTTTTTCTTATGTCATGTAAATATATATAATAGGTATCTTAAACATTAAATTGACTATAATAAATATATATTTTTTAAATAAAACAAAACAAATGTTTTTTTAATTACTTTATAAACTCACTTATTTTCATTCAAAATTCATTTTTAGAAAATCATTTCCTTTTATTTAAAAAGGGGTTTACATTCATTTATAGTTAATTGTGACCCAAAAAAATAATTATAAACTTCTCTAATCCATTTTTTTAACTTCCTTTAATAAAATTCATTCCCTCCATTCCAACAGTTAGGTTATAACTATAACATGTAAATAATAAATTTAGTTGTTTCATTGTGCTTAATGTAGTGTGCTATGTATACTATTTAACATAGTTATTCTTAATTAAAACTCGGGATGGTACATCCTCCCCAAATTAATGACATCATGAAACCATAAAGTCTTGAAGCATTCATTGATATTTAAAAACATTCTTTTCAGTGAAGTTTTTTTCAATAAAATATGGCTGGCCTTTCAAAAAAATGATTTCAATGTAAAATATGTGTTTCTCAGATCAAATTTTTAATGATTATAGTATTTTAATCTCAACTGAATTAATTTGATAAATCATATTATTGAATTTGATTTATCTATTATGAATCGATGGTAAATATTTCATTGATGGTTTCATTATTAGATAGACTATGAACGCAATGTTTTAACACAATTCATGGTTTATGGTGTAATTATTCACATTTCATATGATAGTTTTTCAATATGAATTTTTATGCTGTTTATGATTAATTATTTTTATATGAGGATTGAATTGAAATTAGCAAGTGATGGAAATGGACTTCTATATCACCTCGATGCACGGTTTGCTCTCAAAATAACCACTAGTTTGGAAATTAGTTGGGGACTTGACCCTCTATCTATGATATCTTGGTCAAATCCATGTGACATGTTTATAATATCTTGAATTATGAATCAACTCATTTTGATAGTAGTTATTTTAATTCATTATGATAAATCTAATTTTATAATATCCATGTCAATAAAAATATGTAATAATATTATTTTAATGGACACATGCTATATTTTATTCTATATTATCTTTTAATGTATTATGTTATATTAATACACCATTCTATAAGGATAATACATATTTATTCATATTTTTTTATGATTACCCTGACTAAGAATTTGATATGATCCCTTCTTATGTTTACTTTTCCCAGTGATTCCAAGATGTGTATTATAAATGATATTCCGGGTTAATATAGACGAATAATAGCATTTTATAACTATTTTATATATTGAATTGTATTTTTTATATTGAAATGAATGGTTTATGTATGTAATATGGCTTCTCATACTGCGAAACTAATTGGTCCCTTGAGATTTAGATATTATATCTATGCCAATATAATAAATAGAGTCACCTGCTCTTGGAAATTGGGTTTTTGATCATTATAGTTTGTTTTAGATGATATTTTGTATAATTCTTAGAAACAAGAATCAGAAAACATGGATTAGACAACATTATCAATAGTTATACATTAAGGATATGTATGGATTAATATCTATGAATTTTGGTATGGTAGATATTATATTGGTCTTCCTATAAATACATCTATATTTGGATACAAAAATTAGAAATGGTTCTCGAGCGAAGTTAACTTGGGTTAACAACTACAACAAGATGTTTCGGGCCTAAATTTGTCTATCATGGTGAAAAACAATGGTCATTACATTGTACCTAGTTTGAATCATTGTTTATGATTATGAGAATTGATATGAATAAAATTTTCAATTTGGGTTAAGTATTACTAGTTCAAAATAATTCATTAATATTCACAAACAAATATAATGTATGTCATTATTTATTTATGGATCCTATTGGAAGTAATGAAAACCATATCAATGCACATAATCTATGTAATGATTTCCCTCCTATAAAATATAATTATGTTGGTTATGGAGATGCAACTAATATTGATACACCTTTAAATATAAAAGGAAAATGATATAGTTTATGGACATTAATAGTAACCATATAGAGAATCCTGGACCCCAAAGTAGAGGAACAATTATAGACCGCATCATGAGTCAACACACTACAAAATTCAGTGGGATTACAAGTCCATTTATTGGTGAAAAATAGATAAGTTAATTGGAGAAGTTATTTGTTTCATTAGGATTAAATGGAAGAGACAATGATATCATGGAATTTTATCATCAATTTGGAGATGCATATCAATGCTGGTCACTAATTCAAAACACGATGTTGGGGAATAAATAAAAAACTTTGAATAGAAATATTTAGGATCTTTTCATGGAAAATATTTTTCTTGTGAATATTGGGTGAATATGGAGAGACCATTCTTACATATGATGAAAAGGGAGGATGAAAATATTTCCATATATGAATACAACATTAAAATGATATAAATCCATGCTACTAATTATGTATTTAATTAAAAGAACAATATTTATTAATTAATTGATGGGTTAAAACCACTCCTCTAGAGAGAACGGTTTTCACAAAATTACTCATCATATAAAGATATAGGATTTGTTGGATCTCAAGATAGAAAAATAATTCTCTAAGCCTTATGAATTTAAAAGAATGTGATAATTTAAGAGGGATTATAAACAATTTTGGAAACAAAATTCAGAAAAATTCTAAGAAGGGAAAAAATAACATTCCATCCTCTAATAAATGGAGAATGACTCCTCTTGGGACATCCATATTTTGGATGATATTTGTTTACACATGCGGTGAAAAAGCCACTAAACCCATGATTTGAAGGGAAATAAAGATGATACCAATGTTCAATGGTACAATTATAAAGATATTAAACATTTTTCTGATGATTTTCTTACTAATCAAGGAATATTTCCCCAAAAATGGCCAACAGAGAATGGAAAAGCATATGTAGTAAGAACTACATAGGATGATGTTAAGAATTATGTGGTGGTAGTAAATTACTTATTTAATCAATCTTAGATAATGCATTATTTTATTATAGATCAACTTATTTTAATATCTTCACAATTTTTCTGGAAAATCAATCATTTCATTATTGATTTAATAAATTATTTTTCAGTAAAAACATCAAATGAAAGTCTTTGTCCAAAAAATATGTGTCAGGTATTCTTCTTTATAATAGATAAATTTGATTTACTTGATGATGTTTTCATTGGTAATATGGTTAAAATTTATATAATCCTCATTATGGAATGAGTTTTAAAATACTATTCAATAACATATTATAAGAAGAATGAAATTTTGTGTGGTGAGGAAGAATAAGAATCCCTTATCTTTAATGTAAAAAAATTAACATATAATTTTTATCTAGATTCACCTATATTAGTTATAGTAAAAGAATTACTTGGGTAGTAAGAGAAAAATAAATATAAGGATGAAGATGGTAGTCTTCAAGTTAAGTATATAACTAGTGTAAAGTAATACATTGATGTATGTAATAAGGAATCACATGGACACCCCTATAGTAGGATGATGAGTTTGGTATTGTGTTAGTCCTTAATAAAATTCTAATATAAATGAATCCCTATAGAATGGACATTGTGGAATTAGTGAAGAAAAAGAAACAATTATAAGAGATCTGTAAAAACATAATAATTCACCCTACTGTTTCTCCATGGGGATCCATGATTCACATTATTTTGAAGAAATATATATCAATGAGGATATTTATTTATTATAAGGAAATAAATTCTATTAAATTAATGAAATAGTATCCAATTAATTTCATTGAAGGCTTATTTTATTAACATCAAAGAGATGAAATTTTGTCAAATATTGACATTAGTTTTCTATAACATAAATTTAAAGTTGAGAATAATGACATTCTAAAGATGACTTTTTATATGAGGAATGTAAATTATGATATTATAAAAATTTCATTTAAATTGACTAATGCACCCACATATTTTATAGATTTAATTAATTGAAAATTGAAAGAATATCTTGATTATTTCTTATAGTATTCATTAATGATATTATGATGTGTTGTAAAATATATTAATATCATTATAATCACTTTTAGATCATTATTTACACTCTCATATGAAAAGATTTACATGTTACATTTATCAAGTGTGAATAAGAGCTTCTAGAAATTTCATTTCTATGATATATTGTCTCGAAATATGGAATCATTATTGCTCATATTAAGTCAATGTGAATCAAAGAATATACTACACTAATGATCTTAACCATGTTACCTTATTTTTTATTTTTTCAAGTTACTTTTGGAGTTTCTTTCATATTTTTTTATTAGGTAACCTTTTAATAAAGATAATATATAATGGAGTAATATTTGTGTGTAAATAATCATTTGATTTTTTACGTAATTTATGATAATATGAGTTAATTATATGGTATTTACTTTACCATATGTAAATGGTGTATTTCTAACATATAGTGATTCCCCTTGGAATGGAAATGGATGTGTCCTTATACAGAGAAATATAGTTATTGTATATGAATCATGACATTTAAAAACTAATAAATAGAATAATATTAAATATGATCTTCAGTTAGCAGCTACAATCTTCTCTTTAAATATATAGAGTAATTATATCTATAGTGAATGATGTGAGATATATATAGATTAAGATGGTATGAAATATATTTTTTCATATGATTTACTCAATATGATTAATGGAGATACCTTGAGCGACTCAACGATTATGATTACTTAAGACAATACCACCAAGGGAAGGAAAATAAGGCAAATAATACATTCTCTTGGAAGGATCATAGAGTTATAAAAAATGATTATTTAAGTAGATATTGTTGTCACGGATCTTGTGAATATATATTTGGGAATTTCCGATGAAGGATACACATCAATCAATTATAAAATTATTGAGAAAACCTATTTATTATAAAAGATACAGAATTATCATTTTGATGATGTGAACATACATAAGATGATAAAAAGTGTTAATAATGAAAAATTTGAATATTTTTTTTTGTTAATTTGGTATTATAAAATATGGAATTAGGATATTTGTTTCATCAATATCTTATAAAAATAGGGATATTGGGATGATGATCATAGATCAAATTTATCTGTATACCTCGTATGACAATGTTGCATAGGGAATTTACAGAACATTTTTGGTGGGTCAACATAATGTGGGATGTTGTTGATTATGTATTTAGATGTTTTGTTTTTAAGAAGTGATTTTTTAGGTATCATTATAAATTATTAAAGTAACCTCTTCTAATTAGTATGTGGAAATTATATTCCATTACTGTGGGCATAGTCAAGGGACTACCAAATAGTCCTAGAAAGAAAGAAGTAAAATGAGTTAAAATATATTAAAAACAAAATATGAAAATTTTAATTATATATGAATAGATTTACCTCTTGAATACTTGGAAGGAAAATTTATTAATGATTTTTCAAGACTTATTGATTCACCTATATTGATTATATAAGATTGAGATCCCTAATTTTTGTCAAAATTATGTTAATGTCTTCAGATATATCGTGAATCATAGCTTCATATGAGCGTCACCTACCACCATCAAACATGATGTGAAATAATAATGGAATATTCAAAAAATATAAGGCATTTTTAAGACTTTCTCACATAACATTAAACGTTTGTGGGATTATTATTTAAATTTGGTAGAATATTCATATAAAGACAACTTTTGTTTGAGTATTCAAAAGGATAAATAGGAATAATTATATGGAAAGATATGTCATACTATGACATGTTGGGATTACATTAGTGAAAGTAAAATTTAAGGCTCATAACTTGGTATGGAAACAATCTAAATGATGAATATTTTTCAGCCCCATTTCAAAGAAGTTCAATGTAGTAAAATGTTTTTTTGTTGATAACCGATGGAAGGATTTGGAATTTCATGTGGGGGATAATATTTTCATGATGGTATCTATAGGGAAGGGTGTTAAAATATTGGAATGATATTATAATTAATACCTAGGTATATTGAAAAATTTGAAATTTTGGAATGAATTGGAGCTATAATTTCCCATTTAGAAATTCCTCCAAGTATCTCCAATGTTTATGAGGTGTTCCACATAGAATTGGTAAAGAGGTATATCCCAGACCCAATTCATGTTCTAATTGTTGAATAAATATAATTAAAACATGATTTATAATACTGTGAATATCTAATCCATATTATTAATACTAGAGAACATGTTTTTAAGAATCAAATGACTCTACTGGTAAAGTTATTGTGGAAAAATCATAAAATTAAAGAGGCATCATGGGAAACTGGGGATATTATGATGAATAACTTCCTAAATAGTTTTATGATAATATATTCCAGAAATATAAAGTATTATATTTTATTAAGAATTGAAAAATGTAACACCCTATGAAATTATTGTAGGATTTCATTTTTAAAATAAATTCATTAACTTGTGTTGCATGAAACATTGGATTTTAACACACCATTATCTGTTAATAAATTTATGTTACTACATAGACATTAAAATAGTGTGAATTAAGAGTATTAAAAATTTATGAAATTTATTATTTTTAATTCATCGAAAATATTTTATATTCATAAGACAATATTGTATCCATTTTTATTCACTAAAATTCTATATTTTTCTAACGACAGTTTCAAAACAATTTGATGGTGCACATATTTAAATAAATAATAAATAATTTTTATAAATTCCATTTTTCAAAAAAAATTTATTCGGAGAATAATATAAATTTTTTCTTTGGATGGGTTTTCCATATTTTTCTGACAAGTTTATGGATATGATGTATAATAAAAAAATATTTAATTCATTTTAATTTTAAATAGATTTTTTCAAATCAATAATTTATATTGTAAAATTATATAATTAATTGTGTTTTAAATATAATTAGATAATTATATATCACTCAATATAATTTATTATATTGTAATTAAATTCATATTGTGTTTGAATATATGACCATTTCCTTCTTTTGAACATTTTTATGTAAAAACCCATTTTTTTCCATCAATGAGAATAATGTTTTAATTAATTTGTGTAATTTATGAGTATATAATTCTGAAAAATGTATTCCATATTCGAAATATGATGCTACAATTAAATTATGTTGGTCCCTTTAATTTTTAATAATTATAAATAGTAACATTGGTAATATTTTTATTACCATGGTTATTGGTAAATCATGTAATTAATGGTATAAATAATATAATATATATCATAGGATTACCCTAAAACATTTCTTAATTTCGTTGGATGAGTATTGTTCATCCCTAATAATCACATGAGGGATTATGAGACCATTTATGTACTTTGGGATGATAATCAACCTTTTTAGTATTACATTCAAAGAATTCCAATTTTTTATACTTTAATTGATTACAATATAAATATTTTTTATATAGGGTAATATAAAAGATATATTATAATATAAATATAATTGGGAAAGGTATCATGTTTGTGAACATAATGGTAATTTATTTGTAACATTTATTAGAAATGTAATTATGTTAAATGGTGACCCAATGTAGATAAAGGAATTGTTTAATTAATGGAAGAGTTAAATTAATGATGTAAAAAAAATTAAAATAAATATTATTTAATATAATTTATAAGGAAATACCCTTAAATATTAAATAATATTTATTTTATCATGAATTTAATTTTTTTTATCACATTCAGGATATTTTTTGGTTTAGTGTTTCAGATAATTTTTCCATAACTATTTGATAACAAGAAAAATATTACATGTAGACACTTATAATCACTATCCATTTTTTCAAAATAAAAAACATGATTTCTATTCTTCATAAAAATATTCTTTATTTTTATTTTATTTTAACAATAATTATAACCTATTTAAAATATTTAAAATAAACTTGGGATGATAACAAAGATTTCGGTAAGAGATATAAAATAACGAATGAAACTGATATTACACGAATATTTTAAACTCATGAATACATTTTGAAAAAATCATACATTCCACCAATAAACAAATACCTCATGAAATCATAATATTCCTAAAAGTGCTTCTCTGAAATCATAAATCATAATTTTAACATTTTTAATCCATATCATTCTTATATTTTAGTTATCACAACTTTTTAGGGAGTAACCTTCAATGTTATGATTGAAATACCCATTCCAATATATTTACAAATTATCTTAGGGGAAACCTTATAATTTAACTCTATCTCATTTCCCAGTACATTAAATAGATGTCATGGGTTAACCCTCCCTTAGATTATCATGGAACCACTCATATAGAAAAGTAATTCCCAAGAACCAAAAGACAATCATAATTTATAAGACCAGAATAATGAAAAAAATAACATTTTCACATTGAAATCACATTTCATATTTTCACAGGTGTATACTAAAAAATGAAAATAGATTATTTTAAAATAATTTAAAAAATATGTAAATTAAAGATGAAAACATTAAATATTTATAAAATAGGGAATTTTGTTTCATGATAGATATGTTAAAAAAATACATTCAAATATATTTAAATGTTCAATACATTATTTAAATACATTTAAATCATTTTTCATGAATATTTTGGAATCAATGTGTCCTATACCACATAGAAAACATTTGAAAAATTTTATCATTTTAAAATATTAATTTACATATATAAAAATCCATGAAAATCATTTTTAAAACATGGACATGAAATCAGAGTACTTATAATATTAAATCTTTAAAACATTTAAAATGATTTTTTTCATTAAAGAGTCCCTTTTAAAGAATTTTTTTTAATAATATATATTGATTATGTTAATTAACTATAAATACACATTAAGAATTTATAAATACTAGATATGATATCCAAAATTCATTTCCCACATAATCATATAGTGAAGTAATCCATAAGTACATGTTTAACCCAATTAATGGATATTGGGTTATGAAATTCCATTACCACTTGTAATCTATTGATTTTAATGACCCATATTAGAAATAATAATAAAATTAAACGTTAAATAATATGAATATAAATATATTAATTATATTTCATATCATTGTTCATTAAATATACACCACAACAATGTAATTGTCGGTGAATAATTCATATATCTCCAAGAGGTAAAAAGTGATATGAGTAAATACTCCTAATGTTCTTATCAATGACATTAGAATTTATAAATTGAGTGGTTTTATGTAAAAAATATAAATCCACACTAACATAAGTATAAATAAAACATAAAATAATAAATATTTTCTCCACACAAAATCATGGTACAATCAAATCAACGATGTAGACGTATAACCCAATGAATGGAAATTGAGTTTGAAAAATCCCATACCTCGAGTCCCACACATCTTGTATGTTACTTATTCATACTAAATAATAAACCTAGTTTAATTTAAACTTTTTTTATGAAATTTATCTGTTTAATTTTCATTTTATTTAATTTCTTTCTGTTTTATTATTGTTACAAATTTTTTTCTGTTTATGCCAGATGTTTGGTAGATATTTGGTACTGGATTCGAAAAAGAAATTGGAATGATGTCAATAGTACATGTGGTCCTAAGATCATATAATACATAATATAAAACAATATATAAATATATTTTAAATGAATTATATATGAATTTTTAATAATATTTTTAATGAAAATTAAAAACACAATCCATGGATATAGTAGGCTATACGTATGCATGAATGATATTTTAATTTTCCCTCTCATATTGAAGGATCCAAATTAATTTAATTATGTTTAAATATTTATATGAATATAATATCATTATATTAAAATTATTATGTTATTTTTATAATATATTTTTTGTAAAACAATCCTTAATATATTCTATGTGACGCGTGAATGAATCAAATCATTTTGAGGTGGTGGTAGTCTACACATCCCAAAATGAAGTTATCGTACAACAAAAATATGGAAGGAATGATGTTATTTTTAATATAAAATTTCCCTAATATAAAATAGGATATAAGGTACATATTTATTTATTATTTAACTGGTAATATATTTTTATGACCATCCATGATGATAGTAATGTAAAAAGAACAAAAACATTATTCACGGAGGCAAATACCCGACATAACAGGGGTAATAAATTTTCATCCTTGAATAATAGGAGGTGAGAAATGATATGTTTTTAATATAATACATTATTATTATTTTACTAAAGTATATAAATTATTTGGGACTTATTATTCATTGGTTGATGCTGAAGGTGAGAAGAAAGTCAAAAAATAAAATAAATTAAGAGAGGAACATTGAAAAATCTCATCTTGAATAACCCCTCCTTGAAAGACTTTGAAGAAAATGGACTGGGTCTTTTAGTAAGACCATAATAACTAGGACGTGGGGAGAGTGACAAGTAGTGGTTTTTGAAGGTATTTTAGAAGATACCAGGCTTTCGGTTCAAAAATTGGATGTGGGGTGGAGTTATTTTTACTTGTGGCAAGGGGGGATGAAATGATTAGTTTATTGATAATCTTATATTAAAATCTGACCATATAGATGTGGTGTTAAATTAAACTATTGGTATTGAAATTAATGTTTTATAGAATTGTTATGGTAGATCCACACATCAAACAGTTTTTGAATTTTGTTGTTTTAAGGTAGGATGATCTTTTAGCTTTTAATTATAACCCTTATCAAAATTTTATTTTAATGACTATATTTTTTTAACCTGATAAATTTTTAATAAGTAAAACTAAAATTGACCTCAAAAATTAATTTTGACAATAATATTGTATATATAATCCATTTTATAAAATTCATTTACCATGATTGGGATAATTTATTTAAAAATAATACCATAAATCAAACTAATAAATTGGTTTTTAAATTAAAAAGTTCAAAAGATTTAAATGTTTTTAATCTATTGTTAACATCAAACTAATTAAAATGACCTATATTTTATTAAATTTTAAATATTTTATTTAAATAAACATTAAAAACAATTAAAATGAAATTTTATTTATATTTATTAATTAGATGAAAAATTAGTTTTGAGTTAAATTGAAGTGTTTTTCAATATTCATTAAAAACTGAATATTATCATAAAAATACCAACATTATATCCAAAGTAAAATTTTCTATCCATATTCAAAATAAGAGGTTTATTTGTTCAAATATTAGATATATTATTTCCAAAAATGAGATTTTAATTGGGTTCTCCATCAAAGGGTTGCAAAACCACACTTTTTTCGGGAAATAAATATTTTATCTGGAAAAATGAATTTTTTCTTATGTCATGTAAATAAAAAAATAGGTATCTTAAACAATAAATTAACTATAATAAATATAATTTTTTTAAATAAAACAAATTTTTTTTTTATTTCTTTATAAACTCACTTATTTTTATTCAAAATTCATTTTTAGAAAATCATTTCCTTTTATTTAAAAAGGGGTTTACATTCATTTATAATTTATTGTGACCCAAATAATTAATAATAAACTTTTCTAAACCATTTTTTTAACTTCATTTAATACAATTCATTCCATCCATTCCAATAGCTAGGTTATAACTATAATATGTAAATAATAATATTTAGTTGTATGATTGTGCTTAATGTAGTGTGCTATGTATACTATTTAACATAGTGATTCTTAATTAAACTCGGGATAGTACATCCTCCCTACATTAAAATATTGTGTACTCATAATTGTAATTTGGGGTTGGTAACTAAGGAATGAATTTTAAGATACATTTATTTCAATCCCACATTAGAAAATTGATTAATAAAAAAACACAATAAAATAAATAAAGATAAGTACAAAGATACCCTTAGATAACAAATACTAGTGTTCTATGTAAGAAAAAATGGATATGGAAGAGAAATATAACCATCCTTTATGATGGATAGTGATAGAAAACATTATATAGAAGAAAGTTATCAATCACAAAAACATAAATATTTTATTGATTAAAGGATTCAGTTTTCCAATTATGTAATGAAATTAGATTACATATCAATTTTAGGATAATTTTCATATAATTTTATAATTCTATTACTACGTATACTAAGGTCAAAAGGAAAAATCTTTACATTAAAAGTTGTGTTTAATACTTCAATAAATTTCTATCACAAAATTATCATTTTATCCAAATGATATGTATTCTAGATAAATTAGTCACATATTAAACAATGGAATCATCTTCTATATAATAAAGAAATTCATAAAATATTAACTATATATTTCAATGATCATGAAAAAATAAACAAATCCAATATGTTTAGTTTATGTTAAAATAATTCTCGAAAAATAATAAACCATTTGATGAATAAAATCAAATTTTATTCACTAAAATTCAATAGTAATACAAAATAGTCAACAAATAAAATTCAATAAATAACTATAATTAAAATAGAAATAAAATTATCCAAAAAAATATTGAAACCCAAAATTTATATGAATTTTATTACACAAAATTATATGAAAAATTGTATAATTTATCTCAATATAACGACAATAACTCTCAACGTATCATACCAGACATGTAATTTTCAAAATCACATATTACCAAGAGTGGTTAATCATTTCCATAAATAACCTGATTCACCATAAGTCCATAATAAAAAACTAGATTATTTCAAAGTAAAATTTGACCATTACTCCTAAAATAAAATCCAATAGTATTTTATTTTCCATAGTCATATAGGGTTCCCAAAATTGAGAACCTCTTCAAAAATGAAATTTATCACTTAATCAAAAAATCATTTTCCAATACCAGGGGTATCCCTTTGACAAAACATAATTTTCACAAATCATGTTATTCATATTTCAAAAACTCATTTAAGTTAAAAGAAAAATTAATACTCACTAGGGACATCACATATGCTATGAGTATGAAATAAATCCATGTCGCCCATCAGTTATAGGTTCGATTCCTATAACCATTTCCTACATAACAAGATGTCATAGGGTCTGTGTGTTTCCTTTTTTCAAAACCTATATATTTTATATATCATTCTGAAAATGAGATAAAATCATCAAAAATAACCATAACATGTTTTTACCTGAAAGGTTTCTCCAATCTTTTGTTTTTATCCCAACTAAAAATTAATTCAATATCAAAATTGATGAATTCTTCTATATATTTAAAATATTCATTTAATAATCAAATTATTTAATACAAATATTCCAAAAATCTATAAAACTGCACCTCAATCACGGTGTCGACCTATTTCCATCATAATCATGTTCACATATATAAAAGTTCGATAAATTGCAACAACGATTTATATATTATTCCAAATTAGTTGCTTCCTTTATCCAAATACACATTATATTACATGGGCTATATAGGTGTCCCCCTAGAAATATTTTTGGAAAATAATCTCATATGAAATATAATTTCAAAAAATTAAATAAGACATGATTTTTAGAAATCATTCGATCCTAGTTTGACATGAATATTTCAATAAATGGTCCTTTTAAAATACCATAATTATGTGCTAAAAGAATACATTTCTAAAGAAAATATAAATAGGTTTCCCAATGGAATCCATCATTGGAGGGTTTTTTAAAATCCTAATATGCTTTATAATCATTTGAAAAGGTAAAATATTTAATAATTTCGAGATAATATTTACATATTTCTAAAAATATAAAAATATTCAGAAAATTGGATTTTATTAAAAACCACCCCTGATCCATGATTGTATCGACGTATACAGGATGTGTTAGATATCTCATAAAAAAATTTGTATGAATTATTTATGTTATAAATTTTTTTTGAATCATCTGAGTGTGAAATTGTAATAATTATTACAAGAAAGTCATAATTAATTCAAAGAATTGTTGTTTCAGAGCCTCCTCCTTCCTTTTATAACTGACTTTCCAAGACATGAAAAAGTTATAGAACATGGATTTTAATAAATAAATATAAATTTAATCTAACATTATATTTAACCGTAATTCATTTAATATATTTAAAATAAACATTAATCATTATAACATTCAATTCCATAGTGGTAATATACAACTTGTAAATTATGCATAAATAACACATGAACCCCTTTTGTTTATTTAGACCAACCTATGATACCACCTATATGTACTAGGACATAGTCATTACATAATCCTAAGTTTAGTCAAGAATTTACATGTTTTTAAATAGAGGATAATTTTAGGTTTAGTGTTTTATGGAATAATACCATAACTATTGTATAACATGTAAAATATTACATGTAGAAACTTATACTCCCTATCCATTTTTTCATAATAAAAAACAAGATTTACCTTCTTGATAAAAATCATCTAGACCTACCCCTTTCTCATACCCATCCTTATAAAATATTTAAAAAATTTCAAAAAAAAGGATGATCTCCAAAAGTATAGTAAGGGATATAAAATTAGGGGTGAAACAGTTAGTCCATGAAAAATTTTAACAAAAGATAACATTTTCATAAAATCATACATTTCCCTCATGAAAATATATCTCATCAAATCATATGATTCCAAAAAATGATTCATTGAAATAATAAATTATAAAGTTAACTTTTTTCATCCATATAATGCTTTCATTGTAGATTTCTTAGATACATATGGAGTAGTATTTAGGGTTATGATTGGAATAAAGAACATCATATATTACTTAAATCTCTTAGGAGAAACCATATAATTTAACCATGTCTCATAACCAATTTCATTGGATAGCTCTAATGGGTTCATCCTCACTTAGTTTGTCATAGAACAACCCATATAAAAAAGAAATTCTCAATAAAAAAATTCCAATAACATAAAAAATATTAAGTGAAAATAAACGTTGTGAATTTAAATCACATTTCATAGTTATAAAGCCACGAACTCAAAAATGATTTTTGGAAAATAAAATTGTAAACATTTCAATAAAACATAAAATCATTAAATCTAAAAATAATTGATAAATTCAGTACATGATGTATATGTTAGAGAAATACATTCAAAGCAATTGACATAATCAATCCATTTTTAAAACAAATTTAAATCATTTAAAAATAATAATTTTGAATCAAATTATCCCATACAACATTGACTGTTTTAATAGAATATTACATTTTAAAACATTCATGTGCATAAAAATAAATCCATAAAAACCATTTTGAAATCATGGACATGAAATAGAAGAATTTAGAATATTATAATATTATAATATTTTAAAAAATGATTTCGTTAATGGTCCCTTAAAAAGATTATTTTGATAATAAAATAGGTAGATTATATGTATTAACTATAAATCCACATTAATAAATTATTAATAACATATAATATATCCAAAATTAATTTCTTGTGTAATCATAGCATGAAATTATCAAGAAGTAGAAGTTTAACCCGAAGAATTGAAATTGGTTTATGAAATTCCATTACCACTTGTAATATGTCAATTTTTATGACCCATAAAAGTAATAATAATTAAATGAAATATTTAATAACATTAAGATAATTAGTGTTGAATTATGCATACATATCATAGAGGTAAGAAGTAAGGCGAGTAAATCAATAAAATGTTCGTCTGAATGATGTATGAATTTATAAATGTGGTGAAAATTTGTAAAAAAAATATATCTACAAAAATATAATTTTAAACACAACATAAACCAATAAAAACTGATTCCAAAAATAATCTTGTTATAATAAAATCAACGATGTAGAATTGTAACCTGATGAATGAAAATTGATTTAGAATAATCTGTTACCTCAAGTACCACTCACCGCGTATATTCCATTTTCATACCAAATAATAAAATAAATTTAAATTAAAAATCCCTGAGAAAATATATTATTTTATCATTATCTTTATATCACTTTAAACCATGTTATAATAATTACATGATCATGTATGTTTTTGTCGAACGTTTTTTCAATATTCGGTTTTGAAATTGAAAATGAACGTAGTAAGACGTCGATAGTCTATGTGGTCATAAATTAATAATAAATGAACTATTAAGAATTATATAAATATCTTATATCATAATTATATAAGTATTTATAATAATGTTTTTAGGACAAACTAAATACATTGTTCATGGATATGGTACGCCGTATGTATATATGAATGCTATTTTTGTTTTCATGTCTCATTGAAGGATAAAATTTAAATGAAATTTATATAAATATATACACATATATAATATAACTATAGTTTTATTAATTTGTGATTTATATCATATATGTTTATTGAAATAATTTTTAATACATTCCTTGTCATTTGTGAACAAATCACATACTTATAGGAGGCAGTTGTCCACACATCCCTAAATGAAGTAATCATATAATAACAATATTGAATGAATGAAGGTATGTTTATTATAAAAATTAAAGGATACGAAATAAAATATAATATACATATTAAAATATATTTTAACTAGAAAAATAGTTTTAATTCCATCCGTGATGGTGGAAATGGAAAAATAAAAAAAACCGTATTCATGGAGGCAAATAACAGACATAACATGGATTATAATTTTGTTAATTTCAATAATATGAGGTGAGAAATGATATAGGTATGATATAGGAAATTATAAACATAATACTCCTTTAAATACATTATTTTTGATTTATCATTAATATATTGATGAAGGGGATAAGAAGAATTTTGAAAAAGAAAATAAATTAAGAGAGGTACGTAATGAAAATTACGTCTTGAATATCCCATCCTATAAATACCCTTGAGGACATTGGATTTGGACTATTAGAGATACTATAATAACATGGAAATGGATATAATTAGGAGGAGTGTTTTGAGAAAATATTTGAGGAGTTAAAATATTTTTTTTCTTGAATATGGGATGTGGAGTTATTGAATTAATAAATGAGGATAAGTGGGTTCAATTAATTATTTTATTTATTTTCTAACCTTATAAGACAACCATATTGATGTGGAATTAATTTAAATGACTTTTTATTTTAATTAATGATTTTTATTATCATTAAATATGATACACACCTCCAAAACACTTTAAATGTTTTAGTTTTTAGGTTAGTTAAGATTTTAATATTTAGTTTTAAACATTGTCAAATTTTTACATTTGTTCGTGTAATTATTTTACACTGGTAAATTATTAATAACTAAAAATTAAATGGGCCCAAATTTTTTTTACATTATTATTATAATTATCGAATATATTTTATCTAATTAAATTCAAATAATTTGGAAAATTTTATTTTAATTTTTTCCGTAAACAAAATTTAAGAGTGTTTTTATAGTGAAACATTTAAAATTTACAAAGTTTTTTGTATCTATTTTATATTTTTAATTTACTAAAATGTCCTAAATAAAATTATATGATATAAAATAAATGTAATTATACTTAAAATATAATTACAATGATAATATAATTATATAAATAAATGAGAAAAAAAATAATTTTGGCGTTAAAATGCATTATTTTCACTATTCATTAAAAAATGATCATTATTATAAAAATACCAAAATGTATTCAAAGCATAATTTTATATCCCAATTCTGAATTAGAAGTTTATTTTTTAAATATAACTCCTAAAATGTTTCAAAAAATATATTTAAATTTCTTTCATTATCAAAAGGTGATAAAACATTATTTTATTCAGAGAAAATTCATTCATCTGAAAAATTAGATATGGTATTAGGTCATGATATAAAACATATAATATTAATAATAAAATTTTAATTGAATATAGTTCATTAATAAAATCAACCAAATGTGATTTTATTAATTAAAAAACTCACTTATTGAAATTTAAAAAGGTTTTTAGAGAAAATATTCTATTATTTTAAAAGTTGTTTACAATCATTTATAATTAATAGTCCTACAAATAATTAATTATTAACATGTGTAAATATATTTTTAAAATTAATTTTACAATACTCATTCCATCCATTCTAATTTCTTAGTAACAATTTTATCATTTAAATAATAATATTCAATGGTTCGTTTAAGCTCGATGTAGTGTATTTGGTAGTTTATCGAATATAGTGTTTCATTATTAAATATTCAGATGTTACATACCTAATTTCAAAGATTACATTTCCATATAAGAGATAGTTAATTTTTTTAAAAAATATCTTGTTGTTATGATATTTTTAAAATGCCAAATAAAGAATAGTGTCAAAATGGACCTAATGTTATTTAAAAATAAATGATTGTTTATTAAAAGATATAAAAATCATAAAAACATTAATTTAGTCGAAATACTTGTTATTAAGTAAAATATGTAATAAATAATTCATTTATTAGTATTTCATAATTTTATTATAATTAAATTAACCCTAGAAGGTTCTGTTACATGAAATCATGATATGAGATAAAAATCTTAAATAAGGGAAGAAACTAAAAGATAATGATTAAAATTATAATAAAAAGTTGTCCAATTTGTATTGGATAAATATATTTAGACAATAATAATAAAATTTAATAAATATGTAATTTTTAATACATTGTTAATTGGAAATTAATTTATATTATTTTAATAGCATTTGTGTTTCATAAAGCTCCCCTCACCGCATTTATAAATGGGAACATCCTCCCTCATTTTTTCACTCTAATTGGAGCCTTATATCCCAAAAAACCATAATAATTTATCTTCAAAAAATATTTTACATGTTTATTAGTTCCTTCACTTCCAATATACTGACCCTATATCCCTTGAAATGAGATATAATTGGATTCTTCAAAAGGAGAGGTAAGTGTTTTACCACATCATCCAAGATCATTTCATCTTATACTCCCATTCATGAGTTGTTTACTTGATAAATTAAATACTCAAATATAATATATATAATTATTTCTTGTTATTATTTTGGGACAACCATATTCCATTATTTATCTATCCTATTAATGGAGAGAGTATTGTTCATGTGTACGTACGACTTACCATCTCCACGTTACAATGTAACTCTTTTTTCATCAATGTTTTATTTGGTTAGGATTAATGAAAGATGTAATGTTTATAAATAATAAATTTTACAACATATTGATTCATTATTGTTATAATACCATCAAATTCCTTACCTATTCATCATTAAGGTAATGATACAATCACTTGTGTGTGTGTACGACCTACAATCTCTATAAAGTGATGTTATTTATTTTTCAAATTAACCATTTAATAATGATTATAAAGATGCAAATAATTACTATATAAAATATATAAGAATTTTACATCATTATTTATTGGAAATATATATATATATATATATATTGTGCATATGAAATAAGAATTACACGACAAAACACACATAGGATAATGAAGCAATTAACCCCCGAAACAAGGGTAATAACAGAATATTATTAGCGAAACGATATAATAAGATTATATATGATTTAATAAATTTCTAAATGGTTCTATAATAAATAAATAACATGTATTGACCATTATAAAGAAGTATAATTTTCATTTAACTGATCAAACTTGTGAGGTACGTCTTAATTTCAGAATCACATAATTATTAGGGGTTCTTTTATATGTCAGTATATACTGGGGAATATTTATAATCCTTGTCCATGTTTCCTAATATTGTTTACCAAATAATTTTAATAATATCGATATAATGTTTATATTCATTTTACTAATGATCAAATTTTTATATATTGTTTATAAAAGAATCTTTTTTTTTGTTTTACAAATGAGGTACTTTATGAATTTTTTAACAAAAATAAGAAAGTAATGTTTCAAAATTATATGAAAGGCAAGTGATTTTTCTGTTTAAGGAAAAATTAAAAACTAGAATATTATGTTTCAAGTTTATATTTTAGTTTTCTATGAATGTTTTTTATTTTAATATTTTATGACCTCATATATAAATTATTACAACCTAAAAGGGGTATTTATCTCTTGAAATTATTATTGATTAGAGTATTTTTATCTATAAAACATCCTCTATTTAAATATATTCATTAATGTGGTTGATCTTCTATAATACCTTCTACAATTTTTTATTAAACGGTTTATGGTTAGTTTTACTTCGGATTAACTATTTTGATATCATTCATGGTTTATGGTTGATGTATTAACATTTTAAATGATAGTATTTCAATAAGAATGGTTATGTTGTTTATGGTAAACCATTTTTATTTTAGGAATGAATTGGACATAGAAATGAATATGTGTGGACTTTTATTGCCCTTAGATTCATCATTATGCCTCATGACACAATCTAGGTTGGGTATTGGCTATGGACATACCAGTTTGTGTATGGTGTCTTGGACAAAGCCTCGTTGGTATGTTTATGATGTCCAGTATTATGAATTACATAATTATGAGATTAGTTATTGATATTCCATGTGACTGTATTATTATTATAATTATATTTGGATTTTTTATATTGAATTATATGGTCTTAATTTACTCTTGAGATATTATTTTCAATATTAGGTTTAAAAGGATTGTCTTTTAGTAATACACCATTACACAAGGATTATGATTATTAATTAATAATTGAATCCATTGTACGCATACCCTTATAGAGCATTTGTGATCACCCATTTCTGATGGATAATTTTACCTAGGATTCGATGATTTCTATTATGAATGACATGAAAGTTTATGAAAGAAGTATAATGGTGTTCTTAAAGGATTTTATATGTTTTCTTTTATGTCATATACTATAATTTAAGGTTTATGTATGTAATATGGTTTCTAAAACTGATAAAAAATAATCAGTCCTTTGGGATTTCAATCATGTATCTAGGACAATTTATTAGTGATAGGAACGTCAGCTAGGATACTATGGCTAGGTTTGGCACATATATATACTAATGAATGATAAATCAGAACCAATGTAACCCTTAAAATATTGAAACATATTATCTATACTCAAAATTGTGTAGTGGTTCTTCACCATAACATGATTCAACATTCAGTAGTCTAAATTAAAATTGATACAACTATATGACTACCTATTGAATAAAAATTGGGCCACCCACATAGAGATACTACTCCATATAAAGCCCCAATACTTAAAATCATTGATATAGTGTCTAAATTCATACTTCATTGAGGCTTTCATAGAATAACTATCCATATAAATTGATGATTCAATTTCTCTTAACTCTATATCAAAATCGACATTACATTGAGGGCGTACTATCACATCCTCTTGTTGAATAAAATATTGGAAATCCTCAACTAGTAAAGTAAAATACACTATCGAAAAATTAACTATCAAATCTACCAACTATGACTGAAGATGATTTTCAAGCATGAATACTGTATGAAAAATATACTTAAAAATGAAAAAAACCACATGACCACTCATCTTTGATGATGTTTATATATTTTTGAAAAAATCAATTACTTCCCATATGGAATACATACAACTCATTACATGGATTAAAATGAATGGATTTATGTGGTATAATATGAAATATCATGTTAAATTGTGATACACCACCACCTATATATATTCTAACCATTAAATCTATCAATAAATCATGGATTAAAACTACCAAGGATAACACCATGGGATCCAAAATTCTATCCCCCTCGATTCCAAACATGTTGATCAAAAATCATAGTTAAAAAATGATATTTATTATTATTTAAAATCATTCTAAAAATTTATATATTAAATGTTAAAAAATCATAATACATGAATGGAGGGTAAATTTTCTTTGAGTACTATCAATATAATCAATTTATTTAATAATAAATTTGAAAATATCTTTATAATTTAGACATATTTTACCTGTTCAAGATGTATCATAAGTTATAATCATCTTAATAACGTGGGGAGTGGAATCTTATGAAAAGAGTTATCTCAAATTTATTGTAATGATTTATATAAGAAATAATAATCAATAATCATAACTAATCATAATATGAGAATATTGTCATAATACAGACATATAATATTGTGATACTAAAAATATATAAATAAAAAAAAAATTAATAATTCAGGGAATAACATTAAAAACCCTGAAAATATTAAATATCCTACAAAATAAAAAATTCTTATTGAAATTTGTAACGCCCCAACCTTAATTTCCATGAGTCGACGCATTATTTTAAAACATTTCAATGATACAAGGAATCATGTCCCGAATGACCGATCAGTTTTGTAGGCCTAGAAGTACTGGATACCTAAATAAGTTTTAAATTACATTATAAAATGAAAATTGTCACGACCCGTCCTCGGGGCTCGTGCTGTGACTTCCCCAATCCCGCCTTCCATAGGCCAGGGGCTGGCAACTAGCACCAAGCCGTAAATTCCCAGTAAAAAGGGAAGGCATTGCCTTTGTAAAGTAAACAGGAACCACAGAGTACAAGCGGAAGAAGTAAACACTAAGTAAAAACTGAGTACAACAGTAAGTACGGAAAGAAAAAGGGGCCGGAAATACAAGCCCAACTGTAAAGTACAACTCGAAAGGAAAAACAACAACTGTAAAGTAAAGCCGCTACACTGAGTTGTCCACAGGAAATCCCACCTATAGGGTGGGTACAGATAGGTCCACTGCTCCTCGGGTCCTGCCGTCCGCTCCGAGCACGTCCCGCCCAGTGGTCCACCTCCAGGTACTATCCTGCTTTGCAAGCCTCAACCACGATCAACGAAGTCCGTCGTCTGCAACCAACACAACGTAGTGAGGGCATAGCCCGTGAAGGGGTGAGTATAAGCTACTCAGTAGGGACCCCGAGACCCCCGAAGGTCTCCCAAAATCCACAAAGGATAAACCACAAAGGAAAGTTACTATCACGAAGTAACAACTGACACTACTTAGGTATATGCCCATACATATACCTAAGTCAACAATTCCAATACACTCCAACCTCTGAGCCCAAGTACAACTCAGTCCACACAGGAAAGTATACGTATTCCACATAGGAAAGAAAAACGTAATCCACACAGGATAGCACAACACAATCCACACAGGAAAGAAAACATGATTCAACTCACACAGGTATACATCATCGAAAAGGTGAAAGAGATGATCAGACATAGATACTGAATCATCTAAGCTGGGACCCGCATAGGATACAAGACCAGTTGTCTTCATTGTTTCATCTATGTTGGGACCCACATAGGATACAAGAAAAGCTGTCTTCATTGATTAATCTATACTGGGACCCACATAGGATACAAGACCAGCACTGAACCATCAAAGCTGGGACCCACATAGGATACAAGACCTGCACAGCTAGGACCCACATAGGATACAAGACCAGCTGTCTTCATTGATTCATCTATACTGGGACCCACATAGGATACAAGACCAATATTGAATCATATAAGCTGGGACCTACATAGGATACAAGACCAGCACAGCTAGGACCCACATAGGATACAAGACCAGTTGTCTTCATCGTCGCAGTCCACTGAGGATCTCTCCACAATCGTTGTCGTCAAAGTCGTAGTAGCAGTCGCAGCCAGCACTAGGGTTCCCGCACACAGCAAGCTCGTTCGGGAGGGTCCGCTCCACGAGCTGAGAGGCTGATACATCAACTTTCACATAGTCCAAAGTTGATATATCCAAAAGTTTCGTATCGTCAACAGGAACTCAATGGAACAGACGGCGCGTCAATAGGACGCCCGGTCTGAGAGTTATTAGTTTTTTTCGTCCTAGGGGCCCGGTTGGGTTTTCAGAAAAAACCAACCCGACCGTACTCCACCTGCTTCAAAACCTCGGGCATAGTATGCCAAAAGATCCGTCTCACTAAGAGGAACTCAACAAAGTCGACAGAACGTTAATCGGACGTCCGGTGCTAATGATATAAGTGTTTCCGCTCCGAGGGCCCGGTTGGTTTCGTGAACGAACCAACACGGCCGAACACAAAGTTCTCTAAAACCTTGAGTGTAATATACCAAAACGACCGTCTCGATCCAAGGATCGTGTTTCCACTGACAGCGCGTCAATCGGAGGTCTGTAGCCCAAGATATGGACATTTGACTAAAAGTGGACAGAAAACGGGGGTCTGGGCCCGGGCCGACCCGGCCCGACCCCCCCTGGGTCTGTCGAACCGTGTCGACACGACCCGGGTCTGACCCGGCTGGGCCCGGCCCGGCCTGGTTCGGCCCAGCCGCGGCCGAGCGGTCGCCGCGGAGCGGCGGTGGTGCACGCGGCCGCCACCCCTTCGCCGCTGATTGACGCCGCCGGCAACAGCCACCGGCCGCTTCCGGCGGCGCGCCGCCGCCGTCTTCCGCGGACCACCGGACGCGTTCTGATGGTCCGTTTCTCCTGCCGTCTTCGCCTATGGTCCCCCCGGGACCCGACCTTCACTGAGATGGCATCCAAATTACCTTGCGGCCTCGTTTTTCATCACCCGTCAATCCGCATGTCAAAAACGAAATGTGACGTCTTCGTGGTTCTCCGGCGTGGCGTGCTGGCGCCGCGCCCCTTCGCCATGGCCGGACTCCGTCCGCAGATGTATTTGGTTTCTCCGATGCGGCGCGACGGCGTCGCGTCCTTGTTCTTCATTTCACGGTGCGGCGCGATGGCGCCGCGAATTTTCTTGTCGCAAGGTTACGCACAGTGCGACGACACCTTGTCTCCCCGTACCGAACCACAAAGAACCAACACGAAAAAAGGAGGAGGGTCGGCCGTGTTCGTGCGGTTCGTCCCCCTCAAGTTATTCGTTATCATTTGGTTTTCAACCACAAAGTTCAAATTCGATATAAAATGGTTTTATACCATGAAGATTATCAAGTCATAATTCTCGAACAAGTAATTGAAAACAAACCCCTACAACCTCTTAAAAAAATAAAGAATCATATCATTAGTCCCAACCCGCAAATTAATCTTCGCGGATCAACATAATACTTAGTTGATCCACGTTCTTAGATTTAGAAGGGAGTAAAGGAGGGTTTACCAATAATCACAATTTAAATTCCCTATCTCGGTTTAGGAACGAAGTTCGTCAACGAGCCGCGGAAGACGAGCGTCGCGGAGGTCTGGTGTCGTGGGAATCGAACGTCGATTCCGTTGATGTCGAGGGGCGTCCGAAGAGGTAACGTCGCTGGAGAAGCTTCGTAATCTGATGGAGAAATCTCGCGGAGGAAGCGGTGTCTCCTTTCGTTGAAATGGGAAGAAGATCAAAAGAAGCGGCGTCATCGATCTTCAGAAACACACCGGCTGCGAAGATGAGAAGAGACGTCACATCTTTCTCTTCTTATGGTGACGACGTTCTTCGTCGGAGCCTAAGTGTTCTTCGCGTTCTTCGTCGTGGTTGAAGAAGAAGAAGAAAGATTCCCAATCATCTCAAGGTGGCAAAAGAAAACTAATCAAAAATAAATAAATCTAAGGCTTATTTTATTTACACAACTAAACCACTTTGAATTTCAAAAGTTTGAAATTAAGTCACTCATCTTAATTAACAACACAAGTTTTCAAAATTAAATAGAGTGGAGTGATTGGGGAGTTAAAGGGGAGTTGAAGAGTAAGGGCTCGTGTGGGCCCCACCACACTTAATCCTCTCAAGGGTGGTTATGTGGGTGTGGGTCCCACCTCTAACTCCCATTGGGACGAAATAACCAACATGGATAAAAATAAATTGTGTTTCCACAATTGATTTAACTTCATCTAATTTCCCCCAAAACTAACTCTCAACCCGCATAAAATGCAACCTCGGAAAAGGTCTCCTTAAGCAAATATCGGCGTTGCGAGTTCATCGGTGTCCTAGGATTTCAATTCCGAGCACCGGTTCATTAGTTAGAAAAACCCGCTCGTTCGTTCACTGAACGTACCTGAGCCAAACTTCCGAAATTGATTCCGGGCACTCCGGGCCTCGGAATCAGGTGCCGTTAGAAACCACGCTTTTGTAAAATTCCAATTAAAATTAAGAAGAAAAAAATTCCTTGAAATTTCTGGGTCTTTACATTACTCCCACCACAGGGCTTTACGTCCCCGTAAAGCTTCAACACAAACTATGGATACAAAGGCGGTAGAGCTAGGCGGTAAGCCACCTCGCCAATCCTGTTGAGTACCTGGAAGTGTCCGATGAAGCATGGAGACACATTGCCACCTTGGAAAAATCTCCGTAATCCACATCGAGGTGAGACCCGCATGAAGACGTGGTCGCTATCCTCAAACTCTAGTGGCCTCCGCCTCCTGTCAGCGAAAGACTTCTGTCGGCTCTGAGCTGTCTTCATCCGCTCCAGGATGACCTGGACCTTCTCAAACGTGGCCTGGACCACCTCTGGTCCCACAAGAGATGCTATGATTTCTTCTTTGCCGATAAGAGAAATCCGGTCTCATCCATTGGATGAACCACGTTCTTTGCCTAATACTGTCAATCCCGACATGGATGATACTAATCCATACCAAAGATGATGTCGTAAGGCCTCGACGCTACTACCAAGAGATACAACCATTACTCTCGCCTCCAAGGGTTGAGTCACACTGTCAGATTCAGTGTGTGGTAACTGGGTCTCCTCCAGTAGATGTCTCACAAGTGAGGGTCAAGTCAACAATCCAAGCTGGAACCTCTTAGTAACAATAAAAAAGAGGACAGGAATGAAAACAACAAAAAGGTATGCGTCTTTTATTATTGCAGCTCATAATACAAAGATGCTACACAATAGCAACAAGGAACTAGAAGAACAAAAGACGTATCCACTAGTTCTGATCCTGTCCATTTGCTCCTAGAGCTCCATGATCGAAGGCCTCAGCTGCCTGAAGCTGAGCTGCCGTCATGGGGCCATCCTGAAAAGGAAACAGGTGCGCCATGGTCAAAACAGTATACCTTGTGAGCTGATACAAAGTAATCTCAAAGAAAACATGAAACACACACGCAATCAATGTTTTCGTGCATTAAGTCAGAATTCAGAAGTCAGGGTCCTGGTGTACGGATACGTTGGTCGCCGCACCAACACTAGACTCCCTGGACTGATAACCACACTCAATACGCTAAACACTATTGCTTCACATAGAAAATACTAGAGTTCACGGTAGAACCCAACTCCTCTGATACCAATTTGTCACGACCCGTCCTCGGGGCTCATGCCGTGACTACCCCAAGCCCGCCTTCCATAGGCCAGGGGATGGCGACTAGCACCAAGGCCTAAATTCCCGGTAAAAAGGGAAGGCATTGCCTTTGTAAAGTAAACAAGCACCACAGAGTACAAGTGAAAGAAGTAAACACTAAGTAAAAACTGATTACAACAGTAAGTACGGAATGAAAAAGGGGCTGGAAATACAAGCCCAACTGTAAAGTACAACTTGAAAGGAAAAACAACAACTGTAAAGTAAAACCGCTACACTGAGCTGTCCACTGGAAATCCCACCTGAAGGGTGGGTACATATAACTCCACTGCTCCTCGGGTCCTGTCGTCCGCTCCGAGCACATCCCGCCCAGGGGTCCACCTCCAGGTATCGTCCTGCTCTGCAAGCCTCAACCACGATCAACGATGTCCGTCGTCTGCAACCAACACAACGTAGTGCATGCATAGCCTGTGCATGGGTGAGTATAAGCTACTCAGTAGGGACCCCGAGACCCCCGAAGGTCTCCCAAAATCCACAAAGGATAAACCGCAAAGGAAAGTTAAAATCACGAAGTAACAACTGACACTACTTAGGTATATGCCAATACTTATACCTAAGTCAACAATTCCAATACGCTCCAACCTCCGAGCCCAAGTACAACTCAGTCCATACATGAAAGTATACGTATTCGACACAGGAAAGAAAAATATAATCCACATAGGATAGCACCACACAATCCACACAGGAAAGCAAACAGGATTGAGCTCACACGGGTATACATCATTGAAAAGGTGAAAGAGATGATCAGACAAAGATACTGAATCATCTAAGCTGGGACCCACATAGGATACAAGACCAGTTGTCTTCATTGTTTCATCTATACAGGGACCCACATAGGATACAAGACCAGCACTGAACCATCAAAGCTGGGACCCACATAGGATACAAGACCAGCACAGCTAGGACCCACATAGGATACAAGGGCAGCTGTCTTCATTGAGTCATCTATACAGGGACCCACATAGGATACAAGACCAGCACCGAACCATCAAAGCTGGACCCACATAGGATACAAGACCAGCACAGCTAGGACCCACATAGGATACAAGACCAGCTGTCTTCATTGATTCATCTATACTGGGACCCACATAGGATACAAGACCAGTATTGAATCATCTAAGCTGGGACCCACATAGGATACAAGACCAGCACAGCTAGGACCCACATAGGATACAAGACCAGCTATCTTCATCGTTACAGTCCACCGAGGATCTCTGCACAATCGTCGTCGTCGAAGTTGCAGTAGCAGTCGCAGCCAGCACTAGGGTTCCCACACACAGCAAGCTCGTTCGGGAGGGTCCGCTCCACGAGCCGAGAGTCTGATACATCAACTGTCACATAGTTCGAAGCTAATGTATCCAAAAGTTCCGTATCGTCAACAGGAACTCAACGCAATAGACGACGCGTCAATCAGACGCCCGGTCTGAGAGTTATTAGCCTTTTCGTTCCAGGGGCCTGGTTGGTTTTTTAAGGAAAAACCAACCCGACCGTACTCCACCTGCATCCAAACCTCGGGCGGAATCTTCCAATAGATCCGTCTCACTAAGAGGAACTCAATAAAGTCGAAGGCACCTCAATCGGACGTCCGGTGCTAAAGATATAAGCATTTCCGCTCCGAGGGCCCGGTTGGTTTCGTGAACGAACCAACACGGCCGAACCCAAAGTTCTTTGAAACCTTGAGTGTAATATACCAAAACGACCGTCTCGATCCAAGGATCACGTTTCCGCAGACGGTGCGTCAATCGAAGGTCCGTAGCCCAATATATGGACATTTGACCGAAAGTGGACCGAAAACGGGGGTCTGGGCCCGGACCGACCCGGCCCGACCCCCCTGGGTCGGCCGAACCGGGTCGACCCACACCGGCTCTGACCCGGCTGGGCCCGGCCCGGCCCGGCCTAGTCCGGCGTGGTCTGGTCTGGCCTGACCGGCCGACCGCAGCCGAGCGGTCGCCGCGGAGCGGAGGGGGTGCGCGCGGCCGCCACCCCTTAGCCGCTGATTGACGCCGGCGACAACCACCACCGGCCACTTCCGGCGGCGCGCCGCCACCGTCTTCCGCGGACCACCAGATGCGCTCCGGTGGTCTGTTTCTCCAGCCATCTTCGCCTATGGTCCTCCCGGGACCCGACCTTCACTGCGATGGCCTCAAATTTACCTTGCGGCATCGTTTGTCATCACCCGTCAATCCGCACGTCAAAAACGAAACGTGTCGTCTTCGTGGTTCTCCGGCGCAGCGTGCTGGCACTGCGCCCCTTCACCGTGGCCCGACTCCGTCCGCGGATGTCTTTAGTTTCTCCGACGCGGCGTGACGGTGTCGCGTCCTTGTTCATTATTTCATGGCGTGGCGCGACGGCGCCGTGAATTTTCTTATCGCAAGGTTCCGCATAGTGCGACGACACCTTGTCTCCCCGTACTGAACAACAAAGAACCTACACGAAAAAAGGAGGAGGGTCGGCCGTGTTCGTGCAATCCAGCCCCCTCACGTTATTCGTTATCATTTGGTTTTAAACCACAAAATTCAAATTCGATATCAACTGGTTTTAAACCATGAAGATTATCAAGTCGGAATTCTCGAACAAGTAATTGAAAACAAACCCCAACAACCTCTTAAAAAAATAAAGAATCATATCATTAGTCCCAACCTGAAAATTAATCTTCGCGGATCAACATAATATTTAGTTGATCCGCATTCTTAGATTTAGAAGGGAGTAAATGAGGGTTTACCAATAATCACAATTTAAATTCCCTACCTTGGTTCAGGAATGGAGTTCATCAACGAGCCGCAGAAGACGAGCGTCGTAGAGGTCGGGCGTCGCGGGAATCAAACATTGATTCCATTGACATCGAGGTGTGTCCGAAGAGGTAACGTCACTGGATAAGCTTCTTAAGCTGAGGGAGAAATCCCGAGGTGGAAGCGGAGTCTCCTTTCATTGACACGGGAAGAAGATCGAAAGAAGCGGCGTCGTCGATCTTCGGAAACACACCGGCTGTGAAGAAGAGAAGAGACGACATGTCATTCTCTTCTTATGGTGATTGCGTTCTTCATCGGAGCCTAAGTGTTCTTCGCGTTCTTCATCGTGGTTGAAGAAGAAGAAGAAAGCTTCCCAATCCTCTCAAGGTGGCAAAAGAAAACTAACCAAAAAAAATAAGTCTAAGGCTTATTTTATTTACACAACTAAACCACATTGAATTTAAAAAGTTTGAAATTAAGTCACTCATCTTAATTAATAACACAAGTTGTCAAAATTGAATAGAGTGGAGTTATTGGGGAGTTAAAGAGGAGTTAAACAGTTAGGGCTCGTGTGGGCCCCACCACACTTAATCCTCTCAAGGGTGGTTATGTGGGTGTGGGTCCCACCTCTAACTCCCTTTGGGAGAAAATGACCAACATGGATAAAAATAAATTTTGATTCCACAATTTATTTAACTTTATATAATTTCCCCCAAAACAAACTCTCAACCCGCATAAAACGCAACCTCGGAAAAGGTCTCCTTAAGCGAATATCAGCGCTGCGAGTTCATCGGTGTCCTCGGATTTAAATTCCGAGCACCGGTTCAAAAGTTAGAAAAACCCGCTCGTTTGTTCACTGAACGTGCCTGAGCCAAACTTTGGAAATTGATTCCGGGCACTTCGGGCCTTGGAATCAGGTTCCGTCAGAAACCGTGCTCTTGTAAAATTCCAAATAAAATTAAGAAAAAAAAATTTCCTTGAAATTTCCAGGTCTTTACAAAAATCAACAAAAAAATTATCTCCATTGAACATATTCATGTCCCTTAGACTATCCTGCATGTCACTTATAATATAATTCTTCGCATCTAGGGAAAAATAAAACATAGAAATTTGTGAGCTCAAATGATGAGTAAAGATAACAATATAGTGGAAAATCTCATAAATAAACATAAAAATTTATGGTAATGTATTAAACTAAAACAAAATCGTTTTAAACATAAACTTTAGAAAAATATATTAATGATGAATTAAATAATTCTATTGACATATTCACATAGATATTCTACTAGTTGAATAATGAAATGTAATATCAATAGCTAATTTCTTAATTATGGAATGTATAATACCAGACATCATAACTACATAGTCAATGCCCCATTCCAAGACTAAAATTAATATTTTTTCAAGGACATATTCAAAAACACTAGTTTGTCTCAGGAGACATACTGATTCGTTGAATAGCTATAGAGGTATCCACCTGTCACTTAATATGTCCAATGCATACCTCATATGAAAATATTGAATCATAACATAAACATTTTTATTAAAACCAGCATATGAAATGTTAACACATTAACCATAAACCATGAATTGTATAAAAATAACACATCCCCAGTCAAAAATTTCTCTAAATCTTCAATACAATATGTATTTTTCGTATAATAATAAATCAACTTCATACAAGTGTAAAATATATTAAAGAATGATGACATAGATGAAATCAAATCTATTTGAGGTAAATATCTCTTTCTATTTTGACATCCTTTAAAATTCAGTTAATTATAAAATATAAAATTTATTTTTAAAATATTCTTATAATATTGTAATGGAAGCCTCAAAGGTGTCATAATGGTGGAGAATAACCTCACCAACAGTATATGTTAAAAAACATTCTTACCATAATTTGTCGAAAATGTGATAAAGTAACTTGTTTGGAAAACGATTGAAAGATTCCCTTCAAACCATTTTGAAAATTTCAAACAAGGGTATAAATGAATTTATCTAATATTATAGTAAATAGTAAGAATGTTTTGAAATAATTTTTTAAGAAACACTGATGCAGATGAAAAAGAGGTCCTAGTAGATACTTACGTATAACACCTCTGATAAAAAAGAGATTGTGAAATTGACCCTTACCTTGTACTTTTCCTTCGTCGAGGATATGTTAACCACTAGTATAGTAGTAAAACAATGTTATTAAATTATAAAATGTCCACTTTCATAAATATTATATCATATATGATCTTATTATATTGCTTTGTTAATAATAATTTAGTAGTATAATTTTTTCGGGTGTTAACTGATTTATTTTCCATTATACATTTTTTACATATGCCATGTCTATTATGGATAGGATGTGTTTTATTATTTTCCAGAATGATATAATGATCTTAAATATTAGTTTTTAAAAAAATTAAAATTAATCTAGAATGGTTAGGATGGGGAATGAATCTCATCACGTTCGTGGAGACGGTAATCTGTAAGTACGCACGAACGCTACATCAATTTCATTTTTAATATTTAAAAAGTAAATAAAACCTAGTGATAAATAGGTATATTAATATTATATTATATTATAATATTTTTTATACTTTACATATGTTAATTTAATCCATCCTTTATATATTCCATGTATTGTCCGAAATAGTCATATCACTTTGAGGGGGAGGTAGTCCACACATCCTCTAATTAAACTATCATATATATACAAAATGAAAAGAATATTGGTATTATTTAAAAGATAATTACATAAGATTATAGATAAATTAAATTTCCTAAATAAAATATATTATTATAGTTCAACCATAATGGCCACCATAAGAGGAGGTAGTAGAAGATTGAACAATCATCATTTCGTGTGGTAGTAGTTTGTCGTCCAAAGAAAAAAATGTTCTATACCATTAAGACGGAGGTGTGAGTAATTATAGTAAATATAATTATCATAAACACAACCTAGTATATTTATTATAATTGATTTTTTCTATAAGGATGGAATTAAGAGTGTTTAGGCGATTGGATAAGTAAATTAAAAGAAAAAAACATAAGAGGGGATGCTACATTTAAATCAGGTAACACCCTTTGGTTTGAATAGAAATGATTCATTAAAGTTCCTTAAGCATAAGTTTAGTATTATAAGGGGAATAGAGAGATGTATAGATCTTAATTAGGTAGATTTTGGATGATATACAAGGCTTTAGAGGTTAGAGAAGTTAGTTAGAGGTGATGGATTTTTATAAGGTATGTGATGGCCTCTTTTGGAATGTCTGAAAATATTATTTAATTATTAAATGATTTTCAGTTTTAAAGGTGAAAAACGAATTAATGTTGAGGATAATATGACTCATGTTTGATATCAAGTCATAAAATATTAATTGTATACGTATTAGATTTTTATTTATTTTTATAATCTAATTTATTTAAATCATTTATTAATGAGGTTAACACTACATCATTATCGTGCCATAAAATTTTTTATTTAGTAGATGTTTAAAAATTATAAAAAATTACCATGATGTAGAAAATATATTTATGTTTCAAATGAATATTTATGGTCGAAAATATGACTTACATAACTATAAGGAAAAATTGTTTTTTACTAAAAGATATATATTTATGTCATTTATTTCATTACTTGAAATTAATTAATATAATGTGTCATTATCACTCTAATGTTTCTCCATGGGTACCCAATGTCATCCCGTAGATGACCATGTTAAGAAAATTATCAAAAAATATGAATAGAGAACATGATAGAGAATTTTAATATTTTTTTAATAACCATTGTTTACCCCTATTTACATGATTTACCCTTTCACCATGTTAAAGAAAATAATTACTGATGTAAATATTCATAATGTCTAAAAGTAAAATTTATCTATTTACAAAATTTGGACCTCCTGATTCTAATTATGGTATCCATTTTCCCTATTTAAAACATATAATTTGTATAAATTATTTTAAAATTAATTCCCATTCTAAAAAAAATCTAGTTTTTTAGAAGCAATAACTATCAAAAGATTCACAGTTTTTTTTGTCCAGTTAAATGTGAAATTATAACCAATGACCTAAATTATATTAAATGATAAAAATATAATCTAATAATACTTTAGAAAACTAAAATTTATAATTTAACACTACATATTATTTCTATTAAAAAAGTTGTTTTCCATTAATACTTAGTATTTTTAATTATTCACCAAAATATGAAAGTTATCAGATTAGTAAAAAAAATTATCCAAACTAAATTTTCATGTAATTATTCTAAATAATAATTTCATTTCATTTTTTTTGAATATATAAAAGTGTTAAATATTGGTTTTTAAAAAGTTTTCTTTTAAAAGGCGGTAAAATGGAAATTTTTTAAAAATATTTATTTTATATGAAAAAAATGAATTTGTTCTTATATTGTGTCTATTAAATACATAATATGGACTAAAAATATATATTTAGTATATCAAATTCAATATTCTGTTAATACAATTGATTAACACTTTGTAAACAGCAAGTTTGGTAAGTTATGGTGTGCTCAGACTCGGTATTGCTTGAGGCACATGTTATTTAATTACATTGAAGGGATATCGTACTATGAAATTATGGGGTGTTAAATTATCCCCACCTTTAGTAAATTTCATCCTCACAATTTGAATTTTTTATTTGAAAATAAAATTCTAAAAATAGAAAAATACCGTTGTGGGAAACCCACATTAAATACTGGCTTAATGAAATGTAGTCTTAATAAGATGGAAAGAGAAATGAAAAAGTCACTACCAAATAATTGTTACGATTTGGAGAAAATTTTTGGCAATTTCAGACAAATAATTGAAGGAAAACATAAATATTAATAGAGATTGATTGAGGTCATTAATCACTATCAAGTGTAAAATTTAGGACCTCAAAGCAATCAATCAATGATGATATACAATATCATCGATTCAACAAAAAAATAATGTATTTTGGATTTATGATCCCTTAACAAATGATTAAGAATTAATTTATTCATAAAATAAAAGAAAAAAATATACATGACCGGTAAAGTTTCATCCTTCCACAAATTCCTACCAAAAACTCATCATTCACTTCAAAATATAATAGAATTCCAAAATATTATATTTATCCAATTCATATCAGGTTCCAAAAATAATGAATTTATAACTCAATTTTCATAATATTTAAAAAAACTAAATTATACTAACTAGGAAATCATGTATGTTAGTGGTAGGTGATGTACCCTTTTCACCCTTTGGTTGTGGGTTCAAGTCTTATGGCTTTGACGATCATGACGGGTTATCGCCCGACCATTGGGTTGTCCTTTTTATGATAATCCAAAAATAATCTTATGAAATGATTTAACAATAACAATAGTATCTAATGTCAACTTAATCAATTAAAATCTTAAGGCTTATACACAATACGTCTTTCCAAACTCATAGTCCAAAATTTATAAGGAAGGTCACATAATATAAATGAGAATACATACATCGTGTATTCTATAAATATGGGGTAATAAAATGAACTTCCAGAAAACCATATATGAAAAGGTATGTACATCCATATTCCTTATGAAAATCATAGAATACTGGATATACTCTTTCAATCCAAAAATTTTGCAATCACTAACAATGATGGAATAAAAAACCATTAATTAGTTCCATGATAGTCAATAATATCAAATATAATTTATCCAAATCAATCATCTCTTATATCAAAATTAACACCATATTATCAAGACCATTTTAGACTTTATATTTCTTTCAACGATGTATTTTCCAAAAATATTAAGTTGATATTGAGTCACTTTTCTTGGTAACACACAATCTCAAATCCATAATGAAATAGATTTTTTTTAAATCCTTATATACTCCATAATTATTATAACCAGTACATAATTGATACAACACTATAATGACATAATTATTTAATATTAACATAATAACACTAGTCCTTACTCTTCAATTGTGGTAATATCATAACATGATTATTAACCAACAACATCATTTGACGTATACTCTGATGATTGGGACATTGATTCGTGTAGTATCCCAATTCTTTACAGATGAAGCATTTTACATTTAAATCCATTTTTCTTACCCTTTCTATCATGTACTTAGTGTCATTTTTCTGCACACTTATAACAAACTTGCATTCCCTCCCAGAATTTATTAAGGAGATTATTTCCATACGTATCACATATGGGAAAACCCTTCTTTCCCTTATTTACATTATCCATATTTCTCTCTACCATACTTTTCTTCTATGGCTTCCCTTCAATGACTTAGGACAAAGATAATTCTTAACTTATCTTAATAACACATGATACTATTTCTTCATAGGATGACATTACATGGGTGTCTATTTTCTTTCTAAATATTGGAATAATAACATGTAATATATGATCCTTATTACGCTTTTGATAATTCATATTACTTTTGTTCTCATTCCATCAACTCGGAGTCATTTATAATGAATGGAATACAAAAATTTAATTTATGATTTGCAATGAATAATTTAAAACATGTAAAATACCTAACATAATTGGATATGATTATGCATATAATCTATAATCATAAAATAGGTTTTCATTGATGATTTATTTACACATAAATAATTTATAATGGATTGTAAATAATATTTGAATTATCTTCTGCATATCCCCCAAGACATTTGTAAACAAGAGTACTACAAGGCACATTGTCATGCCCCAAGATACCCCAGGTCAAGACCAATACCCCTTATCAGTGTTTTTAATCCTAGGTACATCTAGGCTATAGGCACCTCTACCTTCTCGTATCCATATCGTGATGTATTGCTAGTAAAATACACAAAATATCTACATTACCAAAATTATAGGAAGTTCATCTATACTAATCCTTCAAGTCAATCATAGGATAAAGTTTCCTAAAACGAGTTTATCTAAATATAGTTTCCAAGGATTGTAATATGATTCTACGGATACCAACTGTAATGCCCCAGCCCCAGTTACCTACAGTTGGAGATTTATTTTAATACATTGGCTTGATACAAGGAATCATGTCCTAAAAGACTGATCAGTTTAGTAGCCTTGGAAGTACTAGATGCATACATAAGTTTTACATTACATTAAAATATGAAAACAAAAACAACATTGTGTCTATTGAACACATTCATAACCCTTAGATTAACCCTGCATGTCAATCATAGTATACTTCTTTGCATGTTTGAAAAATAAAATATAGAAAGGGGTGAGCTCATATGCTCAATGATGATAACAGTATAGCAGAAACATTCATAAATAATATTAAACAGTTTAGCTAATGTATAAAATAGAAACAAAATCCTTTTAAACATTAAAATCAGTATAATATGGAAAACATAAATAAAATAATTCCATTTACTTATTCCCATGGATATTCTTCTAGTTTAATAATCACATGTAATACCAATATCTAATTTCATAATGACGGGATGCGTAATTTTAGACATCAAAACGACATAGTGAATGACTCATTCCAAGACTAAAAATATTTTTTTTCAAGACCTTGGGCCAAGACATAAGTTTGACTCATGATACCGACTGATGCATCGAGGAGCTATAGTGGGCTCCACCCTTATCTTATAGATTTCAATGCATTCCTCTTATGAAAAGGTTGAAACATAAAATAATTATTCATATTGAAACGTGCATAAGAAATGTTAATACATTAACCCTAAACCATTAATGGTTTAAAAATAATACATCCATTTTAAAACATATAAAAAACATTAATTTAATATAGAATATTTTTATCATAATATATTAACTTCAAAAAATTATTAAATCCATGAATGGATGTTGACATAGATGAAATAAAAACTATTTGAGAGAAATATCTCTTTCAATTGTGAAATCATTTAAAAGACTTGTAATTATTAATGAAATCATTTATTTATAAAATATTTCAATAAACTTGTAATGAAAACATAAAAAGTGTTATAACGGCGGAGAATAGTTTCACCAACTGTATAAGTTAAAAAAAATTCTTACCTTAATTTGTCGAAAATGTCATAATGTATCTTATTTGGAAAAGGACAGAAATATTCTCTTAAATCCATTTTATAAAGTTATAAAAAGGGTATAAATTTCCTTAAACCATAGTCTAGTAAATTGTAAATATTTTTTGAAATAAATTTTTAAGAAACACAGATGTGGATGATAAAGATGTACCTATAGATACTTATGTAGAAACAACCTTGAATAATAAAGATATTATGAAATTAAAGATTACCTTGCACTTTTCCTTGGGCAAGGGTACGTTAACCTCATGTATAATAGTTAAATCATTGTTATTAAATTATAAATAAACCACATACATAAATATGATATCATATATGATCTTCTAATATTGAATTCCTAATAATATTTTTGTAGTATCATTCCTTTAGGTGTAAATTGATTCGTTCTCCTTTATATGGTTTGTTACGTAAGCCATGTTTATTAAGGATAGGATGTCTTTGATTATTTCCCCGAATGAAATAATGTTCATAAATATTATTTTTAATAATCAATAGAAAATTATTAATGAATGGTTATGATGGGGAATGAGTCTTATCGTATTCGTGGAGACGGTAATTCGTACGTGCGCACAAACACTACTTCTATTTCATTTTTTATATTTTAAAAGGAAGGGAAACCAAATGATAAAAATGTATATTATTATTCCATTAAAACATAATTTTTTATATAAATTATATATGTTAATTAACACTATCATTTATACGTTCCATGTATGGTATGAATGAGTCATATCACTTTGAGGGGCGGTAGTCCCCACTACCTCAAATGAAATTATTGTATATATATAACATGAAATGAATAATAAAATTATATAAAAGAGAATCACATAATATTATAGATATAATTAACATCATAAATTTCATATATAATTACAATTACATCATAATGTTTATCATAAGAGGTGGCAGTAGAAGATTAAACAATAATCTTTTCGTGATGCAGTAGTTCACAGTCCACAGAAACATTTTGTTCTATACACATTAGATGGAGGTTTGTGATAGAGTAATTCAAAGAATTCTCATAAAATTAACCCAGTATATTTTGAATACTTTGGTTGTTATAAATTAATGTATGAAATAGTGTTTAAAGGGTTGGATAAGTAAAATAAATGGAAATAACTTAAGAGTATATGTTACCTTTAAATCGGGTAACTCCCTCGGTTTGAACAAAAAGGATTCCATAAAGTGACTTCTACTTATGTTATAGCTTTTAAGTGGAAGATAATGTTGTGGGGAGCTTAATTTGGTAGAGGATGAATGAGACAAGGATCTTAAGATGTGTGAGTAATGGGTTAGAGGATATTTCCTTTTATAAGAGAGGGGAGGGGATCTATAGGAAATTTTTAAAATATTATTATATTATATAAGGATTTTCAGTTTCTAAAGGTCAAAAACACATTAAAGTCAAATATAAGACGTATAATGTTTGAAAATAAATTCCTAAATAATAATTGGACTAGTTTTGGATATTATAATCTTATTTATTGAAATCATTTATTTATGAGGTTAACATGACATCTTTATTATGTCAGAAATATCTTTATTTATTTGAAGCTTAAAAATTAAAAAAACCATGATATATGAATGAATTTAATATTAAAAATTAACATTTTTATTCAAAAATATAACTAATATATCCCCATTTAAATTTTTTTTTACTAAAAGATATATGTTTATGTCATTTTTGTCATTACTTTAAATAAATTAATAAAATGTTTAATTATAACTCTCAAGTGGCTCCATAGAGTCCAAAAATTGTCCCTAGGATGCCCATTTTCCAACATGTATCTACCAATAGAATTAAAACACATGTTTGGGTAATTTAATATTATTATTATAATATTTTATTTTCCCTTATTTACCAGATTTACCTTTTAACCATGATAAATAAAATATTTACTGATTTTAATATTCAAAACATTTAAAAATAAAAGTTACCTATTTATACAATTTCAACATACATGTTCAAAATATGGATTCAATTTTTATAAATTTAAAACAATGAAGGGTTAGAAAATAATTTAAAATTAATTCCATTTTTTAAAACAAAAAGAATTTCATTATGAAATAATAACTATTAGAAGATTGACACTTGTTTATGTCCAGTTTAAATGTGAAATTAAATCCAATGAACTAAATTATGTTAAATGAAAAAAATATAATCTAATGATTTTGTAAAACACCTCAACTTTATAATGTAACACTATAAATTATTTCGATAAAAAAAAATTTTTCAATTAAAATTTTGTACTTTTCACAATTCATCAAAATATAAAATTTATCAATAATGTTACATAAATTAATCCAATTCAACTTTTTTATCTCCCAATTTTATAGAATACTTTTATTTCATTAAATTTACTATATAAAATATTTCAAATATTGCCTTAAAAAAGTTCTCAATTAAAAGGTGGTAAAATTGAATTTTTTTAGAAACACATCATTTATCTGAAAAAAATGAATTTGTTATTATATTATGTCTATGAAACACATAATATGGATTTTAAAATTATATTGAGTATATAAACTTCAAAATTCAGTTAATAATATTCATAACATCTTTTTTAACGGCTAGTTTGGTATGTAGTGATGCGCTTCAACACAGTATTGTGTGTAACATAAGTTATTGAATTACATTGAAGAGATAACATAGTATGAAATAATGGGGTGTTAAAAATGAATAAATAATAAAAAAATAAATTTTTTAAATGATAAAATAACATTGTCTTAAATAAAATCATATGACTATGGAAAACAATTAGTATAGGTAACATTACATTGATGAGGAATACGACCAGTGTATATACATATGAGAAATAAAAACACAATCATGCATAATTATTTCACATTATATAAAATTTTATAAAATTATTTTGAATTTGATATAGGATAAACCCATTATCATTCATTTATGTGAGTTTAATATAAAAATTATTCACTTATCACATCCTTTTGAACCCTCATAAGTAAAATGTGTTCCATAAATCATTTAAATGGAATTAATTTCACAATACATTTAATATTGAATCCATAGAAAATTATTTGTTTCATATACTTTTCCTAAGGAATCAAATAATAAAATGATTCATAATTTCATTAAAAAACCCAATAAGATAATCACATTGAAAACAATGGGTATTCAATGTTATTTAATAACTTTTTTGGTAAATATACTTCATTCATGATATTAAAGTACATTAAATTTACATGATACATATAATTGTTATATTATTATTCCTATAAATTTTAACATAAATTTAATTATTATTTTTTTTGTACACTATTAAATGATGTAAATATATAATTGGGTAGTACCATTGGAAAACTATAGACCAAAATTTATATGTACACCTCAAAGTCCATTAAGATATATAAAGGTATTGATAGAACATATCACCAAAAATAAAATAAAATTACTTATAACATTAACATTGTAACACCCCAAGCTTCTACGGTACTCTTCTCTTTGAATAATGTGATAGCGTTTGTTGTACGCAACACCGAGTTCTAACACACCACAACCAATCAAACTAGCTGTTATGAATAGTAATACCTACTTTTTGAAATTATATATATTTTATATTTCAAAATGGACTTCATTTTTTGATTCGGAATATCTAATTTATCCTAAGGTGAAATTTTGGTACTTTTCGGATAACTTTAATATTTTGATGAATAGTGAAAATTACTAAATTTACTTAAAAACAATTTTTTAATCAAAATAATTAATAGTGATAAATTATGAATTTTAGTGGTTTTAAAGTATATTTAGAATATATTTTTTCCTTTTAATACAATTTCGGTCATTTGACATATTTTTACTATTAAACCGGACATAAACAAGTGTCAATCTTTTGATAGTTATTATATCTTAAAAACACGCTTTTTGTTTTAACAACGGGAATTAATTTTAAATTAATTTCTGCCATTTCTGTGTTTTGAATTTGGAAAAATGGATTCCATATTTGGAATAAGGATGTTCAAATTATGTAAATAGGTAACTTTTATTTTTAGACATTTTGAATTATTACTTCGGTAAATATTTTATTTACCCTGGTTAAGGGTAAATCCGGGAAATAAGGGTTACAAAATAATATTATAATAATACTAAATTACACTAAAATGTGTCCTAACATTATTGGTTGATAAATGTTCGACCATAGGCATCTTTGGGTCGATTTTGGGACCCCATGGATCCACTTGTAGGAGATAGGGACACTTTATTTTAATTAAGTTAAAATAAGTACAAAAATGACATAAGCATATATCTTTTAGAAAAAAATATTTACATAGTGTTATATACATTGTATTTTCGACTATAAATATTAATTAGAAAGATAAAAGGATTTCATATATAATTATATTTTATTTAAATTCTTAGACTTTAAATAATTTAATTTATTTATGACACAATGATGATTAAATAATTACCATAATAGTGACAAATTAAAATAATTGATATTATAAATACCCAAATAAATATAATTTGAGACTTTTAATAAATTAAACTAATTTTCATGGATAATATGACATATTAGTATTGATTTAATTGACTTTTTTTGAAGTAATAATTCTATTATGAGTTTAAAAAAAAATCAACTGGTGAATAGTGTCATAATTGACATAAAAGAGTTTTTAAAACAAATATTATATTATTAATTGATATTAAATTCCTAAAAATCTAAGGTTTGGCCAAGATCCTTATATAATGACATTTTTATCATTAATGGACCACTTGGGGGTCTCTAATATGTATATAGTATGTTTATGAACTATAAAATATAAAAATACAAAGTGACATGGTAAATGTCTGACTAATTAACTAAGAGTTTAAACTAAAAGATAAGGTTAATATAATGACCCAAACCTGTATAAATTATATTGGTTGAATGGTTTTCGACCAATCCCCACCTTAAAATTTAAATAATCTACTTTGGAGCCATTAGAAACCAAAAATGAATTTATTATAAATTAATATTTCTAGCTTTTCCAAAGATGCCCCTCGCCCCTCTTATAAAAAGGAACTCCCCCTTCTAATTTATTCACACCTTCAAAGCCTATTTGTTCGGCCAAACTCTTCCCAAATACTCTCCCAACTTCTTTAACTATAACCTAGAGGCCTTAGATTGATCAGAAAGCCAACCTAAGGAGCCCTTTTGATCAAATCAATAAGAAGAACCTGAAGAAGAGAGATTGATTTCACTACCCTTTTCCAAGTTCCTTTCTTCTTCCGCATCTTCTTCCTTTGTTTTTACCATTCTAAAATAATAACTCTAGTATCATATATATACTGTGATGTTATTATAAATATGGTACAACTATATTCAGTATTCTATACATCCTTTGAATAACATGTCACCATACGTGCGTTCGTACGGCTTACCCTCTCCACGTCATGGTGTAATTGTTATTCAATAAATTATTATTTGGATGGGTTTAATAATGATGTGTAATTCATGTAAATAATAAATATAACATGATAATGATTCTGTATATTTGATATACCATCAAATTATATATTATTTTAATATCAAAAGAATGATATTGTCGCTCGTGCGTACGTACAGACTACCGTCTCCACGAATGCGATGAGATACATTCTCCATCGTATCCATTCAAGTATAATTCTCATTTGATGATTAATAATAGTATCTAAGGACTTTATATCATTCTGGATATAATTAAGATACAACCTATCCATTACAAACATTTCTTACGTAACAAAACATATAAAAGAAAACGAGTAAGTTAACACCCGAAACAACGATAATACTAAGATATTATTAACAAACCAATGTTAAAAGATCATATATGATATCATATTAATGTATATTATTCTTGTATAATTTAATAACAATTATTTCACCATTATACATGAGGTTAACCTACCTCAACCCAGGAAAAGTACAATGTAAGGTTTACTTCACAATCTCTTCATTATCCGAGGTTGTTTATACGTAATAATCTACTGGGATCTCTTTATAATCAACATCGATGTTTCTTAAAAATGTATTTCAAAAAAAATTACTATTTAAAAGAACATGGGTTAAAGTCATTTATACCCTTGTTTTACTTTTTATAAGAGTTTTATAAATTAATATTTCCGTCGTTTTCCAAACAAGGTGCTTTTTAACCTTTTCGACAGAATTAAGGTAAGAATGTTTCTTTTAACTTATACGGCGGGTGATGTTATTTTCCGCCATTATAAAATCGTCGAAGCTTCCCTTACAAGCTTATAAGAATATTTTCAATGAAAATTTTTTATTTTATAAATATATGACTCTTAAATGATTTCAAAATTGAAATAGATATTTCTCTAAAAGGTGTTTTGATTTCTTCTATGTCAACATCCTTCGATGGATTTTACACTTATTTGAAGTTGATTTATTATGATACAAAACTTCTATATTGTATTGAAGGTTTGGTGATATGTTTGACTATGGATGTTCTATTTTTATACAATTCATAGTTTATAGTGAAAGTATTGACATTTCATATGCTTGTTTTAATACGAATGTTTATGTTATGTTTAAACCTTTTCATATGGGAATGCATTGGACTTAATATGTGACTGGTGGATCCTGCTATAGCTCCTCGATGCATCAGTAGGTCTCATGAGACAAACTAGTGTTTTGGAACAATGCCTTGTCAAAATTTTATTTTTAGTCTTGGCACGAGGCCTTGGCTATGTGGTTATGATAGTCTAGCATTATGAATTCCATCATTATGAAAGTGGTTATTGATATTGAATGTGATTATTCGATTAGTAGAATATACATGTGAATAAGTAAATGGCATTATTTATTTTCATTTTTTCCGTACTATGTTGAATTTCAAGATTAAAAGGCTTTTGTTTTATGTTATACATTGCCATAAATGTTTATTCTTATTTATAAAAGTTTCTACTATATTGTTATCCTTACTGGGCATTTGAGCTCACCCCTTTTCTATGTTTTATTTTTCCTAGGGTATGAAGAAGTAAATTATGAATGACCTACAGGGATAGTATGAGGGGATAATAGTGTGGTCTATGAAGAAAATATGTTGTTGTAGTTTTCGTTTTTATGTTGTAATGTAAGACTTATGAATATATCCAGTGTTTCCAAGTCTACTAAACCAATCGGTCTTTCGAGATTTGATCTTTCTTGTGATCATTCCAATGTTCTGTAATAATGCACAGACTCTGGGTAATTGGGGTCGGGGCATTATAGTTGGTATCAAAGGAAGTTTAGTACAACCCTTGGAAGCTATATTTAGATAAACTCTGATTAGAGCACATAGATTTAAGATGGAATTTGATGATTAGTATAGAAGAACTTCCTAGAATTTTGGTATTGTAGAGATTTTGTGAGTTTTCCGAGCAATACATCCCTATCTGGATACGAGAAGGTAGATGCGACTCTGGCATAGATGTACCTAGGGGTAAAACCTGAAAAAACCTTTTTGAGCTAGACTCGAACGAGAATTGTTGCACGACAATGGGCCTTGCTGCACTCTTGGTTACGACACTCCTGGGGGATATGCTTAGGATAAAACTCATTTTCATTAAAAATCATTATGAAGGGTTTATGAGTATATACTTCCTCAAAGAAAACATTTTTATAATTATGGATTATATCCACAAATAGTTCAATTTATGTTAAGTGTTTTATAAGTATGGAATTATGTATTTTGATTCATAAACTGATCTAGTTTATTCTATTATTTAGAAATGGCACCTAGTGGAAGAAATGGAAACCGTATCAATGCACGCATTCCATGTAGGGATTTCCCTCCTACTCAAGATAATTATAGTGGAGATGGTAATGCGACTGCTGCCGATCAGCTAATCACCATACTTGGACAACTCACTCAGGTTATGAATAATAACCATACCTGTATGGAGCACCCTGATCTACAGCGTGGAGGATCAATGTTAGATCGATTCATGAGGGAACAACCACCAACGTTCAATGGGAGTAAAAATCCATTAGTAGCTGAACAATGGATAAATTCCCTAGAGAAAATATTTCATGCTTCGAGGAGTAGTGAAAGGGAAAAAGTTATCATGGCAGATTTCTGCCTCACAAGAGATGCTGATAAATGGTGGTCATTGATTCAAAATACGAAGGAAGATGATTAAGTATCAAATATGGAATGGAGTGAGTTCAAATATCTGTTTTTAGAAAAATACTTTCCTCGTGACCATCGAGAAGATATGGAAAGGCAATTTCTAAGTCTGAGACAAAATGAGGATGAGAATTTCATAAAGTATGAGGCTAACTTTACAAGGTTATCAAGGTATGCTTGAGATTGTATACGTAACCCAAGAAGTAATATTGATCATTTCTTTGATTGGTTAAAACCATTTCTCCATCGAGCATTAGTCTCACAATCCTTCCCATCGTACGAAGACATTGTCTCATGTGCTATCAAGAACAAAAAGTAATTCTCTACGTCTTATGAATTTAAAGCAAAGTAAGAGAAGAAGAGATCTGCTGATCAATCTGGGAATGAAAATAAGGGGAAGAAGGAAAAGGTTAAATATTCATCTTGTGGTAAATGTGGGAAGAAACACCCCGATACCTACTTGAAGGGAACGAGAGTCTGTTACATGTGTGGTGAAAAAGGCCACCAAGCTCGTGATTGCAAGGGGAAGAAGGAAGCTACCAATGTTCAGTGCTACAATTGCAGGGAGATGGGGCATTATGCAAATTAATGTCCTTAGCGCCAAGGGAACTTACCTCAGAAAAGGCCAAGGGATCAAGGCCAAGCTTATGCTATCACTACTGCAGAGGTAGAACCTCCGAAAGATGTGGTGGCAGGTAATTTAATGGTTTCCTCAAGTTTAGAAAATGCATTATTTGATTCTGGATCATCGCATTGTTTCATATCTTCCCAGTTTTCTAATAAAATTATATATTTCCAATTTGATTTATCATGGTAGTTTTCAGTTAAAACTCCAAAGGGAAGTATCATTGCAACAATGTTTTGTGAATAAGTCCCCATTAGAGCACATAAATGTTCTTTATCTGTTGATCTCATTATCATATATATTATTGAGTTTGATATAATCCATAGTATGGATTGACATTCAGACTATGATGCAAATATTTATTGTAAGAAGAAGGAGGTTACCATTTTTGATGATGATGATAAGGAACAAGTTATCTTTAGAGCAGAATCACCACCACCTAATTCTTATCTAGATCCACCCCAGTAGCTCAACTAAATTCAATTATTGGGGAGAAAAAGAATGAAATGATTGTGGGTGAGGAAAGGAATGTTCAAATAGAGGATGTACCTATTGTGAAAGAATATGTAGATGTATTTCTGGAAGATTTACCTGGACATCCTCCAGAACGAGAAGTTGAGTTTTCCATTGATTTAATTCCTGGATCAAGGCCTATATCGAAGACCCCTTATATAATGGCCACTATAGAATTAGTTGAACTAATGAATCAACTAGAGGAATTGATAAATAAGGGATTTATTCGCCCTAGTGTTTCTCCATGGGGAGCCCCTGTTCATTTTGTTAAAAAGAAAGATGGATCTATGAGGTTATGTATCGACTATAGGGAGATCAATGCTCTAACAATAAAGCACAAGTATCCCCTACCTCGCATTGATGATTTATCTGAACAACTGCATGGAGCTCAATACATTTCATAGATTGACCTTTGATCTGGAAACAATCAGTTGTGTTTGAAGAAGGAGGACATTCTGAAGACAGCATTTCGAACCAGGTATGGGCATTACGAGTTTACAGTAATGCATTTTGGATTGACTAATGCACCCTCTGTATTCATGGATATGATGAATAGAGATTTCAAGGAATATCTAAATGAATTTGAGGTGGTATTTATTGGTGATATATTGGTATACTCCAAAAGCTATGAAGATCATGAAAATCACTTGCGCATTATCCTAAAGACTCTGAGAAGACATGAATTATATGGGAAGTTTAGCAAGTGTGAATTCTTGCTTCAGGAGATTTCTTTTCTTGGACATATTGTCTCTAAAGATGGATTCTCTGTTGATCCTTATAAGACCAAGGCAATCCAATAATGGCCAGCATCGACGAGTATAACTGAGGTACGTAGTTTTATTGGTTTAGTAGGTTATTATCGACGTTTCGTCTAGAATTTTGCCCGATTGGCTAACCCATTAATGAAGTTCACACGTAAAGGGGTTAATTTTTTTTGGAAAAGAGAGTGTGAAGAATGATTCAAAGAACTAAAGAGAAGATTATTTAATGCTCCTATATTAACTCTACCATCGGAGAATAATGGGTTCATTATTTATAGTGATGCATCGAAGAAAGGACTTGGTTGTGTCCTTACGAAGAATGATAGAGTTATTTCTTATGCATCACAACAGTTGAAAATTCATGAACAAAACTATCATACTCATGTTCTCGAGTTAGCAGAAGTGATATTTTCTTTGAAGATACGGAGGCACTACCTCTATGGTGAAAAATGAGAGTTTTATACTGATCACAAGAGTTTGAAGTATATTTTCTCACAAAAAGAACTCAACATGAGGCAAAAGATATGGCTTGAATTACTCAAGGATTATGATTGTACGATACACTACCACCCGGGGAAAGAAAACAAGGTGGAAGATGCTTTGAGTAGAAAATACCATGGAGTTTTGAACAATATGAGAATTGAAAGGGATCCAATTTTCATGGATCTAGTGAAGATGGACATGGGAATAACTAGGGAAGGTGAAACATCAATGCTTTTTCAAATGGTTTCCAAACCATCTTTACTAGAAAGGATTAAGAGTTCTCAGACCAATGATGGAGAATTTAAAAAGAAGATTAAAGCTGTGAATGATGGGAGATTGAGATACTTCGTGTATGAAGATGGAATTTTGAAATTCGGGAAGAGACTTTGTGTTCCCGGTATACCTAATCTAAAAAGGGAATTGGTGGATGATGCTCATAGTTCCAATTTCTATATACACCCTGGGAGAACCAAAATGTATAGAGATTTGAAGGAACATTTTTGGTGGGACAATATAAAGAGGGAGATTGCTGATTTTGTGTCAAGATGTATGGTTTGTCAAATAGTGAAAGCTGGAAGGCAACACCCTAGAGGAGTCATGCAACCTCTTCCCATACCGGAGTGGAAATGGGACAATATTACGATGGACATTTTCATGGGGATACCAATAACTCCTAGAAGGAATTATTCAATATGGGTTATTGTTGATCGCCTTACCAGGTCAGCACATTTTCTTTCTATAAGAGAAGATCCACCACTGGAACGTCTAGAAAGACTATATATTAATGATGTTCTGAGTCCTCACGGAATACCTGTAACGCCCCGACCCTAGCTACCCAGAGTCGGTGCGTTATTACATAACATTGGCATGATCATGAGAAAGATCAAGTCTCGAAAGACCGATTAGTTTAGTAGCCTTGGAATAACTAGATACATCCATAAATTTTTACATTACATCATAAAAAAAAATCATCTTGTCTTCATATCCCCTCATACTATCCCTGCAGGTCATTCATAAATTACTTCTTCATAATCCTGGGAAAAAAAAATAAAACATTGAAAGGGGTGAGCTCGGATGCTCAGTAAGGATAACATTATAGCAGAAGCTTTCATAAATAAGCATAAACACTTAAGGCAATTTATAACTAAAACAAAAGCCTTTTAAACTTGAACTTCAGCATAAAATGGCAAAGGTAAAATGAAATAATGCCATTTACTTACTCACATGGATATTCTACTAGTCGAATGATCACATGCAATATCAATAACCACTTTCATAATTATGGAATGCATAATGCCAGACTATCATAACCACATAGCCAAGGCCTCGTGCCAAGACTACAAATAAGATTTTGCCAAGGCCTTGTGCCAAGACACTAGTTTGTCTCATGAGACCTACCGATGCATCGAGGAGCTATAGCGGGCTCCACCCGTCACTTATTAAGTCCAATGCATTCCTCATATGAACATGTTTAAACGTAACATAAACATTCGTATTAAAACTAGCATACGAAATGTCAATACTTTTACCACAAACCATGAATGGTATAAAAACAGCACATCCACAGTCAAACATAACTCATTCGATACAATATGGAAGATTGTATTGTATCACATTAACCTCAATCAAGAATAATGAAGGATGTTGAAATAGATGAAAATAATCATCAAAACTATTTGAGAGAAATATCCCCCTTTTCTTGAAAACATTTAAAAGTCACACTATTTGTCAAGAAGCCATTTAAAAGTAGATTTTTGAATCAAAGTGTCCCATACCACTTTGAAACTTTTTAAAAGGAGTTTTGATTTCTAAACTTTAATGTCAATATAAATAAATCCTTTAAACCATTTTTAAAACATGGACATTAATGAGAAAGGTTTAGATGAATAAGTCTTTAAAACATTTAAAAATGGTATTTTAGTTAGAGATTCTTACCAAAAGAGACACTTGAATACAAATAATTGAGGTGATCAAAACTTTGTAATATCATGAGAATAAAGGGAATCATGATATACTATGTCAAAGTACATTATATATACACCACATAAAAGTGATTTGGTGTATATCATCAAAGAAGTCTCAATGGAATGTAAATTGAGATGAAATCTCTCATAAAGGTTGTATCCTTCGGTTAAGGATAAATCAATGACATAATTATGTGTGACAAATATAAATACACTAAATATGATTGGATATTCAGTGTAAAACAATCAAAGGACATTCACACATATTCTTGTAAAAACAATACCAACGAATTGGATGTTTAACTCAACAAATGGAGAATGAGTTAAAATTACTCTTATCAAATTCATATCAATGACTTGAGAATTACCAATGGAGTGATTATGTGTATCAAACTTATATCCACAGGAAGGGGAGTGGAAATTATGACATAATCAAATGAATAGTGATTCCACACATAATCTTGGGGTAATATAATCAATGAAATATGTGAAAATCCAAATGAGTGGAAATTGAAATCTCAATTTCCCTTATCGATTAGGTAACTTACGAAACATACACCCATGAAAGAAGTATCATACCATGATGATGTAAATACCCATAAATTAAAGTATATTACACAATGAATACGATCATGGGCAGTACACATACACCACATGCAATAATTAAGTGGTGATCAATGGAATTCTCACGGAATTAAAAGTGAGATAAGAAAACCCTTACCTTGTACTTTTCCTTGGTTGGGGTAGGTTAACCTCCTGTATAATAGTGAAATAATTGTTACTAAATTATACAAGAATCATATACATTAATATGATATCATATATGATCTTTTAATATTGATTTGATAATAATATCTTAGTATTATCGCCGTTTCGGGTGTTAACTTACTCATTTTCTTTATATGTTTTGTTACATAAGTCATGTTTGTTGTATCTTATTCATATCCAGAATGATATCAAGTCCTTAAACATTATTTTTAAATCAATAAATGATAATTATACTTGAATGGATACGATGGAGAATGAATCTCATCGCGTTCGTGGAGACGGTAGTCCGTACGTACGCACGAACGCTACATCCATTTAATTTTTTATTTTAAAAGAATCGAATACAAATGATACATAGGTATATTACTATTCCAGTATAATATAATATTTTATATATGTTACTTAAGTTCATTAAAATCATCCTTTATACGTTCCATGTGTGGTATGAACGAGTCATATCATTTTAAGGGGGCGGTAGTCCGCACTTCCTCAAATGAAATTATCGTATGTATATACAACATGAAACGAATAATGGTATGAAATAAAATGGAATTACAGAAGCTTATATATAAAATATATATCATTAATATCATATTTAATTACAGTTCCATCATAATGGCCACCATGAGAGGCGGTAAGATGTTTTTGAACAATCATCGTTTCGTGAGGCGTTAGTTTGCCATCCACAGAAACATTATGTTCATCATCCATTAGATGGAGTTGTGTGTATGTGTTGTTTGAATACTTCTTATAACAACATCCTAGTATATTGAGGATACTGGTGTTGTTACAAAAGAAGGGAAATAAAAAGAGTTTGGGGGTTGAAGAAGCAAAATAAATGAAAATAATTTAAGAGAAATCGTTACCTTTAATTTAGGTAACTCACTTTGGTTGGAACCAAAGGACTTGTTGAAATGCTTTATGCCTAAGGGGAAGCTTCAAGGAGGAGGAGAGGGATGTGGGGAGCTTAGTTGGGCAGAGTTTGGACGAGCCAAGTGGCATGAGAGGTGTGAGGAAAAGAGAAGGAGGAGTGCCCTTTTATAAGAGCGGTGAGGGGCACCTTTGGAAAAGCTAGAAATATTAATTTATAATAAATTCATATTCGGTTTCCAAAGGCTCCAAAGTTGACTATTCAAAGGATGAGGTGGGGATAGGTCGAAAACAACTCATCCAATATAATTTAGACAGGTTTGGGTACTTATATTAACCTTATCTTTAAGTATTAACTCTAAGTTAATTAGTTTCACTTTTACAATGTCTCTTTGTATTTTTATATAATATGGTTAATAAACATACTATATACATCCAAGCGACCCCCAAGTGGTCCATTAATGATTAACCTATCATAATATAAGTCTCTTGGCCGAACCTTAGATTTTTAGGAATTTAATATCAATTAATAATATAATATTTGTTTTAAGAACTCTTTTATGTCAATTTTGACACTATTCAATAGTTGATTTTTGTGAAACTCATAACAGATTGATTACTTCAAACAAAGTCAATTAAATCAATCCTAATATATCATATTATCCTAGAAAAGTAGTGTAATTCATTAAAAGTTTCATATTATATTTATTTGGGTATTTATAATATCAATTATGTTAATTTTTACTATTTTAGTAATTACAGCATCATCATTGTGTCATAAATAAAATAAATTATTTAATGTGAAAAAATTATAAATAAAATTTAATTATGTAGGAAATCTTTTTAGCTTTCTAATGAATATTTATAATCTAAAATCCAGAATATATAACCCTATGTAACAATTGTGTTGCTAAAAGATATATGCTTGTGTCATTTTTGTATTCATTTTAACTTAATTAATATAAAGTGTCATTATCACTTACAAGTGGATCCATGGGGTCCCAAAATTGACCCAAAGATCCCCATGGTCGACCATGTATCAACCAATAGGGTTAAGACACATTTTAGGGTAATTTAGTATTATTATAATATTATTTATTTAACCCTTATTTTCCGGATTTACCCTTAACCATGGTAAATAAAATATTTACCGCAGTAATTATTCAAAATGTCTAAAAATAAAAGTTACCTATTTACACAATTTGGACATCCTGATTCCAAATATGGAATCCATTTTTCTAAATTCAAAACACAGAAGTGGCAGAAATTAATTTAAAATTAATTCCCGCTGTCAAAACAAAAAGCGTGTTTTTAAGAGATAATAAATATCAAAAGATTGACACTTGTTTATGTTTGGTTTAATTGTAAAATTATGTCCAATGACCAACATTATATTAAATGGTAAAAATATATTCTAAATATACTTAAAAACCACTCAAATTCATAATTTATCACTATTAATTATTTTGATTAAAAAAGTTGTTTTTAATTAAAATTTAGTAATTTTCACTATTCATCAAAATATGAAAGTTATCCGAAAAGTAAAAAAATTTCACCTTAGGCTAAATTCGATATTCCGAATCCAAAAATGAAGTCCATTTTGAAATATAAAATATATATAATTTCAAAAAGTAGGTATTACTATTCATAACGGCTAGTTTGATTGGTTGTGGTGTGTTAAAATCTCGAAGTTGCGTACAATGCACGTCATTGCATTATTCGAAAGGAAACATACCGAGGAAGCTTGGGGTGTTAAATTCTCCCCTCCTTCAATAAATTGCGTCCTCGCAATTTTTAAAATTTTTCTTGCGAATATAATGGAAAGTCCCACATCGGAAAAAGAGTCAATAAAACTATCACTTTAAAAGAAAGAAAGAGAGGTATAAGGGTCATCCAAGATAACCCATACTTGGATTCCATGTAAGAAAACATGGATATGGATGATAAACTAAGTGTCAAGTTCTGATGGAGAGGGATAGAAATCATGATCAGGAGAAAGTTAACAATGAGAAAACCACAAACTTGTGTTGGGACAAACGACCATTAGTCTTCTAGTAGGAAAGTAAACGGACACCATTTTTTTAAGTTACATTACATAAGGAAGAGGAATTCATTTATGATATTGACTAAGAACATTATGAGATATACTTACATTTTAAGTATATTTTCATTCTTTAATAAATTTCCACCACTAACTCATTTTTTTTAAACGATGAGTATTCAAGAAGACTTGGTCACACTGGAAGAGATAGAATAAACTTCTATAGAATCACATGATCCATGAAGGATAAACCATATATTTACATTGTCTTTGAAGATTAATCAAAACCAAAATGGTCAGTGAATGATCTAATGATCCCCCAAAAGGATATTCATTGAGATAAATATGCACTAATCTTAATTTCTAAAATTAAACCAACAATACCCCAAAGTTAAATAGATACCATTCAATAACCAATTGTCCTTAAAATCCTTTAATATAATCCAAACTAATATTGAAACCCAAAACATAGAAGAATTTGATTATGTAGTCTCCCATGTTACATTGTATCTCCAAATGACATCAAATACTCTTAAAGTCACATACTTAAAAGTGATTAACATCATAACATATTCTCTGTTATAGGTTAATCATTTCCATAAATAACCCAAATCACTATAAATCAACAATAAAAACATAGATAAAAATCCACCATTACTCTACAAATGAAACCTCATTGTATTCTATTTTCCTTGGGCATATAGTGTTCCTAACAAAATGAACATCTTCCAAAATAACATTTATCACTTAATCACCAAATCATTTTCCTATACCAAGGGTATTCATTTGATAAGACATAGAACCCAAATCATCTTATTATTGATCAATAAAATCATTTAACAAAAAAAAATAGTCACACTAACCAGGGACTTCACGTAGTCCAATGGTAGGCGATAAATCCCAATCGCACTTTGGTTGTGGGTTCGATTCCCACAGCTTTGTCCGACGTGATGGGTTGTCACACGGTCTACGTGTTGTCCTTTTTCAAAAACTATATTTTATAATATTACCAAAATAAATTCCTCAAAATAACATAATTTAACCACAAATGTTATATCATACTTTGCATTTTCATCCCAAATTATAATAACTTATCATTTTCTCAAACCCCAATGATCATATAAACCAAATGGTTATTTATACCTATATCCACAAGAGAAGACACAATTCTTCCTCAAATATCATTCTCACATGGCAAACTGCGGGGTTACAAATACAAGAGAAAATTATTCCAAAGCAAACCCATCAACAAGGAGTGCTAATACTTTTTAAATTTTTCTCCAGCCATTTATTTCCACATAGCTTCTTCTTTGACCAAGAAAATATCCTATAAAATAGGACATTCACTCGGGTAATGGCTAGGTCCCCTACATTTACGACAAATGACTGTAAATGGACTCTTGGGACCATTTTTATCTTCTTCCATAGTACTCTTCATTTTTCTTCGGCAATTCTTCACTTTATGTCCTTCCTTCCCGCACGTAAAACATTTCGTTGTCCCATTGAGACACTTTCCTGGGTGTCTCTTTCCACAATTCCTGCATGATGAAAATTGAGGTTTCTTTTCTCCATGGTCTCCATTGCTGGAGATCTTATCATTTATCACCTTTCTCTTCCTTGTTGAGTCTGGGAGTTGGTTAATATATATGTTGTTGATCATATTTTTGGAAAACTGATTTGGCATAAAGACGATATCTTTTACGCCTATCAACATTCCATTTTGTTGCTCATCGCTACCATCGTTCCCACCTTGTACATCATTCTCAAAGTCACTATGACTTCCTTGGAATCCAGCCATTGACTAAAACCAGAAAGCATTGTGTGAGTAATAGTAGTCGTAAAATCATTTAGAGATTAAAATATCACCATATTCTCAATTTGAAACATATTAGGATTAACCAAGGTCATTTACTCTCATCTTATGTATATATTACTTAAATCGGTTTGTAAAGAAAATGTAAATTATCCTAAGCATATCCCCCGGGAGTGTCGTAACCAAGAGTGCAGCAAGGCCCGTTGTCGTGCACCAGTTCCCGTTCGAGTCTAGCTCAAAGTGGTGTTTTCGGGTTTTACCCCTAGGTACATCTGTGCCAGAGCCGCCTCTACCTGCTCGTATCCAGACAGGGATGTATTGCTCGGAAAACTCACAAAATCTCTACAATACCAAAATTCTAGGAAGTTCTTTTATACTAATCCTCAAAGTTCATCTTAGGTCTACGTGCTCTAATCAGAGTTTATCTAAATCTAGCTACCAAGGTTTGTACTAAACTTCCTCTGATACCAACTGTAACGCCCCGACCCTAGCTACCCAGAGTCGGTGCATTATTACATAACATTGGCATGATCATGAGAAAGATCAAGTCTCGAAAGACCGATTAGTTTAGTAGCCTTGGAATAACTAGATACATCTATAAATTTTTACATTACATCATAAAAAAAATCATCTTGTCTTCATATCCCCTCATACTATCCCTGCAGGTCATTCATAAATTACTTCTTCATAATCCTGGGAAAAAAAAATAAAACATTGAAAGGGGTGAGCTCGGATGCTCAGTAAGGATAACATTATAGCAGAAGCTTTCATAAATAAGCATAAACACTTAAGGCAATTAATAACTAAAACAAAAGCCTTTTAAACTTGAACTTCAGCATAAAATGGCAAAGGTAAAATGAAATAATGCCATTTACTTACTCACATGGATATTCTACTAGTCGAATGATCACATGCAATATCAATAACCACTTTCATAATGATGGAATGCATAATGCCAGACTATCATAACCACATAGCCAAGGCCTCGTGCGAAGACTACAAATAAGATTTTGCCAAGGCCTTGTGCCAAGACACTAGTTTGTCTCATGAGACCTACCGATGCATCGAGGAGCTATAGCAGGCTCCACCCGTCACTTATTAAGTCCAATGCATTCCTCATATGAACATGTTTAAACGTAACATAAACAATCGTATTAAAACTAGCATACGAAATGTCAATACTTTTACCACAAACCATGAATGGTATAAAAACAGCACATCCACAGTCAAACATAACTCATTCGATACAATATGGAAGATTGTATTGTATCACATTAACCTCAATCAAGAATAATGAAGGATGTTGACATAGATGAAAATAATCATCCAAACTATTTGAGAGAAATATCCCCCTTTTCTTGAAAACATTTAAAAGTCACACTATTTGTCAAGAAGCCATTTAAAAGTAGATTTTTGAATCAAAGTGTCCCATACCACTTTGAAACTTTTTAAAAGGAGTTTTGATTTCTAAACTTTAATGTCCATATAAATAAATCCTTTAAACCATTTTTAAAACATGGACATTAATGAGAAAGGTTTAGATGAATAAGTCTTTAAAACATTTAAAAATGGTATTTTAGTTAGAGATTCTTACCAAAAGAGACACTTGAATACAAATAATTGAGGTGATCAAAACTTTGTAATATCATGAGAATAAAGGGAATCATGATATACTATGTCAAAGTACATTATATATACACCACATAAAAGTGATTTGGTGTATAATATCAAAGAAGTCTCAATGGAATGTAAATTGAGATGAAATCTCTCATAAAGGTTGTATCCTTCGGTTAAGGATAAATCAATGACATAATTATGTGTGACAAATATAAATACACTAAATATGATTGGATATTCAGTGTAAAACAATCAAAGGACATTCACACATATTCTTGTAAAAAAAATACCAACGAATTGGATGTTTAACTCAACAAATGGAGAATGAGTTAAAATTACTCTTATCAAATTCATATCAATGACTTGAGAATTACCAATGGAGTGATTATGTGTATCAAACTTATATCCACAGGAAGGGGAGTGGAAATTATGACATAATCAAATGAATAGTGATTCCACACATAATCTTGGGGTAATATAATCAATGAAATATGTGTAAATCCAAATGAGTGGAAATTGAAATCTCAATTTCCCTTATCGATTAGGTAACTTACGAAACATACACCCATGAAAGAAGTATCATACCATGATGATGTAAATACCCATAAATTAAAGTATATTACACAATGAATACGATCATGGGCAGTACACATACACCACATGCAATAATTAAGTGGTGATCAATGGAATTCTCACGGAATTAAAAGTGAGATAAGAAAACCCTTACCTTGTACTTTTCCTTGGTTGGGGTAGGTTAACCTCCTGTATAATAGTGAAATAATTGTTACTAAATTATACAAGAATCATATACATTAATATGATATCATATATGATCTTTTAATATTGATTTGATAATAATATCTTAGTATTATCGCCGTTTCGGGTGTTAACTTACTCATTTTCTTTATATGTTTTGTTACATAAGTCATGTTTGTTGTATCTTATTTATATCCAGAATGATATCAAGTCCTTAGACATAATTTTTAAATCATTAAATGATAATTATACTTGAATGGATACGATGGAGAATGAATCTCATCGCGTTCGTGGAGACGGTAGTCCGTACGTACGCACGAACACTACTTCCATTTAATTTTTTATTTTAAAAGAATCGAATACAAATGATACATAGGTATATTACTATTCCAGTATAATATAATATTTTATATATGTTACTTAAGTTTATTAACATCATCCTTTATACGTTCCATGTGTGGTATGAACGAGTCATATCATTTTAAGGGGGCGGTAGTCTGCACTTCCTCAAATGAAATTATCGTATGTATATACAACATGAAACGAATAATGGTATGAAATAAAATGGAATTACAGAAGCTTATATATAAAATATATATCTTTAATATCATATTTAATTACAGTGCCATCATAATGGCCACCATGAGAGGTGGTAAGATGTTTTTGAACAATCATCGTTTCGTGAGGCGTTAGTTTGCCATCCACAGAAACATTATGTTCATCATCCATTAGATGGAGTTGTGTGTATGTGTAGTTTGAATACTTCTTATAACAACATCCTAGTATATTGAGGATACTGGTGTTTTTACAAAAGAAGGGAAATAAAAAGACTTTGGGGGTTGAAGAAGCAAAATAAATGAAAATAATTTAAGAGAAATCGTTACCTTTAATTTAGGTAACTCACTTTGGTTGGAACCAAAGGACTTTTTGAAATGCTTTCTGCCTAAGGGGAAGCTTCAAGGAGGAGGAGAGGGATGTGGGGAGATTAGTTGGGCAGAGTTTGGACGAGCCAAGTGGCTTGAGAGGTGTGAGGAAAAGAGAAGGAGGAGTGCCCTTTTATAAGAGGGGTGAGGGGCACCTTTGGAAAAGCTAGAAATATTAATTTATAATAAATTCATATTCGGTTTCCAAAGGCTCCAAAGTTGACTATTCAAAGGATGAGGTGGGGATAGGTCGAAAACAACTCATCCAATAGAATTTAGACAGGTTTGGGTACTTATATTAACCTTATCTTTAAGTATTAACTCTAAGTTAATTAGTTTCACTTTTACAATGTCTCTTTGTATTTTTAAATAATATGGTTAATAAACATACTATATACATCCAAGCGACCCCCAAGTGGTCCATTAATGATTAACCTATCATAATATAAGTCTCTTTGCCGAACCTTAGATTTTTAGGAATTTAATATCAATTAATAATATAATATTTGTTTTAAGAACTCTTTTATGTCAATTTTGATACTATTCAATAGTTGATTTTTGTGAAACTCATAACAGATTGATTACTTCAAACAAAGTCAATTAAATCAATCCTAATATATCATATTATCCTAGAAAATTAGTGTAATTCATTAAAAGTTTCATATTATATTTATTTGGGTATTTATAATATCAATTATGTTAATTTTTACTATTTTAGTAATTACTGCATCATCATTGTGTCATAAATAAAATAAATTATTTAATGTCAAAAAATTATAAATAAAATTTAATTATGTAGGAAATCTTTTTAGCTTTCTAATGAATATTTATAATCTAAAATACAGCATATATAACCCTATGTAACAATTGTTTTTCTAAAAGATATATGCTTGTGTCATTTTTGTATTCATTTTAACTTAATTAATATAAAGTGTCATTATCACTTACAAGTGGATCCATGGGGTCCCAAAATTGACCCAAAGATTCCCTTGGTCGACCATGTATCACCAAATAGGGTTAAGACACATTTTAGGGTAATTTAGTATTATTATAATATTATTTTTTTAACCCTTATTTTCTGGATTTACCTTTAACCATGGTAAATAAAATATTTACAGCAGTAATTATTCAAAATGTCTAAAAATAAAAGTTACCTATTTACACAATTTGGACATCCTGATTCCATATATGGAATCCATTTTTCTAAATTCAAAACACAGAATGACACTTGTTTATGTTTGGTTTAATTGTAAAATTATGTCCAATGACCAACATTATATTAAATGGTAAAAATATATTCTAAATATACTTAAAAACCACTCAAATTCATAATTTATCACTATTAATTATTTTGATTAAAAAAGTTGTTTTTAATTAAAATTTAGTAATTTTCACTATTCATCAAAATATGAAAGTTATCCGAAAAGTACAAAAATTTCACCTTAGGCTAAATTCGATATTCCGAATCCAAAAATGAAGTCCATTTTGAAATATAAAATATATATAATTTCAAAAAGTATGTATTACTATTCATAACGGCTAGTTTGATTCGTTGTGGTGTGTTAAAATCTCGAAGTTGCGTACAATGCACGTCATTGCATTATTCGAAAGGAAACATACCGAGGAAGCTTGGGGTGTTACAATACCCCTATCGATTGTTTCTGATCTTGATCTCCATTTTACTTCAAGATTATGGAAGAGTCTTCAGAAATCCCTGGATACTGAACTTCATTTGAGCATTGCCTACCACCCTCAAACGAATGGACAATCAGAACGAACTATTCAAACCTTAGAAGACATGTTGATATCCTTCTCACTTGACTTTCAGGGTATGTGGGATCAGTATTTACCTCTGGTAGATATTTCCTATAACAATAGCTTCCTTTCGAGTATTCATATGGAACCATATGAGGCATTATATGGAAAGAGATTTCACACACCAACCTTTTGGTATGACGTTGGTGAAAGAAAACTTGTAGGTCGAGAACTGGTGGAGGAAACGATGGAAAAGGTTAAGGTAATCCAAAATCACATCAAAGCAGCTCAATGTAGGCAGAAGAGCTTTGCCAATAATTGAAGGAAGGATTTTGAATTTCAAGTCGGTGATCATGTTTTGCAGAAGGTATCTCCATGGAAGGGAGTCATAAATTTTGGTAAGAAAGGTAAATTGAGTCCTAGGTACATTGGACCTTTCGAAAATCTAGAACGAATTGGGGCTGTAGCTTACCGATTGGCAATGCCGCCAAGTCTCTCCAAAGTTCAAAATGTGTTCCACGTATCTCTATTGAGGAAATACATGCCCGACCCAACGCATGTACTCACATACTAGGAATTAGAACAGGAACCTGATCTATCTTATTGCGAAGAGCCCATCAGGATTCTTGATACGAGGGAACAAGTACTGAGAAACCGGACGACATGTCTGGTAAAAGTTTTGTGGAGAAACCTTAAGATGGAAGAGGCAACGTGGGAACCCGAGGAACATATGATGAAGAACCACCCAAGTCTTTTCATGCGATAATATTCTAGAAATTTTGAGGATGAAATTATATGAAGGAGGGGAGAGTGTAAGACACCAAGCTTCTACGGTACGCTTCTCTTTGAATAATGTGATAGCGTGTGTTATACGCAACACCGAGTTCTAACACACCATAACCAATCAAACTATCCATTATGAATAGTAATACCTACTTTTTGAAATTATATATATTTTTTTATTTCAAAATGGACTACATTTTTGGATTCGGAATATCAAATTTAGCCTAATGTGAAATTTTGGTACTTTTTGGATAACTTTAATATTTTGATGAATAGTGAAAATTACTATATTTTACTTAAAAACTATTTTGTTAATCAAAATAATTAATAGTGATAAATTATGAATTTGAGTGTTTTTAGAGTATATTTAGAATATATTTTTACCATTTAATACAATTTTTTTTCATTGGACATAATTTTGCAATTAAACCGGACATAAACAAGTGTGAATCTTTTGATAGTTATTATCTCTTAAAAACACGCTTTTTGTTTTAACAAAAGGAATTAATTTTTAATTAATTTCTGCCACTTCTGTGTTTTGAATTTGGAAAAATTGATTCCATATTTGGAATCAGGATGTTCAAATTGTGTAAATAGGTAATTTTTATTTTTAGACATTTTGAATAATTACTTCGGTAAATATTTTATTTACCATGGTTAAGGGTAAATCCTGTAAATAAGGGTTAAAAATATTATTATAATAATACTAAATTACCCTAAAATGAGTCCTAAACTTATTGGTTGATACATTTTCGACCATAGGAATCTTTGAGTCGATTTTGGTACCCCATGGAGCCACAAGTAGGTGATAGGGACACTTTATTTTAATTAAGTTAAAATAAGTACAAAAATGACATAAGCATATATCTTTTAGAAAAACAATTTTTACATAGGGTTTTATATGTTTGATTTTAGACTATAAATATTAATTATAAAGATAAAAGTATTTTCTACATAATTGTATTTTATTTATAATTTTTATACTTTAAATAAATTAATTTATTGATGACACAATGATGATGCAGTAATTACCATAATAGTGACAAATTAAAATAATTGATATTATAAATACCCAAATAAATATAATTTGAGACTTTTAATTAATTACACTAATTTTATAGGATAATAAGACATATTAGGATTGATTTAATTGAATTATTTTGAAGTAATAAGTCTGTTATGAGTTTCATAAAAATCAACTATTGAATAGTGTCAAAATGGGCATAAAAGAGTTTTTAAAACAAATATTATATTATTAATTGATATTAAATTCTTAAAAATCTAAGGTTCGGCCAAGAGACTTATATCATGATATTTGTATCATTAATTGACCACTTGGTTGTCTCTTGGATGTATATAGTATGTTTATTAACTATATAATATAAAAATACAAAGTGACATGGTAAATGTCTAACAAATTAACTAAGAGTTTAAACTAAAAGATAAGGTTAATATAATGACCCAAACCTGTCTAAATTCTATTGTTTGAATTTTTTTCGACCTATCCCCACCTTAAAATTTAAATAATCCACTTTTGAGCCATTATAAACCGAATATGAATTTATAATAAATTTATATTTCTTGCTTTTCCAAAGGGGCCCCTCACCCCTCCTTTAAAAGTGCACTCCTCCTTCTCATTTCTTCACGCCTTCAAAGCCTTTTGGCTCGGAAAAACTCTGCCCAAATACTCTCCCAACTTCCCTAAATACAACCTAGAGGCCTTAGTTTGTTCATAAAGCCAACCTATGGAGCCATTTTTATCAAATTCAAAGGAAAAACCCGAATAAGAGGTAATGATTTCACCACCCTTTTCCAAGTTCCTTTCTTCTTCCACTTCTTCTTCCTTTGTTTTTACCATTATAAAATAATAACTCCAGTATGATATATATACTGTGATGTTATTATAAATATGGTACAACCATATTATGTATTTTATCCATCCTTTGAGTAACATGTCACCATACGTGCGTACGTACGGCTTACCGTCTCCACGTCGTGGTGTAATTGTTATTCAATAAATTATTAATTGGATGGGTATAATAATGATGTGTAATTAATTTAAATAATAAATATAACATGATAATGATTCTGTATATATGATATACCATCCAATTATATATTATTTTAATATCAAAATAATGATATTGTCTCTCCTGCGTACGTACAGACTACCGTCTCCGTGAATGCGATGAGATTCATTCTCCATCGTATCCATTCAAGTATAATGCTCATTTTATGATTAATAATAGTATCTAAGAACTTGATATCATTCTGGATATGATTAAGATACAACCTATCCATTACAAACATGGATTATGTAACAAAACATATAAAAGAAAACGAGTAAGTTAACACCCGAAACTACGATAATACTAAGATATTATTAACAAATCAATGTTAAAAGATCATATATGATATCATATTAATGTATATGGTTATTGTATGATTTAATAACAATTATTTCACCATTATTCATGAGGTTAACCTACCCCAACCAAGGAAAAGTACAAGGTATGGGTTACTTCACAATCTCTTCATTATCCGAGGTTTTTTATACGTAATAATCTACTGGGATCTCTTTATCATCCACAACCATGTTTCTTAAAAATGTATTTCAAAAATTTTTTACTATTTAAAAGAATATGGGTTAAAGTCATTTATACCCTTTTTTGAATTTTTATAAGAGTTTTATAAAGGAATCTTTTCGTTGTTTTCCAAACAAGGTGATTTTTAACCTTTTCACCAGAATTAAGGTAAGATTGTTTAATTTAACATATACGACTGGTGCTGCTATTTTCCATCGTTATAAAATCGTCGAATATTCCCTTACAAGTTTATAAGAATATTTTCAAAGAAAATGTTTTATTTTATAAATATATGACTCTTAATGATTTCAAAATAGAAAAATACATTTCTCTAAAAAGAGTTTTGATTTCATCTATGTCAACATCCTTTGATGGATTTTACGCTTATTTGAAGTTGATTTATTATGATACAAAACATCTATATTGTATTGAATGTTTTGTGATATGTTTGAATGTGGATGTACTATTTTTATACCATTAATAGTTTATTGTGAAAGAATTGACATTTTGTATACTAGTTTTAATACGAATGTTTATGTTATGTTTAAACCATTTCATATGAGAATGCATTGGACTTATTATGGGACGGGTGGAGCCCGCTATAGTTCCTCGATGCATCGGTAGGCCTCATGAGACAAACTAGTGTCTTGGAACAAGGCCTTGGCAAACTTATATTTGTATTCTTGGGGCGAGGCCTTGGCTATGAGGTTATGATAGTCTGGCATTATGCATTCCATCATTATGAAAGTGGTTATTGATATTGCATGTGATTATTCGATTAGTAGAATATCCATGTGAATAAGTAAATGGAATTATTTCATTTTATTTTTTCCATACTATGTTGAAGTTCAAGTTTAAAAGGCTTTTGTTTTATGTTATACATTTCCTTAAATGTTTATACTTATTTATGAAAGTTTCCGCTATATTGTTATGCTTACTAGGCATTTGAGCTCACCCCTTTTCTATGTTTTATTATTCCCAGGGTATGAAGAAGTAAATTATAAAAGACCTTCAAGGATAGTATGAGGGGATAAGATTGTGGTCTATGATGAAAATATGTTGTTATAGTTTTCGTTTTTATGTTGTAATGTAAGACTTATGAATATATCTAGTGTTTCCAAGGCTATTAAACCATTCAGTCTTTCGAGATTTGATCTTTCTTGGGATCATGCCAATGGTATATAATAATGCACCGACTCTGGGTAACTAGGGTCGAGGCGTTACAAACATAAATACAATGTATGGTATCATTTAAAAAATCTTTATGACCAATAACAAAATATGTCAGAAAATGTATAAAATAATGAATTTGTTTTTAGAAAATATGGAAATTGTCTCAAAAAATAACAAATAACCTTGAACATTTGAAAACATTTATTCATATAAACATATTTTTTTAAAAAATTGTGATAATTATTTATTTTTGATACTATGAATTCATATATAGGAAGAATCCTGTAAAAAAGAAAAAAGAAAAAATTTATTTTTCTCAATAAAAACATTAAATAGTGATATTTTTCACACATAGATGAATGATAACCTTATGTGATATGTAAAAATTTATTCAAACCAATTTAATAATGGTCATTATAATATAAAATTATTATCAATGATTTATTGAATCATTCAAAAGGTGATTCAAAAAAATATCAAGTGAATTATTACATAGAAAAAGAGACATTGTAGATCAAGAAAAGTGAACATGGTTGATTTCACCTATACGAAATAAAATAGTCATAATATTAGACAATTTGAATTAAATGTTTTAGGGTAAATGAAAGAAATCTATGATATGTAAAAAATATAGAGGGATTTTTTTAATAATAAATATTCCACTGAAATATTATTTTTTAAATAAAATATTGATTTATTGATAATATTAGAAAAACGCATATAGGTCGAGAGACATTTTCATAAAAACCATATTATATTGATGCATCAAATGTGAAACACTAAGACCCTTAATAAATGTTTTTATTTATATAACAACTTAAATACATTTTTTATAGACTACAAAATAAAATATAGGGCATGCAATTTAATATGTATCATGGATTTAAATATTAGAGATAGAAACCATTAAAAAATTGAAACCCATTGAATTGAACCCATTTTAACGATATAAAATGATATAAATCTTAAAAAACTCAAAATTAGGGTAAAAACTCATTAATCATTGATATATCTATATTAAATATTACATGATTCATTATAAGAATTATATCTCAGGAAATAAAATTAGAGACCAAGAAACCCATACACCATTTTTAACAATTGTGTTAAAACCCATCAGAAAATGAACACAGAATAGAACATGGAAAATTATACATTATAATGCACTAATAAAAAAATATTAAATTTATGTAGTTACACCATTCTAAAGAAACCCTAGTCCTTGGTATGAATAATGTATCCAAGGATTGATAATTTACATAAAAACCCTTTAATTAATTCTTGAAATCCCCTAATTTACCTAAATATCATGTCTATTAAAAAATAAAGATAACAATGATCTATTTTAGAAAAATATTGATAACTATTACCTAATATTAAAATAATTAAAAATTATACTTTAATGGTGAATTTTTTAATTATTATCCATTTTCAGTGTCCAGTGCGAGTTATCTGGCGTTTTTTGAACCCCATTCTTAATATATATATAATTCATCATTAATTTTTAACATTCATCATACATGTAACATAAAAAATAATATAAATTATTATTTATTTATATATACATTTAATTTATAATTTCACTCATTTGTTTTTTCGGTTAGAATCATGAATTATGAAATCGATGATTATAATATTTTAGTTATTTTTACCAAACAAATGATAATGTGTTTGTTAATATGTTTAATATTAACTTTTCCAATCATGAAAATTAAGAAAATAACTATTTTATTATTTTAATAAAATATTATCTTTAATTATTTCCTCATAATAAATTATTTATTTTGTTTCACTATTCTAGTAGGTGTTTATACCGACCCAAAAATTAGTAGAAAATAATTAATATATAATTATGATTATGATTTTTTTGAATAATAACATTATTAATAAATCATAATGATTTTATTGATATATTATTTATGATGGGATATTTAATTGGATATCTGTAAATAAATATAAATAACCCAAAAAAAGACATTTCACATCATATTGGCATTACTCTACAGAACATATGATTAACCTTTTCATTTCTCAATGAATAATAGTGAAAGAAGTTGTATTAGAATTTTTTTATTCAAAATCATAAATAAATTATTTAGTTTACATTTATTATCAATTACATCATCATAACCATCTAATTGGGATTGTGGTCACAACCAAAAGATGTCATGTAATGGAAGAGGTAGTTGGCACAACAAATGAATGATGTTTTTGTTTTATATTGCATAAAAGGTAGAAAACGGTTAATATTTATTATCCAAGAATATGAATGACACACAACTGTCGTAGGGCTTGTCAAAAGAAAATTTATATTCCTAATACAGCATAGTGGCAGACAAGGGTCGTCTCTGTTGAGGAGCATTTGTAGTTGGTCTAATCACTGATTCTAGTTTACCTACTTTAAATCTTTTTGTTTTTTTAAATCTAATAAAATTTACTATTTTAGGGGAATTGTGAAATATTGAAATTAAAATAATAAAATTAAATCTTTAAATAAATATGTAGATGCAGATGCAGACATAATAAAATTATGGAAGATAGGTATTGGTCCTAGGGTTGGATAAAATGGGTTCAGTCATTATTTATTTATTTATTTAATATTTTATTTGATAATTCATTTAGTTAAGCCTCATTAATGAATTAATTTCCCATTTTTTTGAGTGTGTGATTTTAGCATGCTTCCAACACACAAAACAACACATCCTCCAATAGTCAACTAGGATAACGCCTCAACCGAGAATGCTATCCCAAAAGACCCAGCTCTACCTTATGCCATTTCATCCCTTATGGAAACCCAAAATCTATCGTATGAAGGATTTTATTAATAGAAGGGAGGGAAAAAGAATGAATCCTCATAAAAGAATGGATTTTGAAATAGTGTCGTGGTGGACGACTGTCGCACCCCCACAATACCCCTCCATCCATAACAGTTAAATTTAAACCACATTAAATTGAAGAGAAATAATGAAGAACAAAATGAGTCCTCCGCTAGGTTCGAGCCTTGAGTTAGTCACTTTACATGGTGAAGTGAATATAGATCACAATGGAAAGATGGATGAGAGAAAATGAGATTGATATTGGAATAGAAAATTGGTGGAAGAGGAATGTGAAACTCCTTAAAATAAAAAAGGTAAAGGAATTACAATTATAATGAAAACATAAATGAAAAATAATATAAAGAAAGAATAAAATTTAAAAGGCCCTTGGCCTCCTCTCCTTGGTGTACCGAATAGTTTTGGGAAGGATTGGAATGTACTGAGATGTTCGAGATCCTCTCATTTTATGGGATGATTTCTATCCTCCAGATATTGTCACTTTTGTGTCCCATTAATTGGGCAAATAATGCAGGGAAACCTTCATGAAAGTTGATCAATAATGTGATGGACGTTCATCTTCCACCATTAATCTCATTTGGACACTAATTGTAGGAGTTATGGTTTTTTAATTGGAGGATTCTGTTTCTGAATGAAGGATCCTTGCATATTCATTCAAAACTATATCATTCAATGGCTGCATTAATGGATTCCAAACACCATGTAATCTATTTTGGGAATTCCCCATTATGTTATATTTTAACTCCAAGTAAAAGAAATGAATTTAGAGGGTTGTAGGCTGAGATGGATGTCTATTTATGTGGTGCGGTCCATGCTACCCGTACAGAAAAATATTCAAATTCATTGTTTTTTTACACCCTCTAGAAGATCATTTCATCCCTGGGCCCAGACGACCAAACTTAATGAATTAAAATAATAATTATAAAAATAATTTAATCACAATATTTTAACTATATTTTTCAATAAATGACCAATATACCATTAACGTAAAATAATATAAAAAACCATAATTAAGCACTTTCAACAATATAAACCATTTTCATTCTAAAACTCCAATTACCCATTTTTTTTATAGAACCATTATATATATGGGTTTTATCATTGAAAAATATTACAAATTCATAATTTTTGGATTAAAAATATGCATATAAATTCTCTCTATCAAATACCCCCACACTTAAACCATGCATTCCCTCAAGCATAAAATCTCAAAATGGAATTCAGAGGACACTAATATTAACAATATTCAAATTTCAAAGTAATAAAATACATAAAATAAATGTCAAATCAAATTATCATAAATGCACATAATATATCAATTTAATTTCCAAATTTTAAATGAAACAATAAATTCATATATTTTACATTTTCCAATTGAAAAATGATGGAACTTCTTTCATTCATTCACGATTCTAAATTAATTATTATTAAACATGCCACATCATAATTTACCTCACATTTGAATTTTAACTCTCCTCTCTAATTATATAATTAAAGTATAGTATGGCTTATATCAGGAGGACATGATCCATAACCATAGGCTTATAAAAAACTACATTCTCCACTTTGTAAAGATAAAACACACATAAAATAACGAGGAACTACAATAATGGTTCAAATATGTTCCCGGTTTAGGGTTAGTGGGTAAATTATTGAAATAATTAAATCCATAAGTAATAGGTTTGAATGTTATGTACAATTCCCAATTAATCAAGTGAAAACACAGGATAATCCTCACTCAAATCCCTTTGATAATTTGAAACACAACCCCACCCTCTTTTAATGATATGAGACATGAGTCAATAAATGATTACAAATAATGATATCATTAATTTTCTCCCTCTTTATAAATAATCTCTATAAAGGCAGATCATTATTTTCACCTTTTTAAGGAGAACCAGATGAAATCAATGAAACAAAATTAAATGATGAATCATGCCCCATTTTCTTATAATACATTTCCAAAATTGATAATTCACATCTCACACCCCCAAAGGAATGATACACAGCCTAATTAACTCACACAAAAGGCCCTTCCCCCACAAAAAAACTTGAATAATCCAGAAAACATACTAAAAGAGTGGGAAGTTAAGGAAAAGTTGGATTGTAATGTGTCTTAACCCTATAAGTAAATTAATATATTCTATGGGCTAATGAAGGATAAATGTAATGGTGGGTATCATGTAAAGATGAGGCTAACTAATATAGAGCCTCAATCATTTTAAATGTGTTTTTGTGCAATAAATTCTTTGATAAGTTTCAATACATGTTCTGGTAGGTGGCATGTCCCATGATCACTCAAGAAATATGCTCAAGATAAAATTGGAAATATTTGGTCTAGAAATCCTCTCGAGAATGGAAATATAACATTTGAGAATCAATCATGGCATGATTAATAAAAAAAAATCAATTCACATGATCATCTGAAATTAAAACCATAAAATATGGTAGGGATATTTATTTTACATGAATTAGTTAATTCTATCAAATCATGTGTCATTATTTCAATATCCATGCTTCACATAAAAATTTCAATTTATTATTTTACTCATTCCATCTCATTAACATTGAAATATAAAACATGGAATCATAGGGTTCCTGAGAAACTCATGTCTCCTCGATAAGTCATGTAAAGCAATAATACAAGTGTGTACAAGCAATTTTAACTTTAAAGCTCAAAACATGTTTTGGACAAAAAATGTTAAGATTTTAAAAGATTAATCATTAAAAATGAACTCCCTTTTTAAATAAATCTCCAGTCCTCTTCCCCTATTTAATGCTTTCTATTCCCATTTATAAACCTACAAAAGAGAATTACATACATAGGAATAAATATCATGTAATTAAATCACAAAAAGATAATAAGTGGTATATATGTTTGACTAATCTAAAAAAATTGAAATATAAAAATAATGTAAAGCTAAATCTTTGTAGGATCCCCAAGTGGGCCTTGAATTTTTACTACGTCTAGTGTGCAGTACCAGTTGTTATCCAAAATTAGAGGGTGGATGAAACTTCTTGGATTTGAACCACCAAATGTGCCTATTCCCAACATCCATATATGTGTTCTTCTTGATGAGGACTCCATGTGTAGAGTAAAGAAAATACTCCCCCATTTCAATGTGGTAAAACATGCATGGTGGGCGTAGGATATACTATGATGCCTCCTCCTCCTTCATTACTACTTGTTAAACGTTCTCTTTCACATCAGGTACTCCCTCTAATAAACCTTCAATGTATTTAGGGAGGTCAATTGTTCCTCAACAGGTGCATGTTTGGTTCTGGTTCAATAACATCTCTAGTTGAAAGGTCCTATTGGAGTTGATTATTACTTGATGGAGGTAGGCATTCAGGCTCCTCCATCCTGATTTCTAATTCCACCAAGAAGTAGCTAAACAAGGAAGTAAACATCTTTTTCATATATCTTGGGTAGAATTGGTTGAGTGTGGATAAATGATTCTTCAGGTACCTCTACATTTACCTCCTATGGTTCTTCAATGATGAGTGATGAAATTTCTTTGATCGCTATCTCAAGTTCTATCTCTAGCTCAAGGTTAGGTTTCTCTATCCTTGTACAAATATAGTCAAATTCCCATTCCATTTCCTCCAAAAATCATCCAAATTATTACTAATTTTTTCAATTCGTTCATTTAGATTGTGTTAATCAATTTTTGGTTCTGGATATTACTCTTGTGAGTAATCTTCCCATGAAGAAAAATGTGAGTTTGAAAACATCATGGAAAAATAACTTGTTTACATTTTTCATAATGTGAAAAAATATAATTTGTAAAAAAATGTGAATTTTAGAAAATTTATTGAAATTAATACTTTTCTCCCCAACAATGGTTCTAATTTTGACGCATTCCTGTCATAGGTCATGGAAAAAAGAAAATTTATATTCCGAATTCATCACAGTGGCTGACTAGGCTTGTCTCACTTGAGTAGCATTTGTAGTCAGCTCGATCACTGATTCTAGATCACCTATTCTAATTATTTTTGTTTGTTTTTATAATTTAATAAAAATTATGGTTTTAGGGGTTTTGGAAAATAGTGGAATTAAAATAATGAAAAGAAAACTTTAAGTCTAAATGTATAATAAGATACAGATAGAATGAAATTGGGGAAGAAAGTTCCCGGTCCTAGGTTTGGATAAAAATTGTTTATTAATTAATTATTTATTTTTTAATATTTTATTTGATAATTAATTTAGTGAAACCTCATTAATGAATTACTTTCCCTTGATTTTTTTGATTATGTGATTTTAGAATTCTTCCGACACACCAAACAACACCTCCTCCAATAGTCAATTATGATAACAACTCAACCAAGAATGCTATCCCAAAAGACCCAACTCCACCATATGCCACATCACCCCTTATTGAAACCCCAACTACACCGTAAGAAGGGTTTCTCCTATATAATGGAGGGAAAAATATGAATCAATGTAAAGGAATGGATTTTGAAATAGTTTCTTGGTGGACAACCACCACACCCGTGCAATACTCCTCAATCCATCATAAATAAATTTAAAACGTTTTAAATTGAAGTGAAATAATTTAGAACCTCTTTATTCCTCCCCCAGGTCTAAGATTCATGTTAGTCACTTTCCCTACAGAAGTGCATAGATATCATGATGGAAAAATAGAAGAGAGAAAATGATGTTGAGATTAGAAGTGAAAATGAGTAGAAGATGAATGGGAAACACATTAATATAAAAAAGATAAATGAAGTACAATTGAAATAGAGACATAAATAAAATGAAAATAATGAGAGAAGAAATATCTAAATGGACCTTTTCCTCCTCTCCTTGGTTCCCAGAATGGTTTTTGGAAGGATTGGAAGGATTTGAGTGGAAGGAGATCCTCTCTTTTTTATAGAATGATTTTTATCCTCCACAAATTGTCGCATTGTTCACCCATTAATTTGCTGATTAAAGCATGGAACACATCATGAATGTTTTTCATTAATGTGGTGTACATTAATCCTCAAAAATTCATCTCATTGGGAAACCGATCGTAGGAGTTATGATTTTTTTCTTTGGATGTATTGGTTTATAGTCGAAGGATCTACGTAACATCCTTAAAAAATATTTCATTTAATGGATTCCTTAATGGATTCAAAACTCAATGCAATTTATTTTATGAATTCCCCATTTAATCCTATTTCATCACCAAGTGGAATCAATGCATTTGGCAGTGTGTAGGAAGAGATGGATATCTGTTATAGTGGTGTGGTACATGGTGTCTGCCTGAGAAAATATTTAAAATAGTTGATTTTTACGGCCTCTAGAAGATCGATTCATCCCCTAGTCCAAAATACAAAAATGAATTAAAAAAATAAATATTCTGAGAAAATTATAATCACAACATTTAGAATTAAATTATTCATGAAATGACTAAAATACCCTTGATGTAGAATTCTATCAAAAATGAAGAATTAATCTCTTTTAGAAACTTAGACTATTTTTATTCTAAAACTCAAATTAACCATTATTTTTATAAAAAATTATATACACGGGGTTTATAATTGAAAAACATTAACAATTCATCACTATTGGATTAAAAATATACATATAAATTCGCTATGTCGATGAAATATGGGTAAATAAAAAATAATTATTAATTAATATAGGAATTATTAAATCATATATGGGGATGTATGAATGGAAAAAAGGTTAGATAAAATTGTACTCATGTTGGGGAATAAGGATCTCATTTGGATGAGAACTTCAAAATAGATGTCATAAAAAATGTAATGATAGCATGAGATCAAGGAAAATGAATATGATTTTATGTTAATGAATTAGGTATATGGATTAAGTGGCTATAAAAATTATATGGTATCCCTAAAGTGGTGGTTAGAGTCCTCTTTTTTAATGTGGTGTGAATGTCATTAATGTAGATATTTAAAACTAATATAAATATAACAAATGATTTGGATAACAAGAAGGCTCATAAATATAAAATAATGATTTTAAATATTAAATATTTTCAAAATAATATTTATAATTCATTTTCACATTGGTTTTCACACTTTGATCTTTTAAAAATATAAATAATAATTCTAAATAATATTTTTACTATTATTACTATTTTTCACCAAAATTAATTACTATTTCTGAAAATATAATTAACCTTGTAAATTAATTTGTTAAAAATATGTTAAAATATTTTATCTATTTTATTATATAGACATTATTTTTTTATGAATAAACAATTTTAATAATCTTTCAAATAACGAGTAAGTACAATTTCTAGAAGAAATTAATCTTGATTTTTAGAAAATATGTACATGGAAAAATTATTATTTTCATTGATTATTATAATATAAATTGGTTTAATATAAAACAAATAAATTTTATTTGGTTGTAAAAACATGAAAAAAATTATGTTATGAATATAATCTTAAAAAAAGATACATTTTTTATCGAAAATATTACTTTTGTTCATGAATTATTAATCATATGTTTCATAAATTTTGAATAGTATTTAAAAAAAATTTATTAGTACTTATTAAACATGTATATGATCACATAAAAGGATTAAAAACATATATTTCTTTTTTATAAATAAAGATGTTTTCATTTTTAGTAAAATTAATACTTCTCTTTATTAAATTATAATTAAATATGTTAGAAAAATATAAAAATTTAAATATAAACTTATACCATAATTCAATATCGAAGAATTTTTATATTATTTTGAAAATTAAATGTATAAATTTTTAGTTTTTTCTTTTTAAATTAAAACAAAATATTATGTGATACTATTTTTTCGAAGAAAATTATTTTTCCAAGTGTATACCGTTATATATTTATTTCTTATCACTTTAAAATTTAATTAATTCCAATAAAAATATATAAATTATTAAAAAAGAAACATATATATAATATATTGTTTCATTAAATAATTCATAAGATGATTTTTATTAAAAAAACTAAAAAAATAATATCATAAATTGTAACAATGGAATAATTATTAATAAATCATTTTATTTAATGTCAAGAAGGTAAAATGTCTACAATCAATATGATCAATAACTTATTAAATAATAATTACCTAATTTTATATTCCTAATTTATAGTCACATAAACACATATGATATTTGCATAAGTTCTACGTATAAGGTATGCTTTACTGATTGTCGAAGGTGGTTATTCTACTACCATATATCGCTGATTTTTTTTATTTCACAATTTTCATGAAAGATATTACTCCCATACAATTATTTTTGTTCATCGGATTTTTCTAATATATACTATAATAAATCTACATCTTTTATGAGAGTGAGGGAATGAGTGTTAAGTCAATAAGGTTTTCCTTATGACTTTTCCATTCCATTATTATTGTGGAAGATTGATTGAGCCAATAAGGCCTCCTTATGACTTTACCATTCATTCTTGTTTTTAAAATCACAAACACCTTATCTCAAGGAATATCTCATTTTACCCTATGTTTTACTTCAATTAAGAAAAGTTTCCTTCCCCAAGGAAATTTATCCTTAACATGTTATCATTGTTCATATCATATTTTTTCTAAGTGTAGAATTCGGTTTGTATCTAAAACATCATAATCCTATAAATAACTAGATATAAAGAATTTTGTTTTAGGATCCGAATTCTATGAATTCATACTCTGATCTTCTATGTTTTGACTTTGAATTCTGAATATTAATTATGATTAAGAACTCTTATAAATAGTTACACTAAATTATTGTTATCAATTCTCCTAAGTTCTGACATTGAATTCACTATACGAATTCCTATGAGTTCTAACTTCGAATTCTAATGAATTCTAACTCCTAGCTTTGTATGTTATGACTCCAAATTCTCATGAACTCTGACTCTGATCTTTATATGTCCAGGTTCCAAATTCCTTAAATGATATAAGCGGAATATCTTTTTATTATAAACTCCGAATTCATTTTTGGATTGACTCTAGACTTTTATTTAATATCATTCTGATTATTTGATTTTGGTTATGAAACCATATTTTTTTTCTTACACTTGTTTTGGTTATAAAATTATGGCATGCATTCACTTACTAACTAACCATAGTTTGAGTGACACGTGTATAGGTCCTTCCGAAATTCAAGGAAAAATATGACCATTGGAAGAAGGAGCCGACCGTTGGTGATGTGCCTATAAATAGAATATCATTTAAAAGAGCTCAGAACATTTCGAACAATGCTTTATGACTATAGAGTTTACATGCTATTGAAGTGATTTCTAGGGAGATACTCTCATGCTTAGTGCATACTGAACGTATTTTTCATATTTTCTTTCTGCAACTCTGAATGTTGCTGATTAAATTCGAGAGATTTCGGGGATTGGAAGACAGTGGTTCCTACTACCTTGAAGTTCAGGGCTTCCTTTCTGAGGACGACAGAGGTTCCAACTACCTTGAAGTTGAGGTCTTGTGGGGATAGCAATACAGACTCTGATAATTGTATTGAGGCATTACCTCGGTGTGGGTAATACAAACTTTTTTGAAAGTACAAATCGAGAGACTGTTATCCAAGGTTGTTGGATACACTTCTCTTTGGGTTAAATGATTTACTACTGTAACGTTTTTTTACAAGTTTTCCACTGCAATTTATTTTTTGAGGAAATTATAAATATCTTATACTTCCTTATACTTGTATACTCTGATTTTGTAAGATTCTATACCCTTTAAGGTAAAATCTCTATCATTATAAAAATTCATTAAATTTCATTATCTAGAACCATCTATCCAGATTAACATTCTTGGAATCATATTTCCATATTCAAGCTACTTTGTAGAACTATAAGTTTTGAAAATTACATTCTTTAACCTTCTTAAATATAACCATCTATAAAAGTACCAAAGTAATTTTTAAAAGTATACAATTCACCCCCTATTGTATATTGAGTTTCACTAGTTACTACATTCAATATCATTATTATTTTGATCCTACATTTGGTATTATTGAGTATATCTTACTCATATACCATGTCAATAATTGGTGTCTGAGGATTGGTTCAATCTGAATTAATCTCACGATTAGATTCAGAAAAGAATTCATTCTATTCTTGTTTTAGGAATAAGTTTTCAGGACTCATTGTTACACCCTGCGATTTTATGAAAACTATCCTTTCAATTTCATTTATGTCTTGTGTTTTATGCTACACCAAGATTACCTTGTGCTATATGAAACACCGTATTAGCTTGTAGTATACGCCACACTATTCTTGGATCATGTTACACACAATTTTGATAGTAGTTATTCTACACAACACTGAGTGTGTATATACATATATATATATATATATATATATTCAACGTATAATTGAAATATGGTTGGATTCTGTTATAAGAAACAATGAAGTATATTCCCATCACACGTAATCCTGACTTGTCTTGCATTACACGCAATCATGACCTTCCTCAATAGCGTGTGTAGTACGCAATATCGGGTTTCACTAAACAACAAAATATTTTTATAATATTATTATAGAGTATCCATTATAAATAATATTAAATACATTATGAATTTTATAACATTATTATTCATCTTACACATTTTCTAGAACATGGTATGAGAACAAAAAAAAATTTTCAGGTAAAATAAGTATTTTTCAAAAAAATTATGTTTTGTCACCTTTTGATGGGGCACCCACATTAAATCTATTTTTTGACATGTTTATAAGTTCAATTTGACAAAATAAAATTCTTCCCTGGAATCAGTATATATAAATTTAATTTGGATAAATTTTTCACATCATTCTGATAACTTTCATAATTTGATGAATTGTAAAAACATGCTATATTTTAATTAAAAACAACTTTTTTCATCACAATAATTTATATGGATAGATTATATTTTTAATTAGTTTTAAAGTGTAATTAGAATTTATTTTTACCATTTGATCAAATTTTGGTCATTGGAATTAAATTCACTTTGAAATTGGACATAAACATATATCAATCTTTTGATAGTTATTGTTTCATAAAAAAACGTTATTTGTTTTGATAATGGGAATTTCCTTTAAAATTAATTAATTACAATTCTATGTTTTAAATTTGTAAAAATAGACATCATTTTTGAATTCGGAATATCAAATATTGCTTCGGATGAATTTTTTGTATTTTTCTGAAAAACTTCAATTTTTGATAAATAGTTAAAACACTATGTTTTTGGATAAAACCGACTTTTTATTTAAATAATCATTTATTTTATTTCAATTAATTTTAGGTCAAAATATGTACATAATACTTATATTGGTTAAATGAAATTAATTGGAGTCATTTTATAATAATTTTATATTTATAAAAATTGCATTGAAATTTTCACCGTCTTTTACCCACCTCATAGGAGCTTTTGCAATTGTTCATAAAACATAATTTTACCACTTCTATTAGTTGAATTTAGAAAACCTGGCAGACACAATTAATATCAAGGAGTAAAATTTTATTCAATTATAAAAAAATAATTTTTTTTAATAGTAACTTTTTACTTTTATTTACCACGGTTTAAAGTAAATAGGGTAATTCAAGGTTAAAAGAATATTATAATAATTCAAAATTACCTTAACACTTGTCCAAACCATGTTGGATGAGTAATGACCGACCATGGGCATCCTTGGGTAGATTTTGGGACCCCATGGAGCCACTTATGAAAGACAACGACACATTAGATTAACTAATTTAATGTAAAGACAAAATTGGCATTAACAAAAATACAATAGTAATTAATTTTTTTAAGTGGATATATAAATTATCTTTTTGACTATAGATATTAATTTGAAAGATAAAAATATTTCCTACATGTTGATATTTTTTTATAATTTTTAGACATCAAATAAATTAAATTATTCATGACACAATAATGATGCAGTATTTACCTCATTAATAAATCATTTAAATAAATAAGATTATAATGATTAAAATATTATCCAAAACCTGTCCAATTCCTATTGGATGATTTTATTTCTAATATGAGTCATCTTATCTTTGACATTAATGTGTTTTGGACCTCTTTAAACCGATGATATGTTTATAATAAAATAATTTTTTCACACATTCTTAAAGAGTCACTCATCTCCCTTATAAAAGGAGACCACTTCTATGCAATTCCACACCCCTCTCATGCCTTTTGGCTCGTCCAAACTAAGCCCAACTAAGCTCCCAACATCCATTTCCTCCCCCAATAAGCCTTACATTATGCATAAGGCACTTCCTGAAGTCCTTTTGGTTTGAACCAAAGAATGTTACCCAAATTAAAGGTAATAGTTTCCCTTAAGTTGTTTTCTTTTATTCTACTTCTCCAACCCCTAAACTCTTTTTAATCCTTTATTTTGTAACAAACCCAGTATCCTCAAAATACAAGGATGTTTTTATGAGAATTATTAGATGTACACTTACACACACCTCCATCTAATGGATGAATAACATAATGTTTCTGTGGATGGCAAACTAACGCCTCACGAAACGATGATTGTTCGATTTTCTCCTATCGCCTCTCATGGTGGCCATTATGATGGAAATTTATTTATATATTATATATATTATTTTTATTATTTAATTATTCTTCTTTACTTACCAATTATATCAAGTTTTTTTGGTTTCCATAGTCGGTAAATACGATAATCTCATTTGAGAAGTGCAGACTACCACCCCCTCATAGTGATATCATTCGTTAATGCCTTATGTGTGATTTATAGAGGATGGAGTTAATGATATTATATATTATATTATACTGGAATTATAATTTACCTATGTATCATTATGTTTTAATTCAATTAAAATAAGAAATATAAAGGAAAGTAGCGTTCATGTGTACGTATGACTTACCTTCTCTATGAACGGTGCATTTCATTTCTTACCTCCATGTGTTATGTAATATTATAAATACATGTATATGATCGATATATAATGAATATATATGATATATAAATCATGATTTAAATTCTGGAAGTAATTAAAACATGATATAAGTAATAATAACATCAATAACAACAAGTCCAAACACGTACGATAAATAAGATGGCTTTACCCAAAACGTTTCTTTAACATGAGATTTACAAAAGAACGGGTAATATAAAGTCATAAGTGAACCATATATGATATCATAAAAATTAATAAGATTCTATAATAAGTCAATTACATTCTTTAAATCATTATACAGGAGGTTCGGATACGTTTGAAGCATATCAGACCTAAGGTAAGGGATAACTTTTCCAATCTCGTTTTTATCCGATATTGTTTATTCGTAAGTATTCACTAGGGTTATATTTATCATCCATGTCCCTGTTTTCTAAAAATCGTTTCATTTTTCTTTAATGTCCTTTTAACCATTTTTTAATTTTACTACATGGCATGTAAGGAATCTTTTTTTTACCATAGGAGGTGCTTTTTGACTTTTCCGACAAAAGTACGAGGAGAATGTTATTTTTTAACTTATATGGCATGAATGGATTTTTATGATTTCATAACACCCCAATTTCATGAAGTTTCCTCTACAATATTGTATGATTATTTTCAAAAAAACCCTTTTCTTTCAAAATTGAATGGCATTTTAGGAAATGAAAATTATTTTGAAGAATAAAGGATATTTTCCTCAAGAATTTATTTCAAATGTTTTATCAAAACCATTTTCCCTATAAGATGGAATTATTTCATTTGTGTATTTTTCAAGTATAAAGCCTCTATGATTTACATGGTTTCATTTTTCTTATGATTAAATATCCATTTTTTTATATGGATTATGTGATGATGGGATGACGTTTATGAACCCCATTTTATTCTCTGGGTTATGATGGATATTTTATGTTTTTTTGTGGCACAAGATAGAATGATTTCATTATGAGATGGGTGGGACCTATATCTCCCTCCAATTCATTTGGTAATGATTTATATATCATGATATAGACATGGCGAGAACAACAAGTAAATCCGGATCAGTAATACAGGGCTGGAATGGCATGTAAACCTGGTTCAGTAAGGGACTTTGTCCACTAAGATGGTCTTGGAAGAAATGCCTTGGATACTATGGAAATAATATCATTTGATTAATGTTTTTCCACAATTACAAGATTTATTTACAAGCTATTTTATCATGATTGTTGTTCTTTTATGATCTATGCCTTACGTACTGCCATGTTTTATGTCATTGCTCAAGATTTCGATGTTTACACATTATGTTCATGTTTTTATGTTCAAATGTATATGGTTTGTTTTATTTTCTCCATGATTACCCATACTGATCATTTGAGCTCTCCCTTTTTATGTTTTTTTTCCTAGGATATAATGAAAGGTTTTAGGTAAGAAAACAAAAGGGGAATATCTTTATGGGAGATGTTGAAGATCTTTCACCACGATTAGAAGATTATTTTGTTGAGTTTCCAAAGACACTAAACTATTACAGTCCTTGTGTGTATATTTTTGTTATGTATTAATTAAACTGCAAAAGTAATTTAATGTCCATGTACATCAAGCTTCGGGCCTCTACAGTTGGTATCAGAGGAAAGGTTTAGTTAACCTTTGGAAACTAAGATGCGAAAAAATTTAGTGAGATCCCTAGAAATATTTCTATGGTATGTCTAGGCATGTCCCTAAGCTTATGTATAAGTATATGTTATAGTCCTACAATTACGGTAACGATCTTATAATTAATCCTAAGATGTTGGATATTGAAGTTACTCCCCCATTATTATGTTTTTTTCTAGCATGATTTTTGCCTCTCACACTTTTCTTTGTGGGTTGTAGATGATAACTGGAACCCAATGGAACCGTGTTGATCAATGTAATAGAAAATGAAATTATTTTCCACCCAAGAAACCAAATGTAATGGGAGATGGAGTGAAAATCTTATTTCATTACTTACACAATCTATGAGTCATTCTTGATTTCCAAATGATCATATAATGGAACAATATTCTATTGAGTCCTTCATGAGACAATGCCCACCGTCTTTAAATGGGTCTTCTGATCCACTTGTTGCTGAAAAATGGATCAGTACCATTGAAAAGATATTTTACATACTTTGATATTCGGAACATGAAAAAGTCATTTTAGCTGTTTACCATTTAAAAGGTGAAACAGACCAGTGGTGGACTCTATTTAAGAATACAAGGCCACAAGATAAAATTGAATCCATGGATTCAGACGAGTTCAAGAACTTGTTTTTCAGTAAGTACTTCCCTCATATTCTTTCAACAAAGATGGAAAAGGAGTTCCTTGAGCATAAGAAAAAGGATGATGAATCTGTTAGTATATACGAAGCGAATTTTTCAAGGATTGAAAGGTATGAATATAGCGTTATTATCCAACTTGAAAGTAATTTTGATCGATTCTTCAGTGGTTTAAAACAAAGTATTAGAAGGGAATTAGCTATAAGAGACTTTTGTAGCTATGAAGAAATTGTGTGTTGTGTTATCATGGTAGAACTGGAAGTTGGTGTTACATATCCATCTCATAGTTTTGACAAGAAACGAATGATGGTGTTCAAGGAGAAATCTCTGAACAGTTCTCAAAAAGAAATGAATGTATCTTTATGCTCAAAATGTGGAAAGAATCATGGTTGAGATTCCCTAAAAGGTACTAGAAAATGTTTTTAAGTGTGGAAAAGATGGTCATCGAGCATTTGATTATCGAAGTAATGGGAAAAAGGTTGTTAATGATTTGAATAATGTACAGACTGCAGAGAACGCACCACCAACACTTCAATGATTCAAGTGCAGTGAAATGGAGAATTATGCTAATCAATGACCTAATCTAAGGGTTAATAATGATCGACATGAGAAACCACTTAAGGAAAAGGACAAAGGTAAGTCACATGCAATCACTACTGGCGATGTTGAATATGTCAACGATGTGGTGGAATTATTAAGTGTTTATGTAATGGGGTTCCAAAATAATATTGTATATATTATCGTGGAATATGGGAAAATTTATGTATTGGTCTATTGTCACTTTCAATAATTTTTTGGTACCAGTAACCATGAAAAGTGATTCAAATATTTTGGAAATCAGATGATATGCATATAATGAAGGGATAAGGAGAAAATAAATTGTTTGACAATATTCATGAATTCAAGATTGATATAAGGACTATTTGATATCATTGTTTAAGTATATATGATTTTTGGGATTTTGGTATGTTGAAAGAGTTATCTTTTGAAAGAATTCATGTTTTCACTAAGGATAAATGGGTATTCATTTTTTTAAGAGAATACATGATTAAGGTATTCAGATGTTTGTAATGTGACCAACAAGATATATCTTATATAGGGGATAAATGATGGTATTCACGTACTTGTTATGGGACCTCTCAAGTAATCATTTTCATTACACTATGAGATTGGACAGAAGTATTTTCAAAAAGACTAAAGGTTAGAATGGATTAAGTTGGACATCAGATAGTATTTTTTAAGTATATATAATTTTGATATTATGATAGTATAGTTTTAGAAAAAAAGGACAACCTGCAGGACGGGCGACAACCCGTCGCGTCGGACAAGGTTGCGGGGATCGAACCCACAACCGAAGTGTGACATGCCTTTATCGCCTACCACTGGCATATAGGAAGTCCATGGTTAGAAGAAACTAGTTTTATTAAGTGGTACGATAGATGAAGTATAAGTCCATTTTTGGAATCATATACGATTAAACTCACCATAGATGGACTTATGTATATTTGATAATTTTTTTCTAACCATTTGTTTGAGACATACGGAATGACCCATAATTCTATCACATGATATGTTGAAACTTCACGATTGAAAAATTCAACTTCATTTCATAAAGAGATGAAGTGGAAATTGTTCAAGGCATGAAAAATGGTGACATTATATTGAAATAAAGTAAGTATTTATTCTAATTCAAATTATAAAAACATTAGTGAAAAAATATTGAAAACCAAAAATGTTGTCCTACTGCCCTTATATCCGATGAATCAGATGGTACCTTAGATCATCACATATTTATGGCTTTTTGATTATTGGATTTATCATAGCCATGTCCTCTACCACTCTCCATCAGAACATGATGGTTATATTTTTCTCCCATATCCATATTTTCACTTATGTTCTCCTATATGGAAACCCAGTGATGAGTTACATTGGTTAATCATTATGTTTCATACTTTAGTTTTTAAAATCATGTTTTAGTATTCCTTTTTATGATGTGGGTTTCTATGAATAGTAAATGATTTATAACCCTAACGAATTTTGAGGGTGAAATTCATTTTAAGCGTGGTAGAATGTAACACCCCGAGATTTTATGAAAAATATTCTTTCAATTTCATTTATATCTTGTGTTGTACGCTACACGATTATTACCTTGTGATATACACAACACCGTATTAGCTTGCAGTATACGCAACACTATTCTTGGATAATGCTACACACAATTTGGATAGTAGTTATTCTACGACACATTGACTGTGTATATACATATATATATATATATATATATTCAATGTATAAATGAAATATGGTTGGATTCTGTTATATGAAACAACAAATTAGTCTTGCATCACACACAACTGTGACTTGTCTTGCATTACACTCAATTGCGACCTTCCTCAATAGCGTGTGTAGTACGCAATACCAGGTTTCACTAAACAACAATATATTGTTATAATATTATTATGGACTAGCCATTATGAATTGTATTATCTACATTTTGAATTTTATAACATTATTATTCATCTTACACATTTCCTAGAACATGGTATGAGAACAAAATAATTTTTTCAGGTAAAATAAGTAATTTAAAAAAAATGCATTTTTACAGCCTTTTGATGGAGCACCCTCATTAAATCTAGTTTTTGAAATGTTTATAAGTTCAATTTGAAAAAATAAAATTATTCCTTGGATTCATGATATATAAATTTAAGTTGGATAAATTTTTCATATTATTCTTATAACTTTCATATTTTAATAAATAGTAAAAACATGCTATATTTTAATTAAAAACAATTTTTTTCATCACAATAATATATATATCTAGATTATCTATTTATTTAGTTTTAATGTTTAATTATAATATATTTTTACTATTTAATTCTATTTTGGTCATTGGAATTAATTTCATTTGAAATTGGACATAAACATGTATCAATATTTTAATAGTTATTGTTTCTTAACAACACGTTCTTTGTTTTGATAATAGGAATTAATTTTAAAATTAATTAATTCCACTTATATGTTTTGAATTTGGAAAAATTGACATCATTTTTGAATTTGGAATATCAAATATAGCTTAGGCTGAATTTTTTGTATTTTTCTGAAAAACATCAATTTTTGATGAATAATGAAAACACTGAGTTTTTGGTTAAAACCGACTTTTTATTTAATTAATAATTTATTTGATTTCAATTTATTTTAGGTAAAAATAGGTACATAATACATATATAAGTTAAATGAAATTAATTGGAGTAATTTTATATTAATTTTAGATTTATAAAAATTGTATTGAACTTTTCACCTTCTTTTACCCACCTCAGAGGAGCTTTTGCAATTGTTCATAAAACATAATTTTACCACTTCAATGAGTTGAATTTAGAAAATTCGAGAGACAAGGTTAATATCAAGGAGTAAAATGTGGTTCAATTAGATAAAATAATTTTTAGTGAATCGTAACTCTTTTCTTTTATTTACCACGGTTAAAAGTAAATAGGGTAATTCAAGGTTAAAAAACTATTATAATAATTCAAAATTACCTTGACACTTGTCCAAAACTTATTGGATGAGTAATGGCCAACCGTGGGCATCCTTGGGTTGGTTTTGGGACCCCATTGAACAATTATGAAAGACAATGACACATTAGATTAATTAATTTAATGTAAAGACAAAATTGGCATTAACAAAAATCTTTTAGTAATTAATTTTTATAAGGGTCTATATAAATTTTATTTTCGACTATAAATATTCATTGGAATGCTAAAAATGTTTCCTACATTTCAGTATTTTGTTTTTAATTTTTCGACATGAAATAAATTAAATTATTTATGACACAATAATGATGCAGTATTTACCTCATTAATAAATGATTTAAATAAATAAGATTATAATGATTAAAATATTATCCAAAACCTGTCCAATTCCAATTGGATGCTTTTATTTCAAATATGAGTCATCGTATCATCAACATTAATGTGTTTTGGAACTCTTTAGACCAAATATATGTTTATAATAAAAAAAACATTTTAACACTTTCCTAAAGTGCTCATCCTCTCCGTTATAAAAGGAAACCACTTATATGCACTTCCTTACACCTCTCAGGCCTTTTGGATCGTCCAAAATATGCCCAAATAAGCTCCCAACATCCCTATCATCCCTATATAATCCTTAAATCAAGCATAAGTCACTTCAATAAGTCTTTTTGGTTTAAACCAAAGGAAGTTAACCAAATTAAAGGTAATAGTTTCTCTTAAGTTGTTTTCTTTTATTCTACTTCTCCAACCCCTAAAATATTTTTTTAATTCTTTCTATATTAACAAAACCATTATCCTAAAAATACAAGGATGTTGTTATGAGATGTATTATAACTACACTTAAACACACCTCCATCTAATGGATGAATAATAAAATGTTTTTGTGGATGGAAAACTAACGCCTCATGAAACGATGATTGTTCGATTTTCTCCTACCGCCTCTCATGGTGGTCATTATGATGGCACTGTATTTATATATGATATATATTATTTTTATTATTTCATTAAGCTTCTTTACTTCCCAATTATATCAATCCTTTATGGTTTTCATAGTCGGTAAATATGATAATCTCATTTGAGGAAGTGTGGACTACCGCCCCCTCAAAGTGATGTGATTTATGAATGTCTTATGTGGGATATATAAAGAATGGAGTTAATGATATTGTATATGATATTATACTGGAATTATAATATACCTATGTATCATTATGTTTTAATTCCATTAAAATAAGGAATAGAAATAAAAGTATCGTTTATGTTTACATACGACTTACCGTCTCCATGAACTGTGCATTTCATTTCTTACCTCCATATGTTATATACTATTATAAATACATGTATATGATGTATATATAATTAATATATATGATATATAAATCGTCATTTACATTCTGGAAGTAAGTAAATCATGATATAAGTAATAATAACATCAATAACAACAAGTCCAAACACGTACGATAAATAAGATGATTTTACCCAAAACGTTGCTTTAACATGAGATTTACAAAAGAACGGGTAATATAAAGTCATAAGTGAACCATATATGATATAATACCAATGAATATGATTCTGTAATAAGACAATGATATTATTTAAATTATTATATAGGAGGTTCGGATACGTACGAACCATATATGACCTAAGGTAAGGGATAACTTTTCCAATCATGTTTTTATCCTCGATTGTTTATTCTTAAGTATTCACTAGGGTTATATTTATCATCCATGTTCCTATTTTCTAAAAATTGTTTCATGTAAGTTTAAAGTACTTTTTAACCATTTTTTACTTTTATTACAAGGTATGTAAGGAATCTTTCTTTTTTCCATACGAGGTACTTTTTGACTTTTCTGAGAAAAGTACGAGGAGAATGCTATTTTTTAACTTATACGGTGTGAACATATTTTTACGGTTTCATAATGCCTCACTTTCATGAATCTTCCTCTACAAGATTCCAATATTATTTTCAAAAAAACCCATTTCTTTTAAAATTTCATGACATTTTGTGAAAAGAAAATGATTTTGAAGAATAAATGATATTTTCCTCAAGAATTTATTTCAAGTGTTTTATCAAAACCATTTTCCCAATAGGATGACATTATTTCATTTGTGTATGTTTCAAGCATAATTTCTCTATGATTTACATGGTTTCACTTTTCTTATGATGAAATATCCATCTTTTTTATATGGATTACATGATGATGGGATGATGTTTATGAAACTCATTTTATTCTATGGGTTATGATGAATGTTTTATGTTTTTTTTGTGGCAAACGAAAATATGATTTCATTATGAGATGGGTGGGACCTATATATACCTCCAATGCATTGGGTAAAGATTTATATCTCATGAGATATACATCGCTGGAATGGAAAGTAAATCCGATTCAGTAATACAGGGCTGGAACAGAAAGTAAACCCAGTTCAGTAAGGGAATTTTTCCAATAAGATGGTCTTGGTAGCAATGCCTTGGATATTATGGAAATCATATCATGTGCTTAATGTTTTTCCAAAATTACAAGAATTATTTACAAGCTATTTTATCTTCATTGATGTTCTATTATGATATATTCCTTACGTACTGCCATGTTTTATGTCATTGCTCAAGATTTCGCTGTTTAAACATTATGTTCATGTTTTTATATTCAAATGTATATGGTTTGTTTTATTGTATCCATTATTACCCTTACTGAGCATTTTAACTCACCCTTTTTATATTTTCTTTTCTCCAGGATAAGAAAAAGGTTTTTGGTATGAAAAAAAAGGGGAAGATCTTTATGGGAGATGTTGAAGATCTTTCACCATGATTAGAAGATTATTTTTCTGTGTATCCAAAGAGACTAAACTATTATGGTCCTTGTGTGTCTATTTTTGTTATATATTAAATATTCCACAAAAGTAATGTAATGTCTATGTACGTCATGTTTTGGGAATGTACACTAATAAGGTTCGGATTCATTTTTTCTTAGAGTTACTATTGTTCTATCTTTTTTCTTTAATGATGAATATTTTCATTATTTAAAAACATTTCTATTAACAAGTTTTATGTGGAATGATTTTTCTTCATGATGGAATGAATCAATGTCTGCTCCATAGAGAATATCAATGAAACCATTCCACCTATTTTTTATGGTAATAATTACAAATATTGGAGAGATCGTAAGAAGAAATTTATTATCAATACTAGATTGGATAATTTTGTTAGGCTTATTAGAGGTTATAAAATTCTTGACAAGGAAGATATTAAATTTACCAATCAATAAAAGCATGAATAACAACTAAATTATATGATACCCAATAATATTATTTGTTTAATTACTAGAAATATATATATAGAGAAATTTAATCATGTGAAGCAGTAAATTGTATAAGGAAGAAACTTATTATTACTCACTTTGGAACTTACACATTAATTGAAACTAGAAGAGCCATACTCAGAGCCTAATACCCTAGGTTTATATTTCCTTATGGAGAACCCATATGTAGGGTGCCACAAAGATTCATGAATATTGGGAATAGTTTAAAATCTATGGGTGTGAAAGGGTTAGATGATGAAGTTCTTGTTGATAAGATCATAAACATCATTCCCAATGAGTGTAAATCCAAGAGAACTGCTATTGATGAAAAAAAAGAAAGGTTACTCTGATTTCACTTGATGAAAATTTTAGATCCCTTCTTCAACATGAAACCAGAATTAATAGTGATTATTATAATGTAATGAAGAAGAATTAGAATAGTAGTGTTTCTTTTACTAAAACATCCAATAATAAGAATGCCAATACTCCTGATAGATTTACTAGATCCAAATTTAAGAAGGTTATTATTCAATATGAATCTAGTGGAAGTGAATCTTGAGAAACTGAGTCAGCCAATATTCCTTGAAGGATGAACAAGATTTTTCGACAGAAGAACATTCAATCCATATATAAGAAGAAAGAAAGTAAATATAATAATTATTAAGAAGTTACATGTTATGAATGCAATAGATCTAGACATATAAGACCTGATTGTTCTATGATTAAGATAAAAGAAAGAAAGGAAAACCATTCTACGAAAAATAGAAAAATGTACTACAAAGCTAATGCAAAGAATGTCTTGATGTGAATGAAACCAAGTGTTCCATAGGTGGGGACTCTTCAGATGAATCATCAAATTACGAATATTTTGGACAGAAGAATAATGGTCTAATAGCCAGACTACCTATTGAAAATCATTTCTTAATGACTAAGGTACACAATGCTAAATCAATGTCCAATGTTTATTTAAATGGAAACTATTGTAATAGTAAATACCATAACTCTTCAGATGAAAAATCTTATTCCGATGAAGATAATACTTTACCTACCTACGAAAATGTTTCTAGGATTGCTACGCTTCTTGAGATTGAGAATTCAAAATTCCTTAAAAATCATGATAAAGAAAATTCTAGTAATATTATTATTTCTAAGGAAATATCAGATCATTATGAAGATCTTGATAAGAAAAATGTTTATTTTTAAAGTATTTAAAAAAATCTTGAGTAAGTAAATTTTGAGAAGTATAATCTTTCTAAAGATCTAGAAAGTGTAATTTCTAAGAATTTTTTTTTCAAGCCTAACTCTAGTTCAAAATCAATGGTTTTAAAAGACACGAACTTAGTTATCAAACTTAAATCTGAAATTTTTTCTTTGAAGAAGTGATTGTAAAACTTTACTATAGGTAAGGAAAATTTTGATAAGATGTACTCCCAAATCGGACCTCTATGGAATAATTCTAGTTTTGGTTACACTAGTTCCAAACCAATTTTTAGTAACAATTATTTTGTTCCTCAAAGTGGTCCATTCTGTACTATGTTTCAATGCAGTGGGCATTGGGCAAGAGTTGTTCCCTATAAAAAAAGCAGTCTTTATGATTTCATATATCCAATTTTTCAAAAAAATGTTGGTGCCAAAAAAATTTCTTTCTAAAATTTCCGAATCCAAGAATGTTTGGGTTCTGAATGTATAACCCTTTTGTTTTCTAGAAAATAGAGTGATTTCCAAGATCAATACTCAGTACATGGATAGTTAATGTTACTAACATATGACTGGAAACAAAAAATTACATTGAAAAGATTATCAATATGAAAGGAGGGAAATTAACTTTTAGAGATAATGCTTAGGGATTAATTATTTGTATAAGTAACATTGTTATTCTTGTAGAAAATATTATTTCAAATGTTTTATTTATTAAAGGTCTTAATCAAAACCTTATTAGAATAATACAATTATTTGGTAAAGGATTCATTGTGAATTTTAGGAATGAAACGTGCTTAGTACACAATTACAAGGAAGAGTTTTTTATTTCTACCCATAGGCAGGATAATGTATACACACTAAACTTATAAGACCTTAGGAGTCCAGATATACCTTGCCTTAGTGAAATGTAAGATCATTCTTGGTTGTTTCATATAAGGTTAGGTCACTGTAACCTTAAGAACCTATGAAAACTCTCAATGAAAACAATAGTTAAGGATCTACCAGAGTTTAGATTGTACTCTTCAAAAGCTTGTTATTTTTGTCAATAAGGCCAGCAACACAAATCATGTTTTAAATCAATTGGTGAAGTCTCTAATACTGATTCATTACAGCTAGTTCATATGGATATTTTTTTTCCTACACAGATTTGTTGAATTGGAGGCATGTATTATATTTTTTTTAGATGATGATTATACTAGATTTACGTGGGTCTATTTTCTTGCAATGATGTCTGATGATTTTTAATATTTCAAATATTTTTTAGATAATTTTTAAAATGATAAAAACCTTCCTTTGATAACTATTCATAGTGATCTTGGAAGATAATTTCCAAATTCTGATTTTGAAACTTTTTGTAGTAGAAAGGAATTACTCACAACTTCTAATCACCTAGAACCCCTCTACATAATGGTGTTGTTGAAAGAGGAAATACAATTATTCAAGAGATAACCAAAACCATGTTGATTGAGTATTTTATAGCCAAAATTTTTTTCAGATGAAGCTGTAAGTACTGCATGTTATCCAATAAATCGAGTTTTAATTAGACCATTTCTTAATAAAACTCCTTATGAGTTATGTAATTGTTGAAAACATATACAATCCTACTTTAAGGTTTTGGGATGCAATGTATTAATCTTGAATACTAAATATAGTCTTCATAAATTCGCACCAAAATCTGATGAAGGAATTTTCTTAGGATACTCCATAACATCTAAGGCTTATAGATATTTCAATAAAAACACTTGTATTGTTGAAGAGACAGTACATGTCAAATTTGATGAAACACATCCTTTTGTTTTTAAACAACCACAAGAAACATCATCATATGTGTTTTGAAAAACTAATTATCAACCGTTGTTAGAAGATACTTCTGATAAGGAATATGCCCATGAAAATGTTCTTGAATCATTTACCCCAGGTGATTTCTTACCCTATGTTGATGAAAAGGTTTTATAAAACCCAAATCAGTTATTTCTAAAGAACCATCCTAGTGATAGTATCAATGGTGATGTGAATAATGATATAAGGACTATAAGTTCCTTAATGTTTGAAGTAAAACATATATCATTTCGCTCCCAATTAGAACCGAAATGCACCGATGAAGCTTTAGGTGATGACTTTTGGTTTAAATCTATGTAAGATGAGGTAAATGAATTTTAAAGGAATAAAGTCTGGACCTTGGTTGAAATACCTATGGAAACATCTGTTATAATAGTAAAATGGGTTTTCAAAAATAATTGTGATGAAAATGGAATCATAGTAATAAATAATGCTAGATTAGTTACCAAAGGCAATAATCAACAAGAAAGAATAGACTATGAAGAAACCTTTTATCTAGTATATAGAAATGAATTTATTCATATATTAATTGCCTTTTCTGCATTCATCAATTTAAAACATTTTCAAATGAATGTGAATGTTATTTCCTTAACGTTTATGTTCAAGAGGAAGTTTTTGTTGAAAAACCTCCTAGTTTTGAAGATACAAAGATCCTGATCATGTTTTTAGACTTACTAAAGCTTTGTATAGACTTAAGCAAGCCCCTCAAACCTGGTATGACAGACTTATATGATATATTCTTCAAAATAATTATGTTAAGGTAAATGCAGATCCGATCATTTTTATAAATAAAGATAAAAATGTTTTGATTGTTCACATTTATGTTGATGACATTATATTTGGTTTAACTCAGCAATCATTAACTAATTATTTTGTGGATATAATGAAATTTGAGTTTAAAATGAGTACGATGGGAGAGTTAACATATTTCATTGGTTTTAAAATTTCTAAAAAACTAGAATGAATTTATAGATCCCAATATAAGTATATTAAATATCTTATTATAAAGTATTGATATGACAACAATCAGTGTATTAGTAATCCAATTAGTACCTCACACACACTTGATCTTGATGAAGCTGTGAAACCAGTAGATCAAACATCTTTAAGAGGTATGATAGGAAGATTAATTTACTTGAAGCTAGTCATACAGAATTAATGATTTTAGTACGCTTATGTGCAAGATATCAATCCAATCCTAAAGAACCTAATTTAAAGGCAGTGAAAAGAATTTTTCGCTACTTAAAGTGAACCAAGGATTTATGACTCTTTTATACATCTGGAAATGATTTCTTTATAAAAAAATTTCCAGATGCTGACTTTGGTGGATGTAGAATGTATATAAATCGTGAATCCAAAACATTTCATTTCCTATGAGATAATTTAGTTTCTTGGTCTTCAAGATGGAACACTACGTAGCACATTCCATTACTGAAGCTGAATATGTCGCAGCTGGAAGTTTTTGTGCTCAATTATAGTGGATGCAACAGACACACATGCAAACTATAATATTTTATTTACCAAAACAATTTTTTTTGTGATAATATAATTTATATTTCCCTTAGAAAAAACCATGCACATCACTCACATGAAAAACACATAGATATTAGGCATCACTTTCTTATAGATCACAAAAAAAGGTATCACTTTTCCATTTTTCAGAACCCAAGATCAACACGCTGATATTTTCACAAAATCATTACCCTCTAATAGATTCGAATACATTAAAAACATGTTAGGAATGATAATCATAAGGTAATATTCTTTATTAAATTTTTATTGAAATCAATATTCTTACAGTAATAAACTCCTTTTCATAGGGGTAGTACATTTTCTTGTTAGTTCAATGAAAATTTTTCGTAGCCAGTTTTCATTTCGAAATTTTACATAGATAGTTTTTCTTTTTACAATTTTCGTATTGAAATTTTTCCTAATCAGTTTTGCAATTTTTTTTGGAATAGAAATTTTTTGTAGTGAAAATTTTTTTAGTCATTTTTTTGTAATCTATTTTTCATAGTCAGGTTTTCAAAATATTTTTTTAGTCATTTTTTCTAGTAGATTTTATAGTGGAATATTTATAGATAGAGGATAGTGCATCCTAATTTCTTTACCAAGTACAATTCCATTATATCCAAGAACATCATGTTGAATGGATGGGAAATTGTTTTTATATCAATGCCAAAAGATCAAGATTTCGTGTATTTGGATATTATTATTTAGTTCTATGAATAAGTGTGTTTCGTTAAGTATGTTGGTAGAGATAATTTTTCATTTAAAAGATATAGTACGACATATTCACTATCATATACAAAGGCATCGAGTTTTGTTGGAGTTCCATTTGAATGGAATTACAAGTTTTATTACAATAAATTCCGGATATTCAAGGATGTTTTGTCAATATAAAAGCTATGGTGTTTCTTGGACATTCATATATCAAGACTCTAAATATTTTCTTTCTCTCTACAAATAATCAGATCCTTGAATTGTGGGTTTAACGATTCATCATTCCGAGAAAAGGTGATAAGGACACCTTGAGGAATGCCGACTTGTACGTCTTAGATTTTCTAGTGAATCTAAAGAAGATAAACATGATGAATCATATTCTCATCACAATAGAGAATATCTAGAATGTATATCTGATGGATCTTATTATAATGTATACGAGTATTTTTTCCATGTTGATTGTTCGGTGTATGGAGTATTTCAAAATTCCTTTCCATTCCAAGCTGATGAATTTCATTGTCATGTTATTAAGTGATGATACATTGAAAAGAATGAATATTTGTTTCTCTAAAGGATCTAGGGAGTTATTTGATCTACTAGAGGAGGATGCTGAAGTTGTTCCGAAGATTACTGATATCGTTGAACAACTAAAAAAGGGAGGAATGAAGAGGAAGTTTAAGGAAGTGGAAGAAGAAGAGAAAACCCCTAATGCTAAGGAATCTCAATCCGCACCTCCAAAGCCCAAGAAGCAGAATTCCTATAAAAATGAGGTTGTAGCCAAGTTGAGGGAAGAAAAAAAGAAACATAAAGAAGGAGAGCCACAGTTTGGTTTGTATTCGGCTGTGGCCAAGGCCTTGAAACAGAAGACAACAGATGAGCATGAGAAGTAAGCCAGGGAAAAGAAGAAAATGAAAAAGTTGTCTGAGACTGACATTGTGCAATCCATTTTATGGGATACTGATATAACATCTGAACAAATTCAAGTAATAGAATCTTTCTTAGTATAACCCTTACCTGAGACTCCAGGGAAGAATATCATGACTCCAAAAAAATCCCAAGAGAAGGTTGTTGAACAGAAAGAAGCTGTGGACGAATTGAAAGAAGAATAAACTAGTAGTGATACAGAAGATTTGATTAAACAAGTGGAGGAATATCATGAGAAGGAAAGCCCATCCAAAAAAATATCAATCTGAAAATCAGAAGCCAAATCCTCGAATCTTGCTACTCCTGGATTAGATGAAAAGGTTGAAGATGATGTGAACAAGTTATCTGAAGAAGAATGATTTAATCAACAATTCATCCATCCTAAAGATGCTGAGGCATGAGTTGAGAAGAATAAAGTAGATGAAGATATGATTTTTTAGATTTTTGACAGTGAAAATATATCTCTATATGAGGAAGCTATTTTGAGAACCGATAATGGGAAACAGGTGGTTGAGGATACACCTACTAATGTTGTTTTAAGGGATAAGGAAGCTAGTGGATCTTTGAAAAGGAAGCATGTTGAGCTAGATAAAGAGTCCTCATAAAGAAAAGTCTCAAATTCAGAATCCTTTTCTCTGGGACAGGATTTCGTATTCCAATACACGAAAAACCTTGTTAGGACCATTCTGATTTTTCCAAGCATAGTTTCAAGATGCCAGATGATTCAACATAAATTGAACACAAAATCAGATTCTGTGTCCACGGTGCTGGAAAAGTGTGTCAAGCTGGAGAAAGACTTTAAATCATTCCTTATCAACTATAAACCCCACAAAACGTCTTATATGAAAATGGTTAGCTAGTCAAAGAATATAGTTGAATATTTGAGATAGATTGAAGAGTTTCAAGATGATGTTAATGATGCTTTTGATACTGATGATGGTCAAATCAAAGATCTCATTACTATCTTTGAGTAAAATCTAACTCTTGATAAGAATACCTAGATTCAATAAGTAAAAGATCTTAATGGAAAGTAGTATTCTGTTTCCCAATGTTGGAATAGGGAATAATATCTTTATATCGAGATCATAGAGAATCTAGTCAACAAAGCTGAACTGTTAAAGACTCAGGCAAAGGCTCTGAAGGATCAGGAATCAAATATTAAATCCTTAGAGAAGAAATAAGAGGAATACCCAAAGGAGCTAAAGAATATGAAAAACATAGTGAATAAATTGATACCTATGGAAAATGAATGAAAATAGATCCAATATGATATTTTTTTGTATTTTCTTTCCTTGTACAAATTATTCTTATCTTAATGAAATTTTGGTTTCTCATTCTTGTTTGTTTTCATTGTACTAATATTTTAGGTACTATAATTTCATTTACATTCCCTCAAATTATTTTTGAAAATCACAAAGGGGGAGAAAGGAAAAATGAATACTAAGAAAGGAATAAATATCTCTAAGTAAGGGGGGTTTGTCTAAGGGGTAGTTTTCATTACGATGATTTCCTTATTCATGTTTTTTAAAAATATCATTCCTGAAATCTAGAATATCATCCTCAGAGTTCAAATTCCAAAGGGGTAATTAGTCATATTCATCCTTTACCATATGACATGGGAGATATGATTTAATTTTAAATCTATAAAAATATTGTCTAAGACCTTTTATTGTTTTTCCAAAGGATGTTAGTGCTTTCCAAAATGGGAGATATTGTTGAGTCAATAAGTTTTTCCTTATGAATTTTCCAATCCTTCCTGATTGTGGGAGATTTATTGAGTAAATAACGTCTCTTTATGACTTTACCATTCATTCTTGTTTTGAAAATCACAAACACCTTATATCAAGGAAAATATCATTTTACCATATGTTTTACTTCTATATGGAAAATTTTCCTTCTCTAAGGAAATTTATCCTTAATGTATATTCATTGTTCATATCATAATTTTTCTAATAGTAAAATTCAGTTTTTATCAAAATCCCCAGAATACATTAATTACCTAGATTTGAAGCATTCTATTTTAGGATCTTAATTCTCTAAATTCAAACTCCGAACATTTGTGTTCTAAATCTGAATTCTGAATACAAATTCTGATTGTGATCTCTTATAAATACTGACTCAGAATTCTTGTTATGAATTATTCTGAGTTCTGACATCGAATTTAAGATATGAATTCCTATGAGTTCTGACTCCGAATTCTAATGAATTCTATCTCCAAACATTATATGTTCAGACTCTGGATTCTCATGATCTCTGACACCAAACAATGTAAGTTCAGGATCTGAATTCTATAAAAGATAAAATATGAATATCCTTCTATTATATAGTCCGAACTCATTTGTTGATTGACTCTGAACTTTTATTTTATTACATTCTGAATATTGGATTTTGGTTATGTAACCATATTTTTTCTTAAACACGTTATTGTTATAAAACAATTTCATGCATTTAGTTACTAAATAATCATTGTTAGAGTGACACGTGTATATGTCCCTTTGAAATTAAATGAAAAATATGATTGTTGGAAGAGGGAGCTTAAAATTGGTGTTGTGCCTATATATAGGAGCCCATTTGAAAGAGTTGAGAACATTGTGAACAATGTTCTATGACTCTAGAGATTACATGTTGTTGAAGTGATTTCTAGAGAGATACTCTCAAGATTAGTATGTGCTGAACATATTGTTCATATTTTCATTGTGCAAATCTGAATTTTTCTGTTTACATTCGAGGGCTTCCGGGGATAGGAAGACAGAGGTGCTGACTACCTTGAAGTTGATCGATTTCGTGGATAGCAAGAAAGATTCCATTCTTTGTATCGGGGGCTTAACCTGGTGTTGGTAAGACATACTTTCTTGAAAGTAAAAATCATGTGACCTTTGGATACCCTTCAATTTGGGTTCAAAGATTTACTATAGTTAATTTTTTTGATACAAGTTCTCCACTGCATTTTATTTGTTGAGGAAGGTATAACTATCTTATACTTCCTTATACTTGTATACTCTTATTTAGTAAGATTCTATATGATTTAAGGTAGAATCACTATCATTATAAAATTTCATTAGGTTTCATTTTCTAGAACCATATTTCCGGATTCACTTTCTCAAAATAATTTTTCCAAATTCAAGAAAGTGTGTATAACTATATGTTTTGTGAATTACCTTGTTTAACCTCTTTATACATAAAAATCGTTAAAAGTTCCAAAGGAATTTTTAAAAGTATACAATTCACCCACACTCATATATATTTCTTATCACTAGATACTACATTTAGTATGATTATTATTTTGATCCTACATTTGGTATTATAGAGTATATCATACTCACATACCATCTCAATAATTGGTATCATATGATTGGTTCAATCTGAATTAATCTCACAATTAGATTCAGAAGAGAATTCATCCTATTCTTATTATCAGAATCTGTTTTCTAGACTCATGAAGTTCAGATTCATTTTTGCTTAGAGTTACTCTTGTTCTATATTTTTCCTTGATGAGGAATATTATTCTTATTTACAAACATTTCTATTAACATGTTATTTGTGGAACGATTTTTCTTAAAGAAGGCAGGAATCAATATCTGTTCCATAGACAATTTCAATCCAAACATACTAACTATTTTTTATAGGAATGATTATGAATATTGGAGAGATCACATGAAGAAATTTATTATCAATACTGGAGTGGATAATTTTTTTATGCTTACAAGAGGATATAAAATTTCTGACAAGGAAGTTAATACACTCACTAATCAAGAAAATCATGAATATCAACTGAATTATAAGGTACATAGTACATTTCTTTGTTCCATGAATTGAAATATATATATCCAAATTTCATCTTCTAAACTAGAAAATTGTACTTGGAAGAAACTTGAAGTTACTCACTTTGTAACATTCAATGTTATTGAAACTAGAAGATCCATACTCAGAGATGGATACCATGGTTTTAGATTTCCTTATAGAGAAACCATATGTAAGGTGAAACAAAGATTCATGACTATTGTGAATAGTTTACAATCTATGGGTGAGAAAGATTTAGAAGATGAAGGTCTTGTTGATAAGATCATAGAAATCATTCCCAATGTGTGGGAATACAAGATAATTGATATAGATGATAAAATAAAGGATACTCAGATTTATCTTGATGAAATTTTTGGAACTCTTCATTAACATGAAACTAGAATGAAGAGATATGATGATAATGCAAAGAAGAACATTGGGAATGGTAATGTTGATTTTACTATAACATCCAATCATATGAAATAAAAGACTCCTGAGAGTGTTACTAGATCTAAATATAAGAAGGTTATGATTCAATCTAAATCTTGTGGAAGTGAATCTTCAGAAACATAGTTATCCGATCTTGATCAAAGGATGAAAAAGATTATTGGCCAGAAGAAATTTCAATCTAAATATTCAAATAATGAATGGAAAGATAAGAATGATTCAGAAGTTACATGTTATGAATTCAAGAGATATTGACATTTAAGACCTTATTGTTCTATTATTAATGGAAAAGAAAGAAAGGAAAATCATTCTAAGATAAATAGAATGATGTACTACAGAGCTAATGCTATGAAATTCTAGAACGATAATGAAACCTGGAGTGGTAGTGGTGGATACTCTTCATATGAGTCATTAGATTATGAATATTCAAGATAGAAGAATCTTGGTCTAATACCGAGACTACCTATTGGAAATAATTTCTTAATGGTTATGGTATACAATTCTGAATCAATGACCAATGTTTATTTAAATGAAAACTATTATAATAGTAACTATTATAACTCTTAAGATGAAGAATCTTATTTTGATAAAGATAATACATTACCTATATATGAAGAAGTTTCTAGGATTTCTATGCTTTTTTAGATTGAGAATTCAAAACACCTAAAAAGATTGATAAGGAAAATTCTATGAATACTATTCATTCTAAGGAAATATCATATATTTCGGAATATCTTGATAAGAAAAATAATAATTTTGAAAGTATTTCAAAAAATCATTAGTATTTAAATTCTGGGAAGAATAAACATTCTTAAGAACTAGAAAACATAATTTCTAAGAAAAATGTTTTCGAGCCTAACTCTAGTTCAAAATCAAATATTTTAGAAGACAAGAACATAGTTATCAAACTAAAATCTGGAATTTTTTCCTTGAGGAAGTGTTTGTCAATCATTACCTTAGGTAATGAAAATTTTTATAGGATGTACTCTCAAATCCAACCTCTAACAAATAATTATAGTTTTGGTTACACTAGTTTCAAACAAATTTTTAGTTACAATTATTTTGTTCTTCAAAGTGCTCCATTCTGTACTAAGTGTCAGTGCAATGGGAATTGGGAAAAAAATTGGTCCCTATACAAAACCCAGTCTTCAGGATTTCATAAAGACTATTTTTCTAAAAAATGTGTCTTCCAAAAAATTTTCTTTCTGAAATTTTTGTATCCAAGAAAGTTTCGGTTCCAAAAGTCTAAATCATTTGTTTTCAGGAAAATAGAGAGAGTACCAATAGCAATACATGGTACAAGGATAGTGGATGTTCCCATAATATGAATGGTAATAATAACTACCTGGAAAAGATTATGATGATGAAAGGAGGAAAAGTAACTTTCAGAGATAATGCTCAGGGAGTAATTGTTAGTATATGTAACATTGTTTTCTAGGAAACATTTTGATTTCAAATGTTTTATTTGTTAAGGGTATTAAGAAAAAACTCATTAGCATAATCCAATTATTTTATGATGTCTAACTTATAAATTTTAGGAATGACTAGTTATTTGTACACAATTCCAAGGAAGATTTTATTCTTTCTGCCCATAGGCAAGAGAATGTATACACACCAAACATAGAATACCATAGGAGTCAAGAACTACCTTTCCTTAGTGCACTGGAAGATCATTCTTCACTTTGGAATAGATGGTTAGGTCAATATAACCTTAACAACCTATGAAAACTCTCAATGAAAAGACTAGTTATGGATCTAATTGAGCATAGAGTTGATTTATCAAAAGTTTGTGATCCTTGTAATTAGGGAATGAATCATAAGTCAAGTTCTAAATAAATTGTTGAAGTCTCAACTACTGATGCATTACAGTTAGTGAATATCTATCTTTTTGGTCCTTCAGATACTGGAAGTATTGGAGGCAAGTATTATGAATTTGTTTTAGTTGATGATTACACTAGATTTACGTGGGGCTATTTTCTAGGAAAGAAGTCTTATGCGTATTCATATTTCAAAAGTTTTAGAGACCAAGTTAAAAATGAGAAAAACCTTTCTTTGATAACAATTCATAGTGATCATGGAGGATAATTAATAAATTCTGATTTTGAAATTTTTTGTAGTAGAAAAGGCATTACTCATAACTTCTTAGCACCTATAACCCCTCAACAGAATGTTATTGTTAAACGAAGAAATATAATTCATTAAGAGATAACCATAACCATGTAGTGTGAGTATTCTATAGCCAAATTTTTTTCGACTGAAGCTGTATGTACTAGTTATTATACTATAAATTGAGTTTTAATTAGACATTTTTTTAATAAAGCATCTTATGAGTTATGGAATGGTAGAAAACCTATAATAAAATACTTTAAGGTTTTTGTTAGAAAAGTATTAATCCAGAATACTAAAGATAATCCTCATAAATTCGCACCAGAATTTGATGAAGGAATTTTCTTAGGCTACTCCACAACTTCTAAGGATTATAGAGTTTTCAATAAAAAGACATGTACTGTTGAAGGGCCAGTACATGTGAAATTTGAGGAAACTGATCATTTTGTTTTTAAACCACCCCAACCAACATCTTTAGATGTGTTTTCAAAAAATAATTATCAACCGTTGTTAGAACATCCTTTTGATAAGTATGATTCCCAAGAAACTATTTCAAAGAATTTACCCCAGAATATTTCCAACCCAATGTTGATGAACAGGTTTTACAAAACCCAAATCAGTTTTTTCTGAAGAATCATCCATGTGATAGTATCATTGGTGATGTGAATCATCATGTAAGGACTAGAAGTTCCTTAAGGGATGAAGTAGAAAATCTATCATTTCATTCCCAATAATAACCAAAATGCACTAAGGAAGCATTAGCTGATGATGATTGGATAAAAGCTATGCAAGATTAGCTAAATGAATTTGAATGGAATAATGTCCGGACCTTGGTTGAAATACCTAAGGAAACATCTGTTATCGGTGTAAAATGAGTTTTCAGAAATAAGTGTGATGAAAATGGATTAATAGTTATAAATAATGATAGATTAGTTACTAAAGGCTATAATCAATAAGGGGAAATTAAATATTAAGAAACCTATGCTCCGATATCTATAATTGAATCAATTCGTATCTTACCTTCCTTTGAAGTATTCTTCAATTTCAAACCTTTTCATATGGATGTCAAATGTGTTTTTCTTAATGGTTATGTTCATGTGGATGTTTTTGTTGAACAACCTCCTTGTTAGGAAGATACAAAATATCATGATAATTTTTTTTAGACTTACCAATGCTATTTATGGACTTATTCAAGCCCCTCGAGCCTAGTATGATTGACTTGTATGATTTTTCCATCAAAATAATTATGTTAAGGGAAATGAATATCCAACCCATTTTATAAGGAAATATAAGAAAATGTTTTGATTGTTCAAATTTATGTTGATGACATTATATTTGGTATAACTCATCAATCTTTAACTGATTCTTTTGCAGATCTAATGAAATCTGAGTTTTAAATGAGTATGATGGGTGAGTTAACATTTTTCCTTGGTTTTCAAATTTCTCAAAAAACATAAGGAATCTATATATCCCAACATAAGTATCTTAAAGATCTTTGTAAAAATTTTATATGATAACTCTCAGAGTATTAGTACTCCCATTGGTACCTCAAACACTCATGATCTTGATGAAGCTGGGAAACCAGTAGATCAAACATATTTTAGGAGGTATGATAGGATGTTTACTTTACTTGACATCTAGTCATCTAGGAATAATGTTTTCTGTATGATTATGTGAATGATATCAATCCAATTGTAACGCCCCGACCCTAGTTACCCAGAGTCAGTGCATTATTACATAACATTGGCATGATCACAAGAAAGATCAAATCTCGAAAGACCGATTGGTTTAGTAGCCTTGGAAACACTATATATATTCATAAAGTTTTACATTACATCATAATGTGAAAAACTACTACAACAACATATTCTCTCCATATTCCACACTATTAACCCCTCATAATATCCCTACAGGTCATTCATAATCTACTTCTTCACTTCATTGGAAAATAAAACCTAGAAAAGTGGTGAGCTCAAATGCCCAGTAGGGATAAAAATATAGCGGAAACATTCATAAATAAGAATAAAAATTTAAGTCAGTGTATAAATAAAACAAAAGACTTTTAAACTTGAACTTAAACACAGTATGGGAAAAAATAAAATGAAATAATGACATTTACTTATTCACATAGATATTCTACTAATCGAATAATCAAATGAAATATCAATAACCACTTTCATAATGATGGAATGCATAATTCTAGACTATCATAACCACATAGCCAAGGCCTTGTGCCAATACTACAAATAAGATTTTTCCAAGGCCTTGTGCCAAGTCACTAGTTTGTCTCATTAGACCTACTGATGCAATTTTTTTAGAATATACTTAAATTTAAAATTGTTAAAATACACTCCAGTGTTTTTCTGAAAACATTATGCAAGGTTCTGAAAAAAAAAATAACTAATTCTGAAACTTCTCGACTAATTACAGGCCATGAAGGGTCCACTACCAATCCCTTCCTATCTACCAAACTCTAGAGTCAGGTTTTCTGAAAACATATTTAAGCATTCGTTAAATACATATACATTTGCACTAGATTTTCATATATTTGAGAGAAATATCTCTTTTTTTGGAATCATTTAAAAATCACATAATTATAAAAGAAAACCTTTATTTTGAAAATATCCTTACAAGCGTGTAAGGGATGATTCAAAGGTGTAATAATGGCAGAGAATAACCGCACCTTCCATATATGTTAAAAAATACATTCTTAACTTAATTTTTTCAAAAAGGTTAAAAAGGACCTTGTTTGGAAAATGATGTAAATATTCCTTTCAAAACACATAAGGTTATAAATGGCTTTAACCCATTTCCTAGTAAATAGTAAAAATGTTTTTAAATACATTTTTAAGGAACAGGGATGTGGATGATAAAGAGATCCCAGTAGATTATTACGTATAAACAACCTTAGATAATGAAGAGATTGCGAAATAAACCCTTACCATTTTGGTAACATACGAAACGTACAACCCATGAAAGAGGTATCATACAATGAATATGTAAATACACATAAATTAAAGTGTATTACACAAAGAATACAATTATGGGCAGTACATACACCACACAAAATGTAATAGTGGCAATATGGCATGAATCTCACGAGAATAAGGAGTGAGATGAAAACCCCTTACCTTGTGCTTTTCCTTGGTTGGGGGTAGGTTAACCTATTGTATAATGGTGAAATAATTTTTATTAAATTATACAATAATCATATATATTAATATGATATCATATATGTTCTTTTAGGATTGATTTGTTAATAATATCTTAGTATTATCATTGTTTCGGGTGTTAACTTACTCGTTTTCTATTATATGTTTTCTTACGTAAGCTATGTTTGTCATGGATAGGTTGTATCTTAATAAAATCCAGAATGATATCATGTCCTTAGATACTATTATTAATCATCAAAATATAATTATACTTGAATGGATACGATGGAGAATGAATCTCATTGCGTTCGTGGAGACGGTAGTTCGTACGTACGCACGAGCGATAATATCATTCTTTTGATATAAAAATAATATTTAATTGGATGGTATATCATATATATAGAATCATTATCATTTTATATTTATTAATTACATGAGTTACACATCATTATTATACCCATCCAAATATTAATCTATTGAATAACAATTACACCACGAGGTGGAGACGGTAAGCCGTACGTACGCACGTATGGTGACATGTTATTCAAAGGTTGGATAGAATAGTGAATATGGTTGTACCATATTTATAATAAAATCACAGTATATATATGATACTGGAGTTATTATTTTAGAATGTTAACCACAAATGAAGAAGAAGTGGAAATAGAAATGAACTTGAAAAAGGGTGGTGAAATCATTATCTCTTCTTCGGGTTCTTCCTTTTTGATTTGATCAAAAGGGCACCTTAGGTTGGATTTCAGATCAAACTAAGGCCTCTAGGCTGTAGTGAGGGATGTTGAGAGAGTATTTGGGCAGGGTTTGGCCGAACCAAAAGGCTTTGAAGGTGTGAAGTAATGAGAAGGGGGAGTGACCTTTTATAAGAGGGGTGAGGGGAACCTTTGTAAAAGCTTGAAATATTAATTTATAATAAATTAATATTCTTTTTCTAATGGCTCAAAAGTTTTTTATTTAAAGTTTAAGCTGGGTATGGGTCGAAAAACACTCAACCAATAGAATTTAGATAGGTTTCTGTCATTATATTACCCTTATCTTTAAGTATTAACTCTTAGTTAATTAGTTTCACTTTTACAATGTCTCTTTGTATTTTTATATAATATGGTTAATGAACATACCATATACATCCAAGCGACCCCCAAGTGGGCCATTAATGATACACCCATAATTATATAAGTCTCTTGGCTGAACCTTAGATTTTTAGGAATTTAATATCAATTAATAATATAATATTTGTTTTAAAAACTCTTTTATGTCAATTTTGACACTATTCAATAATTGATTTTTTTTAAATCATAACAGGATGATTACTTCGAAAAAAGTTAATTAAAGAAATCCTAACATGTAATATTAACCTATAAAATAATTTTAATTAATAAAAAGTCTGAAATTATATTTATTTGGGTATTTATAATATCAATTATCCTAATTTTTTATTAATTAGGTAATTACTACATCATCATTGTGTCATAAATAAATTAAATTATTTACTCTCTAAAAATTATAAATAAAATATCATTATGTAGGAAATAATTTTATATTTCTAGTTAATATTTATAGTCTAAAATGAAACCTATATAACCCTATGTAAAAATTGTTTTTCTAAAAGATATATGCTTATGTCATTTTTGTACTTATTTTAACTTAATTAAAATAAAGTGTCCCTATCACCTACAAGTGGCTCCATGGGGTCCCAAAATAGACCCAAAGATGAATATGGTTGAACATGTATCAACCAATAAGGTTAGGTCACGTTTTAGGGTAATTTAGTATTATTATAATATTATTATTTGCCCTTATTTACTGGATTTACCCTTAACCATGGTAAATAAAATATTTAACGAAGTAATTATTCAAAATTTCTAAAAATAAAAGTTACCTATTTACACAATTTGAACATCTTGATTCCAAATATGGAATCCATTTTTCCAAATTCAAAACACAGATGTGGCAGTAATTAGTTTAAAATTAATTCCCGCTGTTAAAACAAAAAGCATGTTTTTAAGAGGTAATAACTATCAAAATATTGACACTTGTTTATGTCCGGTTTAATTGTAAAATTAAGTCCAATGACCAAAATAGTATTACATGTTGATACTGTATTCTAAATATACTTTAAAACCACTCAACTTCATAATTTAGCACTATTATTTATTTTGATTAAAAAAGTTGTTTTTAATTAAAATTTAGTAATTTTCACTATTCCTCAAAATATTAAAGTTATCCGAAAAATACCAAAAATTCACCTTAGGCTAAATTCGATATTCTGAATATAAAAATGAAATACATTTTGAAATATAAAATATTTATAATTTTAAAAAGTAGGTATTACTATTCATAACGGCTAGTTTGATTGGTTGTGGTGTGTAAGAACTCAGTGTTGCGTAAAACACACGCTATCACATTATTCAAAGAGAAACGTACCGTAGAAGCTTGGGGTGTTACATTCTCCTATCCTTCAAATAATTTCATCCTCAAAATTTCTAGAATATTGTCGCATGAAAAGACTCGGGTGGTTCTTCATCATAAGTTCCTCGGGTTCCCACGTTGCCTCTTCCATATTATGGTTTCTCCAAAAAACTTTTACCAGACGCGTCGTCCGGTTTCTCAGTACTTGTTCTCTCGTATCAAAAATCCCGATGGGCTCTTTACAATAAGACATATCGGGATTCAGTTCTAACTCCTCATAGGTGAGTGCATGCTTTGGCTCAGGCATGTATTTCCACAACAGAGATACGTGGAACACATCTTGTACTTTGGAGAGACTTGGCGGAATTGTCAATCGGTAAGCTACAGCCCCAATTCGTTCCAAAATTTCGAAAGGTCCGATGTACCTGGGACTCAATTTACCTGACTTACCAAAACATATAACTCCCTTCCATGGAGATACCTCCAGGAAAACATGATCACAGACTTGAAATTCCAAATCCTTCCATCGATTATCGGCATAGCTCTTCTGCCTACTTTGAGCTGCTTTGATGTGATTTTGGATTACCTTCACCTTTTCTGTCGTTTCCTCCACCAGTTCTGGACCTATAAGTTTTCTTTCACCAACGTCATCCCAACAGGTTGGTGTGCGACATCTCTTTCCATATAACTCCTCATATGGTGCCATCTGAATACTCAAATGGATGCTATTGTTATAGGAAAATTTATCAAAGGTAAATATTGATCCCGCATACCCTGAATGTCAAGTGAGCAAGATATCAACATGTCTTCTATGGTTTGAATAGTTTTTTCTGATTTTCCCTCTGTCTGATGGTGGTAGGATGTGCTAAAATGAAGTTCAGTATCCAGGGATTTTTGAAAACTTTTCCAGAATCTTGAAGTAAAATGGGGATCACGATCTGAAACAATCGACAGGGGTACTCCATGACGTCTCACAAATTCATTAATATATAGTCTTACTAGTCATTCTAGGGGTAGATATTATCTTATAGCAAGAAAATGTGTTGACTTGGTTGGACGATCAACAATGACCCATATTGCATTGTTCCTTTTAGGAGTCTTTGGTAGCCCCATGACAAAGCCCATCATAATATTGTCCCATTTCCACTCTAGTATGGGAAGAGGTTACATGACTCCTCCAGGCAGTTTCCTTCCAGCTTTCACTTGTTGACAAACCATACATCTTGACACAAAATCAGCAATTTCCCTCTTCATGTTGTCCCACCAAAAATGTTCCTTCAAATCTCTATACATTTTGGTGCTCCCAGGGTGTATAGAGAAATTGGAACTATGAGCATCATCCAGAAATTCTCATTTTAGATCAAGTATATCGGGAACACAAAGTCTCTTCCCGAATTTCAAAATTCCTTCTTCATACACAAAGTCTCTCAATCTCCCATCATTCACAGCTTTAATCTTCTTTTCAAATTCTTCATCATCTGTCTGAGAACTCTTAATCCTTTCTAGTAAAGATTTTTTGGCAACCATTTGAAAAAGCATTGATGTTTCACCTTCCCTGGTTATTCCCATGTCCATCTTCACTAGATCCATGAAAATTGGATCCCTTTCAATTCTCATCACATTCAAAACTCCATGGTTTTTTCTGCTCAAAGCATCTTCCACCTTGTTTGCATTCCCCAGGTGGTAGTGTATCAATCAATCATAATCTTTGAGTAATTCAAGCCATTTATTTTGCCTCATGTTGAGTTCTTTTAGTGAGAAAATATACTTCAAACTATTGTGATCAGTATAAATCATACATTTTTCTCCATAGAGGTAGTTCCTCCATATCTTCAAAGCAATGATCACCGCTTCTAACTCGATATCAGGAGGAGGATAGTTTTTCTCATGAATTTTCAACTGTCGTGATGCATAGTCAATAACCCTATCATTCTTCCTAAGGAAGCAACCATGTCCTTTCTTCGATGCATCACTATAAATAACGAACCCATCATTCCCCGATGGTAGAGTCAATATAGGAGCATTGACTCTTCTTCTCTTCAGTTCATCGAAGCATTCTTCACACTCTTTTGTCCAAACAAGTTTAACCCCTTTAGGTGTGAGCTTCGTTAATGGGTTAGCCAACCGGGAAAAATTCTGGATGAAACGTCGATAATAACCTGCCAAACCAATAAAACTATGTACCGTAGTTATACTCGTAGGTGTTGTCCATTCTTGGATTTCCTTGGTCTTAGAAGTATCAATAGAGATTACATCTTTAGAGACAATATGTCCATGAAAAGAAATCTCCTGAAGCCAGAATTCACACTTGCTAAACTTCCCATATAATTCGTGTCTTCTCAGAGTCTTCAGGATAATGCGCAAGTGAATTTCATGATCTTTGTAGCTTTTGGAGTATACCAAGATATCATCAATAAATACCACCAAAAATTCATCAAGATACTCCTTGAAAAAACTATTCATCAGATCCATGAATACATAGGGTGCATTAGTCAATCCAAAAGGCATTCCAGTAAACTCGCAATGTCTGTACCTGGTTCAAAATGCTATCTTCGGAATTTCTTCCTTCCTCACACACAACTAATGGTATCCAAATCGAAGATCAATCTTTGAAAAGTATTGAGCTGCATGTAGCTGGTCAAATAAATCATCAATGTGAGGTAGGGGATACTTGTTCTTTATCGTTATAGCATTGATCTCCCTGTAGTCAATACATAACCTCATAGATCCGTCTTTCTTTTTAACAAAAAGAACAGGGGCTCCCCATGGAGAAACACTAGGGAGAATAAATATCTTATTACTCAATTCCTCTAGTTGTTTCTTTAGTTCAACTAATTCTACAGTGGCCATTCTATAAGGGGTCTTTGATATAGGCCTTGATCCAAAAATTAAATCAATGGAATACTCAACTTCTCGTTCTGGAGGATGTCCAGGTAAATATTCAGGAAATACATATACATATTCTTTCACAACAGGTACATCCTCTATTTGAACATTCCTTTCCTCACCCATAGTCATTTCATTCTCTTCCTCCCCAATAATTGAATTTAGTTGAGCTACTGGGGGTGTATCTAGATAAGAATTAGGTGGTGACGATTCTTCTCTAAAGATAAGGTGTTCCTTATAATCATCATCAGGAATCGTAACCTCTTTCTTCTTACAATAAATCTCCACATCATAGTCTGAAATCCAGTCCATACCGAGGATTATTTCAAACTCAATCATAGGTATTACGATGAGATCAGCAGATAAAGAACATTTATGTCCTCTAATGGGTACTTATTCACAAAAAATTGTTGCAATGATACTTCCCTTAAGAGTTTTAACTGACAACTCCCTTGTTAAATAAAATTGGAAATATCTAATATCATAGCAAACTGGGAACATATGAAACAATGTGATGATCCATAATCAAATAATGCATTTTCTAAACTTGAGGAAACCATTAAATTACCTGCCACCACATCTTTCGGAGCTTCTACCTCAGCAGTAGTGATATCATAAGATTGGACTTGATCCCTTGGCCATTTATGAGGTATGTTCTCCTATCGCTTAGGATATTCATTTGTATAATGTCCCATCTCCATGCAATTATATCATTGGACATTGGTAGATTTATTCTTCCCTTTGCAATCACGAGCTTGGTGGCCTTTTTCACCACACTTGTAACAGACTCCCATTCCCTTCAAGAAAGTACTGGGGTGTTTCTTCCCACCTTTACCACATGATGGATATTCAACCTTTCCCTTATTCCCCTTATTTACATTCCCAGATTGATCAGCAGATCTCTTCTTCTCTTGATTTGCTTTAAAGTCATAAGACTTAGAGAATTCCTTTTCGGTCTTGATAGCACATGAGACAATGTCTTCGTGTGACGAGAAGGATTGTGAGACTAATGCTTGATGGAGAAATGGTTTTAACCCATCAAAGAAACGATCAATATTAATTCTTGGGTTAGGAATATAATCTCCAGCATACCTTGCTAACCGTGTAAATTTAGCCTCAAACTTTATGACATTCTCATCCTCCTTTTGACTCAAACTCAAAAATTGCCTTTCCATATCTGCTCGATGGTCGCGAGGAAAGTATTTTTCTAAAAACAGATCTTTGAACTCCCTCCATTCCATATTTGATACTTCATAATCTTCCTTTGTATTTTGAATCAATGACCACCATTGATCAGCATCTCTAGTGAGGAGGTAAACTGCCATGATAACTTTTTCCCTTTCACTACTCCCCAAAGCCTGAAATATTTTCTCTAGGGAAAATATCCATTGCTCAGCTACTAAGGGATTTGTTCTCCCATTGAACGTTGGTGGTTGTTTCCTCATGAATCGATCTAACATTGATCCTCCACGCTGCGGATCAGGGTGCTCCATACGGGAAAGGTTATTATTCATATCCTGAGTTAGTTGTCCCAGTATGGTGATTAGCTGATCGGCACAAGTTGCATCACCAGCTCCACTATAATTATCTTGAGCAGGAGGGAAATCCCTTCATGGAGTGTGTGCATTAATACGGTTTCCATTTCTTCCACTAGGCGCCATTTCTAAACAATGGTATAAACTAGAGCAGTTTATGAACCAAAATACATAATCCCATACTTATAAAACACCTAACATAAATTGAACTATTTATGGATATAATCCATAATCATAAGATTGTTTTCATTGAGGAAGTATATACTCATAAACCCTTCATAATCCTTTGTAAAGAAAATGGGAGTTATCCTAATCTTATCCCCCGGGAGTGTTGTAACCAAGAGTGCAGTATGGCCCATTGCCGTGCACCAGTTCCCGTTCGAGTCTAGATCAAAGTGGGGTTTTCAGGTTTTACCCCTAGGTACATCTGTGCCAGAGCCACCTCTACCTACTCATATACAGACAGGGATGTATTTCTCGGAAAACTCACAAAATCTCTACAATACCAAAATTCTAGGAAGTTCTTCTATACTAATCCTCAAAGTTCATCTTAGGTCTACGTGCTCTAATCAGATTTTATTATTAATCTAGAATCCAAGGTTTGTACTAAAATTCCTCTAATACCAACTGTAACGCCCCGACCCTAGTTACCCAGAGTCGGTGCATTATTACATAACATTGTCATGATCACAAGAAAGATCAAATCTCAAAAGACCGATTGGTTTAGTAGCCTTGGAAACACTAGATATATTCATAAAGTTTTACATTACATCATAAAGTGAAAACTACTACAACAACATATTGTCTCCATAGTCCACACTATTAACCCCTCATAATATCCCTGTAGGTCATTCATAATTTACTTTTTCACATCCTGGGAAAATAAAACATATAAAAGGGGTGAGCTCAAATGCCCAGTAAGGATAACAATATAGTGGAAACTTTCATAAATAAGAATAAACATTTAAGGTAGTGTATAACTAAAACAAAAGCCTTTTAAACATGAACTTCAACATAGTATGGCAAAAATAAAATGAAATAATGCCATTTTCTTATTCACATAGATATTGTACTAATTGAATAATCACATGAAATATCAATAACAACTTTCATAATGATGGAATGCATAATGCCAGACTATCATAACAACATAGCCAAGGCCTCGTGCCAAGACTACAAATAAGATTTTTCCAAGGCCTTGTTCCAAGACACTAGTTTGTCTCATGAGACCTACCGATGCAGTTTTTTTAGAAGATACTTACGTTTAAAAATGTTAAAATACACTCCAGTGTTTTTCTGAAAACATTATGCATGCTTCTGAAAACAAAATAACTAATTCTGAGACTGCTCGACTATTTACAGTCCATGATGGGTCCACTCCCAATCCCTTCCTGTCTACCAAACTCGAGAGTCAGGTTTTCTGAAAACATTTTTATGCTTGCGTTAAATACGTATACATTTGCACTAGATTTTCATATGTTTGAGAGAAATATCTCTTTTTTTAAAATCATTTAAAAATAACATAATTATAAAAGAAAACCTTAATTTTGAAAATATCCTTACAAGCATTTAAGGGAAGCTTTAAAGGTGTAATAATGGCAGAGAATAACTACACCTGCCGTATAAGTTAAAAAGGACAATCTTAACTTAATTTTGCTAAAAAGGTTAAAAAGGACCATGTTTGGAAAATGACGTAAAATTCCTTTCAAAACACATAAGTGTATAAATGGCTTTAAACCATTGTCTAGTAAATAGTAAAAATGTTTTTACATACATTTTTAAGGAACATGGATGTTGATGATAAAGAGATCCCCATAGTTTATTATGTATAAACAACCTCAGATAATGAAGAGATTGCGAAATAAACCCTTACCATTTTGGTAACTTACGAAACGTACAACCCATGAAAGAGGTATCATACAATGAATATGTAAATACACATAAATTAATGTGTATTACACATAGAATATAATTATGGGCAGTACATACACCACACAAAATGTAATAGTGGCAATATGGCATGAATCTCACGAGAATAAGGAGTGAGATGAAAACCACTTACCTTGTACTTTTCCTTGGTTGGAGGTAGGTTAACCTTCTGTATAATGGTTAAATAATTGTTATTAAGTTATACATGAATCATATATATTAATATGATATCATATATGATCTTTTAACAATGATTTCTTAATAATATCTTACTATTATCGTTGTTTCGGGTGTTAACTTACTCGTTTTCTTTTATATGTTTTATCACGTAAGCTATGTTTTTCATGGATAGGTTGTAACATAATCATATCAATAATGATATCAGGTCCTTATATACTATTATTAATCATCAAATGAGAATTATACTTGAATGGATACGATGGAGAATGAATCTCATCGCGTTCGTTGAGACGGTAGTCCGTACGTACGCACGAGCGATAATATCATTCTTTTGATATTAAAATAATATATAATTGGATGGTATATCATATATACAGAATAATTATCATATTATATTTATTATTTACCTGAGTTACACATCATTATTATACCCATTCAAATAATAATTTATTGAATAACAATTACACCACGACGTGGAGACGGTAAGCCGTACGCACGCATATATGGTGACATGCTATTCAAAGGATGGATAGAATAGTGAATATGGTTGTACCATATTTATAATAACATCACGGTATATATATGATACTGGAGTTATTATTTTATAATGGTAAAAACAAAGGAAGAAGAAGTGGAAGAAGAAAGGAACTTGAAAAGGGGTGGTGAAATCATTACCTCTTTTTCGGGTTCTTCATTTTGATTTGATCAAAAGGGCTCTTTAGGTTTGCTTTCTGAAAAAAATAATGCCTATAGGTTGTAGTGAGGGAAGTTGAGAGAGTATTTGGATAGGGTTTGGCCGAACCAAAAGGCTTTGAAGGTGTGAAGTAATGAGAAAGTGAGTACCCTTTTATAAGAGGGGTGAGGGGCACCTTTGGAAAGGCTAGAAATATTAATTTATAATAAATTAATATTAGGTTTCTAATGCCTCTAAAGTTTATTATTTAAAGTTTAAGGTTACAATGGGTCGAAAAACACTCAACCAATAGAATTTAGACAGGTTTGGGTCATAATATTACGATTATCTCTAAGTATTAACTCTTAGTTAATTAGTTTCACTTTTACAATGTCTCTTTGTATTTAGATATAATATGGTTAATAAACATACCATATACATACAAGAGACCCCCAAATGGTCCATTAATGATACAAATATAATTATATAAGTCTCTGGGCCAATCCTTAGATTTTTAGGTATTTAATATCAATTAATAATATAATATTTGTTTTAAAAACTCTTTTATGTCAATTTTGACACTAGTAAATAATTGAATTTATTATAACTCATAACTGAATGATTACTTAGAAAAAAGTTATTTTAATAAATCCAAACATGTCATATTAAACTATAAAATTAGTCTAATTCATAAAAAGTCTCAAATTATATTTATTTGGGTATTTATAATATCAATTATCCTAATTTTTCATTAATTAGGTAAATACTACATCATCATTGTGTCATAAATAAATTAAATTATTTAATGTCTAAAAATTATAAATAAAATATAATTATGTAGGAAATATTTTTATCTTTCTAATTAATATTTATAGTCGAAAATACAACATATATAACCCTATGGAAAAATCGTTTTTCTAAAAGATATATGCTTATGTCATTTTTGTACTTATTTTAACATAATTAAAATAAAGTGTCCCTATCACCTACAAGTGGCTCCATGGGGTCCCACAATCGACCCAAAGGTGCCTATGGTCGAACATATATCATACAAATAAAGTTATAACACGTTTTAGGGTAATTTAGTATTATTATAATATTATTTTTTAACCCTTATTTACCGGATTTACCCTTAACCATGGTAAATAAAATATTTACCGAAGTAATTATTCAAGATGTCTAAAAATAAAAGTTACCTATTTACACAATTTGAAAATACAGATTCCAAATATGGAATCCATTTTTCCAAATTCAAAACACAGAAGTGGCAGAAATTAATTTAAAATTAATTCCCGCTGTTAAAACAAAAAGCATGTTTTTAAGAGATAATAACTATCAAAAGATTGACACTTGTTTATGTCCGGTTTAATTGTAAAATTATGTCCAATGTCCAACATTGTATTAAATGGTAAAAATATATTCAAAATATACTTTTAAACCACTCAAATTCAAAATTTATCACGACTAATTATTTTGATTAAAAAAGTTGTTTTTAATTAAAATTTAGTAATTTTCACTATTCATCATAATATTAAAGTTATCCGAAAAGTACCAAAATTTCACCTTAGGCTAAATTCGATATTCTGAATCCAAAAACGAAGTCCATTTTGAAATATAAAATATATATAATTTCAAAAAGTAGGTATTACTATTCTTACCAGCTAGTTTGATTGGTTATGGTGTGTTAGAACTCGATGTTGCGTACAACACACGCTATCACATTATTCAAAGAAAAGCGTACCATAGAAGCTTGGGGTGTTACACCAATCTTGAGGAATCTCATTTATAGGCAGTGAAAAAATATCACTACTTATAGTGAACCATGGATTTATGACTCTTTTATACTTCTGGAAATGATTTCATTCTAATTTTCTTTTTCAGATGCTGTCATTGGTGGATGTAGGATGGATTGAAATAGTACATCCGGAACATTTCATTTCTTAGGATATTAATTAGTTTCCTGGTCTTTCATGAAGCAACACTCAGTATCACTTTCTACCACTGAAGCTGAATATGTAGTATCTAGAAGTTGTTGTGTTCAAGTGTTGTGGATGCAACAGGCACTCACAGACTATGGTATGTGTTTTTTTAAAAAATAAATTTTATGTTATAATACAAGTTCCATTTCCCTTAGTAAAAACCGTGCACATCACTCTTATGTAAAACACATAGATATTAGGAATCACTTTCTTAGAGATCACACACAAAAAGGAGATATCATTCTTCAATTTATCTGAATGCAAGATCAACTTGCTGATATTTTCACAGAATCATTAGCCCCAGATAGATTTGAATACATTAAAAAAAAGATAGGACTGATAACCATGAGGTAATATTCCTTATTAACATCATGTTTAAATCAATCTCTATAAAGTAATAAACTCCTTTTCATTGGGGGAGTACATTTGCTTGGTAGTTCAATGAACATTTTTCATAGTCACTTATATTATCAAAATTTTACAAAGACAGTTTTTCTTTTACAAATTTTCATAATGAAATTTTTCATAATCAGCTATTCAATTTGTTTATAGAAATTTTCCGTAGTGAAAATTTTCATAGTCAGTTTTTCATAGTCAAATTTTCATAATATTTGTAATGAATATTTTTGTACACAAAAGTATCATAATGAAGATTTTTATACTCAAAATTTGTTTTCATAATGATGTTTTTCTTTATTTCATTCTATTGGTAATAATTTTTTTTAGAATATAATGTTCTTCAAGAATATTATTAGATATTACGAATAATATTCTTAGCAATCCGAAAGGTATGTTTTATTTCTTATGTTTTCATGGTGATCATTTACTAGGTGGTATTTTCATTTGTTTTTAAAAAATTTCGGATTCCCTTTTTCTTAAATTCGAATGTTTTTTTATGGCTATCATTTCAGCCATCAGATCTAATTAGATGTTTTCTCAACTGTTAGATTGTATTTTTATGTTTAACCATCTATTTAAAAACCTATATAAAGGACCCCCATATGGTTGTCCCACATCGGTTTTCATGCCTTTGCATGCCAAAGCTCTGTCCCACTTTCAAAAGCATGTTCTGAACCTCAAATATCGCTCAAATCTGAATTTATAGTGAAGTTCCTTCAAAAGAGATGTCAACTAACAAGTCAACATCGGAGTTGAAGATTTACAGAGATAGGTTGGTACATCCAAGTTTCTTTACCATGTATAATTCCATTATATCCATGAGCATTAGGATGAATGGATGGGAAATCATTTTTATATCAACGTTAGGCACTCTAGATTTGGTGTATCTAGATCAGCTTATTGAGTTATATGAATCTGTCTATTTCTTTATGGATGAAGGTAGAGAGATGATTTCCTTTAAAAGCTATGGTAAGACTTATACTCTATCTTATACAAAGGCAGCCAATTTGGTTGGAGTTCTATTTGATGGGGAAGCCAAGTTCTATTCCCATAAATTGTCAGATATACGAGGAAATTTTGTAAAAGTAAAATATATGGAGTTTCTGGGACTTTTAGATGTCATGAATCCGAAGATTTCTCATCTCTATACAAATAATTGGCTCCTTGAATTGTGGGTTCAAGGATTCATCATTACGAGAAAATCTGATAAGGACACCTTGAAGAAGAGCGACATGAATATCTTTGATTTTCTAGTGAATATAAGGGAGATCAAATTGATGAAGAATATTATCATCACGATAGAGAATATCAAGAATGGAAATCTAAAGGCTCAGATTATAATGTATCAGGCTATTCTGTCCAAGTTGATTGTTCGGTGTCGGGAGTCCTTCAAAATTTGTTACAGTTCCAAGATGAGGAATTGCAAAGTCATATAAGTACGTGATGACACATTGAAAAAATAAATATTGGTTTCTATAATGATTCTCTATATTGATATGATATACTAGAGGATGAGGCTGATGTTGTTCCAAAGAATACAGAAGTTGTTGAACCATCAAAAAAGGGAGGAAAGAAGAGGAAGTTGAAGGAAGTGGAAGAAGAAGAGAAAACTCCTAAAGATGAGGAAGCTCAATCCCCACCTCCAATGCCCAAGAAGCAGAATTCCTATTTAGATGAGGTTCTAGCCAAGTGGAGGGAAGAAAAAAAGAATCAGAAGGAATGAGAGAAATAGTTTGGTTTGGATCCTGCTGAGGCCAAGGCTTTGAAAGGGAAGACAACTGATGAGCTTGAGAAGTAAGACAAGGAAAAGAAGTAAAAGAAAAATATGTCTGAGACTAACATTGTGTAATCCTTTCTAAGAGATACTGAAATAGAATACGAACAATTTTCGGTACTAGAATCCTTGCTAGTAGAACCCTTAATTGAGACTCTGGGGAAGAATTTTATGACTCCGAAATAAGCCAAGAGAAGGTTTTTGAATAAAAATAAGTTGTGGAAGAAGTGAAAAAAGAAGAAACCTGTAATGATACAGAAAATTTGATTAAGTGGAGGACATTCATAAGAAGTAAAGATTATCCGAAAAAATTTCAATTTGAACATCACAAGAAAAATCCTGGAAGCTTGCTGCTCCTGGACTAGAAGACAAGGATGAAGATGATCTGAACATGTTATCCGAGGAAGAATGTTTTAATCAACATTTCATCCATCCTAAATATGTTGAGGTAGGAGGTAAGAAGGAGAATGTAGATGAAGATATGAATATTCAGCTTCCTGAAAGTGAATATAAATATCCATATGAGGACGTCATTCCGAGAACCAAAAAAGGGAAACATGTGGTTGACGATACACCTACTAAAGTTGTTTTAAGGAAGTAGGAAGCATGAGGATCTTCAAAAAGGAATCTTATTGAGTTAGAGAAACATTCCTCCCCATGAAAAGTATCCGATTCAGAATCATGTTCTCTTGGACATGATTTAATTTTTTAATACTTGATGAAGCTTCTTGGGACCATTCCAATTTTCCCGAGCATAGATTCCAGATGTCAGATGCTTCAACATACATTGAAACAAAAATCGGATTCAGTGTCCATGGTGATGGATAAGTGTGTCAAGATGGAGGTAGACTTAAAATATTTCCATATCAACTATGAAGCCCAAAAAATGTCTTGTAAGAAAATGGTTAGGTGGTCAAATAATATAGTTGAAGATTTGAGAGAGATTTATGAGTTTCAAGATGATGTTACGGATGCTTTTGATACTGAAAATGGAAAAATAAATGATCTCATGACTAGCATTGTGGAAATCTAAATCTTGATCAGAATACCCAGATTCAAGAAGTAAATGATCTAAATGGAATGTTGTATTCTACTTCCAAATGTTGGAAAAACTAAAGGGATCTTCAGATCGAGATCGAAGAGAAGCTATTCAACAATGATGAACTATTAAAGGCTCAAGCAGAGGTTCTGAAGTATCAGGATGAAAAGATCAAAGCCTTAGAAAAGCAAGCAGCGGATTACCACAAGGAGCTAAAGAAGATGAAAACCATAGTGATGAAATTGATACCAAGGAAATGGAAGGAAAATGGATCCAATCTGATCTTTTGTTTCATATTCTTTCCTTGTAAAAATTCTTCCAATCTTAATGAAATTTTGTTTTCTTCTTCTTGTTTGGTTGATTTGTACTAAAATTTCAGATACTATAATTTATTTTCCATTCCCTTAAATTCTTATTGAAAATCAAAATGGAGGAGAAATGAAAATGTATATTAATAAAGGATGAAATATCCCTAAGTAAGGGGGAGTTTATCTATGGGGGAGTTCTCATTCTGAAGATTTCCATATTCAAGATTATGAAATATCTCTTTCGGGAAATATAGAAAATGATTGTTAGAGTTAAAAAGCCTAATGGTGAATTGGTCTTATTCTTCCTTGCCCATATGATAATGGAGATAAGTTTTACTTTCAATGTCTAGAAAAATATTCTCTATGTCCTTTTATTCTTTTTCATAAGGATGTTTGTTATTTCCAAAAAGGGGGATATTGTTGAGTCAATAAGTTTTTCCTTATGACTTTTCCATTACATTATGACTGGGGGAGATTGATTGAGTCAATAAGGTCTCATTATGACTTTACCATTCATTCTTGTTTTTAAAATCACAAACACCTTATCTCATAGAAAATATCATTTTACCCTAGGTTTTACTTCTATTCGGAAAAATATCATTCCCCATTGAAATTTATCCTTACCATGTTTTCATTGTTCATATTATATTTTTTCTATGTGTAAATTCAGTTTGTATCTAAAACCTCAGAATCCTATAATTACCTAGATATGAATCATTCTAGTTTTGTATCCGAAATATATAAATTGAAACTCAAAACATCTGAGTTCTGACTCCGAATTCTGAATATGATTTCTATTTATGAACTATTATGTATACTGACTTTGAATTCTTGTTACGAATTACTTTGAGTTCTAACATCAAATTCAGGATACTAATTCCTATGAGTTCTGACTTCGAATTCTAATGAATTATACCTCCGAACTTTGTATGTTCTGACTCCATGTTCACAACAACTCTGACTCTGATCATTGTATGTTCAGGTTTCGAATTCCTTAAAAAATAGAATCTGAATATCCTTATATTATAGACTCCGAATTTATTTGTGGATAGATTCTGAACAATTATATTCTTACATTTTGAATATTTGTTTTTGGTTTTGTAACCATATTTTTCCTTAAACTTGTTTTTGTTATAAAACTATGTCGTGCATTCCGTTACTAATTAACCGGTGTTTGAGTGACACATGTAAAAGTCCCTCTAAAATTCAAGGAAAAACATGACTATTGGAAGATAGAGCCGATCATTGGTGATGTGCCTATAAATAGAAGCTCATTTGAAAGAGCTCAAAACTTTTTGAACATTGTTCTATGACTATAGAGAATACATGTTGTTGAAGTGATTTTTAGAGAGAGACTATCATACTTCGTGCGTACTAAACATCTTGTTTAGAATTTCTTTGTGCGACTCTGAATATTTCAGATTACATTCGAGGGATTTTGGGGATAGGAAGATAGAGGTTCCGAATACCTTAAAGTTGAAGGCTTCCTTACTGAGAAACACAGAGGTGTCGACTACTTTGATGTTGAGGCATTATAGGGATAGCAAGACAGACTTTGATCTTCATATTGAGAGATTACCCTGGGGTGGGTAAGACAGTCTTTCTTGAAATTATAGATCAAGAGACCTTTATATATGGTTTTTGGATACCCTTATCTTTGGGTTAAAATATTTACTAATTTTACTAGTTTTGTTACAATATTTCTAAAACATTTTATTTGTTATGGAAAGTATAACAATCTTATACTTCCTTATACATGTACACTCTTATTTAGTAAGATTCTATACGCATTAAGGTATAATCGCTATCATTGTAAACATTCATTACGTTTCATTTTCCAGAACCATCTTTCTAGATTCACTTTATTCGAATCATATTTCTGGATTTAAGAAAGTGTGTAGAACTAGATTTTTTATGAATTACCTTGTTTAACCTTGTTAATAATAACCATCTTTAAAAGTTCAAAATGATTTTTTAAAAGTATACAATTAACCCCCTCTTGAATATTGATTATAACTAGATACTACATTAATTATCTTTATTAAATCGATCCTATATTTGGTATTATAGAGTATATCATACATAGATACCATATTAATATTGAGAAATATAATGGAGAACACCACTTTCAAATTCTAGTTAATTCCTTCTCCCATCATATATTTCCTAATAATTTTAAATATATTCATAATCATTAATTTGACATGATATTGATAAAATTTAATTTTAATATATCAATTTTTTAATTCACATTAGTGTTGTTTTTATAAAAAAAATTTATCATAATAAATGATTTTTATGAAATACCAATTTTTTAGATTGGTGGGTGAAATATTATAGTGAAAAATTAAATAATCAATCAAATAATAATATATGGTTAATGATAAAATAATAATTCCTCAAACAACTGATATCCCCTCTTGCACTCGCTGTACCGTAGTATATTGATTCATGTATATCACTCATCTTCCCGAGTATTAATGAGGTTTTCATCCATGGTTTGGTGAAGGTACCATATCATGAATAACATCAAAGGAATGAACTCTACTCATTACATCTCCCATTTTCTCAGCAATGACATTCAGATGTGGATGCTTAACAAACCCCATTGGCCTTTTAGTTTAAAAAGGAAACAACATGACTTGAGAAGCCAAGTACTGATCCAAATGTTGATTATAACCCTAGAATATTCATCATGCTAATAGTCAAACCATACTAGTCAAATAGTGTTCATTGAGACTAGAAGAACAAGAATTAGAAATCTATGATATACTCCCCACTAATAATAACATTTAATATCTGTAAGAAGCACGCAACAATAGGGATTCCCCCATCGCTGCCTTCATCTCCCCGCAGTAGATCTGCTACGGTCTCTTTCGGATCTCTTTGTATTGGTTCGCAGCTCTCCATTATGCCTTGGTATCAAGCTACAGGCTCCGTGGCACTTTAGATGCAACTCTAAGGGGAATTTATGGTTTGGGATGAGGTTGCTCTATTCGCTAGCTCACTCTTGGGAGCGTTCGTGGGATCGCAGTTTCTAGAGGCACGACGTCATCCTGATTTATCATAGCATGAGGGTTGTGGAAATGATCTACGATGGATTGAATGCTTCGAATATTAATGGTGGTCTCCTCCTACTGGACTGTTGGTAGCGACGAGAATTTTTTAGTTGATCTATGGTTCCCCAACATGGTGATGGGTTTTCTAACTCGTCCACTTTTCTTCCTTTTCAATTTTGGTTTTCCTACTGCTTCCCTTTTCGCCCTTTGTGTTTTGTTATTGGACTTCTTTGGTTGAATATGAACCGGTTTTAATAGAATTGTGTTGTGTGATGGTTGGTAGTTCTCCTTGCTGGCTTGTTTGATTCCATATTTGGAGTCCTGCTCAATTTTATTCTAATCTTTTGGGAAGATCTCATGATATTTTAAAGTGGGAATAACTCACGATGTTAGAAGAAACTATGATATTGCTGAAGCTCCTCTAGTTGTGGGGTATAGTTTTTTGTGGGGAAAATGGATAGTTGTTCTAGTTTTGGCTTAATGATCTCGAATTTTTGTTTGTGGATTCACATCTCACAATGGATTTTGGTGTGGTGGAATTTATTTTGGTCTTCGCAATGTCGAATGACTCGTGGTTGCACTGTGGTGGTTGTGGAGTAGGGTGCAGCATCCGGATAGTCTGGTCTTCCTCATTTTTGTTTCTTCAACAAATTTTGGGGATTTCATTAGGGTCATATCACATCGTTGGATGGTTTGGGAAAACTCTGACTGGAGTCCACCAGTGGGTTTGTAGATTTGGGCTGGTGTCGACGGTCACACCGGTTGGCGCGTGAGGAGACCAGATTTGTTGGTTGTCCTACGTTTCTGATGTTTGTGATTCCTAGTTCAGGGTACCTAGGCCCACTCATTATGACTTCGACTCCATCTATGAAGGATTTTTAGTTTTAATGCTGGAATTGATTGTGCAACCATTGTTCTAGAATGTCGTTTATTGTGAAGGCTTGTAATGTTTTATGTGTGGAAGTGGGGAAGTGGTGAAGTTGTGATGTGGTGAAATGGTGCAGTCTTGTTTGGTTTCTCTCTTTTCACTTAAAATTGTTTTCATAATAAAAAAAATATTTCAGTCCAAAAAATGAAAAATTGATACCACATATGAAAAAATTCATCTTATGATTCTTAGGAGAAATACCTCTCATGAAACCCCATCCTATGATGGAATTTATTCAACTAATTATTCATTCTTTTAAACATCCCAATACATAGTATGTGTAAACGGTATGACTTCATTGGGAGTGAAATATATGTGGTCTGTGATCCTAATTCTACGATATTTAATTATTAGTCTACAATAATAAAGGGTTATCATCACCTACCTCTTGGATACCATAATAATAAATGACTAAAACATTGTAATTTTTTAAAAATATTACCATAGTAATTAGATCCACCAACCATTATCCCAAATACGAATCCCACCACTATCTTCTTGATCCCCAAATATTACTATTTTTATAATTGAACTCAGTACATGAATCGTATAAGAATTATACTCGATGTGATATTTTGGTCCCCCAGAAATGTCCCATTTCTAGATCTAATACTATTAGACAATTATTTTTTAGATACTAAGGATGAAAACGACACATATTCATCTACCATGTCTTAACCTAATCTATTGGGTCGATAATAAAATGATTAATTAGATTATCTTTCTAAACTACTACTTCTAGAACCAACATGATTTAATGAAAAAATATATCTATGAAGAACCACGTTAATATCCTATTCCTAGTGGAATAAAACTTATCATGAAATAATTAATTAATATCAATTTCGTGAAAAAAACATCAAACAAAAATAAAAAAAATTTGGTTCCCTAAACCACCATTAGGAATCTACTATGAAATATCATTATTTTACATTGGGTATTAAATTTGATCAAGGTCATTGCATCAGATCATTGTTGTCCCAAAAAAAATGTGTCAATGTTAGACTTCGTTGCTACATCAGTTGTTTAATATTAAAAAAACTGGTTCACTATTATTCCAATGTAGGTATAAGTAGTTTCTAACAACAAACATCATCCCATATCTAAACCTATCCAATTGTTCAACTACTTCATGAAACCCTCCCCCAAAATTGGTACCCCTAGTGGAGTAATAGTGAATTAAAATAGTGGTCCTCTATTTGTTCCACAAATAGGATCTAGTAGGAAAAATCATTGAGGGTCTAAAATCAAAAAATAAGATTAATTACCTTCTATATATAAGAATGATAATTAGATAATGAGAAAACCTCAAAAAATAATTTCATATAACATAAAAAGTAAACATACCATATCAAAAATATATATCCATATATAAAATTAAAATATCTAAAATAAAACTAGAGGGAAACTAAGTATATTATATCTATATCAACTGCAACCTCGGGACTGGTAATTACCAATTCACTCCCCAAAACCTTCTTGAAACCTATAAAATAATTTTAATATATTAGGTGAGCATAAGATGTATACTTTTTAGGATCACACCCATATTATATTGGGAAAATTTGATAAGATAACACTAATTCAAAAGTAAATAATTAATAGAATAAAAAAATGCCAAAACACACAAAAAATGTATCTCTGGCTCTCCAAGGATTGATAAATAGAAATAATGAAAAAAACGTATTAATTTAATATGAAATTATTACAGAAAAATTCACCAACATCAAATTCTCTATTGAAATTCATCTCCGACATGGAAATTTTGAATGTTTTTTTGGACTCATCTATTCCAGGAATACTAGTAATCATGTATAAAGTAAAATTTGATGTGTCTCATGTCACTAAAATATCTAAACCATCTTCTAACATGTACTAAAATTATGTAATAGAATCCACCATAATCAATATCACCAAAAATCAATTTACATATTCCTAACAAAACCATTACTATATCATGAATATCAAGGATATCACCTTATTCCCTCCTCCTATAAGGCCTGAACCCACTACATATATCATCCACTCATATTTGAAAATACCATCAAACAATCCCATTTTCAATCGATACATGCCACTAACTAGGAAGTACCTCCAAATTCTGTTACTGAATGATGATGTGGTAGTTGACTATTAGTGTTCCACCAAAATCTATATTTTGGAAAACATTCAAGACATTTATCGGGGGTGGTATACATACCTCTACAAGAGTGTGGTGTGTATTTATTTGAAAAAAGAAATAATACACATAGACACACAAAAATAAACTAATTACCCAAGACATAAAGTTTCACATCGATGAATACCCATCCCAGTCTATAGTAACGTCCATAATATCATTATAAAAAGTTATCATATCTAATAGAAATTAAATTACACTAATAACCACAAACTGCATATATTTTCCTTTCATTAAATTATAGATTAAACTATTTTGATAGAATATTATATTAACAACCAAAAATATTTTATTAGAAAATTTAAAATTCACATCTAATGCTACGAAAATGTATCAAGAACCCATATTCATTCCCATTTACTTAAATTATATTTATAATGATTAGTTTAATAATCCATTTAGTATATATTTAATTTTACAAACACATAATTTTCATCAATTGTATTAAATTCCATCACCACTATATTAATACAAGAAGGAACCACACAACACCCCAACCACAACACAACAACAAAAATCCCATATTCGGTTAGATCAATCACCATACCCCATAAATTACACTACCAAAACCACATTACATTCATTACATTTCTAGGATCTATAAATCATGGAAAATAACCTTTAACCACCAAAACCATTAAATATCTATAAAGATCATAAAAAACAATGAAAAAAAATAAAATAATTGAACAACACAATAAGTTATTTCTATCTCATAAAATTTACTTAATTATTTTAAATATGGATTTCATAATATTTCATAATCTCCAGCATGATTATTTTTAAAGAATTCCAATATCTACACATAATTGTTTCAATGGAATTTATAGGTTCTTAATCATTTAGGATTTTTGAGATCATGTAATAAAACATTGTTGTGTATTGTAATTTTTAACAGTAATTTCATGCAAAGAATAAAATCATCCCAAAGCAGGGTAAGATTTATAAATTATAAATTAAAATGAAATATATAAAGCATTTGAAATCAACCCCTTATCTTCAATTAAATTCAATCAACTACATTATGTAAATTATTTAATCTATAAAACCCATACAAAAAGAAGAACTGAATTAAAATTGGGCAAATGCATAAAAAGTAGAAAGAACAAGGTTTAACTTCTATAATAAAAAATCAATGTAGTGATGAAATTAATACAATGGAAGATAGTGATTTATAAAAACCTAGATATAATAATATTATCGTCTGTATACATCTAGAAATAGAAATAAATTAAAATAATAATAAATAGGGACACACTCCCACATAAAATTCCACACAGTTCATCTGAAAATAATTGTTAAATAGTATAAAGAATGTTCCCAAAATCATGAATATGAATCCTTAGAGTCAAAGGAAGTCTAGCATCTAGGAACAATAATAATAATATGGATTGTTCAATATTGGTGGAAAAATCAATAAATTTAATTTGAGGGAATACGATATTATAAATAGTGAGATATATATCTTAGAATATCTCAAGAAGGTTGTATGACCAATCATCCTTTTCATTCATACTAAATTCAATAACATCAAAACCGTCATTAGAAATTATTAATTTATTATTTCTAAAATCGATCCACTAGGAATTCAGTGATGTTATTAAATACATGTGTATTTATTTTGTAAAGAGTTATTAAATCCTTTATTTCAATATATTACATTAAATTTTATTATTTACATCAATATATGATAATGTAGAAATTTTCAAAAAAAATTATTTTTTAATGATGTGAGACAAACTGTAGGAATGAATCGACCACATGGATACAAAAATCAATGATCAAGCACGGAGCAGATTTCCAAAGGCTAACTCTATTAGTAGTATAAATGACTACTTGATGAGGGAAGTGAATTCTTGGTAGGTTGCAAAATTTTGAGAATTATATTAGAAATGTTAATTAGACAGAGATTACATACACCCTCTTTACAACTCATGGCCCTTGGAAAACATCATTAGAGGGTTTTAAAAACCAATGAAATTAAAACATTGTATTTAAATAATATAATTTAAAATTTTATTAGTTATTTTATTATTTCAATTGTATTTCATATTTTTTGAGGTCATTTCTTAATATAAGTTATATATAATATTATATTTGATATTATAATGAATTTTTAACAAATTTTATCCTTATATCAATATGGGTTGATTTTATATTTTTTATATATTAATTTTTATAATTTAATATTATATTGTAAATCATTCCCCATGATTTATTTAAAATCCCATACAGATAGTCATTATAACTATGTGGTGATGAAGTGTAATTTTGTTCATCTAATACATAATTTAGATGAGGAAGTCAAGTTGAAAAAACATATTAAGTTGTACTCACATCAAATTTCATTTGAGATCAAAAGATTTTGAGGACATGATGTTTTTATCATCATTTTCTATTATTTCATAAAAATTGATACACATATGACATAATTATAAATGAATATTTATTTTTTATGTATTTTGATTAGTATGAGATTGATATAAATAAATTATAATTAATGATTTCCAATATACTTATCCAGATAATACCATAGTTAGGTGTTGGATTTATAGAGTGTTATAATATCACTTTAGTGAATTTTGATTTGGTGTTTACGTTATATTTTTTTCATTCCCCATACACTAGTATGAAACTTTGTCTATATGTGAAAAGAAGGACTTACACCCTTGTTCTTCAACCTGGAGGTTTTGGTTGGTGACTAAATTTTAAGAAGTAAAACAATCAATTTGGATGGATTACACTAAAAATTATTAAAATGATTTAGATATGATAAAAAAATCTCAACAACGATATTATAATAATAATAAATTTAACCAATTCAAAATGATTTTAATTTAATAAAGAAAAAATATCCAAAGAATATAATAAAAAATAAAATATCCTTTGGTAGAAGGACTAAAAATTCCTCAACTTATAAAATAGAATCAACCATATCAGTCTTTAGAACATGAAAAATGGTTTATATATTGGGTTTAAAAAAATGAATACTATGTAGGATCATACGCATGGTCTCTCATATAATTGTGAAATGATATTTATAATTACAAAAGGAAGAAATTATGAGACTAATAACACCTAAAACATTAATCCATATATCCCAACCACATAGATTATTTCTCACTAAATAATGAATAAATAGTTATAAAATAATATCAATGGAATATTGTAAAAGGTTCGCAAAATCCACTTACTCAGTGAGTCTCTTCTCTCACATGCTAACATAAAATTTCATGTGATCCCATCCCTATCATATATACCATACATAACATATTAAATTATACATAATATGTGTCGGGTCACAAAAAAAACTACACAGCCTCATGATGGGACAAGAATCTTATGATAGTATCATTCATCAGTTGAATTAACATGAATCTTACAATATCCTCATAAGCAGTGGTGTATGGTATCATGAAAATGAATGAAACTAGCATTTTCTCTAACCCTATGATGAATGGCACCCCACCACATATCTCATCATCTCATCATTGTGAATCACCAACAATAGTGAAATTAATGGTCAATACTCACTACCAAATATTTACTACTTCTGTATAATACTGCGGATGTATGAGTTGGGAAGATGTGGTAATCTATCAATCATTTTATAAAAATCATATACAGAAGGAAAACACCCCTCAAAAAATTTGGGGGTATGTACATAATACTTGATGGGGGGTGGTGTATTTATATATAAGTCAATATATATAAAAAACACATAATATATATATAAATATATTCTCAGACAATCAAATAATAAAAGGAAATACATCAATAATTTATCATCTTGTTCTAGTATAAAAACCATGCCACCATTACCACAATATTTAAATAATAAATTCCATTCCACTATATAAAAATTCCTCCCACAAATTCTATAACGTCCCTTCATTTGGTTAAAGATTCAACTACATTTTAGAATACAATATTACCAACCTACGTCATTTTATTAATCCATTTATTGCCATATCGCATGAATAACAACTATAATTGATATACATATTAAATCTCATTTAATTCCATCACCTTTAATAAAATTCAAATAATTAATAAATCTAACACACCATAATTCCATACAACATTTATTAACATCTAGAACATATAAATTTAAATTTCATCGTTAATTTTTTCAGTCCACACGTAGTTGGAAACTAAAAAAATGCAACCACTTAATATCCAAACCACCACACAAATACCATAAAAATCCCCCTTTATAGCCATAACCACACCGGATCTACCATATCCAAAAAAAAATATAAACCAAAAAAATTTAGTACAAATCTGTCCCACTAAGGAACCAATCATTACCATCACTATGAAATCCTACCAAATCCCATAAAACAACACAGACAAGATAAACCATTCTATTAGTTTAGAAAAACATATTTTTGTCTTATAATATTTCCACAATACATTATAAGAATAATTTCAAGATACTTTTTCATCTAGTTAATATATTTTTTGAATATAATTTCGAGATTTATAGAAAAATAGTTCATTGAAATATTAAGGTTCATAACAATTTATGATTGGTGAGTTCAGGAAATTAAACAAGATATGAGTTCTTACTTCAAAACAATAAAGAAATTTACAAAAAATCCAAAATCATGGTAAGATTAATTACTTAACTATAATATTGAATTTCTAATTCAAATGTATACACAATGTCTTTTATAATTAAATTTAATAATGTTCAATTTTATCATTAATTAATCATTACCATCCCCCAACTAAATAAAAAATCATTACCAATTGAATTAATTCTCTATAAAAAACAGAAAAGGGATCTCTAATCTAGAAATGAAATCTAATTCATGAACCTTTGAATGTAGAGGAAGGGAAAGAGATATTTATTTTGGGATATACCAATGTCTAGGTTATGATTAATAAAACTTCACTTATAATTATTTAATGAATAATATAGATAGAGAAACACCTTCCTGAAATTCAACATGTTGTAGTAGAAAAAAGGGTCTTAAATACGATTATGAACACACCTAAAATAATAAGAAATGTATATTCTGGTTAAAATTTCACAATTCCCAAAGATCAAGAACAATATTTTTGAGTGTCAAAAATTAATGAAAGACACATTTAACTTAATTAGATGTAATCTCATATTTTAAAAACTAAAATATATATCATGTAATTTCTCTAAAAGGTAACATGGTATGAATAAATTTTCTTAGTAATTAATTATGATTCCTTTAAAATATATCCCATAAATAATTTAATTTTTATTTACAAAATTGAGTCATAATAAATTTAATGAATCTTTTAATCACCATGTATTATATTTTAAAATATTTTCTAATGGATTTATTTATATTTTTTATTTTAAGAAGGATTAATTATCTCTTACAAGGACAATCTAGTAATTTTGAAAATTTGGATATTTTATTAATAGTGAATGTGAATGTATAATGGTAATGAATGTATTATGGATTTATGTGATCCTATGAAACCAAAAAATGAATAATGTAATAAACTTGTTAATGAAGGGATCAATTGAATACATTAAAATATTATGAAAATAAATTAATCATTCATCCTCATGATCAACTAACTAACCAAACAATAAAGATGTGTTACATCATGAAGTAATGTTGATGGCATGATATAAAAAGATTTCCACATGAAAAAACTATCTTATTGTAGATTACTTCCATGTGACCACATGAAAGGACCGATCAAACACATGAAAATATTTATTGAATGCACGGTCAATTAAAATCCATTCCAAAAAACCAAAAAAATTGAAAAAGGAAATAACCTTGACAACCCTCCAAATACATTAAAACAAAAAATTATTCATAAATAAATGTTTTAGAAACCGAGGTAGTTGGATATTATACTCCATAAGTAATTTTCATTCTTCTTAATCGAAGTAGAACCTATGTGAAATAAGTAAAAATTATTATAAAAATACCAAATGAGATACCTATCAAATATCATGATATAACTAGAAAAAAAAGAATAATACCAGTTCAATAAAGTGAAGATCCATAAGACATAATTCTTAATGTAAGTGGAAAACACACACACACATATATATACATATGATCAAACACATTTTCTAAAAATTATAGAAAAAATCATCAAAATACATTATGGTATTAAGAGTGCATCTTCGAATCACATTTCCAAGTCCTCTCATCCATAAAACCATGTACCTATAATAAAAAATAAAAGGGGATGACTTTACCCTAAGTAAATTATTATTTAAATTCTTGGATGTCAAATAGGCATTCTCTAAACATCATTTCATCATAAATATCCATCTCTCCCCTATCAATAACAAGGTAGTCATCATAATGATACTAATAAACCTGGGATACCTAGAATACGTTTTGAACTATAACCCAATAAGGATGAAAATCCCACAAAAAATTAACATTTATAAAGTTACATAATTTCTTGACTTCCCTAATGGACAAAATATAAAACTTAGTTTATGATAAAAAGTTAAATTCCATGCTTAGGGATAATGTCGGAACACATGGTCTGTTACCTCAAACATTATCCATATACGCCTATAATCATCATAAATAATTTTAGGGTTATATGAACCTTGTGTCCACTCATGAACCATATATATATTAAATTTTGTGAACTAAACAACTTATGGACCATAGAAGGTTTACTCCCAATAAACAGTTTACAAGAATAGGGAATAACGTGATCACTAATACATAAACATGAATAGATCCATATTGATGGATGATTGATATCTAAAATTATATAAAAACTAAATAAAATTTAATTATGTCACTCATGATCTATCAATGTCTTGAATGTAATCTTGGAAGATACCCTCAAATATCTAGATGGTCGACACTATCTTCCCATTTGTTGGGGATGAAAATTACTATTAAGTCATAACTGAGAACTAAAATTAAGATAAAAACCTTTCATGATTTTTTAGTTAAATCAAGTGACCTATTTGGATATAATATATTAATTTAGATAATGGAATCTTAAAAAACCATCTATAAAAATCCTCTCTATATAATTTAAAAAACTCAACTACCTAATTGAATGAAATTAGATTTAATTATCTAGTCATCCATGATAATCTATACTTAATCAAAAACATTGAAATATTAGGATTAACCAATGATGTAATTAAACATGTTTTCCCTTCATAACCACTATTTGGAATCTATTGTAAATAATAAAGCATAAATAACATAGTATATTATTTTCACCTACTGAGGGAACAAATACCATGACCCAAACTCCAACACAGATTTCATCAACAAAGGATAGTAATGTTTCCTCTTTAAGATGTGATAAATAATATACACTTGAGGGTTGAATTTTGAGTGAGTAAAATTGAAAATATGTTTAACTCCCCTGTGTATGGTAATTTTAACAAATAGCTTCCCATGAAACAACCTTTGAATATGGTAATCATAAAACCAACCCTCTAGAGAATCACTACTACCAACATTGTCTCAAATAATATCCACTTATAATTCTCTCTAGTGAGACTACCCCATATATCCACATAATATATGAATCCATTATTATTTTATAGATAAAATTTTTTCCACTTACATCCACCAAATCAATATACATAACATGAATCCATTTATAACATTAAAAACATAATCAATCCCTTGAAAATCATCCCATTATGATTTTATACACATAATTTTAACAAACTCATTCCCCATTAATAGTTTACAATAGAAATAAATATCATATTTCTAAAGAAAGTCTATCTACATACGTTGAGGTATTTTCAAATCTCACAAAGAAAATATACACCTCAAACACACTTTTTTTATGACCATAAATCATTTACATATAGGTTACAATATGGATATATTTAAGGAAAAAACACTACTAACAACTCTAGGTCATGGTTGGGATAGTTATAATCTAGTAAAAATAACAATATCCACCCATAATGTAGTGGACTAGACCTCTCTAGACCATTAAATTGTTGGAAATCTAGTGTTTGTGGAGTCTTGAGAAGTCGTGGTGACTCTTTTCAAAAAAATTAAAATAACTAGTTTTCTATGTTTTCAAATAGCACCCCGTACCAACTATGCCTCATCTCAATGGTGTTTCACACTCATGGATCCTCACAGTCATGGTGCCTCAAAGATAGTGTATCACCCTGGTAGTGGCTCGTTGATCGTGTGTCATCTTGGCAGTGTATTGTTTGTGGACACTCGCTAGTCGTGGCTCATTGGCAGTCACTTGTCCGACAATTCTTCAGCTGGTGGTGGCCCATGGGTAGTGCTTCATCTAGTGATTCCTAATAAGTTGGTTCCTTTTCTGGAAGTGGATAATTGGTGATTCGTCGTTTGGCGGTGCCTCACTTGTGGGGCCTCATATAGAGGTGCCTCATCTGCAGGTGTCTGACTAGTGTTTTATAGTTAGTAGTGTTCCCCATTCTTCTAGTTTTTGTTATTTTAGTTGTATTATGTTGAAATTAAATGGGTTTTATTTAAAAGGATGTGAGATAGATTAAAATTCAATAAATTTTATATTTTTTTACCAAATATTCTGGACGCTTTGAAATGGTTAGAACACATGGACTTGGTTAGATTATACATTAATGGAAATTCAAAACAATATCTAATCTTATGACATAGATATGATATTCCAAATGATGATATAATATTCCCCATGTTCATTCCTTATTTGTTTATCTTGCTATTGTACTTGTCTAATTCTCTTTCCCATTAGAGTTTTTCGACTAGGATGTTGCAGTAAGTTCGTGTTGCCCTAGTGGGTTACCTTAAGTACACATTCCCCAAATTTCGGCACAAATAGGATGTGCTGATCACTTTTCTACGAAGAAGGACTACCTTTATATTTCATAATTGTGTATCAAGTGGGATGGGTATATAGATGTTTTCATTTATTAAGATATTTTATTCCAGCTTAATAATGATAGTATATTTCATATACAAATTAATACACAGGGGGATGGGATAAGTGACTCATGATCTGACTAGGTTATTGTTATTATAGATATTTTGTTCGGTATGGACTAACATCCCACAAAAATTCATGGATGTTGGGGTCCATATATTTTCCCCTGAATGCTTGATCAAATTCATGTTTTTTATTTATATTGAAGGCTTATATAAGTCGGTTAAGTACATATATTTGGGTACTAAATGGTGTCCCCAATATCATAAAATTTCTATTCTAAGCCCTAAAATAACTAGAATAATTAATCAATGGATGAGTTATTAAATTTGAATAGTTTTTTGGCCTTTGTACGTTAAGTGATGCAGTTGTACATTGGGGATGTGATGGGCGTGGATAGATTATGCAACTGGTCTACCAAATTTGATGTGTTGTATTGTGTTTCAAGATGTGGTTGTGACATGGGGGTTGGTACGGCTAATATGATAAACTAGGTTGATGATTTTGAATTGAGAAATTAATTTTTTTTGGGAAATGTATGATATTATTTTTTTGATAACTTGAATAAAAGTCCAATCCATATCTAAAATTCATGGTTATATATTTCATTAATGTGAATAGAAATAATTTACCATTTATCGTTACCTCTTGAGTTACAGTTACTATTATTATTATTTTGTGTCTTACTTGATATTTTCATGGAAATTGAAGGAATGAATAATTTTTTTAAATAAAGTTTCAAATGGAATGGAATGTATTGATTAACAGAATGGTAGTGGTTAAATTTAATTTTTATGAAATGTGAAATGATATTTGTGGCTTATTTTGTGGTGTCATTCATTTAGAGGTAGTAGAAAAGGTGATGATGTTTTGAGTTGTTTGTTTGTTTGAGAAACCATAAGTTAGGATTGAGTGTTTGGTATTGTATATATGTAATTGTATATATTTGTGATTTTTATATGCACCCCATCCAGGTTGATAACTATTTGACAAACCACCACATTGTCACACAAGGATGTTTTTCCACCATCTATTGTGGATTACAGATGGTTGTATACCCGTTATTTCTTGTTATATATCCAAAAAGATTTTGGTAAGGCCCATGAAATGATATATGGATGTATATTAGTGAATTTTATGTTGGATATGATATCCCATTTGATTGCGGGTGAGGAGGTTTTTTGATCGGGTATCTTCAGGTGAGGAATGATAGCCCAGGTGCTTGTAGGTGTGGTGGTTTGTTTCCCAGTTCACTTTGGGGTGAGTTGTGATGTGAATTTCTAGGTGTCTTATATATGATATGAGATGTGATGTGTAGTGAGGTCTAGGTGTGTATGTGAGGGACGTTTTGTGTGGTCTAGGTGTGTGTTGGAAAAATGTGTTTTGAGGCCCAGGGGTGTGGAGGAAATATGTGATGTGGTATATAGAAGGTATATGAACACATGGACGTACAATGTGGGGAGAGAGATTCATATTAGTGGAAAAGGGCTCCATCGTACCCTAGAATCAATGCTATTTTTCATATAATATACCAATCAACTGGAATTACTTGGTGAGCATGCCTTGTTGAGGTTTTCAATGGCTAATAATATTTATGTTGTTGTTTGGTTCTAATTTTTTCTCATAGGGGTATTAGTCTAATTCTTTCACATTCACATGAGATAAATTATTTTTTAAACTATGTATAATTTTTTCCATACCCTACATATATTAAACATTATTTAGATTCCTGGGAGGATTATGATAATCATGATCGACATTTCTATGTCAATTGTTGAGAACGTTGATGTATCGCTGCCTTATCCTTTTCAATGGGTAGTTACTTTATAGAAGTGATCCTATCTATGTTAGTTTTATTTTATTCATTCATGTGGGCTGGTTTGGGTTTATCTTTTAAATTTGGTGTTGGATTTGTTTTTTATGACTCTATCAATCACTCAATATTGATTCCTATTAAATGTAATGCATCTCCTATTGTAAGATCTATACACCCTTGGTTATAGTCACCAAACCATGGCCTACTAGAGGTATGCCTCAGGGGTTGTCATCTCCCTCAATTCATTTTCTTCCTTTGAGGGGTATATTTGGAAGATGGAATTCATGATTGATTGGTATTATAGGTGATGGTTAGGAGATAGAATAATTTTTGGTGTTAGTAATAGTGAGGTTTCCATGGGGGGGGTAATAATATTTTTCCAATAGATCATTGTGCATGGAATACGCCAGAGAAATCATATAGGCCACCGTACATTAGGGCTCCTTATGATCCAGTGTACAGACAATGAGCCAACTAAATGGCGAAGTGAAATGGACATTCCTTCAAGGTAGAGACCATGGAATGGTACGTGCATCATAACACCCTGAGTTTTATTTTAATTAACTTGTTTTAGGATGGTAAAAATGCATAAAATAAGTAAATTTAATTAAAATAAATATTAATTAAAATTCCATACTACTCGGGCTTATGATGTCATTATTTTCTATTCAACTATAGATTTTAGTCACCGTCTTCATGTGTCTTGGGTTTTTGAGGTTTATATGGTTGATATAGTTGATATCTTTAGGGTTTACCCGGTTGAGAAGGATGATTAGTTGCATAAGGTGTTGTATGCTTTCAAGAATTTGGATTTTGGGGAAGTACGAGTGAAGTTTTTTAGATGTGGATAAAAAGAGCTCAATGATGTAGGTCAGTATTATTTTAGAATTATCTAAGCCCCAATGGGATGCTGGGTCCCTTGGGAAGTCAGTCAGTTGTTGGTTTATGTGTGTCTGTGGTTAATGATGTTTCTGGTAGAGAAGAAGATTGATTAAGTTTCATGGTTTGAATTCCAAAATGTGTTTTGGGAATATTTCCTTTCATAAACCCCGAAGGATGAGAATAGTTAGGAACATATCACCCATCAGCATAGTATTATTTTAGTACGAGAGTTGGGAATCATGTTGAATGTCCTTTTAGGGGTTCCCTAGACCTTTTTCCATATGTGAAGTATTCTTAGAGAATACTTAAGGAGGAACATCATCATTCTATTCAGTATGAAGTTACTTTTTTTATTGACAAAATATAAGTAGGTTAGAAATATGGTATATGTGATTGAGTGGATGAACATGTAAGGAGGCCTACAACAACAGGGGAGGTAACTATGTTCTTTAATAGGAAGTGTTTTTTGTAGAGGATCTAAGACACTAGATACTTCTAGGATTCGACTAATAGGGAGTTGACCTCAAAAAAACCATTTTCAGTACTCTAGATGTAGTTGGTTTCATGATTTCCCAAGAATATTTTCATGTGTGTGATTCAGTAATGGGTTTTAAGATCATCACCATATCTTGTTCCTAGAGGATCCTCGAGATTAGTTCGGTGGAGGTGGCTAGGTTCAGCATCCCCATCAACAATAGTTTCTAGTGAGAATGTTTCAATTGAAGGGGAAATAGAATTTTGATATGTTGAGAGAAAATATAGCTAGTAGAGGGTGACTTTAAGATGATCTATATTATAAGGGATTTTGAAACATGAAAGGCTATATAGGTGGTCATCATCAGAGAGGAAGAGGAGTTGGGAATGGTACATTGCATGCAATGGAGGTAGCAGTTTTAAAGGGTTCTGAGATCATCATAGGTATGATCACTATGTTTAGTACTGTTGAATGTGCAGTGATTGATTCATGATATTCACACTCTTTTTTCACCCATTTAATCCCATATTATGGGAATATGCATAGAGAGCCTTCTCATTCCCATACTGTGGAATACACTTGCCATAGGCCAAAACAACATGAATGATGTTTGTAAGGGATGTAGACTAATGTTGATACTACATAAATCCCATAAGAAACTTTTCATTCTATAGATGTATCCATACGATGTGATCATTAGTGTTTATTAGTTGTATTCTATACAATATATTATCGACTACTTATGGGGGAGTGTATGTTTTCATATGTTGATAGCCAATGTGTTCTTTTCATTGGTGAGATGGAATGTCAGGGGGTATCTCACATGCGGATCCCCTTATTTTATTGTTGGATGAGTTTTTAAGAAAACCAATGGATGCCAAGATAGTAGGGTTTTCAATGGTAGTTTTTGAGTTCCTGGATGTTCTAACTAAGGAGGTTGTGATGCTACCCCTCACCATGATGTTGAGTCTAAGTTAGAATTTCGACTAGGTGCGTAACTAATTTCAATGGCTCTTAATTGATTTAACATTATATATTGCAGGAGTTGAGGATTTAGAGAGCTGATATGAGGAATAATGGTTTCATCTAGACCAGTGTGTGTCCGTGGGGTGCTTATGTGTGGTTTCCAAAGGAGGATGATGGTATGAGTTTTTTTATAGACTACAGAAGGATGAATCAGAAGAAAGTAAAAAAATTTATTATATTTTGACGATAAATGATATTTTTAGGCCTGTTAATAGGGTTTATTTGGTTTATAAGATCGATATATTTTCATTATACAACTAATTGATAGTGAATGGTATGATATCCCGATGAATACCTTCAGATGTACGTATGTGAACATCGATTATGTAGTCTTTCCAGTCATTGTTATGAATGCACCAACCGTTCTCATAAGACTTATAAAATCAATGTTTTCTGAGTTCCTAGATTATTTCTACATTGTATTCTTTGATGATATCTCAATCCAATTGAGCTCAAAGGAATATCATGTCGATTATCTCGAAACTACCTTACATATTCTCTGACACCACAAGCTCTAAAATAGTTTCTCAAGTGTAACTTTTTCACATGGGAGATTTATTTCCATATCAATGTAGTTTCTTAATCGAGAGTGGATGTGGAAATGCAGATGGTTTATGAGTTTTATTACAAAGAAGAACGTATGAATGTGTCCATGGATTATAGTTTCCTTGGACTCATAGGCTACTTTTGGAGGTTTGTACCTGGTTACTCATTATTTTTATCCTCGTTTATAGATTTGACTATAAAGGACAAAGGTTTTTAATGGGGTAATAATTTCTTGGTATAATTTTATTCCTGAAATAGAATTTGGTTAGTTCCTTAGTGATCTGGTTTCCCATGTAAGTGGTAATGTTTTAGGTGTTTTGTGATACTTCTTATCAGGGCATCAAATCCCTGATAATGTAGTAGTGGGAAGTGATCTATTATGGGTCTAGGAAGGTACATACTTATAAGCTTATTTATTCCACACATAATCTGGAGTTAATAGTAATTGAGTTCATGATATTTTTTTATGGTGTTACCTCATTTGTGATCACATTGTGGTCTTCAAGGATCACAATATCATGAGATATATCTTTTCTCAATGTGATTTTTACGAAAGAGATGATTGTTTTATAGAATATATAGAACAACTATAATATTCCAATAATAGTTCTCCACTAATTATATGCATACCTAGATAACTCATGGAACATCAATATTATGCTCCCCATGAACATAATGAGTGAGTTATTGACACTAAATTGAGTTACCATATAATATATGTATCCAAAACTACACTAGATGTTATTAGTAAATATATCTTCCTCCTTCACCCTTATCTAACCATAAATCTATCATTAAGAATCAAATATATCCCTTTCATGTGTTAATTATATCACTCATCATCTGAAGGGGTTATTTTCCTTGATCAAATGTTCCAATCTAAACATCGATTCATAATAAAATCAACCATTATGGGAAACTAAATCGGTAAACCCCTAGGAGATACATTGGATCTTATGAATCAGTTTTTCTAAAATTAATTGAATGTGAGTATCAAATCACAATACTCTAATGGTTCTATTTACTTTGGTTATTTCAAAATTTTATATGTACTATGTTATAGAAAAATCCCAAACAAGAGATATTGTTTTGGGGGGTAGTGTTAAAACCTCATCGAATAATAAATATGATTAATCCAATTTAACAATAGGATAATTATACACCTATGATTCCACTTAATACATTTCATATAGAAATTGAGGAGAAAATTCAGTACTTTTTACCATCCAAAAAAAATATTATCACTAACAAACAAGGCCTAGTTGGATTTACACCTAATAAGTATACTGTTATATGGATGATTTAATTGAATACATCTATGGAATAAAACAAATAAATTCCATATATGGCCTGGAATGTTTTTATCATTAATATGTTCCAATACTAATATTGATTGGTGCTGCAACATTAGATATCAATGTCCCTGACATACATCAAATAAGGAAGTATGATATCCAACATGCATGGAAACCAGCAGGATAACATGAAGCTTTTAATCCTATTATTCAGACATGTTGGCCAATGTGGGCACTTCAAGGGATTTAAAATCTAAATATTACAAAAACCATCAATGGTTATAAGCTAATCACACCACAAATAACCTTTATCCCTACTAGAAATGGAACATCCATATCTAATAAATTCTTATTCCTAGTCACTATACGTCAATGCAGATTACCTCCACATAAATTAGTTTTCGTAGGAAACTAAGGTTGAGTACCATCATTTTATTAAACTCTATTTGATCCATCAACCCTTGAGTGACTATATAATAATAGAACAGTCTTCTAAATTTTATTGTGACCTCCTTTACAAAAGACTGGCAATCATTCCTTGTGCAGTCAAGCCTAGAGGATAGTGGGGAATATGAAAATATCTATCTTATTATTTATGGTAATTACATTGGTAGAAACTTGAGAATAAAATAACAAGAAAACAATATAGAGGACTAATATGTCCCAATACATATGGATCAAAACGTTGTCTTACCTTGAATTCATGGACCATTGTATGGATCTTTTTTTATTGTGAATCTCAAGTAGATCTTACTATTCTGAAAATTATATCTATGAGTATATCTAAATGATATAATAATATATTTTATTTAACATCCTGTAAAATAAAATAGTATAAGGAGTTATCACATATATAATCGATATTTTAAACACCTCTATAATAATTTGTTCTAACAACTCCACATCTGTAATAGGATCTATAGCATAACATAGTATGTGCATGAAATTAAACTATATATCTCATATTCTAAAGATAATATATGTATGGTAGAATAAATCCTACCCCTTTGATTAATTAATAATTTATGTTAAGTCAACTATGTAAACTCATTCGTTAATTCTTCCAATAATTATCATCCTAATTCTTCAATCTATGATAATGTGTCCACACACAACTCATCCCTTCCTAACTCTAAATGATCCCCAACAGAACCCAGTACATAGATTGGGATAGAATAAGACTGAAAGAGATCATAATGTCTTCCATCAATTTCCCTCACACCGATTATATTCCATATCAGCATTCCTTACTAGATTATTATATTATAAGTCTTTATAAACTCTATAGAACAGCTATTCTTCCTCTTAGAGATAGACCATCCAATGAACAACTAGATTTTTCTTTTGATCATATATATATATATAAACTAATGGATGATGATTATGATCCTTTTTTAAGAACACAATTGAACACCTATTTCTGGTAGAATGTAATGTAATAATATTATATTAATTAAAATCATTTCTATTTCATGAAAGATAACCTATTCAACCAAAAAAACAAATTAATTTTATCACATGGACTTCTCTAATGTCTTTATGCCTGATCAAACTTATATAATGTATTTTTTTCTTTAAGATTAAGGTCTTTAAATCAGATCAATTGGGGAGTCAAAAAGTCTTATATCTTACTTGGTCTCCTTTGGTATATCATGAACATGGTCTAACTAATATTATATCCCAACCAAAACATTCAACCCTTAGTATACCCCAACTCAGAACAATATCCAATATATAAACACACTGTATTTTTACCACAATATCATGAACCAACATCTATTGGTATCCCTTCTTGGAATGTAGTTATAAAGAGTGACACCTCAGGTCTACTCTTTATTAGGTTCTAGGTTTGAAATAACCGATGATGATGTAAAACATTGAAATTGTAGGCATTATCATCAATAAAATGAAAATAATTTGTGGATAAAATAAAAAACCACAAAAATTCGCTCTTAATAAAAAAACAAACACAAATTGTTTTATTAGAAATTTAATTAATATATATCCAAGTATAAATTTCAAAATTTTTATAACCTAAGGGAGACACATTGAAATTTCCTCAAACACAAGGATAATAATGTGGAGTTAATTCTTCAAAACCTGGAAAATATATTATATATGTAGGGAGAGAATATAAATTACAATTAATTGGATATTTTCAAATTTTCATCATGAAATTGTCAAATAAGAATACTAATTACCTAGTTAACAAGAGTAGAACCAAATAATCTTGAAAAATTACATATCCTTCCAAACATTACTAGAGCTATCTCCAAAAATAATTCATCTTGGTAGGTAAAATAAAATCAAATGAATATTTTTAATAATTCTCCACACCCATTATCACACCCTGTGACTGCAATAAATCCTTAACATAAAACAGTATGTTCTACAGTCACTTGCATGTATAGAAGTCACCATGTATGAAGCTATAACTAATCAGGGATGGGTCCTAACCCAACCTCATGCAAGTCCCAACATCCTGTACATACATCATTCACTATCGATGGATTTATGCATCCAATTCTTTACAATATCTAAGGAACTATCTTGTAAAAAATGGAAAGGTAATAAACCTTATGACAACCTCAATCAATGATTCACCCCTTAAAAATTCTCATCCTCTCGTTATCAGTTATCTCCTCTAATTGTGTTATCCAAAATTAATACTTGAAAAAATTAGCACCCCTTATATATAGGCTACTGAAGGAAGAGTGTAGGAGAGAGGATAATAATGCATATGTTCCCAAGCCATCATGGTTTTTTAGAAAAAAACACCCAGTAACATGTGGATGTTGGTATATTTTAGTCAATGTCTACGGGGAGAATATGTATATCAAAATGAAAATAATAATCACACACACACAAAAAATTGGAAATAATATAAGAAAAAGGGTTCTCACAAATACATTAAAATCTCTATATACAATCAATACCATATTATCATTATGAAAATATACCTTGACTAAATGTAATGATACCATGTAAAACTATCATTGATAAAACCCATAATGTGCTTAAATTTATTAAAAGAATCAACAACTATGTATATTTACATATAACATTCTGTAATTTATTTATTAATCAATTTAAAGACATTTTTAATATAAAAATACATTAAAAAACTTTCACATTAAATATTGTTCAAATAAAATACCACTATTAAAATTCAGTTCAACAATACATTTACAATACATTATTTTAGAACACGATATTTAATTTCAATCCCCTATTATGTTATATTTCATTATTTATATTTTCCTTCCATTGTTATTGTGAATATATAACAACGTAACCACACACCAATATATACAAATCAAAAAATCAACTATCATAAATCTTTTAAATCCATCACTTCACTCTGACCCCCTTTCTACAAACCTACATATCAATGTCAACAAATCTACTCTACAAACCTTCGAATTTTAAACATCCACCAACGTCATAATTCAATCCCAAAGGATTAAATAGAACTATACTCTATTTAAAAACATACTAGCTACATAGAAAAATGTATTTTCAATAAACATAATTACCAAAATTGATTCAAATAGTGATTTCTTAATATTCTATTTTCACTTGCATGTGTATTTTCAAAAAATTCAATAACTAAAAAAAATATTCATAGAAATATAAATGGGAATACTTTATGATATGAAATTTCATTAAATAATACATAATAATGTTTATAAATTCATAATTATTAAAACATGAAAAATATTGCTATAATAAATCAGCGTGTGAGTGTTTATTATTCAATAGTAACTTAACATGAAAATATTATGAATACATTGCATATAATTTAATTAAATTATTTAGATATTACTATCATACATAATTATTATGTATAAATAATCTAATTTTTAACAAAAAAATATAATTTCACAGATCTTGGGAAAATAAAATGCAATATAGATCCCCTTCTTCGAAAATAACCCAATGTCACTATACAGAAAAATGAGAAGAATGGATGGACAAGTAGCATGCATGGTATTTCAATGGTAAGGGGATTATAAATAGAAAAACAAAAATATATAAGAGATTAGTAATAAGTCAGACTAAATTGTTACCTCTAACAACACATGTTTCTATAGAAAAAATGGGCATATAGAAGATGATGACCATGTCTTGAATGAAGAGAATGAATTTATTGGGTTAAGAAAAAATGAATTCTAAGGATCGGGAATAAGATATTGGATCATAAAGATATTCATGAAATACAAATTACTTGAATAAAATGATATATAGTATATTAATCATCCATATATAAATCAATGAATATCTTTCAACAATGGTATGGTAAACATTCATTTTCAATAATAATTGTTTTAGTTTTTTTTAAAACACTATAAATAACTTAATCCAAATTTAAAACCCTGAATTTTAAAACATAATATTTTTTAGTGAACATTATGTTCAATAGTATGTATGAAAAACAACAAGATTCTTAGACGAACCATGAAATATTATTATTCGAACATGATTACTATAAAATTTCATTAAATTATTAGGTATACAAAAATTTTACCAAATTATCATATATATATTTAAATGTCCTAATTATAAAAATTTATTGGTAATTTCAAAATAAATAATGAATAAATTTTTTCAAAATTCAATTCATTATTTATGTAAATGATTACACAAAAAAATGTTTCTAATTAATTTTGAGAGAAATTATTATTATTAATTCATATATATTTTAGGAATATTTTTAATGAAAAGGATATAATTTTTGAAATTATCTTCACAAAAATATCATATAATGATATTTTTAATTTTTCTTAGAAATGATTGATTTTTCAAGAATAATGAATAAATGATTATTTTTCTGAAATATTTCATTTTTGATTCAAGCATTTAAGATACTAATTTTTCAGAAATATAAATAATGTAAAAATTGTTCATTTATATTAATAATAATTAAATAAAAGAAATTGAAATCAATTTTATTATTATTTTTAGATATAACATAACATAAGAATAATTTTTTAGAGAAAAACCACTTACCTAGACTTTTAAAAGATTAATATTAAACTAAATTCCACAACTTATAGGAATGTAAATGATAAAATAGATTCCATATTTGGATCATCATAATTAATATTTTGTAAATAGTTTAATATTTTTATCATTATCAGTAGTAAATTGCATAAATACTTATAACCACTGAAAATATAAAATTAGATTAAATAAAGATAAAATTAATGTAAAAAGGGTTTGAAATAAAACTAAAATATACCTATACCTTATTATATTAGGGGAGTTATCTCATCCTCATTTGTCATTATAATCTAGGGTTGCTAGGATCCATTATTCACTGATTATGAATTATATAAAAATTTATGTAAATGAATTAAAAAATATCAATAATTTTTTTTAAATTTATCTTATATGTTAATATTCGGATAAAAATATTTTTTGAATGAATCAATTTGGTTATTTTATTAATAATGATATTATTTTAATTATGGTATTTTATTTCCAATTTTTAATGAATGCATATTTCCCTTAAATTATTATCTATTACTAATAATGTTCTTATGCATGTCTTTGGAAAATCTATGGGAATAATTTTAAAAATAATAAAAGATATGTATTTTTGAAGAATTTTGGTTCAAAAAACTATATTGTTAATAATAATGAATTATTTATGTAAAATGGTTTGTATTCAAATAAAGTTGTTATCATTATGGATTTAAATTCTAATTAAATAATAATACTTAAAAATTACATTAATGATATCTTATAATAATCAATTTTTATTAAATGACTTAAATTTATATAAAACTACATATTTGAAAACATTGACGGGATATGACAATTAATATCAACCATTATACATTAAAGAGTCACTATTTACATTATATTATCTTTAATGACCAAAAATATGTTAATAACCTCGATATCACGAAATTCATTAAATGGTTTAACATGTTTGTGGGGGGGGGGGGTAAAACTAAGAGATGTCGGTGAAAACATCCCCTAAACATGTGAAACTTTTATTGGAAGAGTGTTTTTTGAATGTATACTCATGATTGTTAAAAATATTTCATTTTTTCCACATTTTAATTAATACTAATTAATATTAATTTAATATATTAACAATTTCAATAATTTCCCATCAAGCCACATATATATAGGAAAGTCTTATCCCATCATACTCCAACATTTAGAGCAAGCGAATTCTACAAATCCCTATTAAATTATGTTTATAAAAATCCTCCATTGATCCTATTGGTTGTGGTTCTTATATACACCAAATGATATAGGGCTAAAGGTTCCCTAAAGGTTGTCTGAGAAAGGTATAGCTTTTAATATATTATGTTTGTTTTATTTATTCATCAAAATTATACATAAATATTTTTACCATTGTGATATAATATAATTATTATCATGAATATATTTTGATATTAATATTTCAATGGAATAATCACAATACATGTCATGACCCGACCTCATGGCCCGTACAGTGACTACCCCAAGCCTGCCTTCCTTAGGCCAGGGGCTGGAAACATTGACCATAGGCATAAATCCCTATGTTGGGAAGGCATTTCATTTATAAATTATAAACACACACAACAAAGTATGCATCTGTAAGTAAAACATGATGTAAAAATATTTACAAAAGATGTGCTGGAAAGAAGAAGGGGCTAGAAATACAAGCCCAATAGTAAAGTACAAGGAAAGGGAAAATAGGTACAACTAAAAATACAAACAAATGGATGGGGTCAAGCAGATCCTAGATCATCCACCATCGATCCTACCTGAAGGGTAGGTATAGATATACTCCTCAGTTCTCCACGTTTGTCAGTCTCCACCATGTACCGACTCGTCATGGTGTCCACCTCTAGGTACCGTCCAGTCCTTATACAATCCGCTTCGGTCAGCGCTGTCTGTTGTCTGCATCCAACACAATGAGGTGCAGACATAGGCCATGTAGGGGTGAGAATAAAATACATAGTAGGGACCTAGATACCCTCAAGGTATCAAAAATCTAGTAAGGATAAACTACACATACTAAACAATGGATAACCATTACTTAGGTATATACCCCTACATATACCCAAGATATATAGTAACCCATATCAAACATGGGTAAAAAACAAAATTCATTGACTCAAATCAACCAAGATTTTCATTATCAAACCACAACTGCTAGAGAACTCCTCCTATGTAAAGAATAGTGGGCATGTCATGACACTAAGGCACTTCTCACAAACCTTGGACTGCTGAGGTACTCCTCTTGTCGAGTACCATGGGTCTGCTGCCATCCACCAGGTGATCTTCCATTGTGGGTCTGCTGCCAACTACTAGGAACTCCCCCTAATAGCCTACAGAGGCACTCCTCCTATCATGTACCGCAAGTCTGCTACCAACACCAGGTTCTCTTCCACTGTTGGTATGTCACCAACTACCAGGCGCTCACCCTAATAGCCTATAGAGGAACTCCTACTGTCAAGTACTACGAGTCTGCTGCCAACTACCAGGAGATCCTCCACCATGGGTCTGCCACAAACTACCAAGTTCTACCCACTGGGCTAGTCGAATTGGTCAAGAAGTCATCAGTTCTGTCAGCTACTAGGTCTTTGCACTCTGTCTACTCATCACAAGAAGGATCCTCTCACTAATCTATTGGAAAAAACACCTACTATCACAAAGTCTCATGTTGAAGTATCTTAATGGTCTGTCTCATCAATGTGATCTCAATGCAATAGATGGAGCCTCATTTAGACACCTGGTCTATTAATTTTTGGCATTTTTATTGTAGGGGCTCTGTTAGTTTTTAGGATCAAAGTATCCCGACTGTAACCCAACTATGTCCAATGCTCAGGTGGGGTATTCCAGAAGAACAACCCTGATCTAATCTTTCCGTCTTCATAGATGGTTCATTAATCAGACACTCGTAGACCAATATATGGGAGAAATGGTGTAAACAGACCATAGAAGGTCTGGGTCTAGTCCAAACTAGTCAGACTAACCCGGCCCGAGGGGGGGGACCCATTTGGCTGGCCCAGCCCGATGGCGCAGCCCTGCCCAAAGTCATGTCCCGGCCCGAGGGCGGCCCGACTCGAGGCGACCCAGCCTGAGGGCGGCCAGGCACGAGGTGGCTCCACCCATGGGGGCCCGACCCATGAGGGCCCGGCCCGTGGGGCCCCATTCGGTGGTTGCCCCACCCATGGTGGTCGGGCCTGAGGTGGCCCGGCAGGCCGTCCTGCGTGGCGGGGTGGCGGACCGCCAGCCGAAGCCAGCGGTGGCCGCGGGGGGTGTTCAGTGCCCCTCGTCTCCCTATAACAGTCGGGGCATGGTGCCAACCCTATATCTGTGGGACCCTAGGGGTCTTCTCGAAGAAGCACCCACTGACGGTCGGGTTATCCGACTCCCCTCCTCCGTCTGTTGTGCCCTTTGGCCGCTGGTCTTCTCTGGCGCAGTGTGAGGGTGTCTTGCCTTCCTCATCTGGTGCGACCCCCTTCCTCCAGTGAGGTGCGATGGAACATCACCCCTTCAGCACCGCCGTGGCCTACATGGATGAGGCCCGATTCATTACACATCGCGACGACGCCACACCCCTTTTGTGACCAGTTGGGCCTTGCGCCACTGGTTCCTCTCACGGCTGGCTCATTATCAGTCACTACATGCACCGCCTCTATCTTCATCTAACGTGAACACCCAAAAGATGAGGGTCAGGCCATGTTGGTGCGGTCTGAGCCCTCCTCGTCATGGAGTAACATAATCCAAAAATTTGAACTATGAATAAGGGAGGATTATACTCATATATAAATTAACTCAAATACTCCTACCTCGAGTTCGATGATGATGACAGAGCCACTAGAAGGAGGCTTCGTTCTGTCAATGTCAGAGGAGGAAGAAGGAACTTTTCAATGGTGGACGAGCATTCGAAGGTGACAAAGTTGAAGATAATGTCAGAGTTCTTCATGGGAGACACTTCCCTTTCTTTCCCTAGTTGAAGAAGGAAGAATATGGAATCGTTCGTCATTGGAGAGAAAAGGCTCCTCTCTAGCTCACCACTTTCTCTACTCCACCCTGGAATAATTCCGAACAAAATGAAATAATTGGTTTTCCTATTATGTTATTGATGGAATGAATTTGAAATGTTTGTAAATTAATTAAGATACCTCACTAATTTAATGGGTGATGTTGGCCTAATTAATTGGTGGAGGAAGGTGAAGAATTTCAAAGGATTCCCCCACTTTATAGAGAGTTACAAGGGGGTTAATGATCATGTGGGTCCCAAATAATAATATTTTCCAAAGGGAGGTTATACTCAGGTGGGCCCCATCATCATAACCTCCCATGGGAGGTTAGGGTGTGGTGGACCCCACCTCTAACCTCCTCTTGAGGGTTTTAACCACCCAATTAAAAAATTAATACTTTATATAATTCAATTAAATTAAAAAACTGCAAAAACTATATTCCATTCTTGTTAGAAAACATCTGAGGTGAAGGTCTCACAATGAAATCATCGACATTGGGAGTTCAACGGTGCCCTTGGATTTCAATTCTGAGCACCAGTTAAAATGTTATAAAATCATGAACGTATGTTTACTAAACGTACCTGAAAAAAACTTCAGAATTTGATTCCGAGCAAACCAGGCCTCAGAATAAAGCGCCTTCAGAAACTACAGACTCGTAAAATTACCATGTATTTATGAAAAAAATCTTCCAATAAAATTTCGGGTATTTACTTTCTCCTCACCTCAGGGATTTAAGTCCTCGTAAGCTACAAATCGAACTAAGGGAACAAATGGGGGTACTGAGCAAGCATCTGAGCCTCCTGCTCCCATGTTCTCTCCAAGAGGTTCTCATGCTATCAATTAACTTGCATTAGAGGTATCGACCGTCCATAGAGGACTCGCTGCTATTGATCCTAAATATCTATTAGAACCTCTTTGAATCTCACCCTGTTGTTGATGTCCATCTTCCCATGGTTGATGATGTGGGATGGGTCATGCACATATCTCCTAAGATGAGATACATGGAAGACGTTGTGCACCTGGTGCAACTGAGGTGGAAGATCTAAGCAGTATGCCAACTCTCCTACTCTGCCAAGGACCTAGAAATATCCGATAAATCATGGAGACAACATTCCACCTCGACCAAATCTCCATAAACCTCATCGTGGTGAGACCCATATGAAGATGTGGTCACCACAATCGAACTCCAAAGGCCTCCATCTTCTATCAACATACGACTTCTATCCGCTCTGTGCAGTCTTCATTCGCTCTTGGATGATCTGCACCATTTCCGTGGTAGCATGTACCATCTTTAGTCCTACTGGTGCTAACTCCCCTTGGTCTATATAGCATAGTGGTGATATGAAAGGTTGACCACAAAAGGCCTCAAACGGTGCCATACCAATGGTAGAGTGATAGCTGTTGTTGTAGGAAAACATCACCAAGGATAGGTGATCCTCCCAATTGCGACCAAAGTCTAGGCACATGCACAGAGCATGTCTCAAGGGTCAGGACGTTCCACTCTGTCTAGCCATCTGTCTAAGGATGGAAGGCGGTTCTCAGACGAAGATATATCCCAAAATCTTCCTACAGCATCTTCCATAGATGGGAAGTAAACCATGTGTCACATTCAGAGACGATAGAAGAAGGTACTCCATGCATACGCACTATCTCCGACACATAGAGGCGTCCAAAGGTCTCTACTGATCTCTACTCTCTGATCGGTAGGAAATGGTCCGACTTGGTGAGTCAGTCAATGATCACTCATATTGAATCATGACACCTATATGTACATGGAAGGTTCGCCAAACAGTCCATGGGTATCCCATCCCACTTTAACTCTCAGACCTCTATAGGATGAACCAAGCATGTTGGTACCTAGTGCTCTGCCTTCACTTGCTGATAAGTGTGGCACTGTGAGACAAAGTTTTCTATAAACTTCTTCATACATGGCCTCCAATCCTACCGTTGAAGGTCCTAGTACATCTTCACCATCCTTGGATGTACCTCTAGATCGGAAGTGAGGAATTCCCTCAACACTGTATCCTAATGTTCAACTAGCGCCATAGTAAATCCTCTAAAGAGGATGACGTGCTCCTCGCCTTCAGAAAATCAATCTAGTGCCTACCCTATGGATATCTGATCACATCTCATCTCACAATCAGATTCTCCATTCTACGCCTCCCTAACTCACTAAATATGTGGAGGAGTGACTGTAAGAGAGGGAATATAGGTTGCTACGTCCCTATCCACAAAGGATATCTGTAAGGCAGCTAGCTACTCTGTCGCCTCTCCAAGAAGGTGAATTCCAGATCTCCTACTTAGAGAATTTGCAACAATGTTCCCTTTCCCAGTAGTATAGGCTATCTTGAAGTCATCATCCTAGAGGAACTCAAGCCGATGTCACAGTCTCAAGTTCAGGTCCTTCTAAATGAAGATATTACTGAGACTCTTCTGAACAGATTACATGGTAAAATGTTCGCCCATTAGATAGTGTCACCACATCCTTAAGGCGAAGGAAACTGCAGCTAATTCCATGTCATGGGTAGCATAGTTCTTCCCAAGCTAAATCAGCTATCGAGAATCATATGAGATCACTACTCGCTCCTGCATCAGGACACACCTGAGTCTGGTCCCTAATGCATTGTATTATACTATGTACTATACGCCTTCCTCTAGAAGCCTCATGATGGGGTAACTATTCAGCCTCATCCTCAGCTTCTGAAAGCTCTGCTGGCATCTCTCCGACCACATGAAGGGTTTCCCTTTCTTTGTTAAGTCTTATATTTGTGCTGCAAATCTAGAGAAGTCTGGAAAGATCCTCTAATAGTATCCATTCAAGCCCATAAATCAGTGTACCTCCATTACACTCCTTGGTGGCTCCCAAGCATGTACCGCTTCAATCTACGCCGGATCCACTGCAACTCCAGCATCTAAGATGACATGTCCCAGGAAGTGAACCTCTCAAATCCAATAATAGCACTTTGAGAGCATACCATAAATCTGTTTCTCTTAGAGTGTGTCCAGTACTACGTGTAAGTGGTAGGCATGCTCCTCCTCAGTAGTCGAGTAGATCAGTATGTCGTTGATGAAGACTACAGCAAAGCGATCGAGGTAAGGATATAAGATCCTATTCATAAGACTCATGAAAACTACTAGCGAGTTGGTTACACTAAAGAGCATAAACAAGAACACATAATGGTATTACTGACACCTGAAGGACGTCTTCTTCCCATCATCATCTCATACTCTAAGATGGTGATAGCCTGATCTGAGGTCTATATTCAAGAACCTTTGAGCTCCCTTGTTCTAATCAAAGAGATTTTATATCCTTAGATGTCGGTACTTGTTCTTTACGGTCTCCTAGTTCAAGAGACAGTAGTCAAAACAGAGCCCCAAGCTCCCATCCTCCTTCTTAGTGAACATAATCGGGGCTGCCAGAGAAAGAAACACTGGGCCTGATGAATCCCTTCCATTGTAAATCCTCTAGATGTACTCACAGCACGTGAAGCTCAGTGGGAGCCATACGCTATCCTGGATTTGATATAGGTTCCATCCCCTTGTACAGGTCAATGTAGAGTCCACCTCTCTGTGAGGAGGTAGTCCTAGAACATCATCAGGGAAAACATCCACTTACTGATCCACCAATACATGTTATGTCGGACTCTCCACTACAATTTCTCTGAGGGTAAGGCAAGCCAAATGATTAGTGATCAGCTGTACCTTCCACCGAGTATGTCCGTCCAGTGCTATAAAGGTTCCTTTCTTGCCAGTGATGGTGTAACTGGTCTCATCTGTGTGGACACAATACACTTTTAGCCAAATATATTCGAACTGAGCATGGAATATAGATTACCAGTGACACCTAAGATGATGTCGTAATTCCTCGATGCCACTATGAGGAGATCCCAGCTGATTATCTGGCCTCATAGAGTAATCTCACTCTGCTGGCACCAGTGCATAATTGTAGAGTCTTCTCCCATAGGAGTCTCTACCGGTATGGATCGAGCCAACGTCTCCATCAAAATCTCTGGGCTCTGAATGAGGGTAGTGGTTATGAAAGAGTGATTGGAAGCTGTGTCTATAAGAAGTGAAGAGAAGGGGTAGTAGACACAAATCATACCTTGAATCATCTCTGGTGTGCCATGGTCATATTATTCAGCTTCCTGAAGCAGAACTCTCTCTTGTACTACAGCTCCGTGTGGTCAGGGTGGTCCTCCTGGTGTCGGTGGCGGTAGAACCTTGTAATGTCAACCGCTAAAAGCTACTCGACCCGCTCCTCTACCATGTCCACATGCTCCATGCAGACCACCTCGATAGAATATTTTCGTCTGTCTAGGAGTCCCCTCATCAGACTACTAATCGTCAGTATGATGGGATGGATAGTCACGTGCCATGTGACCTAGCCCACGACATGAGTAACACTATCCGCTCCTGGCATGACTGGATCTGTCTCCACATATGGTGTCCCATACAACTGATCCTTAGTCGTTCGTTCATCCACCTATTGGTCTGGTCCTCTTGGACCTCTACAACAACTTTCTACTACTAGATGCTAAAGACTCCTCTACATGTCGACTAGTAGTGGGTCTCGCTGCTTGAGATTGCTCAATAAGGAAACTCTCTAATAGGAGGGCTCGCTCCAACACTCCCACCTACATCAGAATGGTGAGGGAGATCATTGAGGCTCTGATCTCTCACTTGAGCCCTTGCTCGAAGGTCAGGGCCCTGATGAATGGGTCACTTACAATATCTGTGGAGTAGCATGAGAGGTCGGTGAACCTCGCTGAGTACTGTGCTACTATCATGATACCCTGTTGTAGATGAAGTAGCTCCTATATCTGCACCACTCAAAGGGTTTCTGGAACAACCGCCACCAAGAATAGGCTCTCGAAGTCTGTCCACAATAATGTCGCATCGTCGTGGGCCTGACGCATTAGGCTCCACCATCTGCCTACTGCTGCCTTTAGGAGACTGACAGTATGGATCACCATGTAGTCTTCTGGTGTCCCTACTATCCTGAAAATTATCACCATTTCCTCCAGCCAATCCTCAACTGCATGTGGGTCCGTCTCTTCATGGAACCAGGGTGGCCTCTGGAAACTCATGAAACGCACTCATGTGGTGTGCATAATCTGTTGTTGTGGCTGGTGTCATTGGTGGCCCAACAGGTGGTTCTACCAATGGTTCCTCCGCTAGTGCCTCAGCTAGAAAGTGGCCCTGCACCGAGGCCTTTTCACTCGGTGAGTTGTTAGAGCATATGACTCTCGGGGCTCTAACTATTCATCTGTAGGGAGGCATCTTGAACGGAATAGATGCGACACGGTCAAAACATTATACCTAGTGAGATGACCTGGTAGAGCTTACTTAAAGAGAAACTTTTAAAACACACACACAATCAATGTTTTCATGCACTGAGCCATAAATCAGAAGTCAGGGTCCTGGTGTACAGATACGTCGGCTGCCACACCAACATTGGACTCCCTAAACTAAATACCACACACAATACCCTAAACACTATTGCTTTACAGAAATGAATTATCAGAGTCCTATGTTATGCAGTAGAAACACCTCCTATGATAATAATTTGTCACGACCCGTCTTCAGAGCCCGTTTTGTTACTAGCCCACGCCAGCCTTCCATAGGAATAGGGCTGCGGACAAGCACCAAAGGCATAAATCCCTATGCTAGGAAGGAATTACCTTTATAAATTTTAAACACAGACAATAGAGTATGCTACTAGAAATAAAACTCTAAGAAAAACTATATACAAAAGATGTTCTAGAATGAAAAATGGGCTAGAAATACTAGCACAATAGCCAAGTACAAGGAAAGGACTAACATGTTCAACTAAAAATTCAATTAGTTGGAAGGTGTCTAGCATCTCTTGGATCATCCACCTCATATCCTTCCTGAATGGTAGGTAAATATAGCCTCGTCAGTGCTCCACATTTGTCCGTCTCAACCGGGTACTGACTCATCATGAGGTCCACCTCTGACTACCATCCATTCCTCGTACACTCCGCCTCTATCAGTGTTGTCTGTCCTCTACATCCAACACAACTAGGTGTGGGCATAGCCCGTGCATGGGTGAGTATAAATATACCCAATAGGGACCCTGAGACTCTCAAGGTCTCACAAAATCCAACAAGGATAACCTAAAAGTATTAAACAATGGATAAACATTACTTAGGTATATGCCCATACATATACCTAAGTTAGCTAGAAACCCATCTCTTTCCTGCTAACCATTTTTTTCATTTTATATAGGCTGGTTTAAGGGTTTCCAGTACCCAATACATGACTTCACCACTTCCAATCACCATTTCAAGAAATCCAGTTCAAATTCAAAATTCAAATTCCAAAACCGAAATCGAGACAGCTACCTCAAGCCAGGTACCCACCATCGTACCGTGCATCCTGCACCTCAGTCTAGAGACCAACACCACGCGCCACCATTCCAGGACGCCGACGGGACCATCATCGCCGAATCATTGTCAAAACACCACCTTCATCCCATCCACTGAGAAAAAAATGTTCATCGTCATAAAATGAAGCTCGGGTCACCATCCACTATCTTCACCAATGTCGGCGATTCAGATCCAAACATCACCGGTAAGAACCCATAAAGGACACATCCACAAAATCATTGTCTGATTCATAGAGAAATAAACAACTCACCGGGTTCAAACAGGATCAACAAACCACCAGATCCGCACTGAATCAAAAATTCCAAAACTAAAACCTATCTGAATCACATATCGAAACAAATAAACCCAAAAACAAAAAATCATCAGAGATTAATGAAAAACGCAGAGCCACCATGAACATAACCAAATAAAACTTCTAAATCCACCACCCTAACCACTGGACTGTTGAGGTACTCCTCAGGTTGAGTATCATCGGTCTTCTGCCAACTACCAGGCACTCTTCCGCTGTGGGTCTACACCAACTACCAGACACACCCCATAATATCCTGTAGAGGTAATCCTCCTATAGAGTATTGCGGGTCTGCCACCAACTACCAGGCTCTCCTCCGCCATGGGTCTGCCACCAACTACCAGGCGCTCCCCACAAGGCTAGTCAAATCAGTCAAGAAGTCGTCAGGTCTTTCAGCTACTAGGTCTCCGCACTCGGCCTTCTCGTCACTGGAAGGATCCACTCCCTAAGATTCTAGAAAAAAACTCCCACTATCATGATGTCTAACATAGAAGTATCTCAAAGGATCATCTCGTCAGTTGGATCTCATCGCAACAAACAATGCATTATTTGGACGCACAGTCTGTTAGTTATTGGCTTTTTTGTTCGAGGGGCCCAATTAGTTTTTAGGATCCAACCAACCTGATCGTACACCAACTATGTCCAAACCTCATGTGGGGTAAGACAAAATAACCATATCGCTTTTAGATTTCCATCATCATAGACAGTTCGTTGATCAGACACTTATTGCCCATGATATGCACGAAAAGGTGTAAACATGCCATAGCGGGTCCGGGCCCGGCCGATCCAGTCGTACCGACCGGGTCCCTGGGTCCGGCCTTACCTGAGGGGTCGTCCAGGCCCATGGTGGCTCGGCTCGCGGCAGCTCGGCCCAAGGAGGCCCAGCAGGCCTGCCTACGTGGCTGGGAGGTGGACTGCTAGACGAAGATAGTTGTGGCCGCGGGGGGTGGTCAGTGCCCGCCGACTCCCTGTAACAGTCGACGCGTGGTGCTGTAATGGTATCCACGGGACCCAAGGGGTCCCCATATGGAGTGCCCACCAGAGGTCGTCTCAGCAGGCCACATCCCTTCATCTTCCGCGACCTTTGGAAATGGGTCTTCTCCAGCGTGGCGCGCTAGCACCGCGCCGTCTTCGACCTCCGTGGCCCATATGGTCGTGGACCGCCATCCACCGGCACGATGGGATGGAAACACGCCCCTCCGGCACCGCTTCAGAACACCTAGAAATAGCCCATTTCATTGTACAGCGACACGGTGTTGCGCCCCTTTGGAGGCCCGGTTTCCCTTACGCTGCCGGTTCCTCTTGTGGTCAACTCGTATCCAGTCACCGCGTGCACTGCCTCCATCGTCATCAAACATGAACCAAAAAAAGGGGAGGGTCAGGCCGTGTTCGTGCGGTCTGAGCCCTCCTTGTCATGGAAAACCATAATCTAGAAATTTGAACGACAAAGAATGGAGGTTTATACTCATATATAAATTAACTCAAGTCCCCCTACATCGATTTCGATGATGTTGACGGAGTCACAGGAAGCCGACGTCGTTCTGTCAATGTTGGAGGAGGAAGAGGGTACATGACTTTGGCAGAGGAGCATTCAATGGTGACAATGTCTAAGACAACGTCGACATTCATTGTGGGTGCCACTTCAATTTCTTTCCCTGTTTGAAGAAGGAAGAAGACGGCATCGTTCTTCATTGGGTAGAAAGGATCCTCCCTAGCTCTCCACTTTATCTATTCCACCCAGGAATGATTCCCAACAAAATGAAATAATATGTTTTCCTATTACTTTATTGTTGGCGTGAATTTGAATAGTTTTAAAATTATTTAAGTTACCTCACTAATGTAATGGGTGAAATTGGCATAATTAATTATGGGAGGAAGGTGAATAATTTAGAAGGTTTCACCAACTTTATATAGAGTTACAAGGTGGTTAAAGATTGTGTGGGTCCCAAATAATAATATCCTCCAAAGAGAGGTTATACTTGGGTGGGCGCAACCACCATAACCTCCAATGGGTGGTTCGAAGGTGGTGGCCCCCACCTCCAACCACCCCTTGGAGAATTTAACCACCCATTTAAAAAAATTAATACTTTATTTTATTCAATTAAATTAAAAAACACCAAAAACTAACGTCCATTCTTGTTAGAAAGAATCTACAGTGAAGGTCTCAATATGCAATCACTAATGTTGTTAGTTCAATGGTGCCCTCAAATTTCAATTCTGAGCACTGGTTCAAAAGTTATAAAATTCCAAATGTATGTTTACTGAACATATCTGAACAAAACATCAGAATTTGATTCCGAGCACACCAGGCCTCGGAATCAAGAAACATCAGAAACTGTGGAATAATAAAAATTCCCATGTATTTATGAAAATAAATATCCACAGAAATTTTGGGTCTTTACAATACATATCATTCTTCATCTAATAGGAAATGACAATATCATTTTTTTCTATGATATAATATCTCATTGTGAACCAATGTAATTCATTTTCCGTCACCAAATATTATTAATTGATGTTATAAAGGACTTAATGTATATACATATATAATATTCATCAAATAGTTATCATTCTATAAGGATAATACATCATTAATTTTATTAACATTCTATCCATTGAAATATGATTACATCTTTCAGGATTACGTGTCTATTACAACCCCCATGAGGTGATGTAGTTAATTTATTATCACCATAAAATATGGATAGTATACTTAAGTATTTTTAAATAGGTAACATGATATTTATGATATTATAATCTTTCCAAACAAAAAAATTTTAACTACATTATTTACATCATGTTAAATGAAAAATGAAAATTTCACTCATTTGTACGTAGGACCTACCATCTCCATGATAATAATATACTCCATTTTTTATAAACAAATTAAATTGTTATTATTAATAGATTATTTAATGTATAAAAATAAAAATATTTTCATGATTATTATTCTATATATGATTTAATATCTTACACTTTGACAAATATGAACATACCAATTTGATTTTGATGTTATGAATCACACATATTTAGAACTTCTGACTAGGTCTGAAATGATTAAATAAGTTAATATTCTATACGAATAAATGTAATATTTATTAACGATAATGGATTAAACAAGGAAAACTATATTTTATTAGTTTAAAATTTATGAAACATTATTATAATGTGGAATAAATTGTCTATGAAAACTAGAATCATTTTATGTGATAGTTTATGATTAAAATAATTTTATATGTGATAATGAATTATTTTCGAAATATTTTTATTCTGTTTAAATGTGTAGAAAAATACTCTTTTATAATGTATATAAAAAAAATAAATGAATTTTAATGTTAATTTTATGACTCAATTATTTTACTTCCATTAAATTTTAATCAAAAGGAATGCTTTTACATATTTTAAATGGAGTTATTTTTATTTTCATTAATAATGAAAAAGGAATTCCCTTTTTTAACATGTACGATTCTCACTAAATATCCATGTCCATAACCTTAATTTCATTTTCATATTCTTTAATAAGAATCCATTATTTATTCCAGTAAAAAATAACCTTACCATTGTTCTAGGTATCTAAAATCTGAATATAGGATTTTAATGGAAAAGGATATTTAAATATCCAATTTATTTTCTTATGGGTTAAAATGTATATCTTTATGTGTATGATGATAAAAATAAAACAATGAATCAATTAATATTATTTTAATGTTAATGGAAATTATTTATGACAATGTGTTATCCAAATATATGTTGTGATGATAGGTGAAACCAATATAAGTCGACAATGAATTCTATATGGGGATTATATTACCTGGTTATAGGTTTCTCCATAGAGATTATTAGAATTTACTATGTAGGGTACTCCATTTTTAAGTGTGATAAGATAATTGTTTCAAAATACCCATATATAACTTTTATATTATTTTCAACTATTAATATTTTAAAATAAGTTGTTTCAATATGTAATTAAAATAAATAATTTTTAGGGAATTATAATTCCATTTTTGTTAAAAACATATTTTTTTAAAAAATGTTTTTCAATGGTACCCATGTTTTCTAAGAAGACCTCATGATTTTTATATTTCCTACCTGATTTTTATAAGGTTCATTTAGACATTTAGAATTAATATAATGTTTAATTGTACTTAAATAATTATTTTATCTCCATGACTATATTGTTTTTAAAAAAACACTCTTATATGACCACATTGTTTGGAAATAGAATAATTAGTTTCCATTGATTTCTATATGTCCCTTAATGAGATTTGTTATTCTCATCCCTTGTTTTGTAGTATTTTTTTACATGGATTATAGATAAGTAAAGAAGATAATAAAGGCATATTACCTAAGAAAGAAGATAAATTGATTGAAGGAAACATGTATGTATACTGAACTTCAACATGAAAAAATGATATTATGTTGAAATTTATACTTTCAAATAGTGTTTCGGAATTCCCTAAATATCTAATAAAGAAATTTCATATATACGTAAATTATATAATATATTTAAATGATTTTGAATATTTTTTATGTCTAAAATTGGGATATTTTTTGACATAAATGAATGAAATGTATTGATTATGTTTTTCATTCCGAATCAAAAAGCGAAGGTTCATGGTTTTTGTTGTTCCATTCAGAGTAGGGTATGTATAACTTTTTATGTTGTGATATTTTATTTTTGAGTTTCCATTAATAGTTATAGATAAAAAATTGGTTTTATAATTTAATTTATGATAATATGTTCTAATGTAGAGACCCACCATTTCGAGGTTGTATTTTTAGAGGATTAAGTATATTTTGGGAGGCATTCATATTAATAAAAAACATTGGAATGAGAATTTGTTTTTGTAAAATTATTATTTGAGAAATAATTCATTTATATTATATATACATAGTAATAATTTTTTTGATTTCCTTTATGGTTAAAATTATGTTTGATGTTGAGTTAATTATAGATATTTTAGAAAAAGAATGTTTTTAATATTTGGAACATATGATTAATCATCTAGATAACCATACGATTGAAATGTAATTTAGTAAAAGTATTAAAAATTTTATTTTTAGAGAATTTCATGAATTTTGGTAACATTATATTGTTAATATAAATGAAAATAATTTAATTTAATATTATAGTTTTCATAAGGAAAAAATTATAAATTATTATATGGAATTATATTTGATATTATATTCTCATTATGAAAATTTATGTTGTTTATTAAAAATATTATTATATTTTAATGATTTTGTTGTTAGAGAATATTTAATTTTACTGTATAAAATTATAAGTGAAAAATCAAATTTATAAATAAATTTTATGTTTCTGATGATAGATTTTATTATCAAATTATTCTATTTATGTTTGGTATCAAAATTAGTTTGAAATATTTTATGGTTTTTATGGTATGTTATTTAAGGATTTATTTATTATGAACAATGTGTGATATTATTATCCATTGGGGGAAAAATTTATTATCTCTTAATATGATGGATTCAATATATTGTATATTATCATGTGCTATCCATTTTATTTTTAATTAATTTCTTTATAGTGGAGGAAAAAAATTTATACATTTATGGATCTTATGATTTTTCAAAAGTCTATATATATTCCTTAGGAATGATTAATTGAATATTATTTTATATATTTTTTAATATAAATTCATATATAAGTGATAAGTGGTCAATGTAGAACAAATTGATGAAAAAATGCTTTTTAATTAAATGATACTAGTAATATTATCTAGTTTCATGTTCCATAATACTTATAGAATTCTTCAACTGTAGGGGAATGATAATGAAATAAAAATTTAATCATTTTACCATATTTGATAATGAATTTATTTTCCTTAACACAATTTATTGGATTATAGTTTTGTGGTCAATATAATTATCATGATCATTCAAAAACATGTAATCAATGTTCACAATCTCTCTTTATCACTATTTGGAAATAGAATTATTCTTCTAAGCCCATATTATCACATCATATTAATGTTTTCTTATTTGGAATCCTATTTTTGTGTTATTCCATATGTCCTTTATCCTTTTATAAATTAATATTTATTTTAAATTTATATGAAGAGGGGTTTCAAGGAAGGTATATTCAAATATAAAAATGGTTTTACTTTCATGATAAGATGAATTCTCTATCAATAATTAAAATTAATTCCAAATATGTTTTAGATACATGATTTCCAGTTCATATTCAAAATATTGATGATGAAATGAAAAATATTAGGGAGATTATAACACAATTTTTTTAAAACAAGTTTGGTTTGATAGTGTACACAACCAATAACAAGTATCATAAATGAACAATGAAATATTTTATCTAGATAATGACCGTTATAACATAACTATTGAATTTCTGGTTATGAATAATTATAACTAAATTATGAAATAATTATCACAGAATTAAAGAATAATTTTTTATAAATAAATAACTAGAAAATATGAACAATTTTTTTGTACAGTCACTTAAATGTTCAAAAATATTTTTTTTCAAAATATATATTTTTTCAATTTTTTTGAGAAGATTTAATTTTTTTAAATTATATATTATAAATAGGACATAATTTTTTAATCATGATATAAAAATTATTTTGGGATGATATTTTATTTATTTTAAATGATTAAATTTTAACAAATAGTTAAAAATACTATTTATTGTTGGTAATTTCGTACTTATTTAATAAAAATAAAAAAATTTATTTAGTTTTTAAATGGTTTCAGAAAAATATTATTTCAATTATACAATAATAAATATATTTATTTCCATTTTATTTAATTTAATAATTTTTGTATAATGACTAATATATTGAAGAAGAATATTTTCTAGAAACCCTATTTTTGTCATGTTTTGTGGGGTATATTTTAACTAAAATTAAAATAAATCTATTAATATAACTAAATAAAATAGATTAAATATTTAAATTTATAATAATAATTAATTTTCAAATAGGTTCTATTTAATATTTTCTTTCTGAATATAAACTATGCTGAATCAGTTTAACTATATGAAATGGTAAATCATGTTAATTAATGTTATAACTTATATAAAAAGTCTTTAAAATGAACATAAAATCTCTATAACCTATATTAAGAGTTGATTCCATGAATAAAATTATTTATTTACAATTTATGGCTACATTTATTATTTTTGGTTTTATAATATCCTACATAAAATTTTATGTAATGACAAATAAATAATTTCACTCCCTTGCATCAATATTTCTTTTTTATACTATTATAATGGTAAGCATATGTTGTTAAAAAATCATAATATTTATTTTTATAATAATAATTATACTTTATAATTGTATTTAATTACTTTTAGTGATTATATAATTACATTAAAATCTTATATAACACTAACACAATGCCTATGCAAGTAGTGGGAATGTCAATTTAAAGAATTTTTAGAACATTAAATGTAATGTATATTTGGATTTATTATAGAACCACATGAATTTTACGATTAATTTTAATGTGTTATTATAAGAAATAATACAATAAATTTTCATTAAACTTTTATATTTTTTAATAAATGTAGAAATAATGTAATATTTCCAAAAGGAATTTAATGATATTCAAAAATAAAATATATTTTTTCAATGATTTAAAAATATAATAAAGACCTATATTAATCCATGTTAATGTAAAATGGCCTATAATATCATCAAATATCCATTTATGGGTATCATATAATTTTACTGTATATTTCATAATCCCAAAATAGTAAAAACATTTATATTAAACTAGTTATAAAAAGTGGGAATTTGGGATAATACTAACTGATATGAGTGAAAACAGAACCCAATAATCTCTAAATTTCATTTTAAAATTGGTTTTAGAAATATATTTACCAGATATTAAATATTTCTTAATTTTTTTCCTCTTATTAGTATAAAATAATTTATATAAATTATATAATTTTAAATATTTCATAAGTGCCTCACTGATATTTTTTTAAAACTCATGTTCATCATCGGACAATAAAAATACCAATATCTCATTCTATTTTCATGATTTTTTATTTTATGTTTAATATCAATCAAAGAGGGACTAAGGTGTAATTAAATGGAGATTTTATAATGATGATGTAAAGTTTTTCATCTAATGTAATATTTTTATTTCTTATTATACACCCATAAAATAATAATCTAGAAATTATCATGAAATTGCATCAACATCATTCATATAATTAGATGCTATTATGTTGATGTTTATCCTTAATCTATATCCTCCATAATCTAATAGAAAATGAAACCATCTTAAATGTGTATAGTGGAAAACCACCTTACGAATCAATATATTTCATTTTCTTTATATTCTTCTAAATGAAGGATAAAATATATATGTATAATATAAATGAAATATTTAAATTCTATATTTTTATCATATCATCTATTTTCTAACAATTTCATACATTAAATAATTACAGTGTCATCTATGCATGTATTTGAATAGTGATATGTAAGAGTTGATGATATTTGTTTTTCATAAGTGCCTCACATTGATACTATATAGAAGTGTATTTAAATTTTAAATATTATATTAATTATATAACAAAAAGTATTGAAATAAATAATGTTACATTCTTTATTTTATAATTATCTTTGAAACATTGAAACGTTACCCCTACAAACATACGACCAAACATCACCAAGATTATAAACAATTACATTTTTCAAATCCGAAACAAATGATTTGTTATAGAAGTATAATTAATGTATAGAAATGGTAATTATTTAACGGTTATTATTATAGTGATGATAAAATAAGGATATCATTTTCTACCATCATTATATTAAATACATTTTTATTAAGGAGCTGAAAATCCCCAAAACATTTTAAATGGAATTAACATATCGATGAATACAGTATTTCATCTAAATAAATTTCATAAATTATTTATATATAGGGAAATATACCAGGATAATGTTATTATGAATTTAAATAATTGATTAATATTCATTACATAATAGATAAATAATTTACTTCATAAGTTATACTAAATGTTAGTGACACATTAACAGAAAACCAATTTTTAAATGTCTTAAATATTTATTTTCAATTTTTTAATCTTTTAAATATATATCAATAAATATTTCTCTTATTTATATATTTCATGTGACATAAAATAATTATAAAAGGGAAATTGTTTCTCTAATTTATTTAATCTGCGTGTTTTTAAAATGAATGTTTTTATGTATTTTTGATTGAATGTTTTGTTTGTATTTAATGAAAGGTAAATAAATATAATATTTTAATATATAAAAAATTTAGAACTTTTCTTCTTGTATTTAAATAATTTTGTTTTTGAATTAATTCATAATATTTAATGATTTATTCAATTAAATTCTTTATTTCTTATAATTCGGTGCCTTTTAATCATAAAAATTTGATTTTACAGTAAAAGGTCATATCAATATAAGAAAATATATTTTATATGTGTTCAAATGTATCTCAATATGAGTATGATAATTGAAATGAAATATACCTTGTGTTATGATTATTTTATGGTTCTTGTAAATTATTTATAAATATAATGTTATCTTAGATTGGTGATTAAGTGTAAAGAGTGGAGTTAATTGTGTATTTTTAAAAACACATTAATAATTTAAGGCTCACCCCCATTGTAACCATGGATGTGATTTTGTTCTCTATTATTTAATATGACATTGGATATAAAAATAATAGAATGTGAAATAGTAATTTTTTAGTGGTTTGATGAATAGATGTCACCTATCCCACTACACAAATCTTCTCTCTAGAATCTTGGTAATTTTAAAAACAATGTCATTTTCTAAGGGATTATAAAAGTATAGTTAAATAAACTAAAACTTGTTACAAAATATTTTAAATGGATTATAAAATTTTGGAAATAATCAAACATCAGAACAATTATTCACCATCTTTCTGAAATATAAAATAATGTTTCATGGTTAAAGATATACTATTTTAAAAAAGTCATATATAGTTATTTATACTAATAATAAAATATATCTATAGTGGAATGGACCATCAATATAAAATCAATATACTCATGAAAAATCTTAGAGTTGTGATTTAAAATGTCATAAAAATACAATAGTTGAAAAAAACTTCTTCGTACTAAAATAAACACATAGCATAAAGTTATATAATGTATGCCTCAAATTATTTTATAGAGAAACAATAATTAAATATAAAAGTAAATACCTAGAAAAGAACAAAAACAATTATAATATATTAATGAAATTCAATTGTGAAAAAATAATTATAAAATTATCGTAGAGAATTATTTAGTTATTTTCCATAGCGACTAAATAAAACAACCCAATATACTATCATAACATTAATAACACATTATTATTAAATTTTTTCATTGAGAACATATAATTACCACGAATTTAGTCTAGTCGAAAAGATCACAAAATATATATAGATAAATAGGGACCTTTAAAAAGAATAATATGCTGGATATTTGAATTTAATTATCCACAAAGAATAAATTTTTCGATTAGAAATAGTGATTAATTTAACCAATGATGAATATCATTTATAATAGTGTCTATAAATATTTAATGACACATCTATTATACTAAAATTATGACAACCCTGCTTTTTATTACAACTTAAACATGATTCATTACATAAAACGTCACTTGATACAACAAAGAAGATCGAGAGGATTAGTGTCTTTGGGGCATAGGATCATTACATAAAAACTTTAAACTTGAAATACAACATCCTTATTGAAAACTTCCTTTACATGACCACTACATTCCTTCGTACTTAGCATTACATGGGATAACCTAAGGACATGCATCAGAAAAGGGTGAGCTATAAAGCCCAGTAAGGGAGTACATAATGAATAACATGAGGAGTAAAATACATGTTAGGCAATAGGCATATCAATAGAGAATAAGAGAGACATGAACATAAAGGCATGATAAAGCATGATAATCATAACATGGAAATGTGGCAACAACACTTAACATTGAATTAGCATGAGCCAAGGCTCATTGCACATGGAGCATGAGTAAACCCTCATTGCACTTTAAGAACGAGTAAACCCTCGTTTCACTTGAATTAGCATGAGTAAACACTCATTGCACATGACGTATCATGATACTATACTTTACCCAATGCATTGGAGCGCTATAAAGGGTGCACCCTTCTTAAACATTTCATTTCATGCATAAGTGTGCCACATGGATCATAAAACATGGATTCATAAAACATAATAATTTCTTCCACGATAAAGGAATGTGGAATTCATACATGAAAAATTACAATCAATATGTATATGTGCATAAAGGTGAATACCCTTGATGGAGAAATGGGCATGGTATTCACTACACAAAGACAATGGCTTAGAAAATCGGTGCGATTTCGGCAGCGTAACGGCGTGACATAAGAATTCATAAAAAAGGTTGATGAGAGAGAAAGGGGTTCCTCATCATATTTACATGTAATGGACAGTAAGGAGATCATATATATACATGTCCCAACAATAGAAATGGAATTTAGATTCATGATACAAAAGTATTGCTTGAATGTAAAAGAAGAGAGAGAAGTTCCTTTCGGAATTTCGGCATAGTAACGGGTGTACATGGGAGGCATTTAATGAGAGAGAAAGGGTTCTCCCATAATTCAAACAATAATAGGGCAGTATGGGGGAGGTGCGAAACCATACCCCAACATTCATAATTGAAATAAAAAGGAAAATACAACTTAAAGAAAATTGACAAAAAAAAAGAAAGGAAGAAGAACCTTTACTTCGAAGTGTGCTTCCAAAGGCTAGAGAGAGGCTTGTGAGAGGCTTCTTGGGAGCTTGGGGAACCTTGAGAGGATTCTAGAGAGAGTAGGGCAGAGGTTGGACGAACTTCAAGGGATTTGAGTGAGGAGGAAGTGGGAGATTGGGTGGGTTTATATAGGAAAGGTGATAGAATTCTTTATTATTTAGGTTTGGGACCCCTTATATTAAAATAATCCAAAACACAAACCATCCCATGGTATTTGCCCATGTTTTCTGGAAAAGGAAATAGGAAAACAATATTTTACAATTCCAAGGTCCGAACGTATTAAAAAATTAGGTTTTCTTATGTGGAGGTGAGTCACACTCCCATGGAAATTAATTTAAAAAGGCAATGTGTTGAATAAGTCTTGAGGGCTCCATTAATGCTTTGAAAAGTGAGTCAAACAAACCCAAAACCTCATTATTTTAATGATAAAACATATATTGGCCGAACATAAGGATTATAGTATTTTATTACATCACCATTGGGTCATTATGATGTCATAAAACACATTTTATATTTAAATGGTATTTAATTTTTACCCAAAAATTTGACTGTCTCAGAAAATTATGAAAAATTCACCGTTGGATAATTTCGACGTCCTGATTCCAAAAATAATATTTATTTTATCTAAATAATTTTATAAATATGTGAATTTTCACTTTTAAAATAAAAACAGACATTTATAAAAAATTCACGGGTTTTGACAGAAATGGCTTTCAAACCTTAATAAAAATTTTAATTGCATTCATAAAATTATAAGATCATTTATATTTAATAGAAAATAAATTAATATTAATAATAATATTTTATTAAAATATTATTCAATTCAAAAATCCTTTAATTTAATAAAATATAATTCTTAATTAAATAAGAACTAAAAACATCATTTGTACTTTAAAAACTAATTACAATGCATCAAAATGACTAGAAATTATATTCATTATTATATAAAAAAATAATGTACATGAACATGGTGCTACTTATTTTTTACATAACCCCTTAAAATAGCCGCATAAGACCTAAGGGTAAGGTGTGCGATGGTGACAGACTCTTGGGGTTGCTCGGATAACATCGCTCGAGTGGTAATCTCTATCAACTTCCATTTTTCCCGTAGACGATCACATTCGAGCTTGAATTGATGAAGCTAAGCATGGGCTTGGTCAAGGGCAAAGCCCAAAGACGCCACCTCTTTTCCGAGCTCCGAAAAATGGGCTTCGTAAGGGGTGATTCTACTGGACGAGGCCATCGCTTCCTTTGTCTGAGTAGAAAATTGGTTCGTTAAAGCCTTATATTTAAACTACCCAGATGATCACTGTTCAACGACTATAAAAGTAACGGCCACAAATCTTAACGTTAAACTAAAGAAGTTTACATCTTATAAAAACATAAAGAAACATTTAACTGGATCAAGAGGGATTTTCCATTAATGAAATTTTGGGTCGTTACAACATTCCACCCTTAACAAATTTCTCCCTCGAAATTTTCCTTTTCCCACACTAAAACAAATGTGGGTAACTTAGCTTCATCATATCCTCCGACTCCCATGTTGCTTCTTCAAACGTGTGTTTTCTCCACAACACCTTGACGAGGGGCATTGTCTTATTTCGTAGAACTTTTTCTCTACGATCTAAGATCTTCACTGGTTTCTCCTCATAAAAAAGATCGTCTTCTAATTGTACCACCTCAGAAGAGAGTACAAGTGAAGGGTCTTGTATGTACTTCCTTAAGAGGGATACATGGAAGACATCATGCACCTTGGCCATAGTAGGTGGAAGTGCTAGTCGATAGGCCACAGCCCCAACACGATCAAGAATCTCGAAGGGGCCGATGTACCTTGGACTTAACTTCCCTTTCTTTCCAAACCTCATGACCTTCTTCCATGGAGATATGCGTAAAAACACCATGTCTCCGACTTTAAACTAAAGGTCTCGTCGACGATTATCTGTATAACTCTTCTGTCGACTTTGGGCTGCCTTGATATGCTGCTGAATGGTTTTCACCTTCTCCACCATTTCTTCGACCATTTCTGGTCCAAGCAGCTTACGTTCACCGACCTCATCCCAACATGCCGGTGTTCTACACCTTTTCCCATACAGGGCTTCATATGGTGCCATTTGGATGCTCGAGTGGAAACTATTATTATAAGAGAACTCAACTAGAGGAAGATGTCGATCCCATCCTCCTTTAAAGTCCATTGAGCACGCTCTCAACATATCCTCAAGTGTTTGGATAGTCCGCTCGGATTGGCCATCAGTTTGAGGACGATAGGCCGTACTGAAGTTCAGTTCAGTATTCAGAGCATGTTGAAGACTCTTCCAAAACATAGAGGTAAATCTTGGATCTCGGTTAGACACAATAGATAGTGGTACTCCATGCAACCGTACCACTTCCCTGATATATATCTGTGCCAGTTGATCCAAAGAGAAATCCTCTCGAATAGCAATGAAGTGTGCAGTCTTTGTAAGACGATCCACAATAACCCAGATTGCATTGTTGCTTTTGGATGTCCTTGGAAGTCCAGTGACGAAATCCATGGTGATGTTCTCCAATTTCCATTCTAGTATGGGCAATGGTTGCATCATCCCCTTATACTTCTGCCTCTCTGCCTTCACTTGCTGACACACCAGGCACTTTGATGTATATTCGGCGATCTCCTTCTTCATATTATCCCACAAAAAGTTTTCTCGGAGATCTCTATACATCTTTGTGCTCCCTGGGCGAATAGAGAAATTTGAACTATGTGCATCATCCAAAAGTTCCTTCTTCAGCTCCGAACTTGATGGGACACATAGTCTTTTCCCAAACCACACAATTCCTTCTTCATTAACAATAAACTCTTGAGGATTTTCCCTTTTTGATGGCTTCCACTTTTTCTTGGATTCTCACATCATCCTTCTGAGCATCCTTTAACCTTTCCAAGAGATATGGTTGAGCAATCATTTGTGAAAGGATTGATGATGTTCCATTCTTTATGATTCACACGTCCATCATCATCAAGTCTAAGAAGATTGGATCCTTCTCAATTCTCATCATTGATAGAATTGTTGGATCCTTTCTACTTAGGGCATCCGCCACCTTGTTCTCCTTCCCAGGGCTGTAATTTATTGAACATTCATAATCCTTTATGAGCTCTATCCATCTTTTCTGGCGCATATTAAGCTCTTTCTATGTGAATATATATTTAAGACTCTTGTGGTCAGTATATATCTCACATTTCTCTCCATAGAGATAATGCCGCCAGATTTTCAAGGCAAAGATCACCGCAGCCAACTCCAGATCATGAGTTGGATAGTTTCGCTCATGGATTTTCAACTGTCTTGAGGCATAGGATATCACTTTATCATTCTGCATCAGCACACATCCTAAACCCTTCTTCGAAGCATCACTGAACACCACAAAAAGCTCCCCACTTGTGGGTAAAGTGAGCACAGGTGCAGTGATAAGCCTCCTTTTCAACTCCTTGAAGCTTTCTTCGCATTCATCACTCCAAGAAAACTTTACTCCCTTTCGAGTTAGCTTGGTAAGAGGGTTGGACAATCGTGAGAAGTTTCTCAAAAATCGTCGATAATATCCAGCTAACCCCAAGAAGCTACGGATATCAGTTACCAATGTTGGCCTCGGCCATCCCTCAATTGCGTCTATTTTGGAGAGGTCCACAGATATCCCATTGCTTGTGATCATATGGCCCAAGAATGAGACCTCCTTCAACCAGAACTTACACTTGTTGTACTTGGCATAGAGCTTCTCCTTGTGCAAAGTCTCTAGTACAGTTCTTAAATGCTCCTCATGGTCCTCCTTGGTTTTGGAGTATATTAGAATATCATCTATAAAGACTACCACAAATTTATCTAGGTAATATATAAAGACTCTATTCATCAAGTCCATGAATATTTCTGGAGCATTGGTGAGTCCAAAAGGCATTACTATGAATTCATAGTGCCCGTACCTTGTACGGAAAGCAGTCTTGGGGATATCTTCCTTCTTCACCCATACTTGATAATATCCCGACAACAAGTCGACCTTGGAGAAGTATTGTGCTCCACGCAGCTGATCAAACAAGTCATCGATTCTTGGGAGAGGATACTTGTTCTTTATCGTGATTTTGTTATGTTCACGATAATCGATGCAAAGCCGCATTGACCCATCCTTCTTCTTGACGAAGAGGACTGGTGCACCCCATGGTGATGCACTTGGGCGTATAAACCCTTTATCCAGATTCTCCTGTAGTTGTTTCTTCAGTTCTTCAAGCTAAACCACAGCCATTCTATATGGAGTCTTTGATATTGGTAGCGCCCCAGGTATAAGTTCAATTGAGAACTCAACATCTCTTCTTGGAGGAAGACCAGGAAGTTCCTCGGGAAATACTTCAGCGAATTCCCTCACAATAGGCATTTCTTCAAGGGTGGTTTCTTCCTTGGACTCAATCATCTGAGCCAGATATGTGTGCTCATAAGTCAGTAATATCCATGCTTGAGATGATGGAGCTAAAGGAGATTCATCTTCCTCCTGACACTTGTAAAGAATCGGGGGTCGATTCTCCATATGGAGTGTGATTTCCCTCTCCCGCCAATTTATGTTGGCTCTATATAAGGAAAGCCAATCCATGCCAAGAATTTCATCAAATTCGACCAAAGGGAGTATGACGAGGTTCTCCAGGAAATTCAATCCACAGATTATAACAGGGGAGGACTTATACTCATGGGATGAAATGATTGCCCCATTTGCCGTACTCACCGACATCTTTACTTCCATGATTTGTGGTGGTGCAGGGATTGTTCTACTAAACTTTTGAGATATAAAATAATGCGTAGAACCTGAATCAAAAAGTATGTTCGCTATTCTAGAATGAATAACTAGAGTACCTGTCACCACTTCGTTGTCGGGGTTCACTTCGGCAGAAGTGATGGCAAAAGCTCTTCCTTGCTGTCTTGGAGGTTGTTGATTGCCTCCGATAACCCTTGGATTAGGGCACTGATTCGCAAAATGACCCGGTTCTTTGCATTTGAAGCATTGAACAACGTGTTGAGGTTCGAACGGAGCGTTCCTCCCCTCCGTCGCAGCCGCGGGTCCTTCTTGCTGACAGTTAACAGCTAGGTGACCTTCTCTTCCACACTTGAAGCATTTTCTTGTCCCCCTAAGGCAATTTCCAGGATGCTTTTTTCCACACTTTTGGCAAGTGGGGTGCTGGAATTTCTTAGCGCCGTTGGATTTATCCATCAGACCACCAGAATTGAAGTCCACCTTCCGCTTCTTGTCCCCATGATACCCCTGTGATTCTCCGATCTCCATTTCAACCTTGAGGGCACATCGGACAATTTCCTCATAGCTGTCGAAGTCACGGATAGCTAATGCTTTCCGCAATCTAGGCTTCAGCCCACCAAAGAAGCGGTCAACCTTGCATTCGGGGGTAACGACAAAGCCGGAAGCGTATCATGCAAGACTTGTGAAGATTGCCTCGTACGCTCCCACAGATTCCTCATCTTTCTGCTTTAGGGAAAGGAAGTCCCTTTCCATCTTATGACGGAGGGTGCGTGGAAAGTATTTATCGAAAAACATCTTCCGGAATACCTTCCATTATAAATCCTCGATCTCCTCCTCAGGCTTCGTATTTTTGATCAACGTCCACCATTGATCAGCTTCACCCTCCATACAATAAGCCGCCAGGAGAACCTTTTCTTTTTCAGAGCATTGGAGGATGGAGAATATCTTTTCAATGGAGTTGATCCATTGTTCAGCAATCGTGGGATCGGATGATCCACTAAAAGTAGGATGCCTTTGTCTCATGAAGCTTTCAATAGCGACTTGTTCTTTCTTAGGGGAGGTTGAACGTTCCTCTTGACCAGTGTTTCTATTCAAAACATGAGATAGCTGAGAGAGAAGCGTGACAAAGTTCGCGATTCCCGCTCCCATTGGATTGGGCATCTCATAAGTACAATCATCACACTGATCTTCACAGCGGTTGTTAGCCCGAGTTCTCCTATTACCGGCCATTGGCTGGAATAAAAGGAAAGTTAGGGGTAACACATAAAGGGTAATCCAAAGACAAAAGTTGATGACTTATAAATAAACTTTAATCTCTTCAACTCATGAGTCTATTGGATTCAATCCAGGCTTTTCATGATCTTCCTTCTAACATATATTCTTAGGGGCATTTTTCCCTTAATAAGGGTTCATACTAAGATTGTGAATTTATCAAAACATATCCCCTGGGAGTGTCGTAACCAAGAGTGCAGCAAGGCCCGTTGTCGTGCACCAGTTCTCATTCGAGTCTAGCTCAAAGCGGTGTTTTCAGGTTTTACCCCTAGGATACATCTGTGCCAGAGCCGCCTCTATATGCTCGTATCCAGACAGGGATGTATTTGTTTGATAAAACACTTACTTAGTATTTACCAAATCATAGGGATGTTTTTATTATGCTTAGTCTTGTATCTAAGGCTTTACTAGGGTGTCCTAATCCCAAAAATAACTAAACCTATCTTCTGATACCAACTATGACAACCCTGCTTTTTATTACAACTTAAACATGCTTTATTACATAAAACTTCACTTGATACAACAAAAAAGATCGAGAGGTTTAGTGTCTTTTGGGATTAGGATCATTACATAAAAACTTTAAACTTTAAATACAACATCCTTATTGAAAACTTCATTTACATGACCACTACATTCCTTCGTACTTAGCATTGCATGGGATAACCTGAGGACATGCATAAGAAAAAGGTGAGCTATAAAGCCCAGTAAGGGAGTACATAATGAATAACATGAGGAGTACAATACATGTTACGCAATAGGAATATCAATAGAGCATAAGAGAGACATGAACATAAAGGCATGATAAAGCATGATAATCATAACATGGAAATGTGGCAACAACACTTAACATTGAATTAGCATGAGCCAAGGCTCATTGCACATGGAGCATGAGTAAACCCTCATTGCACTTTAAGCACGAGTAAACCCTCGTTTCACTTGAATTATCATGAGTAAACACTCATTGCACATGACGTATCATGATACTATACTTTACCCAATGCATTGGAGCGCTATAAAGGGCGCACCCTTCTTAAACATTTCATTTCATGCATAAGTGTGCCACATGGATCATAAAACATGGATTCATAAAACATAATCATTTATTCCATAATAAAGGAATGTGGAATTAATACATGAAACTTTACAATCAATATGTATATGTTCATAAAGGTGAATACCCTTGATGGAGAAATGGGCATGGTATTCACTACACAAAGACAATGGCTTAGAAAAGCGGTGCGATTTCGGCAGCGTAACGACGTGACATAAGAATTCATAAAAAAGGTTGATGAGAGAGAAAGGGGTTCCACATCATATTTACATGTAATGTACAGTAAGGAGATCATATATATACATGTCCCAACAATAGAAATGGAATTTAGATTCATGATACAAAAGTATTGCTTGAATGTAAAAGAAGAGAGAGAAGTTCCTTTCGGAATTTCGGCATAGTAATGGGTGTACATGGGAGGCATTTAATGAGAGAGAAAGGGTTCTCCCATCATTCAAACAATAAGAGGGCAGTATGGGGGAGGTGCGAAACCATACCCCAACATTCATAATTGAAATAAAAAGGGAAATACAACTTAAAGAAAATTGACAAAAAAAAAAAGAAAGGAAGAAGAACCCTTACTTGGAAGTGTGCTTCCAAAGGCTAGAGAGAGGCTTGTGAGAGGCTTCATGGGAGATTGGGGCACCTTGGGAGGATTTTAGAGAGAGTAGGGCAGAGTTTGGACGAACTTCAAGGGCTTTGAGTGAGGAGGAAGTGGGAGCTTGGGTGGGTTTATATAGGAAAGGTGAGAGAATTCTTTATTATTTAGGGTTGGGACCCCTTATATTAAAATAATCCAAACCACAAACCATACCATGGTATTTGCCCATGGTTTCTGGAAAAGGAAAGAGGAAAACAATATTTTACAAGTCCAAGGTCCGAACTTATTAAAAAATTAAGGTCGCTTATGTGGAGGTGAGTCACACTCCCATGGAAATTAATTTAAAAAGGAAAAGTGTTGAATAAGTCTTGAGGGCTCCATTAATGCTTTGAAAAGTGAGTCAAACAAACCCAAAACCTCATTATTTTAATGATAAAACATATATTGGCCGAACATAAGGATTATGGTATTTTATTACATCACCATTGGGTCATTATGATGTCATAAAACACATTTTATATTTAAATGGTATCTAATTTTTACCCAAAACTTTGACTGTCTCAGAAAATTATGAAAAATTCACCGTTGGATAATTTCGACGTCCTGATTCCAATAATAATATTTATTTTATCTAAATAATTTTCTAAATATGTGAATTTTCACTTTTAAAATAAAAACCGACATTTATAAAAAATTCACGGGTTTTGACAGAAATGGCTTTCAAACCTTAATAAAAATTTTAATTGCATTCAAAAAATTATAAGATCATTTATATTTAATAAAAATTAATTTAATATTAATAATAATATTTTATTAAAATATTATTCAATTCAAAAATACTTTAATTTAATAAAATATATTTCTTAATTAAATAATAACTAAAAACATCATTTGTACTTTAAAAACTAATTACAATGCATCAAAAATGACTAGAAATTATATTCATTATTATATACAAAAATAATGTACATGAACATGGTGCTACTTATTTGTTACATAACCCCTTAAAATAGCCGCATAAGACCTAAGGGTAAGGTGTGCGATGGTGACAGACTCTTGGGGTTGCTTGGATAACATCGCTCGAGTGGTAATCTCTATCAACTTCCATTTTTCCCGTAGACGATCACATTCGAGCTTGACTTGATGAAGCTCAGCTTGAGATTGGTCAAGGGCAAAGCCCAAAGACGCCACCTCTTTTCCGAGCTCCGACAAATGGGCTTCGTAAGGGGCGATTCTACTGGATGAGGCCATCGCTTCCTTTGTCTGAGTAGAAAATTGGTTCATTAAAGCCTTATATTTAAACTACCCAGATGATCACTGTTCAACGGCTATAAAAGTAACGGTCACAAATCTTAACGTTAAACTAAAGAAGTTGACATCTTATAAAAACATAAAGAAACATTTAACTGGATCAAGAGGGATTTTTACATTAATGAAATTTTGGGTCGTTACAACATTCCCCCCTTAAGAAATTTCGCCCTCGAAATTTTCCTTTTCCCACACTAAAACAAATGTGGGTAACTTAGCTTCATCATATCCTCCGACTCCCAAGTTGCTTTTTCAAACTTGTGGTTTCTCCACAACACCTTGACGAGGGGCATTGTCTTATTTCGTAGAACTTTTTCTCTACGATCTAAGATCTTCACTGGTTGCTCCTCATAAGAAAGATCGTCTTCTAATTGTACCACCTCAGAAGAGAGTACATGTGAAGGGTCTAGTATGTACTTCCTTAAGAGGGATACATGGAAGACATCATGCACCTTGGCCATATTAGGTGGAAGTGCTAGTCGATAGGCCACAGCCCCAACACGATCAAGAATCTCGAAGGGGCCGATGTACCTTGGACTTAACTTCCCTTTCTTTCCAAACCTCATGACCTTCTTCCATGGAGATATGCGTAAAAACACCATGTCTCCGACTTTAAACTCAAGGTCTCGTCGACAATTATCTGTGTAACTCTTCTGTCGACTTTGGGCTGCCTTGATATGCTGTTGAATGGTTTTCACCTTCTCCACAATTTCTTCGACCATTTCTGGTCCAAGCAGCTTACGTTCACCGAACTCATCCCAACATGCCGGTGTTCTACACCTTTTCCCATACAGGGCTTCATATGGTGCCATTTGGATGCTCGAGTGGAAACTATTATTATAAGAGAACTCAACTAGAGGAAGATGTCGATCCCATCCTCCTTTAAAGTCCATTGAGCACGCTCTCAACATATCCTCAAGTGTTTGGATAGTCCGCTCGGATTGGCCATCAGTTTGAGGATGATAGGTTGTACTGAAGTTCAGTTCAGTATTCAGAGCATGTTGAAGACTCTTCCAAAACTTAGAGGTAAATCTTGGATCTCGGTCAGACACAATAGATAGTGGTACTCCATGCAACCGTACCACTTCCCTAATATATATCTGTGCCAGTTGATCCAAAGAGAAATCCTCTCGAATAGCAATGAAGTGTGCAGTCTTTGTAAGACGATCCACAATAACCCAGATTTCATTGTTGCTTTTGGATGTCCTTGGAAGTCCAGTGATGAAATCCATGGTGATGTTCTCCCATTTCCATTCTGGTATGGGCAATGGTTGCATCATCCCCTTAGACTTCTTCCTCTCTGCCTTCACTTGCTGACACACCAGGCACTTTGATGTATATTCGGCGATCTCCTTCTTCATATTATCCCACCAAAAGTTTTCTCGGAGATCTCGATACATCTTTGTGCTCCCTGGGTGAATAGAGAAATTTGAACTATGTGCATCATCCAAAAGTTCCTTCTTCAGCTCCGAACATTATGGGACACATTGTCTTTTCCCAAACCGCACAATTCCTTCTTCATTAACATTAAACTCTGAGTATTTTCCCTTTTTGATAGATTCCACTTTTTCTTGGATTCTCGCATCATCCTTTTGAGCATCCTTTAACCTTTCCAAGAGAGATGGTTGAGCAATCATTTGTGAAAGGATTGATGATGTTCCATTCTTTATGATTCCCACGTCCATCATCATCAAGTCTAAGAAGATTGGATCCTTCTCAATTCTCATCATTGATAGAATTTCTGGATCCTTTCTACTTAGGGCATCCGCCACCTTGTTCGCCTTCCCAGGGCTGTAATGTATTGAACAGTCATAATCCTTTATGAGCTCTATCCATCTTCTCTGGCACATATTAAGCTATTTCTATGTGAATATATATTTAAGACTCTTGTGGTCAGTATATATCTCACATTTCTCTCCATAGAGATAATGCCGCCAGATTTTCAAAGCAAAGATCACCACCGCCAACTCCAGATCATGCGTTGGATAGTTTCTCTCATGGATTTTCAACTGTCTTGAGGCATAGGATATCATTTTATCATTCTGCATCAGCACAAATCCTAAGCCCTTCTTCGAAGCATCACTGAATACCACAAAAAGCTCCCCACTTGTGGGTAAAGTGAGCACAGGTGCAGTGATAAGCCTCCTTTTCAACTCCTTGAAACTTTCTTCGCATTCATCACTCCAAGAAAACTTTACTCCCTTTCAAGTTAGCTTGGTAAGAGGGTTGGAAAATCGTGAGAAGTTTCTCACAAATCGTCGATAATATCCAGCTAACCCAAGAAGCTACGGATATCAGTTACCGATGTTGGCCTCGGCCATCCCTCAATTGCGTCTGTTTTGGAGAGGTCCACAGATATCCCATTGCTTGTGATGATATGGCCCAAGAATGAGACCTCCTTCAACCATAACTCACACTTGCTGTACTTGGCATAGAGCTTCTCCTTGCGCAAAGTCTCCAGTACAGTTCTTAAATGCTCCTCATGGTCCTCCTTGGTTTTGGAGTATATTAGAATATCATCTATAAAGACTACCACAAATTTATCTTGGTAATCTCTAAAGACTCTATTCATCAAGTCCATGAATATTGCTGGAGCATTGGTGAGTCCAAAAGGCATTACTATGAATTCATAGTGCCCGTACCTTGTACGAAAAGCAGTCTTGGGGATATCTTCCTTCTTCACCCTTACTTGATAATATCCCGACCGCAAGTCGACCATGGAGAAGTGTTGTGCTCCACGCAGCTGATCAAACAAGTCATCGATTCTTGGGAGAGGATACTTGTTCTTTATCGTGATTTTTTTAAGTTCACGATAATCGATGCAAAGCCACATTGACCCATCCTTCTTCTTGACGAAGAGGACTGGTGCACCCCATGGTGATGCACTTGGGCGTATAAACCCTTTATCCAGATTCTCCTGTAGTTGTTTCTTCAGTTCTTCAAGCTCAACCACAACCATTCTATATGGAGTCTTGGATATTGGTAGCGCCCCAGGTATAAGTTCAATTGAGAACTCAACATCTCTTCTTGGAGGAAGACCAGGAAGTTCCTCGGGAAATACTTCAGCGAATTCCCTCACAATAGGCATTTCTTCAAGGGTGGTTTCTTCCTTGGACTCAATCATCTGAGCCAGATATGTGTGCTCATAAGGTAGTAATATCCATGCTTGAGATGATGGAGCTAAAGGAATATCATCTTCCTCCTGACACTTGTAATGAATCGGGGGTCGATTCTCCATATGGAGTGTGATTTCCCTCTCCCGACAATTTAGGTTGGCTCTATATAAGGAAAGCCAATCCCTGCCAATAATTGCATCAAATTCCACCAAAGAGAGTATGACGAGGTTCTCCGAAAAATTAAATCCACAGATTATAACAGGGGAGGACTTATACTCATGGGATGTAATGATTGCCCCATTTTCCGTACTCACCGACTTCTTTACTTCCATGATTTGTGGTGGTGCAGGGATTGTTCTACTAAACTTTTGAGATATAAAATAATGCGTAGAACCTGAATCAAAAAGTACGTTCGCTATTCTTGAATGAATAACTAGCGTACCTATCACCACTTCGTTGTCGGGGTTCACTTCGGCAGAAGTGATGGAAAAAGCTCTTCCTTGCTGTCTTGGAGGTTGTTGACTGCCTCCGATAACCCTTGGATTAGGGCAGTGATTCGAAAAATGACCCGGTTCTTTGCATTTGAAGCATTGAACAACGCGTTGAGGTTCGAACGGAGCGTTCCTCCCCTCCGTCGTAGCAGCGGGTCCTTCTTGCTGACAATTAACAGCTAGGTGCCCTTCTCTTCCACACTTGAAGCATTTTCTTGTCCCCCTAAGGCAATTTCCAGGATGGTTTTTTCCACACTTTTGGCAAGTGGGGTGCTGGAATTTCTTAGCGCCGTTGGATTTATCCATCGGACCACCAGAATTGAATTCCACCTTCCGCTTCTTGTCCCCATGATACCCCTGTGATTCTCCGATCTCCATTTCAACCTTGAGGGCACATCGGACAATTTCCTCATAGCTGTCGAAGTCACGGATCGCTAATGCTTTCCGCAAGCTAGGCTTCAGCCCACCAAAGAAGCGGTCAACCTTGCATTCGGGGGTAACGACAAAGCCGGAAGCGTATCGTGCAAGCCTTGTAAAGTTTGCCTCGTACGCTCCCACAGATTCCTCATCTTTCTTCTTGAGGGAAAGGAAGTCCCTTTCCATCTTAAGACGGAGGGTGTGTGGAAAGTATTTATCGAAAAACATCTTCCGGAATACCTTCCATTATAAAGCCTCTATCTCCTCCTCAGTCTTTGTATTTTTGATCAACGTCCACCATTGATCAGCTTCACCCTCCATACGATAAGCCGCCAGGAGAACCTTCTCTTTTTCAGAGCATTGGAGGATGGAGAATATCTTTTCAATGGAGTTGATCCATTGTTCAGCAATCGTGGGATCGGATGATCCACTAAAAGTAGGAGGCCTTTGTCTCATGAAGCTTTCAATAGCGACTTGTTCTTTCTTAGGGGGGGGGGGTTGAACGTTCCTCTTGACCAGTGTTTCTATTCAAAACATGAGATAGCTGAGAGAGAAGCGTGACAATGTTCGCGATTCCCACTCCCATTAGATTGGGCATCTCATAAGTAAAATCATCACACTGATCTTCACAACGGTTGTTAGCCCGAGTTCTCCTATTACCGGCCATTGGCTGGAATAAAAGGAAAGTTTGGGGTAACACATAAAGGGTAATCCAAAGGCAAAAGTTGATGACTTATAAATATACTTTAATCTCTTCAACTCATGAGTCTATAGGATTCAATCTAGGCTTTTCATGATCTTCCTTCTAACATATATTCTTAGGGGCATTTTTCCCTTAATAAGGGTTCATACTAAGATTGTGAATTTATCAAAACATATCCCCCGGGAGTGTCGTAACCAAGAGTGCAGCAAGGCCCGTTGTCGTGCACCAGTTCCCGTTCGAGTCTAGCTCAAAGCGGTGTTTTCGGGTTTTACCCCTAGGATACATCTGTGCCAGAGCCGCCTCTACCTGCTCGTATCCAGACAGGGATGTATTTGTTTGATAAAACACTTACTTAGTATTTACCAAAACTTAGGGATGTTTTTATTATGCTTAGTATTGTATCTAAGGACTTACTAGGGTTTCCTAATCCCAAAAATAACTAAACCTATCCTCTGATACCAACTATGACAACCCTGCTTTTTATTAAAACTTAAACATGCTTTATTACATAAAACTTCAATTGATACAACAAAGAAGATCGAGAGGTTTAGTGTCTTTGGAGATTAGGATCATTACATAAAAACTTTAAACATGAAATACAACATCCTTATTGAAAACTTCCTTTACATGACTACTACATTCCTTCGTACTTAGCATTGCATGGGATAACCTGAGGACATGCATAAGAAAAGGGTGAGCTATGAAGCCCAGTAAGGGAGTACATAATGAATAACATGAGGAGTACAATACATGTTAGGAAATAGGCATATCAATAGAGCATAAGAGAGACATGAACATAAAGGCATGATAAAGCATGATAATCATAACATGGAAGTGTGGCAACAACACTTAACATTGAATTAGCATGAGCCAAGGCTCATTGCACATGGAGCATGAGTAAACCCTCATTTCACTTGAAGCACGAGTAAACCCTCATTGCACTTGAATTAGCATGAGTAAACACTCATTGCACATGACATATCATGATACTATACTTTACCCAATGCATTGGAGCGCTATAAAGGGCGCACCCTTCTTAAACATTTCATTTCATGCATAAGTGTGCCACATGGATCATAAAACATTGATTCATAAAACATAATCATTTCTTCCACGATAAAGGAATGTGGAATTCATACATGAAACTTTACAATCAATATGTATATGTGCATAAAGGTGAATACCCTTGATGGAGAAATGGGCATGGTATTCACTACACAAAGACATTGGCTTAGAAAATCGGTGCGATTTCGGCAGCGTAACGACATGACATAAGAATTCATAAAAAAGGTTTATGAGAGAGAAAGGGGTTCCTCATAATATTTACATGTAATGGACAGTAAGGAGATCATATATATACATGTCCCAACAATATAAATGGAATTTAGATTCATGATACAAAAGTATTGCTTGAATGTAAAAGAAGAGAGAGAAGTTCCTTTCGGAATTTCGGCATAGTAACGGGTGTACATGGGAGGCATTTAATGAGAGAGAAAGGGTTATCCCATCATTCAAACAATAATAGGGAAGTATGGGGGAGGTGAGAATCCATACCCCAACATTCATAATTGAAATAAAAAGGGAAATACAACTTAAAGAAAATTGACAAAAAAAAGAAATGAAGAAGAACCCTTACTTGGAAGTCTGCTTCCAAAGGCTAGAGAGAGGCTTGTGAGAGGCTTCTTGGGAGCTTGGGGCACCTTGAGAGGATTATAGAGAGAGTAGGGCAGAGGTTGGACGAACTTCAAGGGCTTTGAGTGAGGAGGAAGTGGGAGCTTGGGTGGGTTTATATAGGAAAGGTGAGAGAATTCTTTATTATTTAGGTTTGGGACCCCTTATATTAAAATAATCCAAACCACAAACCATCCCATGTTATTTGCCCATGGTTACTGGAAAAGGAAAGAGGAAAACAATATTTTACAAGTCCAAGGTCCGAACTTATTAAAAAATTAGGGTTGCTTATGTGGAGGTGAGTCACACTCCCATGGAAATTAATTTAAAAAGGAAAAGTGTTGAATAAGTCTTGAGGGCTCCATTAATGCTTTGAAAAGTGAGTCAAACAAACCCAAAACCTCATTATTTTAATGATAAAACATATATTGGCCGAACATAAGGATTATGGTATTTTATTACATCACCATTGGGTCATTATGATGTCATAAAACACATTTTATATTTAAATGGTATTTAATTTTTACCCAAAAATTTGACTGTCTCAGAAAATTATGAAAAATTCACCGTTGGATAATTTCGACGTCCTGATTCAAAAAATAATATTTATTTTATCTAAATAATTTTCTAAATATGTGAATTTTTACTTTTAAAATAAAAACCGACATTTATAAAAAATTCACGGGTTTTGACAGAAATGGCTTTCAAACCTTAATAAAAATTTTAATTGCATTCATAAAATTATAAGATCATTTATATTTAATAAAAATTAATTTAATATTAATAATAAAATTTTATTAAAATATTATTGAATTCAAAAATCCTTTAATTTAATAATATATAATTCTTAATTAAATAATAACTAAAAACATCATTTGTACTTTAAAAACTAATTACAATGCATCAAAAATGACTAGAAATTATATTCATTATTATATACAAAAATAATGTACATGAACATGGTGCTACTTATTTTTTACATAACCCCTTAAAATAGCCGAATAAGACCTAAGGGTAGGTGTGTGATGGTGATAGACTCTTGGGGTTGCTCGGATAACATCGCTCGAGTGGTAATCTCTATCAACTTCCATTTTTCCCGTAGATGATCACGTTCAAGCTTGACTTGATGAAGCTCAGCTTGGGCTTGGTCAAGGGAAAAGCCCAAAGACGCCACCTCTTTTCCGAGCTCCGACAAATGGGCTTTGTAAGGGGCGATTCTACTGGATGAGGCCATCGCTTCCTTTGTCTGAGTAGAAAATTGGTTCGTTAAAGCCTTATATTTAAACTACCCAGATGATCACTGTTCAACGGCTATAAAAGTAACGGTCAGAAATCTTAACGTTAAACTAAAGAAGTTGAAATCTTATAAAAACATAAAGAAACATTTAACTGGATCAAGAGGGATTTTCCATTAAGGAAATTTTGTGTCGTTACAAAAATCATATAAAAATTAGAAATAATTCAAAATTCAAATCCGAAATTTAACTAATTCAATGAGAGGATTCTATCAATGTGTATAACTCCAAAAGTATAGCTGAAAATATAGGGGTTTTTCAAAATGTAAAATTTGGGAACATGGATTATGAATCCATCATTATTTTTCTCTCCATGGTATCATATTAAATGTTATGTACTTGAATGTTAAGATACATAACAAAATTTATTTACCTGTACATAACATTGAACACCAATGAGATGTTGTAAAAGTAGAATTATGTACTCAAACATGATATTTTGTAGTAAATATTAAATTTCCAAAAACATAATTATAAGAAAAAATGTGAGGTTATAAATTTTATATTAAGTACTCAAAAATGAAATTAACCATCAATTGTTTTTTCCCAAACATAACATTCAACTTAAAAACGAGGAGCCAAATTGAAGGTTGGATATCCACATTAGGTTGAAATAACACTTTTTGAATAGTTATTCTTGATTTCTTCAAAACATATAGAATAAATTGAAAAATAATATTTATCCAAAGTATAATATCATTATAGAACTCAAACATCCAGAAATTTAGAAAAAATATACTTAATTGTTAACATAAATATAAACTTGAATATCTACTGAAAGATATTCCACAATTAAAACAAATTACATTATTTGTGAGCATAATAATCATTGATAATATAATAATAATTTATTTGATCAATTTCAATTTAGCAAAAAATATCTATCTTTTTTACGATCAATTCTTTTTGAGAAACTAAAAATACTCAATGTTTTTAGTTAGAATAGATTAATTAAATTTCAATATATATAATATTTTTCATACCAATATTTATTTCCCATTTTTAACTACATGAACAATGTATAATAAATTTCTATAAATATTTTAATTAATAATTGAAATTTAATTATATGTAATATAATACAATTTTAAGATTACATTGAAAATGAATAGTATTAGAAAAATTAAACAACAATACACAGAGAATAAAAACAGAAAAAATACCCAATGGACTACTTTTTATAAATCACCTAATATTACAATCATCATTATTTTAGGGATAAAAAATTAATCTATAGGGTGAAGGGAATGGATTTCTATTTCTTATTAAAATGAAGTTAATATTTAGGTTAATTAATTTCTGATAGTTTTTTGTAGACACTTCTACTCCCCCTTCAAATAATTTATATTATTATTCATCATGGGCCTCCCCTACTTAATCATATAACATGATTATTTAATCATCTTTAATAATTCTAACTGATTCAAATTTATAAAATTTTTAATAGTCTAGTAATATTGTATATAACTATCCTTATTTTCTGTTAATTGGTTGAAAAAAATTGACTCATATTTTTGGAATATGTTAACCTATCAACATACATTATTTAATTTACTAGAAGAGTGTTATTGGGTGAATTTTTATTTATTAAAATAATAATATATTTATCCATAAATTAAATATAAAAATATTAATAACCATCCAATATCAACACATATTCAGAACATGCTCCGCCCTATATGGACAGTCTACCTTTACTAGAACTGGAGTCTCTTATTGGATCAAATTGAATTTAAAAATACATCTTAAGATAATTAAAATATTATTTTGGAACCATTTTTTCATTAAATATTACTTCTCAACATGTTACATACCTTATAAATACATAAATCTAAAACCTATACATCTATATTTCCTTCATAACATTTCACATAGTATAGAGATACTCATATTATATTTTTGAAAAAGATACATAAATCATGTATTCAATATAATTCTTATACGTCTCATGTTCTATTTCAAAATTTATATTCTCTTATTTTAACAAATTAAAATTCATGAAAAGTAATTTTATTAAATTTTTAAAGTTATATTAGAAATAACAATCATTCATTGTTTTACAGATAGTTCATGTAATCATTCAAAAATTTCAACAATCTCCATTAACTCTGTTGATTGAACTACCATAACTTCACTAGGTGTGGATTACGTATCTCTAATAACATAAGGGGCCTAATTAATTTTATAAATTGTCATTTATAAGGGCTTATCAATGAAATAAATTATCTAATTCTCAATGAATTTGAACATAACTATAACATCTTTGCTCACTATCCGAAAATAATGAGAATCATGTATCCTTTATAATGATAGGGAAAGAAAAAAAATCATCATCAGGTTGTTCATCATCATGAATAGTTCCATCCAACAATAGAAATCCTTGAAAATTATGGTCTTACATTACTATTTTACATAAAATTAACCAAAAAACTCATGTAATTCTTTGAAAATAAGATCAATTTCTAATATCACCCTTTTATTAGAGTCAACAACATACACATTTAGTGTTGGTACCACTCTTCACTTTGTTCATCGAACAATTGTAGCACGACATTCACCCACATCATTGGGATTCTTTAAAATATATAGGAAACAAAAAAACTATCCCTAATATATCAGATATATATTATTCCTATACCTTCATACATATATTATTGACAATCATATTTACCATAGAAATTCAAGAATCATATATCACTACATTCACTTATGGATCACTAGATTCTCCATCTTCTCAATAATCAAAAATTTCATTTATTAGAAAGACCTACATATCCATATAACATTAATATCAGGATATCCCCCTCAGCACAAGAACTATTTAGTATATAATCTATCAGAAAAATTCAATTACATTCCTTTTATCAATCTCTAAAATAAAAAAAATCCTTTAATGTTTGAATTGAAAAATATTACCATGATTACATTATTATCCTATACTGGTGTCATAAATATGACAGACCATAAATTTTGAATTTTTTTAATTATAAAAAGTTTTTATTAAAGTGATTAATTCATAAATTAAAATAAAAAAATATTAAATGTTTATACAATTATCTATTAAAATATCATATGAAAATAATTTTTTTAATTAAAATGATCATAAGTTAATTATAAAATTTAAAACTAATTATACTTATTTTTATTGTTTTCAATTTAATAATAATTTAATAATTTAGAAATGAATGATTATTTTCAGTATTATTTTTTCCAAAATAATAATTTAATATATATATATAATTAATTAATTTTTAACAACATTTACGAATAGATATTAAATATTTTGAAATTAATAATTTTAATAAAATAAATAAAAAATGATAAAATTATTATAAAAATATGAAATCATGAAATGTGGTGGGAGATGTTTGATTGTGGATTTTGGGGAATTTAAATATAAGGGGTTGGGGGAAGAGGTACCAAGACGAGGTCTTCAAGAGGCTACATAATGACATGATTCAAGGGTGTCGGGATCACAACACCTCGAATGAATATAAGCTAGACACTGATTAGGATTCTGAGTGGTGATAAAAATTATATCTAAATTTGGACATGATCGTGAAAGGACTAGTTGATCGAAAGGAGGGTTAGATTATAGACATTGATACCAAGTGTAGATCTAGGGTTCCAGTGTGGATGAGGATCAATTTTCTTCAACCAATAAAGGTATGGTTTTGGTTATCTTATGTATATTTTTTGTCTTAGGCACTAATAGTCTTCATGTGACACTATTTTTATTCTTCATTCCTTGATGTTTTTCTACCCCAAATTTTTCATGTTTTCATTAACTCTGAATTATGGATCCTTTTTATCTAAAATGGTTATTTTATATTGATTCTATATATATTAATGGGCCATTTTTATCTGATTACATATGTGTATTCAGCTTATATAGAAAGATTGTGTGCATTGTCATGAAACATTCCCAATTCTGAACACCATCTGAGTCTGCCCAAGTCTATTGATTTATCCATTTTCATATATATTATTATCATTTCATAGTGAATAATGTAGTAATAAAAAAGTCTCCAATGGGGAAATGAAAAATTAGAAATCAATTTTTCGATCTGGTGAGAGTGAGTGTGGGTGAAAAGATATAGTTTAAAAATAATTCCATCCTCTTGTGTTTACAAAATTTATATCATATTTCATTTATTTAAATAACATTTTAATTTTCTAGTGATAAGGGTTTAGTTTATCTACATAATTTTTTTCTTGTAATTATAATCTACAATAAAATAAACCACAATAAGGGGAATTGTTTATTTTAACTTACAGAATTATGATTATGATTTTATTTATCTATTTATGTTTTATGTTACATTTTTATATGAGTTTAATTTTATTGATCAAATCAAGTTATTTCATAAAGGTAAATAGACACACTCATAGTAACACACACACACACACACATATATATAATTACCTATTTTTTATAAATTATATGTGTGGGATTTATTGATTAAATTTATCTCTTAAATGATTTCTATTATTTTTATCATCTAATATATAACTAATAGTTGAATTTATGTTATACAAAATAGGTTGATACAGTTAATTATGAAATTATGTAATAGGGTTTATTTTATTGAATATTGATAATATGATTCATAATTATAATAAATATTTCTGATAATGTATTATATTAAATTATTTTTTATTCGCTCTTCCAATACATATAATTTTATTTTCAAAATTGATAATTTAATATCAATAAAAAAAATTATATGTAAAAAAAATTGAATTTGAAATTTTTATTAAATATATTTCAAATTATTTTATTCTAAAATAATATTTCTTAATTGAGTTTCATCGACCAAAATTATAGAAATATTTCTAAAATGAGTATAATTATTTATCAGTGCTTTATTTAAATGATAATTTATTCCTCGGTTATGAGTATTATAAATTCCATGCCATATATATATAAGTATTAAATATTTAATATCTTGTTTATAATTTTATTTTAATGTTCATAATTTTATTATGATGCATATTGAAAAATAAACATGTCATCATATTATAAGGAAATCACATTTTCATATACTCATAACGATTTTTTATATATATCTTAAACTTAATATTCATTCATAACAAATACATCAAATGGTTTAAAATTTTATGTTTTACTTTTGAGTATATTTAGAACATGGATTTATTCAATATTTGAATGGTTTTATTTAAGATGTTCTTATCAAATTTTTTGTGAGCAATATAATTACATATTGAATATGACTATCTTAAGAAGAAAAAATTATACATTCACTTTTAGAATAAATGAAAACATATTTCTATTATGCATTTTATGAATTTTAAAACTCAACATCTATTTTTAATGATGGTTTTTTCTGAAAATTGTTTTAAGAACTTTTCAAGGAAATGTTTATGACCTAATATAAAAAATGGTATTTTGTTTTTAGGGAATAAATTTTTGTATGTATTTATGAAATATTTTTTTTAAAAATTATGAAAGGTAGGTTAATGGAATGTTATTAAAAAAATTGGAACTTGTATAATGAATGTTATGTCATAGGTATTGATCCCATAAATCATAAGTGAACATTGTTCCATATGAGTTATGGATAACGTCATTATCATTTTTAGTATTGTCTACCAAGTATCATGAATGTCCCTCCTGAAAATTGTTATTTTTAAAGAAGTAATCCTAGTGATATTTTCAAATATAATAATCATATAAAATTATTTATTTCAAATTATATTGATTTTAATGTTATAAAAATATACTTATATATGTGCATATAATTAATTTTATTAAATAAAAATGTTTTTTAAATTTTTTTATTAATGGTTTCAAAACCCTTATTGGGAAATCAATTGATCACCCCTTGATTTAATGTAATTTTCCAATATACTTGTTAGATTTTATGATAGAATTAACTTATATTAATGAGTCAGCACAATTGGTGCCATTTCTTCTTATTTTATATTATTGTTTTACATATCTGATAAAAATTTATGGTTTTTCATGTCCTCCAAAACCATGACAAATAAAATTTCCTATCATGTATTATGTTTTGTGTATATATTCAGTTTATTTTACAAAAAATTAACAACATTCATATGAGATGAGTTCCGATGTGGGGCACAGGATGTTATACCAGGTATTAGAGAAATGATCTATATGAAATTAAAGATTAGATGTTTCCTTCTAAGTGGTAGAGTATAGTAGTTTATCAGTTCAATTTTTTTTTATTTCTGAAAAAATAAATTCATAATTTTCTAGAGTCTAAAGAACAAATTTTTAGGGTATAATTAATTTTAAGGTGGGAATAATGTGACATCCTAGAAATTGTGATCATATTTTTATTATATAAATAGTTTATTAAATAGATTAATTTATAGTTATAATAATCGAATAATATTTTTTTAGACTATTTCCTTATGAAAATAATAACAAAAAATTAGTGTTTCATTAATTTTTTTATAATGTAAATTTTAATAATTATAATTAATTATATATATTATTTATAATTTTATATTTAATTTTATATTAATATTATAAAAACCAATGTTGTTTTATATTTTTTTCATGATTAATTTAATATAAATGTATTTATTAAATTACTTTTAAATTGTTTTTGGGAATTATTATAAAATACTTTTAAAATTATAATATTAATAAAATTACATGAAAAATTATTAAATTAAAATAAATATATAATGAAATAATGAATAGTGTGTGGGGGAAGTCGTTCTATAAGGTGGTTTGGGGATTTTTAATAGTATGTTTTTTGGGAAGGATGATCGAAATATGGTCTTTGGGAGGCTGTACAATGGCCAGAGTCAATTGATCCGAGATCATACATCCTCATGGTAAGATGGACTGAATCATAGTGATGAGTCCTAGTGGCATTTCACATTTAATCTAGCTTCTACCTTGACCGAGCAAGGACCAATTTCTAGGGATATGGATCCAAATGTCAATGTTGAGAACCATTTCAATCTAGGAATCATGTATAGTCGAGGATTCGATTTTATTCATTCTAGAATGGTAGGTTTATTTTTTTGTAGGTTTTTTTTTCATGTGTACTAATCGTCTTTACATTGCAGTGTTATGATTGTACATCCCTTGGGTTTCTTATACCATAATCATTATCTACTTTTCATTTTCACCTATTTGTGGATAGAATTTATCTACAATGGTAATTTTATGTTATTTGTGTCATCATAAATGTTTTATTTTTCATCTGATTACATATATGTATTTATCTTGTTCATAAATGTTGTGGGTGATTTCATAAAACTATCTCTATTATGTAATCCATCTGAAAATCCTATGGTCTATTTATTTATCCTATTGAATTTATATTACTATCATTACACTGTGAATAATATTTAAATAAAATACTATGAACATGAAAATAAAAAATTTACATTAAATCTGTCAGTCTGTTGAGAGTGAGGGTGTGTGAAAAGATGTAGCAGTAGAAGAATTTTTTCTTCTAGTGATTTCATATTAGGTAAGGTATTTAATTTACGTAAATTATGTTTTTATAAATTTGGTGTTAAGGGATTAGTTTCTCCTAAAATTTTTATATTATAAAAATTATTTTTTATTTTAAGATAAACCGTAGTGATGTTAATAGTATAGTTCTGTATACAAAATTATGTTTACATATTTATTTATTATTATTTGTTTTATGTTATTGTTTTATATGAGTTTAAATTTATTGATTGAATCATGTTATTTGAAAATGTTAAAGACACAAACACACCCACATATATTTATATCTAACTACATAATTATTAATTTTATTGAAATTATATGTTATGGGGATTACTGTTCAAATTTATTTCGTAAGTGTTTTATTTTATTTTTATATTTAAATTTATAATTCATAGTTGTATATAGGTTATCAAATTTATGTTTACATTTTTAATTATTAGATTTTATAAGAGGATTTATTTTATTTTATGTTGAAATTATAATACAGAATTATGATAAATATTTCTGATTAAGTATTATATGAAGTGCTTATTTATTACCTCTACCAATTCATATAATATCATTTAAGAAACATTATTATTAAATTTCAATTAATGAAATTTAAATTTTGAAAAGTATTTTAAAATGTGGATTTGTTTTTTAAAATTTTAATGTAATGTTTTTATTTGGAAATCTAATTACTTATGTTATATACACTATACAAATTATATAATACATTGTGTAATGAATATTTTTATTTTTCAATGAATTAACTAAATGTGAGTTTATTCAATTATTATGTGTATTATAAACTACATTTCTTATATATATATAATTATTAAATGATTAATATCATGTTTATAAATTTTTTATGTTTTTAATATCATTGTCATGTGCATAAAAATAAGCATGTTATCATGTTATATGACCATCAAATTTTCATATACTATTGGCCATGTTTTATACATATCATAGGCATACCATGTATTCATAATAAATTCATGATATCAATTTAAATGTTGTGGTTTACATCACATTTTTTTATTCTCATGTATTTATTCTTGCATGGAAATGTTTTATTTAAGATTATATTTCAAAATTTTATATTTGAAACATAATTTTATATTTAATTATAATATTATTGGAAGATGAAATTTTACATGCACTTTTAGATCAAATGTTAACCGACTTTTATTAGGATTTTTTCCTTCAAATTGGAAGATATATGTTTTAGGATGTGATTGTCCTAAAAAGGATTTAGAAAGTCTTAATGTAATGTTTATGAAATTTTATAAAAAAATGTTATATTTTTTTTATGATATTAATTTGATGGATGTTTTTTAGAAATGTATTGATTTATAATTATTAATGACCGGTACATGGATTGTTTTTTAAAAATATTTCACAAGTATAATTAAAGTATATTTATGGGGAGAAAGCCCCTATAACATAATGTAAATTTTTTCTATGTGAATTATTACTAGAAGTCTTATAATTTTTATTATGGTCTACCAATTATCATGAATTACTAACCAATAAATACTATTTTCATTAAAAGAACCTCAATGATATTTTTAAATGTATTTTTGCAATGAAATTAATATTTTACATATCATTTATAATTCAATATTTTTTAAATCTACTTTTAAAAATATAAATAAATAAATATATATATATATATATAATTTTATTCCAATAAATGTTTTTTTAAATGTTTTTATTAATTTTTTTGAAACTCGTCACTAGGAAATCCGTTTATCACCCTTTTAAAAAATTCCACTATGTTTGGTAGATTTTCGGATGGAATTCAATTTAATTAAAAAGTCATTTTATGCTATGTCACTTTATATGTTTCATTTTATTTTTGCACTGTGCTAATTAAAATTCATGGTTTTTCTAATCCTCTAAAATATATAATCATAAAAGTTCATGGAATGTAATAAGTGTTATGTTTATGTTCATTTTATTTGATTAAAATTATACAGATCATTTTTATGAGCTAAGACCCAAAGCATGGGCTCGGGATGTTATAATAAATCATCCCCCACTTATATAGAATATGATTCCTCAATTTATTATTTGTAATAAAAGAAAATATATCAATTTATTGATAATTATTATTCTTGTACGTAAACAGGTATAGATTTATATTGAACTTGATGTCTCCCTGCATGAGGAACATCATATAAATTTTTAAGAAAATTATTTTCTCCTAATCACAAATCATCTAAAATAATGATATATAACTAAATATCGATGTCACCTTTTTATTGGCATCTAGATCCTTTATTAACATCTTATTTTCTTGAGATCTCCCAAAATTAATAGAAATATTGTCCTATGACATTTAGACTCAATTATTTAATGATATGAGTCTAAAATAGAAATTCCATTTATGAGGGTACTAAAAATAATAATTCCACCTATGATATGGAAGGAAAAATATTATTAACTCTTTAAAATATGATGTATTCCCCTTCACCCAAGATAAATTAGGGATTTTCTTTAAATTCTGGTACTTCCCATTGAATAAAAAATCATATTTCCCCCTATTAATCCTTAATTAAAGTCCTTAAAAGAATCCAGATTAGTATTATATCTAATGTTTTTAAAAATTAATTATAATTTCATGAAGAATCAACGTAGAACAGTTTGATATAAACCTAATGATATGTATCTCTTCAAACAACTAGTTATAGACAAATATATTCTAATTGTATTCACAATTTATAGAATATGTATAATGTATATGGTTTGGGAAAAATATTTTATGAGTAATCAATAGAGAACATGATCGAAGGGAGGAGAGAAATAAGGATAAAAAATTACAGTTTTACGATATTATTTGACTTCTCATCCCAATAATTGAGTGTAGAAATTAAGGTTTTTAAAATAAAAAATAATATTTTTAATATGGAAAATAATATTGTTAAGAAAATTTTATTACATACTAAATATGAATGACAATAAATAAATTATTAAAAAATAATTATAAAGGATAAAAATAATAAAATATATAGTGATTAATAAAATAGAAAATAATTAAAAAAATTATATAACATTAATGACCCATTAATAAAAGAAAATCGTGATGTGGAAAGTGGTTAAGCTAAAAAAATTAATTTGTTATTCCATATAAATCAATTCCAAAGATATATCTCCTTACATGATATGCTCATTTAGAAAGTGGTAATAAAATTCATATAATTTGTTTTAGAATGAATCAATATAATTTTTTAAACATATATAGAACATGTAGAAACACATAAAATATGATCATGATAAAAATTATTTCAAAAGACATATAGTATGGGTTTCATCTACATCACCTGTGCACAACAAGAACCATCCAATATGTATTATTATCCAACTGGTTGAAATGAAGATGATTGTTTCTTCTAACAAGACCTATAATTCTGATATTTATTTACACAGTGACATGTTGTAACATCCTAACCTGGTAACCAAACTACTATTCCCAGAGTTTGAAAATTACAAAGTTGTTTCTTTTATTTTCTATTTTCATGCTATTTGGGAATTATACACAATAGAATAAGATGAGTCATTCCATGGTGAAGATATTTTTTATGGGAGTTGATAGACTGTGTATGAGGGTAAAATTCAAGTACCCAAGGTTGGTTATTTTTATTTATGGGGGTTGTTAAAATGGGATGTTATTTCACCTCACGTGATGCACTTGTTGTGTGATGTTATTGATTTTTATATTTTTAGATATTTGAATCATGATACATTATGGAAATAAAACTGATTATTCATCAATCATTATAAGAACTCATTCCAATATTGTGACATGCATCATTCTTAAGAACCCATTGAAAAATGGGTTTTGGGTATATTTTTGAAATTGAAATGTTTTTTCTTCTTTGTGTGTCTAAATGGAAAATGATCCTAATATGAAATTAAATTTTTTAAATTTATTTATGATATTAATAATTGATTGGATAATATGAAAATAGAAATGATAATGTTGTTACCATTTCATAACAATTACCTTGATATGGAATGATTAACGATATTGATTGAACCTCAGTTTTGAATATGTTGTAAAGAGTTGGGAAATGAATTAGTATGGATTTATGTGAATTATAGTAAATGTGTTAATGTTTTCTTATGGGTCATAAGATATTTTTTTAATAATTTTTATATACCTCCATGATTATTCTTATTGAGAGGATGACATGAGTTTATATCCAGAAATGATCCTCCAAAATTGGAACTCATTCCACTGGGGTGTTTGGTAATGAGGATAGGGAGTAGATCCTTGAGAAAATTTCATGGTTTATACTGTTTATTGAGTGATATCCAAAGTGGTTTGTTAAGAGTATGTTTTACCTTACTTAAGAGATTTAGTTGCATCATCCACATACATTTACCAATGATGGGGAACCTATGGTAGATGGGGCCTGGATTGATTATATCCAAACTATAATTGAAAACATGGAGACTCCTTATGAAATGATAGTAAAATAATATACATATATGTTATCTTGTCAGGTGAATAATATGGGGGACATCCAAACATAGGATGGAATGCTAGAGAACATGGAGTGTATATACTTTAAAAATATGTTTCGAGAATAGTTTTATCTAGAGAGGAAGAGGTATGAGTGAGTTTATATGTGTATGATGTAAACTCTGGTGAATATGTATGTAATAGACTATTCTATTTGATTTATAGTTTTGTGGAGCTCTTATCCACTGTTGGTTGATGATGACGGTTCTCTTGAAAAATTTTATTAGGATGGTATGAAATTTGAAATTACATCTTCGGTGAATATCGCCTGGAAAATTATGATTTCCATATAGTTAATTCTGACTCTCATATATAAGGGGTACTAAAATGATGATTTCATTAAAGGACATGTGGTTTCTATTAAATGGTCTGGAGGTCCAACTTCTGAGATCATGAGGTGTCGTTACGATGTTGTTATCTGTCTCAATAGAAATAAGAGTATTCAGAGGGAACGGCCAGTCACATTAGACCATACCTAGATTATATATCACAAGTGTGGTAGTTTGGGACACTTCTATATATAGTTCTTCTGACCATCGATAATGTGTCGAGGCATTGGCAAGATGAAAAATCTATAGAGGTTTTGTAGGAACCCATGATAGATGGTTAATGAGGGTAAAATAGGGAGAAAAAGAGTATGTGGAGGGAATTGTCCATAGCATACTAGTCTAATGTTTATTGATATATTAGATGTGGGGTTTGAGGTAGTGCATGGAGTTCTTCTAGGAAAGAATAATCGTATGAACAGAGTGGTGCAACTTAGGGGATGTTGACTGCATTATAGGTAATAATTATAAAATAATTTCATACCATTCCTATTATACTGGTGGATAGAGAGGCTATCCCCTTGACAATTTGAGTTAATATTCTTGGAGATTATATGATAGATAGAGATTTAGAGGTTATGGATTCCTCACATTCATTTATATGTTCAGATCTTGGGAATGAGTTGATTATATAAGTCGAGATTTTGAGAGGTGAAATGATAATAAATAAACCATTGGGAGTTTGAACAAGACACATATATTTGTGAAAATGGTGTTCCCTTGAGGTTGGGGAGTATCTTCCAAATTGGGATATTTATATTCTAGATATCTATAGCTCAAACCTAATTATTTCTATAGATTGGATAGTATCATACAAAACCCACATATATTGTTTCCAAATGAGAGTGACTATTTTTGTATCTTAAGGGTGATAATTATATACACCATGGAGAGCGGGACATCCATGAGGGTCATGTATGGCCAAATATTTTGCAACATAGGGAGATCATCTTCATGTGACTAGCCTATTTCTGGATGATGGGTGTGTAATGTAATATGTATTTCCACCCATAGTGGATAGGTTTCATGACCTATTTCATAATGTCTTCTCACAGTTTCCACATGCAATAGATGTGGAATTTATAATATTTGTCATTATATAGAATGATCTAGTTTATATGCAACATATATTTTTGGAACATAAAACGATTCAAGAGCTTGAAACACAACTAGATGTTTTGGAGGATATGGGGTTTATCCATCCGAGTACATCACCTTGGTGTTCTACAACATGTTTTCAATGAAGTCTAATTCCATACATCGACTATGTGTTGATTACTAGAAGTTGAAAGCAGTTAATTTGAAGAAGATTTATCCTTTTTTGTATAGTTATGACCAATTTTACTAGCTAATGAGTGAATAGGGTGTCCTAAAGATTGAATTGAGATCAGGGTATCAACAGGTTAGAGTTCAACCTTCTGATATAACCAGAACAACATTGAGAAAAAGTTATGACCTATATGTGTTCACTGTGATTCTATTTAGGTTGATGAATGTTCAAGGAGTGTTTATAGATTTTATGAACCATGTCTTTCATTAATTCATGGATCATGTTTTATTAGTATTTATAGATGGCATCTTGGTGTACTCCAAGAATCTTTATGATCCTTGCTGGCATCATGAATTTTTCCTGAGTACTTTGAAACGACATTGGATATTCACCAAGAAGTAAAGTGTCAAATATGGATTGACCACATACACATCCTTGATCCCATAATATTAGTGGAATGTGGGTCAATGGACCTAAATAATATACTTAAAGTTTTATCTTGGCACATACCAATAATGTTTAAGATATGAATAACATTATGGGTTTATCAGACTATTATTGGAGGTTATCCATGAATTTTCCATTTGGAAAAATCAATATTGGGATTTACCAACATTGAAAAAAATCTAATGTTATAGGTCATGTGATGATGCTTTTTAAGAGTAGAATAATTAATTGAATATGGAACCAATATTTATCCTACCTTAGCTAGGTTGGTACTATTTGGTATTTTGTGATGATTTAGGTATTTTTCATGTATTAGTGTTGATGAATAGTGATTGAGTTGTGGTGTATGGATATCAGTAGATGAATCCACATTAGAAAAACTACCCAATACATGATCCATAGTTTGCTATAGTGGTATATGAATTGAAGTTTTTGTGACATTGTATGTTTGTTAAAAAAAAAATTTGTGTACAATGATTACAAGATATTAGTGTATAACTTTCCACATTGAGATTTAAATCTCTACTAGAGGAAGAGGGTAGAGTATATGATGTCATTTTATTTTGAGAATGAATACAATCCATGGAATGGAAATATTGTTGTTGACATGTTGTGTTGGAAAAAAGGAAACTCAAAAAGGTCAGGAGTGTAATTATAAGGTGAGGATGATGATATTTTGGATGAGATGCATGTTATGGTTCAGGAGGGTAAAGAGAATATTTTTATCATATAAAATTTAGTGGTGTCAACAAATATGGGCTATATAAGAGATAGGCAGTATGGGGATCCTTAATTTTTTTCATTTAGGGAAATCCTTGAATATATGGAATCAACCTCCGATTAGAGCATAGATGAAGATGGGATCATCTAGGTTAGGAATCCAGTTGTTCTTCCTATAATCATATGGGAGGTGTTGATGGATTAATTTCATGCCTTTATGTGGGAGGTACATCCAGGTGTGACCAATGTGTACCGTGAACTTTTATGATATTATTGTTGGACGAGCATGAGAAACAAGATAGCATGATTTATGACCTGATTGTAAACCTATCAATAAACAAAGGATATGAATTAATTATAATATTGTTTAATATATCCATTTCCCCTTATGGAATGGGAGTGGGACAATGTTACCATGAAATTTTAAGTGGTTCTATAGAATATTCTTTTAAAAAATAATGCTCTTTGGGTGGGAGGGGACCATTTAAAAAAAGGAATATTTCATACTAGTTCATGAGACATTATTAATGAATTAGTTTGAAAATATGTCTGTTCAATAGATATTCTATCTATATATGGCTCCTCAGAGTTCTTTTAGACAATGACTCACAAATTATTTCACACTTCTGGTATTGTTCGCATAAGGTGCTTGGTACATTGGACTTTTATAGTATGAAATTCCTCCAACAAAAAGATGGACAATAATATTGTAATATATAGGTTCTTGGGGATATGATTTAATCATGTGTTATAGAAAACAATGAGATTTGGAGAAGCACAAAGTACATGTGGAGCTTTTTAAAAACAACACAAATCATGAAACTATTTAGAACTGAACATATGTGTCTCTTTTTCGTATTCCATGAAAACAACTCGTATCATGGATGGAGGCATGAGGGTCAGAGATTTTAGGACTAAGTATCATATAGGATAAATTAGTTCAACTAATTTGGAAGTGCATGGATACAACATAGTGTATACAAAACTCATGTTCCAATACCCATCAAAGGCCACTAGATTTTAAAGAGTGTGATCATGTATTCATGAGGACATGTCATTTATTGGGTAACTAAATCATAATGAGATAGGGAAATCTATTGCCTAGGTTTGTTTGACCGTTTTTGCTGTCTCTTACATAGAGTTACATTGATATTCATGATATTTATCATGTTTTACATCTTTGGTTGTATCTCCCTGACCCTTATCATTTGATTAATTTTCTTCATGTTGAGCTCAAGGAATATTCTTCCATTGATGAGAACCTGATATGTTTTTGGATTATAAAGAAACAATGTTTCAAGGAATTTAGTAATGATATTTCATGTATTGTGGAAACATTGGTATTTTTATGAGGAAACATGGGAAAAAAGAAGATATGTGGGATTAATATCCTGATATTGTTGTATCAAAATCTTATAGTTGCATTGGAGTACAGCTTGAGGAAGAGCTATTATAAGCTGGGGATGTTTAATGATCATGACATTTTATGGAGATTTGTCATGCACTTTTACAAGAACTATTTTTTCCTTTTTGTTTAATTTTTTTGGTTTTACCTTAGGGGTGTGATGGTGAAAATTTCAGAAAATTGGAAATAACGGAGGCAGTGCAAGATTATCACATAATTTCCCCAAATGTTTCACCCATCCCCGCAAACCATACAATCCAAAATCATAGGGGAATCACATGGAAGCTACACAATTATTCAAACTCTGAACCCTCTTAGAAGTAATAACGTACCCCCCCAAAATAGGTTCATGGTTTTGAAAAATGTGGCCCTACCTAAGAAACCATGACAATTATTTTATTTAACCTTGAAATTTTATTTTTAAATCATGAAGCACATGAATTCACATTAATTCAGCCCAACATGGGGGTATCATATTCATATCTTATTTGGAGGTTCTCGAATGAATTCCATGGGATTCCAACCTCAATTATTGATGTCTCAAAGCAATTATTAAAGATCATCACCTCTCCCATTAAGGGAATATCATCTTGATTGGATTCAAATATCTATATATCATTCTTCTACCATATGTTAAAGGGATATTTTACAATTTTGGTATTAGAAATTGATTTAGGTTTTAGGGATGTTAAATCATCTGATATTGGATTTAGGTTTTAGATCAGGATCATGATCCTCGTCTTCTTCTTGGTCAATCTAATTAAATTTTGGGTTTCCATCAGCAATGGATTAACATATATTTTGAGGTAGGTGGTCTAAATTCAATTAATATATATTTGAATTCAAATTTCATGTATGTGTTGTGTAATTTTAATTGACATTATTTAGAATTGAATCTGGATTTGACGAAATTATTTAATTTTTTAATATAGGGAAACATGTAATTATATAAATGTAATTTACGTGTAAATATGAATAGGGATTAATTTGGAATAAGGGAATTTTTTTATTTGGATTGATTTGGATTAATTAATTTTTAAATTAATTAATGGTAATTTTTGTGACTATGAAATTGATATTGGATTAATTAATTATTAGATCAATTAATTAGATAATGGGACTATGGAATTAGATTAACTAATTGTTGAAATAATTTATAGATTATTGTAAATTTTGAATTGATTGATACACTTATTGCTGATTTGAATATTTAATTCGATTTTTTGTAATGATTCAATGATAATAAATTTTAATTAATTTATATTTGAATTTTTGGTATGTTAGACTTGACCATAAATGGGTTAATGTGTTATATGAATAAATGGGGATAAATGTTTTAATGGTTATTTATCATATTATTCAACTTGTATTAATGTGTTGTACCATTTTTTTGATTGATTTAAGTGATACAACATAATGAGAATGTTTTACAAAAGGGTTAATGCTGATTAATATTTATTGATGTGATTTATATGTTATTGTGATGTATATGATATTTTGTTATATTTGTTATACATGTGTGGTACATGATCTGATGCATCAAAATCTTATATTGTTAAATGAGTGTAGGACATGGCCCATTTCATTAAAAGACCACTATTTTTATTATATGATATTCATGTTTGGGACATGGTCTTCTGCTTCGAAATAACACTTTTTCAAATAATTGTGGGACACACACAGCTACTTTAAAATCCTATTCGTGTGATTGTTTGATAAATGAGTTATGGGTCATGGACTACTACATCAAAGACCCATGGGGTCCTAGACATTATGATATTGTCATACATTATGGCATTGGACTATGGTTAAAGTTTGATATTATAATGAAATGAAATGTATGGAAAATAGAATCACATGTGATATAATGAATTGGATTTGATTATATGATATCATTTATGCACCAACATGGGTGGAAGAATGTTTTTATTGGTTCAGGTGTCCTTGGTAACCAGAGATATATGTGTTTAAACAAACAATAATCAAAATAATGTTAAATATTTAATTTATTTTATTTATTATTTTCTTCATATAAATTTATACATTATTATTGGATAGAAATTGTTTTAGGCATCATTGGTGTTGTCCTAATAAGTAGTATATACACCTAAAAAGGGATGTATGATCAGTACCTGAATAGATTTGACTATTGCTGGACATGATAAGGGAAGGATCCCTATATTATATGGATGGGTCGGGAATGATAATAGGTGAGGTAACTGGGAATGATTTGGGACCCTCCTTAGAGTTTTCATTGAATTTTATATATTGTGTTTTCCATTTTGAGACTTGACACATATTTTACATGACTTATTTATTATTTTTGTTTCATATATTGTGTTTCTGTTTTCCTCATAATGTGATAATGGTTTTGTTTGGTTGTTGGTTATATAATTTTGTTATTTCTATTTAGTTCTGCTACTTTGATACATTGATAAAGAGGTTATTTCAATGATATGATCGATATTAGATCCCCACAATGAGTCGGCATGCCCTAGCATACAAGGAGGCACACATGAGTTCATGTGACTGACCGTCTAGGTCCACTAGTGTGTGGAACATGGGTCAATATGTTTAAAGGTATACTTTATAATATAATTCACTCTATTAGGAGAAACCATGAACTACCTATCCATTTCCCATCTTTCAAAAAAAAATTAACACATCACTCCAAAGATTACACCCTAACTAAAAGTAACCAGTACATGGAGAAAGAGTACTCGTAAAAGAGTAGAAAAGATTTCTATAAAAGGTTAAAATAAATAAAATATCCCTAACATTATTTTTCTATCAAATCCATTAACTTTGAAATCATCATATAAAGATAAAATTACATCATGTATGTTGTATTTGGATAAGCAAATGATAACGAAATAGTTCATTTTAGAAAATTTAATATTATTTTAATGAAAATAAAAAAAAATTGGGATTTTATTTACATTTTAGAAGTGGATCCATAATAACATTTTATGTAGTTATTTTTGATGTACTATTCAAAAAACTAACTAAAATACCTCTAAAAAATTTTCAACCTTTTTAACAGCATTATTCATGTCATGTATTAGATTAGTAAAAATGGGTGTTGTATATAATTTAATTTTTTCAAGAAAATTAACTTTTAATCAGTTAAACATATATTTTATTTTATTTATAAATATTAAAAATCATCTTGGAATTGTTTAAATCCATTAAAAACTATAATTATTATATCATACTCATTTCAAACTCTTTTGGAAAACATCGTGAATAAATATTAAATATATTTTTATTAATTATTCTAAAGTGAAATCATATTTTAAATTTTAGGTAATAAATTATCAAAAAGATTTGTTTTCCAAAAAATAAAAGTACTTTCTAAATCTTATGGAAACCCATTTTTTAAAAATATGAAATAATACTTTTATATAAATTCATTAGTTCTTATTTATGACTATATTGATCTATCAACATTTTAAAATTATTATTTTGAAGTTGATGACTATCAAAACCTATGGGTTTCTCAAGTTATACATCCTTTATTAAATAAAAAATTTAAAAATTATATTTGATATCTATATTCTATAATAAAAAATTCATATATGATACTTTGGATATGATGTTACTTTTAGATTAAATCCAATGGAAAAATGAAAAGTATTCTCATATCCCATTCCGGCCACCATATTTTAATCCATATCAATTATACTGTGTTTATTCCATGTACATATACCTTGACCATAATTCTAATTCTTAAAAACCCATTTACCTATAATTATTTGATGATATGAAGGTCTATTAGATGATTCATAAACATTGGTTCCCTCAAACTAATTAATCAATTCAAACATAGACAATATCCAACTACCATCATGTAGGAATTATTCTACAACAATATTTTATAATTGGGAATGAAACGTTTACATCTCAAATAAATTTTCCAAAATCAATAGATTACAAACTCTTTTATCATGATCTCTTATAACACCCACAAAAGGGTTGTAAATCAATGTAGTAGTAAATTTGGGTAAATTTTTTCAGTTATCCTATTTAATAATCGTTAAACTATATTTATCAAGATCATGTTTTTTTAAATATAAAATAATATTTTGAATATTTATGGATCATTTTATTTATTGAATAAATATCTTCATCACTTTTAATTATATTCCAATCCAATGATTATAATTTATAAATCATCATAAGAAAATATTCTTAAACAATTCTAGAAATTTAAAAAAAACACTACATGGTTATTAAATATATAAATACCCATAAAAGATACCTTAATTATCCTTTTCATAAACAATTGAAATTTTTTCCTTAGTATTCTTGATATACAACTAACATACATATTTTCTAATGTATATATATATAGAAGTTTTATTATTCTGTAACTCAATATTTAATATTTTTATAAATATGTTTAAATAATTATATATTCAAAACATGATATGATCTTTTATTGTATACTAACCAATATAGGTTGGTAAACTATTATCAGTCAATATAGTTCAATCAATTTCATTAATAGTTCATTCTATTTATTTATAATTCCAATTTTTGAGGTGTTATTTGTGTAAAAATGGGATGTTTAATATCAATTTTTGTGTAAAAATAATTAATTCTTGGATTAAAAAGTACTCCCCCATGATCCCTTCTCAATGATGTAAAATTAATTTTTTCTTTTTTTAATTTTTTTTTAAAAAATCACCAGAAACAAAAACCCATCACATTTAGACATTACTAAATTTTACCAAAGTAAAAATATAATAATCAACAACTAACACATATAAAAGAATATTAAAACTATGTTTCTTATAGTAGAGGGTCCAAAAAATCCTGTTAGTATGATATAAATGTTTACATGTATCAATAATTTTAATTGATTTTATAAATGTTTTATTATATCTTTATAATTTGGAATGATTTTAATTGTATTATTTTATCAAACATATGGTAGAGATTATAAATGAAAAACATCTTGTTTAAATAATTTAGATAAATAATATATTAAATTTTCAAAGCCTTCTTTTTCATATCCACGATAAACATATATTAGCACTTAAGGAGTTCCCATTATGTTCACCGAATGAACTAAGATCCAAACTGGAAACATTATATATTCTAGATGAAATAATTTATAGCAGTTTATCACTAAAGATAGAACAATATTTAATATAAAAGGTTACTATAAATCCCCCTTTATAAAGTTTAGAGATACTTATTTGAGTATTCATCAACCCTTAAACGTAGTGATAATTCTTATCATTGTATGAAAATGTTCTTCCTCTTGCATATCAAAAACATTAATTATAACTATTGTATACTATTAATTCATTTTTAATTATTTAATAGAGATTATTAACTTATATTAGAACATATATCATTCCACTTAGATACAAGAAATTTATGAACACTCAAATCCTGATCTACTTCAGGTACTTCTGTTTTTATGGTCAGTAAAACCATTGAGTATTTCAATTAGTCATCCATTAATTTTGGTAATACATTAACCTTTATACATTCTAAATTTATAAAACATTAAATTTAAAATTGTATACCTCAACCAACTGACATTATATGTTCTTTAATTGGATTTCTCCCACCTTTTATAAATTGATGCAGAGTGAGAGAAATTGTTGAATTCAATAGTTTAACATCTTTATGATAATAGAGTCATGTATCATGATTTTAGATAATATGATATTTTTTTATAGATTCGAATTTTTTGGTTCATCCAAGTTAATTTCATACAACTTCGAAACATTAAATTAAATTTTTTAATGAATATTTATTAAGTATTAAAACAATTTTAATTTCTCAATTCCATTGTTTTTACCATTAAGAAATATAGTTCTAATCATAGATATTTCTTATATTTTAAATTTCATTTACATTTTTCTTCATCCATATCATTTAATTTTGATTACTAAATATAAAAGAAATCATCAATATAGGTCTCTATTGATAATGATTTTTAGGTAGGAATGGTCCTGATGAACTAAGAGGGTGATTAATTTAGTCATTTTATAAACACTTGTTTTATTTTAAACCAACCCCCTTTGAAACATGCAAATAGTTTTTTCCGTTTTCATTAAATTGATAATATAATGGAAAATAAGAGAAATAGAAATGATAATTCCAATAGTGGATTGGGGCCAAATGAACCCGTATTACACTCCATCAACATTCAATATGTGACTATAGTTATTTATAATAGAATATTGATTTGTGAGGGACATTGACAGTTGAATATAACTAAAAAAACTTATAATTAATTACTATATTTGGATTCATAAAAAGGAATATCAAATTCCCAAAAACCACTCATCCACCTATGTGTAAAAAATATATTAAATTTTCGAGACATTGAATTTGAAATTGATCATATACATACGTTGAAACTGTTAATGTAAAATATAATTATAAGAATGGATAAATAAATTCAATGCATTTCCATGATGAAGTACCTATTTATTGTAGTAGATAATTAAGAGAGAAAAATATTAATAAATAAAAATTATTAGATGAATGTAAAAAACAAAAGATTTTAAATTGTATATAGATGTGTACTGAAAAACAACTACATACTTCTCATGATAATTTACAAGAATTAACATAAGTATTTTTAGACTACAAAACAACTTCATCTATAAAAAATAATGATATAATCTAATATAAATAGATAATTTTTCATATAGAGTTAGAAATAATAAAAACTAGACTATCATATACTTTATATCTGTTATTTTAACTGAATATAATAATTTGATAATAAATAAATACCTCAATTTTATCCTATAAAAAGAGATCAATTTTTTTTCCAGATATATCAATTACATCAAAATCCAATGTGTGATTCGAATTGGTAGTTAATCAGACATGGAAAATCATAAATTTCCTTCAAAAAATGACTAAATCAATTTTTTGATTATGATATTTTGACAACATCGTTGAATAAATTTTACATGATATTTACTCTAGATAAATTATAGTAGAAATCTTGAAAATTACTCAAAATTAATAAACCAAATAATGAATATTCAATATGGGATGCTCAATATTAGGATAACAAAAAATGTACTTTATGAGTTTATGGTTAGGTACAAACACCAAATTCTATGATGTGGATTTTGTTAGTGATTTTATGTCATATATTATAAGTAAATATTAAACATAACAAATTCAAATTTGATGTTCCTTAACAATAGTTTGACTCCCAGACCTAACATTGATCCTATGTGTGAGCTTCGAAATATGAAATTATCTACTAAAACTTGATATAAATTATCAAAATATATAATCCTTAAAATAATGTTCATCTCAAACATGATTTTAAAAACAAGTAGTTTGAAACTCAAATGTGACATTCCTTATCAAAAGTTATGTTTCAAAAAATATCATTCATCATAAAAATTGGGTTGAAAATATATTGTAGGATACTAATTATTTGTTGAAAAATCATATTTTAAATAGTTAATCAAGATATATTCAACATGTTTATTATATATTTTATTAAAAAATATACACAAATTAAATATTATTAAATATCTCAAACATCTAAATTTTTGGGTATATTAAAATAATTAATCAAATAAATATAAAAATGAATTCCTCACTAAGATATTTCTTTAGTAAAACAAAAAAAATAGTATTTGTGATAATAAAAATTAGTTGTAACTTAATGATATATTGATGGATTACTTTTATATACCCAATATCCGTGTGAGACCAACATTGATCATGATAACGAGTGAGCCTGATATAACTGTGCAGTGCATTTGGTAAAATGGTGGATATGGCCATTTATAGGTCTCTCCTAAGATATTATAGGAATTTATCATGTAGGTTATTCATTTTGAAAGATTGGTTATAAGATAAATATAAATATGTTTCCCTGATTAACCTATATTATGTTCTATTCAATATAATTAGTAATCAGTGAAAAAAAAATTCACAAGGTAATAGAATGATATATTGTTTAAAAGGAAGGATTAATTTTTTTTGGGGAAAATAAATGTTTTTTTAAATTATATAGTTCTATTGTTTTCTATGAAACCCACATGAATATTATTTTAATAAATTATTTATTCTTATAATGTGATTTATGAAAATCAATAGACTTTATTGTTGATATTATGGAAATTTAAATTATTATTTGTTCTCAATTGTTATTATATTAATGCTAAAAGTCGCTTATATTTCCTCGTGTTTTTTAAACATACTTATGAGTTTCTTTTTAATATTCTTTCCTCACTGGGTATTGTTTTCACTATCCCACATTTTGAAATATTTTTATTCATATGTATTAAGGGTGTATCGAAAAGATAATAAAGTAATATTTTCAAATATGGATGTTACCCGGAACGAAACAATCATATCTTTATAAAGTAACCATTTTGTGAGAAAAAAGATAATGTACATAAATGTGAAAATTTAATATTTTATAATAATTCCCTAAATCACTAAACCAAAAAGGCTATTGTTTGGGAATGTGATCTAATATTTTACAATGATGTGGTCAATTTTGTATGATTAAAAGTATTTTTTGTTTTTTGGTATCAAATATTGAAATGTGAAGATTATATTTTTATCTCTAGATTTATGGGTAAAGATTCATGGAATTTATACATAGACATAAGAAAATATATTATATTTTATATTCACTGCATTATAGTTCTATAAATGTTAAATTTTGCGTTTATTTGTAAATTTTTCACTTAAATTAATTAATTATGTGTACTGGGGGAAATTGTATTTTTTTCTGAAATTTTGTATTTTTCAACACTTTTGTGGGTAACCATATGAAGGGATCATCCAAATAATGGATTCAACCTACCACATTGGCTAACCACAAGAGGTAATTGGTCAACCATTTGAATAAACATTTCAAAAAAGTGATGGAACTAATCAATTCTAGGATGGAAACCATAAACCTAAAAAACCCACATACCCCATGACCAAACTATGAGACATGATTAGGTTTCAACAAACAAAATTAGTGAAATAATTAAATACAAGAAGGAAAATACCATCCATTATGACAAACAATGAGACCAAATGAAGGAGATTACAATTTTCATGAAAATATAGATTGATGATATATTAAGACAACTGATTGTGGGAATAAAATTTGAATTTTGAAATAGAGAATTCCATGATCACCCAATTGAAAATCAAAAAATGTAGTATTGGATAATTTAATTGTTTTAGAAAATACAAGTATTAATATTTTTTTCAAAAATCATATGATTCTCAAAATATATATACTGTCGAAAAGAAGTACCCAACACATGACCTTTAGTTATATGCTAAAATAGTAATAAAATTGGTTAATTAATATCCTCATAAAATACAGATTGATAAGTCAAATAAAACAATCCTTACATTTAAATTTTATCCATGATATATAAAATAAAGTTGGCATAGATTTTTTAAATCCATCCAATCATTAATACTTCGACTTATTTTTTTCAATAATGTACTGTAACCCAATTATAAAATTTCTTATTACAAAATATAATTCAATAATAATATATGATGTTATGGATGAGTATAGAGATATAAATTTTATTTAGGAGAATAATCATTGAGAATCCAATATATTTTATGATGTGATTACATATTAATATTTTTATTTGATGTATTGTTTTACAAGAAACACCATGTTTAAATGAACCGTGATATATCTTTGAAATCATATTATGTAATTTGAAAGCTACCACCTAGTTCTTATATTAGTTGGTATGAATAGGACTAAAAAATTATTAAATACTAATCTTTGATAGATTTTCAAAATAATTTCTTTAGATATCATGTAATTAGAAATCAAAATAGTCATCATTTGAAAATAAATGGGGTAATTTTCTATGAAATGTTTATAATAAAAATAATATGTTTTTTCATAATAATTTAAATTAATCCATTTTTGAAATTTATTTTTATGGAGTTTATATATTATATAATTAATAAAAAAATTTAACATTCATATAATATTTATTTAGTCATGGAATGGGGATAAATCATATTTTGTGATTATAAATGTATTTTCCTAAAAAATGAGTTTCATTGTATTATTTGAAAATTTTAATTTATTTCTACCATTTATATGAATTTAATTTTAAAAAATGAATACTATATTTTGAATTATAACTTATATATTTTTAAAATTTTCAATATTTGATCATTTTTAGTAGTTATAATGGTAACATTTATCCCCACAAAAAATTGTAAATAAGGTTAGTCTTGGAAAATAATGTTTGTTAAGGTATCCATTTTATGAATAAATAACACTATATAGAGTTAGTTGAACCATTACAATTATATTATCAATATTTAATTAATTATATGGCACATGTTTATGAAAATTAATTATATAAAATTTTATAAAATGAAAACTAAAAAAAATTAAATATCTTTTTCTAAAATATATATTATAAGATCATATGGGAAAATGATGCTGTTAACAAATAATAATATTAATTTATAGATTCATGATGTATTTTTATTGGTTGTAATTTTTTCAAATTTTAATTTATTTTATAATTATATTAAATAATTACACAATGTGACAAAAGTTTTTTTTCAATCAACTTGAAAAAATAAAAAAATATAGAAATGATAAAATTTATATAATTTGAGTGATTTTTTGTATTAAATGAATTTTTTAGACAAATATAAAAATTATTGGATAAGTGAATGGATTATATTAGAATTAAAACATTTTGAGATTGATATTAGTGTCACATAAATGTAATAGAGTCATAAATGACATTTTTGATAATATTTGAAAATAATATTTTAATTAATTATTTGAGAATAAAAAAATATTGAAATTGAACAATGTGGATGATATATTTTCTAATTTTTAATTATATTTTCATTTATGATTCAATTTTTTTCTTAAATATGAACTTACTACCTAGTAATTAGGGGAAATTCATTACTGTGGTTAAGGAATTTATTGGCAAACTAAAGATTTAGTCAAAATAATTTGGTTTAAAATGAAACAAAAACATGTATAAATCTCATTGGTTGACGAAATATCAAAACTATATAATTTTTATTCAATTTCATTGAAATTTGTAATTAATTTTCGTTATAATGAATTTTATTTTAAACCTATATGAAATTGAAATAGTACCACATCCCCAAATTATAAAAGGGACCCACTTCATTCCATTATTTGGACACCATTGAAATTTTAGAACATCCAAACCCTTCCAAATTATTATTCTAATATCCTTGTTAAAATTATAGTGGTAATTTTTACCCCAGGAGACCATATATAGAATCCTTAATAGTGGATATAATTCTAATCATTCAAAGAAATGGTAATCAACTGAACAGATAACATTAATTTTACATATTATTATAACAACACTAAATTTTTGGAATCAATCATAAAATAATAAATATTTTTTCCTCAGCTAACAAATTTATTATTATTATTATGAAACATCAACTATCCACCCCCTTTTTTATATTATGGGAGGTGAAATTATCACTCATTCGTACGTACAACTGGTTGAATCCACATAATGATAAAATTTATTTGTGACCACCATATTTTATCGATGGGAATTATATGGGTTTTATGATAATATGTGATAGTTATGGCATAATTATCCATTTATAACTACAATATCATATATAAATTCTTAGCTTGCAATCAATCAGACAATGATAGTGTCAATCATGTATACATGTGGACTACCACCTCCACGAAGCAATATGATTTTTTGCACTTATATTTTTCAAATATTCGATTAATGATTAATTTAATGAATATATATTTCATATATGATTTAATAATGAATATACAAAGGTTATTTAATATTTACTATTCTTTCATTGATTCTTTCAAAATGTGAAAAAACTCCACCTATATATATGGCCTATATCTTCCATGAACAACATAATTAATTTTTATTTCTATACCATGTAAAGATGAATAAGAACATGTGAATAATTAATATATATTTCATTTATTTTTTATTAGATTTCTATATATGATTTTACCATGATCAATGTTCAATTAAAAAAACTATCAAACCAATGAAAATGTGAAACAAAGTAGTTACCACCCAAAACATTGATTTTAATAAACTATTGGTAATAAACAGGTTATAAAAGGTTATGATAAAATCATATATTATATGATTTATATTATAATTTTTTTAATATATCAATAAGAAATAAATATTTATTATATAGTTTTCTATATAATGAATAATGTTAGTTGGGCCTGAGGTAAGATATTTGTGTCAGACTTATACTTCAATTAGACAAATGAAATCTAAAACACATGTTCCTATATTATATTTAATGAAAATATCTTGAATATATTTTATGGTGGTTACCATGAAAATAATTTTGATTTAAAAATAAATATAGTGTTGTTTTTTTTAAATTATTCATATTTTACCATAGTAGTAAGGGTTTAATGTAACAAACTTATTATTTACCAGGATTTATTTATACCATGATTATGATGATGAAATATTATAATATATAATTACAAATATAAAGAAATATTATATAATTTTTTTAATTTTTGTGAAAAATATTTTATTTTAATGTTTATTAAAATATGTATAGAAGTGATTGAAATAATATTTTCATGAAAGGCTGACATTATTTTTTACTTAATTCAGAAATATTTCTTTTTTTCCATACCCATTTTTTAATAACTAATTTTTGTATTTTTTTCAATAATATCATATGAATATTTATATTTAATTTTACCCATTAATTAATTTATATAAAATTGTTTAAATATTTTACTTCTTTAATTTTTCATATGAGGTAATTTTTTAATTTATTATAGTAGTGTGAATGAAAGTGTTTATTTTGACCTATACAACATTAATAGAAGTCCACACCATCATGAATGGTCCAATTCATTGATAAATAATATAGAAATTTACTTTTTTATTTTCAATCAATATGTTATCATTAATATTAGGTATATTTTATGATTTTAATATAATTATTTCTTAGATAAAATGTAATTTAGCTCAAACCAAGCATGAAGTGTTCATTTAAATTAATTTTTAGTCAATAATGAAATCCATGGATTTATGTGGGGGATATGATAAAATTATTTCGGACAAATTAATTATCTTTATAGTATATTATTATGATGACAAGATGTTTCTGAACCATATATATCTTCCATGGGTAATTCAATGATGAAATGATGCGATTTTATTGAAACGCCTTTATTTCGCATGGTTTATTCCCTTAATTATTTTAAAAATCCTATTTTAATTTTTATATGTTATGATGTGATGAATGTTTTATGATCTCATGGAACACATATATGAGACTTTCGTTAGGTTATGGGTGGGCCTAAAATTATAGATGCATTTAATTCATGGGGTAATGTTATATATAATATTATATTAATAGGACTTGAATAGGTACTAAACCGGGTTTAGTAAGGGACACTTTCCACCATGAATGTCTTTGGAGTAAACCCTTTATACAATGATAGACTTGGAAGTTAACCCAATTCATTATAATAGTATTGAAAATGATCCTTGACTATTAAAGAAATTATTTTTTATTCATATATGTTTGAAACAAACATATATATTATCCCATTTTATTCTCTTAATGATTATGTTCTTTGATTATATTATGATTCATAGATTATTAACAACCAAGGATTATGCCATGATTTAATATTTTTTTATATAATAGGACGGGTATGGTTTTCAAATAGTTTAATAATGTTTGCAACCACTTATTTTCATGTTATGTTGATATCTCCCTTCTTTACCCTTACACGGAATCTGAACTAAGTATTTATTTTGTATCATTTCTCTAATTTATAAAAAGGTAGAATTTATCAAATGTTTAAAGGGTTTTAGTTGTGAAGAATTTTCTACAGGTTGTTGTAGATTACTTGTGAACCATTCGTTTATGTATCCAAGATTCCAATGATAGTAGTCCTCCGTGATTATTATGTGGATTGTTATGAAATATAATGAATATTAATATAATTAGACATAAAATCATTTTATGAAAAGTATGGGCCTGTCCAGTTTGAATTATATAATGTTTAATTATTACCGTTGCAGATTAAGAATTGAAAAAATTAATAAAATCCCATGGGATAAATCTACATATATGAAACAACCTATTAAAAAAAACATATATAAAATATGATAAAACAATGTTACCATATATATTGAGGAAGCTATCATAATTTAATCATCCACGAAGTATATTGATTGATGATGTGATTGATGAGTATATTTAAAGTTTTCTAATTCTCATGGTATCAATTTTGAATTTAGTAATGGACTGAGGATAGAATGAAGAATTTGATGGGGTAAAAGGTATGCTCTAATAATGAAGCACCCTATTTGATATTTTTTATATGATAAATTTGGAAATTAAAAATAAATACTGATTTATATTTTTTATGAGTAGATATTGAATTAATAATGATTTACACTATTAGTATGATAAAAAAATATCAATTCTGAGACACTTCTTGATGGATTATTGTGGGAATGTGGATCCTATTAATATAATTATTGAAAATATTTTTAAATTTGATGTGAATATAAATAATGAATGACTTTCCATATATTCAAAACATATCAATTGTTGGGTAATGCCAGTCAAATTTAATATTTTGATTGATCCTACGATCATTTATCATGGTTTGGATTAATATGATATTCAAATTTAATTTATTTCTATCTTTTGGGATTTATCACATATCAATGAATGGTATATATTGCAGATATTAGGTGAGAATATCAAAATTGAGGTTACACATGCTATATGAGAATATTATAATGTCATTATAGATGAACCGTATAGTATTCCTAAAAATCATGAAGTTGAGTTTTAAATGGAACACATACCTGTTCATAATCATATTTCTAATACATTATATATAAGGACCCTAATTGTCATGAGAGAATTGGAGATATAATTCCTTGAAAATATATATAATGGATTCATACACCATAGTGCATCACCGTGGGCCTAAAATATAGTTTTTTAAAAATAATTATGGGTTAACACATCATTTCATTGATTTTATGACCATAAAAAAATTACTATTAAGAATTAGAATCAAATACCCTGTATTAATAATTTTATTGATCAATTTTGAGAAGTTAACCAATTTTTTTAGATTGATTTTTAATCAGTATAATATTTTCTAATGGTCTTGATATATTATACCTAGGATATCATTTCTTATGATGTATTAAATAAATGAATCTATTATGACTTTTTAATCCTTAATAATTTCTCCAATTTCATGATGTATTTAATTAATATATTTCTTAGAAAATAAAATTAATATTTTTTGGTAGGCCATAGAGAAGATTTTATTTATATTCTAGGAGAATATATGATCATGAAGATCATTGGAGAATTTTATTTATGTAATTATTAATGGAAAATATATATGTAAAATTTAATAGGATTGGTTTTTGGACACAAAAGGATTCATTTTTAGTAATATAATACCATGATATGGTTTAATTGTAGATCCATTTTAAAAAAAATATTGTTGAATGTTGTCTAATACCAATAACAGTGATTGATAAATATTTTTTTATTAGTTTGGATTGATATTATAAATTATATTTTTATAATTTATTATAAATTTAAAATCAAGCCATGATGATAACTTGGAAGTGAGATACATTCCATTGGATAGATGAATGCATGGTAAATTTCAAGTAACTAGAGATAAGGTTGGTCATCACACCTATTCATACATTACCCTATAATGGCGAAGTATTTTCAATCCATAGTTATTCAATGATGAAATGGACATGAAATAATTCAAATATATAATTATACAGTGGTATATTATATATAAATAAAATTTAAGGTTTTTGAGAAAAATTACCAAAAATTGATTTAGAGTTTACTATGAAATTTTTTTCATCTAAAATCTGGTGGAATTATCCTTACATTGAAATAAGAGATATATATACTACATATAAAATCATATAGTATATATTCCAAAAGAAAGAGTTAAATATGTTCATGTGACATTTTTGGGGGTTTATTAATGATATAGACATCTTAATACCTATCCACCCTAACAAAGAGAACATAGCCATATATTCATTGAGTCAAAATGATTATACTAGTATATATATGATATGTATCACAAAAGATACTGTATTTATGTAATTATAAAACATTTATATCGAAATATTGATAGAAAAATAGATATATTATCTTTCTGAAATGAATATTCAAACATCTATACATGCAAAGATTACTAAAGAATATAAGGATGATGACAAATTGCATAAGTATGTTAGAAAAGTCCCAGAGTCCATCATTGATTGAGAAGGAATGATAATATTTATGAATTGTGCATTTGTTCGACCCATACCATAATTTAAGAAATATATTTACGATGACATTCATATATCATCATTCTCTATTCATCCTGGATATTCGAATATTTATAGATATCTTAAAGTGTACTTCTGGTGGTACAACATGAAATGATTCATTTTATTATGTTTATCTTGATTGTTAGTATTTATACAAGTAAATTATGAGAGATAAAAGTTGTTTAGGATGTTGAAAAAATTGTCCCACACTAGAATGGAAATGGGAAAAAATTAGATTGTGTTTTTTAATTATGCACAACAAAAAAATAATGGAAATAATGATATTTTGGTTGTAGTCTATCATCAGATAATGTCAGTACACATCAGTACTATTTGAGAAGTGTTTTCTTCTGATTATCATGACAAAATTTATATTATGTAAGCGTTATGTTAACATGTATTATGAAAATATAATATATCTACTTTGGATTTTATGATTACCTCTATGCTTTGGTGAAGTTTTCAAAATGCCCTAGAAATAGATATGAGTTTTCATATAGCTTATAATCTTCAGATAAGTAATCATTCTGGGAGAAACATTCATACCATATTGTACATACTAAAAAAATATTCTATGTATTTTAAAGGTAGTGGGTATCAAAACCTTCCCCTATTTGACATTTCATAAAATAATATCATCAACTAGAGACTTAAAATGTGTAATTATAAATCCTTTAAAGAATATAAGTATAGAAATAAAATGTTCAGGAATGAATATAGGTAATGAAATCTACTAGGACATGAGTTATTTGAGGAAAAGGAAATTAAATTAGAGCCACTTAGTAATACATCGAGGAAGTACAAAAGTAAAACGAATGTGATGTTGGCAATCATAAGTGATATTTAGAGATAATAGTTTTGGCTATGTTTTTAGGTGAATTTTACCATGGATAAATGTTATGATATTTATAATGAAATTAATTATTATCTATTTGTATATTTACTCATTTAATATTATTAATTTGGAATGAAAGGTAACTAATTGAATAGTACATTCATCGAATCTATCTCAATTTCACAACATATTCCATGTATCTCTCTTAGGGTGGAATATACCTGATTTTTAATATTTATAAAATCAATGGATAAACTAATATAAAATAATATTTTTCATAATGAAAATCTAGTAAAAAATAGTGAATCCTAGAGATAATGTTCAATAGGATGACACAACACAACTATTTAAATTTCTCTAGTAGAATTGGAAATTTTAAGAATCTACTTTGGAACATGATGATATTATATAACAGTGTTATCCTAATTGTATTGGAATATAGTGATATAACTTCCAAGTGTAAATTCATTATAATCGTTGTAGAATATATCACCCCATGATTTGATGATATAGTTTTCCAAAAAAAACTTTTCATGATTTCTTGTGTCACATTCAATAATTAGTTTGAATAAACTGAAACACACTTTAAAAATATTATTATTTAACATAATTGTCATCATCCATCAATTGTATTGGTTGGTAGAAATAATAATTAGTACATTATGAAAAATTTAGTCCTTACATATGTATAAAATAAATAATTTTTACTAAATATTTAAAAATGAAAAAAAATTAAAACTAATTTTGATGATTCTATAAATTAAATTTTAAGGTTCTCAATGTTTTTTTATGTTATATTTATTAATCAATATTTTTGAATTATTTTTTATGACACATATTTATTATATATTAAATCAATTTTTATTTCATTTTTATATTATTTGTTTTATCATTATATGTGAATAAATTTTGTTTTTAGTATAACAATGTATTTTACTAAAAAAGGATTGTGTCTCATTTTATAATGAAAAACAAAAATTAATTTATACCACTTATATAAGTTGAACCATGAAACGTGAAATTATCATTTTCAAAAACAAATTTGTTATTTGGTATGTAACCCGACATTATATTTTCATTTTAAATAATATTTTTTAAAATTCCATCACATCAGTAAAGAGTATATCAGGTTAGCATATATTATAACTAAATTCCAATTTCACCATTTTTTTATATTAATATATATTGGATTATAATAATTTCTCCCTTATTACCATATTTAAGAAACTAAAATTTTAAGAAAAAATTTCCTATGAAAATGATCTCTTTAATAGTTTAATAAAAGAAAAAAAATACAATCTATTTCTTATAAATAACTACTATGTTTTTGATATGAAAAATATATATGCTTTTGAAAAAAATAATAGTTATTTTGAGATTAATGGAATTTTATTAATGATGATAATTTTTTTATAATAGTTAGATATTTTGTAATTATTTTAAATTAGTAAAAAAATCCTAAAAATGTTGTTTAACGTAAATAGAAAATTAACTTAATGTTTTTAAAAATATCTACAGTAATATAAATTGAGTGTGTTACTGTGCTCCTTGAATTTTATATATAATCATGACATTTTATGGATTTTTAAAATGAATAGATTTTAATTCCATCTTGGTCTTGGTGTATTTGAATTTAAGTTAAACAAATTGTTTTAGAAATTAAATTATTTATGTTTTATGAAAATAATATTTTATTAGCTTATCTAAAAATTTAAAAAATACAAATTGTTTATGTGGTTGATCATATATGGTCAAAAATATCAATCATTTCCCATTTATTAAATTTTTTACAACTTCATTTTTAAACAACCTGTTTTATAAATTTTTATTAAGATGGTTTTGATTTTCATATATTCAATTTATTACAAATGTATGAACCTAGATCTTCTTTTCATGTATGAATCCTTATTTTGGTTTGTTTAAGAAAGAATGAAGAATCTGGGAATTTTTTAAGTACATGCCTTGTACCAAATTTCCACGGGTAGCCATGTACAGGTTGTACAATAGCTGAGTACATGGATGTGTAGGTGACCTGGAAGAGCAACTAAAGTGGCAGAGAGTTGAGGTCAGTACACACCATGTACATTAAATTAACAAACTATATACTTTTATTTTTATTTTATTAATCAGATCTGGGTCACGTCTAATATCTATTAATGTATTCTTCATCTTATGTCCCATATAAGAGAGGAACGTATGTTCTAAGATCTTTGATATCCTCTAATTCCTCCTTTCGAGATCCAATTGATATGTTGTTGGGTGCGTTGGATTCCCTCCTTAGTGTTCTCTCTTTCCTTAGAGCCTCTCTTCTTAATTTCTCATCTCTAATGGGTTATTTAAGGATGAAATATTTGGAAATTTTTTTATATCTATGATGTTGTAGGATGATTCATGGGCGTACCTTCTAGAGTGTTCCACATACAAAGTCGATGTATGTGGTTTTGGCATTTCATTGACAGTATCTAGATTATATATGCTTAAAGTGACAGATACCTTGTTTAGGGTATTCAATGTTTTTGAATTTAACCCTGTTAAATTACTACTATGGATTTTTTTGAGAAAGGGTTATTGATTATGAATAAGGTTTATTACATTGATTATGGATATTTTTTCCTTGTTTGTATAGTTATGGAAATTGTGTTAATAAATCATGTTAGGCTGCTTTGTTTTTCATGCCTAGTGTTGTTGGGATGGTGTTTCTATTTATATGAGATAAATGTGTTTCACATTATTAATGTGTGACCAAAGGGTATTGAATATGAGTGATTACCTTTATAGGGACATTTAATTATGAATCGTTGATAAGAATTACAAGACCACACAACATGTTGTGTTATGAACACATGCCATGTGTTCTTCAGTTCTTGAAGAAAAAATATTTTTTACTTACATGTCATGTACTTTATGTACACGCCATGTAGACTTTAACCATGTGACTAGCTATGTTAGTAGAGACACGGGGTAGGGATATTTTGGTATAACACAATGTGTACTAGGAATACACACTCTTCCATAAGGATTATGTGTCCCGCCGGGTTACTAATGACATGGGTGGATAAACCATGGTAGTACATGTCGTCTCCTGTTCTTGCATGCCGTGTAAAGTCGACCCTATCACTTACGGGGTGACCAATGACATGGGTCAGAGGGACCTAACTGGTACACATTGTGTCTTGGGTGAATACACTATGTAGATTTAAACTGGCAGACCCTATGCAGTTTAACAGTACAGACGTTTATGGGTCATAGGGAAAATCCAAGTACATGTTGTGTGTAAGACAAAATACATCGTGAGTAGGGTAGTTAAATTACCTGAATTGGAAGAGGTACACACCCATATTAATGATTAGGGTAACACACCATGTGGTTGTTATACATGTCGTGTAATATTGTTTTGTAAAACATGAATTTTTTTCTTCTTTAGTTTGGTACATGAACGTCTATGTTTTTGTAGATGATAATATTGTATTGAGGTGTGAACATGACATTATAGTTTCATGCCACCAAGACATCCACCTATCGTATTCCATGTATAGTGTAATGAGAAGACACCAAATATGGTAGATCATGGACAACTAGCAGATCCTCCCTTCATTCCTATCTTGGCACCAGCTATTATACCAGAGGCAGGTGCAGATGAAGAGTTTCATGAAGGCTTTTTGAAGATGTTATAGAATTTCAAGGGAGAATTGTACGATACCTTACCAATGTCAGAGTTGAAGAGGGTGTTATATAAGAATCATCCACCAATATTTTCTATGGATGGAGGACCACAAGCTACAAAGTCTTGGTTGCAGGAAATGCTTGCTATCTTTGAGTATCCAAAGATTCCTTCAAAGAAGAGGGTGAATCATGGGATGTACATGCTACAGATTCCACGAAAAATAAGGTCGGATGTTACCTCATAGGAAGGAAGTAATCAGGATATGGCATGGGATGATTTCCATAGGAAATTGTATGATTAACACTCTCCAAAGACATTGAAGGCCAATTGAGCCTAATATTTCATGCATTTGGAGTAGGGTGCTCATTCCGGGGTGGATTAATCATTTCATTTCACTGAATTACAGCACTTCACACTTCATCTAGGAGGTGAAAAGTAATATTTTTCTAGGAGGTTTGAGGATGGAATCAGGTATGAAATTTGATCAAAGGTGAATGCCTTCAGTCTGACTACAGTGACAACTATAGTGAACTAGGAGCTGATTACCAAGCACAACATAAAGGGTTTTGGAACTATGAGCTAGGGTAGCTCCACATCCTGGGATGGTACTCCTTCAAAAGCTATCAAGAAGCATCATAAAGATCCATTTAATGTCGTTTCATTAGGTTTCTAAGAGGTATACTACCTATGTGGGAAGAGTGTGCTCAAGAGACCTCATTGCCCGAGAGACCCAGTTCTGTGATGAACGTTTTGCAAGATGTTCCATATTCTGATTTTTTTTTCATGATGTACTCACAATTATCTATTGAGAGGAAATCGGGTATAACTACATGTTCAAGAACTGGACTGCCTATTTCTCACCAGTCAATAAACTAGAGTTCATTCAACAAATCAAGATAAGGAGGAGGTCATGGATATAGTATCCTATCAGCATGATTTCAGCCACAACATGGTGGATCAGCTCAGGGTTGTGATTAGGGTCAAAGGGATATGGTACAATCCAGATATTTGATGTGGAGTAAATCCAGCAAGAGTAGGATACCAGACCAACTACTGTTAGAGGTAAAATTCTTGTTGACTCAGTTTTAGCATTTTCTCTTATCGATTCAGAAGCTCCCCATGGTATTTATTTGTTGCTGTTATGGATATCTATTGGCTTTGTATCATTACACATGACTATGTAATTCTACTAGACACTCTATTGGTGATTAGGATAGCTAGTGTTCTTCTATTCAAGTAGTTCCCTCTTAATGTTGATGGGTGTCACATCTTATGAGACCTCTATGTCTTAGAGATTATATGATATGATGTCATTCTCATAATGGAAGGGTTATTATCCTTTAGGGCCTTTATTGAGTTCTATCACTATAGGTTGAGTTTAATATCACCAGAGGGTGAGTCTTTTTCTATAGAAGGGTGAAAGGGATGTCCAAGAGAGAGCTGGACCCAAGAATAATTTGTTTGTAGAAATTACAACTTAGATTTCTAGTTTATATCTGGATGCATTGGGGATTTCACATATTGTAATTACTATAGAGGTTTATCATTTTAGATGGGTCTTTATAGATTACTTTTCAGGTTTAACTCTAGAGCGTGTGGTAGATTTCTCAATTGATCATGTTCCACGAGTGGAACTAGTGTCCAGTCTTCCTTATATGATGGCTACACTAGAATCACAGGTACTCAAGAAACAGTCAGACGAGTTGACCCATGACTTCTCCATGGGGTTCAAATGCCTTTTTTTAAATAATGAAGAGGATACCCTTTGGTTGTGTGTATATTATCAGATGATGAACCATTTAACGGTCAAAATCTGATATCCCTTACTGAGGATTAATTATCCCTTTGATCGGCATCGAGGAGCCTGGGTGTTCCAAAAGATTGACTTGAGATCCAGTTATCATTAGTATCATGTTATACATTCAGATATACCTCCTACAACATTTTAGAGTAGTTTTGGTCAATACGAGTATGTGGTTATGTCGTTAGGTCTCACAAATGTTCCAGTAGATTCCATTGAACTCGTGAACTGAGTGTTCCATCCATAAATTTATACTGTTGTGGTAGTCATTATGGATGATAAATTGATGTACTCTCACACTCGACTAGACCATTCTATCCATCTTGAGATCTTCTTCAGTTCACTAACAAAGAATTAAATATATGAAAATCTCTTCAAATGCCACATTTTCATGTATCAGATTCACTTATTGGGCGTTATTATCTTAAAGATAATAGTATTAGTAGACACTAAGAAAGTGATTGTAGTAATTTCCTAGGAGTATCTGAAGAATTCCATTGAGGTATTAATTTTTCTAGGGATGGATGGTTACGATAGGTTCTTTAAACAAGAATTTTAATTCTTTAAATCACTATTTATGTGCCTGACTAAAATGGGTACAATGTACTTGTGGATAGATTCTTGGGATTCATCCTCTCAAGATCTAATAGGCATAATGAATTTAGCACCAATACATATTTTCCTAGAGTCAGTCACTAGATACACCATTTAATATAATGCATCAGGTATCATGCTAGGATAAGTGCTTATGTAGGTGTGAGTATTCATTGCATACAGGTCTCAGTAGTTGAGGCCACATGAGATGAACTACCAGACGAATGATCTCAAGTTAGATGCAGTTGTTCGTGCATTGCGCTATTGGATACATTATCTTCTGGGAGAGCATTTTGTGGTTTACACAGACAAAGAAGGTCTCAAATATATCATTACTCAATAGGATTTGAATTTTAGAATGTGAAGGTGGGTTGAGTACATTTAGTCATTTGACTTTGAGATTTCATTTACGAACGTTAATGTAATCGGACTAGCAGAAGAGTTGAGTATAAAGTCACAAAAACAAGATGTTCTTGTGTCCATTAGTGAGTGGAATATTATGGCTATGTTTTCTAAGATTTATTTGCAGGTGGACGATAGATAGGGGCTGATGTTTTATTCTTCTGTAACTTTTACCTCTACTCTTTGGGAATGAGTGAGAATGAGGCAGTTATCATATGCTGAAAGAATAGTCCAACTAGAGAGTGTGTCAGGTAAGTACCAAACTCCGGGATGGACCATGGGAAAAAATGAGATCATGAGTTTTCATGGACATGTATGGGTGTCAGTAGAAATATGTGATGTGTTGATGTAATATTTTCATTCATTAATTTTGGCAGTTCATCGAGGTGTCAGCAAGATGTATCAAGAACAACACCATTAGTATTGGTGGACCTGTAAGAATAGAGATGACCCCGGGTTTTTATGAGCTATTCCACCTATATGCCGATGAAGGTGTAATATTAGTGACTAGAAAGACATTTATAGTAGTAACCCCTTCCAGAGTGGATGTGAAATGATGCTGTAATAGATTTTTTGTCTTGTTTAAAAAATTCACCTCGGGGGAATGATGTAGTATGGGATGTTGTTGACAAACATATGAAGGAATCACATTTCTTTCCAATCAAGGATACCAAAAATGTGGATGAGCTTGAAATTTCACACATCGAAGAGATTTTAATATTGAAGGTGTTCTACAATATATTGTTTTATAAAGGGATTTCCTATTTACTTCTCGTGTCTGTTATGGACTACAGAGGGATCTAGGTACATAGTAACTCTAGAGTACAACTTACCATCGCTAGACTGATGGCCAGTCCAATAACAATATTTAGGGTTTGGTGGAAATTCTTTAAGAATGATTCCATGTTTTCAAGGGATTTTGAGAGATACATATAACCCTTATAGAGTTTTCAAACAATAAAATTTTTCTGAAAACGATTCAGATGGACCCTTATGAGGCTTTGTATGGTAGGCCATTTTGATCTCCCTTATATTGGATATATGCAGGAGACATAGCTTTCCTTTTACATCCTCTTGGATAGGATTCCACTAAGCTAGAGGAGTTGATTTAGAAGTGGATTGTTAATGCACAATTCAAGAAAAAATCATATATTGATCGACAGAGATGACCTCTGGAGTACTAGGATAGAGATAACGTTTCCATATGTGTCGCACCGAGGATGGAACACAGGAGGATTAGGAGACAAGGGAAGATTTTTTAGGGAAATTATAGGCCATATGAGGTTCTATGGAATGTTTTTCCAGTTTCCAATCCATTGTACTTACCTTAGAGGTACCAATATATGCATGATTTCATCCATGTTTCTCAGCTACAACATTATTTTTCAGACCCATATCATGTTTTTTAATAGAAGGGGGCTAATATTGAGGTGTATTAAACCTTTGTGGAGAAACCTGTTAGGATTTTGGATTACATTACTAAGGATCATCATGGTTGGTCTATTCCTCTAGTAAGAGTGTTATGTCAACACAAGTGTGTACATGAAGAGACCTGGGAGAGGGAGGTTGGTGTGTGATCACACTGGCTAGAGTTGTTTTAATATTTCTCTTCTCCAACCTCGCAAGGGAAATCTGATGATGAATTTCAAAATGGGGGACGTTTATAAGATCCCATATCTTTTTTCTAGGTATGGTTCCTTATTTTGTGGTATGTTTTAGGAAAAAGTAAGAATCAAGAAATTATTTTACATGTTGTGTACTCCTGAGAACATGATGTGTACATAGTTTCTCATAGTATCTGTCTAATTTTCGAGTACATTTCCATTTTAGTGGCAATAAAACCCACCAAAATAGGGGGTCGGTTGAGGAAAGTACATGACATGTACATTAAATTAACATGCCAGGTACTTTTCTTTTTATTTTATTAATCAGACTAGGTTCATGTCTAAAATCCAAATGCAACTTCTTCTTCTTGTGGCCCATATAGTATAGATAAATATGGTCGAAGATCATAGAAACCCTCAAATTCCTCTAATTATGCTCTAATTGAGATGTATTTAGGTGAGTTGGATTACCACCAGTGATTTCTCTCTTTCCTTGGATCATATCTTCCAGATTAATCATCATATGTGGGTTATTCATGGTCAAACGATTTTTTCCATTTTTTTGATCTATGACATTCTATGCCGATTCTAGGGTCGATGTACAAGCATGTTCCACATAAAATATTGGGGTAAGTGGTTTGTTCCGTTCATAAATAGTCTTTAAATTTTATATGAACATTGTTACGAATACCCATATTTAGGGTATTGTGTGTTTTATTGTTTAACCATGCTAAATTTTTTCTATGGTTTCTTTTGTTCGTGAAGGGTTATAGATTCGGAATAAGGTTTATTTCCTTTATTATGGATGTGTTTCCCATGTTTTTTAGATACAGATTTTGGGTTGAGAAAGCATGCTAGGATTCTTTGTTTTCCATAACTATTGTTGTTGGGATGAAGTTACTATTTATATGAGATGGTTTTGTTTCACATTTTGAAATTGTGACCAAGGGGAATTTATTATGAGTTCTTCCCAAGGTATGGTCTTTTAATTGTGAATTGATTATATGAATTACCATAGGTATTGACTGTGAGATATGATGTTGGGTTATATAGTTGAGGTGTCAGACCGTGAGAGATACCCAGATTTTCATTATTAAATTTACATTAGACAATAGGGAATTGAAAATGAGAGCTTCCATAGGGTCATTATTTTTTTATACTGTCACGAGACAGACCAAGGGTTACTGACCATGAGAGCTACCCATGTGGTCATTTGTAATTTATTTATACTATGTGGGACTATATGGAATAGATGGTGAGAGATTTACAATAGGGTCATTATTGTTTATTGAATTTATGGTATGTTGAACCAGAGGTTTTATAATGTTATAAATTTCATATATGATTGATTTTGAATGATAAATTTATTTTGATTAGTAGGCCAAGCCAAATCACAAGCTTGGACTCGTTCATTCTTGATTGTTTTGATGGTCTTCCGAGACATCTGTTTATTATTATAATAAAATTGTATAGAAAGGATAGGCTAGATACCGAGGATTCATTATTTAATTATGTGAATAATTACTAAATGTAAATGAATGTTATTAGATTCTATATGATGGTTTAATTTTACGTACTTCCAATTTTATTGCTTCATTTATCCTTATTACATGCTAAATTTATTCACAAATAGTTCGAAATAGATCTATTGATGGTTCCCAACTAGGATTAGTCTCACACCATTATTTGGTCATTATTTTGGGACCAAATAGATAATATGGTAGAAGATATATAAAATGGAAGCCATCCTTATTCATTAAGTACTTGAGAGTGCAACTGGAGATGGAGAGTATGTGACCAAGTTGAGGCTTGTGATGCTATAGAATTTTACTGGTTTCTATACTTTGGTTTCAGTATTTAATTTCTAGAATTTTGAAATGATTGGATACTTTACAAGATAATTTTTTCATGAATCATTTATATATATATATATATGATACATTTGTTATTACTACAAGTCTTCCACTGTTTACTTTTGTTGTATGGTATTACTGATTCCACTACTCTTAATTATTTGTTTCCACTATGATACTCTACCAATGAGGGTGTTGTTTCCACACTATCACACCCTTTTACCTATATACTAGTCAGCAGCCTCTGGAATTTGAAGAAATGTGCTTAAGGCCATTTGACCGACCGAGTACGTGGAACCTTATGGCGGTACCTGAAACAGGAATGTTACAATGTTGTATTAGAGGAGTTTTTTCTTATTTTTATTACAATTTGGAGCCTATATATAGTTATAGGAAGGAATGGGTGGTTTGTAATGAGTTGTGACCAAGAGTATCTATTCTGTGTTTTAGGAAAATCCATGTTACCTCAAATATTGCATTTTTGTAGTTTTTGAAATTGTTATAGTTGATTTGATTTCACCGTTGGGTGATTCACTTCGTTTTGGTTGTTATCGTTGATATTATTGAGGTTATATTTCTATTTCAACTTTATTAGAAGAGGTAATACCACATCAAGCATCATATAGGATGTTTCTAAAGATCACATGTCATTCAATCTTATCACTCAATTTAGGGGGTATTATCGAGTGAATGTTGTTGTGATAGATGTTGTGTTAGATATGCATCGTATTATGATATATTTATTAATGGAATACATCATATTTTGATTGGTTATCATTTTAGATAATGTTTATTTTGTATGGATTCCAAACATTTGTCCTTGATGTGTCATGGTCCTTCTTGGATATGAATTTGTTGGATCACGTCACAATATTAGTTGAATTTTTTCTTGTTATGATACGAATAATGATGAAAAACTTTTATTTATGCGAGTATCGACTCCCATAGGGAAAAATATTATCAATACTTGGAAAAAATCTATTTTTTAGAGGTTATGGAGATTTTTCAAAGGTATAATGTTCAAAAACCTAGACAGCAAAGCTTGCGGTGTTAAGAAAACACACCATGTGTTATTTTGTTTTTGATGAAAAAATATTTTCTTATGTAAGTGATATGTACTGTATGTAAACATCATGGAGTCTTTAATTGAGTCAGTGACTGGGAGAGAAGATACATGAGGTTTGTATACTTTGTAAGAACACACAATGTACTAGGAATACAAGTCTTGTTGTTAGGACCGTGTGACAAAACAAGTGACTAATGATACTGGTGGATAAAATGTACATATACACACTCTATCTCATTCTTGCACACCATGTAAAATCAACCATGTTTTTGATCATCTGACGAATTACACAGGTCGATGGGACCTAACCGTTGCACGATGTGTCTTGGTTGAACACTCTATGTAGTGCTGCACTGAAATACCCAATATCATTTAACTGTGTTGAAGTACATGGTTTGGAGGGAAAATTCAAGTACATGACATGTGTCAGACAGAAATATTGTGTGTAAGGGTGTTACATGTCCAGGTTTGGAAGAGGTACACACCAATGTTAAAGATTAAGTGAACACATCTTGAAGTGGTTATACATGTCATTTAATCCAGTTTTGTTAAACATGTATTTTTTATTCTTTTGTTTCATAATTTCACTTCTATGTTGTTGTACTATATAATATTATATTGAGGTGTACAGTTGAACTTGCAGATTCTTGCATTGATACATCCACCATTTGTATTCTAGGCACAAGGTAATGATCAGACACTAAAAATGGAAGATAAGGGACTACAAAAAGATCCTCTCATAATTCTTGTCTTGGTAATAGCTATTATACCAGACACATGTTATAATTAAAGGTTCCATGAAGGCTTTTTGATGATCATATAGAGTTTCCAAGTAGCACCGCATCCTACCCCATCTGTGGAAGAGTTGCTGATGGTGTTCTAGCAGTAACATCCTCCCACATTTTTTGGGAATGGATGACCACAAGCTACTTATTCATGGTTAGAGGACATGATTTCTATCATTGAGTTCATGGATATGCCTCCTAGGTGGAGGTTGAATCATGCGATATATATGATACATGATTCTACCAGGAGATTGTGGGATGTTATCTCATAGGTATGATGTCACCAAGATATGGATTTGGAAATGTTATAGAGGACTTTCTACGATTATTTCTACCCCATGTTGTTGAAGGATGATTGATCCTGACAGTTCATGCATTTGGACGAGGGAATCATTAGTTATGGATTACTCAATTCATTTTATAGTGCTTTAGATCTTTGAACAAGTTCTGGGTGGTGAAGGGTTATCACTGGCTAGGTTGTTTGAGGACAGTCTCAGGTATTTAACCTGATCATAGTTTATTGTCTTCAAGATGACATTAGTTATGACAATATTGAACCAGAAAATGATTACAATGTGTAATTGAGGGATTTAGGAGCTGTGAGACAAGGTAGGTCAACATCCAGGGAGGGTACTCATTCGACAGATATCAGGATGAATTGTAGGGATCCATAATGTGATGTTTCTTCAGGTAGATATTTGGTATTTTACCTGTTTATAAAAAGAGGGAACCTGATATCTCAGTTCCAATGATACCCAAATTAGTGTCATTCTTGTGGAAATAGGAGACACCATTAACAGTTTTTTAGGATGCCCTCACTTGTAGCTGGTGAGAGTAGATCATGTATGAATCCAAATTCCTTAGTGGGACCACTAGTTTCTCAACTGTCATAAAACTAGAGTTCATCTAGACCTTTAAGAGGAGGATGTAGTTGTGGATGTAGTAGCCAGTCTCTAGGATTTCATTGACAGTAGGGTGGATCAGTTCAGGGTAGTCAGGTAGGGTCACATGACTACAGTACAGACCAACCTTTTTTTAGTAGAGCAGATCATGAATGAGCTGGATCTCAGACCCACTATTATTAGAGGTACGATTCTAGTTGCCTCATTTTTATATTATCTAGTTTTCAATGTAGTTGATTCCTAATGTTTTATATTTGTTGTTGTTGTTGAGATATTTGGATCTTTTTATATTTACTTCCGAGGTTGTTATAAGTATTGACTCTCTATTAGGGGATAGGAAATATAGGGTACATCAGTTCAAGTAGCTCCTTGAGGAGGTTTATGGGTGAAACTTCTTATCATACATCTATGTCTTAGATATGATAGGTTACAATTTAATTCTTGTAATGGACTGGTTAGCCTCCTTTCACGCATTTTTTACTGCTATCATTATAGTGTTTGTTTCACATCACCAAAGGGAGGGTATTTTCAACAAAAGGGTCAATGGGATGTCTAGATGAGTAGAGCTGGACCCAAGCATGTTGGTATGGGAGGAATTAAATCCTAGATTTCAATTTTTTATCTAGATGGTTGGGGGACTTCACATATTGGCATTCCTCCAATGGTGGACCATTTCAGATATGTATTTCTAGATGACTTTTTAGGTTTCCCTCTGTATTGTGAGATTGATTTTTCTATTAATATTATTCTAGAAGTAGAATTTGTGTCCATTCCTCAATATAGGATGGATACACCAGAGATACAAGAGCTTAATAATTTCTTAGTGGAGTTGTAAGAAATGGGTTTTATCTAACCCAGTACTTCTTAATGGTGTTCTCTTGTCTTGTTAGTGAAGAAGGCGGATGATACCCTTAGATTTTCTGTGGAATATCTGAAGCTGAATCATTTGATGGTCAAAAATATATATCCCTTACTGAGGATTGATTATCACTTTGATCATCATCATGGATCCTGAGTGTTCTCAAAGATTTAATTGAGATCCGATTATCATCAGTTTTGATTTAGACCATCATATATACCACTTACAACCTTTCAGTAGAGGTATGGTCTATACGTGTATGTGGTTATGTCGTTCTGTCTCACAAATGCACCAACACTTTTCATAGCATGGAGGAACTATGTGTTCCATCCATACAAGAAGTAATTTGTTGTTGTCTTCAAGGATGATATCATGGTGTAATCTCACACTCGACATGATCATGCCTTCTATATTGAGATCATTTTTAATACACAAAGTGAGCATCAATTATACGATAAGCTACCAATATTATCCATTATGATGGATCAGATTCACTTCATGGGTCTACTTATCTCGAAGAAAAATGTATTAGTAATCCTAGATAATGTGTGAGTAATAGTTTCCTAGAATTTTCCAATGAACTTCATTGAGGTATATAGTTTTATGGGGCTGACTGGTTACTAAAGTTTCTTTATATGGGATGTTCCATTCATAGAAGCACCACTTACTGGCCTGACTATGAATGGTGGAATGTACTTGTGGATAGATTCTAGTGATTTATCATTTTATGAGCTGAAAGGGAGATTTAATTCAGTACTAATACTGATTTATCAAGATCCAGGAATGATTTACACCATTTATATCAATTTTTCATTTATCAGTCTGGGAACTATTCTTATTAATGGTGGGAGGAGTCATTGCGTAAGTGTCTCGGTAGTTGTGGCCACCAGATAGGCACTACATGATGCACGATCATGAGTTAGCTATTGTTTTCCATTCTTTTTGTTGTTAGAGATCCTATCTTTTGGGAGGGAATTTTGGGGTTGACACTGACAATAATAGTTTCAAATATATCTTTACCCATCATGATGTAAATTTGACACAATGGAGGTGGGTTGAGTACCCTAAGTCATTTGACATTGAGCATGATAACATTCCCAAGAAAGGAAGCACATTGGCTGATGTGTTGACCACGAGGACTTAGAAATAAGTAGTTTAGGAGGCCATTATTGAGTGGAAAGTTATGCCTATGTTCTCTAAGATGAATTTTGAGGTGTAATACTTATAGGGGTAGAGGATTCATTCTTCAATAAATGTAACCTCTACCATTTTGAATCGTGTGCGAATGAAGAAGCTACCTGATTCTGAATTACTCGTCTGATGGGAGAGTGTGTCACGTGAGGATCCTACTCCTTGACGGACCATGGGATATAATGAGGTCAGGAATTTATATGGATGTGTATGGGTGTTAGAAAACTTATGTAAGGATTTGATGTGAGTTTTTCATTTCTCAGTTTGGTTAGTTCATCTTGGTGTCACCAAGATGTATCAAGACTGTTGACACTCCATTCTATCACATACTCCAATGATTTTCAAAGGGGAATACCTTAAGCACAAATAGGGTTACCCTTTGAATAAAATCAAAAAAATTGATAGAGGGATAGACTCAAAGCCTATTTGGAGTGAGTCGCACAAGTTACATGTGCGCCGAGAAAGTCACTTGCATGCCACCTATGATTCGTACAGCTCACTTGCACACCCAATTTTTTTCGACCAAAATGAAAGGGGGCCTATAAATATCCCATGTGGGACACCATTTGAGGGACATATTTTCCAATAGTCAAATTCAATCTCTGGTCGCACTAGTCTTCAACTCAACTCATCCAAAAGATTCTAAGGTAACTTTTTTACCTAGAATGGAAGACCTGAATGAGTAAAGTAAGGCCTAATTGTTTAGAATTCATCAATACTAGTGTGCCTAAGTGTCCAGATATCACTAAAAAAATGGAAAAACTTTCATGCCACCATACCCTTTTAATGAAAATTTAATGCCGCCCTTTTGGAAACATCATAGGTTAATACAAAACCGTTGAGTTAACTCTCACCCAACTATTACCGTACATATTCTTTGTCACCCAGGTGAACCCATGCCGCGTATGTACACCTGTGCGGCCAAGACATGTGCACCAACATCATTTGTGTTCCTCCCTAATGTTTACCCTACTCTTTATGATATTTTACCTCGATCCCCTTTTCAAGGACATTAATGGCATGGTTCCTTTTTGGCTTCCTTATCTAAAAGGAATTCTATGAGAACATCTCCCAAAACATCTTGACTTACAAACTTTATGTCACTAAGGTTAGAGGCTTCCTCCATATAACCTCATCCTTTAAGATGAAAAGATCATTTGATAGAGGTAATCCTCCTTAAAAATATGTCCCATGTTCCCTTAGTTTGGGCCTCTCTCAAGAATAATCCCCAATCAGTATTCCGTTAATTAAGGAATCCTTCATAGGAGTAAGCCCCAAGTCCCCTTAATCTGGGCCTCCTTATCAGTATTAAGTCCCAGTCATAATTTTCTTTAACATTGGGCATCCTCTTAATGAGTAAGCCTAAATATAAATTTCTTTTGATTTGGGCATCCCTCTCCAGAGTAATCCACAATCATAGGTCCATTTTAATTTGGGCCTACTTCTAAGGTGTAAGCCCCAAGTGATAAGAACCATTTAATTTGGGAATTATCCTTAGGATTAAGCCCTGGGAAAAAACTCCAAATCTCCATAAAGTAAAAATACATTTATGGATCCTCTTCTTGGTATTATTTCCCAATGTATGTCTTGGTCATTATCTACTTAGGAAATTATACCAACGAAACCCCGCATCATTTCTTATGACATCATCATTCGTGGAACAATCGTCGTGTTTAGTGATACCTCTTTGTTCTCACACCGAGCATGACGCACATGATCTTAGAGTGTAAAAGTAATCATGCCATATATTTTTGGTCATTTAACCATGAATAATCCCCATATTTCTTCACCTAAACTACATGGACTTTGATCTCATCCTTAAAAGTAGATTATTTAGGAATCCTTTCAAATTTTCAAACCCATCATTCATTAATTACTTCCCATCTCATTTGACATTAATCTATATCCATCTTATCGAACTATATGGGTTCTGATTCCTTTTTAATGAGGATATGTAAGTATCCCATTTGAGGGCTCGGTCCCAACTCTGAAATAATCATTGTCTTTCTGAATGAAAATAAACTTCAAGTACCTAAACGAGTGACTTTAAAACCAGTATGGTTATCATAATAACCAAGATATTTCCATATAATGTATTTAAGGATACCATTGACTAAGAATCTCTAATACATAAATATGATTCTCTATAGATGAAGAACCTCAAATACATGTAAAATATTCTATAAATACCATACATATCAATCATAGAATTCCAAATCTAAAGCAAAAATAATTTTCATTCATGGTATATTAATAAAGATTTGTGAAACAAATCTTCCATAAGGTGTTACTAAATGCTGGAGTTCTTGATGTCCTCAGATTATTATTTGTTGAAACTCAAGATTCTACTCTCTCCTTTCCAAATTCCAGAAATAACAACAATTATTATGATGGTATTCATTAGACACTTCCTGATAAAGGATTAATTCATGAAAATTAGGTCAATCTTGAAGCTTAATATTCAGTTGAGAGCCACAATAACCCCTTATGTGGACAGATGACCATGGAGAAAAAGGTTTCATATATAGATATAACCCACCATGGTGGTCCCTCCTATGATGATTAATATAGCTCTGAAAGTCCTCTATGCTATAGTAATTTGCATTTCCTGGAAAATTCTTCAATGGAAAATGTAGTATGATAAAAGTCTCTTATCTTGAGGCACTTGAAAATGCATATCCAGTCATGTTTGATGCCTTTCTACTAGTAGGTGAAATACTTTCTCAATCATAATATAGCTCGGGGTGTAAGTCATTTTCTGAACCACCCCTCGGTCATTAATCTTCTAATTTGACCAATTAATTCCCTACTAATCTTATTGAATCTGATGAAGCAACAAAGAAGCAACATATTTGGTCCAATAAAGAAGAATATTCTTCATTAAATGTCAAAGAGGAAGTGATGAATATTAGAAAACAATTGTTTAATTGTGATATACTAGTCATGTTTTGTCCTTTGGCTGACTCTTAGTGTGATATTCGAGAAATGTTGATAGAATATTGTATTCATGATATTAGTATCAACATATGGAAAAATTATTGTCACTTTTTAGAAAAAATATTACCTTCTAATGAATATCAAAATCATGTCAAGGTAATATAAAGGATGGAATGCCAGATTGACTTCGCATCCCTCTCAGTTTCCTGACATCCAAAGGATGAAAAGTAGTAGAGATCCCTTCAACGTACATTCCTTGGCACATTAAAAAGTTTCCTCTAGTTAATTACAAATGAATCATCTGGTATTTATATCATGGGATGGGGTGTTCATGGAGAATTGCATTTCATTGTTGTCTCTAGTCAACAATGTCCGCCAAAAGTGGTCTCATGCAATGTTATTTCCCATGGATGGAAATAGATAACTGGATTTTTGTGTAATCAAATGCTTTCTCAAGAATATTCCCCAACTAGTTCTTCCAAAAGACATGAAAATAAAGAACAATTATTCAAATTACTCTTGAATCAAGAAAATGAGAATATCGAACAATCTTATAATTTAGGGCATGTGCATCATCAGGTGATATAGGTGTCAGATATAATCCCATTGTCATCAGAGCCAGGTGATTTGAGTGGATGTCAGATGATGCAAACAGCCAATTTCTAGACTTAAATGTGCAAAATCACGAGAGAATTTAAGATAGTTTTAGATGTAGCATATCAAGAGACACCTCTGCATTCCATGTAATGGAATATTTTAATCCAACCCTTGGGGTTAACAGACAGGATTCGAGGAGTTGAGCAGGAAAAACAGAAACTGCCCCAGTCCACTGGACTGGGGACTTTTTCAAATTCTTAATCTCTTCTTCAGAGAAAGTTAGTCTTCACTAGATTATGGATGATGTCAAAAGTGTAATACATATCCGAATTATCAGAAAATTCCCTCCAAATTAGGGTTCATCATGAAGTTCCTGAGGGATCAACCAAACTTAAGGTAATGTCTCATAAAGGACATGTAAGAAGAAAGTATCTCATAAATGATGACAGAAGTGTTGCAATGCGTTATGCATCGATAAATTTCATCAATGTTGTTGTCACTAATCCCCTATAACATGAGCCTCACTCAGAGGAATCAGATGATGAAGTTCCTTTTCAAGAGGTTGTATACATAGAAACAAATAAAGGAGATGTGTGTACCGGATTCCAGAGTGTTTCCCAGAGGCAAGGCATTCTTGCAGGTAATACCCTTCCAATCTACAGAAAGTAACATTCCATGGAAAAGGGAAAATGTCAGGTTACTTGCCACCCTACCTATGGACAAGGCCAATAACTCTCATTAATGGAACGGTTCGCACATCAAGTAGAATAAATGAAGGAGTTAATGAGGTTAAATGTAGAACTACTTCAAGGTAGTCTTCCTCCTAATCAAACTGGAGTTAATCAATCAACGAAATTTGTTACAACTATTGGGAGGGATCAAGAATATATTCCTTTACAATTATTCCCTTAGAGGTCCAATTCTATGGGTCATATTCAACATTAACCGACAATACTACCATCAGTGGAAGTACTGGTCGCCACACCCATCCAAACTCAATTTATTTCACCTGCTCAAGTCCAAGATCAAACTGATGTTTCTCAAACATTAATGACTACCATTGAGTCATTAACATCTTGTTTGGAAGATATGAAAGGACAACGTGCACCATTTCAACCAGAAAAAATATGTTACCCTAAATAGGTGGATTCAATAACTCCTCCACCAAATTCTTCGAATACCACATTCCTAATTTTTAATGGTTCAGAAGATCCATAACAACACTTAAGACATTTTTTTTTCTCATTGTGATCCTATGATGGGAACTCTTCATCAACAAGAAGTAGTTAATCTCATGTGTTTTCTGCAGTCATTAAAAAGACCTACTTTTGTCTGGTATAATATTTTGTAATCTTGGTAAATTACGGGGTGGGAAGATCTCCATCAAAAATACCTTTTTCAATTTAGCTCAACATTACCAAATATGATAGCTTTTTATCTTACCAATTGAAAACAAAGCTAAAATAAAATTTTTTTGGATTTCATTGGTCATTGTAAGGGATTAACATATTCCTTAAGTTTAGAACTACATCAAGAAGAGTTTCTACCAATCATTGTAGAAAGTATGTGAGATTAATTACACATACCATTGATCCTTGTGAAATACACATGAGGGTTTAAATACCTTACATCAATCGCTCAACAGATAGAAGATTATCTTATAGAGACTAGGGATTAAACATATGAAATTCCATTAGCTCTAGGAAGTAGAATAGAAAATGCATAGATTTCTATAGTTACACTTAAACAAGCACATGTACCATCTTCCACTTCAAAACCTTCATCATATCGAATGTCTCCACCTCATTAGTGTAAAAAACAACAATCACCTATTCAAGAGGATCTAAGTGATAAAAGGAGGAAATGTTTTGAGGATATAATGAAAAAAAATTATTCTTTCTAGAATTAACATGTTCCTGGTTACATCATCCCGGCTGTAGAAAAAAATCTTGTTCAGTTGGCAAGGCCCAAAAGGCCGAAAAGGAATGAGATGAAGACCTTCCCAACTATTGCACATTTTATCAATTTTTGGGGCATCCCATTTAATAGAATTGTCTTCAAAGACATCCTACCAAAGATGGTGGAATCTGGGAAAATAGAACTGAAAGGTTATTCATCCCAGGTAGATTGTGTTACTCATACTAATCTAGAGGAAGAAGGTGAGTGACATGAAGTAAAAAAGTAAAAATGCGTAGAAATATGATTATTGGATGGTCAGGAAAATGATCAATCGAACTCAGGAAATTTTAAGAACACAATTGAATCAACCAACTGTGTCTTATACTATTTCTTCCATAGAAAAAACCCCTTCATCAGAAGAAAAATACTCAATGAAGTGGTGTAATTTGAAAAAAATAATAGCAATTACAAGAAGACGAGCTCATGTCAAAGCCTTTGTGGACTTTGACTCTGGAAGATTTTATGCCATCTAATTCAAAAGCACGGGTGCCACCCAACCAAATGGGAAAGAATGAACTAGTTCATCCGGAAGAATCTTCATCAGATGAAGAATTGGTATTTGGTTATGTTAAAATGATTCATTTAACTGATCCATATGCCAATGACAGTTTCAATCATGATGTACCTAAGTTCCTTATATATAACATAGGAATTAGAGGAAGAGATAAAGGTCTAGGATACTGAGGAATACATGGATATTCCAGAAGCCAATATTTCAATCCTACCAATGCTAGAACTGTATATGCAGCAGAAACTCTTGGAAAAACCCTTCAGTGAGATCAACAAGAACAAGAAAGTTCTTCCAGACATGGTAGATTCGGTCCTAAATCAGTTATTTTGGAGAACCAGTTAGAGGTTACTCCTTTTTACTATCAACAAAAAGATATACCTAGTCAGTCTAATCTACCAAAGCCCGGAGTGTTTCCAATTTATTCCATGATACAAGACACATCTACTTCCAAAGCATCACCATCCATGTCACCTACCAAACCACATTTTCATGCTTTGAAATACAGACCTTTAGACCGAAAGTATGATGTATTGAAACATTTTTCCCAATTACTGGCCAAGTGATCAATTCTGGGTGCCATGAATCTATCAAAAGATCTTCAGGAGGTTCTTATTGAGGCATTTTCAAGTCCTTAAGAATTTAAAAGTGAAATTATTGAGGCTAAGTTCTACCATATAGAGAATGATCATACAGAATTCCATGCAGTGATATATTTTTTAGATGAAGATGAGGATGATGTTGTACATGGACATAACAGACCATTATATCTTTCTATCAATGTTAATGACATAGACATCCAATGAGATTTCATTGATAATGGATCAGGATTCAACCTCATTCCTATTCATACACTTCATCGATTGGGCCTCACCGAATAGGATTTATCACCTTCTACTTTGACGTTGCAAGGATATGATAAGAATGAACAAGATCCTCTAGGAGATATAACAAATAGAATTTAGTTTGGAGACCTTATGGCTAATTCAAATTTCATGGTTTTTCGTCAGGACACTGAATTCAACATTTTTATTGGAAGACCGCGGCTACATAAACATGCAGTCGTACCATCATCATACCATCAATGTCTCAAATATTCTTTCAATGGTCAAATTGGGACATTTTATGGTGACAAGGCCCCAATAAAAATGTGTGAATCTCAAAAAAATTAATGCAAAAGTTTATCACATGGAGGGAAGACAAATTTCATGGAAAAGGAGGTCCGCAAAATTAATCCTCCAAATGGTTTGTAAAATATTCCAGTAAAATCATTCATACATGTGAGTATAGATTACGTGTTTCTTATCAGTAAAATTGACAAGATATACCTAAATCCAAAAAATCTTATGGAAACATCAATAATGGCAATTTCAGTAATCAATCCAGACAACATGGGAGAAATTGTTGATTCTCCAAGCAGTTATGAAAGCCAAAATGGAGATGTCTTCATTTCATCTGCTGAAATCCAAAAATTCTATACTTCATCAACCACTCAAGCGGAAGTAACATAAATACTAGATCAAAACAATGATGTCGATTCTCAATCCATCATCTCCTCTCTTTCAACCCAGGAAGACCCTTCATCATCAATATGGTCAGAAATGGAAGCCTCTTCTTCAATATGTTCAAATTTTAACTTCTCCCCTAAGCATGGAAATTCTTCTTCATCATCTACTATGAAATTATAAATACAAGAAGTAACACATATTGACAAAGAATATGAATATCTCAGGGATTCTCCTCCAGCATATGAAGAGGGTATCTCTACCACTATGGATGAACTTAGAAAAATAAATCTGGGTAAAAAATAAGATCCACACCCCACTTTGATTAGTGCATCCTAGACTCTGGAAGAGAATGAAATTTATACTTCATTTCTAAAGAAAAATCAAGATGTATTTGCTTGGAATTATAAAGAAATGCTAGGTATTAATCCCAATGTTTTCATTCATCATTTGGTTTTTCCATATGAACCTCAAGGATTCAAGAAAGAAACAAGAAAAACACACCCAATTTATGCCTCGAAAATTGAAGAGGAAGTTGATAAGCTTATCAAGGAAAACATCATCACAGAGGATCAATATCCCAAATGGCTGGCTAATATTGTCCCTGTGAAAAGTATTAATGGACAAATAAGTGTTTTTATTGACTTCATAGATCTTGATCGGTATTGTTCGAAGGATTATTTTCATGTTCTAATCATAGAACAATTAATTGATGCAACAACATGATATAAAGATCATTCTGTCATGGATGGTTACTCTAGGTACAATAAAATGTGAATAGTCCTAGAAGATGAGGATTATACAGCCTTCAGAGCTCCCCAAGGTGTGTTTTTCTATCGGGTAATTCTCTTTGGGATGAATAATGCAGGTGCAACATATCAATGTTCCATGAAACATACATTCAAACCCTTTTTAGGTAACATTGTTTAATGTTATGTCGAATACATGGTGGTTAAGGCAAGACAACATTTTTATAACGTGTTTGATCTTGAAATCTTATTCAACAAACATCGACATCACAATTAGAAGATGAACCCCATGAAATGTGCTTTCAAGGTAACCTCAGGAAAATTTCTCACCTTTGTTGTATGCCATCATGGTATCGAAGTTGATCTTGAGAAGAAAAAATAAATCCTTGACATGCCACCTCCTAGAAATTTGAAATAATTAAGCGAAAATTAAGGATACTTCACCTATATTCGGCATTTCATTTCCAATTTTGCAGGCAAGTGTTTACCCTTCACCAAATTAATAAAGAAGGGAGTCACATACCATTAGACTAAATAATGTCAATAAGCAATTGATGTCCTCAAGAAATATCACATCAGTCCACTAGTATTAATGCCACATGTTGATGGGAGACCACTTATTCTCTATGTTACAGCTTTAGAGTGATCATTGGGTGCCTTCTTTGCTAAAAAATGATGCTGGTAATGAAAACAGCCTTTACTATCTCATTCAAATTATTCTTGAGGTATAAACATGATATTCAAGTATTGAAAAGTGCTTCCTAGAATTAATATTTTAAATTTAGAAATTGAGACACTACCTATAACATCATGAGGTCTAATTGGAAGCTCACAATAACCCTCTAAAATTTATCTTCAGTCCTCCAATGCTTACTGGATGTCTGGTAAGGTGGGTAGTTATTTTGCAGTAGTTTGATATTCAGTATGAGTCTCAAAAGGGAATAAAAGGCCAATATTTGGTCGATTTCCTTCCAAACACCCATATTTAGAAGATAAATCTTTAAATATTGAACCTCATGATGATTATTTATTATCTATTAAAGGTAATCCTCAAACATGGGATATGTAAATTGATGGTTCCTCCAGAAGTCTATCAGGGAAGAAAATGGAAGATCCTGAATTCAGAAAATTTGGGTTAGGAATCTTGATTATTTCCCTAGAAAAGGTAGTTCTACCCTATTCCTTCTTATTGTTGGAAGGAGGTATAAACAATTAAGCCAAATACCAAGCTCTCATTGGAGGATTGGAATTGGAGCTTGAGGCACAGGTGAATCTCTATAACGTAAAAGGTGATTGAGATTTGGTAATCGGACAAATCAATTGGGATTATGACATCAGAAAGGAAGAATTAATCCCTTTGTGTGATTATGTTAGAGAGTTAATGAATGAATTTCCCTCAGAACTTACATTTTCTTATGTCCCGCGATCACAAAATTCCCAAAGTGACGCACCGGCTAATATAGCCACAGCCCTAGCAGAGCCAAATCAGGATGAAAGAATCATCAATATTACCCACCATCATATAGTTTCACCTTTTTTTCAAATAACAACAGAGGAAATCATTGAAATCAGTCCCATTTCTGAACCATATTGTCATACTATAGGATGTATGACACCTATCAGGGAATAGCTTCAAAATTGAACACTCCCACATGATAGAGCTGGGAAAGAACATGTATAACAACGTGTGGAAAATTTTATTCATTATGATAGCCCATACCACCAAAAAATTATCTACACGTGAGGTTTTGATGGAATTATCATTAGATGTACTAATGGAGAAGAGACATTGTCTATCATGAATGATGTACATGTAGAAGATTGTGGTACCCACCCGTCTGGACATAGACCTTCTGGTCAAATTCAAAGGCTTGGATACGTCTGGCCTTAAATGATGCATGATTGTGTTGATTTCACTATGAAGTGACATTCTTTCCATGTATGTTCCCACTTCATTCATCAACCCCAGATGTTTCTTCATATGGCTAAATACTCATGGCCATTTGCTACACGGGAAATGGATGTAGTATGACCTTATCCTCCAACTATAGCTAATCAGTTTATGTACATTCTTACTACTACTGAGTTCTTTTCAAAATGGGAGAGGCAATACCTCTCAAATAAGTTAGTTCTAAAAGCATTTTTATCTATGTCAAGTCTAACATCATTACTGGATTTGGTGTTCCTCATACCATATATATGGATAATGGAAGCATATTTTGTTCATCCATGGTAAGAAAATTGTATCAAGAATAAAATATCAGATCCAAACATTCATCTCGGTATCATGAAATGGCCAATGGTCAAGTAGAGGCTATCAATAAGACTCTTTCAAACAAACTTCAAAATATGCTGGATAATGATAAGAAGTCATGGACTGATAAACTTTTTCATGCTCTATGGGCTTATCGGACTACCTCCTGCACTACTACTCGATCAAGTCCATATTCAATGGTATATGGTACGGAAGAAGTCTTGCCTATTGACCTTCTCTTAGAGTCACCATTTTTGATTAGTTATCAATAGATGAAAAATCTCAAAATTGATTGGATGAATTGGAATGACAAGATGAAAAGAGATTGATCACACTACACCATTTAGATATCTATTAGAATCGAATAGCATGAGGTATTAATAAAAAAGATTGTATTCATTCGTTCATTGAAGGAGAATTGGTATTGGTCCTTAGATTCCCAATGATACATAGAAATATGCCTCCAAAGCTTGATCCAAAGTGGGAATGATATTACTCAATACATAAGGTATACTCCAATTGAGCCTATTATTTTATCTCAATGGATAGAGAACTCATTACATCTCCAACCAATGAAATATTCTTGAATAAGTATTTTGTGTTACACAAATACACCCATGGTCCTTACTATAGGACATTAAACTACATAGCCCCCTCTATCATCCAACATGACATTAAACTGTGCATCATCTGAGCTATAGGATGTTAAACTACCAAGCACCACATGTCTGTGAAACATGACATTAAATTGATATCGATGTATGTGAAATTGTCTTTTAAACTTTATTTCCATGTGTGCCTCAGGCATATAACCAGGAATAAGCCCCACACAATCCATTGTGGTCGCATCGTTCATGACACTATTGTCAGGTCTGTTTTTTCCTCTAGTTTCTCACACAGAGCATGACTCACATGTGCTTAGAGTAATCTTCAATGATGACATCTTTTCTAGGATGCTAACCATGCTTAAGTCCCAACATCATCATCGGGTTGTTGTCCTCATGTACACCCCGATCGCCGAATCCCTCTAAATTGAACTATGTGGACTTGGATCCTTGCCACCTAGGCCTGGTATGTAGGGAACCTCCTATGGTTCATGCCTGAAACCACATTCTTCAAATTGATTCACCTCCATCCCATGAAATGTTGATATGTGAAGTACTCGTAAACCATCTTAGTCATATCAGTTCACTTTCGACCTACATGATGTTAAACTGTGTACGTACCATCATCTTACCAATATATAGTAAAACAACAGAGTCCCCCATTGTCCTTGATACAATAAATAAAACTTCATAGAACTAGTCCATGCATATGACCTTAAACAATTTTTAGTTTTGTCTTGTATGAAAATAAAAAAAATATTCACTGTTAACCTCACTCAAGAAGTATCATCATTGACATGGTCTACAACTATGTCATATTTCAAGAATAATTTATGGATTAATTCTCATCCTTATGAGATATGTAGTGACACCCATGTCTGTAATCTTGGGTCCAACCATAATTTAAATCAAGTCCTATCTGCCCCTCAAATGTATGAACCAGATCTGTAAAATGGGAATTTGAAGAAATACATGAAGCTTGATTCCCATCCTCATGGAATTCATAGAAATTATCGAGCATTCCTCGAGTCCATCCATGAGGCTTTGGGCCAAACCCCAAACTACACTTTTGTTCCCATGACTAAAAAGTCTCCCTGGGAGCACATGGTGTGATACAGAACACACTAGTCTTAATTCACATCAAGTTTAGAACAAATGCATGATGTGTCTCCCTCACTATGGTCTAAGCTCTAAAAACCTAAACCTTGATCTTCCATGATATCAACCTAGATGACGTTAAACTATATTTCATGGACTACATGTGGCTTGATTCTCATCATAATGAGATTCATAGTGACATGCAAAATCGTAATTCAGGACCCAGCCACAACATTATACAAAAAATATTAATGGTCTACATAACCCATTTCGTGAATTATGGTTGCAAAATATCTGATACCTGAGTGTCCTTTTTCCTAACTATGCAGCACGTGCCCTTAGGTGGCCTTGCATAAGTTGTCTACATAATGGACCTGTCAGCCAAAAGATGATTTTATTTTACTATTCAGCTAATTCCTTAGTTGTATCTTCCTAATTCAACATCCAAAATGGGTTTGTCAATTAATGGTAACTTCATTCTTAGTAAAATCCTCTTTTGTCCCTATTGGTTTTAACGTTGATAAGTTGGGATTTTCAAAAAAACTGCCATCCTTGCATATTTTTTCCATACTCTTATTCATGATCTAAAAGTATTCAAGTCTATGGTTTAAATTTTCTTCCTTCTCCAAATTCTCAGACTAATATAAAATATCCATGTACCACTTGACCATATGTCATATAATGTTTCTATCTCGTGTTTTAGTCATATGATTTAAAACCACAGATACCTTTTTTCCTACGTTTGGGCCAGACATTCATAGAAGTCACATTCCACTAATTCAGTGAAAATTATCATTGGAAATATCCTATTTATATTCATGTTCCTTTCTACATATTGCAGACTCTATGATTTGGAAAAATGGAATCTCCCTAAAACATTCTTAAGCTTTTATCAATAGAAAGTTAAATTTCTGAGATTTCTTTTGCTCGCCTACGTAACACATGCCCTTAGGAGGCCTTGCATATGTTGTCTACCTAATGGATCTGTTAGGTATAAGATACTACTATTTGACTTTGCAGCATATGCCCTGGTTGGCCAAGCATAATTCAGCCCCTATAAGGGGTTTTCATGTAGTGGTATCTTCATTCTTAGAAAAGACTTCCTCAAATTCCTTTCAGCTCTTTTCCCAAGTCATTCCTCAGATTCAAAATTTCTCAAGTCATAGTTTATAATTTTCCCCCTCCATACATGAATATGTTAATATGTTTTCAAAAAAATTATCAGTAATTGAGTCAATTTCACAAATTAAGTCAAAGCTATTTGACCTTAAATATTATCCTTTTTTATAGTTCTACATGCATGACATTAAACTAAAAATAACAAAAGTCATGGTCCTTAATAAATGGAGAACCTGTAAAGGGTATTCTAAACAAAAGACGAGTCCCATCGCGCTAAACGTAAAATTTTTATGATTTAGGCAATATTGAGAAATTAACGATGCAATGTTTGTGTGGTTGTTTATATAACCCTAGAAAAAAATCAAACTATGTTTACTAGGCCCATTGGCATAGGTGAAAATAAGAGCAACTATCAAGAAAATGAAGGTACAGATGATTGAAAATGAAATGTATTTCATTGATGTACAAGATTAGAGGAACATCCATATAATGTAGTCTCTTCTCTTTTTTCAGAAATTACAAATGAATTTCAATATGATTTCTCATCGGTTTCACAGCATCACGTGCTTCATCAGCAGCCACCTGAAGATCAATTACTCGACCAGCTTCACTCGCTTCATCTCGACGAAGTGATTATTTGGAATCTGTGATGGCTTTTATACCAACCTCTTGGACTTCTTCCATCAAATTATGAAGTTGGTCAAGCTCCCTAGTAACAGCATCTAGAACTAGTTGAAGGTATAACTATTGATAAATCCTCCTGTTGATCTTTTGCTTCATATCCTTTAGCTTTACAGCATGATCAGCCTAATCTTGGGACATTGCAGCCTAAAATTCACTGATATTAGTCAGCAATCTAGCTCATATCAGGTCTTGATGACACGTTTTCTCTTTCTCCCTCCTTCGAATGCCATCTTTCACTATGACATGGATTTTGTGACATCCAAAACTACCAAATCTGATCATGATGAACATTGATGAAAGTCTTGGAATTTTTGAAGGAATCTCTTCAAGATGCTCCTCAGATATTATCATCTATATATTTTTCCATTCCTTGCGATGTGAGAAATGGAGTGCCTTTTTCACCTCTGGGTGAGATTCGAAATCAATATCTTAGAGAGAAACATAGTGTTGTACTAATTCCCTTAAGGATGTTCCATGTTCTGCTCCTTCCCTGGCCCCAGTTGCTTCCCTTTCTGCTACTATTTGGGATGAGGCTGAAGCTTCACCTCTAGATCAATCCATTGTTGTTGATATCCCTATTTGGTCAATTGAATGTATGGTTAATTTCATAGGACAGTAAAAGATGATTGATTATCTTGAATGTTATATAAGCCACAAATATCATCAAATTTTACATAATAATAGATCAGCAACTTGTGAAGACTCCTCCCCTTTTTCTCTATAATCAACAGGATTTTCATGATGGGTTTCAGGAGGTTCTTCGGTGCTATGTTCCACCTGATTTATTTTTTCTACAATAAAAGGGTGGACATCAATTTTTACACCGCTTTCAAGAGTTTTTGGATTAGTAGTTGCATCATATGAAACAATAATTTTTTTAACCAAACATGGTTATAAGTGTAATCATGATAATATTAATAGGAAAAATGATGAAACTCACATCCAGTTGATTCTATAAATAGATCTCCATAATCATCTAAATCAGGTGTTAAATTAACATATTCTAAAATTTCTTCAAAGGAAATGCCATGATTCATCATTTTTTCCATTTATGTCCCTATTCCCATGTTAGTCTCACCATTGGGAGAAATCGACATGTCTTCTTCGTGACTTTCATCATACAATCTATGACCCTAGATAGCTTCTGCAAAGACAATTGTGGGGTCAGCTTCGGTGGTTGCCAACTATTCTGAGGAATGTAATGAACATAATACATCATTGAATTGAAGTTTTTTGTCATCTAATTGGAGGTTCTATGATGTATTGTTAATTTACCAGATGTATTTTCTCTCCTGGCATCTGAAATTGGAGTGCTGTTGGGAATAGACATTGTCTCATCTGCTATTAGTATTTCTTCAGTAATAGCCATTTCAACAAGAATAGGCAACTATTGTAAAACACACTCTATTGTACTCTGAGGATGGTTAGTCCTTTCCCTCAAATAAAAACTAAATAATCCCATGAAATCCTGAGAAGTTTGAGCACTTTTCAAAAGTTTAGATTCATGACTACCTGAAAGACTTACCACTACTGATAAATCGTTTGAGTGTGGTCTTCTTTCTTCGATTCCTTTGCTTCTTATCCTTTTTGGGTGGACAGACATCATCATCTCTGAAAATAGGTATTGGGGACAATAAATCCCTTTCTAACTCCTCATCCATGACTTGTTATCCTGTATATACTTCACCCGGATCATGAGGAGATTCAGTGGCTCAATGTGCAGTGCCACCAGTGTTATACCATGGTTAAGGGATATTAGTGGTTCTTTCCTTTACAAGCTATAGGATGAAGAAGATAATTTCCTTGAATAACAAATCATTGACTAAATTTAAATTGAAAAGAAAATAGAAATATGAGAAAAAGGAAACTTACAACTTCAGGAGCCACGTAATCCCACCACTCTTCATCTAATAAAGGACCAATACCCTCATTCGTTCCATGAACCATCGTTTCGTTCACCCGATTGGTGATAGGAACTAACTCATCAGTGGAATATATGGGAATTTCCTACTTTTTGATGTATTCCCTCACTTCATTGGTTTTGTCCTCAAAATGAATGTCAGAGGAAGACTGAGGATTCCCTACTACATGGATATGTAGCCCTTCGCGTAAGATCATCCTAGCGGTTTCAGCATCACAATATAAACACCACCTTTTCTGGACAACCTCTGGTCCTAAATATTCAGAATGTTTACCATAATGACACGAAGAGGGTCCTACAATCTGGGACATCAACTTCTTCTTCGCTCCTAAAATCATAGATAAATAATACTAAATTGAAACAATTTTCTCTTTAAAATAATTTAGACTAAATTTCCTCAATGATATAACTCACCAGGAGTCGGTGGAGTAGGTCTCTTGACTCAAAAAGGTAGATTATATCTGGCACGAGGCCACTTTGACACATTTCGAGACTCATCATCCCCACCCTGGGAATCTGATGAATCATCTCCAGATGAGGAAGAGTCACCTTCCAAATGACGATCTTCTTTCCTAATGGTTCTCTTTTTTATCCCCACTAGAGGGATTGCCTAATTCATTACCCATTTGGGGTATGATGCTACCTATCTCTCGGCATACCATAAAGTCAATTGACTTTTTTCTTCAACAAATGTTTAATCAAATACCTCCCCATAATTCTCCATAGATGTCAGCAATAATCATTAATGAGAAACCATCAGATGCTACTCTAACCTGGAATTCACAAGAGTGGATACAATAATTTGTGACAGAAATTTTAATTGACGTGCAAATCTATATAGAGAATGGGACTTACAAATAATTTCTCCATCAATGCATGTGGCCAATGTACCATCTCTACATGCTATCATATATGCCCTTAACTCCAGGCTGGCTGTTCCATCATAAAAAAATCTTCCTATTGGAAGATTTCCATAAAGAATGAAGTGAAACACCTATAACATGCTCAAACTTATTTTGATATCATAAGTGTTGAGGGATAAGGGAGAAATTCTTGAAAAGGCCTGAACAGATGGCCGGAAAGAACTTCCTAGAACCTGTACCCCACTTTGTAGAGAATATGTATTGAAATAGGTGGTGATCCATCCCCATAAAACATATAATGATCTCAATATTATTATAGGATACTTACCCATTTAACCATGACGTGGCATCCTATGAATCTCTTCCAACACTAGGGTGGCCAACACAACCATCTTCCTTTTAGCCAGTTTGGCTGCAATGATAATGGTCCCCGACCTCACACCTCCTTTCGAACCCCGAATAGGTAAAAGGTAAAGACTGATCCACAAGGAAAAAAATCCTTCCAGATGGGTATTCGCTGGAATTTTCTGGTTCACTTCATACCCCCTCCTATCAAACTCTCCTACTTCTAGAATTAGCCAAAATGTACCCGGAGCACCCCTTTTTGCTGCTCTAGTGCAACTAGTAAGACGAGTTCAGGAAGTTCCCTCCTCTCTCGTCATAATCAGTAACATTTCCACTCACTCCTATGGATGGATATCTATTCTGGAGTTGGTTTTCATGGTGGTGTTATTCTTAATCTTGTAGAAAATTTTCATTAAATCTTAATCTAAAGCCATATTCTTCTCCAACTCATACCAGGTCATCATGGGGGGGATAAATTTATCACACATATCACCAAAAATTAGAGCCCCTAAAATCTTGTAGACGTCTCAAAAACTGATGCCCACTTCTCTAGGAGTCAGATAGAGAGAATTCGTTTCTAAGCACTAATTATTGATTAAATCTGGCACAAAATCTTCATTCCGGTAAACATATGTCATCCCAACCCAGAAAACATCATATATTATAGCTCCCTTCAGATCATTGAAAAACCCTGCACAGATTTTTTTCACCCAATATGACCACATCCAAGTCAGCTTCACACCTCCTATAAGATGGATATCCCAACTCTTCTTCCATCCCTTAGACTGGTCCATTTGAGAATTTCTGAAAATAGAGGGATAGAAATGCGACTGCAACTCATGCATTTGAGTATTTAGATCTAGAGAACATGGGCTATGATGCATTATGTATGCATTCTCCACCGTCCCGACATTAATTAATGACCCTATAATAGAAACATTTTCCAAAGTGAAGTTGGTGTAAATATGAAACCAGGAAGGAGGGATATAATTTATTTACACTAGAACATTGGCCTAGAAGATGACCATGGCCATAAAACGTCATGTAGATGCTCTACGGGAAATTGGCCTGATATTTCTTCATGTACATAAGAAAATTCGGGATAGTGATATCCCAGATAACATAATAGTTGAGGCTGATGACATTCATCATGTCATCAATTCTCTTGTTCTCCAACTCATCAACTGTTCCAATTCATTTGGGATCCATTTAATCTACACAAAGATCAAACAATCAAAATTAAAGTAAGTTATTTTTATGAAATATTGATGAAGTAAATAAAAAAGTCAATGGATCTAAGGCACGCATGTCCCATCTTAACAGGCATGTCAAACTAGTTGTGAAAAGTTTTCATCTCTAGTCATGGAACACAAGTCAAATACCTTTTGTAGAAGCACGAAAAAATACCGAAGGGAGGTTCACTGAAGACAGAAGCACCTGAGAAACGTGAGATCAAGTTGATGTATGATGAGTGAGTTTGCGCAGGAGTGAGCCTGTATATATAGGCGATCCTTACCACCTTCATGTCATACCATCCCTCCCAATAATATACTTGCCAAACTTGCACGCCACAGACCCTTGATTTCTCAGCCTTACCTCAGATCCGGATCCTTTTTCTTTTACAGATTTAACTCTGTGGGGGGGGAACATTTGTTGATGCTCTATTCCATCATAGAGACCAAATAATGGGAAATGTGAATTCCTTAAGCATAATGAGGGCCACCCTTTGAAGAACATCAAAATAAATTGACGAAGTCATGGAGTAAGAGCCCATTTTGAGTGAGGTGCACAAGTTACTTCTATCCCGCACAAGTCACTTCTGTGCCACCTAGGGGTTGCACAGCTCAATTGTGCAACATATATGTTTTCTTTCCCAAGGTGAAAGGTGGTCTATAATTTGCCCTTGTGGGACCCCAATTGGAAAACAATTTTTCCAATAGTCAAATTCAAACTCTAGTACCCTGGCCTTCAACTAAACTCTTCTAAAAGCTTCTATGGTAACATTTTCCCAAAAATAGAATACCTGAAGGAGTATAATAATGATTAAGTATTTAGAATTCATCAACACTTTCACATATATGTGTCCATAACTCCATTGAAGATGGAAACACTTGCACACCACCCTACCCTTTCGAAGAAACTTGCACACCGCCCTTTTGGAAACATCATAGGATAATACTAAAGGCTTGAGTTAAGTCTTTACCATGTATTAACCTAATGATTTGTCTTCACCCAGTTGAACCCATGACGTGCAAGTACACTTTCACAACAAATACATGCATTCCACCTTCATTTTTTTCCTCTCTCTTGTTCACCTCTCCTATTCACAATATTATCCCCCGAACCCCATATCAATTCCATTTAGGGCATGGTTCTTTTGTTGTCTTCCATATCTGAAAGGAATTATGTTAGAACCTCTCCCAAAACCTCATGACTTACTTGTTTTATGTTGCTATAGTTAGAGGTTTTCTCCATATATCTTTATCGTTTAAGATGAGAAGATATTTTGATTTAGGTCATCCTCCTTAGGAGTGAGTCCCAAGTTCCCTTTGTTCGAGCCTCCTTCTCAAGAATAAGCCCCAATAATAATATTTTTAATTTGGGAATCCTCCTCATGAGTAAGCCCATGTCCCCTTAACCAAGGCCTCCTTCTCTAGATTATTCCCCAGTCCTAATTTCATTTAACATTGCGTATCCTCCTCCAGAGTAAACCCCAATCTTAATTTCTTTCGATCTGGGCATCCTCTTTAGGAGTAAGCACCAATCGTAAGTCACTTTTAATTTGGGCCTCCTTCTAAGGAGTATACCCCATGTAATTTAAGCATCCTCTGTATGATTAAGCCACAGGTTAAAACTCCAAATAACCATAAACTACAAATACCTTTATGAACCCTGCTCATGGGATTCTTTCTTGAAGTAATTCCAAGTCTTCATCTACTTGGGCAGTCAAAAATATGTAAGCCCCACAACATTTCTTGTTACTACATCATTTGTGGCACAATTGGCAGTTTTACTAATACCTCTTGTTTCTCACAACAAGCCTGACTCGCATGAGCTTCGAGTGTAAAAGTAATCAAAACATCTCTTTTTGGGCCATTAACCACGAATAAGCCCCATATTTCATCACTCGAACTATGTGGACTTTGATCTCTACCTTAAAAGTGCAGTATGTATAAAGCCTTTCTAAGGTTCCATCCGATCATTCATTAATTCTTTTCTGTCCCATATGACATTAAAATATATCCTTCTTATTGAACTACATCTGTTCTGATTTCATTTTTTCAAGGATATTTAGGTAACCCATCTATAGTTACGATCCCAACTCTAAAATAATCCCTGTCTTTCAGAATGCCAATAAACATCAAGTGGCCCATTGATTGGCATTAAAAATAGTATGGTCATCATAATGACCAAGAGAATACTATATAACATATTGAAGGACACCATTGACTATGAATTTCTAATACAGACAGATAATTCTCCATTGACAGAGAACCACAAATACATATAAAAGATTATTTCAATCCCATACATATTAATAATTGACTGCCAAATCTAAAGGAAAACTCAATTTCATGCTTGGTAAATTAATAAGGATTCATGAACAGAACATAAATCTATAAGAGAGTCTTTGAGAAGGTAATAATTCCCCCCAAAATGGATTGAGGAGCCTGAACTCCCATCCTCTCAACCAATGAATATTCTTAAGCCTCATTGGTCCACAACTAATGAGAACCCACCATTGGAATGTAGGTCCAAATGTATGTAGAATCATTGGGTGTTTCTGTTTCTAGGAATGTTCCCATTAGAAACCTATTGGAATGTTTGAACCATAAACAAACAAGGTCATCCCAATTTCTAGACGAAACAAAGATCTACTCTGCCTGTATTGGTTGACATATATGATAAGAAATATTTCTGGTTTTGATCGGAGGTTTTTCACTTGTTAGCATGTTAAGGCATAGAATCATCAGCTAGAAAGAATTTTAAAATAGTTACCCATTTCCGAGTGGAAGTGGAATGACATCAAGATGGATTTTTTGATGGTTTTACCAAGTCCTCCTCAAGGGAAACTTGCAATATTGGATATTGTTAACAGACCCACGTAGGATTCACATTTCATCTGATCAAGGAGACCATAATTTTGGTTTAACATGGAATGTTGTACATCTAAGATATTTTATGTTTTCAAGGGGTTCCAGACTTTATAATTTTAAAAAGTGACACCTGGTTTACATATTGTGTATTTCAAGGACTATAGAGGTCTTTGGGTTTAATGGAACTTATGAGTGTAGATTACCATCCCTAGGTAGATGGCTATTTTGAGTGCCTGATTCAGGTTTTTAGGATATTATTCTTGCATGCATCCAAAATTTCAGGGGCTCTTGGAAACGACCTATACCCCTAGTGGAATTTTCCTACAATAACAGTTTTTAGGCAAGAATTCAAATGGAACCTTATGCAGTTTTGTACGGTAGTCCATGCTGATCACCCCTATTATAGATATAGGTAGGATAAGAATCTATTATTGTATCTCTTCTTGTACAAGAGACTATTAAGTAGCTGGAGTTTATTTTAAGGAGAAGGGAATCTATGTAGTCTCAGTGAATATCTTATGCAGATCTATGGAGATGACCACTAGAGTTCAAGGTCGGGAGATTAAGTTTTCTTACATGTCACACTGAGTTTCGGACAAAGAATTATTAGGAGAGAGGGGAAACATTCATCGAGATACATCATGCCATTTGATGATATGAATAGAGTTGGTCTAGTTTCATATCAATTTTAGTTACATCAGAGGTACTAGGATATGCACGATGTCTTCCTTGATTCTCAGCAATGACTATACTTTTCAGACACTTCTCACATTTTTCAACCATGATGAGGTCATATTAGAGTTGGATGCATCATTTGTGGAGAACCCTATTTGGATTGTGGATCAAAACATGAACGTTCTTCATGTCTTGTCTATTCCTCTAGTATGGGTGCTATGGGAGAACGTGTGACTACATAATGAGACATGGGAGAAGGAGGTCTGTGTATTATCTCAATGGCCAGAGTTTTTTGATTTTTATTCTTCACCACCCTTGGATGATCAATTCAGGGAAAACCTTGATTTAATGGGAGATTATGGAAGAACATGGATCTTCTTTTAAGGTAAGGATCCTTATTATTGGTTGTTATATAAGAGAAAAGAATAGTATAGAAATTCACAAAGTACACACAGTGTACTTGTGAGCACAAGGTGTATACTCAGTTGCCACACGTAGCTGTTTACTGGATGTGTAATGGATGAGTACACAGTCAGGTAGGTAACTAGGCAGACCTCCTAAAGAGGGGGTGATTTGAGGCTATTATATAGAATGTACATTTAATGAACATGACGTGCAATTTTTTTATTTGATTACTAAGACCAAGGATGCGTCTAATATCAAGAATCTTTTTATTCTTCTAGTGTCCCATACAGGATAAAGACATATGATTAAATATCATTGATCCCCTCTCATTCCTCCATCTGAGATCTGATTAATACACCATTGCATGCATTGGATTCCCATCAGTGAGTTCTCTCTTTACCTAGACCCTCTCTTCCTGATTTATCAAATATTGTGGGTTATTCTTTGTGGAACAATTTTTACCTTTATAAAGATATATAACATTCTTGTCTGATTTATGGTTCATCATTATCAAGTGTTACATGAAAAATATTGACTTTGGTGGTTTTTTAATTTAATTGATAGTCTATGGATTATACTGGCTTAATGTGACAAATCCCCGTGATTAGGGTATGCCCTGTTTTGGAATGTAACCCTGTTAAATGCCTATTATGTATTGTTGGTTTGAGAATGGGATATTGATTATGAATAAGGTTTATGAACTAGATCATCGATGTGTTTCAGTGGTTTTTTTGTCATGGCCATTGGATTGGGAAAGCAGGTTAGGCTTCATTGAATTCCATGCCTAGTGTTGTTGGTATTTATTTTATGTTTATATGTGATGCATGTGATTCAAATTATGAATGGTTGACCAAGGGGAATTGGCAATGAGAGGTTCCCAATATAGGTTATTTTAATAATGAATTGTTGATATGAAGACCAAATTTATTGACGATGGGAGCTATTGTGGGGTCATAGATTAGATGAGTTAGACTGTGAGATATACCTAGGGGCTTGTTGTTAAATGAATTTTCGACCATAGAGTATTTATTGTGAGAGAATCCAAAGGGTCATTTTTTTATATATTGTCTCTACACGAACCAAGGGGTATTGAATGTGATAGCTACCTAGGTGGTCATTTGTAACTGATTAGTACAGTGTGGGGCCAAAGGGGTTAGAGTGTGTGGGCTTTCCTATTGTGTCATTATTGATTATTTAATTAAGGATATGTTGAACTAGAGGTTTTTGACTGTTAGAATATTCCTAGAGGATTTATTTTGAATTTTTGAATGATTTTGACAAGTATTCCAAGCTAAAGAAAAATAATAAACTCTATCATTAGTATTTTTTTAGATGGCCTTTTTAGATTTTTGTTTGTTATTATTATACAAGGAATACAGATCATAGGATATATCCCGATGTTACATTATTCAAAGGATTTAATTATTAATAAATGTAAACAGATGTAATTATAAACTATAGGATTGTTTACTTTTGACTAAATCCTAGTTTATTGCTTCATTTACATGGATTACATTCTATATATATATTCACTGGCAGTTTGGCACTGATCTTTTAGTTGTTGTATACTTGGATACATCTCACACCTTGTTTTTGTCTTTCTTATAGGCCCAAACATATTATATGGTAGTAGGAATAGAAAGGGGAAAGTGCACTTCTTCATCAGGAAGTTGAGTATTATTATAGCTAGAGAGAATGAGACGAAGCTAGGGCTCGACATGCTATTGGATTTTACTGGTTTCAATACTTTTATTACATTATTTTATTTCTAGAATTGTTACTTGTTTGGATGCATTAAAATATAATCATGGCATGCAGCATTTAGTTATATATATGATTCATTTTTTATTAATATCATTCTTCCATTTTTTACTTTTGGTGTATGGTATTACTAATTTTGGTACTATTTACTATTTTTTCCATCGTGTTACTTTGCCAATGAGGGAATAGTCTCCACGCTATCACATACTAGGCCCTCACTGCTAGACCATGGCCATTGACATTCAGGGAGATGTGCATGAGGCCATGAAATGAATAGGTTATGAGGAACCTTTGGGTAGCACCCAGAACTGAGAAGTTAAAACATACATATTATTCTGTAATTTTAATATCAGATCAACATTACTACTATCCATTTTGTTTGAAAATGATAACTCTGCTACAACATGCATGTGAACTACCCCCTTTACGAAGTGTTATGACTTAATTTTAAAATACATTTTAATTTCATTGTAATAAGGTTATATTTATTGAATTTAAATTATACATATGGTATATTAATTATTTTTTGAATGTTAGTATATTTAGATGCATTTATAAAAAAGTAAAAATCGGAATCATGCATAAATATGACATACCGTTTACATAAACAATGTAATTAATTTTTATATGAATACCTTTTATTAATTTATTTATGTGTGTTAATAATGAATATATATTATTTTTAAATAATTAATAAAAACATGTAGATGATGGACCCATGATATAAGTACAAAGACAAAAAATACAGAACCCAAACATACAACAAAAACAAAGTAGTAACAACACTTAGTAATTATTTTAAAAAATTATTGTTAATTAATAGGTGATACAAGATTTTATAAAAATTATATATTATTTGATATATATTATTTTGGTATTATAATAATTTTTTAAATAATATTTATTCATTTTATATGATATTTGATCACATACCATTGATTTTGGACATGAGATAAGAGATCTTCTTTTCTATATTACCATTATGATAAAAATTAAATATTCACCACCAGTTTTTTATATGACATATATATCAACCATGATTTAATTTCATAATACTTCTCATGAAAATTTTTCATAATTTTATATCCCTATTTTGATCCCCCTTTTGTTAGTTTTTTTTCAACACCTTCCAACATGGTAAGGGTTTTGTAATATGATCCCATTATTTACCATCAATTTCTATAGTCACATATCTATGATGAAATATTATGATCTACAATTAAAAATTAACTGTAATTTTATAATATTACGGATATTTTAGGATATTATATATTTTACATTAATTTTCTTCTACTTATGAAAAATGAGATTGAACAAACATTTTTTTTAAAATCAGACATTATTTCATTAATTCCTTGAAAATAATTTTTCATCCATGCATATTTTTTCTAATAATATTATCAAGATTATTTTTTTAATTATTATCAAATTTATTAAATTTTTTATTATTTAATATTGAAAATTATTTTTAAAATTTAATATTATTTTCAATTCCCAAATTATTTACCTTCTAACATTTGTATAAAAGTGATAAAATAATGTTTTCTATTAACTTATACAATATAAATAAAATTTCAAAACATAATGACTGAAAATTATATAATTAAGCCTTATACATTTTACGTGGTAATTTTATAAGCATTATTTCATATTTTCAAAATTTTTAGATATTAATTATGTTATTTCAATGTATAGATTGTATTTTACTAACAAAATTCATCAAGTAAATTTAAATGTCATTTTAGATATATCATGACATAATTGTATGTATATTTGTAATATGATCTAGTAATAACATCCTTCATATTTATCTTTAATACTTATGATTATGATGAAAATATAATTATGTAAACTATTTATTTTGATGGGGTTAGGATATGTTGAAATGTTTATGAAACCCATTTCATTTCCATGGGTTATGATATAATGGATTTTTTATAAAAACAATTTATAAATCAATAGACCAGATATGATGAATATTTTATGACATTATGTCACAAATATGTATGAATTAAATGATTTAATTAGTTGGAGTAAAATTATATATATCTATAATATTTTGTGTTATGATTAATATCTCATGTGATAAAATATTATGGTGTGGGGAGTGGAACATTTTATTAAGGGAATATGTCCACTATGAAAATATTTAGAGTGAACCCTGACATCAATGATATTTCAGGGAGTTAAACAAATTTAAAATTATAGTCATAGTAGTTAGATATAGCTACTAAATAAATTATTTTTCAATGCCTATGTGTCTGCTGAAACTTAGGTCTTATTACAATGTTATTCTATAATAGATATTGTTCATTGATTCTTTTATAAATCATGCATTATGAGATTTCATGTTTTATTATAGGATTAAATATTATGATATTTGATATGATTTGTATGGTTTTCAAATGTTATTCTCTAGTTATTAATCTCATGTAAACATTGTATATTGATATATGTAGTGACTCGGGATTTTTGGCCCTGTCAGTCTTTGGAATATTTCTACGAATAATTCCAAAGCTAGGCACGAAGACGTCGTGCGATTCCGAGGTCCGGTGTGTCCGGAATTTATTTTATAAAAATATTAAGTATTTTTATACTATGCACGTGGTAGGGGTGTGATATCTCCTAAACGGTAGCTCAGAATGGGAATTTGATGGAATGGTTACGTCCGGAACGTGCCGTTTACCCTAGGCGGGGTGTAAACTTTACGGGCGCGGGCCTGCGGTGAGAAACGCCACCAGGGGCGTTTTCCTAAATTAGTAGGGATGTTAGTGTGCGAGCGTCGGCTCGAATAAGTTCTGAATGGAGTCTCGGATGAAAAATATGGGTCCGTCGTTGGGTTCAGAATGACACGCTTACCCTAGGGGTGACCTTACCTTTGACCGCATCAGGAGTGGAGTCGAGAGCATTGTTTTAAATGAAGGCTTTTTTTTAAAAAAAAAGAGGAAAATGAAAAAAAATCATTTCCTCTCCCCTCCCTCACCTCTTACATGCAACGCCGGATGAACCCCTCCCCACCACCTCTGTTCTTCACAAAATTGAGCTTCGGGCATCCGTTTTCAGTGCCGATCGTCAGCAGATCGAGCTCCAGTGCGTCGCAGGCGCCGTTCTGCATCCAAGGCGTCGGCGATCCGCCAACAGGTAGGCGGTTTGTGTTTTGAAATCCCGGACCCCGTTTATTTGTTGTTTTTCTTCAAATCGTTATGAGGGTTGTATAGTTTGGGTCCCAAGGTTTCCGAAACATGTTTCAGATCTGATTTTGGAGCACTGTGGTGCTCTTGGGGGTCCCCGGAAGTTTTCCAGAGGAAATCCCGGATTCCGGCGGTGGCCATGGCAGAATCCGGCGAGGTAGGGCGGCAGCTCGGCAGAGGCGCGGTGGTTTCTGGCGACGGCGGCAGCGGCACAGCGGAATCCGGTGGGGGCGCGGTGGTTTCCGGCGAGGCTGGCGGTGGTCCGGCCAGGATTTTCATGGGGTTCTTTAAACCCCCGTAACTCGCAAACCAAAACTCCGATTTGCAAGCCGTTTGCGGTGACGCGTTATTTGCGTCGAGACAGACCTTTTGAAATCACTTTGAGAATTTTATGGTTCGTGATCGTGGATCGGGAGTTAGAAACGTCGTATAAAATAATAATATTTTATTATTTTACGACTTCGGGCCGTTGTAACTTCTACCCGGTGCGTCCGAATGACGTGTCGTCAGTGGAGTTGTGACCTTGATGATACGACAGACATTTTGAGTTGGTTTCCAGGTGTTGGGACTGAGAACGGGATGTGGGCCCCACAAGGCCGGGTTTTGGCGTTTGCGGAGTATCGTAGCTTTTGCACCAGGAGTCTGATTTTGGTGGATGAATAGTCGATCCTGTGTGTTTTTTCGAGAGGATTGCAATGGTGTGATCTGTTCGACAAGTTTCAGAATATATGCGTGGGCCTCACCCGAGCTGGCTTTCGGTGAATAGTGTTTTTTTTCATAGGGTGTCCATTTGGGACGAGCGAGTAGTCGATTCCGCTTGTTTTTCCAAGGGGATCACCGTGGTGTGATCCGCTCGATGGGTTTCGGGATCGTTGTGTGGGCCCCGCACGAGCTAGCTATGGTGAATAGTGACTTTTTCACCGGTGCATCTTTTCGGGCGTGTAAACAGCCTATCCTGCGTGTTTTTCCACATGGAACGCGATGGTGGCCTCGGTTTTCGCCTAGGAGGTGCGCAGTGTGGCGTTGTGGCAGGTTGCTCGGGTTAGCGATGTTTGGACTAGAAGTGGTTGAGGGTTCTCCCTTGGTTCGTTCCTACGAGGGTTCGTGTGTCATCACAACCTTCGTATGGGTTTGTGATCCTCTAGATGGGATGTTTACACTGTTAGAGATGTGGCATCCGCTCCGGTGGGCCCGGAGCGGATCATCTGGCATCTTTACCCTAGATCTGGTTCTTGGTACCGCTGTGACCACTTATTCACGAGTGGTGATCCCCTATCTAGCAGGTTTACCCCGTAGGGTTCGTGGCATCATCGGGAATATGATCCCCTACACGATGGGTCTTGCCCAGTAGGGTTGTGGCATCGTCGGGTATACGATCCCCTACTCATCATGAAGTTTATAGCAGGGTTGCTGGATTGTTGGTTATACGATCCCCTACTCAGCACTTGGTGTCGGTAGGGTTGCAGTATCGCCGGGTATGTGATCCCCTACTCAGCATGTGGTTTTGGCAGGGTTGCGGCATCGTCGGTTCGATCCCCTACATCGTGAGTTATACCAAGTAGGGTTATGGTATCATCGTGACTATCTTTATATGGGCGATGTTCCTCTATCTGTGAGATGTGCTTCTATCGAGCGCCAGATCGGGTTGTGGTATCCCCCAGCGGATCCTAGGTGTGATCCCCTATCTGTGAGAACTACGTATGCCAGATCGGGTCGTGGTATCCCCCAGCGGACCGTGGGAGTGATCTCCTATCTGTGAGCTTCGTATACCAGAGTGGGTTTTGGTATCCCCTAGCAGACCCTAGGAGCGATCCCCTATCCGAGGAGATTGGTGGTTCTGTTGTTTGAGGGAGGTTTCCTCAGTGATGATATCCAACAAGCATGATCTCTCGGGTGAGTGTCTGAGAGGTTTGTGAGAAACCCGATGGAGTGTATCTCTCGGATGAGTGTCATCTGGGATGACAGTGATCATGTGGTGTACTCTCCTAGTTGTGGACAGTTGCTCGTGACGAGGACGATACATCTTGTAGATTTGTGTCATGAGCTGAGTATACCTGGATTGTTCGAGGTGTATGTATGGGCATACACCTGAGATGAGCTGACTAGTTGTGTTTAGCCGAGGATGGTCACGATATGGAGTTTCTCTTTTATCTGGGTTCCCTCTGGCTGGGATGAGCGGACTGATGCCTTCCAGTTTCTCTCTTTGGTTTTGGGTTTTGGGGTGCCTACTAAGTACGTTTATACTCACCCATGCATGGGATTTTCCCCCACATTTTTGTGTCTTGTGGAGACCACAATCCTTTTGATGGAGTCCCAGGAGGACCCGGAGCAGGCGGAGCATAGTAAGCGAGTTGACCGGGGTGTTTACCGGAGTTGTGCCGAGGGAGCATTCCGGTGGGTGTTTGTGGTAGTGTTCTCCTTCTTCTGAGCAGGTTGGACATGCTTTGTAGTTTTCCTTTGGTGGGACCTGTTTTTTCATTTGTACTTTTGCTATTGCAATATGGTTTGGGATAGATTGTGTGCATGCATTTACTTTTCAGTTTTGTGGGTGCGTGTGTACCGGCACCTTAGGCTAATGCCTTCCACGTGTGTGATAGCCTACTCGGCGCTGGTCGCCAGCCCCTGGCCTATTGAAGGCGGGCTTGGGGAGTCGTGGCTCGAGCCCCGTTGGGTCGGGTCGTGACAGAGTGGTATCAAAGGAGGTTCCACCTTTGGGATCTCAGAGCATAGCTGGTCTAGCTGTGAGTTTGGTTTGGGTTGCATAGCGGCAGTGTTATGGAGTTTCGAGCTCGGATTTCAGGCCAGAGACTCTAGTGTTTGTGCAACGGCCGACATATCCATACACCAGGACTCTGATAACCTGCCATTCGACTCGGGACATTCGTACATTGGTCGTAGGGACATAATGGTACATGCATCATATTGGATTGGGTTTTTGGGTTTTCTTTGACCATCTTGTGTCAGCTCTCCAGATATACTCTTTGATAGTGGTGCGTCTTGAATGTATTTCAGGATTCCTCCACGAAGACAGCCAGTGAGGGTTCCACGGCAGGATTGTGCTGATGACCCGCCCCGTGTAGAAGCTGTGGAGCAGGGCGTAGGTTCTGAGGTTGCACCTCCAGGTGGTCTGCCGGTTGAGCTGCCACCTGTCGAGAAGATGGTTGTGCCGGTGGTGCAGGAAGAGGTTGCGTGCAGGATGAGTGTGCTTCACGAGTTCCAGAGGCAGCGACCTCTGAGGTTCCGGGGTGATCCAGACCCCCAGGCAGCTGATGACTGGCTTGAGGAAGTCACATGAGCTTTCCGCCTAGTGAGGACACCTCAAGATCCGATGGTGGTCCTAGCAGTGAGCCTTCTGCATGGTTCGTCTTGGAGATGGTGGAGTTTGGTGACGTAGTCCCATGATAAGGAGACACTCACGTGGGAAGAGTTTGAGTGACTCTTTAGGGAAGAGTTCTATCCGATGAGGCTGAGGTCAGTGCAGATCCAGAACCTTCTGCAGCTTCGACAGGAGAGCATGACCGTGTCAGAGTACTCAGCGAGGTTTACAAACCTGTTGCGCTACTCCCTGGATATAGTTCGATACCTATTCTTTAGGGCTCGAACCTTCGAGCAGGTTTTATGGAGGGACATCCGAGAAGGTGTGTTTTCCTTGTGCCTGCCCACCTATGCTGGAGTACTAGAGCGAGTGTTGGAGGTGGAGAGTTTTCTAGTTGAGCAGATTCCCCCTGTTAGTGCTGGGCACTCGAGGGATGAGACTTTTTCAGTCGAATCGACATCTGGTAGCCGACAACAGACTCAGGGGTCTGGATGTGGCTGACGTTTCATGAGGTGACCCCAGGATGGAGTATCTGAGGCTCAGGGCTCACAGGGCTCGCAATCCAGTTTTGGTCATCCGCAGGAGAGGCGGTGTTATACTTGCGACGGTCGGGGATATCTTGCTAGAGATTGTTTGACCTGACGTGCTGCTGAGAGGGAGCCGGTCGATGGACCACCTTGGCATAAGCATCGTCTCGAGCAAGGAGGTCTGCGGGGCGGCGGACGTGTCGGCGGATCTGGTGCAGCAGAAGGCGGTGGTAGGCAGTACCAGTTGCCACCACCCCCACCCCCAGGTGGTCCACGCTAAGCTCAGGGAGCTGGTGGCCGAGGGCTAGGACAGCTGCATGCCCTAGAGGCATTCGACCCAGAGGCACCACAAATGGATAGAGGTACGCCTTGTGTCTTTTCTACTTACTGCACTAGTTTGTCAAACACTGTTTAGCGGTACTCTTTCCTTTTGTTACATGCTCGAGTTTTGTTCAGGGCGTTGATAAGACCCTGTGTGTGTGTTGTTCTGCATGCTTCAGATGCGTATGGAATAGGGATCCTTCCCACACCGAGACACATTTTTGTGACGCGATTAAAACCGTGCGGGCGAGTTAGTGCCGCCCAAAGTGGATTGTATCGAGGTGTGGTGGATGAGTCCCTCTGACTTATGCGTTCGGGCATGGGTGTTTGTTGGTGAGCTCGTTGGTGTGTGAGACCCAATTGAGAGTCCAGTCTCTTTCCTTGTGCTTAGGGATTTTCGAGGATGAAAAGTTCTAAGGGGGGGGGGAGGATGTAGCGACTCATGTTTTTGGCCTTTTCAGACTTTGGAATATTTCTACGAATAATTTCAGAGCTAGGCGCGAAGACGACTTGTGATTTTGAGGTCCGGTGTGTCCGGAATTAATTTTATAAAAATATTTAGTATTTTTATACTATGCACGTGGCGGGTGTGTGATATCTCCTAAACGGTAGCTCAGAACGGGAATCTGATGGCAAGGTTGCGTCCGGAACGTGCTGTTTACCCTAGGCGGGGTGTAAACTTTATGGGTGCGGGCCTGCGGTGAGAAGCGCCACCAGGGGCGTTTTTGTAACTAACTACCGAAGTTAGTGTGTGAGCTTCTGCTCGAATAACTTCTGAATGGAGTCTCGAATGGAAAAGTTGGGTCCATCATTGGGTTCAGAATGGCGCGTTTAACCTAGGGGAGACCGTACTTTGTCCGCATCCGGAGCGGAGTCGAGAGCGTTGTTTTAAATGAAGGTTTTTAAATAAAAAAAAGAGGGAATGGAAAAAATCATTTCCTCTCCCCTCCCTCACCACCAACGTGCAACGCCGGACGAACCCCTCCCCACCTTCTCCGTTCTTCACCAAATCGAGCTTCGGGCGTCCATTTTCAGCGCCGATCGTCAGCAGATCGAGCTCCAGTGCGTCGCAGGCGCCGTTTTGCATCCAAAGCGTCGACGATCCGCCAATAGGTAGGCGGTTTGAGTTTTGAAATCCCGGACCCCATTTATTTCTTGTTTTCTTCAAATAGTTTTGAGGGTTGTATAGTTTGGGTCCTGAGGTTTCTGAAACATGTTTCAGATCTGATTTTGGAGCACCGGGGTGCTCTCGGGGGTCCCTGGACGTTTTTCGGCGGAAATCCCAGATTTCGGCGGTGGCCAGGGTGGAATCCGGCGAGGTCAGGCGGCGGGTCAGTGGAGGCGTGGCGGTTTCCGGTGATGGCGGCGGAGGCGCTGCGGAATCTGGCGGCAGCGCGGTGGTTTCTGGCGTGGCTGGCGGTGGTCCGACCAGGATTTTCCAGGGTTTTTTAAACCACCGTAACTCACTAACCAAAACTCTGATTTGCAAGCCGTTTAGGTGACGCGTTCCTTGCATCGAGACAGACCTTTTGAAATCACTTAGAGAATTTTATGGTTCGTGATTGTGGACTGGGATTTAGAAACGTCGTATAAAATAATAATATTTTATTATTTTACGACTTCGGGCCATTGTAACTTCTACCTGAAGCGTCTGAATGATGTGCCGTCAGTGGTGTTGTGACCCTGATGATACAGCGGACTTTTTGAGTTGGTTTCAGGGTGTTGGGACTGAGAATGGGGTGCGGGCCCCACGAGGCCTGGTTTTGGCGTTTGCGGAGAAACGCAGCTTTTGCACATGGAGTCCGATTTTGGTGGATGAATAGTCGATCCTGTGTGTCTTTTTCGAGAGGATCTCAATGGTGCGATCTGTTCGACGAGTTTCAGAATATAGGCATGTGCCCCACCCGAGCTAGCCTTCGGTGAACAGTGCTTTTTTCACAGGGTGTCCATTTGGGACGAGCGAGTAGTCGATTCCGCTTGTTTTTCCAAGGGGATCGTTGTGGTGTGATCCGCTATATGGGTTTCAAGATCATTGTGTGGGCCCCACACAAGCTAGCTACGGTGAATAATGCCTTTTTCACCGGTGCTTCTTTTTGGGCGTGTAAACAGCCTATCCTGTGTGTTTTTCCGCATGGAACGCAATGGTGGCCTCGGTTTTGGCCTAGGAGGTGTGTAGTGTGGCGTTGTGGCGGGTCGCTCGGGTTAGCGATGTTTGGACCAACAGTGGTTGAGGGTTCTCACTTGGTTCGTTCCTACGAGAGTTCGTGTGGCATCGCAACCTTCATATGAGTTTGTGATCCTCTCGATGGGATGTTTAAACTATTAGAGTTGTGGAATCCCTCCGGTGGGCCCGGAGCGGATCCTCTAGCATCTTTACCCTAGATCGGGTTCTTGGTATCGCTGTGACCGCTTATTCACATGCGGTGATCCCCTATCTAGCATGTTAACCTCGTAGGGTTTGTGGCATCATCGGGAATACGATCCCCTATGCGGTGGCTCTTTCCCAATAGGGTTGTGGCATCGTCGGATATATGATCCCCTACTAAGCATGATGTTTATAGTAGGGTTGTGGTATCGTCGGTTATACGATCCCCTACTCATTGCTTGGTGTCGGTAGGGTTGCGGTATCGCCGGGTATGTGATCCCCTACTCAGCGTGTGGTTTCGGTAGGGTTGTGGCATCGTCGGTTCGATCCCCTACATCACAAGTTATACCAAGTAGGGTTCCGGTATCGTCGTGACCACCTTTATATGGGCGATGATCCTCTATCTGTGAGATGTGCTTCTGTCGAGTGCCAGATCGGGTTGTGGTATCCCCCAGCAGATCCTGGGTGTGATCCCCTACCTGTGAGAACTACGTATGCCAGATCGGGTCGTGGTATCCCCCAGCGGACCCTGGGAGTGATCTCCTATATGTGAGCATCGTATACCGGAGGGGGTATTGGTATCCCCTATCAGACTCTAAGAGTGATCTCCTATCTGAGGAGTTTGGTGGTTCTGTTGTTTTAGGGTGGTTTCCTCAGTGATGCTATCCAATGGGCGTGATCTCTCGGGTGAGCGTCTGAGAGGTTTGTGAGAAACCCGATGGAGTGTATCTCTCGGATGAGTGTCATCTGGGATGATAATGATCATGTGGTGTACTCCCCTGGTTGTGGACAGTTGCTGGTGACGAAGAAGGTGCCTCTTGTGGCTTTGTGGCATGAGCTGAGTATACCTGGATTGTTCAAGGTGTATGTATGAGCATACACCTTAGCTGAGATGACTAGTTGTGTTTTGCCGAGGATGGTCACAAGATGGAGTTTATCTTTTTTCTAGGTTCCATCTGGCTAGGATGAGTAGGCTGATGCCTTCCATTTGATCTCTTTGGTTTTGGGTTTTGGGGTGCCTACTGAGTACGTTAATACTCACCCATGAATGCACTTTGCCCGCACATGTTTTTGTCTTGTACAGACCATAAGCCTTTTGACGGAGTCCCAGGAGGACCTGGAGCAGGCAGAGCATAGTGAGCGAGTTGATCGGGGTGTTTACTAGAGCTGTGCCGAGGGAGCTTTCTGGCGGGTGTTTGTGGCAGTGTTCCCCTTCTTCAGAGCAGGTTGGACTCGCTTTGTAGTTTTCTTTTGGTGGGACCTATTTTCCCTTTGTACTTTTTCTGTTGCACTCTGGTTTGGGATAGATTGTATGCATGCATTTACTTTTCAGTGTTGTGGGTGCGTTTGTACCGGTACCTTAGGCTAATGCCTCCCAAGTGTGTGATAGCCTACTCGGCACTGGTCGCCAGCCCCTGGCCTATTGGAGGCGGGCTTGGGGAGTCGCGACTCGAGCCCTGTTGGGTCGGGTCGTGACAATATATCACTTGTTTACCATTTCTGAGAATATGAGATCAGCATTTATTTTGTTTTCCAACACCATGTTTTGTTAAAATGTATTATGTATTAGTTGTTGAATAACAATGAATTTTTTGAATATCATATTGGAATATGATTTAATTCAATTATGAGTATGTTTTTTTTATTTTCATTCTATAGACCTCTCATATGGATATCCCTTTATCTTATGCACCTATGATATACAATAATATTAATTTTTATTCTCAGTCACCAACAAGATTTTTTAGAATATATCCTTTTCAAGGATTATTATAACCCTATTGACTTTTATAACCGAATCCCAATGTTTTTATTTTTATAGTGAATATAAAATTAAATAATATTTAATAAATGATAATCAATAAATAATTAATACCCAAAAATGTTATTTATTATCTGGAATATTACACATACAGACTAAATAGGGATGTTTTGAATAATAAATGTTTGTTATGATATAAATTAGTAATGTAACTATTAAGAAGTGACTATATGGGATAATATATACTATGGGAATTTAAAATAGATTTTCGAGGATTAGTATTTATTTTATGGTCCCAACAATTAAGTTCATCCCCTATGAGCTGAACCAATCAGATATTAGGAAATACATAGGATAACAAAGGGTAACCCATTAAAAATCATATATAGATCATTTATAGGTGTACCTAGAGAAAATTCAAATTTGGGAGAAGTTAATTTTAGAATAAATCACCACGAAAACAATTTTTGATGAACAACTCCACCAAATAAAAATCATTTTACACAATTACCTCATCAATTCTATTAGTTTGTTGTCGGGTCATGTATCTAATAATATCCTTTAATTTTAGTGTTTAATTCCCTTTTAATAAATTCTATGATAAATTATATTTTAAAAAAGGAATACAAAATTAATGTGAGTAATGAAATATTATAGTTACATGTATATTAAAAAAAATATAATTATATTAATTAATTTATAATTGTATTAAGTTATTTTAATTGATTAAATAAAAATATGACCAAATAAATAAATATTTTTATATGATTAAAGCCCTTATAAAGTGTATTTTTTGGAATAAGTTTTCCTAATGTTTTGTGTAGTGTAATAAACTGGTTATTTAAAAATCAAATAAATTATCATACTAATAAATTAACACCACAATTAATTATTATTTTACACTAAAAAATAATGGGATTACATTAATTTTAAAAAAACATTTTCAGGTTATGTATTTTACATTATATTAAATATATTATTTTAAAAGTTAAATTTTCATGTATTATAATATTAAATTAATTAAATGAAAATCATTTTTGAATTAAAATTTTCCTATTTATATTAATGGGAATGTTATTATTTTTTCTAAATTTATGGATTTTTATTTGAAATAGGTAAAATACTATTTTTATAAAGGTGATGAATTTTATGAAATAATTAATAAATAAAAATGAAATAAATTTTTTTAAAAAAAGCATATATAAAAAATATATTTATGAAGGGTATTAAATAATTTTAAAATACTATGTTGAATATTTACACCTATGTTTGTCTTTTTTAATCATAATGTTTTATTAAAAACAGAAAAAAATTATCATTTTAATTAACTAATTAATTACAATGTACATAAGGGTAAGAAATGTTTCAAATATAATAAACCTATTTATTGTATATACTAATTAATTTCATGAAATTCAAATATGTACATGGTATTGTATACGTTCATGTTTTTTTACTTTTGTTCAGTTCTTATTGTGTACATAAATTAAAATAATTTTTACCATATCAAGAAATTAAATCATTAATTATATTTAATATTATGGATCATCATTTTCAAATTTTATTAATATTTTATTCTAAAATAATAGTTTCCATGGTAGACGACATTTCACCATTACAAGCGACAAAAGTGATATCATGCTTATTTAAATAAGTGATATGGATTCAATAATCAATTAAACATTAGTGAATTTTATTGGATGAGTGTATCTACTCGTTAAATTATCCTAGATTCTAAATATTCTTTAATTGAAACTGTATTCTTTCAAAATCCTATTGTTATTTATTTTTTATTATAAGAGTATTTAAAAAAAATAAATTCATGTCACCTACAAATGGGAACCACCAATACACAATTATTCAAGGATCAAATAATTCATAAATAAAAATATTTATTCAAATACAATTTTTCATCTTACTTTGACACCACCCATTGTTCCATTTATCACATAAATTCTAATATATTAGTTCTTAAGGTTTTATCAAAAGGGTAATTTCTAATGAAGAGATAATCCTAATAAATGAGTTCATTTAGGATTCATTTATCTTCCAAAGCATTTGAATATTCAATACACAAATTGACATTATGAAATTATAAAAATTATTTAATTTGTTTATGATGTTGATAAACAAATATCATCATTTCCCACCCATCCAAGTTAAAATCTTAATGTTACTCGTGAATATATGAGAAAAAATTCATCCATTCTCAAAAAAATCAATTTTAATCATTGTATCACATGAATTTTTATATAGATATATTTTATTATTTAATATATATAAATATATATATTCTCGATATTTATGCTTTAATTGCTTTTTTAATTATAAACATTTACGTACTATCATTCCCTCCCATAAATTTTAAAATGAAAATATCCCTCATGGTTAATGGCATAAACCCACATCTAGGATGTGATATATTTTAATTTAAAACAATTCCAAAAATACATGGTTATATAAATTATTTAATAAATATATATAATATTTACTACATAATAATGGTTCATACTGAAAAATAATTATCTATATTCCTTTTATTCAAACAATTATGAAGCAAAAGTGTCACTCATGCATGAGTGCAAACTACCACCTCTATAAGTGATATATTTCTATTGTATTGGTCATATTAAGAAACACATGAGGGGGTAAATTGAGTTACGATAGAAATTTATGGCTAAAACATTTCATTAAAAGTCCCCTAACTTAAATTCAAATACGGCCCAATAAACCAAATTAGCATATTTATAAAATTTTGATCTTTTTAAAAAAATATAAATGTTTGATTTGTGATCCATTAATGAAAAATGGATTATGAATATAACATTTTAAATTAATCTACTAAACAAAATTCTTAAATAAACACTATCTATGTTTGATAATAAAAGGGAAGTATAGCTTTCAATGAATAAATAAAACTGTGAAAACAAAACATTGTAAGGAACAACAGATTTTTAAAAAGGGCTTCAGTTTCATTTTGAGACACAGTACTCTAAATATGTTGATAACCTACAAATATGAAATATATATAAATAAAAGTTATACAAACCCTATATCTGGGTATACAATATCATACACAACTTTCTTGGACAACTATACATCTTCAAACGTTTTAGTGGGTGTGAAAATTAAAAATAGGCAACTCATGGAAATATTAATCTTTTATATGTGGTAATGTATGTTTTAGAAAGATAGGTTTATAAAGATACCAATGTATCTTCTAGTTATTCATAGGAGAAAATGTGTGTTTATTAAATAAAAACACACACACAAACTATTCGAAATGTAAAATAGTTCCCAAAAAGAGAATAAATTAAATAGAATAGAGTTAAAAGGTTCTATGTGATCGGATTTTTAGCTTCTAGACTCCATTAATATGCTAAAAGTTATTCTTGATTCATCTTCTGAAAAAATATAGAAATAATTTTCCATGAGTTCTTTTGTCATATGTCTCCAGCGAGGTGTATGATTTTTTGTAGGATGAGCTCTACTTCTTATAGAAAAATATATTTCCTTTTAGTTTCTCAGTAGGATAAATAATGTACGCATCGAGTAGTTATTTCTGTTTTTATGTTTCTCTAGATGCTTGGTATTATTCTTTGGTCGTTCTTTACATTTTAAGTACATTATTAACATTATACAATGTTGTTGAATCTTAGCATGTTCACTGGTACCTCGTACCATTTTCTGGAGATTTGTATCCATTAAATGTCGTCTACAAAAGAAAGACAATATCATTAATAATATAAGTATTGTTATGTTTCACAAATAAGTTAGTTATAACAAAAATTGAATTTTTATGTCAAATAATAAATTTTTCTATGTCAAGAATGGTAGATTGGATTGGTAGCTCATTCTATCATTGTATCAGACTTGTATCAGTAACTCAAGATCGACTGGTCAGTCAGTCAGTAGTTGATGTATTGGTAACTCATCTATTGATGGCTTATAGGTAGTGAAATTTCTGAGTATTTATCAGTCACTCTATTTGTAGGTCAATCAATCAGTGACTGATTCCATCAGTATCATAGACATCATCAGTGACTCTTCCATTGAATAACTTCTGAGAGGTTATCGGTAACTCAAGGTAATGGTGTTTCTTCTACTATTAGGTTAACAAATAATGACTCAACATTTATGGTGACTTATACTTATCCAAATATTTTTAATCTATGATATGATTTAAAAAATAATATATGAGATTATGGTTATATTAAAACATGATTAAACAAGAAGTAACTAAGTAATACATAATTAAGAATGATTTGTGACAAATAAAACTAACGGTGGAAAAATATCTCCTTCTTTTTATGATAAAAATTCATCGAATTATATACCACTACAGTTGAATTATAATGAAAAAATTAAGCCCTATATAACATTTTATACAGATCATAAGAGATGATATTTAATGTTAAAAAAATATTTCTTAGATAAAATAGCATGTTTTTTATTAATCTAATGATTAATCTTTCTTTTAATCTCATGATCCCACATAGGGATATTCCGAACACATTATTACCATTTTAGGGATATACACAATAAAAAAAATTATGAGAAAGAAAAAATATGAGATGAAAACATAAAATTTATTTCATTGAACAAATATTATATGATATAGAAAGAAGTTAAATTAGATCCCTATGTCACGACCCATCCCCTGTGGCTCATGTTTTCACAACCCCAAGTCCATCTCCAATTTTCCAGGGACAAGAGAATAGATCTAGGTAGGAAAATCCCACAAGTGGGAGGCATTATCCATTGTACTTATACGCACACACTGATCTCTAACAAAATTTTGAATATGATAACACTAATTAAACATGCAAGAAAATATCTTGAAAAATCCACTTATTGAAAGGTAAAAACTAAAAGAAAAATTGTTCGAGAATATTGACACAACTGAAATGAAAATTTATGAATTCCTAGATCTCATTTCAGAAGAACATACCTAAATGTTAGGTATAATAATCTATCTAATTGTTATTGAAGCTTACCCCATCCATCAGGTCACCCTGATGAACCTGTTGTCTCTGGCCTACCAAGGAATCCATTCAAGCATCCCATCATCTGGGAAAGATACGACACATGCGGTTCAAGCTCGAGCATGGGTGAGTAAAAAAATACTCTGTAGGGACCCCAAACCAAAAAGGAATTACACAATGTATACTACAAGGAATTGCATGAAGTATACCAAAAATAATATCACTATAAAATACACCATGTATACTACCAAAGTTGTACACGATGTATAGCGTCTAAGATGTATTATAAAGATAGTCACTAGGGTCATCTCACACCATGTATAAGTATAGTGAATGTAACTAATATTTTCATATGAATCCATAGTACCCCCAAGTAGTAATACATAGATCATTGGTTACACACAGAGTGTAGGTAACACATGGAGTGTCGGTAACACAAAAAATTTAGGTAACACATAGAGGGTAGGTAACACATGGAGTGTATGTAACACATGGAGTGTTGTCAAAGACTAGAGGATATGAAACATGGAGGTAAATTGGACTACCGACTCATTCTTGGTAAGTAAAAATGTCAAAATAAGACACACATTATATTTAAGACATGTATTCTAGGTAATCACATAGCTTCTAGGTCATAGTCTGCCACATGATTTGTTCCTTATCATGCTTGTTTCTAGAGAATATCATCCTAGAGTCAATATGCCATACAAAAAAATACATGGAAACATACTATGAGTATAATAAAACGAAATCCCCATTTCAATGGTCCCCACTATGTAAAAATATCATCAAGTGGTAACACAGTTTGTGAGTTATGCACATATAAGAAACAAGGGGTCAGTTTGGTGTGGATCTAGCCTGACTCGATTAGACTAACATGAACCTACATGAACTATTTATCCCTAGACCTGAACCACTGGTTCGACCCATCCTTCTGGGTCCGGACCTCCTCAGCTAGGCCAGACCACTGGAAGCTTGATGGTTTTGTCTGTAAGGTCGTAGCGGGTGTCACACCCCATCCGGGTCAACATTGTGGAATGTTGCATTCGACATCGTTTTTTGTGGTGTGAACGGCCCCAAAAAAGTCCCTCTGGACTGCAACACTTCAAAACATGACATGTACTCATACCACGTTTCATTGAAGCATGCAATTGGACATCCAGGTCGTAGCCCTATCCGCCACCCGCGACCACTAAGCTGTGCGGTCCTCTACCTCCGGCCATTGAGCCTGTAGCCATCTGTAGCCAGGTGGCTCCATCACTTTTTCCCCCATAGGAAAAACTCCATTCAATGGTCTTGAGTCACACTATGGTACTCCATTTTATCAAAATTTAATCATTAATGTGATCCTCATATCTCTTTCTTCAATCACATAGACTCTAAATCTGACCACCATCGCTTCAGGGGTCCATTCACATCTCAACCTTCCTACAAAAGCCTGACGCAGCCACATGGGTCCATAGATGATGAACACAAGAATAGGAAAGAGAGATAAGAAAAATAAAACCATTAGAATGGACCATGTCAATTTCTATGTCATGCTTGTTCCATTCATGTAAGAAAAAATATAAAAGGGTATCACATGAATATTTAGTAAGATTCAACCCCTTTATTTCCCAATTTTAAACCATCCTGCAATAATGATCGAACCATATATCTACCTATTCATGTTTTGGTCTTTATTTTTCATTCGAAAATAAAACAGGGAAAGGAAAAACAAAGAATATAAAACCCACTTCTAGAATGTGGATTTTCTAGAGGATAGAAACTGTCATTGATAGAGATCCTCCAATGAAAATCCTTGATCCATCGTTTATCAATGTTCTTCGTTCATTTTCATCGGTGAGAGAGCTCCCATATCCAACCTCATTGAAAAATAAGGGCTCTGGGTAAATTATCTATTGGTATGAAGTACAATGTTGGTCCCTACGCATGATTAATAGTGGAAACATGATAATCTATTTCAACATTTTAAGCACGTTTCAGTATTTTAAATGCATTCTAGTGATTCCATAATGTAGCATTGTAGTGTCTTTGAGTCTGTACACAAAAAAAAATGGAATCAGAAAATGTTAAAAAAAATAAACTTTTTATTTTTATCTTTATTCATCTATAAAATAACAATAAATGATTTTATACTGTCGACCCATACTAGACAAATTTTGGGTGTGCCAAGAATAACCTGATGCTCTGAATAGAAATGTGACCTTAGATTTTAATTCCTACTGTATGCAAAAAAGATACTAAAAATGTGAAAACATGATATTTTATGTAAACATAATAATATTTCAAACAATTATTTGAAGCACCTATGGCCTTAGAATATTGTGTCGTCTCATCACCTAGTGTTGAAATTTTTTCAAATAATTTTCAAAAAACTAATATTAAAAAAATCAAGACATTAAATTTTCCCCACCAAAGTGATTTATGTCCCCAGAAGACAAAATAAGGTTGAAAAAAACAAATGGGGATACTAAGCATTAATCTGAGCCTCCCTCTACCATGTCCACTCTTTGAGATTCTAGTGCTACCACTAAACGTGTACTAGAGGAATCAACCATCCTTGAATGATCTTCTCCTATCATTCCTAGTTCTCCACTAAGTACTCCACATAATTCATCCCGTTATAGATATCCAACTCACCCAAGTCAATGATGTTCGAAGGGTTGGGTATATATTTCCTTATCTAGGATACGTTGAAGACATCATGCACACACTCTAAATGTGGAGTCAGATCCAAGAGGTACCCCACCTCACCCACAATGTGTAGTATCAGAAATGGTCCAATGAACTTCGGAGCTAACTTGTTGCCCTGACCAAATCATCATATCCCACATTGATGATAGGATCAAAGGAATACATGGTCTCCCTCCAAAACACCAATGGTCTCTTTCATCAATCTACATAGGACTTACGACTACTCTGTGCAGTCTTCATCTGCTCTTTGATAACCAGCATCATCTCTATAGTGGCCAGTACCAAGTTTGGGCCAATGAGTGGAGACTTCCAATTGTCAGTCCAACAAAGTGGAAACATGACGGGTTTCCAGTAAAAAGAATCAATTTATTCCATAATTATGGCGGAGTGATATCTTTGCTTCTACACAAACTACACTAGGGGTAGGTGATCCACCCAAATGTGGCCAAAATCGAGAACACAAGCATGAATCATGTCCTCCAGCACCAAAATGGTCTTCTCCTTCTAGCCATATGTATCTGGGGTGAAGGATGTGCTAAAGCGCATTTGAGTCCCAAACTCCACATGTAGTCCCTTCCACAACCAGGATGTAGAGTGTTCATATCGATATGAGACTATTTTTTATGGGAATCCATGGAGTTGAACTATCTCATGTATGTAGAGGAATCCCAAGCTCTATAATGAACCATGTTCCTAAATCGCTAGTATGTGGGACAATACGATGAGTCAGTTAATTATCACTAAGATGGTATCATCCCCCCTAGATGTGTGAGGTAGAACGATTATGAAGCCTATTGATATTCCATCCCACTTCCTCTATAGTACCTCTTATGGTAGAGAAAATCCCACTGGAACGTAGTGCGCAACCATCACTTGCTGACAAGTGAGGAATCAAGAGACAAACTCTTCAACTTCCCTCTTCATCCTCAACCACCAAAGTGTCATTGATGGTCCATGTAATTCTTTTCAATACATGGAATTACCTCCATAGAGGATGTATAGTACTCTCTCAACAAAACCTCATGTAACATCACTAGTAAAACTATACAACCTCTGAAAAGAATGAAGTGCTCCACACCATTAGAAAATCTATTGGGGTCATTCCTTGTAGACATATGAGAACATATATTCTCATAGGTGACATCTATGAGATATTCCTCCCACACATGTTGTATGAGTAGAGGGGTATCCATGATAGACATGATATGAGATGCTTCATGTCCATCCAAAAAAGATATGTATTGTGTGGAAGACAACTCAGAGGCCTCATAATTTAGCTATGATCTCTATTTCTTCCAAAGTACTTCTGCCACCACAATCCCCTTCCCTTAAGAATAGATAATTTCAATGTCATAATCATAGGGGAACTTCATCCATATTCTCTGTTTCAAGATCAAATACTATTTAGAGAAGATATATATGAGACTATTGTGGCTAGAGTAGATGACAAATCATTGCCCCATAAGGTTGTGCTTCAACACCTTAAATGAGAATACAATGGTTGCAAACTCATGGTCATGGGTCTCATATGTCTACTCATTTTCCCTAAAATTCTGTCAACCATAGTTAATAACCACTTCCACCTACATCAGGACACAACCAAGTGTTGTTCCGATGGCATCACATATCACTACTTACCCAGCACCCTCTTCTGGAAACCACAAGATGGGTTCTCTTTTTATGATCTACCTCAGTTGCTGAAAACTCTTCTAGACCCATTTTATCCACAAAAAGGGTTTCCATAACATAGTCAATGTGTTCATCAGTGCTAATAATCTAAATAAGTCATGTATAAACATTTTATAGTACCTTTACAATCTAGGTAAACTCCATACCTCTGTAACATTATTAGGTGGATCCCAAGAATGCACTGCCTCAATCATCAATGGATCCATTGCATCGACTGCTTTTGAGATGGAATTTCCTAGATTGTGGACATCTAAAATCTAGAACAAACACATCGAATGATTCTTGTAATGATGGAAATCTTATATTATGTGTAGTACCATCCTCAACGATCTCGCCTTATCTTAGTGGGATGCTAAATACAGTATAATTTCATCAATGAAGAACAATTCCATCAAGTCCAAGTACGGATGGATGATCTTATTCAGGTGTCCCATGAACACCAATGGGGTCCTTTTCATTCCAAAAATCTTACCTAATTACTCCTAGTGACCGTACAGACATCTAAAATCCACGTTTAGGATGTTCTCAATTGGTACATGGTGCTAGTGATATCCGGATCTGAGGTCTATATTCGTGAACCATCAATCTCCCATCAATTGATTGAAGAGATCATCTATCCTTGGAAGATGATACTTGTTCTTCATGGTACACTATTATGGGCACCAAATGTCCCCAAATAACATCAATTATTATTCTAACATCCTGGAAAATGAAGTAGTGGCTTCCCTTGGTAAACACTAGGCCTCATGAAACCATTTATCTTCAGTTCCTACATCTATTAATATAACTCCTAGAGCAATGTGAGAGCCATCATTATGATGGTGTAGATATCAGTGTCATCTGGAGGTATTGAACAATGTCAAAATATACCTTTCTTCAAGAAGGAAATCCTAGTAAATCATCAGCGAATAAATACGTATACATGTCCACCACCACATGAAACCTAGGACTCATATCCTCTACTGCACATAGGGTCATTCCAGCCAACATGTTTATGTTAAAATTCAACCTCTTACGTGTGAGTCATTCCAATACTTAATGAGTTTCCTTTTCAATAGTAAAATAAAACCCTCCCTAATCTATGCGGACACACCACACATTGTGCCTAAAATAGTCATCCTGAGCATAAATTGTGGATAACTAGTCTATACCCAAAATGACATCATAAGGAATTGACCCTTCAACTATGAGATCCCAACCGAAATTTTCACCACCAAGAGTAATGTCACACAATTAACACCATTGATTGATTATATAATCTCCTCCCATAAGAGTCTCTTTGCGTAGGGATTGAGTCAATAGTCCCACTAAAATCTCTATTTCTTAAACAAGGGTTATAGAGAGAAATGTGTGATGAAAAAAATGTGTTTATCAAAACTAAAAATTCTGTGGAAAACACACAGATCGTACCTATAATAATCCCAAGAGCCTCGGGATCATAAGCCTCCATCACATGGAGACTGCATCACCCCAATCCAACATCTACCTCGGCTTGGGGTGGTCCTCTTATGGGTGGTGGTGGATGTCAATAAAACCTATGCCCACTACCAATCACTTATCCCACTAATATAACAAGTCTGCAACATAGAAAACATCCTTGATCCTACCTCCTCCTCTCCCATGGTGGTCCTTCAACTATCACCTAGTCAATCGTATGGCTGGTCGGAGAATCTGAAGCAAGATTCCACCAACTACTGCACATGTAGAATAGTTTACCATTCATCTAACTCTCCCTTCCCTTAGAGACTTTCATCATTGAGCATATATCCAAGGGTCATACACTATAGTGCGTAACCGTCTTGGGTCCCTGCATCATCCATTGGATACCCACTACTCATGACTTTGCTACCAGTCGCTCAGTGGTATCTCCCACTAATAGAGCCTAGCCCCAAGAAAAGATATCTACCAGTTGATCTCACTCTAACATCACAACATGCATAGGGATGCAAACACATGTAATTGACAAAAATATTTCCATTTGTATCCCATGTTCAAAGTTATGAAACTTGACAAATTAGTCCCACAACATGTCAGTTGAGTAGTAAGAATTATTTTTGATTATCACCAAGTAATCTTCTACTGACTTGATTCCCTAATTTAGGTGCAGTAGCTCCATTATATGCACATATTGTACTGGATCGATAAATAAATCATCCCTAAAGAGGAACTCAACATCCGTCTAGGATAGAATGCCACCTCATGTGTTTGAGTCATCAAGATTCATGATCTCCCTATCGATAATGGAAAAGGATCACAACTATGATTTTCATCTTTTCAGGTGGTGTCCTCACTTAGTGGAATAATCTTATAACAGCCTATATAAAATCCCCATATATTTTTGGATCTATCAAACCTCAAATACTATGTGGTCTCTACCTCTAGAACTCTTGAAATGCACTACGACTGCTTGCATCCTCTACAGTTAATGATGTTAGAAACTGCTACTCATTAGGTGGTGGTAACGCTGGTACACTACTAGGAGGTGTTCTCTTTGGGAAAAATCCTTGAACTAATTCTTTATGTCTCTGTGGATCAAGCTTGTGGTCACAAACAAGAATCCTAGCTGGTAGTCTATGTGGAAATCTTTTTAAATAGATGAATATGTCCCATGGTCAATAGTGTATACTTGGTGAGCTGAGTTAGATTCCAAAAGGACTTGAGAATAAATGATATTATTTTAGGTTGCATGAACCATTAATTTCAAATGAAAGAAGTTTTTTCATTTACTAATTCAGAATGTATAATTTAAGGTCTTGGTGTATGGATATAATAGTCACCACACCATCACTTCGTTCCCTGTCATGAAAGATGAAATGGAAGCACATAACATTGCATCCCCAAAACAATTCTAAAACAGACATCCCCTTGATACAAATCATCTATTACCCATCCCCTAGGGCATTTGACTTGACTACCCCATGCCCACCTGTCATAGGCTAGTGGTGATAAATAGTGATGAGAAGTAATTTTCCACAGGTTGGAGGTATATTCACTAGTACCTGTTTGCACACACCCATCTCCAAGAAATAATATAATGTAAAAGTCACTATGTAAAAACTAACACAATCCACTAAGAAAACCCACATAGTTTATGGTACAAACTGAAAAAAGGGGCCATAATACTATTAAAACTTAGATGGAATAGTAAAATCTCTTGGATTTGATCTATAAAAAACCTACCAGGCAGGTAGGTATAATAAGAATTCTGAATGTCGTTGAAGAATACCACATCAATCAGGTAACCCAAAATCACCCATGTCTATGGCCTCCTATAGACAACAACTAATATGTTGATCTTCTTCACAAGATATGATACATGTGTGAGAAGCCCATTTAAGGGAAAGTAAAACAATACTCATTAGGGACTGTAAACCATAGAGGAAATAAAAAAAGTAAACAACTAGGAATCACAATAATTATACCCCAAAAAATACCACAAGGAAATATAAAAAGTAGACTACCGAAGTGGTAAAAAAAAGTGTAGCCTCTTGGATGTATGATCTCGAGAGTCAATACAGTCCAACCAAAATATGTATAGGTCTATTGTACGTAAACAGAATTATCATATGAATAAAAAGTACCATCATGTAGTAAGATATAGATAGTTGGTAACACATGATGTATTGGTAACACATAGAGTATCAGTAACACACTTAGTCCATGTAACAGGTTGAATGTTAAATACACATTGAGTATTGGAAACACACTGAGTGTATTTAACACATGAAGTGTCATCAAAGACTAAAGGACCAACACCCTAGTGGGACATGGGAGTACATGCTCGTTCTTTATAATAAAAAATATATAGATTAAACACATAGTCTTGTAAAGATCGGTAGTCTAGCTAATCACATATCTTATAGGTCAGATCCAACAGCATGATTCCGTCCATTACATGCTCGTTTAGGGATCGTATCCTTATCGTTTCAATAGGTCATACAACAAATTCAAGAAAAAATATACATTGTCTCAAAAGGACCACTTCATTTAATTAGCCCCAAAACCATAGAAGGCTCAACAAATAGGGACATAGATTTAGAGTTATGGAAATTTTAGTAAAAAATTCTCTTTGTGGTATGTTTCTGGTCCAAACTAGCTGGACAAACCCCTCCTATGTCCTGGCTGACCCAAACTATACCACTGAGACCAAACCAACCCGCTGGGGAGACCTAGACTACTGTATCCATCCCACCTCAGCTTGGCCCAGCCCATAGCAGGACCAACCCCCAGCCAGCCTGACCTACTGTTGGTCAATTATGTTTGCTATAGAATGGCATACTAAAGCGGTCATGTCCATTTTCCCATCATGTAACAGGTGTTGTGTACCCTCTTTTTCAAAGGGGTAGATCGAATTATTTAGTGTAGCTGACTGCCGCATTCATTTTGGTCGACCTCCATGCTAACTACCCCATGGAGGTAGTCGTAGGGTCCTGTTGGACAATGGAACTTTACATCATGATGCAGCCTCCAGCATTATCTAGTAGAAGCCCACCACCATCCATCATGATGGAAAAACTATCCTCCACCCATGACCACCAATTCGCGGGGTCCTATACTACCACCAATCGAGCTAGTTTCCATCTAAATCCAGGTGCTCGTGCTGTTGTGTGCCATCTCCAACGCAAGCACACACCATCACTAGTGGCCCACATTCCATGATTCAACGACCACATTCAACAACTCTTTTTTTCAAAAAAATATCAATCCAATGACCCTCGATTGATGTTCTTCACTTCAATGGAATCCATATCATATAATAATTTTATGCTTCTCTGGAGACATTTAGAAACTCCAAGATTATCCTGAAATGATTATGGTGGTCTATCATCAAAGAATGTAAGATTGGGGAAGATAGATAATCACATGAACACACTTAGAACATACCTTTTCCAGGTCCAAATCATCCTTAGTCTATTCATGTCGGCAAAAATATAAATGGGAAACAAGTGAATATTTAATAAGATAAAAAACCTTTATTCCCGTATTTTTTTACTATTCCTCAAGAATGATGGAACCCAAGATAATCTTATTCATGGGTTGGTCTATTTTTTCATTGGAAGCAAGAAAAGGGAAAGTAATCACAAAAAATTAAACCTCATACCTAGAAATAGGATCAGTAAGTGGAGAGATAACAAAAATTATGGTGGTCTATCCATGAAAATCCTCGATATGTCATTCATCAGCATTCATTGTTCGTCATTACATGTGAGAGTGCTTTCTTCTCCATCATTAGGGAAAAATATAGGTTCCAAGAAACCTCTCCTCCATTATAAATTATGGCAACGGTCCCTTCCCCTGATTAATAGTGGAAACACATTATTGTGTTTCAGCTTTTAAAATATATTTCACTATTTTAAAAGTGTTTTAGTGTTTCTGTGACGTTGCGCTGCTGTGTTGTTGAGTCGCTTCCCTATAGCATGGTGGCATGGCCATGAAATTTTATATGAAATATAATATAATCTTTTTATGTGTTTCTTTATTATTCCTTAACATTTAGGGAAAGTATTTTCTGCAGCCGAACAACGATAATCGATGTTAAGTCATGAAAATGAGAAACGCAATGCTTTGAATAGAAATTTAACACAACAAGGTTTTGAAAATAAATATAGAATCCAACTTTTCCTCTTGAATGTTTTGAATTTTGAAACATGGTCCTCTAGATTTCTGTTCAAAACGTCTATTGGAGTCTGATAGATCAAACATAATTTTTGGTGAATAATAACCTACACTTATGAATATTAACGTACCCTTATGAATAGTGGTATACCCTAATGAGTAGTAACCTTACTTATGATAGTATATAAATAATATTCAAGTGTAAGTACGATGTATCTATGCTTTAAAATAAGTAAACAAATGTTTTAAAACTCTTATTTTTAGAATAAATTCTGATTTAATTAAATATTAAATTAATAATATTTAGAAAATTATTTTTGAAAAATGGACATCATTTTTGGATTCTACCCATCAAAAAATTGTTCGGGTATATTTTAGGGATTTTTCTGAAATACTTGAATTTTTAGTGAATAGCGACGTGCCATTAATTCCATAATTAAGATATATACATAATTATAGAGTCATGTGTGATGTTCTGTTAAATTAATCACACTTGTTTCGGGATCACATGATAAAATTACTATTCTTGGTCGTGGAATAGTCACTATTCCTTATCTTGAGGAGAAATAATAAATTAATGTGTTTTATATTAAGAAATCACATCTCTCCTCAACTATAAAAACCCCCTCTCACGCCCTTTTATTAACTCCTCTCAAGCCTTGTGCCTTCTCCAAATTCTATCCAAATACCCTCCCAACCTCCTCTCCCATGTCCAAAATTCTTTTTTCTCATAAAAATATCAATAAATCCCCAGTAAAGAGGCTCTCAATAATGTTTAATTCAAGAGGTAAATTCCTCTTTTCAATTCGTTGTCTTTCCTTTCAAGTTCATCTGTTTTCTTTTTCTATTACATCTTCTTATCCAAATATTGTGATGAATCCAGTACCTTATATGTACTAGAATGTTTCCATGATAGTGGAATTCGTTATCATCATCTTCCCCGTTTTACTGTCTTTTATACTAGTTGCAATAACACCATCCAAGATGTGTCAATTTTACACATTCCTGGATGATGGGCTTTCGATTCAATTATTATTTTCAATTCTGGTCAGGAAACCATTCATGTTATGGTTGAACCAGATTATTATATATAATATAACATATTTTAGATTCTGTAATCTCTTTGTGTAAATGGTATTAAGTTATAAATAAAAATGAGTTTGTTGGAGTCAAAACCCACAAATTAACGGAAACAATTATCATTAATGTTCTATATGATAATTCATCCACTTTTCGGGTTACCAAATTATAGTAATGGACATTAACAATTTTTTATGTTCATAAAAAATATTTAATTTCAATTCTGGATATTTATATCCATTCCACTTCATTACTTAAATGCAAGTGAACCAAATATGAAAATAAAGGAAACGAACAATCCAGAACGACGAAATTCAACACAGCAACTTGTCATTAAAGACATAAATGAACTAACCAGAATTATGGTAAAATAAATATTTGTATAATAGGTTCTGAAATATGTTATCAATATGTATAATTTCATAATCCAGGAGATTATTTTCGATAAGGGAACACTTTTGGAGTCAAGGTAACTGTTTTTTCACCCGAACATCCATTTTCATTTCGGATACTTTAACTTTCTAAATACCTCAATGAAATTCTTATGTATTGTTATGTACTCCTCATATATTCTGTGTGAGTATCATATATATGTTTAAAAACCAGAATACATCCATATTTTATTGATAGTTACACATTTTTAATGGAACATTAAAAATTGTTTCAAAAATACAAGCTCGATTCAAGGGAATTTCTCCAATTCTTATCTATTTTCACGAGCACTCTATAATCAGTTTTGGGAAACAATTAACTTTATAAATTAAATCATTTCATTATGAAACTACAATATTACATCACTTTTTATTTTATACATATATTTTTTCAAAAGAACTCTTTGATTTAAAATAAAATATTATTTATATCCATAATTGCTTATTGATTTTATAAGAGTGTTTTCATCTAATTCAACACTCTTGTTGATTACATGGTATTATTAGGTTTAATAATTTATAAAGTCCAATAACATATTTGATTTAATGGTTATTACTAAATCTATTATGGATGATCTATCCTAAAATCATTCACCATATTATTCTGAATGGTAAGTGTTTTAAGTTTGATGATTGGGGAAAGATAGTTACATTTCATATGATAGTTTCAATATAATTGTATTTGTAGTTTATGATTATCCCCATTTATATGAGGAATGTTTTGGAATTATTATGTGATTGGTGGAGCCCGCTATAGCCCCTCAATGCATCAGTAGGTCTCATGAGACAAATAGACATGGAATTTTCCAAGGCCTTTCCCAATGTGATATATGGATTTTGGCCAAGGCCTTATTCATTAGACATCTTGGCCGAGGCCTAGAAAAAATGCTTATGAATGTCCAGAATTATGCATTCCATCATTATGAGTTCAACTATTGATATTTCATGTGGTTATTCGACTAGTATAATACCCATGTTTATGTTTTATTATGGCATTATTTACTCAGCTCATATTCCTGCCATAATGTGTTCATGGTTATTATTAAAGGCATGTATTTTGAATTATTCACCATTTCTAATGTTTATATTATCTTCCGTTGTATTTATTACTCTTACTGAGAATTTTTTCTCACCCCTTTCTTATGTTTCATTTTCCCCAGACCTGAATAATTATTTTATGAATGACTTTGAAGCATAATCTAGTATATGTGATGACTCTAGTGGATTAAATTAGTTATGTTTTTCCTTTCCTTATTAATGTTGAACTTATGTATGTATCTTGTTTCCAATAATACTAAACTACTTGGTCTTTTGGGATTTGTATTCCTTATATGTATTCCAACGTAATCAAATAAGGTACCAACTCCGGGAAACTGGGGTCGGTTCCTTATAGTTGGTATTAGAGGAAATTTTCCTAGAAAAGGTTGTCATGGCAGTATATCATCTATGGGGAGATGTGGATCAGTGGTGGTCATTAATCTAAAACACAATGGAGGAGGAATAAATAGAAGATATGGATAGAGGTGTTTCAAGGAAATATTATTAGAAAAAGATTTCCCTCGTGAACAAAGAGAAGATATGGAGAGGCAATTCCTGAATCTGTGGAAAAGGTGGATTAAAATTTCTCCAAGTAGGAAGCCAACTTTACAAGGCTGTCAAGACATAATGTGGACTAAATACAAAATCTAAGGAGAAAAATTGATCGATTCTTTGATGGCATAAATCTATTCCTCTTGCAGGCACTGGTATCCCAAAATTCTTCATCATTTGAGGACATAGGTTCATCTGCTATCAAAACCAAAAAAATAATTCTCTATCTATTATGACTTTAAGGAAAAGAAATAAAAGAAGAGGGATACTAAATACCCTAGGAATGGAAATAAGAAAACATGAAATAAAGGAGGAGTTGAATTTCCACCGTTTTACAATTGTGGAAGGAAACACCCTGGCGCATGCTTAAAAGTAAAAGGAGTATACTAGAAATGTGGTCATAAAGGTCATCTTGATGGTGATTGCAAAGGAAAGAATGAAGCCAATGATGTTCGATGCTTTCTGTTTCAGGATATGCGACACTATGCTACTGATTTTCCAAAACGTCAAGGAAATATGCAACAAAGAATGCCGTGGGATCAGGGAAAAGATTATGCAATCACAACAACAGAGGTGGAAGTTCCAAATGATGTGGTAGCAGGTGCTTTAATTGTTTCCTCAAGTTTATACAATGCTTTATTTGATTCTGGGTCATTGGATTGTTTCAAATCTTCCCAGTTTGCTAAGAAAATAAGATATTTCCAATTTTATTTAACAAGTGAGTTTTCAGTCAAAACTTTTAAGGGATGTATCATTGCTACAAAGTTCTGTGAATCAGTTCCCATTAAGGAATATAAATGTTCTTTATCTACCGATCTCATTGTTATACCCATGATTGAGTTTGATATAATCCTCGGTATGGATTGGATTTCAGACCATGATGTGAAAATTAATTATAAGAAGAAAGAGGTTACAATATTTGATGATGATAAGAAGTACCTTATCTTTAGAGAAGAAAAGATACCACCTAATTCTTTTCTAGATCCACCCCCAGAAGCTCAACTATATTCAATTCATGTGGAGGAATATAATGAAATAACTATGGGTGAGGAAATGAATTTTTAAATAGAGGATGTAACTATTGTGAGGGAATATTTTGAAGTGTTTCAAGAAGATTTATCTAGACATCCTCCAGAATGAGAAATTGAGTTTTCCATTGATTTCATTCCTGGTTCAAAGGGAATATCTAAGACCCCTTATATAATGTCCACTCTCCAATTAGTGGAACTAAATAAACAACTAGAGGAATTGAGTAACAAGGGATTTATTCGCCCAAGTGTTTCTCCATGGGGAGCCCCTATCCATTTTGTTAAGAATAAATATGGATCTGTGAAGTTATATATCGACTATAGGGAGATAAATGCCATAACAATAAAGAACAAGTTTCCTCTACCTCACATTGATGATTTATTTCACCAACTTCATGGAGATCAATACTTTTCGAAGATTGATCTTAGATCCAGATATCAACAATTGTGTGTGTGGAAGGAAGATATTCCAATGACAACATTTCGGACCAGGTATGGGCATTACGAGTTTACAGTAAAGCCTTTTGAATTGGATAATGCTCCCTCTGTCTTAATGGATCTAATGAATAGAGTTTTCAAGGAATATCTCGATTACTTTGTAGTAGTATTTATTGGTGATATCTTGTTATACTCCAAAAGCTACTAATATCATGAAAATCACTTGCGTATTATCCTGAAGGCTCTTCGAAGACATGAATTATATTGGATGTTTAGAATTTGTGAATTATGTATTCAGGAGAATTATATTCATGGCCATATTTTCTCAAAGGATGGAATCCTAGTTGATCATGTGATTACAAAGGCAATCCAAGATTTTCCCACACTAGCAAACATAACTGATGTATAAAATTTTATTGGCTTATTAGGTTATTATCAGCGTTTCATGCATAATTTTTCAAGACTGGATAACCCCTTAATGAAGATCACACATCAAGGGGTTAAATTTTTTTGGAAAAAAGATTGTGAAGAATGTTTTGAAGAACTTAGGAGAATATTAGTCAGTGCTCCTATATTGACTCCACCATCGGGGAATGACGGGTTTGTTATTTATAGTGATTCTTTAATGAATCAACTTGGTTGTGTCCTTATGGTAAATGATAGAGTTATTTCTTATGCATCACGGCAACTAAAAATTCTTGAGAAAAACTATCCTACTCATGATCTTGTGTTAGATGCTATAATCGTTTCTCTGAAGATATGGAGACATTATCTCTATGGTGAAAAATGTGAGATTTATGCTGATCACATGAGTTTGTAGTATATTTTCTCAAATAAAGAACTCAACATGAGGCAAAGGAGATGGATTGAACTACTCAAGTATTATGATTACACGATACACTACCACCTGGGGAAGTCAAATAAGGTGGCAGATGCCTTGAGAAGAAAGGATCATGGAGTTTTGAGCAAGATGAGAGTTGAAAGGGATCTTATTTTCATGGATCTAATAATGATGGATATGGGAATAACCATGGAAGTTGAAACATAAATTCTTTTTCAAATGGTTTCCAAACCAACATTTCTTGAAAGGATAAAAAATTCTCAAGCGGATGATGAGGAGTTTCAAAAGATGATTTAAGCTGTGAATGATTGGAGATTGAGTGACATTATATTTGAAGATGGAATTTTGAAATTTGGGAAGTGTCTTTGTGTTCCCTATATACCTGAACTAAAAAGGGAATTTTTGAATGATTCTCATAGTTCAATTTCTCTACACACTCTGGCAGCAATAATATGTATTGATATTTTATGGAACATTTTTGGTGGGAAAAAATGAAGAGGGAGATTTCTGATTTAGTGTCATGATGTATGGTTTGTCAACAAGTTAATGTTGGAAGGAAACAACCTAGAGGAGTATTGCATACTCTTCCAATACCTGAGTGGAAATGGAATAATATCGCGATGGACTTTGTCACGGGACTACCAAAGAATCCTAGAAGGAATGATGTAATATGGGTCATTGTTGATCATCTTACAAAGTAATCACATTTTCATGCTATAAGAGAAGATCTACGACTTGAACGTCTAGATAGACTATATTTTAATGAAGGTGTGAGACTTCATGTAGTTCCCCTGTCGATTTTTTCTGATCATGATCAACGTTTTACATCAAGATTCATGAAATGTATTCAAAATTCCCTAGATACTGATCTTCATTTGAGCACTGCCTACCACCCAAAAACTGATGAACAAACGGAAAGGACAATTCAAACAATGGAAGACATGTTGAGGTCTTGTTCACATGATTTTCGAAGAATGTGGGATTAGTATTGACCCCTCGTAGAATTTTCCTACAACAATAACTTCCATTAAAGTATACAGATGGCACTCTATGAAGCATTATATGGGAGACGATGTCGTACACCCACTTGATGGGATGACATTGGGGAACTAATACTTATGGGCCTAGAACTTGTTGATGAAACAATGGAAAAGGTGATGATTATTTAAAACCATATCAAAGTATCTCAAAGTTGTCAAAAGAGATATGCAGATAACCGAAGGAAGGATTTGGAGTTTAGAGAAGGTGATCACGTTTTATTAAAGGTATCTCCATGGAAGGGTATTATACGATTCGATAAGAAGGGAAAATTATGTCCTTGGTACATCAGAACTTTTTAAATTCTAGAACGAATTGGAGTTGTAGCTTACAGTTTGGCAATCCCACCAAGTCCCTCCAAGGTTCAGAATATGTTCCATGTGTCAATGTTAAGAAATCACATTCCATACCCAACACATGTACTCACTTATGATGAAGCGGAACTTGAGCCCGATCTATCCTGCTGTGAAAAGCCTATTAAGATTTTTGATACTAGAGAACAAGTATTGAGAAATCGTACAACTCATCTAGTGAATTTTCATTGGAGGAACCATAAGATGGAGGAAACAGCATGGGAGTTTGAGGAGATTATGTTAAAGACATACCCGAATTTTATTAGTTAATATTTTATGAATTTCAAGGAAGAAATTTTTGTAAGGAGGGGATAATGTAACACCTCAACGTTTCGAAAATAAATATATAATTTATCTTTTCCTCTTAAATGTTTTGAATTTCATAAAATGGCCTTTTAGAGTTGTATTCAGTAAGTCATTTGGAGTCTGATAGAACAAACTTAATTTTTTATGAATAGTAACCTACCCTTATGATTAGTAACCCACCCTTATGAATAGTGATATACTATAATGATTAGTAAGATTACTTATGATAGAATATAAATAATATTCAAGTGTAAGTATGATATATCTATGCTTTAAATGAAGTAAACAAATGTTTTAAAACTCTTGTTTTTTGAATAAATTATGATTTAATTAAATATTCAATTAAAAATATATATAAAATTATTTTTGAAAAATGATCTTCATTTTTGGATTCTATACGTCGAAAAATGGTTGTGGTAAATTTTTGGGACATTTCTGAAATACATGAATTTTTTTTGTGAATAGTGACTTGACATAAATTGCAAAATTAAGATAAATACACTAATTATAGAGTCATGAGTGATGTTTTGATGATGTAATCCCACATGGTTTGGGATCACATGATAAAATTACTATTATTGGTCATGGAATACTCACTATTCTTTGTCTTGAGGAGAAATAACAAATTAAAGAGTTTTATATTAAGAAATCCCCTCTCTCCTCCACTATAAAGCCCCCTCTCACCCCCTTCCATTCACTTAACTAAAACCTTGTGCCTTCTCCAAAGTCTATCCAAATACCCTACCAACCTCCTATCCCACATCCAGCAGGCTTTGGTCTCATAAAAAGACTAAAACCTCTCCCTTAAGGAGGAACTCAAGAAAGTTTGATTCAAGAGGTAAATTCCTCTATTCAATTCATTGTCTTTCCTTTCAAGTTCATTTGTTTTCTTTTTTCTATTACCTATTCTTATCCAAATATTTTAATAAATCCACTAACTTATATGTACTTGAATATTTTATTGATAGTGGAATAATTTATCATCATCTCCCCCTTTTTTCCTTCTTTTATCCTAGTAGCAAGAAAACCATCCGAGATGTGTCAATTTTATACATTCATGGACAATAGACTTTCGATTTCAATTATCATTCTCAATTCGGGTCATGAAACCATTCTTGTTATGTTTGAAACAGATTATTATATATAATTTTACCTATTTATGATTCTTTAATGCATGTGTGCTAATTGTTTTAATTTATAAATAAAAATGAGTTCATTGTATCAAAACCAACAAATTAACCGAAACAATTATCATTAATGTTCTATATGATAATTCATTCTCTTTCCATGTAACCAAATGATAAAAATGGAAATTAACAATTATGGATGTTCATTAACAATATTTAATTTCAATTTTGGAGATTTACATCCATTCCACTTCATTACATAAACGAATGTGAACCAAATAGGAATATAAAGGAAATGAACACTAGAAAACGACGAAATTCAATACAATAACTTGTCAATAAAGACATAAATGAAACAAAAACAGAATTATTTTAAAATAAATACATGTCTAATAGGTTCAGTAATATGTTATTAATAAGTATAAGTTCATATTCTAGGAGCTTATGTTCAAGAAAGGAACACATTTGGAGTTTAGGTAAGGGTTCCCCCTTGAACTTCCATTTTCATTCGGGATACATTAATTGTCTAAATACCTAAATGAAATTGTAATGTATTGTTATTTACTACTCATACATTCTGTGTGAGTATCATATATATGTTTACAAACCATATTACTACATTATTTTATGGATAGTTACTCATCATAAAAGGAACAGTCAAAATTGTTTCAAAAATACAATCCCGATTCAAGGGAATTTATCAATTTCTTATCTATTTTCAAGGGCACTATATAATCTATTTTTTGAAACCATTATCATTATAAAATCACTCATTTTATTATTAAAATAATAACTTACATGACTTCAGGTTTTATACAAATATATTTCTAGAAGAACTCTTCTATTTAAAATAAAAGAGTAATTATCTCCAGAATTGTTTATGATTTTATAAGAGTGTTTTCATCTAATTCAACACTCTTGTTGATTCCATGGTATTATAAGGTTATTCATTTATGAATTCATCTATCATATTTCATTTAATGGTTATGAATAACTCTATTCTAGGTGATCTATCCTAAAACCATTCACTATATTATTCTGAATGGTTAGTGTTTTAAGTTTTATGATTGGGGATGATTGTTACATTTCATATGATAGTTTCAATATAAATTTATTTGATGTTTATGTTTATCCCCAATCATATGAAGAATTAATTATAATTTATTATTTTTGGGGTGTGGCCCCCTATAGCCCCTCTATTCATCGGTGGGTCTCATGAGACAAATAGACACAGAATTGGCCAAGGCCTTTCCAAATGTGATATAAGGATTTTGGTCGAGGCCTTAATCATTAGACTTCTTGGCCAAGGCCTTAACAAAATGCTTCAGAATGTCCGACATTATGAACTCCATCATTATGAGTTCATCTATTGTTATTTCATGTGGTTATTCGACAAGTAGAATAACCATGTTTATGTTTTATTGTGGTATTATTTACTCATCTCATATTCCTGCCATAACGTGTTCAAGTTTATTATTAAAGGAATGTGTTTTCAATTATTCTCCTTTTAAAATGTTTATATTATCATCCACTGTATTTCTTACTTTTACTGAACATTTGAGCTCAACCCTTTCTTATGTTTCACTTTCTCATGACATGAAGAAGTATTTTATGAATGACTTGCAATCATAATCTAGGAGATGTGATGAATCTAGTGGATTAAATTAGTGTAGTTGTTTCCTTTCATTATGTAATGTTGAACATATGTATATATATCATTTCATATAATAATAAAAAAAATGGTCCTTCTGGATTAGTATTCCTTATATATATGAAAACATTATCAAATAAGTCACCAACTTCGGGAAACTGGGGTAAGGTTCTTACAAGAAAGGTTCCCCGACATTAGAAATCCGAGAACTTGTTATATGCTACTAAAACTGAGCATGAATTCTAAATTTAATAATATTAAAAATAGTTCAAACATTTATTATGGGCACCCCATTCCCTATAATCACACATCGTCTCTATGCCTCGTCATAAAATAATCTAATGTATTTTCAAACAATTACATGGAATATTCTGAGACATTAAACCCTATCATTGAACCATCCAATGACTACATATCAAAAGTAGAATCAATCCCACCTTTTTCAATTTTCTGAAGTAGTGGTCATATGAATAGTAGGGGAAGAAGATGTTGTTGTTGGAGTTATAGTTGGATACTATGATCAATAGTAAACACAACAAGATAATGGATTAGTCTAGAAGAGGAAGGAGGGATTGTACATTCTGGAGGAATGATAGTACTAATTTGACTTGGAGACTGAGTAGAAGACATGGAAAATGTATCAAGGGAGTAGGAGGAGCCGAAGAGTACAAGGATGTTCTGAGAGGAGAATCTATTTGAGATATAGTTGTAGTACTCTCATTATGTCAGTTCGGATTCAATAGAATGATAAAGTCCATTATAATCTTCCCACCATGGTCTATAGCCTTTGTTAAATCCACATTATTTTCCACAAACTACTTAAGCGTAAAAGTTAATTATTTAAGAGTCTTGACTTGTTCTTTAAAGGATTGTATGACTGGTGGTACTCTCAAATTATTAGCAAAATACTTGAAATGACTATCCTGCTGATGCTCAGTATAAACCCTCTTAAGGTATATGTATAAATTATTTGTCATCTCTTCCTAAGTGTTATTTCTACCCTCAGTGTAGAATCTTACCATATAATGAACATTATCACACTTTTTCTTTATTTTGATTTGGCTTTCCTGATCTGAGCCACCCATCATAGTCTAAATCTCTTCTATTACAATATTTCCAATCATAAAAAAATAATTTTTCTGAATATTAGTATCCATCTAGGTTTACACAATGTTAATTAAATCATGAATTACGGTCCTCTAATTATAAAAATCCATGTCTCGGGGTGAAAGATGTGAATCCATGGAAGACATAGAAGTGGTGTCTTTAAGATATTTCATAACATTTTCAGAATATTTTCTATATTCAATGTTCATACTATCAATGTATGAGACCATATAAATCATTTCACTACATATCTTTTTATTGTGTGTAACAATTTCTTCAACCACTATAATCATATGATGTTCAATTAGAGAAACAACCCGTTATTTTAACATAACTGCATAATTTTCATTATAACTCGCCACTAGAGATGGTTGTTGTAGAAGTTAATATCTAACTATTGAGAAAAACTAATCCTTAAACATATTTTAGTCATATATAGTCTCATAATCTATAGTCTCTTGTCAAACTATAAAATTATAATCATCGGCTACTATTGGGTGAAATTAATTTGGAGATGTTCCTTCTACCATAGATCCCTATGGATCAGTTTTCACCTCCTATGAATTTGGGTACTCCAAACCCAAAGTCACATTGCCTGGATCAATTTCCCATTCAAGAACAACTTTATCATCGTAAAGATAAATAATATCAATTCATACCCTTTTTGGATACTTAAACCACTCAAAAGGTGCATTCCCCTCAATATGAACTTTATTTCAAGAATAAACTAGTTCATGCACTAGAGCATCTGGATTTTCATCATCAACCCAAAATGCATCTTAAATATAAACATCTTGAGTTATAACTTAAACCACAACTGGATGAAGAGATTTATGATATTACAAAACGGATTCCCATTCCAAAAAAGTTGTATCAATAGGATTTTTAGGCTCAACAAGCTCCAGGGTATGATCCATAGGTTCTACAAATATACCATGATCATCATTAGGATGTGCTGAACCAATATCAGATTCAACACTTCCTTATTCTTCCTCATTAATTAAATCATCTATATTAACAACAATTGATTCATTATATACTATTTATTTATCTTCCACATCTCTATAACCATTATCCTCTTTATCTTCTTCAATGATACATTCTTCATTGTCATAATTTTACTCTTTATCTTCATCAATACCACTTTTACTGACATATTCATCATTCTATGATTCGTCAGTCTCCTCATCATCAATTTCAAGCATGGAAGGTTACATTGAATGATGTGACCTAGGAGGGCTCGAATGTCCATAGGTCATTCCTTCTAGACATAAATCTATATATGGGCCACTTTTATCATCAATATTTGAATCATTTTCTTGGTTTTCCATAGATCCATTATCTTCATCCGAATACATAGCCTCTTGATCTGGTCCAAGAATTGGGTTAACCATGTCTTTTTTCCTTGTATGAAATTTAATGGGATCAATCTCCTCATAAACAGTATCATTGTCTTAAAACAAAATTTTCTATCACATATTCTAATTTACCTTCATACTATAAAAATTGAAATTAGTGATGAAAAACCAATCACCGTCAGTTACTAATTATTTTTTCTCATCCACTAATATGTTAACTTCCAACATTGTAGAAATAATCATATAATTAAACAATGAATTTTTCTTGCAACATGGTTTTATTATCTCATTCAAATTCACCATTAAATAACTAAAAAATATAATCATATGTCACTTTTTTATAAAATATAGAAAATAAATATCTTGGTATTTTAGTGAGGCAATGACCCCGTATCTTAGAAACAACAAATGTTGAATGAAAAATAACAATAACATTCATTATTCATTAATTCCTATTTATTTTGGCATTATTTGAGGTTTATTAGTTTTAATATTAGAAAACTCTTTTTCATAACTTAATATATTGGTAGGTGGCGGAACACTTCCCTAGTGATATTCAAACACACCCTTGTGGGAAAACTCTAAGAATTATATCAATGGTTTGTATGAAAAATAAATTCATATTACATTTACTATAATCTTCTAACATTATACCTTTGGACCATTGAGAATAAATTGTACAAGTAGATATAAATCACTCACCAGCCACATGTAAATAGGTCTTTTTTTGTTAGAGAACCACTCCAATAATCCTTGTGTCTGAAACACAATAATCAAGAGATAATTAATTAGGACATACCAATTGGTATACACTTCGTTCTCTAGAGTGAATATTTTCTTTGTGATTTTGAGATATATATGTTTTGGTTTAGGTTCACTAGATTCAATTTTAATCTTCTTAGAAGGATTTGACTCATCCATAGACTTCTCAGGGACACACATAACCTGATCTATTGTTGATATCTAAAGGTTTTGGGTTAATTTTAGAAGGAATTTTGTTCATAAGAAAAGGGATTGAAGAAAAGAGTTTATGGGAAAGAGTGTGGGAGTAAAATAAAATTTGGGTTCAACTATAGTATTATCATTTTGGGATCTGAAATAATAAAATAATAAATATAGAGTAAAAGAATGTGAAACAGATAAAACAATGATATTTTGAATTTTATGTAGGGAAATGACTATGTATATTGGTGAGACACATTGGGGAGTGCTATCGGTGTGTCTTATCAGTGATTCATTAGTTGTGAGTCACCAATGGTAAGACGTCATTGGTGAGACACAATGGTGGTACATCCATAGTGTTTCATCAAAATATGATCATTAAAAACACATGTATTATGTAACTCATTCTTTCATAATTTAATGGATCAGTAAAATGTCCCCAAGATGATTTTCAGTACCACTGAATTCTATAGTTACACAACCTTTTCTGATAATGATCTCTCAAAATGTGATATGTTACATCAATATGGTTTTTTCTAGAAAGATAAATAGGTTTCTTAGAAATATTAATAGCAATTGTGTTTTCAGAGTTTATAGGGAGAATCCTAAATTGATATCCATAATATTGTAATGTGTGTTTCATCCACATCAGATAAGCACAAAAACTACTAGAATATATATATTTAACTTCTACAATGGATAATTCCACAAAATTTTTCTTTTTTACTACACCATGAAACTACATTCTTCCCCCAAAAAGAGACTTTTTCCAAAAGTTATTCATATATGAAACGTGAAACCTCCAAATTCGGCATCATAATAACTAACAGAGTCAAATGGATGTCCACAATGATATAAAATTCATAAGACTGTTGTATACATGAGGTATTTGAATATTCTTTTAACAATAAGAAGGGATGACTCTTTAGGGATCTCTTGAAAATGATCTCACATACACAAACTAACCAAAATACTAGGTTAGATAATAATTAAGTAAATAATACCTCCAATCATACATATGTAATTGGTTTGATCCACTAATTTTCTATTTTCATTGAGATCCAATTTATAGATGGTACTCATTGGAGTATCACAACTTTTTGTGATATCCAAATTAAATATTTTAAAAAAATTAGTATATTTACATTGATTAATATATATACCATCATTTTTTTGAAATATTTGAAATCCAAAAATGAATTTCAGTTAACCAAATAAACAAATTTGAAACTAAATTTTGATCAATATTTAAAAATTATAACATTAATAATTTATAGAATATCCAAAAATAATTTTATCATCTTATATTTTATTAAATAAAACAAAATTAGGAATTATTTTTTTGAAAAATTAGTCTCAACTATACCTTTTTTAAAAGTTATTAAATATGAAAAGTACTGATCTTATCATACAATTCACTTGGGGATTTTTTTTAAAAAATAAAATTATTTTCATAATATGAAAAAATGATTTGGAAAACTATGATTCATGAAAATAGGTTGTGGTTCAAATAAATTTCCAAATATATGAGAATTTAGGAATAAACATTTGACATTAATTTAATAATTTTTTATGTTAAAATGTGTTGTAGATGCTAGATTATTACTAATGGATTCTTTTCTAGAAACATGTGGAATGGTTTCATCATAGTCAATTTATTCTTCTTGACTATAACCATGTGAAACTAATCTGGCCTTATTTCGTAATATAGTTCCATCATCATCTACTTTATTTTTAATCACCCACATAGTGAATATGGTAATGGAGTATTGGGGCCTATAAACATGTTTCCAAACATAACTTATTTCAAACTAAATAAATTATTCATACATTTCATTTATGAAAAATGAATCATTAATTGAATCACTGAATTCCATAGGTTCAAGATATGACAAAAAGACTTGATGTTTAAATTGGTTTCATATAGAATATCTAGTATATCCACTTTATCTATTTCTCCAAATAAAATATATAATGAATGATTTATAAAATATCCCATAGATATATAAAAATATGACCTCGTTATATTTTGTTCATCTACATTTTCGGGTTCCCTTTTATCCTAATCTGGAAATTTTATAGAAATGGAATATATTTCCTCTTGCTTAACAGTAGATTCAGATGGATTAGAATTCATGTAGTGAACAGACAAACCATCATCCATATATATTAGGGTGGTATTAGGCTCATCTGGATATATTTCATCAAATTTCACATGTAAAAATTATTCTATACACATGGTTATTTTATTGAATACTCTATAGGCTTTTATAGGGGTTGAATAAACTATGAAAATTCATTCATCACTTTTGGATTAAAAAATTTCAATAATTTATTCTTTATTAAGGACATGAGCAATGGAAATAGAATCATTAAATTTATAACCCTTAAGATTACTATTATTATATAATACATTAGAGTTTTTCTTAAGGATGGGTCTAATTAAACCCTATTAATTAATTATCAAGTAGAATTAATAGATTCTACCAAAAAAATAAATGGTAAAATCATATTCATTAAACATAGTTAGGGATATCTCTTTTAAGGAAATATTTCACCTTAATATAATCCCATTTATCTAGGGTGTCCATTTTGTAGAGAATTTATTACTATAGAAAAATGTTATGAGAAAAGAATTAAATTTTGGAATTTCAAACTCAAGGCCATAATAACATCTTAATTTTATGATTGTATGTCCACTTAGGTTTACTAAAGATCCAGAATACCTGGAAAAATAAGATAAATAGTCACCCTTTAGAGGTAAAAATAATGTTCATGTATACATAAAAAATTCATCTACTAAAACAAAGACATAGTGAAAACCATTTAATCATGAGACTATATATGTTTCAAACAACTACTTGTGGAACAAATTAAGAAGATGAGATGTTAACTCTTCATTATTGGGTTTGAATGATATTTTAGGATATTTTCCTTTTATGAATGAATTGTATACATTTTCATTTTGATGTTCATGTTTAAGTAGATCCATGACCAGTCGCTTCCTAGAAAAATTTCTATGAGAGTGATGTTACTATAGACTAGACATCTATGCCAAATCTAGTAATTAATTAGAGCAAAAATTATGATTAAATTGTTAATTATTCATTATTAAAAATAGATATCCACTATAGAATATGTAAATATTTATCTTAAAAATATTAATAATTAATATAAATTTATTATATATGAGGTTTAAATTCATCCACCAAAGAGAGAATCAAATATAAGTGTTTATTTCACAGTCTTTTTTGTAGGGAGTGTTTATCATTAGATTTTAGTTACATGAATTATTGTCTCATAATATATTAAAAACCCTAAATATTCATACCCAATGGTTTATTAAATGTTTCTCTTGAATTAATTCTAATTTGCCCCTCATTTATAAAGAAAATGTATGAATGAATTTTTATTAAATGGAATCTTATAATTTTCATATTCTCTCTCCATGCCCTTCATATTATTCCAATAATATTCATCTATAAAATAATCTTAATTTATAACATTATTATAAAAAATAATTTAAATTTTAAATTTTTTAAAAAAGGAATCATTATAATGTCTTTTAGTATAGCCTATTTTGTACTCACATCACAAAAGAATGAAAATAATTTTTTCTAACATTTTCAAGGGGACCATCTTTTCCCACTAGTATAACCATTCATAACTATTTAGATAACATTAAAAGATATTATTAAATTTAAATTTAATATTTATTCACATTATTATTTCAATAATTTTATTTCTATAATAAAATAAATTATATTATAATTTTAAATATATTTAATGGGACAAAATTTTGATTATGTATATTTTGAATTTATAATCAAAATTATATTTTATAAGATATTTATAATATTAATATTCCAATATAATAAATTATTGTGCCAATAATTATTTTAAAATATTAATTACAAGTTATGAAATATTTTATTCAAGTGATTTATAACTAGTTTTTGATAACTATGACTTAAAAGTTTTAATATTTTTAATATTTCTATTCCATTTTCCTGTATCATTTCAAAATTATATTTTATTACTGAAAAATTATATTGGACAAATTTATGGTACCTTCTCTTACCATGATTGTCTCTTTGGACTCATAATAATTAATTCTCATATTTTTTAGTTCCTTCAAGTAATGTTGCCTATTACATTACACAATTTATTAAAATTAATTTTCAACTTTCTGTCTATGTACTATTATATCAATGATGTATTTAGTATCATTTTAAAGAATAATTAGACATATAATAATTATTATATTTAGTGTTAATTGAAGGTATAATTTTGATAATGTTATTCCATTCCTGAGGGAAATATTTATGTTCAATATACTCAATTAAATAAAATTATTTATATATTCTTAAGGAATATTGAAAATGAAATATTCTTTTCTTTAAAAAAATTAATTCATTGCATATTTCTATATAGTGGTCTAGATCCATTATAGTCCTTTTATGAATTTTGTATGATCTCATCAGATAAACTATAATGGGTATTACTTTGGGTTTACCCGCCCATATAATAAAAATGAATTGATTTAGAGGCCTTGAATATATATAGGGTGACTTGGATAATCATATTTTAATACTTTTAATATGTATTGTATAAAAGGCCTTGAAGACATGTAATATTTCTATTTTTGGAGGACCTAATTGTATTTATGAGGTTTTAGTTTTGTGGGATTGATAGATAGTTTATAATATAATGCATTTACCATTCTATATTTTGAAATCAATTATACTTTTAAAATTTATTTAATTATACATGAGTTTATTTCATGTTCATGTAATTTTATATATTGGTTTATTAATAAAAAAACATTTTTTATTTCCATGGATGATTATTACTCACCGCTAGATTCTAAATCCTTGTTACTAGGTTTTTAATCCCGGTAGGCCCTTAGGGGGATATGATTAAGGTGTTGACGCATGAACATATGAAGTAACATAGTGATGTTGGAGTTGATGCAAGGTGATAATGGAGGACTGATGTATGAATAGGTTCATAGTCATGTAACAGACATCATGCCACCTGGCCTTTAGGAAATCAATGTAATTGGATTTCCTTGTGGTGAGTAAAAACATTAAAGGGGTTATTAAATTTCTTTATGTGAATTTAGGGGTTGTGAATTTTATTTCCTTTTCAAGTAATAATTACAAACATATATTAATAGTAAATCAGATATCTATATTTTTAAGGCCTTACGAATCCATGATAAAATCCATTATATAGAACCACTTATTAGGTATCTAATGTCAACATTTTATTTTATTTTCTATCCATAAGGTATCAAAGAGGGATCTTTTAAATGTATATAGGTATATTAAAATAAACCTGAATGGAATGAATATATTGATATGGTATTCTTTATGTTTATAACACAATATGAAATGAATCCCATGTGTATAAATATATTTTATCCTCCAGCATGAGATGTCTTCGGTGTTGTTAAAATTCAATATAGTAAAGACAGACACTATGTTACTATAGTCAATTATTTTATTGATAGTATAAAATAAATCTCATTATTAACCTTGGGAAATATATTTTAGAAGGAAATATCTAGCACAATCATTATAATTATTCCCCATAATGTTAATAAAAACATTATAAATTTTTTTTATTCCTAAATATGAAAAATGATTTGAGGTAATTATATTTATTTCATTATTTATATATGTATCATAGATGGTGGATTATAATACATATCCACACATGTAATCCATGTATGTATTTCCATACTAATAAGGTATACATGGAAGGTGTTGGACCAACCATGATTGGGAAAATGACATGGTTTTTGAATATTGTGATAACCAATATCCATGACCATTAAAAACATCACATTGATTCATATCATGAAATATTAATGCCGGTAATCTTCATACTATTCAAACATCAACCAATTTATTGAAAAATATATATATTTATAAGTAAAAATTTGGTCAATTGCAATAAAAATATATTTCTATCATTGAGATATATGAAATGGTCATTAATTTTTTATCAATTTTTACTATATAATGGTATATGCAGAAAAATTGTGGTTAATAATTAAATATAAAAAGAAGTGAAATAAAATATAATACATGTAATGGATTAATTTTTGGGTTATATTCATTGATAAATATATTTTTCAAGGGAAATGATATGATATGGAAATTATATAATATAATACATATAAAAGAAGTACATGTTGCAGAGTGTGATGAAAATATTTAAAACAATTCATGTCATGATAAATATAATTTGAATCAAGGAATTTATATTGAAAATTTTGTTGAATATTTTAGCAAAGAAACTGAACAAAAGTAGTATAAATTTTTTATAATTTTATTAAATGTTATTATGTTACATATGTAATAAAAGATAACAATAAACGTATTATGTTCTAAAATAAAATAAATTAATGAATATTATTTCTGAGAATAAATAAATATTTACAAATATGTTGGAAAATATAGGAATGATACAATTCACTATACATGATAATTATAGAATGAATCACAATTGTACTTGGTTAAGTTGAAGGGAAGTCTATTAAAATAGTGTAAATGTAGGATTTTTGCAATTGAAATGAAAGATAAAGAATGAAGGTTCTGATATATTTGACTATAAATATATATAAATGGGTAAAAATTTATCTAATACCCAAATTGTAGAGAAGATATACATTAAAAGTAGATAAGAGGTAAATATAATAATTATGAAATGACAACAAAAGGTACTAATTACCCTTAATTTTTAATATTATGTAATTTTATAACAATTTAATATATTAATTTATTTTAAATCAACCAAATAAATTAAATTTTTTAAGATATTGAATCTTCCTTTGAATCATTTATACTAGTGTTTTCAATAAAGATACCTAATGGTAATCTGTTTAAAATGAGAATAAATTTTGTGGAATTTGTTAAGATATAAAACAATTCCTTGTTAAAATAAGGTTGGTATGAATTTTATTCACTTTAAAATATTCCTCATTTGGGAGGATTATTATGTTTTTACGATTATAGAATTTTTAGATAAAGTAAAAATTATTTTATATTTAATTAATAGTTTTATTTATATTAATGGATATGAAGTTCATCATTTCAATTTTTTGTAACACCTCATTCTTTCATGTTATGTTTCCCTTTGAATAATGAAATGTCTTGCGCTATATGTAACATTGAGTTTTAACACACCACGACCAATCAATCTAACCATTAAGAATATTAATACCCACTTTTTCAATTTTTTTAATTTTTACTTTATAAAATGGACTTAATTTTTAAATTCGGAATATCAATATTAGATAAGGGTAATTTTTTTGTTCTTATCCTGAAAACATTCAATTTTCGTGATGAATAGTTAAAACAACGCGTTATTGTTTAATATTGAAATTTAATTTAAATAATTTTTTGTTTTATTTAAATGAATATTATGTGAAAATATATAAACAATACATACATATTTTCAATTTAGTTCATTGGTGTAATTTTATAATAATATATATATATATATAATTTTATTAAAGTTGTTACCATCTTTTACCCACCATTTAGGAACATTTAAAAATTGGCATAAAACATAATTTTACCATTTTTGTGAATTTAATTTGAAAAATATAGGAGACATTATTGACATCATTATATAAAATTTGGTTCAATATTATGAAAATAAATGTGGTGAATAGTACCTTTTGACTTTTATTACCACGACTAAAAGTAAATATGGTAATTAAAGGTAAAAATGATATTATAATTACCCTTACACATGTCATAATTCTATCAGATAAGTGTATAACGACCAAAATAAAATTTAGGAATAAAATATGATCTTAATTTAACCAAATGGATTAGATTAGGATATTTATAATATTTTAATTAAAGGATAGTTAAAAGGGTTAAATTTTAAGATTAATAACTAGACAATTTTTAATATGGGGTTAAAAATAAAATAAATATGACAATAAATATTCATTATAAAGATAAAAATATTTCCTACTTGATGATATTATATTTATAATTTATAGAAATTTGATAATTAAATTTATTTATGACACAATAATGATGCAATAATTACCTTATTAATGAAATAATAAAATAATTGATATTATAAATATCCAATTAAATGTAATTTTAATATTTTTATGATTTCCATGAATTTTATAAATTAATATAACATTTTAGTGTTGATTAAATGATTTTTTGAATTAATAAAGTTGTAAGGATTTTAGCAAATATAAAATACAAAATATTTTCAAAATTGACATAAATGAGTATTTAAAAAAATAACATATTATTAAATGATATAATAGTCATAAAATTCAATGGTTTTTTCAAAAAACTTATATAATAATAGATATGTCATTAATGAACCACATGGGGATCTCTTGTAATTTTATTTCATGATTTTTAACCATATAATATAATAATACAAGATTACATGGTAAAAGTTAAACTATTAAACTATGATTAAAATTTAAATGATGAGGCTAATATGGTGACATTAACCTATCTAAAACTTATTGGTTGAGGGTTTTTAATCTAATCCCCACCATAGCCTTAAAATAAATCATTTTTAATCCATTATAAACTGAATATGATTTTATAATAATTTAATAATTCATACTTTTTTAAAGTGACCCTCACCACTCTTATAAAACAATACTACCTTTCTGTCAAAATATCACCTCCAAAGCCATCTTGATCAAACATAACCGGCCCAAATATCCTCCCATATACCCTCCCGTTGACCTAGATGACTTAAATGGATAATAAATCCAACCTATGTATCATTTTTCATCAAATTAAAAGGAAACACTGGAAGAAGAGGCAAAACTTTTACCACCACATTCCAAGTTATTTTCTTCTTCTTCCATTTTATATTTCATTATTATTACCATAAAAAAATAATAACTTCAGTACATTATACATATTTAATTTTATTTTAAATATTTTACAACCATATTCATTATTTTATCCATCCTATGAATGACAAGTCATCAAATATGTGTACGTACGGCTTACCATCTCCATGTCGTGGTATAGTTTGTTATACAAACATTCCATTATTTGGATAGGTATAATACTGATTATAATTAATGTAAATAATATATATAAAATTTAAATTATTATTTATAGATGATATATTTTCCAATTATATATTATTTTAGCATCAATAGAATGGTATTGTTGCTCATGCGTACATTCAGATTACCATCTCCATGAACGCGATGAGATTCATTCCCCATCATAACCATTCAAGAATAAATTTCATTTTATTGATTCAAAAAATAATGTTTAAGAACATAATATAAATATGGATATGAATCCAATACATCTTATCCAAAACAAACATGGCTTACGTAACCAAGCATATAATGGAGAACAAATCAGTTAGCACCAGAATCAATGATACTACCAAAATATTATTAACAATTCCATATTTGAAAATCATATATGATATCATATTTTTATATGTGGATATTTAATAATTTAGTAAAAATTATTTAACTATTATACAGGCGGTTAATGTACCCCCATCAAAGGAAAAGTACAAGGTAAGGGTTAATTAAAAAATCTTTTCATTATCTGAGGTTGTTTATACATGAGTCTCTACTGGGGCCTCTTTATCATCCACATTTGTGGTTCATAAAAATGTATTTCAATATTTTTTAAATATTTCCTAGACTATGGGTTTAATTTAATTTATACCCTTGTTTGAGTTTTTATAATATTATTATAAAATAATCTTTTCTTCATTTTCCAAAAAAGGACCTTTATAGAAATTTTGAAAAAATTAAGGAAAAATGTTATTTTAACTTATACGATGGTTGCAGCTTCATTTCACCATTATAGCACCTTTTCTGTTTCCATTATATGATTATAAGAATATTTATGAAAAATTTCTTTTATGATGATGTGTATTTTAAATGGATTCAAAATAGGAAGAGTTATTTCTTTAAAATAGTCTTCATTTCATCTATGTCAACATACATTGATGGATTTTAAACATGTTTGAAGTTGACATATTGTGATAAAAATATTTCATATTGTGTTGAAGGTTTTGTGATATGTTTGACTACAGATGTGTTATTTTTATACAATTCATGGTATATTGATAAATTATTTACATTTAATTTGCTGGTATTAATACGAATATTTATGTTATGTTTAAAACATTTCATATGAGGAGTGGATTGGAAAACGTAAGTGATGGGTGGAGCCCGCTATAGCTTTTTGATGAATTAGTAGTTCTAATGAGACAAACTACTGTCTTGGAAAAAGTCCTTGAAAAAGTATTAATTTTATTCTTTGTATGAGGCATTGACTATGTGGTTATGTAGTCTGTAATTATGCATTACATCATTATGAAATTGGATATTGATATTGAATGTGATTATTTTACTAGTATAATATCTATGAGAATAAGTAAATGGAAATATTTGATTAATATTTCCATATTATGTTCATCTATATGTGTAAAAGGATTATGTCTTAGTCCTGCAAATTTCCTTAAATTTTTATTCTTATTTATGAATGTTTATGCAATATTGTTCTTCTTAATAAGAAAATGATCTCACCACTTTCAATGCTGTATTTTTCCTTCATTCTGAAGATGAATTTTAAGGTTGACCTATAGGGATAGGCTTAGGGATACATGTTTGTTCAAATGGGACAAAAAGTTTGTTTTTATTTTTATCTCATGATATATTATAAAACATATGTTTGCATATATTACTTCCAAGGCTACTAAACTGATCGGTCTTTCAGTACATGGTTTCATGAATCATGAAAATATTATTTAATAATGCACCAAATCTGCGTAAATGGGGTTGGGGTGTTAAAGTTGGTATTATAGGATGTTAAATACAAACCATGAAAGCTAGATCAATTAGAACTCTGATTAAAGAACATTACCCTAAGATAAAATTTGATGATTAGTATAGAAGAACATCCTAGAATATTATTAATGTAGAGATATTGTTAGTTTAAAAAGAAATACATCTCTGTTAGAACATGAGCAGGTAGAGGTGGATCTGGCACATATATACCTAGGAATAAAATCTCCGACAAGGAATTCTGGTCATGACCAGGGGTATCCTGGTACAAGACAACGGGCCCTACTGCACTCTCGGTTACAACACACTCGGGTGATATGATTAGGATAATTCACATTTTCATTATAAACCATTATGAAGGATTTATGAGTATATACATCCTCAAAGATATCATTTTTATGTTTATGGATTATATAAACAAAAATTTAATTTATGTTTTGTTTTTTACAAGTTTGGAATTATATATTGCAATTCCAAAACAATCTACTCTATTACATTGTTTAAAAATGGATCCTTGTGGAAGAAATGAAATTAGTATCAACTCACCTAATATATGTAGAAATTTATCTCCTACACAATATAAATATAGTGAAGAAGACGATGCAACTGTTGCCGATCAACTTATCACTATACTAGGACAACTCACTCAGGTTATGAAAAAAACCTTACCCATATTGAGCACCATGATCCATAACGCAGATGATCAATGTTATACCGCTTCATGAGTAAAAGACCAGCAAAATTCAATGGGGATACAAATCCATTTGTATCTGAATAATGGATATGTTCCTTAGATAAAATATTTCATTCTTTCGGGAGTAGCAAAAAGGAAAAAGTTTTCATGGCAGTTTATTGCCTCACAGGAGATGCAGATTAATGGTGGTCATTAATTCCAATCACGATGGAATATTATGAAGAATAAAATATGGAATGATGGGAGTAAAATATTATTTTCTTCGAAAAATACTTTCCTCCTAACCATCAAGCTAATATAGAAAGACAAATTCTGAGTTTGAGGAAAAATGAGGATGACAATGTTATAAAGTATGATCCTAACGTTACAAGGATAGCATGGCATGCATCATATTATATACATAACCCCATGAGTAATATTGATCGATTATCTAATGGGATAAAATTATTTCTCCAACGAGAAATTGTCTCCCAATCATTATTGTCATTCAATGATATTGTCTCATTTGCTATCAAGATATAAAATTAATTCTCTACGTCATATGAATTTAATGAAAAGCAGGAGAAGAAGAGATCTTATAAACATTATTGATATGGAAATATGGTGAAGAAGGGAAAAGTTGAATATCCATCCTATGGTAAATGTGGGAAGATTCCCCCTGGTACATGCCTGAACGGAATGGGAGTCTAGTACAATCGTGGGGAATAAGGCCACAAAACACATGATTGCAAGGGATCAAAAGAGGCTGTTAATGATGTGTGCTAAAATTATAGGGGAAAGAGGTATTATTCAAACTAATTTCATAAGTGCCAAAGAATCGTATCTTATAAAGGTACAATGGAGCACGTCTAAGATTCGAAATGACTACTGTTGAGGTTGAATATCTAAAAGATGTTGTGGCAGGAAATTTAATGGTTTCCACTAGTTTAACCAATGATTTATCTGATTCTTGATCATCACATTATTTCATATCTTTCTATATTTCTATGAATGATATATATTTCCAATTTGATTTAATAAATTAATAGTCAGTCAAATCTCATAATTGATGTATCATTGCAATAATGTTTTGTGAATCATTTCCCATTATATAATATAAATGTTCTTTATCTGGTGATCACATCATCATACCCATGATTTAATTTGATATAATTAAAGATATGGATTGGATTTTGGTCCATGATGAGAAAATTTATTGTAAGAAGAAGAAGGTTACAATTCTCAATGATGATATGTTGTACCTTATCTTTAGAGTACAAATGTGACCACCTTATTTTTATTTATAACCACCCCCAGTAGCTCAACTAAATTAAATTATTGTGGAGGAAGATAATGAAATATATTTGGGTGAGTAAAGGAATGCTGAAATAGGGAATTTAACTATTGTGAAAGAATTTGTTGATGTGTTTCCATGGGATTTACCAGGACATCCTATAGAATGAAAAATTGAGTTTTCCATTGATTTAAATCCTGGTTCAAGGCTCATATCGATGACCCCATATAGAATGGTCACTGCCGAATTAGTGGAACTAAAGAAATAACTATAGGATGTTATTAATAAGGGATTTAGTTTCCCCAGTGTTCCTCTATGGCGAGCCATTGTTCTTTTTGTAAAGAAGAACTATGGATCTATGAGGTTGTCCTCTAGCTATAGGGAGATCAATTATATAACAATTTAGAACAAGAATCCCCTACCTCCTATTGATGATTTATTCAACCAACTTCATGGAGCTCAATATTTTTCAAAGAGTGACCTTAAATTTAGATATCATCAGTTTTTTTGTAAAGAATGAAGACACTCTGAAAACAACATTATGAACCAAGTATGGGCATTATGTGTTTATAGTAATTCCTTTTTGACTAACTAATGCACCATATATTTTCATGAATCTAATGAATATAGTTTTCGTGGAATGTCTTGATGACATTCTTGTGGTCTTTAATGATGTTCTCTTGGTTTAAGGAAAAATATACGCATATCTTGACAATCAATTTCACAATATTCTACAAACCCACAAAAGAAATGAATTATATGGGATGTTTCGAAAGTGTGAATTATGGATTCAAAATATTTCTTTTCTTGGCCATATTGTCTCTCTGTTTGTCATATCTATTGATACCTAGAAGAACATGGAAATCCATGAATGGATAGCCCTGAAAAGTATAACTGAGGTACATAGTTTTTTATGTTTAATTAGTTATTATTGGTGTTTCATCCATAATTTATCCCTATTGGAAAACCCATTAACCAGGATCACACGTAAATGAGTTAAATTTATTTGGAAAATAAGTGTGAAGAATGTTTTGAAGAACTGATGAGAAGATTAGTAAATGATCCTTTCATGACTCTACCATCGGGGAATGATGGGTTTGTTATTTATAGTGATGTATCTATGAAAGGACACAGTTGTCTCCTAATGCAGAATGATTGAGTTATTTCCTATGCATCACGACAAAAAAAATTGATGAACAATACTATCCCACTAATTATCTTGAGTTAGCATCTGTAATCGTTTTTTGAAGATATGGATACACTATCTCTATAGTGAAAAATGCGAGATATATACTAATAACAATAGTTTGAAGTATATTTTCACACAAAAGGAACTCAACAAGAGGAAAAGGCAATTGATCGAGCAACTCAAGGATTATCATTGCAACATACACTACCACCCAGGGAAGGCAAGTACCGTGGCATATTCGTTGAGCAGAATGGATCAGGGAGATTGAACAAGATGAGAGTTGCAAGGTATCCTATTTACATAGATCTAGTAAATATGGATATGGAAATAATCATGGAAGGTGAAACATCAATACATTTCAGATGGTTTCCAAACCATATTTAATAGAAAGGATAAAAAGTTCTCAGACTGATGATGAAGATTTTCAAATGAAAATTAAAATATGAATGATGGGAGATTGACTGACTTTATATATAAAGATTGAATTTTAAAATTTGGGAAAAGTTTTTCTATTCTTGACATACCTGTTCTAAAAATAGAATTGTTTAATGATGCTCACAGCTCCAATTTCTCTATACACTATGGTACCACTAAGATGTCTAGGGATGTAAATGATAATTTTTGGTTGGACTACATGAAGAGAGTAATTATTGATTATGTCTGAAGATGTATGGTTTTTCAACAAGTGAAATCTATAAGACAATATCCTAGAGGAGTCATGAAAACTCTTCCCATACCTGAGTGGAAAAGGGATGATATTACAATGGATTTTATCATGGGGATCTCAATGACACTAAGATGGAATGATGCAATATGGTACATTATGGATCATCATACCATGTTAGCACATTTTCTTTCTATAATAAAATATTTTACACTTGAATTTTTGAAAAGACTATATATTAATTATGTTTTAATACTTCATGGAGTACCCCTATTGATTTTTTCTGGTCGTGATCCCCATTTTACTTCATGATTCTAGAAAAGAGTTCTGAAGGCCCATGATACTGATCTTTGTTTGAGTACTGCATACCACCCTCAAACCAATGGACAATCCAAATGGACTATTCAAACATTAGAAGATATGTTGAGATCAATCTCACTTGATTTAAAAGGTATGTGGTATCAGTATTTACCTTTGGTAGAATTTTATTATACCTATAGCTTCCATTAAAGTATTCATATGGGACCATATGAAGCATTATAAGTAAAGAGATTTCACACAACTACTTGTTGGGATGATATTGGTGAAAGAAAACTCATATAACCATAACTTGTTGAGGAAACAATGGAAAAAGTGAAAGTTATCAAAAAACACTTCAATGTAGCTCAAAGTTGGAAAAAGGACTATGCCGATAACTGAGGGAAATATTTTTATTTTCAACTAGGATATCATATTTTCTTGAAGGTATATCCATGGAAGGGTTTTTTGTAAGAATGGTAAATTAAGTCCCAGGTATATAGGAAGTTTCGAAATTCTTGAACGAATTAAAGTTTTCGCTTATAGTTTGGAAATGCCTCCATGTCTCTCTAAAGATCATGTTGTGTTCAACGTATCACTATTGTGAAAATACATGGTTCACAAAATGCATGAACTCATTAAGGAAGAAATAGAGTTGGAACATGGCATATCTTATTGCCATGATCCAATCATAATTTTTGATACCCGAGAATATGTGTTGATAAACCGAATGAATCGTCTGGTGAATGTTCTATAGAGAAACCATAATATGGAAGAGGAAACATGGGATCTCGAGGAACATATGATGAAGAACCACAAAAGTCTTTTTATTTAGTAAAATTATTGAAATTTTGAGGATGAAATTATTTGAAGTATGAGAGAATGTAACACACGATGTTTCCATAATACGATTCCCTTTGAATAATGAAATAGAATGTGTTGTATGCAATTTTATGTTTTAACACACCATGACCAATGAAACTAGTCATTATGAATAATAATAACTACTTTTTGAAATCTTATAAATTTTATGTTTTAAAATGGACCTCATTTTTTAATTTGGAATATCAAAATTAGCATAAGGTGATTTTTTTGCAATTTATGTGAAAAGGTTTAATTTTTTATGAATATTGAAAAAAACTACGTTATTGTTTAAAACCGATTTTTTTATTTTAAAAATTAGTTATTTTATTTAAATATATATTATGTAAAGGTAGATACATAATACTGATATATTTTAAATGTATTTTATTGGAGTCATTTTATAATAATATTAGATATATAAAATTTTATTGATCTTTTTACCGACTTTTACCCTACTTCTAGGCGCATTCTCAAATTTAAATAATTTTTTGTACTACTTCTGAGAATTGAATTTCAAAATTCTGAGATACAACATTGAAATTAGTAAGTATAAATTGGTTCAATAATAAGGAAATAATTTTTGGTGGATAGAAACCTTTTACTTTTATTTACCATTGCGAGAAGAAAATAGGGTAATTAATGATAACAATGATAATATAAGTACACTAACATATGTCCTAATTCTATTGGACAAGTTAATTTCGACCAAAATAAACCTTATTAATAAAATTTCATCTTTTTTGACCCACATGAATTATATTAGGACGTTTATTTTATTTTATTTAAAGAATAGTTCAAAGTGATAAATTCAATGTTTAATAAGTAAAACATTTTTAATACAGGGTTACACAGAAGATATATCCAACTATAAATATTCATTATAGAGATAAAAATATTTCCTACAAAATGTGTATTTTTTTATAAAATTTTACCATTAACTAATTAAATTTATCATTGAAACAATGATGAAGAAGTATTTACCTTATTAATGAATGATTAAAATAGTTGATATTATTAATATCAAAATAAATGACATTTGGGACTTTTTATGATTTCATTGAATTTTATAGGATAATAGTAAATGTTAGGGTTGATAAAATGAAATTTTTAGATGTAATAATGTTGTTAGGAATTTAGCAAAAATCAAATACTAAATAGTGTCAAAATTGACATAAATGAGTTTTTGAAACAAATACAATATTATTAAATGACATAATTGTACTAAATATATTTGGTTCGACCGAAAGAAATATATAATAACTGATATGTCCTTAATGACCCAGTATGGGTTCTCTTGGAATTTTATATTTAGATTATTAACCCTACAATATAATAATACAAGAATACATAGTAAAAGATAAACTATTTAACTAAGAGTTTAATAAAAAAGATAAGGTTAATATGGTGACCAAAACCTATCTAAAACTTATTAAGGGAGTGTTTTTTGAGCCATCCCAACTTATCCTAGAAATAAATAAATTTTTATCCTTTATAATGTAAATATTATTGTATAATTAAATAATATTTCATGATTTTTATAAAGTTACCATTACCTATCTTATAAAAAGGTACCTTGCCTTATCTCAAAATCACTCCTCCAATGCTATTTGGCAGTGACTAACCCTGCCCAAATATCCTCCCAAAACCCTCTCTTCGACCCAAAGGCCTTAACTTGATCATAAAACTAACCTATGGAGAAATTTTTATCAAATTAAAAGAAAACGACTGAAGAAGTTGTAATAATTTCACCACCTCATTCAAAGTTCTTTTCTTCTTCCACTTCAACTTTATATGTTATTCCATTATAAAAATAATAACTATAGTACATTTTACATGTTAGGATGTTAATATTAATATTGAACAACCATGTTAATTTTTCTATCAATCCTACGAATGAAAATTCACTATAAATTCGTACGTACGGCTAACCTTCTCTACATTGTGGTGTAGTGTTTTATTCACACATGTCATTCATTGGATGGGTATAATAATGAATATAACTGATATATATAATAAATATAACATGTTATTTATTCTTTATATATGATTTAAAATCCAATTACATACGATTTCACCTTCAATAGAATAGTAGTCTCGCATGTGCGTACGCACGAATTACCATCTCTACGAACGCGATGAGTTTAATTTTCCATTGTAACCATTCAAGAATAAATTTTATTTCATGATTATAAAAATAATGTTTATGAACTTAATATCATTATATATTGGAATCAAATATAACTTATATATAAATATCATGGATTATGTCACCAATAAAATAATGGAAAATGAATAATTTAACCCTCGAAACAATGATACTAGAGAAATATTATTAAAAAAAATATTAAAAGATTATATATTATATCATATTTATGTATTTAGTTCCTGTATATTTTAATAAAAATTATTTAACTATTATAATGGAGGTTAAAGTACACTCAAAAAAAGATAATTACATGTTAAGGGTTAGTTCTAAAATCAACTCATTATTTGTGGTTGTTTATACAGGAGTATGTACTATCACCTCATTATCAACCATATCCGTGTTTCTTAAAAATGTATTTTAAAACATTTTTAATATTTAATACACTATGGGTTAAATTACATTATAGACTTTATTTACATTTTATAAGTTGTTTATAAAGGAATCTTTTTGTTGTTCTCCGAATATTGTCCTTTATGATATTTTGCACAAAATTAAGGAAAAATGTTTTTTATAACATATTGACCAGGTGAAGCTATTTTCTGCCATTATTACTCGTTCAGTGCATCCCTTAGAAGTTTATAAGAATATTTAAAATATAAATATTTTCTTCTTATTATTATGTGAGTTTTAAATCCTTTCAAAATAGAAATAGGTATTTCTTTCAAATATTATTCATTTCATCTATGTAAATATCCTTTGATGGATTTTAAACTATTTTGAAGTTTATCTAGTATGATACAAATCATCCATATTGTATTGAAGGTTTTGTAATATGTTTGATTGTGGTTGTGTTATTTTTATACCATTCATGGTTTATGGATACAATATTAACATTTCCTATACTAGTTTTAATACGAATGTTTATGTTAGGTTTAAACCTTTTCATATGAGGAATTCATTGGACTTTGTAAGTTATAGTAAGATCCTACAATAGCTTCTCAATGCATCACTATGTCTCATGAAAAAAACTAGTGTCTGGGCACAAATCCATGACTAAATATTATTTGTAGTCTTGAAAGAAGTCCTTGAATATGTGGTTATGATGTCAGGCATTATGTATTCTATCATTATAAAGTTGGTTTTTGATATTTCATGTGATTATTTGACTAGTATAATATCCATGTGAATAAGTAAATCAAATTATTATATTTATATTTTCCATATTATTCTAAAGATTATATTTTAATGGATTAATATTTAGTCTTATACATTTTCTTAATTGTTTAGACTAAATTATGAATGATTTTGCAATATTTTTATCATTAATAAGCATCAGAGCTCTTCCCATTCTAGGTTTTTTTCTCTTGGTTGTGATGAAGTATTTTATGGTTGACCAGCATGTATAGGAAAAGAGATATAAGTGTGTTCAGTGGAAAAAATGTTTTTGTTGTTTTTATCTCATGATATAATGTCAATATTATGAATGTATCTTATACTTACAAGGCTACTAAAATGATCTATCTTTTTGGAAATGATTAATTGTTTCATGCCAATATTATGTAATAATGCTCCCACTCTGGGTAACATGGGTTTGGGTGTTACATTTTTAACTCATAATCACTATTTTTTTAGTACGTGGATAAATATATAAATTATATATAATAAATATTTTTTATAATTATTATCCACTAATATTGATATTTTTTCTTTATATATGAAAGAATTCAGTTCAATATATAATCATTAGAAAAACATCTGAAATCTAACTAAATCACTCAACCAAAGAATGTATTTTTACTAAAAACGTGGAAAGGAAACACATATTAAAATTCAAATGTGCCTTAATTCGAAGGGGATGGGAAATATAATATGTGTAAGTACATCCAAAATTTTATCATCAGAAATATAATTCATAATTATACATTTTATAAAAAAACATTTAAGGATTTAAAAGAATAAGGAAACTCTCCAAGTCAAAAAATATAATTGAAATCATATCATTATTTATATATTTATAATCAACACATGTTGATATATTTATTATTATTTAATAATATAAATTGTAAGGATATATTATTTTAAAGGGGTTAATATAAATCCAACATAATTTAGTGCATATTTTCCATTAAATAATAAATTTTTTAGTAGCTGATGGCTCCTATAAAGACTAAAATGAGTCGAACCATAATTTAAATAAATTTTAATTTTTTTTACTTAATTTAAATATTTTAATCAATTTTGAAAATGAAAATGTATTATTTTAGTTGATGATATTTAATTATTAATAAGTAACTAAATAATGTGACATGATTAAAAGCATTCAAAATTGGTATTTTTCAATGAATTTATATTAATTAATTATGTATATTTATAAATGGACACCTTTTATAATAAATCAAATTATTTTTCTAATAAATTATGACACAAATAATTTTATGTAGATATGAAATAATATAATAAACACATTATGTTTAATAATAGTTATATTTCTATAAAAAATTCTTGACTATATTTAATATTTACTTTTAAATGTATAAATTATATAATTTATAATTTAATTTTTTTAAATGAACATAATATATGAATTTATAATTTTAAAATTTTTTTGAGGTTAATATATTTAAAAAAATTACTTTTTGTGTGAATATTGATAATAGTTTTTAAATAAATACTCACATTTAGGAAAACATTATGACAAAGAAATAAAAATAAATATTAAAAAAGAAATTAAAGAGAATATATAAATTTAATAATAATACAATTAATTAAAATATATTTACTGAACATAAAACATATGTTTCTCAATTTGAAACCAAAATGAATTTTTATTCTAATAATATGACTATTTCTTTTATTTTTTATTAATTAATTAATGAAAATGTCTTTTCATTTATGGAATGGTTTTTACAAGAAAATATTATATTTTTTATTTATAAACTGATTAATATTATTAAAACCTATATGATATAAGATGTTGGAAGAGATTAATTTTGTTATGTTTTAAAAATTGTTTTTAAAAAACTAATCCTGTAGTGTTTTTGGTAATGGTATTGAAAATAATTTTAATTAAATATAATATTTTAATAATTAGAAATAGATTAAAATATTTACAAATTTATTATTTAAATTATGTAATAAGTAAGACATCTTTTTAATTTAAAATAATTAATTTTTCTACAATAATAATTTGGTCACAATGATTGGGTTTTAAATGGAGAGTACGATTGTTAAACAAAGATAAATGGATTTAAATATCAATAAAACATGTATAATTGTTTTTTATGATATAATTATTAAATTATAGTAGTACCCCTAGTTTTAGGTACATAACCACCTTTCCTCACATTTTTTTAATTATTGTGACTTTCATTGGGTTTCCTTTAAATATAGAGTTTCTATAAAATAGATTCTTTCCATAAAATAGAGAGTTTCCATAAAATCGAGATTTTCCATAATATAGAGTGTTTCTATAATGTGTTATGTTTCCATAAAGTGGGGTGTTTCCATAATGTGAGGTGTTTCTAGAAAGTAGTGTGTTTCCATAAAGTGCGGTGTTTTCATAAAGTGGGGTGTTTCCATAAAAAGGGATGTCTCCATAAATTGGGATATTTCAATAAAAAGGGGGTAAAGGTGAAGGTGGAAAATTTTGGGTGTTTTGTTAAAGAATTTTGGGACCAAATGGATGGCTGCATGATCCATACAAGGTTGGCACAAACCGTGTGGTCAAATCATGTGCAGAGGTCAAATCTAGATCCTCTTTTCCAGGAGACTACTTGTTGTTTCTCTATTTACTTTGTTTTGGCTTCAAAAAGCCCCTAATTAGAGATTACATGACCTAGAAGGCTGGGTAACACTCTCCACATGAGTTGATTCCATTCCGAATCCTTCCCTTGATGATTTCAAGTCTGATCCACTGAGTTATGTCACGATTCATTACGGATTTGTCCTGTTTTTTAGATCAGCTTTGATCTACTTCTCTTACCTTTATTATTTCAAAAACATTGAACCTATATTGGATATATATTCGTTTTTTCAAGACAAATATATCAATTTTGTTTCATGAACATTCTATGATAAGAGATCTAAGGCCGCTCTTGGAGAATCAACCCACTTCCTTGTGCGTTCTTCATCTGTTGTAAATGTTTCATCAAAACTATCATGGTAGGTGGCTTCACTATCATCTATCCTTTCTTGAATTTATTGTCTTAGATTAAAATTGGTATATTTATTGTGAAATTCCTAGAAAAATATTCATTTTTGATGATTTATGGTTTTTGTGAAATTGCATGATCATGGTGAATATTTGTGCAAAAGGGGGATTAATTTTAAATGATGAATTTAAATTGTGGATTTTATGGAATTGCTAATCGTTGTAGGAAAATGGGATTTATATAGAAATGGTTTTCAATTAAAATTGAGTATCATTGAAGGGGTTTGAATTTGAAATGGTTGGGCATTGCAACGGTTTTGATGGAAACAGTTTTCAATAAAATGGTGTTTTATTGAAAGGTTTATTTTGGCATGACTTTTGGGAATATGTTTTCGGTGTTCATATTTCATATACGAGGCATGGTTGATATATGACCTTCTTCTTGGTTCAAAAATTTTAATGGATGATTGGAAGTGCATATATGGGGCTTGGATGAAATATGGCTTTGTACTCAGTCCCAATGGATTAATTACACACGGGAAACAATTACCATTGGACAATATGGTATATCGAGGAGAAACCGCTCATGAGTTAGGAACTATCATAACGTAGCTTGCATGGTGGGTTTCATGGGTTTGAGTAATGTTTGGTTATGCCGATAGAGGGATATTTTGAAATGGTTATAAAGATTTTTTGGTTATTTTTGTGGAAAAATATATTTCTAGAAAAATTACTTTCAATTGAACAAGAATGGTTTTGGTAGTGAATGGTTTTAAAAACTTGTTTATATTTAGTTATCAACTAATTTTAAGAAATTGTTTTATATAAACCATTTTATATAATTATTTCTAACCATTCTATCCTAGAGGCCTGAGTAGAGAGTTATTTGGGGAAAACCTTCTGAGTTTTATACTCACCCCTGCTTTGGATCTTTGGTGTTTTTTCATATTCTATCTACCAGGACAGGGGAAAAAGATATGTTTCACACATTTTTATCACTACCTCGTGATGTTGGGATGTTTGAAGATTTTCTTGATTTGAGCATGTGAAGCATGGAGTCTTGAGAACTTTGGATAGTCTTGGGTAGTTTATCCACTGTGTACTCTAGTACATGGTTATCCTTCTGTTGTTGCTTACTTTGATGTGGTTTTGAGTGCATGATGTTGTTGAGTTGTCATTCATTTGTTCATGCATCTTATAGTGATTTTTTGGTTATTGTTGGTATGTCTATATGTTCATTACCTAAACGGTAAATCATCCACCACAAGTATTTGAAACCCTTTGGCATTTATTGTCATCCTTTGGTGTCTTGGGGAGCCTCTTAAGGCCTAGTAATGAGTCGTTGTACTATCAAGCCAATGAGAATTGGTTGGTCATTACCAATGGTATCCACTTATTCGGTCCTTTCCATAAAAGTAGCCATCAATGTTCTATGTTTTGGATATGAAATAACTTCTTGTCAGTTCCCTGGGTGGGAATCTTAGAAAGGAGTAGTATTGTTGAAACATGAAATGTATACCATAAATGAATGCAGCTTACAAGTTTATGTTGAAGTTCATGTTCTAGGGAGTTGGGTAAATTTGTGTTTGGAGATACTTCTAGGATTTTTAAATCTCATTGTCATGGTTTTAACCAACAAGACAAGCATGACCAGAATTATAGAGGAATGACTTCCTACAAGGAGTGTATCCATGATTTCGAAACATGATCATTTTTTGAAACATAAGGAATTGGTTTTAAAATATATGATTTTGAAAAATATAATGATTATCATATTTTGAAAATGGTTTAATATTCAAAAGCATGTGGAGTGGTTTCAAAAATATTCAAACATGAGAAAAAAGGATAACATTGAAAACAATGTTGTGATAGAACATAAAATGTTATTCCAACAGTTTCTAAAGAGAGAGATTAACAGAGTTTGTTTTTATTTTAGAAAATGACACCTGGTAGGATTCATCGAAACCAATTAGAAGAATATGGGAAGAATGTGGTTTCACCTCAACCACATGTGAACCAATAGTTGTTTCTGGGTATTGTCTATGCTTTTCATGATGTGGACACAGGTAACCTGAGGAAAGAGCCATGACATGTGGATTATACAATCTTGTTCATGAAGTAGAATCCACATAATTTTAGTGGTGATTCTAAATCTGAGAAGGGGGAGGTGTGGTTATCTTGGATGACTCATATCTTTGACTTTATCAGAACACTAGTAGAGATAATGGTCAAATTGGAAACATATATGCTTGAGGATCAATCACATCAGTGATGTGATTTAGCTGTGCAAGCAAAAATTGATGAAAGACTTACATGGGAGGATTTTGAGTAATTGTTCAGCAAACAATTCTATCCTCACATATTCAGTATCTAGATTATGATAGAATTCTTCATCCTAAAACAAGAGAGTCTCTATATAAAAGATTATGTAGCATTGTTCATAAACATAGTACACTAGGCACTAGAAGTTGTGGGAAGTGCCTCTTTGAAGGCACGCATCTTCGAATCAGAGCTACGATAGGAGATTCTATCAATGATTTCAGTACATTGTATTACAGACTATATAGAGATGGTGAACATAACAACTATGGATGAACATGATATCTCAGGATCTATGGGAGGAGGCATTATGATACCTATAGAAACAGTGGGAACTGAACCGCTAGAAACAAGAGGAAAGGGACACCTATTTCCATGGTGAAATTGGAAATCAAAACCCGACAGATGGATCATTAAACCTTCCTCCATGAGCCCAAAACAAAGAAATTTTTTTCAATGTGGTTTGCTTGACCAAATAATGTGATATTGTACAACAAAAAGTAGAGAATTTCATAACTGTAACAAATGGGACATAATTAGTTCTATTGTCACAGGGCTCCAATGTTAGGTGATCGGGATACTTTTCACCTATCACAAGCATAGTATTATTTTACAGGATGAGGACATCAGAATCATTCATGTTAGTCGAGAAGAGATAACAATTGTGATTCTAGAAATAACATGACTCCTCAACTAGGGAAAACTCACCAAGGAAACATGTATAATAGTATATTGATGAGGAAATTATATGGAGCCGAGTATATGATTGTCAATGATCATGTTGGACCATCTACAATGAGAGGTATGATTCTTTTAAATTCTACCTTTGTGCAAGTATTTTATGATTCTAGTGTAAGAATGGTATAGAGTAAGAGGTTTCCAACCCTCTGATACCAATTGTAGGATCGAAATATGATATGAGATGCTCAATATACAAGAGGGGGGGGGTGAATTGTATACTTTAAAAATTCCTTTGGAACCTTTAAAGTTAGTTATGAACAACTAAAGTTTCCTTAAGAAAAGGAAAGGACTAAGTTTAACAATGTTAAACTAAGTAGATTCACAACACCTCTAACACCGAACTAAACTTGGAAAGAAATTCCAAAAGTAGGTTCCGGAAATATGGTTCCGGAAATTGAAACTTAACAAAAGTTACAATATGAGATTCTACCTTAAAGCGTATAGAATCTAAATGAAACAGAGTAAGTAAGGAAGTATAAGAAAGTTATACTTTCCTTAAGATACAAATTGCAGCGGAATAAAGACAAGTAGTAAAACTACTAGTAACAAGATAATAGTCTTTTAACCCAAAGAGAAGGGTATCCAACAACCTTGGATAAAGGTCCCTTGATTTATACTTTCAAGCAAGTCTGTCTTACCCACACCAGGGTAAGCCCTCGATACGAAGATCGGTGTCTCTCTCTTGCTATCCCCGCAAGCCCTCAACTTTAAGGTAGTTGGCAACCTCTGTCTTTCTCAGCAAGAAAGCCCTCGATCTTTAAGGTAGTCGGCACCTCTGTCTTCCTATCCCCGGAAGCCCTCGAATGTAATCACCAACATTCGGAGTCGCACGAAGCTTTGAGAGTTAATAAGAGACTCTCTCTCTAGAAATCACTTCAACAGCATGTAAGTACATTTTCAGCAATCAGCTATCTGCCATTCATCAGCAGCGAGCTCTTTCAAATGAGCTCCTATTTATAGGTAAGGTCGGCTCCTTCCTCAACGGTAATATTTCCTTTAAAGTTCGGAGGGACCTGTACACGTGTCACTTAGACAACGGTTAGTTTATAACAAAATGGACGACATCGTTTTATAACAAAACAAGTGTAACAGAAAGTACGACATCGTTTTAAACTCTAACATAAAAGTTCGGAATAGAAATTTCGGAGTGAAAGTTCGGAGTGAATAAATTCAGAGTGTATAAAACAATGATAATCAGATTCTGTTTAATAGGTGAATTCGGAATAGGAATTCGGAATAGGAATTCGGAATAGGAATTCGTCATCAGAAATCGTAATGAGAATTCATCATTAGAATTCGTAATGAGAATTCTTCTTCAGAATTCGTAACCTGAATCTGGAATAGAACTAAGTCAGAATTCATATCCGGAATTCAGAATGAAACTTCCTTATAGTTCTTGTCCATAACCGAATCCTAAAAACAGAATGCTTTTATATCAAAGTTTTTATGATTCCGAGAAAGTGAATCCGAATTTCATACTTAAGAAAAAATATTAATGAAAATATGATAAGGATAAATTTTTCTTATAAAAGCGATTTTCCTTAAGAAAGCATTTTTCCTTATAAAAGCGATTTTCCTTAAGAAAGCATTTTTCCTTACAAAAGCGATTTTCCTTAAAGATAAGGTGTTTGTGATTTTCAAAACAAGAAGGAATGGAAAAGTCATAAGGAATACCTTATTGACTCAACAATCTCCCCCTTTTTGGAAAGCACAAACATCCTTACGAAAAAGCTATTCTAAGAAGAAAGAAACATATTAAAGCTTATCTCCCTTGGTTTAAGAATATAGATGAATACGACTAACTCCCCCTTAGGCTTTGAGTCTCTAAGGATCGTATTCATATTTCCGGAGTGATGTTTCTTTAAGAAAAACTCCCCCTTAAATAAACTCTTATTAGAGTTCTATCTCCTTTGGTATTTTTCTTTCTCCCCCTTTGATAAGCACTTATTAGATTTCCTCTTTTTCTTAAGGATCTTTTCCTTCTCCCCCTTTGTGATTTTCAAAATGAATTGGAGGGAATGGAAACAAAATAACAAAGTACCTGAAAAGATTAGTAACGACAGCAATAGAAACAACAAGAACAATTTTTATTATATTTGAAATGTCAGCAACAAAAACAGATCACAACAAAAAGATCGGATTGGTCATTTCGGATCTTTCTCCTTCGACATGAGCCCCTTGAGAATTGTCTTGATCTTCTTGAGATCCTTATGATCTTCCTCTGCTTGCTTTTCTAAGGCAACTATTCTTGCTGACTGAGCTTGAATGATTTCTTCCTGAGCCTTCAACTTTTCTTCCTGAGCTTCCATTTTCTCTTCCTGAGACTTTATCCTTTCTAGAAAATTGATCCGATGATCCCTTTCAAATTTCCAACTTTGATTAACAGAGTTGAGCTTTCCATTCAGATCTCTTACTTCCTGACTCCGAATGTTCTTTTCCTCTATCAATTTCTCATCGAATGAGGCAGTCATCTCATGAAACTTCTTGTCCTCGGTTTGAAATGCATCCTTAACATTCTCCTGAAACTCATCCAGCAACCTCATCTCTTCCACATTCTTCTTCGACCAGCTAGTCATCCTTTTGCACGATCTTTTATGTGCTTCGTAACCAATAAAGAAATTTTTGAACTGGGCTTCTATCTCAACACATTTATCCATAACCATGGATACGGAGTCGGTTTTCTGATTCATTGTATGTTGGAGCATCTGGCACCGAGAGTCAATACTGGAGAAGGTCGGAATTGTTCCCACCAACTTCTTCAAGGATTGTACAACAAAATCGTGCCCCAACGATGATGACTCCGAATCAGAAATCTTGCTAGGAGAATTTTCTTCTTCAATAAGCTCCAATTTCCTCTTAGAAGAGCTACCAGCTTCCTTCCTCAAACTTTTTTCTGAACTCGGGGTATCAGCAAGAATTTGCTTTCCCTTTTGTTTTTCCGGAATTGAAACCTGTTCCGGAGATCTGTTCTCACTATCAGAGACTTGAACAATTTTATCTTCCTCATCAGCAACTTCTTGAACATTGGCTTCCACGTTTCCCATCTGAGTAGCATCAAGTAAAATATGTTCTTGACAAGTAACTTCTTCTTCTCCCTTTTCTTCTTCCATTGCAGGAGTAGCAAGCTTTGAAGATTGAGCTTCAGATGTTCGGAGCGACAGGTGTTCCGAAGGAGTTCCCTTATATTCATCTACTTGTTTGAGCACATCTCCTGTCTCACCACTTCCTTCAGCTGCTTCTTCAACCTCTTCCACTTGCTCTACTTCCTCAGTAGGAATAGCCTCTTCCGGAGTTACAAGATTTCTTCCTGGAGTCTCAGGTAGAGATTCCAGAGAAAAAGATCTCGGAACGGGAATGGTTGCTGAAACCATTTCATTAAACTTTAACAACGCTTGCACAGCCTCAGCTTCTGACAACTTCTTCTTCAGCTTCTTTTCCTTAGCTTGCTTCTCAAGCTCATCAGCAGCCTTTTCTTTCAGAGCTTTAGCCTCTGCAGGATCCAATCCGAACTGCGGATCTCCTTCCTTCCTCTTCTCCTTGTCAGCTCTCCACTTCGCTGCAACCTCATCAGTATATGTCTTCTTCTTCTTAGGCTTAGGAGGTGCAGAATAGACTTCCTTAGACTTGGGTTCCTCAGCTTCACCTACCACTTCTTTCTGCTTCCTCTTCCTTACCAGCTTTGATGATTCCGGATCAGCCACTTTCGGAGTCACTTCTGCTTGAGGCGGTAGTTCAATGAATTTCCCTGACTCCTTGTTAAAAGCTATATTCATCCTTTTAAGAGTTGCATCACTGAGCAACATGATCTTGCAAACTTTCGGCTTAGAACTACAAGCAACCTTGAAGGATTCTAGGCACCGAACTATCAGCTTCGACAATATTGCCGGGTACATCACTATCTGAGCTCTCAGATTCCCCTTCTTCAAATTATCAATGTTGAGAAGAATATGCTTCATCAGGTTGAACATTCTTAGATTTATCAGGAAATCCAAGATGTATATCTCACTCTTCTTCAAGCTGTCCTTGTCTCCTTTTCTCGGTACGATAAGCCCTTGCACCCATAACTCCAGAATTCGGATGTTTGTAGATAGGGTTGCAATTTTCGGGGCCTTATCATCATCCAATCCGAGAATTTCTAAGGCTTTCTCCTTGTTGAAACTACCCAAGGAGTCTGGCAGAACGTGCGAGATAAACTCAGCTTCCCCTTCATAACTCAGCCCTACCAAGCTTGCAGCCTTGGTGTAAGATAGCTTATATGTCTTTCCATACGATTTGAAGGAAAACTTCTCTCTATTATCTTCCACGAAGAAAGCAACTGTCTCATAAAACTCGACAAGCAAGTCAGAGTAGACTTCATCTTGGTTGCCGGTTTTTGATATCGCAACATCCTCCCAGCCATTCAGCTTGATATTCTTTGATATAATAGAATCATAATTGCTGAAGAAATTCGGATGAACTAACCGCTCTCTGTAGACTAACCACTGAGAAATGGGCTTGGTTGAAGACATCTCTTGAGAAGCTAACTCTGCAGACATTCGGATCTAAAGTCTCTGAGAAGTTCGGAACTGAGAAGACTGAAGTTTGGAATGGCCTTAAATCAGAGAGTCAGAGCTTCAGTACGCAAAAGCTTGAAATCGATGTGGGACGAGAAAATAGGGTCGCCTTTATATAGGCATTGGGATGACGGTTCAACTTCCTCAGTTGATCTGGCGGTTTAGAATGATCTGAGATCAGATCTAACGGTTGAAAGCTCGAATCCGATCTTTTTGAGGTTTTATTAAAGTAAAGTTTTAAGAAATTCAAAAACCAAAAAACAAACTATAAGAAATTGCCAGGAAGTAAAATATGATTACGAAAACTTCAGTAAGGAAATCATACCTTTCGGATTAGCTTAGGAAAGTTATTCGTAATGGGTAATATAAAGATGACTACAAAAAGCTCAATACGAAAAACTAAATACGAAAACCTTAATACGAAAAAGTCAATACGAAAGACTCAATACGAAAAGGTAAACACGAAAAGTCAATACGAAAGACTCAGTACGAAAGTTCCGTTATGAAAATACCAGTACGAAAGTTTTCCATTCCGGAAATTTTCAATACGAATACTTCCATTCCAGAAGTATTCTGTGCGAAAATATCCTTTCTGGAAAATTGTTGTTCCGGAAATTCCATTCCGGAAATTTTCGTTCCGAAAAGTTTGAAAACAAAATTTTGAAAAACTTTGTTAAATAAACGAACAAATGTACTCCCCCTATGAAAAGGAGTTTATTACTGTAAGGAGATTTTTCAACAGAAAGTTAATTGAGGAAGATTACCTTACAGTTATCATTCCTAACTTCTGTTTAATATATTCAAATCTATCAGAAGGTAAAGATTTTGTGAAAATATCAGCAAGTTGTTCTTGCGTTCCGATAAACTGAAGAATAATATCTCCTTTAAGTGTGTGATCCCTAAGAAAGTGATGCCTAATATCTATGTGTTTTGCACGGGAGTGATGTGCAGGGTTTTTACTTAGGGCAATGGCACTTGTGTTATCACACAAAATTTGAGTTTTAGTAAAACTCAAGCCATAGTCTGTGAGTGTGTGTTGCATCCACAACACTTGTGCACAACAACTTCCAGCTTCTACATATTCAGCTTCAGCAGTGGAGAGTGCAACAGAATGTTGCTTCTTGCATGACCAAGAAACTAATGAATCTCCTAAGAAATGACAAGTTCCGGATGTACTTTTCCTATCCATTCTACATCCACCAAAGTCAGCATCAGAAAAGCTTTTTAGAACAAAATCATTTCCAGAAGTATAAAATAATCCTAGATCCATGGTTCCCTTAAGGTAGCGAAAAATTCTTTTTACTGCCTTTAAGTGAGATTCCTTAGGATTGGATTGATATCTTGCACATAAGCATACTAAAAACATTAAGTCTGGTCGACTAGCTGTTAAGTAAAGTAAACTTCCAATCATACCTCTAAAAGATGTTTGATCTACTGGTTTCCCAGCTTCATCAAGATCTAAAGAGTTTGAGGTACCAATGGGAGTACTTATACTCTTAGTGTTGTCATAACCATACTTTTTAAGAAGATCTTTAATATACTTATGTTGGGATATGTAGGTTCCTTCTGGTTTTTGAGAAATTTGAAAACCAAGGAAAAATGTTAACTCACCCATCATACTCATTTCAAACTCAGATTTCATTAGACTAGCAAAAGAGTCGGTCAAAGATTGCTGAGTTGAACCAAATATAATGTCATCAACATAAATTTGAACAATCAAAACATTTTTCTTATCTTTCTTTATAAAAAGGGTTGGATCTGCATTTCCCTTAACATAGTTATTTTGAAGCAAAAATCCAGTAAGTCTATCATACCATGCTCGTGGGGCTTGTTTAAGGCCATACAAAGCTTTGGTAAGTCTAAAAACATGATCAGGATGTTTTGTATCTTCAAATCCAGGAGGTTGTTCAACAAAAACTTCCTCTTGAACATAACCGTTAAGAAAAGCACATTTCACATCCATTTGAAATAGTTTGAAATTAAAGAATGCTGCAAAGGCAAGTAGAATACGGATAGATTCAAGTCTAGCTACTGGAGCATAGGTTTCTTCATAGTCTATTCCTTCTTGCTGATTATAGCCTTTAGCAACAAGTCTAGCTTTATTTCTAACAATGACTCCATTTTCATCACATTTATTCCTGAAAACCCATTTTACTCCAATAACAGAAGTTTCCTTAGGTCTCTCAACCAAGGTCCAGACTTTATTCCTTTTGAATTCATTTAGTTCATCTTGCATTGCTTTGATCCAATCATCATCACCTAAAGCTTCATCAGTGCTTTTAGGCTCTAATTGAGAAAGAAATGCTAGATGTTCTACTTCATTTCTTAAGGAACTTCTAGTCCTTACAGGTTGATTTACATCACCAATGATACTATCACTGGGATGATTCTTAAGAAACACCTGATTTGGGTTTTGTAAAACCTGTTCATCAACATAAGGTAGAAAGTCTTCTGGGGTAAATGTTTCAGAATTATCTTCTAGAACAATTTCCTTATCAGAAGGTTCTTCTATCAACGGTTGATAATCAGTTTTTGAAAACACATCCGAAGATGTAGGTTGGGAGGTTTTAAAAACAAAAGGATCTGATTCATCAAATTTTACATGTACTGTTTCCTCAACAGTACAAGTATCTTTATTAAAAACTCTATATGCCTTAAAGGTTGTGGAATATCCTAAGAAAATTCCTTCATCAGATTTTGGTGCGAATTTATGTAAGTTATCTTTAGTATTCAAAATGAATACTTTGCAACCAAAAACCTTGAAGTAGGAAAGTCTTGGTTTTCTACCATTCCATAACTCATAAGGAGTTTTATTAAGAAAAGGTCTAATCAAAACTCGATTTATAGTATAACAAGCAGTACTTACAGCTTCAGCCCAGAAATGTCTAGCAATAGAATATTCACTCAACATGGTTCTAGTTATCTCTTGAAGAATTCTATTTCTTCTTTCAACTACACCATTCTGTTGAGGAGTTCTAGGTGCTGAAAAGTTGTGAGTAATACCTTTCTTACTACAAAAAGTTTCAAAATCAAAATTTTGAAATTCTCCTCCATGATCACTATGAATAGTTTTCAATGGAAGGTTTTTCTCATTTTTAACTTGGGCTCTAAAACTTTTGAAATAAGAAAAAGCTTCAGATTTCCTTGCTAGAAAATAGACCCAAGTAAATCTAGTGTAATCATCAACAAGAACAAACACATAGTATTTGCCTCCAATGCTTCCAGTTTGTGTTGGACCAAAAAGATCCATATGCACCAACTGTAATGCATCAGTTGTTGAGACTTCACCGATTGACTTAAAACTAGATTTATGTTGCTTGCCATATTGACAAGGATCACAAACTTTAGAAGAATAAAATCTAAGCTCCGGTAGATCCTTAACAAGTTTCTTCTTAGAGAGTTTACATAGATTCCTAAGATTACAGTGTCCTAATCTTCTATGCCATAACCAAGAATGATCTTCCATTGCACTTAGGCAAGGTAAATCTTGGCTTCTTAGGTCTTCTAAGTTTAAGGTGTAAACATTCTCTTGCCTATTGGCTGAGAGAATAAATTCTTCCTTGGAATTGTGAACTAAGCATTTATCATTCCTAAAATTCACAAGGTAACCTTCATCACATAACTGACTTATGCTAATGAGGTTGTGCTTAAGACCTTTAACAAAAAGAACATTTGAAATCAAAGTTTTACCTAAAAGAACAATATTACCAATACCAACAATCTCTCCCTTAGCATTGTCTCCGAAAGTTACCTTTCCTCCTTTCGTTTTGATAATCTTTTCAAAAAAGCTTTTGTTACCAGTCATATGCCGGGAACATCCACTATCCATGTACCAAATATTGTTGCTGGAACTTTCTTTATTTTCCTGAAATTAAGAACAAAGTTATACTTTCAAAATCCAAACTTGTTTGGATCCGAGATTTCCAGACAATAAAATTTTTGGTATCCACATTTTCATAGAAAAGTAAGCTTTATGAAAACCTAAGGATTGGGTTTTGTTTAAGGAACAATTTCTTGCCCAGTGACCACCACATTGACATTTAGTGCAAAATGGGGCACTTTGAGGAACACAATAATTGTTGCTGAAAACAGGTTTGCTTGGGTATAACCAAATCCGGATTTATTTCTTAAAGGTCGTATTTGAGAATACATCTTATCAAAATTTTCCTTACCATGGGTAAAGTTTGATAAACACTTCTTTAAGGAGAAAATTTCGGACTTGAGTTTTACAACCAAGTTTTTATCCTCAAAATCATTAGTTTTTGAACTAGAGTTAAGCTCGAAAACTTTTTTATTAGAAATTACTTTTTCTAATTCTTTAGCAAGTTTGTTCTTCTCAGAACTTACTTCCTCAAGATTTTTTGAAATATTTTCAAAATCAGCATTTTTCTTATCAAGATCTTTAGAAAGATCTGATATCTCTTTAGTAAGAATAGAATTCCTAGAATTTGCCTTATCAAGTTTCTTGTTGAGTTTGGAATTCTCAATCTCAAGAAGTTCAGCAAACCTAGAGACTTCTTCATAAGTAGGTAAAGTATTTTCCTCATCAGAAGATGATTCTTCATCAGAAGAGTTATAATACTTACTATCATTCGAATTTAAAGAAACATTGGTCAGTGATTCAGAATTTTGTACCTTAGCCATGAGACAATGATTATCAATAGGTAATCTGGCTATAAGACCATGATTCTTCTGTCCTGAAGATTTATATTCAGAAGATTCATCTGAAGAGTCACCACCACTGGCACTCCAGGTGTCATTAGCTTTCAGAACTTTCTTAGCTTTGGCTTTGTAATACTTCTTCCTATTCTTTTCTGAATGTCTTTCCTTCCTTTCTTTCTTTCTGAGCATAGGGCAATCAGGTCTAATATGTCCAGCTCTTTTACATTCATAACAAGTTACTTCTCCATCTTTCTTATCTTTCCTATCCTTTTTCTTATACTTGGATTGAAAGTTTCTTTGTCCATCTATCTTGTTCATCCTTCGAGCAAGATTGGCTAATTCATTTTCTGAAACTTCACTCTCACTAGATTCGGATTGGAAAATGGCCTTCTTCGATTTGGATCTGGTTACTCTTTCAGGAGTCTTAGCTTTTATCTGATTCGAAGTTGTAGTAAAAGCAACTGTTCCATTTCCATTCTTCTTCTTGATGTTGTCAGCATCTCTCTTCATTCTGGTCTCATGTTGTAGAAGAGTTCCAAATAATTCATCAAGAGTAATTTGAGTGACCTTCCTGTTCTCATCTATAGCTGTTCTCTTAGATTCCCACTCATTGGGAATAATATCAATTATCTTGTCCACAAGAGCTTCATCATCTAAACCTTTCTCTCCCATAGATTGTAGACTGTTGACAATTGTCATAAATCTTTGTTGAACTTTACAGATAGGTTCTCCATAAGGAAAACTGAAGCCATGATATTCAGCTCTAAGCATAGCTCTTCTAGTCTCAATCACCTTAGAAGTCCCAAAGTGTGTAACCTCTAACTTCTTCCATATACAGTTAGCTTCTTCACAAGAAGAAATTTGGCTATATATATTTCTAGTCATTGAACACATTAAAGTATTGCGTACCTTATAATTGAGTTGATATTCTTTCTTTTCCTGGTTAGTAAAGGTTCTGACTTCCTTGTCAGGAATTTTATAGTCACCAGTAAGCATGAAAAAGTTATCTACTCCAGTATTGATAACAAAAGTCTTCATACGATCTCTCCAGTATTCATAATCATTACCATCAAAGATAGGTGGTCTTGTAGGATTTAGATTGTCAATAGATCCAACATTCATTCCTGCCATACTTAAAAAAACTTGGAAACAAACTTGTTAATAGCAAAAGATTCGTAATCAAAAAGTTCGGAATGTGAAAAGTTCGGAATGGATAATCCGGAATGACAAAGTTCGGAATAAAAAAGTGATCAAGAAAAAACTTGTATGTGAGTACAAGTATTTCAGTAACCTTGGCTCTGATACCAAATGTAAGAATGGTATAGAGTAAGAGGTTTCCAACCCTCTGATACCAATTGTAGGATCGAAATATGATATGAGATGCTCAATATACAAGAGGGGGGTGAATTGTATACTTTAAAAATTCCTTTGGAACCTTTAAAGTTAGTTATGAACAAATAAAGTTTCCTTAAGAAAAGGAAAGGACTAAGTTTAACAAAGTTAAACTAAGTAGATTCACAACACCTCTAACACCGAACTAAACTTGGAAAGAGATTCCAAAAGTAGGTTCCGGAAATATGGTTCCGGAAATTGAAACTTAACAAAAGTTACAATATGAGATTCTACCTTAAAGCGTATAGAATCTAAATGAAACAGAGTAAGTAAGGAAGTATAAGAAAGTTATACTTTCCTTAAGATACAAATTGCAGCGGAATAAAGACAAGTAGTAAAACTACTAGTAACAAGATAATAGTCTTTTAACCCAAAGAGAAGGGTATCCAACAACCTTGCATAAAGGTCCCTTGATTTATACTTTCAAGCAAGTCTGTCTTACCCACACCAGGGTAAGCCCTCGATACGAAGATCAGTGTCTCTGTCTTGCTATCCCCGCAAGCCCTCAACTTTAAGGTAGTTGGCAACCTCTGTCTTTCTCAGCAAGAAAGCCCTCGATCTTTAAGGTAGTCGGCACCTCTGTCTTCCTATCCCCGGAAGCCCTCGAATGTAATCACCAACATTCGGAGTCGCACGAAGCTTTGAGAGTTAATAAGAGACTCTCTCTCTAGAAATCACTTCAACAGCATGTAAGTACTTTTTCAGCAATCAGCTATCTGCCATTCATCAGCAGCGAGATCTTTCAAATGAGCTCCTATTTATCGGTAAGGTCGGCTCCTTCCTCAACGGTCATATTTCCCTTAAAGTTCGGAGGGACCTGTACACGTGTCACTTAGACAACGGTTAGTTTATAACAAAATGGACGCCATCGTTTTATAACAAAACAAGTGTAACAGAAAGTACGACATCGTTTTAAACTCTAACATAAAAGTTCGGAATAGAAATTTCGGAGTGAAAGTTCGGAGTGAATAAATTCAGAGTGTATAAAACAATGATAATCAGATTCTGTTTAATAGGTGAATTCGGAATAGGAATTCAGAATAGGAATTCGTCATCAGAAATCGTAATGAGAATTCATCATTAGAATTCGTAATGAGAATTCTTCTTCAGAATTCGTAACCTGAATCTGGAATAGAACTAAGTCAGAATTCATATCCGGAATTCGGAATGAAACTTCCTTATAGTTCTTGTCCATAACCGATTCCTAAAAACAGAATGCTTTTATATCAAAGTTTTTATGACTCCGAGAAAGTGAATCCGAATTTCATACTTAAGAAAAAATATTAATGAAAATATGATAAGGATAAATTTTTCTTATAAAAGCGATTTTCCTTAAGAAAGCATTTTTCCTTATAAAAGCGATTTTCCTTAAGAAAGCATTTTTCCTTACAAAAGCGATTTTCCTTAAAGATAAGGTGTTTGTGATTTTCAAAACAAGAAGGAATGGAAAAGTCATAAGGAAAACCTTATTGACTCAACATCTAGTGCATCACATTCCTTCATTTCTTCTTGTGCAGTTGAATTTCTATGGTTAAAACTGAAAATGATGCCTTATGTATTGAACCTGCAAACTCATCTGGTTGAAAGTGAATTTAAAACCTTTGTGGGTAAGGCATGTGCTATAACTGTTGATGGATCTGAGCTAAAATGAGAGTTCTTGTTGTTTGATATGGATGTAAATGATGTCATCTTGCATATGGATTGACTAACAATGTTCAAGGATCAAATCTTCTATTATAGGAGAATATTTAGGTTCACGATTGAGGATGAAATCAAGCATCTCCTTAGTAGAAAGAGGATTGAAAAGAAAGGTTCAAAGAGCTTATTGGCAGCAAAGATGGGAGAGATATCTTACCAATAAGAATTATTGACTTTGGAATCAATGGAAGAGATCTATGATCATATTTTTCTAGTTTTTGTGGATAAATTTTAATATGTCTTTCCCATGAACATCTCAAATTACCATTTCTAAGGGAAGTGGTGTTTTCGATTGATCTCCTTCCGAGGACTAGTCCAATATCCCTTGAATATTATAGAATAGAACCAACAGAGTTACTAGAATTGAATTTTCAGTTAGAGGAGCTAGAAAGCAAGGGTTTCATTCGACCAAGTACATCTCCATGGGCAGCACCAGTTTTTTTCATGAAGAAGGTAGATGGAACTCTTCAACTGTTTGTTGATTATCATTAGCATAAACAATATTTGATAATGAATAGAAATCCACTTCCCCACATTTATGATCTATTATATCAATTAAGGGGAGCTCAATGGTTCTCCAAGATTGACTAGAAATCTGGATATCACAAATTTAGAGTTTAGAAAGAGGATATTTCAAAGTCATCTTTCAGAAGTAGATATAGACAAAATGAGTATTTAGTCATGACTTTAGGTCTAATGAATGCACCGGCAGTCTTCAGGTCCTTGAAAAATCATATATTTCAAAAAAACATGGATTATATTGTTGTTGTGTTTGTGGACAACATTTTTTTCTATTCAATGATAGGGGATGATCATCAGGTGCACCTAGAAACAATGTTACAAATCTTGAGTAATCATTATTTCTATTCTAAATTATCAATGTGTGCTATTTGGATACATGAATTAAATTTCCTCGGCCTTTTCATTTTAGAGAAATGTGTTTCTATTGATCCTGAAATTATAGAATCCAGTATCTCTTGGATACCATCGAAGAATGTGTTCAAGATACGATGTTTTCTTGGACTAGTTGGTTACTTCTGATGCATTGTGCATGATTTCTCATGACTTGATTCTACAATGACATCTCTGACAGAGAATAATTCTCCATTCCAATGGAAAGAGGAATATCAAAAGTTATTCTAGGAACTGAATGTTCAGCTTACATCAGCACCTATATTGATCATTCTAGAATCAGGATAGGGGTATGTGGTTTATTTTGATGCTTTAGGATTAGGGTTGGGCCATGTTCTCAGGCAAAGAGATCACGTGGATGATTATGGTTCAAGGACGTTGAGGTTTAATGATAATAATTACACAACACATGATTTGGAGTTAGTTGGAGTCATCCATGATTTGAAAACATGAATACATTATCTCTTTGGTGAGAAATTTAATGTGTTTACAGATCACAAAATCATGAAACACATTTTCTCATAGTGATATTTCAATCTGAGGAAACGGTGATGGATGGAGTATTTCCAAATTGCCTAATTTGACTTGATGTACACAATAGGGAAAGGAAATTTTGTAGATGATTCATTGTGTAGAAAGTCATATGCTCAGTTGGTGAAATAAGCTTTGGATGAATGGCAGTTGATGTCGGTCTTAGCCGACATGCATATGGAATGTGAAGACCAAGGTGATGTTGTTGTTTTCCTTTCTACTACGCTTTTTCCTGATTTACCAAAAATGATAAAAGAGGTACAAACATATGACACAGAATATCTGTTTTTATGTTCAAAACTCAATGGTGGGGAGACCGTTGGGGGATGGAAACATGATGGTTGTTCAATTTTGTGTTTCAAAGATCAGATGGTTTACCAATTGTTTTTCAGGAATAACTCCTTCATGCTTACCACCATTAAATATGGGTTATACATCCCAGTACATAATAGTAGTATATGTAATTTAAGGAGTAGTTTTGGATGTGCCGCCGGAAAAGGATAGTGTCTGAGTTCATCTCGCAATGCTTAACTTGTCAACATATTAATGAAGAGAATCAAATACAAGCTGGAATGTCAAAATATTTAAGAACCTAGATCTTATTTTAAGGCATGTTTTTATTTTTCCAAGAGTTTTTAAGAAAAGTGGAGTTTCTGGAAATTTTTTAAGTACACACCATGTAATTTATGAGTACACGCCGTGTAGTGGCCTTGCACATGAACTTGTGTAATACACGCCATGTACATTGCAAGAACACGCCGTGTACTTTCTTTCTTTTTTTTAAACACGTCGGGGTCATGTCTGACAAACAGAACTGAATCTTTCTAGGAGAGATTAGTCCAAGAACGATGCTGCGGCACTTGAACTTCTCCGAGCCCCTGATCGAGCACACATTATCTGAATAAACCATATTTGAATGCATTGTGCTCACCTCAGTAAACTCCTCCTACTCCTAGAGTGATGTTTTTCAGATTTCTCCTCTTTTTCAGGTTTTCCTCTGTTGATATTTTTAGATTTTTATGTATAACTTCAGTGTTCTAAGGTGATTCAAGCTTTTAGGTTCATGTATATTGATTTTCTAACCCCAAGGAAGGTGTTTTTTTCCTTTCTGTTGATGTTCATTGAGTTTTATGTGTAAATTTTCCCAATACCCATGAATGTGGTACTGCGTGTTCCCCGTTCTAGCACTATTCTTTCACTGCTATGGTGGTATGCGTGAGTAGATGATTATTGATTGTGAATAGTCTGAATTGTTGCGCTTTGGATGTATTTCCATGCATGTTTTTTCCTGTTTTGACCTTTGGGTCTGGTTTCCTTGTTAGGATACTATTTACTTTCCCATGACTAGTATGGTTGGATGGTGTGACTATTGTTCTATTATGCTATTATGCTGCAGAATTCTAGCCAAGTAGTTCATGAGGTTTACCATGGATGTTATTCACTAATACACTTTCATGATGTACACAAGGCCATTAGAACCTGGTGTATAAACTATAGGGAGAATTTACCTTGAAGGATTCTCCAGAGTGTCTTTATAATTATACGATGCAAGGCCACATGGGAATTAACACCGAGTGCTTCCCCAGAGTGTTAGTAGTTCCTCGACGTGATCCACATGGGGGATTGATGGTGATTGCATCCCTAGAGCTCCTTTAGCAAGATACAAGACTACAGGGTGAATTGATGGTGAGTGCTTTCACAGAGAGTCTATACGTTAGCTGAACTAGAGCGGTGAGACTATGTGTGCTTCCCAGAGGCTTGCTTGTATCAACTATGTAAGACCATAGGGGATATGTTGTGAGTAATTATGAGAGGAATACCTATGTGTGATTATCTCCTTTGATTATATGTTGATTGATTTTTTAAATTGGGGATTGTTACAGTTTTGTACTTCTTGTTTACGGCTTTCTGCACTTTTACCTACCATATATTCACTCACTGTTAGGCATAGATAAATTGGTGGTTGCCTACTGGGATTTTCATGACACCCTGTTTGGGAAATGCTTTTTGGCCTAGACAGATTATATTTTTTCAAGTATAGTCAAGGGAATGTTACCTTCTACTTCAGGTACATGACTTGATGTGGAGCTGGAGAGCATGAGAACAAGCTTAGGATTTTGATGCTCATGAGTTGTTTATCTGTTACTTTTGTACATTGTTTAGTACTGGTTTTATTCATCTTTGTCACTTGTTAGGATGTTTTCTTAGACATATGTACCATGCATCATTATATATATATATATATGCTCCAGTTGTTTATTATCTAAGTCTTCCACTGTTTACAATTGTTAAATTCTTACTAGTTCTTCTATTGTATAATACTTTCTATTAAATTATGTTACTCTACAAATTAGGGAATAGTTTCCACACTATCATTCCTAATACCCTCACTGCTAGTCGGCAGCCTCTGGCATTTGGGGAAATGTGCTTGAGGACATGTGACCAATCGGGTACGGGTCTCCTCTGGGTGGCTTCCAGAACCGGGATGTTACAATGTAGTATCAATGGAATTCTTTTTCATGACTTACAGTTTGGAACCATTAGCCTGGGATAAGAAGGAATATGTACATGATAATAAGATGTGCCTAGGTGTAGCTAAACCACGTATAGGGAAAATCCAATATCCTAATTGTTGCAATTTCTTCTGGTTTTCAATTTTACAGTTGATTCAATTTCACCCTTGGGTGATTCACATGTTTTGTGCTATTACCGTTGAATTTATCGAGGTTCTATTTATTTCTCAACCTGATTAGATGAGGGTATACCATCTCATGGATCATAAATTCACATGTTAGAAATCACATGCCATGTATTTTTGCATTTCCATCTAGATTTCTTTAGCGATATCATGTTGTTGTGATAGATTTTTTGTAGAATATGAATGCTATTGTGATAGATTCCTTGATAAAAAACCCTGCTATTTATAGGGAATTGTGTTTATGGTTTTGTTAAATGAAAGAAAAACTTTTTTTCTTTATTTTTTATAGTCCTCATGGTCCGAAATTTGGTTGATAATTGCACTGTTATTATTCTTTATAACATGTATAGGATGCCAAACATTGATTCACGAAGATTATGGGCCCTCACCGATCCGAATTTGGCACTTTCAATGTTCGTTTCATTGTATTTTTGTGTTCAGGAGTAGTTTATGAGGCATACTATCCAGAAAATCACAGAATACATGCCATGTAATGTTAAGTACATGCCATGCACTCTTCTATTTTGGAAGAAATATTTTTTCTTACATACACTCCGTGTAATATATGTACTCAGAGGGTATTCATTGGCTATGTCGTAGGCCATGTGGGCAGAGACATAGGATGGGGAATGTCTGGTGGGAACACGTTTTTCCTCTGTCTAACATGCCGTGTAGTGTTGAAACAGTGTCTGCCCATGTAACCAACAACACGGAAGTATAAGACCTTATATTATACACACCTTGTCCATGTTGAACACGCTGTGTAATCTGACCAACGTACCATGACCATGTCACAAACAACACGAGATAGTGTTATCCCGTCAAGAACATGTTGTTTCCATTCAAAACACATGTTGTAGTCTTCGGTTGTGTTTCAGGACGTGTCACTAACAACACGGGCCATGTGAAGCTTGTCGAGTACACATCATGTCTATCTTGAACTCACTGTGTAGTCTTGTTTTAGGAAAGCCGTTTGGCATAACCATGTATAAGAACTCTGGTAGGGAAAGAGGATTCAATTATAAGACGTGTGTTAAGAAAACATACCTTGTGTTTGGGGTGTTACACGACCAGTTTAGGTAGGAGTACCTACCTATGTGAATGACATCAGGGAACATGCCGTGTAGGAGGTGTACACACCATGTAGTCATGTTTTATAAAACATGATTGTTTCCTTCTCTTGTTATCTTTTTATACTTCTTTGGTTCAATACCTGTTAATCATAATATAAGGTGTGCACTTTACCATGTAGATTCATGCCACCGAGATGTCCTTCGGTTGTCCCCTATTTATAGGGTGGTGATTAGATGCCAGATACGACTAATTGGGGACTTCCATAAAACCCTCATGTTGTGTCAAACATGGCACCATTAGTTATACTTGTTATCGGTGCTGATGCAGAGTTTAAGGAAGGCTTCATGAGGATGATGAATACATTTCCCGGAGTGCCACCTCTTTCCCCTTCGATGGCTGATTTGACGTGGGTCTTCAAGTAGAAACATCCGCCCACCTTCTCTGGGGAAGGAGGACCTCAGGTAGTAGAGTCATGGCTAGAAGCGATGATGACAAACATTGAGAATCTGGAGAAGCCTCCAGAGAATAGATTCATGCTCTCAACCTATATGCTACGAGAATCCACCAAGAGATGGTGGGATGTGATCTCATAGGTGGGTTATCAACAGGTTATGGATTGAGAGGATTTCTGGTGCATCTTCTATGACTACTTCTATCCAGATTCCCATTGTGCTGACCGAGTTGGGGAGTTTATGGGCCTTGAGCAGGGTACCCTATAAATTATGGAGTATTCTTCTTGGTTCACTAAGCTTTAGCGTTTCTAACCCTTCCATGGAGGATATGGGTTATTCATATAAATGAATATTGCGGACGGAATCAAACAGGACATCCGATCTCAGGTGAATATCTCCAGGGTGACTTCCATCGCTTCTATCGTTAATCGGGCATAGATCACGGAGCGAAATCTGAGGGAATCTGAAGTTGTGAGCTAGGGAAGCTTCACAAACAGTGTTAGTGCTTCAACATAAAATAGCTGGTAGTACTCCATGTGGAATACATGTGGCGATCCGAGTATGCGGGATGCATCTTCTGGTAGTGAGGTGGTGTGATACCAGTGCGGGAGAAGCAGGCATATGAGGCCAAAGTGCCAGAGAGACCCAGTGGAGTGCCGATATTGTGGAAACTTAGGACACCTACAACGTTTCTATATGGTATTCTCACCAGTAGCTAGTGACTGGGGTTCATCTATGACCCCTCACACAAGAGCATCTCTACCAGTCTCTCACTAGTCTAGGAACTTGAGTTCATCTGGACGTTCAGGCTGAGATGGAGGTCACGGCCGTGGTGGTCTGTCACCAAGCTACACGTGAATGTATGGTGGATCAGATCAGAGTAGTCAAGTAGGGTCACAGGGTCTCGGAGCTACCCAGGCTTCTGTAGTGGATCAGACCCATCATGATCAGGATCCTGACCCCTCTACAGATCGAGGTGTGATCCTAGTTGCTTCTAATTATTCTTCAGATCTTTTTGATAATGGTGATATGCATAGCTTTATATATGTCACTTTTGAGGAGAGCCTTGGGCTCTGTAACATCTCTTCTATCACTGTTTTGACACTAGACACTATGTTTGGGACATAAAAATCTGGTGTATGTTAGTGCAATGAGTTCCCTCTTGAGGTTGGTGGGTGACACTTCCTTTGGGATCACTATGTCCTAGAGATTATATGCTATGATGTTCTTCTCGAAATGAACTGGCTAGTTCCCTTTTAGGCATTCATCGACTATTATTGCCGCTGGGTGAGTTTCATATCACCATAGGGTGGATATTGTTTTCAAATGGGTGAGTGGGATGTCAAGGCGTGCAGAGTGGGTCCAGAGCATAATTGGATGGGAGTAGTTATATCCCAGATTACTAGTCTTTATCTGAACGACTAGGAGACTTCATAGTTAGAAATTCCTCTAGTGTTGGATTGTTTCTAAGATATCTTTTAGATAATTTTTCAGGTTTTCCACTAGTGCGTGAGGTATAATTTTCTATTGACCATGTGCTAGGAGCATCACCAGTACACATTCCTCCTTATAGGACAACCACACCTGAGTTGCAAGATCTCAAGAAGCTATTGGAGGAGTTTTATTAAAAGGGTTTTATTTGACCCAGTTCTTCTCATTCGGGTTTGCCTATGTTTTTCACGAAGAAGGAATATGGTACCCTCAGGATTTGTGTGGATTATAGGAAGCTTAACCAATTGACAGTCAAGAACCGGTATCCTTTTCCTAGGAATGATGATCTCTTTGATCAGCTTCAAGGAGCCCTAGTGTCCTCTAGGATTGACCTGAGATCCACTTATCATCAGTTGCGTGTTATACCATATGATATACCTCTTACAGCCTTCCAAAGCTTGTATGGTATATATGAGTACATGGTTATTCCATTCAGTCTCATGAATGTGCCTGCATTTTTTATGGCACTGATGAAATGAGTGTTTCATTAATACATAAACTCTATCATGGTGGTCTTCATGGAAGATATCTTGGTGTACACTCACAGTAGGCATGACAATGGTAACAATCTTGTGATTGTTTTGATTCCACCAAATGAGCATCAGTTATATACTAAGCTCTCAAAATGATAGTTTTGGATGGATCAGATTCACTTCTTAGGGTATGTTATTTCAGAGACAGTAGTATTATTAGACCTAGAGAATGTGAGAGATGTAGTTTCCTTGTTGTAGTCGAAGAACATCATTGAGGTGCAGAGTCTTATTGGGCTGTCTGGATACTAAAGATGTTTCATTCATGATTTTTCATGCTTAGTAGCACTGCTGATGAGCATGAGTAAGAAGGCTATGATGTTCTTATGGTCATATTCTTGTGAGTCATCCATTCAGGAGATGAAAGGGAGGTTGACTTCAGCACCTATACTAGTCCTAACATAGAAAGGTAGGATCTATACTATTTAATTTGATGCATCAGGCATCGGGCTGGGAGATGTGCTTAGGCAGGGTGATGGAGTTGTTGCGTACAGGTCTTGGTAGTTGAGGCCACATGAGAGGAATTTCACGACACATGATCTGGAGTTGGAATATATTGTTCATTCCCTACACTGTTTGAGACATTATCTTATGGGAGAGCACTTTGTGGTTTTCACCAACCACAAGAGTCTCAAGTACATCTTCACTCTATGTGATCTGATTTTGATATATCATAGGTGGGTAGAGTATCTACAGTTTTTTGACATTGAGCTTGCCTATATACCTGTGAAGTGAAATGCAGTGGCTGATGCGTTGAGAAGGAGGAATCAAATATAGGTATTTCAGGATGCCAGCGGTGAGTGGCAGCTTATGGCTCTATTCTCTAAGATGCATTTGGAGGTACACAGTAGATAGGGGCAGACATTTCTATCTTCTGTGGTTGTTTCCTCTACCATTCTTGATCGAGTATGAATGAGGTAGATATCAGATTTTAAAGGTCTAGTCCAATGAGAAATCATGTTAGGAGAGGACCATATTCCAGGTTGGACCATAGGTGAGGATGATATCTTGTGTTTCCTGGGATGCAAATGGGTGCCAAGAGATATACGTGGGGATATGATGCAAAATTTCATTCCTATGTTTGGGAAGTTCATCCTAGTGTCACCAAGATGTATTGTGATATACATTGTTAGTATTGGTGGCAAGGAATGAAGACATATATTTCTAGTTTTGTCATGATGTGTTCCACCGGTCAGCAGGTGAAGGCAGAGCATCAGCACCTAGCGTGGCTTTTACAACAATTATCCATTCCCATGTGGAAGTGGAATGACGTCTGGATGGTCTTCATTACGGGTTTGCTGAGGTCGCCTCAAGGCAATAATGCAGTTTCAGTTGTTATTGATAGAATTTTGAAGGTTGATAACTTCTTTCCGATCAAGGATACCATCAGTGTTGATGAGTTGGGGTGGTTTTACTTTTGAGAGATTGTAAGGCTATATGGAGTTCCACACTCCATTGTTTCAGACTGGGATACCCGTTTTACTTCTCAGGTCTAGAAGGTGCTTCAGAAGGCTTTGGGTACACATGAAATTTTTAGTAAAACTTACCATCCCTAGACAAATGGCCAGTCCGAGCGTAAAATTCAGGTACATGAGGGCATTCCCCGAGCATGCATTTTGGATTTTGGAGGTTCTAGGGAGAATAATATTCTTCTTGTAGATTTTTCCTAAAACAATATTTTTCACAGAAAAAATTAGATGGCACATTATGAGGCCTTGTATGGTAGGCCATACCGATCTCCCTTATGTTATTTGGGGGTATGAGAGTCAGGCTATCAAGATTTTTGATCGATGTAAGAAGGTTCTCCATGGTCAGTCTGTTCCTCTGGTATGGGTGTTATGGCAGCACGGGTGAGTACAAGAAAAGACTTGGGAGAGGGAGGATAATGTATGATCATAGTGTCCGGATCTGTTCATGATTTATTCTTCTACGACACCTTGCTAGAGAAATTCAGGGAAAATTTCTTTTTGGGAGGAAGTTTGTAAGAACCCGAATCTTATTTGCAAGTATGTTTTTCTTTTTCTAAGATTTTTTTGAGAAAAGTGGTGTTTTGGATATTTTTTATATACAAGATGTGTAATTTATTAGTACACGTCCTGTACTTGGTTACTATCGGTAGTCGTGTTCTGGTTGTGTAGTAGACTTGCACACGACCATGTGTGACAACCTAGAGGCCACCTAATACAGAATACAGAAAAGGCATGGACACACTGTGTATTCAAAATTAAAAACCTTGTACTTTATTTTTTCCTGTTAAATGCACCGGGGTAGTTTCTGGCAGACAATATCGACTCCTTCTAGGTATGGTTCATCTGAGAGTGTGGGTAAGACTGCATAACTTCTCTAAACTCCCAATCCAGCACCCATTCTTCGAATTGACCGCTGTTGATTGCATTTTGATCGCCTCAGTAAGCTCTTCTTTCTCCTTGTGCTTTATTTTCTTGATTTCTCCTCTTTATCAAGTATCATCTATTGATCATTTTAGACGTTTTTATAGATAATAAGAATTCTAAGGTGATTCAAGATTAGAGTTTATTTTATATTAACCTTCTAAAACCGAGTTATGTGGTTTGTGCATTTCTGTTGATTGTATATAGGTTTTATGTGAAATGTTTCCCAATACCCTTGAACGAGGTATTGCGCCTATACCATTCTAGAACTATTATTTTCCTACTATTCTTGTATTCCTGGGTAGTTGATTATCGACTATGAATATGGTGAATTGTTGTGATTTAGATATATTACCATACATGTTGTTCCCCGTTTTGACCTTTGGGTCTTGTTTTTCTATTAGGCTATAATTAAAATTCCCATAACTTGTATGGTAGGATGGTGTGATGGTTGATCTATTTTTCTATTGTGCTGTAAAATTCTAGACAAGTAGTTTATGAGGTTTAACCTTGTCCATTAAGAGTTTCTATAATTTATTGACTTACATAGGGCCGTGAGAACTTGGTGCATAGAACATAGTGAGAATTGAAATTGAGGGATTCTCCAGAGTGTCTTTATAATTATATGATGAGAGACCACAAAGGGAATGGACGTTTATTGCTTACCTAGAGTGTCTATAGTTCCCCGACATGGGACACATGGGGGATTGATGTTGAGTGCTTCAAAATATCACATTTAGTACGATACAAGAATATAGGGGGATTTGATGGTTATTACTTCCTCAGAGAGTCTATAATTTAGTTTAACCATAGGGGTGAGACTGTGTGTTCTTCCTTGAGGGTTTCTTGTATTAGCTAGGTAGGACCAAAGGGGAGTGGCTCTGAGTACATCCCAGAGGTTTACCAATTTTTGAATATATATTTTGACTAGCTGTTACTTGATATTTTAAACTGTGGATTGTTACTATTTAGTACTTCTTTGTTTATTACATTTTGTAATTTTACCAGCCAAATATTCACTGACTCTTAGGGCCAGATCTTGTGGTGGTTTCCTGTTGGGATTCGTCTCACACCCTATTTTGGCCATGATTTTTGGCCCATACAGATTATATTATTGTAGGTATAGACAAGGGAAAGTTCCATTCTACTTCAGGTACATGACTGGCTATGGAGCTGGAGAGCATGGGACCAAGATAAGGCTTGTGATGCTGAGGGGCTATTTATCTATTTATTTTGTACTTTGGTTTAGTACTATTTTTATTCAACATTGTAACTTGTTTGGATATTTTCCTAGACATATGTACCATGTATATATATATTTATTTATTTATTTTCTCTAGTTGTTTACTATCTCATTCTTCCACTCTTTACTGTTGTTGGAAATTTAATTTTTCCACTATTGTATAATTTTTTCTCTGCCATTGTGTTACTATGCCAATGAGTGCATAGTTTCTCCTCTATCACACCCATGGCCATTTCTACTAGTCGGTAGACTCTAGCATTCATGGAAATGCGCTTGAGGCCATGTGACCATCCAAGAATGGGTTGAATTTGGGTGGATTCCAGAACTGGGATGTTACACAATATTTTCCCATCTGAGTGTAGAAATGGGATCAAATAGAAATGTATTTTGTTATAGGTCATCCAAGGACGGTCATGAAAGACAATTCCATTGGGTGATAGTGTATCTTTTAACCATGTCGGCCCATTTAATCCCTATTCACGAAACATATACGGCAAAGGATCATTCGAAAATCTATATTTGAGAAGTGGTAAAGAGGTATGGTGTACAAGTGTCAACAGTCTTAGATAGAGATCCGAGGTTCACATCTCCTTTCTGGAAATCATTACAGTAAAACCTTGGAACTCAGTTTTTTATAATCACCACGTATCATCCTCAAATGGATGGTAAACTAGAGTGGATGATAAAAACGTTTGAGGACATGTTGTGGGATTGTGTAATTGATTTTGGTGGCTCATGGGAAGGTCATATACCCTTAGTGGAGTTCCCATACAATAAAATCTATCAAGACTCGATATGCATGGCTCTATTTGAAGCATTGTATATGAGCCCTTATCGTTCTACACTATACTATGTGGAAACATGTGAACTTCACTAGTCAGCCCATGCATTATCCAAGAAACAATATAGAATATCTAGTTGATTAGATAAAATATGGAGACATCTCATAGTCATTAAAAATCTTATGAAGATCACCATTGATGTTCATTTTCATTCATTGTGGGTGATCATGTCTTATTTAGTATATCTCCAAGGCTTGTACATCACCAATTCGGGAAGAAGTTCATGTTTTCTCCTAGAAACATTTTCCCTTTTATGATACTGTCACAGGTTGGAGGGGTGGCATAATGGTTTCTATTTCCACCATGGTTTAGTTTGGTGCATAATGTGTTCCATGTATCCCAGTGGAAAATGTATCACCCTGATTCAGACCATGTGATCAGATGGGATAACATTGTGCTAGATCTTGATGCATCATTGATACATATTCCAGTGAAAATCATTGATTGAAAAGAGAATGTATTTCATGGGAAAAGCATTGGCCTAATGTGGGATTCATGGAAACATGGTCAGATTCAGGAAGAGACTTAAGAACATGAGAAAGAAATCGAAGAGTGGTGGCCAAAACACTTTTTGTCCATCAAGGGATTTCTATATTCTGAGGATAGAAAGACAATTGGTGGGGAAAATGTAGTACCCCTGGTTTCAAGTACATAACCCCCTTTTCCTCACGTTTTTTAATTGGTGTGTCTGTGAATGGGTTTCCATCAAATTGAGAGTTTCCTTAAAATATAGAGTTTCCATAGAATAAAGAGTTTCATAAAATATAGAGTTTCTATAGAATAGAGAGTTTCATAAAATAAAGATGATCCATACTATAGAGTGTTTCCATAATGTTTGTTGTTTCCATAAAGTGGGGTGCTTCCATATAGTTGAGTGTTTCTATAAAGTTAGGTGTTTCCATAAAGTAGGGTGTTTCCATAAATTGGGTTGTTTCCATAAAGTGGGGTGTTTCCAAAAATTGAGATGTATCTATAATAATGGGTGAATGTGAAGGATGGAATTATATGGGTTTTTAAGGAGTTTTGGGACCTAAATGATGGTTTCATGATCCATACATATTTGGCACAAATATTGTGGTCAAATCTTGTGTAGAGGTCAAATCTAGATCCAATATTCCTGGACCTTACTCATTTTTCTCAATTTGATTCATTTTGTCTTCAAAATACCCAAAATTATACATTAATCTCCCTAGAAGGCTCTAGAACCATCCCCACATGAGTTCAATCCATTCGGGAGCCTTCCCTTGGTGATGTAGAGTCTGATTCATGTGTTATGTCACCATTATTTACGGATTTGTCATGTTTTCTTAGATCTACATATATCTACATCTCTCATCTCCATTCATTGTCATATCTATAACTATAATAGAAATATATATGTTTCTATATTCATTATATTTCAATATAGAGTCTTGATCTTTATTGGATATGATATCTAATGCATCTCTTGGAGAATCGACCCGCTTCCTTGTGCGTTCTTCATATGTTGTAAAAGATTCATCAAGACCATTGAGGTAGGTGAATTCAATCACATGTCCTCTTTTTATAATTGATTCACATAGATTCAAATTTATTTGTTAATTATGAAATGAGTGTAAAAATATTCATTTGTGATGATTTATGGTTTTTGTGAACTTTAGTGATCTTGGTGAATAGTTCTGCAAAAGGGGGTTAATTTAATATAATGATTTTTAATTATAGATTTTCTGGAATTACAAATGGTTTATATAAAACGGGATTTCTATAGAAATGGTTTTCAATAATAATTTAGTTTCATTGAAATGGTTTTGATTTGAAATTTTTTGAAAATGAAATGTTTTTTATGGAAATAGTTTTCAATAAAAATGTGTTTTTATTGAAATGTTTTTTTTGGATTGATCATTGGGAATATATGTTGTGTTTTCATATTTAATATATGGACATTGGTTGAAATATTAACTTTTACTCAGTTCCAAAGTTTTAATGGCACATGAGAATTGCATATATGGGGCTTGGTTTTAATATTACCTTGAGCTCGGTGCCAAAGGATTAATGGAACATGGGAAATAATTAACTTGTGATGACTTGGTAGATCAAAGTGAAACCACTCATGAGTATATAACATTCATAATGTAGAATTCATGGATTATTGCAATGGTTTGAGTAATGATTGGGTATGTTGATAGAGGGATAATGGGAAATGGTAGTACATATTTTTTGGTTAAATCTGTCATAAAATTTATTGCTGGAAAAATTGGATTCAATTGAACTAGTATGGTTTTGGTAATGAATGGTTTTGGAAACTTTTTTATATTTAGTTATAAACTACCTTTGAGAAATTGATTTATATAAAAAATTTCATATAATTTTTTATAACTCTTCTATCTGAGTGGCTTGAGTAGGAAAGTCATTGGGGAAAACCTACAAAGTTTTGTACTCACCCCTTCTTTGGCACATTCGTGTGTTTGAAGATGCTATGTTCTAGGACATGGGGATAGGTAATGTTTCACACATGTATGTTACTACCACATGATGTTGGTCTATTTTGTGGTTTTGGAGCTTGGAACATGTGGAGCATGGGGTCTTGAGGTCTTTGGAGTTTCTTGGGTATTTTATCTTCTGTGTAATGTGATACATGGTTATCCTTCCGTTGTTTCTTACATTGATGTGGTTTGGAGTGCATGAATTTGTTGAGTTGTCATTTATTTGTTCATGCTTCATATAGTGAATTTTTGGTTATGGGTGGTAGGTTCATTGGTTTACTTCCTAAAGGGTAAATCGTCCCCCACATGTATTTGAAACCATTCAGCATTTATTGTCGGCATTTGGAATCCTGGGGTTGATTCTTAAGGCCTAGTAATGACTGATTATACTCTCAAGACAATGAGAATTAGAGGTACATTACAAATATCATATCATATAAACTGAGATTAATTTCATCCAATTTCATTAGGTATGACTCTATTATATTTTAAATGATAAAATTATTTACAATATTTTAAATCCAATAATTTAAAAACGAGGAAAACCTCTTCTCTCATAAACTATCATGATAATCACCATATATCCAGAATGGTTTTTCCCAAATACATACACAAAAAATTTATACAAGAAATATTGGTACCGTATAAACCATAAGTGACAAAGTTATATCTTATGGTGTAAGTCAGCAAAGGATTTCAAAAAAAATATAATAATGTTAATAATGGTTATTAATATTTCATTATTTCGTTTACATACTTTAAGTCATCTAAATCTATCTTAATTTAGTAAGATAATATATCAATAATTTACTAAAATGTTATTTTTTTGAGGAGGAAAGAACCAACTACCTCTTTTTAATTCAATAAATGTAAAAAAGTTTCTCATGAGCATGGGTGGACAACTACATCCAAATATAACATATTTAATTTAACAACACCACCTCAATGAATATTTATATATTTGTATTAAATAAAAATAAATTATATTAATTAAAATTTCATGACTCTAAAAAGATATAATAATTGTGAATTTATTTCTCTCCCATCAGTATGAATTTTGAAACAGCACTCATGTAAATATGCGGTCCACTACCTAGATGATGTGATGTGTTAATTGTGTCATCACCACCTCATGAGAATGGTTATACATAATTATAAAATAAATTAATTTGATATTTATGTCATAATTATTTTTACAGACAAAAATATTTATCTAAATTCTATTATTTTTATCCCTTAAAATGTTACAATGTCACCATTTTGAACAAGAATACTAAAATATATACATGTGGTTATTAAAGATTATTTGATCCATTAATAGGATTCATATAATGCAATAAAAACAATGAAGATGATGAAGCCTTGGAAAATGTGTATGGACTAGAAAAGGTGAATAGAAACATGCATGGAGAATAGAATAGTTAGTACACAAACAAATTATTTTAAAAATATTTGCTATTAAATGATTAAAAATAAAATAAATAAATAATATACAAAAAATTATTATATTATGTATCCAATATATATGAATACTCAAATTGACCGCATTCATTATTTTTATTTATTTATTGATATTCCCCTACTCAATAAATGTGGGGGAACCCTTAAAGGGACCATTGCCTTAGTGTATTACATGAACCAAAGGTCATAGAGAAATTATTCATAGACATGAATAATTGTAAATACCTCTCCCCATTGTCTGAACCAGGAGGTCAACATCCCACCTTCACATCGATTGCTCATATAGAAATACCTATGCTGATGTATAAGAGCCTGGTCCTAATGGAAATTTCCATACACTTTGATTCATCTAAATACAGGAATCAATGATCTAGTGAAACCCCCTTCTCTAAATCCTCATCTAGAGCTAGATCCTTTTGTCCATATTGTTGCATTTTCTCTTCAAGAACTGAATGAGGTGGCCTACAGGCCTTGATAAGATCTCAAGGCCTTTTGGTGGCCTGAATGACATAAATGGACTAAAGGCATTGGGTTTCCTGAATGCCTTAAGGAATCCATGCCTAAATTGGTGGCATGAAGGTGAATATTTATATCTTCTATATTACCAAAACAACCTAATACAATACCTCGACAATACCTGAAAATGAGCATCAACCCAGATTTTCAATGGGCCTCATGGATGCACATTAAGATTTCTCACCAACCGGGATGCGTGTCATATGCTAAAATACAATAATAATAAATTTAAATATACTATATTATAGTATGTAATTTAAAAACACGCTTCATTACCATACAAATGGTGGTTATCTCACTATATTAGTAGAAGATAGAGTGGAATCAATCCTGATGGTTGGAAATATTTATCAATATTATGAAAATATATACATATAAAATTAATAAATTAAATTATAAAATAAAAAATAAAAAATTAATATCCTATATGAAATTTACTACATCATCTAATACATCTCTATAATCGTTAAAATATTCCTTTTGAAACCTAGGTAAAGGAAATCTAAATAAATGGTAACATAAGATGGTCAGTCCGGATAAGAGTTCATCTTAATCTGTCATTCAATATATAAATAATGAATAATAACATAGAGATAAATAATTAAATATAATATATATATAATGAAATAATAGTTGAATATATAAACAGATAACATAAAAAACATTAATAATTAAATGTATTACAATAATTAGATTCAAAATTACATAATTCATAATTAAGGACATCAATATCATACAATCAAGTATGGGTAAGAAGAAATCACATATAAATCAGTATGATTATGATGTATGAAATTATGAATAATTCCATTAAAAAACTAATTTTAATTATTCTTAAGGTTTTTATGCCTTTATATAATCAATGTATTTATTCACTTTTTTTGATATTAGGTATTTTGAATATTTTATTAATTTTTATCTATTATACATTATTAAAAATTAATTTATAATATGGTTGATTATATTTTAAATTCTCTATAATTAAGCATATGATCTCACCCTTAATTTAATTTTCCAATATCAAGGATACTGATATGGGATCTATGAATGATTTCGTGGAAGTAATTAATGAAATAATATATTTCTCAGTATAATTGCATGTTTTATATTTTTTTTTCAAGATTAAAGTTACAGTCATTTATTTATGTAGTCATCAATGAATATTTTTTAATTGGTCATCTGTAATGTAATAACATTTACCATATGTCAATGTAGTAATACACCGATCAACTCTCATTTTTTAGAGCTTGAGTGTTATAGTTACTAGTAGTTTTTAAGTATAATATATACATTGAGAAGTATTTTATTGAAAATAATGATTAAAAACACAACCCAATGATATAAAATATTTATAAGTCAATGAATATGATAATATCATGATGTTTTTGTATGGTATATAATGTGGTGTTACCTAGACATTACATAATGGTATGGATACTGGTAGGTGTATGTGTGTGTGGATCAAATTAACCTCACTGTATTCCTCATGAAAAATATATTTTAAATCGAATTGATCATCACTCATTTTATTAATATAATGACAATGTTAGTAAATCTCACTAGATTCTCCTTAGTTATTTTATTAGGATGACTTTTTTTATCATTAAAATGAATTACGAAATATTTTAATTATTTTTTAAATTTCATTATACTCACCAGGATAAAATGCTAATGATTTAATTAATATACATGTATAAATATTAAACTACCTATATATATTACACTAGGGTATAAAGTATAAAATATTATTAAAAATTTATTGTGTTAAAAGATAACTAAGTATACCCCATTATATATAAATGGACCAATGATGATGTTATGAAAATAATGTCCATTCATGTAATCTGTGTATAAAGTTTCATCCTAACAATGATAATGGAGAAATATATGAATCATAATATATGTTAATAATAAATGGATATCTATATTATGTGGTGAAAAATAAAAATTCTTATTATCAAGAGCCTTCCAATCCCTAATAGTGTTCAATGTTGTTGAATTGATTCATTCCATAAAAAACTAAAACATTCTATTGGAATACAAATCCATTATTAGTGGATAAATAGATCATGTATATTGAGAATATATTTCTCTATTTGGAGTTTTTTATTAGTGATAAATTTATCACAACACTTTATCTTTCTAACAGAGATAATTGGTAATAGTTTTCATTTATCAACATCTCAATGGAGTAGAATGAAATGAATATTATATATTGGGATACAATCAAAATATTTTTTTATAAAACAATCATTCCACATATTCACTAATATTATATATAATAGAAACTAAAAAATATAATTAAAATAGAGGATAATATGATTATGATTATGAAGCTATCATTAAAATTATAACTACAAATATTTTGTATTAAGAAAAAAATTGAGGAAGTATGAATTATCACTACATATATTGGATAAATAATAGTATTTTAAGAGTGAAATTTTATCGTAAAAACTATTTATATGATGATTTAATATAATTTTATATAAATACAGTGAAATAAAAATCTACAAATTATGTTTTTTAAGGAATTAATGAAAATCAGCAGGGAGATGAACACACAAAAAAATAAATCTGGAAAAAGGGAAAAAGGAAAAAAATAAAAATTCCAAAGTATTTATATTATTGAAAAATTACAATGGAAAATGACTAATGTGAATTTTATATTTCATCATTTGTGGTGTGAAAAGTAAATCATGATAATTATTGTTGTGATGTGAAAATATCAATTTTATGAATGCTTCAACTATAAGGGGATGGGAACCATTTGGTAAAATACCCAAGTGTCCAGAGAATTTACCCCCAAATAAATTATAAGCGAATTAAGACAATATCTTTTATTCAGTACATATATGTTATATGTTTCTTGTGATTTTATGGTTGGTAAATTGATCATTAGGTCAAATTTTGTTATTTCTATATGAGATTCTATATGATCATACAATTTAATATCATCCATGCTTTGAAGGAATTTTTTTATTTACCAATATCATTATGTTGTATGATTCCAATCAATACTCTTTGTAGGAATTTTATTCTAAAAAGGATTGGTCAGTCAAATACAATAATCAATCATATAAATATCCTATTTGAAAAGATGATTATTATTTGTTTTATTTCAATTGATATAATCTTTTTAATAGATTGTATTTCAAATAAATAATTTAAAAATAATAACCAAGATAATTTAATTACAATTTGTTATAGAGATATGGAATTAGTTATCCTGATAGGAGAGACTACATCATCGTAATTATTTCTAGATCTGCCTTCTATATCTACCCTTCAATAAATTTTTAGAGAAGAAGATCACACACAATATATGAAAGATAAAGGAATCAATATAATAGACTATATACAGATTTTATTGGAATACATTGTTTTGATTCATGAAGAACTCCCTAGACATACACCTGAACAGGAGTTTTTGTTTTCAACTAATATCATCCCTAATGAGTAATCTATAGCATATAATTCTTATATCTTCAACCGAGATGGATTATTGGTAATAATGAATTATTTATACAATCTGTGTGATAATGGATTTATAATACCTAGTGATTCAGTAAGGGGATGCCATATTATTTTTGATCAAAATAATGATGCATCTGTGAGGTTTTCAATCCATTACAAGTACAACAAAATAATTACAAAAAGTCACATGTTTTAACAGCATCATGTGGATGGGTTGTTTAATAAAATTTATGTAGCTCAATATATTACAAATATTGTTCATCATTTTGGTTATCATAAAATCTGTTTAATTAAATATTAAATTCCTTGTAAACAACTTCATAAGATTAATGGTAATTTAAAATTTATATTAATTCATGTTTATTAACAAATATGGCCTGAGTTTTTACTGATCTAATGAAAATATGATTCGTTGATTTTCATGGAAATTTCATTGTGGTATTTATTAAATTTATTAAAATTTAATTAAACCCATGAAATACATAATTTTAATTTTTCTATTATAAATAAAATTTAGAAAATGTGAATTATAGTTAAGGATGTTTCTTTTAATTTATATGTAGTCTCAAAATATAAAATACAAGTTGATCTTTATATTATAAATAAGCAGTGATTTAATATATAATAACAATGAATTTAGATGAGTAATATACTATCCTTTTATTAGATAATTAATATCAAGGATTTGTTCAAAATTTCAAATGATTAACTAAATCAATAACTATACTGATAGGTAAATTAGTTAATATGATATGTCCAGAAGAATATAAAGAATTTTTTAATCAATTAATGTGAATATTCATCCATAAATTGATATTGATGTATTCTTTATGAAGGTATTGACATGTGAAATATATAAATGCATCAAACAAGGAATATGAATTCGTCTATATACAAAGAAGATATAGTTCTTTCCTATGTATCATGTATAATTATAAATTAAGAAAAAAATTACCAATCTTATGATCTTAGTTCTCAATTATAATATATGATTTTATTTCACTGATTGATTACATTTATGTGAAAATATTGTAAATATATATAGATCCAAAATGTTCAAAATATATATTCACATAGAAATAATTCCACACGAGGAAACTGTGAAGGATATACCAACTCAATATTTAATATCTATCAATACACAACCATCATGGGAGGTAAAATAAGGAGGATGATTCATTGAGTAGTAAATAAGATTAAGGTTTTACTAAAATGGGGATTTACAATTATACAATACTCATTGATTTAGAAATATTGGATATACAAATCATTATGTTTGGGGAAACATCTCATATATTCAAATTGATTTTCAAACAATGCATAATGGATAAAATAAAATTATCCCATTTTGATAAAAATAATACTCAAAAGAATATTTAATTTTGGATTTATAATAATATAATATAACATATCTTTGATGATGATATATTAAAATTTAAATAATGGATATGTTTACCATATATGTTAGTTATTGAATGTGAATAAACATATGAATCTTGTATGTTATTTTTCTTTATACACATAGGTGGCATCAAAATTTGTCAATATTTTAATGATAATATTTGGTGAGATAATAAGATATGGGATATTGCAGAATATGTATTGAGATTCTAGGTTTTTCAAAAGGTAAAGTCTAAGAAACTGTATCCTAAAAAATTAATTAAATCTCGACCTATTCCAGTATTTAAATGGGATGATATAAACTTTTACATACATTCATAAATAAATAATAATGAATACTGAAATAGGGGTAGAAATTAGATTCCATACATGGTCAAAGTATTTCTTGGTTATAATTTACTATTTACATCATTAATTAGTAATATTAATATTTATTTATTATGTTTTCAAACATCTTAGTTCACTTACATTGATTTTATATGGTGATGTCCAATAGTTTACCTCAAAATTTGGATGACTCTTATAAATTATCCTTATAGTAATATAAATTTTACCCATATGAATCATTACTAAAAATATAGGATATCTGAGAGGACTATTCATAAATTAAAATACATATTAAGGTCATACTCACATGACATTGAATATAGGTGGGATAAGTATTTACCTTTGGTGGAATTCACATATAAAAACATCTTCTATGTTGGTGGTAACATTAAAACATATGAATTATTTTATGTGAAATTATGTTGTAAAAAAAATTGTGAGGATGGATTTGGTGAGAAGAAGATTTTGGTACTAGAATTTATTGAGTATAAAATGGAAAACGTGAGGACTATTAAGTATCTAATTAAGGAATATCATCATAGAAAAAGTATTTACACCATTAATCGATCAAAGGATTTATAATTTAATGTTGGTAATCCTTTTTTCTTGAAGTTGTCTACATGGAAGTGTTTTTTTATGTTTCTTCAGGTGAAACAAATTTTTATATATATAAATCCTTTTAAAATTCTATTATTAAATGGTGTAATAGCGTAGTGTTATTAAGTTTCAATTATCCAATATAATGTTCATGACATGTTATGGATCCAATTAATTAAATGTAATTGAAAAAATAATCAAATTTTCTCACCTATATGGAAATTCAATAGGAACATGATTTATCATACTATAAAGATCAAATGATAATTCTTTACACTAAATAACATGTTTTGAAGAATCATAAGAGTCAATTAGTGAAGTTACAATGGAGAAAACAAATTTTAAGACAAAAATGGGAATATGAAGAATATATAAGGAATAAAAAAACAAATATTGTTATAATGTGATAGTGTATACGTTCTATGGATGAAAATATTGAATAAGAAAATAATTTACAATAATACAATAAATTACATAATTTATTCTATTTTTATTAAATATATAATATGATAATGATTATAATTTTATTAAAGAATATGGTTATAAAATAAAATAAAAAATTCTATAGATTTAATTTTATGAAATAAATTTCATTTTTAAAATTAAAATGTAAAAATTATGTTAGGGTGTTTTTTTATTGAATTTTTAATAGGGGTTGATGTTTTTTTAATATTAAATAATGAAAACTATAAAAATTATCAATTTTATGGCATTATAATATTATTCTAAGAACATAAAATCTTATGAAATAAATTCTGAGACCAAATATACAGTTAATATGTAATATAATTCATAATAAAATATCTTATTTTACTAAGAAATAATTCTTGAAATTTTTTTAAACATTGAAATATTTGTAAACATTGAAATGGTTTTCATAAAAAAAATTTGTCACATTTTTATCTCTTAATTTATTATTTTCATGATTCATTTTAATTTTGGATTGGTTTGAGAATTGTTTTATCAAAATTCAAATAATATAATCATATAATTTGATATGGGTTCCATAAATTATTTTATTCATATATAAACCAATTTTTCTATTTAAATTAACATAAAATTTTTAAAAAAGTTTTACTTGTATTTCATGAAAATAAATGATAATTAATTATTACCACCTAAAGAAATTGATTCTTTTTATAATTATTTAATAGTGTGAATATAAGTAATGAATAAAATATATTAAATTTTAATTTTTTATATTTATTTGAATATGTGGAAAATATTTATAATTTTGTTTATAGTAAAATGGGATAACTAGGTTAGAATAATGAGAATATGGTTCAAGATTACCTACAAAAATTTATATACCACGTTGGATGGTTGTATTTCTTCTTTACCGTTATCATAATAGATTATATTTCAATTTATATTAACATGACATGAGTTATAAATTTAAGTTATAATAATGAATCACATATTTATAGGTTTTTCACATACCATGCCTATGAAAGGGAACCCCATATACCATGTTATCTAAAATACATGAGAAATATTACATGATTAGTAGTAACCAAAATTCCTTCAAACTCCATTACAAATTTCATGGAGTTTATAATATCACCAAAATATCAGAACTATAATTCTTAATTTGTAATTGAAAAAAGGTTTCTAAATGAAGATGTATAATCTATTATTGATCAATTTCAGGATCCATTCATCATAACAATCCTTCAAAATATTAAATAAGTATCATAAAAAATTACACAACTACAACAATAATACTAAGATGTTGTTATGTTAATGATATAACAATGTTCTATCTCTATTTAATATTATGGAAAATGAATCAGTCACCCATGTGTCAGTACAAAAAAAATTCTATATAGTAGCGTAATTCTTTTATCATTGAAAATTTACATCAATGGTGATGAATATGCACCAAATAATTAAATATATTATTTATTAAATTATTATGATAATGTATATATATGATATCATCTACCATCATACAGATCCATAAGTTGAATAATGATCGTGCGTTTCAATTTTCTATGTGGGCTACCACATCCACGAATATATATGATTTTTTTTCAATTTACCATCATGAACAAATGATTATAATATTTTGTAAAATTATATTCATTAACAAATTAACAATATATATATTATTGAACAATTTCATAAAACCATTTTTAACATTCATTATTGCGAAGTATTTTTTAGAAATTGGTTAAATAACCTTGAGTAGTCAATATAAACAAGGAATATTTAGTGAATTGATGAAAATGATTATATATGAAAAAATGATATTGATATTGAAAATATTATTAGTAATGTAATTAATAATTTTTAATTTAATTGTTAGGAAGATATAATGAATCCTACCAAGTGAAAGTCTGTAGTCAGGTTTTATTCTACAGTCTACATTTTATATGAGTTTATTCTTGTCCACACTTTGATTAAAGAAAAATATAATACAAATATCTATTAAAAAAATCTATATTATTATAATTTGGTAAAATTATTATTTTAAATTTTTTATGTTCAATTAAATATGATTTTAAATTAATATTATCTTGAAAATGTTTATTTTCTATAATAATACCCTTTTTGACTTTTCTTGATGATATTTTTATGCTATGTATATGTTTATTAAAATGATTCACTAACTATTAATATTGTTGATAAAATGAATTTTCAAATTAATTTTCAGCCATATTTTAATTAAATTTATGTTTTTTTGATGTAATCTTCATTTCATTTACTAAATGATATAATTTTTTACTTTTTACAAAATATTTTAGAATAATATATGTTTTTCAAATTTACCACATTAATGTATTTTCACAATAATCACAGTTATTCACTAATAATATTTCTTTAAATAGTCTCGTGGTTAATTTGATGAAAAAATTATTTCAAGATTTTGGATATTTACAAAATAAAATGTTTTCAAAGAAAAGAATATTTTTATTCTAGTATTAAATGAAGAGATAGACAATTATATCAAAGGTATATTAAATTATATGGGAATACTGAGATGATTATAAAACATTATTGAGGACATAATATAATAATATTGACCCTATTCATTCTATATATATTTTTTATAATGTTGTCTGATTTATTAATATGGTTAAATATTAATACTTTAATGACAGTTCTTCGTATAAATGATCATGTTAATTATTTAATAAATTATTAATAATTTCATTCCTAAGATAAATTAATTATAAAATTTATTGGATGGTTCGGTGCCATTATAGAAATTCAATTCAATTGTATGTCTCATTAGATAATATAGTTTGGGTATTTGGTGAATTCCTTAACCATATATGTATAATGATTGGGCGTGAGGCCTTAATAGAAATTTTATCATTTATAGCATTTTGTATTAAATCAATATGATGCAACATATTGGTATCCAAGTTATTATATATTATTTTTTGACATCCAACGATATATTCCCCTATTATGATATTAGTTATATAGAATATTTACCTACTGTTTATCAATAACATAGTATTCATTTTACTTTATTATATGATAGCATTAGTTGTACACATTACCTTATAGGGAATTTGTCCTCACCCATTATAATGTTTTAAATTCCTCAAGTTCTTATGATTGGATGAATGAATGATTTCAAACATATAATAGATGAAATATATGTGTTCTCATTATAATTTTAATTTTTACAAAATATTTTCATGTATAATGTGAGATCAAATATTCATCTGTAGTCTACTAGGGCTACTAAACTACTTGATGTATCAGGATATTAAATATTTTATATTGTGTTAGTTTAGTTAGATAAACACCATATATGGATTATAAAATTCAATGTATTATGTATATTATGCCTGTATAATGTTAGATTCCTAGGTAAAGGTTAATTCTATAATATTATTTTTATTTGGGATTATATATGTTAATCATTCTATTAGGGTAATTATATTTTCATTTTCCTTTAAAAAAATAGAAATTCTTACAAATTGGTAATTTCTATTCATTTGAATTATTTCTTACAATTATTTTATATATGTTACTTAAGAAGATAAAAATAATGTTTTTGACAAATGATGACCATAATTTTTCATTCAGGTCAAGAATCAATATATTCCCTGTCCATGTTCATTATATTTCTCAAAAAATAATTTTATATATAAAAATGATTTCATTTTTCATTTTCATGAATCCTTAGGTATATACTATGGATTATTAAGTAATTATTTTAACATTTTCTGGAACTATTTATTTTTGAATGTTTTACAAATGCTAGAAAAAAAATTTAACAGTTAAATCTTGGCCACCATTTACATAAACTATAGACATACATTATTATTTAGTTTAAATTACATTTTTTTGATATCTCAATGTAATATTGAATTTTTAATGCGATATCTATTGTAATTATTATCACAATTTTTTAGTTTTTATATTAAAATAAAATGATGTTATTTTAAAAAATGATTTAGATGGTATTTCTATTCAATTACATATATTTTATTATCTTCCAAAAAACATTTTACAAACCAATAATGGTTTATTTTAAATTTACTTTTATAATAACTTTTCTGAAATATATGTTAAAAAATAACACGGGGTTCATTATTATATATGGACAATAATAAATTATATATTTTTTCACCATAATGTTACAAATGTTTTATGAAATTTATTTATAATGATTCATATCCATTTTTCGATATATATTTCTAAAATAAATAAATTTAATACAAAAACTATATTAATTATTAGTTGATGTTCTTCTTTAATTAATTACTAATTTTTGATGTAATCATTTTTAAGTGAATCAAAATTTATTATCTTATCATTTACTTCCATCATGTATTGTTCCCTATTAATCTCAATAGTTATTTGTCATTATATCCCCACCGTTCTATGTAATTTATACAATATAATCATATTTAGTATTATTTCAATGTTTAATAATTTATAAAATAATTATGGTGGACTTTTTGGAATTATGTATTTTTACTATGAATGTTATTCCATAGTATTGTAAGGACCTAGATCTATGTAATAAGATAATTTGTGTATTCTGTAATATCGTGGTTCTTGGAGGTGGCTTGATGTCCTTATAGAGAGGTTCAGACAAAAATTAATTATTGAATTTTGGGGAAAACAAGATGTGTAATGGGATTTCATATTGTGAAGTTGAAGTTCATGACTTGTTAAGGATGGTTCATATGGTTCTCCTTGACTTTTTTTTATGCAAGGATATATTTATCATGGAGAGGCATTTTTTCAGTGAGATATGAAAACTGATGATTGCATGACTTTTATGGATTACACACAGTGTAAATCCACTATGTAGTGCATTTAATGAAGGGAAATCATGGATTATATAACACATGTGGACTGACTTTAATATTATGATTTCTATTGGTGGTGTCATCCCTATAATGTCAATCTATCAGGATAATTATTTAATATGAGTAGAAAAATATAAAAAAAGTAGGGTAATCCACAAAACCCAAATAAGAATCCTAAAATCATCTAGGGGGATCCATTTAGAATCCCGAGGGTCACTATAAGAGCTTCTATTATAACTAATTCCACCAAATATATCCATGTTAACCCACAACAACGTACCTTGTATCACTCACTACAAGGTGAAATCTAAGTATATACTAGGTATCTAACAGAGTGGACTGGGCATCTCCTAAGGCATGGAGTATCCACCATTCCAGTGAGTCTGTTCATAGTTTCTCCCATAGGGAACTAGTTCCAGTACCGAGTATATTAAAATCTTCCCAGAGATCCTATAAAAGTTATGTAAAGGGTTTCTCCCCTCGCATCATGTAGAACCATGAATATTATGTAATTTCCATCTATGACATCCTTAAGTTCAGATACATGGTTTCTCTCTTCTCATAAAGTGGTCATTCAAAGGAACTAAGATCACATATTAGTAAGGCATGGATTACATGATGAGTTAATCATTCAAGATATATTAATTAATAAAAAACATTCAATCATGACCTAAGGTATTACGAAATATCATACAATCTAGGATATATGGAATGATCACTAGAAAACACAAAATAATCATAATAAATAAAGTACAAATAATTAGACCACGACAATTTTATACGGAATATAACATGAGGCATAAAATTTTTCATTAAGCATATGCTAAAGATTATAAGTCAATAAAAAAAGTTTAAATGGCCAAACCCATGGCCAAACATTTTTCTGAATTTTAACTCAATTAATTATTTTATAAAATATAATTAAATTTAATTACATATAATGTTGTTTTAACCGTCATTGATAATATAAAAAGTACTAAAAGAGTGAAACACACCCATTTTGGGGTCATAAGACAAATGGACCAAGAATATTAGTATTTTTTAGATCACTCAGGTTTTTCTAGACTTAGAAAAAAATTTATTTTAATTTATTTTAAAAAATAGAGGTATTGATAAAAGGTTTTAGTGGAAAAAACAATTATGAAACCATATTAAAGAGATGAAACTAGTGGAAAAAACCTAGAACACCTACCTTGGTGTAGTAACACTCCACTCATCTATTTTAATGTCTTATATTAAGATAAAATTTGGTAAATTGAAGAAGTCTTCAAATAGTATGATTATAAGGAAAACGAGGTCACACCTTATCATCACATTAGAAGAAGGGGTCAATGATAAATAAATTCAAGAGGATAGTAGATCGTACATCAATATCATACATTCTTATGACAGAGATCAATTTAGACATCGAATGAGGTATAAATCAAAAGATATATGGGGGAACAAAACTGAGTATCAGGTATGGGGGATGAGATGATAACACTAGAAAAGAGAGGGAGAAGATATGAGGTCATATTTTTGGTTCATTAATTGTTAATTAGGTATTTTACCTATTGATACATGGTTCAATGTTTATCAACATGGTTTTCCAAACCGTGAAAATGGCCTCCATAAAAAATAAATTCAAAACCACACAGCTATGTACAGCATGTCACAGATTTGTAGAAAAATAATGTGACCCCATTTATAAAAATTGTTTCATGTTCTTCGAAATATGTGTTTTAGTTAGAAAAAACTACTTCTAGTCGATGTCCATATGTTTTTTATGCAACCAGAGACATCCAACAATTCATTATCTATGGGGATATGCTCTTCAACGACATACGTTCATTATGTATGAACATACGATACATAAGAACATTCATTGTTTGAGACGATGGGAGGTCAGAATCATCCCACACTTTTGGGTGGAATTATTGCCTATTTTTCGAATCTCTTATATATTTGGGATATTTTTTGAGTCCTTATTAATTCACCAAGTCTAAATATGCTTCCCATGTAATTTGAAATAAATAATTAGCATTTGTGAAATTTAGAATCATCCATATGTACTTGAAATTATTCATTAATGTTGATATTCATATGTAATTGAGGTTCTCTATCAAAGGTATCCTATTATGTATATATCATTTAATGATTATTATAACCATAATTATGATAATAATAGTTTTTTAATCAACTAAATCTTTCACACTGAAATTTATTATAGTCGAGGGAGACAAAGGGTTGTTTCGATGTTGGGTTCGTACCCATAAATAGGCTACCTAAATATCCTTCTGAAAGGAATCAAAACTCTTTTAGAACAGTTACAGATAATGCTACATTCCATAACTTTTAAGGTCATGTGATACAGACATAGTCATATAATATAATGTAATTTGGTATGGACATCCATGTGGAAGTTGTTGTGTCAGATATTGGTGTGTGACTTATGCCATTATATCCCAAGGAAAATGGAAATAATATTGGTTTCCATGTTGGGTTAGATCCTTCTAGGAATATGGGTCATTAACAACATGGTTGATTTAAAGTGTTAGGTTTCAACCTCGGAGAGGCTTCCTACATATCCCATTTGGATGGAAATCCAAGCCCATGTAGTACGATTAATCTCATAGGAGAGTGTAGTCCATTGAGAGAAATTGGTAGGGGATTACTCATAATGAGGATTATTATGTTTATAGAATTTGTTTTGTATTCTAAAATAGAATATGCAATGAGCTCGGGCCCTGATAAAGTTTTCCTATATATCCCAATTATGATGGGAGTCAGAGTTCTTGTATTTCAAGTGTCTCATAGGATATTGTAGTCTACTGAGAGAAATTCGATGGGGCTTAATCCTAAAGATAATTTATATGTCTATGTAATTTGGTTTGTATACCTAAAGATTATATCCATTGAGATCGGGCCCTGAATAAGGCTTCCTAATTATCCCAATAATAATGGGAATCTGAGTTCTCATAGTTTAAGTGTATCATATGAGAGTATATACATTTGAGATAAATGTGTTAGGGATTACTTCTAAAGAGGATGACCATGTTTAGTGACATTGGGTTAGATTCCAAAAAATATATCCAATGAGCTCACGGCCTGATGAATGATTCCTACGAAACCAAATTATGATGAGAATCATAGTTCTCATAATTCAAGAGTATCAAAGGAGAGTTTAGTCCTTTGAGAAAAATGGGTTGGTTCTTACTTTTAAAAAGGATGCCCATGTTTACGGAATATGGTTTGGATTACTAAACAATATATGCAATGAGCTTGTACCCTGATAAAAGCTACCAATATATCCCACTTTTGATGGGAATCAGAGTTATTTTATATCAAGAGTCTCATTGAAGAGCGTAGTCCATTGAGATAAATTGGTTTGGAATTACACCTGTAGAGTTTTCCCATGTTTAGGGGATTTGATATGGATTCCAAAAAAGCATATCCAATAACCTCATGCCCTGATGAAGGATTCCTACATATCCTAATTATGATGGGAATCAGAGTTATCATAGTTCAAGAGATGGAGGTGTTTGTGAAAATGTTGTGATCAGGAAAAATATCGAGGTCCATGTGATTCATGCTCAGTATGAGAAACAAGAGGATAAAAAATATTCAACAATGGCACACACACACACACACACACTTTTCCTCCTCCACTAGTGGAATAGAAATGGCCTACAATGACATGATTGGATGAGGTTGAGGAGACTGTTGAAGAGGGAAAGGCAATGAGACTTACCTTTCCTAATTTTACATTAGACAATGGTTTAATGTAAGGCAGGAGTGGAGGTGAATGAATTATAGAGGATAAAAACAACAACCTCGTACTTGAATGGTTAGGGGATTATAGTAGGATGTTTTCACAAAAATTTATCCTGGTAGGGGAGATATATTTCTATTTTTTTCAAAAGAAAATTTATGATTGAACCATAACTTACCTACCTGAGACATATAGTTCTTGGTTTTAAAGATGAGATGGGGAGGTAATGTTCCAAACCCTAATCATCTAAATTGGGAAATCCCCAACACTATTCATGAAAGAAAGGTCCATGTGACTATGAATATACAAAACCAAAAATAATCCATGAATCCTAACCCCACATAATAATATGGGAAACCACTTATTGTTGATATAAGACCACAAATAGAATACATGATTGTTTGATGATCATAATGGGTTGATAATTCCAGAGGTTTTGGTGAGGTTACAATATAATCCCTTTCAGATAATAGATCCAATGATGTTGAATCCTTTTCATGAATGTAATTGAACGATGCTTGATTAAAGGATTTTACTGATTGAATGGATTAGGAGAATCAAATAAGGTCACCCAAATAAGTATCTGGCATGTTGGTATGGGCATGGAAGTAGGCTTTGGAGGCCTGATGTTCAGTTAATTGATATCAACCAGGATGTTAACACATGGGCGAGACATGACTCAATCATTCAAGAGGATTCACAGGAATTCCCAGATATGGGGCGCTCTTGTTCCTTTAGAATAATTGGTTCCATGAAAGTGTTTTTGATGTAGGGATGTTGGGTGCTTTAGATACATAATTGTTATGTATTTCTAGAAGTAAATAGAATTAATTCCTTTAAGCATCCTTATAATCCCATGATATAGTTGTTAAATAACTACATTGAAGGTTTCAGAAGACCATGGAGAAGAACATGGGAGACTGGAGCAGCAATTAGGCATTAGGGAAATTTGTCTATCTAAATGAAGACCCCTTGGATGTATTTATTGTAAAAAATAGGAGCCTTGGTAAAATGAGATTGGTCGTGCAAGTAACATGCATTAAAAAATAGTGGAGATAATATAACTTGTGTGCTGATGGAGTTTTAGATAAAATGGAGCAATGCTTTCAGATAATATCCAAAATAATTACATAATGCATCTCCAACATAGTGGTGAATAGGTGTTTTCATGCATGAAAATTGGGAGCCTCTTTGGAAACATAGCCAAATTTTTTACTCCATACCACGAGGGAAGAACCCCCACATCCTTATTGATATCAGTGTTGTGATATGGTTCCAACCCTTTGAGCCAGTGCCCTCATTACTGCCATTAACCCCCATGAAATATGTACAGTCGCACGCTGAATTTCATGATCCCTATTGTAGAAATTTTTCAAAAAAGTTAATGGAAGTGATTTCATGGTGTCTGCCGACCCCCCCCCAATAATTTAATTCATTAAGATCAAAATGAATTTTATTCTAATGTGAATTTAGGGTACACTAATGCATTCATACATCATTTGGTATGATTTGGAGCGGATTCATGTTTGGAAGTATACTCTAATGTTTTCATTATCCATGTAGCCTATGGAGCATTGATTTATTTTTTTTTCTAGGGTTATATAAACACCCCAAAAAAATTTGAATATTTTGGATTTTATTACTAAAAATTTCCTAAATGATACAAAATGCATGTCTAGTGAGTTGAAACATTGTATTTTGTCAAAATATCCCTTTGTAGTTTTCCAATCTAATGAGTACCATGTGACTTTTTATTCATAGTTTAGATTCATTCATTTCAGACTAATAATGATTTCATTTATGGATGAATATATTTGACCATATGTTCTGAAATTTGATTCAAAACATGGCTCAGTGGCTAGGAATTACTATAATATTCTTTAAGTACATCCAAGTGGTGATCTCAAAATCTAAAACCTCTATAATTCTATTGATGTAACATTCCAAGAAAGAGGTTACCATTATTTAGAAAACCCTTTATGGGTGCTTTATTATGTGAGACCAATTAGGGTGTAGGTAGCATAGCAAAAAAGTTTCATATTTTGACGGACATTCTTGTTATGTAAGAAAATTTTACACAAGGCCTTAGTGGCCTCATACATCATCATCATGAAAAATAGATATCAAGATTATAAAATTTTATTATTGATAGATAAAGGAAAATAAGATTTTAGTGACAAAAGATAACAGTGGGTGCGTTTTTAAATGAATGGTATTTTAAGAATAAAGGGTTATCTATACAAACATATTTAATTAATGGGAAAATAAAATCTACTAATATTTGGTGTGTGAGGAATGGAAATTGTTTTTCAAAAATGGGCTTCCAGATATCATACTATACTGTTTTAAATTCATGCTGTGAGGACATTATACTATATAGTTTTAAATTCATGCATTGATGACATTTTACTATGATGTTCTAAGTCATTCAGAGAGTACATTTGGTGGCTTTAATTTAAGGTCATTATCTTTACCAAATGATTTAGGCTCTCCTATATTTTGATAATATGTCTGGAAACATACTACCATGTTCATGTATTGAAGTGAAGAAATGTAAACTGTGATTTGAGATTTTTTTGGATATGGATATTGATGTTAGAAAATGTGTAAATACATTATAGGAAGTTATATTTTGAACTAATAATATTCATTGCTTATAATGGTGTTTGGATTGTGTTTTTTGTCAATCTACACATGGATGACTATGGAGTTTGCAAAGAATGAGGTCATTCACTTGAGGTTGAAATCAGTATTTTTGGTGGCATAGTTTCCTAGTGTTTGAAAAAATTTTAGGCCTCAAAATCAAGAGATTGGTGTTGGTAAACAATGGGGTTTGAAGTAAAAGTGAATGGTATGCAAAATAACAGTAAAAATCATCAACATAAGGGAAACACATAACTTTGAACATGGATCGCGTACCATGTTATGGGAATGGTTCGCAACCACATTCCAGGACGTTTGAGTAGTATGTGGAGTGGTGCGCATTATGGTGTGTAGATCGGTGGGTAGAAATGAAAACAATTCACAACAATGGTACATCGTGAAGGCATGTGGTACAAATAATGCTAATGGAAGAAACAAAAAACGATTGATGGAAATGATATGCTGTGAAGGAATGTTGTACGTAGAGTAAAGAAGGTTAGCGAAAATTCTATGGTTAAAAAAAAAATTAGTGGTATGCAGTGAAGCCTAACAGATCGAAGATGGATTTATTTTTACTGCATCTGTAATCCCACATTGAAAATATGGGTAAATCAGATTACTAAAATTTGTAGAGTTATGTGTCTACTTAGGGAACACTAATCCTCTTTGTTGGGGGATGAGATTTGAGATTAAAATATTGTAATGATATTAGGTAAAGTATGAATTGGTACATGGTGGAGATGACATTATGCATAGTGAATCATCTTTTAAGGGAAATATTACATAGAAGAGATTGGGGTTTGCACTGGTAGCTCTCGTAGTACGCAGCGAAGCAATGTGATATGCGGTGGAGGATGGTATGTGGTGGATTAGATTAGTACGCGGAGCTGGGAAGTTTGCTAATAAGGATAGTTCATGGTGGACCAGGAAAGTACGTGAAGTATTTGGATAGTATGTGAAAATAGCAGTAGTACACAGAAACAACAATAGTACCCAAAATAACTATGGAAGCCTAAAAATTTCCCAAATCAGTTTTTGAAATTAATTTCCATAACATATTAGTGTAAATGAAAATAAATTACTTTTTGTGTTATTACATGACTTCCACAAAAGCATCCATTTATATTTGAGGATGCACAATTTAGTTTTAAACCATTGATGTGACCTTTACATTCATAAATTGAGTGAATATTATTCTAGCTTGGAGAGGAAGGGGGAGTCAGTGGAAGTGATCCAAGGGACATAGAGATATTTCCAAAAAACCTTGAAAAGGTTGTGCACCTAGCACAGAGTGACTGTGATAAAAACTTGTAATCCACAACATGTAAAGCTCAGTTGTTTTGGTATGAATGAAGAAATGTTCGTTTATGGTCTTGGAAATATTCCTTATTGTTGAACCTTGCAATTTTTTATCATTTCAGGGAGTGTTATTTTTTATTTTCTTCATGACATATTCAGATTGGTTTAAAAAGTTCCAACCATTATTGGATCATAATCCATCAATAAAAAAGAAAATGTTGAAACCCTTATTAATTGATCCCCTCTCAGGGTGTTCTCGTGTCCTTTAGTTATTACTCAGAATGAAGATTCCATTTTTTAAAACATGTTTTTGGGGTAGTATTATATTGGGCCAACTAGGGAATATGCTGCATAGCCAAATAGGATCATCTTTTGACTAACATGGCCATTATATAGGGAACTTATACGAGGCCACCTAGTTGCACATAATGAAAAGATAGAAAATAGATCTCTCAAAACATGAAACTCTATTTCTAGAAGATGTTGAAATTTTATGGACATTCAGATTTTCCATAGCACAGAGTTCACTTTATGGAAAAATGTACCTAAAAATCGAAAGATTATTTCCAATCATGATTTTCAATGAATGATACGAATAGTATTTCTATGAAGGTCAGGCCCAAACGTAATATTTATGGTGTTTTTTGTTTTATGATATAACTAGGATAATAATGGAAATATTAGATGATATTGTTTCTAATGATCCAAGGTTATTTCACATTTCCTTGAACACCTGGAGAGAGAAATGTGTAAACCATGGTCCTGAAAACTTTTAGATCAAGTGAATGGTAATGGGACAAATATACATGGATGACTTCTTTATGATACATAATCATGTAAATTTAAATCAATGTTTGATGGGGGAAATACAATTTAACCAAGAATGTAGTTAAAATTATTTGAAAAACCGCTTATTGGTGTTTCTTTATACAGTTAAAATTTGGGAATATGATTTATATCCGAATTATTGTATCTTTTGACTGCCTAGACCGTTATATAGGATACTTATTCAAGGACATCTAGGGGCACTTACTTTGTAATCATGCAAAAGATTTTTTAGATATTAGAAACTATTCCCCCAAAAAAATGTAAAAAAATTATGAAGATATGATAATATTAATGATTAAGAGTGTACAAAAAGGGGAAATGCTCAATGCATAGGAGAAATATATGAATCAATATTGACCACAAGTTTAGAGTCCCTTATATAGATCTGACTCATTTGTAAAAATGGTGGCATTTCTTGTTTCCATGGTGGGATCTCAAAGTAGAGGTCCCAAAATAAAGACTCTAACATAGATTGTTAATTATATGTGGAAGAGAGAAAAAAATTTATAAAATGGATGAGACTAGGAGATAAGGACTAGTTTTCACTACATTTCTAAATCGGATGAGAATCAATACACATAGTTACATGGTTTCTTTTAATTTTAATGTATTGGACTATGGATATTATACTGCGTTGTTTAGACTCATGCATTGTGTATATGAAGTGATTCTGACATGAAAAAAAATATTGTTGCTGGACTAGGTAATGAAAACTAGGTGTCACTATGCATCTCATACGGAGGAGCATAAAGCAATATGTAATTCATTGGACATTTTCTATGCATGTTTGATTCATACACATGGAATAAAGTGGAGTTTCCTATCATGGTTTGGCCCACTATTGGAGATCCATGTGTCTCTTCAAATCTCATATGGATGATAATCAAGCCAAATTTTGATCTTGAATCAACCATTTCCCGCAATAATTGAGTTTGATGTTGGAGATGGGGGATTTAGGCATATTACAAAAGAATGATTAAATTTAAGACACAAAATGGTATGAAGATCCACCCATATATCCTGAAAGAGAATTCCGTATAAATTTGGTTTATATATAGGAAGAGAAAAGGGAAAGATTTTGTGTGCGGATGCAGCCAGGTCCATGATTTTAGATATGGGTGTCTCTATATATCCCATTGGAATGTGAATCAATCCAAATGTAGTTCTTGAAATGAGGTCCCTATGAGATCTGATTCAAAAATAGGGAGAAATGTAAATTATATGTGAATATGTATTAGAAATGATGTAAGTTATGCTTTCTCTTGGATGATCTTAATTTCAAATAACAAAGAAGTTAGTGGTATAGTTTAATGTCGTGTAGTGAAGATAAGTGATTTTAGTCAGTTTTACAAAGTGAGATAAGGACAAAGATGCTTTGAAATTTAAAATCGTGCATCATGGATGGATATGGTTGTTATGAAGTTCAATTTCTTGCAACTATGACTTCTTATTGTGGGGTTTAGAGTCATGACTCGAGGACATACGATGTGATATAAATAAAGTAATTCATAAAGAATCATTCATGGGATGTATATGTAATAAGTACCCCATCCATTGGGATTATGGAATAATCAATATTAGAGTATATCTTATGTTTATAGTAAGGTAATTCCCACTATGACTCTTGTTTTGGAGGCTTATTCCCTAGTATCATTTGGGTCTTGATGACCAATACCAATTATCATTGAATAATTGATAAGAAGTGAACTCTCTTGTTAACAGCTCATGATATTCTGTGGTGATATAATTCTAAATGCTATAATGTATGTGATCTCTTTTCATCAAATCATTCCAGCATATTATATCACATTTGGGACTATTCATCAATAGTTAACTGATCGCATATTGCAACTCAGAGTGAATGAAATTGAATTTAAATTGTAAAAAATACTTTTATTACACACACCAATTAATATGGTGTTTCATAAGTATGGGTAGTAATCAGATTAGGCCATATTGAATGAAAAAAATTATCACGCCATGATTTCTTATCTTTATCGACATTTTTCTGGTTCATAATTTATAGGGTATTATAGAAATCCTCTATATATACATTTTCCATAGAATGATTTCATGATGAGTGGTTGGGTTTGATATTGTGTTCTTGATATAAATTCTATACCTCAACATAACATAAATTGGATATATTTTCCATAAATATAGTATTAGGGACACGAAATCTAGCACTGATATTTTCTATGACAATGATAAAATTGATTTTGGCTCCGAATTCCCTAAGAGGTATTCCCTAATCCCATTTGGAGACAAAATGAGCAGTAGTAAAAATATACTCGAACTACATAGTTGTAGCTGGGGGATAAGGTTCTACTACATCCATTCCCCATGTAGAAAATTACCTGGAGTATTTTTCTATATGTACAAACACTGGGGGTTGATTAACGAAAATGGAATTCACTTTGTATGTATGACATTTCATTGTGAAATCTAGGAAATCATGAATCTTATAAGGCATGAAGTATCCAATCCATTGGATTTGAATACAAAGAATATGTGCATAATGGGGATCACCACATGATCCTCCATGTACTTCTTTCGTGACATCTATAGTTTATTCACTATCAATAAATCTGAAGAGGGCTCCATCAAATCCACTTTTTTATAGTATCTTTTAGTTATCTGGATGATCACATCGAGTGAATTTTGAAACTCATTAATTTATCCATTCCTTTTCAACTATATCTTGTGGGAGTACTCCATTTTGATAGAATTATATGATGGGTTTCATCTATTCCATAATATGACCATATAGATCGATAATAAGGATGATTTCATAAATTTTCTCTATTCTAGTTTGAATGAATGGTGAGACCACATGAATATGGTCAATAATGATGATTGTCTCATCTATATTATGATTATCCATGGTCATGGTTTCAATATCTTGTGTAAGAAAATTGGCATTTTTTCATCACAGGACATAACACAATGTTGGATCTGAGGGAAATGTACACAATAACACTATTAGATAATCATAAAAAGGAACTAACATCTCTTTTCTGAAATAATAATCCCCATTTATATGTTTTATTACTAACTATGAATCACCTTTTACTTTTACGGGGTTCATTTGTACAATGAGCACCAATTCCTAGACTACGATGATAGCATGATATTATGCCTCATTATTGGTATCTCCTTATGATAATAGAGTGGAATACGGAAACACATCCTTTTATAGAGTGATAAGTACAATTCCTAACCCAACATTTTTGTGATTAAGGTATTCCATTCTCTTCCCTGTCGGAATTATATAAGCACCATCAAAGTACATTACCCATGTTTGAGGATTATCTTAAATAGAGATGATTTTATTCATTAGTAAGGATAATATTCAAAACCATATCTTTTATTGATGGATTCTTAATAATGAAATCATCCACACATTTTCCTTTTATGTGTTTTTGAGGCCCAAACTGAATATCAAAATGTTGAAATGTAATTTCCCACCATGCATAACATCTTGTATGCAAAGGATGAATGATGATAAATTTTAGTAGGTAATTGGGGGAATCCAATTGGGCCGCATGATGCTATAGTTTGTGCCTCAGGTTTTGAACAACAATGATTAATTTTAGGATACATTTCATAATACTTTAATATCAAGTCTTTGTTTCAATCATAATTCGACTAAAATAGTAAGACTATTCTCATTCCCAACATCATTATTTTGGGAAATGAAGGCACCCGGTGATCTCTATAAAGCTATTATAGAAATAATAAGTCTATTTACTTCAATATGGGCATTAATGATGTTTTAAAGAGATATTTCTTGAGGGTATCAAATTCCTCTTGGAAGTCTATAGTATGTGTGACTCCATTCATCATTAATATAGTGAAGTGTAAATAGTATTCGACAAAATTGATGACAAAGAATCAAATATATGCCATGTTTCCTTGATTTCCACTTAATTATTTCAATTTTGAAGAGGTTACATTCCAAGGATTTCTTTTTTCTTCTTAGGATCAACTTTAATGCCATGATGGAATACAACAAAGACGAGGAACATTCCCAACGGAACCGTGAAACCACATTTATAGGGATTTATCAACAAATTATATTGGAAAAGTTTTATAAACATACAATACATGTTAGTTAAATTATAATAACATTTTCATTATTGAACCCATAGATCATTCACATTACATTCAAAAAAATTTCCTAGGAGATATTTTATGATATGGTGTATGGAAAATTAGTATGTTGTGCCTATATTATTTTATCCAAAAGGTACTAAATGATATAAAAATACACCATATGAGGCACTAAAGGAAATATACTCTTCATCCACTATGGTCAATTGGATTTTGTTGAAAAAGAGTTTTCATCCTTGGAAGAGAGAGCTTCATAGCCAGTTATTGCATTAATCAAAAGTTCTGTGATCCAAACTAGAAAATTATCATTGGGATAATGTCTGTTAAGATCTCTAAAATCAATGAAATATATAAATTTAGTACATATTTTATTTAGTAGGAAAATATTAACCTTCCAATTGAGGTTTTCCACCTCCCTATTAGTGTTGTCTTGGAAAACCTTGTTTAATTCAGCTTAATGTTTAGAGGAATGAGAAGGGTTTGTTCTTCTTGTTTCCTATTTAAATCCTATTTTCTCTTCTGGAAACCCATATAATGATCACACATAATAGGATTAGGTCCTGTAATTTCTGTATTGTTCCAAAAAAATTATATCTCTATATTTCTTTTGAAGTTACGTATGCATCACTCTCTCTTCATAAGTCATGGACACCAAAATTAGAGTAGGACATGGATCATCTTCTATACCCAGATTTATTTCGCTGTGCTCATCCATAGTGGTGAGGATGACTTCCTAAAATACTAGTATATCAGCCTCGAGATATTATATTTTCTTTCTACATTACATGTCACTTGTTCTATTTGTTCTTGTTGAGTAGGTTGTGATGAAAAATTCTCAGTTCATGGGGTGGATTCAATATATGAACACCTAGAAGAGGAAGCAACTAATTTGGTTTCTACTAATGAATAAAGGTCTTATTGGAGCATTGAAGGGATGATTATGGGTTGTGAATCAGCATCCTTGTCTTACTCAAGAATTTCAACAAATTCAAGTAGCCAGGTTTTTTAATCAAATAATTGATGAAGTTTGGTAGATGAAATGAATAATTATCCATTTTAGATTTCACAACATCATGGTAAATCAAAAATATCACCCATGTTGTTAGGCTTGATTACCGAAAATTGTAATTACGGAAGTAAATGGATGATTTCTTGGATTTGGGTCTATTATTTTAATTTTATTGATAGGAAACACATAAACTGTACTGAGAATTTTGAATTGGTTAGCATGAATCTTTTCTAAACCACTTAGAGCATTGATTCTTATTACATATTTATTTGTGGAAATTGTTTTATATATTGAGATTCACTTGTTTTAAAAGGATCCTTTAACCAAAAAATGTTTCAATTTAACCATTGAAGCAATACATGATTCATTGGTGACATGACAGAGGGATTGTTGCATGTTGATGTAGGCAAGGCCAGTCAATCCAAATGTTCAAGGCTATGTCCTGATGGAAACCATGAAATCTAAATTAGACACAAGTCCCCCAAACTGAGTTCTAGGTATAATATCTCCTAGAGTTTATTTTTAATTATGGTCATAATGATAAATCATTAAATTAGAATCAAATATGTCAGATTCAGTGAGACCCAATCGATGAAGTGTACGGATGGGAATAAGGATGACTCTTGATCCATTATCAATGAAGGCTTATTAGATGTCTTTATCATTAACCCTACCAGAAAAATACAAGGGAATGATGTTTCAATGTAAAACATCATCCTCAAATTTATCCATAAAATAAATGAACTCTTAACATTCTGAAAGATCATTCTATACATAATAAACCCCAGCGGCAACAAATTATATTTCAAATTTTTAAAGACATCACAAAGAAAAATAAGTACTTCTCGAATAATCGTTGATAGATTCAAGGAATCAAAGATAGTAAAATCAGTGTGTATTTGGGAAATTTAGTTCAAAACATTATACTTTTTAACTAGATGTCTATTTTATCTATAATGTTGGTGCATTTTTGCTGGTGCCCTGGAATATGATGCTCCAGATTGAGATACACCCTGTGTCTTAGAAGAAGCAAACAATACATCTGATTTTTATATATTTGATTGACTAGGTCTATCAACATTTCGAGATAATGATGTTGTACCATCTAATAATTCCTAATAGAATATAATGTTAGGACATAACTTCTCATGTGTTGGAGAATTTCCTTATTCCTGTTGAGACCTATGAGGGGCTCTCCCATGAGTTTCAACCACATAGATTGAGCAAGGGTGGAGTTAAAATTGTGTCTTCCAGAATATCCACATCTTCTCATGTGTACATGACCTTGGATTAATCTTTTAGTTCCTCCGTTAGGTAATGATAATTCAGGATAATTATATCATGAATCATCATTTTCATAAGGATCTTTTTAGTGGATAACGTTAATGGAGCCAAAGACCAATTCCTCATTAAATAATGATTCTTCTAGACAAGTCAGTTCTGGTTGTGCACTTTTGTGGGGTGGTGCCTGTGTTTTGGAAATATATGATAAGAAATATTCCAATGTGAATGGCCACATTGGACATGATAGGAGCTCATCCTCTTCTGAAATCACATTATCATTTTTATCATTACTCATCTTTGAGGATTGAACATTAGAGGAATGATCATTTGATAAATATATATTTTCTGTAGAGTAAGAGGTAGGTGACACAGTCAGTTGTTTCCACATTGTTTGTAGAATAGAATGATTTAAATTGATCATTTTTCTGATCATCCAGTCATCATACTTCTACTCATTTTTCATTTGACTTCCTACCATTTGAATTATTTATCTGGATCTGTAGTAGTAACACATGCAATTTGGGGCTGATGAACTTTTCAGTTTTATTTTTCTAGATACTACCATTTTTTACAGGAGTTCTATGAAACCAAAACTCTCATGAATGGGTTACCCCAACATTTTATAAAAGATATAATAAATTGGACCATCCTCATCTCCAACCTTGTTTGGTTTTTTATTGCTTGGAAACTAAACAAAATTATTTTCTAAATTTTAAATGAAGAATCCAGGAACATATTCATTATAAAAAGAATAAAAATTATTCATTAAATCATCATACTATATTTCCCCTTGATATTTTTGATTATAATGATGTGAATTCCTTTTTTATCATGCTTGGAAGGTGGTGACCATTGGTATGATAAATGTTTTGTAGTAGAAACAGATATAGGTGTTGTTTTGAGTGTTATAGTAGCAGACTCTTCTTTCCCAATTATCCTTCCCAGAGCTGATGGAATTACAAAATATTTATCTTTAGTTTCCACAATGGAATCCTAAAAATATTAGGTGATTGACGTAAGGTATCTAAACCATCATGTGTATTTAACAGACATTAGTGGTGCATGTAACTCATCATGTAAATTTTACACACAAATTGGCAGCAACACATCATGGAGGAGTGCTAGATTTAAATAATATGATAATCCTCCCCATCCAGTTGTGAAATTTGTAAGTATTCATTATCCCTTTGTTTTCAGTTTCTATGATAAAAAATATTTGTTTATAGAAGTGTTGATTTGATTTTGTGAAGGAATTTATAAAGGAGGTCTTCTCATCCTATAACTAACCAAGACTGGAAACATGTATACAAATCAATAGATAGCCCCTATAATAAACGCACAATTCATATGAACAATACTACTTCTTTCTGATGATACATCCCCATCACGGGACCCCAACGAGAAAAAAATGTGTTACGTGATGATCCAAATCTCCTGATCCTTTAAATAAGAGTAATGTAGTATTCTAATAGATTGGTTGTGGAGAGATAACATCTACCCATTCATAGTAATATTTATTTTGTTGTATTGGTGTACTTTATTATTCTATAGCTTCTAGTATAGTTTATAATTAAATGATAATATTAACAAGAATTTGAGGAATTTCTAGATGTGATGGTACCTATACAGGTACAATATATATAGCTTAAACTGGGGAGCCGACTGGAAAAACCACTAGTGGTAGTGCTGCTTGTATTTTTCTAGGATAACCCATGGGGACATGCCTATAAATATGTGATTCATACTACCCTAGTTGTGTACACAATGGATGGAAGTCATTATATATATTTGTACTCTCAACTAGTTCCTTTTGTTGAGGAGTTCCTAGAGGATGTGGAAATTGAGGATCAACTTGGGGACTATGTCTTACTGAAATGATGCTTTAAAGTAACACTACATTGACACTATAAAACTCCTTCATGTCCTATTCTTTCTATGAAATATATTTTCATGAGAAATAGATTTACCTTCTCTAGTGGAAAAGTGAGACAAGATCATACTTTTATCATTCCCCTTGTTTGATGCCTTTTGATGGGGTTGGTGTATGTTACTTAAGGGAATACCTAGATTCCTCGCCTGCCTCGTATTTCAGGTATGGAATCCTGATTAATTTACATCAGTGTGTACAATATTATGGATATGAACTTCATATTCTATCTCCCCTAAACTAGAATCATATTCCAGTGCATCTTCCATAATGGTATTAATCACATTTACTAAGTGTAATGCGTTGGAGACATTCATCAAGTATTATTGAAATATCATTTGATAATGTATCCTCCATGGGACATTTCTCTCTTATATTATGAATTCAGGAGAACTGCTTGATGGATAAAAACCTGATGGGAATCCTTTCATATTTTAGCTTTCCATTCAATTTGTTACTTGTTACCTAATATTGAGAAAGTATACATATGTTGAGGAAGGGATTTAAATGGTTAAAAGCCCCGAACCCTAGAGGCAGGGGATGTTCCTATTCCTCTTTATCAAACCATTGAACATTGTTTATTGAATTCAAAGTTTGAGTTTTACAATCCCCAAGTCCTGTAGGTTGGGGATTCTCTTGAATTACTATAAATGATATTTTCATAAATGATCATATGATTTTGTGATATTTGGTATGAGAATTTCCTCGGTGAATTTTCTAAAAAAACATAAATTATCTACTTCGTTAAACATATATGATATATTAGAATTTTCTCAATCGGATGGATGAGAAACTCTTAGTGGGAGGCATGTTTAATTTTCCCAGATGCATGATATAATAATATCTCAACTTCTTGCTCTCTTTGGCCTAACATTGATGAGATATAGTTGAAACCTATTCTTGAGAATATCATTGATTACACACAAAATATGTTGATTGTAACTGGCCATGGGAAATTGCATTTCATGAGACCAATTTTGGTGGGTATTGATAATTTTGGTGTGCAGTGAAATGAAATAATTCATGTGCACTCCATCCTCTATTATTAACACAAGATGGGGTATCAAAAATTAACTGTTATAGCCTTTTTAGTGTATCATGGAATATATGATGATGGGTTCTCTAATTCTTTTCCACAATTTGAAGTCAGGAAACTAAGAGAGACGCCAAGTCTATTTTGAATTTTACCCCATGTATTACCTTTCCATGACTTTGATATGTATTATATGACAATACATTGGTGTTAAAATGACGAAGAGTCTACAATATTTTAAGGAGGATATAATGAATGAAATCATCATCCATCAATTCTCAAATGTTATATTGATAGGTTTTCAAAGGCCAAAACATGACTCGTATTTCGCATTTAGAAAATTGTTTTCTCATTTTAAACATATCTTCATCATTTTTTCTAGAGTTATCTCTAATTGGTCAGACTGGAGTGGATGCTTCACGATTGTTTTATTACAAAAAATGTAATTAGTTTCTTTTTACTATTTTATATTAAAAGATAAATAACCCAACAAAGGTTCAGATAATGACCTTCCCCTTAGCAACCCTTTTGTTTGAGATAGTATTTCACCTGTTATTAGAAACTCACCAGACATGAATTGCCTTATTTAGGGTTGTTCCTCATGATGTGAGGGATTTCTCCATACTGTATAGTTAAATAGAGAATTATCATGATATTGTGAAACACTACTATGGAGAGAACATTCATAGTGAATGTCATCCTGGGGAGGACCACCATAATATATTACAGTAAGGGATAAATCCATGTTATTCGTGGTCTTCTATCCACACAGAGTGGTAAGTGGTTCTCTTCTAGATTTAGGATCTCTTGATTGACCAAATTTTCATGAAGAAAGACTTCATGAGGAATTGTTTGATAGGGAACTTCAGAAATACTGGTACTACTCATATAATTTGGTAATGGGAGGGTAGGTTCTTGCATTGCATCAGATAAATGTCAAAGTGATTCATGAACTCCAACATTAAGAAGATGAAGATCATAGATTGGATCTTGATATTCTAATTGTGTTTTGAGAGACTTCTCATTAGATTTTCTTTTACATGTAGTTTGGGCCACCTGTGGGAGAAGTGTTTAGCATTAGTAGGTGTATGTTCCAACCATATAGTGGTTATCATAATGGGTTGATTATCTCCAATTGGAAAGAGTGTATGTTCTTGATCCAGTTGTCCATATGATATGGGTGAATATGACCCATAACCCTTTATGCATGGAATATAGGTGTGTATCTTCTCTAATATGGAATAAAGATGGGTCATCCCAGGTTTGGAGAAATAATTATGTGTCACTCCCACTAGTACTACTGTATATGATGTTATGATATTCGTGTATGCTTCCCGAATATGGGAAAGAATTTGGGTCCTCCTATTCACCATTTATAAAATGAGTTTAGTGTCTTCATAAGTCAAAAAAATATATATGTCCATTCTGTATCTATATTAGTTATTTATGTCAGATCCTTTCATCCCTTTCCCATCAGTGGGTACTGACTGTACTCATCTAAGGGTAGAGAGTTGAGTCATCCATAGGTTTGTCATTAGAGAATTCCAAATGACTTCTCTGGGTGTTTCCAAATGAGACTATTTTAATGCTGGATGAATGTTTGATGGTGTATATGCCTACTGGAAATTTTATGCAAGACATGGTGGACATATTTATCTCAATGAAGGAAGAAGAGACTGCTTGAATATTTGATGAGTGTATGAAAGCGTATGTTCCTGCTTACCTCTTAACATGATATTTGATTTTCAATCTTCCTTTAATGTAGCCAGACGATCCTGTTGATGAGATGATTGTTTTTATAGTAGTTTATGTGCATGTTCATGGCACTCCAACATATTGTATTAGTGGTATTGGTGGGTTGATGTAAGATGAGTATGTTGTATTACTGAATTGGGACGGATTGTTGTTTGTCCATGTTCATTTTTTTTCTTCATGTGAGGTTTATGGAATTATATATAGTGGAAATGGTAATAACCTACTCCCTCTTAGCTGTAAGTGGTTCCCAGTGGTTCATCTGCCAAACCAATGTTTAAGGTACCTTGGCCAAACAATTAAAGGCAAGACCCTCATCATGTTGGGAGTTCACAACCTCATGATTCTTCTAACAGATATTGTTAGTATGAACCCTCCAAATGGACCCCTACATATTTGATTTCAATCCATTAGTGACCTCTTGGTCAAACTTATGACAGTATTGGAGGGACTAGTTGTTGAGTTCTGGGGATTATTGCCTGAAATGGATGAAGACGGTGGTTGTAAAAATCTACTAATTGACCAATGGTCATCTCTAATCAAATGATCGAGTATTGCGGTAAACATAGAGATCATGTTAAAAAAGCCTTCAATGTTGTGATAGTACTATGCTGATGGTATTCCAATTATAGTACTTTTGAGACCCTATGTTCATGATGCTGAGTAGTGGATGAAATCCTTCCAGTGGATGAGTACCCATCCTATGTAGTGGCTAAGACATTCATTGGTGTGAACAATAAGGAATCCATTTGGAGTGAAAGGAGTTCTGAGAAAAAAATAAGAAAAACAATGGAATTCATTAAAGAATCCAATTTTAGATTTATATATGTGTGATTTATTCCATTGCATGTCCATCCCTTATAAATTTATAGTGTTCTAAAAAATGGGTTACACGATTATCATGGTTATGTTTTCACGTCCGGTTCACCATTATTTTTTTGCATCCTTCGTAATGGTGTGTTCTAGTTAGGGATCACTAAATCTAGGGTTGTTTCTATTGGATTTATTTATGGAACTAGGAACATCCAAGAATTATTTATCCAAAGGGAACCTCTTCACAAATGATATCATTCATTATGTTTGAACTTTCTATACATAAGAACATGCATTTTTTGGGAGGATGTGAGGTCAGACACATCACAAGTTTTCAAGGGGAATTAAGTCTAACTATTGGACTCTGTTATAATTTTGATATATTTTCCTGCATCGCTATTAATTCACCTATTCTGACATTGGTTTCCCTTGGAATTTTCATTCAATTGTTAGCATGTGTAAAATTTAGAATCATTTGTATGTATTCTAGGTTCTCCATTAATGGAGACATCCATATCAATTCATGTTTATCCATCAATGGTATTCTCAAATATATATAATTTATAAATTTTTTAACTATCTTTATGATAATACTGGTTTTTTGGTCCACTTAGTAGGGATCTATAATATTTAATGTCGTCTAGGTAGGTGATGTTTTTTTATGTTTGGATCATACCCCAAAATTAGCTACCTATGTATCCCTATTAAAGGAATATAAACCACTATAGTTCAGTTCCTCTTAATGGGACACATTATTCCTTTTGTGGTCATGTGTTAAGGACATATAAATACAATATAACATCATTAGTTATAGACATCTAATCAGAAGGTGCTTAGTCAAATCATGGTGTGGGAGTTATACCAATGTAGCCAATGGAACATGGAATGAATATGGGCTTCTATGTTGGGTTAGACCCTATTTGGATTATAGACCATGAAGAAAAGGCTGGATTTGAGGTCTTGGGTTAGAACCATAGTGAGGCACCATACGTATCCCATTTAGATGGGAATAAAATCCCCCATAGGTTGATGATTATCATATGAGAGTTTAGTCATTAGAAGGAAATGTGTTCAATCATACCCTTATGTAGAATTCCCATGTTTTGGGAATTTGGGCTGGATTAATAATGATGGAATCCAATGAGCTCGGGCCATGATGAAAGTTTCCTATATATTCCAATTATGATTGGAATCATAGTTAATATATTTCAAGAGTATCATAAGAGAGTGTAGTCCTTTTAGAGAAATGGGTTGGGTTTTACTCTTAAGGAGGATTCCCTTGTTTAATGAATTTCTATTGGCTTCCTAAAGTGGATATCCAATGATCTCATGCCTTGATTAAGGCTTGTTACACATCCCAATTATGATGGGAATTAGGGTTTTCTATGTTCAAGAGTCTCATATGAGAGTGTAGATATTTTAGTGAAATGGGTTGGGGCATAATCATAAGGAGTAAGCCCATGTATAGGGAATTTGGGTAGGATTAATAAAGAGTATCTCCAATCTCAGGCCCTGGTGAACGCTTTCTATGTAACCCAATTATGATTCCAATCAGTGTTCTCGTCATTCAAGAGTCTCATAGAAGAGTGTAGTACTTTTAGGAATATGGGATGGGGATTACTCTTAAGGATGATTCCTATGTATAAGAAACATGGGTTGGATTCCTAAAGAGGATATCCAATGAGCATAGTAAATTATGAGGACTTCTTATGTATCCCAATTATGATTGGAATTAGTGTTCACGTACTTCAAGGGTCTCATAAGTGAGTCTAATCCATTGAGAGAAATGGGTTGGGGCTTACTCATAAGGAGGATTACCATGCTTAGGGAATATGTGTTCTATTCCTAAAGAGGATATTCAATGAACTCAGGCCCAGATCAATGATTACTATATTTCCCAATTATGATGACAATCAGAGTTTTCATATTTCAATAGTTGGGGGTTTTTTTGAAAATGTTGTGACCATGAAAAATCTCTAAGCCCAGTGGAGTCATGCTCGGTGTGATGATCTTTTTTTTTAAATATTCAACAAAGACACACGAACAATTTTTGTCCTCCACTTGTGGAATCAGAAGGGACTATGATGGTGAGGTTGGATGATGCCAAGGTGACCGTGGAAGAGGGTGATGCAACAAGACTTCCCTAAATTTACTTTTCATTTGGAAAGGGTCCATTGTAAGGTTGGAGTGAAGGTGAAGGATACAGAGAGGGGAAAAACTGAATCCTTCTACATGAATGGTTACAGGCATAGACCTTGATGGTTGGCCTAAAATTGGTCCCACTAGGGGAGGAAGACTTTTCATTTGCTGAAAAGGAAAAGTTAGTGTGAAACCTAAATTCCATACTAGAGACCTGAGGAAACAAGTTTTAGTTATTTTAAGTGGAGGTTATGAACAAAAGCGTAATCCACCAAACTGGGAATTCCCTAACACTGTTCCTAGGATAAATGTCCATGTGACTATTGATATACCAACCCATAAACACTCCATGAATCTGAAACCTAATAAATAACATTGGAAACCTCTGACTATGGATATACCAACCCAAATAGGAGACACACTAGTTTTCCCTTCCCAATGGTTTGATATGTAAGGATGTCTTGGTGGAGGATTCAACATAATCCCTTTCTGAAATGAAGACAATGAAGAAGAAGACATTATTGAAATTTTTTGAATACGTCGTGATGAACAAAATGTAATAACTGCAGGGGTAATGGGAATCAATTAAGGGAACACATGAATGTATCTAGAACACAGGTGTGGGGACCCATGTAGGCTTGGATGTCTTGATGTTCACATAATTGATGAACAATATAGTTGTTAATACATGGTAGAGACTATAATCATCCCTTAAAGAGTAATAATAGGTATTCCATGAAGTGGGGTTCTCATGTTCCATTGAGAGGAATAGGTGGCGCAAAAGTGTTTTTGATTTTGGGCGGTTGGGCGATTTAGGAAAGTAAGTTTTAGGTATTTCATACAGTAAAGGGAATTAAGTCCAATGATCCTCATTCAATCCCTTCTATTTAGGTGTTAAGTAAATACAATGAATGTTTCAAAATACATGGGTGAAGTGCTAGGGTTACAAAATGATAAATTGGTCTTTAGGGAAATTCTTTCATCCAAATGTAGACCCTATGGTTCTATTTATAGAAATAAAAAGACAATGAGTGAATGATATTTGGTCTCACATGTAGCTTATGCGCAATAATAGTGGATTGCAAGTAACTTGTATGAAACTGGTATTTTGGCTAGAGGCACAATTTTGAAGACATATCCAAAATAATTACTTAATTATTCTCGAACATTATAGTGTGAATGTGTTTTCAAATATGTACCTTGGCCAGCACTTTGGGGACACTAAAAAATTTATTTCTCTATACCATGGGGGCTGCACCCTCACACTTCATCCTGGTATTAGTGGTTGGCAGGGGTCCTGGCCCTTCGAGACAGTGCCTTCATTTCTTCCACTGACCCCCCTTGAATATGGTATAGTCCCACGCTGTACTTTTTGATACCAAATGAGGAAATTTTTAATAAAATATCATGGAAGACATTTCATGTTGTCTATAATGATGCTTCAAGCTATATAGTATAGGGAAACAATGAAGATGAGCCTCAAAATTATTCTTAATTGTGCGTCGTTGTGTGTTTTGTCAATGTTCATATCTTTTGGCTCAGAACATGCCCATGAATCCTACAAAATCTCCTTAACTCCCATTAGAATCATTATTAGGTCCATGAAAAGGAATTAAAACCCAAATGTAATTGTCCATACCTTTGAGAAATTTTGAGAAATTACAAACACCAATTCTTTAGAAAAAGTATCCTAGAGTTTCCCATCAAATGGTGATAAGATATCATCTTGGAAAAGTTCTGGCCACCATGCATGTAAATCAGCCACTCGATCCCATCTCTCATATAGTATGCATCTGTGATAAAAAATCATTTGAACTAGAGGAACTAACCAACATAAAATATCCTTCATGTTGTGATCAATGAAATGTGTCTAATGAACCACAACGGACTCATCTACATCTAGATCAAAATCCATAGTGGAAAACAATTGAAGAAAATTCACAATGATACTGCCGAAGATCGAATAAGTGGAAGAGGTCATTCATGGAATGGTTCCTCTAAGGTAAACACAACTGATGGGATTCCAGGCCAACTTTCTTTATTATCTGAAATGTCTTGAAATAATATGAAAATATCTTTCTCTATCCTTGAAATCATCTATCACCGAATCTGGGTGAAACATGTAGAAAGAAAAAATGTCCCACCCTAAATTATATATGTCTATGGTGAAAATTAGTATAGGAATTATTAATTGATTGAGTAGTGTCCATCCATATCCTAATAAACTAATATTTTCTTAATGTCTCTTAAACATGATGAGGTCCCAGAAGCACTGCCTCACATTCTTATAACAATCAGAGAGGTCCATGAAAATGCCTACATGATTTCATAGTGATATACTATAAACAAAAGAATATATGAACCATCTAAATTTTTCATCCCTTTCCAGAACAATGTTGTAAACTAGGTTTCTCAAACCGAAAAAATTGAATAGGTTATAAAATGATGTTGTCATATCTCCCTGATATAATTCCATCCTCACACATCATCATATAAGGTCTCTTATATATGTTGTAAGTGTGAATCATTGGTTATCCTTTCGATGATCACCCATACTACATCACATCCACGAGGGGACCTCACTAATCCATCCATGAAGTTAATGGTTTTATAGTTCCTTTTCAACTTAGTAATGGAAAAAGAATATAGATGTCTTAAATGTCACTTGTGATATGATACACCTTCTGAAAGGTGGAGCATTGAGTAATAAAACATGTAATTTTGTGCTTTATACCTGGCCACCATTACTAATGACATATATTTTGTTAAATCAGGGTAAAACTAGAATGAAATTATTATATAAATTGTTCTGATTCACTCATTAAAACTTCTCATATTGTTAAAGGCACCTTAAAAATCATGGATGTTTACAGTTTCATTATATCAATATCCCATCTAAGATGTGGGTTTTCATGAGAGACACATTCCCTCAATACAAGGTCACCAAAATTATGAAACATCCTTATCTAGACATACTATAAAAAAGTCTACATCATTATCTGTGTAGCTATGACCATTTTCCATTGTGGGTTTTTAGCCACTAGGTGGATCTATAAAAATAAATCCATTAGATTCCACTAGGTTTCGGAACCAGAATGGGGTATATCGTTGTTTTCTAGATCAAGGTGTCAATCACTGCAATACCCTATCTAGGAGTGAATGCTAGATAAATATTATATGACTATAGGTATTTAACCCATAGGTTCTTCATTAGAATCAATTATCAATTTGTGAATATATATTTGATAAATTTTAAATATATGTAAGAAAATAATAAATCACCCATCAAGTAGTCCATCCAACATCATGGAGCATAAACCTCAACTTATAGACCAATATCATGCACAGTGTAATTACGCTCAGGATATCACAGTTGGTGGGACCCGTACAATATAACCCATTCACCATACATCATAATTGCAACCTTAAAAATCTCGAACAAATCATAATAAATTGTATAGACTCTTCCCAGATCTGGTAGAAACATGATTGAGTCTAATGATAGACTTCCCAATAACACTAGATAGTCTATTTCACTAGCCCAATTCCAGTAAAATTTTAACCCCTTCATCTTAAATCCATTATGATTTATTTTTATTCATGAAAAATACATGATTAATTTCTATAAAGATCCTACTAGCCAAATAAAACTATATATGAAAAACAAGAGGCATTCTCCTAGGAAGCCATGATTATTTAATTCATTGGGTTAATAGATATGCCTTCCTCATATATTATATGACACAATAAGTGAAACTTACTGATCCAAAAGAGTAATTCTATAGGATTTTCATATATTAGGTGATATATTAGTTTATTTATCATGATCTATATATGGTAGACATGTACATGTCTCCTGAGGGAATACAATAAAAAAATTTCATTGAGGACCAAAATATAGGAATCAAGATACAGGTGGATATACCAATTCCCCCAAGCCATAATTAATTATAGTGCATTCATAAGAATTAATGGAATGGAAATATACTCATATAAGGCCTACATTTTTTATAATGATGTACGTTCTATGTATGATTTCCATGCACAATATGATTATAGATTTACCTTAAATAGATCCCGGAGAAAACATAAACACCACATAGTTGGTCATATAGATATTTTGTATATGGATGTGGATACCATTTATAAATTATGATCTAGTTCAGTTGTCGATAATCAAAACACAATCTAATGTTACCATCAATAGTCTAGTAAAAATGGACAGGTGAACCCCAAGGTGATTTTCAGGGTCAAATAATAACCTTTTCATCTATATCATTGTGCTCCTTATTGAGTTCATAGATATATTAGGTTCCATTGTATATAGGGGAATGGACACTAGTGTCACACGTATTAAAATAACTATAGTGAACTAAACCTCTCTATCAAGAGGTATTCTAGAGAAATCCTAATGGAATATCCCTAAAATGATCTTCCATAGGAATAAATTATACAAGCTACATTACATGATCAAGAATAAATATACATTCCATCTAGGTTGTTACTACACTAAGATCACTATGTTTGGTTCTAGCTGAAGTTTCATAAATATAGAATTCACCCTAAAAAATATATATTCCCCCCTTGATTTATTTGAAGGACACCCACTGAAGACAGAAATCCACTTGGGAACTATAAGGCATAATCCCGTCCATATCGAAAATGATGATGAAACTGATCATCCTGAGGATGAAGAAACTTCATAAGAAAGGGCACACACCAATATGAAGTGATCACTCCTATAAATATCATATTCCCTCTCATATGAACCCTAATGGTGTGTCTATATACATAATACCAAATATGTTTTCAATTACAGGGCCTAGACATTCCACACCCATAATGGATACAAAAGAGTGTGAGGAACCTATATCAAAATGGCAAGAAAATATTATAGAGGATATAATAATAGAAACTATACTCATATATAACCTTATAATATGTTTCTAAATCATAGGAATCACCACATAAATATATCATTGACCGAAACCCTAAGATAATACCTCACAAGCCTGAGCGGGTCCTCTAGGACAACGCTAAATCTCTAAGGTAGATCAGCCATAGCTAGAACCCCTTCCTCTGATGAATCAGACAGTTGAAGAAAAAAAACCATATTGATGTGAATTCATAAATCCCATACATTATTTGGGTGGTGAGACTGATACCATACCACTAAATTATAGTGGATAATATTTACATAAGTGATGATGGAGGCCTACCCTGCCACATGTTTAGCACACTATCTGGTTCATCATGCATAATGGAATCTTATACCTTGTCCTTCCTTTCCAGTGAAATGTCATATGTTTTTTTGTTTAACCAACATGTTACAACCCTCACATTCACCCTCAAAACTTCTCTTCCTTCATCTAAGAAATCCACCACACTCCCTCAGAATTGATCCACCCTATCTCACATTTCGAGCCTCTCTCAGATAACCTTTTGTAAAAGAGAATGTATCATTATATCATTATCAATATAAAAAAACTCATTCCCCTATGATTGGAATGTTTATAAAACCCCATAATCAAATTTCATAGTAGTCATAAACTCCAGAATTATCAAATACAGTTAAAAACAGTACAAATTTGAGAAATTAAGTGATCATAGATGAATAGTTGGTTCAAATATAAGTGATCATTGTTGGATAGTCTATAAAACCGCATTCACTTAATATGTATAAAATAGAATTATCATCCACTATATAGTAATATAGAATGGTAATATATTGATATCACATCATCTGACTAGGAATAAATATCATGATTCCTTCCATTCCACTAAGACGGTCGGATGATACTATTGATGAAAATATGTGGTTTTCTTTTCTATATTAGGGGTAGGCTGGGGGTACCCTAAAACGATTTAATAAACCTGAGGAATCATTCATGGATCTGGGCATTGTTTCTTATTGGATGTTCATCATGAGGCACCTCAAATGGGAATAAAAATGATACTACTGGTGTGTTTGGTAAAACCACCTCTAATGTATACTCACTACCATATTCATTGTGTACAACATGTGGTCATCATAGTGATAATGATCTAAAATTTCAATGCACACACATCTGATCATGTTTATAACAGAATGGGAAATATGTAATGAATGAAAATGAAAAAATCATTCATATATCAAGGAAAAACCCTTAAAATTCTATTGGTGTATGATATAGTAGATAAAGAAACACAGATAAATCAGAGAAGACATAACATTCTACCATATACTAAGGTTAGGTCAGGGTCAATGTCTCATATCCCCCATACAAGGTGCTAAGTTTAAAATACTATTAATATTCATTTTTATAAATTTATATACATAAATTGCTTCTTTATTTTTGAATTATATAGAATAGAAAATCAGTTTTATAAAGGCCCAAAACCTTATAAATATTAACTCAGAACCCATAATCTTGAAGTCTATATACACATGTTATGGAATTTTGTTTAACTATCAATTATGTTCTCCCAATTATTAATGTAATGTCAACACATTTACATATGTAAAAATAATTGAACAACAAAAATAACATTCATCATAATAAATTAATGAAAAAGGTCAATATATAATTGAAATAACGCAATGAATGTAATTCCTGTGGTACACAGTATGATGCATAATTTGATATGATCTTAGACAATCAGGATATTTTATAAGAAGTCCAATAATGTAAATAATTTTTTCAATAAAATTTACAAAAAAAATCAAGAATTTCCCCCAATGGTGAAATCCATCAAACTATTACAAGCATGATAAATAACAACATTTACCTGTCATGGGTAATTTGGGATTCCAATATACATTGGTTATCTAATAAATGGTCCATACACATTGCCAAATCCCAATATCCTATAATCATGTCAAAAACAAAATCTCAATAAAAATGGAAAATAATATCATAAATCGCTTTTTAGAAAACCCAGCTTCGATTCCACTTAGCGGTACCCCGTGATTGTGGCCAAAAGACCTCATACACACCTCCCCAAATAATAGAGGCTATCAACTAGATACCAGGGCCTCAGGTGTGTTTTTGGGGGAGATAATTTCATAATGGGTTAGGTTATATTTTAATAATAAAAATAATGAATACAAAATATGAAATAGATAATAGCATAACCAAATAAAAAATAATATCCATGTTAAAATATCAAGATTTAGAAGATGAAAAATAAAATTACAAAAAGGAATGAGGATCCTGAATTCATATTTCTATTGCAAATTAGTGCATGGGGAATAGTGGATACACACATATGAAATATTATATAAAAAATATGAGAGCCAAAATCCAGGTACTAATAGAATCATAAGCATAATATCAATTAATTTCTCTTATAATCCATCATAGAATGGTCTAGAATTAGAAGCTATCCACTTACCATTATACATTTATGTAATCTTGAATTATTCATGGGAACCAAAGGAATAATAGGAAGGGTTAGTGATACTATCCCAGAAAAACACCACCAATGGTGTAAAGATAAAAACATTTCATGCAATATAAATGAGAAGTGTTCCATAATAAATAGTAAACTCATTGAATTAAATAAATAATAATAAAAAATTCATATAGGGTTCCTAGATGGATGCTCCCATGATTCTATATGCTTTGTTCTAAGATAGTTATCTAATCCCAAGAAACTAGTACATGTGATATGGTGAAAACAATGAACAACATAATTTAAAAAAATAATGTGGACATAGAAAATGGTTTTGATTTTCCTAGGATTTCACTTCTCAAAATGAAAATTACGAATGCTCATAATTCAAATAAAAGGAATAACTTATGGAAATGAATGAAAATACATAAAAATACAAAGTGGTATCCTTAGAATGTCCAAAACTATCCATATGGAATTTCAAGGGCTGTTTTAAGAGCATCCAATATTACCAAGACAATAATTTTTATCTATGAAAAACTATAATGGCATCCCCTATATCCCTCATGGAATGGTGAACTCTTAATCCATATTAGGTATCTCACATTGGGGAATGAGTGTCACCCAAGTCATAGATTAATCATATTTCCAACAAATCTATGTAGAGTCGCTCCCCTAGGTAACAGATGTCACTGATGAGAATAAGTTAATCATCCTAACGAGACCATCCAAAGGAATATTAAGGGTCTGTCCTGATTTTTCAAGTAGAAGCAAGCCAATGTTAGAGATTCCATCCTCAACACCCTTATGTTAGGACCCGTGTTTGATCCTGACCCACAAGTAGGTCAATAATAACAACAATGATCACACATGAGCAAGTCATATCATATATAAAGATATAACAAATCTTTCCAGTTGGATTTATTTGATACCCATCAATTATAACTTAAAAAATTATATATAATAATAAGCACTAGGATACAAGGTATTATCACTATGAAACATTTAACAAACATAATAAATTATTTAAAGATTGTATGAATATGGAAATTGAATAGTGAATATTTCAGGAGGCATAAACATTAATCATGAAGCCTAATCAAATGGGAATATGGCTATAAATAAAAGATTAAAGGTTCTAACCTGGATATAATAATTTTTTTATTTTCAATTAAACTAGTAAATTTAAATTAGTTAATAAATTTAAATTATTGGTAAGTATGATTTTATCAATCTTTGATATGGTAAAAATTTATCTATGAGGGAAATACATAACATAAGGCGGCTTAGGTTGAAGTGATCACCCATAGTGGTTATTCGTGATGAAGTATGAGAGAAATAGACAGATCATATTCTTATAATGATAGTAATAGAGGTATTTTGTCCATTTCTATTTCTAATAAAATATATTATATGCTTGTATCCCCTTTTAACCATACTCTAATTTTTATCGTGGTATGACATAATGATCATCATATTTAGTATCTATTTATTATTTATCTGCTGTATGATGATTACTTATCTAGGATGATATTTTTTATTCATCCTGAAATTATATATTTATTATTTATTATTTATTTTATTTATCATTATGATACAATATGACCCATGGGGGAATAGTCTCCACATAGTCACTCCTGTGGCTATCACTATTATTGGGAAGCCTCTTGTGTGTGGGGAGGCACACATGAGGTATTGTGGCCACCATCTGGGGGGACAAATAGCTGGAATACAGTGAAGGGTGATATAATTATGCATGTAATTATGATAAAAATCAATATTTATCATAACATATATGATTTAATTGTTATCATAGGGAATATTTTTACTAAAAATTACTTTTTAAAATCATGTTTTGGGTTTAAACATCATCATAATTCTTGTATATTATTTTTTGCATTTTAGGTCATTTTACTAAAATAATGTTAAAAATAAATCAAAAATTTACATCAAGATTTAAATATCATATATAATCATTATTTTCTTTATAATCCATAAAATATATTGATTGAAAATTAATTTCATATTTCAGAGAGAATATTGATTTTATTTATACATGAATGTATTTGGTACAAAAGAATGTAAAATATTAATTAAAATTTTTAGTTTCATTTTTATTTAATTTCTATATTATATATTAAATAAATTTTTAATTATTAAATTTAAATACATTATAAAATGAAAAAAAATTCACTTTACATCATAGCGGTAATAGTCCACAAAAATTCACAAGAAATACTATCAATTTTTAATTGATTTTAATGTAATAAGTTCCATGTGATATTATAGTAAGAAATTTTTAATAATGTTAAGTGTATCATATTAATCTATTAAATCCATATTTATATCATGTTATGAGAGGCGGTGATAAAAACAAAATTACATTAGTTAATGTTGTATCTGCCTTTCGTACACACAATCGAGGGTTTTGTTTACCATTTGATGGAAAAAGAGATGGATATGTGTTATTATGAAAACATAAAATAATTTACTATATTTTAGATAATTATTTTTTTATATAATAATATTTGATATATATCAGTGAAAAAACAATATAAAAAATATTGGGTTTAGAATGATACATCTTCTTCGGACACCCTCTTCTAGTTAACACCAAAATATATCATAGGACAATTTCCTCATCCAAATAAGGCCTCTAGGAAATGAGGATGAATTTATAGAATGAATTTTCATTGGGAATGTCTGAAACTATATTCATTGGATGTTTAAAGTTGACTGTAGTTGGGATGTCCATTTATATGTGGAGAAAGGAACCCAAATGGAATCTATATGTAAATTTCTCAAAAGAATCCAAAATGATAAATTCATTTCCAATAAAAATGAATCCCAATGATAATAAATTATTATGTGGGACAATATAAGGTTTTAATATGGTATAATATTATATTTCAAACTATCATAATTTTCAAATTTACCTTTTTCTATTTATTCAATACCACGTAATCTCGTTTTAACCATAACTGATGAAATTAATTTTTACTATTTTTACTATTAAATGTGAGAAAATTAGTTTTAAATTATTATATATTTATAATAAATATTATTAAATTTATTGAATACATAATTCAAAATTAAATTAATGTAATTTTTAGAATATAAATTTAAATTAATCTTGAAGATGAAAAAAAGAGGTTCTCTAATGAAAAAAAATCTATAATTGTAAAATGTTTTAACAACAAAACTCATTATGTAATTGACTTTTAAACTATATATTGGACTATTAAATATATTATTTATATAATTTTAATTTATAATCTATATTAATTTAATATTAATATTGTAAATACATTTAATTAAAGGGATGTTTTTAATAAAAATCTATATATTTTACAATTTTTCTAAAAATGAATCTGTTTAAAAAATTATAAAAAATGTCACTGATTTTTTTTGGAAATGTAGATATAATAAATTTTTATTTTTTCATCAAATAAAATATATAAATTTGAAAAAATAATATTATAAATATTTTGAAAAATATAAATAAAGGAATTTTTTAATAGAAATATATATTTGTGGCTTATAAAAACATTATAAAAAAATATGTTCTTTTTTATCAATATGACTTAGTTATATAAACCATTATAATTAATATTTTAAAAAAATAATCCCTATTCATAATTACATTTTAAATGAATTTATTTTAATAGTCATGTTTGAATAATAATATTTTTAGTATCTCACTATTCATAAAAAATAAATGTTACATGTAATGTAAGCTACTGAGGAAATGAAATATATTTATAAAAATATTTATTATAATAAAAAGTGGTAATATTTACTCCAATTAAATTTAATGTCATAATAAAAATTATATCATATTTATTTAATCAATTTAGGGTACATTCTGTTTCCCAAATAGGAACTTCATGACTTTGGATTCGACACCAAACATTGAATTGTTGTGTTGTATTTCATAGTAAATAATTCTCTCTATGATAAAGAATATATAATTTTTAATTTTCTTATAAATAATCACAATTCAACCTTGCGACCACGAACATCAATACATGTTAACGATATAGTACATAATTCATCATGAGAGATTCATGGAACACATCATGCTACTATGTGACGTTGAGTCAAATCCCCAAGTTATAAGTAACCATCTTTGATTGATAAAAAATCTAAAAAAGTACAATATAGATATGGATAATAATTTCAATCATTCATAATATGAAAAAATATTACATGGAGAAATATAAATAAGCACATTCTCACCATCATTAAATTATAGAACACATCATTGATTTTCAACATAACACCTCTCTCGACATAGTACAAAAATTATGTCTTGTTGAATGTATATAACATTTTCTAAAATTTCATCTTATAGATCATGTCCCAATATAATTCATTCATCATCTTCATCCCATCATTTTTTTTCTACACTACATTATATAGAGGTCAACAATAAAAGAAATATAAAAGGTCGAGTGAACAATATTTTTTTATCAAAATTAAACATGAGGATGGTGTTGATACCAAAAAACATTGAAATATATAGACCAATATCTTAGAATATCATATAGTATTTGAAAGGTTATATCATATTTACCACATAAATAAGGATGATATGTAGTACTAAAACTCAACTTAATATTCAGTGCTTGCTGAAGGCATCACCTGAATATGAATTTGAGCCTCATATCCCAAAAATATAGAAAAAAATTTGTAACTCCATGCCACCATAAAAAATATATAATTTATATACAAGAATTATGACCTGGATATAAATATTCATTGATATCAATAATGTGTGCAGACATTGTATGGTGATCAACAACAACCCATATTGCATTAGTTCCTTCAAATATTTTGAGGAATTTGGAAACATAATCCGGGATTATGTTTTTTCATATATATTGTGCTACATTAAATGGTAGTAATATCCACATATAAGTTTTTGTATCCCCATAACATTAGGTAATACCATCTAGTATGATGAAAAATCTCAAATAAAACTCTTTATTCCATCACAATATAAACACTCATTAACATTATTATAATTATTTATAATTATAGGATGAATAGAGAATGATGATATATGGGGTTTAACTAATAGATCATTCATGAAAAAATGACTTGGTGTAACAAATAAATAGATATTTTAAAATATCATTACCTCATAATAAATTTTATATTCATTGAAATTAAATCATTCTTCTAAATCTCTACATTAACCATCTATGCCTCTTTAATCTCCACATTAATATATATTTGAACACTCATATGAGAATGATATGATTTCTTCCACTTACATTTATATTTATCAATACATTAATAGAAAATGTAAAAATATTTTATCTTTTTTTATCCACGTCTTGGATAGGAATGTGCGATCCTTTAAACTTAATGAATCAACCAACATTTCCACTATCTTATGATATTAATGTATTGAGTAGTCATAATTATTAATCATATAAAACTTTAATATCATGAATATATTAAACTCATTTTATTTGAATATATAATTTATACATTTATGATCATTATATAAATATCACCTCTCATCATAATGAGAATTTTTCTTTATATTTAATGCATAAATAACAACACCGATTTCTAAATAATGAGTTGGGTAATTGTTCTCATTGGAATTCATTTGCAATGTGATTTAATCTATTAGAATATTATCATTTAGGAGAGTAAATCCTAATTCATTCCATAATGCATAAATTTTTTATAATAAATAATTCTCCACAAAAATTATTAGTAATCTTTGTAAAACTAACTAAAATTCTATTTAGATCATTAAAATATTAAACATATTCATATTTATAAATGATTTATGCCACCTTCTAATTTAACATGGTATATGTTGTAAAAAACCATGATAAATCCTTCCAAAATAAGACATCTATGGATCTCATTCACCATGGTTTTCCAAAGACAATCATTAATAGACTCTTTCCTCGATGGAACCATCAATATACCCATTCTTGAAATTCTTTGACCCAAAAAAGAAATTGTTTATACAAAATAAAATTATTTTTAAATTTTTATAAAGTTTACATTTACTTAGGGTCGTTAGAAAAGGTATAATGTGATCATCATTATATTCTGGGAACATCAAATAGTTAATATTATCATCTGAAAAGATAATCAAAAACTGATCAAGGTAATATTGAAATACATTATTCAATAAATTCAGGAATATAGCATGGTTGTTATGTTTAAAAAACTCAAATAACTATATATAAATTATTTCCATAACATTTGTGGAAATATTTTCTTCGGTATATATTAATTACTAACACTAAAATTATAATTTTTAGAAAATAAAATAATAATATAATATTATCAAGCTTCACACAGTTTTTTAAACAAGTCGTAAATATAGAGTAGAGGATAGTAGTTCTTGATATTTATCTTTTTCATTTATTAATCTTAATAATTAGTCACCTTGTTCCATCATTCATTATTAAAATAGGAATTGGTTCACCTAATTCTGACACACATGTTAACATGAATCCCCTATAAATATTATCATACAGTTTCTTGTCCACTTCGTATATCACAATCAGGCCCATAAAATAGGGATTACTCTACATTGGTGTGGCATTGTATATAAGTTCAATAGAAACCGAAACATCAAATTGTTTTTATATTAATATGAAACAGTTTCAAAAATAAATCAAAATACTACCACACAATTTTTTTAGCATTTTGGTAGAGTTTCTCCCAATCCAATTGATATAAACAATTTTTTTAATAGATAAAAAAACCCATAATTTTGACATGATATCCATCATATTTTCATATCTATCATAGAATTGATACAAGATAACAGGTTGGTCTGAAATATAAAATTAGAATTCTCTTAATTGGAAACGTATACATAATTTATATAAAATATCCAATGCATGTCTAATCTTTCATCAATTTCTATAAAAGGGGGAATAACAAGATTTTCTAGAATCCAATTACAACAAACATCAACTGTTGAAGAATCATAGAAATATGATGAAATTATCCATAAAATTAAGGTCAACCAATTCCAATTCACCATATAATTATCATTATGTAAAATAACATTTTTAGATACTAATTTCGAATAATAAACTATAATATTTGAGTGTACAAACACCCACCCAAACTTAATTGGTCAATGTTTAATCCCTTGATAAAATATTTTTATCATGGAAATCTTGTATCATTAATCACAATGATTAACGTGGAAAATTCATTTACATAATTTCTTAATCATAGAATATTATTTTCAATATAATATATCATTTTATTAACTATTATAATTAATGATCATTATTCAAATCCTGTATTCTAGGAGATAATATGATTATGAAATATTACGACTTATCCATCAGGTGTTTCAAACTAATTGTGATTTATTGATTTCTTTCATGAATTATGAGTGAAATAAGACTAGTATTGTTTAATCTTTTTAAGAGTTATTACCCCTAGGTATAATTATAAAAGAGCCAAATCAACTTGTAGTATATAGAAAAGGATTTAATTTCTTGTATTCACCTCATTAAATCCTTTATCAAAATTCCAGACATTTCCCAATACAATGACTAATCCTCATATATATCATTAAAAATATACCTTGGGATATCACCAATTTGTTTTAATTATTGCATAAAAATATATAATTAACCATTCATTTAATATGAAATATAGTGACCCAGTATAATCATACCTTAATATTATTTCATTATAGATTAATATAATTTTTTTATAAAATACAATCATTATGACCATGATGGTTTGATTTAAAATATTATTATTTCATGAAATTAATTTAAAATATCACATAATGATGATACGATTTAGTAAAATTCCTATAAATTGTCTACATAAACCATTATTCATAACTGGGCATAGAAAACATTTGAAATGTAGAGCTTAGATACCCATTAAGTATAAAAATGGGAGATATTAATTTATTATCCTAAGAAGTTATAAAATAATAATAATAGTATGATAACATGAAAATGAAATTTAGGAGTCATATGAAATTTAAAAAAATAAAAACATATGTCACTCAATAAAACATTTTTATAAACATGCATCATAATAGAGATCAATCACCCTAAATTCTACGTGTAGCATAATATCATGTCATGTAAGTGTGGAAAAGTCATAACTTTATGATCCCTTCAATTATTCAATGTTAACTATTGAGAACATAAAATCATAATTTATAATTCATAAATATATGTTTCATATAAAACAATAGATTAGATATCATCACCTGTTTCCCATAGTGAATAAATCACATCAAAAAATTTCCTAAATCATATCCAGAACATTCGTATATTTCCCATAATAATCTTTAAAGATTAAAATATTTACCAAATTCATTAGCGGGAGAGATTTGTCCCAAAATTAAACACATAATTTTTTCATACATGAAATCATTAATTAATAATCCTATCATCTTATAATAACCCATTCAAATAAATCGTGTTTCATATTCATTTCATCTACCCATCATAACACAACCAATGCAAAAATTAATGGGAATCATAATTATATTTAAAATACATTCATAAAGATAAAACATCTAGTGAAAGAGTAAGGTTGGTACCCTTGGATAATATAATCAATTGAAAAATTGAAACACAAATGTTTTCTATCATCGATGAATAAAAATTAAAAAAATTAATTAAAACGTTTTAAGGGAAATATCAGTTTTATTTTCAAATTAATTAATTAAAATAAAAAAATATGAAAAATATGAAATAGAAATTTTATTTATAAAGAATATTTAATAAATATAATAAATTATTTAAACAAGTTTATAATCATTACATCATACCATCAGTTAATGTAGTATATGTTAAAAAAAATATTTCATCCATTTTTTGCAAAAAACTAATATATCTATTATAGAAAAAGAGAAGAATATTTGATAAGAAACAATTTATTATTAATAAAATTTTTTATAATTTTATTAACAAATAATTTATGAATAGTAATATCATTACCTTAAATATTTAACAAAATAGACATGAAAAATAAGGATTTTGCAGCGAAGAGATAAATAATGTTATTTTTTATTAATTTTTATCTTCTATATATAATACTAAAAGCGAGAAAAGTGAAATTATATCATATATTATATATAATAAAAAATATTAAAATGAATGAAAAAAATTTCTATATATTTATATAAAAATAATTCATCATCACAATTGCTATCATAATCAATCTCGATAAACAATGATATTATAACATAATTTTTTTACCAATCCATTAAAATTTAAATCACTATCCCTATTAATGAAATAACCAAAGTTGGATATTAAATTCACAATCATTATCATTTCATGGATAAAATAATAAATTCATGTGTAGTATATTCACCACATAAAAAACAAGTTGTGAATATGAAAAGTGTCTCTAATAAATAAGGGTGAGTAGAAAATATATTTCCACATTAGTAATATTATAAAATATAGCCCTATTAAAGGATAAAATTAAACAATAAATTAATAATAAATAAAAATATATATATTAAATATATAAAATATAAAATTGGATTAATATAAACCACAAAAAATATAAAATTAGTGAATATGACCTATGTCACCAAAAAAATAAAATTCATACTAGAAATCACTTGCCTCAAGTCTTTATTTTCCTCATGAACATTAAAAAATACTATTTAATAAATATCGGTAATTATAAATATATTATTGAAGAAAAATTATAAACATCATACAATATATGATTTACATATGACATTTTATAATAGTTTAATAAAAAAATATATTTTAAAATAACATTTTTCTAAATAATTGCTTCATTTTTAGGAATGTTTTGGTTTTGAATTTATGATCATTTTATACTAATCACAGTTCCGTAATATAAAAAATTTCAACTAATATATATATATCATTTATATTCATTATGTAGTTAATTACTGTAATGAATGAAAATTATATATATAAAATAAATTTATCTGTTTAGGTAGATTGGTGGACATATATACACACTAACATTGTCTCAATTTTCTTAACTGATTGAATGAATTTGTGATAATTATTAAATAATTATTCAACAATAATTATTATATCATTGATAAAATTTACATTAATTAAATATATACATATAACCATTCATTTCAATATAAAATAAATAATGTGTCACATCAATATGTTGAGGCAGTAGTCCACACGTACAAATAAGGGATGTTATTGCATTCTAATATATTTGAAGGTAAGAAGGTAGATGTGAAATTATAATTATATAAGTATGATTATATAATAATTATTATATTCAACTGTTACATAAATAATTATATCAATTTGTGAGAGGTAGTGATGGAAGACATGTAACATCAGTTCACCCGGGGTAGTCCTCTGCACACACGATTAACTGTTTTGTTTCCAACATAATAGATTTATATATATATGGGTCATTACCAAAAAATTATAATATGTAATAATACATAGATAATAATTTAATTATATTATAATTTTTGGATATTATTTTAAGGAGCATTAATATGAAATAAACTAAAGCCACTCAGTGAACAATGATATAACTTCTTCGGACAATCGACATAGGATAACAACACAATCAATATTAAGATGTTTTTCTCATCTAAATAAGGAATATAGGATTTTTTACGGATATAAGCAATGAATTTGTGTATTTAATGTCTCGAATTATTTATTTGGATTTTTAATATAATACAGGAGTGGATGTCCTTTTACAACTGGGAAAATGAACGCACATGGAAAGTATTTCCAAATATCCAAAAAAAATCCAAAATGGGAAATTGATTAAAAGTAAAAAATACATCCAAATGGCATTATGTTAGAATTTTTTAATGAGTAAAATTTTATTATTCCCATAAAAATATATTTCATTATGTTTTATTGGAATAAAAACCCATATGTTTCGGTATAACACCAGTAATCTTATTTGGAAAATAACCGCAGTAATTAATTTTCATTAATTTTCCAATTTATTATGATAAATATTTATTTTAAAATTATTCTATAATATAAATTATAGTAATTCAAAATTATTAATCTTTTTTTATAAATTCTATTCACATAAGTGGTAGAATTTAATATTAAATTTATCACACAAACACTATGATAATGTACTTTTCTGTTGAAAATGTCTTGATAAATCTATAATGTTTTAATAAAAAAACTTATATAGGAAATTTAATAAAATAAATAAAATCATTTTAATATATATATATATTATTATTAAAATAATAGTACTTTTGAATCCAAATTAAAATATAAATTTTCATCGAAATTATAAAATTGAAAAGATATTTTTTAATAAAAATATTTATATATTACTATGGGACAATAAATTATTCTTTTTCATAAAATTTAAAAAATATTTGTCAAATATATCATTTAAATGTAGATTTCATAAATGAATATTTTTTCTTTTTACATTTTCAAAATTCAAATATATAAAAATTTTATTTTAAAAAAATTAATATAATCATTTATAATAGAAAGTTATTTATTTTTCTTATAAATTCTTCAATAAAAAATAAATAGTTTTTTATAAATATAATAAATGAATATAAAAGGATTATACATAATTATAAAAATGTTGTTATTCCAATTCACATCAGTACACTAAATAATAAGTTATATTGTTCATGTATATATAATAATATTAATTATATATCATTGTTTTTTAAAACATAGTGTTGCGTGTAACACAATATTTCTATGATAACAAATTTATCTGAAAAAATTTATTTCATAAAATCTAGGCGTGTTAAATATAGAAAATTTATGAAGTTATCTTCATGATTTAAATTACACATACAATAAAAAATAATATCCTTCATAAAGACTACAATGAACTAATCTCTGTATTATATAAAAATAGTATTCTTTATATCCTTATAAAGTTTGGGTAATTACAAATAAAAAATTAGATCACTATATAACAAGAGTGTATATTCTTTAGAGGGAAGGATTAAATAATACAGTATTTGTTTTTAAACCTAAACTAATTTTATCCAAATTGAATATAAGTATATGAAAAATATGTAGCTCTACATAAATTTTCAAACAAATCATTAATACATGGAATATAAAAATTATTCTTTATTTTTATATTATATACTTCTTGATAATAAATATATAGTACCATAATTTCATATTTCATATTAAAATAATATATATACATGTTTAGTTGTGACATTCTCATCATAACTAATACAATATCATGATTAACCAGAAGTTACATGTTCAGTTCCAATAAACTAATTGGGTTTGTAGTATATGGAATAATTAAAATAGTCACATTACAAGAATTATTTCTAATTAGTAGTAAAAGTAATGATTTTGAGATAGACTAGGAAACTCAGTTGGTATTAAATATTAAAACTCCCATAAAAGTGGAATTTTTTAATATTGTTGTTCTCACTAACCATTTTATATATAGACACCATTTTAATAGGAATCAATGCCCTGAAAATGTATTTTATTTCAATAGGTTGTTTATATTTATCATATCAAAATTGTAAATCTTTAATTGGTTAAAAATTTCAAATATAAATTTACATCCCCATCAACAAATGTGATATTTATATAATAAATTCCAATTCACACCTAAAATAATATTAAATTAAACAAGATGATGAAGAATGTTAATTTCAAAAGGCATAATCAGAGAGACGAAATTTGTAGAAGAATCATATATTTGAGATAAGATCATCATACTAGTATGAGTCATCTATACTTATTCATCATATAATCATTACCTTGTTTCTATGATACCTTGTGAAATATATTGAGATAATATAGATTTCGTATTTCTTCAATCAATCTAGATATTTTTATTTCATGTGTATATGATAAGTGTATATCTCCCCACCTAGTTATGATACACCACTTTGAAAATTGTGTTCACTTCATATTTCCATTTACATCATTACATTAATGGATCCTAATATCACCATAACATTTAACCATTGGAATAGAAAATTGTTTACAATAATTAACATACTATTTTCATTTGAAACATGTTAGTTATAATGGTGAAATCTATAGTGTTTTGTCTTTATGTACACTATTAATTAGTTTCCTATTCTCATCATGTTTGTGTTTTGTTTTTTATGAAATCCATCCCATAATTAATTAATTTACTATTCACCGAAACAATATTTCTTTTATGATTCCTTCCACCCATTTATTATAAATGAAATCACATCCTCTTATCTACAACGTATTTATTATTATAATTTTAACTAAATTACACAAATAATTTCTAATAAAAACCTGGATATTAATTTATTATGATAATATCCATTTCCACATTAATATCACGTAAAATAATATTTATGTATCTATTAATGCTCCTCATGGATAACTCCATTTGGAGACATGGTTTCAAGCCACCAAGGAGTCAATCAATATTACATTGAAGTTAGATGCTAACATTTGAAGTATTTCATTCATGTCTTGAAAAATATTTCTTATTGAAATACTGTAACACCCCAAGCTTCCACGGTACGTTTCCCTTCGAATAATGCGATAGCGTGTGTTGTACGCAACCTCGAGTTCTAACACACACCACAACTAATTAAACTAGCCGTTGTGAATAGTAATACCTAATTTTTGAAATTATATATATTTTATATTTGAAAATGGACTTCATTTTTGGACTCGGAATATCGAATTTATCCTAAGGTGAAATTTTGGTACATTTCGGATAACTTTCATATTTTGATGAATAGTGAAAATTACTAAATTTCAATTAAAAACAACTTTTTTAATCAAAATAATTAATAGTGATAAATTATGAATTTTAGTAGTTTTAATGTATATTTAGAATATATTTTTACCATTTAATATAATGTTGGTCATTGGACATAATTTTACAATTAAACCGAACATAAACAAGTGTCAATCTTTTGATAGTTATTATCTCTTAAAAACACGCTTTTTGTTTTGACAGCGGGAATTAATATTAAATTAATTTCTGCCACTTATGTGTTTTGAATTTAGGAAAATGGATTCCATATTTGGAATCAGGATGTTCAAATTGTGTAAATAGGTAACTTTTATTTTTAGACATTTTGAATAATTACTGCGGTAAATATTTTATTTACCATGGTTAAGGGTAAATCCGTTAAATAAGGGTTAAAAAAATAATATTATAATAATACTAAATTACCCTAAAAACATGTCTTAACCCTATTGGTTGATAGATGGTCGACCATGGGCATCTTTGTGTTAATTTTGGGACCCCATGGATCCACTTGTAAGTGATAATGACACTTTATTTTAATTTAGTTAAAATGAATACAAAAATGACACAAGCATATATCTTTTAGAACAATAAATTTTACATAGGGTTATATATGTTGGATTTTAGATTATAATTATTCATTAGAAAGCTAAAAAGATTTCCTACATAATGATATTTTATTTATAATTTTTAGACATTAAATAATTTATTTTATTTATGACACAATGATGATGCAGTAATTACTATAATAGTGAAAAATTAAAATAATTGATATTATAAATACCAAAATAAATATAATATGAAACTTTTAATGAATTAAACTAATTTTCTAGGCTAATATGATATATTAGGATTGATTTAATGGACTTTTTTCGAAGTAATCAATCGGTTATGAGTTTCACAAAAATCAACTATTGAATAGTGTCAAAATTGACATAAAAGAGTTCTTAAAACAAATATTATATTATTAATTGATATTAAATTCATAAAAATCTAAGGTTCGGCCAAGAGACTTATATTATGATTGTTTAATCATTAATGGACCACTTGGGGGTCGCTTGTATGTATATGGTAAGTCTATTAACCATATAATATAAAAATACAAAGAGACATTGTAAAAGTGAAACTAATTAACTTAGAGTTAATACTTAAAGATAAGGTTAATATAAGTACCCAAACCTGTCTAAATTCTATTGGTTGAGTGTGTTTCGACCTATCCCCACCTTAAACTTTTAAGAATCAACTTTGGAGCCATTATAAACCGAATATGAATTTATTATAAATTAATATTTCTAGCTTTTCCAAATGTGCCCCTCACCCCTCTTATAAAAGGGCACTCCTCCTTCTCATTTCTTCACACCTTCAAAGCCTTTTGGTTCGGCCAAACTCTGACCAAATAATCTCCCAACATCCCTCACTACAACCTAGAGGCCTTAGTATGATCAGAAAGCCAACCTAAGGAGCCCTTTTGATCAAATCAAAAGGAAGAACCCGAAGAAGAGGTAATGATTTCACCACCCTTTTCTAAGTTCATTTCTTCTTCCACTTCTTCTTCCTTTGTTCTTACCATTCTAAAATAATAACTCCAGTATCTCACATATACTATGATGTTATTATAAGTATGGTACAACCATATTCAGTATTCTATCCACCCTTTGAATAACATGTCACCATACGTGCGTACGTACGGCTTACCGTCTCCACGTCGTGGTGTAATTGTTATTCAATATAATATTATTTGGATGGGTATAATAATGATGTGTAACTCATGTAAATAATAAATATAACATGTTAATGATTCTGTATATATGATATACCATTCATTTATATATTATTTTAATATCAAAAGAATGATATTGTCGCTCGTGCGTACGTACGGACTACCGTCTCCACGAACGCGATGAGATTCATTCTCCATCGTATCCATTCAAGTATAATTGTCATTTTATGATTTAAAAATGATGTTTAAGGACTTGATATCATTCTGGATATGAATAAGATACAACAAACATGGCTTATGTAACAAAACATATAAAAGAAAATGAGTAAGTTAACACCCGAAACGATGATAATTCTAAGATATTATTAATAAATCAATGTTAAAAGATCATATATGATATCATATTAATATATATGATTCTTGTATAATTTAATAACAATTATTTCACCATTATACAGGAGGTTAACCTACCCCAACCAAGGAAAAGTACAAGGTAAGAGTTATTTCACAATCTCTTCATTATCCGAGGTTGTTTATACGTAATAATCTACTGGGATCTCTTTATCATCCACATCCATGTTTCTTAAAAATGTATTTCAAAACATTTTTACTATTTACAAGAATATGGGTTAAAGTCATTTATACCCTTTTTTGACTTTTTATAAGAGGTTTATAAAGTAATCTTTCCGTCGTTTTTAAAACAAGGTCCTTTTTAACCTTTTCGACAGAATTGAGGTAAGAATGTTTTTTTTAACTTATACAGCGGGTGCGGTTATTTTACGCCGTTATAAAATCTTCAAAGCTTTCCTTACAAGCTTATAAGAATATTTTCAAAGAAAATGTTTTATTTTATATGGATCTTAAATGATTTCAAAATAAAAGGAGATATTTATTTAAAAAGAATTTTGATTTCATCTATGTCAACATCCTTTGATGGATTTTAAGATTATTTGAAGTTGATTTATTATGATATAAAACTTCTATATTGTATTGAAGTTTTTGTGATATGTTTGACTGTGGATGTGCTATTTTTATACCATTCATAGTTTATGGTGAAATTATTGACATTTCGTATGCTAGTTTTAATACGAATGTTTATGTTATGTTTAAACCTTTTCATATGGGAATGCATTGGACATAATAAGTGACGGGTGGAGCCCTTTATAGCTCCTCGATGCATCGGTAGGTCTCATGAGACAAACTAGTGTCTTGGCACAAGGCCTTGACAAAATCTTATTTGTAGTCTTGGCACGAGGCCTTGGCTATGTGGTTATGATAGTCTGGCATTATGCATTCCAACATTATGAAAGTGGTTATTGATTTTTGCATGTGATTATTCATTTAGTAGAATATCCATGTGAATAAGTAAATGGCATTATTTCATTTTATTTATGCCATACCATGTTGAAAGTTCATATTTAAAAGGCTTTTGTTTTAGTTATACATTTCCTTAAATGTTTATTCTTATTTATGAAAGTTTCCACTTTATTGTTATCCTTACTGGGCATTTGAGCTCACCCCTTTTTTTTATGTTTTATTTTTCCCAGGATGTGAAGAAGTAAGTTATGAATGACCTGTAGGGATTTTATGAGGGGTTAATAGTGTAGACTATGGAAACATTATGTTGTTGTAGTAGTTTATCATTTTATGATGTAATGTAAAACTTATGAATATATCTAGTGTTTCCAAGGCTACTAAACCAATCGGTCTTTCGAGATTTGATCTTTCTTGTGATCATGCCAATGTTATGTAATTAATGCACGACTCTGGGTAGCTGGGGTCGGGGCGTTACAGTTGGTATCAGAGGAAGTTTAGTACAAACCTTGGAAGCTAGATTTAGATAAACTCTGATTAGAGCACATAGACCTAAGATGAACTTTGAGGATTAGTATAGAAGAACTTCCTAGAATTTTGGTATTGTAGAGACTTTGTGTGTTTTCCGAGCAATACATCCCTGTCTGGATACGAGCAGGTAGAGGCGGCTCTGGCACAGATGTACCTAGGGGTAAAACCCGAAAACACCGCTTTGAGCTAGACTCGAACGGGAACTGGTGCACGACAACGGGCCTTGCTGCACTCTTGGTTACGACACTCCCGGGGGATATGCTTAGGATAACTCTCACTTTCTTTACAAATCATTATGAAGGGTTTATGAGTATATACTTCCTCAAAGAAAACATATTTATGATTATGGTTTATATCCATAGATAGTTCAATTTATGTTTAGTGTTTTATAAGTATGGGATTATGTATTTTGATGCATAAACTGATCTAGTTTATGCCATTTTTTAGAAATGGCGCCTAGTGGAAGAAATGGAAACCGTATCAATGCACGCACTCCATGTAGGGATTGCCCTCCTGCTCAAGATAATTATAGTGGGGCTGGTGATGCAACTGGTGCTGATCAGCTAATCACCGTACTGGGACAACTTACTCAGGTTATGAATAATAACCTTACCCGTATGGAGCACCCTGATCCGCAGCGTGGAGGATCAATGTTAGATCGATTCATGAGACAACAACCACCAACGTTCAATGGGAGTACAAATCCCTTAGTAGCTGAGCAATGGATATTTTCCCTAGAGAAAATATTTCAGGCTTTGGGGAGTAGTGAAAGGGAAAAAGTTACCAAGGCAGTTTACCGCCTCACTGGAGATGCTGATCAATGGTGGTCATTGATTCAAAACATGAAGGAAGATGATGAAGTATCAAACATGGAATGGAGGGAGTTCAAAGATCTGTTTTTAGAAAAATACTTTCCTCGCGACCATCGAGCAGATATGGAAAGACAATTTCTGAGTCTGAGACAAAAGGAGGATGAGAATGTCACAAAGTATGAGGATAACTTTACAAGGTTAGCGAGGTACGCTGGTGATTATATTCGCAACCCAAGAAGTAAGATTGATCGTTTCTTTGATGGGTTAAAACCATTTCTCCGTCGAGCATTAGTCTCACAATCCTTTTCATCGTACGAAGACATTGTCTCATGTGCTATCAAGACCGAAAAGGAATTCTCTAAGTCTTATGACTTTAAAGCAAAGCAAGAGAAGAAGAGACCTGCTGATCAATCTGGGAATGGAAATAAGGGGAAGAAGGGAAAGGTTGAATATCCATCTTGTGGTAAGTGCGGGAAGAAACACCCAGGTGCTTGCCTGAAGGGAATGGGAGTCTGTTACAAGTGTGGTGAAAAAGGCCACCAAGCTCATGATTGCAAGGGGAAGAAGGAAGCTACCAACGTTCAGTGCTACAATTGCAGGGAGATGGGGCATTATGCAAATGCATGTCCTAAGCGTCAGGAGAACTTACCTCAGAAAAGGCCAAGGGATCAAGGCCAGGCTTATGCTATCACTACTGCTGAGGTAGAAGCTCCGAAAGACGTGGTGGCAGGTAATTTAATGGTTTCCTCAAGTTTAGCAAATGCATTATTTGATTCTGGATCATCGCATTGTTTCATATCTTCCCAGTTTGCTAAGAAAATTAGATATTTCCAATTTGATTTAATAAGGGAGTTGTCAGTTAAAACTCCTAAGGGAAGTATCGTTGCAACAATGTTTTGTGAATCAGTCCCCATTAGAGCACATAAATTTTCTTTATCTGCTGATTTCATCGTCATACCTATGATTGAGTTTGATATAATCCTCGGTATGGACTGGCTTTCGGACTATGATGCGAAGATTTATTGTAAGAAGAAAGAGGTTACGATTCTTGATGATAATGATAAGGAGCACCTTATTTTTAGAGCCGAATCGTCACCACCTAATTCTTATTTAGATCCACCCCCTGTAGCTCAACTTAATTCAATTATCGGGGAGGAAGAGAATGAAATAACTATCGGTGAGGAAAGGAATGTTCAAATAGAGGATGTACCTATTGTGAAAGAATTTGTAGATGTATTTCCGGAAGATTTACCTGGACATCCTCCAGAACGAGAAGTTGAGTTTTCTATTGATTTGATTCCTGGATCAAGGCCTATATCGAAGACCCCTTATAGAATGGCCACTGTAGAGCTAGTCGAACTAAAGAAACAACTAGAGGAATTGAGTAATAAGGGATTTATTCGCCCTAGTGTTTCTCCATGGGGAGCCCCTATTCTTTTTGTTAAAAAGAAAGATGGATCTATGAGGTTATGTATCGATTACAGGGAGATCAATGCTATAACGATAAAGAACAAGTATCCCCTACCTCGTATTGATGATTTATTTGACCAACTGCATGGAGCTCAATACTTTTCAAAGATTGACCTTCGATCTGGATACCATCAGTTGTGTGTAAAGAAGGAAGACATTCCGAAAACAGCATTTCGAACCAGGTACGGGCATTACGAGTTTACTGTAATGCCGTTTGGATTGACTAATGCACCCTCTGTATTCATGGATCTGATGAATAGAGTTTTCAAGGAGTATCTCGATGAATTTGTGGTGGTATTTATTGATGATATCTTGGTATACTCCAAAACCTACAAAGATCATGAAAATCACTTGCGCATTATCTTGAAGACTCTGAGGAGGCATGAATTATATGGAAAGTTTAGCAAGTGTGAATTCTGGCTTCAGGAGATTTCTTTTCTTGGCCATATTGTCTCAAAAGATGGAATCTCTGTTGATCCTTCTAAGACCAAGGCAATCCAAGAATGGCCAGCACCTACGAGTATAACTGAGGTACGTAGTTTTATTGGTTTGGCAGGTTATTATCGACGTTTCGTCCAGAATTTTGCCCGATTGGCTAACCCATTAACGAAGCTCACACGTAAAGGGGTTAAATTTGTTTGGACAAAAGAGTGTGAAGAATGTTTCGAAGAACTGAAGAGAAGATTAGTCAATGCTCCTATATTGACTCTACCATCGGGGAATGATGGGTTCGTTATTTATAGTGATGCATCAAAGAAAGGACTTGGCTGTGTCCTTATGCAGAATGATAGAGTTATTGCTTATGCATCACGACAGTTGAAAATTCATGAACAAAACTATCCTACTCATGATCTCGAGTTAGCAGCAGTGATCTTTGCTTTGAAAATATGGAGGCACTACCTCTATGGTGAAAAATGTGAGATTTATACTGATCACAAGAGTTTGAAGTATATTTTCTCACAAAAAGAACTCAACATGAGGCAAAGGAGATGGCTTGAATTACTCAAGGATTATGATTGTACGATACACTACCACCCAGGGAAGGCAAACAAGGTGGCAGATGCTTTGAGTAGAAAAGACCATGGAGTTTTGAACATGATGAGAATTGAAAGGGATCCAATTTTCATGGATCTAGTGAAGATGGACATGGGAATAACCAGGGAAGGTGAAACATCAATTCTTTTTCAAATGGTTGCCAAACCATCTTTACTAGAAAGGATTAAGAGTTCTCAGACTGATGATGAAGAATTCCAAAAGAAGATTAAAGCTGTGAATGATGGGAGATTGAGAGACTTTGCGTATGAAGGTGGAATTTTGAAATTCGGGAAGAGACTTTGTGTTCCCAATATACCTGATCTAAAAAGGGAATTGCTGGATGATGCTCATAGTTCCAATTTCTCTATACACCCTGGGAGCACCAAAATGTATAGAGATTTGAAGGAACATTTTTGGTGGGACAACATGAAGAGGGAGATTGCTGATTTTGTGTCAAGATGTATGGTTTGTCAACAAGTGAAAGCTGGAAGGCAACAGCCTGGAGGAGTCATGCAACATCTTCCCATACCGGAGTGGAAATGGGACAATATTACAATGGACTTTGTCATGGGGCTACCAAAGACTCCTAGAAGGAACGATGCAATATGGGTTATTGTTGATCGTCTTACCAAGTCAGCACATTTTCTTGCTATAAGAGAAGATCTACCCCTGGAACGTCTAGCAAGAATATACATTAATGAAGTTGTGAGACTTCATGGAGTACCCCTATCGATTGTTTCTGATCGTGATCCCCATTTTACTTCAAGATTTTGGAAAAGTCTTCAGAAATCCCTGGATACTGAACTTCATTTGAGCACTGCTTACCACCCTCAGACAGACGGACAATCAGAACGGACTATTCAGACCTTAGAAGACATGTTGAGATCTTGCTCACTTGATTTTCAGGGTATGTGGGATCAATATTTACCACTAGTAGAATTTTCCTATAACAATAGCTTCCATTCGAGTATTCAGATGGCACCATATGAAGCGTTATACGGAAAGAGATGTCGTACACCAACCTGTTGGGATGACGTTGGTGAAAGAAAACTTGTAGGCCCAGAACTGGTGGAGGAAACGGTGGAAAAGGTGAAGGTAATCCAAAATCACATTAAAGCAGCTCAAAGTAGGCAGAAGAGCTATGCCGATAATCGAAGGAAGGATTTGGAATTTCAAGTCGGTGATCATGTTTTCCTGAAGGTATCTCCGTGGAAGGGAGTCATACATTTTGGTAAGAAAGGTAAATTGAGTCCCAGGTACATCGGACCTTTCGAAATTCTAGAACGAATTGGGGCTGTAGCTTACCGATTGGCAATGCCGCCAAGTCTCTCCAAAGTTCACGATGTATTCCACGTATCTCTGTTGAGGAAATACATGCCTGACCCAACGCATGTACTCACCTATGAAGATTTAGAACTGGAACCCGATCTGTCTTATTGCGAAGAGCCCATCAAGATTCTTGATACGAGAGAACAAGTGCTGAGAAACCGGACGACGCGTCTGGTAAAAGTTTTGTGGAGAAATCATAAGATGGAAGAGGCAACGTGGGAACCCGAGGAACTTATGATGAAGAACCACCCGAGTCTTTTCATGTAATAAGTATTCTAGAAATTGCGAGGACGCAATTATTTGAAGGAGGGGAGAATGTAACACCCCAAGCTTCCACGGTACGTTTCCCTTCGAATAATGCGATAGCGTGTGTTGTACGCAACCTCGAGTTCTAACACACACCACAACTAATTAAACTAGCCGTTGTGAATAGTAATACCTAATTTTTGAAATTATATATATTTTATATTTGAAAATGGACTTCATTTTTGGACTCGGAATATCGAATTTAGCCTAAGGTGAAATTTTGGTACATTTCGGATAACTTTCATATTTTGATGAATAGTGAAAATTACTAAATTTCAATTAAAAACAACTTTTTTAATCAAAATAATTAATAGTGATAAATTATGAATTTTAGTAGTTTTAAAGTATATTTAGAATATATTTTTACCATTTAATATAATGTTGGTCATTGGACATAATTTTACAATTAAACCGAACATAAACAAGTGTCAATCTTTTGATAGTTATTATCTCTTAAAAACACGCTTTTTGTTTTGACAGCGGGAATTAATTTTATATTAATTTCTGCCACTTATGTGTTTTGAATTTAGGAAAATGGATTCCATATTTGGAATCAGGATGTTAAAATTGTGTAAATAGGTAACTTTTATTTTTAGACATTTTGAATAATTACTGCGGTAAATATTTTATTTACCATGGTTAAGGGTAAATCCGGTAAATATGGGTTAAAAAAATAATATTATAATAATACTAAATTACCCTAAAAACATGTCTTAACCCTATTGGTTGATAGATGGTCGACCATGGGAATCTTTGTGTCAATTTTGGGACCCCATGGATCCACTTGTAAGTCATAATGACACTTTATTTTAATTTAGTTAAAATGAATACAAAAATGACACAAGCATATATCTTTTAGAACAATAATTTTTACATAGGGTTATATATGTTGGATTTTAGATTATAAATATTCATTAGAAAGATAAAAAGATTTCCTACATAATGATATTTTATTTATAAATTTTAGACATTAAATAATTTATTTTATTTATGACACAATGATGATGCAGTAATTACTATAATAGTGAAAAATTAAAATAATTGATATTATAAATACCCAAATAAATATAATATGAAACTTTTAATGAATTAAACTAATTTTCTAGGCTAATATGATATATTAGGATTGATTTAATGGACTTTTTTAGAAGTAATCAATCTGTTATGAGTTTCACAAAAATCAACTATTGAATAGTGTCAAAATTGACATAAAAGAGTTCTTAAAACAAATATTATATTATTAATTGATATTAAATTTATAAAAATCTAAGGTTCGGCCAAGAGACTTATATTATGATAGGTTAATCATTAATGGACCACTTGGGGGTCGCTTGTATGTATATGGTAAGTCTATTAACCATATAATATAAAAATACAAAGAGACATTGTAAAAGTGAAACTAATTAACTTAGAGTTAATACTTAAAGATAAGGTTAATATAAGTACCCAAACCTGTCTAAATTCTATTGGTTGAGTGTGTTTCGACCTATCCCCACCTTAAACTTTTATGAATCAACTTTGGAGCCATTATAAACCGAATATGAATTTATTATAAATTAATATTTCTAGCTTTTCCAAATGTGCCCCTCACCCCTCTTATAAAAGGGCACTCCTCCTTCTCATTTCTTCACACCTTCAAAGCCTTTTGGTTCGGCCAAACTCTGCCCAAATAATCTCCCAACATCCCTCACTACAACCTAGAGGCCTTAGTATGATCAGAAAGCCAACCTAAGGAGCCCTTTTGATCAAATCAAAAGGAAGAACCCGAAGAAGAGGTAATGATTTCACCACCCTTTTCTAAGTTCATTTCTTCTTCCACTTCTTCTTCCTTTGTTCTTACCATTCTAAAATAATAACTCCAGTATCTCACATATACTGTGATGTTATTATAAGTATGGTACAACCATATTCATTATTCTATCCACCCTTTGAATAACATGTCACCATACGTGCGTACGTACGGCTTACCGTCTCCACGTCGTGGTGTAATTGTTATTCAATATAATATTATTTGGATGGGTATAATAATGATGTGTAACTCATGTAAATAATAAATATAACATGTTAATGATTCTGTATATATGATATACCATTCATTTATATATTATTTTAATATCAAAAGAATGATATTGTCGCTCGTGCGTACGTACGGACTACCGTCTCCACGAACGCGATGAGATTCATTCTCCATCGTATCCATTCAAGTATAATTATCATTTTATGATTTAAAAATGATGTTTAAGGACTTGATATCATTCTGGATATGAATAAGATACAACAAACATGGCTTATGTAACAAAACATATAAAAGAAAATGAGTAAGTTAACACCCGAAACGATGATAATTCTAAGATATTATTAATAAATCAATGTTAAAAGATCATATATGATATCATATTAATATATATGATTCTTGTATAATTTAATAACAATTATTTCACCATTATACAGGAGGTTAACCTACCCCAACCAAGGAAAAGTACAAGGTAAGGGTTATTTCACAATCTCTTCATTATCCGAGGTTGTTTATACGTAATAATCTACTGGGATCTCTTTATCATCCACATCCATGTTTCTTAAAAATGTATTTCAAAACATTTTTACTATTTACAATAATATGGGTTAAAGTCATTTATACCCTTTTTTGACTTTTTATAAGAGGTTTATAAAGTAATCTTTCCGTCGTTTTTAAAACAAGGTCCTTTTTAACCTTTTCGACAGAATTGAGGTAAGAATGTTTTTTTTAACTTATACAGCGGGTGCGGTTATTTTACGCCGTTATAAAATCTTCAAAGCTTTCCTTACAAGCTTATAAGAATATTTTCAAAGAAAATGTTTTATTTTATATGGATCTTAAATGATTTCAAAATAAAAGGAGATATTTATTTAAAAAGAATTTTGATTTCATCTATGTCAACATCCTTTGATGGATTTTAAGATTATTTGAAGTTGATTTATTATGATATAAAACTTCTATATTGTATTGAAGTTTTTGTGATATGTTTGACTGTGGATGTGCTATTTTTATACCATTCATAGTTTATGGTGAAATTATTGACATTTCGTATGCTAGTTTTAATACGAATGTTTATGTTATGTTTAAACCTTTTCATATGGGAATGCATTGGACTTAATAGGTGACGGGTGGAGCCCGTTATAGCTCCTCGATGCATCGGTAGGTCTCATGAGACAAACTAGTGTCTTGGCACAAGGCCTTGACAAAATCTTATTTGTAGTCTTGGCACGAGGCCTTGGCTATGTGGTTATGATAGTCTGGCATTATGCATTCCAACATTATGAAAGTGGTTATTGATTTTTGCATGTGATTATTCATTTAGTAGAATATCCATGTGAATAAGTAAATGGCATTATTTCATTTTATTTATGCCATACCATGTTGAAAGTTCATATTTAAAAGGCTTTTGTTTTAGTTATACATTTCCTTAAATGTTTATTCTTATTTATGAAAGTTTCCACTTTATTGTTATCCTTACTGGGCATTTGAGCTCACCCCCTTTTTTTTATGTTTTATTTTTCCCAGGAAGTGAAGAAGTAAGTTATGAATGACCTGCAGGGATTTTATGAGGGGTTAATAGTGTGGACTATGGAAACATTATGTTGTTGTAGTAGTTTATCATTTTATGATGTAATGTAAAACTTATGAATATATCTAGTGTTTCCAAGGCTACTAAACCAATCGGTCTTTCGAGATTTGATCTTTCTTGTGATCATGCCAATGTTATGTAATTAATGCACCGACTCTGGGTAGCTGGGGTCAGGGCGTTACAAATACCATATAAAATTTTCGAAAATAAATACAAGTAAACCATTTATTGAAAAATAAGTCTATAGATAAATACTTTTCAATTAGTCTATTTCATTTCATTTTATATTATTCATGATGATATTCTACCACTATTTTGCATCCCCTTATAAATGGTAAAAATATAGAACAAATTTCTGATATTTAGCCCACCTGATAATGGGAAATATATTTTTAGTTTTTTTGGTATATTTCATTTCAACAAGTGGATCAATATTCAAACTGAAATAATATGGTGTTATCCTTATTAAGTTAACAACACAATGATTTACCATCCTTTTTTATTTTGGATCCATGGAATGATTCATGTGTTGAGAATGTGGTGTAATCATAATAATTGTATTTTTTATTATTATCTCTATAACATTTCGTATATCCTTGGGGAATAATTTAAATTTATATAAATATATTTCTAATATGTTTACTTCAAGTTAAACCAACTAAATTTAAAAAAATTATTTTTTTAGTAACACCAATCCCAGTGGAAACCCATATTATAATGAAAAAATAATTAGATGATATCTATATCATTACATGTTGTTTTCAATTTATAAAACTGTAGGATCATCCAAGGTTATCCGTGGTAGTAATCTATTCGATTATATTATAAAATTTAATAACTAATATTTGTGACAAGAAAATAATATCACCCAGAATAGACTTACTAGTATTGTAGTCATATGCACTAACATAGTGTATTTTTTATAACTGCGCCAGTACTAATTATTCTATATAAAGAACGTTTACCTGTATGTTATTCAATGATATATCAACATCCACTTTCTAATATCTATATAGGGTTATTTTTTCTCATAATACAATATATCCTTTTTAAATTTTACATTTTATATTCTACTATACATAGGATTATATTAAGGGGTTTTTATACTATTTTCAAATCATTGTTTCTATACAATAATAAACTATCATAATATTATAACTACTATAATGAAATCAATTTTATTAAAATATTTCATCATTTTAGATAAATTTTAAAAAAATTTGAAAATAAAAAATATCCAAGGATATTAAGCGGTTAGTTTTATTAGAATACTAAAAACATAAAATAGTATAAAAAATATTATCATCATCTCCTGCAAAGATATACATAAATTGATCCATTCTTATAAATATCTTACTTAAAATAGAAACTCATTTCCCAGGGATAGAATACATAATAATTAATGATCTCAAAATACTAATATTAGAAAATAAGGGAAATATATATTATAGATCACATGCAATAATAATATAATAATAACAGTGTTGACAAATGATCATAACTTATAATATCCATACCCAATCAGTTAAGGATCACTAATAAAGAATAATTGACCAATGGTTTTTAAATAATATATATTATTGTTTGAAATTATTAATAATCTATCTTAATCACTCAGAACAGACCATAATCATAATTAATATATTTTTGTCTTACACATTATCAATTAAAATCCTTTCATATGTCGAGGATCATGGGAAATGCCATTATGGTGGATTTGGATAACTAAAAATTCTATCAGTTCCTTAATTAAGGTTTAAAAGTTATACTATCAGAGTTAATTGGGTATACTCCCTATTATATAATTTTCAATTGTCATTTTCCAATATCAATAAAATTATATTGGAATGGTTTTAGTCTCCAACCTTGAATTTTTCATTACCATGGTTAAATCATAAGTCTCTAATAGTTGATGGACTCTATTACTGAATTGTGTTCACAACCCATTTTAGTTTTAATTTTATCATTAGATGTCCATATATACTACATTTTTTAGGGCTATATAACATGGTTATTGACTTTAACAAACTACCCTAGGTTACCCAATAACATGGAAGTAGTGATGAATAGTTACATATTAAAAAGGGCTTTCCTGATCACCATGGTCTTGTACAAAGAACTCGGTCATTGAACAACACACCGAGGTAATGATTTCTCTTAACCCTAACGAATAAAATGGAATGATATATATATGAAAAGTAGAAAATATACTTGAAGACTGATGTGTGTAGGTTTGATAACTGTATGAAGATAGAGGAAGTAAAATAACCACTAATGTTGCTACTACATAAATGAGACTAGTCTATATGAAAAGGAAACATAATACATGAAAATACTCCATGTGTTAGTGTGGGAAAACACCCACCATCTCACCACTATCTAACCAACTCACCTGAAAATATTACCCACTACCTCACTATATCTCTTTCCCTTTCCTCACATCAAAAGACATAAAAGGTATGTGCACTGCTAAGGTGTTGCAAGTTGTGAGCTATCATAACCTGTATGATCCAACCTAGGTTATCCATAACAAGTCTCTGTATAAAAATTCACTTAATCCCATTTCATTTAATATGTGGCATGAAAAGTAGTAATTATGATTTATAAAAAACATTTTATACATTTCTTATCTTCTACATTATTAAAACAATGGAATCTATATCAATTTCAAAAACTAGTTCCCTAAATATATTTCATGAATATCTACATGCATATCAAGGATACAATAGCACTAATACATGAATCATAAAACAATAGAAAAATCACCAAATCATAATACCAAGGAATAAAATATGTCAGGTTGTAGACTACTCATCACCAAAATGCTCTGAAGATAAAATGTGGTACCATAAGACAACTACCTACACTACAAGAATACAGATGCATCCAAACATTTGAATACCCAACACCATATTCTTATATAGATACAATAATCAACACTCTAGGATAAGTGGAACACCAAGAAAATGAACCCCCAAAATAGACACTGACCTCACGATAAACCATCCACATACTACCCTAGGTAACACAGGTAAATTTTTCACAATCATCACAATTTTTTGGTTAAACATTTCAAAAACATTTAGGAAATTCAATATTTAGTATGGTAGCCATACCCATAGTTTTTAACAAATAATACAATGATTTAAAAATACCTCTTTTTAATCCATTTATCAAAAAACATGTTTGAATAAATTTCAATCAAAATAAATTTCAAACACACAAAACAATAATGAAATTTTAATACATACTTATTTATATATCAGTTTATAAAAAACAAACATTATGGTTTAAAAAACATAGGATTCAGATAGAACCTCCTACCTCAAAACTTGTGTCAAACACACCCGCAATAGGATCCTCCCAATACAAAACCAACTTCATTGACAGAAACCCTAAAATCTATCCCAGATTTGAGATTTGTTTAAATTTAGATGAAGGTTAGAGTTGAAATGAGGAAATAAATATACCTCTATAATGTACAGCCACCAAACTAAAATAGATGAAGTACAACCAGAATGTTCATCAGCTATTAAAAAGACTTGGAGGGGTTGGAGATCTCATAAAATCATCTAGTGATGGGTTTATGTTGAGTGAATGGAATCATATAGGAGAAACCAAATAAAAATATGCTGGTCTGCCATATCAAAAACATTTATTTGGAATTTACATTAAATTTATCCCAATTACACTTCATGAAATGGTAAACACCCACAATATCTTATAAATAATTATAATTTTTATTAAAAATGGATATAATTTCATTTCACTGTTAGACATCATGTTACCATATTACTTGTCGTATAATTCTCCATTATGATGTAAAATGACTAGGTTTTATTCCAAACATTCCAACAAATCTCTATCTTCAAAATTATAGGTATCCTATCATTTAATTCATAGCACTACCCTATCAATAAAAATGGTAAACCATAAAATTTTTAAAAACATACATGTCATAGTGTAATAGGATGATAAAATCCCCCCACAATAGAAACATTATATCCATAGAAATCATACGAAGAAGCCTCCATGATAAAAATTCTAGGCCACTACTCTCTGGTCAATGCCTCCAAATCCCACATCTCATGATAATTTTAAATGTTATTCAATTTCATATGAACCAAAGTTATCATACCAACAAAATTTTCATGGGTTTCATAATTGACTATACTGAAAGGAAACTCAATCACAGATTTTTTAGGCTCAACTTCACGATCATGCCCACTTAGAACATGTGTTGGATCTAATAGATAATTGTAAAATTAAAATTCATTGAACATGTTATGTATCAATATAAGATATGTTTGAAGTACCAAAATGATAAGAAACCTTCCACACTTTCTCCACTATCTAAAATGATCCCACAAAATGATAATCAAGCTTCCCATGCATCTAAATCCTTTGATGACCCAAATAGTGTGAAAATTTTATGAAATTAAGGTCACCAACTAAAAACTCCAATAAAATACAAGGATGATCAACCCTCTATTTATACCTACTCGATTCAATCACTATTATCTCATGAATCAACTGAATCTTTGTTGTTGGTCCATGAACGAATAATTGGTTAATCAAGGACCATTTACTAATCTCAGAATGCATATTTATATGTCAATATATATAAGACCTCAAAAGAAGCAATTTTGATCATAGACTGGAAACATTTATTATAAGAAAACACAAATAACCCCATGTCTTCATCCCAAGACCCACCAAATTCATGAATAAAAGCATGAATAAAATCCTCAAGAATATGTATGAAACTTTTTTTTCCCAAACAACTATTGATGATATGTCATAGGAAAACAAAAATAATATTCCAATACATGTTGAAGGATTTTCCTAAAATTATAAGTGAACTAGGGTTCTTTATCAGTAACTATAGAAGATTGAACTCCATCTAATTGAAATATACCCTTCACATAAAAATTTCAGAACTCCCCAACATTGGTTGTATCCTGAATTGGTATAATGTGTGAAAATATCTTCAGTGAATCAATAAAAATTTATATCAAATTATTCTTCTTATAGGTGTCGGAAATCCCAAACACAGGGTACATAGAGATCACATCTCACTTACAGGTAGGTAATTCATGTTGCTGAAGCAAACCTAATGGTTTCACATTCTCATATTTCACTAGTTGGAGTGTTTAGAAATGGGAGAAAAACATAGCAATGTCCTATCTCATGCAACGAAACCATAATTACCTCCAAATGACATAGAACATCATCTTCATTCTTGGACCCATTACAAATTGAGATATATAGTAATATACTATAATAGATCATGTTACAGACTTTAGTACCAAAAAATAATTCCAGAAAAAATGAACATCATATTTAGAGAATGGCCACTAAGAAAATGAATTCTCACCTTTAAGATATAGTAAAATTCCTAGAAAATTGGTGTCATCCATTTCTTTGAATAATCAACTCTATATAGGAAGAAGTAAACTAAACAACAGTCCAATAGAACTCTTACCTTGAATCCTGGACACCAATGTTAAATTGTGCAAAAATAATCATCATGATCCAATTTAATGATTATTAATTTATTTCTTGGTTCAGATGTATCTTGATCAAAGTAAAAGCAATGAAATTTATCTTACATTTGGTTTATGAGATATAAATGTCAAACATAAGATGGTATTATACCGATATTTTGTATCTGATATTCTTTTTTTTTTCTATGTAAATATATTTCTTGAACTATTATGATGAGAAAAGACTGTGAACCTCTCCGAAAAAAGATGGTTCCACCAACACATAAGAAAATTCCTAATCACAGAAAGCTCCATGTCATAATTTGGGTAATTATTATGATGTGGTTAGAGTTAATTAGATCCATAATACACCACACGATCATCTTGAATAATAATACATCCCTAACTAGCACCAAATACATCACAAATCACCATGTATAAATTACCAGCCATTGGAAAGATCAAGATATGATTTGATGTGAGAAGTCATTTCAATTCATTTAATGAATAATAACACTTCTCGACCAAAGTTAATTTAACCACATTCATAGTAAGGGGGGAATAATGATTTCATTTTAAAAATAATTTAACAACCGATTGATAAAATTAGTTAGACCATGGAAACTATGAATCACAAAGATATTCTGTGGACCCTTCCATGGAGAGACGTCATTCACCCTTTCTGGATCAAATGATAATTCATTTTCATAAATAATCATGGCCATGAACATAACTTCATGGATCTAGAAACCTTATATTGAAATCATTTCATTCAAAAAAAAACTTCTCAATATATTCAAAACCAAACTTAGATGGTGCTCATGATCATGCTCAAATTTTATGTACACTACTATAACATCTATAAACACTTACAAAAAGTGTCAAAAAATTGTTGGAATATCTGATCCATAAAATCCATTAAAACAAAAAGAGCTTTAGTCAGAACAAAAACCATTATGTGATATTCATAAGGGCCATACCTACTCCAAAAATATGTCTTTGGTATACCAGAATCTGAGCTTCGAGATGGTGATTACTCAACCAATGATATATCTTTGAAAACCACATTAGCCCCTTTAACTGATCAAATTTATCATAAACATGAGAAAAGTGGTACATATTAATTGTTTTTACCTAATTAAACTTCTGATATTCCACACACAATCGAAGTGAACCATCCCCCATATTGGAAAAGAGCATAGGGGTTACCCATGTTGAAACACTAAGGTGAAAAAAATATTTTATCCACATGTCATCCAATTTAATATTAGGATCTTTTGGCTCTATTAGTTCCTTATGATAAGAATGTATCGATATTGGCTTTGTCCCTAGCACGAGTTCAATCATAAACTCTACCTATATCTATGGAGGAAGACAAGATATGTCATTTCATAAAATGTTATAAAAGTATTAAAAAAATGGGGAGATAAAAAATAGATGAAACACAATAAGGAACAATCTCAACAGTAGAAAAAAATGTCATAATCTCTATACGGGATGTCAACATATATCCAAAACACAGATCCCAGTCCCCCTAAAACACACGAGGAATCCCTTCGGTAGTATGAAACAAAGCATGATAATGATTCCAATAAACATCATCTCAATGAATTACTGTAAAATCCATACTGATATGGACATCAAACAAATCCAATTCAAGAAATAGAATACCACATACAACTTAATATTCGCTACTATTAAATAACATGTTGGACACTAACCCCCTGACCTTCTTTCATACCAATGAGTGTCTCTAACTCTATAACAATGAACATAAGTTCTATTTAATATTTAATCATATTAAGAAAATTCCTTGATATAAAAAATTTATAGGAACAAGTATCAAATAAATAAATAACTAGATAATATGCAATAAGTATAAAAAATCTCACTACCACAAGACATTCATAGACGTCTGTTGGACACTTATCCACCCCCATCTAAGTTCTTCACTCCTTGGGCCTATGTCTAGATGTCACGACCCGCCATCACCAAAAGGAGGGAAGTGTCTGCAGATTGCAAGGACCTTCCTTCTTTAAGTTGAATGATAGATAATGACCCCAGGTACCCGCCTTCAATAGGTCCTGGAGTGGCGACTAGCACCAGGGGTATGGAATCACACACTAAATTGAAGGAATTACCCTTTTTCTTTTATTAGGATCGGGAGATAAGATAATGAATCCCCCAACATGAAAACTTAAAGTGCATGTACAACATAAAATAAACCATTACCATATGCATGTTCAAAGGTAATAGATACAAGTCACAGAACTCCAATGGTGAAAAGATACCAAGAAAAGGAAAACAACAACATCAACTTCCCCAAAGGTCCAACCTAGTATGGCTTCGCACGATCCCGAATGTCCTCCTGGAAACCTGAAATTAGTTTTAGATACGTAGGGTGAGCATACAAGTACACTTCTTAGGGAAAACCAATGACTCTCGTACACAAGTGAGGGAAAAATATAATGCCCCTTGGAGAAAGAGATAACCAAACACCTAACATGGTAAACTATCAACCCAAGCCTCACAAAGGAATACTCCCCAAATAATGCAAGTAATGTAATGTATAGTAATAGAACATTGATGTTTGGGTACCCCGCACAGCTTTCCCAATAGTTATTGTAGACATCCTATGCATCAAACCAATCTCGCCATTCTCACCGTAGTCCCACTGCCAAACTCACCCGCACACACTGGGGCCAAAACCACACATCCCTCCTTCAAACACATGGGCCACAACTGCTAACCCACCTGCAGACACCTGGGCCACAACCATCTCATATAACCATGCCCGTAAACAGCCAGGCCAGAACAACCACTGCCATGCACAAAGACACACGGGCCAGAAAGATACCGACATGCCCAAAGACACATGGGCCTCATCCTGAAGATACATGGGAAATAACCTACCCGTAAACACCTGGACCAACCACCGCAACCACCGAGCCCGAAGATTATTGGGCTAATAATGGACCTCAAAACATCACAGCCTACCCGAATATATTTGGGCTATCTAGGAATGAGAGCAGAAAAGAGCTAATAACCAGCCACTAATATAAGTGTTGGAAAAAACACTCTCCCCCATGAAATGGGTGTGTTCGTCACTACGTTCTCAACTTGGGTGGGGCACAAATAAGAAACATAATAACTAAAATATTAATGTATAAGTAACAAACACTCAACCCAACCTAGGGTTTCCAAAACCAATCCATGAACAAGCACACTCATCCCTATTCATAGGAAGCACACCGCTCACAGCCGAGTCACAACTCACCCCCCAGATCCAATTCCCATTTAATCTATTCTTGCTTACATGTTCAAGTAATTTTAATTAAATAAAGTTCTACACTACTGGCCAACTATCAGCATAAGAACAACCAAGAGAAAAAGATACAGCCAATAGCAATTTAAGCATTAACACCCGGTTCTCTTGCAAAGTCACAAAAACAAAGGTATAATGGAGATCCCTCGAAGTACTGGAACCAAAGAAAACCCCATGATACAGCCCCATGATCCCAAAATCTAGGAGCCAATGGTTTCTCTACAACATTGGATCCCACCGCAATTCATGATATAAACAGAGTAATCACACAACCTCAAATTCATAATCAGCAAAGGTATAACAACAGGGGATCCCATCCCCACCCGCATCGCCCCAGCAATCAGCCTGTGAAAGAAAAAACCAAACTGCTACTACGAACACAAGGCAGACCCATGCAGGTATTTTCATATTTAAAATTTTGAACACACTGCATGGTTTCAATTCCACTATTCTTTAACCGGGGTTATCACATAAAATGGTTGATCCTGGTGCTTTCAATTTATTTAACCAAGTATACATAATTGACCAATTCCATGTTATGGTTATTTAAATATCCAAAAAAACTGAGGTTCATTAGTGCACAGAGAAAGACCACCAACATCCATGATTTTTAGTGAGCATAGGCCCGTATAATTCAAAACTTATATCAACAAAAAAGAGCATAGCAGGACATCGATCACACCCTCCCTTCATTCTTTAAATTCCATTCATTATCTTTAGTAAGTTTAGTTTCATCAATTTCCACAATGGAAAATGCATGCCCACCAAGCATGATACATAGAATGGAGAGAAAAAGGAAAAATCCTTATTTGAATGATTGACGTTAAGTCCTCGCATGGAAATTAGAAAACAGGGGTGGAAGGAACTCCAAGGAACACGATCAAGGAAAACATCACAATAGGGGTATAGCTCGTTAGGAGGAAGTGTACTCCGAGCGCAGGATGATTGAGAAAAGAAACCTAGGTATAAGCCTTCGGTTATAAAGCTTGAGATACAACATTCTCAGGACGGTTAAGATATGGAACCAAAAACTCAAAACCGTGTAAGAAGAGGGATCGTGGGTTTACCACGCGACTGAGACACCCCACACTCTACCTAAAGGTTCCCGCCTTTCGGGGCGGTTTAAACTAACACACACCTCATGGTTTTTCATTTAATGGGGTACCTCAGCATTCATTTAATTTAAACAAGCATTAATGGGCTCTAAAACATGCTTAAAGGGGTAGAAACTTGGTTTGAAAAACAATTTTCACAAAAAGGAGGTGCTACTGGAAAACCCGTGGGGGGCAGGCGACAGGTACCGGTAGCCGAGAGCTACCAGTTGGCGACAACCACCGGTAGCTGAGAGATACCGATTGCCTAGAGGTACAAGTAGTCAAGAGCTACCAGTAGCCTAGAGCTACCGAGTGCCACGAGTATCCGAGAGGCAGCTGTCGCCAAGAGTCACCTGTAGCTGAGATCCATCGGCAGTAGAGAGTTACCGGTAGCCGAGAGCTACCAGAATCTGAGGACTACCATTACACCAATGTCACCGGTAGGCTAGGTCTACCGATAGGATGAGGCTACTAGTAGGCCAAGGCTACTGCTAAGAGTCACTAAGAAGCTTGAATGGCCTTCCAGGCCACCCAAAACACCTCAAATATCCAATTTTTACCAAGTAATGGACCCCCAAAACCTGGTGCGGGGTACCCAAACATCGATGTGCTATTAATATATTGGTAGCTCTTGGATACCTAATGGTCCCAACCTTTCAGGGTGGTTTAAACTGATGCACACCTCTTGGTTTTTCATTTAAGGGGGTACTTCACCAATCATTTAATTTAAACCGGAATTAATGGGCTTTAAAACATGCTTAATGGGGTCAAAACATGGTTTAAAAACCTATTTTCACAAAAAGAAGGCGCTACTGGAAAACCCGTGGGGGGTAGGCAAGAGCTACCAGTAGACGAGAGCTACTAGTTGGAGATAGATACCGGTATCCAAAAGCTACCGGTTGGAGACAACTACCGGTAGCTGAGAGATAACGGTTGGTAACTCCTACCGATTGCTGAGAGCTACCGGTTGGCGATAGCTACCTGTAGCTGACATCTACCGGTAGCCTAGTGGTACCGGTAGCTGAGAGCTACCGGTATCCTAGAGATACCGAGATCCACCGGTAGCCGAGTGCGACCGATAGCCGAGAGCCACCGGTAGCCGAGAGCCACCGGTAGCCGAGAGCCACCGGTATCTGAGATCCATCTGTAGCCAAGAGCTACGGATACCCCAAGGTCACCGATAGGCTAGATCTACCGGAAGGCCAAGGCTACCGGTAGGCTACGTCTACCGCTATGAGTCACCGAGAAGCTGGGATGGCCTTCCTGGCCACCCATAACACCTTAAATATCATATTATTACCATGTAATGGACCCCAAAAAACACAGGCCATTAGAATATATCCATGTAGTCATTAATGTATCTGACTACTCCACAATCTCCCATGGAGAAAATGAACCCTATCTATATTCAACTTTTCCATCATATCCTTATCTATCGTCTCTATATATCTATATATCATTGACATAAATACATGAAATTTGATAACTATTTTTAATCCCTACAATTACTTTTTAGTCTTAAAATGGTCATTCATTTCCATGTACATAAAAAAGGCCATGTTCAGCAAACTTGTTGGAATATTCTAACACCATATGATCTCTTTATTATACAGAGAGGAACTTAATATATTTTTCCAGAATCAATGACTCTGTACAGAACTATTGGATGAATAGGGATTTGAAACACTTCTAATCCAATTCCACATGTCTATATTCCATTACTTTGGAATCCCACCATCACATACAAGAAACCCCAAGCATGAAAACTATACACTTCACCTAGATATTTTAAAGCATCTCTAAAAATTTGATGATTTTAATGATATTATCTAACCAGTCCTCTACCTATTGAGGTTCATTCATTCCTATAAATGATTGTGGCTTCTCAAGAATGAAATCTCGAGATCGATCACCCTCTCTACTCGCAGCTGGTTTTTCCTCACCAAAAGCATTCTAAATTCATTCAAATTTTTTATTAACATCACAAACCTCACATACTATATATTTTATGGGATACATATCTATTAGAGGATTCTCATGTGGACCATTAGAATCTCCTTCTTGAGGGACTCATGGATGAAAACTCAAAGGCATACTACTACACATCGAAATAGACGTAATGGTAATAAATAGATTCAATCCTAGTTTAAATTAGAAGAACCATAAAAATAAAATAAAATTTAAATAAAAAACTATCACTAGAGTGACATATCCCAATATCCCATGACATCTTGAGTCATTTCTTGAAATGATATGGACATCCAATTATCGCCAAATACCTCTCATATCCCAAAAAAATATATCCTTAGTCTACTAGATGCACCATGACATGAAATATTGGGGACATAACTCATTTTGATTCCAAATTGTATCTAACAAATCTTGTATACCCTCAAACCTGGCACTCTTCCAGATCTGTTATGTACCAAAAGGGAGTTCCTGATCTCTACGGTCTGGTGACAATCACCTAGGAATCAAAAAAGATATGTTGGGAACAATTTCTACCAATATGAATAATGAACATGTCATTATATACATACTTAAAGTATATTGAAACACTATATTACAGATTTATATAGGTTCAATAACTATATGATAACATAAAAAACAAAACATCCACTAAAGTTGATATAAACTCCAAGAGACAAGTCCAACAACAAGAGAAAAAATACAAGAAACATATCCGTGGTATAATGTTAAAACCTACCACCGTCTCATTACTAGCTACCTTGATCAAATAACATGAAAAACCTCCTTCTCATTATGAGGTCATTCCTTTTCCTACATCAAAATACATTCAAGGTTCTATGAAAAACCAAATGGATGTATATTGTGTAATCTAACATGATCATTAGGTTCCCACCTAGGTTATCCAAAAAAGAAATTATATGTATAAAAACTCTCATAATCTCAATTCAAATAATAAAATTCTTGATAATTAGTAATTTAGTTGTATAGAAGGAATGTTTAACATTTATCTTTTTTTCCATAGTTCTAAAACAAAAGCATTTAAATCAATTTAAATGAAAATGTTATATATTTTATTTCAAAAAAATAAACATGAATATCAAGGATAAAATTAAAAATTTAAGAAAAAAATATATAATAGTAGCAAAGGTATCAAACCATCATGGAATGCATCAGTTCTGGAAGTAGAATACTCATACTAAAGAATCAACGAATAGTGGACTATTATACCTGAAGCTAATTATCTACCTTGTACGACCAGGGTGGAAAACTAAATTGTGAGAACCCAACATCATATACACCCCTAGACTGAATAATCTACAGTCTAGGGATAGAGGAAAACTATGAAAGTGAACCCAAAAAATATATAGTGACATCATGCTAATCCTTCCACCTAGTACCAAATAAAACCCATGTTCTCATTTTAAAAATCATATCAAAGTATTGATTTTATTAAAATATTTATTTCAATTAAACTTTTCATTGGGTAATCATACCTTATCAATTTTCACAAATCATTTAATACATTAAACATACCCATTTTTTCATTTCTCAATATCCAAGTAAAACCCCATTTTCTTAAAAATACCAATCCCAAAAAAAGTTTAAATTTTATACAAATTAATTAATAAATCATTTTAATCAAAATAAGAATATGGTTAATCAAACGTAGGATAGATATGAAACCACCTACCTCAAAACTCGTGCTGCACATGCCCTAATTGGATCCACCAACAAAAAAATATACAACAACATAAATATAATCACTTGGATAAAATCTTAATCTCATGATTGATTAAATTTAGAAAAAAATATTAGATAAATAGGTTTTAATACACAAAACTTCATAATGTACACCCGCCACTAAAAAACAAATGAAGTTGATATTTAACACATACCAATCCCCAATAAAAACGACACACAGGGGTTTATGTGATCCCAAAAACCGATGGGGTTAGATCTAGGTAGAGAGAAAAGAATTCTAGATAAATAAAAAAGTAGAAATAATCTAGATGGATTACATAAAAACCTTCATTGGTACATTAAATAATGTGAATTCTAATTAGATGTCGTGTAATTATCAACTCTGATAACTGTAGAATAACTCATCAACTTTAGATTAAATATTGATTTAACATCAATTATTAGTTACACGCCATGTAACCCTATTACACATTGTGTAATAATCATATAGTATATAATATTAGTACGTTTCATGAAAAAAATTTCAATAAATAATTATCTTCCCCATTATATTTATCCTTTAATTTATTTCTCGATCCTATAATGAAAATAAAAAACAGAAACCATAAATTGATTAAAAATTTACCTGTGTAGAAGATTAATGATATGTTAAACCATGAAACACATAATTAAAATCATATATATTTTTTAATAATATCTTAAAACATTCATCATATCATCATATCATTATATCATTAACTGTGGAAGGTAAATGAAATTCACAAACATTTGATTAAAAATAACACATGGAAAATAAATGAGATTCATGATTATCTCATCATCATAGTCATATACCATCCATAGAATGACAACGGTTAGTTTCATTGATTCATAAACCAAATAAATAATATATAACATTAATTTTTTTATCATAGATAAAAAACTACCTTCAAATATATGTGGATTATATAATGAGGAAAATGCCCTTTTGATTTTATACAATCATATTGAATATTAAATTATTTAGAAAATATTATAATGTTTTTTTGAAATTATCCTTAAATAATTATAAAATTTTCTTAAAAAAATTGACTGTTCATAATGGGGTGAAATTTTCTTCATTTTTATTATATAAAAAAAATCATTCCCTTCAAATTGTTGGTAAAAGTTCAAAATTACCATATTAAAAAATAACAAGTATACTTTTTCTAATAATTTAAATAGAAAATAAATCATGAATAAAATAAATATAGACAATAATATAGGAATAGTAAAAAAGTATAGAGAAAAATTTTAGAGAACATTGATATAGTGTAAAATGGTTTTTTGAACCAATGGATAAATACAGTTTGTTAACTTTTAAACCAATATTTATATAAAATAAGTAATTTACGATAAGGAAGTTAATGGAAAAATGATGTTTATAAAAATAAAAAGATAATAATAAAACAAAATTGATTCATTTGATGTAGATTAAATATTTTTTGTCCTAATAAATAGAATCATAAACAATCATAGTTAATAATGAGATTTCAACATAACACCATGACCTCAAGTTCGATATGGAAAGAAAGTTCTCTAAAAAATTTAATAATAAATTAAAATCTATTAAATTTCTATACCAGAATAATTTATATACATATTTTTTCATCTTTAATCCACTTAAAATATTTAAATACCAATGTATTAAAAAATCCTTATCAAAATCATCATTTTTGGGTGATAACTGTTTAATTTTTCAAAAATATTTTTGTTTCAGTGTTCCAATGATTGTACATTCATCACGGTTCTGTAATATAAATAATATAAATAATTATATATAATATAATATATAATAATTGGTTACATATTATGAATCAATCCCAAAAGTTAGACATTGAAAATATAATTAAACTATTCATGGACACAATATTCTATACGTACAAAAGAAAATTGTTTTTCAAAATTTGATAAAAGAATGTTAATTTATATATTTCCATTAATTAATAATAAATATATCATTAATATCATATATAAATATTAAACCCATAACAATAAACAACTTTTAATGATTATGAAATTAATATAATTATATCTCTACATGGATGTAGTTTTCAACACATGTGCATGAGCAATACTTTAATTTCATATTTCTTAGAATGGTTGGTGGATAATGGTGTCTCCATAATGATAAGAAAACTGATTTATATTTAGGTAACATAATATTTTTATGATAGGTACAATATATTTAGTGGATATTGATAATTAAATAAAATGAAAGTTGTTGGGTAAGATAATTACCTCTTATTTAGTAGAACACATTTAGATCCCTTATAATGGAGCCTTAGATTGGGATTTTTTGGAATTACTAAACCTCTAAATAATGGATATCTAATTTATAAGATTAAATGTTGGTGATTGGTTTACCTTGTAGACTCAAATTGGTATTGATTAGTTAAAATATTTGTGTCCTTGTATATCTTGGGAGACAAATACACATTGAATATTTTAAATGATTACAATGTTATTTATTTATATTAAAAAAATGATTAAAAATGTTCATATATTCGATGTCATGATAGTATGAATTCAAAATATGGACATATAATTAGGTTTTTACATTTTTTATTGGAAAATTTTCCCCCATATCAATCTTTAACTCTCATAAAACCCATTTTAATTTTAAAGTGCCTATTTTCATAATAATTTTGTAATTAATAATAAGAATAAATTAATGATTACTCAATAAGAAATTTGGAAAATATGATTATAGATACGAATAATATTTTGTAATATTCTGTATATATTATTTTATGAAATTAATTTTAACATAAAAACACAAAATATAAATGAAAATAAATTTTTGAAAAATATCATTGTAAGTCAAAATGTATTTTTGTACCAACATAAGATTAATATTTATCAAAAATTTAATACATAAAATATATAAAATAAAAATTATCTAATTAAATATTATAACTAACCAAAATCTAATAGGAATTTTTAAAATATAGAAAATGGGTAGTAATAATTCTTTTCAAATCATCATTTTAACTATTTATCAAAAAAATCAACATTTATATAAAATTAGGTCTAATTGAAACTAACTAATTTGGATATTATTATTTCAAAAATGATATAACATTAGTTAAATTAAATTTATAAATGTGGAGTACATTAAAATTAATATAAACACACAAATTTAAACAAAAAATATCGTAGAAATATTTATTATTTGGAAGTGTAAATTTATTTTATTGAGAATTATTTAATTATTTATTATGAATAAATAAATTAATTATAATTCAGAAAAAAAAATATATAAATTTTGTAATGTTTTTAATAATTGTTATATTTCCAAATCCAATTCCATGTCAATAATTATAATTATAATAAATTATATTTTAATAGTATATTATGGTTCAGATAAACGTTTTGTTCATGAAAAGAATTCTAATAATGAAATGATTTTTTATTAAAGATATATATAATAAAATATTTGTTTTTTATACTTTTTTTGTTTTCTAACATGAATAATTGATAGGTTATTTGTTTGATAAATATAATAGAACAACATAAATCATTGTGATAACTCTCATCCACATAAATTTTATAAAAAAAATTTTTTATCTTTTTTTGAAAACCCATATAACAAAACCAAATGAAGAAAAATAATATAATTAAAATAAATTCATATAAAATTAATAGATAACATAGATACCCTCAATTTATTGTATCATTACATAGAAACACTATCAAAATAGAAGAACCAAGTAGCCAAAATACATTTATAATTTAGGTAAATCTACTAACACACAATGTCAATTTCTCAAATCCAACCCACTCTAAGAGATCATCCTAAAAAATAGGTACTCTTCACAAATAATATCAATGAAATTTGAAAAAAAAAGGTAATTTTGGATAAAAATAAAGTATTTTTATATTAAAACACTGAATCTATATGGTTTAAGTTGTTGGTATCATAAAAATGGATTATCAATGAGTAAAAACGGGATCAAGAGTTGGACATGTCTTGGAGAGATGGAAAGGGATTTCAGAATTTGTGTACATACCCTCTATTAATATATTATTCCCAAGTTTCATCTCCATTTTGCAAAGAACGGATATGATGACATGATTACCTATGGTTAATGATATCTAAATTGGATGTGGCCATTTGAATTTTTTTGCATTATCATATAATAAATGATACAATCACCATAACCTATTACATTGAGTGGTATATTTCATGAAGAATACTATAAAATATGACACTATAAGATAATAAACAACATAATAGAAAGAGTTGTTGTTTTATTCTTATTATTCCCATGATAATGTCATGGTGATATCATGACCCCCTTTTTAAACAAGGGGTCCAATAAGACAAAACGCCATGAAAAATTACCTTCATAATGTGTATATTATTTTTCATTACACATGTATAGAACACAAGAGGTCCACATCCTATAACATATCCGACTAGGTTACTTTACTCAATGTTTCACATTCCATCACCACATGACCAATCAAACAAAAAACATCAAAAATCCATATCCAAGAATTCCTACTCACTTCCAAAAAAATAAGTGTTGACCTTATATATGGATACTACTATACAATATAATCAAGAACAATAATAATATCCATATTTTAACCACAAATACATGGAAAATCTCAAAAAAATTAGATCCCAAATATATGGCTCCGTATATTAGAAAGATTTTGATTGATTTATATCCTTAATAGTAAAAAAATTTAAAAATATTATAGGAGAATGTAAATGTTCTGAAACACCACCCTATTAGATATATATGAGGATCCTCATTTCATCTAATACATATTCATTATCCACTAACACCAACACAAGTGGAAAAAATTAGCTGATAAACAAAACAAATTTAAAAGGATACACCGGATACCTCCCATATAGAACCAAACTATTATGAATATCCATAAAATTATAAAAAGCATGATAATTAAAAATAATATATCTCAAAATAATCATGGATATATGAAGAAATAATAAGTTTAGGATACAGAATTTGATGAATCTAATGCAGAATCATCCTCCTCACTCATAAAAAAATATCTATAACTACTCCTTTAACCATAAATAAAATTCAAGATGTACACACCATGAAAAAACATTTCCTCAACAGGATAAAAAAATTTAATTTTACTTGAGAAGGTAATTATATAAATTATCATCATACATTTTACACATTAACACCCATAATAGATAAAATGTGATTGATATTTTTAAAATTATTTCAACTTTATCATGGAATGAGTATGAAAATACTATGAAATTATACCTCTACAAAATCTTAACAATATATAAGGAAATATTATGAATCATGAAATAGTATAACTAATTGTAACCCACAACATCACACCGGAAAAATATAATCTTACAAATTGATGTCATCATGATCAACTCAACCCCAATGTGCCATTCCTTGCACTATACACATGATACAACCTCACCATCTTTTTCCATGATACTATATATTCACAAAAAAACATTAAACTTCAATAATAGTGACCCAATCCCGGGTAGAATAATGGAAATTCCTTCTTTAATAAACTAGCATAAAAAATAAGGAATCACATGCTGAATGATCAAATAGTTTAATAGTCTTTGAAAACTAGAAACAATCATGTTTACTATATTATATTTGAAAAAAAAATTACAAATTAATTTAAATTTGATATTTATCATTATTCCTTATAGAATATTATTTATTATATTATTTAGTAAAATTCATGGATTCTTATTAATTGAAACAAATTAAGGGTTTTATAATGTTATTTTGAAGGGATAATTAATTTGGAAGATAACCTGAATCAATGATATTAATCAATATGGATAGTTCAATAATTAAACATATATACCATTTAAATAATTCTAATAGAATAATTAATATGTAGTGTTAAATAATTGAAAATAGATTCCATGTAATCAATATCATGACTACAATAACTAGATAAGTAATTATTAGTATGGAAATGTAAAAAAACACATTCAATTAAATCAAAAAACATATATTGAATGGAATCTAGATAAAATATCATTGTAAAATTATTTTGTATAAAAATAAATGTATTAGAAATGATGAAATTTTTTAATTATTGGATGTCATGTTTTTTATCCCATGATACCATTACCATTACGATCAATCCATTAGATCGACTAATAATTAGTAGTATAAATGAATTTAACTGAGGATATATAACTGATTAATCCCATGAGAAAACCAATTTATAGATGAGATATCTATAATATAGCACCTTATATGGATTCAATATTCAAATCATTCACCATATATCAAATAATTTATATAATTAATAATCAATGCACATTATCATTAGATATCAATAGAAATTGTGAGGAAGAAATATATCAATATTTTACTGGATAAAAAAATTCCGTTCAATTTATTGCATCATAAGTAAATATAAAATATTATTAAAGAAACAAAAAATATCCTTGATAAATTATATGGTTATTTTGGTGAAATATGCCTTCCGATTTTCATATGATAGAATAATTTTAATGAAATGTAATTCAATATAATAATGAATCAAGTAATTAAACATCAAATCTATAATTGGTCAAAATAATCATAATCCATCTAGAGGATTAATAGAGATTATATTAATACAAAAAATACACAGTGGAGAAAATGTTAAATTAAATGATATTTCCTTTTAAGAATATAAATATTAAAAAATAATTTAAATACCATCTTCTACAAAATATACGTTTCATTTGTATTTTATTAAAAAATTAATATAATGTTCATTGTTAATAAATTTATAAAAATTAAAATATCTCTAATATTTCGAAAATTCTGATTAAAAATAACCTTATATACATGAAATAGATGATTCAATGGAATTAAGGAAATGTTAGTCGGTAATTTCAAACATACCATAAATGTTAAAAAGAACATTATTTTGATTCTAAAAATGTTACAAAAGAGACTTTCCCAGAAAATGATATATATATTCAATTGAGCACATTTTTTACAGAGGAAATGTTTTTTAAAATTAATATAGTAATTTTTTAAGAGGGTATTTTTTTTTGAAAACTAGTTTTTTGATGAAATATTTTTATGACTAAATAGGGAAATGATGTCAAATTTTCTTAAAAACAACTTATCAATTATTTTAAGTGACAATGAGTGAAAAATGGGTTGGATAAGGTTCAATATGAATTTATAACTATAAGATAATGAAATTAATGGTTTATTAGATAATTATCAAATAACTTTCCTTAAATAAAATTAATGAATAAATAATCTATCTAATAATGAGATTGTTAAATAGACCTACACAATGATTATACCGTTGTAGTGAGAATTAATTAATCAATTGTTTATGTGTATCAAATGTAAATAAATTTTAGAAAATGTAATGTAATGAAATATATTCAGAATTCATTATACACAAATTCTTATAATATCAATGATAATAAATAAGTAACATAATCTAATGAAAAGATATTGAGTTATAAAATATTTTTACACATAATAATTTTCATGTCAAACAAATTGGATAAAAAAATTCAAATTGGAACATAAAATTTCATAAATTATAAATAAATTAATATATAAACGGTCAAAGGGGAAGTGTGTAGATCAAATAATCAAAATATCATGCATAAAAATACATTATTCCTTAATTAAATGAAATTGAGATGAAATATAGTACTTATTGATTTGTTTTGGTTAAACATTAATTATAGTCTCTTATAGGTTACTAAATGTGTAGTTAAAATGTTCCATTACGATGTTAATATTTATAATATTATATATGATCCCTTAATTAACGATTCTCACTCATTCATCAATAATCATTCATATTAAAAATGGGTTAATGTGTTAGTTCCCTTGTTATTTTCATGCATGTTTCACTATGAAATATATTTGTCCTTATAATATTATGTAGTTTTATAATATGAAGAATAAAAATAATGACATAATATCATATTTTACCGCATTTATACTTTTAAAACCAATCATGAAAGATGGTTACAAAAAAATGGACTCTGTTATAATCATGAAGATGGTATGTCATACAGATGCAGAAGTAATGTTTCCTTTTCTCAATGATCATTATTGAAAAGTGGTAATTTATAATTAATATAAATTGAAAATTAACATTATAAAATAATTAAATATATTATTTCATTAAATATACTTATATATATCAACCATGTGACATTATGGTTAATAGATATTCACATCGCCTCATGAAGGTGGTAGTTTAGAGGGACCTGAATGATGTTATCCTTTTTAGTGTAAGAAATGATATGTTATCTTTTTAGAATAATATATATATTTAATATGATATATAATTCATGAATATCAGAATATAATAATCAAATTTATCTACACCACAATCCACCTAAAGCATTAGTGAATGATTAATCACACCACTTCTAAAGGTGTTTTTCCACGATATATACAATTGATGTTATCTTATCATATAAGAAATGGAAAATAAAAATGAAAATTTAATATAACTACTATATAAGAATAATTAAATTATTAATATTATATAAATTTTATATACAATATCATACACAACCATGAGAGGGGTTAATGGAAAAATTAATGCAATCGGTTCTTGAAGCGGCTTCCTGGCTTATACAAAAATGAATATTTTAAAACCCATTTGGAAGATTTGGAGACAATAATAGGTTATGATATTTACATAGAAGCATATTAGTATATGTTTGATACCTTAGTTATTATATTATAATTTCTTATAATTATTTAAGGATGTTGAAGAACAAATAATATACAGTCATAAATTCATGAATGTTACATCTTCTTTTATTTTCCGACTTATGTTTGTACAAAGAGGCTTCCTAGTTGGATTTGTACCCAAAATTTGGATAATACTATGAGATTAGAGATTTTGGGAAGTGATATGTGTAGTTATTGGATAAATAAAAATGGTGTGAAAATGATAAAACGATATTGGGTGGCTCTTATACGTGATGTGAGTGGAACACATGTAAAATTTTAAAAACATTTATTCATAACCACATTTTTATTATGAATTAATTATATGAAATATCCCCATATTAATTCAGGAGGAGATAATTATAATATATGTAAATATAATAGGTTTTATATATTCTTTTAGGTAATTTTATAACTTATCATTTCAGTTTCATGCATGGTAACTTCATTTTTTCCCTAACCATGGAAATTAGTTTTTACTTTTTTCACTGTTATTTTTGTCCAAAATAAATATCACATTATACAAAAACATAAATTATTTTTATTCCAAATAATAAAAAAAATTCAAAATTCCATTCTCATATATAAGGCCCTAGCCTTAAACCTTACTTAATCTTGAGTTATTACAAGATTACACATTGAGGATCTTTTCGGGTTTAGAGTTTTAGAGAATTAGATCATAAAACTTGCATTACATTCCACATAAAAACAAAGTGGTTGCATAAAGATAGTATTCTTCATTCCCATCAATTGAAACATATTTAAAATAGAACATGGATTCTTTCTTGACACTTCCTTGACAGAATCATCATATCATGTACCTTTCCCTTGACCTGTGAAAAACATTTCAAAAAAAACATGGGATGAGCATAAAAAGCTCAGTAAGGGATATAAAAATATGGAAATGAAACATGGGTACATATATAAATAAGAATGAAATCATACTTTACCCATAAAACATAAGCACTTTAACATACCTCATCAAATCATGAATAAATCATAGAAAACATAAGACATAAAGGTAACTTGAAGCATTCATAACATTCTTACGTAGGGAGTAACCCTCTTGGTTACGTTTGGAAAACCCATCATAGTATATTCCACAAATCTCTTTGGAGAAACCTTAATGTTTCACTCCTTAGAGTTACCCAATGCATTGGAGAGCTATATCGGGCTCATCTGCCCTTAGTCTATCACGGAACCACCTGTCTTCATAATAATGCCCAGGAACCTCAACATAATCGTATCACATAAAACATGCATAAAGGAAACATAAAATTTCCACCTTTCAATCACAAGATATCAATAAAACACATTGATATAAAAAAATTATGAAAACAATTTTCAATACCAAAATAAAAGAAAAGTAAAACATGGTATTTATTTTTCATTAAAAAAAGGTATGGCTTATAGAGGAAGCTGAAACTCAAATAATGGTTATGACGGCGGAAAAGTCGTTGTCGCTGCATACGTACGACAAAAACATTCCCTTTTGTCATTTAGTAAACACTACGTATAAAAAAGATTCCTTTTGGATAAACGTAAATGTCAAAGGGGTTTATACACCGTATAAAAGAAGGTTGTGTATAAAAAAAATATGCCTCAATGAAAGGAGATTGAGACGAACTCCCATAACTCGGGTCCGACTTGACTCGATCGTTCTTTAATGTGCTGAATAATAAACTTGAGTTAATTTATACTTCTTTAATAACCTTTTTCAAGTTCATTATTCCTTTTATATCACTTATTTCCATGTCATGAACACTATGTAATTATTTAAGTTAATAACGGTCGTTTTAATGATCATTGGTACTTGAGTAAAAAATAAACCCTTTATAATTACATGTTGTTCATGTATCCATTATATCCAGAATTATAATAATTATTTATATATCATATATATTCAGTATATACATGAATTTATAATATTACATAATCATTTAGAGGTATGAAATGAAATGCACCGTTCATGGAGACGGTAAGCCATACGTACGGATGAATGCTATTTTTCATTTCTATTTCGTATTTTATAGAATGGAATCATAATGATATAAAGGTATATTATAATTCCAGTATAATATCATATATAATATCATTGTTCCATCCTTTATACGTCCCACATATGGTATTTAACGAATCAAATCACTTTGAGGGGGCGGTAGTCCGCACTTCCTTAAATGAAGATATCCCGTTTACCCATAATGGAAACCATAAAGGTATGACCAAAAAGAAAAAAACAGAAGCTTAAGGAAAACATAAACATATTATATATCATATATAAATATAGTGACATCTTAATGTCCACCTTTGAAGGTGTTAAAATAATTTTGAACAATCATCGTTTCGGGAGGCATAAATTCACCATCCACGGAAACAGTATGTTCGTTAACCATTAGATGTAGGTGTGTGTAAGTGTAGCTCGAATCCTTATTATAACAACATCCTAGTATATTTAGGATACTTGAGTTGTTACAAAGGAAAATAATAAAAAGAGTTTAGGGGGTTGGAGAAGCAGAATAAAACAAAAGGACTCAAATGAAGACATTACCTTAAAATCGGGTAACTCCCTTTGGTTTGAGCTCAAACGCTTCCTTGGGAAGACTTCTTCACAAAGTGAGTCTTCAATAAGTAAGAGAGGGAAGTGGAGAGACAAAATGGGCAGGTTTTGGCCGAGACAAAGGCATTGGGAGTGTGGGTAAGGAGGTATAGGTGGGGGCCTTTTATAAGAGGAGAGGAGGGGCACTCTTGGAAAGTAAAGATAAGTTACTTTATTTTAAAATGAGTTTCGGATTCAAAAGGTCCCAAATTGATATAATTCGATGATAAGGTTATAAGGGTTCTAAATACACTCATCCAATTGGTTTTGGCCATGTTTAGGATTTAGATTTTACATTAACATTCTATTTTATTTAAATCATTAAATAATGAGGTCATCGCTGCATCATCATGATGTCATAAATAATTTAATTTATTTAATGTCTAAAAAATATAAAAAAACTACTATGATGTATTAAATCTTTTTATCTTTCTAATTAATATTTATAGTCAAAAATATGACTTGTATAACACCATATAAAAATTGTTTTAGTAACATAACTCATGTTTGTGTCATTTTTACTTTAACATTAAATAAAAAGTTATTTTTGTCATTTCGCAACCAAGGTGGCTCCATGGGTCCCCAAGTTGACCCATGGCTTGTCTCGGTCGGCCATGACACATAAAATGAGGGTAGGACATGTGTCAAGCTCATCTCATACTATTAAAACATTATTATTACCTTAAACTACACTAATCTCCACTAATCGCGATTAAGAACTTAATAAGTTACTATTCACCAAAAAATTATTTTAATCCCATTGAACCACATTTTACTTCTTAATGACAACCATGTATGTCGGATTTTTGAAATTCAAAACACAATGATGGAAAATTTTCATTTAAATGGAAAAATCAGTTTTTATAAGTACCACTTAGTGGTTTCACTATTCATCAAAATTTGATGTTTTTCAGAAAATTACCATAAATTCACCCTAAGCAACATTTGATATTCCGAATTCAAAAATGAAGTCAATTTTACAAAATTCAAAACATATAAGTCACATTAATTAATTTAATAATTAATTTCCGATGTCATGACAAATAGCGTGTTTTTATGAAACAATAAGTATCAAAAGATTGACACCAGTTTAAGTCCAATTTCAATGTGAAATTGATTCCAATGACCACCAATGGATTAAATGATAAAATTATATTTAGATTACACTTTAAGACCAATTAAAAATATAATCTAACTATATAATTAAATTAAATGAAAAAACAGTTTTGATGTAAAATGCAGTATTTTTCACTATTCATTAAAAAATGAACATTGTCAGAAAAATACCAAAAATTTATCCAATGTAAAATTAAATGTCCCAATCATAATGAATATGTTTATTTTGACAAATATAGATTATAAAATTGTCAAAATATTGATTTAAAAAGGGTTTGCCATCAAAAGGCAGTAAAACAATCTTTTAAGAATATTATTGTATTCCATGCTTAAGATTGGATTTATTTTCATTTTAAACCTCTAAAACACTATATAATTCATTAATAGACATAGATAAAAATATCTATTTTTCATTACTTACTTGGGATGTTACATCCTTCCCCCCTTTAGAAAAATGCGTCCGTGTAATTTATTTACTTATCAAATAAATGGGGGTACTTATCCCTCATTGCATTTTCAGATTCCCATGTTTCCTCTTCCATCATGTGGTTTTTCCACAAAACCTTTACCTGCTTAATCACCTTATTCCGTAACACTTGCTCCCTGCAGTCAAGAATCTGGACCGGTTGTTCCTCATAGGATAGGTTCTCTTCCAGCTGAACTACCTCTAGACTCAAAACATGAGATGGATCTGGCATATACTTTCTCAACATCGAAATGTGAAAAAAATTGTGTACCTAAGATAAACTCGGAGGTAAAGCCACCCGGTATGTAACTGATCCAACTCTCTCCAGAATTTCATATGGTCCAATGATCCTTGGACACAACATTCCTTTCTTACAAAAATCTCATCACACTTTTCCATGGTGAGACTTTGAGAAAAACATAATCACCTACCTCAAAAGAGAGATCCTTCCTCCTGTTGTCCGCATAACTCTTCTGCCTGCTCTGAGCTGTTCTCATGTGTTTCTGAATCAGCTGAACTTTTTCTACCATCCCTTCTACCAATTCTGGTCCCATCAACTTCCTTTCACCCACTTCATCCTAGAAAGTTGGAGTTCGACACCGCTTCCCATATAATGTCTCAAATGGTGCCATCTGTATACTGGAATGAAAACTGTTATTATATGAAAATTCAACCAAAAAAAGATGTTGGTCCCAACTTCCCTGATAATCCATAGAGCAAGAACGTAGCATATCCTCCAATGTATGAATTTTTCGTTCTGACTGCCCGTCTGATTGAGGATGAAAAGTTGTACTAAAATTTAATTCAGTACCCAACGACTTCTGAAGGCCTTTCCAAAAGTTAGAAGTGAACCTGGGATCACGATCAGATACAATGGAGAGAGGAACTCCATGTAACCTGACTATCTCTTTAAGATACAAACGGGAATGTTGATCTTGGGAAAAAGTATCTCATATAGCAAGGAAATGAGAAGATTTAGTCATGTGATCAATAATAACCCAGATTGCATTATTACCTCGAGATGTCTTCGGTAATCCCACAACAAAATCCATGGATATATTCTCCCATTTCCACTCTGGCACTGGTAAAGGCTAAAGCATCCCTTTCGGTAATTGCCGCTCTTCTTTAACCTGTTGACAAGTCAAACACTTCACAGTAAAATCAGCAATATCTCTTTTCATTCCATCCCAACAGTAATACTCCTGTAGATCTCTGTACATCTTAGTACTGCAAGGATGAACTGAAAACGGAGAACTATGAGATTCACATAACAACTCTCTCTTCAACTGTGATTCACAAGGCACACACAATCTCTTCTGAAATCTCAAAACACAATCATTATCAATGTTAAATTCAGGAAACATACCTTTCTGAACCAGCTCTACCTTTTTCTTCAACTCACCGTCTTGCTTCTGTGCTTGCTTGATTCTATCTGATAGAGATGATCTAACTGATACCTGAAACAAAACAAAATAACTTCCTGCACCCACAACTTCTATTCCATAGTTCATCAAATCCTTAACCAAATGATCACATTCCAAATGCAACATTTATAATGAAGCATTACTTTTTTGACTCAAAGCATCAACAACTTTATTTTCTTTTCTCGGATGGTAATGAATTGTACAATCATAATCCTTGATTAATTATCACCATCTCCTTTTTCTCATGTTCAATTCTTTCTGAGTGAATATATACTTTAAACTTTTGTGATCAGTATATATTTCACACTTTACACCATACAAATGATGCCTCCAAATTTTTAAAGCGAAAACAACATCAGCTAATTCCAAATCATGTGTAGGGTAATTTACCTCATGATTTTTCAACTGTCATGAAACATAAGAAATTACCTGATCATTCTGCATTAGGACGCAACCAAGTCCTTTCAATGAAGCATCACTGTAGATAAAAACTCACCATTCCTGGAAGGTAGTGCCAAAACTGGATCATTCACCAATCTTCTTTTCAATTCTTGAATACAATCATCACATTCTTTTGTCCAAATAAACTTAACACCCTTCCGAGTTGGCTTAGTCATTGGACTAGATAACCATGAAAAATTTCTAACAAACCTTCGGTAATAGCCTGCCAAACCAAGGAAGCTACGAATCTCAATTACATTTGTGGGTCTTGGCCAGTCTTCCACAAATTTTTTTTTGTAGGATCAACAGTTATCCCATATTTAGAAACAATGTGACCAAGGAAAGAAATTTGTTGCAACCAAAACTCACACTTGCTGAATTTCCCATACAATTTCTTTTCTTTTAAGGTTTGCAAGATAACCCTTAAATGTCTTTCATGCTCCTCTTTACTTTTAGAAAAAACCAAAATATCATCAATAAAAACCACCACAAACTTATCCAAGAACTCACGGAAAATTCTATTCATTATGTCCATGAATACAGTAGGTGCATTATTTAGCCCAAAAGGAATTACTACAAATTCATAGTGGCCATATCTTTTACGGAACGCGGTCTTCGGAACATCTTCTTCCTTTACATTCAGCTGATGGTACCCCGATCTCAAGTCAATCTTTGAAAAAAACTGAGCTCCCTGGAGCTGATCAAACAAATCATCGATATAAGGCAAAGGATATTTGTTCTTAACAGTGATATTATTCGAGGATCTATAATCAATGAAAAGTCTCATTGAACCATCTTTCTTTTTAACAAATAAAATAGGAGCACCCCATGGTGATGTTCTAGGTCAAATGAAACCATTCTCTAATAAATCTTGCAATTGCTCCTTCAACTCTAAAAGTTCAATTTGAGCTATTCGATAAGGGGGTTTTGAAATTAGCTTATCATAAAGAACTAAGTCAGCAGTAAATTTAACTTCTCGATCTGGTATTATTCCAGGAAACTCATCAGGAAAAACATCAGGATACTCATTTACCACTGGCACATCATTAATCTGAACAGTTCCTTTATTTTCAACGATGTTTGCAAGGTAACATTCATTTCCATCTTTTACAAGTTTCTCGGCCTCTTGATAAGTTATCAACAGTAAGGGTTCATTCATGTACACAAACTGAAAGTCTTTCTGAAAAGAAACTTCTTTAGCTCTACAGTCAATCTTAGCATGGTAAATAGAGATCCAATCCATACCCAGGATAACATCAAACTCTACTAGAGGTAGAACAATAAGGTTTGCAAGTAGGTTCTTTCCATAGATAAGGATAGGAAGATTCTTATAAATTTTTTTCCTCAACATTCCCCCCATGTGTTTTTACCAATAGTTCATGAGTCATTTCTTGAGATGGTATTCCCATTTTACAAGAAATGGTTTTAGAGATGAAAGAATGTGTTGACCCCGAATCAAACAACACACTGGCATAATCTGAAAAAACAAACAAAGTACCTGATACAACTTCATTTGATGGCCCGTCATTTGCTGAAGTAGTTGCAAAGGATTTCACCACCCCTTTCTACTTGTAGTCTAACTGCTTTCCATCACTCAAGCTCTTTGTCGGACACTCGTTTGCATAGTGACCCGTCTCATTGCACTTATAACATTTCACTAACTGTAAATCAAATTTGGTCTTACCTTCACCTTGACCCTTTTCAGTGCAATCACGAGCCTTATATCTCATCTTACCACATCGGTAGCACTTTCCAGAATTCAGAAGACATTCCCCAACATGCCTTTTGCCACATTTATCACAAACTGGAAACTTAGTTTTCTTACCATCAGACTTTTTTGAAGAATTCTTACCTTTCTCCTGCCACCTCGGTCTCTTATTCTGTTGGTTTTTATAGAGCACTTGATCATCGGCAAACTCCATTTCTACCTTCTCAGCACATCGAACAAGATTTTCATAACTTTTAAACTCACGAGAAGCTAATGCCTTTCGATATTTTGGCTTTAATCCTATGTAAAAACGATTGATTTTACTATCAAGGGATCGGATAAAATTTGGAGCATACCTTTCCAATCGAGTGAACCTTTCTTCATAGGCATCCACTGAGTCTTCCTCTTGCCTCAATTCCAAGAATTTCTTTTCGATACTATGTCGAACAGCCTTAGGAAAATACTTCTCAAGAAACATACCTTTGAATTCACCCCAGTCGAGAGCATCAATATCATCAGCGTCCCTGATATTTTTAACCATCGACCACCACTGGTCTGCTTCACCCTCCAAACGGTAAATATCAAGACTAACGTTTTGATTTTTTGAACACCCCATGACATCGAAAATCTTCTTCAGTGCTTTATTCCACCCATCAGCTAGCACAGGGTCAGATGATCCTCTGAATTATGGGGGATGTTGCCTCATGAAATGTTCCACCACTGAAATGTTCCTCTACGGTTGATCTGGCTGATCTCGTGCATGGATACCACCACCATTTATCGCTTGAGTCAACTGCGCCATTACTGCAAAAAACTATTCAGTTCCAATTCCGACCATCTCAGGATGCTGATTCGGAAGGTTATTTCCTTCTGCATGCCTTCCTAGCACTGCTTCCCTATTTCCTCTACGGAAAACCATTCTGAACAAACATGTATTAGATGAAGCAACATGGTAATCTTAAAATGCTATATCATTTCAAAAAAATATATTTTTGGATAATCATTTAATAGAATTATAACTCCTAAAGTTATCTAAAATGACCATTGATACCAACTATAAGGCCCCAGCCTTAAACCTTACTTAATCATGAGTTATTACAAGATTACACATTGAGGATATTTTCGGGTTTAGAGTTTTAGAAAATTAGATAATAAAACTTGCGTTACATTCCACATATAAACAAAGTGGTTACATAAAGATAGTATTCTTCATTCCCATCAATGGAAACATATTTAAAATATAACATGGATTCTTTCTTGACACTTCCTTGACACTATCATAATATCATGTACCTTTCCCTTGACCTGTGAAAAACATCTCAAAAAAAACTTGGGATGAGCTTAAAAAGCTCAGTAAAGGATATAAAAATAAGGAATGGAAACATGGGTACATATATACATAAGAATGAAATCATACTTTACCCATAAAACATAAGCACTTTAACATACCTCATCAAATCATGAATAAATCATAGAAAACATAAGACATAAAGGTAACTTGAGGCATTCATAACATTCTTAAGTAGGGAGTAACCCTCTTGGTTACGTTTGGAATACCCATCATAGTATATTCCCTAAATCTCTTCTGAGAAACCTTAACATTTCACTCCTTCGCGTTACCCAATTCATTGGAGAGATATATGGGGCTCACCCGCCCTTAGACTATCACGGAACCACCCGTCTTCATAATAATTCCCAAGAACCTCAACATAATCGTATCACATAAAACATGCATAAAGGAAACATAACATTTCCACCTTTCAATCACAAGATATCAATACAACACATTGATATAAAAACATTATGAAAAAAAATTTCAATACCAAAATAAATGAAAATTAAAACATGGTATTTATTTTTCATTAAAAAAGGTATGGCTTGTAGAGGAAGCCGAAACTCAAATAATGGTCATGACGGCGGAGAAGTCGTTGTCGCTGCATACGTACGACAAAAACATTCCCTTTTGTCGTTTAGTAAACTCTTCGTATAAAAAAGATTCCTTTTGGATAAACGTAAATGTCAAAGGGGTGTATACACCGTATAAAAGAAGGTTGTGTATAAAACAAAATATGCCTCAATGAAAGGAGACTGAGATGAAGTCCCATACCTCAGGTCCGATTTGACTCGATCGTTATTTAATGTCCTGAATAATAAACTTGAGTTAATTTCTACTTCTTTAAGAACCTTTTTCAAGTTCATTATTCCTTTTATATCACTTATTTCCATGTCATGACCACTATGTAATTATTTAAGTTAATAACGGTCGTTTTAATGATCATTGGTACTTGAGTCAAAAATAAACCCTTTATAATTACATGTTGTTCATGTATCCAATATATCCAGAATTATAATCATTATGTATATATTATATATATCCAGTATATAAATGCATTTATAATATTACATAATCACTTAGAGGTAAGAAATGACATGCACTGTTCATGGAGACGGTAAGCCGTACGTACGCATGAACGCTACTTTCATTTCTATTTCGTATTTTATAGAATGGAATCATAATGATATAAATGTATATTATAATTCTAGTATAATATCATATATAATATCATAGTTCCATCCTTTATAAGTCCCACATATTGTATTTAACGAATCAAATCACTTTGAGGGGGCGGTAGTCCGCACTTCCTTAAATGATGATACCACGTTTACCCATAATGGAAACCATAAAGGTATGAAAAAAAAGAAAAAACAGAAGCTTAAGGAAAACATAAACATATTATATATCATATATAAATATAGTGACATCTTAATGGCCACCTTTTATGGTGTTAAAAGAATGTTGAACAATCATCGTTTCGGGAGGCATAAATTCACCATCCACAGAAACAGTATGTTCGTTAACCATTATATGTAGGTGTGTGTAAGTGTAGCTCGAATACATATTATAAAAACATCCTAGTATATTTTGGATACTGGAGTTGTTACAAAATAAAATAATAATAAAAAGTTTAGGGGGTTGGAGAAGCAAAATAAAACAAAAGGACTCAAAAGAAGACATTACCTTAAAATCGGGTAACTCCCTTTGGTTTGATCTCAAAGGCTTCCTTGGGAAGACTTCTGCCCAAAGTGAGGCTTCAAGGAGTAAGAGAGGGAAGTGGAGAGGCAATATGGGCAGGGGTTGGCCGAGCCAAAGGCTTTGGGAGTGTGGGTAAGGAGGTAGAGGTGGGGGCCTTTTATAAGAGGAGAGGAGGGGCACTCTTGGAAAGTAATGATAAGTTACTTTATTTTAAATTGAGTTTCTGATTCAAAAGGTACCACATTGATGTAATTAGATGATAAGGTGATAAGGGTTCTAAATCCACTCATCCAATTGGATTTGACCATGTGTAGGTTTTATATTTTACATTAACAATCCATTTTATTTAAATCGTTAAATAATAAGTTCATCGCTGCATCATCATGATGTCATAAATAATGTAATTTATTTAATGTCTAAAAATTATTAAAAAAATACTATGATGTAGGTAATAGTTTTAGATTTCTAATGAATATTTATAGTAAAAAATATGACTTGTATAACCCCATATAAATTTTTTTAGTAACATAACTCATGTTTGTGTCATTTTTACTTTAACATTAAATAAAAAGTTATTTATGACATTTCCCAACCAAAGTGGCTCCATGGGGTCCCCAAGTTGAAACATGGATTTTCTTGGTCGGCCATGACACATAAAATGATGGTAGGACATGTGTCAAGCTCATCTCATACTATTAAAACATTATTTTTACCTTAAACTACACTAATTACCACTAATCGCGATTAGGAACTTAATAAGTTACCATTCACCAAAAAATTATTTTAATCCCATTGAACCACATTTTACTTCTTAATGACAACCATGTATGTCGGATTTTTGAAATTCAAAACACAATGATGGAAAAATTTCATTTAAACGGAAAAATCAGTTTTTATAAGTACCACTTAGTGGTTTCACTATTCATCAAAAATTGATGTTTTTCAGAAAATTACCAAAAATTCACCCTAAGATACATTTGATATTCCGAATTAAAAAATGAAGTCTATTTTAAAAAATTCAAAACATATAATTCACATTAATTAATTTAATAATTATTTCTCGTTGTCATGACAAATAGTGTGTTTTTATGAAACAATAAGTATCAAAAGATTGACACCAGTTTAAGTCCAATTTCAAAGTGAAATTGATTCCAATGACCACCATTGGATTAAATGGTAAAATTATATTAATATTAAACTTTAATACCAATTAAAAATATAATCTAACCATATAATTAATTTAATTGAAAAAGAATTTTTGATGTATAATGCAGTATTTTTCACTATTCATTAAAAAATGAACATTGTCAGAAAAATACCAAAAATTTATCCAATGTAAAATTCAATGTCCCAATCATAATGAATATGTTTATTTTGACAAATATAGATTATAAAATTGTCAAAATATTGATTTAAAAAGGGTTTTCTATCAAAAGGTAGTAAAACAATCATTTAAGAATATTAGTGTATTCCATGCTTAAGATTGGATTTATTTTCATTTTAAGCCTCTAAAACTCTATATAATTCATTAATAGGCATAGAAAAAAAATATATTATTCATTACTTACTTGGGATGTTAAATCATATGTGGACCACATTAATTTAAAATTAATCCTTTAAACGTGAGGAGAATGAATGAATTTATGGAGAATATTTTTTAAAGTTTACAAAGTTTTAATAAACAATATTAATATTATAAATTAATCCAATTAACTAAAAAAATTAGTTGATAATTTTTTTTTCTACTTTTAATTTGGAAAAATAAAAATATAATTTACTATTATGAACATTCTAAATTGAAACAAAGTTTTTAATTAAATTTCATTAATTTTTAATGTATATCGAATACTGAAATATTTGAGATGAATCCAAATAACATACCTTATGATAATTTGGATTTTGGTATATTAGAAATGATATTAATTTTTTTTGAAAATTTTTAAATAGTTAAAAATTAATATTAAATTATATGCTGAATGTGTGACTAAGCCATCTTTTATAAAAAATACAGTTTTTTCAGAAAGTATTTATTTATCATTTAATAAATTATTATCTTCATTTAAAATAACTAAATAAATAATAGTTTTTCATAAACTATATAATTTTTGTAATTTATGTATTTGTATTCATAGAAGAAAATTTAATAGATTGATTATAATATTTTAAAAGCGTATCACATGTCTTTTTTACCCAGTAATCTGTGTATCATAAGACCACAAATAAATTAAACTAAAAGAAATTTACTTCGTGGGTTGTTCAAGATCACTGATTAATGACCCATATTCTGTAAATGAAAATGTTATACATTTTTTTAATTTAGGAGTGTTATAAAACATTATTAAAAACTCAAGAATGTAAATATTTCATGAATTACTCACAAAAAACACCCTATGGAAACTCACCTAGATTTTCACACTTCATCCCACACCACAATAGGGATCCTTTTATAAATAATACTATGGCCTAAGACACTCTAAAAAAATATGATATCTTCATCAAATAAAAATAAACCCCATCATCCTCAAATTAATTTTTAGTTTCGAGGCTAGAGGTTCTACCAAATTACTTCGGTGCATCCCACATCACAAATTAAAATAATTCCCCATAATAAGATCTCTCATATTCACATTCCAAATTGAGTGGGGTTGTTTTGAAATCATAACATTGTACTAGGAAAATGATATAATAAATGCCAAAAGAATCTATAGACAAGATTAATATTAAGAAAACACCCCATATAGCCACATACCTAAAAACAATTGATCTTAGTATCTCAAGATCCTCATAAACATCATCATTACCTCATAAGGATAAATAATGATGTAGATTATAGTTTCAAAAAATCATCAACATAGAGTCCATATAACATCCCAAACTAGATCACTCTAATATACTGAGATTAAAAGAACTTTTTACATATAAATAATATAATTGGGAAAGAGGTTTCCCTAAAATAATATTCATATATATATTAAAAACAAAAATAGTACAAAATGTATCAGAACATGTCCATTTAAACATATATACAAAAAAAATCACTTATTAAATATAATTTAGTTGTGTAAATATGGTTCTTTTTAATCAATTTAATGATTTCCAAAAGAATAATTATCAAGATTATATAATTAATTTTTTTATAAGTGATAAATTCAATAAATACAACTATAAAAAGATACAAAATAAAAAATCTAGTACATGATCAAATTAAAAAGAAATATCTTCCTCATGGTCTTATTGATTTCCTTTTAGAAAACATGATACATTCATAAAATTAGAACAATTATGTAACATTTTATTAATAAGTAAACATTTAACCATTATTTTATAATTCAGAGCTACATTATTAGAAATTTATAGAAGCACATATACTTAAAAATCAATACACAATGAGTCCAGAAAAACACTACATAATTAAAAGCCATAATCTGGTTAAATTATTATTCTTAACATTAATATAATAGTAATATGGGATGAATCCAAAAATGAAAATATATCATCGGAATAAAAATATGGATCCACAAATTGTAACACAACATATGACCTCTATAAAATCATTCTTTAATTAGAAAAAAACTACAACTATGATTTCATATATCATGTACCCACTCCAAAATCAATCAATTCTTTGTCATTTTATCTTTAATGTGAAATAAATTTTGATTTAAAAATTAATAAAATGTTTAAATCAATATATAAAATTTCTCATGCTATAACACCATGTTTTATGAATGATATGATTAAAATAAATAGTGCTCAAACATTTAACCATTCATGTATAATTTCTTATAAACCATATTAATGGTTTAATTATTTTATGACAAAATAAATGTATAACATAGATGGTAAAAAAATAAAATCATATTCTAAATGAAACATAATAAAAATTATACATAATCAGTATTTATATTGTATATATTTCATTAAAAAATATTCATATGTTTTCATCTTTATTTATGATTTTAATAATAATCAAACAAGGTATTAAAATGTGTTTCATGGTTATTTATACACTAATTTCGGTTTTAATACATGATATTAATTGGATCAATCATATATATAGATCTATGTCTCAATAGTTTACAATAAGAATAATTTTATTTTTCCATAATTTATGATAAAAAATAAATACAGCCATTCAATAAAGACATAACATAATCATGATACATATAATGAGTAAAAACAGATCATATGAAATTATATTCATATTTTGATGAAAAATATACAATTTTTTTAAAAAAATATTGCATAATAAAGAAACTAATATTTATTGGACAGTGTATTTTTTATTTGAGAACTACATATTCGTTATAGTTGACATTGAGAATGATTATGATTTTTTATATAATCTGTAAACTAATAACATTATTTTTTATCCAAGTCATAAATTGACAACATATAATAGAACATATAAATGGATTAATACTACAAAACTATCATTATAATAAAAAGTAAAGGATATGTTATTTAGGTGAATGATTTATAGTTTCAATATGAATAATTATAAATAATTCTTGTCATTCATTAGAAATCGTAGAATATAAAAACCCAAAACAACCATTCTAATAAGTCCTTAATAAATACTTATGATATATGTCAAATTAAAAATAACACTAGTAATATCAATTTTCATGGGAACTGAAGTACTTTTATGAATATTATAAAAATAATTATTTTAGGATGATGGGATGAGATTTACTAATGATAACATATTTATCTAATTTTGTAAAAATTATCTAACTATTCAAAAAATATATATTATACTTGTAACAGTGACAAATATTATTTTTTGGGATGAACATTAATATACAATGTTCCTTAACAATTATAAAAAAATATAATTCATACATAATCATATAATTAATAACAAAGGAATATTATATTCAATTCTAAATAATGATTTATAGCAATAGTTCATGCCCGTTATTCACCATCATAATATATTCATCTTTCTTTTTTAACTAATTATTCATACAATAAATATTCCTTAGGAAATAAAATAAAAACATAGTCAGTGAAATACAAATACAATTTGATCACATATTTAGTTAAATTCATATATTTTTAACTTCCCAAAACTAAAAATTTCAATTATATGCATAAAAAATAATGATTTCTATACCTTGTGTAGGTCCCTTCCATGATTGTGAAAGAATTAATCATTTTTCTTCAATACAATCAATGTCTTTGAATTAGATCCTAGGGGAATAAATTATGATTTCCAATATGTTCTCTTGGGTCTATATCATAAAAAGATCTTGATTTATACATTTATCATATAATGATATAGTCCCCATAAGTGATTTAATCATTAATCTAATCATGTTGTGGAGACGGATGGATGGATGTATGCATGAGGGAGAATATAATTTCCTTATAGGTAAAAGGGTGAGGAATTATATGGTATTTTAGTTATTCATAATAAATATAGATTAATAATTAGAATTTATATCCATTATATTAATCATTATACCCATGAAAATAAATCCATGATGAAACACCAATTACACCACATCATAGAAATGGTAATTCATATATTCTCACTTATAGTGATATTGTTTTTCATAGGATGGATAAATGTAGGGATATATTTTTGCCATTATGATAATAAAATATTATAATATATATGATATATTATGTATTAATTTGTTATGAAAACAATATAGTTTGATAAAGTATAATAACAAAATTAATTGAATGAGTTAGTAAAATAATTACCTCTTCTTCAATAAACAATATTTTGATATCCACTTGGGGACAATTGTTTGGGTATTTATTGAAGCCTATAACTACATTAATTACATAATAATGGTGGAATGTTAATTGGGTGGGTCTTTGTTGATCAAGAATTCACAATGTGGTGTGATGATGTGAGGATGAGGTTTATTTTTATAATTGAGGTGGGGTTCACTTTTAGAAATCCTCCAAATAATAAAAAATAATATGACTATTTTGGAACCATATACATAATCATAGACTATACATGATATTTATAAGAAATTTTTTACCATAAACTACCCCTTTGTGATTTATAAAATTTTTTCATTTGTAAATAAAATATTAATAAATTAATTCTATAAGATATCATTTTTTAAATTTTATAGTATTATTCAAATTTGATATTAAATAGAAAATTTCAATTTTTAATTCTTGAATAATTCCTTAAAACATCATTATTATTTCATATATGACTATACAATTAACTTGACACAATACATCATAAAAAATATATTGAAATTAAAATTACTAATATCAATTATTGTATTTTTATGTTGAATAAATATGTACTGTTTTTTTATTGAAGATGATTTTAAGGTAATTTTGTAAATTATAAAAATTAAAAATAAATTTAAAAATTTAAAATGACCTATTAAGTAATAGATAGAGAGTTTTTATTGTTTACATCTTGGTTTTATCCTTATATTGACACAAAAACATATTAAAAAATAAAGTGATATTTGGTAACAATCTTTAATTTACATAATATATATTTTGATTTTTGAGAATAATATCAATTAAAGGACTCTAAATATATTATATTGTGATAAGGGTATAAAATTCTTCATAAAATAATTTTTTAACTAGTTTTTATTATTTTTTTGATCCTTAACATTGTGTTTTAACCCTTATCTAACCACTTTAACTCTTACCATGATATCAAGTAATTTATAAATTAATATGTAATATTATTAATTTAATGTTACAAAAGAACCCCAAAGTGATAATTTATGATCTAATTAAACTTATTATTTTTATTTTCTAAATTTTATATTTATGAATTTGATATCATTTTGTAAAATATTACTATTTAAATGTATCATTTAAGTCAATTATGATAATATTCATTATTTTTATTTTTCAAAATATCAATAAACATGATTATATAAAATAAACACTTATAATGTATCACTATCATTTCTATGTTATCGAAAAAATTCATTTATTACATTAATTATCTGAAATTATATTTATATAAATATTTATTAGAATAATTTTTTGATATTTCAATTGATTATAAAATTACCACATAATCATTATGAAAGAATTTAATCAATAATTTTCATATATAAAAATTAAAAATAAATTATTATCAGAAATATATATTAATTATATTTCCAGTTATTATTTATTATATAATTTATGTTCTATATATCCCTATATTAAAAATTATTTAATTATTAAAATAAAAAGTATGAAAATTTTAACTACTCTTTAAATTAAATTAAATTATTACCATATTCTTTCCCAAGTGGATTAAAAGTTAATAGATTTACATATGGTTGTTTTTTAACGAAACACAATCATCGAATAAAATTAGGACATGTGTTATTCAACATTATAATTCTTATAATAATATTTATTACAATAATTAGCCAATTTTTCATTAATTATGGTAGAAAAACAAATTATCCTATTAACCAAAAATAATTTTTATCATATTGGAAAAAATTAATACTTATTAAAATAATTAATATCATTTTTTTAAATTTAGTTCACATAAGTGGCTAAATTAAGTAAACAATAATCCCATGGATGTTGTCAGAAGGTGAGTAAATGAAATGTTCAAAAGATAAATAAGTTTTTATATCTAATTTTAGTGTAATATGATTTATATGACCTAAATTGGATATATATATATATATATGTATTTGAACTATTGTGACATTAAAAAAATGTAATATTTAATTTGACATTAATAATTAATTAAATAAAAGTTCATTTTATCACTATAATGTAGTATTTTTCCCAATTAATTAGAAAGTGAATCATATCAAAAATTCCAAATAATCTCAATAATATAATTTTAATGTTAAAAATTCAATGAATTAGTTTATTTTATAAAATAACATGTATTAATTATATAAACGATAGTTTTAAAATAAGTATTCAATTTAACGTTTATAATCATCACATAAAATATATTATTAATGAATAAATTCTGATTTATTTTTATATAATTTACCACAAACCACATAGGATTAATTTTAAAATTAATTTTAACAAGAATAATATTCATAATGCGCTTAATAATTTTCATAAACACTACTTACCCAGTTATGTTAATAGATCGTGGTGTGCTCTAACTCGATATTACGCGCATTACGAGATATTAAATTTATTTAAAAAGAAAACATAAAATGAAATATGAGAGTGATACTAACCAACCATCACAAAATGAATGTAAAACGTAATAAAATATAACAAAAATCTGAAGGTGTTAATTAAAATGGATAATAAATCAAAAAATAAAATCCACAACTCTAATTTCCATTATATAAATTTTAGTTATATCACTGATGTCCGCCTAGAAACCTATCAAATTGTTTATATATACATATAATGAGCATAACATAGATATTAAATTGCATTATACCAAATAATACTCATTAATATGTGATAATGTAATATTAATTTTCCTATTATGAAACCTTGTAACCATCATTCACCTCACTTGGTAATTTATCTAGGCCAAAATCACTATAATATTAAATTTAACTAATTTTTACATTTATAATAACATATATTAAAAATAATATTTTAAATGGAACCCTTCAGTAAAATACCACTAATTTTCACATCTTTTCCACAATGACAAATTTCATTTGATTAATTCCCTTCAATGAATATCTTAGCTCATATCCATTCATCTCAAATGTGTGTAGAGATGCATTCCCATGAACCATTCCCATTTATGATCTACTATAAGGTTCTAACATTTTACATTATCACTTAAAAACCTCATCCATATAACAAGGGATGTAGGGAATCAAGAACATTTAGGACATCAACCATGTTCCCTCTACCTACCATATATAACCCCAACACCTTCCATATCAACACCATTGGGTGACCTCCAAAAACCATACATCATCGAAGGGTATTATTAAAACACAATCACTTATCACATTAAAATATAAAAAAAACAATTATCATTATTTATACTAAATTAATTATGGGAATGAGGGGATATTTAAAATTTCATTTATATTATATCATATATGCTATGAAAAATACTCATAACTAAAAACAGTTTTAATTTTTGTGAGGTTATCCATCCAAAGGATACAAAAAAGTATAAAAAATTAATTTGAAGAAACATTCCAAACAATATACAACCTTCAGTTTCAAAAAAAGAGAACCAATTTGTCTCAAAATATCACACTATTATCTCCCATCCACTCCACAATCTCTAAAATACTTATTGAATCATACCACAAAACAAATCAAAAATAAGAATCATTTCCTTTCCTATTACCTTTTAAAAGTTCCACAATTTCTATAATTATTCAGTTTCCTCAAACTCATATTTATAAATCCACTTTATTAATCATTTATATCACCAATTAATTATTTATTCAATTAATTTAACATAATTATGAATCATCAATTTCATCCAAATGTTGTTAATTTTAAAACCCATGTTACATCAGTTTCATCATTTCAACATCATTGTATGGATAATTGAGAAATTAATTCTTAAATACTAATCCATAGTTAAAACAACCCACAAGAAACAATGATTCTGTGAAATAAAATTCAAACAATCACTTTGACATAATATCTTCATGAAAATATATATATAAAAACAAGGATTCATGTCTTCCCACATCAATTCCCATGATTAATAAAAACTACACTCTACTATAACAAAATACCTCACCCGTCTCTCTTAAAATCCTCCCCAAAAAAACATTCAAACAAATTAATACAAATTATCCCAAATCACATCCTTGAAAATAAAAAATTGTTTACATCCGATAACATTCATAATTAATACCTAGTCACCACCATTAGCTATAAAGTCCCCGTATGGCCTTCGCACTTAACACAAGAAAAATAAAAATAAAATCAACACATAGAATGCTATTATGAATCTACTCATTCTATCATGAAATTTTCATGATATCAAAATAATAATTTTATCTAATGTGAACATTTTTGAAATATTTTGTAACGAAAGATTAATAAAATTTAATATATTTCATGGACCTTGTAGTGGAATACATATAATTTGAGGATCATTTTTATGACAATACTGAGTAGATGATGGCAATTTGAAAGTAATAATTGGTGTGATAATTTCATGTAAGGGATATTCAAAGAAATGATATAGGAATGTATGAATTCTATATGAATATGGTCATGTTCCCAAGGATACATGTAACACGTAAAATTAGTTTCAATATAAATAGATTAGACATGTACGATGTAAACTTTACATATTTTGGATATCATGCAAACAATAAATGGAAATAAGAAAGATACCCCATGGCCATAGTAAAACAACCAGTTATGAGGTTCTCCATACTCAGTAAAAAATGGAATATGGGAAGGTTATGATATCCCATGGAATCTAATTTGGAAGCCAGTGGAGGAAAACATGTAACATGTTGTAGTCAAAAAAATATTATTGTTTTATTGATTAGTGGAACCCATTTCATTTATCAAGATTTCGATGATACATAATTAATCCTTTGAATTACATAATGTCCAAAGTTTTTTTGGATGGTTTAAATATAATACCACTATCTCAGAAATCCATAATGTTCAAAATGAAGTACTAAACAAATGATTTGTATCATTTCGAGGATGAAACAAATTCATTAAATCCATTACTACATTCATGATCCATTTTGATGTTATAAATCAACAATGATATATTTTAATTTACCATTTATCTCTACACTGAACATTAATAAACATGTAGAGAGATAATAGTTCAACATTCCAATGAATATTCCCATTAAATTTAATCTTTTTTCTCATACTCCTGTATAATGATTTCTCGAAATTGAAATAGTGATGGATATGTTTCATTACTATAAGAAAATTTCAATACAGATTTCATAACTATATAGATGAGGTAAAAGTTATATTGTAAAAACAGTGAAAGGAAGTGTTGTGATTTTTTACTAAATATTTACTAAAATCAATATAGTAATATGAAAAATCACATAATTTAAGGAGACAAGACATAAGGACATCAATTGATCAATTTATATATTTAGTTATCAAATATCTTTCTATCTCTATCATTTTACCTTTATATTTACTACATATTTGACATCCATATATATCCACATAACACATAATATTTATATTCTTATTTCAAATGAAATTATATCTTAATTTACATTGAAATTATATTTTATCAATCATATATTAATTAACAATACATTCTATAAACTCATAAATTAAATATTATAGAAAAAAATATTCCTAATATCAAATAAATCATTATATTCATCATCCTACCATTCATTAAATAAAGAACGTTTTCTAGATATTACTTCTCTATTAGGATCCAATTGTAATGGATATAAATGATGATATCAACATCAATAAAATTTATGTAAAATAGCTTATCATATCCCTTTTTAATTAGGATATAATTATTAATAATAAATATGATATAGAAGTTATATGGGAAATTTAATCCAACTAATAAAAAATAAAAATTAATTTGAAACCCATTGGAGATGATGATTATTATTAGAATGATTCCATGATATATTTCTTCCATGGGAGTCTGATAAAATTTTTATAAATAAATAATGAATCATATTATTAAAAATAATATTTTGGCGCAAAATGTGACAAGTTATAAATGTAATGAGATGGGATATGTTAGACTAGGTTTTCGAATATATAAGAACAATTTAGAGTGATGAATTATGGAAAGTAATATTGTTATGTCTCAACCTAGAGTGCATGAGAGAACCAAATGCACTCAATTTTTTAAGGTCCTCATGTGAATCAAGTCCTAAATTCCTCTGAAATCATATTATGGTATGTAATAATGGTATTTCCCGTATTTTTTATTCTTATTATATTTATTAAAATTCAAATTTTATTATTTATCTAACCCAATAACGATGAGTTAAATATATTTTAATTTGAAATTGAGAATTTATGTGAAGAACTCATTTCCAAATTCAATGATCACATAAAATAATGTATTCATGTTATAAATGAAATTAATAAACTTATTAATGTTAATTATCCCCATAATAATGATAATGTGATTTCTTTTGGAAATAAAAACAATAACTAAACATTGAAAATATAGAATATCAAATCAAAGAACATAAAAAATAATGCATAATTCACCCATGGTGATTAATATCATAATATTATTTTGGGTGATGAACATTATACTAAAGGTAATTCAAGATATGTTTTTAATGTAAATTGAAATTTATATGAAAATGATTTCAAAAATCGATGTTCTGAAAAAAGAACTTCCAATATTATAACAAATTCCGATATTTTAGTTATGAGTGTGTCTAGATAACACTAGTTCTAGTATACCTAAATCAAGTAATGAGTATCCTATATCAATAATAGAATTTATTTATAAATATGTTTTGATAACTAAATATGTTCTAGCTAATGATGTATTAAAGAAAATATGGGTACCAAGAGGAACTAATATTTTATATTTTACATGGTTATGCAACAGGACATTAATAATATATTGATTTATTCACTGATAGCATGATAAAATTTAAAATTTTAAATAATTCATAATATATTTATAAAAATGAAAATCCAATTTATGCCCAAATTTCAACATGTTATAAATATAAAGAGATGGGTCATATTAAACAGGATTCTCCCACATATATGAAGAGTTTAATGATATGAATTATTGTAAGAAATATATTCATGTCTTAGCATGGTGTGCATGTGATTAATCCAAGGACTCTATTTCATTAAACATCCAATTTGAATCATCAATTAAATTTATCAAGTATCAAATAAAGGAATGAAATTAGAATACTTATCTTATTTATTATTATTCTTCTCATTATTCAACTTTTTTCTATATCATTTATCCATCCCAATAATGATTAAATAAATGAATATAAAAATAAAATTGATAATTTTAGTGATGATCTCATTTAAATATACAACGATCTCAAAAAATAATTTATTCATGTTTTTAATCAAAATGATTTACTTCTTAATGTAAGTGATCTCTATTATAATAGAAAAAATGAATTCATTTTGAAATTAAAACAACAAATAAACATGGAAAATTAATAATATCATTTTGAAAATACTTTAAAAAATCATTCACAATTCCCCTATAGTGATCAATATAGAAATATTATTTTTGGTGTTGAACATTATACCAAAGTTAATGCATGATATTATTTCCAAAAGTAAAATGATATTTCCCAAAAAAAATATTGAAAATGGATATTACAAATTTTTATTCAACTACTATTATAACATTTGGAATATTATTTATGAGTGTGATTGTAAAATCCTATTTATACATGACCTAAATCAACTCATAATTCTCCCCTATCTCTATTTATTATTATTTTTTTCTAAAAATAAATCTATAGATAAATAAATTATATATAATATTAAAGGAAAAAACTAGGAAGCAAAAGTCACTCAAATTATATATTTTACATGGATGTGCCACAATGCATTAATGAAAAAACACAAGTTGCATTCCTGAGAAAAATAAATTATAAAAACAAAAAAATGTATATATTTATAGTTAATTTATCATACTATTTTATCAATATTTTATATCTTACTTATTATTCTATAAATTTTTTGTATAAAAAATAATTATTTTCCTACATAAAATATCATTTGTTATATTTAATTACATTTTAAATACATAAATGTATTATTTCATAAAATGGTTTTAATAACATATTTCCATGAATATTTGAAAAATAAATTCCATGACCCCTTATATTACATTATTTATATTGATTAGATTTCATTTTTATAAAATTTTCATCATATTTGTTTGAAATTTTGTGGCGAGGGTGTTTTTATGTGGAGATTTGATTTTTACCTCCTCATTAATTTTAAGAATATAATTTCTTGATTTTTGGATATCTCTTTTCTCTATGAATTAATATTTTTTCAAAAACTATAGATTAATATATATTATAGATTATTTTTATATATTTATCTTTCTATATCATTCATTAAATTTCATTAATTATTTACAATTGAAATTAATGTCATAATTATTTCTCTTACCCACTCATTTATTGATGATTATATTTTATTATTAAAAATAAAAATTATGTTTAATTTATATCCCTTGTTGATGGGAAGGATTTATATTTTCATTTCTTTCTTGTGATTCATCATTGAAAACATTCCTCCGTAACTAATTTTATTGATCTCTAATATATATCTATCCCACTCTTTGATTTTCATCCTTATAGGTGATACATGCATGACATATGTAGGAACTGATGTAGGAATAATTTAGGATTTAGGTGAGGACTAATCAATATAATGATTCAAGTAGTTCTATTAATATAAAAAATTCAAGGTTCCTTCAACCCATATAATTTTGGTCATATGAGCCATTAATATATGATTATATAAGTATGGATGGGTGGGTTATCCAATGGGGGGTATATGAAATACAATTGCACCCTATGTTTGTGTGTTGTGTGGGTCTATATGAATTTATTTTTCCCCTTGATAACCTCATCGATATAATATTAATATCATGGTAATGACTCCAAATATTTTCATTAGAATTTTTTAAATTTTCATAAAAATTGGTTCGTTTAATATTAATATAAATTATGATGATAAATATTTAGAACATTATTGTTGAATCTATATTCCCACTCATGAACATTAAATATTCAAAGAAATTTAATAATATATGATTTAAAATAAATATTAACTAATTTTTAATAATATTAAAATAATTCAGGAATATATAATTTTGTATGTCTATATTATATTTTAATATTTGAAAGAATTTATTATATAAATCGCATATTAATTATTGTATTCTCATTCATTACAATATTTTTATCATAATGAAGGTGGAAATATAAAATATATAGGGGAAAATTATATAACATATGGGAGGATATTTATAACTATTAAAGGAGGGATCAAATAACATAATTTTTTAGAATACTTTTATTTTTTTCAAATATCTCAGATTAATTATTATATGGTACACATTTCATTCACTCATGATATATATATTTATATTAGTATTTTTTGGTCACTAAAAATTGTGAAATTGTGGAACCTATGTGACCCTCAAATTAAATTTTCATGATCAAAATATCTCATGATTATATCTAGTTTGTTCATTGATGAGATTCACAGTTAAAAATTTGAAAACCATTCCATGTTTGTAAAAGACTAAGAGAATTAATAAAATGGGTTTTAGTATATTTATTGATAAATGTGAAGTGGAATTGATAATCATGATTAAGTATTAATGGATATGATGATTTAATTGAAGGAATATTAAATGTGTAAATCGATTCATAGAAGGAATATATTGGTGAATGATAAAATTGAGAATGATGAAGGATATAAAACATTTCATGTATCAAGTGGTTATAAGGGTGGACATCATGAATTCCACTGATAGATATGTGGATCTCAGCTATAATAACCAAGGCTATAGTGAAAAAACATTTTTTTTTCTTATCAATCAGTAACTTGTGGAATCTTTGATAAATGCAGATATCTAAAATCATCTCACTGGGTGACCGGTGAAGGGTATTATGTTATTGGTTGAATCCAAATTGATTCTTAAATAAAAAATCATTAATGGTCCATCAATTTGATATAAAAACAATAATGATTCCATGTGATAATAATTAATTCTATGTTGTATACAATGTATTTGGATTCTATAAATAGAGTGAAATGAAACATTTGATCCATAACCCTCAATACGATGTATTGAACAAACATTGTGGATGGTTCCACTGATAAATCAATGTGATCATATTCAAGATATATTTTAATATAAATTTGATAACTATTATTATAAATTTATATCTTATCCTTTCATCTATATATATCAAGTAAATTTTTATATATGTTTTGATCAATAGGGGAGTGTATTTTTAACATATTCATGGCATGTAATTATTTATTTCCTCACCACCCCTTCTAAATTTTTTTCTCACTAATAAAATGAGGTATTGGATTTGTAACTAAAAATGAATCCCAAGAGGTTTCTAATTACCACAAAAGTGCATGATACTATTTTTGTTACATAACCCCTAAAACTAATGGGGGGAAGTATTCACATGATGACTTTTTAAATAAAGTTATAAGATATTCCTCTCAGTAAAAGGGTATGAGATTTATAATTCTAAACTTCATTATCAAATACTGAATTAATTTACTTATTTTCTTCATTTCATTATATAAAACAATTAAATTTTATGATGTTTTTTACATGATTAATTACCTTTTTATTCCCTCTTATATTACATTGAAATAAATGTTTTAAAATTATTTCAATTTTTTCATGATATTTTTTATATTGATTAATTTCAATTCATGAACTCGTGTTCATTAAAATATATATTTAATCCTAGCTCGAAGTCATAAATTGTTATCCATTAAAAATTTATTTTTTATTAAACATACATTTCACCAATTCTTATTATTTATTTATTCATAATTGTTTTATTTTTTAGTCACCATCAAACTGTTAGTTTGAATTTATAAAAAATGAAATTCACCGCCACCCATCTCTTTTGATCATACTTAAAATAACACAAATCATATATTCTACATCTATTTAATATAATTTTATGGGATTTCAACTCATTAGTTATGTATTAACATGGGTATTATATTATAGTTAAATATATTCTTGAAAAATTGGTTCATTAGACATATATAAATTCATTATAACATTATATATAGAGATTTAATGAAACCAATACAGAAAGTGATTATAAATTAAATTAATTAAAAAAATAGGCTCCAATGAACCCGAATCATTAGTAAGGAAATGAGAAAGGATAATGAATCGGCAAAATATGTAAACATGTAATAATATTAAGAGAGATATCCACCAAATCAATTTATTTTTAATCTAAATATTAATAATTTTATGTTCAATAACAATAATCCCTCAATGAATGTAAAAATAATAAAATTCGTGTAGTTTTATAAAAAATATGTATTGAATTTGGACACATTAATTCCTTTAGTAATTTTATGGGAAACATGATCATAATAGAATAACCATGTTATCAAAATATCATAATCGAGAAGGGAAATCATTCATAATATTACAAAAGCATCCCATTAATAGAACATAACCAATCATCATCCCACAATAATGGAAATATCAATGAGGAACATCATGTAATGTGGATGGGAAACATAATATTGATAGTGAAAAATTGTTCCCTAAATTTAAGGAATTGTATCTCAAAAATATTTATGGGCCACATCATCAAAAGAAAAGAAAATATATGGTCAATGAAGTATATATTCTTCAATGAAAGAAAGAAAAAAAAAGGAATTCTGTCTAGGTAGTCCAAGAACGATATTTATTAAAGAAATCGTGAATAGACTTTCCATGACTTTGTGACATCTAGATTTTCCATTCTCGTCATCAAATAAATTATATTTGAATAACATGCTGATGTTTAGTTCCGTTTTCATATATATTTTTGTATTATATTTGAAAACCATTATTGCCACCTAATTGATACCAGAAGTATATATGTGTTGGATACTTGAACAATAATCATGAATATACACTAAATTGAGGAAAAAAATGTTGCGTAATTTTCTACTCACAACAACCATGATAATGGATTGGTGATCTACAACTCATCATTTACAAAGGTGGTCCCCACAAAATATGATTCCCAACACCACTCCCTTTTCCATGAATTTAAGTTAACCATGTTATATAGTGAAACTACCTGAGTGACATGAAAAAACATATGGAAAACAATAAATCTTTAGTCACCTTCTATAATTCCTTCTCCACATGCACTTCCCTATGACCAACCTCTATAGAGATTTTTCCAGGACATCTAGAACAACAACTATTTATAGAACATATCAGCCCTTGGAATGTACATAACTCTCCACTAGTCCTTGAAAAAACCTTATACTCACTCATAAAACCCAAATCCATATAATATTTAGAAGGAACATTTTATGAAAATCATGGCCATTAATGTGTATGTTTATCTGATACTCTATGTATAAATAACATAGTTATTTCCAAAGCCATGTAGTTGGGACACTATATATATATATAACATAATTAATTTTTTAAATTATCTTATTTTTAATTCAATTCTAAATTTATTTATATTTTTAGATATGGGTCTTTATAGGGTAAATCTCAAGCTATAATATAATAATTCAAAATTATAAAGGATCTTATAAGAGAAATTTTGATGTTACTTATGATTAAACAGTTATTTTCTAATAATTCATTTGAATAATTTGAATTTTTTAATTGAATAATGAATATCATAAATTTAATCATAAAATATGAATTTTTTTGTAGTGATATTAAAATATTAAAACATCAAGATTCTTTTAAGTGATCAAGGATTAATTCTATGATTTTTATAGAGTTTCTAAGAAGGTTATTTCTTTTAAAATAAATCTTCTCACTACAAAATGATTATGTGCATATGATCATGCATATATCAAAAAAGGATTCAAATATTTATGAGGATTAAAATTAAAAATTGTATTGAAAAATTAATTAACATACAAATGATATATAGTAGAAAATATTTATAATGATATTTTCATTATTAATATATAAATTAAAATCAATGAATTGAAATTATTTATAAATATTATCACTTTATGATATCTCCAGATATATTTTTTCTATTTATATATGCATTATTGTGAGATTTAGAATGTGAAAAATATGATGAAATAATAATTCGTTTTTTCTATATATAAATATACAAAAGAAGTTGTTACAATAATATAATAAAAATTTATGTAGAAGACAAGTTGATAAAAAATGAATAATAATGTGATGAGAGTAAAATATATTAACTAATTCTTTTTTTATTTTCAACAATGAAAAATATAATAAAAGATGTTTAATTAATTTTTATTTTCATAAGTGTCGTGGAAAATATGGAAACATTGAAATATTATATTCTTCTATAATAATATATTATGTTTGATGGACTTCTAAATGAAATATAAGTTATAATGTTCTATTAATATTTTGGTGGAATTGATATGATTTAGTTGTTAGAATAATGATGCGTAATTGATGGTGTAGATAAAAATATATCAAAGCCATAAGTGTCTAAGGATAAAAATTATTTACATTCTTTGTTGTGATGTTTTGTGTTTTTCATTTTATCAAATTATTTCTTGAGAAACATTATTTTTTATTCTTTAATGTTATGTTTTTAAAAAGAAATTTTTGTTGGATTTGTGAATGTAGTATGAATGTCTCCAATTGTAAATAGTTTAAAACATCACTTTATCATTGGTTGACCTATTATAATAATAGTTCATTCTAATTCATGTGGGGTAATAACAACAATGAACTAATTTTAATCCCAATAATTAATAGTGAACCAATAAATATATATGTCCTATAATGTTTTCCTATTTATTGGATTCAGGTTAGTCAATTATGAAAATAGAGAGTGAATGATTCACATACTCATTATGTTTTTCAGTTTTTTCTTATTTAGTAAAAAATACTTTTTACCACTTTGAGATTTCTATAATATTATTAGGGTTATTACATTCTCAATAAAATATAATTTTTATATAAAAATATAGTAATCTAATTTGTCAGAAAAGGGAGTATGAGATCCACTCACATTATCTGATGCAGATATATAATGGAAAATTTGATTCAATTGGTTTTTGTGAAGTTAAATTTATTCATGACCCCATAATATAGTTTTGGTTTCTCTAATCCAATGGTAATAATAATTGGTATCTAAGATCAATGTTCTATCTCTATTTTGTACATCAAATCACAAACATTTGATTTTATCTGTTACTATTTTATTGGGAATTATGACTTGGATAAATTTATTATATGTGTGAACTTCTAATATAAAAAATCATCATTATATCTATATAATAAGTTAAAAAAATTATTAGAAAAATAAATAACAGATCCATGATAAGTAATCTTAGTTAAATATAATCTTCTACATGAAAAAATCATACAGAATTTTTATATGTCATTAATAGTGTTGAACTATTGGAAAAAACACTTGAGATAATATATATAAATATATTGAATCAATTATTTAAAAATTATTACATGATAATGAGGTAAATGATATTTCAGACCAAAATTATCCTATATATGAACCATATACAATTGGGTATAATCTTGATTCAAAACAAATATATGATGATTAACGTGTGATTTTAAAAATTAAAATGTATAATTTTCATAAATAAGATGTCCATTTTTTATCTTTTAAATACTGGTATGAGGACTACACCCTAATTGTATATGAATCATAAATGAGGAGTAAAAACTCAATTTTTATGTTTTGACATGTAAAAGTATAACAAATAAATTGATAATAAATATTAAATTAATGTCATCTATAACGAAATGATATCTAGAATAATTATTCAATATCAAAAATTAAACATTTAATTTTAAAAATAAAAAATTTATATTTTATAATATATCATTTCCATAAATTTAATAAGAAATTCTATCATTCATTTTATAACCGCTTAAATAAAAATCTAGGAAATCAAGATAATGAAGCATAAAAGTTCAATACATTACAAGACAATGGTTTATAATGAATAACAAAATTGTATTGGGTGGAAAATAAGTTACTATAAAAAAATGTATGTATCATGATATAAATATTAATATTGAAAATTTTTAATTTCATACATTGGATATTAAATTTAAAATTATAGACAAGAGATAATATTTCTATTCATAAACTATTCATAAAATTAATGATGTGATAATTAATAGTGATAAGCATATTTATCCTTAAATATGAAAATCTATTTAAACATGGATATTAAAGTAATATAATGAAAAATACAATATTTAATAATTAATACTGGTGACCATTATAATTATTTTTTTTAATAAATAATATTTCTTTTGAAAAAATAATTAGCTGATTGAAAATTATGAAAAATGTCATCAAAAATATTATGGGATACTATCATCTATATCAAAGGTGGATAAAATAATGTATAAATATTTTAACTCCCTAAAATGTTATATAAATAACATTGGTATCCAATTAGAATAATAATATTTAAAATCTAAAAATATTTTTAATATTGGATGAAATTAATATTCATAAGTTAATATTGATTCTATGAGGGATATTTGAATAATGAAACATCTTTACTTCATAAAAACCCATTAAGATAAATAAATCATGCTTCACAAAAGATCAAGTATTAGGGAATCTATTTTTCATAGAAGATGAATTTGACTAATCCTTATATCGAAAAATAATTTCTTATCATTGAAAACATATATTTAAAACCCAATAATGTTGGTCAATGTGTTTATTAATATTTATTTATATCTACCAATAACATGTGATATTAATTATAATATTATGTATTATAAAATATGACAATTGATCAAAAGAAGATTAAAATTTAATTTAAAACATGGTAATTGAAAAATAATAATATAAATTTATAAATCCATATAATATTTCAGATGTATTCTATACTAAAAATGTAAAGAACCGTAATTTCCATGTAATTTTTTTAATTAAATGTGTAGTTTACGAGTCTATAGAAATTGACGGCATGAGATTTCGAGGCTAGGAGTGCCAGAAATGAATTTTTGAACTATTGTTCGGGTATGTTCAGTAAACATGCGATCAGGTTTTTCTAACTTTTGAACCAGTTCTTGGAATTGAAATTTTATGGCACCGTGGAACTCACAACATCAGTATTTTCTTAAAAAGACCTTCACCTCAACAGTAGTTGGTCGATGGTTGAAGTTAGATATTGGGTTTTTTCAGGAAAGAATATAATAAAAATAAATTGTACAACATTTTATTTTTATTTTATTTCTTAAAACCTCCTTGTGGATTTTGAGTAGTGGGGACCACCATTCATTAACCTTCCAAGAGAGGTTATGGTGGTGGGGACCACCTGATACTAACCTTCCATTATAGGTTATGGTGGAGGGGACCACCTGAGGCCTAAACCTCTAAACTCCTTCAATAAATGTAGGATGGCCTCTTCAAATCCTCCACTTTAATTGTGACAACCCTCCTCGACATTAATTTAGCCAACAAACAAATTTAATTATGTCAACCTATGAGATTAATTAACCAAATTTAAATTATATTCCAACAAACATATTAGATCACATTATCTTATATTATGGTTATACCATTTAATTTTTGTTGAATTGGGAGAGGAGGTGGTTTGGGAGAAAATATCCCCAATGGAGAACACCTCTCCTTTAATGATTCTTCCCCAAACACTGTCTAAGGATATCCAATGACACATGAACTCACAATCGAGGAATAGGCCGACGACACCAACGTTTATCTTTTACAAATGATTTATCTTCTTCCTTGCGACCTCATCGATGTCATCATGTGAACACGGTAAGGTTTTATTTAAGTGTGAATATTTTTCCCATATTTTTACCTTATAATCTTTATCAGTTGGTAATGAAACATTGTAGGAGGTTGCAAAGCTTGATGTTCTTCATTTATGTTCTTGTCAGGCCATATGTTACCACCCTAATGATGAGGGTACTGACAATACCAACATGGGCCGACCCTTTCTCAAACCTTGTGGTGTTCCTCACGATGGAGGAGGATGGAAACAATCCATGGTTGGGACATGATAATGGATATCGGCACCACCACCAGCCGCAACAAAGGAAAAAGTGTAACGGCACCGCCCCATGGCCACCACCGATGCCCCATGGTCAAGGCGCCACACCGCAACCAGACCGCTGCCCCACGAAAGGACCATCGTCCCATGGCCGAACTGCCACCCCTCAGCTAGATTGGAAACTCATTGCTGCAACTCCACCCCACAGCCAGATCATCGCCCCACGGCCTGACCCCCGCCCCACGGTCGGACCGGCGCCCCATGGCTGGACCGTCGACCCGCGACCTGACTGCGTCCCTGCGACTGGATCGTAGCCCCGCAGCCGGACCACCGCCCCATGGCCGCAATGCCACCCCGAGGCCAAACCGTCATCCCTTGTTGAGCTTCCCAGTGGCCTTGCATCATCATGACACACTCTGTGACCACTCGCGGCTTTCCAGTTCGGGTCAGTCCGACCGAGTAGGACCGAACCTAGCCACTACGACCAATTTAAATTATTTTGGCCATAACATTGGCACCGGACGTTTTTTTGACGAACAGTCCACGACACTAGAAATCTGGGATAGAGGAGGTCCCTATGAGTATGCCCCAATAGTGTTTTGGATTGAGATGGGGAATAATCAGGTTGGATCAAGCATGAATCCAACCGGGCCCCCCGAAAAAAAGGATAATAACTCACAGACCATTATTCTGATTGACATGTCTTCTGTTACATTGAGAACTCTATGACATGGTGGACCATTTAGATAATTTTTCCTAGGACTTTGCAGATGTTGGAGTACTGACTAGTAGCTTGTGGAGCAGATCCTTTCGAAGATGAGTGATCATAGTCCTGGAAACATGTGTCTGGGTAAGACTTGATGACTGCTGACCGTTTCGACTCAGAGTGACATGACATGCCTAGTGGAGAGCACAGTGGTGACATGGAAGACCCACTATGAGGAGCTCCTTGGTGACGTAGTAGACTCATGGTAAATAATAGGATGTGTACCTCATCAGAACACGAGTTGGAGCGCCCTGGTGAGGTGGTAGACCCACAGAGGGGAGTGCCATGGTGATGAGGTCGACCCACGATACTAGACTGGAGGAGTACCTCTGCATTCCAATGTTAGTGGTAGGCATCTATGCGTGAAGAGGATGTCCCACTATACTTGATAGAGGAGAAGTTCTTTAGCAGCTTAGGTGTTTGATGTTGTGACTAGGATTGTCACTTCATACTACACCTAAAATAAATCTCGTTATGATTTGAGTTGGTACCTTTGTGTTTTCCTGATTATTTGGATGGATTATTTGATAACATAGGTATATGTAAGGTCATATTCCTATGTAAGGTTATCTTTTGATTTAATACATTTTGTTTTATCCTTGATTTATTTTGTGAGACATAGAGTGTCTCAGGGTCCCTACAGAGTATCATTATACTCACCCTATCACGGCCTATACCTGCACCTTGTTGTGTTGGATGCAGATGATAGACAGTGCTGTCTGAGTCAGAGAGTACCTGGACTGGACGGTACTAGGATATGAACCATACGGTGTGTTGGTACGTAGGGGAGACGATTGGACATGGAGTGTTGATGAGGTTATCTTTACCTACCCATCTGGTAGGAACCTCAAAGGAAGACTTAGTAGTTGACATTCCCTTCTCATCAGTTTTATTGTATCACAGTTGTACTTGTATTTTTCAGTTGGTATTGTATTTTGGCCCCTATTACTTTTTTCACTCACTCAGTTTACAGTTCCATTTACTTGTGTTCATATCTTTCAGTGTGCTTGGTTACATGTGCAAACATGTTTTATAGGAAATGCCTTCCCAGTTTTAGGGAATAAGAATTTTGTGCTAGTCACCATCCCCTGACCTATAGAAGGCAGGCGTGGGGTAGTCATGGAACGGGCCACGAGGGATGAGTTAAGGAAAGTTGGTATCAGAGGGGTCGGTTCTACTGAAGAACAAGGACTTTGATATTTTCTATGAAGCAATATTGTTAAGGGTAATGTGTGCAGTTTTTAGTTTAGGCAGTCCAGTGTTGGTGCAGCAACCAATGTATCCATACAATAGGACCCTGACGTTTGATTTCTGACCCAGTGCACGAAAACACTGATTGCATGTGTGTTTTCAATAGTTTTTTTTATGAACTACTCAGTCAGATCATCAGGTATAACTTCTTGAATGTGGTACACCTTTTCTATTTCCGGATGCCACCATGAAGACATCTAGAAAGAGATCTGAGAGTTGTACACACTGATATCACACCAAACGATGAGCCCTCGGTACAGGGCCCTCATCCAGTAGAGGCACCAGCGGAGTCACCAGTGGTGGAATTCCCCATTGGGCCACAAATTCCACCATCCCTAGCAGCAGACGATGCACACTGCTTGAAATAATTTCATGAGTTCTAGTGCCATAGGCCACCCAGGTTCAGGGGAGAGACGGACCCACAGGCATTTGAGGATTTTCTTGAAGATGTGGTGAGAATATTCAGACTCATAGGGACACCAGCTAATCTCAGGGTGATCCTTGTAGCCAGCCTTCTACAGGCAGTAGCAGGAAGATGATGGATCTTGCTTCTCTATGTTCATAATGAGGTGATGCTTCTCTGGTAGACTTAAAGATCCTGTTTCAGGAAGAGTTTGATCGAGAGACTATTCACGCAGTGTGCATACAAGAGATATTTCATCTACCATAGGGTTGTATGACTAGGGCTAAGTACTCAGTGAGGTTCAATGACCTCTCATGCTACACCATCAATATGGTGTGTGACCCATTCATCTGGGCCCGGAACATTGAGCAGGGTTCATGCAGGAGATCAGGGCATCGACAAACTCAGTAAGCATCCCAACACAGGCGGAAGTGTTAGATAGATCCATCCTGGAGAAGTGATTCTTTGCTGAGAAGTAACCAAAAGAGAGACCCACTACCAGTAATCACATAGTGGAGTCTTCTGCACCAAGCATAAGACCTATATCATAGAGGTCTAAGAGGACCTGAAATATAGATGGGCGACCACATGACTCAGGATCGATTGTGCGGGCCACTTGAGGCTGATCCATTTATTCCAGGAGTGGGAAATGTTTCACATACGGCAGGCATGATCACATGGATCATGACAGTCTAACACATCATTTGGATGTTCAGCAGATGGTTGAAGGACCACCATGGTAGAGATAGGGGATCGACTAAGAGGTATGTTGGGAGCAGGAATATGTGGTAGAGGGGCAGGGCGAGTAGCTGGTGGTTGGCGATGATTTGAGATGTCACAGCCACCACCACCAAGAGGTCTACCCTGACTATAGGGAGTAGGTGTACAGGGTAATCTCAGCTCTAGGAAGCAGAGGACTACCATCACGACACTCCGGAGAAGATACTAGGTATGATCTGTGTCTACTCCACCATAGCTATTGTACTTATAGACATAGGTTCGAGTCATTATTTTATTTCCACTACAATTGTTCGATGCTCAGAGATTCTGTTGGAGCCGTTGACTCAATCATTATGGCTAGAGACTTCTATGGGGGCCAATTCGTTGACTTTACACTAGTGATGATAGTGTGAGCTTACTCTAGGAGGCAATATCATCTGCTGGGATCTCCTAGCAGCAACGTTGATGCCTTACAACGTCATCTTGGGTATGTACTAGTTATCTATAGTCCATGTTCAGAATGAATATATTAGGTGAATTTATAAGTGTGTATGCACGGATGGGACCACGTTTACCTTCACTGGAGAGAAGTCATCCTTTTCAGTGTAGGTTGGACTTACCTGAAGGAGGGTGCACCCAATTACATATTAGATGGCTAGCCTTACCCTTAGAGCTATTGATGTGGAGATTTAGAGCTATCATGTAGTGGTGGACCAGTATGTGGATGCCTTCACTAATGTTGTTCGGGGTCTACCTCCTTGTAGAAAGGTGGAATTTTACAATTACTTGTACCATAGCACAACAATGATATCTACACCATCATATTGGAGGGCTCCCGTTGAGATTCGTGAGATGTGGGTACAACTAAAGGGCTTGTAGGGGATGGGATTCATCCGACCCAGTGTTCCTCCTTAGGCAACCCCGATTTTGTTCACCAAGAAGGCCGATAAGTGCTGGAAGCTCTATGTTTACTATCGATGCCTAAACCAGGTGATCATGAAGAACAAGTACCGGATTTCGATGATTTAAACCTCTTTGATCAGCTGAAGTGAGAACGATGGTTCTTGATGATAAACATCAGATCAAGCTATCACCAGCTCAGAGTGTGAGACAAGGATGTGCAGAGGATGACATTCAAAAGTCGGTACGACTTTTACCAGTTCTTGGATATGCTATTCGGTGTAACCAACACTCCCACAATATTCATGTAACTCATGAACATGATATTTCATCCATACCTTGATTGATTCGTAGTTGTAATCATCGACGAAATTCTGATCTACTTGACTACTTTGGAGGTTCATGCCTATGATTTTCAGGTAATACTAGACACACTCCAAGAGAACCATTTCTATGGTATGCTCTTGAAGGTCAATTTCTGGATCTGAGAGGTTCACTTTCTTGGACAAGTCACATCGGAGGCTGGATTTTCAGTTGATCCAGCAGAGATTGAGTCGGTAAATTCTTGGGATCCACCCAGAAGTGTGATGAAGGTAGTGAGATTCCTGATATTGGATGGATATTACCGGAGGATTGTGCCAAATATTTCAAGAATATCATCCCCACAATAAGCCTTTATGAATAAGGGGAAACCCTTCGTTTGGTCGGAGAAATGCCAGTAGGGATTTCAGGAGCTGAGGCAGAGGCTGACTAGTTCCCCCATTTCTAGATTGCTGAGGAGTTCGTAGGGTACGTTGTTTACTGTGACATATCACGGACCAGACTCGAATGTTTCCATGTGAAAGTGTGAGCAGTGATCACATATGGTTATCCGCAACGGAGACAACATGAGAAGAATTATTCCACCCATGACATGGATTAAGCAGTAGTGGTAATCTCCATGAAAATGTGGTGAAACTATCTAAGGGGAGATCATTTAACAGTGTACTCTGATCACAATAGTCTCAGGTATATCTTATCTCAGAAGGACCTGAACCCAAGGCATCGAAATCGGCATGAGTTTCTCTTAGAATATGACTTCGATATAGTCTATACTACTTGAAAGGGGAATGTTGTAGCATATTAACTAAGAAGGTGGTCTGATATTCTGATACTAGGTGAGGTGATAGAGTTGTTGTGCTCTTTACAGATATCATTTGTGGATACAGATAGAGAATCTTTTCTATAGTCTCGTACAGTTTCTCCCCCACTTGTTCAGTGATTCTCGGAGGTGCAACAAGGGGAAACTGACTGTAAGACACAATGTGATCATATATCCAAAGGATAGGGACTTGATGGATTTTTTGAAGGTGGGGAACACGTCATCCTCTTTAGAGGAGGTGATATTGTACCAATTTCACTTCAGGAGGAAGTGTTTAGGGAGTTTCACACATCCCCTCTAGTGGTACGTCCAGGAGTGCGAAGATGTACTAGGATCTCTGATGGCTGTATTGGTAGCCAGGAATAATGAAATTAGTAGTAGAGTTTGTCTCTCGTTGCCTCACTTGTGATCAAGTAATGGTGGGGCATCAGGTAACAACATGCTTGGATCTACCATTAGAGGTCCCAGAGTAGAAGTGGTATGGGATATCAATGGACATCATGACATGAATTCCATGTACATCAATGGGATGTGACACTATATTTATGATCATCAACCGACTTTAGAAGATGGCCCACTATCTAACAATTAGTGAGCAGGGTTCAGTAGAGAGATTGGGATGCCTCTATGTGCTGGAGATTGGGTGGCTATATAGAGTACCCTCGAAGATTATCTCTGATCATGATGCACGTTTTACTTCCCAACAATGGAAGGTGTTGCAGGAGGATTTTAGGATACAGCTACGTTTGATCACCACCTTCCATCCTCTAATGGATTTCCGGACAATGTGGATCATTTAGACCCTCAAGAACATGCTACGTGCATGTATCCTCATCTTCAGTCGCAATTGGTAGGGTCAAATTCCTTTCGTGGAGTTTTTGTACAATAATGGCTATTATTCCGCCATTAGGATGGCATCTTTTGAGGTATTGTACGGGTGACCTTGCATATCACCCTTATTCTAGATTGACCTAGGTGAGTAAGCACTAGTTGGACCAGAGATGGTATGGGCTACCATAGAAAAAGTGCAGATCATCCAGGAGTAGATGGAGACTGCAAGGAGTATGCATAAGTCGTATGCTAGTAGGAGATGGAGACCTCTAGATTTCGAGGATGGTGGCCACGTATTTCTACGTGTCACACCTGGATGAGTTTTGCAAATATTTTTCAAAGGTAGTAAGTTTTCTCTGAGGTTCATTAGATCCTTTTAGGTCCATAGTAGAATTGGTGTAGTGGCTTAGCTCTTCGATCTTTCACATCAGTTGCACAAGGTTCATGACGTCTTCCACATTACCCAAATGTGGAGATCTGTGCACAACCCTCCTCACATCATCGACCATGGAGAGCTAGACATCGATGATGGGATGACTTTTACGGAGGTTCTAGTAGAGATTGAGGATCGATGGGAGTGGGTCCTTCTTGGATGGTCGGTACCTCTAGTTCTCGTTCACTGGAAGCACCGGAACCTCCAGGAGGTATCATTAGAGCGGGAGGCTCATATTTGTGCTCAGTACCCCTACTTATTCCCTTAGTTTGAGTTGTATCTTATGGGGACATAGATCCCTAAGGTGGGGAGAATGTAAAGACTCATAATATCAATGCCATTTTTTTAAATAAATGGGAATTTTACGAGTTGAGAATGTTGATATAACATGATTACGAGCCCTGAAGTGCCAGGAATGAATTTTTGAACTTTTTTTTCAAGTACGTTCATTAAACATGCGAGCATGTTTTTCTAACTTTTGAATAGATATTTGTAATTGAAATCTGAAAACATCGTTGAACTTGTAGTGCCAGTATTCAATTTAAGAGACATTCACCTCGATAGGGGTTGGCCGAAGATGGATGTTAGATTTTTTGTTTTTCAAGAAATAATAGAATAAAAATAAATTGTACAAATTTTTATTTTTATTTTATTTGTTAAAACATCCATGTAGAAGTTGAGTTGTGGGGACCCCCACAACATAACCTCCCATGAGAGGTTATGGTTGTGGGAACCACCTGATCCTATCCTACATTGAGAGGTAATGGTGGTGGAGATCACTCAAAGCCTAAACCTCTCAACTCCCCCATTAAATTCCGGATAGGCTCTTCAACTCCTCCACTATAATTGTGCTCACCCTCCTCCACAAAAATAAAGCCGATGCACCACTTTAATTGTTCCAACTTATGAGATTATTTAACCCAATTTGAATTATATGAAACCAAACATAATAGATCACATAATCTATTATTTTGGGGCTACCATACCATTTTTGTGCAATTGAGAGAGGATAAGAAATGGGAGAAATGCTCTCCAATGAAGAATGCCTCTCCTTCGACATTTTTTTCTCAAAACTCTATCAATCGATATCCAATGATTCACAAACTGAAAATCAAGGAAAACTCTGATGAAACTGTTTTCCTACTATTCTCAATGATTTTTCATTTTCCTTCCAACCTCACCAATGTCATCAAGTGAATAGGGAAGGGGTTTGTTTGTGTAGGAATATTTTCCCCATATTCTTTGCTTTGAATCTTTTGCAGTATGGAATGAAACGTTGTGGTAGGTTATATTGCATTAGGTAATTCATCCATGTTATTGTTGAGCCATATGATATAACCCTAATGTATAGGTTATTGGGAAAACCCACATGGACTATCCCTTCTGTAAATCTTGTGGTGTTCTTCGCGATGGATGAGGATAACATCCATCCATGTTTGGGGAACGAGAACAACAACCATCACCACCAATAACAGCGACGAAGGAAACGGTGCACAAGAGCCACCCCATGGCCACTATTGACACCCCGCATTCTTGGTGTCGCCCCGCGAATGGACAACCTCCTTTCGGTCGTACCACCACCCCACGGTTTAGGCGCCGCCCCACGGGCGGACCAGAACCCTGTGGCAGGACCACCTTCCCACTGTAGGACCGCCATCCTACGGCTGGACCACCACCGCTCGGCCGAACCACAGCCCTGCAGCCAGACCACCACCCTACGGCTAGAACCCCACCCCACTTCCCCACTCCTAGACCACAACACCATGGGCAGACCGCCACACCGCGACCGAACCATCGTCCCCGGCCGAGCCCCCCCCCCCCCCCCCCCAACCTCACCCCGTGCGTCGCTCTTTGTGGACCCTCACGGCCTGACGACCCAGACCTAGGGGGATAGGCCTGACATAATGGGTTGGGCTAGGTTAACCCGAACAGGGTTGGTACTGGCCATGTCAGGCTAGGTCGGTACAACCGGGTCATACCGGACCCAGAACCACTCTGACCCATTTAATTTCTTTTGGCCATAACATTGGCACCAGATGTCCATTTGAAAAATATTCAGGGGAGTTGTATGTCTTGGAGTGAGATAGTCCCTTTGAGTATACCCCATTAGTGTTTTGGATTGTGATGGAGTACTTTTAGGTTGGATCGATCATGTATCATACTAGGCCACCAAGACAAAATTGATAATAACTCACATACCAAGCATCTGATTGACACGCCATCTATACATTGAAGTCCTTATGATGTGGCAGGCCTTTGAGGTACATCTTCTTGGGACTTCACTGTAGTTGGATTATCAACCATTAGATTGTGGAGAAGATCCTCCTAGATAAAAGTGAGCATTGTGTGGGAACCCAGTGGTTGGCAGAGAATGGATTACAGCTGATCGTTTCGTCTCGGAGTGACTTGACAGGCCTAGTGGGGAGCACCTTGGTGATGCGGTAGACCTATAATGGGGAGATCCATGGTGATGTAGAATACCCACAGTACTCAACTGGAGGAGTATATCAGTAGGATACGAGGGGGAGTGCCTTGGTGACATGGCAGACCCACGGTGCAGAGTGCCTTGGCAATGCGGCAGACCCACGGTACTTGACATGAGGAGTACCTCAACAGTCCAAGATTAGTGGGAAGTGCCTCTGTGTGACGCGGCATGCCCATTGTACTCAATAGAGGAGCAGTTATCCCATAACCTAGGTGTATGGCATTGTGACTGGGAATGTCACTTGATACTACCCCAAGAATAAATCCTAGTGTGAGATGAGTCAGTACCTCTCGGTTTTCCTAAAGATTGATATAGTTACTTGATAAATCAGGTATATGTAGGGCCATATACCTATGTATGGTAATCTGTAGATTTCATACTTTGTGATTTATCCTTGATTTATTTTGTGAGACCTAGAGGTTCTCGGGTTCCCTACTGAGTATCGATATACTCTACCCTTCACGAGATATACCAGCACCTTGTTTGATGGATGCAGAAGGTGGATAGTGCATACTAAGGCTGAGAGTACGAGGAATGGACAGTACATGGAGGTGGACCATACAACATGTCAGTACGCATGGGAGACATGTGGTCATTGAGTGTTGAGGAGGTGATCTAAACCTACCCATCTGGTAGGGGCCTCAGAGGAAGACCTAGTAGCTATATTTCCCTTTTCATTCGTTTTATTATATCACATTTGTAGTTGAACTTTCCAGTTGGGCTTTTATTCTGGCCCCTTTTACATACTGCACTCACACTCTTTACAGTTTTGTTAACTTTTGTTCCTATCTTGTTGTGTTCTTGGTTACTTTTTCTTAAAAGTTTTAAAGTCAATGCCTTCCCAGTTTTATGTAATACGCCTTCATTTCTAGTCGCCAGCACCTGGCCTATGGAAGGTGGGCTTGGGGTAGTCACGACACAGGCCCCAGGGGATGGTTTGTGACACTAAATAATATGTTACTTCAACTATAGAAAAATATATATAACCTATACAATTCATATATCATTTTAACCATAATTAAATAACGTAATTATTAAACTAACCATATTCTTATCAAATTTGAGGGTTATTGTCATGGGAAATCATAATATAATACGTGTAATATATGAATCAAATAAAAAAACATTTAACATTCTTGAAATATTCTTTTCTATAAAACCTTATATCACATAACATCACATGACTTGTTTATAAATTTATCAATAGAATTGTGTGAGTGTAAATCCATCTATAAGAAAAACAATGAATACATTTCATAAATGATCATCATAGATGAAATATGAGAAATTAAAAAATAACGGAGAAATATGTAAAATAATCCAAACATGATCAAAAAACATAAGGCCTAACATGATCATATGTAAATAAGAAGAGACATGAAAATGTTTTTAAAAGAAAATCATGTAAAATTTATAAGTATATCAAAATTGATCATCACTAAGTTGTCATAAATTTATATATCCAATATGGTATCATAAATCATTTCAATGTCGTTCTTCTAAGGTATTATAAACATGTCATATCTACAAACAAATTCTATACGTAATGATTTGGAGAACAATCTAGGATCACTATTTACATGTATATAATTATATATTCCACATCAACAAAAGATCATAAGAAATTATAATTTTAACTCTTGAGTAGGGTAAGTGGTAATATATCATATATTTAACACGTAAATAATTTAATAATATTTATATATCATTATACTATTGAGTTATATTATATTAGGTTATTCACTACATAATAATATGTCATTGAAATATAAATAATGATTTTGGAAAAATTAATATACACAATGGAGAGTGGAATTAGTCTAATAATATTGAATCATAATATCTAATAAATAAATGTTATTCATTAATGTAATTTTTTATTTATGACCACATGTAATCATAATTACACGGAAAATATGAATTATAACATGAAAATTGAAAAACTAATTGATGGATGTATTTTTTGTTCAAACAACTATACAAAAAGGATAGTGAACTATCTTTAATTAGATAAAACTATTATATCCAACGATTAGTTAAGATTTGGATATTAAGGGATTTATTTTGAAATCATGAAAACGCATTCAAATAGAAATAAATAAGTTTTTAGAAAAGGAATTACATGAATCAAAAGATTAGTAGCAGAACAATATCATTTAAAATTTTCTTCTTGATACATTTTAAGAATCCGTAGAAGAATAGGAACACCATAGATGCTATTTATATAGGCTTCATGATGGGAAATTCCTAACAAAATTCATTAGTATGGATAGGTATGTGATAATGTTTGGGAGTGGGATCCTTTTGGTTAAATTTTTGGTATTTTTAGAATTTGATGTTTCGTGGGAGGTTATAATTGTATCACAAGGGTGTTAGTTCGGATTAGTGAGTTATGTGAATTGGGATTAGAATTTTGGATGATGACTTGAACATTAATATAAATAATTAAAAACCTTATTATTGAATTTGAAAAGGTCATGTTCATTTAATAAAAATCTTGTCTCATTTTATTACCCATTTTAATACATGTTAATATTGATTAAATAATATTCATAGTAATTATTTTATCACAAAAAATAACATTAAAATCTATTACAAATTTAAAAATTCATGATTATAATTTGGGATTAATTTATCATTATTCAATTTCTATAAAATTCAAAAAATTCCTTAAATGTAAAACATATTATGTGTTGAATCAATGTATTCATTGAAAAATTGTGTTTTAATGTATTTATGTTCTTAATATGATTTATCATTACTTATTAGTTAAATTGGAGTGATTTTATATTAATTTACATCTAAAAATCATATTATAGACTTAATTTTGAATGGATACATTTAATTTAAGAATACCCAATCATATCATTAAATCATTCTTTAAAAAAATTAGAGAAGTAACTAATTTTATACAATGAAATTTAATTTTAATAAATTAAAATTAAATTATCCATATTAATATTTTTTTCCTTATTCCTGAAAAAATAAAATAATTTTGATTATATAAAATATCTATGTGCATAAAAAAATCAATTTTATCCTCATCATTTATAACATATAAAGACCAGTTTTTAGAAGAATTATATTTTTACACATCAAATATTAAATATAGAAAAAAAAATTATATTTTATTATCCACTAATTATATAAAATTATTATTTATGAAAAATTAATTTTATATAGATTTAAAATCAGGATTAAATAAAATTTTACCTAAAATTAATTAAATAAAAACAACACAAAAATATTTTTATACAGATAATATTAATTATGTTTTTAAAATAGAATTAATTGATTTTAAATATTTAACATATTATTTTTAAACTGCAAATAATTACTAACTAAATATATTATTGATCAATTAAAATACTTTATAAACACAGACTTTGTGTTCTTATTACTATTAGGTATACGTTGAACAAGCATATCTTGAATGAAAAAAATATAAAATACCCAATATACAATTACATTATTCATATCCTAAAAATATATATGTTATATATATATAACCTTACAAAAATTATTTAATTAACTCTTGAAATTTTTTATAGTTTTAATTTTATATCATTCAACATGTTTTACAATTCAATTGATTTATTTCACAATTTTATTTATTTATAATAATGGTGATTCTTAAATGAAATAATATTCATACAGATATGTTAGTTATAATATTATAATAAATTTCAACACTTTTTCTTTCAAATATGTTCCATTTTAATTGATGTAGTTATTCATGATATATAATAGTTTTTATATGCTTTTCTTGTATTGATTAACAATGATATTATAAAGTGGGGTTGGATTAAACCCAATATTGTGATAAATTTAAACTAACATATTTAAAATCCCATAAATAAAATGATTAAAAATGTTTAAATGGTAATCATATAGATTCTAGAGAGAACAAGATGCCTAAAAATAGAAAATTTTTATTTTTTAAGTAAAAATTAAAATAACTAAGTTAATCATAAGTAAATAGATGATATATGATTATTTTTATAGGGAAATATCAAACTCACATGAATGGTAAAAATATATCATTCCACATAATAGTCATATTCATAATGATGATTTTTATCTAATTATTTATCTTATGATTGTAATATTATTCTATATCATGATGCATTTAATTTTATTTTTATAGGTGAAATTTATTATCATCCCTTTTTAGACAGAATGTTATAGGTTAATACGAAATGTTTTTCCCTTACTTCAAAGAGTTTTTCCCCATATTGGAGGGAACCAATTTATCAATAATATTATATTTTCGTTGATATAATTGAGGTATAATAACTTTATCAGATTAATCATTCATATACAAAACAACACAAAATATATTTATTCTACCACTTAAATTTTACATAAAAAATAAAATAAATTTGGAGTTTAATTAATGATCATATTACTCTTCATAGATATACTAGAGTACTTAGGACAAAATTTATACATTTAAAAAATACCTTTTATTAGAGAGTGAGAGTACCTTATATATGAGAGTCCATTTTGGGAGTAGTTTATTCTTTGGATATTAATGCTAGTATTTGTAATGTAATTTTGTGATGTTCATCATCTTGTTTAGACCTTGTACTAGTTCAATGTCTTGGATAATACCCATGATCCCTACACCAATGAGTTTGAATTGTTAATGTTTCCACATAATGATCTATATTTATTTCATTATGTTTAATAAACCATTAATTTTCCATTTGTTTTTTGATAAAAGATTACCCCTTTTTAAAATATACAGAATCCATTGGTCGTATTAATTCAAATATATTGGTTCCTATTCCAAATATTTTTACCTATATGTTTTTAAATATTCAATCATCTATCATCTACATTATAAAATTTTTCATGAGTTTTCATACTTCTTTTCATTTTCTCACAAATGTTTTCAATAATGGCTACAATGTTAATCACACATCAGGATATATAGATTTGTATAACCAAAAGATATGTCCATCAATTTATAATTCATCATGGTTTTTCATAGAGACTGTAATTATATTGTACGTCACATACATTGTTGACATGGACCCCTCTAGTCTGAGTGATAACTAAAACTAAAAGGGTTTACACGAGTGAAAAACCTTTAACAATGTGCGAAAATTATTATAATCATAAAATTTATTTATCTATAAATCATTTTCCTCTTTTAAATTATCATTTAGGAATATTATTAATTCAATTCGACCTAAATAATTATCATCTTAACACATGTTACATTAAATTGGATTATCTTATACTTCTGAATATAGTCCAACAAAGTAACTAGAAAATCATTCCCTCATAGTGAAATGTAATGAGAATATAATAATCTAAAAAAATCTTCCAGGAATGTATATCCTATAATGTATTATTATTACCATACATCATGTAATAGAGTGATTATGGAGTGACTTATTAAATGACCATTTTTGAGTGATTACCCTAAGGTTCATCTATTCCATATTTGAAACATTTTTCTACTATAAAGATTGGGATTCATTTTAAAAGGAAACCAATAACTAAATATTATAAAAATATTAATTTTTATCATAAAAAACATAGATTAATTTTATTGGTTTTCACTAGTGGATTATAGGAAAATTAATCGAAAATAACAAGCTTAAAAATATAAAAATTATAATGACCCACATGTTCATAAATTTTTTTAACCATAATTCCCTTTAATAATTTTTATGTATTTTATTTCATAGTTCCCTAATAAGGGTTGTAGTAACAAAAGATAGATGATACATGGAAAATAAGGAGTGAAAATGATGATATAATAATTTAACTCTCTTAATCGACATATTTCTTTTTTTCATCTGAGCTCACATTAATAAAATTAATTTCCTAGGGATATTAATCAAAATAAAGTTTCCAATATAAGAATACTAAAGGATCTAATATTAAGACAATGAATAAATTGAAATCATTGGAAAAAATTGTTTTCTAATATATGAATATGAAAATATGTAAAATAATAATGATGTGATCATAAGAACGTGATGTATACATTGTTGTACATTAAAAAGGTATTACATGTTAATATGGAAATAATTTAAACATGGGGAATTTATTTGAATATCACCAAATATAAACAATATCATGTCACAAAATATTAAAACCAATAATAATATAAATATTATAATAAAAGGATAAAATGTAAAACTTTTAAGTTATAATGAACTCTTCAACACTGGGTATTAATTTCTTACCTAATGAATTAGAGTGATATTTAGATGAACCCATCGTATATCTGTCAATATATATATCGTATCCATAAAATTTTATATAAATTTATCAATTAACAGAAAGTTAGGTAATATAGTATCAGACATTGAAATACTTAATCAATAAAATAAGATTACATTTATATATACACAATTGAAATATATTTGAGTTTGGTATCACGACATAATGATATGTCACTATAAATCATGGAATAATTTTAGAATCATGATGGGGATAAAATAGGGATAATGGAATGGTTCAAATGATAGATAATGGTAGTCAGTCATAAATAAGGATTCATTCATACATTAGTATATTTATTTTGAACAAAAGTAATAATAACTAAATGAAAAAATAATTATTTGATTAAAATATTTCATAGAAATCAATGTGTAATTTATGTTGAATTATTACATAAAATATGGACTATTGAATGTGAATAAAGATATATATCGGTAGTCTCTCTTAAATAGTATATAATTTAGACAATAATCAATTGATTATGATCTCATGAATGTATAATTTTTTAGAATCCATAAGGTATAATAAAAAATTATGTACTTGTATCAAATGGAGGTGGTGGATAACCATTATGATAAGAAGTATTTTATTTATTCGTGTGGCGAATTTTCAGTCCCATAGTAACTACATGAGAGGGATATAGAGAGAGTCAGTAATTAAACATCATGGTCAATACCATTATGGTTGAGATGGATTTGAGAATGGAAGGGAGTGAGGAAATATTATTGGTGAAAAGATGATATTTTCCATAGATTAAAAATTTAGATATATTGAATATTATTTATGGATTAATATAACATTAATTAATTAATAAATAATAGAAAATTAACTTCAATTATGTAAATTTTTATTTAAAGAAAACCCTTTTTATTAATATAACATTTCATTTTTTAACTGCCTTAATTTTATTTATCATTAATTATTAATTTATTGACTGTTAATTTATTTTTATTTGTTACTAAGAATAATATTAGAGTTTTAATTTAAAAGATATCCACATAATTTTAAAAGTCAAAATAAATTGCAAATTACCATTAATAAAATAATAATTTCTTCCATAATAACAATTTTTTCAATCATTATTTCCATTTGATGCTAAAAAATAATAAAGGATTTGTTAAATAATACTTAGAAACTAATTTTAAATATTAAATACATTTTATCATATAATATAACTATTTTTATTTAAAATAAATTCAATCAATATAGCATTTGTGTTGTAAAATACCGTTTTCAAAAAAATGTATTTTTATGCTTTGAATAATTTATGTAGGATGATAATACCATTTTATTGTATTTTCATGATATATATTTTTTTATTGTAATTTATATAATTTTTATATGACCTACAAATCATGATATATAAATATTTAATTAAATGTAATGAATAATTTTTGGTAGATAAACATTACTCAATTTCTAAAATGATTAGAAATAGGTTTTGAAAAATCAACGTTGTATATATAAAACAACTAATTTAACATATTAAATATATTTTTTATAAATTAATTTATTTAATAAAATAAAATTGAATTTCATTTATAATTATTATATAATTGATTATATAAAAACCATAGTTATTTATTCACCCATAAAAACTAATTGCTCTGTAAAATCCATCAAACTCATAATAATATAATGATGTCATTATAAATAAAAAATTAATATGTATTTTAAAACAATAAAATTAGTTAATATTATTAGTTTCTTTTCAGAATCAAAATATGATGATAAAATACTATTATTCAATAATCTAGATTTTTTTTTAAAATTTTTTGTAAATAGTATATATTAGTTTCTATATTAAATGGTGTAAATATTTTTTTAATATTGTATAGTAATTTAAAATAGTTCAATTCCAAATATTATGATAAAATATAAAATTATTAGCACAATGGTTCATTGATAAAATGAAATAATAAATTTATACAATATATAATTTAACAAATAACAATAAAATTTATTATTTATATTATGAAATATAATTTTATCAATCCATTGATATTAAAATAAATATTACATTCATATATATAAATCATATTATATTTAAATAAAAATATTTTTATTATTTTTATGTTGTATTTAGAAATAGAAATAGAAATATATGATATTATGTTATATTATAATTCCATTTCATTATGGGATATTTTATTTTTAATTTAAAATATATCAAAACATGTATCCATTATAAATTTTTTTTGATACAAATCCATTAACCATATTCTTAATGAATATAAATGAATTAACCATATTCACAATATCCATATTTTCAACAAACACAATTTCGATGAATATATTTCATTCTTATATATATATATATAAACATACATAACTATTTCATTAAAATTATCCAATTTCAATAGTTTTTTCATTTAAAATGATGATTTATCCTTTTATAGTATTCATTCTTCTTGTTTTTCATACAATTGGTTTTTATTATAGGTAGTGTTGGACTATAAGAGTATCTTCTTCTAAAGATACTATTAATTTCAATTTATTTTCTTTAATTTTTTTTATTAATTAATATAATAATCCATGATATGTATTACTTTGATTCATGTTCTTTTGATGTAATATTTTCTTATGAAGGACTATTATGTTGTTAATTTAATATATAAAATGTATTTAATGTTATGTATTCTATTTCAATTTATTTGAAAAAAATTTAATAAATAATTTGTACATAATTACAATCATTTGTTTATTGAATAAATATGATTCCTAATAACCTAGGTTTTTACATTCCACCACATTGAATAAACAGTTCCTTTTAATTTTAATTCCATCATAGAAATATAAATATTTAAGGGAGTAGAAACATTTTAGATGGCTTAGGACAAAATTTATTGAGTGATATCATATTTTAAAATATGGGAAATATAACTATTATGCATAATAGGATTTCTTTTTCTGTTGGCTTCTATAAAAACTATTTGTGCCGAGGGTCTTCAATTATTTATAATCATGAATCACATTAATTAGTTGATTTTTTACATGCCATTTATTATCAAATTTCTTTTATTTTAAATCATATATTGAAATTAAAAGAATTTTCCATATCCGAGATAATTTTTCCCTTAAGTGTAGTGAACCAAAGCATTACTAAAAGAACATTAAATTTGTCTAAATGAAGGAAAAATGACTTCCACAATATATATTCGTATAAACATTAAATTATACATACAATATTAATAGATAAATAAGACTCCTTAAATAATAAAATCACTGGGGGGTGATTTAATGATCAAAAAATAATCATTGATAAACTGATGTTCCTAGAATAAAAATATTGAATGATATTGAAAAATATTGATTAGACTTTACATGTTCCATTAATAATATGAACTATAATAAAAGATTAATATTCTATAGAAATATTATTTACTTTGGGCATGTTGATTTGTGAAACTTATATCCTTAGTTAGTCTTTATTTTTGGGCCATGAATTTGATAATTCCAATGTTCCTCACAAAACAAATATGTAAAATTATTAATTATTCCTTACATTGAAATATACATCATTAAATTCTATTATCAAAACTCATTATCTTTCCTTCATATATTGTTACATTATAACCCCCTATTCAAAATTTTATGAATCTTATTGTCACCATTGGAAAATTACATTAGTGTTTCATCTATTTTTTTTTGAAATATATGTACTTGAAAAGTTTCTTTTTCATCATCTCCATTACATTGATTTCTGTGATTTTGCATCAATATATTCTATTATACTCAAATTCTTTCATCTATGGTTACATTTTTGTTATAATTCAAAATAGTTATTATGGAATAATTACAAAATTTCTCAATTCATATCGTATTCTAATAGGTTGAAAATACAAAAGGCCATTACATTTCATAATACAACCATTAGTATCGTAAGTCATTCTAAATTTAGAAATCAATAAAACCAAATGGATTAAAATCACTGATAAATCATTAACATATAGAATAATTATCATAAATATGATATAAATTTAATATTAAATTGTTTTATTTCTTCACATTATCACATTGTTCTATTATTAATTTGTTTTATCCTATATCCTTCATAGAATATCCTTGGTATAATTAAAATGGGTTATCTTATACATCTCACCAATATTCCTCAAACCAACTAGAAAATTGATATATCATAGAAAATCATATTCTCTATGTGTTTCAATATTATTGTGTTATATTTTTTTAACTCATAATGAATTAGAGTGATGATATAGTCAATTCTCATCCAGTCCTTTTTATAGAGATTTCCACTGTATGAATTTTTTTATAGCTGCGTCATTATAATAGTAACAACATATAAATTTAATTATTAGAATAAACACATGATCATAACCTTAATAATAATTCAGGATTTCATCCTATACATAAACTAATATATGGGGTTTTAACCATTGTTTTTATTCCTAATTTACATACATAACAAAACCCTTTCCAAATAATGTTTTTAAAATCCAAAAATTAATACAAAACATTACTTATTATTATTTAACAATATTATTACATTCATCGTTTCTATAGCACCTTTTTATTTTTTTATCTCAAGAATTTGGAATATAATTAATCATATAAAATTTTCCAATTAAAAATAAATAAATTTAATCTACCATGAAAGACATATTTATTATGTTAACTGAAATCACATCAAAACACATTATTTATTGGGAACATTTGTCCAATACTGAGGATCGAAAAAATACATAGAAGGGATTCATAATTAAAATGGAGGATAAATGAACATACAATTAAAAAATGATTAAAAATTTGTGAAAATTGACAGATGAAAAATTTTCAAAACATTATTCAAATAATATTTGGCATAACAATATCAAATGTAAATGACTGGTAACAGTGAAATATTGCTAAAAAATTAACATGTTACATCCATAACCACATCAACAATGTGTATCCATAATTTGGGATAAATCATAATAATAACAATATTCAAAATGATATCATTGGAAATTACCAAGGTATACATGACAGGAATCATGAACATGTCATATGTAGAGATTAATTCATCACTAAATAAATTTTATTTATATCATGGAACACCATATATGTGTCTATCATTAATAGTTGACCATTAATAAAATATCAAAATATTATATAATTTTAAAACCTAATAATGGAATTATTCTTGAATTAAAAAATAATTTGACATACATATAGACACACAAGAGTTATATTAATGTTTCGTATTAACAACAAGTTTATTTTTAATGGAAAATCAAGTAAAGATTTTGGTATAATGGTTGATTCAAAAAATGTATTATATAAGGTGTATAATGAGAGTGAGTGTAGTATTATACCAATTGTGAATCATTTAGATTAATAAGTTTTGATTATGAACACATGGATTAGTAATTACATGTAAAAAAAAATTATACAATATGAAATTATTACATGGAAACCAATTTGTTATTTATGTAGTAAAATGGACCTGGAAAAAATAATATTGTATGGGATTAAAGATACAAGGGGATTTTACATCATAAATGGTTCATCATTAAACAAGTAAAGGATTGGTTATAAACAAATGGAATTGTTATCATCTGAATGTATAAAGTTTCTATCACAAATGATGAACATTAATCAATATGATGTAATAGAGAACACATAACATTCAATATATCATCTTAAAATATAGAAGTAATCGTATAAAATCGAGGTACTCAATGTGATATATTTAGAGTGGTATAATGAACTATAAATCATGAAAAATTCCATTTTTATTGGTAGAGAAGTGATAATGTGTGTGAGTTATCTCCTTTTATAGGAGAACAATAGGGGAATTCATGGAAACTAATATTGGTGAGGAGTAAGAGTCGAATCACATAGGGATATGGTGAGTTTTGTTTGTTAGGTTAATTAGGTGGGGATATTTCGGTGATACATTTGGAATAGAAATTCCAACATATCAATGACATTATAAAAGTTCCTAAGGATCTGTTTATTTATTAAAAATTCATTCTGATTTTATAACCCGTTAAAACATTTATTATTCAAAATTAAATAATAATTAATGAAATTGTTTATATCTAAAAGTATATTATTATTTTTTTATCAAATATAGTGAAGTTGAAATTTAATTTTTATATATTTAATACAATAGATTATAAAAATTTGGGAACATTAATATTCAAATTAGACCATATAATGTGGATAAATACTATTTTTTAATGAAAATTATGCATTTATTGTTATGTGTTATGAATTTATTAAACATGAATTAACTAGTAAAAGAATATATTTATTTAAAAAATTAATTTTAAACTACGTATTATAATATTAATTTTTTATAGATCCTTTTAATTTAATAATACTCAATATATATAATGTTTTCTCCCCTTAAAACATAATAGTTTTACAATAATAACTAATTTTCACCGATGTAATTTACTTTTAATAACTTAAAATTAAAATTTCAATATCATATTAGTTCCCCCATAATTATTAGTAGTAACAATTAATTTATTTTACTAAATTTATATTAAAAAACGATTTTATAATTAATGTAGGTTATATGTAATTACCCATTTTTAACAAAATGTATTTTTTTAATTAAAACATATATATACGATTACATTAGTATTTTATTTTATTTTCATGATATGTTATAGTTTACTATAAGAAAATATTTATTTGGGAATTAAATCAAGTGAAAAAAATTATTACATAAATAATTTTTATTTAAACAAATAGAAATAAAATCATTTATCATTCGAAAAATAAAACTAATTTCTAAAAAATTTAATGTTTATTTTCTCAAAATTCACTTTAGTGTTATTAAAATATCTATATTTTAAATTAAAAATATATTTTATTCATTAATATTTTTTAAATAAATTTATTTCTTATTAATATAACTTTAATTTTAATATTTTGCTAAAGCATCATTTTCACCATTCCCAAATGAAACCACTATTTTAGAATTATATCCATGAATCAAATAATGATAAAGTTAAAAGTATAAATTCAAAAAGGATATTATATAAATCTAATTATAATTACAAATATTTTCTGTTTTTTATTATAAAAATATTAGGATAGTGTACATTAAAAAATAGTTTATTAACATTATGTTTTCTTATTATTAGTTTATGTCAATTTAGAATTTAATTTATTTTAATTTAATAAACTAGGTACTTGTAAAATATTTTTTATCATTCGGGAATAAAATAGTTAAACTCATTATAAATGTATAATGAAATAATTGGTTTTTTTAGAAATTATTGAATCTGTATTAAAATAATAGTAACCTCACCTATGAGATTATAAATAAAATTAAAGTAACTTTTACATTAAAATATGATTCATTTATATTATGAAGAAATTAAATATATATTTTGAAAATGATATACAAATTGTGTGAATTTTTTTTAAACAAACAAGTTTTTTTTATAATTTTACAATAATTTTAATGATTTAATTAATATTAATATTCATAAATTTAATTCATAAAATAATATTGTGTTTTCTTATGATTATTTGATAATTTTATGACACCTTAATTACATTATTAATGTGTTATAAAATCAGTTATAATCATGAAATTCCTTTTTTATTAAGAAATGATTTTATTTAAAAATTAAATTTCTCATATTTAGAAAATCATTTTCATAAAATGGAGTTGTATTTTGAATTCTAAAAATAGAAACATAGTTGGGATAAATTTTTTAGTTTTTTCAGAAATATTTTATTTTTTAATTATATTGAAACATGGTAATTTAGGTTATTAAAAAAATTCATGAATGAAGAGTCATAGATGGTTAAAGGATAATGTAATCCCAAAATATCAAACTCTACATCATTATTTTAAAATATTTTGTGATAATTCTCAAACTGTTCCTATTATTGACCCAATAAAATAATATAATGAATAAAATAATAAGAAAAAACATCCCTCCTGCACAATATATATCACATCTCTCCTTATCTTGTCATCACACCCTAAAGACTTGACGAATGTTAAATTTATGCTCAAAATATCATTCCCAATCATCCTCCCAATGTCCATAACCTACTTTTCCAACCAAAAGTCCAATGTAACTTGCCTTAAAAAGGTTTACATGGAGGGGAATTCAAGAGGTAATATACTTTTCCTATTTCATTTATTTTCTTTTCAATTTCAATTTATTATTATATTATTTTCATATAACCTTATCCATTTTGAAATAAAACTCTATTATATTATATATACTAATATTTACATTTTCCAGTTTAAAGATTTTCCTTCAAAATCCATCACTTATCCCTTTTATTTTAATAATGAGAACATCATTTGTGATATAACAATTTACCACCATCATGTAATATACATTTTAATTTAATTTTAATTCATTTATTATTTTTTATAAAATTAATATTATGGTTAAATAATATTTCACATTACATATTATAAGTCATATAATGTTCTATAAAAAAGATATGAATATGATATTATGTAATATGATATAAGTTCGTGATAGTTATAAAAACCACTATAAATAATTGAATCCTTTTATTTAGTGCTTTGTCTAATGATAAACCCTCATATTGGAAAAAATGATATATTGTATCATTTAATATTATGTAAACATATTAATTCCATTTGATTTATATTTAGTATTGTTATTCTTTTAGATATGAAAATCTACAATGATCTAACCATGGATACCATGAAATAAATCCACCCAAAACAGTGAAAATAACAAAATATCATTAATTAATGGGATGATATATTTAATAATAAGATTATATAATTAATTATAAATATTAATATCGTTCTTAATTATAATAATAAAAATCTTTAAACCATTATACAAGAGGGTTAAACACATTTTATGTTAGATGAGCAAGAGGATAAGGTCTTTTCATTAAAATCCCCCTTCAAATTTTCTATTTTTACAAATTTAAAAATGAATGTTTTTATGTAAGTATTCTTATTTTATGATTATTTTGTGATTCATATTCATTTATTATGATTAAGGTTGTAACTTATATCTCCTTATAATTCATTGGGTATCTTTACGTTAGAGGTTGACTGTATGGTAACTTTAAGTGTAATTGTGATGGTTACACCATAAGGTGGTAATGAGGGTTACAACATAAGGATGTTGTGAGGGTTACATTGTAACATAGCCATGATGGTTAAAATAATAATAAATAGATTCCCACAATTAATATATGAATTAATTTATGTTTTATTTAATTTATGGAATCCTCTTGTTTTCAAAAAGTAACATTATAATACTTATGTGAGAGAATAGTATCTTTATAAAAATGAATTCACATTTTTTATATTATTCATGTACTAATGGTTTATTTATATCATTTTATGTTCCATAATGAAATTTTTCATCCCATCAAATGGTTTAAAATTATTTTCACATGTATTAAGGATGAAAAAGACAATATAATAATCCAAACTGATGGTTGTGAATATTTTTCATGGAAAAAATACATGGTTTAATAAAAAATTGTATTATGGATGAAATATATATTGTGGTTGTATTAAACACGTTCTATTTTTGTGGATTGATATGTAAGAATTATTTCCAAATTATTAAAATGATAGATTGAATAGGTCTTTGGAAATGTAAGAATGTGACTTATAAAATAATTTTATAGATTATTTATGTTTAAGGAAGAGTTTTTATAGTTGGAATCAGAGAATGATTTAGATAAATATATGGGTAAGGATGATGTTAATAGATTTCAATAAATTATTTTTACCTTATGGGAATGTTTAAATGAAATAGATTTTGAGTATTACCATGTTTCTTCATCTATGATATGTTTATTCATAGTATTTTTTTGCACAAGAAATTGGGAAACTATAGTTGAAAGGTAATGAGAGTGTGGTATCATTCCGAATCCAAACCATGTAATGGTTTGAATTTTAACATATAAGTTTTTGATAGTGATATCTTAGTTTAAACATTCCTTAAATAGTAGTGGAATCTATGCAGGAGAACAACCATAGCCACCACAAATCAATAAGATGATAATGGAATATTTTATGAGGAAATACCTACCAGTACTTCGTGGATATTCTATCCCAGTGGCGGTTGATGGATTGGTTATATAAATTGAGAATTTATTTTATTTCATGAGGTGTTCAGATAATTAAAATTTTAGTCTTTCTATTTAATGTTTTCTGCTAAAACTAAGATGTGCTGGAAATTATTTAGAATATCAAAGATAGAGATGAGATTGATTCCATGGAATGGGATATATTTTTGAATATTTTCCTCATAAAACTTTTCCAATGGTTGTTTGACATAGGTTTGAAAAGAAATTACCTTAATTGATAAAATTAGTAGGATTCAGTGGCAATGTATGAATCACACATTAGACGTTTTGAATGGTATGATAAAATTTTAATTTGAGATAATGATTGTCAAAAAAATTATTTTACTTTGTATTTAAACTATGATATCAAAGGATAATGGCACCCAATGGAGTTAAATTTTATGATAAACATGTTTTATGTGCTAAGAAGGTATAATTGATGTTTTTTGAGGATCACATTCACACTAAAACCAATAAAAATAAATGTTCCATATGAAAGGTAACAGGTAATAATCATGAAATGAAATATGAATATAAGAAATTCATGTTTCTAGTTTTTTAAAATTGTGGTACATAACAAAATTGGGGAATGCATTAATAAATATGGGAAGTGTTTTTGAGGTGGTATGTTTGGACATATGGCCTGATATTTTAATGAAAATGATTATATGATTAATTTAGATAAGAAAATAGTAAATTCATTTAAATGTGTTATGATGGGTCATTATTAAAATACCTACCCAAATAATGACAAGGATGACGGAAAGAAGTCATATTATAATGAGAAAGGTGTTAAGAGATCCTTTATTACTATGTCATCAGATGTTGGGGCATCTATGGAAGTGGAATCTAGTAATATTTTAATCATATTTCGCTAATGTTTTATTTGATATGTGGTATACTCATTCTGTTATTTCTGAGAAAATATTCTGGTAAATTAGAAATTTCACCTCATGAAATGAAAATAGATCTTATGCATAAACAACCAGGGAGTTATATTACCTAATAGTGCATGACTAGGATAATTCTATTGTTTTCTATGTAAAGGAATTATATTCAATCCTTACTGATTTTATTTTAGTATATTTTTCTATTATTATGTGTATAGATTTACTATTTATTTATTATATTACAAATAATTTGAGATATTATAATATTATTTCAAGAAATAGTTTATGTTTGTATATTAGTATGAACATATATCATTGAAAACATACCAGAAAGATGATAATCAATTAAAATGTAGAAATGAACATTATCTTCCTCATATTTTATGAAATATGAGAACTGTATAATATAATGAAGTGATAGAGGTAAATTAATAGTTCATTGTTTTTCCTAATGAGTTTTTTAGTGTAATAACTGACTGAGATGTTGAATTTTGTACTGACCTAGTTCATTATTCTATGACATTTTCAAAACACCCTTATAGAATGGATAACAATGAATTTATGGAATTGAAAAATGAAAAGACAGATTTTCTTTATATTGGTTTTAGTCATACTAAACCATCACCATGGGGTGAACTTTTATTGTTTTTTAAAAATGAATGATGGTTTCATGAGTCTATTCCTCAATTATATATATTTTTATTACATTAGATTTATTAATATGAATTTAATGCTTCATATTGATGACATCATTAATATTCCTAAGGGAGCTTAGTATTTTAACAAAACAGACTAGAGATTCGGAAAACATGATTTAAATGTCAACACTGATTAAATTATAATAATAGTGTTTCATAATAGATATCTGAATTATGAACTTTTTGTTATGATAATTGGTTGAAAAAATTCCCATTTTTATTTATGTATCTTATATAAAAAAACTTTTGTGAATACATGGATATGTTTTTCTATTATTATTAATGGTATAATAGTGTTTTCAAAATTTTATAAGTATTATAAAAAAAATTTAAATAGTTTTCATCAAATCGTCAATGAAAACAAGTAGTATAGATATTTAATTAAATGTGTTTTTGGCTGAAATATAATTTTTTTTTATTAGTTTTGTAAATATTTATGGAATACTGATTGATTGCACCAAAAAAATTGGTTTATGAATTTCCATGGCCCAAAATAGACATTTATTTTATTATTTTTCTAGGATTAGATATATATTAATGAATTTTTTATGAACATTTCATGATTATCTAGACCAATAATTATTTTAAAAAAAATGGATTAATTTTAATGGGGTAGAGAACTATGATATATGTTTTGGGGAATCGAAAAGAATATTTTTTGTTCTCTAAATATTGTTCTTCCTTCCATAAATGATTTTTTAAAACTACAAGGATGCTTGTTAAAGGGATATGATTGCATTTCCATGTAGATTGATGGGGTAATTTCTTATTCAATAAGAAAAATAAAACCTCTAGAGTTAAATTATCAAACATTAGATTTGGAATAGTAAGCTATGGTTTTGGATTTGAAAATTTTGATATTTTATTTATATGTAGCATGATGTCAAATAAATATTGACTGTAAAATATTCATTTATATAGTCACTCATAATAAATTTAACATGTGTAAGTGAAAGTAGAATGAATTGATAAAATATTATGATTGAACGATCAATTTCCATTAGTGAAAATAAATTAATGAGATGGATAACTTAACCCAAAAACCTCATGCATCATTATCAATGTCATATTTAGAACATGAATCCTTGGTTAATGATATGTTAAATTTAGTTTTGGATGTTTTTGGTAGATGAAGATGCCTTTATTTGATTTTGGTTGTAAGTAGTTTTCACTATTATATAGAAATATGCATGAATAAAATGATTAATTTGATGTAGAGAAATGGTATATTTATTGAAAAATGATATGTTTCTAGAAGATAATAGTGATAAAAATTTTATTTTGAGATTTGGGAAGATATTATTTTTTCTTTATGATCCTCATATTTAGAAAAAATATATTATCTGAACCACGTTTTATTAATATATTTAGTTAATCAAGGTAGAACTATGATGTATAGATAATTTCTTAATTACTATAGGTGGGATCGAATGAAATGATATATTTTATATTTTAAAATGAAATGTTTAACATATAATCAGATTATGGAAAAGAGAAAACTACTAAAGGGGATGCTTTATCAATTTCCAATCCCATAGTGGAACTGGGAAGATATATCCATGGAATTCATGGTGGGAATACTAATGATTATTGTGGTAATATTTCAATTTTTTCTTTTGTTGAATGATAGAATATATCTCCAAATTTCATTACTATTTGAGATATTTTATATTTGGATCAGATTTTTTGACTGTAACTCAATTATATATTTACGTTACATGGAGTTCCTGTATCCAATTTTTTTACCGTGATACCAGGTTAACATATAAACTTTTGAAATTCCATTAAATTTAATTGGGAACTAAATAAAATTCAAGAACATCACTTCATCCACAAACTGATTGACATACTAAGAAAACAATTCTGACATTAGAAGATATGTTATGTTCTCAATCAATGGATTATCAAAGATGTTGGTATGAAAAAATCTATTTATTTGCGTATTTATAAATATTAAATTTTATTCCACTATATATATAGAACCTTATAAAGAATTATATAGAATGTAGTGTTTAATTCCATCATGATTGGATGAAGTAAGGATGAATATGTTGATGGGATCTGAATTAAATGTTTATGTTCTTGAGAATGTGATGGTTTTCTACTAATATTTGACAATATCTTAATGAAGTCTAAAAATAAATACAAATAATAAGATGATTTACTTTTCTTTTGAGGTTGGTGATTATGTTTCCCATATAAAATATCATATGAAAAAATATCTACATTAATTTAATAATGGAAAGATAATTACAAGTATTATTTGGCCATTTCAATACCATGATAATGTCAGAATAGTTTCCTACAAATTATGCATTCCATGACTTTAATCTCACTTTCATATTGTTTTTTCATGATTTTATTGTCATGATTTTATGTTTTAGATCTATATAAAATTTTACCCAAAATTAGTTTAGCTGGAAGAGAACCTTTATTAAGAGGAAATTCATATTCAAATTATTGATCATAATTATAAGGAATTATGAAATAAGATAATTCATTATGTTATTGTTTTTCTGAAAAACAACATGGTTTATGATGGAACATGGGAATATTAAAATTCTATGATGAAAAGTTATCATCATGTGTTTAATTTGTAAATTACAATTATGAGGGGAAAATTTAAATAAGATGGGATGAATTTAACAACCATGCTACATATAAAATAATATGTTTTCTTTGTGTTAAAAATCGATAAACTCATTATAAATTTTTAATGAAATAATTGGTATTTATAAATATTTTGTAACCTATAAAAATAGAATATTAACCTCACATATGAGAGTTTAAATCAATTTTATTTATCAAATAAGTGAAAATATGATACATTTATATAATGTAATTAGTAAATAAATGATTTTAGAATGATAAGTTATACCTTTGAATTTTTGTGAAACACAAATGTTAATTTTTAATTTTATAATGAATATTTTAAATTAAAAAAAATCTTCATAAAATAATTTCATAAATTAATATATTGTTGTCTAATCATTTTATAATAATTAATGAGACCATAATTTCTTTTCCAATGTGTTATAAATTTTTTTATAATTTAAAAATTGCTATATTTTGAATAAATAATAATTTAAATTTAAATTTTTATTTCTTAAATTTAGAAAATAATTTTTCAAAAATTGAGTTCAATTTTGAATTCTTCGCATAAAAATATATTTTGGTTGATATATCTATGAATTTTATGAAATAGATGATTTTTTGTGATTAACAGTTTACGGTAATTTACAGTATTTAACAAATTCATGAATTATTTAGTAATAGATGATAAAAGGATATTTTAGGACTAAAATCTATAACAATTTATAACTATTTTAATATATTTAGTTCTAATTCTCAAATCTATCCATAGTCTTCTGCAAAAATAATAATCTTTGAATATAATAATCATAAAACACCACTCCCCTCCATTATAGATACCAACCTCATCACCTATTATATCACACCTCAAATTCATGTATCATGTTAAATTTTTACCCAACGACCATCCCAATCCCCTTGAAAATGTCCAATAAATATGTTTCTCATCAAAAGGACAAAACCATGTTCTTGATATTTGTTCTCAATAGGAATAATTCAGTAGGTAAAATCATCCTTCTTTTTCCTTTATTTTCATTTCAATTTCATTACTTTTAATATTAACTACAAATAGAACCTTATCAATTTTAAATAAAAAATAAATTATATTATTTTTTTTAAATGTTATATTTTTCATTTAAAATTAATCTACATTCTCTTTCACATCACTATTTAATTCAAAAAATGAGGACATTGTTGTTAATGTTTTGATTTACCGCTGTCATGCACAATATATTTTCCTTTAATTTTATGGACCACTATGATTGTCATGTATGATTTATTATTGATAAATTATATTGTATTAAATATATTTTAATACATATAATTTTCATGAACAATTATATTAATAAGATATTAAATAAAATGATATATGTTTTAGATGGTTTTCAAAATCTCCAAAATAAATTAAATCATATACAATAAGGTTTTGTCTAATGATTCATCGTTATATCATAAAAATTATATATGGAATAATTTAAAAATCTAAGAACTTATTAAAACCATTTCATTATAGTTTTGATTTTTCTCTTTCATTTTACAATAAAATCAAGAATGATCTAACAATGGAAACTATGAAATAAATTTACAAGAAACAATTAAAATAACAAATTATTATTTATAAATTAGTGTAATGTTAATAAAGAATATAATAAATGTAATTATAAATAGTAATATAGGTTTTTAATATATTAATAACAATATATATATGATTATATAGTAGTTTTCAACATTTTAACTTTAGAAGAACCTCATGTAAGGAACAGTTCTTTAAAAATCCACTATTAAATTTCTATTTATACCAATTTTATATGAAATTTTATATGGAATTATTATTTTATTATAGTTCTATGTGGTTTTTGGGAATTTATTTTGATGGACGGTGGTAAATACATCTCACTCTAATGTATTATGTATGTTAATGTTTGAGGTTGACCATATGGTTACTTGATGTGTAACAATAATTGTTACACAATAAGGTAGTTGTGAGGGGTACAACATATTACAGCTGTGAGGGATACACTTTAAGGAATATATTATTGTTAAATTATTATCAAATTAATGCCCCCATTTTCTTTTATGTTAACATTAAAGTATTATATATTTTTTGGAAACCTCTTGTTTTTTTCCATGAAACCCATTGTTACATATTGGTGATAATTGTGACTTAGTGAAAATGATTTCCTATATATAAAATTATTCATGGAGTAATAGTTCATTTTCATGTTATTATTTACCATTAAGATCTTTTTATAATAAACCCTTGATCTAATAGAATTTACATAGTGTTTATAGATGAGTTATATTAAATAAGAATCAAAGATGAATGTTGAGAATATTTTTCATGAAAATATTGCATTTGTTATTACAGAAATTTGAAATATGAACAAAATGATTTTTTTTTAATATTTACCACTTCAAATTATTTTTGGTAGATATGTATGAATTATTTCCTAATTCTATAATACTAAAACAGAAAAGATCTATGGGAATTTAAAAAAATGAATTCAAAATGGGTTTTCTAGATTTTGCAATATTTAATGTCTTAACCATATAGTTAACATATTAGTTTATATATAATAACATTTTAATATTGTTAAATTTAAAATATTATGATTATATATTGTGTACCTATCAGTAAAGACACTTTATTTAAATTATTTTAACATTTTCCTTAAGAACAAATGCTGTGGGTTTTTGGAATAAATGTATTTAGAAGAATAGATACACAGATGCATTATATTATGTATAAAAATAATTGTAGTTTAAAATTACACAAAGATATCCATAAATCCATAGATATTCTAAAATATTAAACGATACATAGAAAAAAATTATATAAGGAAAATGGTGAGCTAGAATGAATAGAATGTTAATAAAAATTGTAATAAATAATAACATGACAGTTAAGTGGAACGATATGATACCTTAATGAAGATGATTTTAAGAATGAAAACAAGTAATATGGATATTAATAAATTTATATTTGAATCAACATCATTCTACAAAATTAGTAATAAAAAAATCAAAATAACGTGTTAGGGATGACCTCAATGACAACCAAAATGGGATTGTTCTATTCATAACATTTATAGGAACATTATAAATTACATTATATGATAGTGTCCTTAGGGGAATGTCCCATTAACTATAAATGGTTTTTTTAGAATTTAACATTTGTAAATTCATTGGTTGGTTATATTGGTCACTCAACCATATCATAATATGTATTTCCATATATATACCCAAGGATAAAATAAATTGTATAGAAATATAATACATAATTGAATCGATGAGTACAAACATAGTTTCATAATTATGATATATGGAATAATTGATTTCTAAATCATAATTATTCACCATATAAGAATGAATTAAATAAGTTAGAGAATTAATAATTTAAATATGAACTTATTTCTTGAAAATGGAGTTCTAATGAAATAATTCATGAGATTGATCTTAGAAAAAAATGAGTAAAAATGAAAAAAATATTTATTCACTGATAAAATAACTAAATATATTTTTAATGGACGAAATTTCAATTTATTTTCATTAAAAACAAATTTTTACAAATATATTTCTTCTTAAATATGGACTACTTGTTTTGTAACATTAAATGGTTTAAAATCATTTTAGGGTGGATATACATTACATGAGACTGAAAATCAAAATATCTTTATAAATATTGGTTACATAAATTTGGGAAAATAATTGGAAATAAATAAATTTCCATCATAATTAAGTAAAATATTATTTTTATAAGTATATATTAAAATGAAATAGAATAAAAAATAGAATAATTTCATGAGATGAATTTTTTATAAAAATGAGAAAAGGAATGCTAATATATAACCACAGAGTACAAAAATTTATATTGAATATCTCTTATATTATGTCTTAATGTTATCTATAATTGTACTTTAAATTATTTAAAATTAAACATGGAAATAAAATATTTGAAAATTATTCATATTCATATATATACGTATAAATATGATTTTATAAGGTAAATTTAAAATAATTATTTATAATTATTTATATTGTATTATATTACATTTATAATTAGATATGTTTGGTTAATATCTTCAAAATGCGTTTTCATTGAAAAATAGTGTAAATTGTGTTGTAAAAAATTAATAAACTCTATAATTTTGATAATAAATTTTATTTATTGTTATATTAGTAAAATAATTATTTAATTTCAAGGGTTATACAAATAATATCCAAATTTTTAATGAGACGATAATATGTAAATTAAATGATGCTAATGTTAATATGATAGTTTCATGTTAATTAGTCATACAGATTGTATTTGCTTATTATTTCATAGTATTCATGATGAAAAAATATTACTTTAATTACAGAAATATCCCTTCTCAAACAATTATTTAATAGGATGAGAGAAAATTGAACACATCATTCATGGAGACAGTAGTTGATATACACACATAACAAAATTTTCCTCTTCCACAATGATTTCAGATGAATGAAAAATCGGATATTACGCTATTATGAAATAATAAGTCGTTTTCAAATCATTTATAACATCACATTTAGAAGGTATATTTTGGGTGTTGAAAATAAAATATCTATAGATATCTTGTTTAGAGTGTTACATCTCCCATGAATATTATCTCTAAAATATCTCATTATATATCTATAGGTTGGAGATTTTCTTAGAATATGTCTTCAATGTCAGGATGGTTTTATTTATGATTGAATATGATCTTGTTTAGGTTGAGCCAAATATTTTGAATAGGTGGACAAATGTTTAGGATGTTGTCTCATATAGGTTGGAGATTTTCTAAGAACTCATTATATACCACAAATTCCACTACATGATTAAATGGAAAAGACATAAAAATATTAAGAAATGTTTTAAAAAAATATTCCTTAAAAATAATCATTTTAACAATAAACATCACACATTTTATTCACATGTTTTATCATGATTCCCTATATTATTACTTTTTTACCCTAATTTACTTGTATTGTAGTAACTACACGTTCATGATTGGAAATAAATTTTAATATAAAAATTAAAAATTGAGAATATTTAAAAATTTCAGTACGATTATTCTAAATATTAAAATAATTTTGTATTATTAAAATTACAAGATTTAAAGAAATTAATTTTAGTATTATCACTTGTTACACTTAAAACGCTTATTTGAGAAAGTAGAGTACATTAATAACAAAATTAGAAATTTGGAAAATAATCAATTTTTTTATTATGTAGATATTAACAGTTTATTAAAATACTGTAAATATTTAATAAAAATTATTTTGTTATTAAATCCTATTTCGACGTTGATAAAAAATTTTAAAATGAAGTTTTTAAAAAATAGTTTTGGTTAAAACATTAATGTTTTTTAAAAAAGATAACAATTAAATTTATTTATCAACAAATCATTAGAAAAATAAATTAGTTAAACTATATAATTTTTTATAATTAAAAATGATTTTAGAAAATAATTGTGTAATTTACAAAAAATTATATTAATAAAATTAGTATTTTTTATTTTCCCCAAAAATTGATTTATGTCCAAATATTTACCAAATATTCATCATAATATCATATTTTTATTATAAATAATAATTTTATTTTATTTAGAAATATTGAAATTATAAAATTATGTAACTCTATTTTCAATTAATATCATAAAATATAGTGAAATGACTTTTTATTGGAAAATTAGTTTGGTATATGAAGTATTTTTTATCATATAAATTGATGATATATCTTGGGATACTAAATAATATTAAAATAAATATATCTTGTTATTTTTAAATAATAATTAAATTTCATTATAGAAATAAAAAACCTATTTTTAAAATATATATTTTTCAAATATTGAGTTAATTTTTCATTAAAAAATCATAACAATTCATGATATATATATATATATTACTGTATATTTATATAAATCATAATATATACATATATGACCCCTTAAAATCTCTATGTAAGACCTTTGAATCCAACAATATCTTATTTAATTTTCTGTTGAAATTTAGCTAGCATATATATTTTTAATATCTCTATGATCTAAAAAATTAAACAAATAATGTTTCAATGAAAGCATAATTTTCTTGAGTTCATATAGGGATAGTTCCTGGGAAAACCATCGAAATTATTCCAATGTTTCATGATCAAAAAATAGAGTAATATATATTCATTATATGTTTTAATGCAATTTTCCTAAACTTCATTTTTTATTTTTCATTACAGTTGTTTTAATTGATACTAGCTAATTTAAAAGAATGGATTGAACACTTACACTAAATACTACAGATACATTAATGTTTCATATTTTATTTTGGTATATTGTTTCAAAATCAATGTTATATATATAATTTATTTATGGATGATATATAATGTTATTGTAGTTCACTACATTCCTTGAACCCTTAAAAATTATCATCATCATTAATTAAAATATTTCCCACTAATTGAGTCATCTTAGTGTATAAATATCATGACCCAATAAATAAATAGAAAATATGAAACAAATAGATCAAATAAATTATATTATTAATGATATATATAATGTGTTTTTCCCAATCCATTTGAAAAAAAATTCATAATATGGTTTTCCATTAAGACATATTTTATTAATCAATGTGTTGTTATATAGACATACAAAGATATATATTTAAATATTTATTTGTGTAATTAAATTTGACTCTATCTTATAATATATTAACCACACAAAGTAATATCTCAGGCCACATGGATCGTTAATATAGTCGTTCCATTATATTGTTGAGGCCTAATGGCGATGTTGAAAAAATGATTCTCTATAAAATGAAAAATTAAATACATGTTCAGAATCCTTCTATCCTTTATCGATGTTTCTACCTATACTTATATAGCCTCATCCCTCTCCAGTTTCTTCATCACCTAGGTCTCTAGGCTTAATATATACCCACTCACATCCTCACATACTTGAGGCATCATTCACTATGATTCTTAGAATGAGAAACTCTTGTGGATAATGTTTAGAGTGAAATTGATTCCTTACCATACCTATATTCAGGGGATCATCTTGTCTTCAAATAGGTCAATCCATGAATTGATATATTTACCATAGTCATAAAATGGGATCGACAGATAATTAACATTATCCTTATTCCCAAACTACTTTCATCATTGAGTTAACAGGTTTGCCTCCACATTTTCAACAAAAATGGGATATAAAACATCACTATTAATGGTATGTAAGGGTTGTATTCTTCATCCATAAATTTTATACTTCATTCAACCTCTTTATAAAATATTTTCCGACTCATTGTGGTGTTATATTAATTGATGATGATGTTATAGAAATATTGGTGTCATGTGATGTTATAGTGATGATAATATATCTCCAAGGCATTCTCAGTCGTTAGATATACCCCTATATATTTTCCATTAATAATTATATTTTGGATAATCTAAAAATGATCATTTAAAAGAAAATCCATGTGGAAATAGTTATTCCATCACTATAGTAACACTAAATTTATCTAAAATGCCCATATTAGGATTTATATTCCCATAAACATATATTTTTTAATTTATCAATAATATAAATAGATATTTAATTTGATTAATAATAATTTAGTGGAGTATATATATAAAATATTATTTGAAATAATGATTGTATTGAATGAAGATCACATATTAGAAAGTCAAATGATGTAGATTTTGTTTGAAAATCCACCTCAATAGTATTTAATGAATAGAAAAAAAATGTTCCAGGGGTTTTAGTGTTTGTTTCCACATATCATTTATATCATCATTTGATTATGAAAAATTAAATGAGTAATGTGATTGATTTCAACACAAACATCAATGGACCATTAGGGGTGATTTTATATGTAGGCATAAAACTACCACCACGATAACCTACCCTTTCATGTTCTTTTTTTAACTAAAAACATAATGAAACCATTTGCAATAAGAAACACATTTTATAGGCTCGATGATGAAATTTACTCAACATCAATTTTCAAACTTTTTCCATAGTGGTGTTTGAATACCCATACATTCATTATCTATATTGGTTTTATTTTTATGATCCCTACCTATCCCATTTCTACTGTACATATTTTTGTAATAAGTGATATATTTTATATAATATATTGTGATAGTTTATTTAGAACCCACATTATATTTATCAGTTAATATATCATTAAAATTGGTTAATTTTTCCGTTATTCATCACATTGTACATATAATTCTTTTTTAACTCAATTCCTTTCAGTTTCATCCATCTCTATAACTAGGAGTTATTAAATGACTGAAGTGAAATTAATAAAATATGTGGTTATAATAATCAATAACATAACATGAATTCCTACTAAAAACCAGTATACTAAGTCATGATCACATTACCCCATAATTCATTTCTTATAACCTATATCATCATTATTTAAACAAATATTACACTATGTTGGGATAGCTTATACATCTCAATCAAATAATTAAAAGTAACAAAAAATTATAAATCCTTTATAATTGTTTTCAAATATATCATGTGTAACCAATTTATATCCCACAAGAGTGTCTAACAAACTCTCTACTTAGGTCTCCTTGATGTGAACCAAATCTTGGTTATATTAACACTAAACATACCCTCTTCAATGATATTAACCTTTGGTAAAAATATACTATAGAAAGAAAAAATTCACAGTATCCTGGAATGGATCTAATTTAATGGAAATTGAATCATTTTCATATTCTTAAAAAAAGTAGGATTCCCTCCAAATTGTTGGATTACATATTAGAATTCACACTAGTGTTCCAACTAATTTTATTCCATCCTAATATAAAAAATTACCATACATTGTTATGATACCACCTCTTGTAACCTATGACATATATACACATTAATTAATTATTTATAAAATACTTTCCCAAAATCTAAATCCCATGATTTTTGTATCGTGTTTATTAAGAATATTGGGAATATTAATATACTATATTAAAAATAATAAAAACATATTTATTAACAAAAATATATAGTATTCCTAACTCTAATATAGAATATGATCCTTTATAGGATTCCATATAAAAAATACATAAGGAATTGTGTGATATTATAATCATTATAATGGAAAAACCTAGAAGTAATTTCAATAAAGACAGTTAAGGTTCATAATTGGAAAATAAATATTTAAGAACCCAATCATAAAAACAAGTAATATGGATATAAATGGAAATGATAATTGAGAAATTAAAAAGAGGTAACCTTAAAAAACATTATTTCATAATTCTATGTGAATGATAACTACCAAAAAAGTTATACATTGGCTTACTAATACCATAATCATTTTCATTATTGGATGGAGTAGAATCTCAAGAGGGGATTGAATTGAGTTCTTAACTAAAATTTATAATAAAATCATGTTTTAAAAAGAACGCCCAAAGTCAATGTACCCCTGTTTATTCAGGTAGTAGAGATGTAAATGTCTAGTAGGTCCAAAAGTTTCTAAAAGGGTGATTAGTCCTTAGTTGAACTAGTGTAAAGTCACTTCTTCAACTTTTCAAATATGACAACTAAATTAAATATATAAACACACAAAAAAAACTAACTATCCATGTGAATGCTATACATTTTTATGTTTTAGAAAATATAGGTAACGAAAATAGATAAAATAGAGTATAACAGAATATAGTTCACAGTAATATAAACAAGAGGTTTAGTCTCAAGATAAGACATAATCCTCTCCGCTTGGTGATAATCTACCACCAAGCAGTTTATATTAACAATAACTGTATAGGTCTTTTCAATAGTTTTCACAAAATATCCAGGTTTCACACCGTCTTCCAGAATTCTTTGTGGGAAATAAATCATTATAGACCACATATATTATCTTCCAAATTTATATATGGGAAACAAAAAGTAAGAGATGTTTGATGTGAGGATCTTTACTATCCTCCAGTTCAAGAACCAGAGATAGTGTGTGTAACAAACAAACACTCACACTTTTAAAAAATGAAGTAACATAATATATCTACGACCAAAGGCTTCTGTTTAGAATGCTCTATGTGTTTGCATTTTATCTCTTCACACCTTGGAGTGAAGAATTTAATGTTTGAGTCTTTATTTGGAAGCCGTCTCCAAATTAGAGCGTCGCAACTCCAAGTTCCAAATTTGAGTATTCTGTCTCTAGCGTTGATCATGGGATGATGAAGCATGGAAGGAAACACTAAAATTATTCTTCCCAAATGATCTTCTTAACCATCTTGGATTCTGAAGTAAGCGTCAAATTGTTCGTCTATGATGTATAAAGTATTGTATTTTAATTTATAGATACACTTTTTTCTACTCATCACACTACCATATTTATCTTCCTTGGTCTTCCATTTTTTATACATGATGTCTGTTAATAGGAATGAGTAGATCCCCTGCAGTCATTCTCATACCTCTTACTGTCCCCAGATACGGTCTGCAGAAATGACTTCAATCATCATTAATTAATGTCAGGATCATTTAAATTATCAAATATTATTGTTAGAATAATATTAATAATTTTTAAAATGTGTGGAAGAATCAGTAGACTGGTAATGGTAGACTTCACATCAGTAGGCTGCAACAACAGGTGCACATCGACAACATCCAACTATAACAATCCATCTTTATCCCATATGCTGTAACCTTAAACTCTAGGCTTTCATCGATGACCTTGCATCGGTGAAATTTTCATCAGTAAACTTTTCATCAGTAACCATTTCACTAGTGACCATGGAATTTTTAACCTTTGCATTAGTGAACTTTTCATTAGTAACCATTACATCAGTTGCCTTGCATCGGCAGCCTTTTCATCGGTGGCATTTAATCGGTAACCATTGCATTGGTGACCTTTCATCGATAATCATTTCATCAGTAACCTAGCATCAGTAACCATGGCACTTAAATAAATTCTACAATGTATTCTTAAACCAACAAGATGCGAGATTTAAAATATATAAATATTACATTATGTAAATAAGGAACATTAATGAAACATTATTAAAATAGATTGAAAACATGATTATCACATAAATAAAACATGATTTGGGATTATCAAAATAGTTGAGTCGAAAATCTTCCATTTTTGATAATCACAAATTATATCATTAAAATTTTTAGGTTTATGTAGTGTTGAATCATGGTTAAACAGGTCTACTAATTTCATCATATCATTAAAAATAAATTGATGCCAGAACATATATAAATTGAAGAAAGAAATATGAAACACAAAACACTTCTCCACATTTTTTATTAATAAAAAATCATACAAAACAAAAATTTAAAAAAGGGAGTGTATGTATTAATAAAATAGTAGTAAAATATATAAACATGAATACAATAATCCCTATCTTCTAAGACAGTACCAACTCAATCTAGAGCAGATATGTCTATTGGAGCTTTGACATTGGAAGCTAAGGATGTAGGTTTTGAAGTTAGAGGGATAGGCAGATGGATGGTAGTTAGCAGAGTAGGAAGAGCCAACCCTGAGTCACAAGTAGACCTATTTTGATTATATCTATAAGGAATGGTGGTGGTCATGTTTAAGGTGTTTTGTGCAATATTCATCATAGTTGTATCACATGATGATCCTGAGGAACCTAAGGTAGAAGGAAAAGGTGGAGGAACAATGATGGGAGTGCAGTCCACTTGGATGAAGGGTAAAAGAAGTTTTCTGAAATCTATAATAATAATTCCTCATATTTCAGTAGCTAAGATTAAATCATCTTTATTTTCTATGAATCTCTCCACTGAAAGAGTTAGCTCTCTATGATTTCTCACTTTATCCTTAAATGCCTGAATGACCAGTGGTATTCTCATGTTTTCAAAAAGATTATTAATGTGACCATCCAACTAATGCTTAGTGTAAACCCATTAGTAATAGAAGTAAACTTGATCCTTCATGGCCTTCTAATATTGAGAATCTTCTCTTAAAAAATCTCTCACAAGCATTTGAATTTCCCTAATAATGGAACTGAATTGATTCACAGATTGAGGGACCTGGGTATTGGAACTATAGAATATTTCTACCTCTTTCCTAAAAACATATCTAAATGTCTGTATATCAACTGTAGTAGTGGATAAAGTGGAAGCATATGCACCAAGAGGTTCCAGAGGGAAATCCATTATCTCTTTAAATGATTTTGTTAGGCCACTGATCAACCTTGTAAAATCATCATCATGGCCTTTCACATGTGTTTCCATTGACTTCTTAAAGTCCTCAAACACAGTTTCCAACAATTGAACCACACTTTTGATATATAATAGATGTCTATACACATGATCACATGACGCCATATAGTTGTTGACGCCTAACATTGACTATTTCAGAAATTCCATTGGCTCTACCAAGGTTTTAACTTGAAATTGGTATTCCATTACTTCATGAAACAAACTGGAGTGAAAGGTGGAGTCCACAATGGATAAGGAAGATGCAACAACCTCTTGATTGAGAGACACAGATCACTCTATGCTAATAGATCTATAATCAATGTACATCTTCAAATATGATATCAATGATTCAAAATAATCCTTATTTACATAGTCTCGATTTAAAAGAACCATAGGCTGTACAATTTTAGTTTCTTAAATATTAGGAATTAGTTGACTTATTATAGGCTATTCATCTTCATAATCTCCATAATCTATGGACTATGACAACAAATATTGGTGCTTCTGCATATTCCTCTATTCCATGAGCAACATCAACTGATTCTATATCAATAGGTTCCTCCCCCTATGGGGGATAATTTTCCTGATCAACCACATTTTTCACTTCCATACCTCCTTGATCAAAACAATCAATAGGAGATCCCACATCCTCTTCTTCTACTGAATCCTCAACTACTTCCATTTCAAATGTAGCTTCAATCAAATTTTTTTTCTTAATCTCCACTTTCTACCCTTACGTATGTCCGATTAGAGGACTCAGACATTTACATTCCACTTCACATTCAGCACCAGCTCTCTCAAAGTCATCGTAACTTTAATTAGTGTCCTCATACTACTCCAAGAATTCCCTAATATCTCTTAAGGCATGGTCAACCCCTACTTATCCACTTGTCTCCCCATCATCAATATCCCATGGGATATTCTCCCACATAGGCAGCCTCTTCGATGTACTGGGCACACCAAAGGATACAATAAAAGCATGCCGATTTGAGGTAAGGTCGCGATCACTCCTATCATCTATAGGAGAATCCTCTATTTCATTCACAACTGAAACTTATTCTTCATCAGAATATAGAGCCTCTTCTTTGTAAGGTTTAAGACATGGGTGTCTATAATTTGTAGGCCTAGTAGGATCAGCAACATGGATAAACTCTTTATATACCTTTTCCCTATCATTAATCCATCTACTCATCTATGGATTATAGTTGATCTTAACCATATTGAAGATCACTTTGGTGATGAAATGTTTATCCCTCACAACAACAGTTTCCCCCTTAGCTCTAGAAACTCCATTCGCCTTCATCATAAGGGATATCAACATAGCAAGAAATATGTCATTGAATTTGGAACTGGGCATGGTAATATCTTCAATTTGATTCATTAAAATCCTACAGAAGTTGATATTGTGTTCATTATTCAACATATATAAGTGAAATACATCCTAAAACCATAAATTTACAATGTACCTTCTCCTGAGACATAAAACAAGAAGAATAAACTTGACAAACTACATATCTTATCCTACCATTTCAGCAGCTATTACATTCCTAGGAATCACATTCCCTATCAATTGGGCTATGTCATCTTCCTAAAATAAATACTTTGTAGATGGATTCACCACTCATGAGTTGTTATCTCAAATCCCTTCATGTGGAACCCTCAAGAAGTCAGTGCGCTTAGCATAGGAGAAACTCACACTTAATCCATTTACTCTATATTTTACCTGATTACCATTCTCAGATGGATCAAATCCTAGATATTCATAAAAATCCTTCACAAGAATTAGATAATATAGTCTATTATTGTTTTCAAATCACTCGAACCAACCATGAGGTTCAGGTTCCTTCAGCACTAAAGACGGACTCGTTAGCATCCATTTCAAGCTATGCTCTTTCTCAATCAAGATTTGCCTCTTCAATAAATGCGGGATAAGAACATTTTCCACTATCTGGATTCCACTACTAGAATCATATCTAGATATCTTAGGATCCAGTGCTCCTCCTTCATCCGCAACCAATGACATTTTCACTTTTTCCATCGATTTGGAGTGATTCGAGATTCTAGTAGTGGTTTATGATCATGATTAGAGAGAAAAAGGTCCATGATAGGGTTTGATGTAGATCAAAGTGTGATATTTGATTTATTATCATTATTTACAGATTGAGAAAACAAATTGAGAGAGAAATAAAAAAATAAATAAATTTAATAACGTTTTAATTTCCAGTAGAAAACATAAAAAAACGCAAAATTCCAGACTCAAGTCCATTATCGGTATGGCATCATCAGTAAGGTCCTAACAGTAAGGTCCATCAGTTCTCTTATATAGGTATGGTCCTATCAGTAAGTTCTAATGGTGAAGTCCATAACCCAACATTTTATCATACCTGACTCATCTTTGAGTAATTTAACATCTCAGAACGCAATGGATTTGTGAATATATATTCCAATTGGTGTTCAGTGCTAATAAATTCAAAAGTGATATCACATCTTTGATAATGATCTCTTAAGAGGTTATGTCTCACATCAATAAACTTTATCCTAGCATGAGATACATGATTTTTAGAGATTTTATTAGGACTTCTGTTGTCACAGTTTATAGAGACATGTTTGAATTGATATCTATAGTCTAATAAAGTGTGTTTCATCTATAGAATTTAAGCACGACAACAACCAGCATCAGTATATTCATCTTCTGTAGTAGATAGTGAAACCAAATTCAATTTCTTAATACAACATGATAAAAGTAAATTTCCTACCAAGTGAAATTTTCAAGAGGCTCTTTTTCTATCTATCTTTCAAATGGAAAAGTTAGAATCTAAATAACTTGTTAAATAAAATGGATTCACTTTTGGATAAATAGTCCTAAATTTATAGTATAATTGAGATATGTAAAAAATATTTTTACAACAATTAAATGAGAGACATTTATATTGGATTTAAAATGAGCACACATGCATACACTAAATATAATGTTAGTTCTGGTAGCAGTAATGTATAGCAGACTCCCAATAATACATTAATAATTGGTATGATCTAGTGATTTACTAGTTTCATCAGCATCCAACTTACATGTGGTGCTCATTGGTGTATCACTATCATTATTATTATCCAAAAAAATGTTTCAAATGATCCTTAGTATATATACATTGATTTAAATTAATAACATTTTTATTTTGAAAATTTTGACATCTGAGGAAAAATTTTAGTTCCCCCATTAAACACATTTCAAATTAATATTGCTTCATTTTTTAAAAATCAATACCAAAAGAGTTATTAGTGGATCAAAAAATTATATCATATATATAAATTTGAACTAATAAATTTCATTGGAAATCTTTTTAATAAACAATGTAGGATCTTATTCCACTTAATTAAATCCTTTTGAAATAAGGAAGGAACTATGTCTATCATACCAAGCTATTGGAGCTTGTTTTTGACTATTATAATGATTTAGATAGTGTAAAAACATTTTTTGGAAAATGGGGATATGTAATACCTGGAGGTTTTTCGAAAAATACATCATCAAATATATACCCATTTAGAAATGATCTTTTAACATCCATTTGAAAAAGATTGAAATTTAGATGTGCTCTATAAGAATGTAGTATCTTAATGGATTCTCGTCTAGTTATATAATAAAAGGATTCCTCGTTGTCAACTCTTCTTCATAACTATATCCTTGTTCTAATAGTCCAGCATTGATTCTAACTATGTTTCCAGATTCATCAACTTTATTTCTAAACAACAATTTAGTGCCTATAGTCAACATGTCTTTAGGTATATCTACAAATTCCCAAAAAAAAATTATTTCAAAATTTTCAATTCTTCATGCATAGATATCACCTCAAATTCATCATTTATTGTAACATTAATATTATTGGGTTCAAGATGTGAAAAAAAACTTGATATTCAACCATATTTCTTGAAGAAGCTCTAGTTTGTGTCCCACTATATAGATCACCTACTACATTATCTAGTGGTTGATTTTTGAGAATTCTTATACCTATATAATGAGTTGAACTAGACTCTTCATGGTTGTCTATAGGCTAAGATTTACTAGGCTTAGATTCTAAAAAATATCTACAACAAGTTTTTTTTCATAGGGATATTACTGTCGTTGTAATTTAGATCTAGAATTGACATATCTTCCTAAAGATGTTTATAAGAGGTTTTGGGTTAATGTGGATCTGTTTCATTAAATTTAACAAGAAATATTTCTTCCACACATTTGGTTTTGTTATGAAATAATTTATAGGCTTCACTAGAGATTAAGTATCCTAGAAAAATTCCTTCATCGCTTTTTGAATCAAATTTGTCAAGAATATAATTAAAGTTAAGGAAAAAGTAATTTCAACCAAAAAATATAAAGTAATAAACCATAGGCATCCTATTATTCTGATGCACATAAAGGGGTTTCTTAAGAAATGGTCTAATTAAGAATCATTAGATAATGTAACATGTCATGTTAATAGCTTCCGCGAAATAATATATAAGAAGATTATAATCATTGAGAATAGTCTAGGAAATCTCTTAAAGTGTCCTATTTCTTCATTCTACAAATACATTGTTGAGGTGTTCTAGGATCTGAGAAATTTTGATTGTAAACATTTTTTCAGAAAATAGATTCAATGTCATGATTTTAAAAGTCGTGACAATGATAACTTCTCAAGGTTTTAATTCTATGTCCACTAAGATTTTCTATAGAAATTTGATATTTAATGAAATAAGAGCATGATTCACATTTGTGAGCTAGAAAATATACCGAATTATATCTTAAATAATCATCTATAAGAACATAAACATAATTCTTCCCATTTAAACATGATTCTATATATGGTCCAAACTTTTCTATGTGATCCAGCTCAAGCGGTTGAGAAGTAGAAACTTCTTTCCTTGGTTTGAATGAATCATGGTGTTATTTTCCCTTTTGACAAAGATTACACACTTTGTTAAGAGGTAATTCTAATTTAGGTAAGTATCTAACCAAACCTTTCCTAGTCAGTTTCATATGTGAGATCACATTGTCGTTTCATAATCTTCTCTGCCATAACCAGAAATCCTTATGAAATGCATTTAAACAAGAAACATTTTCCTCAGCTAAAAAATATAAATCAACTACAAATACATTCTATTTTTTATGTGCAGTTAATATAAAATTTATTTGACAATTAAAAACATTTCATGAATCATTTGTAAATTTAACAATGAATCCAGCATAACACTAATGATAGATACATAGAAGATAATATTTTAACCCATCAACAAAAAGTACATTTGAAATCAATACAACATTAGGGTTACCGATTTGCCCTAATCCGATGATCATACCTTTTTCATTATAAAAAATTGTGACATGTACACCATCAACATTAATTAGGATCTTTAAATACAAATTGTCTTCTATAATGTGTCTTGAACATCCACTTTCTAGGTATAATAGAGTTTTATAGGATCTCATGAGAAAATTTTCCTGCAAAACAGATTAACTGCAGGGTAACATTGCAACCTAGAATTTCTTGGGTGAGGAGTGGTTAGCAAGTAAAAATTTGGGAACCCATACATGTCTAATAGGTTTTCTATAAATAACAAATATTTTTAAAAAAATGAATACTTTTTTTGGACCTTTATTGAATTGTTTTTCAAAAGATGGTCCAGAGGTTGAACTAGATGTGATCTTTCCAGATTTTGCAATATATTTAGTTTTAATAATCCTTATTTATCCTCATTATTATCCTATACTAGTTCTATATTTTGAAGCAATTGTTTTCCATAGAAACTGAGTTAAGGCATCTCTACTAACACTAAAATTTTCCAAATCCATTTTTATGTTCTCATTTGATAATTTCATTTCAGTATTTTCTTTTAATAGCTGAGCACATTTTTCTTTCTCTATATCCAGATCATAATTGTAATTAGAATTTAAATAATGTTGTCTTTTAAATAGTTTATATTTATTCTTATTTTAATTAAAATTTTCCCCAATCATTCCGCACTATTAAAATAGTTCATCCTCAGTCCTATTTTAATCATTGTTGAATTCAAATTCATTCCCAGAATAATAAGAATTTGTTGTAGGGAAATTGGGTGTTATATTAGATGTTTCTGTCAGGAAACACAGATCTTCATGATTGTTCTTGTGATCATAAGAAGTGTCAAATCCACATGAGATATCTTCTGAGGCACATAAGTTGGCTTTCATGGCCTTTTTAAAACCCATTCCATTGTCTTTATACTTCATCATCAATTTACTCATGGGGTAATCAGCCATCACATGGCATTTTCATTTACACACAGAACAGACTATATTATTTGTCTTATCATTCCATTTTATATCCTTTTTTCACTCCCCTTTATTATCATAAGTTCCATTGTATTTTGTTTTTCTAAAGTACTTTTTCTTTCTGTTGAACTTCTTGAATCTCTTTGGAATATGAGCCATGTCATATTCATTATCAGAGTCTTAGACTTTAGTTATGTAAGTGTCTACAAAATCCTGAACATTTTCTTTTTCTCTATACATGGAGGTAGTTTTCTTTAATGCTACAGATTTCTTCCTTTGGTCTTCATCTAATTCTTGATTCACATTTTGTTCTTCTTAATAAATCATAAGATTTCCATTTAGTTCATTCGCAAGTAGTTTTCTTATGTCATAAGATTATCCGCTAGAAATATATATTCATCTCCATCTATTAGGTAGGCATAAAAGAAATCTCATAATCTGGTCTTTGATGTCCACTACATTCCCATTTAAACTCATGGTATTAACTATTTCATTTAACTGAGATACATTTCAGATATAAGTGCATCCGGATTCATTTTAAAATTCTAATATTTAATATTATATGAATTTAATCTCTGTTATTTTACATTATTTGTTCCTTCATGAGAAAAAGATAAAGTATCTGATATTTCACATGCAGCTTTACAAGAAGATATTATATTCAATTATTCATTTACTAAAGAACAATACAAGGCATTCATTGCTTTATAGTTGTTATTATATGTATCTTTATTCAACTGAGACCATGTGTCTCTTGTAGTGGCAGGCAATACATGTTGTTATTCAATTGTGTCCCATATTTCATGTCCCATGTGATCTAGATACATTTTTATTTTTATTTTATAATGAAAATAAATATAAATATTAAATAAAGGTTGTCTATTAAGAACTGAACCCTCAACTCTGTTATCCGTAGATAATTAGAATTTAATGTACTGAAAATTTAGACATAAATTTAACGATCTTTATGTTACAACTAAAAAACATAGTTGAAAATAACTCAAAAACATGTAAATAATTTAATACTATGATACCAAATTTTGTTCAGAGTGGGTTCTCAAGTGGGTGGTGAATTGAGTTCCTATATAATTGTTTTTAAAAACTGGTTTTAAAATAATCACCCAATTTCAAAACATTATAGTTAATTAAGGTAGTAGTGATGTAAATGTCTAGTTTGTCAATGTGTTTCTCAAAGGGGGATTATTCCTCTTTTAACTGGTGTAAAAAACGTCTTCAACTTTGGAAATGGGTTTACTGAGTTAAATATATATACATAGTAAAAGAACTAACTATCAAAGTGAAAACAAAACAATTATATGTTTTAGAAAATATAGGCAGCAGTAAATATATAAAATAGGGAATAACCGAATATAGTAAACAATACTGTAAAACATGAGGTTCAGTATCAAGATGATACATAATACTTTCCACTTGGTGATCACTTTCCAACAAGAAGTTTATATTTACAATAAACAAGATACACAACATGTATCAGGTTTTACAATAGTTTTCACAAACTGTCCCAGGTTTACACCCACTTCCATATTTCTTCATTGCAAAAACAAATAGTACATACCCCACATGGTCTCATCCACATTATACATGGGAAAAAAATATAGGAGAAGTTTTATGTGAGGATATTCAGTATCCTCCAATTCAAGAACAGGAGATAGTGTGTGTAATAGAAAAACACACACACTTCTCAAAAATTAAAGAGCACAATAGATCTAAGACTATATTCATGAACTTAGAAGGCTATATGTGTTTTCAGTTCAGCTCATGATCCCTGGGAGTGAATAATTTGACTTTTGATTCTTTATATGGAATTCTTCTTTAAAATAGTGTGTAACAACTCTTGGTTCCATCTTCAAGTATTCTGTCTTTGGTGTTGATCAAGGGTTGATGAAGCACAAAAAGGAGGCATTTGATATAATTCTCCCCAAATGATCTACTTAAGCTTCTTGGATTCATAGTGTAAGCTCTAAATGGGTTTTCATTGATGTAGCAAGTAAACTCTTTTCATGTATAGATATGCTTTCTCACTTCATAAAACACATATGTATTAATCTTCCTTGGAATAACATTTTTTATACATGTGGTCCAACAATATGAATAAGTAGATCACATGTTGTCTTTCACGTACCTCGTATTGCCCCCAGATACGTTCTCCTAAAATGTCTATAATGAACATTAATAAATGTAATGGGCATTTAAATTATCAAATATTAGTGTTAGAATAATATTAATAATGTTGTAAAAGTGTGTAATAATCGATAGACTAGTAATGGTAGCATTCACATTGGTAGGATTCAACAGCTGGTGCACATTGGAAACAACCAACTATAACCTTATATCAGTAACCCTTCTAAGGCAACCTTCTATAGTAGGCTTGCATCGTTGACCTTGCATCAGTGACCTTTGAATCTATAACCTTTGTATCAGTAATCATTGAATTGGTTACCTTTCCATCAGTATCCTTTGCATCGGTGGCCATTGCATTTGTAACCTTTGCATCGGTAACCAAGCTTCTGTATCCTTTTCATTTGTAACATTACATCGGTAACCTTTCCATTGGTGAATTTTCATTGGTAACCATTGCATCAGTGACCTTTCACCGGTAACCATTCCAATGGTATCCTTGCATCGGTAACCTTTTCACTTAGATAAATTCTACACTGTAATCTTAAACCTAAAAGTAGTGAGATTAAAAATATATGAATATTACTTGATAGAAACAAGGAATATTAATAAATCATGATTAACATACAACGAAAATCTGATTATCACATAAATGAAACATTTTTTTATATTATCAAAATAGGTGAGTCCAACATTCTTCTTAGGATATTCATAATAAAAACAATGTTTACATAGATAAATTCTTTTGAAATATAAAATATATATCATAACTAATTAAAATAAAATAATTAATTATTGTGATATAGTTGACCTACCAAACACATCATTATATTTAAACTCATATATATTCCACAAGAGATATTAAATAATTGATAAACCAAAATCATTAAAAAACCCATTAGATGGATGTGTGTTCCATTTTCATGATTTATGGAATTAATAATGTCTAAATAATTTGGAATACAAAGAAAATACTGAATAAAATAATTAGAACATTGATAATTACCAAAGGAACAAAAGACATGATAATTTATTTTCATTGTAGTACATTAATAAGATATATCACGGAGATGAAGCAATAAAAATGTATCCCATTGTTATAGAATTATAAAATAATTAAAATACCGCATTAATGAAGGAATGTGAATACTATTTTCCCAAAAACCAAAATTAGACCGATGTAGTTTTTAAAAAAATAACCACAAATACTATCTAAATAAATATATAATTTTCCATGAAAACTAAAAAACTAACAATCCTAGAAGTGAAAAGTTTATTTAAATGGTCATATATATAGGAAAAAATATTATTTAAATTAGAAGTTACTAGACAATTATTTCATAAAATAGTGGAAGATAAACTGAATATGTAGCGGTTTAGTAACAATGGTTTTTGGGAAGATCCATAATCTCATGGATAAAAGTTATCATCCATTGAACATAAAATAAATAAATTACATATATACTATATACCATTATTTATAAATATTTCATATTCTAGGGTTAATTTATTACCATGTATACTTTTTAAATAGTTTCTCTTTATAATGGATACAATTATTTCATTGGATAAAATGTTTTTAAGGAATTATATTTTTATTTCCATGAACAATGTGTTGTAAAATAACCTCATGATATACATAATCTTCTAATAATATGTACATTATTATTATAGATTGAAAGCAATTAAATAATTAAAAAAATTATCCCAACATTATTAAATTAGATTATTTATCTTAACAAATCCTATAAAGGTTGTTCAATTTACTATGAATCTTTATTCCTTATATCATATATACATTTCAAATTATTATATTTATAGAATATAAATGGTTATAAAAATATCTAATTAGTTAAACAAATATACTTTCTAAAAAAACCATTTATTGTTGCGATGGAAAAAATGACACACTGATCATAGATGGAGTACTCCATAGACACACATGAAAACATTTTACATTTTAATGATTATTTTTTAGGAATCAATAAAGTAGATATTTCAAAAATATGGAAACATTTCATCACAAAAAATTTATCAGGTTATCATTTAATTATATATAGAGATGATTTTGTTAGTGTGGAATTAGAAAAGTGATAGATAATTTTGGTTAAGTCTATTTCCTCTCCCTTGTATGTATTCCCTTGCATAAAACATCAAGCATCCATAAACTAGTATTTTTGGATTCTTAATATTAGAAGTAATGTGAACAATTTTTTGGAGGTATATTGGTTAGTTTTTTCATGGTCCAGGATTTTTTAATGTGTGTAGTAATGGGGAGGTTGAGGTCTTAATTTTGATGCAAGGAAAATGAAATTTTTTGGGGAAAAACATTATTCCTCTATAATATCGATTTATTATTTAGGGGGAAAGGATAAAAAAAATTAATAACTATGATCCAAATGATATAAAGATAATAATCTCTCCACCATCCAATAACAAACCTATTTTCAAAATTTTAATCAACATTCACTAGGTTGAACAACTATTACCCTATTCAAGACATTCCACATTAAGTAAACATTCATTATTGTAAAATAATTTAAATAAATTCTTTTATATAAAATTATTTTATAATTTAATGATTTCGAATATAAATTTGAAAAACATTTATAATATATAAATTATATGATTTATTAAATTAAATAATGTATTTTTATGATATTTTTAAAACCATTTTTTTAGAAAAAATGTGTATTTTAGGAATAAAAGATAAGATTAGAAATATTGATCTAATACTTTCAATTCTAATGAATAAAAGTTTCTTTTTATTCATATATAAAATAATTTATATTCATTTACATCAAAAACCATGTTCCACTTTTTTATAATTATCTTAACTGAATCATATGAAAAACAGTTTTTATGAAAAAAATAATTTTTTTAAAGGATATTCATTCGTGTCAAATATAAAAATTTTTATTTAAAATAAGTATTATATATATATAATAAATTTTTTATAATAAAATTTGTTTAAACAATCACAGAATTCGGTCTTATTTGTAAAAGTATTAGTAAAATTTGTATTTTTCACAATTCACATAAAAAATAATTATCTTCCAAAAATCTAATAAATTGTCATGATAAAATATTTTTATTTAAAATAAAAAATTGATTTTAATTTGTTTACATTTGAATTATAAAATAAATAAATTTATTTTATAAATTTAAAACATAAGATATTGAGAAAAGTGGGATTTTATAAAAAAATTGTATATTGGGTATTCATTATCCTAAAAATAGATAATTTGACAAAATTTAAAAAATTTGTAATGAATTACATATATGTTATTTTTATTAAATAATAATAAAGAAGAATACTTGGGGAAAAACTCCAATTTGTATCAAACAATTATTTAAAACATTAAACAAATTTTGATTCCAAAATGTAAACAATAATGACATATCTATATTAATAATTTATAACATATTGATATAATAATACATATATACCAAACAATGATGTATTTGTATGTCCTTATCACTGGATATGCTATAATTTCAATTTCATGTGGTTATTCAAATTGCATGGTTCTTTTGGAAACTCAGCCGGCATGAACTTATCACATATATTATATTGCTAAATATGTAGTTTTTCATATTTATATTTTTCTTAGACTAAAAATTAATCTTAGTATGATAAATCCTTCACAAAATAAAAAATCTTCATCATGTAGAAGTAATCTACTTCAGGTACCATATATTCCACAAAAAATTTACTACTATATTATAGAGACCCCGACACCAGAAGCGTGGAGATAATGTATTACTGTGTTAAATTTGAATAAAATATAATAAATAACATCCCTAATGACTAAATAATTTTGTATCCTTGGTAATGTAGATTTATTGTTGAGTCTTGAAATAATGAGAAATTTAGAAGTTACAATATAATTTTTTTCAACAATAAAATTATTCCTTTTAAGATATCCCTAAATATCAACCATATTATTCATTGTGGAATCTGATGGAATGTTACAAAATATTGATATAATCAAATTAGCATTAAGGGTAATGTAAATTGTAGGAAATCTTGTATCAATATGCATAATCAGTATATAATGTTAATTAACGAAACATAATTCCTTTTCAACAACCTGAATTCACCAATAAATAAGTAATAACAGACATATAGAGGTGAATAAATTAAATAAAATTTCATTTAATAAATATATTATAATTAAATTTTTATTGAGATAATCATAGGGAAAAAATATCCTGGATGGTAATAATTGAATACTAATAGAACAAAATATTTAATTTTCAGACATAACATTTCCCAGGAAAATGATACCTTAACCATAATAATCAATCCTAAAGAGGGATTAAAAAATAATGTGAAAACCCCTTAAATTATTTAATAAGACTATTTATAAGGCACTTAATAGAAATATCTATCATTTTAATAGTTTTCTACAACATGGTTAGAAATCTGAACAGTTTTTGGCCACCAAATTTTCTCCCATTACACTATTGATTCCCTTCTTGTATTTCATTGAGCGGTCCCCAAATATATTTCTAAATAATTACTGATACATAAAATAATCTTTTTACACAATGAAAAATGCGTTTGTAGTGGTGGTTTTTTTCATGTCACGACGGTTTAAACGACCGCTAAATCGATTGGAGGTGATTTTGAAAAACCACCGCTAAATTGTGCAACGGGAAACTATTCGATGTGGTTTTCAAAACATTCGTAGAACATTTCGTGGCGATTTTTTAGTAGCAATTTATTGAATTAATTTTTTTTATCTTTTATATATTTTTTTAACTATTATTTATTTATTTATTTCTTTATTTGTTTATTTATTTTATTATTTAATTATTTAATTTACTTATTTATTAATTTTATTTATTTATTTATTTTATTTTATCTATTTATTTCGTATTTATTTTATTAAATTTGTATTTAGTTTATTTATTTTTATGGTATTTATTTTATTTATTTCGTCTATATTTTATTTATTTTATATTTATTTAATTATTTCGTTTTTATTTTATTTATTCCATATTTATTTTATTTATTTTGAATTTATTTCATATTTATTATATTTAGTCCGGATTTCTTTTATTTATTTCACATTTATATTATTTATATATTAATTAATTTATTTTAATTTATTTAATTATTTTATTTATTTAATATTTTATTTATTTAATTTGTTTTTAATTCATATTTATTTTATATTTTTAATATATATTTTATTTACTATGTATTTATTTTATTTATTTTATTTATTTTATATTATTTATTTAATTTATTCAGTTTATCTAATTTATATAATTTATTTAATTTATTTAATTTGTGTTACTTTATTTACATAGTACATGCTTGCACATGCCCATACCCATGCACATTCCCATGAAATATAATGAAATACTACGTTTGGTGAGATTTGAACCCCTTACCTCTTGAATATTTTCAAAAGACATTACCACACCAGCAAGCTCTTCATGTGGTCAATAAACAGAATGTAAATTACTTTTATATACTATGTGAAAAAACAAAGAATACATAACTAATTGATATAATCTTTATAATAATTAAACAATAAGCATTAATTAATAATTAATAATTAATGATTTATTAGTTATTTATTGAGTTATTTATTTATTTATTATTATTTATTTTTGTTATAATAAATAACAAATAAATTATAATAAAATTTATATAAATTATAAAATATGAAAATAAAATTGTAAAATTACAAAATTACAAAATTAAAATAATAAAATAATAAAATAATAATACAATAAATAATAAACAAAAAACAAAAAATAATAAACAATAAACAATAAATAACTAATAATAAATAATTATTAATAATTAAAAATTAACAATAAATAATTGATAATTGATAAATAGTAATTAATAATTACTAACTAATAATTAATAATTAATAAAAAAATAAATAATAACTAAAAAACAATAAATAACAAAAAATAAACAATAAACAATAAATAATAAATAATAATAAAAACATAATAAATAATAAATAATAAATAATAAATAATAATAAATATAAAAAATAAAAAATAAACAAAAATAAAAAACAATAAATAAATTATAATAAAAAATAATAAATAATAATAAACATATAATATATAATAACTAATAACTAATAACTAATAAATAATAAATAATAAATAATAAATAAATAACAATAAATAACAAACAATAAACAATAAATAATAGATAAAATAATAAATAATTATAAACAAATAGTAAATAATGAAAAATAAAAAATAAAAAATAAAAAATATAAATAATAAATAATAATATATAAAAAATAAAAAATAAAAAATAATAAACATTAAATAATAATAAATAATAAATAACAAATAATAATTATTAATAAATAATAATAAACAAATAATAAATAAGAATAAATAGTAAATAGTAAATAATAAATAACAAATAATAAACAATAAATATTAATAAATAATAAATAATAAATAATAACAAATAACAAATAACAAATAATAAATAAAAATAAATAATAATTTAAAATTTTTAAAATAATAATTAATAAATAATAAATAACAAATAACACATAATAAATAAATTATAATAAATAAATATAAATAATAAATAATAAATAGTAAATAATAATAATAATAATAAACACATATTTAATAATTATAAATAAATAAATAATAGATAATAAATAATAAAAACAATTAATAATATATATTAATTAATACTTAATAAATAATAAATAATAATAAATAATAATAATAATACTAAATAATAGATAATAAATAATAAATAATAAATAATAAATATTTAATAATAAATATTTAATAATAAATAATAAACCATAAATAATAAACAATATATAATAATAAACAATATATAATATATAATATATAATATATAATATATAATATATAATATATAATATATAATATATAATATATAATATATAATATATAATATATAATATATAATATATAATATATAATATATAATACATAATATATAATAAATAATATATTAATAATATTATTTTTAAATAAAAAATAATATATATATATATATATATATAATAAATTATAAATAATAGATAACCTGTAAAAAATATTTTGATTAATAATAATATTTTATTATCATTAATAAGAAACAAGAAATAATATATAATATATAATATGTAATATAAAAAGTAAAATAATGAATAATAAATAACTAGTAACAAATAATATATAATATATAAATTAATGTATATTATAAATAATAAATAATAAATAATAAATAATAATTGAAACACATAAAAAATTACGAAAAGGCGTGATAAGGGATGAAAAATCATGAAAACGCATGAAAAAGGATGGAGAAGCATGAAGAAGGAAGCATTAGAAAGCATGAGAACACATGAAAGCTCATGGAAACAATGGAAAACCCCTTAAGAAATAAACATAGTCAACATAATAACCCACAAAAACAATTGATATAGATTACAAGTCATGGAAACCCAAATAAACTGTAATAAATGGAGAAACTGTTAAAACCTGTCAAAACGTTCATAATGTGACCAGAACATTAGACTCACATTAACAGAGATAACTTATGATCCGAGAGTCCGTTCCAGATCTGCAACAAGTCAAATCAAAGATTATGAAATGATCTTCGACCTGATAGGTGAAAGTGACTTAATGGACAGGCTGATCGGAAGTTACGACCATTTAAAAAAAACCTGACAGGAAATGATTGCTAGAAACGAGGCATCGAAAAACATAACAAACTCGATACCCACTAAATAAGCCATAACATATGATGCTAGAGTCCATGAGGGCACCATGACCAGTCAAAATGAAGCTCATGGATGAAACTATGATATGGCAGGTGGAGGAGTCTAAACTTACACGCGGATCAAATGTTAGGTCCATTTAAAGGCCATTTTGACAGGACAACGGTGACGAAAACTGGGTTTTAGAGGCCTTCAGAGGGGTTTATGGGGAGAAGAAACACCACACAATCCTGTTTCTATTCTATGCGTGCACAGATCTCTTCGTTGGCTTCAATTTGATATATTGTAGAGCCCAAACCGACACTAGGAGTGAATATTATGGTTGTTTGATGTTAGATAAATTTTTTCACCTTTATTATAAATCTCATATCATCCTTACCATAGACCATCTCACAGTTTTGATTTTACGTTCCCCTATATCTCTTCATGATCTTCGATATTACTGGTCGTGGTGCTCCAATGGACACCTGAATCCAAAGTTATGGTTGTTTTAGTTATTTTAGGGATTCTCATGTTTTTTATTTTTTTCTTTTCATTTCGTGGCGGTTTTACCCAAACCACCACTATTTGACGGTGGTTTTTTAAAAATACACCACTAATCCTTGAAAATAAATATTAAATTATTTAACAAATTTCATGGTGTCTTTTAAACCACTGCGAAAAAACCACTGCGAAATACCGTCCCAAAAACTATTTAGTGGTGGTTTTCAAAACCGCTGTGAAAAAACTGCTGCAAAACACTACTTTTTCGGTACTGTTAATTCAATAAAAATGATCCTTGTCAAATATCCATATTGAATAAATGAAATATATTTATCAGTATTTCCCCAGTCAATCAAATAATTATCAAATAGAACATAATATATAAAATTTGATTATTGCCTAGGAAAAAATCACTTACATAATAAAATAATATGGATATCTGAAATAAATATAATGTTCTCAAAATTATTATTATAATAAATACATTGTTTCAATATAAATTTAACAATCCAAACATAAAGCTAGTTGGTAAAATAATTCTTTTGACCAGGTAATTTTCAAGTAAAATTTCTTTTGATGAAGTGGTTCTATATATAAATTAATAATACCATGATTTATGAATAAATCATGACCTTACAGGTCTAACGAGTTATATATATACAACATAAAATTGAATTAGTGCATATTATCAAATAATTCTCAATGGAATGTAAATTGAGTTGAAATCTCTTACCACATTGTAAATGTTTATTCAAATCCACTTAAATGAAAAAATTCGAATTGAAAAATAAAATATACTGAATAATGAATTATTCATGATTTTATCATTCTAAATGGTATTTTATATAATACGTATAAAATAAATAAGTTACACAAAATAATAGTATTCCTTGGAGAAAAGAAATTTGGATTAAATCCCTTAACGATTTGGAAAGTAATGAATCATATACAATATCAAAGAGAATCCTAAAATGGATATATATACCCAAATATTTTGATGTATAATTATTATATTAAATCATTATTTGTAGTATATATAAAAAATTAAATAAAAAGTTCATGAATATAACATGGGTCCTATAGATGTAAAAAGCTTGACGAAAATCCCTTATGTCTCATTTATTTATGGTTGAACAAGACATAACAATCTATATATTTTTTTGAAAAAATTGTTAACTTATTATTATATAATATTAATATTTATAATATCTTATAATATCTTGTTATATCATCTTATTACCCATTTATTGACAATAATTAATTATTATCATTTTTCTCTCGTGTAAATTTATATGTTTTTTAATTCATGTTTTCACAGGAAATTTACAATTCTTGAGCATATTATATTTCTATATCATATCTATAACAATATGTTTTAATCAATTATAATATATTTAAATTAATTTTACCATTAATACAAATCATAAATGATTGTTTTGAAAAATAATTTACATTATGATCAGGGAGACGGCAGGTTGTATGTATGCACGAGTAACATTTCCATTTTCCACAGATCATTATGGAATGGATGGAAGTAATGTTTTATCGTTAAATATTGAAAGAAATATATATAATAACATATTATATACTTATTTATATCATATAAGTTGTTTCTTGATGAATTTATAGTCACATAAATTCATAATGATGGTAGCCTGTAAGTATAAGAACAATGTTATCATCATTAACCGAGTCAAAAGTAATTAGAGAAAATGATGTATATTTTTTAAAATAATGATAAAAAATTATTTAAAATCATTATTATTTTAATAATATCACATAAAATAATATAAATTTTATTTATCATCATCCATGTAATTCATTAGTGAAAAATAAATAACCTTATTTTACGTGGTGGTAGGCCACCACACACCCGAGTAATGTTACCATATATCTTACACAATGGAATGTAAAAAATATATAAATTATATAATGAATCTATTATTATAAATTTTTTATAAATAGCACATATATATTTTTTATCCTTAATTATTAAGAAAATTTAATGGTAGATATGGAAATACTAATGAAATCAGTTTGTGAGGTGGGGGCATACAGAACACAAAAATGATGATTTAATAACCCATTTGATAGAAGTGGATAATATTTTTTGAAATAACATTTAGAAAAAGCATCCCCAATATTTTATAATATATGTTTTTATGTCATAATGGTTTGATTAAATTTTTTGTAGGTGATAAATGATGTCAATAATGATGCTTTTGAAAAACATTACCCCTTATTCAAGTTTCTTCCTAGGGATTTCATTATAGTCCATTGAGGTTGTATTTATGGAATATATAAGGCATCTAATATGTGAGGATATAATTTTTGATGAGATTTAGGTATTAATGTTTTGATAAAAATTAGATTTATTTTTGAGTAAGTGTAGTTAGTGAGTTCCCATTTGTAGTTGAGGAGGAGTGCTGCATTTGTAAATACTCAATTCTGATCACTAGTTAGATGTCAATAATAACTCCTCTGGGTCCAAAACAGATAATTAATGCATATTTGGATTATATGGTCAATTGAAAAATAACAAAATCAAAAAAAATTCTAAAAATTTAATTCTATATGTTTAATGTTTCTATATTTAATCAAATTTGGATATTCACTACGACAACTAGTTTCTACCCGAGGTAATTTTAACATAAACAATAAATTAAATTGGTAATTAATTATTAATATGGTAATAAATTTTATTTTTAATTTTTTTTATTTTATAAAATAAAAATTTAATGTGTTTTAATAGTTTATTTTGACACCACCATAAGATCATGCAAAAAACCTATATTAACCTTATCTTTATTGACAATAATTTTACATTTTTGTGAAAAATATATTCATTATAATAGAAAAATTGGTCCTTTAATGGGATATAATATATATTTTATTGTTCATTTTAATTTTACTTTGTAGAATATATTATTTCTAGAATTTGTAAATCATTTAATAAAATATAATCAATCTTAAAATTATAATACATGCAATTTTTACATTTATCATTTAAATTGGATTTGAAAAAATCAACACAATGATAAAATTTGAATTTATTTAATTAAAAAATTAATAAATAGATATATTCATCTACAAAAATTAATTGAAAAAATAAATTGTAAATTTTACTTAATATTTTTTATTTTTAATACCAATTAGTATATTTTTCACTAACCGTATATTTACTACGTTGGCATTATTTATGTTTCTAAAAAAATAAAATTTAAAAAATAATTACAAATTTTTTTTATTAAAATAACACATTTATATAAAAAAAATTAACCAAACTAATGTTTTTCCCCATTATAAATCATTATAGATATTATGGTTAATAAATGTATCTTTTTTTCATCTTCCTCACTTAACATATTATTTTGGTAATATTAAAAAACAATTGTAAAAGAATTTTTTGTATCATATAATTTTATTTAAAATTTTTAAATAAATTCATTAAATATATAAAATAAAATATTAAAGGTCATTCTCACTCTTATCATTCTTGTTTCACTCACTATGGTAATTAATTTTTACTCAATTCATATTTCATTTTGGTATAAAATGATGTTAAACTAGTTAGATATTATATATTATTATGAATCCAAAAATACAATCCATTTTAAAAAATTCAATTCATATATATGGATTAATTAATTATGATTTAAACCAACAATTATGATAGAAATGCAAGGTTTTGAAGTGAAAGTATTTAATATTCTATAATTTTTATATATCTATTTCAATATGAAATTTATTCCAATGACCTAAATTGAAATAATAAATGTATAATTGATCTAATGATACTTTAAAAAAAATAAAAATATAATTTGTCCTTATGAATAAATTTAATGAAAAATGAAAATTTATATTTATATTTTGTATTTTCAGTATTAATAATAAAATGAACCTATTTGAAAAATACGAAAAATTGACCCTAAGATAAAATTGATATTATTATTTAAAAAATTAATAGTATTTTTAAAATATATGTTATAAATGTGGTAAGAAATAATTTTAAATTATGTGAAAAAGTAGGACTAATATGACATTTAAAAAAAATTATCAAAAAATATTTTTTTTAATGAAAAATATTTTGTAAATATAAATATAAAAATAATAAACAGAAGATAATTACATATATTCATATGAGATTTATTTCAATTCATTCCCATCATTTCATTTTTTAGGTGATTAATATAATATTAAATAGTAATATTAATAGTAATTTTTTTTTCAGAAAAACTCGCTTTTACGTGTAACGCTAGCTATCGATGAAATATGTTGGTGTTTGTAAAAAATATAAAAATAGTGTTTTTTTCTTTGAATTCAATAATTTTTTTTTAAAATTTTTTAAAATATAACATATATTGTAAACTTCGAGGATGTTATAGTCATCTATACACTTTGACTTGTGTGTCCTACACAATATCGAATATGATATGAATTTTTTAATATTTGGGGTTTTACAAAAATTTTAAAAGTCATATTCTATAGACAAATATAAATGGCTTCATTGTTTATGTTTTTTTATTATATAAAACAATATATTGTATGTATTAAGGAAATAATTTTGACATTCAATGAAATCATAGGTCATAACATAAAAAACAAATTAGATAACAAAAAACATTTATTAAATAAAAAATTAATACCTTTATAAAAAATATATGTTAAAAAATACTATTTAAATTAATATTGTATATTATGAAATTAAAATTTTATACACAAGTGATACTAAAATATTAAATTTAATTATATATGTATTTAAATAAATTTTAATACGAATATTATAAATATTTATACAAAATGAATACATATATATTATTTTAGTACGATATTTTTATTTTATTACGAGTTATATTATTTTAAATTTACTTATTAAAAATAAATGATCATAGAAAACCTATTTTATATTCATCTAAATACAATATTATCATTGACCATTTTTCATGGGACTGTATTTTGAATTATCATATTTGAAATGAAAATATTTATTATGGATAAATTTTATTCCAATATATATAAAATTACTAACATATTATCTTCACACATATAGTATCCATATTCTCATTTTATATCCTGAAATTTGTTCCCTTTTATCTATTTAATCTTTCTCAAGGTAATTTTTTTTTATAAAAAATGGTTATTCTAAATGAATAATGGCATCAATGAGAGATTCTAGATCAGAAGTTATTATACATTTCAATTTATGGTTCCTTTTATGATTTTTTAATTTTAATTGATTATATAATCCAGGATTTGTAATACATAGTTTCATGATCTTTTTATGTAATTAATTACTATGTATTGTTTTAGTTTTTTTGAATCTTTATTTTGTATGAATCATCACATAAATTTTTTTTATGCTTTTCAGAAAACAAAAGTAATGCATTTTATAATTATAAAAATATAGTTTATTGAAGGAAGATTCTTCCCAAAAACTAGGTGATATATTAAAAGGGGTCACACCAAGATTTATGTAGCGACTCAGTTTATTGGCCCTTTCAGACTTTGGAATTTTTCTACAAATAATTCCAGAGCTAGGCGCGAAGACGGCGTGTGATTCTGAGGCCCGGTGTGCCCGGATTTAATTTTATAAAAATATTAAGTATTTTTATACTATGCACGTGGCGGGGGTATGATATCTCTTAAACGGTAGCTCGGAACTGGAATCTGAGGGCACGTTTGCGTCCGGAACGTGCCATTTACCCTAGGCGAGGTGTAAACATTGCGGGCGCGGGCCTCCGGTGAGAAACGCCACCAGGGGTGTTTTCGTAAAAAAGTGGCGAAGTTAGTGGGCGAGCGTCGGCTCGAATAACATCTGAACGGAGTCTCAGATGGAAAATCTGAGTCCGCCGTTGCGTTCAGAACGACGCGTTTACCCTAGGGGTGACCTTACTTTTGATTGTATCGGGCGTCAGGTCTGAGGTGGATTTGGCACCGGCGGGCGGCTGATATAAATATCAGCGCCCCCCCCCCCCTATCATTCCTCTCGGCGTTCTTCGCCGTTCTTCGTCGCCGCTCCGCTGAATCGAGCAAACGAAGCGCCCACGAGCTCGGAATTCGACGGAGGATGTTCCAAGAGCGCGCAACGGAAGCTCTAGAGCGCGGATCTGAGGCAGAACGTCGGCGTTTCGCCCGCGAGGTAGGCGGTTTGAGTTTTGAAATCCAGGACCCCGTTTATTTGTTGTTCTTCTTCAAATCGTTATAATGATTGTATAGTTTGGGTCCCGAGGTTTCCGAAACATGTTTCAGATCTGATTTTGGAGCACCGGGGTGCTCCCGGGGGTCCTCGGATGCTTTCCGGCGGAAATCCCGGATTCCGGCGGCGGCCATGGCGGAATCCGGTGAGGCAGGGCGGCGGCGGCACGATGGTTTCCAGCGAGGCTCGCGGTGGTCCGGCCAGGATTTTCCGGGGGTTCTTTAAACCCCCGTAACTCGCAAACCGTAACTCTGATTTGCGAGCCATTTGTGGCGACACGCTCCTTGCGTCGAGACGGACCTTTTGAACTCACTTTGAGGGTTTAAGGGTTCGAGATCGTGGCTCAGGAGTTAAAAACGTAGTATAAAATCATATTATTTTATTATTTTACGACAGCGGGCCGTTGTAACTTCTACCCGGAGCATCCTATTGATGTGCCGTCAGTGGCGTTGAGACCCTGATGGTTCGACAGACTTTTTGAGATGGTTTCTGGGTGTTGTGTCTATGAATGGGGTGTGGGCACCACGAGGTCGGGCTTTGGCGTTTGCGGAGAAACACAGCTTTTGCACCAGGAGTCCGATTTTGGCGGATGAATAGACAATCCTATGTTTTTTTCGAGGGGATCGCAATGGTGCGATCCGTTCGATGAGTTTCGGAATCCAGACGTGGGCCCCACCTGAGCTGGCCTTCGGTGAATAGTACCTTTTTCACCGGGTGTCCGTTTTGGATGAGAGAGTAGTCGATTCCGCTTGTTTTTTCAAGGGGATCGTCGTGGTATGGTCCGCTCGATGAGTTTTGGGATCGTTGTGTGGGCCCCGCACATGCTAGCTACGGTAAATAGTGTCTTTTTCACCAGTGCTCCGTTTCGGGTGAGTAAACAGCCTATGTTGCGTGTTTTTTCGCATGGAACACGATGGTGGCCTCAGTTTTGGCCTAGGAGATGCACGGAGTGGCATTGTGGCGGGTCGCTCGGGTTAGCGACGTTTAGGCCAGCAGTGGTTGAGGGTTCTCCCTTGGTTCGTTCCTACGAGGATTCATGTGGCATCACAACCTTCATATGGGTTTTTGATCCTCTCGATGGGATGTTTTAAACTATTAGATTTGTGGTATCCCTCCGGTGGGCCTGGAGTGGATCCTCTAGCATATTTACCCTAGATCGGGTTCTTGGTATCGTTGTGACCGCTTATTTACGGGCAGCGATCCCCTATCTAGCAGGTTAACTCCGTAGGGTTTGTGGCATCATAAGAAATATGATCCCCTATGCGGTGGGCCGTGCTCAGTAGGGTTGTGGCATCGTCGGGTATACGATCCCCTACTCAACATGTGTTTTATAGTAGGGTTACGATATCGTTGGTTATGTGATCTCCTACTCAGTGCGTGGTTTCGGTAGGGTTGCGGCATCGTCGGTTCGATCCCCTACATCGCGAGTTATACCATATAGGGTTCCGGTATCATCGTGACCGGCTTTATATGGACGATGATCCTCTATCTGAGTGTGGAGTTTCTGTCGAGTGCCAGATCGGGTTGTGGTATCCCCCAACAGATCCTAGGTGTGATCCCCTATCTGTGAGAACTACGTACGCCAGATCAGGTTGTGGTATCCCCCAGTGGACCCTGGGAGTGACCTCATATCTGTGAGCTACGTATACCGGAGTGGGTCTTGGTATCCCCTAGCGGACCCGAGCGACGATCCCTTATCCGAGGAGTTAGGTGGTTATGGTGTTTCAGCGATGTTTCCTCAGTGATGTTATCCGACGAGCGTGGTCTCTCGGGTGAGCGTCTGAGATGTTTGTTTGGGACCCGATGGAGTGTATCTCTCGGATGAGTGTCATCTGTGATGGCAGTGATCATGGAGCATGTTCTCCTAGTTGTGGACAGTTGCTGGTGATGAGGTCGGTACCTCTTTTGGCTTTGTGGCGTGAGATGAGTATATCTGGATTGTTCAAGGTGTATGTATGGGCATACACCTGAGCTGAGATGAGCTAACTTGTTGGTTTTATCCGAGGATGGTCACGAGATGGAGTTTCTCTCTCGTCTGAGTTCCCTCTGGCTGGGTTGAGCGGACCATTGCCTTTCAGTTTCTCCCTTGGGTTTTGGGTTTTTGGGGTGCCTACTGAGTATGTTTATACTCAACCCTGCACGGGCTTTGCCCGCACATGTTTGTGTCCTGTGCAGACCACATGCCCTTCGACGGAGTCCCAGGAGGACCCGAAGCAGGCAGAGATTAGTGAGCGTGTTGACCGGGGTGTTTACCAGAGCTGTGCCGAGTGAGCTTTCCAGCGGGTGTTTTTGGCAGCGTTCCCCTCGTCAGAGCAGGTTGGACGCGCATGTAGTTTTTTTTTGTGGGCCCTAGGTTTCCCTTCTGAACTTCTACTGTACTCTGGTTTGGGATAGTGTATGTATGCATATAATTTTCAGTTTCTATATCTCTGCACTGTTGCATTGAGGTGTTTGTGGGTGCGTGTGTACAGGTACCTTAGGCTAATGCCTCCAATGTGTGTGATAGCCTACTCGGCGCTGGTCGCCAGCCCCTGGCCTATTGGAGGTGGGCTTGGGGAGTCGCGGCTCGAGCCCCGTTGGGTCGGGTCATGACAGAGTGGTATGAGAGGAGGTTCCACCTTTGGGATCTCAGTGCGTAGCTAGTCTAGCTGTGAGTTTGGTTTGGGTTGCATAGCGGCAATGTTAGGGTGTTTCGAGTTCAGCATTCAGGCCAGGGACTCCAGTGTTGGTGCGGCGGCCGACGTATCCATACACCAGGACTCTGATAACCTATCCTTCAACTTGGGACATTCGTACACTGGTCGCGAGGACATAATGGTACATGCATCATATAGGACTGGGTTTTTGGGGTTTCCTTATCCTTCTTGAGTCAGCTCTCCAGATATACTCTTTGACCATGGTGCGTCTTGAATGTATTTCATGATGCATCCACGACGACAGCCAGCAAGGGTTCTCCAGCAGGATTGTGCTGATGACCCTCCCCGTGTAGAGACTGTGGAGCAGGGCGCATGCTCTGAGGTTGTGCCTCCAGGTGGTCTGCCGGTTGAGCCACCACCTGTCGAGCAGCTGATTGTGCCGGCGGTGCAGGACAAGGTTGCGCGCAGGCTGAGTGCGCTGCACGAGTTCCAGAGGCAGTGATCTCTGAGGTTCCGGGGTGATCCAGACCCCCAGGCAGCTGATGACTGGCTTGAGGCAGTCACCCGGGTTTTCTGCCTAGTGAGGACACCTCCAGATCAGATGGTGGTCCTAGCGGCAAGCCTTCTGCATGGTTCTGCTGGGCGATGGTGGAGTTTGGTGACGCAGTCCCATGAAGAGGAGATGCTCACATGGGCAGAGTTTGAGCAGCTCTTCAGGGAGGTGTTCTATCCGGTGACGCTGAGGTCAGTGCGGATCCAGGAGCTTCTGCAGCTTCGTCCGAAGAGCATGACTGTGTCAGAGTACTTAGCGAGGTTTACAGACCTATCGTGCTACTCCCTGGATATGGTTCGAGATCCGTTCTTTAGGGCTCAGACCTTAGAGCAGGGATTACTTAGGGACATCCGAGCAGGTGTGGTTTCCTTGTGCCTGCCCACCTTTGCTGGAGTGCTGGAGCGAGCGTTGGTGGTGGAGAGTTTTATGGATGAGAAATTTTCCCCTGTTAGTGTTCGGCACTTAAGGGCTGAGACTTTTTCATTCGGATCGGCATCTGGTAGCTGACGACAGACTCAGGGGTCTGGACGTGGCCGATGTTTGAGGAGGCGACCCCAGGATGGAGGATCTGAGTCTCAAGGCTCACAGGGCTCGCATGCCAGTTTTGGTCAGCCGCAGGAGAGGCGGTGTTACGCTTGTGATGGTCGGGGACATCTTGCTAGAGGTTGTCCGACCCGGCGTTCTACTGAGAGGTAGCCGGTCGATGGACCGCCTTGGTAGAGGCAGCGTCTCGAGAAAGGAGGTCCGCAGGGCGGCAGACGTGGCGGCGGAGCTGGTGCAGCGGGAGGCGGTGGTAGGCAGGACCAGTTGCCACCACCCCCACCCCAGGTGGTCCACGCCAAGCTCAGGGAGCTGGTGGTCGAGGGCGAGGACAGCTGCATGCCCTGGAGGCAGTCGACCTAGGGGCACCACTGATGGATAGAGGTACGCCTTGTGTCTTTTCTACATACTGCAGTAGGTTGTCAGACACTGTTTAGCGGTACTCTCTCCTTTTGTTGCTTGCTCTAGTTTTGTTCAGGGCATTGGTAAGATCCTGTGTGGGTGTTGTTCGACATGCTTCGAATGCGTGAGGAGGAGGGAACCTTCCCCCACCGAGATGCGTTTTTGGTGACGCGATTAAAACCGTGCGGGCGAGTCAGTGCCACCCGAAGCGGATAGTATTGAGGTATGTCGGATGAGTCCCTCTGACATATGCGTTCGAGCATGAGTGTTAGTTGGTGAAATCACTGGTGTGTGAGACCCAGTTGAGAGTCCAGTCGCATTCCACGTGCTTAGGGCTTTTCGGGAAAGAAAATTTCTAAGGGGGGGAGGATGTAGCAACTTTGTTTTTTGGCCCTGTCAGACTTTGGAATGTTTCTACGAATAATTCCAGATCTAGGCGCAAAGACGGAGTGCGATTCCGAGGCCCGGTGAGCCCAGAATTAATTTTATAAAAATATTAAGTATTTTTAACTATGCACGTGGTGGAGGTGTGGTATCTCCTAAAATGTAGCTCAGAACTAGAATCTGAGGGCACGGTTGCGTCCAGAATGTGCCGTTTACCCTAGGCGAGGTGTAAACTTTGCGGGCGCGGGCCTGCGGTGAGAAACGCCACCAGGGGAGTTTTCGTAAATAAGTGGCGTAGTTAGTGGGCGAGCATCGGCTCAAATAACTTCTGAACGGAGTCTCGGATGGAAAATATCAGTCTGCCGTTGCGTTCAGAACGACGCGTTTACCCTAGAGGTGACCTTACTTTTGTTCGCATCGGGTGTCAGGTCCGAGGCGGGTTTGGCGCAGGCGGGCAGCTGATATAAATATCAGCGCCCCACCCCTTTATCGTTCCTCTCGGCTTTCTTTGCCGTTCTTCGCCGCCACTCCGCCGAATCGAGCAAACGAAGCGCCCGCGAGCTCGGAATTCAACGACGGACGTTGCAGGAGTGTGCAGCGGAAGCTCTGGAGCGCGAATCTGAGGTAGAACGTCGGCGTTTCGCCCGCGAGGTAGGCGGTTTGAGTTTTGAAATCCCGGACCCCGTTTATTTGTTGTTATTCTTCAAATCATTATAAGGGTTGTATAGTTTGGGTCCCGAGGTTTCTAAAACGTGTTTCGGATCTGATTTTGGAGCACCGGGGTGCTCCCTGGGGTCCCCGGAAGTTTTCTGGCGAAAATCCCGGATTCCGGTGACGACCATGGCAGAATCTGGAGAGGCAGGGCGGCGGCGCGGCGGTTTCCAGTGACGGCGGCGGCGGCGCGGCGGAATCCGGCGGCGGCGCGGTGGTTTCCGGCGAGGCTGGCGGTGGTCCGGCCAGGATTTTCCGATGGTTCTTTAAACCCACGTAACTCGCAAACCGTAACTCCGATTTGCGAGTAATTTGTGGAGACACGCTCCTTGCGTCGAGACGAACCTTTTAAAATCACTTTGAGGGTTTAAGGGTTTGGGATCGTGGCCTGGGAGTTAGAAACATCATATAAAATAATATTATTTTATTATTTTACGACTTCGGGCCGTTGTAACTTCTACCCGGAGCGTCCGATTGACGTGTCGTCAGAGGCGTTGAGACCCTGATGGTACAACGAACATTTTGAGATGGTTTCCGGGAGTTGGGTCTTTGAACGGGGCGCGGGCCCCACGAGGCCGGGCTTTGGCGTTTGCGGAGAAACGCAACTTTTGCACCAGGAGTCTGATTTTGGCGGATGAATATTCGATCCTGTGTGTTTTTCTGAGGGGATCGCAATGGTGCGATCCGTTCGATGAGTTTCGGAATCCAGGCGTGGGCCCCACCCGAGCTGGCCTTCGGTGAGTAGTACCTTTTTCACCAGGTGTCCGTTTTGGACGAGCGAGTAGTCGATTCTGCTTGTTTTTTTGAGGGGATCGTCATGGTATGGTCCGCTCGATGAGTTTTGGGATCGTTGTGTGGGCCCCACACGGGCTAGCTACGGTGAATAGTGTCTTTTTCACCGGTGCTTCGTTTCGGGCGAGTAAACAGCCTATGTTGCATGTGTTTCCGCGTGGAACGCGATGGTGGCCTCAGTTTTGGCCTAAGAGTTGCGCGGAGTGGCATTGTGGCGAGTCGCTCGGGTTAGTGATGTTTGGACCAGCAGTGGTTGAGGGTTCTCCCTTGGTTCGTTCCTACGAGGGTTCGCGTGGCATCACAACCTTCGTATGGGTTTGTGATCCTCTCGATGGGATGTTTTAAACTGTTAGAGTTGTGGTATCCCTCCGGTGGGCCCGGAGTGGATCCTCTAGCATCTTTACCCTAGATCGGGTTCTTGGTATTGCTGTGACCGCTTATTTACAGGCGGCGATCCCTTATCTAGCCGGTAAACTCCGTAGGGTTTGTGGCATCATCGGAAATATGATCCCCTACGCGGTGGGCCGTGCTCAGTAGGTTTGTGGCATCGTCAGGTATATGATCCCCTACTCAGCATGTGGTTTATAGTAGGGTTACAATATCATTGGTTATGCGATCCCCTACTCAGCGCGTGGTTTCGGTTGGGTTGCGGCATCGTCGGTTCGATCCCCTACAACATGAGTTATACAAGGTAGGGTTCTGGTATCGTCGTGACCAGCTTTATATGGACGACGATCCTCTATCTGAGTGTGGAGTTTCTGTCGAGTGCCTGATCGGGTTGTGGTATCCCCCAGCGGATCCTGGGTGTGATCCCCTATCTGTGAGAACTACGTATGCTAGATCGGGTCGTGGTATCCCCCAGCGGACCCTGGGAGTGATCCCCTATCTGTGAGCTACGTATACCGGAGTGGGTCTTGGTATCCCCTAGCGGACCCTAGCGGTGAGCCCCTATCCGAGGAGTTTGGTGGTTATGGTGTTTCAGCGATGTTTTCTCAGTGATGTTATCTGACTAGCGTGGTCTCTCGAGTGAGCGTCTGAGATTTTTGTTTGGGACCCGATGGAGTGTATCTCTCGGATGAGTGTCATCTGTGATGGCAGTGATCATGGAGTGTGTTCTCCTAGTTGTGGACAGTTTCTGGTGATGAGGTTGGTACCTCTTGTGGCTTTTTGGCGTGAGCTGAGTATATCTGGATTGTTCATGGTGTATGTATGGGCATACACCTGAGCTGAGCTGAGCTGACATGTTGTGTTTAGCCAAGGATGGTCACGAGATGGAGTTTCTCTATCGTCTGGGTTCCCTCTGGCTGGGTTGAGCAGACTGTTGCCTTTCAGTTTCTCCCTTGGGTTTTGGGTTTTTGGGGTGCCTACTGAGTATGTTTATACTCACCCCTGCACGGGCTTTGCCCGCACATGTTTGTGTCTTGTGCAGACCACATGCCCTTCGACGGAATCCCAGGAGGACCCGAAGCAGGAGGAGCTTAGTGAGCGTGTTGACCGGGGTGTTTACCGGAGCTATGCCGAGGGAGCCTTCCGGCGGGTGTTTGTGGCAGTGTTCCCCTCGTCAGAGCAGGTTGGACACGCTTGTAGTTTTTTTTGGTGGGCCCTGTTTTGCCCTTCTGTTCTTCTGTTGTACTCTCGTTTGGGATAGTGTATGCATGAATTTACTTTTCAGTTTCTATATCTCTGTACTGTTTCATGGAGGTGTTTGTGGGTGCGTGTGTACAGGTACCTTAGGCTAATGCCTCCCATGTGTGTGATAGCCTACTTGGCGCTGGTCGCCAGCCCCTGGCCTATTGGAGGCGGGCATGGGGAGTCGCGGCTCGAGCCCCGTTGGGTCGGGTCGTGACAATTTATACTAATTAAAATATGAGTGTTGGTTTTGATGGTGGGGATTTGATGCTTCAAGTAGTTAATTAATCAATGAAATAAAAAAAATATTTTTTGTACAAAATCAATCTGTAGATAATGAAAATTTTAAATTTCATTAGTTGTTTTAAGAAATGATATTAAAAAAATTATTTCATAGATGCGATTAACATGGGGAAGAAAAATTGGAATCTACTGAATTAATTAGATGACTATATATTTTTTATAGTATGTTTCAATGAACAAAATCAAAGTGTAACGATTAATTGTAATTTCATTACTATGTTGATGCAAAGAGAGAAGTTCATTATAAAGTGATATTTAGGAGTTTCAATAAAAATATGTTTCCAAGGAATACCGAAACTCTAAAAACTAGAGGGTAGGGGATGGAAAATTATATATATAATAATGATTAAAATAGAAAAGTATCATAGTTTAAAAGAATCTTGATTCCTTGTTCCCCTCACAATGGTGACAATGATGTCCCATCCTATTACCATATATTTTGTTTTTCTCATTCTGTGTTGAGTGTTAAAGGTTGTTCACACACTGATGGAGCAAGAATGATTAGTTTTGTAAAATGATTAAAATTCGAATGAAATTATATCTACATTATTATCATATTGAGTTTCACCAATTCATAAAGCATATTATATCTATTGACATTAAATATTACATAATGATATGATTTTTTAATTATATAGATGATATAACATTTTAATTAAAGGGGATATTTAGTGATAAATATTATAAATGATATTATATTATTTACATACTAATTTTTTTAATGTACACAATTTTATATTTTTTGTTATTTACTTGTCAAATTATTTTATCTATAATATGATTAATTTAACTTTTATATTTGTGGTGGTAAATATTTTTTCTATTTTAAAATGATTATGGTATAATATTAAGGGAATCAAGGCTATGAATTAATAGTCATGGGAAGTTGACTATTCTCTCTTTCTATCACTATAGATCATTTTATTTGTAGACATGGATTATAATAACAAAATTTAAAAAAGATCGTAGAAACCATTGTATTTACTAGCAATATTAGGAAGAAAAATATAAATATGAATTATTAAACATTTTTATTAATTTTTATTATGTGTTTTAAAAAAAATGATATGGGAATATTAATGTTATGTTGGATTTGAACCTACTTTATTTTTCCCAATAACCAACGATTTTAAAAAAAAATTAGTTTTAAATATTCAATAAATAATAATATTTTGAAGAACATTAATCAGTAAATAATATTTTATTATCAATTGTTATTTAAACAATTTTTTTTTAAATTTTTGTTCATTAAATACAATAGAGAACTAAAACAAGTTGCAATATATTTTCTTACGATAAAATTATAATTACTATATAGAACTATTATACTGATCTCTCTTAGTTATTGGGTATATATAAACGAAATATAAATATTAAATATTTGAATAAAAAAATTAATGTTAAATTATAATAAAAATGCTTCGATTAAAATCATTTAGTGTAGAAAAATAGTTATTAATTTAAATTCCTTAATAATAATGAAATCATAAAAAACTAAATTTTATGTGATATGTTTGTTATGAAAATATATATTATAGTTTTTTACTGATAACATATATTGTTTATATGAATAGTATATTAACAATATTTAATATAGTAATTTTTAATAAATAGTTATTTATCAAATTAATATTATAATTATATGATTCTAATGAAAACTATTTTTTATTATATTGAATTAAAATTTCCAAAGTAAAAAAATCAAAATTTTATAATTAAAATATTTAAAATAGAAATATATTTTTTATTCTACATAATGAAATGATTTTAGGATGAATTTTTTACAGTGTTTAAAATAATGATCTTCATGTTAATAACGAAAAATATTTTTTTATTAACACCAACTTTTTTTTAAAAATTAATCACATATTAGAATGTAGTTAAAAATAATGAAATATTTTTTCAAAAACAATATGGATTTATTTATTTATATTTTATATCGAAAATTTTTATTATTAAATGGTTAATATATATATTACATTTTAGAAAAAGTGTAATACTTATTTTCAAAAAAAAACATATTATATATTTATTAATTTAATATTTAATATTTATATCATTTATATATTTATTAATATGATACATTTTCATTCATTAAATTAGAAATATCCATGGACTGAAAATCAATTTTTTTTCATTTTTTCAAAGCCGGTTTTTGGGTTACTGGTAACCATAGTGAAACAGATCCAAAATACATAAAAACATCCCAACCACATACTCACCCATCCAAATTCAAAATTCAAAAACCATGCCATCATATAAAAAATGATTACCAAGGCGTCTAAGGAAAAACGCCACCAAGAGCGACACCCCTGTAGCATAAGTCGTACCGTTGCAAAACAACCACCATTGCCGCGACACGTCGACGAAAACCATTAAACCAGAACCGCCATACATTTCACAACGCAACAACACCACTCACTGATTTCAATGATGGAGGAACCGTTAGAACAAGTCGTCATCATCACCGGCATATCACCAAATAACCAGCCAGACCGTCGAAATAACCTGACAAAAAATGAACCGCAGAACCGCAAATTCATCTCGCACATCAATCAAAAGCATCCACTCCTCTTCGGAATCTCCCGTCGATGGAAATCATCAAGCACAGTCAGAACATCCTTAACCAGCAGCGGTGCTGCAAAACACATCAAACCAAAACAAACAAATTGCGAAAATATACCCAAGACGCTCGAAACCAGAGCATTGAACCTTCCCCCCTCCGTGCCACTCATTGGGAAAGGGCCCCGCTTCACCATGGGAGTCTCTCCTGGAACACGCTAGGCAGAGAACTAGAAGAAATTGCACACCATAGCCTCTCTCAAGGCTAGATCCACAACCGAGCATTCAGGAGGAGACAAAGCCAGAACTACCATCACCAATCTGACATGACAAGATGTCGAACCAGACATTCTACAAAGATGTCTCCATGAAGATGTTCAGAGGAGAACATCACCGGGACATGATGAAACCAAGCCAAAGATGCCGAACCCAAGCCACATCAAGAAAAACTAAAGGAGGGAAGGGAAGATGGATAGTAGCGCAACTCTATCTCAAGAAAGTAGAGCTCCACCGACGCTGCTCAGAGGCTCAGAAATATCTATAATATTAGAAAAAAAATTTGTAATTAAAATTTTTTCTCATGAATAACGAGGTGTTATTGTGGTAATATTTATTAATGTAAGGAATTTAAATGAAGGATAAAGGAACATTGTATCTCAAAGAATATCATTTTTTTAATAGACTAGTGAATAATCCAATAATCCTTCTATATATATTAATTTACATTTAAAAAAATTATTTTGAATGTGACATAATATTATTATAATGATACCAATATTTTCAATGGTGAAACCCCACTCACTTATATAAAGACCCACTCACAAATATACATTTATTATAAAACCAACACTAATTTATTTAACATACTCATTTGATTCCATATAACAATTATCTATATTCTATTTCATATAGATTATGGACTGGCCAAAAAGCAATCTTTTGAAGGGTTTCATATTTTTCTTGAGGTGTAACAAAAAAATTAATATAAATTCTTTTTTATTTATAATTTTATCAAATTTCTTAAATCACTAAATCATGATTCTACCCATATTTTCCATGTTAAAAAATTATGATTTTATTGAGTTATTTTAATATTATTTTAATATATTATCCCTTTCCAATATCCCGCAAAACAATTTTGAAAGTGAAAATGTGGCCAATCAAGCCATTAAGACTTTCCATTCTTGAAAAATATATTTTTTCATCCCCAAAACACATGGATTTTTAAGATATTTTATTGAATATAAATTATATAAGGGATCAATATATAAAAAAATTATGTTATTTATTGGATTATAGTAAAATTTATAGACATTATTATATAATATTTTGATATTTACAAATTAGATGAAACATGCCCCCCATGGGTCTCGTTTGTTGAAACACTGATTTAAATTAATTAAATAAACTTTTGGGATGATAAAAAATATAAAAAATTATTTAAATAAATTTTATAATCTTGTAATTATTTTTCATGTATCATTATATGGTTTTCAACATCTAAATAACAAAATATGTCTGAAACAACCAAAATTTAATAATATTTGACGATTCAAATACATTAAAACTATCATCTCAATTATTATAATAATTTGACAATATCATAATTTATGAAAAGTGATTAAATTTAATGTATTACCATTACATTTTATGTTTTATATTATATAATATTATAATGTAACCATTAATTTACATAGAAATGAATGATACATAATTTCAATAGTTTCTTCAATAAATTATTCTAATATTTAAACCTCTATATCAAACATTATGCACATGAATTTTTAAAATTTAATTTTAATTATATGTATATTTTATTAATTATAGAAATAAACATTCATAAAAACATGTGAAAACTTTTAAAAACACATGATTCAAACAATATTCATAACAAGGGCGATATAAATAAATGATTTCTTAGAGTATACTGAATAATATTAAAAAACATGACAATCATAAGCTTCTTAAAAAAACACATTCAGAAATTAAATTATAAATAACCAAATGAGGGAATAAATCCTTATAAAGAAAATATATGAAACAATTGAAATAAAATTAATTCATTATGGAAATATTTATTATAAAAATTAATCATTCATCCTAAAATGATTATTAGATTTTCTTACCAAAAAAACAAATAATATCCATTTGAATAACTCTGATGAGATTGATATGTGTTATAGAGTATGATGATAAGAACATGTGAACAAATATCATGAACCCATGTTATACAAAACTTAAGATAAATTAATCATGTTCGATTGACTGACTTAAGAAAATGTATCAATATTTCCATTGAAATATTATCCATACCAAAATCATCAGAAAAATTTATTAAGAAAAACCATAATAATGAAATATATTGGGATCATCGACCATCAGGTATAATTTACTATAATAAAAAATGTATAATAATTTTTTATCACTCAATATTTCATCAAAAAATCATTGTAGAATTCATTTTAACCTATATGTGACGTACACTACATTTTCAAAAAAATTGAACAAAAATATTACTTTATGTTTGAATTTTTTTTGAAAAAGAATAGTATCCAAAAAGGGGATATGATATTAATTTATAAAAACATTATAAATTTTATGCTATTATTTATATAAAAAAATTTAATTAATTTTGTGATTTTTTTTCATTCCATATACATAAATGAAACATTTTTTACACATTCATTAAAAAAATTCAAAATGAACATTATGACACATGTAAATAAATTTTTAATTTTTTTATGTTTTTTTGAATTTTATTGATAGATGAATATATATTTTAATATAATATTAATTATAAGAAATTTCCAACAATATGTAATAAAAATAACATAAATATTGATATATGGGAGAATATTTTGAATAGAATACTAGAAAATATGTTTTAAATAGAAAATACTTTATAAAATTTGTTACCTTTTAATTATATGATACAATATTGAATGAAAATAAATTTTATATCCAAATAAATATCAATAACTTTATTCTAAAATAAATATCACATGTAATTATATACACCACATGAATGAAGATATTTAATGAAAAAAATCATCCTCATCCAAACAAAATTTGTACCAAAAATCTATGAACATATGTCCCTATAGTGTTGTAAATTATCAAAATCAAAATTATCAAAATTATGATAGTTTTATTATTTATTATGAAATAATTTCATGTTAATTCATAAATAATTTATTCCCTTTATTTCAATTTCTAGAATTTTTATTTAGTTACTAAAATGATTATGTCGACGTTTGACAATTTGAGGATGTTTGATTTGCAACCTAATGATAACATCAGTGCATTGAACATTGATAAAATGGTCATTTTTTCAACAGAAAACAATAATCATGACATATTTATCATGTAAATACATTTAATAAAATATTATATAATCCATAAAATTCTTAAATAAAAAATTTAATATATCATATCATGGAGGGGTAGTCTAAATGTACTATGTTTCAATATTACTGTTGGGTAGAAAAAATTAATGTTAATAAAATTATATATATAAAATATTATAAATATTATAAATATTATAAATATAATATATATTAAATAATAATTTCCTTATGTCATTCCATGTTAGTCTATAATGTAAAAAAAATCACATCTCTTCATTGATGTGGTAATACACACATATTCAAGAGAAATGTTATTTCATTAAATTGATAGATGAGTAAGAAGATAAGTAAAACTATATAACAAATAAAACTCATTAAATTATTAAATATATATTAATCACACCTTTAATACCACCTTTTTGAGGTGGTGATGGAAAATTATATTTATCATTATTTAGAAATAATAGTACATATGTATACACGGGCGAGCTTTTCATTTATAGTTGGATAGAAATTAAAATGAAAAAGGGTTGTTAAAATTACATAAAAAATTATAGTATCATAAATGTAGTTTTTTGATCCTATAAATATGGTTATATATTAATTGTAGGATGTAGAAGAAGAAAGAAACCTGAAACTCTAGGTTAAGACTTATACATCTTCGTTGAGAAATATGAGTTTAATACACTTTATTTCTTATATATTATTATTTTCGTCATAATATAACATAAAGGATATGTTGAGGACGTCTTGTAGTGGATTAAGTTAGTTCATCTTTGATATATGTATATTATGAATTATAAGGAATATATAAGATGAGTTTCCATTTTTATAAGTGAGGTTGGTGGGAATCATGTAAATACATGAAATACTAATATATAATTGGTCACTAAAAATGTTAAAATCATCCAATTATTCAATAGATAAAATTTATATATGATTATAATTCATTTTAAAACTAATAATTTGTATTAACACTCTCATTAAACTTATTTAACAATGTCTATTATAAGAAATATGCGCATTTTAAGGGTTATTTATGTAATTTTTTAAAAATAAAAATTAATTAAAAATTTACTAAAAAATATATAATTCAAAATACAATTGTATTAAGATACAATTTTTATTATTTTCTAATGATTTTATAGTATTTTTAATACATAAAATACCATATATGGTCATTTTCAAGGCTATAAAAATATCTTGACATTAGTAGAATCATGATAAAAATTAAAAATAATCTATAATATTTCATAATAAAATATTCAATATAATTATCCAATAAACCATTGAGAATATATAAATAATCCTTAATATATTACATATAATGTTTCATAAAATTTTAAGTTTACTTTTCTAATCCTTGCAAAAGCACGTTATTGTTTTTCCATAGAAATTAAAGAAAATTATATTTACAATAAAAATATTAAATAAATTAATATCATTGAAATATTTTTTACAGTTATATATAACAATTTATTGTTTTTCATATCTTATTTTATCCATATGTAAAATATTATATATATTAATAAAAGAGTGATACATTTTGTAAATTTTTATAACCATAAAAAATATAATTTTCTTAATAAGTGCAATGTAGAATAAAAAGAATCTTATATTATAGATAAAGTGATAAGGATAATAATACATATTATAATAATAGTATATATTAAATTACAATTCCATATCGCTATGTATTTTTATTTAATTTAACTTATATACCCTTTATCATGGGATCATATTTTTACCATTGTTTATTTTCATAATATCAAAATGTTAATTTGAACACAAAACTAAATTTGAACCACTAGATTATAAAAAACACATAAATGATTTTAAGATTCAATTTGAATTAGTGACTAAAATTAATTTTAATATATGTTCTCAACAACTCATGAATTATTTTTTGAAACATTCAATTTTAACTGTAAAATGATTTTATAACAAGTCAAATAAAATATTGATTCCAATAAAAATAATAATAATTCTTTATGACCTAATAAAAAAAAATTAATCGTTTATATTATTTTATTTTAAATGAAGATCGTTTTGAAAAAAAAACTACATTTTAACTATTCACAAAAATATCTATCTTTTTTGAAAAATATGATGAAGGAATACAAGAATATTATTAAATAGTGTTTTCCTTAATGATTCCTTTTATTCAAATAGAATTTTGTAATTTGTTATGAATAAATTAAAATACCTATACACAAATTTCAATAAATTTTTTTTGAGGATAATATGATTTTGTGTCGGATCGAAACATTATTTTCATTTCATTTTAAATAATAAATTTTTTTAATGATAATATATTTTTTTTATATAATATTTTCATATTATTATTATGAATTATCAATAGAAATTGTAAAATTTTCTATCATTGAATCAATCTAGAGGTGAAGGTATTTTCTCAACATCGACATGGTTTTCTATCACAAGTGAAAGGAGGGGGACATGTTCAAATATTTCTTTGTTACTCATTACTCTCAAGGTAAATCATGTACTGTCATTAAAAATGCATGAAACCTACCCCCATAATGTGTTTGTTCAGTAAATGCAGATGTTTTTGAGTTCCACTTCTTTAGACCTCCATGATATTTTTTGTTCTCAAACCCTTGTTTTAAATTAAATAAATCAACATTATAAGGAATATAAATTAATTTAAAATAGTATGAAAAAATACAATGTGAATATAAATATAGTTGTTTGATTAATATTTATTATTTCATTGAACACATTTTCCCATCATTTAAAACTTATTAATAATTAATACTAGATTGATTACTATTTTTATTATTTATAAAAATTATTCATATATTTATTAATAAAATTATTTCTATTCATACTCAATAAACCAATGGAAATATAATATAAATCAAAAAAAAATATATTGTGTAATAGTATTTTTTAACTCAGTGTTATGTCTACAACATTCTGTCTAATAAAACACTAGATGAAAAATAATTTCCAAAAGGATTTCATCATTCAATGACTAACTTATAAATGTATTATTGATTTTTATAACTATATATTAAAATGATTTATATATTATAATGGTTATGATATAAGTTATTACATTGTTTTTATTTTATTATTCATGTGGTTAATTATATTTAATGGATTACTGATGTAAAATGTATAGGTTTTTTATATTAAGGTTATCTTTTTGAGACATGATTCATATTATACAACTATTTCTACGTATATATTGTAGATTATATGTTTTTTAAATAATATATAATGGTTAATTATATATATATTTAAAATAATGATTAGTTTAATGTTCCCTATATTATGATATATAAATTAAAATTTTAAAAAACACCTAATGGTTTCTCATCATAGTATTCATTATTTGATACATATTCACGGAATAATGGGGAACATGAATGAACATTCATAGCGTAAAGAATTGAAAAACCTGATTTGAATTAGGGATAATGGGGGATCAATGTCTCACATCCAATTCCCATGGGGTCTGTTACAAATTTAGGAGTCATAATTCATGGACAAGGACTCATAGTTTATGGTTACAGTGTTGGGCCCATGGGGCCTCATGTGTCTCAACACATATTTTGGGAAAACCCTTCTCAACTACGAAGCCTGCGTGGTCCATGCTCTGTGTGGGAAACAATAAGTGGTATATAGTGCCAATTTCTCCTAGTTTATAACCAAAATAGGATTAAAAATGGATGAAAAATCTCATAAATGTGATTTCAATATCCTAGAGAATGAAAAAATGGTGAAAAACCAATTGATGTGGAACAACATAAAACCATGTGAGATATAGAGTTTATGCAAATATGTTGTTAATAAGTGAGTTGAAATAATGTATTTATTAACATTTAATATGTTCTAATCATGGGATTTTCTATATTCTTCTAAATATCTTATGAGTAGTGATCTTTGGAAAATTGGTGTGCTAGTGTGGAATTAGACCATTCTTTTTGGGTGAATGTATATATTGGGGGGATAATGGCTATCAAAATTGTTGTATGTGCAGTGTTCTAGAGAAGATGTTAACTTAAAAAAATAAGTAGATGCATGGACTAATACTATGATATTTTATCAAGGAATTCCCATGTATAAAACGAGGATTAGAATCATAAAACATGTAAATATGTTATATGGCATATTGAGAGACCGATACAGATATGGTGGCATCCCTTGGTGTGGATTTATGATCATCTAAATTTAGGAGGAATTCTGGTTTTATACGGGGTAACAGATGTCTCATATAATACATTATGCATGAGGCATCACTATTTATTATGGTGTATGATCATTCCTCATTGAGTGTTAAACGCATTTTATATATGGTATGGTTAAAGTTTTACGTCATCTGCAAAGGATGTTGGTGGGTCTTAAACGCTAAATATTTCAATTCATTTATTCTTTCTTCTTGGTTACATGGAAATATCAGCATGTTAATGAACCCAAAATGTTAATTGGGTAATTAACTATATGGTTGCCCATGAATGAATTTTGGCATAATATCACTAAATGTAAAAGAGTATATTTCAGTAAATCCATTACTTTTCATAGTGATAAAAAACTATAGCAATCAATACAAATATCATATGGATGAGAATCAATCCACACAAATTTATATAAAGATGAGTAATTACCTTGAATGAACACCAGGTTTGAATCAAACCGTGAATATGATGGGGGAATACACAAGATTTCATCTTATAGTTCTATGACCACTGGTAAAATGATAATGGTCATAATTTTCTGTCCAAAGAAGGAAGGATTTCAGGATTCTATAAATGATAAATCGAGGCAACAACTGATAAATATAGATCCAAGGAGGCACTACGCTACATAAAGAATTCATTTATCCTACCACACTAGTTTTATTTTGCTTCATCTTGGAATGTCGAAAAATTTTACTATAATATTGGTTGGACTATATGAAATCGTTTTAAAGTCTTCATGCTCTTACTATAGAAAGAATATTTTATCTAATGAAATTTTTGGGGAATGAATAAGGTAAAGCATGATTTTAATGGAGGGATAGAGTCTTTCATACCACATATGTACGTAAAAGGAAATATAAAATATTTTATTTTTGTAATGCTTGGACAATTACAGGGGACAAAGTGTTGAAGGGTCGAAATTTTTTATCTTGGTCGAAGCATAAGATTTCGAGTGTTTCCACATATACCATTAAAAAAATCAACACATAGTATTATGACATGGAGTGATAGGAGATAACACTATTAGGGAGAGATACACTCTAGAGATGGAACTGAGGCATTCCATGTATGTCCTATGGAATCTTATGTTCGGTGAATAGGGAATGGTATTTTGAACATGCCATTATTATTATATGAGGAAACCCAATTCAAGATAGGTTAGTGGTAATCTCTTATAAGGAATAATTATATTTTTTATATTTTTTTTTATAATCGTAGTTTAATGAAAATCCAAAATGAAGTCAAGATTTTTAGTTTAAATACATAAAAATCAGACTATATGGGTTGTAAATAGAATAATTTCACAATTCATGGACCAATTAAAACAATTTATTGACTGGTTGTATAGACCGTATAATAGATATTAGTTTATTATCTTAATTCTCGGATCATTATCAATTAGTTAAATGCATTGGTGGGATAATTTTATGTTTAATGCTCTCCAGTGACTACCAAACGAGTTGGAAAATAGGATATTAGATTGAATGTGAACCCAAATAGGGGGAAAACTATTTCTTTATGATGTTATTTTACTAATAAATACATTTTATGGATAAATCGTTGTCTCCAAGAACATTATTATAAGGGAATTCAATATTGGGGACTAACTAGCAACTAGAAATGAGGGCACGACACTTTGCCTCATTTTTGGTGCATCATTCATGTAGTAGGAATCTGTTCGGTGGCACAACCTATGCTATGGTGATACATATGATCACTAGGACCACTCTATTGAGATAGAGATTATTGATAATTATATATATTTGGAAAAGGGATGAACTATAACAATTAAAATTATAACAAGGAATATCATGATTCATTAATAGGATAGCCTTGTATTCGAAATTGATATCCATGGGAAGCCTTATAGTGGAAATATGGGTGGCCAGAAATTCACACAATTACATGTCCATGAAAAAATTATATGGAATTTTTTTTGATGTCAAACATCTAGTGAATCACTAAAAATTATTCCAATCATCCCATCTCCATGGTGATATTCAATATATACTTAAAAATGTACACCTGGGACACATGCTATATCTCATAATACTAAAAAAAATTCTATATCTATTACACTATAAAACCATTCCTGAGGTAGCAAATCATGATAGAGTAGTGTTTAGTACCTTTTTATAAAACCATTTGATTGAGATAATATACGTTATTCTCACTTTCCGGAGTGTTCTTTTGGGTGGGAAGGAGGCCTATGGGCCATTACGGGGAGTTCATATTGAGGAATGAAGGATTTCTTGATATGAGTGAAATTTGAACTATTTGTTGTGGAATATACTATTTTATTTTTTTCAATAGTGATATAGAACACATAATCCCCCTGGTAAATTGATCCTTTAAACAAATACCTCAACAATTGATTAACCTTTTGTAGAAAATTTGTGATAAGTCATTGTATATGGGGTGAGAGGCCTTGATAACCCCCTACATAGAGATATTTCATAGGGAGCCCATTGGATAATGAATATAATATTCAAAAAGTAAATTTGGATGCCTCTATATCATTCAATTCATATGAGAAACATCCCATATGTATCCCATAATTCACACTTCAAGTAATATATTAATATTCAGGGAGTGGAGGAAGTAGACCACCTTCTTAGGGTCTTTGAGATAGCCCATCCACTAGAGATTTTTAACAACATGTCTTATATGTAACATTCCACCAGTGTTACGATATTGTTTTAAAACAATTTATATATACCCTACTAATTCTAGGATCATGCAGTATTCCAACATAATATAATCACCTAATATAAAACAATCCCATGGGGAGACCTATACGCAGTAGACCCTTCCTATATATATTCCAATTGGTTATAGTTGTACCAAGAGTACCCAATAATAAAGGATTGTGAAATAAAATGAGATATATACTTGATCAATATCTCTATAAACATAATAAGGAAATAATCATCTAGGTAAAAAAATGGGTCCTAAAATGTTAATAACGTCCCACATATTCTAATTCAACTTTTTTAACTATGATTATATTGGAATTCCACATTGTGTACTTGAATTTATTAATGAAGTAGGATTTGATAAACATTTCAACTACATCCTTGATTGTGGAACCTTGTGAAGGGTTCTTGTTTTTGGGATGCTTCTAGAACCCATAGTGGCTCACTAGGAGACCCAGATAGGGTATACTAACCTGAGGGTCTATTTTTGGAATCTCTATATAGATCCAAGAAAAAAAATCATAATGATATATATGGAAATCCACATTGTAATTATTCAAATCTAGTAGTATGGATTCAATTATTATCATTTGTCGTATATCATCCTTGTTAACATGTTTCAACCAAATTAGATCAACGATGGTGGTGGAGACCCCCTCATCAATTTTGGGAGATGTCTCTTAAAAAACCCCTAAATCTAATGAGGATTGAGAATTGGTATAAGTATTATCATCAAGACCACATGTCTTAGGATAAGAACTGGTTCCTCATTGGGATGTAATGGGATTCTCACAGAGTGGTTCCTACTCTACAGAAACCGGCATGAAATCATCAATCAATCCAATTCCATTCAGCCCCCAACCACAATATACATAATTGATATCAAATCAAATCTGGAAATAAATATTATGCTAATTCATCCCTTATTTTTAGAACATGTGGGAAATTTCACGAATTTGGGGCCATAGGTAAAATCTCTCCATACTTCATAAGAGTTGAAACTTCTAGTATCACCTCCATATTGTATATTGTATGAGTATGAGGTAATATATGGGTGTTCATTATTAATAGGGACTCTGAAACCATTTACATAGATATGAATTATAATCAACCAATGTTTGGAATTGTGGCCTCTAGAAAATGAATCAATATAATCAATGAATCATCAGAGCTTACCATCATATTCGATTTGATGGTTGTTAGATCTGGGGTCTGTACAACCCCATTAGTCTGATCCTACATCTCCTCTATAATGTATTATTTGGTATCCATAAAATGTTAATCAAAAGAGTCAAATATATACATATCATTTTTACTACCCCTAATCTACTATTGATGTAGTACATGAGGCAGATATTATATGAGGAGGTAACTTCCACTAGAAAATATTTTTTGGGCGTAACCAAAATCATGTTTTAGGTAGTATAAAACAATAATACCATTAATTCAGCACTTGATATGAGTGTTTAAACATATTTATTCAACCAAATCCTTCTACATATATAATACTAGGTGTTGTATTATCCTATGATCTGTAGGTCATAGTGGGTTAGATCAGATTTGGAAATTCCCAGCTTATGGTAAGTCTTTGTATGAATGAGGTTGATCTCATAACCTATTCCCACAGGAAAGAAATAGATATTTAGGTCGTTCAACTAGTTTTTAATGAACATTGGGCATATTCAACCCACATGAGGTCACCGTCACCTTCCTCAAATAATGATATTATGGCATGGCACAACCGTTTTTCTTCATCATCTACTATTTATGACTCTATTGAAGCTACATATGATTCGAACTATTGGCGTATTTTTAAGGATTCATCCACGGGGAAAAAAATATTTATATTTATAGGTGTAAGGCCTCAGGAATTTATATCCTTGTTTTTATTGTAACACCCAAGCTGCCACCGTACGCTTCTCTTGGAATAATACAGAAGGGTGTGATGTACACAACTTCATGTTCTAAAACACCACAACCAATCAAATAGCCGTTATAAATAGTAATACCCACTTTTTGAAATATTATAAATTTTATCATTCAAAATGGACTTCATTTTTCGATTCAGAATATATAAATTAGCTTAGGGTGATATTGTGGTACTATTCTGATAACTTTGATATTTTTATAAATAGTGAAAATTACTAAATATTAATTAAACACAATTTTTATAATTGAAATAATATATAGTGATAAATTATGAATTTCAGTGATTTTAAATTATAATTAGAATACATTTTTACCATATAATCCAATTTTAGTCATTGGAAATAATTTCACTTATAAACTGGACATAAGAAGGTGTCAATCTTTTGATAGTTATTATTTTTAAAAACACATTTTTTGTTTTGAAAACTGAAATTAATTTTAAATTAATTTCTACAACTTCTGTGTTTTGAATTTATGAAAATGGATTCCATATTTGGAATCAGGAGGTCCAAATTTTTTATGTATGTAACTTATATTTTTAGACAGTTGGAATAAATACTTCGGTAAATATTTTATTTACCATGGTTAAAGAGTAAATCTGTTAAATAAGTGTAAAAAAATATTATAATAATAATAAATTACCATAAATGTGTCATAATCCTATTTGATTATTCATGTCCAACCATGGGAATCTTTGTGTAGATTTTTGGAACCCATGGAACCACTTGTAAGTGATAATGACACTTTAAATTAGTTAAGTTAAAGTAAATACAAAAATTACATAAGCATATATCTTTTTAGGAAAACAATTATTAAATTGGGTTATATATGTTATAATTTTGACTATAAATAGTCATTTGAAATACAAAAATATTTCCTTAATAATGGAATTTTATTTATATTTTTTAGACATTGAATAAATAAATTTATTTACGGTACAATATTGATGCAGTATATTCCTTATTACTGAAAGAATCAAATAATTGGTATTATAAATGTTAAAATAAAAATAATTTGAAAGTTTTGATGACATCAAAAAATTATATTAGTTAATATGACATGGTGGCATTAATTAAATGATTTTTTTTTGAATTATTAATGTTTTAATGACTGTAAAAAAAATCAATTTTTAAATAGTGTCAAAATGGACATAAATGAGTTTTTACAACAAATTTTATATTATTAATTGATATTATATCCCTAAAAATATAAAGTTCATCCAAAATAATTGTATAATGATAGGTGTATAATGATAGGTTTATAATTAATGGACCACTTGGGGGGTCTCTTGGAAGTATATACTAAGTTTATTAACTATATAATATAAAAATACAAAGAGACATGGTAAGTGTCAAACTATTTAATTAAGAGTTAAATCAAAAAGAAAAAGTTAATATAGTGACCCAAAGCTCTCTAAAACCTATTTGTTGAGTTTTATTCGACCTATAACCACCTTACACTTTAAATAAACCAATTTGGAGCCATTAGAATCCGAATATGATTTTATTTTAAAATAATATTTCTAGTTTTTCCAAAGGTGCCTCTCACCGCTCTTATAAAATGGCACTCCACCTTCTCTATATTTCACACCATCAAAGACATTTGGATAGGCCAAACCCTTCCCAAATATTCTCTCAACTTCCATCACTTAAAACTAGAGGCCTTATTTTGATCATAAATCCAACCTAAAGAGCCCTTTTGATCAAATAAAAAGGAAGAACCCGAAGAAGAGGTAATAATTTCACCAACCTCTTTCAAGTTCTTTTCTTCTTCCACTTCTTCTTTTTTGTTATTTCCATTCTAAAGTAATAAATCTAGCATCATATAAATACATAGAAGTTATTATAAATATTGTAAATCCATCTTAATTATTCTATCCATCCTTCGAATGACATGTCACCATACATGCGTACGTATAGATTACCGTCTCCACACCGTGGTATAATTGTTATTACATACTTTATTATTTGGATGGGTATAATAATGATGTAGAAGTCAAGTAAATAATAAATATATGATGATAATGATTTTTTATATAGAATATACCATCCATTTATATATTATTTTAATATCAAAATAATGATATTGTCACTCGTGCGTACATAGGGATTGTTGTCTCCATGAACACGATGAGATTCATTCCCCATCGTATACATTCAAGACTAAATTTCATTTAATGATTTAAAATAATTTTTAAAGACATGATATTATTCTGTATATTAATAAGATACATCTCATTTATAACAAATATGGCTTATATAACAAACAATATAAAGGGAAATGAATCTGTTAACACATGACACAAGGATAAAACTATGATATTATTAAAAAATTAATTTTAAAAGATCCTATATGATATCATATTAATGTATATAATTCTTGTATTATTCAATAAAAATTATTTCTCCATTATAAAAGAGGTTAAACTACCCTCTACCAAGTAAAAATTACAATGTATGGGGTTTCTAATCTCACCTTTAATTCTGTGAGATTTCCATTGTTCACCACTTATTTATTGAATGTAGTCTGTGTACTGCCCATGATTGTATTCAGTGTGTAATATAATTTAATATTTGGATATTTACATAATAATTGTATGATACATATTTCATGGTTTGTATGTTTTTTATGTTACCAAATTGGTAAGGGAATTATAAAATTTCAATTTCCACTAATTCTGCTTTATGCATACTTCATTGATTATTTTACTCCAAGATTATGTGTGCAATCACTATTCATTTTCTTATGTCATAATTCCCCCTCCCCTTTCTGGGGATATACTTTTTATACTCATAATCACTCTATTGATAAATTCTCAAGTCATCGATATGAACTTGATAAGAGTAATTTTAACTCAATCTCCATTTGTTATGTTAAATATCCAATTCAATGGTGTTGTTTTTATAATAATATATGTGAATGTACTTTAATTTATTTACACTTAATATCCAATCATATTGAGTGTATTTATATTTGTCACACATAATTATGTTGTTGATTTATCCTTAACCTAAAGATATTGTCTTTATAAGAGATTTCATCTCAATTTACATTCCATTAAGACTTATTTTTTGTTATACACCAAATCAATTTTATAAGGTGCATAAAATGTACTTTGATATAGTTTATCAAGAATACCTTTATTCTCTTGATATTACAAAATTTTCATTACATCCATTATTTAGATTCTAGTGTCTCTATTTTGGTTAGGAACTCTATCTAAAATATAATTTTAAAATTTTTAAAGATTTATTGTTCTAAATCATTCTCATTAACGTCCATGTTTAAAAAATGGTTTTAAGGATTTATTTATATGGACATTGAGATTTTAAAATTAAAATTCCTCTTAAAAGTTTCATAGTGGAATGGGACACATTGATTCAAAAATATATTTTTAAATGGCTTCTTGACATATAGTGTGACTTTTAAATGATTTAAAAAAAGTGATATTTTTCTGAAATAGTTCTGATTTCATCTTTGTAAATATCCTCTGATGGAATTTATGCTTATTTGAAGTTGATTTATTATGATACAAAACATTTATATTGTATTTAGTGAGTTATGTTTGAATGTGGATGTAATATTTTTATACAATTCATGGTTTGTGGAAAAATTAATGACATTTTGTATGCTAGTTTTAATACGAATGTTTATGTTATGTTTCAAACTTTTCATATGAAAAATGCATTGGACGTAGTAAGTGACGGGTGGAGCCCGCTATAGCTCCTCTATGAAATGGTAGGTCTCATGAGACAAACTAGTGTCTTGGCACAATGCCTTGACAAAATCTTATTTGTATTATTGGCATAAGGCCTTGACTATGTGGTTATTATAGTTTGGAATTATTCATTATGTAATTATGAAAGTGGTTTTTAATATTTCTTGTGATCATTCAGCTAGTATAATATCCATGTGAATAAGTGAATCGAATTATTTGATTTTATCATTTCCATATTATGCTAAAGTTCATGTTTAAAAGGATTTTCTTCTAGTCTTATACACTGACTTAAATGTTTATGCTTATTTTTAAAATTTTCAGCTATATTGTTATCCTTATTGAGCATCTAAGATCACCCATTTCTATGTTTTATTTTTTCCAAGATGTGAAGAAGTGAGTTATGAGTCACTTGCAAGAATAATCTAGGAATCTTGGACGTTACTAATGTTATAATTTAGTGTTGTTTTTCATTTCAAGTTGTAATGTTGACATTATAAATGTATCTAGTTTTTCCAAGGATACTAAACTGATCAGTCTTTCGGGACATGATTTATTTGTATCAAGACAAAGTTATGTAATAATGCACCGACTTTGGGTAACTAGGGTTTGGGCATTACTGATGTTATCAAAGGATATTTAGTACAAACCCTCGAAACTAGATGAAGATAAACTCTGATTAGAGGACATAAACCTATGATAAACATTGTGGATTAGTATAGAGTAACTTCCTAAAAGTTTGGTATTTTACAGATTTTGTGAGTTTTCCAAACAATACATCCCTGTCTAGATATGAGCTGGTAGAGGCTCCTCTGGCACAGATGTAACTAGGAGTAAAACCCAAAAACACCACTTTGAGATTGACTTGAACGGGAACTGGTGCATGACAACAGGACTTGATGCACCCTTGGTTACGACACTCCTGGGGCATTTGATTAAGATAATTTAAATTTTCATTACAAACCTTTTTTATGTATTTTATTATAAGATGAGAATAAATGACCTTGTATAATCCTAAGGTGTTTCAAATTGAAAATATTGTGACATGATATTCTCTAAATTATTTTATGACTACTGTTACTCACATAATGCTTTCTGGTTTTATTCAATGGATGGATTCCATGGAAGTCATAGTAACTTTTATAATGATGTACATGTTGGGAAAAGTGGTGGAAATGAGAAAAAATGGAATGTTGATAGGCGTAAAAGATATCGTGTTAATGAAAAATTAGTTTTCAAAATATATTATCAACAACATATATATTAGCCAACTCTCGGACTCAACAAAGAAGAGAGAGGGGATGAATGATAAGAGCTCCAACAGTGGAGACCATGGAAAAAAGAATCCTCAATTTCTATCATGTATGAAATTTGGATGGAGAAACCCAGTAAAGTGTCTCAATGGAACAATGAAATGATTCATGTGTGGGAAATAAGGACATAAAGTGAATAAATGCCGAGGAAAAAATGAAGAATAATGTTGAAGAAAAAAATGGTCCCAAGTATCCATTTACAATCATTTTCCATAAATGTATGGGACCTGGACATTACCCGAGTGAATTCCATATTCTATAGGATATTTTCTTGTTCAAATAAGAAGCTGCGTCGAAATAAATGGTTGGAGAAATTTTTTAAAATTAATAATACTCTTTATTGATGGGATTAATTTGTAATTATTTTCTCTTCTTTTTGTAACCCTGCAGTTTGTCATGTGAAAATGATATTTGAGTAAGAATTATCATTTCTCTTGTGGATATAGATATAAATAACCATTTGGTTTTATATTATCATTAGGTTGGAGGCAATTACATGTTATTATATTTTGGGAAGAAAATGAAAGTTATGAGATAACATTTGTGGTTAAATTGTGATATGGATATTTTGAGCAGTTTGTCTCATTTTGTTGATGTTATAAATATATTATTTAAAAAATGAAAACACACAGACCGTGTGACAACCCATCATGTAGAACAAATCTTTGGGAATCGAACCCAAAACGAGAGTGCGTTTGGGATTTATTACCCACCACTAAACTACGTGAAGTCCCTAGTTAGTGTGACTAATTATTTTTAGTTAAATGCTTTTATTGATCAATAATAAGTTTACTTGGGATCTTATATCTAATCAAATTAATATGCTTAGTATAAGAAAATGATTTTGTGATTAAGTGAAAAATGTTATTTTGGAAGACGTTTGCTTTGTTGGTAATGCAATATGCCCAAGGAAAATAGAATAATATGGGATTTCGTTTGATGAGTAGTGGTGTATTTTTATCTATGTTTTTAGTGATTTGGGTTATTTATGGAAATAATTAACCTATAATATAGGATATGTGATTAGGTTAATTACTTTTATGTATGTTTCATTAATAGTAGTTAATGTCAATTGGAGATACAATTTAATGTGGAAGACAATATAAAAAAATTATTCTATGTTTTGGGTTTCAATATTAGTTTGGATTACATTTAAGGATTTTAAGGACAATTGTTTATTGAATGGTATTTATTTATCATTGAGGTATTTTTGTATTAATTTTAAAAATTAAGATGACTGTTTCTTTCTCTTGAGGAATATCCTTTTGGGGATCATCAAATATTGTACTAACGGTTTTTGTTTTGATTAATCTCTAAAGTAAATTTAATTATATAGTTTATCCTTTGTGGATTATGTGATTCTCAAGAAGTTTATTCTAGCTCTTCTGGTGTGACCATGTATTCTTGAATACTCATCATTTAAAATAAATGAGTTAGTGGTAGAAATTTATTAAAGAATGAAACTCTACTTAAAAAGTAAGTATATCTCTTTATGTTCGTAGTAAATATAATAAATAAATTCCTAATCTTTATGAAATGCAACTTAAAACAAAACAAATGTTGTCCGTATACTTTTCCTACATGGAAACTAATGACTGTTTGTCCCATCACAAGTATGTGGTTTTATTCTTGTAAACTTTCTCTTGATCATGGTTTCTATCCCTCTCCATCAATAATTGAGACTTATTTTTTATTACATACCCATGTTTCCCTATATGGAATTCTAGTGTGGGTTATCTTGGTTGACCTTTGTACTTCTCTTTCATTCTTTTAATGTGATAGTTTTATTGACTTTTTTTATGATGTGTGACATTCCATTATATTCTAAAGCCCAATTTTAAAAATTTTGAGGACTCTATTTATTAAAGGATGGTAGAATGTAACACCCCAACCTTCCATGATATGCTTCTATTTGAATAATACAGTAGCATGTGTTATACAAATCTTCGAATTCTAAAACACCACAACCAATCAACTAGCCATTATGAATAAAAAAACAAGTTTTTGAAATATTAAACATTTTATGATTCAAAATGGACTTCATTTTTGGATTCATAATATCGACATATGTTTAGGGTGAAATTTTGGTACTTTTCTGATAACTTTCATATTTCAATGAATAGTGAAAATGACTAAATTGTAATTAAATTCCACATTTTTAATCGAAATAATTAATAATGATAAATTTTTAATTTGAGTGATTTTATAATATAATATAATTATATTTTTACCACATGATCCAATTTTGGTCATTGGACATAATTTCACATTTAAACTGGACATAAGAAAGTGTCAATCTTTTGATAGATATTATTTCTTAAAAACACACTTTTTGTTTTGACAAAGAGATTAATTTTAAAATAATTTATGACCCTTCTGTGATTTGAATTTAGAAAAATTTATTCCATATTTTGAATCAGGAGGTTTAAATTGTGTAAATAGTTATCTTTTATTTCTAGTCATTTTGAATAATTACTTCGGTAAATATTTTATTTACCATGGTTAAAGAGAAAATCTGGTAAATAAGTGTAAAATAATAGTAATATAATAATATTATATTGCTTTAAAAAGTGTAATAACCCTAGTTTTTGATACATTTCCAACCATTGGAATCTTTGGGTTGATTTTGGGACTCCACGAAGCCACCTGTAAGTGAAAATGACACTTTATATTAATTAAGTTCAAGTAAATACAAAAATGACATAAGCATATATCTTTTAGAAAAACAATTTCTACATAGGGTTATATATGTTCTATTTTCATCTATAAATATTAATTATAATGCTAAAAATATTTTTTATATAATGGTATTTTATTTATAATTTTAAGACAATGAATAATTAAATTAATTTGTGACACAATAATGATGTAGTATTTTCTTTATTAATTAAATAATCAAATAATTGGTATTATAAATGTTAAAATAAATGAAATTTGAATGTTTTGATGACATAAAAAAAATTATTGGTTAATATGATATTTTGGGATTACCTAAATTAATTTGGTTTGAATTAATAAAGTTGTTAAGACTATATCAAAAATCAATAATTAAATAGTTTCAAAATGGACAAAAAGGCGTTTTTACAACAAATATTATATTATTAATTGATATTCTATTCTTAAAAATATAAAGAGAAGCAAAAGGACTTATATAATTATATTTATATCATTAATGGAACACTTGGAGGTCTCTTGTATGTATATAGTATGTTTATTAATAATATAATATAAAAATAAATAGAGACATTGTAAATGTCAAACTATTTAACTAAGAGTTAAATAAAAATGATAAAGTTAATATAGCGACCCTAACCTTTCTAAAACATTTTGGTTGAGTGATTTCCGACCTATCCCAACATTAAAATTTATTTAATCAAATTTGGAGCCATTATAATCCGAATATGAATTTATTTTAAAATAATATTTCTAGCATTTACAAAGGTGCCCCTCACCCATCTTTTAACAGGGCACTCCCCCATCTCATTAATTATCACCTTAAAAGCCTTTTAGATCGGAAAAAACCCTACAAAAATATTTTCTTAACATCCCTCACATCAATCTATAGGCCTTATTTTGATCGTAAATCCAACCTATGGAGCCCTTATGATCAAATAAAAAGAAAGGACCTGAAGAAGAGTTAAAAATCTCACCACCCTCTTTCATGTTCTTTTTCTTCTTCCCCTTCTTATTTATTGGTAGCTCTGTTATAAAATAATAACACTAGTATCATATATATACAATGAATTTATTATAAATATGGTAAATCCATATTCATTATTCTATCCATCATTTGAATGACATGTCACCATACGTGCGTACGTACGGATTACTGTCTCCACGTCGTGGTATAATTGTTATTCAATACATTATTATTTGGATGGGTATAATAATGATGTGTAAGTTAGGTAAATAATAAATATAAAATTATAATGATTCTGTATATATGATATACCATCTATATATATATATTATTTTAATATCCAAAGAGCGATCTTGTCGCTCGTGCATACGTACGGATTACCGTCTCCACGAACGCGATGAGATTCATTCCCCATCGTATCAATTCGAGACTAAATTTTATTTGATGAATAAAAATAATGTATAGAGACATGATATAATTCTGGATATGAATAAGATACATCCCATTCATAACAAATATGTCTCACATAGTAATGAATATATAGAAAAATGAATCTGTTAACACCCGAAATGACGATAATACTATGATATTATTAAAAAATCAACGTTAACAGATCATATATGATATAATATTATTGTATATAATTATTGTATAATTAAATAAAAATTATTTCACCATTATACATTAGGATAACCTACCCTCTCCCAACGAAAAAGTACAAATTAAGGGGTTTCTTATCTCACTTTTAATTCTGTGAGATTTCCATTGTTCACTGCATATTTATTGCACGTGGTGTGTGTACTGCCCATGATTGTATTCATTTTGTAATATAAATTAATTTATATATATTTACATCGTCATTGTTTTATCCATCTTTCATGCGATGTATGTTTCTTAAGTTACCAAATTGGTAAGGGAATTACAAAATTTAAATTGCCACTCATTCAGATTTACACATACATCATTGATTATTTTACTCAAAGATTATGCGTGGAATCACTATTCATTTTCTTATGTCATAATTCCAACTCACCTTTCTATAGATATACTTTTTATACACATAATCAATCCATTTATAAATTATCAATTTATCGATATGAACTTGACAAGAGTAATTTTAACTCATTCTCTATTTGTTGAGTTAAATATCCAATTCATTTGTGTCATTTTTACAAGAATATGTGTGAATATCCTCATATTAACTTGCACTGATTATACAATCATATTGAGTGTATTTATATTTGTCACACATAATTATGTTGTTGATTTATCCATAACCCAAGGATATTGTCTTTATAAGAGATATCATCTCAATTTACATTCAATTGAGACTTATTTGTTGTTATACACCCAATCACTTTTATAAGTTGTATAAAATGTAATTTGACATAGTATATCATGAATACCATTATCTTCTTGATATTACAAAATTTTCATTAACTCAATTATTTGTATTCTAGTGTCACTCTTTTGGTTCGGAACTCTAACTAAAATATCAATTTAAATTTTTTAAAGATTTATTATTCTTAATATTTCTAATTAATTTCTATGTTATAAAAATGGTTTTGAGGATTTGTTTATATGGACATAAAGTTTTTAAAATTAAAATTCAATTTAAAAGATTCAATGTGTAATGAGACACTTTGATTCAAAAATATATTTTTAAATGACTTCTTGACAAATAGTGTTACTTTTAAATGATTTTAAAAAAGAGATATTTCTCTCAAATATTTTTTATTTCATCTATGTCAATATCCTTTGATGTATTTTACGATTATTTGAAGTTGATTTATTATGATACAAAACTTATATATTGTATTTAATGAGTTATGTTTAACTATGGATGTTCTATTATTATACAATTCATGGTTTGTGGATAAAGTATTGACATTTCATATTGTATATTTAATACTAATGTTTATTTTATGGTTCAAACATTTCATATGAGGAATGCTTTGGACTTATTAAGTGACTGGTGCAGCCTGCTATAGCTACTCAATGCATCGGTATGTCTCATGAGACAAACTAGTGTCTTGTCACAAGGCCTTGAAAAAATCTTATTTGTATTCTTGGAATAAGGCCTTGAATATGTGGTTATGATAGTCTGGCATTATGCATTCCATCATTATGAAAATGGTTATTAATATTGCATGTGATCATTTGACTAGTAGAATATCGATGTGAATAAGTAAATTGAATTATTTGATTTTATCATTTCTATATTATGATGAGGTTTAAGTTTAAAAGGCTTTTGTTCTAGTCTTATAATGTATCTTAAATGATTATTCTTATTTATTAATGTTTCCACTATAATGTTATCCTTACTGAGCATCTGAGATCACCCCATTCTATGTTTTATTTTTCCTAAATGTGAAAAAGATTGTTATGAGTGACTTGAAAGCATAATCTACCACTACTAGGAAAATGACTTATAACCAAGGCTTTATAGCCACACATATAAAATTCTATGGCTATAAGTTAATAAATTGCCACAGTTCAAATTAAACCCATAGAATTAGGTTCTATTAATTTGTTTCCTCAAATCTCTGCGACCCCCACTTCACGTGACCCTTCTTCCAGACGGCGCCCTCTCTTCTCTCCCTGATCCTTCCCCGACGGTGCCCACACGACTATTATTCTCTGAAGATACCACTGAGAACCTTCTTCCTCCCCCGACGATAATCGCGCAACCCTTCTTCCCTGATGGACCTTCTTCCTTGAAGACCCTTCTTCCCCGACGGTCCGGCACTGCCACCGAATGCCAGACATTTCACCTCCCCGGGATGACGCAGCTTCTAGTTGTCCACCCCACCTCCTCTATGGCACACCTTCGACATGACAAACCCCTCTCAATGATGATCCTCCTTGATTATAACCATTTTATAAATAACATTCATATATTTTGATCATATTAGGTTCTCATATAGTTGGAGTTTGGTTAGTAGCAATTGTTTTGGATTTTATGGGCTTGCAAGATGATGGAAAACATTTCTTAAGGGTTAAATCCACTTGAGTTTGGTTAAATCCAGGGAATACTACATAAGATTAGTGAAATTAGGTGAATGGATTAACTAAAAAATAATAGTGGCACGCGAACAGTTTCATTAGTGTCTCATAATTACTTAAGATTAGTGATCTACATAGGTGATTAATTATTGTTATTGTAATCTTAATATATCATATAGAAAAATAAAAATTAAGCATTATTATCCCATGTACATGGGATGAAATGTATGGAAAACAAATTTCCTTGTGATTTCATTACATTCATTCATTTCACGTTAAATTCTTACTGCGATTGAGTGAATATATCCATCTATTTTGACTCAGTTAGACAAATTAATGTAAGGATTGCTTCAAAATTGTCAATACAAAAAATGGTGGGAGTATTCATTTTGGGGATTTGGTTCTACCTCTAAAATTTCTAGTGATTTAATATTCCATGATTAGAATATTTGTTGATGATTTCTCAGTAAGTGTTATTATATATTTGTTTCACATAAATCCTTTTATTTTAGAAGGTAACAACATAGGTTCAATTCCCAAATGTCATGATTTTATATTTTGATTCAAATATTCTTGACCTCTGGCACACCTCTCCTTATGTAAACGGCTTTTGACTAGAAGTGAGATCCAAAAACATTCATTGGGTAGAATATTTAATATTTTCTAAGTAGAACCACATAAAAAATAAACACATTCAACAAAATCATTAATATCATTGTATTCATAATAAATCTATAAAAATTATATATAAAATGGGATAAAACCTAAAACCAAACAACAAAACTAATCACATGAATGAATAAAAACATATTTCAAATTTAAAAATAAATAAAAATAAAGAATTATATCTAAATCCATGGTCTTCGCTCGTCCCATCCCGTTCTCCAAAACCACGTCGACCTAAACAATCCCTATCTATTGTACATCCTCTGATAAAACATAAATGTTACAAAACATCTACATTCACAGTGAGGTTCCTGTATAAAGAGTAAATGTATTAATTTGTAGGGCCTCACTACTCACCTCTAATATACATAGAAATATTAATATTTATGAATGAGGAAGTCAATTAATGTAAATAAAAATTATCACAAGATAATAATTCTCTAACCAACAATCACAACATTTGACATGTTTCATGCACTAGTTCAACATCAATTTGATACCTAGAAAAACATTATGTCTTACCTTACCTACATTAGTTCCATTATAGTATCTTATCCCCATGTTCCATATTCACCATATAGTTAATAAAGAAATTGGTTATTATATTTTTGAAGACCAGAACAATATCCACTGTTTCAGGGTAGAACTTTATGTCTAGGATATGGTCACATATCACCACATGATGATATACCACATCACTCAAGGGGGATTATCCAAAAATACAATCCCTCAAAGTATCTATGATGCACTATCTCACTCAAGACATTCCCATATTCCTTCCCCAAGTTACATTACAACCTTGACCCCATCTACATCATGGTGGTCTAACCATAACCTCCTAAGTCAATGTATCTCTCGGAATATCATCACAATCCAAATAAATTCCTTCTGATTCTAAGACATTATATTAATATTTCAGGAATGTTGTCACAAATTAGCATTTTACCATGGTATCATGGATCCTTCTTGAAGGGAATTTGTTCAGAAACAATGGAGAAATGATGAGATTAATATAATATGCGCAACAGTTGCATTTATAATTGGTCATGTTGACAATGATTTTATTACATTGTTCATGTTAAAAATCATGTGCTCACAATATTATTTCAGGTATCAATAAACCTTATGTTCACTTTGTGATTCACCATTCCATTCCAATGTTAATTGAAGGCTATCATCATGTTATTTTTCCAAATTTATATTGATGATTTTTTAATGCTATGTCCATAAGGCTAGAGTTCAAAAAAATTTGTTACATCTAATCCAAAATCAATAATTATCTTCACATTCTTGAGTGGGTCCGAAGCATTCTTGATTGGGTCTAAAGCATGCATTCATACTTTGGTCTGACCAAATCATTAGGGCAAGAGTTCCACCACCGAGATAGTGTACATGAGTATAATATTAGGCTAGTTTCCAAGGGCTTCCTTTAAAGTGAAGGAGTTGAGTAAGTTAAAAAATTTCTATATTATTTAAATACATATTCATTTGGTTACTGCTTTCTTTTTCTGCTTACCATAACTTTCATAACAAAGACCTTGGTATTCGAACTACTTTTTTAAATGGTGATTTTTATGAGAAACTGTACATGAATCCTCCTCATGGTTTTGCTAATGAATTTAAATCAAATTAGGTCTGCCTACATAATAAACATATAAAGGTCTTCAAACAAGCTTCACGACAGTGGTAAAGGAATTTGATACATTCATGTTGCAACATGGATTTAACTAGAGTAAATTTGATGCATGTGTTTACTGTTAAGAATAACATGTTTACCTGTATTCTCATGTTGTTAATGTATTGAAACCTGTATGTGTTCCTTTTCCCCAACAGTTAAAACTATCACTATAAATCTTCTAGCACTATTGCTGACACTGAACATGTTAGTAGAATGCATTATTTTAAATATACAAACATGCTGTTTTTTATTCTAATTACAATCTCCTAAAAATTTCAGTTCTTCTGAGAGTTTATATTTCTTTTTTGTACTTAACCTAGTTAAAAATCACATCTCACCATGCTTTTTCATGTCAGATCAGTACACTAATGAATGAAAATTTTTAGTAGTAACAGAACGAAATCATGGCATGATCATTCATACATTAAATTCAAACCATTTTTAAATTGATCTGCTTCATGTTTTCTACTCAGGAATATCCTTTGCGAGCATGGGAGTGGTTGAATCAATATAGAATAAATGTTCCAGGAACCCCATATTCAATTTAGTTTTCTTTTTAACAATTATTTCCATTTTTTTGTTTTGAATGTACATAATTTAGGATTAATTTGAAAAAATATTTTGAAAACTATTAAAACAATGATCACTTATGACAATGGTTCGTTATATGTCTTCCCAATTTCTTTTCGGTCAATTTGATTTTAATGTAGGTAATGAAAAACTGCTTCCAGTTCGGTAGAATATTTTTGATGGTAATGGTGTGTGGGCTTTACAAAATTGGAATGGGGGAGACTAAATTTAAAAAGGTAAAGATATTGAACTTGACAAGTTTGTTTGAGAAATATTTACATAATGAATTATGATATGAATTTTTGACAATTTTTTTTTGTGATTAAAATTTCTCACTAACAAACTTGATGTGATTTTTTTAATTTAATGTAGTTAGTGGTGAGCGTCTCATGCATGTGTGCAGGAAATGGAGAAGTGTATCTAGGGTGGGATGAGCCCTTGATAATTGGGTGAGTAATTGATTTTTTAGATGTGTATTGATTTTATTTTCTAAAAAAGTATTAATAGGGATGATTGGTGCAGATGTAAGCTTGGTGAATGCAAGGAGCTTCCTTGGTTGGACAACTATTTATGAGAGTACGTATTTTGATTCAGTTATATGTCACTATAACAGAAAAGGATTTTGATTAAAATAGGAGACCTATTTTATATTTTTTAAAAATTAGGAGTTCAATAATGGAATCATTCTGCTTTTATCACCATAGTATTACCACGTCGCTTATTTCCCGATACTATTACTCTTGGGGATTATAATACCAATAAATAAACAAGTATTTTAAACTATATTATTATTAAATGTTCTTTTGTAACAATGATATTGTTAAATGAATATACAAATGGTTTATTTTATTTTTGTTTAAAAGCAAAACAACGAACTCTTGTTCAAGGAATGGATTTTCTAGGTGATAAACAATGTCTAATCTCAATTTTCACATTTATGAGCTGATGGAAGTTTACTTTATTCCCATATTTTGGTGATTTTTTATTTTTGAATATTAAATTGAAGGTTGTGATTGAAAAATAAAGAGGTTTATTAATGATCATGTTATTTAGTATTGAGATGTACATATCAATCTGAATATTATTTGTTCATTGTTGGTTATGGATTCATGTATCATTTATCATGTATAGTTGACACACTGATCACATATATATAAAAAGTCATCATATCTCATTGTTTTCCCACTATTTTCTTATAGGTTGTTTCTTAGGATGAGGTCAGTTCTCTCCACCACCATTGATGACAATGAGTTCAAAATCAGATTTGGGTAGGGTTTATTCTGTTTTTATTTTTTGACCCAATTTTAATTATGGAATTTGTGATTTTTGAATTCCTTATATTTCTGCAGTGCGTTTTTGATTTCTTTAAGGAGGATTTGAGTAGCTGTTGATGAAGGATTACATGTGTATGCATAGGTAGGCATATTAATATATTAGTTCCCCCTTTATTTATATTCACTCATGGCAGTATGAATATATATATTGGTGCTAGGTGTGCATATATATGGGTATGAAAAATGCATACACATGCAAGTGTAAAGGGGTATATTCATGTATAAAAATATATATAAGGACCCCCTTGTGTGTATTTGGGCATGAAAATATGTACATTGGGGCTAGGTGGCCTTATATACATGTGAAGTTTCATATGCGTGAAAGCGGAAAAAAGGAAGATCTGAGTATTCATCGTTAAAAGAAAACACGCCATGAGGTTGAGGTAGGGTTCCTCTCATAGCATATTTAATTCCAGAATGTTTTAAAATGCAATTAGTTTCCATATTAATTATGCATGTTTATATTAAATTGCAATTATTGAATAAGTGATAGTTAAGAAAATTGTTTCTTTGGATTAATAAGTCATGGTTTTGTAATAAATCCCATCCAATAGAGGAGTGTTATCTGCGAAAACTCACAGTGGAATACCTTTCTTAATATAATTTCATTGATGTTTTCCTTATACATGATATCATTGTTAGTCAAAAAGCAAACATCATACTTGACCCTTTTTATATCCCTATAGGGGGGTTCTCTCTTTTTATTAAAATGGTTTTTTGAACCAAGACACTCTTTAGGTGTCGTTAGACTTTTAATATGGGTCTCATGTTGTGTGACATTGTAACATGGAAAGTGATATATAAATTCAACCAAAAGCCCAGTTCCACAGCCCAGGGGTCCCATAGTACCAGTAATGTCAGATTACCTGTTATGTAACCTGTGATTTTCCTGATCCCATTGGGTATTCCTCTAGGTATTCATACACATTGCTAGATCTCCAAACCTCACCAAATTGGGAATATCAAGGGTCAACCAATCATCTAGTCAACATATATTATCATTCATTTCATTAAATCTTATGATAAAATATCCTCTCCTGACATCCATATCATCCTATTTGAATCTAAGTGGAACAAGTACTCCAATTCCATTCTAATCCACCTCCAAAATCAAGGATAAAAAGGCATAAATTTCCATTATTAAAAGCAATGTCAAGGAAGGAACTGATTACCTAGTGGAAAACCACCAACCGACCAATGGCCACAAATGTTTTGGTTCCAACCGTCAACCATCCAGTAGTTATTCTATAGGCAACCCTCCCCCACTGTCACTATTAATATGTTCATGGTGCTATATAATATCTAACTGGTGGCCCCATCTACTACTTTTTAGGAACTCCACATACTCTTCCCCCTATACTAAATCTAAACACTCGAAAAAAAATTCAATTAAAACATAATCATTTTAATAATAAATCACCAAAATTAAATTTTAAGAAACCAAAAAAGAAATCCATAATCATTACAAACTATCCACTTTATGATTTATCATCCATGAGAGACATTACTAAGAATCACGGGTGACTTGAGGTTTCATGGGTTTGGAGATGCCTTCGAGTATACTCCTTCCCTTCATAGTTTCTCATCTTTCACCTTATCTATTATTCAGTACCTTGATGTCTCATTTACCTTCTTCTTCTAGGTCTTTTTTCCTGGGGTTCGACATGCTTCAATTTTAAAATCACTTCTTTCAAGATCGATCAATAGTATTCTGGTTAACCAAAATGATTCAGTATTTTTCAAATGCTTTACAGTAGTCAACCATTATTACCTCCAATTTTCTAATTAATTACATCCATAATATAAGAATTGATCCACCATTGGTGTACTAAACTGAGTTCTCATTGATTCTTTCTCAGGTTGCATGATGTGGTGGATCTGGCTTTGTCTTTGTCGAAATATTCATGTTTTTTCTACTGTTAACCATGTTTCCTCTACAAGTGTAACATAATTGATAACTCTGGGAGAGAATTTCAGTTTTCATCACCATGGATTTAGATTTTCATATTTCATCTTCCTTTTTTAAAATCCTTATTTTCTTACTATTTGCTGCATCATTCTTTGAAATATTTTAGGTTGATCAGAAGATTCTTAAAGGGAAACATCTCATTAATTATTTAATGTTTGTAGAACTTGACCTATCTAAGAAACATGTAGATTTTATTTGGTTCTCTGCTATAAAACAGCTCAAAGTTAAACAACACATTGTCTAGGAAACATAAGGGGACTACTTTTCTTTCAATTTTCATTAAGGAAATCCCATAGTGAACTGCTATAGTCTTTGTCAAAAGGTATATTCAAGGCATAATCTAGCACTCATATGGATGGGGAGCATGTTTTTTATGCTTCTCTAGCTAGTGAGTCACTGGATACCAAGGTTCTATTGACACATGAAGGGGAGGTGAGGAGGATCATCTAGTGATAGTGTCCTTTAAACTCAATAAGGGTATAATTCTATGAATGTTTTGAAGTTCATAAGGTATAACACCCATGTGATTTAGATAAAACTAATCCTAAGGAGGAATTAGTGTCTCCTGCTTCTTTTTATATTTAGAAATCTGGCGCCACAGTACCTAAGAGATTTTCAAGGGTTGTAAGAAAGAATAATGAAGCATCTGACATAAAATCCAAAGAAGGTGAAGATTATCTGGACATTAAGACTCTGAAACCTATTTTAGAAGAATACCATGTGTTTTAGGAGCTCATATACTGCAATATGATCATATGTGGGTGGGGGGGGGGGGGCAGGGGGTAGGGGCTGGGGGCAGTAGGCAAAGGCAGGGGGAAGGGGCTGGGTAGAGGGGGGCAGCAGGCATGGTGGAGGGGGGAATGGGGCAGGGGGGATGTCTGTATGGTAGAGGGGAGGGGGGACATTCAGAATGTTTCCTCGCCTCCTCTTTCTCCCTTTGCTCCTGGCTGGAAGATGCTACCCCACAAATGTCACTGGACTGGGACAACACACCGTTGTCACGCCGCAGTCATGCCGCAGTCACCCCATGGTCACGCCGTGATTTGGCCCTGCTCTAGGACAAACCCTTTGGCGGTTCACTGTGATAGTATTACTAGAGTCTTGTGATCAATTTTGAGACTGACTAATCAAAATTTCTTCTAATGGGGAAGTGACTGGAATGTTTCCCCACCTCCTCTTTCTCCCTTCATTCCTGGCCGGAAGATGCTACCCCACGGATGTCTCTGGACCGTGCCAACACGCCGCGGTCACGCCATGGTCAAACCGTGGTCACGCCATGATTTGTCCCTACTCTAGAATGACACCTCGTGGCAGTTCACAGTGATAATATCCCATGAGTATTGTTATCAATGTTGAGACTAACTAATCATAGTTTATGCAGGCTGGGTGATGGCCGGAATGTTGACCCGCAACATCCCGCTCCTTTTTCTCCTAGCTAGAAGGTGATGCCCCACAGATGTCACTGGACTAGGAAAACACGCCATGGTCAGGACATGGTCAGGCCGCGATCAAGCGTCAGTCATGCTGCGGTCACACCGCGGTCAGACCGCGGTCACGCAACGGTCACGCCGCGGTCAGGCCGCGGTCACACCGTGATTTGGCTCTTCTCCAGGACGACACCCTGCAGAGGTTCGCAGTGATAGTATTCCATGTGTCTTGTGATCAATGTTGAGAGTGACTAATAAAAATTTCTTTTACTGGGGAGACGACCAAAATGTTGCATCGCCTCATCCTGCACTCTTCACTCCTGGCCGAAAGATGCTCCCCCACAGATGTCGCTGGACCGGGCCAACACGCCGCAGTCACGCTGTGGTCACGTTGCAGAAATGCCGTGATTTGGACGTTCTCCAGCCACATCCAGCCCACACCAGCCCACTTCCACCTTCATTTCAGCCCACTGCCACCATAATTTCATTCCACAAAATCCCTCATTCCACCTTCGAATCATCCCGCACCATCCCCCCAACACTTGCAACCAGCCCCCTTCCACCCGCATTCCGGCCCCCTTCAACCTACATTCATGCATGCACCCGCCACCAGCCATCTGAAAACCATCCCACACTAGCCACTACACTAGCCACCACCCCCATCCTCCTACAAAACACTCATGCCAGCCCTCTTCCACCTGGAGAATAGCCCCAAACACAAGTTCGAGCCCTCACCAGCCCCAACCTCTTACATCCCTGCCCGCACCAACCCCTGCCACATGCCCAACAACCCCTAGCCACCAGCAATACAGCCCACACCAGCCCCCTGCCACCTATTCCAGACTGCACCATCCCCCTTCCATCCCATTGCTTCCTGCCTTCCAACCTGCACCAGCCACTCCAGCACGCACCAGCCTCAATCCCCCAGCCTCTTATATTCCAGGATGCGTGAGGAAAACTCCAGGAAAATCACAAAAAGGAATGGCGAAGGAGGATCCCCTTGCATGAGACTTATTTCCCCCAAAAAAATAGCCATGTAAACTTTCATTAATGTTCACCAAGAACATTGGGGTAGAGACACATCGTTTAACCCAAGGCGAGAACCTAGACGGAAATCTGATCAGATCCAAAGCATCCCATAAGACGTCCCACCTGACCGAATCAAAAGCCATGAATAAATAGATCCTGAAGGAACACCTAGGAACCCTAGAATCAAGATGGTAGCCTCACAAAAGTCTCCCCATAACAAGATTCTTAAGATGATTTTATTTTGGTACTAAATCTTGAGGATATTTTTATCTAGCTTTAGATTTATGAGTCTTTTAAGGATATTTTTGAAACCATCCTACTAGAGGGTCTGAGTTAAAAGTGTTGAATGTTTATTATTCAGAATAAGCCAGAAAAATTCTATTCTTGGAAATTTTTCAAGGAATTTTCCATTTAGAATTACTTCATAATGATGTGATGGTACTCATTGCTATAGAATTTTCTAGGAGGGGCTATCCAGGTGGGGTGTCCAAGGGTTGTCCGGGGGGTGTCTGGGGGTCTACATTGTAGGGGGTTCGGTGCAGGTGGGGTGTCTTGGAGGGGTTGTCGAGGGGGTGTCTAAGGGCTGTCGAGGGGGGGGGGGGCTACATGGAAGGGTGTAGTTTGGTGTCCAAGGGATATCCGTGGGGGGTGCCGGGGTGTCTGTAGGGTAGGGGGTGTAGGTGGGGAAACTAGGAGGGGATATCTAGGGGGGATTCCCAAGGGATATCCATGGGGGGGGGTTTAGGGTAGGGGGAAGGGTGCAGCTGGGGTTTCTAGGGGGATTTCTAGGGGGAGGGGTCTCCATGGGTTGTCCAAGTGGATGATTTGAAGAGATAAAATCACAAGTAATGAGACCTAACCTTATAGAAATAATTTTGCTAATGATTTTTGGAAAGGTATTCCTAATAATATTAGGTCTGAAATCCTTTACATCCACAACATTTTCTTTCTTTGGGATCAGGGCAATAAAATTGGAGTTGATTCCATAGGGAATTGAGGCATGGTTAATGAACTCCCTTATGTTTTTAAAGATCTTATCAAAAAATATGTTCCAGTAGAACATAATGAAATAATTTGTGAACCCATCATGACCATGCACATTCTCAAGATTTAGAGAAAAAAGGGCACTCTTAACCTCCTTCTCATCAATGGATGCAACAGGTGAGATTGTTGGATTGGTGTAGCCCGATCCGGTTGGGCCGAATTCTTGTGGCCTCCAACTATAGCACGATCTGGTTTGGTAACTGTAGCAACTTTGACCACTGTAGCAGTGCAAACTTTGGAGTACACATTACTGTTTCACTATTCACTTCCAGCCAGTAGAGACTGGAGTATTAGATTCATATATGAAAGGCGTTATAATATTGGTAAAGTCTAAATTAATAGTTCCTCATCTCTCACATTGTTTTAATGAATTCACTACATGTTTTGTTTCAATTTTCATCAGAGGATGAATATTATAGATTTTGGACTCATGGATTTTGGACCGTTAGGGGTTGTGGATTGAAGGTTATTAAATGGTCTCCAAACTTTTTCTTAGGTGTTGAGCCCCCCATTGTTCCTCTCTGGATAGGGTTCTGAAATTTACCCCTTCACCTTTCCTAACAGAGTTCCTTATATTCCATTGTTGGTATATTTGAGCTACCCATTAAGAATGAATCTGCCACATTAAACCTTACATTCCCCTATGTTCGCTAGGATGTGCACCGTGGTTGATGATTCTAAATCCTTGCCATCCCAATTCTGGGTTCGAAATGGTGATAATGGTTTTTTTCAAGATGCTGTCTTTGAGAATGCCCTAACTTTCTGCAAAAAATGCTCACAGATTGGTCACTCTATGAATGAATGTGTTACTCAATATAATGACACTAGACCTCCCCCACTCTATAAATCAGTTTGGGTGGAAATGGAAACCCCCATAATGCCCCATGATTCTTAGACAGTTACTACTGACTACAATAATAATAAGAATCCCCCAAGCCTCTCTAAGATTCAGCCCCTCCCATTATGATGTCAATACCTTGCACATCCTTGGGACGTCTAAAGAAGTAAATAAAGATACCTTCAAAGATGACTCACCTATTCATGAAGTAAGAAAAAAATATACAAAGAGATACATAGGAGGTGAAATTGAATAATGATGATCCCTTGCATGTGGACCTCAGAACATCTAAAGAAGGAAAGCATGTCTTCAATGCTGACTCACCTATTCATGAAGCAAGAAAACCAATACAAAGAGATAATGAAGAGGTTCGATCATGAAGATACATTTCATGTAGATATTGAAAAACCCTTCCAATTGGAAGAAGACTTCTTAAAATCAAGGGCTAGGAAAGGGAAGAAAGCATTTGTTGACTGTGATTGCTTCATCACTCCATGTTCTAGAAACACCTGGAAATGTAGGGATAATTCCAATTTTAAAAGAAAATTTATTACACGTTCCCATGATACTAATATGAAGGAACAAAAAAATACCCCAATAGCCTTCCCCACTAAAAAATTTTCTACATCATCAGATGCTTCAACAAGCTCCAACAATTCGTCTAAATTGGATGATCCATCCAATGAGGATAATGAAAATGAACCAGCTTATTGGGATGCCTATGTAATTATTGAAAAGATTGATTTTACAAATGACCTCTATGCATGGATGGATGATAATGACACTACTGTATTTAGACGGTATAAAAATGGAGTGATGTCAGCAGATGAATATCTTGATATTAGAAATAGGATGTTCATCAATGTGGTATTGGAATATAAAAAGAATCAAAGCTTTGATTTTAATGAAATCACCTGGAAATGAATTTTTTGAGATTCTTTTAATTCATAGATGTAGTTTCTTCATTGTATTGAGTTGTTTCACTTTTTCAACCGATTCTACTCAATGTCACTGTACAGTGGATGTTTGCAGACCTGTACAATGGAGGATTTGAAATGTACTCCTGCCAGTTTCATAGCATGATTGATCATGCGGCCTTATTGAATGAAGCCTTTACGATGTTTATTCTGGCGTTTGATATATTTTGGCTAATGAGAAGCTTCAGTTTTTGGCTACTTGGGTCTACTGTTAACAGAGTTTCTGTTTTCCTTGATGTCAATAAGGGCTTCTGTTGGTTTTTCTATGCATAAATCTACTTTTCTGTTGGGTTTTTCTTTCAAAGGACTGGTAGGGGGTAACTTGAAGGGGGTGCAAGGGGTGGGGTGTCCATGGTCTGTAGGGTGTCCAGGGTCTGGGGGTCTGTCTAGGGGGTCTGGGGGGTGTCCACGGGGTTAGGGGTGTCAAGATTTTTTTGTGGGATGGGGGACTGACTGGGGGGAGGGGGAACTGGTAGGGTAGGGAGGAACTAGCAGGGGGAGGGGACTTGTAGGGGGGACTAGCAGGGGGATGGGGTGTCTGTGGTCTATATAGGGGGTGTCCAGGGTCTATCGGTGGGGTGTCCAAGGTGTCTCTAGGGGGGTGTCCAGGGTCTATTTGGGGGGTGTCTAGGGTCTATTCGGGGTGTGTCCACGGTCTGTCTAAGGGGGTGTCTAGGGTCTCGGGGGAGGTTTCTAGGGTCTCCTTAGGGGGGGGGGGGGTGGGTGGGTGTCCAGGGTATATCCAAGAGGGGGGATTTTCAGGGGGGTTGTCCAGTGTGGGGGTTTATGTAGAGTGAGGGTGTCTAGTGTCCAAGAGGTAGGGGTCTTCAGGGGGGTGGGCTACTACTAGGGGGGGTATACAGGGGGTGGGGCTATTTTTTATGGTTTTCCAGACCCTATAGCCACAGTTTTTTACCGTGGCTATATTTCTATTTCCACGGTTACAAAACGTAGCTAAATGTCTAATGCCACCGTTCCTAACTGTGGCAATAAACTATATCCCTCCTCTAGTATAGCCTTTGTTCTAAGCCGTGGATATAGAGATATTACCAGGTATTGAACCATGGATGTTTACCTAAATCCATGGTTTGAACCGTGGCTGTATACATAGAGCCACAGTTTTAAACCGTGGCTATAATTCTTGGCCTATAGCCACACCAAACTTATCCACAGTTTCTCAAATTGTGGATATTACCTATAGCCACGGTTTGAGGACCTATAGACACGGTTTAAAACCATGGTTATAGCCTGAATTTCTTGTAGTGTAGGAATCTTGGATGTTTCTATTGGAATAATATAGTGTTGTTTATATTTTCACGTTGTAATGTGAACCTTATGAATGTATCTAGTATTTCTATGGATACTAAATTGATCCATCATTCAGGACACGATTTCCATGTATCATGCAAATGCTATGTAATAATGCACCGACTATGGGTAACTGGGGTCGGGGAATTACAGTTGGTATGAGAGAATGTTTAGTTCAAACTGTTGAAACTACATTTAGATAAACTCTAATTAGAGAACATAGACCTAAGATAGACTTTGAGGATTAGAATAGTGGAATATCATAAAATTTTTCTATTGTAGATATTTTGGGAGTTTTCCAAGCAATAAATCCCGGTCTGGATACGAGTAGTTAGAGGTGGCTCTAACACAGATGTACCTAGGGGTAAAACCCGAAAACACCACTTTGAGTTACACTCGAACAGGAACTGGTGCATGACAATGTGCCTTGCTGCACTCTAGGTTACGACACTCCTGAGGGATATGCTTAAGATGATTTAAATTTTCTTTACAAATCTATTTGAAGTATTTTATTATAAATGAGAATAAATAACCTTGGATTATCCAATGGTGTTTCAAATTAAAAATATGTTGTCATGATATTCTATTAATTATTTTATAACTACTATTACTCACATTATGCTTTTTGGTTTTAGTAAATGGCTAGATTCCATGGAATTCATAGTAACTTTGAGAATGATGTACAAGGTGGTAAAAATGGAGAAAATAAACAATAAAATAGAATATTGATAGGTGTAAAAGATATCATTTTCATGCTAATTAGGTTTTCCAAAAATATGATCAACAAAATATATATTAAACAACTCCCATACTCAACAAAGAAGAGAAAGGTGATGAATGATAAGAGCTCCAATAGTAGAGACCATGGAGAAATGAATCCTAAATTTCTATCATGCAAGAAATGTGGAAGAAGACACCCAGGATGGTGTCTCAATGGAACACCAAAATGCATTATGTGTGGGAAAGAAGGATATAATGTTATAATTAGTAAGAAAAATTGAAGCGTACTATGGAAGAAAATAAAAATGGTCCCAAGAATCCATTTACAGTCATTTTCTATAAATGTAGGGGACCTGGTTATTACCCGAGTGAATACCCTATTCTATAGAATATTTTATTGGTCAAAGAAGAAGCTATGTGGAAATAATTGGTTTGAGATATTTTTAAAATTACTAGTAATTTTTGATGATGGTATTACTTTGAATAATTTTCACTAGTATTTGTAACCCTGCAGTTTGTCATGTGAAAATGATATTTGAGGAAGATATATCTTTTCTCTTGTGGATATAGTTATAAATAACCATTTGGTTTTATATGATCATTGGATATGAGGCATTTAAAGGTTATTATATTTTGGGATGAAAATTAAATTTATGAGATAACATTGGTTGTTAAATTATCATATGGTTATTTTGAGGAATTTATCTATTTTTGGTAATGTTATAAAATATAGTTTTTGAAAAATTACAACATGAAGACTATGTGACAACCCATGATGTCAGAAAAAGCTGTGGGAATCGAACCCACAACTAGAGTGCGATTGGGAATTATCACCCACCACTAGACTACGTGAAGTCCCTAGTTAGTGTGACTAATTATTTTTAGTTAATTTCTTTTATGATAAAAAATAAGTTGATTTGGGATCTTATGTTTTATCAAATGAATATCGTTAGTATAGGGAATTGAATTGTTGATTAAGTTATATTTGTTATTTTGGAAGACGTTAGATTTGTTGGGAACACAATATGACCAAGGAAAATATAAAACTATGAGATTTCAATTGAGGAGTAATAGTGGATATTTATTGATATTTTTAGTGATTTGGGTTATTTATGGAAATTATTAACCAATAATAGAGAATATGTGAAAAGATTAATTACTTTTAAGAATGTGACTTTAAGAGTAGTTGATGTCATTTGGAGATACAATTTAACATGGAAGAGAACATAAACAAATTCTTATATGTATTGGGTTTCAATATTAGTTTGGATTATATTGAATGATTTTGAGGACAATTGTTTATTGAATGGTATTTTTTTAATATTGGGGTATTTTTGGTTAAATTTTACAAATTAAGATGAATGTTTCTTTTTCTAAAGGAATATCGTTTTGGGGGATCGTCAGATCTTACACTAACCATTTTGGTTTTGATTTATCTCTAAAGACAAGGTAAATATATAGTTTATCCTTTATGGATCATGTTATTCTCAATATGTTTATTCTATCTCTTCCTGTGTGTCCAAGTCTTCAGGAATACTCATCATTTTAAAAAATTGAGTTAGTGGTAAAAATTTATTAAATAATGACTCTCTAAATAAAAATTAAGTATATCTAGTTATGTTTTAATTCAATATAATAAATAAATTCCTCATCTTTATGAAATGTAACTTAAAAAAATGTTTTCTGTATACTTTTCCTACTGGGAAAATGATGGCCGTTTTTCCCCTCACAAGATCGTGGTTTTCATGGTGTTAGATTTTTCATGATAATGTTTTCTATATTTCTCCATCAAAATTTGACACTTTGTTTGTCTTCCATATACATGTTTTCCTACATGGAATCCTAGTATGGGTTATTTTGGGTGACCTTTGTACTTCTCTTTCTTTCTTTTAATGTGATAGTTTTATTGAATTTTTTTATGATGTGGGACTTTCTATTATATTCTCAAGCCCAAATTTAAAAAAATTGAGGATACAATTTATTGAAGGACGAGAGAATTTAACACTCCATGATTCCATGGTACACTTCTCTTTGAATAATACAGTAGCATGTGTTGTACGCAACTTCGAGTTCTAAAACACCACAACCAAAGAACTAACCATTATGAATATTAATACCAACTTTTTAAAATTTTATACATTATATCATTAAAAATGGACATAATTTTGGGATTCATTATATCAAAATTAGATTAGGGTGATATTTCAGAACTTTTATGATTACTTTCTTATTATGATGAGTAGTGAAAATTATTAAATTTTAATTAAAAACAACTTTTTAATAAAAAATAATTAATAGTGATAACTTATGAATTTGAGTGATTATAAAGTATAATAAATTATATTTTTACCATATAATCTAATTTTTGTCATTGGACATAATTTCACATTTAAAATCGACATAAGAAAGTGTTAGTCTTTTAATAGTTATTATTTCTTACAAACACACTTTTTGTTTTGACAATAGAAATTTATTTTTAATTAATTTCTGCCACTTCTGTGTTTTGAATTTAGATAAATTGATTAATTATTTTGAATCAGGAGGTCCAAATTTTTTAAATTTGTATCTTTTATATTTAGACATTATGAATAATTACTTCGTTATGTATTTTATTTACCATGGTTAAAGAGTAAATCAGGTAAATAAGGGTAAAAATTAATATTATAATAATATTAAATTATCCTAAAACATATCCTAACACTATTAGATGATACATGTCCGACAATGGAAATATTTAGGTCTATTTTGGGAGCCTATGTAGTCACTTTTAAGTGATAATAAAACTATATATTAATAATGATAAAGTAAATAAAAACATTACACAAGCATATATCTTTTAGAAAAACAATTATTACACAGGGTTATATATGTTATATTTTTTACTATAAATACAAATTATGAATCTAAAAATATATCCTACATAAGGGAATTTTATTTATAATTTTTAGATGTTGAATAATTAAATTTATTTATGACACAATAATGATGCAGTATTTTCCTTATTAATGAAAGAATCAAATAATTGTTATTATAAATGTTAAAATAAATATAATTTGAATGTTTTGATAACATACACAAATTTTATTGGTTAATATGACATTTTGGGATTAATTAAATGATTTTTTTTGAATAAATAAAGTTTTTAATACTTTTAAAAAATCAATTATTTAATTGTGTCAAAATGGATATAAATGATTTTTTACAATAAATATTATATTATTAATTGATATTCTATTCCTAAAAATACAAGGATAATAAAAAGGACTTATATGATTATATGTGTATCATTAATGGACGTATTTGGGTCTCTTGTAATTATATTGTATGTTTATTAACTATATAATATTAAAATACAAAGGGACAAGGAAAATGTCAATATATTTAACTCCGAGTTAAATAAAAAAGATAATATTAATATAATGACCCAAACCTATCTAAAACATGTTGGTTGAGTGGTTTTCAACCTACAACCACATTAACCTTTAAATAATAAACATTTTATCCATTAGAAACCGAATTTGAATTTATTATAAAATAATATTTCTAGCTTTTCCAAAGGTTCCCCTCACCCATCTTTTAAAAGGCCACTCCCGTTCTATCTAATTCACACCTTCAAAGACTTTTGGCTCGGACATACCCTGAAAAAAATTCTCTCAACATCCATAAATTCAACCTACATGACTTATTTTGATCAGAAATCCAACCTATGGAGCCCTTTTGATCAAATCAAAAAGAAGAACCCAAAGAATCGGTAATAATTTCACCACGCTCTTTCATGTTCTTTTCTTCTTCCACTTATTCTTTTTTGTTATTTCCATTATAATATAATAACTCCAGTATCATCTATATAATGAGAAGTTGTTATAAATATTATAAATCCATCTTCATTATTCTATCCATCCTTTGAATGACATATCACTATACATGCATACATACGGATTACCGTCTCCACATCGTGGTATAATTGTTATTCAATACTTTATTATTTGGATGGGTATAATAATGATGTGTAAGTAATGTAAATAATAAATATAACATGATAATTATTCTTTATAAATGATATAACATCCATTTATATTTTATTTTAATATGAAAAGAGTGATATTGTCACTCAAGCGTATGTACGGATTACCATCTCCACGAATGCGATGAGATTCATTCTCCATCATATCCATTCAAGAATAAATATCATTTGATGTTTATAAATAATTTTTATAGACTTGATATAATTCTGGATATGAATAAGATACATCCCATTCATAACAAATATGGTTCACATAACAAATAATATAATGGAAAATGAATCTGTTAACACTCGAAATTACAATAATACTAAGATATTATTAACAAATGAATGTTAAAAGATCATATTTGATATAATATCAATGTATATAATTCTTGTATAATTGAATAAAAATTAATTAACCATTATAAAGCAGATTAACCTACCCTCGACCAAGGAAAATGTACAATGTAATGGGTTTCTTATCTCACTTTTAATTCCGTGAGATTTCTATTGTTTACTACTTATTTATTTAATGTGGTGTGTATACTACCTAACCATTGTTGTATTCATTGTGTAATATAGTATAATTTATATATATTTAAATCATAATTGTATGGTCCATCTTTAATGGGATTTATGTTTCGTATGTTACCAAATTGGTAAGGGAATTACAAAATTTCAATTTCCACTCATTCGGATTTACACATGATTCACTGATTATTTTACTCCATGATTATGTGAGGAATCACTATTCATTTTCTTATGCCATAATTCCCACTCCCCTTTCTGTGGATATAATTTTTATAAACATAATCACTCCATTAATAAATTCTCAATTCATCGATACGAACTTGATATGAGTAATTTTAACTCAATCTCCATCTGTTGAGTTTAATATCCAATTCATTAGTGTTGTTATTACAAGAAAATGTGTGAATGTCCTCTGATTGACTTACACTGAATATCCAATCATATAGAGTGTATTTATATTTTTTACACATAATTATGTCGTTGATTTGTCATTAACCTAAGGATATTGTCTTTATAAGAGATTTCATCTCAACTTAGATTCCATTGAAACTTACTTGTTGTTATAAACCAAATAACTTTTATAAGGTGTATATAATGTACATTGACATAGTATATCATGAATACCTTTATTCTCATAATATTAGAAAATTTTCATTACCTCAATAATTTTGATTTAGGTGTCTCTCTTTTGGTTAGTAACTCTCACTAAAATATCATTTTAAATTTTTTAAAGATTTATTATTCTAAATATTTCTCATTAATTTCCTTGTTTTAAAAATGGTTTTAAGGATTTATTTATATGGACATTTAATTTTTAAAATTAAAATTCCTTTTAAAAGTTTAAAAGATTTATTGGAAATTTTGATTCAAAAATCTATTTTTAAATGGGTTCTTTACAAATAGTGTGACTTTTAAATGATTTAAAAAAAGAGTTATTTCTCTCAAATAGTTTTGATTTCTTCTATGTCAATATCCTTTGATGGATTTTAAGCTTATTTGAAGATGATTTATTTTGATTCAAAACATCTATATTGTATTGAATGAGTTTTGTGTACTGTGGATGTTCTATTTTTATACCATTCATGGTTTGTGGATAACGTATTGAAATTTTGTATGCTAGTTTCAATATGAATGTTTATGTTATGTTTCAAACGATTCATATAAGGAATGCATTGGACTTAGTAAGTGACGGATGGAGCCCGCTATAGCTCCTTGATGCATCGATGGTCTCAAGAGACAAACTAGTGTCTTGGCACAGGGCCTTGAAAGATTCATATTTGTAGTATTGGAATAAGGCCTTGACTATGTTGTTATGATAGTCTGGCATTATGAATTCATCATTATGAAAGTGGTTATTAATATTACATGTGATCATTCGACTAGTAGAATATCCTTGTGAATAAATAAATGACATTATTTTATTTTATCCTTTCCATATTATTATTTTTCAAGATTAAAAGGCTTTTGTTCTAGTCCAACACACTTACATAAATGTTTATGCTTATTTATGAATGTTTCTACTATAATGATATCCTTAATGAGCATCTAAGCTCACCCCTTTCTTTGTTTTATTTTTCCAATGATTTGATGAAGTTAGTTATGAGTGACTTTCATGAATAATCTTGGAAGCTTTGATGTTTCTAATTGAATAATTTAGTGTTGATTTTCTTTCAATGTTGTAATTTTAACCTTATGAATGTATCTAGTATTTTCAGAGATACTAAACTGATCTGTCTTTCGGGTCATGATTTCCTTATATCATGCCAATGTTATGTAATAATGCACTCACTCTAGGAATCTGGGGTCAGGGCATTAAATTTATGCTTCCTTGGTGTGTCATCTAGTTTTAATTTCATTATATAATAATATTTTTTCCTCAAGAGATATATTTATAAAATGGGACATAATGGATACTACTGAATATTCCACCATGTTCTAGAGAATGTACAAAATTTTCTACGTCTAACTATTTTACCCACATCGAACCTATATTTTTTGACTGTTTTTATGGTGAGTCCTAGATATGTATGGATGAAACTAATCATAGTGTCTCCATGGTTGATCTACTCTGTCAATTAACATGGTCATCTATGGTGGCGTATCTTATGAAGAGATTAGGGGGGATAATTATTAATGATCATTTAATAAATGCGAATACCTAGTAATGTTATCATACATAGCTCATTTGAGGTATTGTAATGAGAACTCTAGGGTCTCTCATTCCGTTGCATTAGTCATTGAGGGAATATTTTGATGACATAAAAAGTTTTTACCAAGTATTCCTCACCATCATTAATTGTGAATATATAAAACAACTCAACAAAATTCACAGAGGAGTAGTTTTGGACATCCAATGATTGGTAATGTGGTGTTAGGAGGACCAGAGATGTGGATTCCAACACTAGAGGAATGGAATGAACAATAGTGTGAGATAGATTCGTCACTAATGGGATGGTCCAATTTACCTTACACCATCAGTGATTTCACATTCCATATATAGATGGATGAACCATTGAATAAAAAGGAGAGGCTATGGGTGGTGTAATGACCAAAAGTGGTTCTAACCATCATAAATTTGAATGGAAGACACTACCAACACATGAAACTACCAGCATTACAACTAGCCATCATATTTCTAGAACTCACATTTAGAAACCTACTTCTATTCACCTAAAAAAGTACATATACTACTATGGATAAGGAATATACATGTTTCTTATGATGTAATTTCACCCAAAAAAGACCAACCACGATTTACATGGTCATGGATTTACTATTTGAACACATATTTTTTATATGGTATGTTAAATGAAAATGTAGTACGACCAATTGTTATTTCAATTACTATGTCCGGCTTCATGGGGAGTCTTTCACTTTGGAATCATCATAATTCCCTTTTCTATGCGATATATAAAATGGAATATGACACTTGTGTACATGATATAATTGGATTGGTTCTTGCGATTTCGGAAGGGTCCTATATGAGATTTTACATTATGAGGGGATGCAAACACAATTTCTCATCTACGCAGCTGAACTTGGTGAAGCGATGATTGGATGTTCTATCCGAATAGAGGATAAAATTCATATTGTTGTGTTGGTTAAGGTTGTTCTTGATAAGTCATCACTCGACAAGATATATCTAGAAATGTGTACAATATCTATATCGAATTGGGGGCCTCTAAAAATACAAAAATAGTAGTATATATATTTGAAGCTCATGTTTTGGGATATGGAAGTCCAAATGGGATTGACTACCCATTATTCTAAAATGATTGTTCTATACTCTAGGTCTAATAATAAAAATGTTAAAATCCACATAATATTTTTTGTTAATGAGGGTAGGGTCCAAATCAGTCTCAAAATTCCCCAATCGTATCATTAGAAGCTTATAATGAGCCAGAGACATGTCGAGTGTGTAGTTTAGGCCATTACACTAATCTAAAAAGAATTTGACTCTCTCATCCTGCATCTTTTTTCAGTTGATGTGGTTATCAATAATTGTCTTGAATTTGGTGGATTTGAATATGTAGACGAACTAACTATTATGCCCATCCATACTAGCAATGGACCCTATGGTTATCTAATTGTACCATAATAAATCCCTTCAAATATGTGGACACTACACCACATCTTAGTGGCCTCATGATATTCTTGGGATCCCATTATTAGATTTCCCCTAGATATAATGATATGAAAATGAAGCAGCTATTTAAAGAACCCATTGAATGGGGAGAAGATAGGACTCACAAGCATCAGGGGTAGTCAGATATTTTCCACCTAAGATGTGTATGGATTTCCTTAGGCATTATCACCACCTATCATTTTTCCATGATCATGAGGAATGCAGTAAGAGTTACTGTCCTGTCACCTTTTCAATAGTTTCAACCCTAATAAGGATCCCAAACCACCGATGTTTTGAAAGGATCTTTATTTCCTTTAATTGGATAATCCAATTGAGTAGTGGGATGCCCTTGATCTTGAGGAGTAAAATTATGTTACTCAGATACATTCAGCGACTCACAACTAGTCCTCTTTCAATATACTCCTACAACTTCTCTACCTGGAGGCACGAGGTTATTGACATTGACCGTGGAAAACTAGACAAGAATATATTTTTTCCCACTAAAAGAGAAATGGTGCCTATGTGGTGGCTTCATAATTAGTTTGGTGGTTTCTCTATCGATGTGTTTTATGGGCAATTTTTTCCATCATACTCTAGTATTTTTTGGAGGACTATAATTACCATGATTGTACCGAAAGAGGAACCCTCATCATCAGTGGGTTTATTAGGATGTCTCAAGATATGAGTGGTGTGGAGGGAATAATCTGAACCATAGACTCTAATCATTAGACGTTGATATGCATCATCTATTACATAGAAGTCCATCTTGAGACTCTTGACATAAGTCTCTTGAAGAATATGTTTTTATCCCAAAGAAGTATGTAATTGATCAGTGACTGGTACCATGTTCTCAAACACCTATTAGTGATGTTAAACGGATTCACGGTTCTCAGTTCTTCTTAGATAGGCCATCAAATTATCACAAAGGTGGTGACACATCAACCAGATGATCCGGTGGAAAGGCATAGCCCAGACCTTATTGCGGGACTCCAAGATGAAAAAATATAGATCTAAAGGCCTGAAAACACCATTTAATGTTTATATCAAGCCATATCTACCCATATTACCTCTTCAATGGAAATTTTATAGTTGTGGTCATCCCAATGAAAGATTTTCATTGGCCATGATATTGGTGGCAACACTGATAAGGACTGATTCATTTGTTGGATTTCATGTAGAGTAGTCAATAAACTCATAAAATATTATATGAATAATGGTAAATCACTTTAAGGTGAAAAAAAACATCACCGCACCCTTATAAGATTGGTTATTTAGAACTGTGTCATGTCACGTGGTAGAAAAATTGGTCTCTAACTCTGTAGAGTTCTCACCATCAAAATGTGTCAGTTAAGACCCTAACATTTTCCCATGTTTTGGGTAGAGGTAGAGGGGAGAGGATACTGGTGGTGAGGGGAATGGCTTCATAGTTACCACCCATAAGTGGGCCATAACTTCTTCCAATTTATAATAACTACGAAGGGATATAGGTATCCTAAGAACCTATGTTTCTAGGATGTTTGACATTATTTATTGATATTATTCCATATAATATGGAAGTTAGGGTGGATACATCATTATTGGGTCTTATGTACCCACAGATTCTAAGAGATCAATGAGGTTGATAATCACTTACCACTGCTAGAATTTTTTCTTTGGTTATGGGTGATTTCCTTCATCCCTTGGTCAGATCTTTAGTATAGGGCACCTCTTGGGCCTAGAGGTAAACTCTGTGAGGGTTAGTTGGAGCATGTGGAAGACTTATATATTATTTTCTTTGAAAATGGGATGGGAAAAACTGTTTGATTTTATTAGAATGGTGAGGACCACCATTATGATCATTAGGAACATCTATATGAACTAAATATTGAGAAGTATGAGTATGGTTCCAATCACCATAGTGATTTTCAAAAGAGTGTGTAGAACCACCAATATGGTTTTTAGAATAGAAATGTAGACCAATACACTGTTTGGTGATGAAGCGAGGAGGGATATATTCATATATGATATGTTAATTGGACTGAAATTAATGTTCTTTTTGAAAGTGCGAGGGGTGGGGAATTAATTTGGGTTGATGGTAGTTCATGAAGGACCTCCACAATAAATCTCATCAACATGATTTAACCCATACTAGATCTCATTTTTCAATCAATTAAAAGATTCAACTCATCCTATCTATGATTTGAATGGGGTAAAAATACCAATCGGGAAAATAAAGATCCATATTCACCTACTTTATGTATTTTGTGAGATGAACCAATGGTGGTAGTGGAATTGGAGCTATAATAGATAAGCCTTGTAAGGTACTATATTGGCCCTTACCTCAATGTTGGTATCATTCGCATCTGACAGGTACTGGTGTGACTCAATCATTCTCTATGTAATCATTTTAAAGGATTGAATCCTAAAATTTCTCTTGGGATAGAATGATGATGGATTTTTATTTCATAATGGGGGGTGGTTACCCCTATGTGTCTCTTAGGTGGGGGATGTTCTAGAGAATAACGGATCCCTCTACTTCCTAGAAATATATATCCATGTGGTAAATAACCCCATAATACATATAATTGCATTGGAGGATATTGATGACCATATTCTGGATGATCCAAAAGGTTGAGATAGAGTGTGGGGTACCAGTAGACAAAGGTGTAGTGGAAGTGGAGTTGTGTAGGATTTGTGAATCAATTTTCCTCATGTATCTACACCTATGGGTTATAGGTTAAAAATTCTAATATTATCATTTTTTATAAGGTTTCTGGGTTCAAGTGAATGTACATGTATTAGGAAATGCACTGACATAGTCCAAACATATAAATACATAGAGGGATATATGGTGACAATTTTGTAGACTGAGGATTCCCAATGGTAACTTCCCCAATTAAGAGGAGAGTTTAATTTTTTTCCCTCTATTTTAGTGGTGGAACCTCGTTCTTGATACCTAGATCTGGTGACTTTAAAATTTTATGGCTTCCCTAGTTATACTAGTCCCCATGCTGATGATAATAGTTTTAAATGATGTTCACCATTAATATGCTGAATCTTTATTCCACTAACAATAGATTCCAATCCCCAAATTTGATTAAAAATACTATTAGTATCCATTGATAAATGAGAAAAGATTCACATTGTGTTCAACATTTATATAATGAAACCTAATTCGAGAAAAGGATGAGTCAAATCCCCAAATCTGGTATCAAATATTTCCATTCCCCATCATTTAATGAGAATTTTTTTTGGTTGGGATCACCATTTTTATTTCTGATGTGTTCATTGGGGCCCACCATCACATTATGTATGTTCTAGATTCTTCCTTCCCCATCATTACAAATTCCACTGTATGAAACCATTCCTTGCATTAATCAGTGATTTATGCTCCATGATCAACTTGGGGTAAGGGGATGTTAGTTCATCCCATTGATTCATCCTTCGACCAGTTTTCATAGTCCATGTATCCCTTATATATTTTATTCATGCTCATGAAACCTATTCCTAGTTCCATATCTATTTAAAATCCATTTAATTAAAATGCTTCTATATTGAATATAAAGAAATCTCCTATTGTGTGAGTAGTCACATTAAAAGGACATGGCCTTAAACATTACATAATCCAGAATTAAATGAATAATTCACATTGAGGATTTTTTCTGGTATATATTTTTACAGGATTAGGCCATAAAAATTACATAACAACATGAAATATTACATGTAGACACTACTACTCAGTTACAATTTTTTATAGAACAAAAACTATTAAAAATAAGTTTGTCTAGTTCCATGTTTTTTATATCATGACATTTCCTTGATCACATCCTTGTACCTAATCATCTTCATGTCCAATGGAAATCATTTCAAAAATATGGGATGTGAAAAAACCATAGTAAGGGATACAAAAATATAGATAACTATTAGGTTTTTCAAACCAAAAAAGAAAACCAAGAATACTTTAACATTAGTAATACTTTTTACCTTTATGAATTAGTAAATACTATTCAGTAAATAAATGACAATTGAATACCTTTTTGTAACCAAAATATTACCATAAAACCCATATAAAGATCACAAAAAATATAAAGTAAACTTGGGGAATATAAAAACATAAATGGAATAACCATAATGTCGACTTCCACACATATCACTAAATGGAATATCCATACAACCGACTTCCATACCCAATGCATTATAGGTTATAATGAAACCACTCGTCCTAGTTTATCACGTCACCACCCATCATTTGGTTTATCACGTAACCACCCGTCAAATGTCCAAGTACCATTAATAAATCATAAAATATTGAAAATATAAACGTTTCACTAATAACATTTACACATTTTAATTACAATATATCATTTCGATATATTTACGTAATAAATTTTTAATCAAACCAATTTTAAAAACCATTTAAAACATTTAATAAAGAGATTTTTGAAACAAAGTGTCCCCTAGCAATTGGAAGGTTTTAAATAAATTATCATTTGAAAACATTTATATCCATATAAATAAATCTTAAAATATTTTTTGACAAAAAGGAAATTAATGAGAAATATTTAGATTAATAAATATTTAACACATTTAAAATAATACTTCAGTTAAATAGTTTTTAACAAAATGAGAGAGCCTTGAATACAAATAATTGAGGAATAAAATTTTATAAGGACATTAATATATCATAATAATTAAAGGATTCATGATATAATATTCCAAAAGATATTATATAAACCACATAATAGTGAATTGGTGCATAACAACAATTAAGTCACAATGGATTGTAAATTGAAAAGAAATCCCATATAAAAACGGTATCCATAAATTAAGGATAAATAAATGACATAATTATGTGTGTAAAATATAAATACACCAAATATATGTTGATATAAATTGTATAAACATCGGAGTATATTAAAAAATGTTTATATCGTGACATAATCAAGAAGTAGAAGTTTATCATAAAGAATTGAAATTGGGCGATGATGTTTCCTTACATTAATTTGATAGCCTAAAGTCATTAATTTAAAACACAGAAAATAAATTGATGATAGAGAACATGGTATCTAATTCTTTTTACATAAAAATTAAATCAATTAGGGTATATAGGAACATATCTTATAATTTTATGATGTAAATTAAAAGTCTTAACAAAATGAAGTCTTTTAAAAAGAAGAGGGTGAAAGATTCCCCTTACAGATATGGTAACTCATAAAACATTCACCATATGAAATAAGGATCATAAAATGATTATTTAATTACCCTTAAATTAATTTATATTACACAATTAATACAATCATTATTAGTACATACCCCATACAAAAGGAAATAGAGGCTATATATCATGAATCTCACAGAAAAAAGAATTGAGATGAAAATCACGTACCGCATTTTAATTCAATCGAGTCATATGAAAAAAAGTTAATAACCACCAAATTAATCACAAAATTACATGAATATAAAAATAATAATGATTGTATTTATCAAATTTAAGTACACGATACATGACATCCAATAAATAAGTCTTGAACAATGGAAATCTCATGGAATTAAAAGTGAGATAAGAAACAACATACCTCGTGTCCGACTTGACCAGTTCATTATTTAATATCTTGAATAATAAAGTAATGTTAATTTATACTTTATTAAGAAAATTTTTATTTTTTATAATTCATATTAAATTACTTATTTCTATGTTTTAATCATTTATTAATAATTTAAGTTAATAACTGTCATTTTGTCGATATTTGGTGCTTGAGTAAAAAATGAACATCTTATAATGACATGTTGTTTATGTGGTAGAATTTTCATTATATCCATAATTATATTGATTATTTATATATCATATATATCCAGTATATACATGTATTTATCATAGTAAATAATATTTTAAGATAAGAAATGAAATGCCCCATTCATGGAGATGGTAAGTCGAAAGTATGCATGAACAATACTTCCCTTTCGATTTTATATTTTAATTGAATAGACACATAATGATAAAGATGTATATTATAATTAAAGTATAATTTAATATATAAATTCATTAACTATAACCTTTATTAATTCCCCATAAGGCATGAACGAGTCAAATAACTTTGATGGGGCGGTAGTCCGCACTTCCTCCAATGAGATTATCTTATTTACACACTATGGAAACCATAATGGTATTCTATAAATGAAACATATAGAATAATAGAAACAATATAAATATTGTATATATTATATATAAATACAGTTTCATTATAATGGCCAAAATGAGAGTCAATTGGAGATATTTGAACAATCATCGTTTCGTGAGGCAGTAGTTAATCGTCCACAGAGACAGTAAGTTCATTACCCTTTAGTCGAAGTTGTGTGTAATTTTAGTTTGAATACATCTCATAAAAACAACCTAGTATATTTATGATAATATATTTGTCATAAAATAATGGAATAAAATGGCTTTATAGGGTTGACTAAGTAAAATAAAAAAATTCAAAAGAATTTAAGAGAAACTGTTACCATTAATTCATGTAACTTCTTTTTGGTTTGAACCAAAAGAAATTCTTGAAGTGCCATCGGCCTAGGTAAAGGATAATAGGATAAATATAGGGATACTTAGAGCTTATTTGTGAATGGTTTGGATGTCACAAGGGGCATTAGAGGTGTGTGTACTATGTTAGAAGTTGTGTCCTTGTATAAGGGAGAGAAGGGGATCTTTAAGAATGTTTGAAACAATTATTTTATTATATACATATTTTTAGTTTCAAAATGTACAAAACTCATTAAAGATGATCATTAGATGACTAATTTTCTTAATAAAATCATCGAATAAGTGTTTTATAGGTTATGTATGTGATTTTAATGTTTATAATCATATTTCTTTAAATCATTTATTAATGAGTGAAATACTACAACATGTTTGGGTCATTATTTATTTTATTTATCTGATAACTTATAATTATAATAAAATTATCATGATGTATTCAATATTTTCATATTTCTAATTAATATTAATAGTTTAAATAACAGCTCATATAACCTCATGTAAAAATTACTTTACTTAAATATATTTGTTTGTTGCATTTTTGTCTTTAGTTTAGATTAAATAATCTATAGTGTCATTATCACATCCAAGTGGCTCCATGGGGTCCCAAAATCGACCCAAAGATTCCCATTGTCATACAAGACAAATACAATATTCTTATGAAAAGTTTTAAGTTAATTATGTATTATTATGTTATTCTTTTTACATTGAATTAACCTATTTACCATTAACCGTGGTAATAAAATTCAAAACATACTATTCACCAAAAAATACTTTCATCTTATTAAACAAAAATTTACATACTAATAACAACCATGTATGTAGGAGTTTTGAAATTCAATTCACCGAAGCAATAAAATTTCATTTAAATTAAAAAGTTAGTTTTTTAACTAATACTTAGTGGTTTCACGATTCATCAAAAATTGATGTTTTTTAGAAAAATATCAAAAATTCAGCCTAAGCTATATTTGATATTCCAAATTAAAAAATGATGTCTATTTTACCAAAATTCCTAACATATAAGTTACATTATTTAATTTAAAATTATTTCTCAATGTCAAAACAAAATGCATGTTTTAAGGAAATATTTACTATCAAATGATTGCCATTCGTTAATGTACAATTTCAAAGTGAAATTAATATAAATGACCACCATTAAAAATGGTAAAAATATATTATAATTACACTTTAATACCAATAAAAAAATATTCAATCACTCTAAATAAATTATATTAAAAGGCTATTTTGAATTAAAATACTATTTTTATACTATTTATCAAAAATAAATTTTATCTGAAAAATACCAAAAATTTACCCAAACTGAATTTTGATTTCCCAATTCAAAAGATGAATTTAATTTTTTCAAATATAACATATAAAAGTGAAAATAACTTTATTTAATGAGGGTTCAACATTAAAAAGTGTAAATCATCCTTTTAAAGTAAACTATGCTTAAAATTACATTGATTCACATTTTAAGACTCTAACATATATTGGATAAATGTAAAAACATTTAACTAACATGTATGTTATTATTTTAGTTAGTTTTGTTCATTCTATTCAATTCAACCACTAGGAATTTACTTCCATTTTAAATGATAATATTTTAATGTTTGTGTGCAACATAAGATTTCCATGAAACTCATTGTTGCATATGGTGTATCTCATCGAACATAGAAACCCTTTTAAAGTATAATTAAAATTTAATTTAAAAATATTTTATAATATGAAAATGATATATTCTTTATTTATCTGGGTTGTTACATCATTCCCACCTTTGGGAATTGCGTCCCCACAATTTTAAAATTGGGCTTGGAAACATTATTGAAAGACCCAAATCGTAAAAAGAGTAAGTAAAACTATCACTTTAAAAGAAATAAAGGTATGTACAATGGTCACCCGAGATAACCCATAATAATATAAAATGAAAACATTTATATGAAAGAGAAAATAAGTATCAATTTTGGATGAAGAGTGATAGAAAACATGATTAGGAGATAGTTAACCACAAGAAAACCACTTATTTTGGATGGGTTAAACAATCATTAATTTCCAAGTAGGAGAATCAAACATACAATGTTTTTTATTTACGTTCCTTATTATAATGTTTAGTAATTTATTTATGAGCCTGACTAAGAATATAAGGACACATACTTACTTGTCATGTAGACATTCATCCTTTAATAAATTTCTACCACAAACTCATCTTTTCTCAAAATAATGAGTATTCAAGTTGACATCGACAAATAAAAAGAAAAAAATGATGTTCTATAGAATAACTATTTCCAAAAAATATAAACCATATATTTCACCTATATTTATATATTAACCAAAAATAAAATTGGTTAGTAAGAGATCAGATAATCCCTAAAAGGATAATACTTTATAAAAAGAAATACTACTCTTAATCTCCAAAATCGTACAATGAAACCCAAAGTTCAAGAAAGACCATTCGATATACAATTGTCCTCAAAATAATTCAAAATAAACAAAACTAAAATTGAATCCCAAAACATAGTAGGATATAAATCACATAGTCTTGCATAGTAAATCATAATACATATCTCCAAAAACATTGACTACTCTTAAAGTCTCTTACTGAAGTGTTTTTAACCAAATAACATATTCTATATGATAGGTTAATCATGTCCAAAAATAACCCAAATCAAATTATGTCCACAATAAAAAAATATATTCTTCCAAAATAATATTTCAACCATTTCCCCAAAAATTAAATCCCATGGTATTCTATTTTCATTATGCATATAGTGTTACCAAAATAAAGAATGTCTTCAAAAATAACCATTACCACATAATCACCAAATTATTTTTCATACACTAAGGATGTGCATTATATAAAAAATATAATCCAAAATAAACTTATTCTGGATCAATAAAATCATTCAACTAAAAAGAATTAGTCATATAAACTAGGGACTTTACGTAGTCCAGTGTTAGGTGATAAATCCTAATAGCACATAGGTTGTAGGATTGATTCCCTCACCTTTACCCGACGCGACAGGTTGCTATACTGTCTGTGTATTGTCCTTTTTCAAAAACAATAAAATTTCATAATATTCCCAAAAAAGTGACAAATTATTAAAAAAACCATAACAAAATTTATCCTCAAAGGTTATAAAATAAATTTCATTTTTCGCCACAAAATTTAATAACCATTTATCACCTATAAAATAGCTGTGAATCCCTCTAATATGATTACCATTTCGGTTATGTCACTTATGCTTAAATTACACCCTAACCTCAAAAGTTATCTAAACCGACCTATGATACCAATTCTAAGGACCCGAACTTAAACATTATAAAATCCAGAATTAAATGAATAATTCACATTGAGGATAATTTTTGGTTTATAGTTTTAGAGAATTAGGCCATAACTATTACATAATAACTTGAAATATTACTTGTATAAACTAATACACAGTATCCATTTTTTATAAAAAAACCTCTTAAAAAGAAACGTGACTAATTCCATGTTTTAGACATCATGACATTTCTTTGATCACATCCTTGTCCCTATTCCTCTTCATGTCTTGTGAAAAAAATTTCAAAAACATGGGATGAGAAAAATGCTCAGTATGGGATAAAAATGAATGAAAACTATATGTTTTTTTAATACAAAAATAAACCATGAATGCATTTATATAAGTAACACTTTATACTTTTATGAAATAGAATACTCTTCACTAAATAAAAGATCATTGCTTAAACTTTTGTAACGAAAAGATTACCATAATTCCCATATAAAGAAGACATAACATATAAAGGAAAATTGGGACATAAACCTAATTAAATGGAATAACTATATATTCGCATTCCATACATATAAAAAATGGAATATCTATAAAGCCTAATTCCATACCCAATTCATTGGAGGATATAACATAACCACCAGTCATAGTTTTTCACGACACCACTAGTCATTTGGTTGATCAAGTATCCACCCGTCAAATGTCCAAGTACCATTATAAAATCATAAAATATTGTAAATATAAGCATTACACTAATAAAATTTCCACATTGCAATTACAATATATCATTTCAAGATATAGATAAAATCAATTCTTAATCATATGATTTTCAAAACCATTTAAAACATTTAATAAAGAAATTTTTGAATCAAAGTGTCACATACCACATTGAATATTTTAATTAAATTATCATTTGAAAAAAATAATTTCCATATAAATAAATCCTAAAAACAATTTTGAAATCATTTACATTAATGAGAAGTATTTATAACAATAAAACATTAATCCTTTTAAAACTATTTTTTAATTAAAGAGTTTAAAAAAATGAGAGACAATTGAATACAAATAACTATGGAATAAAATTAAATCAGAACATTATAATATCATGAGATTGAAGAGATTCATGATGTAATATGAAAAAGGAAAATATATACACTACATAAGAGTGAATTGGCACATAACAACAAAAAATTCTCAATGGAATGTAAATTGAGATGAACTCCCTAATAAAAACTGTGTCAATAGATTAAGGATAAATAGATGACATAATTATGTTTGAAAAATATAAATACACCCAATATAAGTGAATATTATGTGTAAAAAATCACTTTTTATTCACACATATTCATAGGATGACATAATCAAGAATTAGATGTTTATTCAAAATAATTGAAATCGGGTGAAGAATTTCCTTTATAGAAATTCGACAGCTTAACGAGGTCCCATTAAAAACTAGAAAATGAATTGATTAGATAGAAAATGATATATCATCTCATGGACATAAAATTTACTACAATATGTTTATGGATGAACATAATCTAGCATTAGAAGATGTAAATTAAAAGACATAACAAAAAGAAGACTTTTAAAAAGAAGAGGGTGAAAGGTTCCCTTACATATTTGGTAACATATAAAACATTCACCATATGATAGAAGGATCATTAAATGAAGATATAATTACCCATAAATTTTTTTATATTATACAATTAATACAATCACGGGTAGTACATACACCACACAAACAAAAATAGGGGCAATATTGCATGAATCTCACATAAGTTAGAATTGAGATGAAAATCCATTACCACGTTGTAATTCAATCAAGTCATATGAGAAAAAGATAATAACCACCAAATTAATCACATAATACTCAGAATATAAAAATAATAATTATCTTGTATATCTAATTCAGTACACAATTCACCAAATGCAAAAAAAGTGGTTAACAATATAAATATCATTGAATTAAAACTGAGAGAGAAAACCCCTTACCACGTGTCCGAACTGACCCGTTAATTCTTTAATCTCCTAAATAATAAACTAAATATAATTTATACATTATTAAGTACCTTTTTTATGATTATAATTCCTTTTAAATCACATAATACCATATTATAAACATTATTTAATAATTTGTGTTAATAATGATATTTTTTTCAATATTTTGTACTCGTGTAAAAAATTGGACATCTTATAATTCGAAGTTTTTGATGTGGTAAAAAATTTAATTATATCCATAATTATATTAATTATTTAGATATCATATATATAATATATATACAGTCTATACATGTTTTTATAATAGTACAAAATATATGGAGATAAGAAATGAAATGCACCGTTCACGGAGACAATAAGTTGTACGTACGCATGAATTCTACTTCCATTTCTATTTCGTAATTTAATGGAATATAAAATTAATGATAAATAAATTTATTATAATTAAATTGTAATATAATATATAATTTCATTAACTCTACTCTTTATACGTTCACATAAGGTAAGAATGTGTCATATCACATTGAGGGGGCGGTAGTCCGCACTTCCTCAAATGAGATTATCGTATTTACGCACTAGGGAAACCATAAATATATTTTATAAATAAAAAATAAATAAGAATAGAAACAATAAAAATATAATCTATATAATATATAAATATAGTTCCATCATAATCTTCACCATGATATGCGGTTGGAGATATTTTTGCAATCATCGTTTCGTGAGGTAGTAGATCATCGTTCACAGAAATAGTATGCTCTTTAACCATTAGACCGAGGTGTGTGTAAGTGTATTTCTAATACTTCTCATTAAAAAATGTATATATAGTATACTGGTTTTGGTATAAAATAAAGGAATAAAAAAGGGTTATGGGGTTTGAGAAGTAAAATAAAACAAAATAGAACAAATGAAATTAAGAGAATCTGTTATCTTTAATTTGGGTAACTCTCTTTGGTTTGAATAAAAAATAATTCTTGATGTGCCATATTCCTAAGGTAATTCTTCTATGAGAAATATTTGGATCTTTAGAGCTTATTTGGGAAAAGATTTAATGATATATGCAGCATGAGAGGTGTGAGGAATTTGTTATATGTGGTTTCCTTTTATAAGGAAGAGGATGGCCTCTTTAGGAATGTTTGAAACAATTATATTATTATAAACATATCATCTTTTAAAAAAGGATCAAAATTTATTAAAGTCGATTATAAGATGACTAGTGACTGAAATAAACTCATACAATAATTATTGGATATGTTTTTGATATTATTTTAATATTTATTATCTTATTTATTTAAATCATTTATTAATGTGGTAAATAATGCATCATTTTTGTGTCATAAATAATTTTATTTATTTAATGTCTAAATATTATAAAACAAAATACCACGAATTATGAAATCTTTCTATCTTTACAATGTATATATATAGTTGAAAATATAACTTATATAAACCCATATAAAAATTTCATTTCTAAAAGATATTTGTTTGTATCATTTTGGTCTTTACGTAAAAATAATTAATCTAATGTGTCATTATCAATCCCATGTGGCTCCATGGGGTACCAAAATAGACCCAAGGATTTCCATGGTCGGAAATGACACTTCAAATATGGTTAGTACATGTTTTATGCTAATTTTGTATTATTATGATATTCTTTTTAATTTTCATTACCCTATCTACCTTTACCAATAGTAATTAAAAGTCAAGAGTAACCATTAACCAAAAATTATTTTCATCTAATTTAATCACATTTTACTTACTAATAACAACCATGTAGGTCTTATTTTTTAAAATAAATTCACGAAAGTGGTAAAATCTCATACAAATGGAAAAGTCAGCCTTTTTAACTGCTACTTAGTGGTTTCACAATTCGTCAAAAAGTGATGTTTTTCAGAAAGATACCAAAAATGTTGCATAATATATATTTTATCTTCTGAATTAAAAAAAATGTCCATTTTACCAAAATTAAAAAAAAGATGTTGGATTAATTAATTTAAAATTAATTATCATGGTGAAAATAAAATGCGTGTTTTTAAGAAAAATTAACTTTCAAAAGATTGACACTTGGTCATGTCTCATTTTAAAGGAAAATTAATTCAAATGACCATCATTGGATTAAATGGTAAAAATATAATCTAAATAAACTTTAAAAAAATTAATAAGATAATCTAACCATATAAATAAATTTATGTAAAAGGTAGTTTTGAATTTTAAAAAAGTATTTTTCACTATTCATCAAAAAATTATTTTAATCAGAAAGATACCAAAATTATACAAAACGTAATTTTGATTTCCCAATTCAAAATAATAATTTTATTTTTTCATATAGAACATAAAAATGTGACCAAAACCAGATTGAAAGATGGATTACCATAAAAAAGTGGTAAATCAACCTTTTAATGTAATGTATGCTTTAAATTAGATTCATTCCCATTTGAAGCATCTACTCATATTAGATAAATGTAAAAATATATAACAAACATCAAAATTCATATTATAGTTAGTTCAATTCATTCATTTCAATAGAATTACTAGGCGTTAACAACCATTTTAAATAACAATATTATATTGTTAGTGTGCGACCTAAGGTTTCAAATAAACCCGTTGTTACGTATCAGGTACCTCATCTAACATAACAATCCATTTAAAGTAAAATTAACCTTTAAATCAAAAATATTAATAAATATGAAAATTTTATATTATTTATTTATCTAGGATGTTACCCACATTTTGTATCTCATGGAATATATGAAAATAGGGAACACTAGTCACTTATATTTTATTCATTTGGAAGGGAATATCATATGAGGATTCTCACGAACAATACCTAAGTAATCCCATATTGATCACATGGTAATATAATGTAAGGAAATAAATCATCCAATGATATTTAACTCATTCATCCCATGCTTATTTAATCGATTTGGTGTTTTAGTTAGTTTAGATGTTTTTCTTCTTGTGGAGATGGATCAGAAAGTTTAGTTGAGAAGGATAATGTAAGGAGTTTAAGATATTTTAGAGAATCATATTTTTTCCTAATTAAATATAGAGGTGGCTTAATATGTACCTACCTACAAAGTAATATGTAACACTAGGACATTTTACCGATGAAATATAATGGAATGTGGAGGAGGATCTAGAGTTGTGGATTTGGATTCCCTCTATAGGTGGATTCATGAGATGCGTCCCCATGAGTGAAGATGTCAAATTTGGATATTTTATTTTTTTCGGATTGAACATCAGAGAGTCATACAATGTACCCTATCTATAATAAAGTGATCAAAAACCACATAGTTATATTCTTTAGTTAATAGTCATATAATTGGACAAATGCATGCAGTTTTACATACTGTGGTATTGATGATTGTGTAAATAAATTATAATCTACTATAGATGGTGTGGGGATTTGTGTAGAAGATTTCCAATGCAAAGAAATTCACCTTTGGGTAATTTTGTGATAGTTACACATTGATTATTCATCTATTGGGGAATATTTTAAACTAATCGTGGTGGATTTTACTCTACATCAGTAGATGGTTGCATTACATTGTAATCATACACAGTGAATCTTATGATAACCACACATTTTAATGATACAATTTTACTTCATGTGATGATGAATGTTTCATGTAATTAGACATTGTACGACTAGGATTAGAAACTACGATCCTTTTCTTTATGAATCATAGATGTGGTGGGGGACTCAAACCTCTTCCCTACGGCTTTTGTAACTACCGCCCATGTTCCATTGTTTGGGAAATAGTGTGGTAACTTATATGGTGGAGTTCTCAATCATAATGTCCACAATAGAGACTATATGATTAGATTTAGTATGGGTTAGACTACCATTATTATAACTAATTGGAATTTTGTTGGATCGATCCACACATTGGGTAAAGTGGGTGGACATAGGGTTGGGTTGTACTGGTCACATGGTGACTCAATGTTCTAATTAAACTCTCCTATAATGGTATTGTGCTCTTAGTCTATAAACCATCAGGAAAGGATATAAGTATAATGGAGGAACCATGAAGAGGAATGGGATCTAAGATTCATGAATATTGGATGTTGTTTATGGATTTTAATGTGAGGCTTGGGGTTATCACAATGGTTAGGGGAATCACAAAGAATTATGATTGGTAAATATACATACCCTACCATAGGGTGATGTTTCTATTCTAACAGGGTTATTTGAAAATGATGAATTCATCCTGAATCATAAAAGTAACTAATAGGGACTTCATCTTCTACAAAGGGAACATGTATTCATGAAATTCATCAAAATTTTTTGTGTAGGATCCCAAGCACACAAGGAAGTTGGATTCACAATGATTGGATACCTTATGAGATCCATTTTGAATATCATTCATGATAATTACGTGCGTTTTATTAGGGAGTAATTTATAAAAGTAAAAAAAACACCATATATCAGTACAATGTCAAATTTATGGCGGTATTTTTAGGGATGCGACTTTCATTATAATTTAAAGACAACATGAAGATTGATGATCGTTAAGAATGGATTGGTCTGTATGAGTTTGAATTTTTTTTCTTATATCTACAATAATTCCTCCACACATTCATGATGTTATCTAGTAAATTGAATATAAATATGTGGAGGTAAATATATTCCATTTTATGTTCATAAAGTTTTTTCTCATCCTAGGATCAATGTGCACGAGACCATTCATGAAACTGTGGTGTTTCATGAAACAGTCCCTTAGAGGTATATTCGGGAAATTTAGTCCTAGATCATTCCTGAACCGGTGATTCTATCCTGAAAATTCTAGTGGAATGTTTATTTTAGTGCCCATATAAAATATTGAAATTATATTCCAATTTTTTAATATTATGGTGTTACATTATACAACTGTTATGTAATATGTGCCAATTTTTTTTAATATTTTTCCTAAAATTAATTGTTTAACATTTTAAATTTTTTTTATAGAAATCCCCAGATCATTAAAGGTTTAGAAGAATGTATTATTGCTTATAGGGAAATATAAGTACAAAAATCATCAAAATAACTTTTAATTATGTTTCTATATATGATAAAATTAGTGGTAAGTGATTATATGTATATGGAATGAAATCAAAAATACATATATAGAGTGATAGATATTATTAATAATAAGAAACTAAATAGTAAATGAATTGTTTTAGAAATCCAAACCATAAATATATGATTATTTTAATGTCAATTTCAATAAATGGACATTCAATTAATATGATAACATTTTTTTTCATGAAATATTTCCTAATATTGTGTAAGTTATTTACTATAATGATATATTTCACAATAAAATATTATTACTTGTCTACATTATATTTTATATACACAATATCATCGTTTGGAAATGATTTGATCAAATGTCACATAATTTTATAATCTATTAAATTAAAATCAAAAAATTATTATCCAATTCCTAAATAACTAAAATTAACATTGAATAGATCTCAGGATCCATAAATAATAAGAAATCCTTTTCACTGATATTTTCCCAAACCAAAATGGTTAGAATGAGTTATCTAACAACATATAAATTTGAGCATCATATATACTAAAAATAGTTATCCTAAATTCTACTCTAACATATTTTTTAAAAAATAAATGTAAAAATATCTAGATGGGTGGTCACTAATAAAAATATCCTTATATTTTCCAGACAAAATAATATAGCCCTTAATGCGATATTAAAAATATATAAATACCATGATCAGTAAAAACTATAATTAATACATAAATACTTAATATATTTATTTTTCTCCTTATTCCAAATATAAAATATCAAATTATTAAATTTATTCCATAATTCAAAAACATCATTAGAAAACATAAAAGAATAAATAAACCTTAAAATCATTCATCATTTGCAATTTTCCCAACAAATTCCAAAATAATCTATCTATAATTATAATATCTATATAATGAACAAATTAAGGATTTAATTCCCATAATTATGTGTTTTATAAAATGATAAAATTACCACTAAATCTATTTACATCATACAATCCAATTATTTTATAAAAACTTTTTAGTAAACACAATATAATTCAATCCTTATATATTATATGATTGTTATTATAATAAAATAACTGATAAAATATGTCTTTAATAAAAATATTTAATCTAAATAATGTAAAATTTTATCATTTCTCTAAATTTTTGAAACATTATATCAACATCGTAATATATCTCCTTGATACTACCATCATTTCATATTCCATTTGTAGTCTCTTCATAATCATTTGTATAGTCATTACTCATAAAACCATGATCATTTAATTCAATATAATTTCTCTTAGGAAGTAATTTTTCAAAATTACCATATTTTACACATTTATAACATTAAAATTCTAATGATACCATACATAATCCATTACTCTAATCCATTCCATTAATAAAAATTTTCATTATTACTTGGAAATGACATGATTTTTTCATTAATTTTCACTCCAAAACATCTTATAATTCCTATAATGCATTCACTTGGGTGTTTCATCCAACAAATATTGACCTATTCAAAACATAATCATCTTTCCTCTCTTCTTTATAATGTGATATCACATTGTGATTTTTATTTATAACTTCTTTGGAGAGTCTAATAGTGTGTTATAGTTGATGTTTTTAACCATTTATATTGATAATTGATGAGGCACTATCACAATACCATTTAGAAAAGTCATTATCCCATTTGGTTTCGCATCAACACATTACCCATCATAATCAATGGTAACCTAGAACCTTCTAGTTCCTACCATGGAATAATACATTTTTTTAAATAAATAATAGATATATTTTTAACACTCACATTCATGAAATATAATTTCTATCATCTCTAAATCATAACATTTTCATGTCAATGTTAGACACCTTAGGTTTCATCTTCCACCATTAATTGTCATTATCAATAAAAATAATTCATAATAGATTACCAATATAATATTAATTAACCACATAATATACCAATAGGTTTTTAAAGTAGGTTTGAATTAAGGATTTTTGTCATGTACTAGGTAACTGTAGTGTTAAATCTTGAATGCCTTTTTAGTTTCATTACCCATTATATCATCTTTTTCATTATTATATCCACATGTAGTATCATGAACATGATATGGTTCTAGGTATACAATAAAATAACTTAGAGGTAACTATATTATGTCCTACCAATTATATTAAAACAATTTATTTTTTAAATAAATTACATCAATGGAAACGAATCCTCTAGATATTTATATAAAATTTATGGTAAAAATGAAAATTGGCCTTTAATGAATGGAACAAAAATATTGGTGTATCCGTTCATTGAGATAATGTAGTTATATTTATTCCCTACATTATAATAAAATATTTGGAATTTATAACCATTATATTTAATTAGGTAAACATTTATGATTTTTATATGGAAATTTTGGAGTGCGGAATAATGGATCATCATATAAAAAAAGTAAACATGAGGTAAAGAACCATCAGTCATACATTATGGTCATAGATGACTACTAATCCATTTTCAAAATTTTATTAAAGCTATAATTGGATATAATTTCATAGAATACAAGAAAATAGTAATTGGCCATATCAGATCACCCCAAAATAGTGAAAAAGATGGAATGATAAATGAGAGTTGGGAGGAACATGAGAGGAGAAATTACCATTGTGTATCCTAAAAGACCGGCATCGACGGAAATAGATCATTGATGGAGGAGAAGGATGTATCCCTAGCTTAAGTGGGGAAGAGGTATTTAATGAGGATCATTTTAATTGAAAGAGAAAAGAGGGATCTATTAAAATTAGACCCTTCTTAATTAAAAAATGCATAGGAATTTACACATCTTGTATGTACATTACACATTATTTAATTATCATTCTTTCATCATATGTATAATCCTCCACTTTTCATGAAATGGGGAATAGCCTACCATATTCTTGGTTTTTTTAAATAATTTTTTATTTTAAGTACACATCATAATTTTTTTATGGAGCTGGGTTCTAGTCCATATGCTTCCTCAAATCATAAAATAAACCATCCCGCATTTATTTATTCTTTCCTATAAAAAATTAAAAGAAAATATACCCTTAAAATGTAGAAAATTACAACCAACCCTCCACAAAAAACTCATCCATGATTTTGACATCATATGATAATGTGGAATCATCTAATAAGTGTTCTTTCCACTAATCATGTGTGTCGATCTCTCACCCTTAGGACATATCATATATGTAGTTTTATTTCCACAGTGTTCAGACGATAGGATGTTATCTACCGTGGAGATATTTTTTATATGATCAATGTTATATATATAGTATTCTCGTAAATGGTTGTATCATTATCTATCTCAATATCCCCATGGTGAAACAAATTAAATAAGACATAATGTTATTGTAGAAGCTGTGATTCATGGAAGACATAATGAATGTAATGATACTTCATGGAACATTTCATTGAGTTTGATATTGGGCCAAACCTCTCCATGATCTAGAAAGGCCCAACATAATGATCTGATATCTCTTATTCTCTTAGAATACTTATGTGACCCAATCTTATAGATACCCTATTCATGATACGATGTCTCACCTCTAACTCCATACGTTAATGGTGATGATCGGTATAATATCTATTTTTGGAGTAATTTTCAGCCTTACATTTCCAAATACTTAGTACCATCTATAATGTTTTAGTAATGTGATGAAGAATCAATTACACTTCCTCACTCACCACTAACCATCATTGGGGTTTACATAACAATCTACCATAGAGGTCCTTTTAAGGATCCAACTGAACTATTTCCAGAAAAATGTAATTGAATGAGAACTCCACAATAGGTTCATATTTTTCCGATGAAACATATGAATCATGTTCACATTCTCATATATTTTCCACTAAAACATCAATAGTACTATTAGACTACCTATCAATTTTAGGCTGATATGATATACTCAAGAGAACCAGTTAAACATGTTATTTTTATAGACCATAGAGAAACCATGATAAAAAATGATCATATAGATCTAATATCAATCAATGGGTAACACCATGAATGTGAAATATTTCAATGTTTTAAATACCCTATATCTCATCAACTAAGAGGATCTATATAATTGGTAGGAAGTGTGAGACCTTGGTTAACCTATCAAAAATCTTCCATATATAAGAACATTAATGAGGGGACATAGAAAAACCATCACTAAATCAGTGATGACATCATTTCATTTTTACAGATTATTGGATAAAGGATTTATATTTCATGTAGGTTTCTTTTACTCTACATTCAAGTACTGATAGGTGTAACACCTCATAATGAAACCTACAATATGCATATTCATACCCAACAACCAATACTGATGACATGTGTATCATTGTATCTTTTTAATATCAGGGTGAACATCCCAAATAGAGGAAATATTTTCTTGAATAAACTCCACTTGTAAGTCTAATAGTCCCTCGATAATTCTTTGTTAATGGAGAATCTCTCACCATAAATTATCCAACCAAGATCTGTGTTCTCACCTAAGACTATCTACCTCAAGATGAGGCCATTATAAAATAATAATTGTATCATCAACACACATTATAAAATATATAATTTTAGTATTAGATATTCGATAATAGGTTTCCCATGACAATGTGGTACATCATTGTGAATCTTAGAAAGTGGATAAATTGTCTACAAATCTAAACTGGCCACCAGGAAAGCATGTGTCTAATACATTCTACTCAGGGTGTTAGATACTGTATTACCCATATAGGGGGTAGAATAAAGAACAATGTTGAATGTCTATTTGTATTCTACCCACAAGTGATGCCTCATATTCAAGTCATTTTGTGTGGATACATATTTGATACTTTTATGATCGATATAAGCTATCAATTTTTCACGTTATAGATAATGAATCAATCAGCATGAAACGTGATCTACATATTTTAAATCAATTCCATGGTTTGGGAAATTCCTCTCATTAGGTATGAGATGATAAGATGTGTACAATAAAATCTATTAAAATCCCATTATAAATAAAGAAAATATGAACCAAGAATCATGACACTATACATATCTAGCTTATTCCCAACTCTCGTAGAATGTGGATCGGCACAAATGGTGGTATACACATCAATTCATAATAGTTTTTCTCACAAGATTATGAAATATTAAATTTATGAACCGTTTTATTAAATCTATAATGAATATCACTATAGAATGAGAAATGTTGAATGAAACACCTATAATAGAAAATGATCCACTGGAACCTACATCTGTTGATGATATTTTTGAGCTAATCCTAGGAAAATATGGTGCTCACCTTCTCTCATTCAATAGATACACCTTTCCCTAAAATGATTTTAACCAAGAAGCAAACCATATCGATACAATAATGGAATTTACTAATCCTTTCATAAATTTGATTTACACTAATAATATTAAACTTGATTAAAATATAACTGTAATGTTTATATATAGAGATATATTAAAACTTTATTTTTTCTATAATTACTACCTGAAATGAATCTTGGTTTTGGTGGATAACCCAATTCATTTAATCCATTAAAATAGTGGGTGATTTGGTAATATTGGATGACATAACTAGATACATGTACAAGACGTACCTACTGTGAAACATTCTTCATGGTATTTTTGATGTTCTCGAATGTACCACATGGTATCCTAACCTTATATATATATTTTTTAAAATTTTAAAACCTCATAGATGGCAATATATGTATTCCATTAAAGGAAGTGGATATCTGTTATTTATTAAAATATTGTTCAACTATAAGTAATCCATTCAAAACCTGAGGGTACCATCATCCTTTTTGGTGAAATGGGCAGTTGAACCCAATGGTGAGGTATTAGGTAGGGTAAATACTTTTTCTTATAAGTCTACTAACATTATATATAGTTCCTGGAAATAATATGTTTTAAATTTTTGGGAGGAATGGACACAGGTTCCAAACATAGCAGTAAATCAGAAGTTAATACACCTCTATTGCTAAAAATAATTTGGTGAAATAATTATGCAATAATTCACTAAAATGATCAACTGCAAGAGTTAATTCTAAAATACGTATTCTTTAATCACACAAAAAAGGTCTACCCATATTTTGGTTCAGTCATTCCATCCAATTATGATTTCATCCATCTCAACTTGACTAGTTCTCCCATTCACTAAAAATAATAAATGAACTAACCTTGGGTGAGGTAAGAGACACCCTCTAGTGAAAGAAAACAATGTGAGCACTATAAGTGATAATATCATCTACAATAGGATTAAAAACTAAAATAGAACATGTCGAGGATAATGAAATTTTACAAGAAATGGTACATGGTTATCTTTTAGGGAAGTCCTTATATGAGAGTATACTATTTTAATGAATTTTTGATGATGTGTTGGGATTCATCATGACACAAATGAAATATATTTCAAGGCCAATCCATTCCTTGATTTTAGAGGATATAAAATATTATCATGCACATATATCAAATTGGGTGGAAACTAATGTTGAGGATAAACTTATAGAAAATATCACTATATTTGACCATAGGCACTTTTCCTTAGTTTTGGACTATAATTAAAATATATGTCATGAAAACTAACCCATAGATGAAACAAGATGAACCAAGATATGTTGACTTTACTTCTCCTGATCCTAATATTCCTGAATTTCTCAGCCATTTAAAACTTCATTAAATGTTTGGATTGTAGTAGACCAAATCCCTTCCTAATATAGAGTTACTAATTAGGCACATAATAGAATTGTTGGAACATATCCATTTTCACAAGATAAAATGGAGAATATTCATCAGATATGTCATAGGTGAACCAACCGACAAAAAGATCGACACTATATCTGGTTCATTATGCACATGGTATTTTTATTCCCCACCCAACCACAATAGGGAAACATCTCATAAATATCAATTCATGTAATACTGATGACACTTCCGCCATGTACACACCTAAAATGATACCTTCTGTGACTATATAAACTATCTCACTTCTTAAATGTTCAATTTCCCTATATCTCATAAGAATCTCCCCTTAGGACCCACTATATAATGAGGGCCACAATCACTATCCCAAGAATTGTTTTAATCCTAAAAACAGTCACTAATTTTTACTTGTCATTCACATGTCTATCCTCAAAACATATCCTAGTCATCAAATAATAAATGGTCAGAGTTTGTGTAAAGAGTTTTAGTTCAGAAATAGATGTTTAGTACACTATTACTGATATGGAACATTATTTTATATTCATTAACTCTAATGAATAATATATTCACAATGTCTTGAAAAATAATTAATCGTAAACTGATATCGGGATGCCCTACCAGATAATACTCTATTTACCACTGACTTAGGATATGGAATCCCTCCAATGGGTAGTATACTCAAAAATAATGTTAGTTACATGATAAATTATATTACCAAGATGAGGATATAAATTCATAAATAAAGATAGTGTGTCATGTAGTTTAGATTTAGTTTCATGAGGACCTCCATCACCAGAAATGGTTTGAGTATTATATAGCTAGAACTCCTACATATACTCTTCCATAAGAGAGGATGGTCATAGAGAACCCTATAAAAACATCAAAAAATAGAAGAATATATCTTGAATGTTATTTTCATATCTCAGTGGAAGATCAATAGGGGTTTAAAAAGGTGTAATAATATATAGAAATACTAGTGGATCATCTATAACCACCTATGTTATATGTTCACCACCACCCACATTGTGTACTATGCATGGTCATCATGGAATAATTTATATAAAATTTATATGATCACCCATAATATATTATTAACAACAAATCATAAATGGGAAAAAATTAATGTGTTGGTACAAATAATACCTACAATGGGTCACAACACTCTTACTACGTGTAAAATACACTTTATGAGATGTGGATGATCTAGAAACCCCACCAGATACATAGAATACTTACCTATGATAAATAATGTTGATGGTAATGTTATAATACAACATGGTAGTGGTTTGACTATTTAGATTATCAATTTCATGGTATAGATGAAAAAACCCATTAAATTTCAATTTTAATTCCCATTTAATTTTAACCATTTAATTTTAATACATTAATTTTATTTATGTTTAATAATATTTTTATGGGAATAGATAACTCAAAACCATTAAATTTTTCAGCAGTCCTAGAATATAAATGTTAAAACTCTTTGTTAATAGAAATTAGTCTGCCATATAATATATAATTGAAATTTATATATAGTATAATTACGTAACAGTTCATGTATTGTTTTTCAACTGAATTTTCTACCATTCTACATTTATGGATGTACTCAGTTGAAAAATAAAACTTTTCATTCATCGAAAAAATCAACTAATTGTCAGTGCATAAAAGCATTGGTTCATGGATCAAATGTGGTCTAATTTTTATGTAAGGGGTCATCATAAATCTATGTAGGAAAACACTGTTTATAATGACTTTGGAACATTAATTTACCCTAAAATGTTATGACTTATATATATGTTAACACAGTTCAGAATATAACAATTAATTTATGCACAAAATTCACTTGAAATACATGTAATTCATGTGGAAATAGAAATATTATATCACATATTTTATGAAATTTAATTAATATAGTTCCTATTATGATTCATGAGTTAATACCTCCATTCCAAAACATACAGTGGAATATAAATCCTTAATGATAATTTTATCAATAATAATAACATCACAAAACATGTGCTTGTCCCAATAGTGATATTGGTACCACTATAATTGGTATAAATCAAAACTGAAATTACACATACCATGAAATTGTGGATACCCATGTATGTGACTTAGCTACTCCTATGATCTTTATTAGTAAAAAATTTGGGTACATCAAAGTATCTAATCAAATACCAAAAAATAATATGGAAATCAAAATAGATCTATAATTCCCATTTGTAGAACTCCACCTGAGAATCCATTAAATGGTTCCGATAGATGGTTTCAACATTACCTCAAGAACACCACCATATACTCTAGGGGATCACACCTAGAAGTGAGGGAGTATTGTGTGACTATGGGGGGACTATTCCCACATGATTCATTTTATCACCGAACAAAAAAATAATAATAATCTCATAAGTAGTATGAACCATGAAATAGTAGAATAATAATTATAAATCATGAATGATAAATAAATAAATAGTTGGATGGTTAATAATTATTATATAAAAATAATAAAAATAAAGTCATATATCTATTAAATAAATTATAACACAAGTTATAGGGATGAAAACATATAACTGTTTCCAATAAAAAATAAAAATGAACAAAATTTCCTGTAACTACAATCATGAGTATAGATTTGTTCCTCTGGTCCCATACTCCATACTTATACATGGAATTAATCATAGTAAGATGGAAACAACTATTATCTATATCTAAAACATTGATTTTTTTCTGGTACTATGGGTAACCCAAGAATGGTGTGGGATATAATATTTATTTCACCACTAATGGTGTCTAGATCATTCCATCAATGTATATAAAATGAGTTTTATTACATTAATACTAAATATGTGTAATTAAATAAATAAATACATACATCAAAATAGGTTTCTTATTGGATACATGTCTTACTATACATTCTTCGGCCTATTCCGGATGTTTTCGAACCATGGTCACCTTTGTAAGTATGCTATAATGTATATTGATAAGTTATATGTAAATTATCAATACATTAGTCATTCCAACAAACGTGTTTTGACATGGAGGTTGTGTAAATTAATTTAATTAATTAAAATTATTTAATTTATTAAAAAGTAATCTATTAAATTTAAATAAGTGGAATCCATGGATTATATATGGAGAAAAATATCAAAGAACCCATCTATCACACTAAGAGCATAAAAAATACTCAACATAGTAAGAGTACATCCACGGTGATCAATAAATCTAATCCCATGAATCACTCAAAACATGATGTAAGGATAATAACTTATGAAATAGTATTTGGATTCTCATATAGGGGACCATGATTAACTCAATCCCTGGTATAACCATCTAGCAACAGAGCCTATCCATGATGTCATGACTAGGAAAAATGTATAACTATTATAGATGAAATGAAAATGTACGATGATCCTATACAAAGCATACATAGTTTTACATTTTGAAAATCACCAATTATCAACACATTATACATTGAATGTATGATAAGGCTATCCATGGGGATCCATCCATGAAATCATATGTATCTCTCTTGGCTGGAAAAAGGCATGGGATAGTCACCATGTCCTCAAATTCTCTACCAATGCTTGGTATTTATTATAATTTAATATAATTAGAAAAAATATTTATTCCATCAATAAAATTATAGAAGGGATTAACAAATTTTAAACCAATTGAATTAAATAAATTTATTATATATAATTTACTAAAAAGGAAAAAGAGGCCATGAATGTTGTTTATAAATTTTATATAAAATAAAAATTAGTTCATTATGGAATGGCCCTTCCATAGGGATAGGTCCAATCAAGGTGATCTACAAGTATTGTTTATTCACTATTTTTTATGATCTTATTGGGCATGGACTAACATTCAAATTAATATATTAAACTATTATGAGGCGTCACTAAAATGGTGTTTCACATGTAAACTGTCATATGATATAAACAAAAATAAACATGGAGTAAGTAACTTAACCACATACCATAGGCTAACATATGAAATCTATTCTATTTATGGCCTCTGATTAGAGATATAATGTGAGAATATAATATAACATACATAAACTGTTAAAATATAGAATGTTATATCACACCAAAATTGTAAAAAAATTTAAAATATAATTTATGGAATGGAGGAAGATGAGTGGTTAGATTACCATTTATGATCACACATGAATAATGATGAATGAAAAATGCTATAAGGATTGAGGAGGATACATAGAGAAGAAATATCTCATGGTTCATCTTAAATGTAAGAGAAAAAGGTAATTTATTAAAAGAAAACCAATCAAATTTAAAAAACATTCATGCATATAAAAAATTAATGTGAATTAAATACATGTAATGTAATTATATTAACATAGATCCCATGTTAAAATTGGCACATATCATTAAAGAGGGTCTACCCATCCATATACATGTCGTGTATTTGTTCTACAACCAATTCCAGGCCATTTGCTACATCCATTGCTACAGAACCAACTAGAAATAATGATCACATTACCATTGTAACAAAAAATACAATATAACATACGTCACAAAATATTGGGGATGTTAAATATCACAAATATCGATTATATTTATCATTAATACTATCAAATTAAGGCTTAAGGGTAAAATATATAACATCTATTAGGGAGTTAGTAATTCACTTTAGATATCAATGTTATTATAATATCCAAACAAGAAATGGTTTGTAATATATAATTTTTTATATAATTATTAAATATGTATAACATAAATATCCCAAGTCTATTTTTATATCGATCATTCAAATGTGGTTGTAAAATATATTTTACATCAGTTTTCAATACGGTAGTCTTTCGTACACACAATTGATGTTTTAGTTTCCCATTTTATGGAATAGTATATAGATATATGTTTTGAAAATAATATAATAACATCTATGTATATAGGATAAATTTGTTCGATTATATTATCAAATTATAAATAGAACTTAATGGTTTTGAATTAGGAATAAATTTAATTAATACATTTTGATTATTCTTTAGAGAACACCTTTAGGATTATACATAAAAGATTCTTAGATTGTAATTATGAAAAAAATTTCCCCTTAGATATGGGTATGGGTGTTTGGATATAATTAGGATAGGGATTTTATAAATCAAATGGTTATGATATTTTGAAGTTGAGAGCAATAGATGTCTATTTATTAGTGACAGAGTAGACACACATGATTTTTTTTTGAAAAGATAATGTGATACACATATTCATATCTTACTACATGCCTCCCAAGTGAACCGTTGTTGGATACTCAAGGTGAAATGGTTGATATATTTCTATATAGTAGTTTTTCACAAATTTATCTAATTTTTAATCTTTCACTTCTTAGATTAAATATGGTAAACCTATTTTCATCTCAACATCACCAGTTAATTTATATGATTTTCCCTATTCATTATTGTTACGTATTATGTTTAAATTCATTGATAATAAAAATTATTCTTATATAAATAATTTAATTCATATTTCAAAATTCAAATAATATAAATAAGAGGAATAAATTCAATATCAAACCATGAAACATTTCAAAATGTTGTTTTCCAATGAAAAACATTCAAAAGGTTAAATTGTTTTCATCAGAATTTAGAATTAAATTCATTAAAATGAAATTAATTTCATTTGTACTATAATTTTAATTAATCTAATTTAACCCTAATTTAAAATAGTAATATATTTTAGTCTTACATAAATGGAAATGTCATTTTAAATAAGAATCAATATTTTTCACTAATCTTGATAAAAATAATATTTTTATAAAATTATCAAAAAAATAACAAAAATATAATTTTAAAATATTGACTAAGAAAATTATTTTTACATATTAAAAATGCTTTTATAATATAGGTTAAAATTAATTTCAAATTATGTATGGAATGTGTGAGTAAAAACATTTTATAATTTTTTGGTTATCATAAAAAATTATTTTAATTAAATTTTTATTATATAATATCTAGTAAATAGATAGCAATTGATTTTATTTACAAATGATTAAAAAAAATTATAATTTATTTTATTCCACTTTAATACCTCCAACATAATGGCTAGATTATAGTGTCTTTTCATAAAAATTAATATTAATAGTATATCGTAGTTCGATAAAACCTGGTGTTATGTGTTTAGAAAGATATTTAAAAATATATATTTATTATATATAAATATATCATAATGTATTAGGGTGTTACATTATATTATATTCTTGAGGTATCATGTCATACACAATATCAAACATGATATTTCCCCTTTAAAATCTCAAGACATTACTACTCAACCATTAATTTGGATCATTATGAATACATATTTGGAACGAAATAAATAAATGAAACATAATGGTATGATGTTTGATAAATAATGATGTTAGTATTTAGTGTAGCTTAAAAAATTGTAGATAATGTCTGATATAAGAGGAGGACTTGATTTGAAATCAAATTTATGCTTACAATCATTAGTGCCATCTAAAATTGAATGTTGTTGTGAATTTTTATTATTCCAAATTTCCCAATTGAATAATGGTTTGATATTAGGATTTAATATATAGTTTATCCCTAGGTATATTTTCCATTTATATATTCTTTATTTAGTGGGGATATAATTTAATCTCTTGGCTCACACACCGAACCCCTCTTATGTTCAGGATGTGTTCTTTATATCTCTCATAAGAAAGAACAAAATTCATCATTGACTTGAGTCTACTCCAACATCACACAACTATATAAATATTTCATTATTTAGTATAATAGAGTGGGAATTATTTTTATTTAGATAATGATAAATAATACAATAACCCCAACCATGTTAATCTTGGATAGTGAAACCACTTATTTGATGAAACTACAATGGAAATAGATGGTATGATGGGGAAGATTTATCCTCAGTTTAATATAACATTTTAATTTAATTAAAATAGTGAAATTCAATTTAGGGGGTGTACTGTAAGAAAATATTATTTTATATGATATTTTTCTCAAAAAATAGTATTTTATTAAACACATCTATTAGAAGGAACATTGATTTTAAAAGAAAAATGATATAATTTTATAATTTTATTATTCAATTTGGCATTTATAACCATGATGTTAAATTATTTGTAATGAAATGGATGAAAAAAATATGGAAATTATATTTCATACATGTTTATAAAAATAATTAATTTCTTTTTCAATTAATTATAAATGAAAATTAATATCATTTGAATGTAAAAGATATGTTTTTATGGAAAACTATTTTCATGAACAAATTTTGTAAATATAATTATAAATTAAATTAATCAGTATTGGTGAATTATTATACTAAATTACAAATTTTATATTAATTTTTTTTATCATTCTTCAAATAATTTTTCTGAGGAATTTGATAAGAATAAACAGACATTAATGATTAAAAATGTTTTTTTTTCATAATAGTGGTTTAATCAAGTTTTTCAAAAATATAATTAAATTTATTGTTCCAAATTTTAGGAAATTTATTTGAAAAAATTATTAATTTTTTTAAATCAACACTACATGACAACCTTAGAGTGAAATTTATGAGATGTTTCTTCAATGAAGAATTTTTTCTTAAAATATATTGAATAATGATTTTTCTGAAAATGATTTTTTACCTATAACCAATTTATAATTATAAAATTTGTTTTAATATGGTCATTAAATAATATAAGTTAAATAATAATATTATTAATCAAATAGATACGAATTTTTTTTAAATTCTTCAAATAACTCTTTATTTAACATTTTTCATAAAATATAATCTCTTTTCATTTGAAGCCCACATTTTCGACAAACATAAGTATTTTATTTTAAATTAAAATATAACACTTATTCCGGTCAAATTTGGTAAAATAGATTCTATATTTTTAAAAAATATAATTCATATGACTTAACAGGATTATATTAATTTTTTATGACAAATAATGCAACCATTGAAAGATAATTTGAACTTGGAATGTTAAAATAAGTTTTTCGAGGAGTTAAACAATAAGATAAGGTTATGTTTTTAAAATTACATTTAATAAGTCATATTTTATCGATATATTTCATAATTAAACTATTCCAAAAATATAATATTTTATCATTTATTAGATTTTATCTGTTTAATTACTTTATCATTTCATAATCATTTGGAAAATTTTCAAGTCAGTTTCTAGAGGGTCCCATCACCAACTTATAAAAGGACACATCCTATCCACTCTTCTACTCACATAAAGAAGCCTTTTTTTATTAAATATGATAAAAACAATATTTAACTCCCTATATAATTAATAGAGTCCTTTATATTATTTTGAATCCCTACATCAAAGGATTTAAGGGGAAACATGAAGTGGTTTTTCTAATGAGATGTATTTTCCTTATCATATCATTTTTTCTTTATCTATTATTCAACCTCTATAAAATATTTTATGACCATGATGATATAATAATAATAATTCCTTATATATATTGATGTTATTATGGTAATTTAATATCCTAAAACCATCACATCTTCTATCAAATGATATACAATATCAACTATCATGTGTACGATGGAATACTAACTCGTGAACTGATGATATTTATTTTTCCATCACCACCACTCATGGATTTATATAATTAATGATTTAACATATATATATATATATATATTAAATTATATAATAATAATAATTTTCATCTTATAATATCTTATTTACCTTCTTACCATTCAATCCATTCTATAACGATAATATCTTTCATCTGTCTGTGTAGATTATCTCCTCATTGACGCAATGTGATAAGTTAACGATTTTATTTTTACATGGATAGTAATAATAATAGATTTATTGAATATATATGACATAAAAATGAATCTGGATATTTTAATTATTATTTACCATTACTTTTTCGATCAATAAAAATATAGAAACGTCGTTCATTCTTTTATATGACCCACCATCTCTATAAAAGATGTAATAAAATTTTAAACATATATACATTCCTAATAACTATAAATATGTATATAATCAATATATAACATATTTATATCAGTAATAACTTAATGTATACTATATTAAAATATTCTATGTATAAGTAAAAAATCTGACGATCCAATATATACATGAAATACAATGTCAATATCACCCGAAATAGTGATTTTAAAGAATAATTTTTCATAAAAATATATTAAAAGGGTATGATTAAATCATATATGGCATTATTTATATATATATATGTTTTGGATGAAAATTATAATAAAAAAATATTTATTATATAATAGTCTTTAATGTATATAAATAATATTGAAACTGGTCACATGAGATTTTTGTCAAAAGTTTAATTTCAAGGGACACAATCCATTTGAAGAACTTTTGTCTTACATCTGGTCTATATATTTCTCATTAATGTATTTTATGAGTTATAAATATACATATTATTTTATTCATTGGTATTACAATTCAAATGATACGATAGTGGTATGGTTTTTATAATAAAATCATTATTTTTATTAAAATAATATATATATATATATATGATTCTGATGACGAAATATTAGAATATTTATATTATTAGGATCCTTAGTATTTTTATTATCTATATATTAATGAAAATTTTATTTCTTATTTCCCTATTCCTCTTTATATTTTTCCCATGTGACCAAAATAATATTTTAATGTGTTTTTTTCTCTATCAGGCTGAAAATCATTTTTCATTCAAGTACATGTTTTTGAAGAATATTCTTTCCAATAAAACCTTGTTCACTAATGTGTAACCATTCCCTAGTTTCCATATACACTCAAGTTTACCTCTTGATAATCTATATGCTTCTGACTCAATGCAAGGACCATGTGGGTGTTAATGGGGAGACTATTCCCACATATTAGTGTGGATCAAAGTAATCATATAAAATAAAAAAAGAAAATGTCGTATAAAAAAGAATAATAATCGAGGGAAAATAAAACTAAACAACAATGTAGTAATTAATCATCAAAATATATATTCATAATAATAAACAAAATATGATTCTATGTGTCTAGAAAATTGATAATAGACATGCATGGAAACACTAAGATAATAAAATCCATGAAATATAATGGAATCAAAAATCAAAAAAACTAACAAATCATTATTATCTCTAGCACAGTCTTCAGATACCAAGATAACATCCTAATGAATTAATGACTATTTTCAACATAAATACACTTCCCCTTGTACACACTTTTAATCAAATAATCATCCCTAGTGCCAATGGTGGCACATATAGGGTGTGAGATAAACCACATTATTCCACTATATATGATTTCTATATAATCAAATCATTGAATAGAAATTGTTCATTTTGAATGTATATAAATTTAAATAAGTTTTTAAATTTATATCAACCCATACCTACATTATCATCATATAGTGTACTAACATGTATTAATATAAATATTTATTTACTCACAATTAAATTATTTATAATGAGATCATATGTAAGGGTTTATGAAATAATTTAATAGGAAATAATAATAAAAGAGGATCCAAGGGGTAGCTATGGTATCCTATAACTTTAAGTTTTAGATAACTCATAGTGTTAATTGATATAGATTGGTTATAAAGGTCTAAGTGTAATCCATGGAGTAGACCCAAGTCATTACAGTTTAATATATTTTAACTTCTTCCATAGATCTTGTCCATTTTAATACTAGGTAAGATTTATTGGGCCCAATTTGGTGAATCCATGGTGATGCATGTCCAAAGACATAAATTTGAATCCATAGTGTGTTCCCAATAATTTCTAATATCGTGAAAAACATTTTTTGGAATCGAATGTACAATGAATATTAATTCATATAATATGAAAATTAATTCATATAATATGAAAATTACAAAATATTAGTTTCGGTATCTACCATATCTATTAGCATGGTGAAATAGGATTTAATCATTTGTGTTTTTAAGGAATTCCCTCATTAATCCTTGGGTGGCTCATAACAGAGCAGTCCAATAAAGAAGAAAATGTCCAAAAAAGTAGGCATGTCCTATAAACATCATTAATATAGATATAGTATCATAGACCATAGAATAGAAATTACATTTAATCATTGAATATATTTATAAAATTAACGTCTATAATATATGACATAGTGAATCAATGATATGAAACATATTTTCAATTCAATTTACATATTCATTTATTAGGTTCAATCAATTTCCTTTCATTAAGAATGAAAAGATGGGTTAAGCACATTGATCCATTATCTATTCAATTACAATATCTATATCCATGTGATATATATACTTTATATTAAATTATTTAAGAATCAATTCATTAATTGAGGTAGTATTTTTATTATAGTTGTATAAGGAAAAACATAAATGGTTTCCAAAATTAAACATAATATAGGTCAACAATTTATAAATAGTGAACCCCCCATAAATGGGTGATCTGCGTTGAGGTATCAACTTCCAATAGTTTCATGTTATAACTATATGGTCATATAGTACAATATAGATAATTTATACTAGAAAAAAGAAATTTAATGGAGATATTCCGAGTGGAATTAATGTGTTTACATGGAATAATTTTAATAAAACAACAGGAATTTTAAGGAAAATTCATATAACAATGAACATATGCCTTTTGTTGACACATCTTCTAGTATGATATCTTATTTTCTCCTGGATCAAAATTAAATTGAGGAACAAATGATCAACCAAAAAATAGGTCATCTAATCTCACTATGAAATAGTGTCATCAATAGGAATACGAATGATTAATGGTGCCTATGTATTAAATCACATACCGAGAAGAATCCAACATGCTGGGTATATGTCAATTTAGAGTCTGGAATGAAGATTTATCCCATAACCCATGTATAATAATGAGAGAATCATTGAAGGAAAAAAATGAGCGTCTTATCCACTAGAAATAATATTTATGTAAAGAGGGGTATGACTTATTAAGATAGGGGTAAAAAAGTTAAAAAATAAACTTTTTACATGGTTTAGGATTTGGATACTCGGATGGGAAAAGCATTATACAAAAAAATTATGTGGATTGAGGTCAACACATATTGGGGATAATAGTTTTTCCAACATTGATAAACCCATGTTCCCCCTCTTCCTAGGGTACACGCTCACACGGGCTACAACGCATGGCCTAATGAACTATGCAGACGCCATTCACACTATAATGTCCCGGACCTCTCCCGTCCATTACTTTCTGAAAATGTGTCGTTGGAGGTGTTTTGGGAGGTTAAGGTGACATGGTGTACTCTTTGGTGGACTTTTAAGGAATTCTAATGGTATATGGCCTTCGCACGGGAGGTGCATGGTTTGCCTAAACCGTGTGGCCAATCCTTGCAAGGATGATCTTGGCAGTAGTAGCTAACACATAGTTAGATCACGGTTTGTCTAAACGTGTGTGCTAACTGTGCGAGGAGTTTTTGGCAAGGAAGAATCCATCGTACGGTTAGCGCACAGTTTCTTAAACTATAAGGCCCCAGCCTTAAACCTTACTTAATCTTGAGTTATTACAAGATTTCACATTAAGGATCATTTCAGGATTAGAGTTTTAGAGAATTAGATCATAAAAGATGCATTACATTCCACATTTAAAAAAAGTGGTTACATAAATGATAGTATTCATTATTCCCATCAACAAAATCATATTTAAAATAAAACATGGATTCTTTCTTGAAACTTACTTGAAACTATGTACCTTTCCCTTGACCTGTGAAAATCATTTCAAAAAATTGGGATGAGCATAAAAATCTCATTAAGGGTTATAAAAATATGGAATGGAAACATGAGTTCATATATACATAAGAATGAAATCATACTTTACCCATAAAACATAAGCACTATAACATACCTCATCAAATCTTGAATAAATCATAGAAATCATAAGACTTAAAGGTAACTTGAGGCATTCGAAACATTATTACGTAGGGAGTAACCCTCTTGGTTACATTTGAATACCCATCACAGTATATTCCCTAAATATCTTCGGATAATCCTTAACGTTTAACCCCTTTGCGTTACCCAATTCATTGGAGAGCTATATTGGGCTCACCCACCCTTAGTTTATAACGGAACCCCCGATCTTAATAACAATGCCCAAGAACCATAACATAATCGTATCACATAAAACATGCATAAAAAAACATAACATTTCCACTTTTCAATCACAAGATATCAATACAACACATTGATATAAAAACATTATGAAAACCATTTTCAATACCAAAATAAAAGAAAAGTAAAACATGGTATTTATTTTTCATTCAAAAAAAGTTATGGCTTGTAGAGAAAGTCGAAACTCAAATAATGGTCATGGCGGCAATGAAGTCGTTGTCCCCGCATACGTAAGAAAAAAATATTCCCTTTTGACATTTAGTAAAACGCTTTATTTAAAAAATATTCCTTTTGGATAAACGTAAAAGTAAAGGCGGTTTATACACCATATAAAAGAAAGTTGTGTATAAAACAAAATATGCCTCAATGATAGGAGATTGAGACGATGTCCCTTACAAAGATCATTTTTAAATTAAATAGATCTATTATTAAAATTCATTATAAGTACACATAAAGAAAGTACAAAAACAATATCGGAAATAATAATATCATGACATAATTTGAAAGTAAGAGATTAACCCAAAGAACAGAAATTGGGTTAAGAAGTTCCCTTACCTCGGGTCCGACTTGACTCAATCGTTCTTTTATGTCCTGAATAATAAACTTGAGTTAATTTATACTTGCTTAAGAACTTTTTTCAAGTTCATTATTCCTTTTATATCACTTATTACCATGTTATGAACATTATTTAATCATTTAAGTTAATAACGGTCGTTTGGTCGATATTTGGTACTTGAGTCAAAATTAAACTTCTTATATTTACAAGTTGTTCTTGTAGTAAGATATCGATTATCTCAAGAATGATATTCATGATTTCGATTCCATATATATAATATATATGTAGTTTATACATACATTTATAATATTACATAATCATTTAGAGGTATGAAATGGAATGCATCGTTCATGCAGACGGTAAGCCGTACGTACACATGAATTCTACTTTCATTTCTATGTCATATTAATAGAATTAAAAATAAATGAGAGATATGTATATTTTAATTCCCGAATTTTATTCATCATTTAGATGTAACATACATCATATATATCCATTATATATATGTACTCATAATAGTATATTAAATTTCGGGATAAGAAATGAAATTCACCGTTCATGGAGACGGTAAGTCATACGTACGCATGAACACTACTTTCATTTCAATTTATTATTTAATGGAGTGAAATCATAATGATATAAGGGTATATTATAATTAAAGTATAACATCATATATAATATCATTAAATCCATCCTTTATATGTCCCACATATGGCATTATCGAATCAAATCACTTTGAGGGGGCAGTAGTCCACACTTCCTAAAATGATATTATCGTGTTTACCCATAATGGAAGCCATAATGGTATACCACTAATGAAAAATACATAAGCATAAGCAAAAAATAAACATAATATATATAATATATAAATAGAGTGGAATTTTAATGGCCACCATTAAAGGTGTTAAAAGAAGATTGAACAATCATAGTTTCATGAGGCAGAAATTTGCCAACCACAGAAACAGAATGTTCTTTAACCATTAGACAGAGGTGTGTGTAGGTGTAGCTCGAATACTTCTCATAAAAACACCCTAGTATATTTAAGATACTGGTTTTGTTACAAAATAAAGTAATAAAAAGAGTTTAGATGGTTGGGGAAGCAAAATAAAAAAAATAACACTAGTGAAGACATTACCTTAAAATCGGGTAACTCTCATTGATTTGAGCTCAAAGGCTTCCTTGGGAAAACATCTGCCCAAAGTGAGGCTTCAAGGAGTAATAGTGGGATGTGGAGAGACAAAATGGGAATGTTTTTTCCATGGAAATGTCTTGATAGGTGTGGGTAAGTTGGTAGAGGGTGGGGCCTTTTAGAAGATGAGAGGATGGGCACTCTTGGAACATTATAAAAGGTAACTTTATTACAAATTGCTTTTCAGATTTTAAAGGTCCCAAAATTATATATTTCAAAGGTAAAGTGATTAGAGTTCTAAAAACCCCCATCCAATAGGTTTTTGACAAGTGTAAGTTATAGTTTTAACATTATCTTTTCATTTTATTTAAATCCTTTATTAATGAGGCAATCGTTGCATCATCATGATGTCATAAATAATTTACTTTATTTAATGTATAAAAATTATAAAAAAAACTACTATGATGTAGTAAATATTTTATCTTTCCAATTACTATTCATATTCTAAAATATCATTTATGTAGACAAAATGAAAAAAATTTACTCAGGTGATTGATTCTTTCTTATATTTAACTTTATTTAAAAATAAAGAGATAAAAAGTCATTATCACACAAAAGAGATTCCATGGGGTCCCAAGTTGGAAGTGTAAGGGTTGGTGTCCTGAGAACCAATTGTTTTGTACTTTGATTACATAAATGTTCACTTATTATATATTGTTCATTGTTCTGCATGACTATAATATAATAATGTCCTGAAATATTTGTTGCATTAATAAGGTCATAGCAGATCCCCGCTATGATGAGAACCCTGAAATGCTATAACAATATTCTTAAATAAAGTTCTGCGGTTGGATGACATACTATGATAGGACACATATTATACAGACCGTCATGTGCGAGTACTCATAAGAAGACGAGACTCTCTGTCATGGAGTTCGCACTTGGTAATCTCCAAGATGGGAGATTATGAGAACAAACCCGCCAGTAGAAATTCCGCATGTCTTGGTGTCATCAGATATTGCTATCTACGAGCATGTGTAATGGTCCTTAGACTGGAATATTATCATTAACTCATGTCATGACTCGCGCACTTAGATTTACTGACGAAAACCGTCACGCAGATAGTTGGCGGGAAGTAGGGTACGTTGGGTGCATCACGAGTGACATGTTGTTAATGGATAAGTCGAGGAAGGATTTGTCCCTTCCATTTATTGAAGTTGATATCTCGGCCCTTTGATTGAAATAGAACTGTCACATTAAATTCCATGGCCATGGTGTAAACGATGAGTTTATTTCAGGTAGTCAAAGAACGACATATCAAGCATATAGGTTTATGACACTACCATGAAACCTGCTTGATGAGATATTGAGACAAAGGGATTAAATTACACAGTAAGCATTCGTATGAGGTGATACGTCAATGCAGTGTCAACTTCTTTCTCTTGGGTGCCTTGACCCGTTGCTAGACAGTAATATTGGACTTTAGGCAAGCCCGCCTAATGCCAATGAGAAAGCGGCCTAGAGGGTCACACACTAAGTGTATCCAAGTATCTCAAGTTGAATAAAGATTATTCTCATACGTGGTTTAATAATTATTCAAGGAAGCCTAAGTTGTTTTAAATGATGGAGGAAAAACAAAATAAAAAAAGTACGCGCCATGTATTATTATTACATGCCGTGTAGTTTTATTTTGGAAAGGAAATGAATAAATCAAAACAAGATATACACGCCGTGTACATTTAATGTACAAACCGTGTAGTTTTCAATGAAAAACAAGTACACGCCGTGTATTTATTAATACACGCCGTGTAGTTTTTTCCAGTTGGGATTTTGAGGATATAATATTGTTTTAAATGATATTTATTATCATCAGCGTGGGCGCATGCCAAGGAATAATTTATTCGACAAGGGGTTTTAAATAAAGAGTCAATGAAATAAAAAAACGCGTAACGCGTTTATTTATTGTCATAACTCTATAACCCCACACACCCGATTATAAATATCCTCACAACCCCAACTCTTTCTTGACACACAATAGAATCGTTGTGCACAACTTCTCTAGAGAATTCTTTCAAGTCCGAAAGAACCTCTTCCTCCAAGAACGCTCTCAAGACCGAGAGAGATCCTCTTCCATTGGATCAAGACAATCTAAGGCGGAAAACGCAAGCAAAGGCTTATCCACGCTAGCACCCGGAGAATCCTTTGGCGACGTCCATAGATATGAGGTACATATGTGGATCACCGCTAGAGGGAGTCTACACTTGGCTTCTGCGACGCAACGATGGATCACATCGACAACGTGATTAAGAACATCAACGAAGAAAAAACACCCAAAAGGTATTTCTTTATAATTAATTAAATTAATTATAATCAACCTGTAACGATCCTTGTTTGTGAATCCGGGATAAACCATCTTCTTTGTCTTTTTCTGTGATTCGATCCGTGGAGACTGGCGTTTATCATCGTATTGATCCCGGATTGATCATTGCTAATGACAAAACGCCAAGTGGGCATATCCACCCAGGCGCTTCCGCTGCGCCCAGAACCTTAAAATGGTATCAGAGGGAGGTTACAACGTTAATTATAGTTATTTAATTTTCAATGATAATTTACGCATTCATATTTGATTCAATTCGAAATAAATCGTTCTATAAATCTGAATTAACGAGATCTATTCTTCCTCCTTCGTTTCTTGATTCATATCACAGAAACGACCTTTTAATTTTAATTTTGATTAAAATAAAAATGAGGAACTCAACCGGAGGAGCCGCTCTTTCTGTCTGTACAACACAGGATTACACGGTGTGTAATTAAAACTACACGCCGTGTACTTAGGTTCAACGAACCGGAACTGGTCCGCCAAACCACGCCATGTGAATTGATTATGCCTAAGTTTTAATCACGCCATGTTGACCAGAATAGAACGGCGCGTGGAAACTGGAATACACGACGTGTATGTTGGAACAACATGTCGTGTAGTCTGTTCCGACCCAGGTGAAACCGTGTACAAAGATAAGTCACGTACTGCGTATACGGGATCGCCAAGACGGTTACAGCGTAACAAGGAAGTACACGCCGTGTATGATTCATCTACACGCCATGTACTCTAAAATTTCCAATGTACAGAAAAACACGCCAAAGCCCCGACGTGTAGTTTGGACAAAGGGTGAAAAGAAAAATACACGTCGTGTAATTATAAAGTACATGCCGTGTACTTTCCAGAAATGGAATTTCACCAGGTTTCCTCCAATGTACAAAGACCCGTACAAGGAATATGGATGAGAAGAATCTCAAGGAAATTCAGAAAGGAATTTAAGATAAAGAATTGATGAATTATAAGATCATAATTAATTGAATTCGAGCACGTCATATCTTAAATAAAAGAACGATTAAAAGAATTTGAATTATAAATATGCGTAAATGTCGTTGCATACTATGGATGATCAAGAGCTAGACCAAAGACCCTTTGTATGTGTATGGTTTCATTTAAATTTTTTTAATTTAAATTTGTTGGCCTGCGAGCCTTCTTCCAATAAAATGTAGGGCCTGCGTGCCCTAGGATTCTTTAATATAAACCCATGTAATGGAGGATCTCCCAAGACAGAGGAGACGGTTCAAATCCCGAATCCGAGGCAAAACCGACACAAGAAGATACAAAGGTGGATAGGTGGGAGCTGCAAAACACGAACCATCAGGTTCAAGGTGTTTTCCCTAGGTCAGGGTAAGCTTATCAAAACCGCTAGATAAGCTAACCAAATAGAAGATCATGATCATTCCATCTTATTTTATTTCTGTCTGATTTCATGGTTTATATATTATGCATGTGTTGTCACGATCACATAATTAATAAAATGAACAAGCATGCAAAGATGGAATAAAATAAAAACCGGTCTATGCGTATACATTATCGGAACATGGTTAATCACTTAAGCAAGCATCACTTAATATTAACAATCATGTGATAATGCAAAGATACGCATAAAGAATAAAATCTCTCAAATACCATATTAAGTCAGACCAAGCCTTCTGTTACTTGATTAAGGGAAAGACTCAATAAAACTATGTGTTTGACCCACCCTTGTTGGGACACTTACTTTTATAAAGGAAGCCCTTATGAAAGGTTTCGGGTTGACTTAACCATATTACATCAAGAGAAGTAGCCCTTGCTAGACATTATGTAATATTGGAGGCAAGAGTTGAGGAAATCCAAGTCAGGATTTCAGGATTGGGGAGTCTACTCAACAGATCAAGGATCTGTAAGCTCACAGTTGGAAAAGACCCGCCTACCTAAATACCTTCAAATAGCTTGACCAACCCTTGTTGGGGTTATGCGAAGGGAAATATGGATCCTTGCCATTAGAATGTCAAAGCAACTGGACATTCTGAGTTCAATGGTGAGGGCCATTGGGACTTGATAAAATAGTGGGAGACTTAATAAAATTTATTATTTCTCATAAAATGTAATCAATAAAGTACGGATGAATCTGCTCTTTTAAATTGTAGAATCAAAATGACAAACACATCAACCACATTTTCTCTACGATCAATTCTGGATAAAGACAACATCCTCACTGGCAGTAACTTTCAGGAATGGTTTAGGCGCCTTCGGGTTATCCTACGCCATGAACGGAAGTTTTATGTGCTGGAGTCCTCACTTCCTGATTCACCTACCCCAGGGGAAAGTGATGAAGATTTCCTAGTCTATGATCAACATTTGAACGATGCTCTCGACGTTCAATGTTTGATGTTGTCATCTATGTCTAGTGAGCTCATGAAGTCTCATGAAGACATGGATGCCTACAGCATGCTCGAGCACCTCCGTGGTTTATACTAGGAGAGAGAAAGACAGGAAAGGTTTGAGATCTCCAAGGCTCTGTTTCAGAGCAAGCTTGGAGAGAGTACCCAGCTGGGCCTCATGTAGTCAAGCTCATTGGCTACATTGAGCGCTTGGAGGTTCTAGGGTTTAAACTCCCTGAAGAACTGGGTACCGATCTCATTCTTGCATCACTCCCCCAGAGCTTCTCAAACTTTGTTGTTAATTTCAACATGAACAATATAGAGAAGTCTCTATATGATCTTCTTATCCTTATTCGCCAAGTGGACAATGACATGAAGCGTGAAAATCCTTCTGTCCTTATGGTGAATAAAAGGAAAGGGAAGGCGAAGTGATTTAAGCCCAAAGATTCTTCAAGGCCTTCCAATAAAAGGTAGATCAAAGGGGAGGCAAAGGAACAGGATGCTGTTTGTTTTACATGTGACAAGAAGGGCCATTGGAAGAAAAACTGCACCCAGCCAAGGAAGCAAGGGGAAGCTTCAGGTGCGTTTGTTATCGAATGCAATCTATCTATTTCTACTAATTGGGTATTAGATACTGCTTTTGGTGCTCACATCTATTTCCAAATACAGGAACCAAGTAGATTCAGGAAGATTGATCGAGGGGAGATAGATCTACGAGCAGCCAACAGAGCCAGACTTGCTGCTGTAGCTGTCGGGGACAACAACCTCACATTGCCTACCGGGATGGTCTTGGTTTTGAAAGGATGTTATTATGTACCCTCTGTAACCAAAAAAAATTATTTCAGTATCCGGATTAGATACTGATGGATTCATATTCAATTTTGGAAATGAATGTTGCTACTTTTATAAATATAGCATTTGTTTTGGTAGGGCATGTTTATATAACGGCCTTTATGTGTTAGACTACACAAACCGAGTAATGGAAATCGATAACAAAGTTAATTCACATGACTCATACCACACCCAACTTTGGCATCACCGGCTAGGTCATGTCAATGAGAAACGTTTGACAAAATTACATCAAGATGGGTATTTATATTCTTTCGAACTAAAACCACTTGGTGTATATCATGCGTGTCTACAAGGCAAAATGACCAAATCCCCATTTAGTGGGAAAGGTGAAAGAGCTGAAGAGATTCTATAATTAGTTCACACAGATGTGTGTGGACCATTTCCAGTTGAAGCAAGGGGTGGGTTCTCGTACTTCATAACTTTTACTGATGATTTTAGTAGATATGGATATATCTATTTAATGAGGTATAAGTCAGATTCTTTTGATCGGTTCAAAGAATACAAGAATGAAGTTGAGAACCAGCTTGGTAAGAATATTAAGAAACTCCACTCAGAAAGAGGAGGAGAATATCTTAATCAAGACTTCATTGATTTCTTACGGGAGTTTGGGATTCTATCTCAACTCACTCCTCCTTACACACCGCAGTGGAATGGTGTAAGTGAAAGGAGGAACCGCACCCTGTTGGACATGGTGAGATCAATGATGAGTCATGCAAGTCTTCCATTATACTTTTGGGGATATTCATTACAAACAACAGCACACATACTAAACCAAGTACCAACTAAATAGATAAATGGTATTCCATACGAGTTATGGAGTGGACGCAAAGACATGTTATCGAATTTACACGTGTGGGGTAGAGAAACATTTGTTAAGGCTTCTTCAGGTAACAAACTTGCACCCCGAGGCACAAAGTGTATCTTTACAGGATATCCCAAGGAAACAAGGGGATATTACCTATAAAACCCCTTAGAAAAAAAGGTTACAGTGGAAAGACACACCATATTCCTTGAGAGGGAGCACATCTCCAGAAGAGATAGTGGGAGCGTGATAGACTTCGATGAAGTCGAGGCTCAAGATACACATGAGTTGGTACAAGAACAGATTCCACAAAGCCCCGTGGAAGAAAAATATGTTCTAGAGACACAAGAACTGCGTAGGAGCACGAGATAGGTAAGAGAACCAGAACGATATGGTTTTCTTGTCACTGAGGATGGTGACTCATTATTGGTTGAAAATGATGATCCTCTTTCCTACAAGGAAGCAGTTGAAGGCACAGACGTTGCCAAGTGGCTAGAATCCATGAATTCTGAAATGGATTCCATGTACCAAAACCAAGTCTGGATTTTGGTAGATCCTCCAATTGATGTAAATCCTATTGGTAATAAATGGGTATTCAAGAAGAATCTGGACATGGAAGGGCAAGTCAGCACCTACAAGGCATGACTGGTTGCAAAAGGTTTTAGACAGCGTCAAGGAATTGACTATGATGAAACATTTTCACTGGTTGCAATGCTGAAGTCCATCAGAATCCTATTGGCCATTGCTTCTTACCATGACTATGAAATTTGGAAAATGGATGTCAAAACAGCTTTCCTTAACGGGAACCTCCAGGAAGATGTCTACATGACACAACCTGAAGGGTTTGTGACTTCAAAGGATGCCAACAAGGTATGCAAGTTACAAAAATCCATTTATGGATTAAAGCAAGCATCAAGGTCATGGAACAATCGTTTTGATGAAGCTATTACAGAATTTGGCTTTGTTAAGAACGAATGTGAGCCTTGTGTCTACAAAAGGTTTAGTAGAAGTGCAGTCGTTTTCTTAAAAGTATATGTTGACGACATATTGCTAATTGGAAACGAAATACCTGTCTTATAGTCAGTTAAGGCATGGTTGAATAAATGCTTCTCCATGAATGACTTGGGCGAGGCGGTATATATTCTTGGGATCAAGATCCATCGTGATAGATCCAAGAAATTGCTAGGCCTAAGTCAAAGTACATACATTGACAAGATACTGAAGAGATTCAGTATGGAACAGTCCAAGAGGGTATTGTTGCCAGTGTCACATGGCCTTCATCTTTCCAAGAAAATGTGTCCTCAGACACATGAGGAAAGAAAGAGAATGGCAAGGATCCCTTACGCATCCGTGATTGGGTCAGTCATGTATGCTATGCTATGTACGAGGCTAGATGTTGCTTATGAATTAAGTGCAGTAGGCAGATATCAAGCTGATCCAGGAGACCGCCATTGGATGGCAGTCAAGACTATCCTTAAGTATCTGAGGCGTACTAAGGATATATTCTTGGTTTATGGAGGAGATGAGGACCTAGTCATCAAAGGACATGTAGATGCTAGTTTCCAGACTGATCAAGATGACATGAAGTCGCAGACTAGATACATCTTCAGTTTGAATAGAGGTGCAGTGAGCTGGAAGAGCTCAAAACAAAGTGTGGTGGCAGATTCTACAGCAGAGTCCGAGTATATCGCAGCTTCTGAGGCAGCTAAAGAAGCAGTATGGATGCGAAGCTTCGTCCAAGAGCTGGATGTTGTACCGAGCAGTAAAGATCCTATCACACTCTATTATGATAATATTGCAGCGGTGGCACTTGAAAAAGAGCCAAGGTCACATCAGCGGACAAAGCACATACTTCGGAAGTATCATCTCTTGAGGGATTTTTCTCAGAGAGGTGAAGTTGCAGTGAGCATTATTTCCACGGAAGACAACGTGGCAGACCCATTGACTAAAGACTTGACTCAGCAGAAACATGATCATCATGTGAGGTCTAGCGGACTAAAAGTCGTAGGCAGTTGGCTCTAGTCCAAGTGGGAGTTTGTAAGGGTTGGGTTCCTGAGAACCAACTGTTTTGTACGTTGATTACATAAATGTTCACTTATTATATATTGTTCATTGTTCAGCATGACTATAATATAATAATGTCCTTAAATATTTGTTGCATTAATAAGGTCATAGCAGATCCCTGCTATGATGAGAACCTTGAAATGCTATAATAATATTCTTAAATAAAGTTCTGCGGTTGGATGACATACTATGATAGGACACATAGTATACATACCGTCATGTGCGAGTACTCATAAGAAGACGAGACTCTCTCTCATGGAGTTCGCACTTGGTAATCTCCAAGATGGGTGATTATGATAACAGACCCGCCAGTAGTAATTCCGCATGTCTTGGTGTCATCGGATATTGCTATCTACGAGCGTGTGTAATGGTCCTTAGACTGGAAGATTATCATTAACTCATTTCATGACTCGCGCACTTAGATTTACTGACGAAAACCGTCACGCAAATAGTTGGCGGGAAGTAGGGTACGTTGGGTGCGTCACGAGTGACATGTTGTTAATGGATAAGTCGAGGAAGGATTTGTCCCTTCCATTTATGGAAGTTGATATCTCGTCCCTTTGATTGAAATAGAACTATCACATTAAATTCCATGTCCATGGTGTAAATGATGAGTTTATTTCAGGTAGTCAAAGAACGACATATCAAGCATATAGGTTTATGACACTACCATGAAACCTGCTTGATGAGATATTGAGACAAAGGGATTTAATTACACAGTAAGCGTTCGTATGAGGTGATACGTCAATGTGGTGTCAACTTCTTTCTCTTGGGTGCCTTGACCCGTTGCTAGACAGTAATCTTGGACTTTAGGCAAGCCCGCCTAATGCCAATGAGAAAGAGTCCTAGAGGGTCGCACACTAAGTGTATCCAAGTATCTCAAGTTGAATAAAGATTATTCTCGTATGTGGTTTAATAATTATTCAAGGAAGCCTATGTTGTTTTAAATGATGGAGGAAAAACAAAATAAAACAAGTACACGCCGTGTATTATTATTACATGCCGTGTAGTTTTATTATTGAAAGGAAATGAATAAATGAAAACAAGATATACACGCCATGTATATTTAATGTACACACCGTGTAGTTTTCAATGAAAAACAAGTACATGCTGTGTATTTATTAATACACGCCGTGTAGTTTTTTCCAGTTGGGATTTTGAGGATATAATATTGTTTTAAAGGATATTTATTATAATCAGCGTGGGTGCATGTCAAGGAATTATTTATTCGACATGGGGTTTTAAATAAAAAGTCAATGAAATAAATAAAACGCGTAACGTGTTTATTTATTGTCATAAATCTATAACCCCACACACTCGATTATAAATATCCTCACAACCCCAACTCTTTTCTGACACACAAGAGAATCGTTGTGCACAACATCTCTAGAGAATTCTGTCAAGGCCAAAAGAACCTCTTCCTCCATGAACGCTCTCAAGACCGAGAGAGATCCTCTTCCATCGGATCTAGACAATCTAAGGCGGACAACGCAAGCAAAGGCTTCTCCACGCTAGCACCCGGAGAATCCTTTGGCGACGTCCAGAGATACAAGGTACACGTGTGGATCACCGCTAGAGGGCGTCTACACTTGGCTTCTGTGACCCAACGACGGATCACATCGACAACGTGATTAAGAACATCAACGAAGAAAGAACACCCAAAAGGTATTTATTTATAATTAATTAAATTAATTATAATCAACCTGTAACGATCCTTGTTTGTGGTTCCGGGACCAACCATCTTCTTTGTCTTTTTCTGTGATTCGATCCGTGGAGACTGGCGTTTATCGTCGTATTGATCCCGGATTGATCATTGCTAATGACAAAAATCCAAGTGGGCATATCCACCCACGCGCTTCTGCTGCGCCCAGAACCTTCAGGAACAAGGCATCCCATGGTCGTACATGACAAAAATAGTAGTATTAGTACACATGGTTGGGTCATTTGATTTTATTATGATATTATTTTATTATCCATAACTACCCGATTACTAATTAATCAAGATAATTAAAGATAATTACCATTGTTACTATTCATAATGTCCAAAAACAAAAGAGTATTAATTGAATAATTTGGAACTTCTGATTCCAAATATGTAATACATTTTACCAAATTACAAACACAGAAATTGTAGTCATTAATTTAAAAATAATTCCCGTTGTCAAAACAAATAGCAGGTTTTTTTCAAACAATATCTATCAAAATTTTGGCATTAGTTTATGCCCAATTCCAAAGTCAAATTAATCCTAATGACCACCATTGGATTAAATTGTAAAAATATATTCTAATTAAACTTTAATACCAGTTAAAAAGATAGTATAACCATATAAATAAATTAGATGAAAAAGTAGTTTTGATGTAAAATGCAGTATTTTTAACTATTCATTAAAAAATGAACACTGTCAGAAAAATACCAAAAATTTATCCAATGTAAATTTCAATGTCCCAATAATAAATAATATGTTTATTTTAAAAAATATAGATTATAAAATTGTCAAATGGTTGATTTAAAAATGGGTTTTCATCAAAAGACAGTAAAACAATCTTTTAAAAATATTAGTGTATTCCATGCTTAAGATTGGATTTATTCTCATTTTAAGCCTCTAAAACACTATCTAATTCATAAATAGACATGGACAAACATATCTATTATTCATTACTTACTTGGGATGTTATATCCTTCCACCCTTTAGAAAATTTTGTCCCTACAATTTATTTACTTGTCGAAAATGTGGGGGTATTTATCCCTCATAGAATTTTCAGATTCCCACGTTGCCTCTTCAACCATATGGTTTTTCCACAAAACCTATACCTGATAAATCACCTTACTCCACAGAACATGCTCCTTGGGGTCAAGAATCAGGACCGGTTGTTCCTCATAAGATAGATTCTCTTCCAACTGAACTACCTCTGGACTCAAAACATGAGATCGATCTGGCATGTACTACCTTAACATTGGAACATGAAAAACATTGTGTACGTGAGAAAAAATCATAGGTAATGCCACTCGGTATGAATCTATTCCAACTCTCTCCATAATTTCATATGGTCCAATGAACCTTGGACTCAGCATTCCTTTCGTACCAAATTGCATCACACTTTTCCATGGTGATACTTTGTGAAAAACATAATCACCTACCTCAAAAGAGTGATCCTTCATCATGTTGTCTGCATTACTCTACTGCCTACTCTGAGCTATTCTCATGTGTTTCTGTATCAACTGAACATTTTATACCAACTCTTCTACCAATTCTTGTCCCATCAACTTCCTTTCACCCACTTCATCCCAAAAGTTGGAGTTCGACACCATTTACCATATAATGCCTCAAATGGAGCCATCTGTATACTGGAATGAAAACTATTATTATAAGAAAACTCAACCAAAGAAAGATGTTGCTACTAACTACCCTGATAATTAATCGATCATGCACGTAGCATATCCTCCAATGTCTGAATTGTTCTTTCTGACTGCCAATCTGATTGAGGATGAAAAGCTGTACAAAAATTTAATTTAGTACCTAACGACTTCTGAAGGCCTTTCTAAAAGTTAGATGTAAACATGGGATCACGATCAGATATAATGGATAGAGCAACTTGATGTAACCTGACTATCTATTTAATATACAAATGAGAAAGTTTACCTAGAGCGAAAGTATCTCAAATAGGAAGGAAATGAGCAGATTTTGTCAAGCGATCAACAATAACCCAGATTGCCTTATTACCTCAATATGTCTTCTGTAATCCCACAACAAAGTCCATGGATATATTTTCCCATTTCCACTCTGGTACTGGTAAAGGTCGAAGCATACCGTTTAGTAACTCCCGCTCTTCTTTTACCTGTTGAAAAGTGAAACACTTCACAGTAAAATCAGAAATATCCCTTTTTATTTCGTCCCACCAGTAATACTCCCGAAGATCTCTATACATCTTAGTAATTCTTGGATGAACTGAAAACGAAGAACTATGAGATTCACATAACAACACTCCCTTCAACTGTGAATCCGAAGGAACACACAATCTCTTCCCAAACCACAAAACACAATCATTATCAATATTATATTCAGTCAACTTACCCTTCTGAACCAATGATAAATTTTTCTACAACCCACTGTCCTTCTTCTGCACTTGCTTAATTCTTTTTGATAGGGAAGATTTCATGGAAAATTGAAACAAAATAGGACATACTGCACCAACAAATTCTATGCCAAAGTTCATCAAATCCTTAACAAAGGATCACGTTTCAAACTCAACATTGTTAATGAAGAATTACTTTTTAGACTCAAACCATTATCCACTTTATTTGATTTTACTGGATGGTAATTTATTGTACAATAATAATCCATGATTAATTCTAGCCATCTCCTATGTCTCATGTTCAATTCTTTCTAAGTGAATATATACTTTAAACTTTTGCGACCGGTATATATTTCACACTTTACTCCATACAAATGATGCCTCCAATATTTTAAAGCGAAAACAACAACTTCTAATTCCAAATCATGTGTAGGGTAATTTACCCCATGAGTTTTCAACTAACCTGAAGCATATGCAATTACCTGATCATTTTTCTTAAGGACACAACTATGTCCCTTCAATGAATCATCACTATAGATAATAAACTCACCATTTCTGGAAGGTAGTGCCAAAACAGGAGCATTCACCAATCTTCTGTTCAATAACTGAAAACAATCATCACTTTCTTTTGTCCAGATAAACTTAACAGTCTTCCGAGTTAGCTTAGTCATTGGACTAGATAACCGTGAAAAATTTTCAACAAACCGTCAGTAGTAGACTTCCAAACCAAGAAAAATACGAATCTCGATTACATTTGTGGGTCTTGGCCATTCTTCAAGAAATTTTATTTTTGGAGGATCAACAGTTATCCCATCTTTAGAAACAATTTAACCAAGGAAAGAAATTTGTTGCAACCAAAACTCACACATGATAAATTTCTCATAGAATTTCATTTCTTTTAAGGTTTTCAAAATAACCCATAAATGTCTTTCATGATCCTCTTTACTTTTAAAAAACACCAAAATGTCATCAATAACACAACCACCATTTATCACCTTATTCAACTGATCCATCACTATAACAAACTGTTCAATTCTGATTCTGACCATCTCAGTTTGCTAATTTGGATGGTCATTTCCCTCTGTATACCGTGCCAGAAAAACTGTACTATTTCCTTTAGGAAAAATAAATATTAACATAGAAATAACATAGGCGAAGCAACATGGTAATATTTAAATACTATGTCATTTCAATTTTCCCATAAAAAAATATTTTCGGATAATCATTTAATAGAATTCTAACTCCTAATGTTATCTAAACCGACCTCTGATAACAACTATAAGGCCCTAGCCTTAAACCTTACTTAATCTTGAGTTATTACAAGATTACACATTGATGATCATTTTAGGTTTAGAGTTTTAGATAATTAGAACATAAAACATGCATTACATTCCACATTTAAACAAAGTAGTTACATAAAAGATAGTATTCATTTTTCACATCAACATAATCATATTTAAAATAAAACATGGATTCTTTCTTGACACTTCCTTGACACTATGTAACTTTCACTTTACCTGTGAAAATGATTTCAAAAACCTGGGATGAGCATAAAAAGATCAGTAAGGGTTATAGAAATATGGAATGGAAACATGAGTTCATATAAACAAAAGAATGAAATCATACATTACCCATTAAACATAATCACATTAACATACCTCATCAAATCATGAATAAATCATAGAAATCATAAGACTTAAAGGTAACTTGAGGCATTCATAACATTATTACATAGGGAGTAACCCTCTTGGTTACCTTTGGAATACCCATCACAGTATATTCCTGAATTCTCTTCAGTGAAACCTTAACGTTTAACCCCTTCACATTACACAATGCATTGGAGAGCTATATCGGGCTCACCGACACTTAGTTTATCATGGAACCACCCGTCTTCATAAAAATTCCCATGAACCATAACATAATCGTATCACATAAATCATGCATAAAGGAAACATAACATGTCCACTTTTCAATCACAAGATATCAATACAACACATTGATATAAAAACATTATGAAAACCATTTTCAACACCAAAATAAAAGAAAAGTAAAACATGGTATTTATTTTCATTCAAAAAAAGTTATGGCTTGTAGAGGAAGTTGAAACTCGAATTATGGTCTTAGCGGCATGGAAGTCATTGTTGCCGCATACGTATGAGAAAAACATTCCCTTTTATCATTTATTAAAATGCTTTGTATAAATAATATTCCTTTTGGATAAACGTAAAAGTCAAAGGGGTTTATACACAATATAATAGAAAGTTGTTTATAAAACAAAATATGCCTCAATGAAAGGAGATTGAGACGATGTCCCTTACAAAGAAATTTTTTAAATAAAATAGATCTATTATGTGCATTTACTATAAGTACACATAAAGAAATTACAAATAAAATATAGGAAATAATAATATCATGAAATAATTTGAAAGAAGGAGAATAACCCAATGAACGGAAATTGGGTTAAGAAGTTCCCTTACCTCGGGTCCGACTTGACTCGATCGTTCTTTAATGTCCTAAATAATAAACTTGAGTAAATTTGTACTTTCTTGAGAAAATTTTTCAAGTTCATTATTCGTTTTATATAACTCATTACCATGTTATGAACATTATGTAATTATTTAATTTATTAACGTTCGTTTGGTCGATATTTGGTACTTGAGTCAAAAGTGAACTTCTTATATTTACAAGTTGTTCACGTAGTCAAATATCTATTATCTCAAGAATGATATTCATGATTTAGATTCAATATATATCATATATATCCAGTATATACATGCATTTATAGTATTACATAATCATTTAGAGGTATGAAATGAAATGCACCGTTCAAGGAGACGGTAAGTCGTACGTACGCATGAACACTACTTTCATTTCTATGTCATATTAATGGAATTAAAATTAAATGAGAGATATGCATATTTTAATTCTAGAATTATATTAATCATTTAGATGTAACATATATCATATATATCAATTATATATATGTACTTATAATTGTACATTACATTTGGGGATAAGAAATGAAATGCACTGTTCATGGAGACGGTAAGTCGTACGTACGCATAAACGCTATTTTCATTTCTATTTTGTATTTAATGAGGTAAAATCATAATGATATACAGGTATATTATAATTCTAGTATAAAATAATATATAATGACATTAACTTCGTCCTTTATACATCCCACATATGGAATTAACGAATGAAATCACTTTGAGGGGGCGGTACTCCGCACTTCCTAAAATGAAATTATCGTGGTTACCCATAATGGAAACCATAAAGGTATACCACAAATGATAAAAACAGAAGAATAAGGAAAACATAAACATAATATATATAATATATAAATAGAGTGACATCTTATTGGACACCATTAAAGTTGTTAAAATACGATTGAACAATCATCGTTTCGTGAGGCATAAATTCGCCAACCACAGAAACAGTATGTTCTTTAATCATTAGACGGAGGTGTGTGTAGGTGTTTCTCGAATCCTTCTCATAAAAAAATAATAGTATATTGAAGATACTTTTGTTTTTACAAATTAAAGGAATAAAAAGATTTTAAAATGTTGGAGAAGCAAAATAATACAAAAGAACACAAGTGAAGACATTACCTTAAAATCAGGTAACTCTCTTTGATTTGTTCTCAAAGGCTTCCTTGGGAAGACTTCTACCCAAAGTGAGGCTTATAGGAGTAAGAGAGGGATGTGGAGAGACAGAATGGGCAGGGGATGGCCGAGCCAAAGGCTTGAGAGGTGTGGGTAAGGTGGTTGAGAAGGGGGCCTTTTATAAGAGGAGAGGAGTGACACTCTTGGAAACTTATAAAAGGTAACTTTATTACAAATTGCCTTTTGGATTTTAAAGGTCCCAAAATTATATATTTCGAGTATAAGGTGATAAGAGTTCGAAATACACCCATCCAGTAGGTTTTTGATAAGTGTATGTTATAGTTTTAACATTATCTTTTCCTTTTACTTAAATCCTTTATTAATGAGATAATCACTACATCATCATGATGTCATAAATAATTGAATTTATTTAATGTCTAAAAATAAAAACAAATACTATGATGTAGTAAATCGTTTTATATTTCCAATAAATATTTATAGTCCAAAAGATCATTTATGTAGAAAAACTTAAATTTTTTTACTCAGGTGGTACATTCATTGTTATATTTAACTTTCTTTAAAAATAAAATAATAAAAAGTCATTATCACACAAAAGTGAGTCCATGGGGTCCCCAAGTTTGGCACAAGGAATACCATGGTCCTCCATGACACAAAAAATAGTATTATCACACATGTTAGGGTCATTTTTTATTATTATGATATTATTTTATTATCCTTAACTACTTGATTACTAATTAATAAAGATAATTAAAGATAATTACCGTTGTTACTGTTCATAATTTCCAAAAATAAAAAGAGACTTGATTACATAATTTGGACCTTATGATTCCAAATATGTAATCCATTTTACCAAATTCCAAGAACATAAATTGACATAATTAATTTATAAATAATTCGCGTTGTCAAAACAAATAGAGGGTTTTTTTGAATCAATATCTATGAAAATTTTGGCATTAGTTTATGCCCAATTCCAAAGTGAAATTAATCATAATGACCACCATTGGATTAAATGGTAAAAATATATTCTAATTACTCTTTAAGACCAGTTAAAATTATAGTCTAACCATATAAATAAATTAGATGAAAAATCATTTTTAATGTAAAATGCATTACTTTTCACTATTCATTAAAAATTGAACGTTGTCAGAAAAATACCAAAAAATTATCCATTGTAAATTTATATGTCCCAATAATAAATAATATGTTTATTTTGACAAATAGAGATTATAAAATTGTCAAATGTTTTATTTAAAAATGGTTTTCCATCAAAAGGCAGTAAAACAATCTTTTAAAAATATTAGGGTATTCCATGCTTAAGATTGGATTTATTCTCATTTTAATCCTATAAAACACAATCTAATTCAAAAATAGACATATATAAAAATATCTATTATTCATTACTTACTTATGATGTTACATCCTTACCCCCTTTATAAAATTGCGTCCCCAAAATTTATTTACTTATCGAAAAGGTGTGGGTATTTATCCCTCATAGCATTTTCAGATTCCCACATTGCCTCTTCAACCATACGGTTTTTACAAAAAACCTTAACCTAATGAATCAACTTATTCCAAAACACTTTCTCCCTATGGTCAAGAAGATGGACTGGTTGTTCCTCATAAGATAGATTCTATTCTAGCTGAACTACCTCTAGACTCAAAACATGAGATGGATCTGGCATGTACTTCCTTAACATTGAAACATGAAAAACATTGTGTACTTGAGATAAACTCAAAGGTAAAGACACTCGGTATACAACTGATCCAACTCTATCTAGAATTTCATATGGTCCAATGAACCTTGGAAGCAGATTTCCTTTCTTAACAAATCACATCACACTTTTCCATGGTGATACTTTGAGAAAAACATGATCACCTACCTCAAAAGAGATATCCTTCCTCCTATTGTCTGCATAACTCTTCTACCTACTCTGAGCTGTTCTCATGTGTTTCTATATCAACTGAACTTTTTCTGCCAACTCTTCTATGAATTCTGTTCCCATCAACTTCCTTTCACCCACTTCATCCCAAAAAGATGGAGTTCGACACCGTTTACCATATAATGCCTCAAATGGAGCCATCTGTATACTGGAATGAAAATTTTTATTATAAGAAAACTCAACCAAAGAAAGATGTTGGTCCTAACTTCCCTGAGAATCCATCGAACAAGCACGTAGTATATCCTCCAATGTCTGAATCGTTCATTTCGACTGCCCATCTGATTGAGTATGAAAAGCTGTATTAATTTTAATTCAGTACCTAATGAATTCTGAAGGCCTTTCCAAAAGTTAGCAGTAAACCTAGGATCATAATCAGATATAGTAGATATGGGAACTCCATGTAACCTGACTATCCCTTTAAGATACAAACGAGAAAGTTGGTCTAGAGAAAAAGTATCTCAAATAGGAAGGAAATGAGCAGATTTAGTCAAGTGATCAACAATAACCGAGATTGCATTATTACCTCTAGATGTCTTCGTTAATCCCACAACAATGTCCATGGATATATTTTCCCATTTCCACTCTGGTACTGGTAAAGGCTGTAGCTTCCCTTTCAGTAACTGCCACTCTGCTTTTACCTGTTGACAAGGCAAACACTTCACAGTAAAATCAGCAATAACCCTTTTAATTTTGTCCCACCAGTAATACTCTCGAAGATCTCCATACATCTTAGTAATTCCTGGATGAACTGAAAACGGATAACTATGAGCTTTAAAAAACAACTCTATCTTCAAATTTGAATCACAAGGCACACGCAATCTCTTCCAAAACCACAAAACACAATCATTATAAATATTAAATTCAGGATACTTACCTTTCTGAACCAACACTACCTTTTTCTGCAACCCACTATCTTTCTTCTACGCGTGCTTAATTCTGTCTGATAGAGGAGATTTCACGGATAACTGAAAAAAAACAGAAGGACATCCTGCACCAACAAATTCTAAGCCAAATTTCATCAAATCCTTAACCAAAGGATCACGTTCCAAACACACAATTGTTAATGAAACATTACTTTTTTGACTCAAAGCATCAACCTCTTTATTTTCTTTTCCTAGATGGTAATGAATTATACAATAATAATCCATGAATAATTATATCCATCTCCTCTGTCTCATGTTCAATTCATTCTGAGTGAATATATACTTTAAATTTTTGTGACTGGTATATATTTCAAACTTTACTCCATAAAAATGATGCCTCTAAATTTTTAATGAGAAAAGAATATCATCTAAATTCAAATAATGTGTTGTGTAATTTACCTCATGAGTTTTCAACTGACGTGAAGCATATGAAATTACCTAATAATTTTCCATAAAGACATAGCCAAGTCCCTTCAATGAAGCATATTTATAGATAATAAACTCACCATTCCTGGAAGGTAGTGCCAAAACTGGATCATTCACAAATCTTCTTTTCAATTCCTAAAAACAATCATCACATTCTTTTTTCCGGATAAACATAACACTCTTCCAAGTTACCTTTGTCATTGGATTAGATAACTGTGAAAAATATTCAACAAACCTTCAATAGTAGACTTCCAAAACAAGAAATCTACGAATCTCAATTACATTTGTGGGTCTTGGCCATTCTTCAACAACTTTTGTTTTTGCAGGATCAATAGTTATCCCATCTTTTGAAACAATGTTACCAAGGAAAGAAATTTGTTGAAACCAAAACTCACACATGATGAATTTCCTATACAATTCCTTTTCTTTTAAGGTTTGAAAAATACCCCTTAAATGTCTTTCATGATCCTATTTACTTTTAGAAAACACAAAAATTTCATCAATAACACAACGACCATTTATCACCTGATTCAACTGAGCCATCACTGCAGCAAACTGTTCAATTCTGATTCCGACCGTCTCAGGTTGCTAATTTGGATGGTCATTTCCATCTGTATTCCTTCCAAGAAAGGCTGCACTGTTTCCATTAGGAAAAATAAATCATAACACAAAAATATCTTAGGCAAAACAACATTGTAAACTTTAAATGCTATATCATTTCAATTTGACCATAAAAAAAATATTTTTGGATAATCATTTAATAGAATTCTAACTCCTAATGATATCTAAACCGACCTCTGATACCAATTATAAGGCCCCAACCATAAACCTTACTTAATATTGAGTTATTACAAGATTACACATTTAGGATCTTTTTAGGTATATAGTTTTAGAGAATTAGATCAAAAAACATGCATTAAATTCCACATTTAAACAAATTGGTTACATAAAAGATAGTATTCATTTTTCCCATCAACCAAAACATATTTAAAATTAAACATGGATTCTTTATTGAATCATCGTTGACACTATCTACCTTTCCCTTGACCTGTGAATATCATTTCAAAAACATTGGATGAGAACAAAAAGCTCAATAAGGGTTATAAAAATATGGAAAGGAAACATGAGTTCATATATACATAAGAATGAAATCATACATTACCTATAAAACATAAGAACTTTAACATACCTCATCAAATCATGAATAAATCATAGAAATCATAAGACTTAAAGGTAACTTGAGGCATTCATAACATTTTTACGTAGGGAGTAACCCTCTTGGTTACGTTTGGAATACCAATCACAGTATATTCCCTAAATCTCTCCGGAAAAACCTATATGTTTAACCCCTTCGCATTACCCAATGCATTGGAGAGCTATATCGGGATCACCCACCCTTAGTTTATCACAGAACCACACGTCTTCATAACAACGCCAAAGAACCATAACATAATCGTATCACATAAAACATGCATAAAAGAAAACATAAAATTTCTATTTTTCAATAAAAAGATATAAATACAACACATTGATATAAAAACATTATGAAATCCATTTTCAATACCAAAATTAATGAAAAGTAAATCATGGTATTTATTTTTCATTCAAAAAAAGTTATGGCTTGTAGAGGAATTCCAAACTCAAATTATGGTCATGGAGGCGGAGAGGTCGTTGTCACCGCATACGGACGACAAAAATATTCCCTTTTTTCATTTAGTAAAATGATTTGTATAAAAAATATTCCTTTTGAATAAACATAAAATTCAAAGGGTTTATACACCGTATAAAATAATGTTGTGTAAAAAAAATATGCCTCAATGAAAGGATATTGAGACGATGTCCCTTACAAAGATAATTTTTAAATAAAATAGATCTATTATGTGTATTCAATATAAGTACACATAAATAAAGTAAAAATACAGTATATGACATAATAATATCATGAAATAATTTAAAAGTAGGTGATTAACCCACAGAATGGAACTTGGGTTAAGAAGTTCCCTTACCTCGGGTCCGACTTGACTCGATCGTTCTTTAATTTCCTGAATAATAAACATGAGTTAATTTATAATTGCTTGAGAACCTTTTTAAAGTTCCTTATTCCTTTTATATCACTTATTACCATGTTATGATCATTATGTAATCATTTAAATTAATAATGGTCGTTTGGTCGATATTTGGTACTTGAGTCAAAAGTGAACTTCTTATATTTACAAGTTGTTCACGTAGTCAAATATCCATTATCACAAGAATGATATTGATGATTTAGATGCCATATATATCATATATATCCATTATATACATGCATTTATAATATTACATAATCATTTAGATGTAAGAAATGAAATGCACTGTTCATGGAGATGGTAAGCCGTACGTACGCATGAACGCTACTTTCATTTCTATGTCATATTAATGGAATTAAAACTAAATGAGAGATATGTATATTTTAATTACATAATTATATTCATAATTTAGATGTAAAATATATCATATATATCCATTATATACATGTACGTATACGAGTACATTACATTTGGGGATAAGAAATGAAATGCACCGTTCATGGAGACGGTAAGCCGTATGTACGCATGAATGCTACTTTCATTTCTATTTCATATTTAACGGAGTTAAATCATAATGATATATAGGTATATTATAATTCCAATATAATATCATATATAATAAAATTAACTACATCCTTTATATGTCCCACATATGGCATTAACGAATCAAATCACTTTGAGGGGGTGGTAGTCCACACTTCCTATAATAAAATTATCATGTTTACCCATAATGGATACCATAAAGGTATAAAACAAATGAAAAATACAGAAGCATAAAGAAAAAATAAACATAATATATATAATATATAAATATAGTGACATCATGATGGCCACCATTAAAGGTGTTAAAAGAATATTGAACAATCATCGTTTCCTGATGCAGAAATTCGCCAACCATAGAAACAATATGTTATTTAACCATCAGACGGAGGTGTGTGTAGGTGTAGCTAGAATATTTCTCATAACAACATCCTATTATATTTAAGATACTGGTTTTGTTAAAAAATAAAGGAATAAAAATAGTTTAGAGGGTTGGAGAAGCAAAATAGTACAAAAGAACACAAGTGAAGACATTACCTTAAAATCAGGTAACTCTCTTTGATTTGAGCTCAAAGGCTTCCTTGGGAAGACTTCTGCCCAATGTGAGGATTCTTGGAGTAATATAGTGATGTGGAGAGGCAAAATGAGTAGGGTTTTTCTGAGACAAAGGATTGAGAGGTGTGGGTATGGTGGTAGAGGAGGGGGCCTTTTTTAAGAGGAGAGGAGGGGCACTCATGGAAAGTTATAAAAGGTAACTTTATTACCAATTTATATTTGGATTTTAAAGGTTCCAAAATTATATATTTCGAGGATAATGTGATAAGAGTTCTAAATCCACCCATCCAATATGTTTTTGACAAGTTTAAGTTATAGTTTTGACATTATATTTTCTTTTTATTTAAATCCTTTATTAATGAGGTAATCGCTGCATCATCATGATGTCATAAATAATTTAATTTATTTAATGTCTAAAAATCACAAAAAAAGTACTATGATGTAGGAAATCTATTTAAATTTCCATTTAGTATTTATATTTTAAAATATCATTTATGTAGACAAATGTAAAAATGTTTTACTCAGGTGATACATTCTTTGTTATATTTTACTTTCTTTAAAAATAAAAACATAAAAAGTCATTATCACACAAAAGTGATTCCATGGGGTCCCCAAGTTTGGCACAAGGCGTCCCATGGTCGGAAATGACACAACCAATAGTATTATGACACATTTTGGGGTCATTTGTTATTATTATAATATTATTTTATTATCCTTACCTACCCGATTACTAATTAATCAAGAAAATTAAAAATAATTACCGTCGTTACTATTCATAATGTCCAAAAACAAAATAGTATTGATTACATAATTTGGACCTTCTGATTCCAAATATGTAATAAATTTTGAAAAATTCCATACACATAAATTTCAATAATAAATATAAAAATAATTCCCATTGTCAAAACAAATAGCGGTTTTTTTAAAACAATATCTATGAAAAGCATGGCCTTAGTTTATGCCCAATTCCAAAGTGAAATTAATCCTAATGACCACCATTGGATTATATGGTAAAAAATATATTCTAATTACACTTTAATACTAGTTAAAAATATAGTCTAACCTTATAATTAAATTAGACAAAAAAGAAGTTTTGATGTAAAATGCAGTATGTTTCACTATTATTTAAAAAATGAACATTGTCAGAAAAATACCAAAAAAATTTCCAATGTAAATTTCAATGTCCCAATCATAAATAATATATTTATTTTGACAAATAGTGATTATAAAATTGTCATAAGTTTGAATTAAAAATGGTTTTCCCTCAAAAGGCAGTAAAATAATCTTTTAAAAATATTAGTGTATTGCATGCTTAAGATTAGATTTATTCTCATTTTAAGACTCTAAAATACTATCTAATTCATAAATATAGATAGATAAAAATATCTATTATTAATTACTAACATGGGGTGTTACATCCTTCCCCACATTAGAAAATTACATCCCCAAAATTTATTTACTTATCGAAAAGCTGGGGGTATTTATCCCTCATAGCATTTTCAGATTCCCTCGTTTCCTCCTCAACCATATGGGTTTTCCAAAAAACCTTTACCTGATGAAAAACCTTATTCCTCAACACTTGCTCCTTGTTGTCAAGAATCTGGACTGGTTGTCCCTCATAAGATTGATTCTCTTCCAACTGAACTACCTCTGGACTCAAAACATGAGATGGATCTGGCATGTACTTCCAAAACATTGAAACATGAAAAACATTGTGTAACTAATATAAACTCGGAGGTAAATCCAATCGGTATGCAACTGATCCAACTCTCTCAAGAATTTCATATGGTTTAATGAAACCTGGACTCAGCTTTCCTTTCTTACCAAATCGCATCACAGTTTTCCATGGTGATACTTTGAGAAAAACATGATCACCTACCTCAAAAGAGAGATTCTTCCTCCTGTTGTCTGCATAACTCTTCTGCCTACTCTGAGTTGTTCTCATGTGTTTCTGTATCAACTGAACTTTTTCTGCCAACTCTTCTACCAATTTTGGTCTCATCAACTATCTTTCACCGACTTCAACCCAAAAAGTTGTAGTTTGACATCGTTTTCCATATAATGCCACAAATGGAGCCATCTGTATGCTGGAATGAAAACTTTTATTCAATGAAAACTCAACCAAAAAAAGATGTAGGTCCCAACATCCCTGATAATGCATCGAACAAGCACGTAGCATATCCTCCAATGTCTGAATCATTTTTTCTGACTGCCCATATGATTGTGGATGAAAAGTTGTACTAAAATTTAATTCAGTACCCAATGATTTCTGATGGACTTTCCAAAAGTTAGAAGTAATCCTGAGATCACGATCATATACAATGGATAGGGGAACTCCGTGTAACCTAACTATCTCTTTAAGATACAAACGAGAATGTTGATCTACAGAGAAAGTATCTCGAATAGGAAGTAAATGTGCAGATTTAGTCAACGATCAACAATAACCCATATTGCATTATTACCTAGAGATGTATTCAGTAATCCCACAACAAAGTCCATGGATAAATTTTACCATTTCCACTCTGGTACTAGTAAAGGCTGAAGAATCCCTTTCAGTAACTTCCACTCTGCTTTTACCTGTTGACAAGTGAAACACTTCATAGTAAAATTATCAATATCCCTTTTCATTTCGTCCCAACAGTAATACTTCCGAAGATCTTTATACATCTTATTACTTCCTAGATGAGATGAAAACGAAGAAATATGAGCTTCACATAACAAATCTCTCTTCAACTGTGAATCACAAGGCACACACAATCTCTTCCCAAACCTCAAAACACAATCATTATCAATATTAAATTCAGGAAACATACACTTATGAACCAACACTACCTTTTTTCTGAAACCCACTATATTTCTTCTGTGCATGATTAATTATGTCTGATTGGGAAGATTTCACGGATACCTGAAATAAAACAAAAGGACATCCAGCTCCAACAAATTCTATTCCAAAGTTCATCAAATCCTTAACCAAAGGATCACGTTCCAAAAACAAAATTGTTAATGAAGCATTACTTTTTGGACTCAAAGCATCAACCACATTATTTTCTTTTTCTGGATGGTAATGAATTGTACAATAATAATCCTCGATTAATTCTATCCATCTCCTCTGTCTCATGTTCAATTCATTCTGAGTGAATATATACTTTAACTTTTGTGACCGGAATGTATTTAACACTTTACTCCATACAAATGATGCCTCCATATTTTTAAAGAGAAAACAACACTAGCTAATTCCAAATCATGTGTAGGGTAATTTACCTCATGATTTTTCAACTGATGTGAAGCATATGCAATTACCTGATCATTTTTCATAAGAAAACAGCCATGTCCCTTCAATGAAACTTCACTATAGATAATAAACTCACCATTCCTAGAAGTTAGTGCCAAAACTGGAGCATTCACCAATCTTTTTTTCAATTCCTCAAAACAATCATCACATTATTTTGTCCAGATAAACTTATCACTCTTCTGAGATTCCTTAGTCATTGGACTAGATAACTGTGAAAAATTATCAACAAACCTTCAGTAGTATCCTTCCAAACCAAGAAAACTATAAATCTCAGTTACATTTGTGGGTCTTTTCCATTATTCAACAACATTTTTTTTGTAGGATCAACAGTTATCCCATATTTAGAAACAATATTACCATGGAAAGAAATTTGTTTCAACCAAAACTCACAGATGCTGAATTTTCCATACAATTTCTTTTCTTTTAAGGTTTTCAAAATAACCATTAAATGTCTTTCATGATCCTATATAATTTTAGAAAACACCAAAATTTCATCAATAAAACAACCACCATTTATCACAGGATTCAACTGAGCCATTACAGCAGAAAACTGTTCAATTCTGATTCCGACCATCTCAAGTTGCTAATTTGGAAGGTCATTTCCCTCTGTATTCCTTCCCAGAAAAGCTGCACTGTTTGCATTACGAAAAATAAATATTAAAACAGTAATATCTTAGGAGAACCAACATGGTAATATTTAATTGCCATATCATTTCAATTTGAACATAAAAAAATATTTTTGGATAATCATTTAATAGAATTATAACTCATAAAGTTATCTAAACCGACCTCTGATACCAACTATAAGGCCCCAGCCTTAAACCTTACTTAATCTTGATTTATTACAAGATTACACATTGAGAATATTTTCAGGTATAGAGTTTTAGAGAATTAAATCATATAACATGCATTACATTCCCCATTTAAACAAAGTCGTTACATAAAAGATAGTATTCAATTTTCCAATCAATGGAAACATATTTAAAATAAAACATGTATTCTTTCTTGACACTTCCTTGACACTATGTACCATCCCCTTGACCTGTGAAAATCATTTCAAAAACTTTGGATGAGCATAAAAAGCTCAGTAAGGGTCATAAAATTTGGAAAGGAAACATGAGTTCATATATACATAGGAATGAAATCATACTTTACCCATAAAACATAAGCACTTTAACATACCTCATCAAATCATGAATAAATAATAGAAATCATAAGACTTAAAGGTAACTTGAGGCATTCATAACATTCTTTCATAGGGAGTAACCCTCTTGGTTACGTTTGGAATACCCATCACAGTATATTCCCTAAATCTCTTCAGAAAAACCTTAATGTTTAACCCCTTTGTGTTACCCAATGCATTGGAGAGAAAGATCGGGATCACCCGCCCTTAGTTTATCACGGAACCACCCGTCTTCATAACAATGCCCCAGAACCATAACAAAATCATATCACATAAAACATGCATAAAGGAAACATAACATTTCCACTTTTCAATCACAAGATATCAATACAACACATTGATATAAAAACAATATAAAAACCATTTTCAATACCAAAATAAATGAAAAGTAAAAAATGGTATTTATTTTTCATTCAAAAAAAGTTATGGTTTGTAGAGGAAGCCGAAACTCAAATAATGGTCATGGCAGTGGAGAATTTGTTGTCGCTGCATATGTACGAAAAAAACATTCCCTTTTGTAATTTAGTAAATTGCTCTGTATAAAAAAAAAATTCCTTTTGGATAAATGTTAAAGTCAAAGGGGTTTATATACCGTATAAATGAATGTTGTGTATAGAACAAAATATGCCTCAATGAAAGGAGATTGAGACGATGTCCCTTACAAAGATCATATTTTAATAAAATAGATCTATTATGTACATTCAATATAAGTACACATAAAGAAATTACAAATACAAGATAGGACATTATAATATCATGACATAATTTGAATGTAGGAGATTAACCCAATGAACGGAAATTGGGTTAAGAAGTTCCCTTACCTTGGGTCTGACTTGACTCGATCATTATTTAATGTCCTGAATAATAAACTTGAGTTAATTTCTACATGCTTAAGAACCTTTTTCAAGTTCATTATTCCTTTTATATCACATATTACCATGTTATTAACATTATGTAATCATTTATGTTAATAATGGTCATTTGGTCGATATTTGGTACTTGAGTCAAAAGTGAACTTCTTATATTTACAAGTTGTTCACATAGTCAAATATCCAATATCTCAAGAATTATATTCATGATTTAGATTCCATATATATCATATATATCCAGTATATAAATTCATTTATAAAATTACATAATCATTTAGAGGTAAGAAATGAAATGCACCATTCATTGAGATGGTAAGCTATACGTATGTGTGAACACTACTGTCATTTATATGTCATATTAATGGAATTAAAACTAAATGAGAGATATTTATATTTTAATTACAGAATTATATTCATTATTTAGATGTAACATACATCATATATATCAATTATATATATGTATTTATAATAGTACATTACATTTGGGAAAAAGAAATGAAATGCACCGTTTATGGGGATAGTAAGACGTACGTACGCATGAACACTACATTCATTTCTATTTCATATTTAATGGAGTGAAATCATAATGATATAAGGGTATATTATAATTCCAGTATAACTTCATATATAATAACATTAACTCTATCCTTTATATGTCCCACATATGACATTAAAGAATCAAATAACTTTGAGGGGGCGGTAGTTCACACTTCCTAAAATAAAATTATCGTGTTTACCCATAATGGAAACCCTAAAGGTATGCCAAAAATGAAAAATAAAGAAGCATATGGAAACATAAACATAATATATATCATATATAAATATAGTTACATCTTAATGGCCACCATTAAATGTGTTAAAAGAAGATTGAACAATCATCTTTTCGTGAGGCAGAAATTCGCCAACCACAGAAACAATAAGTTCTTTAACCATTAGACGGAGGTGTGTGTAAGTGTAGCTCAAATACTTATCATAAAAACATCCTAGTATATTTAATATACTGGTTTTGTTAAAAAATTAAGGAATAAAAAGTGTTTATAGGGTTGGAGAAGCAAAATAAAAGAAAAGAACACAAGTGAAGACATTACCTTAAAATCGGGTAACTCTCTTTGATTTGAGCTCAACGGCTTCCTTGGGAAGACTTCTGCCCAAAGTGAGGCTTCTAGGAGTAATAGAGGGATTTTGAGAGACAAAATGGCAGGGTTTTTAAGCCAAAGGCTTGAGAGGTGTGGGTAAGGTGGTAGAGGAGGGGGCCTTTTAAAAGAGGAGAGGAGGGGGACTCATGGAAGTTTATAAAATGTAACTTTATTAGAAATTGATTTTTAGATTTTAAAGGTACCAAAATAATATATTTCAAGGATAAGTTAATAGGAGTTCTAAATACACCCATACAATATGTTTTTGACAAGTGTATAATATTGTTTTAACATTATCCTTTCATTTTATTTAAATCCTTTATTAATGAGGTAATCACTGCATCATCATGATGTAATAAATAATTTAATTTATTTAATGACTGAAAATTACAAAAAAAATACTATTATGTAGGAAATATTGTTATATTTCAAATGAATATTTATATTCCAAAATATCATTTATGTAGAAAAAATTAAAAATGTTTTACTCAGGTGATACATTCTTTCTTATATTTAACATTCTTTAAAAAGAAAAAGAAAAAAGTCATTATCACACAATAGTGATTCAATGGGGTCCCCAAGTATGGAACAAGGAATCCCATGGTCGGTCAGAACACAACTAGTAGTATTATGACACATTTTGGGGTCATTTGATATTATTATGATATTATTATATTATCATTAACTACCCGATTACTAATTAATCAAGATAATTAATGAAAATTACCATCGTTACTATTCATAATGTCCAAAAACAAAAGAGTCTTGATTACATAATTTGGACCTTCTGATTCCAAATATGTAATACATTTTACCAAATTCCAAACACAGAAATTTCAATAATTAATTTAAAAATAATTCCCGTTTTCGAAACAAATAGCGGGTTTTTTTGAAACAATATCTATGAAAAGTTTGGCATTAGTTTATGCCCAATTATAAAGTGAAATAAATCCTAATGAACACCATTGGATTAAATGGTAAAAATATATTCTAATTGAACTTTAAGACCTATTAAAAATATAGTCTAACCATATAATTAAATTAGATGAAAAAGCAGTTTTGATGTAAAATTCGGTATTTCCACTATTCATTATAAAATGAACATTGTCAGAAAAATAATAAAAATTTATCCAATGTAAATTTCAATGTCCCAATCATAAATAATATGTTTATTTTGAAAAATATAGATTATAAAATTGTAAAAAGATTTATTTAAATATTTTTTTCCATCAAAAGGTAGTAAAACAATCTTTTAAAAATATTAGTGTATTCCATGGATAAGATTTGATTTGTTCTCAATTTAAGCCTCTAAAACACTATATAATTCAAAAATAGACATAGATAAAAAGATATATTATTCATTACTTACTTGTGATGTTAAATCCTTCCCCCCTTTAGAAAATTTTTTCCCCACAATTTATTTACTTTTCGAAAAGGTGGGGGTATTTATCCGTCGTAGCATTTTCAGATTCCCACGTTGCCTCTTCAACCATATGGTTTTTCCAAAAAACCTTTACCTGATGAATCACCTTATTCCACAACACTTGCTCCCTGTGGTCAAGAATCTGGACCAGTTGTTCCTCATAAGATAGATTCTCTTCCAACTAAACTACCTCTTGACTCAAAACATGAGATGGATCTGGCATGTACTTCCTTAACATTGAAACATGAAAAACATTGTGTATCTGAGATAAACATGGAGGTAAATACACTAGGTATGCAACTGATCCAACTCTCTCCAGAATTTCATATGGTCAAATTCACCTTGGACTCACCTTTCCTTTCATACCAAATCGCATCACACTTTTCCTTGGTGATACTTTGAGAAAATCATGATCACCTACCTCAAAAGAGAGATCCTTCCTCCTGTTGTCTGCATAAATATTCTGCCTACTCTGAGCTGTTCTCATGTGTTTTTGTATCAAATGAACATTTTCTGCCAAATCTTCTACCAAATCTGTTCCCATCAACTTCCTATCACCCACATCATCCCAAAAAGTTGTTGTTCAACATAGTTTACCATATAATTCCTCAAATGGAGCCATATGTATATTGGAATGAAAACTGTTATTATAAGAAAACTCAACCAAAGAAAGATGTTGATTCCAACTTCCCTAATAATCCATCGAACAAGGACATAGCATATCCTCCAATTTCTGAATCGTTCTTTCTGACTACCCATCTAATTGAGGATGAAAAGCTATACTAAAATTTAATTCAGTACCCAACGACTTCTGAAGGCCTTTCCAAAAGTTAGAAGTAAACCTGGGATCACAATCAAATACAATGGATAGGGGAACTCCATGTAACCTGAATATCACTTTATGATACAAACGAGAAAGTTGATCTAGAGAGAATGTATCTCTAATAGGAAGGAAATAAGCAGATTTAGTCAAGCCATCAACAATAACCCATATTGAATTATTACCTCAAGATGTCTTCGATAATCCCACTACAAAGTCCATGGATATATTTTCCCATTTCCACTTTTGTACTGGTAAAGATTGAAGCATCCCTTTCTGTAACTGTTTCTATTCTTTTACCTGTTGACAAGTCAAACACTTCACAGTAAAATCAGCAATATCCTTTTTAATTTCATCCCACCAGTAATACTCCCAAAGATCTCTATACATCTTAGTACTTCCTGGATGAACTGAAAATAGAGAAATATGAGATTCACATAACAACTATCTCTTCAACTGTGAATCACAAGGCTCACACAATCTCTTCCCAAACCTCAAAAAAGAATCATTATAAATATTAAATTTAGGAAACTTACCATTCTGAACTAACTCTACCTTTTTCTGCAACCCATTGTCTTTATTTTGCGCTTACTTAATTCTATATGATAGGGAAGATTTAACGGATACCTGAAACAAAACAGAAGGATATTTGGCAATAACAAATTCTATTCCAAAGTTAATCAAATCCTTAACAAAAGGATCACGTTCCAAAAGAAACATTTTTAATGAAGCATTACTTTTTCGACTCAAAGCATCAGCCACTTTATTTGCTTTTCCTGGATGGTAATGAATTGTACAATCATAATCCTTGATTAATTCTAGACATATCCTCTGCCTCATGTTCAATTCTTTCTGAGTGAATATATAATTTAATCTTTTGTGACATATATATATTTCACACTTTACTCCATACAAATGATTCATCCTAATTTTTAAAGCGAAAACAAAAGCAGCTAATTCCAAATCATGTGTAGGGTAATTTACCTCATGAGTTTTCAACTGACGTGAAGCATATGAAATTTCCAGATCATTTTTCATAAGGACACACCCAAGTCCCTTCAATGAAGCATTACTATAGATAATAAACTCACCATTCCTGTATGGTAGTACCAAAACTGGAGCATTCACAAATATTCCTTTCAATACCTGAAAAAAATATTCACATTCTTTTGTCTAGATAAACATAACACTCTTCCGAGTTAGCTTAGTCATTGGACTAGTTAACCGTGAAAATTTTTCAACAAACCTTTAGTAGTAGCCTTCCAAGCCAAGAAAACTACGAATATCGGTTACATTTTTGGTTTTTGGCCATTCTTCAACAACTTTTGTTTTTGCAGGATCAATAGTTTTCCCATCTTTAGAAACAATTTTACCAAGGAAATAAATTTGTTTCAACCAAGACTCACACTTTCTGAATTTCCCATACAATTTCTTTTCTTTTACGGTTTGCAAAATAACCCTTAATTATCTTTAATGATCATCTTTACTTTTAGAAAACAACAAAATATCATAAATAACTCAACCACCATTTATCACCTGATTTAACTAATCCATCACTGTAGCAAACAGTTCAATTCTGATTCCGACCATCTCAGGTTGCTAATTTGGATGGTCATTTCCCTCTGTATTCATTCCGAGAAAAGATGCACTGTTTCCTTTACAAAAAATAAATCTTAACACAGAAATATCTTAGGCGAAACAACATGGTAATATTTAAATTCTATATCATTTTAATTTGACCATAAAAAATACTTTTGGATAATCATTTAATATAATTCTAACTCCTAAATTTATCTAAACCGACCTCTGATACCAACTATAAGGCCCCATCCTTAAACCATACTTAATCTTGAGTTATTACAAGATTACACATGGAGGATCTTTTCAGGTTTTGAGTTTTAGAGAATTAGATCATATAACATTCATTACATTCCACATTTAAACAATGTGGTTACATAAAAGATATTATTCATTTTTCACATCAACAGAAACATATTTAAAATAAAACAAGATTTATTTCTTGACACTTCATCGACACTATGTACATTTCCATTGACATGTGAAACTCATTTCAAAAACATGGTATGAGCATAAAAATCTCAGTAAGGGTTATAAAAATATGGAAAGGAAACATGAGTTCATATATACATTAGAATGAAATCATACTTTACCCATAAAACATAAGCACTTTCACATACCTCATAAAATCATGAATAAATCATAGAAGTCATAAGACTTAATGGTAACTTGAGGCATTCATAACATTCTTACATATGGAGTAACCCTGTTGGTTACGTTTGGAATACCCATTACACTATATTCTATAAATCTCTTCGAGGAAACCTTAATGTTTAACCCCTTCGCATTACCCAATGCATTGGAGAGCTATATCAGGCTCACCCGCCCTTAGTTTATCACAGAATCACCCGTCTTCATAACAATGCCCATGAACCATAACATAATCATATCACATAAAACATGCATAAAGGAAACATAACACTTCCACTTTTCAATCACAAGATATCAATACAACACATTGATATAAAAACATTATGAAAACCATTTTCAATATCAAAATAAATGAAAAGTAAAACATGGTATTTAGTTTTCATTCAAAAAAAGTTATGGCTTGTAGAGGAAGCCAAAACTCAAATAAAGGTCATGGCGGCGGAGAAGTCATTGTTGCCGCATACGTATGACAAAAACATTCCCTTTTGTCGTTTAGTAAAATTCATTGTATAAAAAATATTCCTTTTGAATAAACGTAAAAGTCAAATGGGTTTATACACCGTATAAAAGAAAGTTGTGTATACAACAAAATATGCCCCAATGAAAGGAGATTGAGACAATGTCCCTTACAAAGATCATTTTTAAATAAAATAGATCTATTTTGTGCATTAACTATAGGTACACATAAAGAAATTACAAATACAAGATTGAAAATAATAATATCATGACATAATAAGAGAGTAGGAGAATAACCCAAAGAACGGAAATTGGGTTAAGAAGTTCCCTTACCTCGGGTCCAACATGACTCAATCGTTCTTTAATGTACTGAATAATAAACTTGAGTTAATCTATAATTGAATAAGAACCTTTTTCAAGTTCATTGTTCCGTTTATATCACTTATTACCATGTTATTAACAATATGTAATCATTTAAGTTAATAACGGTCGTTTGGTCGATATTTGGTACTTCAGTCAAAAGTGAACCTCTTATATTTACAAGTAGTTCACGAAGTCAAATATAAATTATCTCAAGAATGATATTAATGATTTAGATTAAATATATATCATATATATCCAGTATATAAATGCATTTATAATATTACATAATCATTTAGAGGTAATAAATGAAATGCACCATTCATGGAGATGGTAAGCCGTACATACGCATGAACGCTACTTTCATTTCTATGTCATATTAATGGAATTAAAACTAAATGAGAGATATGTATATTTTAATTACAGAATTATTTTCATCATTTAGATGTAACATACATCATATATGATTATTATATATATGTACTTATAATAGTACATTATATTTGGGGATAAGAAATGAAATGCACCATTCATGGAGACGGTAAGCCATATGTACGCTTGAACACTACTTTCATTTCTATTTCATATTTAATGTAGTGAAATAATAATTATATAATGGTATATTATAATTCCAGAATAACATCATATATAATAACATTAACTATATCATTTATACGTCCTACATATGGCATTAACGAATCAAATCACTTTGAGGGGGCGGTAGTCTGCACTTCCTAAAATGAAATTATCGTGTTTAACCATAATTGAAACCATAAAGGAATACCACAAATTAAGACTACAGAAGATTAAAGAAAACATAAAAATAATATATATCATATATAAAAAGAGTTACATCTTAATGGCCACCATTAAAGGTGTTAAAAGATGATTGAACAATCATTGTTTCGTGAGATAGAAATTCACCAACCACAAAAACAGTATGTTCTTTAACCATTAGATGGAGGTTTTTATAGGTGTAGCTCAAATAATTCTCATAAAAACAATCTATAATATCTATTATAATGGTTCTTATACAAAATAAAGGAATAAAACGAGTTTAGAGGATTGGAGAAGCAATATAAAACAAAATAACACAAGTGAGGACATTACCTTAAAATTGGGTAACTCTCTTTGATTTGAGCTCAAAGGCTTCCTTGGAAGGAATTATGCCCAAATTGAGGCTTATAGGAGTAATATAGGTATGTGGAGAGAAACAATGGGCAGGGGTTGGCCAAGCCAAAGGCTTGAGAGGTGTGGGTAAGTTTGTAGAGGTGGGGCCTTTTATAAGAGGAGATGAGGGGCACTCATGGAAAGTTATAAAAGGTAACTTTATTAAAAATTTCTATTCTGATTTTAAAGTTCCCAAAATTATATATTTAGAGGATATGGTGATAAGAGTTTTAAATACACCCATACAATAGGTTTTTTGACAAGTATATGTTATATTTTTTACATTATCTTTTCATTTTATTTAAATCCTTTATTAATGAGGTAATCGTGGCATCATCATGATGTCATAAATAATTTAATTTATATAATGTCTAAAAATTACAAAAAAACTACTATGATGTAGGAAATACTTTTATCTTACCAATGACTATTTATAGTCCAAACGGTCTTTTATGTAGACAAAATTAAAAATGGTCTACTCAGGTGATACATTCTTTGTTATATTTAACTTTCTTTAAAAATAAAAAGATAAAAAGTCATTATCACACAAAAGTGATTCCATGGGGTCCCCATGTTTGTCAAATGGCATCCCATGGTCGGCCATGACACAACCAATAGTATTAGGACACATTTTGGGGTCATTTTTGGTTATTATGATATTGTTTTATTATCATTAACTACCCGATTACTAATTAATCAAGATAATTAATGATAATTACAGTCATTACTATTCATAATGTCCCAAAACAAAAGAGTCTTGATTACATAATTTGGACCTTCTGATTCGAAATATGTAATCCTTTTTACCAAATTATAAACACATAAATTGCAATAATTAATTTTAAAATAATTCCAATTTTCAAAACAAATAGTGGGTATTTTTTTGAAACAATATCTATGAAAAGTTTGGCATTAGTTTATGAACAATTCCAAAGTGAAATTAATACTAATGGACACCATTGGATTAAATGGTAAAATGATATTCTAATTTCACTTTTAAACAATTTTAAAAGATATTCTAACCGTATAATTAAATTAGATGAAAAAGAAGTTTTGATGTAAAATGAAGTATTTTTCACTATTCATTAAAAAAATTAACATTGTAAGAAAAATACCAAAAATTTATCCAATGTAAATTTCAATGTATCAATCATAAAGAATATGTTTATTTTGACAAATAGAGATTATAAAATTGTCAAAAGTGTGATTTAAAAATGGTTTTCCATCAAAAGGCAGTAAAACAATCTTTTGAAAATATTAGTGTATTCAATGATTAAGATTGGATTTATTCTCATTTTAATCCTCTAAAACACTATCTATTTCATAAATAAAAATAGATATAAGTATCTATTATTCATTACTTACTTGGGATGTTACATAAACCATGCGGACAAACTGTGTAGACACTTAAAGTTAGATCCTAAAATTGTGGATCTGATCACTTTTGCATCTAAAGGGTTTTTTAATCCCTTAATCAGCCATAAAATAACACTAACTTTACTGGGAGGTAGGATAATCTCTCCCAACCATTTTTGAAGTGATCCAGAGGCTTCCCTTGGCAAATTAGAGTTGGTTTCTTGAGGAATGTGGTCGTTCCTACTTGATTTTCTTAGAACAACTTAGATCTACTCCTCCCTTTCTCTAAGATTCTTATATCCATTCCCGTTATGTGTAGATATAAGTGTGTGGATGTCTAATATGATAAGATTTGGTCATGTGTGTTTTATTAGATGAGATCTAATGAGGATTCTAAGATAATCGACCCAGTTTCATAGGCGTTCATCGACTGTTGTGGTTATCTTCAAAAACCATTGATGTAAGGGATTCATGGAATCTCTAGTTGTTTATGTGCAATTGTATAATTAGCTTGATTTAGCCCTTTGGATCATAATGGAATTGACCTAATTAAATACTTGAATCAGATTAAAGGAATTGGTTTGATCGCATGTTGTTACTTTGTACCGTGATAACCATTTTCCTCTTGATTTGCTAGATAAGTGTGATATCTATGACTTTTTGTTAGCCTCGGGTTCATGATGATATTTATAAAGAACATAAAGCAATAATTAATTGATTATTTGTTGGATAAATATAAATAGGAATGAAAACAGACATGGTTCTTGTTGTGACTTGATATTGATCAAATTTGGCATAGTAAGCATGATTAATCTTAGGTGATATCTATCTAAATTGGTTCATGATGTTGGAACCAACGAATTGAATTTGTTAATTCAATATGGATTAAATAATATGATTTAATTCCATGAAGGGTTCAGAGTTTCCCTCTTTTGTGAATTAGGGCTAAAAGCCCATTTGATGTGATGATGGTTTTCCTACTTCTTGTGTTGTGCTGTGACCCTGGAGGGTTGTTGTGATATCTTCTGTTGTGACGTGACCCTGGAGGGGTGTTCTGTTATGTGGAGGTAGGGAGGCCTTGTGTTTGTGGTAGAAAATGATGCCTAGAGTTGCGAGATGCATCAGTTTATGCATGTGGGTGTCAGGGAGGACACCACGGATGATAGAATGGGATGGATGTGGTTGTTGGATGCCTACTGCATTGTTCGGTTATTATCTGCTTTACCATTCCCCACATCTCAATTTAGTTGGTCTTTCTTACCCTCCTTATGAAGGAGGATAAGACATGTGGGGTATTCCACAAACTTTCCTTGTTTATCCTCTCAAGTAAGAATGTGTCTACGCTCTTACTATAGGCTGCAAAGACTCGATGAGTAGTGCGTCTACTCACCATGTTGATCCCCCATGTTTTTAGTAGAATATGATGTTTTTCTAGAATTCCTGGGAATATAGGAAAGTAATTCTGTAATTAATTTTTGAATAAATGATGTAATCCCATGGGGTTGGAGTTTTACGAAACGTAAGGATGAGGTTGATAACATTGAAGGAGCAGTGATTTTAGGATGGGTTGTTAATAGAACTTAATGTGGAATTGTTCATGGTTAATTAATGTTTGAATAATTAATTAACGTACAATTAAAATGATAAAAATGGCATGATGTAATCTAATAAATCCCTTTAAATGGTTGTATGCTTATAGGATACATAGTCTTAGGAGTGGGAGCCCGGAGTTTGAGAGACGTTAGCTGCAGTTGTGTCTAAGACTAGGTTATACCCATAGTGTGGTTGGGAGTTATGAAATACTCTGTACTTTTTGTGTTTCTATATGCAACTCCACCTTATTAGTAAGAGAAACTGACTCCCCAGGGATTCTTAGCCCTATGGGTTTTTTCCCCAAAATTCTGATGGAAGGTTGAATGGATGACAACCCCATTTAGCCCCACTCTCTTCTCTTGGTAGATAATACTTCCGTTTGCACATCAGTTATTTTTCCCCATATATGTTTGTATAGGGATGAAATGGCATGTAGTTATTTCACACACATATATTCTGGTTAGAGTATCCTATGTACTACTATAGGTGTAATGTGTATAGGCTGTGATGGCTTGATGATCCTTACTCGGTGTATGTGATTTAATGGAATGAGGTATAATACCCGACATAAGATACATGTTATGAATGATGTGGTGGGTCCCGGAAACTACCTGGTTACTTCTGTTTGTGAGGATGGTGTGGTACTTAGACCAGGTGTTTGCAGGCAAGCCTTTGTGGTGCACGTGGTGCAGATTGTGGAGCTTAGCCCAAGCTTATACGGGCAAGCCTTTGGAGAGAGATGCACAAGACATATGTCATTGGGGAAAAGTGGAGAACCGATGGGGATGTAGTAGCGGGTTACCGTTTATATTCATTACTCTATGATATATTCTTGTATGCATTACTTGATGAGATTATCCATGGCGAGGTTGGAAACAAAGTATATCTGTTTATGTGACGAGTTAGATTCAATATTGTTCAATGTTATTTAGAATTCATTCATTAATTTTGCACGAGAGGCTTTAGGGAGGATCCTACTGAGTATACTATTATACCCAACCTATGTATATATAATTTTTTTTTCAGGTCACTTGGAGCCGGATGGAGATCAAGTTGGTTTTTACTAGATTGTGGTTATAAGAGTTGTTCAGGCTGGTGGTTTCTACTGTTTTACATACTTTTGGGTACTTGGAGTTTTTATCCTCTAGTTGTAGTACTATTGCATGACATTTCATATGTGTACTTAGGTTTCCTTTATATTCTAGTTCTAATTCAGAGTTGATTGGTGTCTATCTTATCTATCTCTTTAGCATGTTTTCTCATAGAGGGGAATGCCTACCATTTGTGTGTTTATTATGCCCTCGGTGCTTGTCGCTAAATCGAGGCCTATTGGAGACGGGAATCAGGGGTCATTATCTCCAATCTCACATTTCAAGACAAGTCGGGGTACACTTTGTCGGGAGGGGGTTGTGATAGAGTGGTATCAAAGGCGAGGTTGAGGGATAGGATGGAGTTTGGAGTTAGGAACATGTGAGGTTGCATGGCTTGGTAGGGAAACAGTGTCATTCCTGTTTAGCAAGGGAGATAAACACCGGAGACTGGCTGGGACATAGGCGTTTAGGGCACCCAATGATTTGATGTATGGACCTTTATGTTTACAATGTCTACTAAATAGGGTGATACTGGTTGCAGGGTAGAGACCTAGGAAAGAATCATGCATCACTCTTCAATGTGCATGTATTTGAATGGGTAGACCTCAGGATAGGTTAACCTAAAATGAATGAAAGAAAAAATTTAATTAATTAATGTCGAGTCTTCCATATTCCAGGCATAGGATCTCTACGTGTTTCTTATTTTGCAGGTATAGCCTCAGGTCGATGTCCTCATCAGGTTCACACAGAAGATGTCCAGCAGCCTGTTCTAGCAGGTTGCCACAGGGCAGAGGTTGACGACAATGACACATGGATGAAGACACTCCGAGAGTTTCAATGCTAGAATCTGAATAAGTATGAGGGATCTGTTTCGGATGTATTCATGGAAGAATGGTTAGAGGAGGGTGAGATAGGCTTCAATTTGATCTGTGCTCCGAAGGAACACTGGGTGTCCTTAGCTGTGACGTTGCTGCATGGAGCAGTATGGCAGTGGTGGTTCTAGTTCCTCAGATATCATGAGGAATCAGCGATATCATGGGAGGAGTTTCAATACATGTTTAGAGTCGAGTTCTTTTCATTGACTGCGAAGGCTTCTAGTCGCCAGGAGCTTCTTACCCTTCGACATGGGAGCTCTACTGTTCTATAGTTTGGAATCCATTTTATGAACCTTTCACGATACGCATTAGAACTGTTACCAGATGAGGAGGCCATGGAGAGGCATTTTGAGGTGGCTTTGTATCCATAGATCTAGCACCAGGTCACGCCATTTATGTTAAACACATATCATGAGGTGCTGGCGAGGGAAGAGGTTGTCGAGAGGACTTTGTCCAGGACCAGATCATCATGAGAGGGGAATCAGCATGATTCCTCATGAAGAAAGACTGTAGTCAGGGGTTCTCGGTTTTCAGGGAAGATGAGTTTATGTTCAGCCAGGGGTAGGTCCAATCCCTTCGCACCTCCTTTCTCCAGAGACACAAACTCTTAGGACTATGCCAAGGGATCAGGCGCTTGTTTTTCTAGTGGTGGTCGTGGTCATCAGCAGCGGGAGTGCCCGACCTTTTAGGATAGTCATCATGCACCAACTGTTATGATCCAGTTTCCTTTAGTGAGGCAGTTTCCTCAGAGGCATCAGCAGCCAGTTGCACTAGCTTTAGATCAGTAAAGGGTAGATTGGGTAGATAGAAGAAACTCCCATGACGCTCACTGCCCTCAGAGAGAAGAGTGTGGTCATGGTTTGGTCGTCATCAGGGTCAGAGAGGCCTTGGATGAGGCCATGGTTAGCTTCATGCTCTGGCGTTGCCAACTCCAGAAGATCTAGACGTCCTTCGATGTACCCTTTTCTTGTTTTCTACCACAATGTATTCCTTTTTTGATTCAAGAGTGACACACTCCTTCATATCACCTACCCTTGTCCATGCCTTGGGACTTCAGGTAGAGAGGCTTCCAGTGCCATTGACGTCGACTACGCCAGTTGGAGGTCGAGCTGACATGTTTGATGTATGTAGAGATTGTGTTCTAGTGTTGGGGCAGCACCGCTCTTGGGGAGATTTCCTATGTTTAATAATACAAACATATGATGTCATCCTCGGCATGGATTGGTTTTATTCGATGCAGGATATCATGGATTGCTTCAGGAAGAATGTAGTTTTCCTTGGTGAAGATGGAGAACATGTGGTGTTTGTTGGTGAGAGAGATCCTCAAATGGGTCACAGGCGAGTTCCATCGTTATCAACCATGGAGACAGAGATGATGGTGAGTTCTTCAGAGCTTCGGCAGTTGGCGTTTCCTAGGGTCGTAAAGGAATACCCTGATGTCATTCTAGAAGAGGTTGTAAAAATGCCCCCTCGATGTATTCATGGGCATTATGAGTTCATTGTAATGCGGTTTGGTGTGAAAAATTCGCTAGTTGTATTCATGGGATTGATGAATGTTTTGTTCTGTGAGATACTGAACAATTTCATTGTAGTTTTCATCAACAACATTCTTGTGTACTCCACATCTAAAGAGGAGCATGCAGAGCATCTTCAAGCCATTTTGGGAGTTCTTCGTCGACAACAGCTATTTGGGAAGTTGTTGAAGTGTGAGTTTTGGGCTCGAGAAGTCCGTTACTTGGGGAATGATGTGTCCCAACATGGAGTAGTTGTGGATCCATCGAATATTGAAGCAGTTGTGTCTTGGGAAGCCCCCAAGACAGTTTTAGTGGTGCGATGTTTCCTTGGTCTCGTGGTCTACTACAGGAGGATAGTAGCCCATTTCTCACGAGTTGCAACTCCTCTAACAGCTTTGACAAGGAAACATCAGGCTTTCATATGGACTGATCAGTGTCAGGAATCATTCGAGTTTCTAAAAGAGAAGTTAGTAAGTGCTCCAGTCATTTGTCTTCCATGTGAGGGAGTTCAGTTTGATGTTTTCTACGATGCTTCATATCTGGGGCTAGGATATGTTCTCATGCCGTAGAGGTCAGTTGCTTCTTATAAGTCTCTACTGTTGCTTCCCCATGAACACAACTCTGCCACCCATGACCTTGAGTTGGCATCCATGGTATTTGCTTTGAAGTTGTGGAGAGATTACCGCACTACTGAAAGCTTTGTGGTTTTCACAGATCTTAAGAGATTGTGGGATGTTTTCTCCCAGTGTGACTTGAACATATGACAATTTCGGTGGATGGAGTTCTTACAAGAATAAAACATTGAAATATCATATACTCCTGGAATAGGGAATGTTGTTGCTGATGCATTCAGCCGAATGTCATGTAGTGATGCTGTGCGTGAATCCAGTGATTCTTGGCGGGTAATGGGAGAACTCTAAGCATTACATCTTGATATGGGAGAATTCGTAGGTAGAGGTTTTCATTTTGATATGAATGTGAATTCATATCTGATGTAGAAGTGGGAAGAGACCCAGTTGGGGGATCTTGAGGTGGATTTCTGGAGAGACCTAGTTATTTGGGGTGAGGCCCCTGATGGTTGGTCTGAGGAAGAACAACATAGAATGTTGTATCATGGAAGTATTTTTGTTCCCTTGGTGATGCACGAGATAGTCCTAATAGAGTTCCATAATTCTCATTTAGTGGTTCATCCTTGTGTGACAATGATGTACCTCTCCTTGGGGAGTCAGTTTTGGTGGTTTGTACTGAAGCATGCGGTTATGGAGGTTGTGTCTCGTTGTTTAGACATCCAGAAGGTGAATGTCAAACACCGTGTTCCTGGTGGTCTTCTCGAGCCATTAAATATTACTCAGTGGAAATGGGAGGACATCATAGTGGACTTAGTTATAGGTTTACCTTGAGCTCATGGAGGACATGATGCTATTTGGTTTGAGGTGGATTGTTTAACAAAATCACCCCACTTTATAGAAATCAAGGAGTCAAGCTCAGTGGAAATTTTGTCGAGGCAGTATCTGGAGGAGGTGGTGAGGATTCATGGAGTCCTTGGGATGATCATTTCTGATCAAGATCTTTGTTTTAACTCCAGTGTATGGGGAGGTCTCCAACATGATTTTGGTTCTCAACTATGACTTATCACTGCTTTTCATCCTCAAACAGATGGTCAGACATAGCGAACCATCCAGACACTTGAAGTCATGTTGCGCTCTTGAATTGTTGATTATGTAGGTTCATGGATGAGAAACTTGCCATTGGTGTTGTTAACCTGAAATAACAGCTTACACTCCACCATCTGTATAGTACCATTTGAAGCCTTATATGGCTGACCTTTCCGTTCTCTGTTGTGCTGGGCTGGGGTCATAGAGTCATCATTTCTCGGAACGGAACTACTGCAGAATACAACAGAGATGGTTCATGTGATTCGTGAGAGGATGAAGGTAGTTCAAGATCATCCAAAATCATATTCTGATCAAATAAGGAGACTCTTAGAGTATAATGTTGGGGATCGTGTGTTTTTGAAGGTGACTCCTAGTCGTGGGAAGTGATGGTTTGGCCATGGAAGTAAGATTTCTCCTCGATTTGCTGTGCCTTGCGAGTTGTAATCTCATGATGGAGCGGTTGCGTATCGAGTAGTACTTCACCCTACGATGAGTCTGATACACGATGTTTTCCATGTATCTCTGCTATATAGTTAACTTCATGATGACTCCGACTTCATCGATTGGGGATATATAGATGTTGATGATGATGCCACCTTTGAGGAGCGACCTGTGGAGATCCAAGACTGCAAGGAGAAGGTGTTTCGTGAGCGTTCTATCCCTTTAGTTTGTGTTTTGTGGTGACATAGTTGCATGGAGGACAATACTAGGGAACATGAGTCACACATACATGCTCAGTACCCAGAGTTGTTTGATTTTTAACTCTATCCATGTATCATTGTAGTTAATGTGGTTTTGAAACATTCATGTTTATGAGATCGAATCCTTGTTGCATTGGTGGATTACTCTCTTTTGAGAGGTATCTCGTTGGGTGGTTATTTAGACCCTGTTTTGTTTTCTCTTTAGGTGGGTTTTGGATTCTCGAGGACAAGAATGTTTTGACAGGTATCTGATGTAATGGAACAGACTTCTCTGATCCATTCCTTTCTAAAAATTTGGTGCTGGAGGTGTTCTGAGAGGTCATGGTGACTTGGTGTGTGCTTTCATAGAAAATTAAGGAAATCTAAAGGGTTATGGCCATCACACGGGAGGCGCACGATTTGCCTAAATCGTGCTACCAAACCATGCAAGGCTGGTCTGGGAGGTAGTGGCTAACGCATGGTTAACACACGGTTTGTCACATCGTGCAGGCTAACCGTGCACGAAGTGCTTGGCAAGGCAGAAGCCAACGCATGGTTAGCAGATGGTTTGTTAAACGGTGCAGACTAACCATGTAGGCACTTAATGTTATATCCTTAAATTGTGGATCTGAACTCTTTTGCCTCTAAATAGTTCGTTTAAGCACCTAATTGGACATTACATGGGATAACCATTCTTGGGAGGTAGGAGAATCTCTTCCACGTATTTTGGAGGAGATCCGTAGGCTTCCCTTGGAAAATCGGATCCGGTTTCTTGAGGTATGTGGTTGTTCCTACTTGATATTCTTAGATCTACTTAGATATACTCCTCCCCTTCTAACAGTGTCTTAGATCTATGCCCGTTATAGGTATATCATAGCATGTGGATGTCAAATATGATGAGCTTCGTTCTTGGTTGTGTTAGGATAGGATATCTTAGGAGGATTCATAGTGAATCGACCCGTTTTCTTGGGCATTCATCGACGGTGGTGGTTTTCTTAGAAAACCATTGAGGTAGAAGATTCGTGGCTTGTCTAGTTGTTTATGTTAAATCATAGAGATAACATGATTTAGAACATTGGATCACAATTGAATTGACCTAATTAAATACTTGAACCAGATTAAAGGAATTGGATTGACCGCATGTTGTTATTTTGTACTGTGATAATGGTTTGCCTCTTCATTTGCTAGATAAGTGTGATATCGATGCCTTGATTGTAAGAATGGGGTTATTGATGAAATTTATAAGGATCATAAAGCTTGAATCAATTGATAATTGGTTGGATAAATACAAAGAGGCATGAAAACAGACCTGATTCTTGTTGTGACTTGATATTGATCAAATTTGGCATAGTAATCATGAATAATTTTCAGTGATATATAACTAAATTGGTTAATGATGTTGGAACTAACAAATTGAATATGTTAATTCAATATTGAATAAATAACTTGATTGAATTCCATGAAGGGTTCGGAGTTACACTCTTGTTGTTAATTAGAGCTAGAAGCCCATTTGATGTGATGATTGTTTTCCTGCTGTGTGTGTTGTACTGTGACCATGGAGGGGTGTTATGATATCTTGTATTGTGATGTGACCCAAGAGGGGTGTCGTGATATGTGGACTCAAGGTGGCCTTGTGTTTTTGTCAGCGGATGATCCCTAGACTGGCGAGATGCATCAGTTTATGCACGTGGGTTTCATGGAGGACACCAGGGATGATGGAATGAGATGGATGTGGTTGATGGATGCTTGGTTATTTGTATAGTTTTTATCTGCTTTACCATTCCCCACTACTCAAGTAAGATGGTCTTGTTTTCCCTCCTTCCGAATGAGGTGATGACATTTGGGGAAACCCACATACTTTCCATGTTTAGCCTCTCAGGGGAGAATGGGTCTACGCTCTTGCTATAGGTGGCAAAGACTCGACGGGTAGTACCTATACTCACCGTGTTGATCCCCCTTGTGTTTAGTAGCATAGGGTGCTTTTCTATAATGCCTGGAAATATGGGAACATAATTCTATAATGAATTTTGGAATAAATGATGTAATCCCATGGGGTTGGAGTTTGAAGAAACTTAATGATGAGGTTGTGAAGTTTGAAGGAGCAGTGGTTTTTGGATGTGATGTTAATGGAACTTAATGTGGAATTGCTCTTGGTTAATTAATGTTCGATGAATTAATTAACATACAGTGTAATTTATTAAAAGGAGATGAAGAAATAAAATAACTTCCTTTAAATGGTTGTGTGCTTCTAGGATACCTAGTCTTGAGAGTGGTAGCACGGAGTCCGAGAGACGTTAGCTGCAGTTGTGTCTATGACTAGGTTCTGCCCATTTTGTGGTTGTGAGTTATGATATACTCTGTAATTTTTGGGTTTCTATATGTTAATCCACCCTGTCAGTAAGGGAAACTGACATCCAAGGGATTCTGAGCCTTGGGGGGTGTTTTCCCCAACATTCTGATGGGAGGTTGAATGGTTGACTACCCCCTTTAGCCTCGCTCTCTTCACTTGGTAGATACTAGTGCCATTGGAACAACGGTTAGTTTTACCAATAAATGTGTGTAGAGGGATGTAATGGTTTGTGGTTATTTCACACACATATTTTCTGGTTATTGTATCCTTTGTACTACTATAGGTGTAACTTTTATAGGCTGTGTTGTCTTGATGATCCTTACTCGTTGTATGGGATGTAATGGCTTGATGTATAATACCCGACGTTTGATACACGTTATGCGAGTTTTGGTGGGTCTCAGATACTACCTGGTTACTTTTGGTTGTGAGGTTTGTGTGGTTCATACCTGAGGTGTTTGCAGGCAAGCCTTTGTGGTGCATTTGGTGAAGACTGTGGAGCTTAGCCCATGTTTATATGGGCAAAACATTGGAGAGAGATTCACATGAAATATTTCCTTGGGGGAAAAGCGGAAAACCTATGGGGAAGTAGTAGTAGGGTACCCTCGATATTATTTACTATATGATATATTCTTGTATTCATTACTTGGTGAGAGTAGCCATGGTGAGGTTGGGACCATTGTATACCTGTTTAGGTGACGAGTTAGTTTCACTGTTGTTCATTATACATTAGCATGATTTCTTTACTTTTTCATGGGAAGCTTCGGTGAGGATCCTACTGAGTATACTTTTATACTCACCCTATGTATATATAAACTGTTTTTTAGGCCACATGAAGGTAGTTGGAGATCAGGCTGGTTTCTTCTATCTTGGGGTTACAAGAGCTGTTTGAGATTATGGTTGCTGCGGTTTTACTTCCTTTTGGATACATGCAGTTTTTCCCTTCTAGTAGTAGTACTTTTTCAGGAAATTTCATATGTTTACTTGGGATTACTTTATATTCTATCTCTGATTCGGAGTTTATTGGTGTCTATCTTATCTCTCTCTTCTACATGTGTTCTCTTAGAGGGTAATGCTTCATATTTGTGTGTTTATTATTCCCTCTGTGCTAGTCGCCAACCCGGGGCCTACCGGAGGCGGGTCTCGGGGGTCATTATCTCCCTTCTCACATTGCTGGCCCAGGAGGGGTACACATTGTGGGGAGTGGGTCATTAAACACACCATATTTCAAAGCCTCTAATGTTCTAAAACTCCCCCACATGATTTCGAAAAACAATATAGAACACTGATAGATCCAAATAGGATTATGTGAATGTTTCCCCTTTAACATGCACTAACCATGAGCCTCATCCGTTCCTTCAAAAACTGGATATCTAGCCTCGGAAAAAGCCCTATATGATCTTGAAAATATTCTTATGTGATTATGGATGTCGATAAAGATAACAGAAATGAATATAAAAAAATGTAAAAGGTTATATACATCGAATAAAATAGGATTTCTTAGAGTCTTCCCCAAATAATGGAATTATTCTCCAATTTTCTCTTCCATGGGTCTTAAATAACTATATGAGAATAACTCTAACCATTTATCATGAAAGCCATCCTCCTACATGCACGAATCATCATTTAAAAATATGTGATAAAATATCATTCATATTAACTGGAAGATAATGAATCCATGATTATTCTTGCTCTGATCAATGATATATATTGGATAATCATCAAAATAATCATCATCATCTCGCACAACATCCTCTGGATCTTAAGTATGAGATGTCATGACATGATAATGTAGAAGAAATTACACGTGGAAGAAATCTTGAATTGAGGAGTTTATCTACGGTAAAATCACTAGATTTGATACCATCATGAATCTATACATGATCTCAAAACTCCCTATGAAGTGAGGAAAGAGGTTCCCTTACCATTTTTATACATATATTCACCAGCCTGGGTGATACCATAATGAAACAAGGATCCCCAACATCGAACTCGATTTGTCATTTATGTTGACCGACCTAATATTTATGTTGAGAATGACTAGTTTATATACTCTTCAAGATCAACGACACCTACATTGTAATCTCCAGTACAATACGAGGATCTATAAGAACTCTGTCCCTTATCTCATTCTATCATAGATATGAATGGAATTCCCTATCATATAAGGCAATGTAAAGATCCATCCAAATCATTTCATAAAATACATGATTTTAGACAAAATCAATGATTAGGATATTCCTCTCACACAAAATTCTAAAATCAATGGATCATGATAGGGGCATGACCTCTAACACATGTATAGTTCATTCCGATTGTCCATTGGTCTAATGGTGTAGAACTATTCTCCGAATCCAATGTGTACCCAATTATTTATACTCCACTTTCTATAAAAAAGATGTTAAAATTTCATCCCTATCATATATTATAGTATGAGGGTCCCCATTAATGCATATTATCACATAGGAATATATTATTTCTATATCATCAATTTAGAATGTCTCGCATATAGAATGGAAGTGTGATACAATTTTTTGTCGATCTATGTCTACTGAAACAATATTTCTACCTTATGGTGACCAAATTCATCTAACCAAATAATCTATAATGATTTCAATCAATTACAATATTCGATCCGATGTGATATTTAAAATTACAATGTGAAACTGGTTCTTGGAATTCACTTTTTGAATGGTGGAACACATAGTGACAAAATCTACAATCTAATATTTCTTCCCAAGACACCAATATTAGTGATTTATTTAATGAAAAAAATTAGAGATAGATGGGTGTACTTGCCACTGAGAAGCATTATTTACTCACATCACATTATCTCTCATATATGTATGTACAAATATATACCTATTTACACACATGTTGTTAACTCACACAATTGATCATTCTAGTGGCATGAGCTCACTAGAAAATCTCACTCATATGACCAAACCTTCAGGGTCAAAAAAGTTCCTTCTCCTCACCCTATCAATGAGTGAAGAGATAAATGCTGAGATTTCAAGGAATGTCATATTATGACACTCTTGAAATATCACATGTATCTAAAAAATAAGCCCATAAATATCTATTCAGTAGTGGCTTCCAGAATAAATTCTTTCGTGTTTATTTATATTAGTGTATTCGCTACCACATTTTCCTTTTCCATTGTATATGAAATTAAATTATCAATGGATTGAAATTATTCAGCCAATATTAATTTTCTAGGATTAATTAATTCTATGTTAATATATTTATTTATATGAGGCTGTTATTCTACATATACACCACAATGAACTCTAACAAAAGGTAATGCCTCCAAAAAAATAGTGCTTAAATGAATGTTGAATCCTTGAGATCATACATAATTTAATAATGATTTTATAGTCTCGTCTAGATAGAATTATACACCATTAATCAAACTACCCATGTCAATATTTCTCATAGCATTATTCATGATGAATCATGAATCACATTATAGAATCTGCAAAAATCTATAAGAATTATAACATGTTCTAAACTAAGCCCAACAATAAGATCATTAATACTATTCTCATATGATTAAAACAACAAGAAATTCACACCAATCATATTCAGACTAGTAGGATATTTCATAGGGCATGATAAGGTACTTATGAAATGCATATAAAATATATACAACCCCAAGGATAACATTATATTAAACAGGTTCTTTTTTTTTCTTGGAGAAAATGACAACTCTCACCATTGCTGGGTCAAAAAATACTCTTTATTCTGAGATGATAAGACACATGAAGTAAAAATTTTGTATTTTGCATTATAAAATTTTCATATTAGAATATATATGATTCTATATTATTTTATTCAATATTATAAAAAAAAATTATGGTCACTCTGAGTGTGTTAATTAAAAAATATTTCAGCTAAAAAACCTTAAAAAAATACATATATGTGTGGAAATCACGATCCACCAAGGATTTCAAAATGGTCTATGAAATTTTGATACCAAACGACCTAAAAATTTACTCATTTTGAATAATTCAACTTAACAAATCCAAGTGGGGAATTTATGATGGTGTAAATCTAACCTGATAATTGCCTAGTTTGAAGTAAATCTTTTAGAACACATTAGTTCCATGGAGTTTGTCAAAGATATCATCTACTCATGGAAATAGATATTGGTTCAAATATTTATGTTGGCTAAATCATTAGTATTCATCACATATACTAAGTATGACATCCAACATATTCATGATAATAATGGGTGAAACCCAAGTTAAACTGATGGTTCAGAAAAAACCCTTAGAGTATAAAACCTATAAATCCCTCTTAACCAATGGGATCACAATATGTTCTATTATTTATTGATGAATAAATATTTTAGATTATCATAAAATTGTAATTATCAAAAACTATACCTCTCTCATGGGAGGTATTCATGGAATTTTGAATGAGAAACAATTCCTACCACAATTCTCCATAGGAAGAAAATATGTTTTTTGTATTCCCTACTCTGTAATAAGGATAACAAAATTGACTATTACTCTAAAAATCAAATGATTTCATGGTTCATCTCATCTTTCTAAAACATCTCAATCACTCTAATAATGACAACTATCACCCTATAGTTATGTAAATATTGTTATTTAATGATATTATTACATACATCCATGATAAATTATGATAAATTCCTACTTTAAGGGGAAAATCCTTACATTGGCATATTCCCTCTGACCATATACCCAATAGTGTGTCTAAGGTCTTCACCCCACCGATGTATAAAATTTTCAGCCGAATACATTCCACAGTCGATATAGAGATAAAAGAGTGTGAATAACCAATGTAGAGCCAAGTTGATATAATGGAAGATGATTCTAGATTATTAAATGGTATTTTAGTCAACCATAGACTCATCTCCCCATGTATCACGTATAATGTGTGAAAAATTCAAAATATAAATTACTGATCTATATCTAGAGTACCATTATTAAATTCACTATATAGGTCCTTAAAATTATATGTTTTGATACACCATCCCTGAAATCCAACTCATTCTATTTCAATGGTGCTACTAAAGTATCCTTCTTGATATAGAGTCGCAAATCATTCCCTTGATGGTGGAACTAGTGTAGGGATTCTTTTTATAAAAACATGTGTAATTTTACTGAAAAATATCAAATTATGACCCTTTATTCCACAATTAAATCATTTGAGATGGTATCAATAACACTAAAACAACACATTCCCCTATTATCTGCATTGATGTAATATATGGTTCTTTCCATTTGAATACTTTATCTTCATATAATCTGATTGAAAACATAATGGATACACATCCAACCACTTGAATAACAAATTCCCTATCTCAGAACTAACCCTATATAGCCCACACTACTGGATTATGAAATGTTTTGTGTAGTGACCATAGATTGGTTCAAGATCTCATAAAATATATATAGGAAAAATACATTCCCCCATGAGAACATGGAATACTTTATCCCTTCCTTAATGTGTGTAGCTCTGGATAGACCATCACTATAATGTTTATTTGAAATTTATTATTGCTCAATGAAACATGATAAATAGACTATAATAGACATATACCCATACTCTTAGTGTATGTACCCACTATATTTCATATCTCTCATATTATGAAGGAAAAATTAATTTAATAAGTTTTTCTGGAAGTTCACTGAGACCATTATCGGATGATGAGTATCCTGGGTAATCACATACCACCAATAACTGGTGGATTATTTTATGAGTTGGTTTGATGATTTAACTTTCTCTCTAGAGTTATATTTTGAAGGACATAGATAGATAAAAAAATTTATATCCAAGACTCTGCATCTAGTTGTCCACCACCCCTACAAAGATTGTAGGATTCCATCGTTATAAATCATAAGTTAGATCACACATCATAAGTGAATGTCATAGAGCACAATTCATAGAATGCATCAAGTGTATGAAAAAATCTAAAGGAAGATAATCAATTCCTTGTTAATGAATATATGTTGGTGGATAGGGTACCACTATTAATGGTATCACAATTAGCTTATTACTCCTCACATTTAGATCATTGTCATCAACAACCTCACAAGACAATGGTTGAGAACATCATTGTAGAATATCTATACCCATTCTAAGTGAACACCTTAATAATATATTCAAAAAAACATGTGATCACAAAATGAAGACGAATAAAAGAAATATGTCTCACTACCAAAAATAGTATGCCAACATCCCTTTTATATAGACTAATTATTGGTAAGTGGTCATCTTTTTTTTAATATGGGTACCAGTATATGGGGCCTTAATCGTAATTTTAGTAGGGAAAACTCTTTAAACAACTCATGACCACTTAATTTATTGGATTATATTTAATTTATAATTTTCAATTTAAATATTATGTTTATATGTTATTTTAGACATAATATACAGTTAACCTAAATGGGTAGCCATTCCCAGATCAAAATTCATTTACAATTTCCTAAATTGAAATCTTCACCCATTAAATTACCAATACCCCCTAAAATTTAGTCTCAGAATATAATGGGTAAAATATGATTGATTTATTTCAATGAATTACCCATTCCAATTTATAATGACATATACACCATATAAATTAAAATTTATAGTCATGTAATCTAATCCGAATCCTAAAACATTTAACCAGGGTTGCATATCTTACATGAGTTTATATTTTTTATTTATGATCCACAATCTATATATATGGGTAAACCAATTTAATTAGATGTTGAAACCACATTAAACAATTTTATCTACCATTATTTATTTTTTAGTATAATAAACACATATAGAAACCATATTTTCCATTAAAAATCTGGAATCCTAAAGAATTAATTAAACAAAATTTACCTATATCGAATGGAATTTTAATGGAATGTGAATCTTAGGTCTTTATAAGAATGAGTATAATATTGATTCTTTCCATAACTGGACATGTTAAAATCTACAATAGTAAACCTGATACCATAATTCTTGTAAATAACCCAAAGTGAATGTATATCAAATATAATAAGAAAAATATAGATTAACAATTTACCATTCCCTAGAAACATGTAATTGACCTAAAATAAGAGATGGTTTCTCTCATGAATGGATTATAATCATGGTCCATCATGTGCCTAATCAACTACCTAAATTTAACAAACAATAAGATAATTAAGGATATATATCTAAAAAACATTTTGGCGTATTTGAACCAATTCAATCTTGAGTAACAAAACCAGGTAGTCCACATAGTGTCGTGCGTTCCTCCCCATAAAACAATGTCAACCGATTAGAAGTGATGGTCTAGGGTGTTTTGTGGGAGACAATGCCCTCATTTCATGTAGGATAAAAATGGTGATATGAAATGAAAAAATAATTGTGTACAACATATTAATTACAAATAAGCAATAATAAATAAGAGTAAACATTCATGTAATTAGTAATAATAAAAATATGTATTATTCATCATATACAAAAGATGAGTTGATTTCTCTTAAAAATGAATAAATACTTTCAATATAGTAAACAGATAGTGTCGTATATTTTATAAAAATGAATCAAAAAGGGAAATAACTATCCAAACTTCTTAATATATTACTCCATCATATTATATCTAAATCCCTTCTTTAAGAAAGAAAGTAAGGTTCAAAAAATCATGATGCTTCCCCTTGTCCAAACCAGTAATCATGTGATCTGAACATGCACCAACAAAGTCCCAAATAATGTGTGAGATAAATATCACTAGGTCCTTACCAACTATGTTTATAAAATCTTGTCTGTGAACATAAATTTCATTGTGTGAATATATATAAAAATAAAAAATTTATTATATATTTAACAACTAATAAATTTTTATACCTTAGTGGGTTTCTAAACATATATTCATTTAATTATTCAATTGATTAAATTAATTAAAAAAATAGATAATATATATATGGTGTTAGTAGTATTGTATCTGTGAATAATAATAACCAAGGATCCAATGTGTAGCCAAAGAAAACTACACCATAGTGGTTGAGATAAATCATAGTTATAACTCCGGAATTATGGTTGTAAAGGTATGAATGCTATCCAAGGGGTACACCTATGGAATTCCAAAATAAATGAGTATAGCAATGTTTTTGGATCTTATCCATATCAATCCTAAGATAATCATGATTATACATATTGGGGTGAATTCATGATATTTTTTCTTTGAAGAATACAAGGTGAATCCAAGGATATTATGCATTAGATTCAGATATCTGAAATATATTTTATGTGAATATTTTGTAAAATGATGAGTAATTAATTTGATTACATTAATACTACTTTTTGTGTAGTATTATATGATGAAAATATTCTTGATGAATTTTAATGTCATCATTCGAGACCCCATGGAATTCCCTCAGAAATCGAAGAGTGGAACTACTCTTATCATTCTTATAAAGATGAAAATGTCTAAAATGAGTTTTAATATTAAACTCATTTTATTTATATAAAAATATAGACATAGTCCATGTAATACCCATTTCATGAAATCATATAATATATTCATTTCATTTCATTTCATCTCATTATACAAGGTTAATCAATTTAATGCAACCAATTATAAATTAAATGAATATAATCATTTATTAGGTTTATTTAATAACCATTCATTTGGAATGAGAATATAGATTAATAAAAAACCAATATCAATTCAATTATATAATCAAATTCTGATCGATATATATGTATGTACACACCATTTAACAAACTGAATATTCATTTATTAAAATGAATAACATACACTATTGATAGTAATGTAGAAAATACCATAATGATATCTGAATGTAATATTAATATAGGGCACCATGGAATAAATAAAGAACACACCAATAATGTGTGCTATGTGTTCTTGTGTCAACCTCCAATAATTTCAAGTCACATTTATAGGCACAAAGAATAAAATAATGAAAATTTGAATCTATGAATTTAAATTTAATGGAATAAAGCCTGGTGAAACAAGCATGAACCAAACTCTGACAGTTTATTAAATGGAAATAATTTCAGGAAAAAGGCATAGATAACCTACCATATTCATGTAGTAGATGCATCATACTGTATCATACCTTATTTTGGATTGGATTAAAAAATATAATTGAAAAAAATATTAACACCATTAAAATAAGTCATACGAGATCTAACAAAAATAGCCGCATCAATAGTGAAAATAATTATTCAATGATCCTAAAAAGTGGTTCACATAATAAGAGGAAAATGATGAGATAAATATACATCACCTTTTATTTGATATGCAATATTTACCCAATAATATGGGTATTAGAATTACAAAAAATTCCAATATAGAAAAATGAGCCTCTTGTCTACTAAAAATAAATGATTTTGGTGGGTTTTGGAATATAATGAGAAGGGAAAATGAGAATAAACAAACATTTATGTTGAAAAAGTTTTCAAAATGTGTTTTAAAAAACAATATATCAAATGTGTTCAATATTATATCTTAGTATGGTCGTCCATATAGTTGTTGGATCATGGAGTGTCCAATAAGTTTCTACTTATAAATCTCCCTCTACCTTGGGAACACCTCTTCACATGCTGAATCTAGTAGATAGATAATATATTTGTATATGAATTTCATTATATTTTACAATCCCACGTAGTTAATACCCCATTCGTAGTTTGGATAAACCATCTAGCAGTATCACTAGGCTAAAATTTTTGAATTCCACAAATAAAACTACAATTTGATAACTGTGTGATTCTATTATTCCTCTTAAAACAGGATGTTCTAGATTAAAATAATCTATATGCACTATTAAGACCTTCTTAAATAGATTTGGAATGTTAATAATGATAAACAAAATGACAAAATGATTGTAAGTGGTTTTATACCTCATAGAAAATTCATGTTCATTAGGATATCCTCAAAAATGACTTTACAATTATCAAAATATTATTCAATTTCATTCATACCAAAGAATATATTTTAAAAAATTTCTATTGATGGAATATTTTTTGAATATGAGTAATTTTTTTATTTTTTTAGAAAAAATATAATGGAAATATTGATTTCTACTTATATTTAATGCCCAATGTTTACAACATCAATACGGATCATTCCTTTTATGCTTCACCTACAAGTATTTAAGGTCTTTATCAAATAAAATATATACTATAATATTTGTATTATATTTATATTTTGGAGATGGTATTCAAAATTTAAAGGGTATATTTATTAGTAATTTTATAATAAAATGTATTGAAAATTTATTTTCATTAATGAATAATAACATTGTTGTTTCATTGGCTTTAGTGGGGATATTTAAAAATGATTCCATATTTATTACTTATCTAAAAGAAATATTATATGATGATAATATATTTATGAATAAATTTTTCATATCAGTTATTATATGATAGAATGATGAAATTTTGATAAAAAAATTTATTTACATTTATTATAATATTATGGTATTGTGAATGTTTTATTTTCTTATAACAAATATATGTTTGGTTTTCATTATATGTTTTGTGGGCCTGATATAATATAGCATTAAATTCACTTGGTAATTTTTTATTACTAATGAGATAACTCTAACAAACAAGTCAATGTTCTTGATCTACTATGGAAATCATATAAATATTATTGATTTTCATTGAGAAAAATTGTTGGGCTTCATACTGTATGACAAATAATTTGATTTTATAAAAATATTATCAAAGAAACTAATTGTGCTTAATCCATTACGATAAACTGGTGTAGATTCCTAATGTGTTTTGAATTAATGGTCTTGGTAGTTAACTGTGACATATGAAAAGGTTTCTACAAAAATTATTGTTCCCCAATTACAAAAAAAACAACGTACAGTTCATGATTGATTTGTGATTATTTTTCATAATTTTCATTCATGGATTTATAAATTATAATGCATTATGCAATTAATAATGTTTATATCCTAATATATGATGGTTTTGAAATGTTTATTTTATATTCATGATCTCATGAACATATTATAACTATATTATTTTATATGATCTTTGATTGGTATGTCTTATATTTAACCTTACTAGGCATCCATGTCAATATTTTATTTTGTTTTCTTTCCTTACGTTATGAAGAAATTTACTAAGTTGTGTATGTAAATGAAGAGTTGAAAAAATGAATATAATTGTGGGAAATATTAAAAATAATTCATGATATAATAAGACTATATATCTATACTCTGAAGACACTACAACATTAAAATCCCATGTGGGTATTTGAAAAATTTATTGAATATTAAGCTAAAAATAATTAATATATATGTATGAGAATATAGGACCTAATAATTGTCCCAAATCATTGATCATAAAATTTTCAATGATCCCCAACACATTAACAATGAATAATCTCTAATTTTGATCATACAAAAAAGCATAGACCAGAGACCGATTAAAATTCTAATTGGTAATGATGTCAGATGTTTAATATACTGCATGACCAAAATGAACCCATACTGAAATTGGGGAAGTAAGGAAATATAAAAATTTGACATCATCTATTGTTGTTACAAATCCAACCATAAATTGGAATTATGGAAAAAAAATCATTAAGGGAATTATTATGAAAGAGATATAATTTGGTTGAAATGAGAATAATTAAAATTATGGGAAATGAAATAAATAATAATTTTTTACAAATATAAATTTATATAAAATCTACTATTTTGTTAAAAAATAATGGTTAAAAACAAATAAATTACCAACCCTATGTTTTCGTTAGCTTTATCAATAAATCAGAATTTTTTTTAATGGAATTATTCATCACTCTGAATTATTTCATTGATGAAGTAACCAGCTAAATTTTATTGTTGGTTAATAGATTCTTCATTGTTCTCTCTACATGACAACTCTCTTTGGTATCACTCTTAATAAACAGGGTTATGTGGCTAACCATGATGAATAAACCTATCAAGGCATATAAAGATTTGTTTCTAGGATATGAATTTAACATTTTTAAATAAATAATTAAATTTAATTTTTAATATATAAAATAGTGATGTAATTATACATCAAACTAATTACTTATTAAAATGATCCTTATATAAACAATAGGTTAAAATTTAAATTAGAATAAATCAGCAATGTAAATTTATTTATCTGAGATACAGATCAATAAGAAAACCATTATTTAATAAAATGATATTAGCATGTATCTTAATATATATAATATTTTTATATATTTATTATTAGGTATTATGGAACTTGTAACATCATCCCATCGATGAATAAAAATATGATATATATAATTATATTATTTTCCATTGATCTCATTTCTTAAAGACCAACCCCTTTAAAAGGGTTTTAATATATACATTTATGAAACAAGGAACATTTTCGATTGTTTTATAATCAATAAATACAAGGTCATAGTTAACACCACACATTAAATAATTTAATAAGTGAAAAAATATCCCAAATAATGTTTTGGAGCTATCAGTAGTAATATAGTAATTATTATAATTTTTTGTATCAACTATATTTTTGTATTTAATAAAAATGTGTAACTAATCAACATATTACAACCGTAATAAAGTAAAAAATGAGGAAAAATATTCTAGTAGGATAAATAATTTTACTTTTTAGTTATCATGAATGAGTCTGGACTAATACTAATTGATTTTTATTGTTTACACATTGAAATCATATGTGGAAATAAAAAATATGATATTTACATAATGACTAATCCACCAACAATCCATGTGATGAAAAAGGTGATGAAAAATAGGGATATTATATATATAAAAAAATATAAAAAATATCATAGACTCTAATATTTAGGGTTATAATTTTTTTAAAATAATATTTTTCCTCTATGTTCCAGAATTTATTATTTACTTGCTAGATAATCCACATAGGTCATAATTCTCAATCAATACTAGTAAAATAAAATTGTATAAAGATATCTTGGAGAATATATGGAAACAGTTTTTAATTAATCATAATTATCTTAAGGGTTTATTAAAAAAATTAATTTCAAAATTTTTAAAACTTAAATTTATAAAATTAATATCATTTTGGAAATACGAATGTAATTACTTACATTTGGATTAATTATATATTTGTCAAAAAATATTGTGATTTCAATGAATGTTAAAAAAATATATTTTTGTTAAAAAATCATTTCATTTCAATAAATTATGTAATTAAAATTATAATTAGGTATTATGTGTTATCTAATGTAAAATTTGGTTAGTTAATTTATATTTAATTCACATAATAAATTATGAATAATAATTATAATTAAATGTTTCATTTTTTAAATGGGTTTTACCAGAAGACAATTTTAATGTGAAAAATGATTCTCAATTTTAAAATTTTAAGATAATCCCCAATGAGACATGATATAAAGGAAATATGTAGTGTATATATTATTAAATATTAACAAATCATTATATAATGGATATTATTAATCAAAGAGTTAATATAAAATCATATTTTTCTTGAAAACTAAAATTATAGAAAATTTCATTTTTCTTCACGTTTATATGTTTTTTTTAAATTAATTTTTTCAATATAGGTGAACACTATTTGGTAATATGGATTATATAATATTAATATAAATAATTTATATTATCTAATAATATAAAAGTTATTTTTATTAAATTGAATAGTGAATAAATTACAAATTAATTAGTGTAGTTAAGGTAAAAATGGATTTACATGGTGGTTAATCGAAAATCATCATTGTTAAAATAACCAAAAAAACATGTAAAAAGTATATTTTGTTTCCATATTTAATCCATTTAATTGATATAGTTTGATAATGTTCTATTTTGTGCCATTTTTTTCTTAATAATAATGTTGTTACACAAATTTCTTATTTAAAAATTACAAATGTGAAACTCACCTCACATAAAAAAGGAAACTCCCTCCTCTCATCTTCAAAATAAAAAATAACTTTTTATTATACATTAAATAAAAAAATTACTTCTTAAATTTCCTCCCCAAAACACATATCACATATATGGATCATAAATCTTTCAAAACACCCCATTTGGTTCTTGCTTATGATGGTTTTCTAATGGAAATGTATCTTACATAACTGAAATTATTTATATTATATATTTATAAAAATTAATTGAATATTTTTCAATTATCAATATATAATAACACAATTATAAATAAATATCATGGTTTTATTTATTTATTTTAACATTGAAAGTACATATCATCTTCCACAAAATGAGATATGAAATCGTTATGCATTAGTACGGTGGAATAATACCTTATTAATCGATGTCATTCATTTTACCTAATCACTTGTCACATATTTTTTAAATTACAGATTATATATATATGTATATATATATATGATATTTTTTTAAAAAAATATTGATATTTATAGTTTTTTATATCACATATACCATATCAAATTCCATTTTATGGGGGTTATGATAAACCAGCTTGTATATATAGCAGACTACCACCTCACAAATCAATGCGATTCAATTTTCACTATCACTTTACCTTATATGTTGTCAGGATACAAAATATGAATATAAGTTATATACATTAAATAATTATTATATTAATGGAATACTTATAATTATAAAAATTTAATATATAATTTTATTTTTTACACTAAAAATTGTTAATTTTATTCATGTACATGTGGACTACAGTCTCCATGAAGCAATGTTATTCCTATTTGTTCATCAAAAAATCACACGATTGATATGTATATTGTTATTTAATGAAGTATTTTTTTAATTATGATATTATGAATTTTATATGATGATAATATAATACATTAATATTTTAGATAATTGTTTCTTAAAAATTACATTGTTACTCTAGTGTGTGTATGAACTACTATCTCAAGGACCATAAAATACTGTATTTTACAAACCAATTCATCATGATTGGAAAAGAAATATAAATAATGTAAATATATGATGATTCTGTCATGATTTTAATTTATTAAAAACAGAATACAGACTTATTTAACTAAGAATCAACCTAATATATTCATTTTGGACATATAAGATGAATAATTTACAAAAATACCATGTAAAAAAGTTTAATATGTAATTATATATGACATGGTAAAATGTGAAATAAATGGAATAAGGAAATTATAAATGGTTCTTAAGAATTTAAAAAATTAATATAACATTATTATCCTGGAATATAAATAACAAACATGACAAATTGAAATCACTATAAGGGAAATCAACTCAATTTCATTATAATGATGAATATTTTTATGTTACACACTTATATTATTCTATGAGGTGTATATACAGACCATATGACCTGTTATATTACTAATATATTAATTTATATGTTTTTAATGGTTTTTATAGTGTTACTATTTCATGGATGTTATGACTCAAATATTTCAAATGTGATAACGGAAATTTCAATAGAAATATATTATTATGCTTTCCTTTTAACTCTCTTCTCCATCCATGTGTATGTTTTTAAATTTATATTATTATGGATATGAATGTTTTAGAGTAGAATTTTCTTCTTTATGTTAATGATTAAAACAAATTGAATCTGTTTACATAATGTATGACATTATTCAGAAATGATAAAATGATTGAACAATTTTAATGTATATGAAAATATGGATATTTATAATATATTAACCATTATTTTATGTTTGTATTATATTTAAAAAATTAATTTTAAAAAATAATAACACGAATTATTTTTTGGGGTATATTTGTATGGAATGATTTTAATAATAGAAATGGTTATTTCTCTATTTAAAATTGGTTTGTAACATAAAAAGGGATTTTAATATCTGAATTTTATTTTCATACGTGTTGAAAATAGTTTTTGGATTATTTTAAGATGAGAAAATGAAATCATCAATGTTTTTATCCATGATATATCAAAAATTTTTAAATATAGAAACTAGGTGATCCTAAATTGTGTCGGGTGACACTGATATAGCTTGTTTGATGGGTGTGCCCAGATAGAACTCCAATACATTGGGGGAATGATCATTGTCTTAATAGGAATGAAGGTGGGTTTACCAATGGGTTTCATCTATATAATAAACTTGTATCCTTTGAAATATTAATTTTTTTATATGGGTTATTAATATGATGCAATATGTTTCCAAAATGGATTACACATTGATTTATATTGGTTTTAAGGATAATCATTGAGCCGAAATTTTGTATTTATCATGTGAAAATTATTTATATAATTCAATAAATTAAAATATAGATTAATGTAATAAAATAAATTCGGATTCATATTATTCTTGGGAAAAATGTTTTTTAATTATTAAGTACCGTATTATGGTTTTTGTTCACATCCCATGTTTTAAAATTTTTTACATAGGTAATAAGTTGGTTTATATGAAATGAAGAAATCCATGATGAATATTCTGAATAATTTCCATGACATGAAAGAATGATTTATTTTAAAAGATTTATATTTTTTTGGAAAATGGGCTCTATTTAGATGTATCCACATTGTAAAAGGAATGTCATGAATGAAGAAAAAGTTGTTCACCATTTATTAAAAATGTAATGAGAAAGTAGAGGAGGACCTCTTAGACATATTTGTAGCCCTATTGGAGTAGTCCATCCTTGGAATTATTTTAGGGGGAAAAGATATGAATCTATAAATATCAATAATTCTTTCCTTGAATGTCTGATATTAATATTTAATCACACTTTACGATTATTTGATTATTTAAGTGGGGATTTTTTGACTCCTTGTCATCATTAAAATAATTTTCACACTTATCTGAGATATGGAAAGTGTAATAATTTTAGGGATATCCTCTTAAAAATTAGTATTTTGGTCATGATGGTTTCTTTCCCCATATTTTTTATGCATTACTAAAAAATAAAAAATACATGAAAGTATAAATCTTTATCCTGTAAACTGAATCTATATATCATGGCCCTCCAAAACAACATACAGGTTATCCTCACTAGTAGATTTTTCACCAATAATTTCCTTATTCCAATCATTTTAATTATATTGATTTATTTGATTAGAAACAAATGATTACACCCCTTATATAATTTATCCATATTCATGCATACAAATACCTATGTCTAAACATACACTAGCACCCCATATCTTCTCATTGCATTTTATGATGTCTGCTTCAATATGAGAAAAAACTAAAGAACAAGTATTAGTTGTACTTTGTCTCTCCCATACTCCTATAATGAACCCCAATCACATTTCAGTATACCATATATATCATTCACTTTTTGAAGAGTTTGTGTATCATTTTATTGTATCTTATTTTCTATAACATCATCACATTGGAATAGATTTCCCAAATAATTACATGTATCAACCACTAAATTTTTTTATCTTTAATGGATTCAATGTGATCCACATTCCAGGGGAAACCATGATCAAATGAAACCCAATAAAAAACCTAATTCATCTAGTTGGAAACTGAACTATATTCTATTTTCAACAACTTCTTTCATCTATTAAAATTCAATGTATGCCCAAATTTATTACACAACAAGTAGAAAGAAAACTAGGATTTTAAAATAACTAACTTCTTATACAACAAATCACCACTAATAAAAACAAAAAAATAATGAACGTGTGGTTTTATGAAATAATCTTGAACACATATTCTCAATGAAATTGAATGACACAAATCCCTCATCCTAATATATAAAAAAATATTACAACCTAAAATATTTCCTAACATATGAATAATTTATGGATTCTGAAAAGGAAGCTTGATTTCATGGCGCCTAACCCAAATAAACATAGATGATGGGTTATCCTTCATCTGGGAGTCATATTACCATTATTATAAATGGAAATGATTTCTATTGGAGGTGCGAGGAGAATTCATCCATTATATGACTATAGCATCTACTAATGGAAACCATATCCTAATATCTATTAGGTGGCATGTCCAATTTTATAACGCTTCTATAATATCCATGATCCAAAAATATGGTGTTTGAAATAATCCACTTATAGAAAGTGGTATATAAAGTACTCTATAAATTTCAATTGAAATAGAAAAGTGGAATTAGTGAATTCCAATTTCAGGATTTATAGTTGATGTGATCCTTCAAACCATTCAGTAATCTTCGGGATAGGGGAAATATGAGGAATGGAAGGAAGGAAATTGGGGTTGTATAAATGATATAATTGTAGAGATTGAATATTATTTATGGCAGCTAATGTCCCCTTCCCTAATGTGGGGGGGTGGTGGTGTGACTTTTATCACAATCGTTAGAACATAATAAATACAAATTACTCCTTCATTTAATCATTGTTCCTTAATTGTCCACATTTTAATTTATTTTTTCTTTAAATTTGAGTAATGACCTAATTCTATAAAATTATAACATGAAATTTTCTTAAAATTTAAAATAATGAATTCATGGAGAAAAAATTGCGAATAATTAATGATTATGTATTAGTATTTATAGTTAATATTACATGTAATTTTCTATAAATTTGGGGTTTATTATAATGATAATATCATTATAATGAATGATTTTAGATTATGTTTCGATTGAAATTATATAAAATTTTATTATTATCATGATTATTAAGGTAAACTATATATATTGGGAATGGTTTATATTGAGAAAATAGGGAAATATTGTGGGAACGTACAAAGAGGAAAACATCCAACCAAATGAGCATCCAAAGATGTATTGGATTGGAAATAAACATTTTTATAGAGAGATTGAACATCTGAAAAAAGAGTTGATTCTTGACAGAATCTATAATAGTGAGAAAACATGTTCTATAACTGAGTAAAATGATAGTTATATAGAATTTTATGAGAAAACATCTTTAATAATTTTGAATTTCATTTGTTCATGTAATTTCCAAAGGATAGATCAATTATCTGAAAAAGATATTTTAATTCATGGGATCTTTAGAACATAAATATGTAACTCTTGACATTTAATTGATTGATGTTTAAAAATATACATGTTGGTCTTTATTTAAGAATACTGTCGGTAAATATAATATTGATTACATGGAATGGGAAATGTTCAATGATATTTTTTTTAGAAATAACACCCCTATGTTTTTTTAATTTATAAGAAAAAACACCTAGAATTAAGTAATAAATTTATATATTATATAGCTAAAAAAAGAGAAATCATCCCAAGATTGTCCAGTTATGTGAAAGACTATATATGGAACCCTTATAGTTAAATTAATAGATTTTACTCTATGTAGAAACCATATTTATAAATTACATTTGGCATAGGATCATTTAAATGTTTTGATAATGTTGTTTGTTGTGATGATAAAGATGATATTGAATTTACTAAGGCAATTATTACCTAAGATGAAAATAGTATGAAAATATAAATTTTGTAGGCAATAAAGAGGAATCTAGTGATGAATTTTGTGGGTAAGAACCCAAAATATTATAACTGTATATAAAATACAATTTGAGTATTATCTGATAAAATATTGAAATTGATACTTGTGGGGAATGATTTTTCATATAGATTATGAATATAATAAATAGAGTCATGAAAAATAAAAGATTGGTCTGAAAAATATCCATGAAATGAATAATTATTTTTTCCCAATTAGAATAGTAGTTATGATAATACATGTCTTATGATAGTAACTCTTGCTAAAAATAATTAATATCATATATAATAGGTTGTGAGAAATTCAATTTCCACTACTATAGTTCATGTGTCATCATCAAATGATATTTTTACAAGAACGTTACATGTTTATTAGAGTTATGGAAATACCTAGTATAACATTAGATCATTTCATTCACTCATGTCTAAGAAATATCCATGCAAATTTGGAATAAAAACTATTCAATGTATGATATAAAATTTTCTGTAAAAATGGGTGGAAATATTATTGTGACAATGACTTATATGTATCTTCATATTGCTATTAGTGGGATCGTATTTCATGAAAATATTATTGAACTGGGAAAAATAGTGTTTGATATCTTTCATAGTATGGATTTTCATTCATTTTATCATTGTATATGATATTTTAGATCGATGAATGTTATATTTAATGATTTCATGCTTTTGATAACACAACAAGATGTTGGGAAATTATTTACATATTGATGGGAATGTTACATAGATCATATTATTGAAAATAAATAAATTGTAAAAATTACGGATGTAATAGTAGTGAATGAATACATGGATTTATTTCATGAAAATTTTAATTGTGTTATTCTAGATTGGGACACTAATTTTAATATTGTACACGTTTCTTAAGAAAATCTAATTTGGAAACAACTTATTTAATGGATCATGTCGACCATTTAGAATTGAAAAAAAAATTGAATTGGTTATTTGATAAAGTTTTCATTCAACATTGAAATTCACTATAGTGTAATCTGACATGGTTTTTTATATGATGTATGATTCAATGAGATAATTTACTGATGTTTGATCTAGGAATAACATAATTTGTAGTAAAAAAGAATAAGAATTTCCTCACATTGATAATATTTCTGATCGATTACAAGGAGATAAATATTTTTCAATATTTGATCTGAGGTTCAGTAACCATCAAGTGATTGTGAATGAGGATGAAATTTTAATGGCTATGTGTTAGAATAGATATTAGAATTATGTGCTTCTACTCATTGCATTTATGTTTTCTAATTCCTATACTTTATTTATTTACTATATGAATTGATATTCTCATCACTTTATGGAAAATAATGTTCATGTATATATTAGAAAATTTATGGATTATTCGTAAATTCATGAGAAATATTAATATCATTTCTGGATCTTTTTCAAAGAAAAAAATTTAAGAAACTGAATATTAAATTCACTTATTGTGAATTTTTATTTCAACCAATATAATTCCATTGACATATAGGGTCAAAATGTAGCATAAATATAGACCTTGAAATAAATGAGTTCATGAATAAAGAACCAAGACCACAAGTATGATACAAATTCTTCATTCTATTCGAGTAGTAGGTAACTAACAGCTATTTGTTGCAAATATTTCATGTTTTTCTGTCCCAATGACATTGGAAATTCGAAAACTGATATAATTTAATCAAGAAAATGAAATTTGATGATATATTTTATTAAATAAAAAAATGGTGATTTCTCTTGTTTTGGAAATTCCATATATAAATAGATAATTCCTAATCTATAGTGATTCTTAAATGAATGGGAATTATTGTGTTCTCATGCAGAATTATCAGTTAGTTGATTATGCCTCACATCAATTGAAACCACATGTGTTAAACTAACCTATATTTTAATTGGAATTAGATGTTGTGGTTTTCTAATTACACATCTGATGGAATCATTTCTATGAATTATTGTGTTTAATATATAAAAATAAAAAAATATAAGAATATATTCATTTAAAGATAATTTAACAATATAAAATGAAGAAAGAAGGATTACGGTAAAATAATTAATTACAATCATCGAAAATAAATTAATGTGGTCGATGGAATGTGTTACAAAAATAAGGATAAATTAAAAATATAATATTTCAAATTTTACCATCTCGATAATGATTTGTTGATTATTAGCATACGTTTTTTAGAATTAGGGGAATCACATGTTTTGATTAAAGATTTAATGAAATTGAATTAGTCAGAAATAATTATTAAATCTCAGAAGGATAATGTTTCATTGATGTAAGTGGAAAAATAATTGATGAATGTTATGTTTCATGATTTTTAATATTTATAATGAATATATTTTATTATTTGGATAAGTGTATATGTTCCTTCACATTACAATATTGAAGAGTTGTTGATAGAATATTATTTCTCTCTACATTCAATTTATCCATATATCAATAAGATAAAAAATGACATATAATTTTATTATTGATGTGATGCAATGAAACATGATATTGAAAAAATTACCGTGATGTTTTAAACACTTCATTAGGTTAATATAGATAGAATGTTACCAAAGTGAATGACTCAACATTTGTTAGTGATTATGTTTAAATGGAAAAAATATATAAATTGATTTCATTGTTGGATTCCAAAGGAGATACCATTGAAAAAAGTGAATTGTGTCATTTTTTATTTATTAATTAAAATTTTAAAATTTCATCCCATTAAATATATTTTCAATTTATATTATAATTCAATGTTGTGTGTAATATCTATAGTAATGATATATTTATTTATTATATCCATCTTAAATTCCCATGATCTTTTATTCACATTTTATTATTGGAATTCAAATTATAATTAATTGGGTACTGAAATAAATTTTAGTACAATTTTTTACATCAAAACAATTTAAAGTATGAGTGGATTATTAAAAAAAATATAGATATAATACATTAATATTTCAACGATTATAATAAATGTTAATATCATCACCTTTATTGGTTGGAATTTTATTATAATAGATATTTTCATTTCACTATACATAGGAAACCATTTGTAACCTCATATGGAATGTAGTGTTGAACACCAACTTTTTTGGAAGAAGTAAGAGAAAAAAAGATTATGAAACTAGAGTTAGTAGAATAAATGAACTAGTATGTGTAGATGATATATAAATATATTTTAGATGGTTGGATAGGCCTAAAATTTATAAATATAATAAGAGGAATGATTTTTATTTCATGGTGGTCGTGTGTTTCTAAAATTTTCTAATTTGAAATGTGTTTCTGTTTTGGAAAAAGAGGATTTAAAGAAAAAATATCATTGTACTCTATTGAATCATGGATAAAGTAGGATATTTTTCCCACTTAGGGGAATTTACCATGATTTTAACCTTAGTACACAACATTTTTCATGTCTCTATGTTCTGAAAATATATTTTTGATACATCACATGTTTTGAGACATCAAGTATTTTAGTTGGAAGATAATAATTTTTATGATGAATAGAATATTCTAATATATAACTATAGAATAAATGTTATTCATAATAATATTATTCAATACCAAATTGGTTTATGAATAACCAAATTGTTAATGTTGTAGTAAGGGAATCTGAAAATGAATTAATAGAAAAATGCCCTAATATGATTAATAAGTAAATAAATTTCAACAATGTGAGTTCCAAAAGGATCAAATAAGATAATAAAATATCTAATGATCTAATAAATCACATTCATTATAATTAATTTAGTAATATTTGTATAAAAATATTTTGTAATTACATAAATAAATAAATGCAAATAATTTAAAAAAAACACTTTTCTTTTATGGTTTTATTTAAAATTTCAAATTATAAAAATTCTATTAGAATTTTATAAAAATAATATCATTTTTTAAACCATAATATTAAAGTATACATATGATAAATGTTTTTTATTTTTCCAAAAATATTTCATTTTCAGTGAATAGTGAAAATACCGATTTTTGTTGAAAAATTCCATTTAAATAAGTTAAGTAATTTAAATTTACCATTATGTTTTTATTATGATTTTAAATAACATAATTATTATTATTTTATATATAATAAAATTAATTACTTTTTAATAAAATTAACATTGTATTTTAGTATAATTGTTTTTGTCTGTCTAAAAAGGTGGGTTTCATAAGAAATGTTTTAATGTGAACAATTTTTCACCATTTTAATTAATTATGGTAATTGCTAATGGGAAATATATTAAATAAATTTTATAGATTATATAGTAATAATTTCAATTTATATTCATATAGGTATTATTATTAATCAAATAGTTAGTATAATGTTATATTTTTCTTGAAAAATACACTTCTCAAAAAACCATATGTTCGTCACATTATTGCAATTCTTTTAAAATTAATATTGTTCACTTATATAAAATGAATATATTAAAATTAATTATATATCATTAATCATCATAATTTATATTATATAATTATTTATTATTGATGAATATTAGTTTATTTATTTAAATTATATCCCAAACTATATCATTCACCATTATTCATTTCATTTTTGAAAAAACTGTTACATTATTTTTTATATTATTATTTAACTCGTTCTTAGTTTAAATAAATCAATGGGCAATATAATTGAAATAATTCTTCAAAAAACATCTATAACGAAAAATTATTCTCTGAAACCAATAAATATATATATGTTTTTTTTGTATAGTATATACATCAATCAATATTTGTAGTTTTAATAATTAGGTGATTATTATAAACTATATGTCCAGGAAAAGAAAAAATTTCAACCAAAATTCAATCTTTTAAATTTTCCCATATAGTTTTTTTTCATTAAATATTTTTTAAAAAAATATTTTGTTTATATCTTGTTCATATTGAAAATTTGAACATATTAAAATATCTAAAATTAACAAAAACCAAAACATTTTAAAGGAATCATGAAAACATATATTCATTAAGTCCATAAATAGAGAATGTGCATTATAAAACTAAAATAGAATAACCACAAGCTATTAGTTCCAATATTTTAACATAAATTAATTTTCATAATGCTATTATAATCCACCTTCAACTAGTGGTACCCATTCCTCATATCAACCCATTGAAAAAAATGTTCTACATGTAGATGATCAAACATGTCACCAATATGAGGAAAATGGTTATTTTTATAAATATTTATGTCATTCAATTATATATAGTCATAAAAATACCTCCTTGAATCATCACACATATTAATAAAAAAACAAAATTACCATGTATTTAATTTATTTGCTGATTTAAAATTTTATCTAAAAACTCATGTAATTTCTTTGAAAAGAAATTTGTTTATATGAGAAATTAATTATTCAGGTTTAGATATAGATTTATCATGAGGTACTAAGTCAAATTTAAACTGAACCTCCTAGTCGTCAATAACACAATGAAAATATTCTTGAAAAATTACAATTTATTAATTCAATATTATAACAATACTAATATGAAAAGATTCTTTCATTTATAATTTATCACACAGAGAACCTTCACTTCCATATCTAATCATATTTTAATCTTCATGGTGTGTTATAAAAGGCAGCGAATCATTAAAAAAATTATAACTCTACTATATATCATAGATTGATAATTTAAAATTCCATCGATAAAAAAATTAATAAAAAACACTATAGTGTTTACATCCATAAGATTTTTTGTATGTAAAATAAAAATTATAAAAAAGGAAATTTTTTATAAATAATATTTTATTTACAACTACCACATAGGGTTTTTAGGAAAAATAAATATTATATTTATTAGTTGATATTCTAAATTTATATAAAAAATTCATACAAATGAATAACTAAATGATTCATATGAAAATAGGGTACAAAAATGAATTAAATACAGTTGTATCAAACATAGAACCAAATCATTTGATGACCAAAAATTAACTATAGTAAAAGAAAATGACATTTATATTCCATTTTGTTTCCATTCATGATGTTTTAAATGATATGAAACTATCTTTGGATAGATGTTAGAATTATAAAACATCTAATTACATCTTACACTTCTTACCATTGGATTGGTAGTTCAAAAGCCATTATTTGATTCTTCAAGTTTATATTACTTGAATTTTTTGTCTTAATGGGAAAACATTCCACATCAGTAAAACATACTATAATTCATAAAAAGTTCATTCGGGTTATATTCACCAACCATACCAAAAGATGATAACATCATTTTCTTACCAACATATTTATTTATTATATGTTTCCCCATCCCCTTCCACCATGACCTCTTCTTACAGTCATCATTATTGGGATCATAAGTGATAGAAAACTCAACTCATATTTTTTAGGAAAACTGACTACATTCTAATAGACTTCAATTTCTCTGATGGACAAAAAACATTTTATTCATGGATATAATAATAATTAATTTTTAACAATTTACTATAATTATTTTGGTGGAATTATTGCACTTTCATGGCCAATCATATGATGTTTTATTCATTTTAATCCCCATAATCATTATCTATTTCATAAATTATAGGAATCATTTTTCTATTTGGATCCAAAAATTGTCCCGACCTGACCCATGTCATTTCTCAAGCCACAACTACCCAATGACCTTTTCCACTAGACATGACGTGGTTACATGAATATTATAAAAAGCTAAATTTGGGGAGGCATTTTTATAATGTACATGAATGAATGCACCTAATTACACCTAAATGAAATACTGAAGAGATATAAAATGATGGAATCTAAAATTCCTGAATTCATAAATCCCAAGATAGTGTAACTTAGACACAAACAAAGAGAAAAGGGAAAACAAATTTCCAACCAAAAGAAAACTGTAATTGCATCAACTTGATCAAAAGGAGGAGGTAAGTGAAAAAAGTAACTATCAAAAAGATCCCCAGTTTAGTGTTGGTAAAATCCATTTTCAGTCCACATCTCTATGCTCTACCTACCTTGGGTCCTCTTTTTACTCTATTGAAAGATTTTTGGACTTCATAATACATAACAAATGTTGAAAAATACTATGCATTGATGAGTATAATAATACTTATAATGCACCCTAAAACCAAAAAACTAAACGGATCCACTAAAATTTGATAGTATACTTAAACTATCCTGAGGGAACCCCCCCCCCCACGAGGGAGAAAATCCATCTCGATCCACATTCATATGTACAAGAATAGTAAGCTATGGTAATGAAATATATAAGAACCAATTATCGAAAACCCCATCCCACCACACTACATACCATGTATAAACCACATCCATGCCGAGTGGGATCAACACGACAAGTATATGAAAAACATGTTGAGACTTTGATAGACAATGATGGATAGTGAACACATATAACCATTATAATATATAAATTGAAAGAATATGGAATACATTATGATAATACTCAACCTAAGGGATTATAGAAACCAAAAATAGTTTATGGGAACTTGAGCAGTAAGCACTTAGTCCACATGGGGTCTCAACCTATAATTTACCAACACCAAAAGGGATCCTAGAAGTCGTCCTAAAATACTCATCTCACACTCCATGTATCAAGACTATTTTTCCTCATAACCAAAAGTAATATTTTACAAAATTCTCTAAATTTTAATTAAAATAGGATACCAAACTCTACAAAATCAACCATTATAGAAGAAACTTTTCTGAGAGATAAACTCCAACAAGAAAAACTCTATAATCATTAATGGAAAGTATGAGAGAACATTCATTATTGGGAATAAAATATAAGGTCTAGCTCTAGTTACCATCACTAGAGGTTATGATGTCTCTAACCTATTCCATATATATAGTTGATGAAACCAATGTATAGTGTCCTACTCTATGATATATCACATAGATGAGGGAGTACAGATCTTGGTTGTACACTATATGTGTCTTCATCATTAGATTTAATGGAGGGAACTTCACCTCTCTACATTTGTATAGTTGAGTGATTTCTAGATGCTTACTCACCCATGAACCCAATATTACATATGTATGGGGTTTATAACTCCACGATCCGTTTTTGGATAAATAAATAAAAATAAGGAATGACACAAAAAAAGTAGAGTGTCCTAGTCCTCATAACTATACTCAACATATGATTGAGCACTAACTCTATTAGGGGGATTGCTCTCTACTAAAACTCTATGAAAATGAGAACTAATTTGTATGTGAGGATCCACACACTAGTGTTATAGGGGTGTAACACTAAATGTATAGAAGAAACAAACCCAATATGTGGGGTCTCCCACTGTGAGGTTAGATGACTTGCACCCTGATCCAATAAGGGAGCACACATATATTATCCTGATTATTATGGTGGACCCACACCCTAACACAGTATGGGAGTACTGAAACTAGGAATTTGAACCTACTCCCCAATATAACAATGGAATACCACCTTAGCCTAAAAAACACATATAGATGACCCACCCCCAAGAAAAATAAGAGAGTTTCTACTCGGAGAAAAGAGGTTCCTACACTAGATCTGATTGGGGAGTTCCCACTCTATCGATATGTCACATATAGAAGTGATATTCCTTGGTAAAATAGGGGATTACCAACTACACAAATATAGGACCCCACTCCGATCTAATAGAGGAGTACCGACTCCTTATCTCCAATGATAATCGGAGGCATGAAACCCAATATGGTAAGAGAGCATTATCCATCTATATGAACAACATAGTGAACTCATGATTAATCCGTTATGGGAGTACTGATCCATGAGAAACTACCCAAAGGTGAATGAACCATCATCCATGATGTGGGGAGTCCCATATGAAACAAAGTTGAGTGTTTAGGGAAACTCTATCCCGGGTTCCATAGTTGAGTTCCAGTCCATGCATATCTTTTCAATAATGATTATGATCTCCCACACCAACTCAAAAATTATTTATATGAATATTTCTCTGAACACTCAACATCATATCCCATTGGACAAAATAGAGGCAACATCATTTTATATATGGAAAAACACTCATGATAGTTTATTCACATGCCTGAATCTGTGTCCTGTATAATGAGATAATGATGGAGAAAGATCTCAAAAAGATCCTAGAGAGTATATAGCATACATTGGGGTCTACAAGTCATGTGAGACCACCTGGAAACCTAGTTGTGTATCATTTCTACAATGTATTCCTACCCATGTAGTGGTATATGACATGTTAAAATGGGATATTAGGTGTCCCACTTCACATCATCCATATTCATGTGACCACTTTCACGTGGCCTGGTTAGTCATGTACCTTACATGATGTGTATAATGTCTAAAAGTTTTATTTGGGCTAAACAGGGACATGGACATGTGTTTTTCACTTGCACATGTATTATACCCCATGTTTGGGTACTTTTCTATGCACTTGTTCATGGCCAATTGTCTCTAGTAGAAATATTCATTTTAATGTCATTGAAATGGTGTGGTATTTTTAGAACTAACACAAAAATTATTTTTGGGTGTATTTTGGAAGTTATATTAAAAAAAATGACGTAGAAAATTTTTTACACCCATTTGGAATCAAACATTCGTAAAACAAACACAAAAGACCTAGATTTTTTTGGCTTATTTTTTAAATCATAAGAATGATATATATATATATATATTGTGTAATATTTTACAAAAAAATACGCGAAAAAAATATAATTGATTATTTATTTACTTTTTGTAAAAAACTACAAAAAAAAAAAAATTTCTTGGTATTTTCAGTGAAGATTTTTCAATAACAGATGCCATTTATATTAAAAAATAATCAATTATCTAGAAAACATCATTTATTGGATCTATAAAACCCTTATATTAGCGATGAATCTCTTCCAAATTGAAACTAAATTGTTTTCCATATGGGGTTCTAAAAATTCATTTTTTTATTTTTCTTGGATTTGCATTTTCTGTGGTCTCCATTTTACATCATCATCGTTTACCTGATCATGTTCACATTATTTTTTCCTCGAAATATTATTATGGACCTAAAATTTTGTATGATTTTATTATTTTTTAATCTTTCTTTTTAGCTTTTACAATAAAATTTTTTATATCTAACATGATGTTTTTATTCTAGCAATTCATTCAAGTGATGATGTTCATATTTACGATCGAGGATAATTGGGACTCAGAATATTTTATGTTTTTTTTATTTTATTTAACATGTGATCATGAGTTTTAATAGATCATTCAATGGTTCATGATGTTCTTATTTATTATAAGACCTCATAAAAGTTTACTATTCTTAATTTATGTGTTCCATGATGATTGTTTGGTTTTTCTTATCACTCTTGGCATTCAGTTTTACATGTTTTATAATTTATTGATGGTAAAATGTAAAAGGAAGTTAATTTATTGATTCACCCCTATAAAATATATCCCTATATTTGTTGTACCTTATCACATATATAATTACATATGAAATATTAAAACTAAATAAATTCAATATAATATTCTATGAGATATATTCATGTCACTTTTGGGACACTGGAGTTTTATTTATCGCACCAATGCTTAGGCATTTTATAGTGGTATATATTTTATCACTCTATGTTATATCTTTGTAATGTATATACAATTTTTTAAATCTAATAATCTAACAAAACATCATTATAGTTGATTTTATTTTATTGATCAATATTGTAGATATAAAATATGATTAAATATTTTTTCATAAGATAATTTATTTGAATATATTGTAAAATATATTATAAATAGAAATGTAAAATATCCCTTATTATGGACACATAATATCATAGAGATCTTAACGTGGTTACATTAATAATAGTCAAATTATTATTATGACCACTAGAAATCCACCACCTATAGAATCACTATAATGAATTATTAATACACTATATATTTATGAATATAGTTATAAATAGTTTTAAATAATACAATAATAGGTAAATAGATAATAATTTGAAGATTATAAAACTAGTATGTTTTTTATGTGAATTGGATCACATTATATAGAAAATTATTAAATTATTAAGGATAAAAGAGTTCATGAATTTTATAAACTCATGGTTTATACCCAAAAGATTTAATCATTATGTTATGATATATAAAAAAATAATAAGAGATATTATAAATTACTTTAATTCTACCAAACATAATGAAACATGTAATAAATTCTTATAATAGTGACATGATATAAATTTTTTAAATATACTATGTGGTATATTAAAATTGGATGTATATATGATTGATATGATATAATTTGTATTGTAATATAAATATACTAAAATCATCACCTTTTGAACACCTAAATTGTATTTATTAGTATATAACATCATATGATGATATAGATCTTATTGTTATAGTATTACATCATCATGATTAGTAGCTATGTGAGTATATTAATGATATTTTTAAATCTATTTGAGTTTTAGAGTAGATATGTGAGAATTCCATATCTATTATGACCAGTGAGTTTCACAAGTAACATACCCCACTTTTTGGTAACAACTGTACAAATTGAACAAATAAATTAATCTTATATTCAATACATTGTGACACATAAAACACTGAACTAATGTTACAACTTTTTAAAATGATTTACAAATGATATATGTTTTAAAATAATAAAAGTATAATATCAATAAAACACATGTATATAATAATAAAATAAAATGATTACTATATGTAATTGTGTATCATTTCTGATGTTTTCAATCTTATTATCATTAGTTTATAGTAATTGTAATTATATATAAACTTAATCAGTTTATATTTGTATATATATGTCTATATGTTTATAAATTTCATTATTTTCACCAATTATATTGTTTTATCAGGTAATTAATGGATCATATGTGGATAAATTTATGAAAAACCACTGATGAATATTAAAAAAGGAATTGATGAATTCATAAAATTTTCCAAATGAAATCTTCAAAAAAAGTACATTATTATTAGTCTATTTCTGAACATTTTGAATATGATAATTTAAACTATATAAAAAAAGGATCATAAATTTTTTATCAAATTTTCATTAATTATACACATAGGATCTAGCATCAGAAAATACCTATAAATTCAATAGATATTATTGATGACAATATTCATAATGGGACAAACAATCATACTACAGATTTAATTCATGATTTTGGTGTTGAATACATTGTAAAAACCAGAAGTTTGTAATGATTGTATGAAGATTATAAGAAATCATTATTCCTTGTTCGTAATAAATATACATTGTTATCACCCATTTTTAGATCAGTTATCTTGAAAACAAGAAATGGATATAGTGATATACATTTCTATGAATTTCTTGAACTTTTTTAACAGATACTTCCAAAAGGAAAAGGTATTCTAGATTCCAAATATTAGGAGAATAAAACATTACTCTATATATAAATGTGGTTTAAAATGATACATGCTTACAGGAATGATTTTTGTCGTCATGAAAATAATATGAATTTTTTCAAATAGTCATTTATGTGGAACCTCACACAATAAGAAGAATGAAAAATTAAATTCTGATTCATTCTAAAATTCTAACATATATCCTCATACTAAATCAAATAATTTATTCCCATAATATCTTCATCTAATTCTAATAAATTGTGTTTAATTAATTTTCAGATACCGAAATCAGTTCCAATACTAACACAATTTCGTACCAACAAATAATTAATAATTTTAACTGACTATTTTCAAATTAAATTGATGAAAAATTATTAATATGTCATTTATATGAATTTATCTATGATGGTAAATTACATCACCCAAATGACTCATCATAATGGAAATGGTTTGATAATAAAATTCATGATTTTGGAAGTGATGTTTGAAATATCAGAATAAGAGTGTGTACGAATGGAGTGAATCTGTATCAATGATTATGTATCTAACACAGTTCATATAATGATTTTTCAGTATTTTAAAAAGTATCTCAAAATATATGTCTGAAGAAATAAAACTTTATGATGTTTTTGATGATTTTTGGACCAAAACAACCGTGATATGATATTGATGTGTATCATTCAGCATTGATTGATGATTGTAATGTTCTATGGGAGGAAGATTTTATATTTTTGATGTATATAATAAAAATTATTTTCATTTACATGCAAAAATATTTTTAAATAAAAAAAATTATTGTATATAGAATCATATATTAATACAATGTTAAGGGACATAAATCTTGCCCAATTTTGGATGTTGAAAATATTTATTATCAATTACAAAATAGAATAAATAATGTGTACGTAGGAAAACAAATATTTTTTTGAATTGATCAACCTTATCATAGATTGAAAATTTAATTTAGTGGTATACAATCACAATATCTACCACTATGGTGATTTTAAGTTAAATAATATTAAAACATGGTGAAAAATATTGAATTGACATTTAGAATGAAAAGTATTTCTGACCTTTAAAAAAATATCTAGAATAACAAATATATATTTTTGAACAATTATTATTATATATTTTTTGAGATAAAACATAACATTGATGCTATAAATGTTGAGAAAAGTAAATGTGATAGTTTTATAGGAACAATATTAGACATTAAATGAAATATAATGTATGAATTAAATTATATATTGGGCATTATAGCAATGGGAATAAGTTTTCAGTTAGGTCACACTATAAAATGAGGTCAAACTTATTTCCCTCAACCGTGTCACAGTTTAATCAAGAGTGAGAACAATAATTTTAGTCATTTTTTGTATTATATAATAGTTCCCAATAGATATTCATCATATGTGATGAGTTTTTTGTTATTGAAGGATTGAAAACTAATCGATATGAAATCTCATGAGATTCATGTATTGATGCAATAACTGCTACCAATCGCACTATGTGGTATATTTACATCACTTGTCAAAATTACTAACATAAGTTTATGTATTTTTTTTAAATCCATTAAAATCAATGTATTTAAACAAAATTTGTTATATCGGTAGGAGAATCAAGCTTCTTTTTTTCTTTGTCACCTAGTGATGTATTTTCCACCTACATTTTTTGATATAATCGTTAATCAGGTGATTCATCTGGTATATGAGATTAGAATATGAGGGAATGATTATATACATTGGATGTATACTTTTGAATGGTATATAGAAATATTAATGTAATATATGAACAATATTTATCAACAAGAAGACTCTATTTTCAAAAATTATGTATTAGATGAGGTGATTGAATTCTATACTGATTATTTGTATGAGTAAATATTATTGCTCATCCTATATCAAAACATTTGATAATTGATATTGATGGTAGAAGGATTAGAGGCTTAATTTAAAGGATCATTCCGCATGATGAAGTGTTATATTCACATTTATATATTTTAAACAAAATTGAAGATGTTCAATCATATATAACATCTTCTATTATAGAATTAAAGATATGATATTCAAAAATAAATGAGATTTTAATGATGATTGAGACTAAAAATAAATTTATTATGTGGTTTAATGAGAAAGTATGAACCAATACATCTACATCAGAAACATTGAAATTTTTTGTAGTGAGACTATCTCATAATGTGATAATATGGAATAGGTTGGACATTAATGGGTACACATTTTAAACAAAAATTTGGATGATAAGAGAACCATTCAAAATAGTGGTGTGTTGGTTATCACTAATGTAGTTAATTTTCCTTATGAAGAGGATAAAAACCCAATTTATACTTCTTCTAAATATTATGGATTTCTTAGGGATTTATGGGAAATTAATTATAAAAAATTTCAAGTCATTGTGTATATGTTTTATTGGTTTGATATCAATTTTGGTTTGAAACATGATGATTTTTTATTTACATTGGTTTATTTGAAAAAAAAATACAATGAGGAACCATCTATTATGGAGAGACATATAAAGCAGATATTTTATGTCATAGATCAATGAAGTGATCATTGGGGCATCATTTAGCATGGAAAATGATAACATATTGGGGATGAGAATGATGATGATGATGTTATTGATTTACCTAAGATTTATTCTTCTATTACTTTATTTCTGAATGGTTACAATGACTACATGTTAGAATTATTTCATACAATACGTAAGGATAAGGATGAAAGAATTTGGGAAAACACTAAATTAGAGTCTTAATTGTTATAGTAGATATTTATATTTTGATTATTTTATTGAAATATACAAATTCATTAATCATTTTTAATTATATTTTTCATTATTGTTTCAAATATTTATATTTCTAATAATTTTAAGTAGAGAGAATTTAATCACAATTTCTTGTGTCAATGCCAGATACTAAGAGAGAGAAGTAGTTACAGGGGTATATCTATTTTTTCATATTGCTAAAAATTGAGTGAAATAAATATTTAATATATGAAAATTTTTAATTAATAAATTACTTTTCAGGAATATTGATTCATCCATAGTGTAGGATACTTCTCATATTACTACAGTGAAATAATGTTCTCAAGCTGGTAAATGTGTTAATATACATTTACTAGAACCATCACTTCTAATTTTGATGGCATATTACATATTTGTTTTAATGATAACAGTAATGAAAGTATCCCAAATGAAGTTACGTTTATAAGTTATATTTACATGTCGATCAATAGTAGGATTAGTATTTGGTATCCTAATTGGATGACCGTGTTTAATATTGACAAAAAAATCATCTTTGGGAGGATGTGACGATAAAATATCTCAATAGATTTAATTTAGCTAATTTTTTTTAATATTAAATAGTTTAAATAACATATTTCATTTATTCACTTACGGATGACATTGTATTTTTGAGAAAACTAAAGAAATTGTGAAAGGACATACCTCTTTAGTGGGGGTCATATTTAGTGATTTTAAAACAAAACTAACAAAAAAATTTGTTTTTTGATAGAAATTTTTTTCAAACCAAATCCTTAAATATACATACATATATTGAGAAACATCGAAGAAATATTTTGACACCCATCATGTCGAAAAAATTTTAGGAATGTGTTGGGAAAAAATCCCTCAAGGTAACATTGCGGCATTTTTTGGTTGATTGTGTTTGATGACAATGAATGATTCCATGGTGAATTGTAGAGTGCAGAGAATTTTTTGAAAATCCATTTTGACAACGAAAAATTACAATGGAGCATACAATATTGAGGTGATACAAAAAGAGTAGTACAAGGTGGCCCCGTTTTCTAGTGTTTGCCAAATTTTTTGGGTATAAAATTTGGAGTTTGGTGGGCATACAGAAAATATGATTTCCATAATGATCATATTTTAATATGACAAAAGAATGAATTTCATGAAGAGAGGATTCATTGATTGGATATGGCGATGACCAAAAAACGATGGTGGTGATTTTTCGTGAATACATCAAACATCGTGAACGGCAAAGTTGAAGTACATAGCGGCGGTGAAGGGCTTTGTGTGGGATCTTTGTGGAAATAGAATGAATGGATTAATGGTGATGATCTACGATTATGTTGAGCTCCTCAATGGGAAAATTGTCGTGGTGCTTCGCGATTTTGAGAAAATTTCACTGGGAACTTTAGAGCTTTGCAATTTGAGATTAAGTGGCACGGACTTCGCGTGGAATGTTAGGGGTCAGTTGAATCACCTATAAATAGGCTTTGACCCCTTCAAGAGAATTATAAGAGAAGAGGTAATTTTTTAAGAAGATATTTTCTTCCCGCTTCGCGAAGTTAGTTCATGTAGCTAGTGTGCATCACAAATGAAGAGCTTCACAAAGGCTATTATAGCTTTGTGAATGTTGCGAGCTCCGCATTGGCTCAGTGAGCTTCGTGAGGGACGTTTATTTTCAATGACTTGAGCCGTGAAAGTGTACTTCGTGAGATTGCTTCACGTAAATGTAGGATCTTTGTGAAGACTTATTTGAACTTTGTGAAATTGGGAGCCTTGTGAAGTAGGGTTCTTTGCAAAGGTATTTCTAAAGAAATTGCCTAGTGTTCAGAGGAAAATGGTATTCATCTGTGGATGAATGTTGGAATATAACTGAGCAACTATCAATAGTTGAGGATGTATGGATTAATGAAAATGAAGAGACCTACAGGTCTATAAACTATGAGTGGATCATTTCTAGAGAAGTGAGCAAAGGAAGAGGACGAATGTGATCCTCTCCACTGGTAGTGAGCTAGAGAGAGAGAAACAGGAAGTGACCCTTGGATAGAAGTGATTTGACCCTAAAATTTGTAAAGGCAGTGAGCCGTGTCATAGAAGGGATCAAGCCTGAACATTATTGGTAGTGAGATTTAGTGGATTTGGTTGAGCGGCACATCGCCATTGTATATTCCTTGGACGTATCCTAGTGAGGGTGAAACATGTAAAAATCAATGTGTATTCCTGCATTATTCCCTGAATTGAATTTAAATAATCATCCTCGGATAATGAAAAAGAAGAAGTTGTCATAATAAACCCATAAGTGTAGATAATGTGACCCTTATAATAAAGAGGTCAAGATCCAGTGGGGCAAAAATAATTTTGAAAACGAATATCCATACCCTGATTTATCCCCCCTCTCAGGGTATATATGCCCCTATTGGTCCTAACAGTGTGATAACTATTTTAATTTTTAAAATTAATTAATTAATTATATATACATATTATTTTATTTTTATTTAATATTCCTCCTTGAGATATCATCAAGAGATCAAATAGAATAATTTATACCCTCATTCTTTATAATGTGAATGGTATCCATATTTGAGTAGAAAATGATTAAAAAAATTGATGAATTTACAGCTCGATATAGTAGTTGTTCAAAAGATGCCTAGTTTTATCCTCTGTATCCTACCACTTTCCCTGAAAAATGGAAACAAGTGATATTAATGAAAAATGAAAAATATATTATAGAGGATTCTAAGTAGGTAGCTGATAAAATTGATATTTAATATTATTTTTTCATGAATTTATCAATTTTAAAGATTATAATAACTAATATAACTTTTTCATTTATCATTTTATAATTAAGAACAACAATAAGATACACATGTATTATTTATTCCTGGGGGTAGGATGGAAATCATAGACACTTTTTTAGGAAAGGCAGAACTCCCAGTCATGATAGAGGATATTAATCTAGTTATACTATTCAGATTGTTTTTGGTAATAGTAAGAAATAAAAAGACCCAAAATTGACTCCTTAATAGATGTTCTGAATGTGATGAAACATACTATGGGTGATCATAATAAAACATCACTGAAACATTATTTGTTAAAACACTATGAATGACTGTCACATTCTGCATATCCTTCCAACCCTACCCAGCCTGCCCACCCATCTTACTTGGATCCTCCACCTCCATCCCATTAAGACCAGCCCTCACAACTGGATTATTCTGATTCTCCACCTCTATCCCAGCCCAAATACCCTTCCCAACATACCGACATTGATCCTAGACCTCTCCTCTTAGTCCAAAATTTATATAGTGAGTTGTTTCCTGGATATACTCAAATACATATTGTCATGTTTGGGCTCATATATTTCTAATTTGATTATTTACAACACCAGAAACTAAATATGGGTCATGATAGAGTATAGTAAATTATATTACTAATCCCAATGCTCTACTATCATTACCGACTACATTTATTACCAGTGTTCAATATTGTCTTGGTGATCTTTTAGGTTGGAAAACTCGATTTATTCATTATATTTTATATGAAGTATGTGTTTTTTTAATATTAATTACATATGATTTTAATATACTTATAATGTTTTTTGAAATATAACTTATATAGTATTAACTGTAATGAAAAGAAACTATACAATTGAAAAAATAAATTCGGGAATATTCTACTGTAGACACCACTTATATTTTACAAGGGATATAGAGATTTTATTTGGATTTGTAATCAATGAATAATATCAATTATTTTTTTATGTTTTCTTATATATTTATAAGAGATTTTACATTGAGATTACATAATGATTATATCATGAATAATTTAATTTGAAGACGTTAACCTGAATTTGTTGTAGTTGAATTCTATATAAGTAAATTGATGATTGATTTTTAATTTTGTTAAATAAAAAGAAGAATTCAATTGAATAATTGTATTTAAATTTTAAAATAGGTATCTACACATGCTTCTTATAAAAAATAAAATAACATATTTTTATAGTTTTACAGATCCACATCACATTTCTATGGAAGTGAAACATATGTAGAATCCTAGAAGAGTTGCTAATATAAGTGAGATATTATCACATATAGATATTGGATATTGGTTTTTTCCATTGCTTCATTAGTGAGTATAGAAAAATAATATTGTACTAATGACCATTATAATGTCATTAATTCCAAAAAAATATGTATTATAGGGGAATTTAATGCAAGTATATTATTCTCAAGTGAATGTACCTTGTATTGTTTTTTTCTTTATGAGGGATTATTCAGAAATTTTTTTCTAGATTATTATATAGGTATGTTTTTTTCAACATCTCATTAAGTTTTATTCACATTGTTTATACATGTATTATTAGTTTATATATAGGATATTTCATTTCATGGAACCAATTTTACAATGAACCCAGGTCGATAAATAAACCAAATGAAATCAATTATCTGAAATTAAAATTATTTATTTTTAATATTAAATATAGTTATAATATATATATATATTATAATTTTTTATTGTGTTAATTTTTTATAACCTCTCTATCATCGTAAACAATGACATATAAAATGTGTGAATTATTGTCTTTAATTCATGTACACGAAAATCGCAACTTGAGTAACTACTAAATTTCATAAGCTTAGTTATATTAATTATTTTATACTCAATATCATTGTATTCATTTTTTAATGTTAAATCATTAAATTTTATTGTTGAAATTCAATGACATGGGGTTTTATTCATAAATAGAACAATCATATTTTCAATCTTTGTTTATGAACTATTTATTGAGTCTCATTATGACTTGAGGTATATATATTATAATTTTTTTAATATTTTGTTACATTTTCCTAATAAAATCATTCATAAATAATAATAATTTATGTTATAATATGTTTTAAAACATAATGATATCAAATGAATGCTTCTATAATAATGAAACATGAGCATGCTATAAATTCCTGTATGTATATAGGAAATCTACTTTAGAATAAAATCCCTAGAGAATTATTTGCATAACTAGATAGATGGATGTATGTTTTTGATGTATATTTCTAATGAATACTAAAATTTTATAGTTGTATAATTTGATTTTATTATAGGGATTATTATTTTTTTGGAAGTGTAATATTTTTGAATATTTTTTTATTATTCTGCATCAGTTTAAAAAAAATAACATCGAAACATTAACAAATAGGATCAAGGAATTGTTTTTTATGAAAACTAAGCCCCTGTGAGGGTTTGGGCATTAATTATGATGATATCCAATGCAAGAAATCAATCTACATATGGTTTTCATTTTTAGTTCTCATTAAAATTGATTCCCAAAATCGAGCATTTTCGAGGGTTTAACATCGTTTTTTTAAACCGACACCCAAAATTTATTTTTTAATTTTCCATTAAATAAATTGGTTAAAATCCAACCTCCAAAATTACAAAAAAATGACATTAAATATAGTTTTTTATCTAGTGTGTCATCACACATCTTCTCTATCCATGTCCAATGGTCACATGGAATGGGTTACTACAATTCATGTAAGCCATGTACAATCTGTGTCGTCCCCAATTTTCATATTTTATGAATGGGATGGGGTACACAATGTGTTTCACTAGGATACATACTATGTAGATGGTAATTCCACTCAGGAATCACCTCCAAAATCACCCGATTCACCATAAATTAACCCCAAACCAAAAAATAAACATAGTAGGGATCATGAAAAATTGAAATTGGTCTCTAAATCATTATTATAAATCATAATGAATGGGTATTAGGTCCAAAAATAAATATTCCTACCGAAAGGGTGTAACTTTGAGTCATTGGGTGTAGAACAATGCTGAAATCCTAAAACTCTTCATTTTAACGATGTTCGATTTCATATTCTATTAATGGAGGCACCGAGTTCCATAGATATGGGTTTGGTTCATTATCAAGAAAGGGATAATATGAGAAATGCTAATATCCTTTGGGTTTATGAACAAAAATGTTGGATGATATGGGTAATTATATTAGTTTTATGTTAATTAATTAATTAAATTATAATTTAATTTATTAGTCCACCACAATATACCATTCATCTCAACTCTGATTAAATATCCCAAAATTGACATCATTATGTTGTTCCTAGGTTAAAAATGAAAATTTTAATTCAATTATGATCTTAAAAATCCAATAATTGACTCAACTTGGATGTTATTCATGTTTCTCAAAAAATGCACATGCATGATCAAATTTATTTAATATTTTTAAAGACTTAACAATGAGACATTATATGGCATGTATTCCCTTGCCAACTTTGTTCCTGGCTTCATAAATATTATCTAGAAAATTACAATTTATTATATGTCAAAACCCAAGAATATATATTACTACCACATTCAAATATTTTCTCCCATGAATAGAAAAAATCTGTTCCCATGGAAAATAAACTGAGCTATACAATGGGACTCTATGCCAGTGATCTCAAAATGGGTTCTCATACTACTTCCAAGCACACAGGATTAGCATACACCACGAGCAATCCAATCTTACCTCTAACTCCAACCAGATAAAAATTGTTCAAAAAGTGGTCACATGTCTAATTAATTAAGATAGGTGTAAAAACCCAAGCCCCACAATATATCTTCAGACATAGAGCCTATAATTACACCTCCAATATAACCTAATAATTATTCAAACATAAGATAAGAGTTCACATTCACCCCAGGATGAACCTTTTCACAACATCTTATATCATCTTTCATTCTTTTTTGACACCATGAAAGTGAGGCTACTGACATAATAGGTAAGAGGGTATACTCATACAACTATGAGGTTCTAGATATAAAATTTATGTTGTATATCCCCCACACAATCATCCCTCGTAGAATGAGAGTAACCGAAACTAGAAATGCTTCAACACCCACAAGTGGCATCCCAACTGAGTATGGATGGTAGAAAACCAATCCATACTGCGTATACATCATAGAGACAACCTATGCAATTATTGAATAGTTCTAATAATGTATTACCACTGATAGACATCACCATGAATAGACAATTCCATGGAAATAATTCACCTCCCCTCAATACTATTCACTTTTGGCTGAACTGACTCATCCAAATGATTTTTTTCCTGTCACAAAAAATAATCTAATTGGGTAAAGTGTTCTTTTTCCCCATGTTCACAATGATACTACAGACAACATCACATCCTTCTCTATCATCAAACATACAATGTGGATTCTTAGAGATTGAAATTACCAATGATCAAAAAAGGGATTCCTAAGTTATTACAATGGGTCTTACCGGGAACTCTAAACAGAGATATTATTCCAACTCTTAGGAACAAACATTAAACACAATATATTATTTTATAATTTTTAGTAATGTAAATATTAATTCATTCAAATAGATCTTATAGGTTTTGTATTTTAGATAATTAGGTCATAAAACATAAATTTCCTCCCAAAATAATACAAAGTCGATAGTAGTAAAACTATAACCATTTATTTCATAATACAAAATTTTAAAAAATATCACATGACATATTTTTATGAAAAACATTCACAACATTCATAATGTCTTATTAAAACAATAAACCATGGGAAAATACATTTAAAAATTATAATGAGAATAAAAACTCATTAAGGGATATAAAAAAGGAAAGATAACATTAGTTTGTTAAAAAATATAAAAACATGAATGATATACTCTTGCAACCTAAAATTATCAAACACATACTTTGTGAAAACATGAGGTTAAAATAATACTTATAAAGCCTACAAACTATTTGGTAACATGGTCCATTATTTTCATTTGATAATTACAAATGATTGTAACCATCATGAAAACCATTTGATTTTTTACACTCATTTATAGTTTAAAATGTATCCATCAAGGATTCCTTATGATGTAATTATCACATTTATACTTGGAATCACCCTTGTGGTCAAAATAAACCATTCCCAATGCATTATAGGACTATCAAGGAACCAAACATCCATTGTGGATATAGTATCATCCCATCTTCATAAATAATTCTAAAGAACCAAAAAATTATAATAAACCTTTATTAAAGGTATCATAAAAACATTCCTCGGGTAAAATAACTTATTTACAAGGAATAATAAACACATACAAATGGAAATAATTTCATTCAAACTAATAGAATAGTCTTATAAATGAGGCATAAAAAATTACAGTTTTATGAAAAATTTGAAATCTGCTCATTCTATACATGTTAATAAGAAACAATCATTTTTAATTTTTTTAAAATCCACACTAATGATTAATTTAAAAGTATTGTCCCTTACCATAGGTTTGACATTCTTCAAATGTGTTGAAGCATCCTCTTGGATATTAATTTCATGGGACCAACCATAATGAAATTGGTTTTAGTCTTTTGGGGAGACTATAACGTCATGGAAATGTGGAAGTGTCATAGGAAGTAAATTGGGCATAATTTAGGCAAGAATCGATGTCATGGAAGAGTGAGGATATGAGGTGGTAGGATGTGGTATTTATATGAAATAAGTAAGTTTTATTTCAATATTTTATTCATTTGTTATTTATTTTTTCTCAAGATGATTAGTATTATTGATTAGTCTATCTAATTAAAATAACTAGGAAATTATAGCTTGAAATAATGGGTTAATACATCATCCAAGAAAATTTACATGACTAAAAAATTAATTTTTTTCAATTATACTGTAAATTACCATATTGTATTATTCACAAAAAATGAATCTATTTCAGAAAAAATCGAAAATTTTTACCCCAAACATTTATTTATGTTTATAATTTAAAATTAAATTCAATTTTTTAAAAAATTTATTACAAATATTAAAATTTTTAATTTTAATTAATATCATCGTTTATCTAAAAAATAATGATTTAAATCTTAAAATGGATTGAATGACTCTTTAAAAAGAAATTTATGGTCTCTAAAATTATATTATATATATAAAGCAACCAAATATTTATTTAAGAATATAATTAATGAAAATAGATTTTATTTGAAAACATTATATTAAGTATAAAATTTTAAATAAACAATTATGTTTCGTAAAATACCAACACTTAATTAATCATCATAAAAACACTTAATTACATATGCAATTATACAAATATATCATACTTTCACTAATTAGATATTTAAATATTATTTATACATTAATAGTTGATGATACTATTATATTATTATAGATACATTAATTTCTATAAATACCACTAATTTCTTTTTATATTTATAATAAATTTAACTATTTAATTAAATAATGAAATATAATTATTTTAAAAGTTCCTAGTTTTTATATTTATGACCAAAAACAAGGAATATAGGTTGAGGTGAGGTAGGATATATGTGAATTTTAGAGTATTATATAAAAACAATGTATGAAGGTCAAAAGAGTTTCGGATAGGTGGTAACCTTCTATATGTAGGGGAGAGGAACTAAATGGTATGTTTGAAACGAATTGAGTGATCCCATTTTTTTTATATGATAAATATTTTTAAAATAAATTATTATAGAGATATATAGATGGAATGGTTTAAATATGTCCATAAAATTGATTCTTTAGAAGTGTATAGTTTATTTTTATCATTATCTTTTTAGTTTATCCCTCCGTAAACCCATTTCACCTTAACCATGGAAATTAATGTTTTCTATTTTACTATTCATTTTTGTTCAATTTTTTTATGGACATATTAGATAATATAAATTATTATGATTCCAAATATATAATTAATTTTGTAAAATTCCATTCATGTATGTTTAAGTTTTTTTAATTAATCCATCAAACATAGTGAAAAATTTAGTTTTTTTGTGGTGTATTATTCATGAAAAAGATGATTGTATATTATCTCATTGAAAAATAATTATCATTTGAGGAGTTTAAAATAATTTTTAATGATAAATTTTTTTAAATTTAATTATACAAATTCCCTATTTTAGATTAACATAAATTATTAAAATATGGAGACCTTATACATTTTAAAATATATTTTTTAGAAAATAATTTCTAAACCCCAAAAAACATACACTAAAAACTCAATATAATGTTTATTAAAAACATGCTAATTAGAGTAAATATAACTAAATATATCTAAAATTACATTTAAATACACTCAAGAAATTTTGTGTCTTTTTTATTATTTAATTAATATCAAATAATAAACTTATAAAATCATATAAATATTTTAATATTCAATAAAATAATATTTTCAATAAAAATAAACACACTGTCCAAATGATGAAATTATATGATTATTAAAAAATGATATTAATTTATCAAAATTAAAATTATAAAATTTATATGTTAAAATTTTATATAAAAAAACAGGATAAGGGTTTAGTTAATACTATTTCATTTTTGATTTAAAAATGAAATAATATGTTTAAAACTAATTTCAGTACCTAATTCAAATTAATAAATATTGAAATTATTTTCAATATTCATAACTAGTTTGTTACAGACTCTTAATAAATTTTTTAATTAAAACATGCATGTCATTTTATATTTTATGTTAATATGATTCTTGCAGAATTCATCGATTGTCAAAAAATCCTTAATATTTGATATTTCATGAAGATGAAATATGTGTATGAGATTAAATAATCATCATAAAACCTATCATTCACTATGGATTTTGATGTAAATGGAATCCTTAAATACATTAAAACTGGAAATGGGGTATAAAGTGATCGTGTAGGCCTATAGAAATATACTTTTATAAGTGTGAAATAGGTTTCCACATTTTAAAAATCATATTAAACCATAGTTCATTTTTTAGAAGTGAAAAGTATATATAGGACCACTAACATTCATTATAGTAGAATACCTTATAAAACATTGTTCCCACTCTCATTCACCACACAGTCAAATAGACTAACAATTTTTGTTTTCATCTGGTCACCTTTGCATGTTGGAGTATGGTTGGGTTATGGAATGAAATAATGAATAGGTAACAATGAACATGGGTACTTATCTAATCACATATATATATATGCAAGATAGGAAATATTTAGGAATAAATTATATTCTACCATAAATAATCCATTATTAGGAATTATTATTTACTATTATTTGTTATTATTTATGATTTTTTTATATGGGACAAGGAAATTTACCAAGTAAGGAAATGATTAATGAGGGATTACATAATATAATTAATCTGGTGATCATTATCACCACATGGCGATTAGGGAATTTTTTCCTTAAATGGAGTCCAATATCCTATCATTTATTAATATATGATTCCAACACTAAAAATATAAGATTAATCATAGAGTGTGAAAATTTTAAACAAAATATTGATTTTAGAATATATAAAATATTACAGTTTCTAATTATATGAAAAAGGGAAAAATTCTGATTGTGGTAATGTGTGGTCAATGGAAATTTTATTGTGATCCTGAGGATATTGTGAAAAAATATATGGTTATTTGAGATTAATTTTTTTATCATGTCAACAAATGATGTCTATGTGGTAGAATAAAAGACAATGAAATCATAGAATGATTGAATGTATATAATATAATGTCGTGTTTATGGTTTTGTCGTGGCATTACTATTGAAAGAGGAAATTACAACAAATAAGGATCACTGATTCTTAAACTATGCTATTATAGTCAATGACATAATATTACATAGATAAATTATTCAAAAAATTTGTGTTCAGTAATAAATTATTATAATTTGAAATATGGATTTTTGTGGAATGTATACATGTTAGGATATCTTGATAGACGGAGAATCATTGATTGATTCCAAACCAGGTATTCAATTAGAGAATGGGTAAATCCAAAAAAAAATTGGGCATTTTGAGAAGATGATGAAAATAATACCATATAGATCTTAATGTATTCTCAATGAAATAATAATAGAAATATTTATAGAAATTATAGAAGATTGAAGGTGATTATGGGACTAGAAAATCCATGAGCATAAATTTTAATTTAATTCATAGGATATTGAATATATGATATTACAGTTTAGTTATATATCCATATAGTTATTTTGTGAGTAAAATATTATTTTTGGGATGGAGTATTTAGTTCCACTTAGTGAAGAGATATAACAATATTTTAAATTTCTAGTAACTTATTTAAAATTTTTAGTGAACAATATAAATTTTTTCTATGTGATTTATTAAATCAATTAACTCCATTAGGTATTTTTTGGTTAAAAAGTATTTTCATTTAATAGGGTGAATACTATATTAATAAAGATATATAAATATAAACATTTTTTCTATTATTCAACCTAACCTCTAATGGTAGTCTCGTTGATAAGGCACAATTATTCCATTACCAATTAATTATGATTTATATTTTATTAAATGAAATAACTTATAATTTGAACATCAATCTAGGATGTATTTTCATACAAAAATGATTACCATATGATAATTTTTATCATCAATATTTCACCATATAATTTACTTTAATGAGATTCTGATAACAACCATTTCATATGTTACAATTATATGGGAGATTATTAAGAGAACTATTATAAATTTTAATAAATGTATATCTTGTGAAAAGATTCATTGTTCTATATTTTTATGAACAACAATAATAAAATATGGTTATATATCTAAAATATATAAAAAAATCAATGACATGGGGATTCATTTATTTCTATTTTTAATATGAATCAATTTAATTCGGTGTAACATGAATGTATGTTATTATTGTGTATCATCACTAATGGACATCCAATAGTTGTATAACCAATATACCCCTTACCATATTAAGAATACATATAACCAAATACATGAATGTTTGATCTTACAATGACTACAATGCCACCTTCTTTTGACAAACATATTATGTTTTTGAGAACCACATAAATATCCATACATAATCCAGAAACACACCTAGAGATTTCCAGACATATAAAAAATCCAATTTGAACAATTATTCAAAATTGTAACCCAACTCTAATGCTTATAATTCCCAAACCTACTTAATGTACCGATATATAAATGAAACATGTCATTAAAAACAACCAACCATATGGTTTATAGTCATTATTAATATTCCAAAAAATACTATTAATACCTAACACTCTTAGAATCTAATTCTAGTAGTCATGATAAATATTGATTGGTCAGAACTCTCAAAATTTTATTATGGACCAAAAAAGTTCCCTTAAATACACATGTATTGGAAAAGAACATTAATTATAAATTCAATGAAATATGAAAAAACTTCTAAATCTATATTATTGAAATAAATTAAATGAATGTTTTCCAATCTACTACACAGTGGTAGATTTTCATCAATAATGTCATTGAACCTTGGTGTTTCAATAATTTATCTACAAAATGGTTCCTTCCTCAAATAAATTTGTGTAATTAACTAATTCAAATCCCCTTTATAATCGTAATTTTCATTCAATAATCTAAAACTCTTACAGTAACTATTGACGTCGAGTCCCCAAAAAATCTTGATCAGTCCCAACTCTATATATTCATAAGACTTAATCAATTCCTAGAATCACTAAATTCATTAGATTACTAGGAAAACAAAATTCATATATCCCAATATCAATACATTCTATTTTGTTTTATAGGTCACACACATAGGATCTGTATGATAATCTATATAATTATACAAACCATTATCCAACTTATACAACATTATAAAATCATTAACACATTACCGAAATATTTCCTCACAAGATCATTTATCATCAATAATTGACAACATTGAGTAAAGAGATAAACTATATTGTCTAAAAATATCAATTTTTATAGATTATATATATTTTGAAATATATTCCAATGTTCATCACTTATATTCATTGACACACATCCATCCAAGACCATTTTTATTTTTTGATTTACGTGAGGAACCACCCAAATGTCCTGATACCAAAATGAAATAAACCACAGAAGGTATAATTAATGGAAAATAGTCCATAATATTTAAAATAAAAAGGGAACTTTATATATTCAACATAATATCCACATCAATAAAAAAACATGTCCGATTGGTCTATATCAACAACCTCCACAACCGAAGTACCATTGTGGAAAAAATATCTGATGGGTAATACTAAAATCCCAATGTGGGCCCTTACAATCCTAAAAAGAACTGTTATTTTCCATTCTAGATTGTTTGATTTGAATTTTAATATTAATAAAACAATCATTTTTAATCATTCATAACATAAGCCTATTTTTTTACCCGAGTATCAAAATGGTACCAACCGGTGTACCACATGACTAATACCTGAGTGGAAAAAAATTCCTACAGGTTATGCCCGACTCTTAGTGGGGGCTAGTCCAATAATAGAGTGATCAAAATATTCCTCAGAAATTAAATTATTTTAAATCTCCCTATACATGATAAAAATATCATCTGAGCCTATAGAGGATAGATCCTGTACTTATTTCCATGTGTAGAGCTAGAAATAACTATAAATTACAACTCGACTAACACCCCATGGGATTCAATGACACAAATTTGTCAAAAATATACACCCCACCACTATAATCTCACCATTATAAACACATCCAATATGAACAAACATATAGTCACTAATTACCCAATAATATTTTCCATCAACCATTCCAGTTTCATCTAACACATCCCAATAAGTATTCCAATCTGTTATAATTCATATAATGCACAATTTAATATTAAATTCATAAATATTCCTTCTAATTATTCCTTATAAACTGATTGAATCTATCGAATAATAAAAATAACTATAATTAATATATATTTCATAGAAAAATTTGATACTAAGAAGGATTTATATAGAATTACAAACAAATACACAATTATATTTCTCCACATGAACTGAACATCAATATTTTTGAATATTCACCATACACAATATGTTAAGGTAAATTCACTAGGGAACTACCAACTAGTGATGTTCCAAAAATTCTATTTATGTTAGGAGAGAAAAATCCAGGTTTTTATTTCTTAGTTACATAATGATAATCATCTAATGGTCATCCTCAAATTAATAATAATTTATCATTTGATAAACATCTATTGGAGATTCCATTTTTACTCAAACCAATAACGATATGATACACTCATACTATAGAGACCCAAACCTTGACATACATGGAAATTACATTACTTTTGTGGAATACATAATACATAACAAAAATATACACACAAGGACCACAATAGTTTAGTGTCTTTCGAAACACTGAATATAATATTCTAATCATGGTGAAAGATCTTCAACATCTCCCATAAAGATCTTCCCCTTTTGTTTTCTAACATAAAACATTTCTCTAAATCCTGGAGAAAAGAAAACATATAAAGGGTGAGCTTAAATTTTTAGTAAGGGTATGAATGGAGAAAACAAAACAAATCAAAAATATTTGAACATAAAAAAACATGAACATAATGTTTAAACATCAAAATCTTGAGCAATGACATAAAACATGGTAGTATGTATCGCTTAGATCATAATGGATCATCAATTATGAAAAAATAGCATTGGAATAAAACATGTAATCGAGGAAAACCATTAAGCACATGATATGATTTCCATAGTATCCAAGTAATTGCTGCCAAGACCATCTTAGTGGACAAAGTCCCATTCTGAATCAAGTTCACTCCTCATTCCAGTCCTGTAACACTGAACCAGACTAACATACAATTCCTGACATGTCTGTCTAATGTGATATAAATCCTCACCCAATGCATTGGATTGAGATATAGGTCTCATCAATTTAATAACGAAATCATTCTTACATGTGCCACAACATAATAATAAATCACTCATCATAACCCAAATAATAAAATGGGTTCCATAAACATCATCCTATCATAACATAATCCAAATAAAAATATGGATATCATTTCATCATAAGATAAGTGAAACCATGTAAACCATAGATACATTATACTTGAAACATACACATATTAAATAATGTCATCATAGATGGAAAATGGTTTTGATAAAACACTTAAAATAAATTCTTGAGGAAAATATCATTTCTTATTCAAAATAATTTTCTTTTCACAAAATGCCATGAAATTTTCAAAGAAGAAGATTTGGTTGAAAATAGTCATGAAATCATGTAGAGTATTCTTCATGAAAATAAGGTGTTATGAAACTGTAAAAATCCGTTCATGCTGTATAAGTTAAAAAAAACATTCTCCTCATACTTTTGTCGGAAAATTCAAAACGTTCCTCGTATGGTAAACAAAAGAAATATTCCTTTTCTAACATGTGGTAAAAGTCCAAAATCTATAAGAAGGACTTTAAACGTACATAAAAACACATTTATAAATCATGGACATGGATGATAATAATAACCTCAGTAAATACTTACGAATAAACAATCCCAGATAAGAACGAGATTGGAATAATTATCCCTTACCTTATGTCGGATATGCTTCATATGTATCTGAAACTCTAGTATAATGATTTAAATAACGTCATTTACTTATTAAAGAATCATATTAATTGTTATTATATCATATATGGTTCACGTATGACTTTATATTAGCCGTTCTTTTGTAAATTCCATGTTAAAGCAGTGTTTTGGGTAAAATCGTTTTATTTATCGTAAGTGTTTGGACCGGTTGTTCATGATATTATTATTACTTGTATAATGATTTAATTACCACCAGAATTTGAATCATGATTTATATATAATATATATTCTGTATATATATATATATATAATAGATAGATATATAAAATGAAATACACCGTTTATGGTGACGGTAGGACGTACATACGCATGAAGACTGTTTTCCTTTCCTTATTGACTTGAATGGAAGTAAGTAGATGACATATATATATACATAAATAAAATAGATTTATCATGTTAGATATTAAATTATAATTCATTATATATACATTATAATCATTCTCGAGTGGTTAACATGGAGTATAAATATCATCGCGTCATGGAGACTGTAATCCGTACGTACGCACGAGCGATGATATCGTTCCCACGATTATTGAATTGAATTGGAGTGGATGATATAATATTTCAGAATCAGTACGATATTATAATCACTATATATAGTAAATAATTACACCATTATACCCATCCATGTATGGTTGTGGGGGAAAAATAGATTACACCCCGGCGTGGAGACGGTATTCCGTACGTACGCACGCGCAGTGATTTCATTTTTCATAGGATGGATAGAAGGTGAAATAGGATTTTTTCATATTTATAATAACATATCATTATATGAGTGATATATATGTTATTAATTTATGATGAAACAAATAAATAAGAAGAAGTTGATGAAGAATGAAACTTGAATGAATCGGTAGAAGTGATCACCTCTTATTCGGCACACCCCTTTTAGGATTCCTCGTAAGGCACCAGAGTTTGTCTTTTGAGGAGACCAGAACCTCCATAATGTTTGGGAATTAGAGAAGTGAAATTGGAAGAGTTTGGCTGAGCTTAAAGGCTCATGTATGTGTAAATAGAAGAGAGAGGAGGTGCCCTTTTATAAGGGAGGGGAGGGGCACCTTTAGAAACCTCAAAAATATTAATTTATAATAAATCAAACACCACTTAAAAACCTCAAAAAATGACTAATATTCTGAGATTAGATGATATAGGGTTGTAATATCATCAACCAATAAAATTTAGTCATGTTGGAAATTAATTTTAAACTTTATCATTTTGATTCATACTTATTTAATTTATTCAATATTATTAGTGGTAATAATATTCTACATTTTAAATTGTTATAAATAATTACTTCTGTGTTTTGAATTATCTATAATTGGGTACTATAGGACATTTTAGACAATATAAATTTTAATTTATGATTTTTAAATATTTAAGTGATTTTTAATCAATTTAATAATATGTTCTTTTTATAAAATAACAATAGTGTTAATTTTAACACTATTCATTTATTTGAATTGAAATAAAATCCACACATAGGATATATTCAAACCAAAATGTTTAATATATTCCTAACGAGTCATATTCATCTAGAAAATTTGTGGAGAACATTAATTAGCTCATATAATGTTTATTGAAATATTTATATAACCAATTTTTTCAAATTTCCCTTAATAAAACAATTACTACATCATATTTGTATAATAATTTAAAATACTTATTATTATCATAAAAATTAAAAATAAGATCCTATGATGAATATAAATACAATAAATTTAGTGATTATATTTTTACTCTATATTATCATCTTAAAATCACAACATTTAAATTATTATATTTATAAAATCATAAAGGTGACATCTTTGACAACATTTAAAATAAAATAATGTAAATGTCATAATCGGTTTTATAAGGCCCCAAATGGACCAAATATCGATCCTTGGATTATTATGGTATATATAAACTTTACCAATAATGTTTGGTCATGTTTATGATATTTTTTATAGGTATTATAATTTTAATAAAAACTATATTATTGAATTTTCACTTAATAAATAATTTCTAGATCATTAATGTATAATATTTTAAGGTAATAAAATATTTATTAAAAATTACAACTAAATTACCATGATAAAGAAAAAAAATTTATCTTTCAAATTAGTATTTATAGACGAATTTATATTTTGTATAACTATATATTAAAAATAATCTAATTATTAATGATTGAGTAAGACATTTCACTTTCCTTTAAATAATCTAAATAAAATGTCTTAATCAAATACAAGTGGGATCCATTAGATTCAATTTCTACCCAAGTATGATTTAGGGTAAAATATTATAATCCAATTATATTAGGAAAAGAGTTAGGATAATTTTATAATATTATATTTACCCTTAATTACCTCGATTTACCTTTAACTATGGTAAATAAAATTTACCGTAGTTACTATTCATAATGACTAAAAATAAAAATAATCATATAAACATAATTTGGACCTACTGATTACAAATACGGAATAAATTTTTCAAAATTAAAATCACAGAATTTGAATAAATTAATATAAAATTAATCCCGTTGTTAAGAAAATGAGTTTTAAAAGATAAAACATTACAAAAAATTGAAATGATTTTACCTATGAATTCAATTAAATTTTTTTTAATTAAATTAATTATATTAAATGGTAAAAATATATTCTATTTATAATTTAAAATAAATCAATATTATAATTTAACTATATAAATTATTATGAAGAAAAAAGTTGTTTTTAATTAAAATTTTTGCATGTTTTTACTATTCATTAAATTATGAAAGTTATCAGATTAATATGAAAAATTTATCCAAAGTAAATAATTTTATCCTGATTCAATTGAAGAATTTTATTTTGTCAAATTGAACTTATAAACATGTCAAAAACTAGATTTAATGTTTTTGCGCCATCAAAAGGCGGCAAAATTGCATTTTTTGAAAAATAATTAATTTACTCGAAAAAATTATTTCGTTGTCACACGATGTTCTAGAAAATTTGTAAGATGGATAAAAATGTTATAATATTCAAAATTTAGTTAATACAACTTGTAATGGATAGTTAATAATAATATTATAACAATATATCATAGTGTAGTGAAACCCGATATTTCGTACTACACACTTTTTCAAAGAAGGTCGCGATTGCGTGTAATGGAAGCCAAGTAAAGGATGCATGTAGTCCAAGCTACATTTTTTGTTGTGTATAACATAATAAAAACATATTTTATTTAGACATTAAACTAAATCTATACTTAATGTTGCATAGAATAATTTCTACAAAACGAACATGAAATTCTGTGTAACACGAGAAAAGAATAATGTTGCGTATACTGCAAGCTAATACGGTGTTGAGTATAGAACAAGATAATTTTGGTGTATCGTATAACACAAGAATAAATGAAATTAAAAAGAATGATTCTCATAAAAGCTTTGGTTGTCACATTCTACGCCCTTTAAAATGAATTTCCCCCTCAAAATTCGTCGGCATTATAAATGGTTTACTACATGAAAGTTTCTTTCATAGAAACCCACATCGTAAAAAGGAATACCAAAACTTATCTTTAAAAACTAAAGTATGAAACATAATGGTTACCCAAATTACCTAATCACTGGGTTTCCACATAGGATAACATTGTTGAAAATTTATATATGGAAGAGAAATCTGACCATCAAGTTCTGATGGAGAGTGGTAGAGGACATGGCTATGATAAAGACCACAGTCACAAAGCCATAAATTTGTGATGATCTAAGGTACCATCTGATTCATATGATATGAGATCACTAGGAAAACATTTTTCGTTGTCAATATCATTTACCAAAAGTTGAAAATTTTTAAATAGAAGAAATAATTACTTGATTTTGGTACACTATCACTTGTTTTTGTGCATTGAACAATTTCCACTTCATTACTTAGAGAAATGAAGTTGAATTTGTCTTCCGTGAAGTGTTAACAGATCATGTGATAAAATGATGGGTCATTCCATCTATCTCAAAGATAAGGTTAGAAAAATTTATATACATAAGTCCAACTATCGTGATATTAATCATATATGGTTGCTAAAATGGACTTATACTTCATCTAACAGACCGCTTAATAAAATAAAACTAGTTTCTAAAAACCAGGGACTTACTGTAGGCCTGTGGTAGGTGATGAAGGCCTTTCGTACTTTGATTGTGGGTTTGATTCCTGCAACCTTGTCCGATGTGACAGATTGTCACCCGTCATGGAGGCAGTCCTTTTTCTAAAACTATAATATCATAACATTTCCGAAATAAAAACAAAATCTTATATCCTTAAGCAATATTTTATGATGTCAATTCCAACCATTAGGCTTATCGAAAATACTTCTTCCCGATTACTAGAAATTACATCTACTGAGCATGTGAGTTCCTTCATTTTTCCCCTATATATCATAAGATATATCTTGTTGTTGGTCACATTGCAAACATGTGAATACCATATTCATGTATTCTCTTGAAAAATGAATACCCATTGAACTTTATTAAAAATAAGAATGTTGTCAAAAGTTAACTCTTTCCACATATCAAAATCTCAAAATTTCTATATACTCTAACAATGATATCACTTGTCCTTATATCAGTCATGAGCTCATTAATACTATAAATGTAACACCCCAAGATTTCATAGTGTGTTATTTCTTCAAAAGAATTCAATAACTTGCACTACACGCAACACCGAGTTCAAGCGCACCATGACATACCAAACAAGCTGTTCAAAAGAGATTATGAATAGTATTAACTAAATTTTAAACTTTATATAATCCTTATAATTTTAGAATCCATATTATGAGTTTCTTAGAAATAATGTAAGAACAAATTCATTTTCAATATTGCACTTTTACCAACTTTTAATAGTGAACCCTTTTTCAATACAATATTTTAAACTTTTTGACTAAATGGGGACATAAAAAATTTAAAATGAAACATCCCAAGCTTCCACGGTACACTTTCCTTTGAATAATACAGTAGCGTGTGTTGTACGCAACTTCGAGTTCTAACACACACCACAACCAATCAAACTAGCCGTTATGAATTGTAATACCTACTTTTTGAACTTATATATATTTTAATATTTCAAAATGGACTTCATTTTTGGATTCGGAATATCGAATTTATCCTAGGTTTAAATTTTGGAACTTTTCGGATAACACTTATATTTTGATGAATAGTGAAAATTACTTAATTTTAATTAAAAAAAACTTTTTTAATCGAAATAATTTATATTAATAAATTGTGCATTTGTGAGGTTTTAAAGTATATTTAGAATATGTTTTTACCATTTAATATAAATTTGGTCATTGTACATAATTTTACAATTAAACCGGACATAAACAAGTGTCAATATTTTTATAGTTATTATCTCTTGAAAACGTTTTTTATTTTAACAACGGGAATTAATTTTAAATTTATTTATGCCACTTCTGTGTTTTGAATTTGGAAAAATGTATTCCATATTTTGAATCATTATGTTCATTTTTTTAAATAGGTAACTTTTATTTTTAGACATTTTGAATAATTACTGTGGTAAATATTTTATTTACCACGGTTAAGGGTAAATCCGGTAAATATGGGTAAAAATATAATACTATAATAATACTAAATTAACCTAAAACGTGTCCAAACCTTATTTGTGGACACATGTACGACCATTGGAATCAATGGGTCGATTTAGGGACCCCATGGATCCACTTGTAAGTGATAGGGACACTCTATTTTAATTAAGTTAAAATAAGTACAAAAATGACATAAACATATATCTTTTAGAAATATTTTTTTTAAATAGGGTTATATATGTTGTATTTTCAAATATAATTAGTCATTAGAAAGATAAAAAGATTTACTACATAATGATATTTTATTTATAATTTTTAGACTTTATATAATTTAATTTATTAATGACACAATGATGATGTAGTAATTACCATAATAGTGAAAAATTAAAATAATTGATATTATAAATACCTAAATAAATATAATTTGAGACTTTTAATGAATTAAAATAATTTTATAGGATAATATGAAATATTATAATTGCTTTAGTTGACTTTTTTATAAGTAATAATTCTATTATGAGTTTCACAAAAAAAATTATTGAATAGTGTCAAAATTGACATAAAAGAGTTTTTAAAACAAATATTATATTATTAATTGATATTAAATTCCTAAAAATATGAGGATCGTCCAAGAGACTTATATCATGATATGTGTATCATTAATGGACCACTTTGGGGTCTCTTGGATGTATATAGTATGTTTATTAACCATATAATATAAAAATGCAAAGAGACATAGTAAAAGTAAAACTAACTAACTTAGAGTTAATACATAAAGATAAGGATAATATAGTAACCGAAACCAGTCTAAATTATATATTTTGAGTGTTTTTAGACCCATCCCCACCTTAACCTTTAATTAATAAACTTTCTAGACATTAGAAACCGAATATAAATTTATTATAAATTAATATTTCTAGCTTTTCCAAAGGTTCCCCCCACCCCTCTTATAAATGGGCACTCCTCCTTCTCATTTATTCACACCATATAAGCCTTTTGGTTCGGCCAACCCCTACCCAAATACTCTCCCAACTTCCCTCAATACAACCTAGAGGACTTATTTTGATCAAAATGCCAACCTATGGAGCCCTTTTGATCAAATCAAAAGGAAGAACCTGAAGAAGAGGTAATGTTTTCACCACCCCTTTTCAACTTCCTTTCTTCTTCCACTTCCTCTTCCTTTTTTGTTACCATTAAAAAATAATAACTACAGTATCATATATATATTGTGATGTTATTATAAAAATGGTACAAAAATATTGATTATTCTATCTATCCTTTGAATAACATGTCACCATACGTTCGTACGTACGGCTTACCGTCTCCACGTCGTGGTGTAATTGTTATTCAATAAATTATTATTTGGATGAGTATAATAATGATGTGTAACTCATGAAAATAATAAATATAACATGATAATTATTCTTTATATATGATATACCATCCAATTATATATTATTTTAATATCAAAAGAATGATATTGTCGCTCGTGCGTACGTACGAATTACCGTCTCCATGAACGCGATAAGATTCATTCTCCATCGTATGCATTAAAGTATAATTCTCATTTGATGATTAATAATAGTATCTAAGGACATGATATCATTCTGGATATGATTAATATACAACCTATCCATTTCAAACATGGATTATGTAACAAAACATATAAAATAAAACTAGTAAGTTAACACCCGAAACAACGATAATACTAAGATATTATTAACAAATCAATGTTAAAAGATCATATATGATATCATATTAATGTATATTATTCATGTATAATTTAATAACTATTATTTCACCATTATACAAGAGGATATCCTACCCCCAACCATGTAAAAGTATAAGGTAAGGGTTTATTTCACAATCTCTTCATTATCCGAGGTTGTTTATATGTAATTATCTACTGGGATCTCTTTATCATCCACATACATGCTCCTTAAAAATATATTTAAAAACATTTTTACTATTTACTAGGAAATAGGTTAAAGTCATTTATACCCTTATGTGTTTTGAATGTAAATTTCCGTTGTTTTCCAAACAAGGCACTTTTAACCTTTTCGATAAATTTAAGGTAAGAATGTCTTTTTTTAACATATACGGCGGGTGCGGCTATTTACCTCCATTATAAAATCATCAAAGCTTCCCTTACAAGCTTATAATAATATTTTCAAAGTAAATGTTTTATTTTATAATTATGTGACTTTTTGAAATGAATATTTTAATTTGTGAAAGGTACTCTTTATCAAGATCATAATTTTAAATGTTTTAAAGATTTATCTTTCTAAATATTTTTAATTAATATCCTTGTTTTCTAAATGATTTTAAGGATTTATTTATATAGACATGAATGTTTTGAAATGACATTTCTTTTCAAAAGTTTCAATGTGGTATGTGACACATTGATTCAAAAATCTCTTTTAAATTAATTCCTTTATAAATGGGTGACTTTTCAATGATTTTGAGAAAAGAGATATTCCTCTCAAATTGTTTTGATTTCATCTATGTCAACATACTTGTTGGATTTTAAGATTATTTGAAGTTGATTTATTATGATACAAAAATTTTGTATTGTATTTATGGTTTTGTGATATGTTTTACTATGGATGTGTTATTTTTATACCATTCATGGTTTATGTAGAAAGTATTGACATTTCGTATGCTAGTTTTAATACAAATGTTTATGTTATGTTTAAACCTTTTCATATGGGAATGCATTGGACTTAGTAAGTGATGGGTGGAGCCCTCTATAGCTCCTCGATGCATCGGTAGGTCTCATGAGACAAACTAGTGTCTTGGCACAAGGCCTTGGAAAAATCTTATTTTTAGTATTGGCACGAGGCCTTGGCTATGAGGTTATGATAGTCTGGCATTATGCATTCCATCATTATGAAAGTGGTTATTGATATTGAATGTGATTATTCGATTAGTAGATATCTATGTGAATAAGTAAATAGAATTATTTCATTTTATTTTTTCCATACTATGTTGAAGTTCAAGTTTAAAAGGCTTTTGTTTTTGTTATACACTGCCTTAAATGTTTAATCTTATTTATGAATGTTTCCTCTATATTGTTATCCTTACTGGGCATTTGAGCTCACCCCTTTTCTATGTTTTATTTTCCTAGGATGTGAAGATGTAAATTATGAATGACCTGCAGGGATATTATGAGGGGATAATAGTGTGGACTATGAAGACAATGTGTTGTTGTAGTAGTTTTTCACTTTATGATGTAATGTAAAACTTTATGAATATATCTAGTGTTTCCAAGGCTACTAAACCAATCGGTCTTTCGAGATTTGATCTTTCCTGTGATCATGCCTATTTTATATAATAATGCATCGAATCTGGGTAACTAGGGTCGGGGCATTACAGATGCTATCCGAGGAAGATTAGTACAAACCATGGAAGCTAGATTCAGATAAACTCTGATTAGAGAACATAGATTTAAGATGGACTTTGAGGATTAGTATAGAAGAACTTCCTTTATTTTGGTATTGTAGACATTTTGTGAGTTTTCCGAGCATTACATCCCTGTCTGGATATGAGAAGGTAGAGGCGCCTCTGCCACAGATGTAACTAGGGGTAAAACTCAAAAACACCGCTTTGAGCTAGACTCGAACGGGAACTGGTGCACGACAACGGGCCTTGTTGCACTCTTGGTTACGACACTCCCAGGGGATATGCTTAGGATAATTCTCATTTTCTTTACAAACCATTATAAAGGGTTTATTAGTATATACTTCCTCAAAGGAGATATTTTAATGATTATGGATTATATCCATAAACTATTTAATTTATGTTATGTGTTTTACAAGTTTGGGATTAGGTATTGTTATTCATAAACTAATCTAGTGTATTCCATTGTTTAGAAATGGTGCCGAGTAGAAGGAATGAGAACTCCCGCAATGCACATGATTCAAAGAGAATGAAGGATCATATATTTCATGGAATTAAGATATAATTTATAAGAGAAATATTCTCACATTTATTATCATCATTTGACGAAATAATATCATGTATTGATAAGATAAGTAAAGAGTTTGCTGAGTCCTATGGCTTTGAAGGGAAGCAAGAGAAGAAAAGGATGGAAGAGAGAAATATGGATAAAGGGAAGATGGAAAAGAAGAATTTTCCCATATGTGATAACCATGGAAAGAAACACCCTCGAACTTGCCTGAATGGAATGGGAGTTTGTTATATGTGTGGATGGAAAGGGAAAAAAGTACGTGACTGAAAGGGTAAGAAAATGGTTTCAAATGTACAATGCTTCATTTTCAAAGAGTTTGGACACTACGCGAACCTATGTCTCAGTCATCGGACTATGCCGCAAAAGTTTCTATTAGATAATAATCAAGTTATGGTACTACCACAGTTGAAGAGGAATGATTAGAATTGTTATGTTGATTATTTCATTTGAGTGTTTTATCAACAATGTACTTGTTATAACAATTATGGAGTATATTAGGATTGTACTGCAGTACTATTTCATTATGGACTTGAGATTGTGTGGAATAAAGAAAAGTGACTCAATAACAGGTTAAATTTTTTGAAAATATATGGTTGAGAGAATGATAACCCGTAATGTGGTTCTGATACCGAGGTAGTGATTTTAGAATAATACAAGATAGTTTTTGATAAATTATATTGGATATTCTTGACTACCTTGAAACAGATTAATGATTTGTATATTCCATCATTGTTGGGGTTTAAAACATTTTTGGATTGAAGGAGTATATCTATTATTCTTTAAGGAATAAGGGATCATGAATGTAATCAATAAGGTTTTATGGTAATTCAGGATGTTTCTGTAACACCCCAGGTAAATAAAGAATATGAAATCTTTATATTTATCCCTAATTGTGAATCAAATATTAATATTACTTTAAAGGGGATGCAATGCTCGATGGCGTACCCAATACGCAACAACGAGTTTCTTGGGAATCTTATGTTGCACTCTAATAATAAAATAATATTATTTTAAATGGAAGATAACATGTAGCCATTGTATTGGAGGTAATGGATAGAAATAACTAAAATATGATTATATATGTTTTTTAAATGTTTTTACATTTATCCAACGGCTTAAAATACGGAAAGAATTCAATTTTAGGCTTTTATACCTTAATTTTAACTAAAGGTTCACTTATCGCCTTCTGATGTCGAACTTTCATTAAATATAGTTTTGATCACTCTTATACATTCTTTTGGACCAAATAAAACTCTCCTTTAGAATCAGGAAATCAAATTTTACTTTGTGTAAATTTTTGGTATTTTTCCGATAAAGTTCATTTTTTTAATGAATAATGTAAACTGTTGTATTTTAATTCAAAACCCCTTTTTAATATAATTTATTTATATAATTAGATTATCATTTGAATTGTTTTTATAGTCAAATTAGAAAATATATTTACCATTAAATCAAATAGTGGTCGTTGGAATTAATTTCACTTTGAAATCGGACTTAAACTAGTGCCAATCTTTTGATACTTATAGTTTCATAAAAACACGCTATTTGCTCTGACAACAGGAATTAATTATTAAATTAATTAATGTGACTTATATGTTTTGAATTTTGTAAAATAGACTTCATTTTTGAATTAATAATATAAAATATATCTTAGGGTGAATTTTTGGTAATTTTCCGAAAAACATAAATTTTTGACGAATAGTGAAACCACTAAGTGGTACTTATAAAAACTGATTTTCCGTTTAAAAGAAATTTTTCCATCATTGTGTTTTGATTTTCAAAAATCCGACATACATGGTTATCATTAAGAAGTAAAATGTGGTTCAGTGGGATAAAAATAAATTTTTGGTGAATAGTAACTTATTATTTTTTTAATCGCGATTAGTGGTAATTAGTGTAGTTTAAGGTACAAATAATGCTTTAATAAAATGAGATGAGCTTGAAACATGTACTAAACCTATTGGTTGTGCCATGGCCGACCAAGAAAACTCATGGGTCGATTTAGGGGACCCCGTGGAGCCACTTGGGTGAGATATTGACTTTAATTCCTTTTTTTTAAATAAAGGTGAAAATGACACTAACATAAATTTTTTTACTAAAACAATTTTTATAAGGGGTTATACTAATCATATGTTTTATTATAAATATTCATTAGAAATCTAATACGATTTTCTACATCATAGTATTTTTTTTATAATTTTTAGACTTTAAATAAATTAAATTATTTATGACATCATGATGATGCAGCGATGACTTAATTATTTAATGATTTAAATAAAATGGAATGATAATGTAATATATAAAACCTACACAGGTCCAAAACCTATTGGATGGAAATATTTCGAAGCCTTATCTTCTTATATTCGAAATATATCAATGTGGGACCTTATAAATTTGAAACACTTTTGAAAATAAAATAATATTTTCATGATTTCCAAAAGTGCCCCTCCTCTCGTCTTATAAAAGGCCCCCACCTCTACCTCATTTCAAACACTACTCAAGCCTTTGGCTCGGCCATACCCTACCCATTTACTCTCTCCAAACCCTTCTCTTCATACTAGAGGATTTTCATTGGGCAGAATCTTTTCAAAGGTAGCCTTTAGGCTCAAATCAATAAGAGTTACACTTTTAAAGGTAATTCATTCTCTCTTGTTCATTTGTTTTATTTTGATTCTCCAACCCCCTAAACTCTTTTTATTCAATTTTTTTGTAACAACTACAGTAACTTCAATATACTAGGATGTTTTTATAAGAAGGATTCTAGATACACTTACATACACCTACATCTAATGGTTAAAGAACATACGGTTTCCGTGGATGGTGAATTTCTGCCTCACGAAACGATGATTGTTCAACACTCATATAACACCTTCAAAGGTGGCCATTAAGATATAACTATATTTATATATGATATATAATATGTTTATGTTTTACTTAAGATTCTGTATTTTTCATTTGTGGCTTACCTTTATGGATTCCATTATGGGTATACGCGATATCTTCATTTAAGGAAGTGCGGACTACCGCCCCCTAAATGTGATGTGATTCGTTAATGCCATATGTGGGACGTATAAAGGATGGATTTAAAGTTATTATATATGATGTTATACTGGAATTATAATATACCTCTATATCATTATTATTTATTTCCATTAAAGTATGAGATAGAAATAAAAGTAGCGTTCATGCGTACGTACGGCTTACCGTCTCCATGAACGGTGCATTTCATTTCTTATCCCCAAATGTAATGTACTATTGAAGGTATATGTATATAATGTATATATATAATGAATGATACATCTAAATGATTAATATAATTCCAGAATTAAAATATGCATACCTCTTGTTTAATTTTAATTCCATTAATATGAGAAAGAAATCAAAGTAGCGTTCATGCGTACGTACGGCTTACTGTCTCCATGAACGGTGCATTTCATTTCTTACGTCTAAATGACTATGTAATATTATAAATACATGTATATGCGGGATATATATGATATATATTCTATCCAAATCCGGAATTTCATTCTGGATATAAAGATCCTTTGACCACACGAACAACTTGTAATTGTAAGAAGTCCATTTTCAACTTAAGAACCAAATATCGACAAAACAAACATTATTAAGTTAAATGGTTACATAATGTTTATAACATGGCAATAAGTGATATAGAAGGAATAATGAACTTTTAAAAGGTTCTTAATCAAGTAGAAATTAACTCATGTTTATTATTCAGGACGTTAAAGAACGATCAAGTCAAGTCGGACCCGAGGTAAGGGATCCTACACCTCTCTTTCTTTTTAAGTAAACACTTTTACGTCATAACTTTTAAACTCATCTTTCTTATGATTGGGATGTAATTTTATACTACTCCCACTGTAATTATTATGTTCATATGATGAGAGACCCTATTTCCTCTCATCAATCCATTTTGGAATTTTTAAGTGGCGTTGTTAGACTGCCGAGTTTTCGTAAGGGATTTTTCATCTCAGTTTTATTCCCGTGAGATTTATGCTACATTTTCCACAATTTCCTTTGAGTGGTGTATGTACTTAACATTATTTTACTCATTGTTTAATATTCTTTAATTTATGAGTATTTACATCAATGTTGTATTGTCCTTCTTTCACGGGGCGTATGTTTCGAAAGATACCCAAGTCGGTAATTAAACCTTTCACCCTCCTTTTTTTGAAAGACTTATTTTGTTTGGCCTTGTAATTTACATATTGTTATGTTGGGATATGTTCTCATATATCATTATTGATGTAAATTTTATGTCGAAGTGATGAGATACCCTTTTTTATTATCTCTCATCAACTCACTTTTATGTGACACTGTTAGGCTGTCAAGGGAACTTCTTAACCCAATTTCGATTTCTTTGGGTTCAACATGTAGTTATTGAATATGTCATCCTTTGAATATGTGTGAATAACCTTTGATTATTTTACACTTAATATCCACTTATATTTTGTGTATTAGTTTGTCACACATAATTATGTAATTGATTTATCCATATACCAATGATACCGTCTTTGTAGGGCACTTCGTCTCAATCTCCTTTCACTGAGGCATATTTCGTTTTATACACAACTTTATTTTGTAATTGTGTATAAACCCCTTTGACTTTTACTTTTATACAAAAGGAATATTTTTCTACGAAGCGTTTTACAAAATGACAAAAGGGAATGTTTCTTTTATCGTACGCGGTGACAATGACCTTTTCCGCCGCCACGAGTATTATTTGGTCTTTGGCTTCCTCAACAAGCTGTAATGTTTTTAAAATAAAATAAATAACATATACTCTTTTATGTATTTTGGTATTGAAAATGGTTTTGATAAAGGATTCTATTATGTCAATATATTTATGATATATTGTGATTGAAATGTGGAAATGTTATCATTCCTTTATATTGGTTTTATGTTTTATGATTTTATATTGGTACTTGGACATTTTAACGGGTGGTTACGTTATAAACCATATGAAGGGTGGTGTCGTGAATACCAGGATGGGTGGTTACGTTATAACCTCTAATGCATTAGGTATGGAAGTCGGCCGCATGGCTATTCCATTAAGTATGTATGGAAATTGGCCGTATGGCTATTCCATTAAGTGATATGTGTGGAAGTTGAACGTATGGTTATTCCACTTAAGTATGTTTATGTCCCAAGTTAACTTTATATATGTTATGTGTTCTTTATATGGGTTTTATGGTAATCCTTTGGTTACAAAAAGGTAAGTAATGATATTTTATTCAGTGAAGAGTTTTTACTACTTCATAAAGGTGAAAAGTATTACTTTGATAAAGTATACATGGTTTACTTTTTGTTTTGATAAACTAACTGTTTTTATTCATTGTGTATTCCTTAGTGTGTTTTTATGCTCATCCCAAGTTTTTGAAATGTTTTTCACAGGACTTATCATGGAATAGGGTCAAGGATGGGATCAAGGGAAAGTCATGCTACCTAAAACATGAAACTAGACATGTTTCTTTTTAAGAGTTTTTATTTTATGGAAATTTAGTAGAAGAGACTGCTTTGTAATCTTTTGAGATGTAATAGTTATGTCCTAATTCTCTAAAACTCTAAACCTGAAAAGATCCTCAATGTGAATTATTCATTTAATTCAATTTTAAGTAAGGTTTAAGGCTGGGGCCTTATAGTTGCGGTGTTTTAAAAGAATACATGATGAAGGTTTTCACATGTTATTACATGAAAAAAGGATCTTCATTGTGTTTACCTTCCTTATAAATTTTGGACTGAAGTATTTTGAATAGTTCTAGTTTGGATTATTTTGGATTTCCATAAAAGGAAAACCCGGAGGTCGGGTGGCAACCCATCGAGTCCGACAAGGCCGCGAGACGTGAACCCACAACCGAAGGGCGACAAGGGTGTATCACCTACCACTGACCCACGTGATGTCTGAGATTAAATAATGTAGTTTTTTTAAAATATCTGGTAGATGAATTATAAATTCATTTTTTTGGAACCCTATACGAATAGGATAAATAGAATATTTTTTTATGTTCTATTATCTTTTACAGTGAAAGATGAGTTTGTGGTAGAAATTAGTTAAAGGATGGAACTCTTCTTGTCAAGAATATATATTTCTTATTCTCTTATTCTATGAAGAAATTAATTCTTATACTTTATTTAAGGAATCCTAAAACCAAAAAAGTGTTATCCTAATACCATATGTTTTGTTGAACCGATGGTATTTCAAATCATCATAGATTGATGAATTTAAGGACCTCAATTATACACTTGTTTGTTATTGATGAACTCAATCACTATCTACAAATATTTACATTTTTCCTCCAATTATATGTCTCTAATTTCCACCAATGTTCTCCTAATCGAGATCATAATTTGGTGGCGACCCTTTCATTTCGCGTTTCGTTATATTAAGACTACATTTTAGTAACCCAATTTCCGATCTGGGTTTCCCCACAAATAAATTTTCTATTTTCAACCTTTTACTTTCGATGAACAATTTCAAATTGTGAGGAAACAATTTATTGGAGGAGGGGAGAATGTAACACCCCATGATTTCATAGTGTGTTATTTCTTCAAAATTATTTAATAACTTGCACTACATGCAACACCGAGTTCAAGCGCACCATGGCTTACCAAAAAACCCTTTCAAAAGAGGTTATTAATAGTATTAACTAAATTTTAAACTTCATATAATCATTATAATGATAGAATCCATATTATGAGTTTCTTAAACATAATGTAAGAACAAATTCATTTTTAGTTTTGCACTTTTACCAACTTTTAATAGTGAACATTTTTTAAATATAATATTATAAACTTTTTTGACTAAATGAGGACATAAAAAATTTAAAATGAAACATCCCAAGCTTCCACAGTACACTTTCCTTTGAATAATACAGTAGCGTGTGTTGTACGCAACTTCGAGTTTTAACACACACCACAACCAATCAAACTAGCAGTTATGAATAGTAAAACCTAATTTTTGAAATTATATATATTATATATTTCAAAATGGAGTTCATTTTTAGATTCGGAATATCTAATTTAGCCTAGGGTAATATTTTGGAACTTTTTGGATAACACTTATATTTTGATGAATAGTGAAAATTACTAAATTTTAATTAAAAACAACATTATTAATAAAAATAATTTATATTGATAAATTATGAATTTGAGTGGTTTTAAAGTATATTTAGAATATAAATTTACCATTTAATATAATGTTGGTCATTTTACATAATTTTACAATTAAACCAGACATAATCAAGTGTCAATCTTTTGATAGTTATTATCTCTTAAAAACACATTTTTTGTTTTAACAACAGAAATTTATTTTAAATTAATTTCTGCCACTTCTGTGTTTTGAATTTGGAAAAATGGATTCCATATTTCTAATCAGGATTTTCATGTTGTGTATATAGGTAACTTTTATTTTTAGAAATTTTGAATAATAATTGCGGTAAATATTTTATTTACCATGGTTAAGGGTAAATCCGGTAAATAAGGGTTAAAAAATAATATTATAATAATACTAAATTACCCTAAAACGTGTCCTAAAATTATTGGTGGATACATTTCAGACCTTGGGTATATTTGGGTGGATTTTGGGTCCCCATGGAGCCACTTGTAGGTGATAGGGACACTTTATTTTAATTAAGTTAAAATATGTACAAAAATGACATATACATATATCTTTTAGAAAAAATATTTTTACATAGAGGTATATATGTTGGATTTTCGACTATCAATATTAATTGGAAAGATAAAACGATTTTCTACATAATTATATTTTATTTATAATTTTTAAACATTATATAATTTAATTTATATATGACACAATGATGATGCAGTAATTACCATAATAGTGAAAAATTAAAATAATTGATATTATAAATACCCAAATAAATAAAATTTTAGATATTTATTGAATTACACTAATTTTCTAGGTTAATATGACATATTATTATTGCATTAGTGGACTTTTTTCGAAGTAATCATTCTTTTATGATTTTCACAAAAATCAATTATTGAATAGTGTCAAAATTGACATAAATGAGTTTTTAAAACAAATATTATATTATTAATTGATATTAAATATTTAAAAATCTACGGTTCATCCAAGAGACTTATATCATGATAGGTGTATCATTAATGGACCAGTTTGGGGTCTTCTGGATGTATATAGTAAGTTTATTAACCATATAATATAAAAATACAAAGAGACATTGTAAAAGTGAAACTAATTAACTTAGAGTTAATACTTAAAGATAAGGTCAATATAGTAAACCAAACCTGTCTAAATTATATTGGTTTAGTTTTTTTAGACCCATACCCACCTTAGCCTTTAAATAATCAACTTTGGAGCCATTAGAAATCGAATATGAATTTATTATAAATTAATATTTCTAGCTTTTACAAAGGTGCCCCTCACCCCTCTTATAAAAAGGCACTCCTCATTCTCATTTCTTCACTCCATAAAAGCCTTTTGATTTGGCCGAACCCTGCCCAAATACTCTCTAATATTCTCTCACTTCATCCTAGTGGACTTATGTTGATCAGAAATACAACATAAAGAGCCCTTTTGATCAAATCAAAAGGAAGAACCCGAAGAAGAGGTAATGTTTTCACCACCCCTTTTCAAGTTCCTTTCTTCATCCACTTACTCTTCCTTTGTTGTTACCATTCTAAAATAATAACTCCAGTATCATATATATACTGTGATGTTATTATAAATATGGTACAACCATATTCAGTATTCTATCCATCCTTTGAATAACATGTCACCATATGTTCGTACGAACGGCTTACCGTCTCCACATCGTGGTGTAATTGTTATTCAATAAATTATTATTTGGATGGGTATAATAATGTTGAGTAACTCATTTAAATAATAAATATTACAAGATAATGATTCTGTATATATGATATACCATCCAATTATATATTATTTTAATATCAAAAGAATGATATTGTAGCTCGTGCGTACGTAAGGATTGACCTCTCCACGAACGCGATGAGATTCATTCTCCATCATATCCATTCAATTATAATTCTCATTTTATGATTAATAATAGTATATAAGGATTGTTGGATCAAATATATGTATATGTATGTCTATTAGATGGAACAATACAATAGGGGGGGGGTGAATTGTAGGTTTAAAAAACCTTTGAGTTTTAGCAACAAAGATATTAGTTTAAATGATCTTAAACTAATACAAATACAAACACCCACAATTGTATTGAATATAAAAGGTATGATGTATTGTAATACTAATGTAATGTAAAACAATTGTATTCAAGGTGAACAAAATAATCAGAGTAATACAAAGATGAATGATTCTACCTTATAGCGTATAGAATCAATCAATACAAAATGTAATAGAATGATTGTAATTGAAACAATTATAATTGAATATGTAAAGAAGAAAGGAAAAAATACAAATCCCATTCTAATATAACTGCGGAAATGTAAAAGTATTACAATTCTTTTAACCCAAAGAGAAGGGTTATCCTTTAACCTAGGATAAAAGTTATGTCTCACCAACACCTTGGTGAGACCTCGATACGATGATCAACACGTCTGTCTACCTATCCCCGGCAGCCCTCGATACGATGATCGGCACGTCTGTCCGCCTATCCCCGGCAGCCCTCGATTTTGTAGGTAATCGGCACCTCTATCTTTCAATTACTTGAAAGCCCTTGATACGATGATCAGACGCACAAGGATGATGAGAGAAGTCACAGTGTCTCTCTCTAGAATCTTGGGAGTTCACAGAGTCTCTTCATTCGTTCTCTTTGTTCATCATTGTACTCTCAGCTTCCAATGACCTCCTATTTATAGGCCTTGGGTTCCAACGGTCATATTGCCTCCAACGGTCATATTAAAACAGAAAGCACGACATCATTTTGATTAGTTTGTAACTAACTCAACGACATCGTTTTGTTAGGACAAGAGATATATAGAAATGAAAAACAAGAGTATGATTCATATTTAGTGAGTGTTTTTGACTAAGTACCAAAACAAATAATGATTATATGAATAGCAGAGTCAGTACGATACGATTGACAGAGTCAGTACGATACGATTGATAGAGTTAGTACGATATGATTGACAGAGTCAATACGATATGATTGACAGAGTCAGTATGGTATGATTAACATTGTACGATACGATAGTCATGATAAAAGACAATTGTAATTTCTAAAATATGATATAATGCATTTGTGATTTCCAAAACATGATATAGAAGTCAAAAGAAGACTTTTGACTTAACAATCTCCCCCTTTTTGTAAAGCACAACCCACAAAGTAAATGTAACAAGAAATAATTATCCCCCCCCGAGTTATTGAAAACTCTTCTGAATAAGAAATTGAATACAACTAATCTCCCCCTTAGGTATGGACTTTCCTAAGGATTGTATTCGAAGATTTTACGTAAGAGCATTGTAAAGCATTCTCCCCCTTTGTAAAACAATCTTTTCTTTGTAAATATTCTCCCCCTTTGTGATTTAAAAAAATAAAGGAGTAATCTTGAATTGTCTGAAAGAGTTAGTAAATAAATACAAGATAATGGATAAAAGAAAAAGGATCATAAGAGTTATTACAAAACAAAGACAATTTCCAAAAGAAACAAATACAACAATCATTTGTTTTCTCTTTCCTTCTCCTTCTTTATATGCTCATGAAGAACATCTTTCATCTTCTTGATCTCCTTCTTGTCTTCAGAAATTGATTCTCCCTGAGTTTTGAGAAGCTCTTGTTGATCCGCAAAAATCTGATCTTGATTTCTGATGGTCTCCTCCTGGACTCTGATTACTTCTTCAAGGGTATCAATTCTGTTTTGAAAATTCTTGTTTTCTTTGGATAACACAGAATTTTGATTCTTCAGCAAAACCATTTCATCTTTGAAAGATGAAACCTTCGAGAATTCAGATTGAAAAACATTCATTCTCTCTTGAAAATCTTTCACTGAAGGAACATCGGCTCTTTGGGAAGACAAAAGATTCAACCATTCAACCGTTTCATTATCAAGCTTGTTGAAAGTAATTGCAAGCTCATTTTATAACCTTCTTATATCTTCAATTGCAATCTCATGATCATTGATTGAACTCTCTATTTTGTACGACCACTTGGTCATCTTATTGCAAGCCTTCTTATGAGCAACTGAGCTTTCTGAAAGAACTTTCAAATCGGCTTCTACTGACAAAACACTCTTCCTCAATTCTTTCACAGATCCAAACTTCTTCTTTTGATTTTCAGTGATAAAATCAATCTCCCCTTCCAGCCTCAGGAAATAAGGAATGTTCTTCTCAACCCTTCTCAAAACATGAACAATGTAATCACTTTTCTTGAGAGAGATTGTATGCTCTGAATCAGTATCTTCATCTTATGATGCTAGTTCATACGATTTTCTTGAATCAACAACTGGATGTTTCCCTTTTGCTTTTTCTTTGTGCTTTCTTCCTTCTTCCACTTTGTCACTAATGACAACAACTTTATCAGAATGAGAGGATTGAGTACGTTTCTTTTCATGAGATGACATTCTGTCCGGATATCGTTCCTGATCGGTATGAGGAGTTTGTTGAACACCTTCACTCAGCTTTTGAACCGATTCCTCTCTACTCTTCTTTGAACTTTGAAGAAATTCTAAAAGAAAGTCTCCTTCTTCTTCTTCCACTTCTTCTATCTCTTCCATCACTTGTTTTTGTTTTCCTTCCTCAGGGAGACTCTGTACGATGGGCTCTTGATGCACTTATTCTATTAGTTGGGCACTGGCATCCTCAACTGCTTTCAAGACTTTAGAGACATCAAAGTCCTGAGCCTTTCTTTTCAAAAGAACCTTCTTCTTCTTTTCAGCCTGAAGGGTTTCTTCTACCCTTATTCTTTCTGCAAAGGCCTCAGCAGGGTCAAGACCAAACTTCGGATCACCTTCCTTTCTCTGTTCCTTATCCTTTCTCCATTTTTCTACAACCTCCTTACTGTACCTTGGCTTCTTCTTCGGCTTTGAACTGGTTTGCAGATCAGACTTTTGAGTAACACCGGTAGATTGAATGTCTTTGGCTGGCATAGGTGCCGATTGATTCTAAGCCAATTCAGCTTCTACATATCTGACAAAAAGTTTTGAATTCGGATCAAAACAAACATTCAGCTTTTTCATCGTACTCTTACTAATCCATGATGGCCTCAAATCCATGGGGTTTCCTTTCAAAAGAATGTTACAAAACTTCATACTCTCAAGAATGAATTTCGTAAGGATAGCTGGATACATAATCATCTGGGACTTGATCCCTCCTGTCTTGACATTCTAAATGGTTTCAAAAACATATCCCATGAGATTTACGTTCCTCATATTTACATGATAGTCGAGCATAAAGATATCAGAAACTTTCCGAGTTTCTCTATCCCCTTTCCTTGGGATAAGAAAACCTTGCATCCATAATGTTACAAAACGATTGTCCGGTGAAAGATGAGACACTTTTCTCTTTTCCTCATTAGTAACAAACAAAGTCTTTTCAGCACATACTCTATTAAACGTACCAAATTCCTCTAGTAGTTTGTGCGATGAACAGAATGAATCCCCTTCTATAGAAACATTCAGAAAATGTGCCGCTTGTTTCACAGACATAGAAAATTTTCTATCATACACAGCAAAGTTTATAGTCATGTCTTTTTCGAAAGAAACGATTTTGTAAAACTGACAAACTTCATAAAAAAGAACCGGATCTTGAGAATCAGGCTTTTCAACACACAGATGTTCCCATCCTTGAAATAAAATGATCCTCCTGATTGTAGAATCGTACGTATCGAAAAAATCTTGAGATACTAACCTTTCTCTGTTAAAGTCTTTCTCTGTAAAAGTCTTTGAAGACATTTCGGCAGGAGTATTAGCAGAGGATTGAGACATAAAGGTTCTTCCGATGAGAAGATCGTACGATGTTTTATAGCTGGTGGAGCAGAGCTTCGTCTCAATTCCTGTAAAAACAATGTGGGTTTGGGGAGGGGAGGGGGGCTATTTATAGGCGATAAAGAGTTGACCGTTGATCTTCTACGGTCGAAAAAGGGTGATCGTTGATATTCTACGGTCAGGATTAGAGAAAACTAGATCAATGGTTAGAATTAAAACAAAAAAAAATTTAAAAAAATTGAAAAAGATACCTGTCGGAGAATATAAGGTAATTGTTGGTTTTGATATCAATCAAAAGAAAATACAATCGTAAGGAAAAAAACATCATGCCGATGGAAAACAAAGTCAATACTATGAACTGATCGTACAATAGAAATAAACCTTGTTACCATGAACTGATAATACGATGGAAAACAATCTCGTTACCATGAACTGACAGTACGATGGAAAACAATCTCAATACCATCATCGGTCGATTCAATAGAAAAGAAAAACGTTACCAGTATCGGTCGATACAATACTAATGATACGATGGAAAAGAAATTCAATACCATCATCGGTCGATACAATACTAATGATACAATGGAAAAGAAATTCAATACCATCATCGGTCGATACAATACTATTGATTGATTTGTATGATGAAAAAGAAATTAAATACCATCATCGGTCGATTCAATACTATTGATACGATGGAAAAGAAGTTGATTACCATCATCGGTCGATTGTAAATGATACTATAAAACTGTCAATACGATAAACCGGAAAAATGAACGAAACGATAAAACTGTCAATACGATAAACAGGAGGAAAAATGAATGATACGATAAAAAATGTCAATACGATAAACAGGAGAAAAATACACAATACAAAGAGTAAATAGTTAAAGATCATAAGATAAAAAGAAACAAAAAGACATAGAAAGAAATGTCCTCCCCCTTTCTACGAGGAGTTTCTTACTATTAGGAGAGATGTAAAACAGGAAGTAGATATGAATGATTACTTTAATGTAATCATTCCTAGCTTCTGTTTTATAAATTCAAATCTATCGGAAGGTAAAGGTTTTGTAAAAATGTCAGCAAGTTGTTCTTGCGTTCCAATGAATTGTAAAATAATATCTCCTTTTTGTGTGTGATCCCTAAGAAAGTGATGCCAAACATCTGTGTGTTTAGCACGATAGTGATGTGCTGGGTTTTTACTAAGAGCTATGGCACTCGTATTATCACAAAGAATTTGAGTATTGGAGAAACTCAAACCATAGTCAGTGAGTGTGTGCTGCATCCACAATACTTGAGCACAACAATTTCCAGCTGCTACATAATCAGCTTCAGCAGTGGAGAGTGCTACTGAGTGTTGTTTCTTGCAGGACCAAGAAACCAAAAAGTCTCCTAGGAAATGACATGTTCCAGATGTACTTTTTCTATCCATTCTACAACCACCAAAGTCAGCATCTGAAAAACTTTTTAAAACAAAATCATTTCCAGACGAGTAGAAAAGACCTAAATCCATAGTGTCTTTTAAATACCAAAATATTCCCTTTATGGCTATTAAGTGAGACTCTTTTGGATTAGATTGATATCTTTCACATAAGCATACAGAAAACAACAAGCCGGGTCGACTAGCTGTTAAGTATAGAAAACTCCCTATCATACCTCTAAAATTTGTTTGATCTACTGGTTTCCCAGTTTCATCAAGATCATGAGTATTTGAGGTACCAATTGGGGTGCTAATACTTTTAGTTTTGTCAAATCCATACTTTTTGAGTAAGTCTTTAATATACTTATGTTGAGATATATAAGTTCCTTTTGGTTTTTGAGAAATTTGAAAACCTAGAAAGAATGTTAACTCACCCATCATACTCATTTCAAACTCATATTTCATTAAATTTTCAAAAGAATCAGTTAAAGATTTCTGAGTTGATCCAAATATGATGTCATCAACATAGATTTGGACAATCAAGACATTTTTGTTTTCCATTGTGATAAAAAGATTTGGATCTGTTGTACCTTTTGTATAATTGTTTTGTAAAATAAATCCTGTAAGTCTATCATACCATGCTCTAGGAGATTGTTTAAGACCATATAGATCCTTGGTAAGTTTAAAAACATGATCAGGATGTTTTGAATCTTGAAAACCAGAAGGTTGTTCTACAAAAACTTCTTCTTGAACAAAACCATTTAGAAAAGCACATTTGACATCCATTTGGAATAGTTTGAAATTGAAATATGCTGCGAAGGCTAATAGAAAACGAATAGATTCAAGTCTAGCTACAGGAGCATATGTTTCTTCATAGTCTATTCCTTCTTGTTGATTATAGCCTTTAGCAACAAGTGTTGATTTATTTCTTACAATGATTCCATTTTCATCACACTTGTTTCTGAAAAACCATTTTACACCAATCACCGTTGTTTCTTTAGGTCTGTCAACTAAAGTCCAGACTTGATTCCTTTCAAATTCATTTAGTTCATCTTGCATTGCTTTGATCCAATCATCATCACCTAAGGCCTCACTTGGACTTTTAGGTTCAAATTGGGAAAGAAAAGAAAGATGTTATATTTCATTTCTTAAGGAATTTATGGTCCTTACAGGTTGATTTACATCACCAATGATGTTATCACTGGGATGATTCCTAAGAAACAATTGATTTGGGTTTTGTAAAACCTGTTCATCAACATATGGTAGAAAATCTTCTGTGGTAAATGTTTCAGGAATACTTTTTTGGACATTTTCCTTATCAGAATTCTCTACTAATAATGGTTGATAAACATTTTTAGAAAACACATCCGAGGATGTAGGATTGGGTTGGTTGAAAAAAAAGGATCAGTTTCATCAAATTTTACATTAACTGTTTCCTCAACAGTACAAGTGTTTTTTATTGAAAACTCTATAAGCCTTAGAGGTTGTAGAATATCCTAGAAATATTCCTTCATCATATTTTGGTGAAAATTTGTGTAGATTATCTTTTGTATTCAGAATGAATACTTTGCATCCAAAAACATTGAAGTATGAAACTTTAGGTTTTCGGCCAGTCCATAACTCATAAGGGGTTTTATTAAGAAATGGCCTAGTTAAAACACGATTTATAGTATAACAGGAAGTACTAATAGCTTCACCCCAAAAGTGCTTAGTAATTGAGTATTCACTCAACATGGTTCGAGTCATTTCCTGAAGAATACGATTTCTTCTTTCCACAACACCATTTTGTTGAGGAGTTATTGGAGCTGAGAAATTGTGAGTAATACCTTTCTTACTACAAAAAGTTTCAAAATCTGAGTTTTGAAATTCACCACCATGATCACTATGAATAGTTATCAATGGTAGGTTTTTCTCATTTTTAACTTGGGCTCTAAATGTTTTGAAATAGGTAAAGGCTTCAGATTTCTTTGTGAGAAAGTAGACCCATGTAAATCTAGTAAATTCATCAACTAAAACAAATACATAGTATTTGCCTCCAATGCTTCCAGATTGTGAAGGACCAAACAGATCCATATGCACAAGCTGTAATGCATTAGAAGTTGAAACTTCATTAATTGGTTTAAAGCTAGTTTTATGTTGCTTTCCAAATTGACAAGGATCACAAACTTTTGAAGAATCATATCTAAGGTCTGGTAGCCCTTTTACAAGTCCGTTATTTGAGAGTTTTCTTAGGTTTCTGAAATTACAGTGTCCTAGTCTCCTATTCCATAGCCACGATTGGTCTTCTATCACACTTAAACAAGGTAAGTTTTGGTTCCTAAGGTCTTATAAGTTAATAGTGTAAACATTCTCTTTCCTATGGGTAGATAGAATGAACTCATCCTTGGAATTGTGAACTAGACACTTATCATTTCTAAAATTCACAAGGTAACCTTCATCACATAATTGAATTATGCTGATGAGATTGTGCCTAAGACCTTTAACAAACAAAACATTTGAAATAAGAAATTTTCCAAGAAAAACGATATTACCTATACCAACAATCTTTCCTTGAGCATTATCTCCGAAGGTAACTTTTCCACCTTTTGTTTTGATAACCTTTTCAAAGAAATCTTTGTTTCCAGTCATATGTCGAGAACAACCACTATCCATGTACCAAATGTTCTTATTGATACACTTCTCGTTTTCCTGAAACAGAAACAATTAGATTTTCGAAATCCAAACTTGTTTGGATCCAGAAGGGTTAGATAAAATGATTTTAGGAATCCACATTTGTTTTGAAAAATGTGCTTTATGAAATCCTAAAGATTGAGTTTTGTTAAGAGAACAATCTCTTCTCCAATTTCCACCACATTGACACTTGGAACAGAAAATGTTTTTTTGAGGAACAAAATAGTTATTGCTAAAAACAGGTTTGGAATAAGTATAACCAAGACCAGAACGACTTCTCAAAGGTCTAATTTGAGAATACATCCTATCAAATTTTTCTTTTCTATGAGTAAAATTTGACACACAATTTTTCAAGGATAAAATCTCTGACTTTAGTTTTAAAACCAAATTCTTGTTTTCTAAAACATTTGAATTTGAACTAGAGTTAGACTCTAAAATATTTTTCTTTGAAATTACAGTTTCAAGATCCTTAGAAAGTTTATCCTTATCAGATTTAACTTCCTCAAGGGTTTTTAAAATACTTTAAAAATCAGAAGTTTTCACATCAAGGTCTTTAGAAATATCTGATACTTCTTTAGTCAAAACTGAAATTCTAGAATTTTCTTTTTCAAATCTCTTTTTGAGTTTAGAATTTTCATTTTCAAGTAACTTTGAAAATCTAGAGACCTCTTCAAAAGTAGGTAATGTATCATCCTCTGATGATGAGGATTCATCATTTGAAGATTCATAATATCTATTATCAATATAATTTACATTTAAAGAGACATTTGTAATAGCTTCAGCATTACGTACCTTATCCATGAGACAATGATCTTCAATTGGTAGTCTGGCTAGAAGTCCAATATTTCTTTGTCCTGATGTCTCATATTCTGAAGAATCATCTGAGGAATCACTACCACTTGCACTCCACGTATCATTTTCTTTCAAGACTTTCTTTGTCTTATAAAACCTTTTCTTGTTTCTTTCAGAGTGTTTCTCTTTTCTATCTTTCCTCTTCAGTAAAGGACAGTCAGGCCTTATATGTCCTGCTTTCTTGCATTCATAACAAGTTACCTCTGAATCTTTCCTATCTTTCATGTCTTTCTTTTTGAATCTATATTTAAAATCTTTCTTTCCCACAATCTTGTTCATCCTTCGAGCAAGATTGGCTAAGTCATTATCCGAATGATTACAATCACTTGAATCAGATATAACAACTTTCTTGGATTTAGACCTTGTAATTCATTCAGGTGTTTTAGCTTTAGATGAAAAAGCTACACTTCCATTCCCATTCTTCTTCTTATTGAAATCAGCATCTCTCTTCCTTCTTGTCTCATGCTGTAGAATAGTTCCAAAGTGTTCATCAAGAGTAATCTGGGAAACTTTTCTATTTTCATCAATAGCTGTCCTTTTTGACTCCCATTCATTTGCATAATATCTATAATCTTGTCAACAAGAGCTTCATCATCAAGTCCTTTTTCTCCCATAGATTGTAAGCTGTTGACAATTTTCATAAACCTTTGTTTCACTTTATATACTGGCTCTCCATAAGGAAAAACAAATCCATGATACTCTGCTCGAAGCATTGCTCTCCCTGTTTCTATAACCTTGGATGTACCAAAATGAGTAACTTCTAATTTCTTCCAAATACAGTTGGCTGATTCACATGAAGATATCTGACTATATATATTTCTGGTCATAGAGCATAATAAAGTATTGAGTACCTTGTAATTTAGTTGATATTCTTGCATCTCTTGGTTGGTGAAAGTACTAACCTCTTTGTCAGGAATTTTGTAACCCCCAGTAAGCATAATAAAATTGTCTACACCAGTATTGATAACGAAAGTCTTCATACGATCTCTCCAATACTCATAATCATTCCCGTCAAAGATTGGTGGTCTAGAAGTATTTAGATTGTCTATTGATCCGATATTCATTCCTGCCATCTAATACAACAAAAACAAATTTTCCACTCCACACGTTAGTGTAGTAAATATAATAATAAGAAAGAATTAAAGCTAGTAATACTAATCAGTGGAAAACCACCTTTGATACCAATTTTTGGATCGAATATATGTATATGTATGTCTATTAGATGGAACAATACAAGAGGGGGGTGAATTGTAGGTTTAAAAAACCTTTGAGTTTTAGCAACAAAGTGATTAGTTTAAATGATCTTAAACTAATACAAATACAAACACCCACAATTGTATTGAATATAAAAGGTATGATGAATTGTAATACTAATGTAATGTAAAACAATTGTATTCAAGGTGAACCCAATAATTAGAGTAATAGAAAGATGAATGATTCTACCTTAAAGCGTATAGAATCAATCAATACAAAATGTAATAGAATGATTGTAATTGAAACAATTACAATTGAATATGTAAAGATGAAAGGAAACAATACAAATCCCTTTCTAATATAACAGCGGCAATGTAAAAGTATTACAATTCTTTTAACCCAAAGAGAAGGGTTATCCTTTCACCTAGGATAAAAGGTCTGTCTCACCAACACCTTGGTGAGCCCTCGATATGATGATCGGCACGTCTATCTGCCTATCCCCGGCAGCCCTCGATATGATGATCGGCACGTCTGTCTGCCTTTCCCCGACATCCCTAGATTTTGTAGGTAATCGGCACCTCTGTCTTTCAATTACTTGAAAGCCCTCGATACGATGATCGGACACACAAGGCTGATGAGATAAGTCACAGTGTCTCTCTCTAGAATCTTGGTAGCTCACAGAGTCTCTTCATTCATTCTCTTTGTTCATCGTTGTACACTCAGCTTCAAATGACCTCCTATTTATAGGCCTTGGGTTCCAACGGTCATATTGCCTCCAACGGTCATATTGAAACAGAAAGCACGACATCGTTTTGACTAATTTGTAACTAACTCAACGACATCGTTTTGTTAGGACAAGAGATATATAGAAATGAAAAACAAGAGTACGATTCATATGTAGTGAGTGTTTTTGACTAAGTACCAAAACAAATAATGATTATCTGAATAGAAGAGTCAGTACGATACGATTGACAAAGTCAGTACGATACGATTGATAGAGTCAGTACGATACGATGGATAGAGTCAATACGATACGATTGACAGAGTCAGTATGGTACGATTAACATTGTACGATACGATAGTCATGATAAAAGACAACTGTAATTTCTAAAATATGATAGAATGCATTTGTGATTTTCAAAACATGATATAGAAGTCAAAACACTACTTTTGACTTAACAAGGACTTGATATCATTCTGTATATGATTAAGAAACAACCTATCCATTACAAAAATGTCATATGTAACAAAACATTTAAAAGAAAACAAGTAAGTAACACTCGAATCAACGATAATACTAAGATATTATTAACAAATCAATGTTAAAAGATCATATATGATATCATATTAATGTATATGATTCTTGTATAATTTAATAAAAATTATTTCACCATTATACAGGAGGTTAACCTACCCCCAACCAAGGAAAAGTACAAGGTAAGGGTTTCTTTCACAATCTCTTCATTATCCGAGGTTGATTATACGTAATTATCTACTGGGATCTCGTTATCATCTACATCCATGCTCCTTAAAAATAAATTTAAAAACATTTATACTATTTACTAGGAAATGGGTTAATGTCATTTATACCCTTATGTGTTTTGAAAGGAATCTTTCCGTCATTTTCCAAACAATGAACTTTTAACCTTTTCGACAAATTTAAGGTAAGAATATCTTTTTTTAACTTATACGGAGGGTGCAGCTATTTACCGGCGTTATAAAATCATCAAAGCTTCCCTTACAAACTTATAAGAATATTTTAAAAGAAAATGTTTTATTTTATAAATATGTGACTTTTTGAAATGAATATTTTATGAATTTGTGAAAGGTACTCTTTATCAAGATCATAATTTTAAATGTTTCAAAGATTTATCTTTATAAATCTTTTTAATAAATATCCTTGTTTTCAAAATGATTTTAAGGATTTATTTATATGGACATGAATGTTTTGAAATGAAATTTATTTTCAAAATTTTCAAACTGGTATGGGACACTTTGATTCAAAAATCACTTTTAAATTACTTCTTTTATAAATGGGTGACTTTTCAATGATTTAGAGAAAAGAGATATTCCTCTCAAATTGTTTTGATTTCTTCTATGTCAACATCCTTGTTGTATTTTAAGCTTCTTTGAAGTTGATTTATTATGATACAAAACTTTTGTATTGTATTGACAATTTTGTGATATATTTTACTATGGATGTGTTATTTTTGTACAATTCATGGTTTATGGGGAATGTATTGACATTTTGTATGCTAGTTTTAATACGAATGATTATGTTATGTTTAAACCTTTTCATATGGGAATGAATTGGACTTAGTAAGTGACGAGTGGAGCCCGCTATAGCTCCTCGATGCATCGGTAGGTCTCATGAGACAAACTAGTTTCTTGGCACAAGGCCTTCGCAAAATCTTATTTTTAGTCTTGGAATGAGGCCTTGGCCATGTGGTTATGATAGTCTGTAATTATGAATTCCATCATTATGAAAGTGGTTATTGATAATCCATGTGATTATTCTATTAGTAGAATATCCATGTGAAAAAGTAAATGGAATTATTTCATTTTATTTTTTCCATACTATGTTGGAGTTCAAGTTTAAAAGGCTATTGTTTTAGTTATACACTGCCTTAAATGTTTAATCTTATTTATGAATGTTTCTACTATATTGTTATCCTTACTGGGCATTTGAGCTCACCCGTTTTCTATGTTTTATTTTCCCAGTATGTGAAGATGTAAATTATGAATGACCTGCAGGGATATTATGAGGGGATAATAGTGTGGACTGTGGAGACAATATGTTTTTGTAGTAGTTTTTCACTTTATGATATAATGTAAAACTTTATGAATATATCTAGTGTTTCCAAGGCTACTAAACCAATCGTTCATTCAAGATTTTATCTTTCATGTGATCATGCCAATGTTATGTAACAATGCACCGACTCTGGGTAACTAGGGTCGGGGCATTACCATAAAACATATTATTTTCTCTTTATCCCTTCATTATGCACATATCATCATCTTTCCAAAAATATTACAATCACTTTTCATGGTTACCAGTACCATATAAATATTGGATACCAATACATAGATATTCCAAAATTACACAATACCATAAATGAGATTCCATGATACTATTTTGTGATCCCATTACATAAATACATAATCATTACACAACAACATTTTCATACTCAACATCACAAATAGTGATCCCATGTGACTTCCCTTAATCCATTTCCTTAAGAGGTTTCTCATGTTGATCATCATTAACCCTTGGATTAATTCATTGATTAGAATAATTCCCCATTTCCTTGAACTTGATGAATTGAAGTGATGGTGGTGCGTTCTCTATAGTCTTTTCTTTATTCTAATAATTAGAAACCCTTTTTCAATTACTTCGACACTCAACTGCTCGATGACCTTCTTTTATATACATAAAACAGTTTATACTCCCTTTAAGACAATCTCCAACATGCTTCTTTCCACACTTTGAGCATAAAGAATCATTCATCTTCTTTTCACCATTATTCTAAAATTTTTCCTTGAACTCAATCATTCTTTTCTTATCAAAACCATGAGATATATATGTAACACCAACATCCATTTCTACCTTAATATCAAAACACAAATTTTTTTCCTAGCTACAGAAGTCTCTTAAAGATAATTCCCTTCAAATAATTGGTTTTATGCCACTGAAGAATCGATCAACTTTACTTTAAGGTTGGATGATAATTCCAGATGCATACCTTGCATGCCTTGTAAAATTTGCTTCGTATATACCAACAGATTCATAATTCTTTTTTCATAAGAGCAAGGAAGTAATTTTCCATCTCTGTTCTAGGAATACGAGGTAATTACATATTGACAAATAAGTTTTTCAACTCATCCCTTTCCATGGATTCAATTTCATATAGAAGCTTCATATTCTTAATTAGATTCCACCATTGATCTGCTTCACATTATAAATGGTAAATAGAAAGAATGACCTTTTTAGGTTCTGAATAGCATTGTATGGAAAATATCATTTCAATGGTATTGATCCATTTTTCAGAAACAACTGGATCACAAGACCCTCTGAATGAAGGTTTATGTTGCCTCAAGAAGGACTCAATAGAATATTGTTCCCTTATCTGCTCATTTGGATGTCCATAATGATTCATTGCTTGTGTAAGTATAGAAATAAGATTTTTCACTCCATCTCCCATAAAATTGGTTTGTTCAGGAGGAAAATCATTGCATTTTACATTACATTGATCAACACGGTTCCTTCAGGTTCCAGCCATCGTCTAAAACCCAAAAAGAATAGTTTGAGAGAAAAAAATCATGCTTGGTAAAACAACATAATAAATGGGGAGTACCTTCAATATATAACATATTAGTGTTAATTCTATGATTTTTACTATAATTCAAGGAATATAACTGATACTTATACATAACCTTAGGGACATCCCTAGACACACCTTATAAATATCTTTAGGGATCTCAATAATGTTTCCGCATCCTAGTTTCCAAAGGTTTACTAAACATTTCCTCTAATGTCAACTGTAGAGACCCAAACCTTGACGTACATGGACATTACATTACATTTGTGGAATATATAATACATAACAAAAACAGATAGACAAGGACCGTAATAGTTTTGTGTCTTTGGAATCTCGGAATATAATCTTGTAATCATGGTGAAAGATCTTCAACATCTCCCATAAAGATCTTCCCCTTTTGTTTTCTTACCTAAAAAATTTCTTTAAATCATGGGGAAAAAAGATATATAATGGATGAGCTCAAATTCTCAATAAGGGTATACATGGACAAAAAATAAATAAATTATATACATTTGAACTTAAAAAAATCATGAATATAATGTTTAAACATCAAAATCTTGAGAAATGACATAAAACATGGAAGTATGTAAGGCATAGATCATAATGGATCACCAATCATGATAAAATAGCATGGGAATAAAACATTTAATTGTGGAAAACCATTAAAAACATGATATGATTTCCATATAAGTCAATGCATTTCTTCCAAGACCATCTTAGTGGACAAAGTCTCTTTCTGAATCGAGTTCACTCCTCGTTCCTGTCCTGTAACACTGAACCAGTTTAACTTACTATTCCATCCATGTCTATATCATGAGATATAAATCTTTACCCAATTCATTAGAGGGAGATATAGGTCCCAAACATCTCATAAAGAAATCATTCTTATGTGTGCCACAACATAAACATAAATCATTCTTCATAACCCAAAGAATAAAATGGGTTTCATAAATGTCATCCAATCATAACATAATCCATATAAAACAAATGGATATAATTTCACCATAAGAGAAGTAAAACCATGTAAATAATAGATAAATTATACTTGAAACATCCACATAGGAAATAATGTCATCTTAGATGGTAAATGGTTTTGATAAAACACTTGAAATAAATTCTTGAGGAAAATGTCCTTTCATATTCAACATCATTTTATTTTCACAAAATGCCATGCAATTTTAAAAGATGAGAATTTTGTTGAAAATTTTCATGAACTCTTGTAGAGTAAGCTTTATGAAAATATGTTGGTATGAAATCATAAAAATCTATTCATGTTGTATAAGTTAAAAAAATATTCTCATCATACTTTTGTCAGAAAAGTAAAAAACTTCCTCATAGGGTAAACAAAAGAAATATTCCATTCATAACATCTTCTAAAAGTAAAAAATGGGTAAAAAGGAAATTAAACATTGATAAAAACATAGTTATAAATCATGGACATGGATGATAACAATAACCCCAGTAAATACTTATGAATAAATAATCTCAGATAAGAAGGAGATTAGAATAATTATCCTTTAACTTATGTCTGATATGATTCGTTTATATCCGAACCTCCTGTATAATAATTTAAATTATGTCATTGACTTATTAAAGAATCATATACATTTTTATTATTTCATATATGGTTCACTTATGACTTAATATCAGCCGTTCTTTTGTAAATTCAATGTTAAAGCAGTGTTTTCGGGAAAATCGTTTAATTTAGCGTACGTGTTTGGAATTGTTGTTATTGATGTTATTATTAATTGTATCATGATTTAATTACTTCCAGAATGTAAATAAATATTTATATATCATATATATTCAGTATATATATATAAGAGGTAGATAAATGAAATGAAATACACCGTTCATAGAGACGGTAGGTCGTACGTACACATGAACACTATTTTCTTTTCCTTATTGAATTGAATGGATGTGAGTAGATGACATATATATATACATAAATCCATTAGCTTTATCATGTCATATATTTCATTATTATTAATTATATATACATTATAATTATTTTTTCAGTGGTTAACATGGAGAATGAATCTCATCGCGTCGTGGAGACGATATCCATACGTATACACGAGCGATGACATCATTCCCATAATTATTTAATTGAATTGAAGTGGATGATATAATATCTCAGAATCAATATGATTTTATAATAACTATATATATTTATTATTTACACCATTATAACAATCTATGTAAGCTTGTGGTGGAAAAATAGATTACACCACGACGTGGAGACGATATTCTGTACGTACGTACGCGCGATGATTTTGTTTTTTGTAGGATGTATACAAGATGAAATAGGGTTGTTTCATATTTATAATAACATATCAGTATATGAGTGATACTGATATTATTAATTAATTATAAAAAATATAAAGAATAATAAGTTGAAGAAGAATGAAACTTGAAAGAATCAGTAGAAGAGATTACCTCTTCTTCGACACACCCCTTTTAAGCTTCCTCTTATGGAACTAGAGTTGGTCTTTTGAGGAGAAAAAATCCTCCCGAATGTTTATAGGGAAGTGGAGAAGGGAAATGGGCAGGTTTTTTCTGAGATAGAAGGCTCACGTCTGAGTAAAGAAAAGAGGGAGGAGGTTCCCTTTTATAAGGGAGGAGAGGGGCACCTTTGGAAACCTCAAAAATAATAATTTATAATAAATAAAACCCAACATAAAAACCTCAAAAATAATAATAATTTAATATTTTTTGTAGTAATAATATTCTAAATATTAAATTGTTATAAATAATTACTTATGTGATGTGAATTATCCATTATTGGGTACATTATGACATTTTAGACCATATAAATTTCAATTTATAATATTTAAATATTTATGTCATTTTTAATCAAATTAATAATTTGTAATTTTTATAAAATAACAATAATGTTAATTTTAACACTATTCATTTATTTGAATATAAATAAAATCCATACATAGGATATATTCGAACAAAAATGTTAAATAGCTTCATAAAATGTCATATTCATATAGAAAATTTGTGTAGAACATTAATTAGTTCATATAATGTTTATTTTAATATTTATAAAACTATTTTTTTGACATTTCCCTTAATAAAAAAATTAATACTTCATTTTTGTATAATCATTTAATATACTTATTATTTGCATAAAAATTAAAAATAAGATCCTATTGTGAATATAAATACAATAAATTTCATAATAATATTTTTAGTCGAATTTATAATATTAAAATCACAACATTTAAATTCTTATATTTATTTAATTATGAAGGTTACATCATTAACATAATTTAAAATAAAATAATTTAAATGTATTAATCCATTTTATAAGGATCCAAATGGTTCAAATATCGACCCTTGGATGATTAGGGTATAGATATTCTCGACCAATAATATTTGGTCCTGTTTATGGTCCATTTTATAGGTATTATTATTCTAATAAAAACTATATTATTAAATTTTCACTAAATAAATAATTTCAACATCATTAATGTATAAGATTTTAAGGTAATAAAATATTTATTAAAATTTACTAATAAATTATCATGATTAATAAAAAAAAATTATCTTTCCAATGAGTATTTATAATCGAATTTATATTCTATATAACTATATATTAAGAATATTCTAATTATTAAAGTTTGAGCGAGACATTTTACTTTCCTTTAAATAATCTAAATAAAAGGTCTTAATCAAATACAAGTGGGATCCACTAGATCCCATTTAGACCCAAGTATGATTTAGGGTAAAATATAATCATCAAATTATATTAGGACAAGTGTTAGTGTATTTTTATAATAATATATTTACCCTTAATTACCTCGATTTACCTATAACTATGGTAAATAAAATTTACCATAGTTAAAATTCATAATTACTAAAAATAAAAAGTATCTTATTAAAATAATTTGGGCATACTGAAAACAAATATGGAATCCATATATCCAAATTCAACTCACAAAAGTTCCAAAAATTAATTTAAAATAAATCCCGTTGTTAAGAAAATGAGTTTTAAAAGTTAAAACATTGCAAAAGATTGAAATGATTTTACATATGAATTCAATCTAAAATAAATGCTAATGACATAAATTATATTAAATGGTAAAAATATATTCTATTTATACATTAATAATGTTCAATATTATAATTTAACCAAATAAATTATTATGATGAAAAAAGTTGTTTTTAATTAAAATATATGGTGTTTTTACTATTCATTTAAATATGAAAGTTATCATATTAATATGAAAAATTTATCCAAAGTAAATTTTTATATCATGATTCCAAATGAGAATTTGTTTTTGTCAAATTTAACTTATAAACATGTCAAAAAGTATATTTAATGTGGGTGCACCATCAAAAGGTGGCAAAACTTCACTTTTTAAAAAATACTTATTTTACTCGAAATATTTATTTTGTTCTCTCAAAATGATCTAGAAAATGTGTAAGATGAATAATAGTGTTATAAAATTCAAAATCTAGTTAATAATATTCATAATGGCTAGTTCATAATAATATTATAACAATAGACCGTTGTTTAGTGAAACCCGGTATTGTGTACAACACACACTATCAAGGAAGGTCACAATTGCGTGTAATGCATGAAAATTCAAGGCTACGTGAATTGAAAGATCACTTTGTTGTTGTGTATAACATAATCAAACCATAATTTATTTAGACATTAAACAAAATCTAAACTTAATGTTGCGTAGAATAATTTCTACAAAACGAACTTGAAAATTGTCTGTAAGATGACCAGAGAATAGTGTTGCGTATACTGCATGCTAATACAATGTTGCATATAGAACAAGATAATTTTGGTGTAGCGTATAACACAAGACAACAATGAAATTAAAAATAATAATTCTCATAAAATCCCAGGTTGTTACACATATAGTCCATAATATGATTTTATAAAAACATTGCATCACCTAAGAGAATAATATGATGATTAATTTCATAGATTTTGAATTTTGGATCCATATCCACAATTCCTGTTTTTTAAAAAATATTGATACCAAATCAAAAAAAATTCATATCCCTATGTTTCCCGCACACCCCAGTAGATGCATAATTAGATACTCTATACAAAACATACCTTAGAAAATGTCCGTTTTAAACAAACTACTGTTTTATCTTTTTTTTTCGTGATAATTTAGCTGATTTGGAATCATGTAACAATACTCCCTTTATCTATTTATGCATCATACAATGAACCATGTTCAATAAAAATATCACATTAATTTATAACAATATAAATTTATTATTATCAAACACTATCTATAATATTTTAACCAATTATCCTAATAGGTATAACAAGAAATTCCTTCTAGGATATGACATAACATAAATATGTATTAAGAAAATTTCATCATATCAATAAAAAAACATAAAATTACTATATACATAAGGGTATTCCATTTAAAAAATCTAAAACCTAGTAAAACCCGAACATGGTTACACATTTTTGAGAATGATGTCATACATCTCATACCCCAACATTCTCACTATATAGTTTCCATCTATAATGAACATAACTAAACACATGATCTCATATTAAAAACACATAATAACCATTATAGTGGTATCATTTAATAAAATCCCATTAATATATTAATTTTAATTTTTTTTTATTTTTATTAGATTAATTAATTTGAATCATATTCAACAATATGTTTTAAAATAATGATTACATTTTAGTATTTTTACTAATACATTTAAAATAAAAATCCCATTTCAAATTCATAACAATTTATGCAGAATTGTATATTAACTATATATTACTATCACAATGCATGAAACTACATTCTCTTACTACCCCTATCAAAGTGTTACAAAATTGCAATTTCACTAAAAAATTGAATGAACAAATAAATTATAATTTAGAATGAATGATTGATTGAAATACTATATTAATTTAATGGTAATTCATTTTATATAGGATAGTTATACAAATTTATTAGGTCTGTAATTTATTCTGATAATGTTCTACCACCAACTATCATTTCTAAAATGTAAATCACAAAATTAAATTATATGATAAAAATTTATATGGCCCATAACAATGAAGTATGAAGAAAACCATATATGTAATTCAAAATAAACCACTACCTCACCTAAATATATTATAGAAGCTTATAACTATAGTTTATGATCTACAACCAACATTGGTACACTACACTATTGGTACCATAAAATTTAATAATGAATATGTAAATGGAATTTTGAATAAAATAAATTAATATTCATGGAATTACAAAAATGGGAAGCCATAAATAATAACTAAACACTAATATTTGACATAAAAATATACCCCATGATAAAGTACCTGCATAAATACATCATAATTCCCCATATGCATGAAAAAATAAATAAGTAACCCAAAATATTACTGGTGTCATGTCTATGAACTAGGGTCTCATCTTAGTCTCTTATTCCTATAAAATCTAAAATTCTATTAGTCATATCCATTAAAAAACACGTTACATGAATTCCATCATAGGATCTTTATGCCCCCCTAAGGTGGATATACTTACTATGATAATAAAACCTAGTAGGGAACCAAAAATTCATCCCCTAGAAATTACATCAAATACATTGTTTACATTTATGGAAAAGTAAATTTGTCCCCTATGTACAACATTAATGTAATTTTTTTCATTTTCAAATGTGCTAAAAAGTCTACTAATACAATTTATCTTTGATATATGAGCCAATTTCATAATTAAGATATTGTGTAAAAAATATATCATTACACTCTTTATTTTGGAAGGTCTCTAAATACCTTTACCTATGAATATATGAATCCCATAATGGGATGAAAATATCAATTTCCATTTTTCTATTAATAGATACCAATCATGGAAATCAATCATAATATATCATCATGGTCATATTGGAAAAATATCTTCAAATGGAATAAAAATTTATAATCATATATATAGAGTATATTTTGGGATCCTCTCATGTGATAGTGATCCTCCAAGTACTATTGAATTGTAATCTCCTAGCTGGTATAATATTTATATAATGATTTCCATGACACACAATAATTCTTATATTGAATGACCTCATCCACATAAATGTAATTAACTAGAGACACGTATGGAAAAATATATTATATAGACCTTCGCATGTATTATGGTAACATGGTATGATCATACTGTAACTATAAAGCTCTTAGAATTCGAGATTCATGAGAATATTAATAGTGAAACTCCACACCATGACCCCTATGTCTCTTTTACACTACCTTATCATTATGAACAATAAAGTATGTTAAACGTAATATATTAAGTAAAAAATATATTCCATCGCTCATAACATAGATATTATTTAGTCACATATAAAAATGAACTAATTATTATTTTTATCATGTTCAACACTTCATATCACACTTATAAAAACCTATTAATGATCATATTATAATAAATTAACAATTTATATGTCAAAATGGGAAAAAACTAATTAATATATTATTCCAATCATAATAAAAGTACTTACATTGGTGAAAAAAAATATATCAAAAAAGTTTTCCGTATGCATCTCACATTCCAGCCACACTCCATATGGATCCATAAAATATGGAAATGAAATTCCTCATTTTTATAATAAACTGGTTCATATTTGCATGCCCCAATTGATTGACTACAATATTCTATAATCAAAAAACGATTTTAGTCAAATGATAATGCCTTAACATAATAGAAAATTAAATCCCAATTATCTCGATCCTCTAGACTGAGGTGTTCAAATATACCGCGGTTATTCCAAAAACATGAACCATAATATTACTATAGAAAAAATTACTAGTTTGTTTTTCATTGTGTCAAAATCAATATATCATCAAATTAGATTATATATATCATATCATTTATAAACAACTCGTCAAAAAATAAAATTTAAATTTAGGATCACATAATTTATTTTAGACATCACATCCATTTGATGACTATATTTTACACATCTCTGAAATCCCATCTCTTATTTTTAATAATAATTCTATAATTATATGGCTTAACTCTATCCATCTCCCCTATGTTATAATCTTTTAGAACCATTTTATTTTTAAAATCCCAAATTTATTGTAAAAGCATGTGATTCCCACGCATAATGTCATATGGATAATTATTAAAGGCATAAGTTATCATTTATAATTTATTCCATACAAAATCAACTCATATCCATGCCTCTAAAAATCCCAAAAAATTATATGAATTAAAATGTTCCTCTAAATAATAAAAAACTAGGAAGATAAATCATTTTTGACCATTATAATTAATTGTAGAATTTATTTAAATTAGTAAAATCCCATTTATTATAATCAGGTGACCTCTCTATGATGTGGCCTTAGAAAATATCATTATAGTGGACCATATAATTCATTCATAAATCATATAATAAAAAACCACATAATTTGGTGCATAATCTATAAAAAATTACATTATAATTATTTGATACCCATAGGAAAATCCTTTGGGATATGTACTTCTAAAAAAATAAAATTTGGTAACAAATGTATCACCTCATTATATTCCATCAAGACACCACAAAAAAATCATTTCCATAATAGGAGGAATCAATAATTCATCAGTATACTTGTTACAAAAAAATGATGGAACTAAATAAAATAATGAATGATGAGAAAATATACGAGGTGGATGGTGAAGAGGGAATTTACCATTCCACGATGAAATTTATGATGATGAAACCCAGAGGGTTCTATGGGGTTCCTCATGAATAAATTTATGGGAGAGAGAAACCTCAATTCCAAATAAAAGGTTGAACTCAATTAGATGAAAGAGGAGACCATAAAATAATGGGGTTTCCCTTCATATTATAAAATCATTACAGTTTACAAGATACATTGTCATGTTTTAATATGTACCCAATGACCTACAATCATCTTAATCAAGGAAAATATTCATAAATAGTCCTAGAGGGGAATGTGTCTGAATACCCCAAAACCATCATTAATATGGTATGGAATGAAGTCTATAAAGTAGTTGGAAAATATTACAAATGTGAGGCATTTTCCTCAGTACCTTAACACACACACACAATATATATGCCAAAAATGATGAAATATAAAATAAAATATATAAACAATGAATGTTGGAAATAAATTTCAAATCATTGAGTATAATACGAATGTACAGTGTATCAATGTACCACATTTCTAGAATAAATGTCTACAAAAAATAAAGAGTATGTAGGATATGTTCTGGAAGCTCAGTCATAGAAAACCTTGCCTGAATGGTAGGAATATGAACAACTATCTAAAGCCCCATGAGCTCACCTAAACTATATAGTTTCTCTATAAATACCACCTCATATTGGTCTGCCAAAGCATTTGTCACAGCGCTGATAGTGTTCACAAGATGTGACATGTGCGGGAAAAGTTTGTGCAAACTTGAGTAAAACTATACTGAGTAGGACACCCAAAAATGAAAATTAAACGACCCATATGAAACATCACTGAGATGATATTGTAATCTCAACAAAATTATATTTCTACAATACATATAATATGAACATCAATGTATACATGAAATGGATTCCAATACCCAGGGTCCCATCCACTACCAGTGACATAGTTTCTCTCATAGCATGTTCATTCTGGGAGATCTCACTATTATTTATATTCGATAGTAAGTACATATAACAAGTCTACCAATAGTAAAAAAGAACACACTGGGGTATTGAAATGCTACATAGATTCCTTGATACATCTACTCTCAATATGAAAAGGAGTTTCAGTAACACCCATAGTGATGTGAACAGACAATGTGTCAATAATTTAGGAAACCTCCAAGTCATGTAGTCCCTGAGTCTAAAAAAAATGTATGCCATTAAAAAATACTTAAATAATTATTGTTAGGTCTATTAACATTGAATGTATTGATACTAATCATCATTCATATATAGGTCTACTCTATACTCAGGGAACATTGGGGGACTCCTCATCCTACAAGAAATATTATCCAAGATTTGGGGTAGGTGTCTATGTAAATATTGGCCATAACTTGTCCACTAAACCTATCAATGATACATGAATTGGAAGCGAGGACCGATTGGGCTACTTGGTTAGATACATTCCACATCCTACTGGTTCAATTGTAAATGTCACACTAACACAACTCAATTCATAATTATATGTTATATTCTATGATAGGAATGAGATCATGCATCAAAACATCATAGGAAAATGCCAAGGTTATGATCTCAGCCTCAGTTGATCCAGCTAAAAACCCACTATGGCATCTCAAAAGTACCACCCTATTTTATGGGTCTTTATTCAACATGTGACTTCTCAGACATACCAACAATTTGAATGACATTTCCATATTAGTAAAAAGGGAATGGTCTGGTCCATGTCTGACCCGACCCCGTCGATTTACACATGGTATAGAATAAATCATCCCATTGGATCAAGAGGCTATGGAAATATTTGGACAGGATGGATAGAACCAACATTCAAGTCCATTGGTGTGGCATGGTCCATCCCCTCGAGCCTGCTGCCAGAGGGATGGATACTCCAGCGCATGACCAAGTTGTTCACTCCTACTCAATGCAACTGACATGATCAACAAGGAAGACATAGTGTCCCAATTACCATTCCCAAGGTTTCCACCTCCATGGGTTCCATGCAGACCCTAGCCATGTGTCATCCATATATTGTCGAATATTAGATGACAGTTGTGGGGTCCGCTGCCACAAGCTCCCATGATGCGGCCCTACCGGGCAGTGTTCTAACTCCTCCCCTAGACGCCATACCCAGGGCATGTCCTACTCCATGCTCCACATGGTCTAGAACCGTACCATGCTATTGCTATCAGATCCACGACCGACCACAATGAAAGCATCATATTTCTAGCTCACTCTCCACCTGGAGCGGCCTCATCAGCTGCATCCTAACCTCAAAATTGGCATCCCCATGAGTGACCGGCCTTACACTATGTCCTTTTCCCTCTGTAAGCCTATACCATAACTAAACCACAACATGTTTCTATTGTGCCTTAGTGATGCTGTCATAAGGGGGTCAATCATGTGATCTTTTTTCATTCTGCAATGTTTCAGGGAATAATGATTAATCGTTTGCATAAGGGATTCAAGGGAGAATAATGCATGAAGAAAACAACAGATTGATGGGAGATAAAATAAAAAACATCAACCTAATAAAATATCATTTCCTTGATCATGTATTCCATGATACATTCAATTTTTATGTTCTAATCAATGAACATGAATATATAGTAAAAAACATCTATCTCATTTTTAAACCCAGAAATAATTAATCCATCCCCAAAAAATAACCAATTTAAGGGAAAATATATATTTTGGATTGGTAATAATTCTACATGGAATTAATGTACTAGGAAAATAAATAAAAACACTAGTTATTTACCTTGATTCAGTTCAATCATTGATGAAGAACAGTAACTGTGTCGTTGTTGTGGGTAATGATCTATCGAATCCAACATTCATCGTTTATCGTCGATCCACGATCCATTGTTATTTATCTATAGAGTTATGTCTCCAAGAATCAATGTCATTCCATGTACACAATGATAACACTAAGCTCTCTAACAATCACATATTAAAATAAAATGTGTAATTTCACCACCAATATAATAAAATATTAGAAAATTTAATTGTGTTTATGTCCAAAAAATATCTTTCAATACTGGCCAGTATCAACTTTTTATAGGCTTGACATTAGGAAAACCCCCCTTAAAAACTCAATTGTGGTTTGAAATATCTAATAAAACATACCATTTAATGGTTATTAGAATTTTTAAAAAATATTTTTGTTTAATTATTTTAGTTACAGTTGTGCCCTTTTTTAGGTTTTCCATAGAAGACCTACACCGACCAATGTTAAGTCGCACCTTGGGTAAAGGCACTAATCTAAGCTCAACGGGGCACTTTGATATATGATACAAGCACCGTTTTAAGATTTATTCAACATTTAATGAAATCTCAGGTGCTAGTAATATTAAAAACATAACATATTACAATGAATTGTTCTGGTCACACCATGTCTTAGAATTTCATGTCATCATAGTGCAGAGTCTAAAAATTTCCCATGTAATTTCTAAAAATAAATATGAAAATATCAGTTTCATCACATTTTCCCTGACATATGTCTTTACATCCACAATATCAAAAACATTGGACTTGTCATAAATTTCAGGGTACTGAGCAAGAATCATAAACTCCCACTCCAATGGGCTCCCCTTGATATTCCTATGCTGCCAATGAATGTAAAATAGAGGAATAAAATGATCACAAGGGATCCCCTTCTATTGATCCTTGACCATAATCAGGTTCTCAGCAAAATTAACCCCTTTTAATAACATGTTATGTATCTGGTACGTATCTTTTTAGCTGAGACACAAGAATGACGTCGTGTACCCGGTCCAATTATGTGGGTAGATCCTTGCTGAATGCCACCTTGCAAACTCTACGTAGTTTAAAGAAAGGGATGATGAACATCACAGATAGCTTGTTTTACGGACCATATATATGTATCTCGTTTCAAGGAGTATCCAGAAAGAACACATGGACTCCCTCCTAGAACAAAAATGGACTTAACTATCAATCATAATATGATTTTCGATGGCTCTGTGCAGTCCTAACCCCTCAATATTTACCATTTACTTCTCTATAGTCGACTTCACTATCTCAAGGCCCCTGAGCATCTAATCTTTTTGGTCAGTCTAGAAATGTGGAGACCTTCAGGTTTACCCATATAGAGCCTATAATGATGTCATGGCAATGGAGGATGGGTCACTTTTTTTTAACGCAATCCCCACCTGAGGTAGGTGATCCCCACAAATAGTGCCAAAACATAACATGCAATCCCAAAGCATGTCCTCCTAAAGAAAAATAGTCTTCTATTTCTGTAAATCACTTGTGGAATAAAACAACATGATAATGAATTACTCGGTCCCAATAAAATCCTAAAATACCATTCATAACTATGATATTTAGAAAGAATCACAATCTAAAATAATCATTGTTGGAACTCCAAGAATATAAATTATCCCCACATGGTAAAAGTGTCATAATCCATCTACTGAACTCTTCTATCAAATCGTTTGGAATTGGTATGACATGGTGAGCCAGTAAATGACCACCCATATGGTATTGATTTCACTAGATGTACATGGTTATCCAATTACAACGTCCATTTTCATTCCATTCATCTACGCCATAACAAGTGTGCATGGTCCAGATAAATCTTCACCACCCTAGATATACCGTCAATGGGATGTGTGGAACTGCATCATAACCTCTTCCTGCAACACCACTGAAACAACTGATCATCCTTTAGAAGTTAAGCTGTGTCCCTACCATTAAAATATTCATCAGGGGCATGCCATATGAACGTTTGATCTTGTAGAGATTCACAATCTGTATCCCACTGTTTTTCCTTGGTGACTACCCAAAATATTGAATGGATGAAAACTATTCACTAGAGACAAGACACACTAATTCCATCCATTGTGGATATCTTCAATGAGACTCAATTCTCAGTTACGTCATTTAGGAATTGATTTCTAGATCTCCGACTAAGAGAATATTCTACCATGTTTCCCATCCAAGGAGTATAGACAATATCCAAGTCAGTTTCCTAGAGAAACTCTAGCCATTTACACTAACTCAAGTTCTAATACTTTTGAGAGAAGATATACCTGGGAATTTTATGGTATAAAAGGATATTAAAAAATGAAACCATCAGGTAGTATCAAGAAAACATCAATTTGAATACAAATGATTCTATCTCAATATCATGGAACACATAGTTCTTCTCATGTAGGATCAAATAGTGTGACCCATTGGAAATAACCACTTACCTCTACATCAGGACTCATCCATTCCCAGTTCATGATGCATCACAGAACCCTATGTACAATAAATCCTCCTCTAGAATCTACATGAGTGGTGAACTCATCAATATCTACCATGAACGACAATAGATCCATTGCAACATGCTTCTATGAAATGGCATGTGTGAGATCAATGAATACCACCAAGGGCTACCCATGGAGAAACACTAGGTCTCATGAACCCCTTCCTCTATAAGTCCTCCAACTGCACCGTCAACTCATGATTATTTTTGGGATCCATCTGATATGATGTTGTAGATATTGGTGTCATTCTATCTTTTAGATCAATGAAGAATTCTTTCACTCGGTGGGGACGTAATACAAGTACATATTATGGCAACAAAACCTTATACCACGCCACCATTACAGTTAATTAAGTACATCAAACATTAACTACATGGAGGTTCATGATAGTCAACAGATGAGTAATCTCTTTCACCCTCTAATGTGTTATCCCATCGTGAGATGAAATAATTTCCTTTTTTTATACAATGGAAATATTGTTCTATTCTAATTGATGATCAACAAACATTTCTGAAAATAATCAATCTCGGTGTGAACTATGGATAACAGTCCTATCTGAAAAAGAAATCATATATCTTCAAGGAAACTACCAAAATGATCATAGTGGAATCACTATCATATAAGAGTTATGTAACACTCATAGATATAGTGTGAGAGTTGTGATTCTTCTATTGTAGGATTCTCTAAGAATAAGGGTCAATTGAACATTTTAACCAGAATATCTATGTATCAAACAAGAAATGTGGTTGGAATGGGATACCCCTACACATGTGTCTATCTATTGCAGCTAATGTAGAATGACATAGATCGTACCATGAACCATTCCCAGAGTCATGGGGTCATAATAATCGATATCCTAAAACTATCTTTTCCATTATCCACCATCTTCCTTGTTCTGGTATAGATCACATGGAGGTGGTGGTTGTATCACTTTAACATATTTCCCACCACCAACTACCTCCCCAGCTACTCTTCCATGTCTATTGCTCGATTGATGTTTCTACTCTATCCACTGCCTCTTCCATAATAGTTCATCAACCAACTCTCAACGTATAGTTTTATAAGTGAGATAATCTAGATCAATATGTCCCCTTTAATGGAAATCCATGAAAATAATATATCTCAGAGATCTATGGTAACAATGTAACTTCTTACTAAACATAATTCCCCACAAATTATGTCACACACCTTCTATCAGAAGGCCATGTTGACCTTGAATGAAATGTGATCCATCCCTTGGAAGCCTATGATATGCGCTCGAACCCTGTGTATCCTTATCCAGTGCAAAAGTTCCAAGAATAACTCATTGTGGAGGGATAAATCTACATAATCCACAACTGGTGGGCTAAAAAATAGATCAATATAATAATATGCCAGCTGCTGACCATCACGAAAAAAATTCTATGACTAGATACACTTATGGAGGGCTCATCAAACATTGATTTTTACTCTCGAGCAAACTATGGATGCCTCACCGGCTTGCGTTGTGCATACATCGTGTACCAAAACAAATGTATCACTATTAAAACATTATACATAGTGATATTACAAAAGAATGACTTGGAGAATAAAACCCATTACTATATGTTGTATGCACCATTATGTTTCCATAAAAATAGTTTTGTCAGGTACGAGGTCAAAAATCATAATTTAGATCCCAAGGGTATGTAAATGTTGTCCGCGACATCAACTCTGGATTCCAAGACCTAATAGAAGAACTCAAAAAAATAGACATTATTTCCCCAAACCAACGTCACATACTCCCTGTCCTTAATGACAAAAAACCCCTATAATACCTCATAATCATGACCCATACAAGAGGGTCCCATTATGTTAAAACCCAATGCCTTCCTCTGAATGGCTAGGGGAATTAATCTAGTTCCATGTAGGAATATCCTACAAATGTGATCCATTTTTTTATGTACGTGTACAAACACACACAAATACCCAATACCAAAATGATGAAATCTAATAACATGTTGTAAAAAAATGCATGCAAAAATTTTGATACCAACCATTGAGTAAGACATGAATGTAATGTGAAATAAATTAAATCTAGGCTAGAATTCAATCCCACCAATAATAATGAGTATATAACACATTGTCATAAAGCTCTTCCATAGAAAACACTAGATAAAGGGTAGGTATCTGAATATTTTTCTAAAGCCCCAAGAGCACTCTTCAAACTTCTGTTAATGATCTACGAACCACCTAGACTTGGTCCACTAGTGACTTTGTCAATGTATCGAATATAAGAACAATACATGACATATGTGGGAAAATCCTATATCATGGTGAATAACACAATACACAGTAGGAAACCATAGAACACAATGTAATAACCACAAAAGAAACATATCTTAGAATATGAATCCATCTCAACATAGGTATATGTCATCAAAACATACAATAGGAACATACATGAACACTCATAAAGGATTCTATGAATCAATGTATCATATAATTCCTTCTACATGTTTCCACTCGTAGCACGCTCATTATAGGAGATCTCACTCCTCAAGCTATCTAATTGTACTAACATAGAATATGTCTACTAAAAGTAAATAGGAGAATATTAGGGTCTTGATATGTCATTTTTATTCACTGATACATCTAGTATCACTAAGACATAGAGTGTCAATAGGACATGATGTGTCAGTACCGCAAGGAGTATCAGTAACATAATGAGTGTCCGTAACACATAGAGTGTCGGTAACTACCAGATATTCCATAACACATGGAATATCGGTAACACATAGAGTTTCAGTAACTCACAGACTGTGAGTAAAACATCGAATTTTTCTAATAAATAAAGTATCGTTAAATAATACAACCCAAATGACACATAATAACCATAGCACCACCAAACCAGAATAATAGAAACACTTCTGATTTACACTCATTAGTTCTAGTCACATAGAACATAAATAATATGGTCTCGATACATAGATAGGGGATACTATTTTCTTGGGGTTTACCAGGGGGAATCCTTACCATTCAAGTGACACCATCCTAGATATGGGATAGGTGACAATGTAAATATTGGTCAATCCTTTTCCACAAAACCTATTTATGATCCATGAAGGGAAGTGCAGACCAATCTAGCCTATAGGTGTGATACATGCTCTTTCACGATTAGTGAACTCATGAATCTGGGCTCAGAAAACACACTTCTAATTTATGGGTTATCCTCTATGACTGTAATGGGATCCTATATAAATTCTTCACAAGAAAACACCATGGGTACACTCTCAACCTCTCATGATCCAAATAAAAACCCCGCAAGACATCTAAAAAGCACCACCATGTCACAAGTGTCCCAATTCTTAAAAATGATGATGATACAAAAATATTATTTAAATTATATATCCATGTTTGTAAAAAGGGTCTAACATAGTCCGTCTCTGACCTGACCTCATCCGTTTCGGGCCACCCGACTAGACCCGATCGATTGGGCACTGGTCTAGGCCGACCTGGCCAATTGGACTGCCAGGCCCAACCCTTTGGGCATATCATAATCGGCCAATCAGCTATAACCTTGTAGAGAGGGTCAGTCCATCGAGCTCATTCTTGCGCTCTAGATCAATGCAACATCAATGATCAACAGAGATACCACAATTTTCCTACCACATTCTATGCGGATTTTCCACCAATGGTTCAATGCTGAACTTATTTGTGTTTCCGCCCTATATCATTATTTCTAGGTCATCACCCCTGTAATTCACTACTACGAGATCCAACGATGTACTATAGGACCATGTTCATTCTTTTTCATAGGCCACCCTACTTGTGGAATTTCCTACTCCACGTACTTCTAGGACCTACCCCCAACCAGACCACTACTGCAACTAACAACCGTCTTTTTAGCATTCTATTTCCATCTCTCTCTCTCTTATTAGAATGGAATCAATGGCCACATCATACCCTCACCAATGGTATCCTTGGTTCTCTGTAAGCCTCTCATATTCCCGAACCAATCAAAACATTTGATTCAACTTCAATATTCCTTTGGAGGGACAAACATTCAATATCGGACCGTTGCACCATGGATCACATTTCATGGATTGATTGTTCATATAAGGGATTCAAGGGAGAAGGAAAAGTTTTTAATTAAAAAAATTGAGTAGATATTGATGGAAAAAATAACACCCAAATAAGTGTTTGTGGAATTTTTCATGTTGTCCATGATCCGTTCATTTTAGATGGTTCAATCCCTGAAAAACAATAGATAATTCTAATGATCATACTATATTTTTAAACCCCTGAAAAATTTATCCATCCTATAACCAGGATCAATCTGTGGGATAATTTGTTTTTTGATTGGTGTATGTCCATCATGGAATTAATGAATAGGTAATTAAAATCCTAACACACACTCCCTACCCTAATTCAGTTCAATCATTGATGATGTGTTGTTACCAAATCGTTGTCATGGTTGATGAACCTCCAAATCCGTGGTTCTTCATTGATCGTTGTTCCATGTACCACCATTTATCATCCAGAGATCTCCATCTCATTATATTAGAGGGATTATACAGTTATAGTGACAAAAATAAATTATTTTACAAAAAACATATTAATAAACTTGTCATTGAGTGAAGGAAAAAAAAATTTTATTTAATTATTTTAATGATGTTTATGTCCAAAATATATTTTTCATAGCCTGCCCATGATGGCTGATGTTCGGAATCACCTAATGAAATTAAACACATAATAACATAATGTTGGTCATATATTTCCAATCCTTTGTACTGTTTATATTTTATTATGATTTTAAAACAAAATATTTTTATTTATTTATTTTATTTCGGGTTACGCCCATTTTGGGTTTTCCCACAAAATAGCTGAAGTGATAAAAGTTATGTCATACCTTGTGTAGACCCACTTTTTTGAGCTCAACAGTACAGTCATATTTCTAATATAGGAACCTATTTAATATATATTTATCTTTTTTTAAAATTCTCGTTGGCGTGATATAAAAAACATAACATTTTTCATCGAATCATTCGTGGAACACCATGTCTCAGAATTCCACGTCATCATAGCTCATGAACACTTATTATTTCATAATATTTTCTAGGAAAGATTTGTGTAAAACAGTTTCATTACATCAACAATGTATCTTGTCATACCCTAGGGGTGAAAACACTTATGGAACACACATTGGGTACTACATCCATAATCATTGGGTACCTGGTGGTGTTTTTATCCTTTTTGTAAAAAAAACACACAATTAAAATCACTTAATAATATTCATAAGCAAAAATATAATGAAAATATTTATAGAAATATATTTTTAAATGTATCATCTCCCAATATTCTGATCTACATAATATCTCTCATAATACCCCAAATCCATAGTAAAAAAGTTATCTTCCTTCTAAATTTTAAAATGCCTAATGGCTTGTATCACTATAATTTTTATAGTTTAAACCATCATATTATATTCACATATATAGTTTATCATTCATCTCTAAAAAATAAAATAAAAATGAATATATGTTTTCATAAATAAATCAACTATTTAACTCCATTAATTTCAAAATTAATAAATATTACATAGATATGTAATCAATTTTTTGGAATAAGTAAAAAAATATATTTTTAATTACACATTTATAAATTATATATTATAAAAAAATATAATTTAAAATATTTACTAAATAATAAATAAGCAATATTATTATTTTATTGATTAGAATTTAAATAACCATATAATCCATGGAAATTATCCATTACCTTTTTAGAAACAGATAATGTTACATGATTAATATGAATTTTTTTATTAATCTTTAGAATAATATCATATAACCAATAAAATGAAATATAAATATAATTAACTATCATAAAATATCATTATACATTATAATATAACTAACACTGACCCATTCCATATTAAATTATTAAAAATAATTAACAAAATAATAAGAAATAATAATGAAATAAAAACTAAATTGATGTAACATTTCATGCTCAATATAATAGAGTGATCAATGATTATGAAATATATAATATATTATAATACATGATAAAATTAATGTTAAATGAATTATCAACACATTTATATATATCTTGATACATTAAAATACTATAACATGAAATGTATGTCCAAATCAATATGTTAAAAATTTTAAAAATATGTTTTTACTATGAATAATAAATAAAAACCTATATTATAGTAACACAAATTATAAAATACAGGAATCCAATATAGCATTCATCATATATCAACACAAATTTAATATTTCATCCATAATAAAACATGATTATTAAACAGAAAATTTTCAATATAATATTTTCCTTTCTATTGGAGTACAATTATCACAAATTTACATTAGAAAAGATTAAAATCAACCAAACAATATCAAATTCAGGGAAATCATAATACTATATTTCACTCTATGATTTTTCCATTATAATTAATAATGTATAAGAAATAAAAAACATCAAATTCCTTTTAAATGAATCTAATTAAAAGAAATTCATATTTCAATAAATACATAGATTTACTTAGTAAATATTTTTTCAATGAACTGACTCAAGGGAAATTAAATTAAAGAAACAATGAAATTATGAAATGTCCATCTATATTCATGTATTATTATTACCTCACTTATTATTTATATCACAAATAGTGTCCCCTTGTTTCCTTGATTATCTCTAATTCCAGTAACATTGGTGACCCAATATTAAATGAAATCTATGAATATTAATTAATAAAAGAACTATAGTACATTTATTTTTCCTTCGATGAGAAAATATAAAAAAATTTATTAATGAATCAAGAATATTAACTAATTTAAACTATGTAGTATAAAATTATTTTACATTAATAAATTTGGAGTCACCTGAAAACAAAATCAACATGATTATAGAAAAATCCCGAATATTTCTATCAAATGAATAAGAAACCACTTCACTAAAATATGGAAAACACACTATACTAATGATGAATGATTTAAAATAATTCTTATTTATACTAGTTCGTTACAAAATCTAAATAACATTTAACTTTTTTTTTCATAATATCATAAAAATTTTAATATGATTTAGTTTTTATATCATCATATTACATTAAATTCTACAATAATTGAGGTATCTATATGATATGTGTCCCACGTATTAAATTACTCTAAAATAAAAAATTATAACTCAGATAATCACGATGTTATCAAATGGGATCATGTTATTATTGATACAGATGTAAATTTTATCTATGTGTTGGTATAAGTTTATGAAATGCAGAAAGATACCATTCTAGTGTGATATTTTCCCTTGGTGTGAGTGATATTGAATAATAGTTAGGTTCAAGATGAAACATGGGAAAAAAATAATTATGTGGGAGAATAGGAAAAAATTTAATCTAGATTCATGATGATGGAATGTCCAATGTTAGGAAGAATCTTTTATCTCCAATTGGAGTTAAACCATTATTTGATGAGTTTCATTCATTCATGGGTTTGTGGATTAATTTAATTTACGTGTGAAATTTTTTTTGGATTCAAAAAAATCTAAAAGAATAAATAAATGTATTGTAACATTTAAATTATGTTAAGGATTCAAGAACAAACAGTCTAAATAGATTCCTTAGATTGAAAAAAATTCACATTATGTGTGATATTCAGCTTGTGTACATTGGTTTTATATAAAATAAAAATTTGCATGACATTAATTTATATATATGGATCCTCATGAAATTAATATATGTTAATGTAGGTCAAATTTCATGATAACCCCCTAATTATCTTTGATTATATATATGCGTCATGATTTTTTTTCATGTGCACTATTCTAATCCCTCTCATATCTAAGGGTATCCATTGGTGAATTGTAATGAATTTTTATTTACAAATTACAGAGATATCATATCATTGAGTAGTTGTTTGTTGAATCAGTGGATAGAGTTCTGATATTCATTATCTTATGGTGTCTCTACATGTTGTCTTTAATGGAACCATAGTTCGGTGTTGTTATAACTATATCTATAGTTTTGGTTTTTATTTTTAAGATCGTCTTGGATATTCATAATGGATATGTGGAAAAATATTAATTCTTAGAATCATCATGAATCCTTTGTTTGAATATTATTGATATAGGAGGATTCTCTATTAATTTTCAATTGTAGAACACATTGGCTTGATATTTTCTAAATCATATAGATGTTGTGTTGGAAATAGTTTTTTTAGTATTTATGGGAAAACCATTGGTGATGTGATTTAAAAATCATGTGTTTTAAAATAAGGGTTTAAATTAAATAAATTATTTCTTTATAAATGTTGCATAAATATATTGTGTGTGTTAATGTTTATATGGGATTTTTAATAATCCAAATTTACATAATAATAATAATTATAATTTTGTATGGATGATGGTTAGAAGTACCAGTTTAAAATAACATTAATTTGGGACAGATCATGAATTGAAATAACACCGTCAAGTTGTATAGTATGTGACGACATGGTGATAGGATGATTCCACACTAATGTGTATATGGAGGTCCATGGAGGAATGTATTTTATTCTTCATGGATTTTAAATGGGTAGATATTTTTAATTGAAATGAAAAGTTTTTTATAGTGTTCGCTTTTAGTTCAATTATATTAAAATATGTTTAGGGATTTTCAGATTTTCATATTTACTTATATCAAATTTTAATAAATTATGCTAACCAATCATGATCCATCCTAGGTACCCTTGAATCCCAATAACCCAGCCACACCTAACATATCCCAGTGGTAGTTCTCGGTCACCAGGAGATATTGACAATCCCTTGGAATCATACAATATGAATGTGGGCATGAAAATTCCAAAAACACAATGAAATAAACATAAAGATTTATTATTAATTAATGAAAATATATATAGGTATATGTTTAATAGAAGTCGAACATGTAAGAAATACTATTGTACTATAGAAAAGTGGTAGAAAATAGAAAGGCAAACAACCCAAGTTTCATATTGAATGAAAATCACCAATCCAAAGGATCTATATATATTACCTCCTCAAAGTGATCAATTAACCTTAATTTAACATTGAATGAGAATATCTAAAAAACATGAAGTCACATATCAGTTTTGAGAAAAAATCCCACTATAGTCTCTCTAAGGATTCCATAATAAGATTTTAATATTTGATTAAACATATGATGATGTCAATATAAATTTATTGGGTACAGAATTTTTAAATCAAATTTAATGAAATCATGCATTAAAATTCAAAATATATAAATATATTAAACAATGTAATTTAATATTATTTTGTATAAATTGTATATATAAATTCATATGGTAGGAAAAATAGTTTAGAGAAATAATGTAATATATTTCAAATAGTATAATAAATTAGAAACAAGGTTATATTTCAAATTTTATATCATTTCCCTACAACCAGATCCTCACACACTCGAATGTAAATAAGAGAAATATGTGTATACCCATTTCCCTACCATGTTTCCAAAATAGGATCCATCGCTAACCCATAGGGGATGTGACCTATTAAACTAAGTTTTATTTTAGTTATAATGTTTAAAAGAGTATATTCCCATTAACTCACTAACTAATCCGGATTCCAGGTGCTATAATACAAATCAATTATTGGAAAATTATTATAATACTAATAAAAATATAATTCCTCCAATTCTGTAATTAAATTATTCAATATTTCCTTTTAAAACATGAAACAAAAATAAAATCTAAACATGAACCTTTCTAGACTAAAAAATAGGGTTCTATAAGAACTATTTTAATCAATTATTATAAAATACCAATTTGAGATCAATTTCATCTAATCCATTTTATAATTTAAAATAAATAATTTAAATTTCATAATAATCCTTCAATTTCACATGTACATAGCCAATAAATGGAATTGGGAGATTTTCCCAATTTCAGGCCAAATCAGATTTCAGAAACCCTATTTCTATGGAATTGGGTTTTTAAACCAATTAAATGAAATATCATTTATAATAACAATTAAAATTTAAATAAAATAAATTAATTTCAACGGTTTCATTTATGGTTAATTAATTTAACAATCAAAAATGAAGTACATATTTTATTATCATTAGATCTTGAACCAAAAATCCTTATGTGGGAAGACAAAATTATGAAAAAGAACAACGAAGAAATAAAAATATACATTAGATTCATGATCTAAAATAAAGAGTATTACATTATCCAACAACATGGTGTTCTTTGAATCACAAGGGATAAAAGAAGAGAAAGAAGATAATGATAATAGGAGATGAACTCTTATATGTAGGAGATCAAACACTTTTTTTGTATCATCGATTCAATTCTAGAGGGGAGAAGAGCATCCTAAATAACCTATTGGGGTCACCTAGAAATGAAAAAATTGTTATGTGGTCATATAGTCCATGACGGATTTTTAAAGTATAGTCTCAATAATTTTTAAACTAAATTTTGAATTAAAAATTGTCATACATAGGGTTAGTTATATAGGGGCACATGGATACACAAAACCTTGATCCTTAGTCCTAAACCATTTTAATTGGTTACATGGTATCAAATATGAGGGTTGATGTATTTTCAAAGAATGTTCTAATCATGAAAAACATCACCATCTCAGTTTTCATGGTTTTCCTCCATAGGGAACACTATTTGGGAAATTAGTGACCCACTCATGCACATCCCAGAATCATTAGAATTTCCATTGTTTTCACCAGAGAAAAAATATAATAAAAACAAGGGAAATCCAGGTAAAAGATAGGTGTTTTAGAAAAACTCAAAATATTAATAGGATTTTGAAACCTAATCATTCTAGATACTATTTTACCATTAAATCCTACACATAAGCATCCGTGCATAAAAATGAGGCCACATATATCTCATTAATTCTTCCCTCTACCACGTGTTATAAATATCAGAAACATGCTGATATAGAACTAAAACCATTGGTATCATCTTCAATGATGTAACTTGTTTTCCGAATCATCTTTCTTGACTGGATTATCAGCCACGTTTAAAATATTTTCATCCTCAATGACAATCCTGCACAAAATATATGATGAATCAGATATACACATTTCAAGAAAAGATTCATGGACGATTTAATGTATCGACATCATCTACAATTGAATTTATATAGTGTATGAAAATTTTCCCACATAATCAATAACATCAAAATGTCCCAAAAAGAGAAGAACATGTTTACAAAAACTCAAAAGTTGGTGTTGAACGAATCGATGTGAAACATTAATGAAAAACAGATCACCTACTGAAAATTACAATGTTCTTGGATGATGATATTAAAAAATTTCATACCAGGTATGTGATATGTAAACTCTATTTTGAATTAACTATGTCTTTGTTTTCATTTCATGAACCATGCTTTTTCCATCCAAGTAACATTATCCAATATCCATCCAACACAACAAAGACAAATAGGGATGGCCATAAGAGGCCTCATAAAGTTAAATTCCTATTGTGTAATAGTAACTATTATTATATGAAAACATAACCATCCCCAAATTATCATCACAATCTATATAAATTTCAATAAAACACCTGAGGATAGAATCATCATGAAAAATTAAATCTCATTCTATATCGACATCCAAATGTAAATAGTATGCCTTATAGAAATGGAAATGGTATTTGAGAACCTCTAGGATGATTTTCCAATAAATATAATGATTCAAGGATACCTAATTGATACTAGATTAGATGGGAATCAGTAAAAATAAACTATGTCTTTTAGGTATATAGTTACCACCTCCTCAACTTTTTTTGTATCATGAATTTGGAAATGTTGTGCTTTTTTGTGAACGGGTAAATCACAACACATATACAATATTTCTCTTTCTTGGTGTACGGATCCCCAACCACAGATCTCCAAGATATATCATTCCACATTCATGTATGTAATGGATGTTGGTAAAGAAAAACTAAAAGTCTATTTTTCTTGGTCGTGACCTATTAGAATGTATTAAAATGGGAGATAAATTCATCAATTATTTATCTCAAACATGGACACCACAATCATTGGTGTATGTCATAGAAATTCTTCATGGTTCATTGGTGCATGACCTATTAGGATTTATTGAAATCACCCATGACATATTTCATTTAATGTAATTGTTGGAAAATATATTATTGTACAATAGAATGAAATCTTTGGATAATGATGAATAATCCAAAATATTCCCACAATAACTAGAGTCTCTATTACTATGGAATTATTTATCTGGTTGATGTTCCCAAAAAAATCATCTTCATAAGAGTGGATGTGAACAAAACACTTGTCATGGAAGCCTCATCCGCCGACTCCCAAACTCCAATATGCAACTAATAAATTAGATCAATCATTGTAAATGATTATGGTGATTCCTCTATATCCTAGGTCATATGTTTCTATCACAACACATATATAGTAATATTACCTTTCCCCTAGTTATACGAGATGTCAAATTTGATTGATTACAGGTATTCTCCATAAAAAATATGGCATACATTGTAATATTTTTGATAGAAGATATCATTCAAGATCATGTGGTCATAAAAAACGAAAAACATTATTCATAAAGGTAATTACTCAAACTCTTGAGAGAATCCGTCACAACAGTGAGTTCAATGGAATGATTTTGGTTGTTCTTCTTGTGTTTCATATGATAAAGAGAGAAGTTTTTAATTAGATGGTCACCCATCATAATAACACACCCGAAACCTAAACATAATGCATGATAAAAGACAACAAAGGCCTTACCAACCAACATATGTGTCAACAAAAGCAAAAATGTCAAAATAAATTTCACCTCAAAAAAAGAATTATCAAATTAGTCACCCCAAACAATCATTACTCCATTACAATATAAAGCTGCCATTGGGGAATAAAACACTATATAGACCTAAATAAACCAGATAGACCATGTTACATAACCACATTCAAGAAGAACGTCACATACAAAACCCAAAATCACATTTAAAAATCATGGAATAATGACAGTTATTTATGATCAATTTTGGAACTTCTCTCTGAAGACACAGATGATCCTCCCTAAAAATAGAGTAAAAATGTTTATCATCCCCAAAGACCAAAAAAATGTCTAGATAATCGTTGAATTGTTTTCATTAAATCCATAAAAAGACAAGAGAATTGGTTAGACAAAATGTCATGTCGGGGTACTCATAATAGTTGTACCTACTACAAAAGTTGTTTTTCTGAATGATAGATTCACCAATTATCAAATTATTATAACCATATTAGATACCAATATTTGAAAAAACCTATAATAATTCAACTAGTCAAATATATCATAAATTAGTTGAAATATATAATTTTATTTATCATGACTCTATTGAGTTTTTGGTAGTTATTATAAATGTTATGTGAACCATCATCTCACTTAGAAAAGATAACTAATTCCACACAAGGTGACACAATCGTATGAATAATTCCATTCTAAACTAGATCGTCCAATAACATTTTCAGCTCATTCACATTAAATGGTGTCATTTTTTAATAAATAATAGACATTTATTGAGTACTAGGTAGTTATCGATAGAGAATTATTCATTTCTAACTGAGGTAAAACTATATAATTAATAAGGGAACATGTTAGGAAACTCAACAAAAATTGTATAGATTCCATTTATCATGGATTTACACTATATTTCGTAACAAATTAAAGATATCGCATTCACCAACTCTGGATAACATGATCCTTCTATTCATGACCTCTGGTACAATTCTCAATGAATGATGCGACAAATGCTATCAAGTTTGGTAATGGATACCCAAAAAAGAAATAAACAAATTCCTGATTTATTGGAAAATATCAAGTCCATAATGAATATTATTTAATATGGTTTCAGGTTTAGAACCAAAAGACACCATGAAATGTAATCATCTATTAAATATAAAGAACAAGAGGGACTATAGATACCATTCATTCTATTATTTCAAAGGTCTTTTGTAATATCTATACAATAAGTTAAAAGATTAATAATATAATTTAGTAGATTAAAAAACATGTTCATAGAAATGAATAAAATGAATCAATATCAAATAATGTAGTAAATAATGATGTGGTTATAGTGATGATACCTCTCATAGTCCCTATACTCGTATCCGCTTACTCTAGAGATTGTTTAATTGCATTAATATTCATTGGTTCACAAGCATGTGGATAGAACCCCTTTAATCACAAATCATATAATATCAACATATACATAATATTTATGGATAATCCCATCTAACAATGTGTAGGGGTATAGATATTAAATAATTATTTAATGTGACCTAAGTATCTAGAGGATCGAAAAAACATTGGTTCCTCAATAAAAACTATCTTGAATTTCTAGGCTATCCACACTGGTAGTGAACCATAGTACCTCTTATTATAACTATAGGTGGTATAGAATTACAATACTAACATGATTCATGAAGAAAATCACCACACATACTCATTCATTTAAAGGAAATTAGGATACCACTGGGGTAGAACAGAACTCTAGGAAATCCTGACTTTCTATCCTGGTCCATTTCAATTATTAAAATATTGTCCCACAGATCGTTAAAAGAAGGTAGATTTAATAAGAGAAAATGAATACTAATATATGATCTATGTTCTAAATACAAACATTAATTCATCAAAAATTCATTGAATATTTTCTCAATTGAAAACATTACTAAATCAGCAATGCAATTTTCATTTTCGACCATCGTGTTTTCACCCTATTCAATTTTGAGAAAAAATAGTATCCAAAGCCAACACCATAGAATCTAGAAATAACTGGTTGGTGAAATAACATTTAAGATCATCTACTCCAAGACCTCATTTTTTATCACCATCACCATCGTTTCTCACCATATCCTCTTGGTTAATCTAGCATAATGTTTTCATATATCTTTCTAATTTCAATAGGTATCAATGAATACTCAATAAAACATTCCATCATGCTCAATAATTTCTCAGCAACTTGAGAATTATAAGATAATATGAGCACTAGAGTATTCTATGGAAATAATTCTTGAAAATGATGATATGAAACATCCTTATGAAGCTCCATAGTTGGATCCTAAAGGGGAACTAGATGATGTTCTTATTCCAGAACCTAAATAATATGCACAATTATCTTTAACATACTCATGTTGATGATAGGATTTAGTCATTGAGGAATATTAGTAACTTCCTCTATGATATCATTAAAAAATATTCTCAATGGAATGATTCTATAAAACATTAGAAGACAACATATAATACATCATATGAACACTCAGTGAGAGTATAAAGGGAATTTAATACCACTATATAGAAACTGATATTTGGATATAAATCTATAAAAAAATTAAGGAAATATAGAACTAATCATCAAGACACACTTTCCAAAACCACACTAAGTGACAAAAGGTTCATTATGGAGAGAGATATAAATAAACTCAATAATAAATATTTCATAGGTCCAATGAAAATTACACAATTTCCTACAAACATAGAAGAATGATACAGAAACCTCTCATTTCATGCCACCTTCTCAAACCTATCTTGGGTACTTGAGTAACACAATTACTCATCCATTCATGACATATTATTAAGGGCTTTTCCGATCCCCATAGGTTTCAAATAGAACCTAGAATTATAAAAGATAAACGTGAGAATTAATTAGAAAAAAATTAATAAGAATAAACAAGTTATTACACATACATGGAAAAAACTAAATGTAAAATGGTAACAAATGTAGAACATGTATGACAACCAAATGGATTGTAGAAAAGTACCATAAATTCCAAAGTCAAATAACATATGTCCCTAATATAATTAAAATAATTAACATTGAGGATCCACTTTTACTATGACCTACATGTGGAGCCATACCCTTGCACAGACAAGGAAGGAGATAATATACCAACACCCAATAACAATGGTAGGGTGTTATATTAATGAAATTAGTGACTCACTATGAATTTCATAGATATATGAAAATATTTAATTAACCAAATAGTGAATTAAATTTTATATAAATAAGTTTGTAAATTAAATAACAAATCTAAACAAAAATTTATTTACATTTCAAATTATTAAAATAAATTAAACAAATTCATAAATAAAATTTTTATAAATTTTTTTATATAAATTTATAATGCCTGTAAAATAATATATAACAAAAATTAAATATATTTTAAATAAAAAAATTAAAAAGGACATGTACCAAAATATATTATAGCTCTAGGTTATGGGAGTCTCAAATAGTTGAAGGTAAATAACATAAATATTTGTATAAACACTCCCCTTGGATAATAACCAAATATTACTGATCACCACCCCAATGGGGATGGGACCATTAACACTAGGGATTGTTTTAATTATAGGAGTTAAAATATTTGTATCCAAGTAACTCACTAACTACCTAGGTTTTCATGTCCTTAAATATAAATCAATGATTGGAAATTTATTTTAGGACAACAAAAAATACAATTCATTCCATTCTCTATTACAAATTTTAATATTTTTCTATTTAAAAAATGAAAGGGGTTTTTATCAAAATAAGACTTTTTTCTAGATAAAACTAACGCGTTTCTTTAGAAAACATTTTTTGAATTTTTTTTTCAAATTCCAAATTTTATTTTATTTCATATATATAATTTATCAATTTAAATTAAAAAAATTAATTTCATAAATACACCATAATTAAATGCAATTATTGGTTTTACTAATTGTATTCCAACCAAAATATCAAAAAAAAAACCAATTCAATAGAGTTAGGTTTTTAATCAACAAATATAACTTAATTTAATTTATATCAATAAATATAATTTAAATAAAAAATATATATAAATAAATCAACATAGGGTAAATAAAAGTGTCCAATCAAAATGGAACAACCTACCGTGGAATCACTATATCTTTAATCACAAGGCCCTAAGTGGGAGACAATATTGAGGAACATAAAAAAAAATATTATAATATACCCAAGATTAAAAATCCAACTTATGGATTATTAGATTCTATAATATCATATAATTCTATAAAACCATAGGGAGAAATGTGTTGAAGAGGGTGAAAGTGAGCAGGACAACAACACATACCAAGATGGGGTCAAATAAAATTTAACTAGTTTAGATTCAATTAGGGATGTGTGTAAAGGAGATATAATTCTACATTGTGATATCATTGGGATGAATAAATTGTAATTGGTCCATTTAGGCCCATCAAGAGTCTAATATAGGGTTTTTATAATTTAAGAATATATTTTCATATTAAATAGTTTATATGCCTAGTTAGATGGTCAACACGACATTGTAAGACCAAATTGTATTCCCTAGTCATGCCCCCTTTTTAATGGGTTGAAAAGACTCTCTATAGCCGGATACTGATATTATAAAACCATTCATAAATCATTCAAAACCTCACTACCTCAGTTCTCATGGATTTCTCTTGCATGGAATACTATATGGGAAAATCATGCAACGATTGTGCATGACCTATAAAAGATAAAATTTCAAATAATACCACAAGAAAAAATCACAAATGAAACTCAATCGAAGAATATTATAAATATGTGTTTATGAGTTACTAAAAATAGTTACAATATATTACATAAGCTATTATTATCCAAGTGGCGAGTGATGGGACATCCATGTGGAAATCCTAATGAGTGAATTTCTGTCCTCATTCTTGGAAACATCATTGAGTTTTTATATGGGATCTACTAAGATATAGGTAAGGGAAATGTTCGACACTTTTCTAGAGGTGGTCTGAGAAATTATGGTATGGGTACAAATATTGGGGCATTAGAGTGTCTTAATCTTAGAATGGTATAGTTCTCCTATGGAGAAGATGACTTTTTTTAAATATATTCTAATTCCTAAACATATATATCCTTTATTTCATTGTACACTATTTTAAATTTGATTTGGTGGATTATTTAGACATTTCTTATGATTTTCATGCATCATTTAGTGTATTTTGGGATGTTGTATTTATCATGAAGGGATTTCTATTTTCAAGGAAATTATTCACCCATTATCATCTAATGACCTCAGAATTTATTACCAGCCCTCGTTATCTTGGGATGTCAACAAAGAACAAAACCACATGGACTCTAATCATCCTAATGTGGAGGGGTTGGGTGGGATACATAATAACTATTTAATAGATATCGACCCACTTTCCTCATCATGAGATAATACCCAAACACTCCCCTAATTTGAATTGAACACTAACATTAATATTACTAAGAAAATGATAATAGATATCAACAGATATGTGATTTAAAATAATTTTTTTATAACATAATTTTTTTATAAAAAATGATAAAGGTATATATAAACTATTTATTATTTTAATACCAATAGTCAAAGGGATTCAAAAAAACCATATCATCATATGATACATTTATAAAAAGATTTAAAGGAATAGTTTCATAGTTATGAAATTTTTTTATTTACTTCAATATAAATATAATGGAAGTATTGAACAAAAATATCCATAGATGTTGCAAGACACCAATCCCATAGGATGGGGAATTTTAAGATGATTATGGTTAAATTTAATCATAAATGGAAATGTTTCGAATCTGAAAATAATAGGATCACATAAAAATATCTCTACATGTCATTGTTTAGAATATATGAAAGAGGTAAGAATATTGTACAAGAATAGAATGTGTTATTTAATTGTGTGAAATATCATTTTTTATTTACTATTGTACATCTAATTTTTTTATATTTCCATTCTTTTCTTGATGTTATTCTTGTGAAGGTTTAATAAAAATTATATTAGAATTTATTTTTTATATCATTTTTAATAATGTACTAATATTTATATTAGTCAAACCGAGTTTCTAGTTTTATTATCATGTATATTGAGTAATTAGTCAATGTAGTATATTTTTTTGACCTACCAGATTCTTTAGTAGATTAACTGAGCAACTGGTCTTCATAGAGTGATTACCACAATTCCAATATTAGTATTAGGAATTTTTCAATATAAAAAAAATATTAATGGGAAATAATGAATGATTAATGACTAATTCGTTAAAATGATATTATATTTTTACAGTAAAACCTTAATATAAACATTCAAAAATTTCATTGATTAACATGTTTTCATGATAAAATGATATATTTTAATGATATCATTTAGGGGTACGTGACTAGTAAATCATAATATTTATTATTTTATTTGTGAAATTTATTTTAACTTAATTTTATATTAATATATTTTTTTTGTTATCCACTATGTAATTAATTAAATTCATTACTTGAATATTCATCTCATTTTTCTATAAATTACAAGGATTCTACTATAATATTTTTTATTTGACGATCAAAATGTGTATTTTAAATTTTATAAATACATAAATAGGTGAAATAATTAAACAATTTTCCAAATATAAATCACCATATTTATTAGTTTTATCTATATCTAAATTATGATTTTATAATTCATATCAAATTAGGTTTCATTATTTGAGACTGAACCACAGTATTTTTTTCCAATCATTCTAAACATTATCACATATTTAATGTTTTTTAATTCATCTTATTGTATGTAGAGAATATATATTGTTATGGTAGGTATATATGTTGGTAACAATGATGTTAATGACGAAATGAAATATTTTTTTATGGAAATGTTTATCAATGTTAGGGAGACATATAAGGATTATTTATTAATAATTGAGTTAAAAATTATCTTATTATAAATTGTGAATAAATCATATTGAAGAAACGAATTTTCACTTTTCACAAGATGAAATGTCTAAGTTTCCCAAAATAAATAAATATTTATATGTATTTTTTTACATTAAATTCAATTTAATATATATGGTCGTGTTTATTAATGTAGAATTACTTGTTGAATCTGGGAAAATATTGAATTTACTCCTTTGGAAACAAAGAATATTATCGATTCTACTTACCCAAATATTATTGAGATATCTAATATAATATATATAAGACATATAACATGATATTAGTAAATTATAAGAGATAATATTTTAGTATAATTTGAAAACATGGTTAATACATCAGTTTAATATAATAGGTAATACAAGTATTTAATTTTTCATAGTCATAAAAAATCTATAATGTTATCTATATAATATTTAATTACCATGGGATATACATAAAATAAATGAGTGATATGATTCCCAAGTAAATGGTGGAATAAAATAAAAGGAATAGATGAACTAACTCAATAATACATGGGTGAGTATAAGAATTATCATCATATAATAATATTGGGATGAACACAAATATAATGTGGGAAACATCATAAAATGAATTTAATGATTAATATTCGTAAAAATGAAACATCATAAAATTAATGTTAAATAAAACAAATAATTTTCGACTAAGATATCATCATGCTAACATCTTATAAATGTTCAAAAATCATAAAATCATATTTACGTAAAAATATAACATCATTTTCAGTCATTATATAGAAAATATATTGATTTATAAAAGAATAAATAATGATATGTTGGTATATATAATTCTTGGACCCCCACGAAAATCATTATATAATAATAATCTTGAATTAAACATTGTATAAGAATATATAGCAATCATAGCCTATAAATTAATAAATTGAAATGAATGGATTTCATGAGGATTTCAAAAACAATTATTTACCTAATAAACTTGAGGGATTCCAAGTGAATATGGGAGAACATATTTTGAAATAAAATATCATTATTCCTTGAAAAATAATCATCTCAATTGGATTCAATGATATTTTCATAAAAAATAATTCCATTTTTAAATATCAATCTAGTTAGAATATAAATCATTTAGAAAATTTACAATTAAGTATTATGAAAAAAATAAAATTTATATTTTATTTTCATTTAATGAACATTAAAAAAATATAAATTCCCAAAAAAAATTAATTTTGAGATAACCGACAACTTATGTGTTGGTTTTGAGAATCCTAATACCATAAATAATGTTATGATTTTTCATTTTTATACAAAATGTTATAAAAATAATTTGTTAGAAAAACATGAATTTATATGTAAATAATATTCAATTAATATATTATAAATAATTTATTATTATTGGTTTAATTTTATAATACAATTTATTAACAACTATTTGTTTTGATGTCATATAATCATTTAATTAAGCTATCATGTTTCAGTTTTAGGATTTTTGATCAATGTAATTACTACTTAAGTAAAATTGACTCCATAATAATAAAATAAATACACCTAAATAATTGTATAAAATATATGATATTAAATAACATACAATTATTATCAATAGAGTAATATACTATGTAATGTCCTTATAAAAAAGACAACCCACCATTTGTGTCCCATTGTCCAAAGTGGAGGAAATATTAAATTGACATAAAAGTTTATTTTTAAAAAAATAATATCAGTATGGTATTATTATAATTAATACTAAAATATAATAAATAATAAATTTTATATGGTTCCAGTTTTATATTTAGAGGCAAAAATTTTGATGGAAAGTGGATAATGATAAAAAGTGGATGAAAACATAGCATATTCACAATTTTATGTCATTTTAACATTGATAAACTCAACATATTCTTGGAGTTCAGTGACTTAATAATATATATATAAGTAAAATAAGGTGAATAAAAAATGGAATTTGGTTAGGCAGTTCACTTTGTATATATATGATATGTGATATTCCAAAGAGATGTAGTGGTGGTACTTATGCATGTGGTGGGGGTATTTTTGAGATAAAACATTGAATTAAACATAAAAAATATGAAAAGAATTGAAATTATAATATACATTAATTTTTAATTAATTTTTGAAATCATATTATTATTACTATTAGTTTTGATTTCATATGAAAATAATATTAATTAATTTATTGAAATTGAATGTGGAAAATTGAAAAATGTTTATTTTTATTAAATAAATTATCAATGTATACTTTAGAAAAAAACATTTTAGGATTTTAATTTAACATTATAATTTTTAAAAGAAATTTTTTCCTTATGAAATTAGTTTATAGTTATTTAAAAAAATGAATTTACTATATTCTTATTAGATATTTGATGACATATTTAATATTCAAAGATTTTGTTAAAACATTATTTTTTATTTTCAAACAAAAATCAATTTATTTTGTAATATATTTCTAAAAAATAACCATTATAAAAATATCATGTGATGATATCAAACGATAATTTCATTTTATCTTAATAATTTTCTATAATTGTTTTAATTTATTTGTAATATGAAATTGTTGTTTTAAAAACATATTCTTTAAAAAAACACCCCCATATTTAATATAATTATTTTTAATTTATGTTTATGAACAATAAAAATTAATATTCAATAACTTTATATGAATAAAAAATTATTTAATGAAGGCACAATACCTTTTTAATGAAATTACTATTTTAATGGTCATATAACATTATTAAGTTTCATGTTACATTTAAAATCATCATGTTACTATTATAAACTATTAGGATGTTTTTATAATGGATAATATATTATTCAAATATATATATTACTATTTCAATAGTCATATTATTTCTTATAAATACATATTAAAACGTTTATTAAATATTCACCTCAAGTCTAGTTAATGTTCAATATATATTGGTTCTAAAAATTAGTTTAGATCATGAATTTTATATTTTTTATTAATGTGTTGTCCATCAATATGACCATTCTAGGTCATCATGATGATCTAAATTTTTCTATTCATTAATTTTTTTTAAAAAAAAGTTTATTAACCAATTTTAAAATATTTTTTACATATATTTATATAAATTTTATAACTAAAATTGTCAAGATATAAAGGAAATCATAGATATAATCACTCTAATCAAAAGAATTATTTATTTGAAGAAAAAAATTCAATATATATAAAATATTTGAATGTTATATTCTTCCACAAATCTGAAATTTCATCCATAATATTTATACTCCTATTCCATGTTGAGATAAATTAGTGTACAAATTTTTTCCTTCTTTACTCATCTTCGCACTTATTTTATTTAAATTTTTTTCCTGCCATGAAATACTTAATAGGTGAGTTATATTGTTTAATAAACAGTATCTCTATAGTGAAAGATACTCACTTATTACTCCTCATATGAAAGGTCATACTCTAATTGTACCATATATAGATGCAGTCCATGTATGTGATTGAGTATTTCAACCCTGATGAGATATATGTGGAAAAAAATCATGAACATTTTTCATATTTTCTGATATTCTTGATGAATATCCATTTCTCTAATGCCATCTAAAATCTCAAATAGAAAATATAAAAAGGGACACATATTCTATTATTTCAAAATCAATAACTCACTTCAATAATAATATTTGAACTAAATAATTATCCCCCCTTCAATCATTATTCATCCTGAAAAATCAACATTAATAATTTTCACGTATAATAATCATTAATGCGGTGATGAATGTATTGATTCATAAATTACATCTCTACCACAAGAATAGTCCCAAGTAACTTTTATTCTCAACCACATCATCATGAATTTTAGAGTTCTACATTACTTCTCATTAAATGATTTACATATGTATATTGGAACAATAATTGTAAGATGTTTTATTGTAAAAACTAAAAAAATGAAATATTTCAATCATATAATACATTAAATTACCTCAAACATTATGTCAGTATGTTGTTGAGTGTCTGAATGATATCCTAAGATTAGGTATCAATTTTACTTTCTTAATCCATATCGAAATTCTATAAAATCTACAGAACATGTTAAAAATAATCCAATAATTTTGAAGAGATCTTTGTGAAAAAATAATATAATATTGAATCTATTTTCCCATGATGACTTCAATATTATTTAATGTATATCATTTAATGTACATCAAGAGATAAATATTCACAAATACCGATGATGTGTGTAGCCATTATGATTCCATACACCACAACCCATATCACATTAAATTATGTAATACAAATGAAAAAATATTGAAAATGTTAATAGTGTTTTCCCCTATACATGTGGTTATGGTAAATAGTTATTTCATCCTTATAAAATTTTACCACACAAAATTAACGTAATGGAATACCATTCTCGTTGAGGTGTACTCAACATTCTCATTATTTATGTTCTACCACCAGATGCATTGTTTAAAATCTAGACACATATTTCTATTTCAATGATTAGTGAATAAATATTTGATACATCGATTTGATAATAAATCATTCATCATGACATTTGATATAGGTGGAAAACGTATTATCCTAAGTAATGTTATATAATTATTATCATTTTTGAATTAAATAATCGTCTATTGGCTCACATTAATCACCTTCTTTTCATGCTCTAAATTATTAATAAATTATTCGTTAATGCTATTTAGAATATATGGTTCCGAAATAATTTAGTTATGTATGTATGTATTCCTATCCATTATGATTTCTAAATCCATCCATTTCAAATAAATTTTGAAATTTTCATTTTGAATTCACATGATAGAGAGATTTGTATGTTTTCATCCATAATGAGATCTAAGTACCTTGTAAGGTGTTTCATGAGGATTGTGAATATTCAAATAAAATCCCTTGAATGTAAGTAATTATTGTAACATCTCATGTAAAAAAACAAAAGAAATAAGACATATTTCATATTTATTAATATTTGTGAATTAAATATTAATTTTACATTAATTGGGTTTCTATGTTTTATATTGTACCCAATACGCAACAACGAGTTTCTTTGAAATCTTAAGTTGAAAACTAATAATATAATATTATTATTTAAAATTGTAGTTGACTTGTAGATGTTGTATTGGTGGTAATTTGCAAAACTAATTACAATATGATTAGAGATTTTTGTTAAATGTATTTACATTAATCAAATGAATGTTAGAGGCTTAAAATATGAATGAATATAATTTTAAGCATAATTTACATTAAAAGGTCAAGTTACTACTTTTTAATGTTGAACCCTATTTAATTATTTTATTGGACACTTTAATTAATTATATTTTACCAACTAAAATCTTTCTTTAGAATGGGGACATCCAAATTTACTCTGTCTAAATTTTTTGGAATTTTTCGGAAAAAGTCTATTTTTTAATGAATAGTGAAAAATATTGTATTTTAATTTAAAATTGTGTTTTACTATTCACCAAAAAAATATTTTCATCTTATGTGAGTTGAATTTCAAAAATAATAGAGCCATGGTTAATAACAAGAAGTAAAATGTTGTTCAATAAGATGAAATTTTTTATTTTGGTGAATAGTAACATTTGCCTTTTATTTAATATGGTAAAAGGAAAATAGGGTAATTCAATTTAAAAAGAAAATTATAATTATTTAAAATTACCATAAAACATGTTATACCCTTATTGGATGAGTCATGGCCGACCAAGGGCATCCTTGGGTCGATTTTAGGACCCCATGGAGCCACTTGGGTGTGATATTGACACTTTAGATTAAACAATTTAAAGTAATGTCAAAAATGACATAAACAAATATCTATTTGTAAAATATTTTTAGAAGGTATTATATATGTTTTTATAAAAAATAAATATTAATTGAAAATATAAAATGATTTCTTATATCATGGTATTATTTATAATTTTTAGATATCAAATAAATTAAAATATATATGACAAAATAATGGTGCATTTTTTATCTCATTTGTAAATGATATAATTAAACTGAGATTATAAATATTAAAATAAAAACCAAAACCTATCCAATTTTTATTGGGTAAATTTATTTCTACCATGAGACATCGTATCTTAAACTTTAATTATTTTTGGACCATTAGAAACAGATTATCATTATATAATAAAATAACATTTTTACACTTTCTTAAAGAGCCCACCCCCCCCCTTATAAAAGAATACCATTTCTATCAAATTCCTAAAACCTATAAATCCTTATGGATCATCCAACCTTTTCCCAATTATTAAACCTACATCTCCATCCTCCTCCTTGAAGCCATACCTGAGGAATAAGGCACATCAAAAAACCAGTTTGGATCAAAAGAAAGTGAGTTACCAAAATTAAAGGGAACATTTTCTCTTAAATTATTTTGTTTTATTTTTTTAATTCTCCAACCCCTAATCCCTTTTTATTACTTTATTTTATGACATCACAAGTATCCTCAAAATTCTATGATATTTTTATGATAAGGATTAGAACTACACTAACACACACCACCATCTAATGGGTGAAGAACATATTCTTTCTGTGGATAGAAAACTAACGCCTCACGAAACGATGATTGTTCGATTATCTCCTACAGCCTCTCATGGTGGACATTAATATGGAACTATATTTATATTTATGATATATATATTATGTTTATTTTTTATTTATTCTTGTGTACTATCCATTTATATTATTAGTTTATGGTTTCCATTATGGGTAAAACATGATAATTTCATTTTGGGAAGTGCGGTCTATCACCCCCCCAAAATGATATGACTCATTCATGAATAATGTGGGATGTATAAAGGATGGATTTTATGATATTATATATGATATTATTATGGAATTATAATATACTTATTTATAATATGTTTCAATTACATTAAAATATTAAATAGAAATGAATGTAGCGTTCATGCGTACGTACGACTTACCGTCTCTATGAATAGTGAATTTCAATTATTACCTCCAAATGATATGTAATATTATAAATATATATATAATGGATATACTTTATATATATTATATCAAAATAATGAGTATTATTCTGGATATAATGGGCTATTGACCACATGGAAAACTTGTAACAATAAGGTGTTGATTTTTTTACTCAACTACCAAATATCGACAAAACAACCATTATTAACTTGAATGATTAAATAATGTTTATAAAATGGAAATAAGTGATATAAAATGAATAATAAACAAGAAAACTGTTCTTAATCAAGTATAAATTAAAGACAGTTTATTATTCAGGATATTGATGAACGAACGGGTCAAGTCAGAAATGAGGTAAGGGGTTTCTTATCTCACTTTTAATTTCGTGAGATTTCAATTGTTCACCACTTATTTATTAAAGGTGGTGTGTTTAATTCCCATTATTGTATTCATTGTGTAATATAATTTAAATTATGGATATTTACATCATCATTGTATGATTCATATTTCATGGGATGTATGTTTGGTATGTTTCCAAATTGGTAAGGGAATTACAATTTTCAATTTCAACTCATTTGAATTTATGCATACTTCATTGATTATTTTACTCCATGATTATTTTTGAAATAACTATTAATTTTTTTTATTTCATACTACCCAATTCTCTTTCTGTGGATATACTTTTTATTCACATAATCACTCGATTGATAAATTCTCAAGCCATCGATATGAACTTGATAAGAGTAATTTTAACTCAATCTATATTTGTTGAGTTAAATATACAATTCATTGGTGTTTTTTACAGGAATATGTTTTAATGTACTTTGATTTATTTACATTGAATATCCAATCATATTGAGTGTATTTATGTTTGTCACACAAAATTATATCGTTGATTTATCCTTAACTAAAGGATACGGTCTTTATAAAAGATTTCATCTCAATATACATTCCATTGAGACTTATTTGTTATTATACACCAAATCACATTTATATGGTGTATATAATGTACTTTAACATATTATATCATGAATCCCTTTACTATCATGATATTATAATGTTTGTTTACCTCAATTATTTGTATTAAAGTGTATCATTTTTTGTTAGAAACCCTAAATGAAATGTTATTTTAAATATTTTATATATTTATTATTCTAAATCCTTCTAATTAATTTCCATTTTTTAAAAACTATTTTAAGGATTTATTTATTTGGACATTAATTTTTTAAAATAAAAATTTATATTAAAATATTCAATGTGTTATGGGACACATTGATTCCAAAATCTATTTTTAAATGGCTTCATGACCAACAGTGTGACTTTTAAATGTTTTCAAGAAAAAGGTGGATATTTCTCTCAAATAGTATTGATTATTATTTTCATATAAGTCAATATCCTTCATTATTATCTATTGATGTTAATATGTTACAATACAATCTTTAATATTGTATTGAATCAGTTATGTTTGACTGTGGATGTTCTATTTTTATACCATTCATGGTTTGTGGATAAAGTATTGACATATTGTTTTCTTGATTTAATACTAATGTTTATGTTATGATTCAAACTTTTCATATGAGGAATGAATTAGACTTATTATGTGAAGGGTGGAGATTGATATAGCTCCTTGATTCATTGGTATGTCTCAAGAGACAAACTAGTGTCTTGGCACAAAGAAATTACAAAATCTTATTTGTAGTCTTGGAATGAGTCCTTGACTTTGGGGTTATGATGTCGGACATTATGCATTCCATCATTATGAGGTTAGCTATTGATATTTCGTGTGTTTATTTGACTAGTAGAGTACAGATTACTATGTTTTATTATGGCATTATTTACTTAGCTTATATTCCTGCCAAAATGTGTTCATCTTTATTATTGGTAAATGCATGAGTTTTCAATTATTTACCGTGAATAATTTTTATGTTATCATATTCTGTATTTATTTCTCTTACTAAGAATCTGAGCTTACCCCTTTCTATGTTTTATTTTTCCCAGTACGTGATGAAATATTTTATAACGACCTGCATGGATAGTCTGATGGGATATGAGTATGGACTATTAAGACTATGTTGTTGTAGTTTTTCACATTATGATGTAATGTAATACTTATTAATTTATCTAGTGTTTCCAACTCTACTAAACAAATAGGTCATTCGAGACATTATCTTTTTTGATCATGCCAATGTTCTGTAATAATTTCTCTGACTCTGGGTAATTAGGGCCGGGTTGTTACAGTTTGTATCAGAGGAAGTTTAGTACAATATTTGGAAACTAGATTTAGATAAAATCTGATTAGATCACATAGTCCTAATATAGAAATTGAGTATTAATATAGAAAATCCTTCTAAAATTTTTCTATTATAGAGATTTTGCGATTTTTCTACGCAATGGATCCCTGTCTGGATACGATCATGTAGAGGCGGCTATAACATATATGTACCTTGGGGTAAAACCCAAAAAAACCGCTTAGAGCTTGACATGAAAGGGAACTGGTGCACGACAACAGGCTTACTGCATTCTTGGTTATGCCACCCTCAAGGGATATGCTTAGGATAATTAACATTTTCATTACAAATTGATTTGAAGGATTTTAATATAATATGAGAATAAATAACCTTGGTTAATACTAAGGTGTTTTTGATTGAAAATAAAGTGTGATGATATTTTCTAATTAATTTTATTTCTATTCTTACATACCCAATGTTTTATCATTTTAGTCAATGGATGGATTCCAATGAAGTCATAATAGCTTTGAGTATGTTGAAAAATGTGGGAATAGTAGTGGAAATGAGTAAAAAAATGGAATGTTGATAGGCGTAAATGATATCATTTTCATTCCAAATTATTTTTACAAAAATATGATCAAAAAAATATATACTAACCAACTTCCGGACTCAAAAATGAAGAGAAAGGTGATGAATGATATGAGCTCCAATAGTGGAGACCATGGAGAAAAGAATACTAAATTTCCATCTTGGAGGAAATGTGGAATTTGACAACCAGGAAAGTGTCTCAATTGAACAATGAAATGAATTACGTGTGGGAAATAAGGACATAAAGTGATAAATTTCCGAGGAAAAATGAAGTGTACTATGGATGAAAATATAAATGGTCCCATGAATCCATTTACGGTCATTTTCCATTAATGTAGAGGACATGGCCATTACCCGAGTGAATGCCCTGTTATATAGGATATTTTCTTGGTCAAAGAAGAAGCAATGTGGAAATAATTTGATGGAGAAATGTTTTAAAGTTTTAGTGCTCTTTGTTGATGGGATTACTTTGGAATAATTTCCCCTTGTATTTGTAACCCTACAGATTGTCATGTGAAAATGATATTTGAGGAAGAATTATATTTTCTATTTTGGATATAGTTATAAATATCCATTTGGTTTTATATGATCATTAGGTTTGAGGAAATTACAAGTTATTATATTTTTGGATGAAAATTCAAGGTATCTGATAACATTTGTTGTTAAATTGTGTTTTCGTTATTTTGAGGAATTTATCTCATTTTTGTAATGTTATGAAATATATTTTTTGAAAAAGTACATCACACAGACCGTGTGACAACCCATTATGTCAGACAAATCTATTTGAATCGAACACACAATGATATAGAGATTGGGATTTATCGCCTACCACTGGACTACGTGAAGTCTCTGGTTAGTGTGACGAATTATTTATATCTAAATTATTTTTTAATAAATAATAAGTTGATTTAGGATATTATGTATTACAAATGAATACTCTTAGTATAGGAAAATGTTTTGGTGATTAAGTGATAAATATTATTTGGAAGATTTTGGCTTTGTTGGGAATACAATATGCCCTAGGAAAATTGAATACTCTGGGATTTCATTTGAGGAGTAATGGAAGATTATTATCTATGTTTTTGTTGTGGATTTATAGTTATTTGGGTTATTTATGGAAATGATTAACCTATAATAGAGAATATGTGATTAGCTTAATTAATTTAAAGTATGTGACATTAATAGTAGTTGATGTTATTTGGAGATACAATTTAATGTGGAAGACAGTGTAATTATATGCTTCTATGTTTTTGGTTTCAGAATTAGTTTAGATTATATTGATGGATTTTAAGGACAATTGTTTATTTAAGTGTATTTATTAAACTTTGGGTATTGTTGGTTTAATTTTAAAAATTAATATTAGTATTTATCTCTAAAAAGTATTATAATTTTTGGGGATCATCTGATCTTGTACTAACCATTTTGGTGGTGGTTAATCTCTAATGACAAGTTAAATATATTGTTTATCATTTTTAGATCATGAGATTCTCTATAAGTTGAAACTAGCTCTTCCAATGTGACCAAATCATCTTGTATAATAATCATTTGAATCAAAATATGAGTTGGGGGTATAAATTTATTAAAGAATGATACTCTACTTAGAAAGAGAGTATATCTCATTATATTCATAGTCAAAATCATAAATAAATTCCTCAAATTTATGAAATGGAACTTAAAACAAAAAAAATGTTATCCGTTTACTTTTCCTTTTAGGAAACTAATGACCATTTATCCTATAACAAGTTAGTGATATTCTAGTTTTTTACTTTCTCCTAATCATGTTTTCTATCCCTCTCCATCTGAAAATGACACTTAGTTTATCATCAATTTCCAACATTTCCTACATATAATCCTACTATGGGTTATCTCATGTAACTATTTTTCTTCTCTTTCATTCTTTTAATGTGATAGTTTTATTGAATCTTTTTCTGATGTGGTACTTTCAATGAAGATCCCAAACCAAATTTTAAAATTACGAGGACCCAATTCCCAAAAATGGTGGAAGGATGTAACATCCAAGGTAAAAAATCCAAATAAATAAGACATGTTTCATATTTATTAATATTTGTGAATTAAATATTAATTTTACTTTAAATGTATTTGTAATGTTCGATAGTGTACTTGATACACAACAATGGGTTTTTTTAATCTTATGTCACACACTAATAATATAATATTATTATTTTAAATGGTAGTTGACTCATAGCTATTTAATTAAAAAAAATGAACAAAACTAACTACAATATTATTATACATGTTTGTTATATTTATTTACATTTAACAAATAAAAGTTAGCGGGTTAAAATATGAATGAATCTAATTTTAATCATAATTGACATTAAAAGGTCTATTTACCACCTTTTAATGGAGAACCCTCATTAAATATAATTTTGGTTACTTTAATGATTTATATTTTACCAAATAAAATATTTATTTAGAATGGGGAAATCATAATTTCATTTATGTAAATTTTTTGAATATTTCGGATCAAGTCCATATTTTAATGAATAGGGAAAAATATTGTTTTTTAATTCCAAACTGTTAATTAATCTAATTTATTTATATGGTTAGATTATAATTTTAATTTGTTTTAATGTTTAATTAAATTATATTTTTACCATTTAGTCTATTGTTGGTTATTGGAATTAATTTCACCTTAAATAGTACATAAACAATTGTCAATCTTTTGATAGTAATTATTTTTTAAAAACACCCTATTTCTTTAACAAATTGAATTAATTTTAAATTAATGAATTCCAATTTTATGTATTGAATTTGGAAAAATTTAAAACATTTTTTTATTCGGAATATGAAATAAATCTTAGGCTGAATTTTTGGTATTTTTCTAAAAAACATCAAATTTTGATGAATAGTAAAAACACTTTGTAGTAGTTAAAAAACTGACTTTTTCATTTTAATGAAAATTTACTACTTTCATGAGTTGAATTTCAAAAATATGAGATACATGGATAGTATTAAAAAGTTAAATTGGTTCAATAAGCAGAAAATATTTATTGGTGAATAGTAACTTTTGACTTTTATTTACCATGGTTAAAGGTAAATAGTGTAAATCATGGTAAAATGTATATTAAAATAATTACAAAATACCCTAAAAATTTTCCTAACCTAATTATATGAGTCGTGGACAACCAAGGGCATCCTTGGGTCAATTTTGGGTTCCCCATGGAGCCACATGGGAGTGATATTGACACTTTAGATTAATTAATTTAAATTAAAGACAAAAATGGCATAAACAAATATCTATTTGTAAATTAATTTTTACATGGTGTTATATAGGTTATTATTTCGACTAAAAATGTTGATTGGAAAGATAATAATATTTCCTAAATCGTGATATTTTATTTATAATTTTTAGACATCGAATAAATTAAATTATTTATGACACAATAATGGTGATGTATTTACCTCATTAATAAATGATTTCATTAAATTAGATTATAAATATTAAAATAACAATAAAACCCTATACAATTATTATTTTCTGAATTAATTTAGATCAGGAGTCATCTTATCTCCATTTTTAAATATTTTTGTACCTTTAGAAACCGAATATCATTATATAATAAAATAATATTTTCACACTTTCCTAAAGAGCCCCTCCTCCCACTTATAAAAGGAGACCATTTCAATCAAATTACTGACACCTCTCAAGGATTTTGGATCACCCAAATTCTACCCAATTAATCTACATACACCCCTCTCTGCCTCATAGAAGCCTTACCTAAGGCATTAGTTACTTCATAATACCATTTTGGTTCAAACCAAAGTGAGTTACCCAAAATAAAGGTAATAATTTCTCTTAAATTAGTTTCTTTTATTTTGTCTTAATTTTATAACCCCTAAACTATTATTATTGCATTATTTTATAAAAACAACAGTATCCTAAATATAATAGGATTTTTTGAAGATAATGATTCAAACTACACTAACACAAACCTACATCTAATGGGTGAAGAACATACTGTTTATGATGATGGAAATCTAACTCCTCACGAAACGACGATTGTTCGATTATCTCCTACCACCTCTCTTGGTTTCCATTAAGATGGAAATATATTTATATATATATGATATATATATTATTTTTATGTTTTATGTATTCTTTTTTATTTTAAATTTATATTATTATGTTATGTTTTCCATTGTGGGAAAACATGATAATTTGATTTGGGGATGTGCACACTACCAACCCCTCAAAATGATATGACTCATTCATGCCTTATGTGTGACATATAAAGGATAGATTTAATTATATTATATATGATATTATAATGGAATTATAATCTACCTATTTATATTTATGATTTAATTCCAATAAAATATGAAAAATAAATGAAAGTAGCGTTCATGCGTTTGTACGGCTTACCGTCACCATGAAAGGTGCAATGCATTTATTACCTCCAAATGATATGTTTTGTTATAAAAATATCTATACAGGGTATATATGAAATAAATGATATATTAATAATAAATATCATTATGGATATAATGAACTATTGACCACATGGACAACTTGTTAATATAAGGTGTTCATTATTTACTCAAGTACCAAATATCGACAAAACCACCATTATTAACATGAATTATTACATAATGTTTATAACATGGTAATAAGTGATATAAAAGAAGTAATAAACTTTATAAAGGATTTTAATCAATTATAAATTAAATTTAGTTTATTATTCAGGTTATTAAAGAATGAACGGTTCAAGTCGGACACGAGGTAAGGGGTTTCTTATTTCACTTTTAATTTCGTGAGATTTCTATTGTTCACCAATTATTTATTGCATGTGGTGTGTGTACTGCACGTGATTGTATTCATTGTGGAATATAAATTAATTATGGATATTTACATCATCATTGTATTATCCAACTTTCATGGGATGTATGTTTCATATGATACCAAATTGGTAAGGGAAATGCTAATTTCAATTTCCACTTATTCAGCTTTACTCAGACTTCATTGATTATTTTACTCCAAGACTATGTGTGAAATCACAACTCATTTTTTTATTTCATAATCCCCACTTCCCATTCTATGGATATAATTTTTATACACATTATCACCCCAATGATAAATTCCCAAGTCATCGATATGAACTTGATAATAGTAATTTTAACTTCATCTCCATTTGTTGGGTTAAATATCCAATTCATTGGTGTTGTTTTTACATGATTATGTGTGAATGTAATTTGACTAATTTACACTTAATAACCAATAATATTGAGTGTATTTATTTATTTCAAACATAATTATGTCATTTATTTATCCTTATCCTAAGGATACAGTCTTTATAAGAGATTTCATCTAAATTTACATTCTATAGAGAATTATTTTTTGTTATACAGAAAATAACTTTTATATGGTGTATATAATGTACTTTGACATAGGGTATCATGAATACCTTTATTCTAATGATATTATACTGTTTTAATTACCTTAATTATTTATTTCAACTGTCTCTGTTTTGGTTAGGAACACTAGCTATAATATTATTTTAAATGTTTCAAATATTTATTATTCTAAATACATCTAATTATTGTCTATGTTTTAAAAATTATTTTAAGGATTTATTTATATTAAAATTAATGTTTTAAAATTAAAATTACTTTTAAATGTTTCAATGTGGTATGGGACACTTTGATTCAAAAATCAATTTTTAAACTACTTCTTTAAAAATAGTGTGACTTTTAAATGAGTTCAATAATATGGGGATATTTCTCTCAAATATTTTTGATGATTATTTTCATCAATGAAAATATTATTCATTATTCTCGATTGAGGTTAATATGTTATAATACAATCTCCAATATTGCATTGAATGAGTTATTTTTGACTATTGATGTGATATTTTTATACCATTCATTGTATGCGTATAAAGTATTGACATTTCTTATGCATGTTTTAATATGAATGTTTTTGTTATGTTTCAATCGTTTCATATAATGAATACATTGGACATAGTATGTTAGTGGTGGAGCCCGCTATAGGTCCTAGATGAATCGGTTGGTCTCATGAGTCAAACTACTATCTTGGCACAAGGCCATGACAAATTCTTATTTTTTGTCTTGGAATGAGGCCTTGATTATGTGGTTATGATGTCAGAAATTATGAATTCCATCATTATGAGATCAGATATTGACATTTCATGTAGTTTTTAGACTAGTAGAATACTCATGACTATGTTTTATTTGTACATTATTTACTCAGCCCATATTCCTTCCACAATGTGTTCATATTTATTATTTGTAATGGCATGTGTTTTTAATTATTCACCATTCATAATGTTCATGTTATCTTCTACTATATTTATTACTCTTACTGAGCATTTTAGCTCACCCCTTTCTATGTTTGATTTCTCCCAGAATGTGATGAAGTATTTTATGTCTTTCCTACTGGGATATTCTGAGGGTATATGAGTGTGGAAAATAGAGACTATTATGTATTTTTTTTCACATTATGATGTAATGTCGATGTTATTAAATAATGCCCCGACTCTGGGTAACTGGGGTCAGGGAGTTACGATTATATTCTCTTATCAATGTTGATATCTATAGTTTTTATTATATAGATTATAATATTATTATTTACATATATTCAACAGCACACACTATAGATGTTGTTCTGTATAATCATTAATGTGAAGATCATAGGAGAAAAATGAAAGTCATCTATTGGGGGATTAGAATAATCATTCATCTAATTTCAAGAGTCATAAGATATAAACATATTAGTCAAAAAATAGTAAACAACCCAAAAAAATTTATTTCAATAATAACTATATATGAACAAATATTATACAATTGAGGTTTCTGTGAGTACATTTTTAAGTAAATTTACTCCTTGTTACCTCATTATATATTTCCTCACATTCTTCAATCCAAATATAATTTATCAATTTATATGTAAACATAGATAGTTGGTGATACAATTTTGATAAATTGTTCAAAAATAATTTTTAGTACCCTACAAATCCATGATAAATAAATAATACAAAGACACTAGTGGATCTGGGCCACACATAATTTTCTATTCTCTTTGAAGGTTCAATAAAAATTTAATCAACTCAGATCAGCTACACCAATAATGTGACATGCCACATAGATATGGTGCACTTGATTAATATAGAATTAAACATATCATAGTTTAATATATCAATAAAAATCATAAGATTCTATTCATGATTCTTCTTTCTCTTATAGATGAATGAAATATTTTCATTAAATGATTAAACAAATATTTAGAGGTATAATATATGTAATCTATTCCTTGAATCCAAAACTATTATATTGGAATTATTAAGTCCAAATGGAATCAATATTAACAAATTATGTATGTACCATAAATAGAATGCATTATTTCAAATAAACGTTTTTCTTCTCTTTAGTTGATGGTGTCTAGAATTCAGATCCACCAATGAGAAGTAACAATTTCTTCAATGATGATCATAAAATTAATCAACATTTTGTTTCAGATACTTTTTATTTATTGATATGTAATTTAGTTCCTATTAATTGATTTATATCCATATAGATCCATTCATTTTCACGATAAAGAGAAATATCACACCCTAAGGTAATGCACATGTGATTATTAACCAATTATAAATCCTCACTTTCAAAAACTCATTTAACTCCAATAGGTTTATTAAAACAATCCCATTGGAGATTTTTCATGTAAGAGTTTCTCTATTTAAGAGATAAATTGATATTTATACCTCACAATTTTTAGGAATTCATGAAAAATTATTTGTAATGAAATATTAATATTTATTCAAAATTGGTATTTTCTAAAGGATTTTGATTTCCACTGACACAAAAAATCAAAATAAATCTCAACACCACCAATGGTGAGGTTTTAGAGAAAAAATGAATCCTTTATATTATTATTAATCACATTAGGATATACATCAATGAATGGGGTGATCTAAAATCGTAGTAAAAGGACAAATAAGAACATGAATCAATAAAACATTTTTGAGAATAATAATAATTATCCTAAAAAATGATGTTATTGTCATCATAATAATTATAGGATAAATTAGATAAAATAATGGATTGTGGAAATTCATAATTAGGTAACATCATGTCTTAGTTGTCAAATACCACACCTAGTTCTGAACAAAGAAAACTTCATGTTCATGAATAAAAAATGTTAACAATCAAAACATAATCAAGGGGATAAAATATAAAACAAATCATGCATATTTCACATTGTCTCATTATATGTATGATATTATCCAATCCATTGGGAAACTATATAATTTTGGGTGCACAAATCATATCACAACATTTACAAAATCATGCATTCCATATACAATGTTTATGATTCTCAGATTTAAAATAACATTTGGAAAGGAATGTGTTCTATAACCAAAATAAAGAATCCATAAATGAATATTAAGGTTCCCATAATAATATTTGATAACATACGTGGTATAAGAATCATTATTCTAGAGTGAAGAATAAACAATCCAAAGAAAAGTAAAAGATGTGTTTTTTAGAATGATGATATAATTGGAAAAATTCATTGATTTTTTTATAAAACTATATTGGAAACAATTTTATATGAGAAAATAAAATGAAATAAAATGAAATAATATTTAATAAATATTAATGTAACATCCATAAGAAAATGTAGTAAGAGAGGGATAACTAAAAGGAAAAGTGTTATGATTGTGAACTCCCATACCTTACTTTTGAATTCATTGTTCAATTTATTATCCAGGATAAAAAATTAAATTCAGTAATTGAATAATATAGACCCATTTATATATTTAATTTATTTATTCTAGTTTTATTTTGTCTATATATTCTATTTTTTATGATTTAAAGTGTAAAATTTTATCATTTTTGTGTATTAATATTCATGGTTTTCAGGATAAGTTCTTGTGTTTATAATTATTAAAGTTGATGTATAACAAGAATTATTCTCTAGTATTGAAATTATATTATATTAATGAAATAAAATAAGTGAAATTGAAATAAAATATTAATTTTTTCAAGATATAATGATTATTCATTATATAAAAATTTATTGGTACTCGTTTATTGTAATTTTAGTAGTTTTCGATCACAAAAAACTTGTTTTGTTTTAATATTTTTTAAAATGATTGCAATTTAGATATATAATATAAAAAGGTTTTAAAATAATTTTTAAACCTTTTCAAAAATTATAACCGTATGATGACTAGCTTTGAAGGAAGTAATAGAAAATAAAAATGCATTATCCATTATGGTGGTTTTTGACACATCACGAACAAATATTTCATTTTTAAAATAAAAATGAGATTATAAGAGGATTGATGATTTATATTTACATAAGAAATTAATATTTTAATTTATATATGATATTGGATTTATGATGCCACCTATAAAATGGGATATTAAGAGAGAATATGAAATGTAAATAAATTTTAATAAATTAAAATGAAAATGAATGCGGGTTTTACCCCATGAATTATCCTACTTTAGAGCATCATTAGAGAAATTGGTTTTGGTATTTTGTTGATTAAAAATGATAGTATATATGATTCGGGTTCTAGGGAAGATTATTTGGTATAATCTGGACTAGTCTCAAATCTTGAATGTTGTGAGGAGAAGGGATGGTGAGTGGAGGTAGTTATAGGGACAGAGATGGGGATTTTTTCATTATTTTTTCACGATTCTTTTATTTGGCTCAAGAATATTAATATTTTTAAAATTATCACTAAATATTTTAAATATTGAATTGGATTTCTAGGTTATAGTTTAATCATAACCCATACCTCATGGAATTTTATATATAATTTATAATCAATATATACAATATATTATTGTAATATTCTAATCACCAAAAATTCATGTATTCCAGAAAAATCATAAAATGTCATCCAAAACATTTCTCAATATGTAGTGTAATAAACAAAGTTATGATTTTGAATATTTTTTTCAAAATTTGAAAAATTTCGTTTCTAATTAAATTTATCATTTACATTAGAAATACATATTTTAAAATTATAACACATTTTATAAGACATTGAAAAATTAATTATGTTCTAAAAATATTACAAAATATTCATAAGACAACAAAATAATAATATATGAATCTAATTTGTGAAAATAGTTTTCCTAAATTAATTATATAATTATAAAACCATATATAAAATATATGATTTAGAAAAATACCAACAATTAATTAATAATTTTAAAAATATATATTTTTTAAACTTTTATATATTTATATAAAATTACAATTTATAAGATTCCTAAATATTATGTATACATTCATTGACGAGTTTACAATTCTATTATATGGATTACTATTCCTAAATCTAGTATTACTCTTCCAAAGGTCAAATTACTATTCTATATGTATAATTTCACTAACTTCAAGAAATAACTCTTAATCCATTAATTGTTAATTTATAAAGTTTATATTATGACCTATATATGATTTCATTTAATTTTTAATATATAGAATAATTATAAGGAATGTTATTTATAATAATAAAAAATTTTGTTGTCACATTCTACCCCCTTATGATATTTTATCCTCAAATTGTTATTTTACATTCTATGTAGAAAATAGGTCTAGTTACATCTCCATAATCACATCATATAGTTCCCTTGATTCATTTTCATGATTATGGATTCACCATTATAATTTTACCATGTGAGTAGTGTTGTTACATATAACTTTATATCTATGGTCAAAGATCATCACTAATGTCTCGTTTTATGAGATATAATTTTTTAACTATACCACTGAGGAATATAGTACATGTGAGGGATACATTATGTATTTCCTCAATAGATATATATGGAATAAATATTTTACTTGAGACATGGTTGGTGGAAGTGCAAGTTGATAGTACAATACTCTGAAACATTTATGAATCTCGAAGGATATGATTAACTAAGAGTCCTATATCATTTATTCCCAAATCAAATGATCATATTCCAAAGATAGAGAAAGACCAATACCAAGTCTCAAACCTCAAAATCTATATCTCAATAATTATTGTATTCATAGCTATTCAATTGACATTTGGATTCCTAGATTTGGTACTAATTAGTTTTCACCTTCTCTTCCATTTCTTTGACTATTTCACATCCTATATTATTACATTCACCGACTACATCCCAATTGTTAGTGATCTATATCATTTCCAAAAAAAAGGATATATTTTAAGCCATTGAATGATTGAGTGGAAACTATTATTGTATGATAACCTGGTCCAAGGTATACGTTGATCACATAAATCATTAAAATCTATAGAACATTACTTTTACTGTTCTTCAAATGAATGAATATTCCATTCATATTTTTCATTATATTGGGGATGATATGCCTAGAGGAATATCATCTGAGTGATTAAAGAAAGTTTGACACTTTTCCAAAACATAGTGGTGAGTCATGTATCTCTATCAGATACAATTGATAGTGTTAATACATTTTAACTTACCACCTATCTAATAAATATCCTTTCAAGTGGATCTAGTAATATGTTCATCTAATTAGTTATAATTTGATATGTCTTTGTATGGTTATCCACAATATCCCATATAACATTTTCTCCTAATCAGGTGTTCAAAAATCCAATGAAAAAGCCCATGGTAACATTTTTCATTTCAATGTTGTTATGATTAATAGTTGGATCATTCACTTAGAATATTTACTTTCATAATTCACTTATTGGTAGACCAGACACAAAGATGTATATTCAGGGATATCATTTTTATACTATCCCACCCATAGTTCACTTGTATATCTCGTTAATATTTTTGCTCCCAGGGTGACTAAATAATGTTATGATTTCTGAGTCAACCAAAAGATCATTCATTATCTATGGGTTTTATGTAACATATTGTCATGAACAAAATCTTACAACTCCTTCATACTCAATTTTGTTATATGAGTATTTATTTTTTCTAATAGACTCCACCCTCTTCTAAATTTCCATTGGACTTCATTATGCTCCATTATTTTCTCCATGAGGGATGGTTGAGGAATTATTTGATAATGTATTAGTGATATTCCTTCTTTAATGATTCCCTTTTCACTCCTTTGAAAATATAAAAATATTTTATCCTTATCAATTTTCATCATTGATAATTATGTATGATGATTTATACTTTTAGCATCTCCTTAATTATTTTCTATATCAGGATGATATTGGATTGAGTAGTAATAATGTGTGATTATATTTAACCATCTTTTCTGGAGAACATTTATATATTTATATGTGAATATATATTTGTGGATCTTATGGTTAATATATATTTCATACATCTCTCCATTGATATACGTCCATTAAATTTTAAATGAAAAGATCATAACTACGAACTCCAGGTCATGTGTGGGATAGTTGTTCTCATGAATTTTTCAACTATTTTGATGTATAGGAAACTAAATTATCAATTTTCATTAGTAAAAAACATAATACCATCTTTAATTAATCGTTTTATACCTTGAAGGGTTACAAAATTTTGAAATTTGAGAGTTCTAGAGAGGTGATGAGCCTTATTTATAACTCCATTAAGTAGTCTTCACAATCATTGGTTCAAAAAAAATATCCCTTGTGGTCCATCAAGATTAGTGGGTTTTAAAATCCTGAAACAAATTTCACAAATAATCAGTAATACCCATCTAATTTAGGGAATCAATATATCTTCATTATAAAAATTTGCATGGGAAACATTCCAATTTCATTTGTCTTTGAAGGGTATAAATATATTCATTTTATAGTGGTAACCTCCCCCAAGAATGTGACATCCTCCATATATAATTGACAATTATTATACATTTTATATAGATTCTCCCTTTACAATGTATTTATTTAATTATTATAATTCTCCTCATGTTTTTCCATTCTCTTGGAGTATATGATAATATATTCTATAAATGTGATGTCAAAATTGTTGGGGAATTATCTAAATAAAATATTCATTATCTCCCTGAGTATTGTTGCAGAATTAGTGAGTCAGAAAGGCATCACTATGAAATAATCATATCCATACCTTATTCTAAAGGTAGTCTAGGGAATATATTCTTTACTCACCTTCAATTGGAGATATCCCGATCGATGGTCCACCTTAAGAAAATACTTGGCCCCATTCAGTTGATTGAAAAATTCATATAACCATTAATGGGGGTACTTATTCATTTTCAAGAATTTTATGAACACATGATTATAAATGCACAGGTTCATTGATCTGTCCTTATTCCAGATAAAGTGTCCTAGTTCAAAACATGGTGAAAAACTCAGGTATATAAAACCCTTGTATATATTCTCTTAAAACATCCCCTTAAATTACTCTATCTCAATGGTGGTCATTCAATAATTTTTATTTGATATAGTTTGAGATCTATGAATATGTTCAATTGAGAAGTTATACTCATATTCAGTTGGAATATCTGTCATTTCATTTAAGAACCCATCAGTGTAGTCTTATAAAATGGGCATTTCATCAATCATGATTCTATCCTTTTTCTCAATCATTTATTCAAGATATTATTTCTCATATGAAATTAATCTCAATACATGTGGTGATGATTTTGAAGTAAATTCATACTTCATCGAGAAATTTTATAGAATTTGAGGATTCCTTGGGATTTGATTATTCATCACATGTTCCTGAATGGTAATGTTTGATTTTTATAATGAAAACCAATCTATGAATAATATAACCTAAAACTCTATCGAAGGATGTAAGAGAAGATATATAGTGAGGTTCATTCAAGAGATATTTTCCAAGGAGGAGTTATATATTTGAGTTGTAATAACATCCCCATTCGTTTCTCACAGATAACTCAACCTCAATATTGTGAGGGGGTGTTGGAATTGTTCAACTAAATATAAATTATATGAAGGAATGAGTAGAACCAAATAAAAAATTAAATTCTCCATCCTCGAATAAATATCCAGCATGATTCTCAGCCCTTTATTTTTTAGCTCCACCATAGTAGTAGTGATGGCATAACAATTCTATTGATCCTTGGGATTTGGTTTTTTACACTACAAACCTATGTGGACTCTTGTTTTTGTTCAATACTAAAGATATTCCCATTGATATATAATGTTGAAGCAGTAAACAACGGGTGGTTCTATCCTTTACATAAACACATTTTCTTTCTTCCTCAGGAATATATGAAATTATAGAGCATGGTGGCAATATATACCACACAAGAATAATTTATCCATCCCATTGAGGAAATTTTCAGGTTGATTATACGCACATTTTTGAAAAGTGTAAGGAAGGTTTTTCTTTCTAGAACTCTCATTGTATCCTCTAGAATGAAAATAAATAATTTTTTTGTTATCACTTTAGTCATTGGCCAATTATTCAAACCTAAAATTCACTTTGATAACATATTGAACTACTTTTTCATTACTCCCTTTTTCTAAAATTTCTATATCCCATCAATGGTGTGGATTTAAACCACTATAAAATATTTCAACTTTTCGATCATTATGGATAATAAAACAAGAATAGTACCTTTCATGACTCATTAAATTATCTTCATAGGTCTAGATAGATTCACCTATATTTATTTTGAACTAAAAATTATTACTCCACCTTTTTATGAAGATAGTGAGGGAAATAAATGTTATGAATCTTTATCATAAAGTTTTATCAACCCATATCATTAATTTTTTCCTGATGCATGGTGTTATAAATCAATTCCAACAATTTATAGGCCTCACCATCAATATGGTAAATAGTCAAATTGAAATTCCTAATCTCAAAACAATGAATCATTGAAAATATCTTCTCTATTTAGTTGACACAATTTTCCATGAAAAATAAATCCGAAGATCCACTAAAAATCATTGGTAATTTTCTCATATAACACTTTATAGATAGTTCATCACTGTTAGGTGTAGGATTATGTTCAACATAATTCTTTTAATTTTTCTTTGAAATATATAGTTGGTTAAAAATTAAAAATAAATTTTGAACTCCACCTCCAAAGTCATTAAGAATGTCATTCAAGCAATCACTGCATGTTCCCTCACATGATTGTTGGATAGGTTTCACCATTTTCCCACAATTTTCAAAAAAAAATAAATAATTTTTTTTATGAAAACAAATTTCAACATGTCAGGAATAAATACATTATTTATTTGTGACCGTATATTTAAAGGCATCTGTTATTAGATCCCTATTTTTGCAATTTTTTCAAATTAGGCTTTCAGGGTTCATTCATATACATATTCTCATGCTATGGGTTTTTAGTAATGTTATCTAATACTAATTACAAATTCAAAAAAAATTATGATCGGATTAAAAATATATTAAACGCACCATTTCATACATTACAATTATATCAATTTATATATAAACTATATAATAGTGTTACACAAAAAGGATCTGGTGGATTAGTGTCTTGTGAAAATTAGGACCACACATAACATTTACATAAAAAACTATAAAATTATTTAATTCATTCTTCCATATATTAATAATGTATCTTTTTTCTCCTCAATAGACCTAATCACATAAGGATATGAATCAAATTAATGTGTGAGTTAAAATCAAATAAGTGGATTTTTAAGAATATGTATCAATATAACCTAGGTGAAAATACATAAAATTTTCATAACCTAATCCTGGGATAGTCATCATAATCATTAGGTGAAGTAGTAGATATAATCATCTATTGTGAAAATTCCTAAAAATAAATCATCATGTCTTACTCATATTGTATCACACGTAGTTGTGGAAACTGAAAGCATCATGTCCCCTGCTAACATATCTGTATAATAACGACATGATCATTGTGAAATTAGAGATCACCATGTTCATTCATATTTCACATTATCTCAAGAGACATATCAAATTACAAAATTCATTGCAGTGATACATAATTCATTTTATACCCATAAAATCATATAATTAACATAATCGTGAATGACACATAGAATGTATATCAATATTAGACATAAAATTACCCATGGAATTGAATGTTTTTAATTTCAAAAATAATAATTTCATGAAAAATATTTGGGGTCCCCAAAATATATAGGGAATAACATAATTTTTATATGAATCATTAATATAGAGTGTAGAAGAAAAAATATCAAGAGGAGAAAAAGTTGTGATTCATAAAATGGTGAGTTTTTTGGAAAAATATTTACACTTATAATATAGAATATTGAATAAATGTGGATAAATGAAAAGAAAATTTAATTGAATGAAATGTTATTTAAGGACTATTGATGGAATATCTATCCTGAAAATGTAGTGGGAGAGTGAATACCCAAAGGAAGAGGTATGTGTTCATGAATCTTCTTACCTAAAATCTGAAATATTTTATCACCTTAATATCCATGATAATGGAATTATATTTATTAATTAAAAAATTGGAAACCTACTCCACATGTATTTTTTTATTTTTTTATTAAGTTCATTCATGGTCATTTTATGAGTTATTGAGTTCAATTTCATCGTTTGAGAGAGTTCATTTTCATCGTTTGCTGGATATGTTTTATTGTCTATATATATGTAAGATCATGTATAATAGGAATGATTCTCAATAATCTTAAATATATTTTATTAAAGAACAAAAATATTTTAATTTTTCTTATATATTATATTTTTCATGAAATGATGATGATTTATTTTATAATAATTTATGACACACATTTAGATTATTTTTTCTATTTTTGATCATAATAAAATTATTTTTTAATTTTTTAATTATTTTTATATAAAATAGATACATAATATAAAAATATTATCTAATAAAATTTAAAATATGTTTCAATAGTTATAATGGTTTTATGACAAGACTTTATGGCTTAAAAATATAATTAAAACACATAATCCACTATGCCTCTAAACCTACACATCACAAATAATGATTTAAATTTATTAAAATAAAAGGGAGTGTTAAAGTGGCTTGATGATTTGTTATACCATTTACATAATAACATTTTACTATATATATTATATTTTTGTTACTATGTCACATGTATTTGGGGATATGAGTAGAGACTAAGAAATGAAAATATACTAAATGAAATTAAATGATAAATTATTTTGGACTTTGGTTGAGACCAGAGGGTCTTAAATATTATGTAAGTGCTTGTGAAATGTATTGGGAATAATTTTCACAATGACCAATGTTTGTAAGGGGTGAGAATTTTTAATTAGGGGTGGTATTTTTAGAGAGGAGAGGGTTTCTTTTCTCTATATTTTATTCATTAGATTAATTTTTTCTCAACAAAATGATTAGTTTTAAAATTGTAAATATATATATTTAATAATAAAGGGGAGTTAATGATTATGGATCATTATTCCAACCAGACTAATTTAACAGTGTATTTAATATATAATGCATATATACTATAATGTACCATATTTTAATATTCTCTAAAAATTCATATATTTCATAAAAATACAAAAAATTAACCATAACCATTTTTCAATGTGTATAAATTTTTAATGGAATCCATTTTATGAAAAATGATTTAGACATATGAGGTATTTAATTTCCCAAAAATATACAATTACTAAAAAATACATATTTTTAAATTGTAAAAAATTTATAACAGTATTGAAATTTAATTTAGGTATCATTAAATAATCATATAATCATAATAAAAAAACTAATTTAAGATTCTATTGTAAGAGATTATATTTTCATTAGCTTATTTATAATAATTAAATAATTATAAATATATATTTCTTTATAAAAATAATATTAAATAATGGATAAATTTAAAATTATTTAATATCATATAGTATGATATATTTTTATCAAATTATCATTTATTAGATGATTAATTTGTTTTATAATATCATATATGAGTTTACTATTATATTAGTTGAATTACATTTCCTAATGATCGCATTACTATTTCCAAGGTCATGTTACTATTATATTGTAATAATTTCTTTATCTTCTTGAAATACCACTTATGCCAATCTTATTGATTTATAAAGTTTATGTTGTCTCATATATGTTATTTACATTTATTTATAAAATATTCGATAATTATATGAAGGAAATTTCTATTGAAAAAATAATTGGTCTTTATTTTATTCCATAAAAAATAGATCAAATTATCCACTAAAAATTGTTATTCACTTCTACATAATGGACTCAATGTCTAGTTTCAAAATGATGGGTGATAAGGAAATTCAAATAGTATTATTTTATTATTCACGTCAGGATGTAGTTGGCCTAGTATGTACATGATATAATGAACCAAACCTATCATTGAATTGGGAATTATATTTCATCAATAATTGTATTGGACCATATATTAATAGTTTTTTATAATTTTCCTACATCTTAATGTCTCTAAAATTGAATAGTACTGAATGAAATTGATGTAAATAACTTATGAATAATAAAATTATATTGGTGATAAAATATATTTTAATGTCATATGTTGTTTTATCTTTAGGTTTAGTATAGTCTTTATCAGAAACAATTAAAGAATGACTGTGTACATTATTATGTTATAAAACTAAAAGAAATAATTGCATAATATAATTTCATTGAAAATTATTTGTATAGTTTTTATGATTAACTAAATCATACCTACATGGTAAACAAAATAGGTTTGAAGAAGGAATCATTGTTAGGAACTAGGTACCTTTGATATAATATTGAATAATCCCTTTAATGGTTACTAAACCCAGGTATAACAATAATAAAACATACACAAATATAGTATTTAGAATGAGATGTCATTTATTATAAATGAAAAAATTCAAATATCCCAAAAAAGTATCATGATGCCTCTATTAAAGTAGAAATATATCCAAAGGGTATTTAGTATGATTACTCATACTTGATTAAAAAAATAAACAAATACATAATATGATACTATCATTAATGAGTTTTATTTTTTATCCAATGATATAAAATATTTTTTCTGAAAAACTATTTTATAATAATGAATTCAATGATACAAACGATATAGTATCTTGAGAATAAATGATTCATATACTACATGTACATAATATTATATAATAATTATTTTTTATTATATTATAATACCCCTAAATATTTCTTATTTCCTGTTATACATGTTAAAAGTTTATTATATAAGTCTAGGAAAGGGGTTAAAAATCCTTTTTAGGGGAGTGATTACGTTAATATAATAATTTACATGTATCAATAGTACATGTGTGTTAAAAATCATCATAATAGCCAATATATAATAAAGGTTGAATCACCATATTATAAATAGAGGGATTATTTAAAAAAGGAATAGATTTGAGTAAAAATCATAGTATTGAAAATTTTAATCTTTTTGGACATATGCCACACATAATTATTAACAATGTACCCATCCCATACACATATAACTTATGTGCCTAAAACACAACACCATAGGTCAGAAAAAATTCAACAATCATAATTTAGAATAATAATCTTAATTTCAAATCATAGACCAAATAACCTAGTTATTTATAAGTTTATATAATTATGTAACTATAAGTAGGTTAATTAAATTTTCATAATCATGTTTTCTATGGAATGTAAATAAATAACACATTTATTTCTAAAATAAAAATGTGTAAAGGAATTAGTTATATAAGAAGTTCATATGTCATTGATTAATGAATAAACCATTTAGTTACAAAATAAGAAAATTAGATAGTACATGTTCATAAATTATAATTGACCATTCAATAAGGAAAATTATAATAATATTAAAATATATATTTCATAAAATACTTCTATTTTGAAATAAAAACCTTATATATTTCATATAAAAATAATTTTAAAAATGTAGAATCATGTACATCCCACTAATGAAAATGTAAAGAAAATTAAAAATAAAATTTATTAGAATTGAAGTAATATAAACAATGAATACATTTTTTGAGGTGTTATTACCCATAAAGTATCGGTATGGCCTGAGCATCCCATTACCATAACTATTGATTATTCATGTGATTTACACATCACATATAATTAACATATAGTTTTTATAGCATGAAAATTTAAGTTATATATATTAATTGATGTCATTATTCACCCATTATAATAGTTTGGTTCTATTTTAAAGTACTAACGTATATAAATGATATTTTTAACGTCTTGTATTTATTAATTTATACAGCATCATTAAAATATTTAATTTTTATACAATGTAATTTATACATAGGTATAAATAATTCAATAATTTAAAGATATGTGAATTTAAATATTCATATTCTATATGTTTTTAATACGAACTGTCCATAAATTATATGATAAAATGAGAGTATGAAATATATTTATAGGCAGGCGACTGATACTTGATGAGGGTTTCATAAAAGAGGTGGATAGAGATGTATGAAATATATATAAATATATGTCATATATAAAATAAATATTTAATGGTAAAAAATTTAATATAAATTTATCATACTAAACAATTCATTATATTGTTATGGTTTGAAATTGATTAGGAGAAATGAGGTATAGAAGAATAAAATAAATAGAAAATATGATGGACACTTACCCATTAATCGATGATATTTCTTTTCTAAAACTGCAGAAATCAAGATATCATAGAGTGGATTGACATAAAAAATTCCCTATGATTATATGGGTCTTATGAAAGGGAATATTTGAAGATAATTGGATTTGGAATGTGATGGGGACTTTTTTTCAAGAGCAGTGGGAGAAGGTATTTAAAATTGATGACTATGTTATTTTATAATTAAAATATTGAATAAATTTTAACAACAATAGAATGAAATGTAATATTAATTTTTTATGTTGAATACATATATTATTTAATTAAATAAATATATGAATATAATTTTTTTAAATGAAATTCATTAGTTTGTAAAAAATTCATGTCTAAAATGAAAATTATTATTCTAATAGAATATTTTTACATTATAGAATCTGGAAAACACATTTTGTATTCTGAATTTTTATTTTATTCTTAAATGAGCCATTAATGTTATTAAATTTTATTTTTACCATTCAGATGTTATATAAATTATTATTTCAATATTATCTCATATATAATGTAATAATAATACTCGAAAAATATGAAACATTTATTTTAACTATTCAATTTAATTATTCAGGTTACAATTTCCAATGGTGAGGGTATTATTATAACATTAAATTTTCAATTTAAATGATATATTACTACATATATACAACAATTATGTCAATAATTAAACATTCAACTAAGATCCCCTCTATGTCCCTCATTTTTCATTTTTTAAATTTCAATTATAAGACAAAACTTCAATATTTCATTATATTATTATTATTTTTACTAATTATTATAGTAGAACAAAATTAATAGTATTTTCCAATTGATTTGATACTATTTTTCTGTTTTTGTATGTAGTTATATATTCATCTCTAATGGAAATATTTATTCTGTGAACAATGTGACATAATTTTATTGGATAAATAAATATGTTACAATTAATATAAAAATTAAATATTTATTATACTTGAAATTCCAATGTATATATATATATATATATTATTAGGATTTTAAATTTAAATAATTAGAACAATCTTAAGAGAATATTATTTGGGTTTTTATTTTACCCCTAATTAATCTACAAAAAAAATCATAAGATATTGATTGACATATTTAATATCATTAAATATCATGGTGAAAAAGAAATATGATTGAAACAACATATTGATAATGTCATAAATGTTTTAAATATTTAGTGGGAATATGAATGAACCACTATTGATTATACCAATAATATACCCAAATTTAGTTCATATAATCTATTTAGAATAGTAGTTAAGAAAAAGTATCATCTAAAGTAATATGTGCCGAAATTGAAAAATATAAATGAATTTTCATTAATAACAACTGAAATGTAAAATATTGAATCATGTAAATATTAATCATGAATGAAAAATAAAAAAAAATTCATGATTATTGTGAGTCTAATTTAATATATGGTTTATTTGATAACATGATAATAAATCATTTCTATTAGAAATATTTACAAATATATTATACAAATGAACTATAAAAATTTATTTTTTAGGAACCTAGTTTTGGGGAATCTGGAATGAAACATGAAATTAAACTATATTTTCCCGAGCTAATGAAGGAAAAAAAATTATTTTTGACGTAATTTTATATTGAAAAGTATAAATATATATATTATACGGAAACATTATACACATGATGTAGTTATATACCTCATTATTATCATTATAAGTAATTTATAATAGTATAACAATCACGTGATTGAATTCAGGTATTCATGAGATAGTGAAATGATTCATAGAAAGATAAACTATTGGAGAACTTATGAATCTAGAATTAGATTAATTTTTTTGCAACAAACTGATGCAAATAGTGAATATTAATTTATATCAGATTATAATGAAATATATACTTCAAATCTTATTTAAATTAGAGAATATATTATTGAATGCAAAATTAGTTATCGTAATTTATAAAAAATAAACAATGGAATTAATTTGATATGTCAGAAGAAAATGGTAATAGATATCGTATTGATTTAGAAGTGAAAAAAATATAAGTACCATAATATCATTATAAGTTTTATGACATAAGGTGAATGAGATTAAAATATCTAATTGTGTTATAAGTCTCTAAATCAAGAATTATGTTGTTAAACTAATTATAGGAATTTTAATAACAATGATTTAATAAAATTATTTTACCCCTCTATAGAAAATTTTATATAAATATGACTACTCAAACATGATAAAACCCAAATAAAAAATATTTGGATAGTATTGTCCCTATCAATTAACGTCATTATATATATTTTATATGCATGAATATTAAATTTGAAGAGAAAATTTTCACACAACACAATTATTTATTTTTGAAAAATACTAATATTTTATATTAGTGATGAAAAATCTATATTATCATCAAATAAATATGAAAAAAATTAAAAAAAATTATTTTAAAATAATATTGTATCAATAAAGTAAAATGTTTTGATGAAATAAATAAAATGATAAAAGTTATTTTACAACACTAGTAGGATTGTTACAGTAATTCATGTTGTATTTTTATTTTTTGGTTAAATTTTAATATGTAATTCTAATATTTTATATTTTCATTAGTATAATTCATTTATTATTTAAACGTTTGGTGTGTTTTTGTTTTCTATATTTTTATTATTTCCAAACATAATACATTAAATTTTCTAATAAATATAAATCCCATGTCATCTAATTTTTGGAACCATTCTAAAATGAAGTTGATAAATCTGTTTATATATGGATATTAGCATGAATTTTTGTTACAACATTTTTTTAAGTTCATTAGACTTTAGAAAAATTATTTACATAAATTTTAATGTTTTATGGAATCATTATAATCAAAAAAAATTGAAAACATTAGTATTTCACGAATGTTAAATATGAAATCTTATGATTTTGGGTATTATATATTAAAATTTGACAATGAAATAGAATGTGACCTATAACATTGCATAACAGGTATATAATTACATGAATATATTGTTTGATAGATGAGTTCATTGAAATTGGTATCAAAATCAATTATTTCTTAATAGAGTTATTATTCTTCTGTTTCAGTCATGTAATATTATGGAGAACATTTTTTTTGATAAATTCTTAGATAAATAAATTTTTAATTAAATCATTATGACTAATATGATTATATGTTTCAATATATAGTTTAATATCCTTTATGGATTTTGTTAGTTTCAATAAATTAATATTATGAAATATATTATCTATTTTTAATCATATAATAGTATAAATGTTTGATGTTTTTTGGATGTAGTTTTCTAGAATTTGAATTATTCTCATTTTATCTATATTTTTCCACAAACATACAATAGATATCTTCATACTTGGAATGATTGTCTGAATAATATTTTAATTTTATTAAATAAAAATTATATTAAATTATTTTATAGTTTATTATTACTATTTATTGATTAATTTTTCTATTATAAAATAATAATTAAAAAAATATTGATTTATAACTAGAAATAATAATATTATTTACTGGATCCTTGAAATTTTTTACCGTTAAATTATAATAAAGATGCTATTTGGAATGAAGATGATTAAATTCTCCATAATTTGGTTAATTTCAAGAATTTTAACAATTGAAAATTCATTTTTAAAATGATGAAAACTATTTCAAATGAATCTATAAAGATAAATATTCTGTTACACAAAAGTATGATTAATAAATTTCATATTAAATTATATTATGATATTAATATTGGTAATTAATCCCATCCCTATAGGTTTAATGGAAACCTCATTAATAGATAAATTTATCGATGACGGTAATCATATATAATTTTTAAGAGAAAATATTTTAAAAAAAATTAAAAGTAATTCGATATACTAAAATTTAAAAATTAGTTTCTAGTCTATCAAATCGAATATATATATATATATTATTAATAGAGGTGAAAAGTGCTTGATTCCTCTAACGTAGATAATTACAATAAAAGTAATAGGTTAAAATTATGTGAGAATATTAATATTAATTAAGGAAATGAATCATTGAAAGAGAAAATAAATAAATATAATAAAACAATTCAACTGGAAAATATTCCATAGAAATTATGATCATTACATTTGGGGAATATCATAGAAAAAATTATGATGTCCACAAAGGACACTATAAAGATAAATTTTATTATCCCCAAAATAAGATTAATAGTAGATGGTATCGAGAGTAATTTTGTTCCTTATAATGTATGAACCTATGTAATTAAGAGACAATGTTTATGTTCATATAATAATAGAAAAGAAGAAAAATGGATATGTTCTGATGTAGATGAAATCTAAAATTGATAAATCTATTCTACATAGATATACAAACCACTAATACATTCTTAAAGTAAAATCATTGAAGGTGAAGTAACACATTCATTTAAAATGGATTAAATCATTATTAGAATATTGTGGTAAATATAATAATTTTCATTATATAATTGAGAAGTATTTGAAACCACTATATCTGGTATTTTTTCACTATTAACGATATATTAAAAGAAATTTATTTTAATGTTCATCATTAAAATACATTCAATATTGTTCCATTTCATCATCAGGATATTTTTTCACCAGATGAATATACTTTAAGAAACCCAAATAATGATTATGTGATATTGATAACATCTTATTAATAAAATATATAGTCAATGTTTTATCCCCCATATTGTCATTTGTTTTAACTTTTATAGATTAATGGTAATCTAAATGAAAAATTATACCAGATAAAGTTATTTATCAAAAAAAAATTCATCTCATGACCTTTGTTAGATTCACTTGAGATTACTAAATATGATCAAGATGTGGATAAAAATTCCCATATTAATATTGAAGACACTAATTTTGAAAAGGTTATATAACTAGTAGTTTAATAGCTCATTCCCATAAAAAATACGTTCATGAGCCTATATATGATAATTATTAATTTTATATTTAGTTATCGATAATATGATTAATTAAATTATTTTCATAAATAAGGGAATTAATAATATCAATGATTTGATTATAGAACTCAGTATAGTGGTATTTCTGAATCCAATTTTAATTAATCATTCTCATATATAGGATTCCTAAAATTTATTGAATACATTTATATATAATGTATTGGTATATATAAAAATAGATTTTTATGTTAGTGAGGATCATCACATGTGGATGATAAATGAAAATATATAGACATATTCTCTCGATAATTACATCATTATTATTGATGATAAAACAATTTCATAAAGTATAATTATTTAGATTCTTTATGTATATTAAAATAATCATTACTATGTAATTAGGGATCTTATAAAAAAGATTTTGAGATTTATTTACCTATAAAATAATTAAATAATGCACCCATACTTTAGTTCAAGTGTATAGTGGTTCAAAAATAATTATTTTATGAAACCAATAATGATTTGAATTGTATAATCAGATGATAATTTATATAGATGAAATAGTTTTTTTACAATGATAATTGTTTAATGAATTTATATTTTAGTATTTGTAACACTATAATATATTTTTTTATATGATCAACATAAATGATGAGATAAAAACAGAAATAAATTGGATGATATAATAAAGACTATACTCCTATAATTTGTTTTGGAAAAAAATAATCACCACATTACATATTTTTTGAAAAAAAATATTTGTTGAAATGAAAAATATCATAAATATTATTTTTCCAAATCATGAAAATCATCATAGTGATTCTAATAAAATAAAAAATGTTTTAATATTTACATATGTTTTTATATTGTTAAAATATTATTGATTGTTGTGTCAAAAAATTGATTATCTATTTATTTCAAAAATCATCCATTATATTATTATTATATAACATAATTATTTTACTATATTATATATTAATCTTTTTAATTCAAATAAACAAATTTTGAGGTTTTAAAAAATATATGTGGTCTAATGATTTTTTAAAAAATAATTAATATAGGAATCTGATTACCTATGTATAAGTTTTCATTATTGTACTATCTAAGTTAGGTTATTTATCTCAATCAAATATGGATATTTTAATAAATAATAACATCCTTTTAAGATGTGGATAGACTTTTAATCCAACAAATGGTGAATAATATATTGATGTTGATAGTGTTACAAATTACAATGGCATGAGTAGAATATGACCAACGAATAATAAACTAAACAATAGAACTACACCATATGGATTATAAGGCATAAAAAAGACAACATAATTCAAAAAATACTCTAAGAGTTGAAATATATTGATGTTTTTAGAATCTAATTTTATTTTTATATTTTAGTATTTTTATTAGATATTATAAATTGTTGAGTTCATTGTAAAGGATTGTTTAATATCTTATTATAATCATATTTATTAATGAAACAATATTTGTAGTAGGGGAAAAATATATCAAGTAAATAGTGTTGTACCATAAGAGTTATAATGGATACAATAGAGGTGGAATTGTAGTTTAAATTTTTTTAACTAATTAAAATCCAAACCTATATAAAACAGTTCATCATTTTGAGTACGAATATGTTTGTCATAGTAACATGGATCAAACTCAAATTACAACTGAAAAGAAAGGAAATTAAATATTTTTTATGATAAAATTTCATTAAAAATGAATAGTTGAAAGAATATATATATTGTAGAAAAATATAAAAAATATATATTTACAATGTTCATCAATAAACTAATATAAAAATTATAAAATAAATAATATTTATTTAACTATAAACATAAATAAATTAAATAATCATGGATTATAGTGTCCAACATTTAAATAGAGCTTCCAGGTTTGTCGTTATTACATATAATTCCCTTGATCATTATGGTCTGATTATTTTATGTCTTTATATCTCTAGAATCCCTCGATCAGCCTAAGTAGACACAACTCTATCTTCAATTCCATGGATGCCTTCGATTTTAATCCCATATAAGATGACAACTAAAAATGTAAAAAAAATTATAATTAATGTAAAAACCTCACATGTAGTTTTTGTAACACAATCTATATTAAAAATTCTCAAATAAAATCTAACAAGAAATTACAATATAGAAAAATTTCGAATGGGTTGAGTTCAATAAATAAAACAGCTCCCATATCCTGAAATACCCAACTATTTATAGCTACAACTCAAATATTTATAATTAATTGAATCATTGAGATGGATTAAATGGGATCAAATGATCTATACAAGACAGTTCAGAAAATAAATCGTCATGTAATACCATATTGGGACCACCATTACAACACTCTTAAAAAGATATTTCCACTAATAGAAACAATTATGAAATTGATTATATTATTCATTATTTTTTTGGAATAAAACCTTGTTAGTTATAAGGACTAATTCTAGTAACACTGACATAATAAAATCAATTTCATTGTAAATCAAATGTCAATCATATTAATGGACGAGATTCATTTGTATAGATAGGCTAGTTTGGGAAAACCTGTGATGTTTTTTATGTAATACCTATAGACGAGATGCCTTTATACTAGTAGATTTAAAATATATCAATAATATAGATAATAAATTGGTTGGTAAAATGAAATATATTTATATAACATTGAGGAAAATTCAATAATTCCAATGGAGTAATCTTTTTTTTCCAAAAAATTGTTCTTTTATAGAAATTTTTTGTTGTTTAGCAATGATATATATTTTTACATTCGACGGAATAATTTTTTTTCTAAGAAAATATTCTAAAAACATTGGAAAAATAATGTTACAAAATGTTCTTTTTATGTGTCTGTTTGGATTTTTATAAATATGGATAGGAAGGGTATATAATAAACATTAGATTCAAATATATCCCCCTTTTGGAAATCAAAAAACAAAACACTCAATGGTAAAATTTTAAATTTATAAAAAAATATTTCCTATTATTCATTTAGGAATTAATTTCCCTTTATCATTCTTATCTACACATTCTATTATTACAACTTTTATATATCATAATTAAAATAAAAGAAAAATAATATTAAATTTTAAATATAATTTTCCCTAAATACGAACTTTTAGAGAAATAACATCCTAATTTAATTACAACCCAAATAATAATTTCTCCTCATTATATTATTTCAACTCCATTGTAATTTTCATAATATAAAAAAAGATGTCGAACATTTCTATAATTTTAGTGATATAAAATCCATGTAAAAATTTATAAAAGATAAACAATCGTCCAAAATATAATATCGAATGAACATTCATTTAAATGAAATTTGAAAACATTGAATCTAATATTTACTACGAGAACAAGAAAACCATCATTTTTTTTACATTGAATATTAATACATAAATAATTGTTCAGATAATAAAAATTATTCAACCCTTTGATGATTCTCTATAATGACCATCATCTTTATTAATTGTTCTAGATTATTTTCATTTTTAGGATCCTTTAACTCCATCTTGGAAATCATTTAATCTATCACATGAATCCATATATTTTATTGACATAAATATTAATGTAATTATATAATATATTTGCACTTATCATTTATATCATCATTCATTTTTTAGACATCTACTTCAAGAAACATATTATTATTTTTTATTAAAAAATTTTCATTATCATGTGTCTTAAAAAAATTTATCAACTCAACCCTTTAAAATAAATCATATAATCTTTAATATATCATTTAAAAATAATCTTCATTATCAATATAAGCCTTTATTTAATTTTTTACCCTGACTTTTAGGATCTCCCTCACATTCATTCATCCAAATAAGAATATTTTTATCCTATTTTTCCTTGAAAATAGATACAACTTGAACATATTTTAACCACGGTTTAATAGGTACTAAAATTTCATAGAAATGATTCAAATCATATGATTTTCTTAATATATATTACCATATATAATTATTTTTCATTAGGAATCAACATATGGTAGAAAAAAATGGGATCCTCTAACTTCCTCAACTATAAATTGAAATATATGAACCTTGATTCCATTCATTGATCGGACATAGTAGACTCTGAATCCATTGAATAAGATGAAACCATAGAATAATATATCATTATTGGTCCAATAGCCAATAACTCTTTTTAGTTATCATTTTATATATGTAAAAATTTTACTACCTCAAAATCTATGATGGACTATGATTTTCCTGATAATCATGACTGAGATTACTGATTATCATTTTTATCAAACCATATTTCACTCTCAGAAAGAACTCGATCTATAAATTCTTCTAAGATAGAAAAACAAGATTATTTTATCATGGGAACTATTTTATACGTCTTATTGTTTTTATTCTACTTTTTAATATGTTTCTCTAGAAAAATAGTCAATTTTTTAATCTAATTGTCAGAAAATTGTTTCTTCACATCTAAATTCACCATTTATTGAAATTTTAATTTATTTTTTAATCATTATTACATTTAGAAAAATAAAATTATCATATTAATTTTCAATTCCATTCTTTTATGAAAACCAACTGTAACATTATATGATCTGATATATTTTGGTTCCAGAATATAGTAAGGAAGAATAACTATATGAGGAAATAGATAAATAAATGACAAAGGTGATATGGAAGGAACTGATTGACATTAATCTATAATAGTAAAGAAAAACATATACACCTATTCCAATTTCACCATGAAGAATTCAAAAATATTTACCAATAATAATATATATTTTTTATTTTATGCTCATCTACATTTATAATAGTTTAATATTTTAACATTAAGTATAATTGATTTAGCATTGTCAAATATGTATTATGAATCTCCAACTTCATTTTCTTCATTTATCTTTATTAACTCATGATAATAATCATCATTCATAACATTGATTTTCTAATTCAACCATCGATGTGCTTAAATATTTTTTCCCCTTTAATCAATATTGTATTTTAATATTTTAATATCAGTATCATATGATTCCATGTGTGATTTATCAACAATATTTTTCATCCATAGTACAAAGTCTATGTTCATACATGATATAGTTTACCAACTTATAAACGAATAATTTTCCCTCATTTTCATTGCCTAATTAATAATATTCATAACATATACATATTATATCAATATCATTATCAAAATTCATAGAAAATTTAAGAATCTAAAACATCATCTGAATGTTATTATTAACATTAACTATTATAGAGTCATATTTCACCAAATTTAATTATTTGAACTTCATTATAAAATATAAAATAAATATTTCTAGCACATTCATGATATCTCTATCAAATATACTCAATATTATGTAACCATTAATCCATAACATATGTTTAATTTCATCAAGTCTCATATAATAATCCTTTCTATGTAACACATACAAATAAAGAAATAAAGATTCATTATTGGTTTTTTTGAAAATATCATACCTTATCTATTAGTTTTTTTTTCTAAATAAGTTTCCCAATCCAATGTTCATTCAACAAGGATTGAAACTTATTGATTGTTTTACTTATATATTTCATCAAAAATATTAACTGTTATAAATTTCGTATTATAATTTATAATAAAATCAAATAATGAATTAAATTCTTTTATAATTTCTATGTAGTGAAGGTAAATGACATAAGAATACTTCTAAACATATCCAAAAAATTAAGTCATATAATTTATTTCATAAAGGAGTTTGTTTTTTAATATATATTTTTTCTCAATAAATAATTTTTTCAAAACTTCTCTGATTTCTAGAACTTTTTCAGAAAACATTTTAAAAAATGATATAACTATATAATTATAACCATACATCATTGAATTGGATCTGATAAATTAAAAAATTAGCTAGAGTAATAATTTGTTAGTGTAGAGTCATAAAAAATTGGATAAATCAATGTGGGTTGTGTTTAAAAACTCGTATATTTATATGAATGGGGATAAAATTAAATATCCTTTAACATGGAAGACAATATTGATTCTATAACATGATTTGATGATAAAAAATTTCACATAAACGATTTCAATTTAATTTTCATAATTCGTATGTGTTCTAAAAAGATATTTTTTAAAACAAAACAATTTACAATAAAATAAAAAACATTAAACTTATAAAACTTCTCATGTTTCAAAAATTTAAATATAATTTAAAAAAAGAATAACTAAATCAATATATATTAAATATTGAATATTAATAATTACCATGTTGGTGAAGAAATGTAACGTTCACACAAAATGGCATTTGAGTTTTTTTCTTCATTGTTTTTTAAATAGTTAAAAAGTTAAAATCAAAACCTTTTGGAATAATAATTTTTATAAAAACCAAAAAGGTTAGTAAACTATATTTTAGTGAATCCAAAATATTTGAAACATAATGTTTTTCAAAAAAAATTCTGAACTTTATTGATTATTCAAAAAATTTAAAGAAAAGAAATGATTTTAAAATATTTGGGGATTTTAGTAATAAATAATCATTATTATAATATATATTTTATTAAATATTAATCATTCTATAAAAATATTTTTTTACAAAAACAAAATAATTGATTGAATACAAAAAATTACAAAAAAATGAAGTGATTTTTATTAAATATAAAAAAATTAAAAAATTATAAAATGAAAAAAATCTAGAATTTTTAGAAAGGAAAATCATATATAATACCCATTTATTAATGAGTTCATTAAATTAATGAGGTTCATAATCATGAAATAAATATTATATATAATTTGATAATAACCACAACTAGATCCTGTTTAATATATTAATATCTATTGAAACTAGGAGTTTATTATAAAAAAATTATTATGTTGTTCTTTAATTATGATTAATTGAAAAATAATATATCAATTTTACTGAACTATAGGGAGGTGGTGTCTAATATCTATGTTTTTTATAATTTGTAATTCTTTTGGTTTATACTGATTAAAATGACACTTGTTTTATCAATAAATATTATTGTTTTACTAAAACTCACGACATGTCCTTGGATAGTGTTTTTCATCCACAACACTTGAGAAAAACAAATTACATGTACAACTTATTTATCATAAGGTATGGAATGTTATTCTAATGGTTGTTTCATTAAACACAAATACACTATTAGTTCTCTTATACAATGAAATGTTCCTTAGGTAGTTTTTCATTCAATTTTAAATCCACAAATGTCACCATCCAAAACAATTTATTTAAAATAATTCAACATATGTATAATATAATCCTGAATCCATAGTTACGCTTCGATAATAAAAAGTCATTTTATATTTTTAATATGATACAATTTTTTATTTTCACGATATCATTACCCTATCATATAGATAATGTAAAATCTAAATGTCTATTTGTTTAGAATATTAAAAAGAAAATAATTCATTTAAATATCATTATATCTACTAGTGTCATAGATTAATCAATAACTAATTTATTTGAGGTTCTTATAGGAGTACTAATAATTTTATTATTATTATATCAAATTACATAAGAACATACTTTTCATACCTATGTAGAGATATAAATATTCCATCAGGTTTTTTAGATAATTAAAATCCAAGAAAATAAGAATATTCTCCCATAATTCCCATTTTCAATCAGTGATCTCAAAATATTCACAAAAAAATCTATTAAATATTTTTTATTTAATCCAAATATAATTTAATTGACATAAATTTTAACAATTACAATGAATTTATAATTTTAGTTATGAAAACTATTACAAATGCAATTTGCTTAATAATGTTAGCTTATAACAAAAATCATGTCAATATATTATATAAGGCTCTAGTGGAATTTTTTATGTTCCTAATGGTCATTAATAAGTTTAAAACATTTTATGGATATAAATTTTTAAAACCATGGATTTTTACAAAAATAAATTCTTGTTGAACATATATATTTTGAAAACCACACTTCCCATCCATTTGAAATAGATTGAAATAATTTAATGATACATCTAATAGAGGAATAATAGAAGTTTAATGTATTTCTACAAGATCATATGTTTATTTATAATCTAAGACCTCTTTATGATTATATGAATTAAATAAAAATCTAGCATTATTTCAAACTATAATTCCATTTTCATCACATTTATTCAGAACCCCAATTATACTCTATTTATAGATGTATCATTAGGTCATTCAACCGAATTTCAAACAATTTTACATTAAATATTTATTAGTTTATCATGTATATATATTATCAAATAATCATCACATGAAGCATTTATTATCATGTTTTAGTTTTTAAATGTGATAAAAAATGACGATCACTAACATTATTTCATAAGGAACATCAATATATAACCGTGTAATCTATGTCTCCAAAGCTATATATAAATATAATGGCTATTAAGAATCAAATGATTGCATTGGTTTTCAAAAAAAAATTCTTTAAAAATATTTTGTAATTTATCATGAGTTAGTAATTCATAATTATATTCATAAATTTTTCTCAAATGAAAATAAAATCCCAATATAGGTTAAAATTATTTTCTGAAATAACTTACAACAATGTGGGGTGTGGTAATATGGTTATAAAAAGATCTATTACCTTAAATGTAAATAATTTTTGTTAAACATTATATATGACTTATTAGTTGTATAATAAAAAAAATGCATTCATACTTTTTAGAGAAAACTTATGTAAATTATCACTTGTATTCCTAATTAATACTTTGCATCCAAAAACATTTAATTCCAAACGTTTTTTATTCTTGGAGGACAGAAAATCATAAATAGTTTCATTAATAAAAGGTATTATTATAAATTGATTTATAGTATTAAACAAACAATAAAATTCTTCATACAATTTTTTTTTAAATTGAGTAATAACTAATCATAAATTGACTTATTTTACAAATTTAATATTTTTTATTTTGATTACACAATCTTTTTATTGAGTTATTGGTTCCAAAAATGTTTTCTTTATAACCGTTTTACTATAAAATGAAATCAAATCCTGATTAACAAACTAATCACCATGATCACTATGAATATATATCATATGTTGATTTTTTATAATTTTTACATGGGATCCGAATGTTTTTAAATAAAAATTAGTTTCATATTTATTTTATATAAAAAAGACTAATGTATATATGTTCCAATAATCAAATAAAACAGGAAGATATTATTTTCCTATGATGCTATTATTCCTTGAAAAACAACATTCCAAGTTTGTTATATTCATTTTATAATTTCATATTCTGTTTGAGAAGTATAGATTGGATTTTTCAGCCAGAATAAAAGCCCACCAAATTCATGAGTCTAAAAACTACAAGGTCCAACTTGTAATCACAATGAATATTTGGGGCTGATGCACGTAGCCTTAGAATCTCCTCGGAATGTAGGGAACTCAGAAATCTGAGTCATGTCATGGTCCACCCTGGACTCTATCAAAAGGCTGCTCATCTGCACAAGACACAACACATGCAAGAAAATCCCATGCAGGGGTGAGTATAACAATACTCATTATAGAACTCCAAAATCCAAAAATAAATGCACAATATAATGGTATAGTTATCTCTACACAATATATTTCTACTGACTATACAATAGAACACAATAAATAACCAGATAAGCTCATAACGTAGCCCCCGGTCTAGGGAGAAGTCGCTAAACCACATACCCCCATCAGGGATTTAGTTCAATGATTCCATAAAGCACTCCTTTGGGAGAACACACTCCACATGCATGGTATCTCTGATGATGTGTGTTTGAGTATTACCCTTCATCAAGAAATTCCAGGAGATATTGATACACGCATTACGAGAGAACACACTCCCAAGTGGGGAAATATCATGCTAGATAGATAAAATAATTACGGGAGAACACACTCCTAAGTTGGGAAAATCATGATACATAGATTAGGATCACTACCATGGCGTTGGATGATACTGTGACTAATTCAGAATAACCTTCTTGGAAGAGGATTGATGCCCAGTGGATTTGGTCACATCGATGCCTTACTCTACCTAGGTAAACGAATGTATAGAGGATCCCGCCCTTAGCCTCTCAAAAAGATACCTGACTCTATCCAAAAATGTCCAGATGAAGGGATCATACTCCTGTAGTAGGAAATTATACCTGACCATCAATGGAATGAGAAAAAGGGGTATTATCCCAAAACAAAATGTCCATGATATGGTGGACAAGATGATCAAGCCATGTTCTGAAAAGAATATGGCGTGTAGAAGTGTTACACATCCTATCTTCTGACCCTGAGTATTACCCTTGTACAATGGCCCATGATTCCTTTCTGGTCATGTAGGAATGTTTGTACACAACATGTATTATATATCACATGAAATGTTTATGTAAATGGGGCCGACTCCATGTACGTGACCGTGTACCCATATATGGCATCATCCAGTGTTATCTACCTCGTGTAACTGATACACAGGGTAATATGTGTGGAAAGCTGGGTCTGACGGTGTTGTGGAGTACACGACAGTGTACTCAATCCTCTGTCCATGTATCCCCTTGATACATGCTGAGTCCCGCAATGTCGCCTATGTCAATCCGTGTAGGGTCTGTACGTTGTGTTCTGAGTAGTCCATACCAAGATTGTGTACTATCCAAAATACATGTCGGGCATTAGGGAAATCCCAACATGTCCTGTAACTAGGGTCACACCTCATGTGATTCATATCTAACCCCTGAAACCCTAGCCCCCCCTGTCGGTACAACACGACATGTTCTTTATAAGTACACTCAGTTTATTTCGGAATAATCCAGAATCACGAGATGTTGTTTCGGGTCTCCCATGTCGCTCGTTCTTCGATTTGGTCATCTTATGGTCCTGAAAATCCATATATGTGGTCTCCCGGATGCCTCGAAGTCATCTCCATTGTTTTCGGGCCACCGACCGGCCCCAAAAATGTGTTTTGATCCACCAGCCTAATGAACGGTTGAAGAATGATAATTAACTAACGGTGTTGATTCATCCACCACCATCTCCATCGCTCCTTCGCTAGGTCACCACAATGTAATATCTCAAAATTGGCATCGTTGCATGGCTAAATAGATGCGCATTTTTCTGTTGATCATCGCCCCACCAAGAAAGTGAAAAACATGATGAAAAGTGGAAGATATCAAATAAATCAAAATGAAGAACGAATCTCTACCATCAATCGTCATGAAATTGATCCGCTCCTGTTAGATGGATTTACCAAGGTGAATCAAAATGATAATCCAACAATTATAACAAGTAAAATTCCTCAATCAAACCCTGAAAGAAATGGGAAATAGAACCCTTCCTCAAGAACGCTTGATCCGTAGATCAACATGTTTGTTTTATATCCACATTCTTCGTTAAATCCAAAAACGGGGAAAGGAAAATCAAAATAACAAACCCCACCTCGATCTGGTTGAAGAATGATAAAAAAATCGCATTCGTAGCCGAAGCTCATCAGATCCTAGATTCATCATCGTTAGTTAGTGAGTTCCCCTCCCAAGATCCAAGAGGCTCCCTATCAATTTGTAGGGTTATGCGGGTAACCCTCCAAAACTTCCATAAGCGGGTATTTAAAACATAGAAAATTAGGTCATCGAACAAAAAGAAACATCTAAATAAAATAATTTTTAATTTGATTTTAATTCCATTCAACATCTGAAAACTAAATTTTGTGACCGACCAAAACCAATTGATGTTAGGCCCCACGTAAGTATAAAATGTTCACTTGAATGAAACTATGACCTTAGACTTCTGATATGGGACTCTGTTTAAAGTAAAATTCACTTTATTATGAAAACAACTTGTGCACACTATTTATAGGTTCAATTTATTTTAATCATTTATTCTGGGAACACCAAGCATCTGAATAACATGTCGTCGAAAGGTTTGGAATCATAATAAATCAATGAAATATTTAAAAATAATAATGCATCGAATATTATAGACATTACATTCTCCCCACCTCGGAGCATTACATCCATGAAAATAAAAAACAAAGACTCTCCAAAAGATGTGGGTACTGGGCATAAATATTAGTATCCCACTACAAAATACTCTCTTGATGATTCCCGCGCTACCACTGAATGTGAACCAAGGAAATTGATCACCCATGATTGATCATCTCTTACCGATACATGATTTCCACTGTGTTCTCAGCAATGGTCACTCCATCCTTGATGTCTAGCTCTCCCCAATCGATGATGTGAGATAGGTTATGGACATACCATCTCAGCTGGGACACATGGAATACATCATGTTCCTGATGAAAATATGGTGTTAAATCTATATGTTACGCTACCTTTCCAACACTAAAATTTGTCTTAAAAGGTCCAATTAATATCGCAAATAACTTGACGCCATGGACAAATCTCTGTAATCCTCATCGTGGTGAGACCCGAAGAAAAATTTGGTCTCCATCCTCGATCTCCAGATGTCTCAATCATCAATCATCATAAGAATTCTGATGACATTGTGTAGTCTATATCCTCTCCCATATGATCTACACCATCTCTATGGTAGTTCACACTGACTCTAGACCCATGAGTACGAACTCTTGGGGGTCGTTCTAGTAAAGTGGTGACCGGATGGGTCTCCCAAACAAAACATTGAACGGTGGCAAACCAATGGTGGAGTGGTAACTATTTTTGAAAAAAATCTCCACCAGTGGTATATGGTCCTCTCAATGGTGACCCAATTCCATGACATAGGCCCACAACATATCCTCCCGAACCTGAATGGTTCTTTATGTCTAACAAATGGTCTGGTGATGAAACATTGTGATCAAGCATAGCTATGTCCCAAAGCCTCCTATAATGACTTCCACAACTATGATGTGAAACTAGAATCTCGATCTGTTACTATTTTCATAAGAATTCCATGAATCCTTACTATCAAATTCACATAGATCCATCCCAATCTATCCATGTAACTCTACTCTATGATAATTAGGAAGAGGGCCGACATCGTGAGTCGGTCAATGATCACTCTGATAGAATCATCCCCTTTCGATGTTTGTGGTAAGACCGATACGAATTCCATTGATATTCCATCCCACTTAAACACTGGAACATCAAGGGGTGAGCTAATCCTGCTGGAACCTGGTGCTCAGCCTTCACTTGCGGGCATGTAAGACATTGAGAAACAAACTCTACTACTACATTTTTCATTCCGAACCACTAGAACTGACTTCAATGATCCCGGAACATCTTCAGCACTTACAGATGTACCGCCAATTTGATATTATGAATATACCTTAGACCTCATCCCATAATGCCACTGGAACAATAGTGTGTCCTCTAAAAAGAGGTATGTGCTCCCCACCTAGTGAATAGCCATTATGACCATTTCTCATGGTTAAGTGAGCATGTAAAACCTCATACTTGACATCCAAAATATGCACATACCAAACTAGCTATAAGATTGTAGGTGTGAAAACCATCAACAATTGGTAAGTATTATCCCCTCTATCCATGAGGGATAACTACACCGTTGCTAACTATTCTGTCACCTCGCTCAACAGTTGCGAGCATGACCTTTGACTAAGAGAATCTGCCACATTGTTCCCCTTCTCATGAGTATATGAAATTTAAAAATCATAGTCTTAGGGGAACTCTAACGAATGTCTCTATCTTATATTCATATCCTTCTCTGGGAAGATGTAGATGAGGCTCTTGTTGTTAGAGTAGACGATGAATCACTTGCCCATAAGGTAGTGTCAGCACATATTCAATGTGACAACTACCGCTGCCAACTCAAGATCATGGGTCACATAATTCAGCTCATGTGGTCTATACTGGTGCAAAAACATAAGAAATCACTACCTTTTACTACATTAGGACACATCTAAGCCCAATCCCTAATGTATCATAGAAAACTACGTACTCGACACCCTCCACTGGTAATCTCATGATCAGGTTGTTTGTCAAGATCTACCTCAACTGCTCAAAAGAATACTTCCACTTCTCTGTCCACATGAAGGGTTTCCCCTTCTTATTAAAGGATTTCATCAGTTCAGATACTTGAGAAAAATCAGGAATTAATCTTCAATAATATCCTTTTGAGTAGAGAATGCTCTGCACCTCTATCACATTCCGAGGTGGCTCAAAAGCTAACACTGCCCCCACCTTGGCTATATCCATAGTAACAAAATTTTTTGAGAATAAATGTTCCAAAAATTAGACCACCTGAATCCAAAATTGGAACATCGAGAGATTATTATAAATTCGGTGCTCTGTGAGTACGTCTAGAAAAATCTGTAGGTTTCCTACGTGCTCTTCCTCTGACATCGAGTACACATGGATGTCGTCGATGAAAACCACTACGATCTGCTCTATGTACGGCTGGAGGATCGGGTTCATCACTACCATGAATACTACAGGGGAATTTTTCACATTGAAAGACATCACCAATCACTCATCGTGACCATATCATCATTAATAGTCTATCATTGGTATATCCTCATCCCGTACTTCTAACTGGTGATAACCTGATCGACGGTCAAACATTGAGAACCATTGTGACCCTCTCAGCTGGTCAAAGAGGTCTTCGATCCTCATAAGTGGAATCTTTTTATACACTGTTACCTAATTCAGGTGCTAGTAATCCACACTAAAACTCAAACACTAGTCTACCTTTTTGACAAACAAGACTGGGGCCACCCTGGGTGAAACTCTGGGTCTTACGAAACAAATTCTCAGCGAATCCACCAACTAAACCACTACCCCAGTATGCTCTACGTGAGCCATCTAATATGATGATGATGAAATATATGTAGTCTCGGGGTGTTAGTCAATGCAGAAGACAATTTATCAGTGTGGAGGTAGTCCTGGAACATCATCAGAAAAGATGTCCTCATAATCTTCCACTACTTCTGGGAACTGGGAGCACCCAACGTTTAATACTACAAGGGTACGGCTAGACAACTCATTAGTGATCATTTGCACCCTCTTATGCATTAGCCCATTCTGTGCTACATGGGTCCCCTTTTCTACGATAATGGAAAAGCTTATCCCATCACGACCGACACACCATACTGTTCCACATAAACTGTCGATCATAGAATGGACCGAATATAAAAAATTCATACTAAAAATGATGTTGTATGCCCTCAAAAAAACCACCAATATAATTCAACTTGAAATATCACCCCCATGGGTAATATCACATTGTCTGCAAAGGTGTGTGATCATCGATTATCCTCTCGCAGGTGTATGTAGGTGTAATGATCAAGTCAAAAGCTATACTGGAATATCTATGTTTCACAGAAGACATGTGGAGATGAAGGAATGACTGGCACCTGTGTCTGTAATTATGGCAGCTATGGTAGAGTGGATAAAGATAGTACTTAGGATCATCCCTAGACTCCATGGGTAATATGACTCGAGAGCATGCTGTTGTCATCGCCCACATCCCTTAGCTCTATGAGCCTAGTGTGGACAACTATGTGGTGGTGGTTATAGTAAATTGAATCGTCTTCCACTCCCTGCTGCTCTCCGTTCTCCACTTCCATGTCTGTTTCCTGGAGGGTCTTCCTGATCCACTCTTTTCCACTGTTTCAGTGGGCCATCCAAAGCTTCTCTGGCTGTAGATTGACCTATCGATTAGTGTCTAGTGAGATGTCCCATACCGTCACAAGAATAGCATCGCTTCTCCATAGACGGACTGGACTCTGCCTCAGAGGCCTGGACTATCGAACCCCAATCCTAGATCCTCCTATGATTTCTCCCATGTCATGATCCCTATGCCTGATGTTGGATCCCTACTACTGAGGTCTCAGCACTTATCAGGAAACTGCTAACTTCTATCAGATGTCTTTGCTCCTCAGATAAGCTCTCGATCACCAAGGCTCGCTCTAGCACTCTAGAATAAGTCAGAATGTAATGTGGCAAAACACTATCTTGGATGTCCAGTTGTATGCCTCAATCGAAGGTCCGAGCTCTAGTGTAATGATCCAGGACCATATCCATCGAGAACATTGTGAGGTTAGTGAACCTAGATGAACAGTCAAATACCGTCAATATCCCCTTATAGAGATGAAGAAGCTCCTAGATATGTACTGCTCTCAGTGTAATAGGAGATAACTCCACCCTAAAGGGTTTCTCAAACACGGTCCATGAATGAGTCTTCTCATCCTGAGTCTTTGTGGTCATACTCAACCATCTTCCTGCCAAACCATGAAGAAGGATCACTCATAGAATCACCATAATGTTTTCTAATGTCCCCATGAGATAGAAGACTCTAGTCACCAACTCAAGGAATTACTCAACTTCCTGTGGGTCAGACTAGACTCAGAACCTAAGAAGTCTTTATCTCTGGAACTCATGGAACATGCACAACCTACACTATTCATAAGTCAGTATTGCAGGTACCACGGGACGTTACACTAGTGGGTGTATAACCGGTACACCACCTGCTGGAAAATCTTGGGAAAATGGTCTCTGTATAGAAGCCTCATCACAATGGGGTCATCCTCATGATATTTCTAATGAATAAATAGTTTAAATGAAACTCTAATGTTTTTCATTTCTCTATAGAAATCACAGGATCATTATGATCCGAATAAGTGATGTCTTCTTATCCCCTAAATCCCTTGATGTCTGGGGATTATTAGGATAATAATGATGAAGGTATTTCTATAAAAGAAATAAATATATAATAGTTTGGTTTAAATTGTGGATACCATAAGCCATGGTAGTTTAATTAATTTACATTAAATGTTAAATGTGTATTCATTCATTTATAATGTTTGATTGAGTTTATTAAATAAAACATTAAAGTAATATTTAACATATTTCTAAAACTTTTATTTGTTAGTAGTGAGATTTATTAAAATGTTTATTACTATAAAAATTTCATTTAATTGACTTAAAAATATAATCTATGTTCGATACATGATACATTAGTCATCATGAATATAATCAATCTAATACACCAGATTAACGATGATTGGGTATTAATATGTTGAATTCTTATTAACTAAAAATCACCATCTTCCTTTAGCCATTGTCACTCTTAAAATCCAATAACTAGTTTTTCAAGCATCCTTCCCATGTAGTATTCTTACTAAGTCACGAATTACAGATGATGATTTATTGGTATAGAATACCTTATAGTAAGATTATGTTGTTAAACATTACAAAAATATATTTTTAAAGTTCTAGATAAATAATAGATTCCAATGTTAGGAAGATAGAGTTAGTTTCAATTATATATGTATTAGATATATTATAATAATACAACATTTGATTATAAAATGAAACTATTCGAGGACTCCCCTTTATCTTGGAAATAATAGTTCATATTTGAATAACATCTTAGAACAAATCAACATTTTTATATGATTTTATATGTTTTTTACTTTATTTTTTCTATTTATATTAACTAAATTTAATGACATTAAATTAATTTATTTTCTTCTGTTTTATTAATTTTTTGGTAATTTAAATACAAATAAGTATTTTACCACCCTATATATTTTACATTACCATTATTGTTTTGTGGCAATAATTAATGTTTCATTTATCTTTTTCAAAATAATTACAATAGAATAAAATATATATTTTATTCTCTTAAATCAATCCAAACCACTCTTATGAATACTTTGGTACAAATATTATGACCCAACACCCTCCTACCCCTCTCCATTATTTTAGCTAATATTTCAACATAATTAACTATTAGAACCCTATAAATGTAAATAATTTAAGCATGATGGTTTCTCCATTAATTTTGATTTCATCTGTACACTATAGCTCAATAAATTCTAGCCATCTTTCCACTCTGCAAACCAAACACATACATCTAATGAAATACATCATGCGTAGTTTGTTTTTAATATTTTTTATTAATAGTCTGAAAATATTTACAAAGTATTATTGGTTTTTATTGTTTTTAAATTATAGTGCATTGTTTATATATATATATATATTATGTATTATTTTATTTATAAGGTTTGATATATATTATTAAATATTAATTACATTTATTTTTCATTCGTAAACTGAAAAAAATATATTTTAATTATTAGACACTGGAATAAATTGAATTATATATTTTATTTTTAATTCTATTTTAAAAATTTATATTAATTAATAATTTTACACATAATTATAAGAGGATCAAAAAGATCATATTTCATTGTTTCCATGTGATTTTTATAATTTTCACATAAATTGTATATAAATAAATGTTAATTTGTTTATTATTTTTGTGGATCTTATAGTTTTGTTTTTCATTAAATATAGAAAATTTATTTTTAACCCCCAATACAATCCAAAGGATAAATTTTTTTATATGCACAATTTTTTTATAAATAATAAATCGTGTAATTTATAATAATCTAATATGAGTATATGATTAAATATTTTCACTATAATAAGAATAAAAATATATATTTGATATTAAATATCAATGGTTGTTTTTTCATTATTCATTCACTATATATTATTATTAATTAATACATATTAATATTATTGAACAACCATGTAAAATATTTTACATTTCAAGTATTAGTATATAAATGGTTGTGATTGTTATTATATTGATGATTATGAAAGGGAAAATGATGACCCCCAACTATATATTTTTTTAAACTCACTAAATGTGTATCTTTCTATTTAGCAGTATATATTTTTATTTTTCTTATTTTTGTATAATATACTCTTATAACTCATATTTATTTTTCTATAATTATAATATATTATATATTTCAATAGAAAATGTTACCTCATGGTTGACGGTATAAAATTATATATCTTTATAATTAATAAAATATCAATTATTGATTTGGATTTGGATTAATTATATTTATATTTTTCACACACGGGATTTAATTTTGATTTAAAATATTAATTTTTGAATATTAATATGAGAGAAATTAATTAATCATTCATGAGTTAGGAAAACTATTTTAAAAATTGCAACATATAGATAAATTATAGGTTGTTTATATTAAGTAATTGATATGGAATTAAATTTGTTAATGTATAAAGGATAATTTTTTTTCTCACTAAACATAATAAGTTTTAAAAATATTGTCATATGTATGATTCTTTAATTTATATTTACTTATACAAGACATATTTGTCTAATGTATTAAGAAATAATTGCTTCACTCATTTTATTTTTTATATGAGGTTATATGGTTCAATTATAGATTTATTTTTTATCTATAATTTTAATCTAATTAATAGAAATATCAAATAATAATGGTAATTAATTTGGAATTAATTTTTATAGAAGTTTTTTTGATTTTTTGATTTAATTATTAATATTTAGCATATTAACAAATTGTGATATTCAAATAATTTAATGAAACTATAGAAATTAAACTTATTTTAAATAATTCTCATATTTTTAAAAGTATATAAAAAATATTCCAATATTATAATAATTATAAATTCACTATATTCTATTCTTTATTTTACTTTAATATATATATATATTAAATAATTTATCATTCATTTTAGTTGTAGCATCGAAGAGGGGTATTTAGAATAAAATAAAATAAAATGATAACATTACTAAAATAAAATATATTACAAATTGTTTGTGTTTAATAATTTATTTAGTAATGTGATATTATATAAATCATATATATATATATTATTAAAGAAAATATATCATAAAGAAAAACATATGGATTAATTTTGATAAAGCAGGAAATTAAATATTGTTAATGTATTCTTAATTATTCTATGTAAATACATCATACACTTTCATATCAAAATTTATCAATATTTTGAATTCATCTATATTTAAGGGATACTTCTTGAAATATTATTTAATATAAAAAATTTACATTTTCTACTGTCATTTCTGGACACAATATCAGTTATTAATGTAGTTCACTAAGATATTTTTAACTATATCAACTTGATACCAAGTGACATACTAGATGAATCAAATTATCCAAATGTTAATACCATCTTTTCATCATCATAACCTTTAAAGATAAAATTTAGTGTGTTTTTATACTTAGGACATTATCTGTGAATTTATAATGTCAATATAATTGAAATTTATATTTTCACATTCTAGTTTAAATAAATTGAAACTAGAGAGTGGTGATAATATTTTTTTCATGAAAATCTATATGGTAACTTATTAATAATTTAAAATACTATCTTATTTTAAATAATAGATGAACACGGTCATACCTAGGCTTGTAAGTGATTTATAGTCCGTAGGGGTATATGATTACTGTAATCATTGTAAAAATATAAGAAATAATCATTATTTAAAAATATATAAAATTTCAATAGTTCATATATTATTTTTCTATAAGAAATTTTCATATTATGTATCATGTTATTATTCAATAATGTATTTTCTAGTTTTTTAAATATTAATATCATTCTTTTAAATTTAATAATCATTTATAATTTTATAATTTTTTTACTTTTAAGAACACAAATCTAGTATTATTTGACTAGAATTTCAAAAAACATTATGATACCATTAAGCCTATACGTTTTAGAGAAATGATTATTTATTTCAGAAACGAAAATGTATATTTTCAATCCCTTATTTTCATATAATATATAATAATTTAAAGGTAAAAGTTTTTTTATAGTGTTTTTTATTCATTAATATTAATATTTAATATTTAATTTTCTGTTTCATATATATTTTCCAATTAAGAAATGTTTTTTGTTAACAAACAAATAGATTCAACTACAAAATGATTCTTTACTAACACATTAAACATAAAATATAAAAATTATTTGACATTTAAAATGGATATTTATAATTAAATATGAATTTCAGAATCATGAATAAATAATATAGAACTAATTTAATACTATTGAACAATAATTGATTAATAATATATAATGTGTGTGAATTAGTTGAAAAACAGTCCAAGAATTGGGTTTATTGGAATATATAAAACTATAGATTTAATATTTATATGTTTTGACAAGATATAATTTTAATTAAATTTCCTAAAATCATCATACAATATATAACTACTGTAAAATTATAGGATAATAATTTTAGATCAAAATGACATGCATAGAAATAACTAAATAATCAATCAACTATACAATTTCATTAATATTATACAAACCATGGTATTGTTAATAAAAATTATTTTTATTTCATAAATGCACTGTCATATTAAATAAAATAATACTATAGAATATATATATATCATTAATTAATTTTATGGGTTCAATAACTAGTGATTCACACAACACCCAAGATATGTTAATATTGAATTAATGTAATAAAAAATGAAATATATCCCAGAAGAATTCACTGAAGGATAATTAGTAAAATAAAATTATCATATCTAAAAAGTAGAGGTATATTGAACATGGATTTTTATAAATTAAAATTACGTAAATGTTTTTGAACCCTTAAAAACTTTTTAAAAATATACACCCAAAGAACATATTAGTTTAGTGCAATTAGAATCATGGAAATGTAATTATTAGAACACAAGTGAGATATATTTCATCCTAATAGGTTCTCCAAGACTATAACTATTTATTGAGTTATCATACAGGAAATATATCTTCATAATCTAGTGTATTAAAAAAATGAATAAGATCAAATGCTTAATTAGTTTAGAAAAGGGAGAAATGTATTCTTGAATATTAAAATAGTAGTATAATAACCTTGTTATATCATTAGAAGATCATACTATGTAAAAATAATTCATATATATGCATTATGGGATAAATCATGGCAGTTCATAAGACATAAAACATAATAAAATAAACAACCCGATCCATGAAATAATAACGATGGAATTATATATATATAAATTTTGGGATGCATATAAGAATATAATATAAAATGTGAACTCTACCTACCAAGTCCGTTATAACATGTTAGTCTTACTCTATGGCCCATGTAACTATTTCAGGATTGGCCTAACAAATGGTGTACCCTCTTAGTTTTAGTCTTCTGCTATAACCCATTCACCATTTTTTGGCATGGCTACAACTCATTTAAAATCATACTTTTTTGTTTGATCTAAAACCCTTGTACCTAATTGTTTTTGGGCTTGGGATACAAAAATTGTACGCCATTAAATTTAGGACTGGGATACAGCCCATGTGCATATTTTTTTAGGCATGGGATAAAAATTCTATAACTTCAAGTTTTTAGTATTGGAATACCACCCGTGTACCTTTTAGGATTATATAAAATTTATTAGTACACAATGAATTTGAGATAGATCATGTTAAAATCCAAATAATAATAAAACCATTCATAAATGTGTTACAATATTATAAAATAATCATCATATCACACCCCATTAAATGATATGTGTTTTATAAACATAAAATAATAACCCATGAAATTGAATTAGTAAAATTAAAATTTCATACAATCATGTCATATAAAAATATATATGTTTCATAATCACTTCATGAAATCATAACTCGTGAAAAGAAAATAGGATACAAAAGCTTTTAAATCAGTCATGTGAAATAAGAATCATAAGAATCATTCTATCAAAACACAATGAATTCAATATAGAATTTGAATGGATTATTTGGATTATTTCTTATAAGGGGATTAATAACATAAATAGATATTACCTTAGATGCAAAATTACTTTGATGTATATTTTGAAAACAGTTCTTATTGTAAATAACCCTTCTTAATTGAAAATGGATCTTTAAAATAGAAAACCATTTGAAACTATTTTCATTAAAAAAAATAAATTATTATTGAACACCTTATGAGAAAACATTATTTGAAAATATATTTTAAAAAGTTTATCCGAAAAATAATTTTTTTACAAGAGCAAAATCGTTAATAAATTGATTGTTGGTAAATCCATACATGTTGTATGAGGTAAAAATTATATTCTTTTTTCATATAAAAAATGTATGAAAAATTATTCATTCAGAAAGTAAATTTAATATATATTTCAATAAAATTTAAAATAAAAATATGTAAAATGAGTTTTTAAATAATTTAGGATAATATTAGAATATTCGCAGATTTTTTAAATGATTATTCTGTATGAACATAGATTTTCAACCAAAATGTTGGTAAATTTGGGCATTCATAAAAAAAATCCTAACTATATTATGTACCAAATATTGGAAAAATCATACAAAAATTAATATACAATGAATAAATATAATATAAATAATTTTATGAGTTTTTTTGAGATATGAATCATATAATTTCGCAAAACTAGGCATAGATGTAAACAATTTGGAAAAGTAATGAAATTGTATCTATAAACATTTATCACTTGGTAACTTCAAACCATAATACATATTTTATAAGAATTAAATTACATGATGCATAAAAATTCATGTAAATAATAAAATTTAGGAAATAAAATATCTATGTTAGTATATAAATATCATGGAAAATATAGGTGAATAAGATGACATGTGTCTTAATGGAGGAAAAATGAGATAAATTTAATTTACTGATTTATAAACTTTTAAAACATAAAACATGTGAATGAATTGTCAAAAAATGGATATAAAAACAACCATTATATTAATTATATTAATAATATAATAAATCCATGGAAATTATACACACCAAAAAAATGGGTTATCAATAAAGAATGTATCTCAGAACAAAAAAAAGTGAGATGAAATCCAATTCTCTTATGTCATTACTTTAGTGAAACTCATTTAAAATACCTATATAATAAATTAGAATAGAATATAAATCAATAAAATTGATAAATTATTACTTATAATAAAATAATGTGGTATATTATGTATTTAAATTACCCTCATTGAAAAAATTCTACCTTTAGGATTCATGTAAGGTATTATCTAATTTTTTTTCCGCATGTACCTTATTTTGTTATAAATGTTGTCATTAAAATAATATCAGGATTCCCATTATTAAATCCCTAATTTAAATATTATTTATATTTATTATATTAGATATATAATAATAGATATAATATTTAAGTATGAAATGGAATTCACTGTTCATGGAGATGATTTGTCATACATACAAATTATCACTATTTCTATTTAATTGTAATTTTAAAAGAAAGAAATTAAAAGTCATATATTTATATATAATTATATATATCATTGATAATTAATATTTTTTTTATATAATTTATATTTCCAATATATTTACTAACCCCTTCCTTAAAATATTGCATGAATTTTATTAATTAATCACATCGCATTGAGGGAGCGGTAGTCCACAGCTTCTCAAACTAAATTATCATATTAAAACAAAATAGAAATTATAATGAAATGTGTTGAAAAATAAATATATATGAATAAATAAAAAATAAATATATATAATATATATAATATATAAAATATATAAATATATTTTCAATCATAATTTTTACCATGATACACGGTAATGGAAAAATGAACGATCATCATTTCGTGAGATCGTAGTTCTCCATACACATAAATATTATGTTCTTTACACATTATATTGATGTGTGTGTATGTGTATGCAAAATACATAGAATAAAAATATAATAGTATTTTTAGGATACTTATATTATTATAGAATCATGTATTAAATATGGTTGAGGTGTGTAGTTAGTATAAAAAATAAATGAGTTTGAGAGAAGAAGTTTCCCCTTAATCATGTATCACCTTTTGGTTTGTCACAAGGGGATTCATTATAATCAATTCCAAAAAAAAATCCAGGATTAAATTATTAAGGAATATATTTACTGAGGTATATTAGGAATATCATATCAAAATCTAATTAGATTGAGAGGCTTTATAATGCTGAAGAGCTGGTGGAATATTATTGGGAAGGGAAAGGAAAAACATGGAATTTTTTAAAACAAGTTACATGTACCCATGATATAAGATTACAAGAGTCATAAAAACCTAACCAAACAAAATAATTGTATTTTAATTGACTTATATTGTCCATAAAATTGTTTTTATACAATTTTATAGGTCATTTTTGGTCTAAAATTTAAATCTAAGTAGTTTATTGAACAAATTGTGCTCTTAACCATTGTAATTAATTTAAATTACATTCAGTAATAATTTTTATTAAAAATAAATTAGAAATTTTTAGTTATTATTGATTAATATGAAAAAAATAAGGAATAAATTTACCCAAAATTAAATCACATATTTTGATGAAATAAATTTAATATTAATCACACTCAAGGGATGAAACTATGAGTTTTTAAAATAAAAACATCAAGTGTTTTAATTTATTTGTATACCAAATTTCAATACCAAATTTATTAAATTGAATATAATTGAGTTAATTGAAAAAATAGGATAGGACTATTCTTTTAAAAAAGTAATATATAATTTTACATCATAAATAAATTTTCCAAAAAAACAATTATAAATTAAAATAGCATATTTTAAACTATTCAAAAAAATACAGGCTTCCCTAAAATATTTCAAAAAATATCCCTAATATAATTTGGAAATTTTAATTTCAAATAGAAAGTTTATTTTGTTATATTAAATTTATAAATGTGCCTAAAATAAATATTAGGACATTATATTGAATTTTATAAAAAGTATTTTATTTGATAGAATAATATGTTTAAAAGTATAAAGTCCTTACCTATAGTTATATCAATCATTATTTTTACAATTTATTTATATATAACTATTAATAAAATATATTTAATTTAGTCATCACTACTGATATTTATATTTTTCATGGATACGTTATTATTATATCATAAAAATAATTATAATAACAAAAAGAATTTTCAAAGTACGTTAGTGTAGTGTAAACTGTACAACATGTTGGTGTAGCATGTTGCATTCAAAAATTTGGTGTTAGGTTTAATATATTTCAAGTCTCATAATAATATTGGTGTTTTGTGTAGATAAAGCTTAAATTTATGTTTTTAGTGTATTGTTAGCTTGGTTTTGCTTATAAAATAATCAAAACATAGTGATTTAGTAAAAAATAACTATTTTTCAGTTTTACGTGAAATGGAATATATAGTGAATGTTAAATTAATTTGAAAAATTAATTGAAAAAATATTGGGATGTTACATTCTACCCTTCATAGAATTAATTTCTCCATAAAAATTCATCTATGTTATCTAAAGTTTAATCGTTGAATGTTTCATTAATAGAAACCCACAAAAATGGATATTAAATCTTTCCTTATGAATGAATAGGTAAAACCCTAACTATTATCCAATGTAACATATAAGTATGATTCCACATAGGATAACATATATAAATAATGAATATTGGATATTGAAGAAAAACATAAATATTTATAAAGAGTTATTGAGGTAATCAATCACAAAGAATAGAATGGTCAAAGACAAGTTGATGGAATCAAATTCATATACATTTAATGATTTAAATCAACATCGATTCAACAAAACTATTTTTTAGGACTACATATTTTATTTTGATCATTATCTTAACATTGTGTAATTATATTATGGACCAAGACTATAAGGACATTTCATTGTTTATATATTTATATAAAAAGAATTATAATTATGTAGTTGTTCTTTTTTCAATTCATAATATATTCATTAATCATGTAATGGATTTATAGAAATTAAGATTGATTATGGGCGTTTCTAAGTTACAATTTTATAAGATCATAAGGCCCATAAAAGAATGAAACTTATAATTATTTATATTTGACTATTATGAAAAATCAAATTGGTTAATACATTCAACTATAATCTTAAAATGTTATAAAATTGATTTAAGATAAATAATTATTCATAAAAAATAATTATGCATCAATAGGGAAATTTCATTGGCTAGTGAGAGGCATGAAACCCTTATCGTCCTATGGTCATGTGTTCAAGTCCTATGATCATGCTGGACATGACTGGTTTTCACCCAACATACATGATTTCATTTTTATAAAATAATGAAAATATAATTTTTTAAATTATATAGAAAACCTTGAAAGAAGGCCAATCACTAAATTGCCATCAATCTAAGGATTTCAATACAACCTCGATACATAAATTATTTCTCTAATGATTAAAATAATCATATCATGAATGGTTTATTTTATAACCCTTATAAAATATGAAAATCCAAAATTTTAGACTGAATATCAGAAAATTTTCGTTACATTGATTTCCCAATCCATAAAAAAGTATATCGTGGTTTCCAAATTATAAACATGTGTATAAACTCATCATATATTACCATGAAACTTGGTAATAACTTGAATTAATATAAATTATTTTTGAAAACATGTATGATTACTTATTAAAATTATAATGTATGTATTCCATATAAATAAAAATGGATGTTAGCATCATTAATGATAACATAAACCACCTACCAACAAGTCCTTAATTAGATTCAGGGTAACCAGTAGCATCCAATTTATTAATTCATAACCAAAATATCATTATCTAAAGAACATTTTCATATCATAAAGAAAATTTTATGGATTATCTCTCCATTAAACAAGTGTTTTCCTTGGATATCACATTTCCATTATATAACATATTTATTTCATCAAAGCCATTCAATGTGCTCTATTATATCAATAGCCAAAAACAAAAATTAAAAAATACTTTCCTATTTCAAATTTTATATAACATAATTCTGTAATCTAAAAAAACAAAATATTTCATTTTTCCATTTAATAATTATTCTATTAATAAGGTTACCTCAACCTATTACACAATACATCATTCATTTAACATTTCATCAATAGTCTCTTCATCATCCGCATTGTAACCATTACACATACCACATTGCTGATCCTCTTTAGATCATTCCTTTGGGGTCAATGAGATCTATTATTATTGTTACTTCCACACTTAAACACATGACATTTGATGTTGTCTTAGGTAGGAAAATATTATCATCCATTTATATTACTAAATTCATCATTTTTAATAGAAGTCTCATGAATATTTTCATACTAATCCACAGTCATAAATTATTCTAATTTATCTAATATAGTTACATAGTATATTATTTCTGCATTCATACCACAAAGGAAACCAAATCTTACTTTCTACATGGTCTCATTTAAATTAACTCTTATTAAAATATCTATTTATCTTCCTTGGTTAGTATAAGAGTTGGTTTAGGTAAACATCGATAAACATGGTCCATGTGAACATGATAGGCTTGGTGACAACATATTTACCTCTATTGACCATCCCACATCAATACTCATTTGAAAAGATTCAATAGAATTCCATATAAATTCATTTTCATTTGGTTTCCACCATTTTCAAATTCAGGAATCATAGTGTAATTATTAATAATCATAGTACTGAACCAAATAATCCAGAAAATAATTACTTATAGGCCCTCTAAATCATGATACATTACTTAAACAATGAAAATAAATGTTCACAATAAGTTATTTATATCAATATAATATTTAAATAATTCATGATTATTCATGAATAGTTTGTGAATTATAAAATAATTTCCCCTAGGAGTGTCAAAATAGGTGTGAAGTATGGCCCATTATCTTATACCATATTACCCCGAGTCAGGGATGGAGCATCTTGAATTATATTTTACCCCTAGGTACATCTCTTGTGTATAAATGTCCACTTTCATTATCCATATAGATATTTATTTAATGGAACCAACTCACTCGATCCTTTACCAAAATAACAGGGAATTTCCGATAATTTTCATTATCAATATAATTATCCATAGGCATTTCCTTTTGTTTGTCCCTATGTTTTTATAATACGTGAATCCAAAGGTTATTTAAATGTTTTTTGTAATACCAATTATAGCTACCATCGCTATTCATACATTAAAATTACCAATAATTTATGCAAAATATACAAAAACTACAAACAGATTCCCTAATACCATATAATGATAGTTCCTTTGGAAACATAGAAATGTAAATACTAATAAATAAGTGAGATACATTTTCTTCAATTGGATTCTCTAAGAAAATGATCCTATTATACAAATCGTACATGAAATATATCATCATAAATTGTGAAATTAAACATAAATATGCAATACATTAAATGCACATTTAGGGTAAATAAAGGAGAAATGTAACCATAAACAAGAACATAGTGGAATGAGAATGTGATTAAAACCATTTTTGACAATACCATCATATAAACTAGTAAAAACATGAGTTATGGGATAAATCATGGAATTTTGTAATACATTATTCATAAGGATGTAATAAATCAGTATCCATGAAGTCATATATATATGGATTAATAAATAGAATATTTGGCATGCATATATGAATATAAATTCATATTTCTCGGATATCTACCACAACCATTATAAAATTTTATTCTTCGTATATAGCCCATGTTCTAACATGAAAATTGGGGTAACAATAGTTTTAGAAACAGAATTTTAGTATTGGAATACAACATATTTACATTCTTGTTTTCAGGAATAGTTTACAACCTATGCACACTCAATACTCTAGGTTTGGGATACTACCAATTTAACTTCTAGTTTTTGGGGTGAGATACAACCTAGGTATGCTATTACTTTTATACTTGGTTTAAAACCCATTTATCAAATTCTTTTGATTATTGGATATAACCCATGTACCTTCTTTTTTCCAGTATTGGGATAAAAATTAGGTACCCTTTGTTCTCAAATACATAATACCATTACCCAATGAAATGGAGGCAATGTATATCCCACCCAACACATAAAATAATAATTCATAAATGTCCCACAATAAAATAAAGTGTTCTTTATATCCTGAACAATAATAATCGAAAGGTTTTATAGTCATATAATCATAACCCATTACATGAAAGGGGTACCATTAATATTTCATTGTTGAAATAGTGGGTGTCCTAGACAGAACTATTCAGTGCTTTAGATTACCATATCATGTGAACAGTAAGCTATACATGATGTCTCTTTACCATTGTAGTGTATAATTTTCTGCATCCACTATTGAAATTGTAATGTATAAATGTTAATTGTCGTATCGAAAGGTTATAGCAGTTCCCAGGATATAATGAGAACCTCTAACTACTATGCCATTAATCTTAAATATATTTTCTATGGTAACAATACATCTTAATAATTGGAAAAAGTATATGTCTTACCATTAGGTGTTTGGGGATCATAAGCATTGAGATTCTTCTCATGATGTTCACACTTCGTGATCTCTAGTAGGGAGATCATGAGGACTGAACTGCCAATAAGAACTCCACATGTTTCTGGTGTCATTGGATGGTCCTATCTACAATCATGTGTAATGGTATCCTGACATGAGATCATTACCATTGAATGTCATTTGAATGCCTACTTTGGTGGATGATGAAACCATGTCGATGAAGTCGTGGTGAGGTAGTTTCTGTCGGGTGCGCCGTTGGTGGCATGACATCGATTGAATGGACAAGAAAGGAATTGTCGCTCTAGGATAAGGAAGAAATATATCTCAGTCCATGTTGATTTGGATGATAGTAACTTTATAAGTCTATGACCATGGTAGTCAAGGGTAAATCCATCCAGTTAAATCAACAAACTATAATGTAAGAAAAGGGAGATGACACGTGAGTGCGTCCTACTTCATGAGATATTACAGACAAAGAGATTATATTACACATTGTGTGTTCGTAGGTTGGTTGTTGTTGTTGTGACAATCCTTATTTCTTCAGGGGCCATGATGGGTTTCTAGATCCCGCTCTTGGTCTATGAATACTATTCACTACTGTCGAAATAAGGGCCTAGAGGGTCACACACTATAGCGTATTCAAGAATCTGCCCTATTCAGTTGAATGGGAGTTTTGGTCATGTCAGGCCCCACCATAGGGTTTTGAGATATAACCAATATTAAAAAACCACCATTGCAAAAAATAAATTCATACTATTCGAGTTTAGAAAAATGAGTGTTGAATTTATTTAATAAATGTTTTTAGGAGTCTTAATAAAATACATGAAAAAATATTAATCGATGAATATTAATTTATTCAAGGTTCAATTAATATTTATGAGAGCATTGAGTCAGGATAATGACTTAATTATTATCATGTAATATATATTAATATATTACATGTAATTTATAATAATATTTATGGCTCAGTTTAACAATCATAAAATGTGTGTTAATAGTGCATTAAGTATTCGGGGCCGGCAAGGCGATACAAGGATTTTTAATTGAGCACTAAAAATAGATTAGGAGGGGCATTTTCAAAACACTATTCATGTTGCTTCTCTATCCTCTCCACTCTCCCACATTCTAGAGAGAGATGCTCTGGATCCAAAGAGCTATCTATTGGGCATCGCTAGTAATGTGATGTTGTGGTCATTGGAGCATCGAAGGCATCGTCGCAGATTTGCACTAGCACTCGGATTACGACGAACGGTGCATCCAAAGATTCCTTGAAGCACGTGTGGACGATCTAGAGGAATTCGACATCAGATTTTTCATCCAGCGATCACCAACGATGAGCAGATGTCGTGGACGACATCAAATATAACTGAGGTATTTTATGTTTTAATTTTTGATCTTAAAATCTTCCACGCGTGGTCCCCAGTTAAGACAGGACTGCTCTTCTCCGACGTCAGCAAGTTTACATCGACCGCCGGTTGAAAAAATTTAAAAACCCACCTGTTTGGGGCTTCTGCTGCATGCCAGGTTCCAATATTCATCCCATCACGAAACATTAAAAAATGTAGGTTTCATAATCAATTCATGAAATCATTAACATTTAATAGATGTGTATTTAACAATCATGAAATATGTGGATGTTAAATGGGTGTCATAATAATAATTCCATCCAAAAAAATAATTCATGAATATATTTTACTGGAACCTTTGGATAATTTCCCAGATGGTAATGAGGAACACCAAGAGAGCTAGTTACTCATCCATGAAAAGGTGGGGAGAGTATCATGATGCAGACACATTGGATGGTAGTTTCATATAGTAATTGTATTGGATGTATTCCTTTAATAAATTTGAGTTTGTAATTTCACCAAGCCTATAAAAAATGTATGGGTTTCCCTTCATCCCATAATATTGGAATTATAAAAAATAATTAAAAATTATAGTCCTTAGGAAAACTATGTATAAAAATAGGAAAATAACATGTTCATAATATGACAAGATGATTTATTTTATAACTTGGGTAAAATTTAAAAGGGTAAAAAACTATTTTAATTATTTTAGGTGAATAATCGAATATTCTTGGGAACCCTATTTTGTAAACATTTTATTAAGGAACAATGATTTCTGAAGGAAGAGAGGGTAATATCAAGCCTTCTTAATAAAATATTAACTATTATATGTAACTAAGATTGATAATAAGGAACCAATACAAGAATAAATCATGAATAACTATAAAAGAATAAAATTCATGAGTTTTCTTAATAGGTGAATCATAATATTTCTTAAAGGAAGAACTAACAAAAAAAATCATGAAAAGTGATGTGATTTTTTGAGTAATATCTTACTAGTTGATATATTTGAACTACACTCCTCAATGAAATTAAATTAAATTAAATGAAGCCGATGTAATCGTGAATATAAATTTATTTATTATATAATATTTTGAATGTAGTATATAAACACTAAGGAGTAATATAGGTTCATATCCTGGAATGTATCTCAAAAAAAAATTTGAGACCAAATTACTTTACTGCTTTGGTATCTTTTGAAAATTAAAACAAAAGAATGAAATGTCATAAATGTATATGTAAATATCCATAAATATTTGTATAATAATCAAATTATAATTCTGTTGAATGAAATCTCCAAATCTATTGTATATAATCTCATCGTTCTCATTAAATCCTTATATATAGTAAATATATATTTAGTATAAATAAATCACCTAAATATATTCTTACTTATAATACCATATGTGGTTTAATTAATTCTTTAATAACCAACTTGTTAACAAGTTTACTGTTTTACATCGGGTAATGTTAGCATTTTTTTGCATGGATATTAATTTGTTATATCTTTGGTCATCATAATAATATCATTATTTACAGAATTATATCCATTACTAAAATTTAATTATATTCATTATATATTTATTATAATAATACATATAATATATAAAATAATGAAATTGAATATGTTGTTCAAATAGGTGGTATGTAGTACAAATGCATGAACATTATTTCTAGTTAATTGACATGTTCAAGGAATGAATGTAAAATAAATATATTTATATAATTATATATATATATATAATTATTATAGTAGATTCATTATATTATTTATATTGACTAAATAAATCCCTATTTAATTCCATATAGTCTATAAACGAATCACATCACTTTGAGGGGTTGGTAGTCCACAATTTTCCAAACAAAATTATCTTATTAACACAAAATGAAACGTATAAACACAACTTATGTAAAAAAAATAAAGAAAAATAAATACATAAAATAAATAATATATAAGATATATAAATATCGTTTCCATCAAAACATTCACCATGTGGTGAGGTAAATAATGAATGAACACTCATCATTTCATGAGGCGGTAGTTCGTATTACACTTAAACAATATGTAAGAATCCCATTAGATATAGGTGTTCTATGTGTAGTTAAAACACATATAACTAAAACATAATAGTATATTTAAGATATTTAGGTTATTATAAAATCCTGAAATAATTTTATTTTTGTGATGGAGAATGAAAATATATGAAAGGATCTCGAGAGAAGATTTTACCTCTTAATCAAGTAACTCAATTTGGTTTGTGATAAAACCCTTCATGGGATTATTTTATACTCAATGGGAGGAATCATAGTATAATTTATTGATAATGGGATGTGTATTGGGAATATATTTTATTAATATATGTTTATCTATATGTGTGAATTATATTAAGAGGTGTTGGCCATATATAGGGAATGAAAATGACATTAGAAATAAGACTACCAAACACCTTTTGGGTATATAGCACCCCAATTTCCTAGTAAGAAAGATATATCACCCCCATACCCACCCTCTTTTGTGAACCATTGCATTATTAATATTGAAACATCAAGGAAGAGAACTTCCATACCTAATGAGGGAAGATGAATGAATTATAGGGCCATAAAACATAATTATCTTTGGATCCCCCACCTGGCGATGCTTCTGTTTCACTCACATGTATCAATATTACATTTCACTGCATCCTCAAATTATTCCCATTGTAGATGTCCATGAGGATGGGAACCCCTAAATCCCACAATCATTATATATGTATAAGAATATTTATGATAAAAATCAGTATTTATAACCCCCATTTTGATGACAACAAAAAATGAAGTGCATTTCAAAAATGACTTCCTCTTATGTCAATTCATTATTATGTCCACAGATGATAATACATGTTTATATTGGTATAGAATTTAAGTGATATGTGATACCTAAAGTATCTATGGCTTAAAGAAATTTGATATCCTATAGGCCTTGGTCATTTCAAAACAAATTGATACACTGAAATCCCAGATAATGTGAATGGACACCATATTATAATAATATTACAAATCCTACTACTATAATTCTAAAAGACATATATATTATGTTTTAGAAAAAAATAATTCCAATATTTTATCCTAAAATACATGGATGATTACAATGTGTGCTAACCACTTTTCTACCACCACAACAGATTTAAAAAAATTATCTAAATTTAAAATGTACATTTTAACAATTAACATTTAAATTGAAATTTGTAAATTAATATATTATTTTATTATATATTTCTAATTTTGAAATTAATTTCTCTTATATAACGTACTAAACATATTGAATCATTTTTTTTTATATATTTATAAATATATATAATTATTCATATCTTGATTATCAATTGGTTATAAATAATGATAAAATCATTTGATGGTATATATTTTAAATTTTTAGAAAATGGTTTTAATGAGTTAAATGTATTTTACCATAAATATAAAATTATTAACTAATGATGATGGATTTATAAAGATCATTTTAGATAATATGATCAATCATATTAATTAATAAACATTTCATTGTTGTTTTTAAGAATGAATTGAGAATAAAATAACTATTAATAAAAAAAATATCATATTTTAAAAAGATGTTAAATAATTTTTAAGGGATATTAGAAATATTTTTTTTCTTATTGGAATTAAATAGTTGGAAACAAATTTCATTCTTGGAATCATCTTAAACAATAATATTCAATATGTTCAGTATACCATTCTTCAAAAAGAATAATTTTTAAGATATAAAATCATATCAACAATGTAATTTAAAATGACAAATGCTGGTTAAAATTTAAAAATTTATTTTTCATTTTAAAGAATTAAAATATATTGAATTTTCTTAGCTAGATGCTAGGAAGAAAAGTGATTCTTGAGGCCCAGTATTCCCAGAAATAATTAAATTAAAATATTAAAATATTTTATATTATGTGTATGTGGTTTCATAAAAAATTGATATCTAATAAATAGATTCTGAAATTAAAAATAAAATATCACCATTGAGTCTGATATGTAATTATTATCATATTCAATATTTAAGGTTTCTCAGTGCATGGAGTTTGGATAGAAATCCATTTGTGGGTTATATTGGTGGATTAATTAATTAATTAATTAATTTAATACATTTATCCACTATAGACCTAATTCCCACAACATATGACATTTTACATGGGATTGAGATCAGGCAACTATGATACTTTAGGTTCAGGGAAATCAAGTTGCAGTGATCATAATTATATATATAATTATTTGGATTGAAAATTATTCATTGGTGTAGAATCCATATTTTGGTAAAACTCTAATATTTTGGGATTCCTCTCTAATTGAATAAAATATTGAGTATGATTATACTTCATATTTTATATTCATTCCATTATATCTTTATATGACCATTTCAACCAAATTTTAATTGTTTATTCATTTTCTCTTACTCATGGAATCCCAATTTGAATCGTATGGAAAAGAACGCTTGGCCAAATACAAGTTTACCATTTCCTCATTCAGTTATCAAAATATATATTCGATTTCTATCATATTTATTTTATAGGTCCATATATCAACATTATTAGAGATGATTGAGCCTTATCTGACCCCTGGATTAATGTGGGATGAGAAGATTTATGAATTAGGGATGGTTTTGATAGATTGTGTGATATGAGCAAATGCACAAATGATTTTTAGATCCATTGAGTTAGAGGGAGAACAATGGGAGATATTAGTGTTCTTGGGTGATGAATGAATAGATAATGATCTAATTTCTAGTCAATAGATGGCTGTAATCAATGAAATGTGACCTACAACATTTTTTTCTAGATCACCTATGAAAGGATTTTAATTGGAGATAATTTTTTGTAATATATAGAATAAATAAGAGTTTATATAAAAAACATTAATACAATCCATATATTTTAGAAATACATATGGTGTGTTCATCATAAACCCATAGAGTTAGTGTTTCATGAGATTATACGACTCACACTCTTTGTGGGAACCCCAAAAACTATGTGCCCAATTGTTGGTGACCCAATGTGTACACTATAAGTACACGTACTTTATCATGGAAAAAAATTCCTTGTATTAGTACATTTAATTTTCATACCAACATAGATGGAGTATACAAGAGGATACCCCAAGCAAGAGGACACACATTGTTTCGATGTTCTTGGGAATGACAAAAATTACACAGAAATGGGAAGGGGCATGGGTAGTAACCTATGTTGAATTGTCATATTATGTAGTCTCATTACACAATCTGTCACTCGAAATAGTAAAGTATCCATGTAATTGTGGAGATAGAACAAGAAGAAAAGTTGGATACATGTCGTGTGGGTCCCCTTACATGATGTGTACCCCTACCTCACTTTTTATAAAACATATTCCAGAAATATCTCCTTTGTTTGGACTCATATTTTTCATTTATGTGTCATATACTATGTGTTTTTCATCATAGATATTTTTGGGGGCATTTTCAGTTTCTTTTGATATAATATATGATATTTTCTAAGTGGGACGCTTCTTTTGGTGACACTCAATGATATTAGTGATGAGGATATTTCAATGGAGAGGTTAGAGTGGAAACCGTTGATGGGGATGGCTTGGATCCTTGATTGACTAATAAAGTAGATACTTTATACTATAATAGTGTATGGTTCCTCTACATAACGAATATTGTCGAAACCTCCAGTTTGGTATGGTTACTCCAATTTTTTTAACCTTCATACTATTAGTGTTGGAAGGGGTTGTCTGTCTACAATCAATGTGTCAAACTACTCTAGAGAGAGTTTGTGGGCCATCTATCATTTGATTGGAAACCACTTGCAGTATCATATTATTAGTCCATGACCATTAGAGTGGAACCCTCCAACATGGCTTGGTATGGGTCCTATATCACTATTATAGTCCCACCACCAACGGTTTCTAGTCATGGGTCATTATTCTATTTAGTAGCACCATAATGTTTTCATAGGGTTTGGTTACTCAACCCATAGAGTGGAACCATCTTGGTGAGAAGGGTATGGTTCATCCATATAAGGTCAATGTGGCACCCACCTACATTTTTATTGCATTGGTACCCTAACATTTGAGTGGTACCATCCTATTGTACTAGGGTTTGTGTCATAAAACTAGAAATTTTGGACCCTCAATAGTGTGATTTTTTTTTCACGGTGTGGTTTGACATGGATGTTTCTTTAGACAAATTCATGTGTTGTTGGGAATTGTTGATGGACCACTTGTAACTATTATAACTATATTCAAAGATGGTCTTTGAGATGGATATCTCCATTATATATAAATTGAAATTATTTTTTTAATCATATATATTTATTTATCAACATCATTTCCTTTTTTTACACTCTTAGTATTGGTTTGGATGTCTATATTATGTCATGTATCTTTGTAATACCCCGTCTAATTTTATGGAATCCAAAAAATAATTCATATCGTTAACCTTGGATGGGACAATCCAATACCATTCCTTTCATCTGAAGATGGCAGATATGTTGGCATATAGTATAAAATAAAATTGTCTTACCCTAGTGAATTTGATGTTATAATTTCTCAAGATATTGGATATTAGAAGTTACTAAATCTAAAGATTTTTTTTTGGGTTTTTAAAGATTGGGACATCATTTTAGTTGGGTGTTTATTTATCCCTTTTTTAATCTCAGTTTAAACTATCATACTCTTTGTATTCCCTATATATTTTTCATGTATGGTTATATCTAAAGATGTTTCTTATTTTTCTATAACCATCTACACAACTACATTGATATGGAAACGTGTATTCATAATGATACTTTAGGAAAAGGGACGAAACATATGTTATTAATTATTACACTTGTCAAACACCCCTGTATTATGGACTAAATTAGGGGGGGTAGTTGCGGCTCGAGACCCATTCGGTTGGGTTTGGATTGATTGATATCATTGGAGGTTCATTCCTTGGAATGGTGTTAGAATGTTTCACCTTATGATTATTTTTTTGGGATTAATGCATTTATATTCATGGTTTTTGGAATATGGTGCACAGGCTACGTAACAAAGTGTTGGTGTCACATTGGACCTATCCATTCCCTTTGAATCAGACTAACTACTTTTTAACTCACCAAATAGATACATTAGTTACATAGATCAATGATACATGTATGAAATAATATTGAGTATTCTAAATATCCACTTGGATTTTTCTCCTTATGTGTATATATTCCTATCTTAAATATGTACATCTTACTTATTTATTAGGAAACATTAACGAAGACAGTCATCTATGTAACCTATTCACGATCATGATAATGATCAGATGAGTGATAGTGTCTAAGATTATAGACCATCCAATGAGATCAAAACCTAATGTTGATAGTTAATAGCACCCACCCCTTTCATGCAGTTGAATATATGCATAGAGTAGGCTGTGGATGCGCTCAATCTTAGAGCACTCCACAAGTTCAAAATCAAAATGCATTAGAGGTTCTATAGTGGGATAGACCCCTATGAAATACAGAATTTTCTAAGATGGTTATTCAAAATTTTAGGATTATATATCAACCAAATGATCTTATTATTTAATTGAAATATTTATTTTTCAATAGAGAAGATGACAACTAATTGAGTATAGTATCCTAGATGCATAATGAGTACACACTATCATGGAAGGAATTCCAATAACTGTTTCATGATGAGTACTATTGCCCATTGATGAAGTCATTTCAGATTAGTGATCTTCAATATATGCCACAAGGAGGTATAAATGTTTTAGCATATTATTTAATTATTAAATAACTAATGTGGAACACTCTCACCATGGTTCAGGATGGATACATCTAGGCACTGATGTTTTAGTAGGGTATCCCAAGATTTATCAATGGTAGTGTAGTACCCTTCTGAATTCCCAAAAATATGAGGTATTTGATAAAGAAATTATATTAGATATATTCCCATAAAAGGTATTATATTGAGTTACGAATGCTATTATTCATGCAGGGAGAAGTCATTCACACATGCTCAAAATTTTATGTCAATAAAATTCAATGAATTAGACCATCACATGATCAGACTGTATCATATGTTTCGGGAAATGTTTTAAGGAATAGAGAATCCTATAGTGAGTAAATTATATTCATGTGAAGGGTAGGGTCACATGGATCTTGATTTACAATTCATACAAGCTAAGGGGGTTAGAAAGATAGTAAAAAACCACCACCTAAAATACAATGGGATGATCTCATATCCCCTTGGAAAGGGAAGGGTTCCCCCAAGGGATGTAGAGCTAGCATGAGAGTAGGTGGGTCTCCAAGAGGGTGAGCTATATTTGGTGGGTAATTTTATGAGATACATTCCCCACCACCACCACTACCACCACCTGGAGTCCCATATTAGGCTTAATGGGATAGCATTTGAGGCTAAGGATAGTTATTGCCTATGGGTGTGTGTGTCCCAACATCACATGAGATGAATATATATCGATATGTGTTTATTATACTATTACATCAATACTTTTAGAGAGGGCTGTGACTAAATCCTTCATATGGTGTAAAAGATAGAGCTCCCAATTGAGGTTTTAACCGAAAAACTTTTCTTGAGGTCTCTATTAGGAAATATTCTCTTATATTTATTATATGTCAGTAGTGTGGGCTATAAATAGTTGAATAGAGGTCCTCATGGGTCATTTCCTTCATCATGATGGTACCCTATGATGTCATATTTGGAATGGATTTGTTTTCCATAGTCTAACACCATATTTAATAACACCATATAATAGTTAGATTCTTTAAATATAATGGGAAAATATTCTCTATTATAGGAAAAAAGATATCTCATTGAAAGATGTGTAGGGTTTTCAAGGAAGGGATTGTATCCAATTACCCATCATTTGAAGAGTGTATATATTTGTGCATATTGATCATGAGATATCATGAATCATTATGTAGTGGATGAATTTATTGTTGTCTTCCTCAATGGCTTTTCGAGACTAACTTTGTGGTAGGAGTTGTATATTTTATCAAGTTACATCTGAATACAACTTATATAACATATGTGGGATATTTTATGGAACATAAAAATCTAAAAGATATGTAGTTAATGTAAGAGTAATTTCATGAAAATATTTTTATCCGACATTTTTTCCCCTAAGAAAATCTAGTGTTGTTCATGATGCATGAAGGTGGTAGCTTACAAATTTTGGTGGATTATCATCAGCTAAAGGAAACCATGGTGAAGAAACATCACCAGGTGAAAATCATTGAAACCCAATTTGACCAATTTCATGTTTTGATTTTGTTCTTGAAGATATTTATTAGGTATCAAAACCAAATGTTTATTGATCGTGACGATAAAACGATAAACATGGGATTCTAATGTCACAACATACACTATGAGTTCACATTGATTCTTTTTAGTGTGAAAATGCCTTTTTAATATTTATGTATTTATTGAACCATATCATCAATTCATACATTTACTGGTTTATTATAATCTTCATTTATGAAATTATCATTTAAACATTTTTATAGGAGGATCATGCATACTGTTTTAGGACATACCTAGATTCTCTTCAAGAAAACCGTCTTTTTGGAAACCTCTTTAGTATACAATTATAGATAAATGGGGTTTACATTATGGATAATTTCATTTATCAACATATATTAGATGGGGGACTAGTAAAGATAGATTTGGTGAATTATTGGTATCCACCCATCATCATGTCATTGGTGTGGAGATTTTTTTGTCTTGGTAATTTTGTATATGTGGTTTGTGGTGTTCTTATATATGATTGTTTCCATGTGGAATGCCCTAACATAGAAAGGGAAGTCATTTAAATGGAATGATTAGTGACTGTGTTCCATTGAGTATTGGAGTAATATGGTGGTGACTTATCCAATATTGAAACAACCATAGGAGTTACTTGATTACATAGTGTATTTTAAAGAGTTAAGAGTTGGAATCAATTTCATGTTGATTTAAAGGGTGGTATTTAACTCATATTGGTGGAGAATGTTGAGAAAACATGAACAAAACTAACTGACCCATGACCAATCAATATAATTGGTTGCATTCTCTATAAGGTTGATGAGATATTATCTTTTGGGATAGAACATTGTTGTATTATCATACAGTCGGAGTCTTATGTTTCTATTTATTTAGAGAGACCTAAACCTTAGAATGAAGAACATGTCAGAGTTCTTACATGAATAATACATTGAGATTGTATATATTTCAATGTAGGGGAAGGTGGTAGAATTTATTCTTAGAAGAAAGTCCCATGATCATTTTGTTCAAGAGTTATTGAAACATATAACATTCTTTTATGTGACCCTAGTGGAGTATAGGGATTCCCTTTTTCATCAGTAGTTGTAATTTCATCATACACTTATCCATCATGTGAGTGAGACCGAAATGGGGTAAATCTAATGTGAGTTCATACAGGACCATATATCCTTAAGATATTCACTAGAATTATTTACTGAAATATGAAATCACATCATATTTTTCTAGGGATGGATGATGGTCCCAGTCATTCCTGTGGAGGAGGTGACTAGATAGTTACAATCATCTCCGTTGGTAGCACATCTTGATATGGGGAAGATGCATAGAGTCTTTATACTATATTTTTGTTAAGTTGGGATGATATATATCATCATTATGTTCATCTCATATCATCTCACCTGTCAAAAGGTGGAGGCTGATTACTATGGTCTGGTTTGTTTTTCATATCCCCCTTTAGAACAAAGTGTGAAAATGGGATGAAAAATATAATGAAATCATGATTGGGATTATGAAGATTTCGGGTGGTCATAAATCTATCATCGAGAAATATGTCTGATTTTGGATTTCGGTGAACTTCCTTAACATTAGGTAGAAGAGTTCGGTGAAGAGTTTTGTGGATGTCGTTTGTATGGGATACTATCTGCATTCATGGGGTTCCATTGACTAATGTCTTGGACCGTGATGTGAACATCACATCACAGTTGTCAAGATGCCTACTAGATATATTCACGACCTAGATGTGGATGATTAAAACCATTCCACTATAGATATATGGTCAGACCCAATTCACTATCCACATAATAGATGTTCTGATGATCAATTTAGTTTTATACCTCAGCCAAATTTTGTAGATTAATTGAAAGTAATAGAGAATTTTTACCATAATTGTTACCAAAATACCATCAACATCAAATCTTTTGAGTCCTTTTATGGGAGACCATAGTGTTTACCCATATTTCAAACTGAGATGGAGTGGAATTTTATAATTTCGCCTAGATTGTGAAGGTGATGATGGAGAAGTTCCAAGTCAACCATGATTGGATGAGAAATACTCATTATTGGGATAAATATTTCATAGACCAAAAAAATTTGATTATTGTGTATGAAAAAGGATACGGAATTTTCATGAGTGTTCCCCCCATAGAGAGGATTATAGAGATTCATTGGAATAGTCATGTTATCCCTAATGTTCATCACAATTTTGATGACATCCCATAGTTTTGGTGAGGTATCATACTACCTCACTATAAAAATATTGTTTGAATAAGTGAATGATACATTCCATGTGTCATATTTGAGGATATACATGCATGAACCCATGAATGATATTGACTTGAGTGAGCAGGATATCGAGGATGGAGCCACTTCTTGGAGAGCAATTTGTCTACTAAGGATTAAATGGATTTGACTATGCATGTATGAACCATCCCCTTATTTCATTTGTTGTGGTAGAACCAGAACATGCATGAGTACTTCTGGGGAATGGATACCTAGATATAGTAAAATATAATAATATTTTCATGGTATATATCTTATTAAATAAATTCTATTACATCGATTGTTTACATTACACAAATGAGTCGTGATATACTATTAAATAGTATCTGGACCATTTTGAATAGTATTATGACCATTAGGAATAATAATCTAACATATAACCCATGAACATGTAAATAAAAGTTAGGTATCTTCTGAATGAAAAAATGATGGAATATGTAAATAAATTTATCCGTTATGATAAATTTTTTACTTGTATTTTTTTGAAATGAAAATGATTATTTATGACTTTGTAAATAATATTATAATTTAAATAGATTTAAAATTTCATATAATAGAATAAAAATTTTATATATCGTTTTATTATTATTATAATAAAATTTAAGGATTCCTTAATTAATTTTCCAATGTGTCGTTATATCAGTTATAATAATAAAATTTTAATTTTCAAAATGAACATGTATTTTAATTAATAAATAATTAAACATATTTAAAAATGAATTTTAAAAAACAAAAAACCAATTTAAAATTCAATTCATTGAAATAATTTATTGGTGAATTTTTTGGATTTTTATAATATAGTTTAATTTTTGTTGAATAATTAAATAATATAATTTACTGTATAGAACATTTTATGTTTAACAATCTATTTAATGAGTAATTTATGATGTAAGAACCATAATATGAATATCCTATTATGTATATACCATATTTAGTCTTGGGAATGAAATCTATTAATTTTCAGGAGAGAAAATAATATACTAATGAATAAAATAATAAAAAAAACACCCCTCTCATCTACTAAAATACTATCACTCACCAAACATTCTCATAATGAAATAAAATCTATGACACTTGTCAAATTTTGTCCCAGTACTCTCCCCACAAATTTACCAAACGTTTAATTGAATTTTGTCTCAATAAAAAACCAAATACAATCTCCACAATGATGTTCACATAGTGGAGAATTGAAGAGGTAAACTCCTATTTATTTTTCCTTTATTTTCCTATCAATTTCTGTTATTTTATAATAATCTTCTCAACAACTCTCGTAAAAGTTTAATTATTACAAAAAAAATATACATACTATTTAGTTGTTATGTTAAGGTACGATTGATCATCAATACCCAAAACAACCCCTTTCATTATAAACATGATAATATTAGCTTAGAGGTGTCAATTCACCACCTTCATGGATGATAATTTCTTTTAATACCAACATAAAGGCTGGTAAAAAATAAATTTTAATGGTATATACATGTTTTAAAATTTAAATTACTACTTATTTAGTGTTCTGGAACCAATATATATACATATTATTAAAAAATAATACAAAACTAGTTTGTCTGGATAAAAAACCCCAACATACTCTAAATGGTTATCATTAAATGTTTATTTAATAAATAATATTCATATATAGAAAAGGAATATATGACCATTTCATATTCTATAGATTTATTAATTAACTCTCATTTTATTTCTGGCTTACATATCCCATCTTTCATAATATTTCATACATGTATAAACTGAACCAATGCTGAAAAGTATGGAAACAAACACTCCAGAATGAAAAAATTAAATATTATAAGTCATCAAGAAGGCTATAAATGAATATAATAATATTAAAATAAATAAAATAAAAGTAAAATATGATGTAAAAAAATTATTAGAGAATAAAATTTCACTAACAATGAGATTAGTTTGATGGTAAGAACACTTTGGTATATATAGTAAGATATCACTTAGAACCCCCATTTTCCCATTGGGATACCATTTCTACAAATTTATACCATTGAAATTCTTAAATAGTTTTATTTACTAACATTTAATTCTATTATTATGTTCTAGACTTATTTAACCTGATCGATTATTCTTTATGGGATATGAAAATACATGTTTCTGGTGTTTTATACTCAATTACTCCTTAAAAGCAAGCCTGATTTATGTGAACTTCCCAATTTCATTACCGTTTTCACTTACACAGTATTATATATCTTAAGACACATATAATTATATTAAATAATTATGTCTATCCTGAAAATCTAACTTTTTTCATTTATATTTTATGAAATCAATTATTCTATTTCACTCTTTATGTACTCTTTAATTTCTTACATTAAACTGCGCTTAAGCAGATATTTTCCTAATTTTCATAATCAGTAATTTAAATTTTTTCACTTCATTTTCACATAATGTATCAAGATATATTCATATATTCACTTATAAATGTAAAATTTTTGTTTAAATCCATTCCTCCATTGAAACAATTATGATAAAACATTTGGTAATGACTTATTTCTCCCTTATTCTATAATTGTGGTGTATGTATACATCCCATTTATTTATGAACATCATTCATTGTTGATTTCATGAAAATCAAATATTTCTTTATTCATTATATTATTATTATCTAATCTATTTACCAATTTTCAATTGATATTTTTTATGAATTTTCTTATTTATTAATCTATGTAAGAAGAATAATTAGGATATTTAGTGGTTGGGGTTCCCTATTATAGATGAAACCATGATGCATTGAAATTACTCATGATAAACCATTTCTGGTGAAAACCCACTCATGATTGATTCCATGAAGAATCATATCAATTTATACCTTTAAACACAATCCATTTTTGTTGTATAATGGCTCTTGTTCGAGATATGGTATTTCCAATGAATATGAATTGCTCAAATTATGTATGTATTTATTAATTTAAATGATATTTTCACTTGGAAAAAATCATTGGTTTCATTTCCATTTTTAATATTTTTATGGTATGTTTTTAGTTAATTTCCTTTCCTTAATTACTTTTCTTTATTGATCCTGATTCACTTTTTACTGTATCATGTTTCATCATTATGTAATACTTAATAAGAATTAGAGCTCACTATATTATTTTTCATATCCCATTATTATAATAAAGAAAACTTTTTATATGATTAATGGAATATGTTTTATTTTATTTTTTCATGTTCTATGTGTAATTGGAAATATAATATTGGAACCATGCATGTATATTGTTTTTCATGACTTATAAATTGATCGATCATTGTTGATGTGTTATCTTTTATCTATTCCATTATAATAAAATAAGAACTGCCTAGAGGATATTGGTTTGACTATTGTATCATTTGGAATCTAATAAAGATTAGTATAATCATATTGATATAGATGTCAAATAAATATGAGAATTACAATAATTATGTTTTTTGAATTTTAAATTAATACTCATGATTATTATGAGAAAACATTGTCTATTCTATTAGATAGTGATGTAACCTAATGGAAGAATGGGAATCTATACCCATGAGAAATGATTAGACTTCCCCACTAAGAAATTCAACCAAGTTAGTGTTGGAGGTTATCAAATCAAGTATATTTGGATAAATCTCCCATGTTATGATGAATAACCATACTGAACCTAAGTTGGATTTTTTCATACCACTTAAGCCACCATATATTTTTGGGACTTCTATTCGACTGGTATATGATAAGTGGACCAAGTCCCTTGAATATATATATCTATAATTTGGATGAAAAAATAAATAATCATTTGTGATTCCTGTATATTTTCTCAAGGGAGATATTGATAAACTAGGTTCATTTCTCCCAAATACAAAAGAGGATGATTAAATTGATGATATGGAATATATAAATTTTAATGAAACATTCTATTATAAATATTTCCTTAATGATAAATAACATGATAGATATAGAAAAATCTATAAATAAAAAATAAATGAGTATGAAATTTTTTTCAGAATATGAGGCTGCATTCATATCACTATATAATAATATTATATAGTACATGAGTGATTGAAATGAAAATATTGATAATTTATTTTATGTTTTTAAGAAAATTCTTCTAAGGGCTCTGAATTGTCAACAAAATCATCCCGATATGAAATACTATAATGTGAAAAAATAAAGTAGGACTTTTCTATATTATTTATGTTCATGGGAAATCAAGAGTATTAAATGTCTTATAAGAACCATGGAAAAGGTGAGTCATCAATGAAGAAAATTATAATGATGAAATTACAATTATAATGTTTTTTGAGAAATTAACCTATGAAATGATTTAATGGAATGATAGATTTTTATATGTGTATAAAAAAGATAACATGAGAAAATGAAAATAATAGTAAGAAACAAATCAATGATGCCTAATTATTCAACCATTTTGAAATGGGGCATTATTAAAATCAATATCCCAAGAATTTTTGGAATATAAAATAGAATAAGGAAAGGGGAGATGACCATGCTTATTCCATCACCACCTATCAAGTAATAGTTCTCAATGAGGTGGTGTCATGTAAAGTAATCCTATATTCAAATTTAACCATATTATTTATTTTATTTTGTATAGTCACAATCATTTATTTACCCAATTTTACATGATAAATAAATACTTATAATTATATTTAACAATATATTTCTATGTTAATCCTCCTAAGGGATGTATTATTGGTAAAAATGTGTTGGGATGTTACCAATGTGGAATATTAACATTATTTCATTACTGACAGTGTCATAATACCTTCAGTTTAGTTTGTTATCATCCTAAATATAGAATTGATTTCAAAATATGATGTATGAATTTATTAGAAGAAAAAATAAATAAATATTTATTAGGATGAGGTAGAACTCAATATATTTATATCCAAAATGACAACATATTATTCTGATCAAGAAACACTTGTAGTAGCTATATTTTATTAAATTATTAAAGAGGATGGGAAAACAACATCTAGGTATGGGCATAAAATTATTCAAATGTAAAATGTACATATTTTACAATAATATATTAATATATTTCATAAATAATAACATAGACACCCACTATAATGTGATGTTGAGTTTTCTATTGATCTATTCCAAATGCAATCCCAATGTTAAAAAATCCAGATAGAACAAGAACTATGGAATAATCAGAGCTGAATAAATAACTACAATTGTTTTGTAATAAGGGAATTATTGACACTTTTGTATCATCATGGGTATCCCTTGTTCGAATTATTAAGATGTTAGATGGATCGTAGTGTTTTTTCATTGACAATATATAAATCAATTATATTTTAGTAATGAACAAGTATCTTATTCTTTACATTGATGATTTGTTTGATATTCTTCATGGGGCACAATATTTTTCAATGATTGACCTTCATTCACAACTCTGATATATTTTTTACCCTAGAGAGACTATATCTTACCCATAACCCTATCATAATAGATGTGATGCTGCATTCCATATTTGTTCCTTACACCACCCCCACATATTGTGATGTTGCTCGTTGTTGTGTCTCCTCCACCGTTCCACATTACACTCCATTGAAGATCTTTCCTCACCATTCGGACCAACCCCAAAGCCTATGATGCCTCCAACTATGAGTAAATATTCAATATATTCTAAAGACTTCTTTTTAGAGGAGGTATAGACAATTTAATTTATATTAATTCCTTTTGGATTTATTAATTCACCTTACATTTTCCTGAGAAAATATATAGAATATTTACAAAAAATATTGTTCAAAAATTTTAAACTGATAAATGATAATATTTTGATATATTAAAAAAGATATCAATACCAATATAATGTAATTTGATTCATTCTTGAGACACTTATAATGAAGGAGTTATGTAAATATTTTCAATTGTTATTTCAAGCTTCATGAAATTTATTTTCAATGCCAAAATTTCTCAAAGGATGGAATCCAAATTAATCGTGTGATGAATATTAAAAGTATAAAAATTGAATAATACAAAAAAAATAATTGAGGTATTTAGGTTCATTGTTTTATTAGGTTACTATCTGTGTATCATTTATAATTTTTCATGATTTGATAACCCATTATCAAATATCACATATTAAGGGGATACGTTCATTTGGAAATGAAATTTTCAGAATGTTCTGGAAAATTAAATAGTTGAATTTTGAAATCTCTAATTTTGAAAATTTCATCAAGAAATGAAGGGTTTATAATATATAATGATTAATTGAATAAAGGGTTGGGTTTTTCGTTATGAAAAATTATAATTCATTACATATTCATCATGTTAGTTGAAGACACCTTATTAAAATTATCCAAACCCCAATCATGAGTTAGAATTCATAATACATTCTCTAAATAAATGGAGAAACTATTTAATTGGTTACATTTGTGTGATATATAAAGATCATTAATGTTTGAAATATACCTTCACAAAGAAAGAACTCAATAAGGGGAAAAGATGACAAATAAAGTTACTGAAATATTATGAGTGCTCAACACACAATAGCCAAGGGGAATCAAATAAGGTAGAAGATGATTTAATAAGAAAAGATCATAGACAAAAAATCCAATTAAGGTTAAGAAAGATACTATATTCATGAAATATTTATTGAATGATATATGAAATTTCGAGTAAGTGGTAACGACACTCCTATATTAAAATATTTCTAAACAATAATTACTAGAGAATACAATATTATATCAATATGATGAAGAGAATTCAAAACGGAATATTAAATCTATTAATGAAGTATGACTAGAAAACATAATATAAAAAAGGAAATATAAAATATTGAAATAGGTTATTTGTTACATAAATACTTGATTTAAGAATAAAAAAATTTGATGATTCTCATAGTTCACGTATATCTATATGCCCTGGTAGTACCAAAATGTATATAAGAATGATGCATCATTTCTAGATAGATAATATAAAGTGGGAAATTTATTAACATGTGTATAGATGTATATATTATAAATAAGTGAAGTATGATAGATGAGACCTAAAATTATACTTTCAAACTTTAGTTATTACAATTTGGAACTGTGAAGAAATATGATTGAATGTTTCACCGAATTACTAATGAAGATTGTATGTAATGATTTGATATATGCTATTTTTTGTCATCTTTGAAAATTAGACGATATTTATGCTATAAGAGAAGATTTGCCTCTTTATTTCATTGAAAGAATCTATATTAATGATAATTTAATACTTCTTGGTTAACCTCCATCAACTATGTTTGGTCTATAACCCTATATTACCGGAATTTTATGGAAGTGTATATAATATGATTTGGATATCGAGCTTCAATTATGTTCTACACATCACCATAAAATGGAAAATAAATCCAAAAGGACTATTTGACCATTAAAAGTCATGATGAAATCATTATCACATTACATCCAAGGTATATAGGATCAGTATTTACCTTTGGTGGAATATTCCTATAATAATAGTTTCTATTCAATTATTCAAATGGATCCATATGAAGCATTATATGAAAAGGGATTTCATACTCATCTTATTTGGGATTAACATTTTGACAATATACTTATAGTTCTATAATATACTGATGAGATTATGATAGAGGTTATTATTATTCATAAAAATATTAATTCATCCCAATGGAGGAAAAATATTCATGTTGAAAACTATAGAAATGAATTTTAATTTCAAGTGGTATATCATGTATTTTTTAATGTATCTCCATGTAAGGGTACCATATTGTCACGAACCAATCATGGGGGTCCTGTCCCACACCAGCAAGAACATCAAAGATGCGGTTCATTTGGTTTGTCCTTATCTGAGAGATGGGAGTCACCCCGAAAAAGATGATGATGGTGCGTGTCAATCTTGACACCACTGGTTGGGAGTTGGGGCCACTCTCTTGATGAGTCCATGGGAGGATGATACCAGTGAACCTCACATATGAAGAGTTGGACGGCTGAACCCGCCCACCTTGGAGGGGGATGGGGTGCCGCACGGGCGAACTGTTGTGTTGAGACACTCAGCCCGTGACAAGTGGTATCATAGGGAATGTGCCTCGTGGAATTGTGGAATGATGCCGGATGGACCTTGTTGGTGGGAGTGGATTCCCCGGGTGTCATGCAGAGATAACATGACACAGAAGGTCATGCTTATGAGATGTCCGAGGCAGAGACGCCACTATGATGGGTGGGTCTCGTGGAGGTGGTTTTCGACCCTGAGAGAGAGGGTGGACCATGGTGGTTTGCAACCCAGAGAGTGGGTGGGCCATTGATGCCAGCAACAAGGAAGGAGCATCCCCGGAGGCCATGCTTGGTAACCAGTTATTTGAAAGTAGTCACAGACACACAAAAGGCCACGATAACGCATGCACGAGGGCGTGCATGGAATGGTGGTGGGAGAATTTCATGACCCAATCATGGGGGTCATGTCCCACACCAGTAAGAACATCAATGATGTGGTTCATCTGGTTAGTCCCTATCTAAGATATGGGAGTCACCTCGACAATGAGGATGATGGTGCGTTTCAATCTTGACAACACTGGTTGGGAGTTGGGGACACTCTCCTGATGAGTCCCTGGCAGGATGCAACTAGTGGACCTAACATATGAAGAGCTGGACGGCTAAACCCTGCCCACCTTGGAGGGCGCTGGGGTGACACATGGGCAAACTGATTTGCTGAGACGCTTAGCCCGTGACAAGTGGTATCAGAGGGAATGTGCCTCGTGGTGTTGCAAAATGATTCCAGATGGACCATGGTGGTGGGAGTGGAGGCTTGGGGTGTCATGCAGAGATGACACAACACAGAAGGCCGCGCTTGCGAGATGTATGATGAAGAGACACCACTATGAAGGGTGGATCTCTTGGAGGTGGTTTACGACCCTGAGACAGAGTGTGGACCACAGTGCTTTGCGACCCAGAGAGTGGGTGGGCCATTGATGCCAACAACAAGGAAGGAGCGTCCCCTGAGTCCATACCTGGTACAGGTTAGTTGGAAGCAGTCGCAGACACACAGAAGGCCATGATCCTACATGCACGAGGGCGTGCATGGAATGGTTGTGGGAGAATATCACGACCCAATCATGGGGGTCCTATGCCACACCAGCAAGAACATCAAAGGTGTGGTTCATCTGGTTAGTCCCTATCTAAGAGATGGGAGTCACCCCGACAAAGAGGATGTTGGTCTGTGTCAATCTTGATAGCACTAGTTGAGAGTTGGGGCCTCTCTCCTGATGAGTCCATGGGAGGAAAACCAGTGAACCTCACATATGAAGAGCTGGACGGCTGAACCCCATCCACCTTGGAGGGGGCTGGGGTGCCGCACGGGTGAACTACTGTGCTGAGATGCTCAGCCCGTGACAATATGGTTTATTTAGAATGGTAAACATCAACCCAATGACATCATATCAATTTAATTTATTGAAATTATTGGATTTATATCTTACCAATTAGTAACTGCATTATGTATGTCCAAAGATGATGATGTCATTAACATATAATGCAACTCCCCTAATCTAGTTACCCATAGTTGGTGACTTATTACATAACATTGGCATGATTACATGGAATCAAGTCCCCAAAGACCGATGATTTTAGGAATCTTGGAAAATTTATTACATACATGAACATTAAATTTTACATTAGAAAATAAAAGAAAACATAAATGATCCTTTTATAATTCCATTAATCCCCAAGCTTAACCCAGATTATCAATCAGAATAAACTACTTGTAATCCTGAGAAAATTTAAACATATAAAGGGGTGATCTCAGATGCTCTGTAAGGAAAACAATATAGTAGAATCATTCCTAAATAAGCATAAACATTTATGGAAATGTATAAAACTAAAATAAAAGCCTTTTAAACTTAATATTTAACATAATATTGAAAAGATACAATAAAATAATGTAATTTACTTATTAAAATTGGTATTCTACTAGTCACATATTCACATGCAAGATCAATAGCCACATTCATATGGTGGAATGCCTAATTCTAGACATTAATAACCACATATTCAAGGACTTGTGCCATGACTACAAGTAATATTTTGTCAAGGCCTTATTCCAAGACTCTAGTTTGTCCCATGAGACCTACTGATGCATCAAAGATCTATAGCAGTCTCCACCCACCACATACTATGTACAATGCATTCCTTATATGAAAAAAACCAAACTTAACATAAACATTCATATTAAAACTAGAATATGAAGTGTCGATAAATTATCCATAAAACATTAATGGTATAAAAATATCCCATCCACAGTGAAACATATCCCAAAATCTTCATACAATATGGATGTTTTTTATCATAATAAATAAACATCAATTAATTTTAAAATCTATCAATGTATATTGACATTTATGAAAATGATTTGAAAAATTCTTTGAGAGAAATAGCACTTTTTCATGAAAACATTCAAAATTCACACAATTTAAAAAAGTAACATTTAAAGAAATTTTTAAATCAATGTGTCCTACACCACTTTGAAACTTTTCAAATGAATTAACATTTTAAAAACATTCATGTCCATATAAATAAATCCTCAAAACCCATTTTCCAAAAATGGACATTAATGAGAATGATTTAAAAGAAATAATTTTTAAAACAATTAAAATGTTGTTTTAGTAAAAAATAACATATAAATAATCCGTTATAAAACTAATTTATGAAACTTGGATATGGATAATTAATATGTCCCTATTGATACTTACATAAAAACAACTTCCTATAGTAAATAAATTGTGAAATTAACCATTACCATGAAATTTCCTTTAGTTGAGGGTATGTTTAACCTCTTGTATGAGGACCACTGTATGTTATTATATCATAAAAAACCATATTAATATTTATAATATCATAAATGATTCATTTCTTACTTTATATTAACCATTTAAAAAAATTTCCATGTTAAATTAACATTTGGAGTAATAATCGCTTTCTTTAACATATGTGTTATAACATGTTACTCTTGATTGTATCACATAGTTCAAGATTTAAATACATCATTAATATAAAACATGATTTATATATCATATATAATTTAAATATAAATATGTATAATTGATATATATATGAAAAGGAAAAAACTGTTTATGGAGACTGTTGTCTGTACATACGCATAAACGCTGTTTCCATTTATATATCATATTCTACAGAACTATGTGAATAAGATATATGTAAGTACATATATATATATATATCCAGTAGCATTATTAATTCATCAATTACATACTTATTAATGATATATATTTTATATTCATCATTGATTGGTGAATGTGGAAATGAATCTCATCAAATTGTGGAGACGGTAATCCCTAATTACGCACAATTGACAATATCATTATATTGACGGTAAAATATTATGTAATTAGATGATATATCATATATAAAGAATCATTAAAATGTTATATTTGTTTTTTACATCAGTTATACTCATTATTATACCCATCCAAACAATGAAGTTTTTGAATAACAAAGTACACCACGACATTGAGACGGTAATCAGTACATACACATGTATGGTGAATTTTTCATTTATATGATTAATATAATAATGAATATGGTTGTACCATTATTATAATAAAATCAATTTATATAGAATATACTGGATTTATTAATTTAGTATGGAAACATAAAATAAAGAGTAAGTGAAATAGCTATATCCTCTTCACCTTTGCATGACTGTCTGGCTAGGCTTCCCATGCAAGCAGAGGCTGTTACCGATGGCATAGACATACCCTCTCATTCTGACAATCCATTTGGTTCTGCTCTGGTGGGTGCACATGCTCTAAAACCTATTTTTAGGATACACCTTTTTTAATGTGTTTGGGGCACGAATTCATGTGGCCCGAAGGCCTTGGGTTGGCCCTAAGGCCTTATGGTGGCCCGAAGGCCTTGATAATCAACTGGTCCAAAGGCCATGGGTGTTCCGAAAGCCTTATAGGACCCGAGGACTAGTAATTCAATAAAAATGAAATCTTTTGGGCCATTAAGGTTCAAATGGACTCCATAGGATGTAATTATGACCAATGGAAGGCCACTAGGATGATGTAAGGAAGATATTCGGTCAGGGGTTGGCTAATATAAATGGATTTGGATGTGTGAAATTTGGAGAAGGTGATGTGCCATTTTATAAGAGAGGTGAGGGTCATATTAGGAAAAGTCAGAAATATTAATTTATTATAAAACAATTTTCAGTTTCTAATCGATCCTAAATAAATTATTTAAAAGATAAGGTGGGGAGGTTTTGTAATACCCTAAACTAATAGGTTTTAGAAAAGACTAGGTTACCATTTTACCCATATCTTTTAGATTTAACTCTTAGTTAAATAGTTTAACTTTTACCGTGTTTTCTTGTGTTCATACTCTATATGGTTAATAAACATATAATAAACACAAAGAGAACCTCAAGTGGTTCATTAATGACATATATAATATTATTTCAGAAATTTGGGATAACCATATATTTTTAGGAATATTATATAAACCAATAATATAGTACTTGTTTTTAAAACTATTTTATGTCAATTTTGACATTACTTGGAATATATTTATTTTTGTAAAAATCATAACATCATGATTAATTCGAAATAAATTGATTGAATAAACCCTAACTTGTCATAGTAACCAATAAAATTAGATTAATTTCTCAAAATATCAATTTACATATATTTGTATATTTATAATATCAATTATTTTAATCATTCATTAATATAGTAATTACTCCATCATCATTGTATCACAAGTAAATTTTATTATTTGATGTTTAAAAATTACTAATAAAATTATTTTATTTAGGAAATATATTTATTTTTATAATGAATATTTATAGTCTAATTCATATTATGTGAAACTCAATATTTAAAATTGTATAGTTACTAAAGTTGGAATTTAACTCTTTTAACTCTTCTTTAAATTAAATAATATTAAATGTTCTTATCTACTCCAAGAAGACTAAAAAGGATCATATATTATTCCTAAGGTTGTTTTTGGTCAAATATAATTATCTGATAGAATTATAACATGTGTTAGGGTAATAATAATATCATTTTTACCCTTAATTACACTATTTACTTTAAACCGTTGTAAATAAAAATAAAAAATTTATTATTAAGAAAAATTTATTTTCATCTTATTTAACAAAATTTTACTTACTGATATTAACCATGTCTCTCAGATATTTTAAATTCATCTCACTAAATCAGAAAAAACTTTTTTATGTAAATTCGCAAATTTTCTTAGGAGGTGGGTAAAAGATGACAAAAAGTTCAATAATTTATTTTCTAAATTTATTATTAAAAGAAACAAATGGATTATATTGAACTTATATAGGTATTATGTATCTATATTGACCTAAAATAAATTTAAATACAATAAATAGTTATTTAAATAAAATGTTGGTTTTAACTTAATAACTGAGTGTATTCCACTATTCATCAAAAATTAAAAGTTTTCAGAAAAATACCAAAATTTAATCCTAAGACAATTTTGATATTATGAATTCAAAAATTAAGTCTATTTTATCAAATACAAAAAATTGAAGATTAATTTATTAATTTAATATTAATTCCCCTTGTCATAAGCAAAAAGCTTGTTTTAATGAAATAAAAATTTACAAAATATTGATACTTGTTTATGTTCAATTTCAATGTGAAATTATTTACAAGGAATAAAATTTAATTAAATTGAAAAAATATAATCTATTTATACTTCCATACCATTAAAATTTATAATTTAAAACTACAAATTAATTTCATTAAATATTTTGTTTTCAGTTAAAATATAGTATTTTTTACTAGTCACCCAAACATGAAAGTTATCATAAAAACACCAAAAGATTATAGAAAATAAATTCTCATGTATTGATTCAAAATAAGATGATTATTTTTTTGAAATTGAATATTTAAAAGTTCAAATATTTTATTTAAAAAGGGTTCTCCATTAAAAGGTTGTAAAATTGCATTTTTTAAAAAATACTTCTTTTATCTGAAAAAATGAATTTTTTTCATTATGTATATCAAATAGATAATATTTATTCTAAAATAATTAGGATTATATAAAGTTCAAATTTATGTAATAATATTTATAACTGCTTTTTAACAGCTTGTTTGGTAAGTCATGGTGCGATTGAACTCAGTGTTTCATAAAGTGAATATTGTTGAATTAGTTTGAAGAAATACCGTACTATGAAATCATGGGTTGTTTCATTCTTCTCTACTTCAATAGAATGTGTCCTCACAATTTCTAATTGTTTTTTGAAAATAAAAGGATGAAAATAGAGAATACATTTATGAGAAAACCCACATCGGAAATTGGGTTAATAAAATTCAGTTTTAATAAGAGTAAACAAATTATATATATATAAACATGACCAGTAGAATTTCATCCATCAACTAATTCCAACAACAAACTCATCTTTCACTCCAAAAGATTTCAAAGAAATATTTATTTTATCATAATCATATAGGGTTCCAAAAGTAATGAATTTATAATTCCTTTGTCAGACTATTTAAAAAAAATAAATTATACAAACCAGTATATCATGTTGTCCCATCTTAGGTGATGCACCCTTGTCACTTCTCAGTTGTGGGTTCAAGTCTCACGACCTTACTGGATGCAACTACTTATTACCTAACCTCTAGGTTGTCCTTTCTATAACAATCCAAAAATATACTAAATAGTAGTATCCAATTTCAAACATTATCTATTACAACATTTAGAATTATACAAAATATATCATTCCAAACACTAAGTCCAAAATTTATAAGAATGTTAAACACAATGAATATCAATTTTTCTATGTAATATGATATGAACACCTTCATTGTGTATTCTTTTAAAACAATGAAACATCCCGAATTTCCATAAAATCATATTCATTACATTCATTCTCCCATATTCCTTATAGAATTATGGATATACTCCTTCTATACAAAAATGATATAAACTCCAACAATGATGGAATATACTAATCATTAATCAGTGTCAAGGTAGTCAAGAATATCCAATATAATATATCCAAATCAACAATCACTTATTCAAAATCACTACCTCCTTATCAAGACCATACAATGGATTAGCTTTCCTTCAACCATGTATTTTTCCAAAATTGTAGCTTACTATTAAGTCACTTTTATTAGCACTATATAATATAAAATCCTCAATAAAATAGTACTTAAGTAAAATTCTTATTTATCTCCATAAATCATATAACTAGTATTCTATGATACAACACTGAAATGAAATTATTCTATAATAACTACATAAAAACATTAGTCATTCCTCTTCATCTGAGGTAGTATCATAAATTTATTATTATCCAATAAAATCTTTTTTGATATACTCTAATTTCTGGGACATTGATTCACGTAGTGTCTCAATGCCTTAAAAATGAATGATTTTACATTTGAAAAATTTTTCTTACCATTGCAATCAAATAATTAGTGGCATTTTTATCCACACGTTTATCAAACTACCATTACCTTTAAGAATTTATGAAGGTGGATTATTTCCACATTTATCCCATATGGGAAAATCCTTCTTTTTCCTCTTCCCTTTATCCATCATTCTCTCTACCATCCTTTTCTTCTCTTTCATCACTTCAAATCCAAATGAATCAGTGAATTATTTACTTATCATACTAACAGAAGTCATTCTTTCTTCATATGTTTATAATATATAACGAACCATACTTTACATACATTGTTCATACATCAAAATCGAATCACACTTATTACAACATATAACAAAACCATGAAAGAACCATATAGGTATAATGTCTTTAGAAACTGGGAAATATAAAGAACTGGTTCATAAAGAATATACATTGTCTCCCATTTATTTCATCATATCTAGAGTCCCTTTTGGCATATCCAACTTAATAGCCTTCTTCCTGACCTGGGGAAAGAAAACATTCAAAAGGGTTAGCTCAAATTATCAGTGTGGGCAAACAAAGGAAATATCATATTCATAAGAACATAGCATTTCAAAAATCTTAACCTGCAAAAAGATCATAATATCATAACATGGGATACATCATGGTAGTAAAATGTAATCCAAATAATCATAACACAAAACATGAAACTTTTTGGCATGCACACATAATCATATAGAATCATTTCTTAGTAGTCAAGACTCATTTCCAAGACAATCCTAGCGGACAAAGTCCATTTCTGAACCGAGTTCACTCCTCATTTCAGCCATGTTTCACTAAACCGGATTAACCTTCCATTCCAGCAATGTCTATCTCATGAGATTTAAATCATTACCCAATGCATTGGAGGGATATATAGGTCCCACCCATCTCATAATTAAACCATTCTTATGTGTGCCACAAAATCATAAATCATACATCCTAGTATAACCCTTGTAATAAAAATGGGATTCATAATCATCGTTCCATCATAACATAATCCATTTAAGATAAAAGGACTTCATAAAAAAAATTCCATCATATCCTAATAAAATAATTTTAATAATAGAGATATAAACAGAACCCTATATTATCTTAGATGGAAAATAATTTTGATAAAACTCTTAAACTCCATTCTTGAGAAAAATATCCTTTCTATTTTAAAAACATATTTCTCTCTTGAAATTTCATATAATATTAAACTAAAAGAAGTTTATTAAAAATAAGATTGAAAAATTGTAAAGGAAGCTTCATGGAATTTTTTTTAAAAAACCCATTCATTCCATGTATGTTAAAAAACATTCTTCTCGTACATTGGTCGGAAAAGTCAAAAGTACATCGTACAAAAAATGACAAAAGATTGCTTTCATATCTTTTAATAAAAACATACCAATGGGTAAAATTGGATTTAATAAATTTCATGAGTTTTGAAATAACATTACATATTGAGGAAACATCGATGTGGATGATAAATATTCCCCAATAAATTCTGAAGTATAAACAATCTCGGATAAAAATGAGATTGTGAGATTTTTCCTTACCTTAGGTACGATTTACTTCGTACGTGTCCGAACCTCCTATATAATGATTTAAATAATGTTATTGAATTATTCTAGAATCTTACTCTTTTTTATGATATCATATATGGTCAAATTCTTAGCTTCTTATTAGTAATATTTCATTGCTACTTGTTATTCAGGTGTTTATTTCTTTTTTGTTCTTATGTGTGTTTTGTCTAATAAATTCATATTCTTCTTTTTAGGTTATAGATGCCTCATTTCCAGAATGGTATTAGGGTAATATATTTCATATTTATTAATTCAATTCATTTATATAATCATTAAGCATTGAAGATCATGTATGACTAGTCGCATCACATCGTGGAGAAGGTAGGCCGTACATATGCACAAGTGATAATATCATTCCCTTGATCATGTAATTGTATTGAAGTATATGTATACTATTTAAGAATAAATATATCTTTAAAATAATAATATATAGTTATTATATACACCATGATACCCATCAAATTATGGTGGTGGTGAAAAACAGATTACACCACGGTGTGAAGACGGTATTCCGTACGTATGTAGGCGCGATGATTTTGTTTTTCGTAGGATGGATAGAAGGTGAAAAAGAGTTGCTTCATATTTATACTAACATATCAGTATATGAGTGATACTAATGTTATTACTTCATAATTAAAGAACTAAAGAAAAAGAAGTATAAAAATAAATATTGTTGAAAGAATCGGTAACAGACATTACCTCTTCTTTGAAGAACTGCTTCTTAACCTCCTCTTAGGGAACTAAAGGTGGTCTTTGAAAAGACTAGGTCCTCTAAAAATAATTTTTATTATATGTTACCTGTTTATATGAGGAATTAATTGGACTCAGTAAGATATGGGTGAAGCCCACTAAATCTCCTCGAGGCCTTGGTAGGTCTCATTAGACAAACTATTGTCTTGGCACAAGGCCTTGACAAAATATTATTTGTAGTCATGGAAGAAGTCCTTGACTATGTGGTTATGATAGTCTATAATTATTCATTTCTTCATTATGAAAGTAGTTATTGATATTGAATGTGATTATTCTACTATTATAATATCCATGTAAATATGTAAATTGCATTATTTCATATTATTTTTTTCCATATAATGCTGAAGTTCAGGTTTAAAAGGCTTTTGTTTTAGTTATACATTGCGGTAAATGTTTATGCTTATTTATGATAGTTTCTGCTATATTCTGAACCTTACTGTGCATCTGAGTTCCTTAGTGAAATTTGGTTCAATAATATAAAAATAATTTTTGATGAATAGTAACTTTAAAATTTTATTTACCATGGATAAAAGTAAATAGGGTAATTAAGGGTAAAAATGATATTATTATTACAATAACTCATGTCATAATTCTATTGGATAAGTGTAATTAGACCAAAAACAACCTTATGAATAAACTATAACCCTTTAGGTCCCCTTGGAAATGATTAAGTGATTTATTTTTATTTAATTTAATGAAGAGTTAAAAGAGTTAAAATAATTGTTTTATAACTAAACAATTATTAATATAGGGTTATAAATAATATAAATTTGACTATAAATATTCATTATAAAGATAAAAATATTTCCTACATAATGTTATTTTATTTATAATTTCTAGAGATTAAATAATAAAATTTATTTATGTCACAATAATGATGATGTATTTTCCTTATTAATGAATGAATCAAATAAATGGTTTTATAAATGTTAAAATAACTATAAGTTTAAAATTTTGATTCCATCCTAGAATTTTTTGGGTCACTATGTCATGTTAGGATTGACTAAATAAATTTTGATTGAATTAAAAATGTTTTTATGACTTTAAGAAAAATCATTTATTATATAGTGTCAAAATTGACTTAAAAGTGTTTTTAAAAACAGTTTTTATGTTATTTTACCTGTTCATATGAGGAATGCATTGGACTTAGTAAGTTATTGGTGAAACCCGCTACAGCTCCTCGATGCCTCAATAGGTCTCATGAGACAAATCAGATTCTTGGCACAAGTCCTTGAGAAAATATTATTTGTAGTCTTGCAAAAAGTCCTTAACTATGTGGTTATGGTAGTCTATAATTTTGCATTTCTTCATTATTAAGGTTGTTATTGATATTACATGTGATTATTCAACTATTATAATATCCATATAAATAAGTAAATTGCATTATTTCATATTATTTGTTCCCATATTATGCTTAAGTTCAAGTTTAAAAGTCTTTTGTTTTAGTTATACATTGCTTTAAATGTTTATGCTTATTTATGAAAGTTTACGCTATATTGTTATCCTTACTGGGTATCTCAGATCACCACTTTCATTGTTTTATTTTTCCCAGGATGTTAAGAATTAATTTATGACTGGCCTACATGGATAGTCTGGGGGGGATATGAGTTTGGACTATGGGAATGATGTTATTTTAGTTTTTAACATTATCATCTAATGTAAGACTTATGAATGTATATAGTGTGTCCAATTCTACTAAACTAATCAGTATTTCAAGACATGATCTTTTGTTTTCATTCCAATTTTATATAATAATACATTTATTATAGGTAATTGGGGTCGTGGAGTTACAATTGGTATCATAGGATGTTAAGTACAAACATTAGAAGCTAGATTTAGATAAAATCTCATTAGAGCACATATACCTGATATGGAATCTGAAAAATAGTATAGAAGAACTTCCTATAATTTTTATATTGTAGATATTTTGTGAGTTTTCTGAGAAATATATAACAATCTGGATACGAGTACGTAGAGGTGGCTCTGGAAAATATGTACCAAGGGGTAAAAATAAAAAAAACCGCTTTGAGCTAGACTCGAATGGAAACTGGTGCATGACAACTAGCCTTGCTACACTCTTGGTTACGACACTCCTAGGGGTTACTCTTAGGATAATTATAATTTTCATTACAAACAATTATGGAGGGTTTATGAGTATATACTTGCTCAAATAACACATTTTTATGATTATAGATTATATCCATAAACTATTCAATCTACATTAGGTATTTTACAAGTTTGGAATTATTCATTACAATTCATAAACTGACCTTGTATATTCCATTGTGTAGAAATGGTGCCATGTAGAAGGAATGTGAACTCCTGCAATACGTATAACCCAAAGAGTAAGATTGATCATATCTTTCATAGTATTAATCCAACATTTAGAAGGGAAATTTTCTCCCATGTATTATCAACATATGAATAAATAGTATCATGTGTTAAAAAGATAAGTAAAGAATTATCTATGTCCTATGGCTTTGAAGGGAAGCAAGAGATGAAAATGATGGAAAAGAGAAATATTGATAAAGGGAATAGGGAAAAGATGAATTATCACATATGTGACAACGATCAGATGAAGCACCTTGGGACATACCTGATGGGAATTGGATTTCGTTATAAGTATGGATAAAAAGGAAACCAAGTACGTGACTGCATGGGTATGAAAAAGGTTTCAAGTGTACAATGCTTCATTTTTAAGGAGTTCGGACACGACACAAACCAATTTTAAAATCATCAGAGTATGCCTAAAATGATGCTATTGGATGATAATGAAGTTATGATATTACCACAGATGAGGAGGAATGATTAGTGATCTTATGTTGTTATTAAAGAATTATGTCATTTGAGTGTTGTATCAACAATGTTCTGGTTATAATAATTATGGATTATATAAGGATTGTATTGCAGTACAATTTCATTAAGGACTTGAGATTGTGTGTAACCTAGAAAAGTGAATCAACATCATGTTACATTTTTGGAATATATATTGTTGATAGAATGAAAAACCATAATATGGTTCTGATACTGATTTACTGAATTTGGAATAATACATTATTGATTTGGATGAGTTATATTAGATATTCTTGACTGCCTTGAAACAAATTAATGATTTTTATATTCCGTCATTGATGGATTTTAAAACATTTTTGGATGGAAGAAGTATATATTGCATTCTATAAGAAATAAGGGAGAAAGAATGTAATTAATAAGGTTTTATGGCAATTCAAGGTTTTACCATGTTTTAAAATATCACATGATGAAGGTATTCACATGTTATTACATGGAAAAAATGATCATCATTGCGATTAAAATCCTTATAAATTTTGGAACGTGAGTTTGGACAGAAGTATTTCATATAAATCTAGTTTGAGATTATTTTTGGATTGCAATAAAAAGAAAACCCGGAGGTCAGGCAATAACCTGTCGTGTCCGACAAGGCCGCGAGACTTGAACCTGCAACCGAAGGGCGACAACGGTGTATGACCTACCACTTGCCCACATGATGTACTAGATTGAATAATTTAGTTTTTTAAAGGTTTTATAAATGAGTTATAAATTTATTTTTTTGGAACCCTATACCAATAGGATAAATAAAATAAATTTTTATGTTAAATTATCTTTTAGAGTGAAAGATGAGTTTCTGGTAGAAATTAGTAAATGGAAAGAAATATACTTGTCCAGTATATATATTTATTCCTTCATCTATAAATCTATGAAGAAATTAATTCTTATACTTTTGGTAAGGGATCATAAAACTAAATATTTGTTATCCTAATATCTTATTTTTTGTTGAACAAGTGATATTTTAAATCATCATAGACAAATGGCTTTGAAGCACTCAATTCTACAATTGTTTGTGACTGATGACCTCAATCACTCCCTATACATATATATGTTTTTACTCCAATTATGTGTATCTAATTTCCACGAATGTTCTCCTAATCGTGATCATAATTTGGTGGTGACTTTTTCATTCCAATTTTCCTCTTATTAATACTAATTTTTGTTAACCCATTTTCCGATGTGTGTTTTCCCACAACGGTATTTTCTATTTTCAAACACTTTTTTAAAAAAACAATTTCAAATTTCTAGGACACAATTTATTGATTAAGGGATGAATGTAACCCCCTAATATTTCATAGTAAGTTATTTCTGCAAAGTAATTCAATAAAATGCACTACACACAACACTGAGTTCAAGTGCACCACAACTTACCAAACTAGCCATTCAAAAGTGGTTATGAATAGTAATAACTAAATTTTGAATAATATATAATACTTATAAATTTAGAATCCATATTATGAGTTTCATAGAAATAATTTAAGAACTAATTCATTTTTTTAAGATAAAAGAATTATATTTCAAAAAATATACTTTTACCGCCATTAAATGGTGAACCATTTTTAAATCCAATATTTGAATCATTTATATATTCAAGTTGAAAAAAATAAACATATTCTTCAGAAACAGGACATAATAATTTAGTTTCAATAATTTTTTTTGTGTTTTTATAATAACACTTATATTTGAGTGAATTGTGAAAAATACTATATTTTAACCGAAAACAATTTTTTTAATAAAAATAATTTATTTTGTCAAATTATACATTTTAATTGTTTTGAAATACAAATAGAAAATATTTTTACAATTTAATCCAATGTTGGTAATTTTAAGTAATTTCACATTGAAATTGGTCATAAACAAGTGTCAACCATTTGGCAGTTATTATTTCATAAAAATACGCCTTTTGGTTTTGACAGCAACAATTTATTTTAATTTAATAAATGAAACATCTATGTTCTGAATTTGATTAAATAGACTTAATTATTGAATTAAGAATATTAAAAATATCTTAGGGTGAATTTTTGGTAATTTTTTGAAAGCTTTAAATTTTTGATGAATAGTAAAAAACACCGAGTTATAGTTTCAAACTGAATTTTTATTAAATAATAATTTATATAATTTAAATTTATTTTAGTTAAAAAGAGATACATAATACCTAAATTATTTCAATGTAATTAATTAGAGTCAGTTTATAATAATTTTAGATATATAATTTTTTTTTGGAATTTTCACTGTCTTTTAACCACCTCATAGGAGAAGTTGTAAATTCACACAAAACATAATTTTATCGAATCTATGAGTTGAATTTTGAAAATATGAGAGACATGGCTAATACCAAAGATTAAAATTTGGTTTAATAAGATAGAAATAATTTTTAGTCAATAGTAGAATTTTACTTTTATTTACCACGATTAAAACTAAATATTGTAATTAGTGTAATAGTGATATTATTATTACCATAAAACATGTCCAAATTCTATTATATAAGTGTAATTAGACAAAAAAACCGTATAAATAAAATATTACCCTATAGGTCCACTTGGATTTGATTAAGTCATTTATTATTATTTAATTTAAAGAAGAGTTAAAAGAGTTAAAATCAATGTTTAATAAGTAAACCATTTCTAGCATAGGGTTATACATAATATAAATTTGACTATAAATATTCATTAGAAATATAAAAATATTTCCAACATAATGGTGTTTTATTTATAATTTTTAGAGATTAAATAATTAAATTTATTTATGACAAAATGATGATAAGTGTTTTCCTTATTAAAGAAAGAATGAAATAAATTGCTTTATAAATATTTAAATAAAAATAATTTGAATTTTCTGATTCCATATGTAACACCCCAGGTAAATAATGAATATGACATTTTAATATTTATCCATATTTGTGAATAAAATATTAATATGACTTTAATGGGGACGCTATGCTCGATGGCGCACCCAACACACAACAACGAGTTTCTTGGGAATCTTACGTTGCACTCTAATAATAAAATAATATTATTTTAAATGGTAGTTAACATGTAGCCGTTGTATTGGCGGGAATGGATAGAAATAACTAAAATATTATTATATATGTTTTTAAATGTTTTTACATTTATCCAATAAAAGATAAATGCATAAAATACAGAAAGAATTCAATTTAGGCGTATATGCCCTAGTTTTCACTAAAGGTTCACTTATCGCCTTTTGATGGAGAACCGTCATAAAATATAGTTTTGTTCACGATTATACATCTTTTTGGACCAAATAAAACTCTTCTTAAGAATTGGGACATCAAAATTTACTTCGTGTAATTTTTTGGAATCTTTCTGATAAAGTTCATTTTTTAATGAATAGTGTAAAATGTTGCATTTTAATTCAAAACCTCTTTTTAATATAATTTATTTATATGATTAGATTATCTTTTGAATTGGTTTTAAAGTTAAATTAGAATATATTTTTACTATTAAATCCAATAGTGGTCGTTGGAATTAATTTCACTTTGAAATCAGACATAAACTAGTGTCAATCTTTTGATACTTATTTTTTCATAAAAACACGCTATTTGCTCTGACCGTGGGAATTAATTATTAAATTAATTAATGTGACTTATATGATTTGAATTTTTTAAAATAGACTTAATTTTTGAATTTTTAATATCAAAAACAGCTTAGGGTGAATTTTTGGGATTTTTCTGAAAAACATCACTTTTTGATGAATAGTGAAACCATTAAGTGGTACTTATAAACACTGATTTTTCCGTTTATATGAAATTTTTCCATCTTTGTGTTTTGAATTTAAATAATCCGACATACATGGTTGTCATTAAAAAGTAAAATGTGGTTCAATGGGATAAAAATAATTTTTTTGGTGAATAGTAACTTAGTAAGTTTTTAATCGCGATTAGAGGTAATTAGTGTAGTTTAAGGTAAAAATAATGTTTTAATAAAATGAAATGAACTTGGAACATGTAATAACCTCGTTGGATATGTCATGGACGACCATGAAAACCCATGGGTCAACTTGGGGACCCCATGAAGCCACTTTGGTTGGAAAATGACATTAATATCTTTTTATTTAAAGTTAAAGTAAATATGAGACAAACATGAAATGTTTAACTAAAACAATTTTTACATGGGGTTATACAAATCATATTTTTGAATATAAATATTCATTGGATAGATAAAAATATTTCCTACATCATAGTATTTTTTTATAATTTTTAGACATAAAATATATTAAATTATTTATGACATCATGTTGATGTATCGATGACCTCATTATTTAACGATTTAAATAAAATGGAAAGATAATGAAATATCTAAGACCTACACATGTCGAAAACCTATTGGATGAGTGGATAGCAAACCCTTATCACCTTATCCTCGAAACACATCAATTTGGGACCTCTTAAATTCGAATACCATTTAAAAATAAAGTGACTTTTCTTTACCTTCCAAGAGTGCCCCTCCTCTCCTCTTATAAAAGGCCCCCACCTCTATCTCTTTACCCACACTCCAAAGCCTTTGGCTTAGCCAACCTCTGCCCACTAGGTTTCTCCACTTCCCACAATTACTCCTTGAATCCTCACTTTGGGCAGAAGTCTTCCCAAGGAAGCCTTTGAGCTCAAACCAAAGGGAGTTACCCGATTTTAAGGTAATGTCTTCACTTGAGTCCTTTTGTTTTATTTTGCTTTTCCAGCCCCCAAAACTATTTTTATTCATTTATTTTGTAACTAATACAGTATCAGAAATATACTAGAAAGTTTTTATAAGAAATATTAGAGCTACACTTTCACACACCTACATCTAATGGTTAAAGAACATACTATTTCCGTGGATGGCGAATTTCGGCCTCCCGAAACGATGAATGTTCAAAATTATATTAACACCTTAAAAGGTGGCCATTAATATGACACTATATTTATATATGATATATAATATGTTTATGTTTTCCTTAAGCTTCTGTATTTTTCATTTTGGGCATACCTTTATGGTTTCCATTATGGGTAAACATGATATCTTCATTTAAGGAAATGCGGACTACCGCCCCCTCAAAGTGATGTGATTCGTTAATGACATATGTGGGACGTATAAAGGATGGATTTAAAGTTATTATATATTATGTTATATTGGAATTATAATATACCTATATATCATTATTATTCCATTCTATAAAAATATAAAATAGAAATGAAAGTAGCGTTCATGCGTACGTACGGCTTACCGTCTCCATGAACGGTGCATTTCATTTCTTATCCCCAAAATGTAATGTACTATTATAAGTACATGTATATAATGGATATATATGATTAATGATACATATAAATGATGAATATAATTATGGCATTAAAATATACATACCTCTCATTTAGTTTTAATTCCATTAATATGACATAGAAATGAATGTAGCGTTCATGCGTACGTACGGATTACCGTCTCCATGAACGGTGCATTTCATTTCATACCTCTAAATGATTATGTAATATTATAAATACATTTATATTATGGATATATATGATATATATGATATCCAAATAATGAATATAATTCTGGGTATAATGATCATTTGACCACACGAACAACATGTAATTGTAAGAAGTCCACTTTTGACTTAAGAACCAAATATCGACAAAACAAACATTATTTACTTAAATGATTACATAATGTTTATAACCTGGAAATAAGTGATCTAAAAGGAATAATGAACTAGAAAAAGGTTCTTAATAATGTGTAAATTAAATCAAGTTTATTATTCAGGACGTTAAATAACGATCGAGTCAAGTCAGACCCGAGGTAAGGGATCCTACTCCACTATTTCTTTTTAAGTACACTCTTTTATTTCATTCCTTTTAAATCTCATCTTTCTTTTTATTGGGATGTTCTTTTATATTAATATTACTGTAATTTTTATCTTCATGTGATGATAGACCTTATTCTCTCTCATCAATCCGTTTTGGAAGTTCTGAGTGGCGCCCTTAGGCTACCGAATTTTCGTAAGAGATCTAACCTCTCTCTTTCTTTTTAAGTACTCTCCTTTATGTAACTTCTTTTAAGCTCCACTTTTTTATGTTGGGGGATGTTATTTTGTATTCCTATTTCTATAAACTTTATGTTAATATGACGATATACCCTATTTTATCTCATCAATCCATTTTTGTAAGTTTTCTGTGGCGCCGTTAGGCTGCCGGGTTTTCGTAAGGTATTTCTCATATCACTTTTATTCCCATGAGATTTATGCGACATTTGCCCCAATTTCCTTTGAGTGGTGTATGTACTGACCATTATTTTACTGATTGTGTAATATAATTTCATTTATGAGTATTTACATCAATGTTGTATTGTCCTTCTTTCACGGGGTGCATGTCTCGAAAGATACCCATGTTGGTAAGGGAACCTTCCACCCTCCTCTTTTTAAAAGACTTCTTTTGTTGGGTATTTTAATTTACATATTTTTATGTTGGGATATGTTCTAATATATCCTTATTGATGTAAATTTTATGTCCAAGTGATGAAATACCCTTTTTTTATCTCTCATCAACTCATTTTGATGTGACGTCGTTAGGCTGTCAAGGGAACTTCTTAACCCAATTTTGATTTCCTTGTGTTCAACATGTAGTTATTGAATATGACATCCTTTAAATATGTGTGAATTACCATTGATTATTTTACACTTAATATCCACCTATATTCGGTGTATTCGTTTGTCACACATAATTATGTAATTGATTTATCCTTAAACCAAGGATACCATCTTTGTAAGGGACTTCGTCTCAATCTCCTTTCATTGAGGCATATTCTGTTTTATACACTACCTTGTTTTATATGGTGTATAAACCCCATTGACTTTTACATTTATTCAAAAGGAATATTTTTTATACAAAGTGTTTATTAAATGACAAAAGGGAATGTTTTTGTCGTACGTATGCGGCGACAACGACTTCTCCGCCGTCGTGACCAATTTTTGAGTTTCAGCTTCCTCTACAAGCCATAACATTTTTTTAAAGAAAAATAAATACCATGTTTTACTTTTATTTTATTTTGGTATTGAAAATTGTTTTAATAATGTTTTTATATCAATGTTTTGTATTGATATCTTGTGATTGAAAGGTGGAAATGTTATGTTTCCTTTATGCATGTTTTATGTGATAGAATTATGTTGAGGTTCTTGGGAATTATTATGAAGATGGGTGGTTCCATGATAAACTAAGGGCGGGTGAGCCCGATATAGCACTCCAATGCATTGGGTAACGTGAATGAGTGAAACGTTAAGGTTTCTCCGAAGAGATTTCGAGAATATACTGTGATGGGTATTCCAAACGTAACCAAGAGGGTTACTCCTTACGAAAGAATATTATGAATGCCTCAAGATACCTTTATGTATTATGATTTCTATGATTTATTCATGGTTTGATGAGGTATGTAAAAGTGCCTATGTTTTATTGGTAACATATGATTTCATTCTTATGTATATATGAACTCATATTTCCTTTCCATATTTTTATAACCCTTACTGATCTTTTTATGCTCATCCCATGTTTTTGAATAGTTTTTCACAGGTCAAGGGAATGGTACATGATGCGATGATAGTGTCAAGGATGTGTCAAGAAAGAATTCGTGTTTTATTTTAAATATGTTTCCATTTATGGGAAGAATTAATACTATCTTTTATGTAACCACTTTGTTTAAATGTGGAATGTAATGCATGTTTCATGATCTAATTCTCTAAAACTCTAAACCTGAAAAGATCCTAAATGTGTAATCTTGTAATAACTCAAGATTAAGTAAGGTTTAAGGCTGGGGCCTTATACCATACACGAATTTTCTTGGTTATGATGGCATGATAGGGTTTAATAAGTAAATTTAGTGTTAATTTATAATGTTGTTAGTACTTTTAAAAATACTAATTATTATATTGTGTAAAAATTGACATAAAACTGTTTTTAAAACAAATATTATATTATTAAATGATATAATATTCCTAATAATATAATTCTTTGTCAAATGACTTATATGATTATAGTTATGCCATTAATTTACCACATGGGGTTCGTTTGGTAGTTTATAGTATGTTGATTGACTAAATAAGATAAAAATACAAAGAGACTTGGTAAATGTCAAACTAATTAACTAATAGTTAAATCTAAAAGATAAGGTCAATATAGTGACCCAAACCTGTATAAAACCTATTTTTAGTGTGTATTTAGACCCATCACCTACTTATCCTATAAATAAATTTATTTGGATTCATTAGAAACCTAATATGAATTAATTATAGAATAATACTTTAAGTTATTATTAAAGAGCTCCTCTTCCCCCTTATAAAAGGACACCACTTCTAACCAATTCCTCACACCTTTCAAGACTTTTGGCTCATCCAATCATGGAAACATTAAGTTCCCTACATCCCTATCCTCCTCCTAGAAGACTTACCTAAATCCGAAGGCACTTCAAGGGTCCTTTTGGTTCAATTCATAGGGTGTTACCCAAATTAATGATAATGATTTCCCTTAACTTCTTTTCTTTTATTTTACATCTCCTACCCTCATAATTTTATTATTCTTTTTAAAAAACCTATATCCAAAATATACTAGGATGTTTTTATGAGAAGAATTAGAACTAAAATTACACACACATCCATATAATGGTTGAGAAACATAATGTTTCTGTGGATGGAAACCAAACGCCTCACAAAATGATGATTGTTAAATTATGTCCTACTGCCTCTCATGGTGGACATTATTATAGAACTGTAATTAAATATGATATTCATGAAATTTATTTTATATTTAAGGTTCTATAATTTCATTTTATATCATACCATTATTCGTTTCATGTTGTATATATATAAGATAATTTAATTTGAGGAAGTGGGGACTACCACCCCCTCAAAGTAATATGAATCGTTAATAGCATTCATGTAACATATAAAGGATGATGTTAAGGAAATTAAGTAATATATATAAGATATTATATTATACTGGTATAACAATATAAATAGGAATCATTTTATTTTTATTCCTTTTAAAATGAAAAATGAAATGAAAGTAGCGTTCAGGCGTATGTACGGATTACCATCTCCACGAACGTGATGACATTCATTCCCCATCATATCCATTCAAGAATAATTTCAATTTTATGGTTAAAAATAATGTATAATGACATAATATCATTCTATATATAAATCAAATATATTCTATTCATAAGAAACATGGCTTATGTAACCAAGCATATAAAGGAGAACGAATCAGTTAGCACCGAAATGACGATAATACAAAAAGGCAATATTAGAAGATCATATATGAAATAATATTATTGTATATGATTCATGTATAATTTAATAAAAATTATTTCACCATTACACGTGATTTTAACCTACCCTCAACCAAGGAAACATACAAGGTATGGGTTTATTTCACAATCTCTTCATTATCCGCGATTTTTGATACGTAATTATCTACCGGGTCCTCTTTATCATCAAAATACATGTTTCTTAAAAATGTATTCCAAAACATTTTTATTATTTACTAGACTATGGTTTAAATTAATTTATACACTTTTTTGAATTTTTATATAATTATTTAAAAAGAATCTTTCCATCATATTCTAAACAAGGTCTTTTTTTAATCATTTCGACATAACTAATGTAAGAATGTTTTCTTAACTTATACTATGGGAGCATCTATTTTACACCATTCAAAAATCATCCATGATTCCCTTAAAATATTATAAGAATATTTTAAAAGTAAATTATTTATATTATAATAATGTCACTTTTAAATTATTTACAAAAAAAATTCTCTCAAATAGATTTGATTTCATCTATGACAACATCCTTTGGTTGAATTTAATCTTATTTGAAGTTCATTTATTATGATACAAAACATCTATATGGTATTGACAGTTTTTGATATGCTTTTGTATTGATGTGTTTTTTCTATACCATTCATTGTTTATGGAGAAATTGTTTTCATTTCGTATGCTAGTTTTAATACGAATGTTTATGTTAGGTTTAAACATGTTCATATGAAGAATGCAATGGACTTAGTACGTAACTGGTGGGGCCCGCTGTAGCTTTTCGATGAGTCGGTAGGTCTCATGAGACAATCTAGTGTCTTGGATCAAGGCCTTGAAAAAATATTATTTGTAGTCTTGGCACAAGGCCTTGACTATGTGGTTAATGTAGTCTGGAATTATGCATTCTTATATTATCAACGTAGTTATTGATATTCCAGGTGATTATTCGACTACTTGAATTTCCATGTGAATAAGTAAATATAATTATTTCAATTTATTTTTTCTATATTATGCTTAATTTAATGATTTAAATACTTTTTTAGTTATACATCGCCTTAAATGTTTGTTCTTATTTATGAGAGTTTCTTCTATATTGTTATCCTTACTGAGAATATGAGCTCCTCTGTTTCTATTTTTTATTTTTTCCAGGATGTGAAGAAGTATTTTATGACTGGTCTCTAGGGATATACTGAGGGGATATGAGTGTGGACTATGGAGATTAAGTTTTTGTTGTTTTTTAATCTATCATGTAATGCAAGACTTATTAATGTATCTAGTGTTTCCAAAGCTACAAAACTAATCGGTTATTTTAGAATTGATCATTTGTGATCATGCCAATGTTATGTAATAATGCACTGACTCTTGATAACTAGGATCGGGGAGTTAGAATATATGTTCTTTAATAATACATAATTTAAATTTTGGGTAAATATTCATATTTTACATGATCATTTATACTAGTATACAAGTGAGCCAATCATGAAAATCAAGGAAACTAACACTCTTTAATGGAGAAATTGAATCTTAAAAATCATAAAAAAGGCCATAAAAGAACCTAAAAAATTATAATAAATAAAATACCTATTTAATTTTTTTTGAAAAAATTATTTTATAATATTAATTCATTATCAAGGATATTAATTGCAAGTGCAGAACACATTGGGACAATAAGAAAGGAATTTTCTTTGAACCCCCAGTTTTTCACTGGGTTACTATTTATCTCTCTTACCCTAATGAAATTTGTAAATATAATTATGTAATACTATTAATTTATATGTTTGATATCCAAAAATATGTTCCTATATCAATTAATCTTTCTTTTTTTTTGGGAAATAATTGTTCTTAAGGATTTGTTTTCCATTCCTTTAGATAAGAAAGCCCGATTAATGATAACAACCCAATTTATTACCCATATTAATGTACAATCCATATTCTATTTTATCCCACCATCACATTTCTAAAGTTATACATTTTATCATGAAAACAATAACATTTATATTTTGTTTTTATTGTAAAAGTTTTTACTTTTACCACCTCAAACACTCGATAATAATTTCCTATAAACTATACTTTATAGGTTCTTTTATATTTTTTATAATAAACTCTGTATTCAAATTATTTCAATTAAATTTACATCCTTTAGCATTATATATACTTTTATTCCAATATTGATGTCCAATTTTCATCTAAATCCATTCATTTATTAGTACTATTATGATTTTCCGATTAATTAATCCATATTCTACACTTATTCAGAGTGCGTGGTGTATGAATATTTCTCATTTATTAATAAACAAAATTCATAGGAGAATTATTTAAATGTCCATATTTAATGTATAATAGATATTATTATAGTCTTATCCATATGGAATTTTTATAAATGGGGGTTTTCTAAATATTGTTGTTGAAATGAATCTTTGTATGATTATTTCTATTGACATGAGGTGACAAGTGGTTCTTAGTAATAGATAGCCCCTCAATGCATTGATAGGTCTCCTATGAAAAATCAATCGGTGGCAGACCCATCATGTTTATTTCCAAATTGAATAAAATTTGTCTATACCAACAAAATTAAAAATATTTTATGGTATAGTGTGACATGTCATAGATACATGAAATCCAATTAATTAAAATTTTATTTATTCTTCATTCAGTTATTACTCTTCATGAGATACTCAATATGAAAAAATTTATGGTTGTATTTTCATTTTATGTTTATTTAAATAATTTCTTCACATATTTTCCATTTCACAAATCTTATTACTTATTGATCATTATCCATATATAACTTTATCCTATTTCTTCATTATGTAACTCTTACTGAGCATTTTTTCTCACCGTTTAAATTGTATTCCTTTAATATTTTATGAACATGAAACTGTGAAATAATATTCAATGAATCATTATATTTTTAGTTTTTTTGATTTATGTTTAATTTCCAATTTCATAAGGTAACTATGTTTTTATTCCTCATTTCAAGAATACAAAACTGATCGATCCTTGGTAATGTGATCTATGTTATATATTCCATTGTAATTATATATCCATAGACTCAGGCATACTGGTGTTAGGGTTATAACATCCGCAGTTAGTATCCTGATCAATTTGGACTGATTTTGTTTTTCAAGCAATAAAATAATGAAGGGGGATAATTTAGAAACCTTTTCATTCATTATATCTCTATAAAATATTTCATGATATATTTTTAGAACTAATCATTAATACAATGAGAAATTATGATGCCTACTATTCTAGGAATTGATTTTTATTAAAATATTAAATCTATTTGATTATATAGGTACACAAATTATTAATGAAAAATGGATCATTCTTAAAATGATACTGAGATAAAAAATCTAAGACCATGTTATAGTAAAAAATATGAGGTTTACCCAAGGATTAACCTAGAGTTTGATGGTATGTGGCATTCAAATATAATAGTGGTGGATGGGTGAGTTTAGTGGATTAATTTGTAAATACATTTAATTAATTTAATAAACCAATAAAATCAAAATTCACCCTATTTTACCCATGTTATGTTCTATCGAAAATATCACATTTTAATCCTGATGATCATTTATTGGAGATTTATACCACCTTTCATTGATGGATTGATATTAGATGAAAACAACACTATGTATTAATAAGAATTGAGTCATATAGGACAAAATTACTTCTACCACTTGTAAGAGAGAATTTTATTCATTGATGAACAATACAAATTGAGGAAAGAATGTAATTTATTTTTTTCTTTCCCAATTTATGAGATTATTGAGTATGATTATATTGTTCATTTGATCTTTATTCATGTTGATCCATTTTGCTAGATCGTAATAAAATTATAAATAGTTTATTTAGTGATTCACAACTTATTAATACCAATTTATATCAATTTAGACATGAATGATTGTAAAAAAATTTATTTTCTAGTTTTATTTTTGATTTATCTTTATTAGTCTTCACATTCTTTGGAGATTTTATAATGAAGAAATATTTTGACATCTCAAGGAATGATAAGGCCTGATTGGACCACTAGATTTGCAGTGGATTCTCATAAAAAATATATTCATGAATAATGTATGATATGTGATGGATTCTAGGGAACAGGTGACTCCATCATGGATTTATAGATCTAGTGAGGTAGTTGTACTACCATAGGAAATATTTTTTCTTGTGGGAGTTGAACACATTAATGAATCTTTGATTTCTGACCACTGTATTTCAAGAAATAAAATAAAAAACCTTCACCCTATCATTTATGGAGTACTCAAGGATATATTATATGCTGAGATCATGGATCAAGAATCCATTTAATATTTCTAATTTTGTCTAGAAAAATAAATTACACATGGTGTAAATCAAAATACAACATGATGTGTTCTTCAAAAATCAACAATCATAGGGTATGGTGAGATTATAAGTATCCCACGTCATGTGGGACACTCATAAACCATGTCACCAAATGATAGAGACAAAAAATATACACTTAGATCTCATGGACATTAGCATGGAATGACATATGACATGTATTTAAACGTGTCATTAGTGTTAAGACATAGCTAGAATGAAATGGTAGGAACCATGTGCAAGAGGCCATGTAATGTATTAGAATACACATACACAACCAAGCTTAAATGAATTTGTTCAGAAGCATGGGATGTAACCAGTTTGGATAGGGTGCGTCATTTAGTCCCATTATATGTGTAATTGGGATACATTTGTAGTGGTACATGAACAAATAATGACCAACAAGATGTAAGATAATTAAAACACACTTTGGGTTTTCCCTTACATTACATGCACCCGACTTATTTTTTACCAAAGTCGTACATTTCATAAATTATATTTTTGATAATTGGTTTTTCCCCCACTAGCCTATACTGAATATATTTACATTTATAATGATATGGTTTCATTAATAGTTTTTTTGTGATATATTATTAGATATTACAAGTTTTAAGCATCTTTAGGAAACACTCTTTGATGGGAATGATTGGGTTGGATAATTAGAGAGATTAGAGTGGAAGCCTCATAATGGGAAAGGAATTGGTTCTCAATCAAAAATCAGAGTTTTACCGTCCTTCTTGAATAGGGAATTGGTTCACTACATAACTAATAGGCTTTCACCCAGGTATTGAGAATGGTATTGGGCCATGAATATTTGAGTAGAACCCTCGAACTTTGTTGGTAATTGGTCCTCTATCAACTCCTATAGTGGAATACTCCTATAGATATAGTTAATTTGTTTTCTATATATGTAGTGACATTGTACTAGGGTATCAGGGTATGAATACTCTGTCTTTAGAGTATCATACAACTATGTTGAATAGTATGGTTCCTTTATTGATGATTAGTGTGGGGGAATACTATTAATTAGAATCATGGGTCCTCTATCAACTGAGTGGTACCCCCTTCAATATAAATGTATTGGACCTTTACACCTAGATTTCCACCCTCCTGATTGGCAGTGTATGGGTACCTATCTATTATTAGAGGTGCCCCATCATTTTGATTCATGGCATGGGTCATCAATCTATTAGATGGATCCATGCTATTGTACCAGGTCATGAGACCCCAACCTAGAGACTGTGACCCCATGATAGTCTGACGTAGTGGATTGGTGTGTCTATAAAGGGATGTTCCATATGAGATACATGCAAGATAATGGGAATAATTGAAGGACTTCATAAAATTGTTGGAACTCTTTCCCCAGCTATCTTGTGAGATAGAGATCCCCTTTCTCTATCATTTGAGGTTTTATTTCATATCATATATAATTCTATTCATATCATATTAATTTTTTACTCTACTATTAGGAGTTGATTTGTCTATTACATATCTTGTCTCTTATATCTCCTATTATGCTTTTATGTCATCTTATTGGCAATGTATATACTTTCACCTATATGGGCCTTACTAGGTAATTTTGTTTCATTGCTCTTGGTGGATAGTATGGTTGGAATTATTGATGTACATTGTGATACCATGGTGCATTTTACCATTTACAGAGTTAAGATATTAGATATTTGGAAATGGGCCCTCTCAGTAGTCACTTTTCTATTTTATCAAGATGGGACTTCATTCTAGTATGGTGTGCATTTTTTCCCTTTTTACATTTCATGTTACACTGTCATTCAATTTTTATTCCAAAAAAGTTTTTCATTCATTGGTATTACACTAGATGTTTCATATTTTTCTTTATTTTTTTGTACCTCTGCATTGATATAGGAAGGTGGCTGTGTAAAGGTACATTGGAAAAGGCATACCATATTAGATTTTCATTTTGGAACATTTCACCATCACTTATACAATGGAAGAGTACATGGGGTAGTTTCAAATACATCCCCCTTGGGTTGGGATATGATAGTTAAATAATTATACAATGATTCACATGACATTAATAATATTACCAACCTGAGTAGATTGGTTAGTTTTAATCATGAAATATCATATCATATAATATATATTCAATTGGTGGAATATTCGCAATAAAAAATATTTATATTATTTTGTTGTTATGGGTATTAACAAGTGCGAAAATCCCCTCACATAAAAAATAAAACCTTCTCCTCTAACTTATACACCCTCTATTGGAGGATACCCAAATAAGATGTAATTTAATTAAATGGAATATTTCCTAATTATTTAATCTTTGTCATTCTAATAGCCTTCAATAAAATTCATAATTTAATAACAAAATTTGGGTTTATATAATGATTTTATTATTGTAATAAATGTAAAAAAATTTCCATATGTATTCTAATAAATATAAATTTAAATCACTACTCATGCATATATGTAATCAACTAAAAATATGAAAACATGTATTTAATTATTCATTATAATACATAATGGATGTATATATAGTCAGATTTAATTAATAAATAAGATATATATATTAAATTATTATTTTGGGGGAAAGTTGTAATTTATATTGGATTTCATTACATTAAATGAAAAATGAAATCTTCACTAATGTGTACATGATGACTACCACATCCCCAAAGTGATGAAATTAATTTTTCATCACTACATTAAATGGTTCATTTTAATATTGAATATAAATGATATTTATGAAATGATTAGGATTTTGAAACCATGACCATAATTAATGGAATGGAACCATAAAACCAAATCATGTATGAATAATATAATTATTAAAAGCCAAATAATAAATTTATTGAATTTTTATAATAAATTAACTAGTGTGAAATAATATTTATTGATATATTTTAGGATATGTATGTATATTTTTTTGGGTATATAAAAAATAAATATGTTTTACACATTATATTATAGCATGTATGAAATAAACAATAAATTGTGGTACTGGTTTGCACATATCAATTTCCCTTTATAGAGATTAATTATTCTCACCACCATGTTCTATTGTGTTTTGTATCTACTAATAATGAATTTATTTTTAATAATTTAAATTAAATAATGGTTTTTTAAAACTATATAGTTCTTTGTTTGTTTCAATATGTTTTCAGTCAATGATTTCTAAAGTTTTTTGGGTGATTGTTATGATCTCACTTTATATTTGGAATGTTTTTGTTAAAATTTCCATTTTGTGAATTTGAATGAATTTAATCTCCAAAACTATAGTTATTTTATTCCTATTACGTAATTTCAGGGAACTTGAAATATTTTTCTTTATTTTCTATATTTTTTAATAATTAAATTTTACAAAATAAATTATTTATTATAATTTTAAATTTTTTATTTTTTATTGGAAATCATTCCCTTTCTTATTAATGATATGAAAATTATATTATGGTAATTTTTTTCTCTATAATGTTTTTTATCAATGATATTTTGTACTCTATTTGATGATCAAAATGAATATATTCAATCACTCTTCATGAGAATCACTTCAAAATTTTTTAAATGTTATAGAAGATTGAATTTTAATGTTAATGGATCGATAATATTTTCTCTCTATTAAGTCCATTATTATTTATCAAGATTCATTAATATGCCTATATAGATATTAAAATATAATATGATTAACAATTTTCAAGGATTATTCTAATTTTATAGTATACCAATTTGAATATATTCTTTCTATTTTATTTTAACGAATAATTCGAATTGTTTTATAGAAGAATTATTAATTTATGTTTACATTCATAAATAATATTATTATTTTATATAGAGCCAATTTTTTGATTCCACTATAATTCTGTCTATTTAATTTTTATGCTTTTGTTGGAGCTTTATTTTTCCAATGGGACATTTTATTGTTTTTTGGGTGTCTTAGGTTGAAAAAAATATATTCTTAGAGAAAAAAACATTCTTGAATAGTGTAGTCTGATTGATAGTACTAATAATTTAGTAAACATGGTTAATATATATAAGAGCATCTAGTTGTGTTTCCCATGGATTGATCAAATTTTCAAAAACCATGTGTCACACCAATGAAATTTGTTTAGTGTTTGGGTGGTTTTCGCGTGGTTGTAAAGTATATGAGAATGGTTTTTTCCCAATAATAAGGTTATACCAGTATAGTTATGTACATCAAATATTCAATGTATAGAGGTTATTCTCGGTTTTAAAATTTTTTGTTTAACTATTTGGCCTATTATTACACCCTAATATAGACCCTTTATGATTTCAAATTTATAAAATTTCCCTTCTACAAATATATATTCAATCAATATGTACAATATATTACTCTTGAAACTAGATATCTTCCACTGGTCTAGAGTATTTTCCACTTAATTACCAAACTATTTCCAAATTCATTAGTTAGTTAAAGGTATATATATTTTTTAGATATGATTTTATATACTCTTATGATATCCTAACATGATCAATTCTCCACTGGATTCATTGGATCATGAATGTGATGTTGTTTCCATGTTTAATTAGTTTGATAGATATTTGAAAATGATTCTTATATATATTTTCACCTGATTACCATATCTATTCATTTCCAATATCTATTATCAATGTATAATAGTTATTATTTCATCTATATGAATGTTTCTATATTCAAATGATATAATTTAAAAGATACATGATATTCTTCAAAATTAAATTGGTATTTTTATTTAAATGGTTCATTTTATATCAAACATATTTGTTTTAATGGTATGTTTGTTTTTATGTTTTTCTAAGTGTAAAAAAATTTGTATTGTGTAGTATAGGTTGGATAAATTTCAATAATGGTTATTTTGAAACTAAATACTATTTTAAACCATGGTATTAGTGATTATTCACTATGATTTCATTTATAAATTATTAGAATGGTTCTTAAATCGTAATTGGAATATACATAATATTATGACCCTATGGTGCATCGATAAATAGAAATATGAAAGCATGGTTTCTTGGCTAGACTAGGGGATATTTTGTATATATTTGTAGAACATTTCATTTCTCGATATCCAATAGATTCATGTTATTGATATTATAGTTCATATTGCTTCTTAATGTATTTGAGTGAGTCTTAATATAGACCATATCACATGATTTTATTGTATTTGTAAATGATATTGTATTTTTAGTGGGATTAATGATTTTTTATATTATAATGTATCTATGGATGGATTTTAATATAATGTTTTTTTATTTAATATGTAATTTAATTATTATTCATTTATGTTGATATATAATAATATTATAAAAACTAAAATTACTTTTTCAAAATGGGAATCTATTGAAATGGATTCATAAATTGGATTTTTGAAAACAAGTACTAGCAGTTTCATTATATTATACTCTCTTAGGATAATTTTTCAAAATCTAAATATTCATTGTTACTGCATACTCTTTTTTACTTTGGAAATTTTTATATATGGTCTATTTAGAGACATTTAATGAAATACGAATTATGTCATTTTTCTAGCTTCACTGGGTAGTCCCATCTTCATAATAATATGGATTTATGGTGATAAATGGTAACATGAAGGCTCTATTTCTTCTTATATATTTTATTTTTTGGATTATAATTATTAGATTAATTTCATTGTCACGTGGATTGTGTAATTTTTATCAAAATTATTATTTATTTCTTTATCAGATATCATTTTAATGAGTAACTTGTTAGGTTCTTTTTTTATCTCCACCTTGTAGTTGGAAATCATGGATGTTGTGTCATACTGGTATGGATTGGTTTGTTAAATGTTTAATCACATTCATTACAAAAATATATGTTTTTTAAACAATATGATTTTGGGTTATCTTATATAGAAGATAGAAGATTCGAATATAATAATTTTGAAATTATGTGCTAGAGGGTGCTATTCAATAAAAAATATACGGTTAAAATCATTTTAATAATGGGTGGCTAGGGATTTCATCAAATAACAAGACTTGTAAAGTAATGTTATATAAACGAACATGATATTGGGAATATTTAAATGAATATGATACTTTTTTTTGTTTTTTTGTTCATTCACTGAATCCATTATTTATTTATTTTGTTACTGATTATATGATTTAATATTGATTACATGTTCTAGACATTAATTCATGCACTTTTCATCAGATAAATACTTATTATATTTTCTATTTACTATTAAATAACTATTATAAGAGAGATATTGAATCCAAGAGTGTAATATGTGAGATATGTTATGTATGTTAATCCGATAATGGATCTATATTTATTTGTTGTTTTTTATAATCATTATGTTGATAGTGGGTCTAATAGGTGTAGAAATTCTTTGTTCAACATTCCACCATGGATCAAATTTTTTATTTTTGGATCCATGCATATTTCATTGTGAAAATGTATCCATATTATCTAATGTGTGGCATGAATCGATTTAATTGATCATCCATTTTTTACGAATTCTGGAGGACCCTAATATTGGTTTTCCACATATATTCATGAAAGACAAAGAAGGTAATTTAAAGAAGTCATCATGAAATTTCTATTACAGAAGGATATAATATGGTTGAATTTCAAGAATATCATAGACTAGAATAATTATCCTTTATTTTTTTAGGTGGAAAATACATGGTAGTTTTTGACCTTATCGATAGTGGATAATTTAATTTTTGGATTATGACACTCATATCTTTGAGTGGGTTTACCTACCCATGAGATTGTTACAAATGATTATGTTAAATCATTGAGGATCTAGATGGGTATTATGTATAATATCTAATTGAATATAATTATCTTATTCCTCCCATACATTGAGGAGGTGATTGATAAAATATATATTGATGTTATATAAATAGAAAGGAATTAGGCCTCGACCAATCATATGATGATAATTATGGTTTATAGGGTGTGTATTTTTTCAATACAAAATTATTGAAACATTATTTTCATTGGGATATGTATTAAGGGATCTATAATAAAAAATTGTTTGGCATTTGTTAACAATGTTGATGGTCTAGTCATTGAAAAAATATCTATATAGAGTACCTTGTGAGATTTCATCATGGTAAAAAATATGTTCATATTAGGAGACTTCTTGAAGGATATCCCAAGGTAGTAGTGTGTGATCTAATATTACCAAGTGTTCACGGTTTCATGATATAGATTCCAAGGGTGGTATGTATCATACTCATACCAAGGGATACATTCCTAGGGCGATGAAGGGTCAAGGAGGTTATAATACAATACATTATTATACATCGATGTAAGCATTAATTAAATCTAATGTAGGATTTTCTATTGTTAGAGGAATAATTATTATTTCATGATCTATAGTAGTATTATAATTTTATACAAGAGTGACTCACCCTTTTACAACAACGCAAATAGATAATTTTTTTTGAATACATTTAGAACATATGTCATAGGTTTTAGATCACTTAATGCCTTTCTGAAAGTGGTTCAAAGTACATTTTTTATGTCCCCCTTGATAGATGGTGCTAGCTAACTTTGAGTTCATGTAGCATGTTATGGTTTTTCCCTTTAATCATTGACCTTATTTTTGGAATGGTTATTATGATTGGACTTAAAGACCTGATTGAATGTAATAGACCCCAATTATTATTTCTACCTATTGAATGGGTTCTCATGACATCAAAGTTGAGTGGGATTATAGTTATGATATAGTAGGTAATTTCGGTACTTATAATATTTTTATATCATTATATATGATATATAAGTTCCTTAATACAATTATATCTCACTTGATAATCCCACATATTTTACGAGAGATTACATAACATGTGGAATTTCGAAAAATTTTCTCTTAGTTAATATAATAGTGAGATGTAGAGTTCACTATTAAATTCATCAATGGTATGATTTCAATTTATATTCCATCCAATCACAAGACTTTAAATGAGTTAATGGTCATTATTTTTTAACTTAAAAATCTTGATGCTACGGGATTTATTTATCAAAACGTGTCACATACAGATTCAACTTTTATATTTTAATAAAATAACTAGGGAAAACTCAATGATAGTAATGATTATTGTAAGGTGGTTTAAAAGGCCTTTACAAATAACTATGACATGTAATTAATTGATGATCTCTTGGATTATCATAGAGGAGATATATTATTTTAAAAATATTTAATGTCTTATGTGTTCCAATAATTTCTATTCTCATAATAACATATATTAAGTCATCATTTAGGATCTAGTATGGTAATTTTTAGTTTTTGGTCATATATTTATACTTATGTATTATTCTAATGGTATTTATTATAATGAAGTAATATATCATTCATAAATTCAAGGATTATTTCATATTCATGAGTTTGGATTATATTTTTGTAAAATCCGTGTTGGAGGTGAAAAACTACGAATATTTTGATATCAAATATAGTTTCATGAAAGAGAGTATATTATATGGTACTAATTCCATATTTGTTTTTTTGATACATGAAGTGATTTATCCGAGGAATGTTATATCATAGAGTGAAAATTAAATGGACACTGAAATTATTTTTCTAATAATTTCATGGTTGAAACATATTTATGTGTATTAGATTCATGGCTTATTTGGTGTAGCTTGTTGTTAATGGAGGTTGGTTCAGGACTACTCTATGAAAACATCACAAGTAGATTCCTTAACCTCCATGTTTGTTATACGTCCTTGAAATAAACTATTTTAAAAAATTGTTTTGGAACAAATTAAGACATTCTGTTTGTCTCTAGCAATAATTCATCTGAAACATCTCATGTGTAGTGATATTTTATATGACTTTTCAGGAATGGTACTGATCTGTGTTTTAATGTGAGGAATATATGTGGTGGCATATATGTCTTAATAATCAATCCCAAATGATAATAACTAACCATCACATGACCATGAGTTAGTGGATGTAATGCATCATCTCAACACAGTAGACCACTATCTCATAAGGTATTAGATTGTGGTATATTCCTGTAATAAGATCATAATCTATATTTTTAATTAGTGGTTTAATTTTATCAATTGATTATTTCTATATGTTGAATCCTAGATGTTGTAGTGGATGGTTGGAAGGTTCTCTTATATATTCATTTGAATAGGTACTCATTATTTTAAGATCGCGTTTAACAAGTAAATAATATATAATTTGATTTCTAGTGATTTTGTAACTCCAAAAATGGTGGAGATAACATAGGCCATTGGTATTAGTATGTGATGGGTTCATTGTGATTATTAGGTTTACAGGATGATCAAATATCTATGAGATATGAATTGATGAAAATTGGAATTTAGTAAATTTGTTCCATACACCATATAATACAAATATATATCAATATGTATAATAATAGTATACATGTCCATGGATATGGTGGTTAATTATTGACATCAGGTTATATTTCCTTAAATGTTATATAATCATGGTGAAGTGTGAGAGACCTATTGTTTTTATAAAACCATTTCCCATTATGGTAAGGACGTTGGATGCGATTTCAATTGAAATTTTAGTTAGTTCACAATGAACACATGGAGAGATAGAATTAATTTTGGTGATCATTGACAGAAATAATAAATATGCCGATATCATAGATATCAATGAGACAATGAAGGTGGATTATAATAAAAACATTATTATATATGATTATTTTATTCATTATGTATATTACACATGAATTTTATTGTTGGTGTAATAATTTACGCTATCAGGTATTGAATTTTTTTGAATGTGTTATCTTTTTCCCACATAAAATTAATATCTATAAATTATATGTAGAACGATGGAGAAAATGTGAAAGAACATTAGATCCATTAATAATATATGTGGTTATGAATTCTTGATTTTGGTGTCCCATGAGAAATGAATTTTACTTAGGTTTAATTGTACTATAACTCTTGTTATCAATAATTGAATAAATTGATTATATATGAAGTATTTCATGGGAATCCATGTAGATATCCATTATGTTAGGTTGTGCAAGGAGGGTGGTCCTTTTTTGAATGGGATTATTCTAGGATAGATAATGAAAATTTAGTATATTTATAATACTATATTAAATCCATTGAATCCTTATAATTATTATATTGGCTATCTTGATCACACATTAAAGATTGTGTATGGTGATTATGAATTTTTAAATGATTCAACACTATTGGATATCATTGGACACGTAATGAATATATAATTTCACCAATGATTATTGAAAAACTGGTTGGACATTACATCATGATTCATGTATACTAACAACATGTTTTAATTTTCAGTGGTGAGGAGGCATTAAAAAGACCCTTACCACGTGATGGAATGTGGAAATCCGGATCATAAACCTAAAATGTATATTTTTTATTATCTATTTCATAATTTCTATTGAAATGATGACATTCTATGTTTTTAAATAATCCAATTTGTATTTGTACTATGGTTGTGATGATGGACAACAATGGGATCTGGTGGGGGTTTATGAGGAATTCATATAATTATATTTTTTAGATACAAAATTTATATAACCTTCTTAGTATTGGAATATTTTATTGTGAAAAACATTATCATTCCATAATGGTCACATGTACACATTATTTTGAGATTTGATTATATGATGGGCCATTCTACAGGATTCAAATTGTCATATATTAAACACATAGACTTTTTTTTGGGGAAACATATTATGAATATATTTTTGGTTAACGGTTAGAACTAAGAATGAGTTAACTATGAGTTATACCACAATGATTGTCCTGTGTAAATTTTCAATGCTTGATAATTGTTTGTACTACTATGTGACTATACAATAAAATAGTGCAGGTGTCTATGTGGTTTTCTAGAGTTGTATTATGTCTTGAGAATATATTTCATGAACTCTGCAGCCCAACCTATGATTTTGTTCACTCCTAATTTATTGGATATATGAAAGAAATAGTTGGCACATAGTTGTTCTATCTGTATAGCCTAATGATGCACCTAAATTATAACCATTAAATATATTGAATTTACATTATTTCTGTTGGTCTTTGTTATATAAAATAACCCCCAAAACTCAATTTGACCCAAAATAAAAATCCATCATAACTCAAGATGATTCTATCATTTTTTCATTATCAATTTTTCTCAACCTTAAATGGATTATATCAGGGAATTTAATGTTTTTATATAATTCAATAGTATATTTTCCCCTAGTCACATTAGAATCATATTGGGATTTAATTTCTAAATCTATGTAGTTTTATAGATATTTGATGACATGTTTTATGGAACTAATATTTTGAGTATATCTTCCAAGGGGTTTCAATAACTATCATCCAAGTAGACTTGTTTTACTCTACTCCTGAGGTAGATGATGTTATAAGATGATTCCAATACATAAAATACACCATGGTTAGGTAAATTTTCATTCATTTTTTAATTGAATTTTTTATTCAATTTTATTTTTCAATTTTTTTAATAAATTCATGTTGGTGGGGGGTTATTTAAAAGAATAATTTAGATCATGACGTGTCTTATGAAATTACATAAAATTTAGTTTTAAAAACTCTTTTAAGTCAATTCTGTCCACCAACCATTTTTTCTAATTATAGAAGTGTTTCACTAGTGGTATCTGATTTAATCTAAAAATATTAAAAATAATCTGGTGGTTGTTTAAAGTCTTGTAGTTGTATCATTACTTAACAATGGGTCGAATTATTATGTTAGATAATTATCAAGTAAGAGATATTTTAAATGAATCGTCCATAATATTAAACAATATTTTTCCTTATTTACATAAGGGTAATAATATTTTTATGTTATTTTAAATTTAATCTATTTAAATGTAGTGAATTATTTATATACCTTGAGTAAAGTAAAATAATTGATTTCTCAATTATTTCATAAGTGTATAAAAAATTATATTTGAGGATAAATAAATCATTTCAATATTTTTTTATGGATATACATGTTTACACATAAAGAAAAATAAATCCATCCCAAGCTCATATAATAGTATGAATATTAATCTGTAATGGAAATAGAAAAAATTATAATATACAGCTACTGGTAGAAGAAAACTAGCTTAATGATTCAGGTAAAATGTTTAATCCTAGAACCATGATTACAAATCAAATATAATGGTAATACAAATACTAAATAATAGTAAAAAAACATAAAATTGATATGAATGTGTAAGAGAAGAATTAATATACTTAAATAAGAGAAATGATTAATATATTATATTCACATCTAGTTAAAGAAAGAGAATATCTCATTAAATAGAATATGATTTATGGACCTTAAACAAAATAATTACATTAAAATATATAATAACAGTCCCCTATTGGATGGTGAAAATAATTTATTGAAAATTAAATTCCACATGAAAGGATTTCCAACAATAATGAATTGAAATGAACTATAACAATAAAAAATCAAATTATATCTTCGAACATATTATTTAGTCATTGTTTGGGATTATCGAAAAATAAATGTAAAGACAAAATGATTCAAAGAAAATAAAAAAGGAACAAAGACGAATGTATTTTTATTAACTAGAATTTTAAATAATATTCACCATAAATATTTTGAAAAAATTAAATATACATATAAAATACTCATCAGAGTATGAATCATCATAATTAAGAATAAATATTTGATCTACTATGTCATTTAAATTTCCAACAAAAACGGTTGTAAGAGTAGAGTAATATATATTTGTTTGAGATATATAGTTAATTTAGGTGGAATTTTGTCTCATATATTTCACTACCTCAATTGGATTATATCCTAAAGGACTAATTTAAATGGATGTGGTATAGAAGGGTGCCAATAGAGATGATGAACCTAGGAATTCTTGGGAATTTTATGTATCCTGATGAAAATTACATTGATAGTGTAGATGAAGGGATATTATATCTCCAAAATTACTAATAAACATTCTACCATTCCATATTTCTTGAAATTAATTTATCCTCCCATTCACGATTTTCATTAGAATTAGATGTAAACCATTTAAATGGCATACATTATCATTTAAATCCTTAATAATTGGTGGATTCATTAATATTTCATCCCATAATAGAAAACAAAATTAATATAATTATTGGATATGAAAATAATGATAATACATAATAGATTTGGGTATGGATTCAAAATCACTAATTAATTCATTAAAAATTTATCTAAACATATTATAAATCATTTCACTAAAAGATATCATCTTTCTGTGCTCTTATTGGTGATATTTATAAGATTCAAACAATAAATCTTATATCTACTCTCAAAAAATAGTTTGAATCCACATTATATTAATAACAACCATGGGAGAAGGACAATAACAGTTAAAAAACTCTATATAGAGAGTATAAAATTCCAATAAATGTCAGACGTATTTGATTAATATCTATTTTCCTGACATTTATTATAGGATGGACAACTACAACCAACTCATCCACTTTTGGACTTTCTGTTTCAAAATGTCCAATACATAGAAATATATAATAATAGAGGTGATATAAAATGTAGTATATTATTAAATAATGTTTTTCTTCTATGATTATATTTTATTATAATCATGATTACCTAGGAAAAACATAAGGAACATATAAAATATATTCTATAATGAAATTTAATTTATCTCTGGATAGGTAAATAGTATTAGGAGGATTATTCGAAAGCAATCGTGGTTTGGTAATGGCATGTCATCCTAAATTGAATCATCGTGATAGTCTCCTATAACATGAAATGAAGATGAATCTTCTACTTTTCCATCACTATTAGGAACATATTTGGAAAAATATTAAATTAATATAACCTGAAAAATATTTAATAATATGGATCCTTTAGGATCTCATTGGGGAATCTAAATAGTTGATCTAGTATTTTCACCTGGACAATGATTATCATTATAATAATCATATTATTGAAAGAAGATTAAAATGTATATTATTGGTAGTTTGTACAACATATCCATAAAAGGTGAATCCCCAACATCAAAATCTCAATAAAAATCACATATGGAATTATCATTTAGGAAAATTAAATTCTAATAGAACTATTTGTATGATACATAAAACTATTGAAAATTAGAAACATTAGTATTAGAGTCCACATCATATAAGATGTTTTAGTGTACCATTAGAAGTATGTTTGAGATTATTGTCTTTAATAACAACATCATCATGTTTTATGTGATATGATCTTAAATTGTCATCAATGATTTCTATTTGTGGAAATCATTATTATTTATCTCATTTAATTAATGAGAACATAAGAAAATTACAATCCACCAACTCTCATCAAATATCTATCATATCTTCAAAACTAGACTCATAAAATTAATTTGAAATCATGAGGTAATGAGAAATAAAAATAAAAATTATTGTCCAAAAACCAATCAATATTCCCTTATTAAGGAATACTATTCCACTCAAGGAACATACAAAAAATAAAAAAAAATAATCCATATATTTCACAACTAATAAAAATTTAGATGAAAAATGATAACATCAAGGTTCCATAGAATGAATTGATTAAACCTTGGACATTTATATAGTTCCAACTCCTCTATTGAACATGTTAAATTCTTCAATTTACCCATTTAAAAAAAGATGGATAACAGTAGACAATTCATTGTATTGGTTTTAAGATAGAAGGAAGATGGTTTTATAGGAGATAATATATGATGATTCTATTAAAAATATAAACATATATATTTATAATTTATAACAATTTACTTATTTATTATATAAATAATCTAAATTCAAAAAGTGGAATAATAAATATTGATAATGGAAACACCTAGAATTGGAGAAACTGAACAATTGATCTATATAGAATTATGCCCATAGTATCAATATACATTAGAATGCTATAATTAAATTATACAATATTATGATATGAAGTTTTCAAATAATAGAAACAAGACTTGTGACATATATCTTATAGAACAATAAAAAATAAATAAATAAAATACTATGAAAAATTATTAATTCAAATATCATACATGAAATAGATTATTCACTTCATATTTGAAGGATTTTTAAACATCGCAATAAGATTATGCTCAACAATAATGAATTTAATAGTAATAATACATTTCTTAAAACAATATCTTAAAATTTTAACACTTATATTAATGTGTTTCTTCCTCTCGTGATCCACATGATTTATAATAATATTAATCACACATTAATTTTCGCAATTCAGATAGGATTGTCTAAACATATATCCCTAGTATGGTAAAGTGTGTTTCAACAAAAGAATCTATTGGAAATAAATTCATGTAGATATATTCACAAAATTACTAGTGGATAGTTCAATAATCATTCAGTTAAAACTACACCATTATTCTACAGTCATGTCCGTGAAGATACATGATCTAAATTTTATTTTTCAATGTAACATTCCAAAAAATATATATAACTGAATAAGTAATTCAAATGAATTTATTCTATGGTATAAAAATACTAAATTAATTTTAAATTTTAGGTATGTGATTTTTTAATATTAATTGTGTGATGGTTGGTTTTTTCCTTTAAAAAAATAACACATGTATAAGATAATCACAATGTTATGATTAATAGTTATTTCTTATTCAAATCATCCAATAATACATGTATATGTTTTCTATTAAACTAAATTACCAGTTAAATCTAAATCTAAATTACATTTTTAATAAATTGTATTGACAGTACATTTTATTTTATCAATAGGAATATTTAAATGATAAATTGTGAATTTTATTTTATATTAAACAATTTTATATTTGTTTTAGAAAATTAAAAATGTTTAAATGTATTTGAAGTCCACCACTAAACTCATTTTACATTCATTTTAAATCATTTTTGAAATTTCATTAATCAATCACTTTTAGGAACAAAAAAATTATAATAAAAAATATTAGATCCAATAAAACATCATTTCATGTTTATTTAATCATAAAGTATGATTAAATCTCAATTTTAAATATGACTTGATATATGAAAAGTATCAATTCTCTCATACAAATAAATATTAGTTTGTATTATACATTAGAAGGAAATTTATTATATAAAAACATGATTAATAAATTTATGAATTTGGAATAATATGAATTTATCAATAAATAATCCACAAAAATATTACAATTTTGAAATTCACTCATTAAATCCCACTGATATATTGTTTTAAATTTCAAGGTGTAGTATATAAAATTATTATATTGATTGATTCTTGTACAACTACTTCTTAAATGTATTGTTCATAAACAATACTCTATTATTTAATATATCATTATTTTACTAATATATCGCTGTATCTAAGGACCGTGTTGTATTCCTCAATGTTATTTATAAACAACAACTTATTAGAGGTAGTTAGGTTGTCCCTCTATCTATCTACTATTTCCCAAAATTTATGTCGTTCGATGTGGGTATATTCTGATGAAATATATTTTTCCCAATGATCATTATTGATCAGTATATATATGTTGATATTTAAATATATCAAATAATGGATTTACATTTAACATTGATTTATATTATGGCTTAGGTTTGAGTAGCTTTGTCCATGCCTCCAACACCAACTTATAAGTGATGTTTTTTTGGTTATAATGGTCTTACAGACTAATAAATATGGTTTCTATAATATTTATTCATTTACTAGAAAAACACTATATCCTCAACTCAGAAATTGATATAGAAAAATAATATATATATCAGATGGAGTATATGTATTATTGATTTCTTTATTTGTAACAACATCTGGGATGTTTTGTACAGTTGGGTTGAGTTTATATAGATCAATCTGATCAAATGTTTAAATAATATTTAATTCCATAACATTATATTACTTTTTGAAGACACAAAATTCATTAATTTTTTAATAACCATGAATAATTACTTTATTTATTTTCAATTAATAATAATTGAAAATAAAAATTGAATTTTGAATATAGATATTACAAAAAAATTCTAATGTTATATAATTTTGAGTTTCAATCATTAAATAATACATTGGAATTATATTTTGTTATTGGTCTAGAAATAATTATATTAATTAAATAAAATTTTTTCAAACATCATTAGCATAAAATTATATAAGTGTATAATATTCAATGAGAATAGGCCATGAAAGTTTCTAACGAGCCCTATTTTTTCCTTAAGATAATACCAATCAATGGTTGCATTGGAGGTGATGTGAAATTTTTAGTATAACATATTATGAGAAGTGATATTGAGAAACATGATTCTAAAACTCTTGACCACAATAATATATCATGGTTTTGGTGGTTAGTCTAGAATTTTTTTACAGTAATATTTCTTATTTTTCAATATAGTAAGAAGAATCACAATTAATATAATGTAAATACACAAATATATATATTAAATAATCATTCTCAAGGAAATAAGAATAATACTTTAAAATTATACTATTATCACCATATAGTTAAATAAAATCTAAATTAATATATTCAATTGGTTGAGAGGTATAATATTCATGCATGGGTTATAATGATATTTTCTGGTGATTTCCCTTACGATGTAGATTTCACACATTAACTATAGTCAATATTGATATTTGATAAATAGTGAATAATGCCATATAATTAATATTTAGGATTATATATATATATATTTTAGTATCATTGTCCCTTATGCCTCAACAATTTTTCTCTATGATAACTACTGAAAAAACCATAATTTTGAGAGAATAGTTAACCAAAAATAATATCACAGTGATTAAAATATATTAATGCATTAAATAATAATGTATTATTGAAATCATGAATCACTTATTATTATTTTAAAATTTAATTTTAAAAACATTTTCCCACAACTATGAAATTTTAAATATATTACATTTTACACAATTATTGAATTAAACATTAGAAATAATGATAAATTCCTAGTTACAGATTTTTCAATGTTCTATAATATTATCTTTTAAATTATCATAGGATGTAACATATCCACAATATAATTTTATTTGATTTTGGATTCATTTATAGTACCCTTATATACATATATAAAATAAACATTTCTATTAAAATAGGTTTTTAAGGACGTCATTCAACAATGTTATCAATAATTAAATTAATGTACATTGATTTTTACAACCATATTAATTAGGGACTAAACAGGTTACTATTAAAATATTTTCAAATTCATATTTTTTTCAATGGGTAATATAATTTTTTTTTAAAAAAATCCTTCTAAGTTCGAACATTTATCAATTTATACTAAAACCATTCACAATTCTAAAAACTAGTGTATTTTTTTGGAATAATGAATGATATAATTTTTATGTACCTTCCTTTACTATCTAGATCCAAAAATATTTTATTTTTGGATTAGATATTTTTTCGTCCACATAGAATGATATTAAATCATACTATTCTATTACTAATATTTTGAAAATAAATTTGATATTTATGGAAAAATTTCATTTATTTATTTTCCATTAATAAATTAAAATCATTTTAATTTTATATACCATGACCATATTTCTCAAAAAATATAATACATGAATAACTTTTAGTTTTTAGTGCTTTAATTTTAATTCATTATTTGTATATTATATAACTGAACAATAATTTTCTAATTCATATTTATACATTTTAAATTCATCAAATATATAAGAATAATATGTATAGGGAATGCCTAATAAAATCTATATAATAACATATTTAATTTTTCATTTTTATTAGTGTGAATAGTGTCATAGTCAGAAGTGTTATCTTTTGACTCAGTCAAAGAGGAACTCATTGCATTATTCGGCCATTTGTGGTTATCCTCCTAGATCTTATTGTATTTTTTATTTTATTTGTCATCTTTTTCATGCCCTTCCATTTATATTTTTAACAGATAATATTATTTGAGAAATCGTTTATTCCCTAATTTTGTTGTTTGTCATATCTTCCTTGGTAATTTGAAATTCAAATGAACATGATCATTTTATAATATTTTTTTAACCATATCAATTTTGAACAACTTCATAATAATAATTCATATTGTCTTTACATCCATTGGTATTGTATATAATTAAAAACTTTTTATCTATTGAAATTCAGACCTTAAGGGAAAAAGATTCCCTCTTTAGTTCATCATCATTATTTTCACTTTAAACAATTAAACATACATCAACAGATTTATAATAACATCATTTATGTCTAGTTTGTTATGTCACATGATTCTTGAATAGTTATTACAGTACATATAAAACGATATACTAGACATCTTAATATCTTCATCATTTAACTATATTATGTCATAATTTCTCCACATGTAATCATAGTATTTATAATATCTTTGATTCTATGTTATATTTATGAGTAATATTAATTTGTAATCATTTTCAATATATTAAAATACATCATATATATACATGGCCCCTTTTTAAAAACATTATAAGAACCACCGTTTAAAAAAAAGGGTATCCATAATTTTATAGGAAGTATCTCAGTAAGATACCCATATTTAATTCTCCCACTTCTGAAGAAAATTTAAATGTATTCATAAATTTTCATATTTAATAATAGGAAAATACATAAGGAGAATTTTAATATTTACTTGTTTCTATCTTTTACTTATCTATCTTCAACAGAACTCCAGATATCAAATCTTTTCCTTTTATGGATGATTATAATGTTAATTTTCAACTGAGCATAATTTGGATAATTTAGAATAGATTTATATTTGTATAATCTCTTATTAAAAATTAAAAAATGAATAAATAGTAAATAGTTCATAATAAAAATATAATCATTGTAAATGGTAAAAAATATAAGTATAAAACACTACTCTTATTCAAATGATGGACTTATTAAAACACTCAAGAGGTAGGGGTGGATTGAGTTTCAATGAAAATTTATAATTAAAAAAATTATTAACATCCACTCATTTAGAATATAAAAACTACTTAAAAATAGAATTATCTTGCATTATAGACTAACTAGTGCTAGAAAAAAAATGATATTAAAGACCCCATTTGTCTGTTCTAAAAAATTTCCATAAAAGGGGGTCTTTACCAATGATTTTTTGTGCTATTATAGGGGGTTATTAACAGTTATAATAAGAGTTGTTATAGGGGACTATTAGCATCACCTTTTTACAAGTGAATATAAATGAGGTCTTTTATTAGTTATAGTAAAAAAGAATTGATAAAACTATACTTGAAAAATATATTCTTCAAATATAATATATTAATATAAAAAAATATTTATATTGATATAAAATTAATATTTATTTTATTAAACTATTTTTATATATTTTAAGTAGGAATTTACACATAATATGTAATAATATAAAGAAAATATATTATTATATAACTAAAAAAATATTTTTAATTAATAATTTTATTATTACCGTGTAATAATAATTTTATAGAAATGTTAATAAAAAATAAATTACCTAAAATAAAATAAAAAGGCCACTCAAAAATCAAATGGACATACCTTTTGATCAAGGTATCTGTACAGGTTCTACCATTTATCTAAATGAATTTTATGCCGATTTTTAAACCCTAATGACAAAATAAATCATTTTGTTGCATTTTTTGAAGTCAAAAAGGCACTAAAAGCCTCCAAACTATGTTTTTTGTTAGGGTACTCCATTTTTGTAACATTATATGGATTTTTCAAAACATTGATGGGGATATTTTTTTTATTTTTCAGTAGGTACATAATTCATTCAATTTTTGTACATTCATTTTGATATTATGGAATTCAAATTTTTTCATTTTCTATAATTTAATTTTGTTTATAATAAAATATATTATAGTATATATATATTTTTTATTTATTCAAACAGAAAAATTTAATTTTATAAATAAATAATTAAGCATATATAACTATAAAATATATAAACTAATATGTAAACATATATATAAACATATATCTTAACAGACACACACACACACACACATATATATATATATCAATAAAAATGTGATGAATTATGTATAAATATATTGATGTATCCTAAAATAAAAAGAAAAATAGTATAACAGTGTGGTAATGTTTTTGGTGTATAACATGGAGATTTAGGGTCCGACACCTGTTGGAAGAAGGGGTGCATACATGATTCTATTATTATCTAAATTTTAAAAAATGGTTTCACGGATGTGTTGATAATGTGGTTGGGTGGGAAGAACTAATAAAGGGGGTGGGTGTTTAATGTGAAAAAAAATTATATACCATTTATCATCAGGGCCATTATTTGTGCTAAAAAAGAACTTTTAATGTAATTTTTTAATAGACCTAAAAAAAGTGTTTATAAAGGGGACATTAATATCACAGAAAAATCATTGTTAATGGATCCTTTTAACATCAATTATTTTGCACTATTAAATGAGGCCTTTAACATTTAATTTTTTGCACTGATAAATGTTTTAAGTTTTAACTTCACTTTTATTATCAACCTTTTTTAGCACATATAAATGCATTTTCGTGAGATATTAAGGGCTGAATTATTAGTAATGACACTAATTATCTAATTTAATAGAAATATATATGCACAAATTTTTTATTTATTTTTCAAAGTCTCAATTATAGCCTCATTAGAAAAATACTCAATACCACATTTACAATTTAAATAACTCTTGTCACATTTAACACAATATATTTATATTAATATAAAATAATAACAAAAAATGTATATTTATTGTAGTGAAATTTGAAAAATAATCATGTCTTTTTTTAAATAATTGGGGAAAAACATAGAACCAAAAAATATAACAAAAATAAGAGGATTAGTTTCAATCAAAACCAAATCATATCCACTGTGTAGTAACGCAAAACCATGTTGTTTATTAAAAAATTATATTTATAAATATCATATATTATGTACTTACACTCAATTAATCTCAATGTAGTCTGGGAGATGCATTTCATCCTCTAAAATTATAAGTGGGGCTAAATGACTTATAAATAGTATGAAAGATATTATTTATTATATAGAATATAATATAGGTAATAATGATAATAATGTTTTCTAAGTAAATTATTAAATTTTCCATTATAATTATAATAGTAATTGATAAATAATGATTATTTATGTTTTTTCGAAGTTCTTAACTCTCTGATGTATAAGAAGATATTTAGGAATGTCCTACTTAATCATTTAGAATTTAATTAAACATGTATTTGAGGACACATAATGATTTTATTTCCTGATATATGTTTTTTTTTGTTCGAAAAAGATTTCCAAATGTAACACAATACAATATATTGATTTTATTAGTAAATATTTTGAAAAAATTAGTCTGTATATATAAAAGAGTAAGTAATTACCTATCTATTCACATGATAAAATATAATAACTTGTATCTTTTCATTTATTTGGATTAAATTATTTGATTAAAAAATAGGATGTGGAATAGATATACTGAGATCCTTCTCCAGAATTAGTGAAGTTTACATTAATTGCATACTAATCATTTTAATAAAAATAACTTATAAATTCAATCATCATTAAATTTTAAAAAATTCCTTGTACTATCAATTTCACATGAGATTTTGATATTTTATTCAATATTTCTATGGTTATAGGTCATCAAATTGTGTTATTAACATCAACTGGAGGTAGCGTTAATTGAACTAGAATTAATTAGTTCTTCATGAATTATCACAAATTCACAAATATATTAATAATGAACTATTCATTAAATTAATGCAACATTGTAGAAAATGATTCTCTTAAATTATGATATGTGATCGAGTTTTAGAAATTTCTTAATAACTATAAAATATCCTTCTAGTGGTATTAGCAATCAAACTGTTGTGAAATCATATGATCTGGTGGATGAATCATTTTTCCACTACAAATAAATATTTTAAAAATCTATATAAATATTACTATGGAATTTGAAAAATCAATTACAGTGGATTCCTAGATGAACTAGAGGTAGTAGAAATGAATTTGATTAATATTGTGTGTGGGACATTTTAAATTAAAAATTTTATTTTGTAAAAAAATATATTCCCAAATTCTATATGGTTACAATGAATCCGTATAATTAGAATCAATATCTATGATAATCATGTGAATGAATTATAAAACATGGGTAATTGAAAAAATAACAACCATATGTATGGGTAATGGAAACAATTTAATTCTTATGTAAGGGTTATAATGTATATATAAAAAAGTAACGAAAAATTATCAAATATCATGTAAGGGTATAACTATTAATTCTCAATGGTAATGAAATAATTATATATATTACATAAATTTAGATAAAAATTTCTATATATGATCATATATATTGCATAATGGTATTAACAATAATAAATATCTGGAAAAATGGTATAAAAAATCTTATGTATAGGAAAAAAACCATAAATGGAGTTATATAATGGTATGAGTAACAGTAAAAGATTTATCTAAGGGTAAATAAAAATATTTTATATTCATATAAGTGTAAATTAAAAATTAGTCAAAATAAATGAAACATGATTGGGGGAAAAAGGAAAAATAATTTTACTATTCATACACAAATTTTTTATCCGACAACATTTTACTTTTGGTTATGATCATATCTAATTCATCATGACTAATTATTTATGATTCAATACTATTATAAATCATCTAAAATATAATAACAATGAAGTATTCGAGGAATAATGATTTCGGTCCAGTAACTTTTTGGAATGTTTTTAGTATTGTATGTCCATGCTTATATACCCATATGCTTATATTATTCTTAGTTATGACCATTGAAAAAAACCTCCAGTTTTTATCATATTTCCTAGTTATTTCTTAATTTTTATTCCCCAGGCTATAAATAATTCTATTAGTAGGTTATTTATAATATGGATAGTATTTGGGAAGAAAATTATTAGAGAATATTAGTATGATTAATTAAATAAAATGATTATGTATCTTGATACCAATTACACATTACATTTACGGTTATCATGTTTTAATTATGTTTTGATATATAGTATATTTATCTAAATTGAATAATTATTATTCATGTAATTATCTATATGAATTAGTGGGTATTAGGTAAGGATGCCGTTATTTTTGGATATTGTAACGCCCTGTCCCTAGTCACCCAGATTCAGTACATTATTACATAACATTGGAATGATCACAGGAGATCAATTCTAGAAAGAAAAATTATTTTATTATCATTGGAATTACTAGATACATACATAAGTTTTATATTACATCATTAAATTAAAAAAACTGTTTTCCCACATTGATCACACTTATATCCCATATACAATCCCTACATGTTAATCATAATATACATCTTCTCATACTATAAATAGAAAACATAAAAAATGGGTGAGAAAAGATTATATTTAAGGATAACAGTATAATAGAAACTATACTAAACAATCATAATAATTTTTGAAAATGAATAAGACTAAAACACAAGACATTCAATCTCAAACATCATAATAATATAGAAATGATAAATCATATAATTCTATTTACTTATTCACATGGTTATTCTACAAGTTTAATAATAAACAGAAATATCAATAGGTGATTTCATAATGATGGAATGCATAATGTCATACATCATAACAATACTGTCAAGGAATCGTTCCGAGAATACAAATAATATTTTTTCAATTTCTTGTTCAAATAAACTAGTTTTCCTCATGAGACCTACCGATTCATCGAGGGGTTATAACGAGCCTCACTCATCACATACTATGTCCAATGTGATCATTATATTATAAAGGTTGGAACATAATATAAACATTCATATTAAAACTAGAAAAAAATGTCAATATATTGTCCATAAACTTTTAATGGTATTAAAATAACACATCCAGACTCAAAAATACCACTAAAAAATCATAAAATGTGTAAGATTGTATCATAATAAATCAACACAATCTAACATAAAATCCTATAATGGATGGTTAAATAGTTTAAATAAAATCTATATGTGAGATTTATATGTTTTAATTTTTAAATAATTTAAAATTCATGAAATTACAAAAAAACATTTATTTTGAAAATGTTCATATAAGCGTATAAATGAATCTTAGTAAGTTTATAATGACATAAAATAGATGTACCATCCATATAATTTATAAAACATTCTTTTCATACTTTTTTGAAATGGTTATAATGTACCTTGAATGGAAATTGACGGATTCATTCCTTTCAAAAAGAATTTATAAAAAGTAAAAAAAAATTATAAATTAATTTGACCCATATTCTAGGATAGAGTAATAATGTTTTGAAATACATTTTTAATACAAACATATGTCCATGATAAATTGGTCCTAGTAGATGCTTACGTATTAACAACCTCAGATAATAAAGAGATTGTATAATTAACCATTACTTTCCAATTTTCCTTAGTTATGGTTAGGTTAACCTAGTGTTTAATGGTTAAATAATTGTTATTAAATTATAAAAGAATCTATATATATCATTATGATATCATACATGATCTTATAATATTTCATGGTTAATAATATTTCATTAGTATCACTATATTTTGTGTTAATTAATTCATTTTCAAATATATATGTTGTTATTAACGTTTTTTTGTATAGGATGTATTTGAATCATATCCAGAATGAAATTAAGTTCTTAAAAAATATTTTTCATAATCAGATGAAAATTATTCAAGATTGTTTATGATGGGGAACACAATCTCATCGTGTCATTAAGACAGTAATCCATACAAAGGAACAAGCGATAATATCATTCTATTAGTGGTGAAATTGTAACTAATTGGATGGTATATTATATATAAATTACAATTAACATGTCATATTTATTATTTACAAAAATTGTAGTCATTATAGTACCCATCCAAATAATGATGTGTTGAAAAAAAACTATAGCACGACGTGGTGACGATACGTCGTACGTACCCACATATATATACATTGTCATTCATAGGATTATATAATAATTAATATTGTTGTACAATAGTTATCAAAAATTTAATTATGTAGAAGGTACTGAAGTTATTATTTTAGTATGGAAAGAACAATGTAAGAGGAAGTGTAAGAAGAGAAGAACATGAATGTTGTGATGAAATAATTACCTCATCTTCGAGTGTTTCCTTTTAATTTTATTCAAAGGGATATATATCATGGATTTTTATCAATGTGATGAATCTACAATGAGATTATGGTACCTGGTAGGTTATTTTATCAGGTTATGGATGGGCCAATATGATTTTAATGATTAAATTTTAGAGAATGGGAAATTCCCTTTTATAAGAGAGTTGAGGGGAACCATAGAAAAATGCTGAAAATATTATTTAAATACAAAGACATTTTGACTTTAAAATGGATCCAAAAGGATTTATTTATATGATATGATTAGTCTAGGTCAAAAATCATTCAACCAATAGGTTTTTTGACAAGTTTAGGTCACAATATTAGCCTAATCATTTAGAGTTTACACTTTGTTAAGTAGTTATAATTTTCCCATTTATTCTTCTGTTATTATAATAAATATTAAGTAAACGTACTATAAAAAGCCATGAAAACATCAAGGGGTTAATTATTTACATATCTAACAATTTCTTAGTCCTTGGGATGAATATTTATTTATATTAATTCTATATCATTTAAAAAATATAATTTGTTTTAAAAACTCATTTATGTCAATTTTGACACAATTTAGTTATTGGTTTTTCTGAAAGTCATAAAAACATTTTCACATTGATTTTTTTAACAGCCCCAAAATGTCATATTAACCTACTAAATTCTTTGAATTAATCAAAATTATCTACTTAAATTTATTTTAATATTTATAAAAAAATTATTTTATTCATTCTGTAATTAGTTAATTATAGTATCATAATTGAATCATAAATAACATTAATTATTTAATTCCTAAAATTTATTAATAAAATACCATTATGTAGAAAATATTATCTTTCAAAATAATATTTAAAGTTGAATTAATATTATGTATAACCATATATTAAAAAAAATTACTTATTAAATGTTTAAAATAACACTTTAAATTATTATTTAAATAAAATTGTAATAAATGTCCTAATCTAATCGATGTGGATAAAAATGTTCCTATTTAACTTCTAATGTTGATTTATGTCTAAATACCATTATTAAATAGAATTTTGACAAGTTTTAGGGTAGTAATAATATCATTTTTCCCATTAATTAACTTATTTACTTTAATTGTGGTAAATGCAATTGAAATGAAACAATTCTATTGAACATAATTTTACTTTCAGATTTCAACTATGTCTCTAATATTTTTTAAATTCAATTCATAGAAGAATTTAAATTATATTTTATTCAAATTTGTAAATGATTATAGAAGGTGGATAAAAGACATTAAAAAGTTCAAAAATATTTTACATATCTAATCTTAATTTTAAATGAAAACAATGAATTAAATTTGGCAAATATAGGTATTATGTATCTATTTTTACAAAAAATGAAATTTACAAAAAATAATAGTCAGATTTAAAAAATAACACAATGTTTATGAAATTTAATCTAAATTAGAATGTCTTCAAAAAAATGCCAAAATATCATTGTAACAAAATATTGTATTCAGAATCCATAAATAATGTCCATATTGAGAAATAATTTCTATAAACTCCCAAAAAGAGAGTATTACTATTGAAAAAAATCTTTTTTATGTGGCTAGTTTGATTGGCCTTGGTTTACCAAATCTCAATGTTGCGTATTCAACAAAATATATAATTATTCAAAGAGAAGTTTACCATCGAAGCCTGGGGTGTAATATTCACCTCTTATTCAAATAATTCCATCATCGAATTTTATATAATATTAATACATAAAATGATTTAGGTGGTACTTCCTCATTTTTTGCATAGATACACACGCCAAATCATCCATTTTATGGTTTCACCATAGAACAATCACCAGACGAGTCATCAGTTTTCTTAAAACTTGTTCTCTAGCTATGTGAATCCTGATAAGATCAAAAAAATAAGATAGATGGGTTCCAGTTATTTTTCGTGCTCGACTCCACTATCTGGATAGGTTTTCACAATGGTGTTGATGTCCAGAGGCTGAGCCCCAGTTTCTTGCGGGTTGAGGGAGCCACATCGTCAGTGGATGTGTAATATGTTGTTGAATGTGTCCTCTGCGGGAACTAATAATGGTGGCGAGGGGTGTTTTCTTCATCATTCTCATTGCATTTATGTTTTGGGAAGGTTTTCTTAAGTGACTTTGGTTTGTTCATTCTTGGCCATGGAGGGTTGATTGTTTTGGATCTGGACCATTGATAGTGGTGACGACGGATGTTGGTGAAGGTCACCCTCGTTCCGGTTGATGCGGTTTAACTTGTGTTTTTCTGTTCGTGATGGTTGCTAGAGTTGGTTGTTAAGTTTTTGAATGTTGTTTTTATTGTAGGGGTTTTGCGATTGATTTTGGTTCATTCAGTGAAGGATTTCAGTTTTGCGAGACAATGTGTCGGGTTTTTTCTCCAACGGTGCTGCTATTGACAGTTGCCGGTGTAGCCCACCGGCGTCCCTGTTTGAAGCAGAGTGGTATGAATTCATGCCTGGTGTCGAGTCTCGAGGTGACGTAATAGATAAGATCCATTTTTCAAGGACGGTGCATGATTTATATTTGGTTTTGTGTGTCGGGGATCATGGATCAAAGTGATGATGGCTGGGGTGTTGAAATTTTAATGTTTAAGTTTCAGTTTTTTGATTTTTAATTGTCACGGTTCCCACTTTCTGAGAAGTGGCTTTTTATAAAATACAAAAAAAAATTGTAGGCTGGGTTCCAGTTATTTTTCTCCATAGGTGAGTACAATTGATGGGTCCGACATGTATGATCTCAACAATGATATGTGGTACACATCATGAAATTTGGAGAGACTTGGCGGCATTGCCAAATAGTATGATACAATTGCAAACTGTTCTAGAATTTTTAAAGGTCCGATTTACCCATAACATAATTTCCCTTATTTCTGAATTGTATTACAAATTTATATGGGGATACATGATTTAAAACATTATAACCTACTAGAAATTACAAATCCTTACATAAGTTATCATAATAGTCATTTTTCCAACATTGATTCTCTTAGATGTGGGATTGGATAATCATCAGTTTTTCAATTGTTTCCACAACAATTTCTAATCCAATGAGTTCTATTTCACCAACATCCTCCCACCAGGTTGGTGTGTGACATATCTTTCTATAAAATTCTTTATATGGAGCTATCTGAATATATGAATGGAATCTATTATTAAAGGAAAATTCTACAAGTTGTAACTACTGATCCCACATAACTTGAACATCAGGTGAGAAAGATCGTAACATGCCTTCAATGGTTTGAATTGTCCATTCTGATCATCCATCAGTTTGAGGCTGGTAGGTAGTGCCCAAATGATTTTCAGTATCCAGGGCCTTTTTTATGACTTTTCCAATATCATGATGTAAAACGGGGATCACGGTCATAAACAATCAACATGGGTCTACAATGATGTCGTAAAACATCACTAATATATAGTCATGTTGAACGTTCAAGTGGATCTTCTTTTGTAATATAAAAAAAATGAGATGACTTGGTAGGATGATCAATAATGAACAATATTGAATCATTTATTCTAGGAGTATTTGGTATCCCCAGGATAAATTCTATCATAATGACATCCCATTTTCTCACTGATCTGGGGAGTGGTTCCATGAATCATTTGGAATTTTTTCTTCTACCCTTCAACTATTGGAAACCCATATACCTTGACAAATAATCACCTTTCTCCCTATTCATGTTGGCTCAAAAAAATGTCCATTAAAATCACTATAGATCTTAGTGTTACCATGGTGTATAGGGAAATTGGTGGTATGAGCATCATCTAACTATTCTATTTTTATATCAGGTATATCGGGGATGCAAATTCTCTTCCAAAATTTCAAAATTCCATCTTCATATATGAATTTGATCAATCTCATATCATTCACAGCTTAAAATCTCTTTTAAAACTCCTCATCATCAATCTAATAACTTCTTAACCGTTCAATTAAAGATGTATTTGAAACCATTTGAAAAAATATAGATGTTTCACTTTCCATGATTATTCCCATATCCATCTTTACTATATCCAAGAATATTGGATCCCTTCCAACTCTCATGTGGTTTAGAACAGCGTGATCCTTTATGATCAAAGAATCTTCCACCTTATTTTCATTTACTTGGTGGTAGTGTGTAGTGCATTAATAATCCTTGAGTAGTTTGAGCAATCACCATTGCCTCATGTTGAGTTATTTTTGTTAGAAAATTTTCTTCAAACTCTTTCGATCAGTATATAACTCCCATTTTCACTGTACAGAATCTGTCTCCAAAAAATTCGAGGAAAGATTATAGCTTCTTACTCAATATCATGGGTGATATAGTTTTGGACATGAATTTTTAGCTATCATGATGCATAGGAAATAACTCTATTATTCTGTGTAAGGATACAACCCAATCCCTTATTTTAAGCATCACTATAAATAACAATACCACCATTCCCCAATAGTAGTGTCATGATAAGATCATTGTGTAATATTCTCTTTGATTCTTTAAAATAGTATTCACACTATATTATCCCAAAAAATTAACCCCTTAAGGTTTGATATTGGTTAATGGGTTATGCAATCATGAAATTTTTTTTCTAAACCACAATATTATCCTGCTAAACTAATAGAATTGATTTCTTCATTTATATTCATTGGTGCTAGAAAATCATGGATGTCAATGGTCTATGAAGGATCTACATAAATTCTATGCATAGAGATATTATGTCCATTAAAATAAATCTTTGGAAGCAAGAATTCACACTTGATAAAATTCACATATTATTATTTTCTATTACGAGTCTCTGGAATAGTGAAAAAGTTATTATTGTAATAATCATATCATTTAGAGTATTCCATGTTATTATAAATAAATAATAATACAATATCGTCAAGATATTCCTTGAAAACTCTATTATTTAGATCCATAAAAATAGGGGGATCATTAGTTAGTTGAAAATGCATTCCTATAAATTCGTAATGCTCATACCTGGTATGAAATGCTATCTTTGAAATGCCTTCGTTATTCACTCAACTCTAATGAAATCTAGAACAAAGTTTACCATTTGAAAAATATTATGCTCCATGAATTTGATCAAATAAATCATCGATGCAATAGATGTGATACTTATTCTTTAATATTTTATCATTTATCTCTATATTGTCAATGAACAACAACATATAACCAACATTAATTGTAATAAAAAGATTATGGGATCCACATAGAGAAATTGTAGAGAGAATAAATACTTTAATAATCAATTCATCTAGTTGTTTTATTTTTATAACTAATTCCACAATGGTCATTCTCTTGGGGGTTTTTGATATGGGCCTTGAACCTAGAATTAAGTCAATGTAAAACAATATTTTTCACTTTGGAGGATGTCAAGGTAAATACTCAAAAAAATATCATCGTATTCTTGAACAATAGGTACATCCTATATATGATCATTATTTTACTCACCCATAGTTATTTTTCTCCATTTCACCCCAAATCATGAAATATTTTCTCTAATATATATATCCATTACTCATCTACAAATGAACTTGTAGTCCTCTTGAATTACTATGTTGGTTTCCTAATAAATTTGCCTAACATTGATGTTTCACATGGTGGATCAGGTTGCTCCATAAGGGTTAGGTTATTATTCATAACCTATATGAGTTTTCTCGGTATGGATATAAGATGTTTAGTACTTGATGCATCACAACCTCCACTATAATAATCATTAGTTGTAGCGAAATCGGTTAGTAGATTATGTGCATTGATATGGTTTACATTTCTTCCACTAGGATTCAATTCTAAACAATGGCATATACTAGGTTTGTTTATGAATCACAATGAAAAATTCTAGACTTGTAAAATACTCAACATAGATTGAACAATTTATGCATCTAATATATAATCATAAAAAAAATATTGTGAAGAATTATTTTATCATAAATCCATCATAATTGTTGATAATTAATATTTGAATTATACTATGAATATCCCCAGGAGTATCGTAGCCAAAAGTGCAGCAATGACCATTTCCATGCACTAGTTCCCATTCGAGTCCAGATGAAAGCAGTGTTTTTGGGTTTTACACCTAGATACATCTGTTCTAGAGCTACCTTTACCTGCTTGTATCTAGTCAGGGGTTTAGTTATTTGAAATAAATCTCTAAATTAACAAAATTTAAGTATTTTCTTATATAATAATCCTAAATAATTATTTTAAGGTAATGCTCTCTAATCAATGTTTTTCTTAATCTAGTTTACCTAGTGTGTAATAAACATCCCTCTAATACTAACTATTACTCCTTGTCCTTTGTTACACAGAGTTGATGAAATTTTACATTAAATTGGCATGATCAAAAGAGATCATATATTTAATGACAAATTAGTTTAGTATCCTTTCACGTACTAGATACAAACATATGTTTTACATTAAATTATGAAATAACAAACAACAAAATTGTGTCCCCATTTAACACACTTATATCCCATAGACAAGCCTATAGGTCAATGATAATATACTTATTTCACATCCAATGTAATGAAAACATTAGAATGATGTGAGATAAGATGAACAGTATAGAAAATGAAATAGTGGAAACAATCAAAATAATCATCAACATTTTAGGCAATGTATACGACTAATACACAAGAATTTTAAATATAAACATCAGCATAATATGCCCAAGATAAATCAAATAATTCCATTTAATTATTTACATTGATGTTCTACTTGAAAAATAATCACATTTAATATGAATATACATTTTCATAATGATGGAATGAAAAATATCGTATATCATAACTTCATAGTAAAGGCCTCATTCCAAGATTAAAAATATGATTTTATTCACGGTCTTTTTCAGAGTTATTAGTTTGTCTAATGATACCAATTTATGCATCCACGGTCTATAGCAGTCCCCACAAGTCACATAATATGTAAATTGCATTCAACATATGAAAAGGTTGAATCATAATAAAATCATTCCTATTAAATCCACATATGAAATGAAATTACTTTTATTGTAAACCAATATTTTATAAAAATAGTACTTCCACAGTCAATCATATCACAAAACCTTCAATACAATATGGATTATTGTATAATAATAAATAAAAATAAAATATGTTTAAAAGATAACAAATGATTCTGACATAGATGAATTCCTAACTATTTTAGGGAAATATCTCTTTCTATATTTTAAATCATTTATAAGACATGTATTTATAAAAGAAAACATTTATTTTGTTAATATTATTATAATATTTTAATGGATGATTTAGATGATTCTAATGGCATAAAATATCCACAACCGTCATATAAGTAAAAAAATTCCTTAATTTGTTGAAAAGGTCATAAAGTACCTTGTTTGGAATGCGAATGAATGAGTAATTTTGAAAAAATTTATAAATTGTGAATCAATGATACAAATGACTATAATACACAATGTATGAAATAGTAATGTTTTTTTTTTGAAATATCTTTTTAACAACCTTGGATGTTGATGGTAATATATCCCAGTAGATACTCACATATAAACAACATCATATCATATAGAGATTGTAAAATTACCCCTTAGCTTGTATTTTTACTTAGTCATGGGTATGTTAAACTACATTATAATAGTTAAATATTTTTCAATAAATTATAAAAAAATATAAATAAATTAACATCATATAATAAATTATCCTCAAATATTACCTTTTTAATAATATATCAATAGTGATATTTTCTCAGGTGTCAACAAATTCAATCACATTTATATGTTTTGTTAAAAAATAAATGTCTTAAAAGATAGGAAGTATTTGGTTCATATTAAAATTGATATTATGTTCATAAACACTATTTTTAATTATCAATTAAAAATTATTATTGAATGGTTATGATGTGGAACAAAATCTCATCACATTATGGAGGCGGTAAGCCATACACATAGAAGAGAGACAATATCATTCTATTAGTGGTGAAATCATATGTAATTGGGTGGTATATTATATATTAAAAATAATTAATATGTTACATTAATTATTTATATATATTATACTCATTATTATACCCATCCAAATACTGAAGTGTTGAATAACAAACTACACCACAACGTGGAGACGGTAAGTCGTACATACGCACGGATGGTGACATTTTCCTTCATAGAATGGATAGAATAATTAATATGGTTAAACCATATTTATAATAATACCTCATGAATGTATAAGGTAATATTGTTATTATTTTATTTTGGAAACAACAACACAATAGGGAGTGGAAGAGTAAAAGAACATCATAGAGGGGATGAAATAATAACTTCTTCTTTGGGTGATTCCTTTTTATTGGATCAAAAGGGCTCAAAAATGATAGATTTATAATCAATATATGGAATCTAGGAATGAGATAGGGTTTTGGGGAGGATATTTTATGATATTTTTTCTAATCAAAAAGGCTTTGGATGATATAATTTTAGAGAATCTATGGTGCCCATTTATAAGAGAGGCAATTGGCACCTTATAAAAACATTGAAATATTATTTTATTATACAAAATTATTCAGTTTATAATTTCTAAAAAGGATTTATTACGTTGTTATGGTGGGTATGGGTATAAAACCTCTCAACCAATCGGTTTTATATATGTTTAGGTCACTATTCTGTCTTTATCTTTAATATCTAAATATTAGTTAAATAGTTTCACTTTTATAATGTCATCTTGTATTATTATAAAACATGATTAATGAAATTAATATAAAAATACATGAGAACCCCATGCGTTTTTTTATTAACATATGTAACCTTAACTATGTCCATTGGTAAATCCTTTCATTTTCTGGAATATTATTTAATTAAATAAAATAGTATTTGTTTTAAAAACTGATTTATGAAAATTTTGACACTATTTAGTATTTGGTTTTTTTGAAAGTCAAAAAACCATAATCACATTGAAAAAAATTATTTAATCAACCCAAACATGTCAAATTAACATATAAATTTCTTGTAATTCATAAAAAGTTTCAATTAATTTTTTTTTATTTTTATAATATCAATTATTTTAATCATTCATTAATAATGTAATTAGAACATCATCATTGTGTCCTAAATAAATTTAATTATATAATATCTATGTATTATAAATAAAATTACATGATGTAGGAAATATTTTAATCATCTTAAATAATTTTTATAGATTAATTTTTCTTTTTTATAGCCCTATATGAAAAATGGTTTCAAGATTAAAATATGAAGTTAACACTTTTAACTCATATTTAAATAAAATTATAATAAATGTCCTAATATAATCCATGTTGATCAAAAAGGAACAAATTTCACTCTTTTTGTTTATTTATGTTGATATAAACTTATCCAATTGAATTAGGAAATGTGTTAGGGGAATTATAATAACATTTTTAATTTCAATTACCCTATTCAATTTTCAAAATTGTAAATAAAATTGAAATGTTACTATTCACCAAATATTATATTCATCTTATTGAACCACATTTTACTTATTGATGTCAACCATGTCTCATGTATTTTTAATATTCATTTCAAATATGTTGTAAAATATTTTATTTATGCAAATGTTCAAAAGTTCATTGAAGTTGGGTAAAAGACGTTAAAAAGTTTAATAAAATATTATATATCTAATAATATTGTTAAATGACATTGATGATTTAAATTGGACTAATATAGGTATTATAAATATATTTTAATTCAAAAAAAGTAAATAATAAAAATAACTATTTAAATAAATGTTGGTTTTAGACAATTATGCAGGGTTTTTCAATATTAATAAAAATTTGAATGTTTTCATAAAATTTCTAAACATATACCATTTATAATTTTTGATATTTTGAATCTAAAAATGAAGTCCTTTTTGAAAAATATATATATAAATTTTATAAATGGGAGTATTAATACTCATAAAGGTTCTTTTAAATGGATAGATTTATTGGTTTTTTTTGTGCAAGAACTCAAATGTGCGTACAATGGAAGTTATTGCATTATTAAAAGAGAAGTGTACCATAGATTCTTGGGCTGTTACAAATATCATTTTTGGAAAACCATTTTATGAACTCTATGTAGATATATAAATATACGAAATATCAAAAAATAATTTATGGAGTTTTTGGATTCAATTAAATGAAATATATATGTGGACACTGTCAATGTGATTTATTCTCTAGGACTAATGTGCGAAGTTTAATAATCTTAAATTGGTTAGTTTGGTTCTATCATAGTCTTGAATTAGGTGATGCTATTGATGACTTATAACACTCCACTTTTGACACTACTAGATTTATCCAATCTTCTCAAATACAGATATTAAATATTTTTGATGAATATAAATTATATTAATAGAACACATGTCTAAGGACAATAATAGATTATTTCCTTTGAAAACATGAAACACAATCTTCCTGAAAAATATTCAATGTCTATCATAAAGATCATAGCCTTTAGTTCTTATACATAAATACAAATAATAATATCATGTGGAATGTAAAAATATGAAAGTGAGATCTTAGATTATATATAAGGGTAATAATAAATGTAATAAATCTATGATCTTGTGAAAGAATCATATAATTATAGTATTATGTGATCTTGAACCTAACTAATGATTTTCATACTGAACCTGTAATATATCATAAATAATGATCACTTCAAAAAATATTATAATTTTTTAAAACATGGCCCATATCAGTGATAAATCATCATTAATAAATCATGATCTATAATCTCATGTCATTAATGTGTAGAAAATTCATTAATATTCAAAACAATTTCATATGTCATGTTTAACTACTAAGACCCTTAATATAGTGAATCATGAATCATCACCTATTTCACATTGTGGGACAAGAAACACCTATTTCCCATAGTGGACATGGATAGAAATAATTCCCAAAGTGAACTAGTACATACTAATTTCCCATATTGGGGCAATTCCATCGAGTTGTTCCCAATTTTTTATCTCCTGAGATAATATTTTTTAACCAAATCATTGTAGGGAGATATTTGTCCCACCCATATCATAATGAAAATTAGATGTATGTGTTCCACAAAAAAATCAACACATCAACAACCATGATATTAAATGGGTTTCAAAAAAATCATCATTCTATAACATATTAACATGATACACATTTTTTTAATCATTTCATAATTTCAGCTTTTCATAAAATATTGAAAATAAAGTGAGTATTAAAAGAATATTTTCATGTTATACCATAAGGAAGTGAAATATGTTTTATAATAAAATTTTCCTGATAATAAATTATGTGTAATAATAATAATTGTATTCTTGGTTCATATTCCCACTAGAGAATAAGATATATTTATGTATAACATCATATATTAAAAAGGATTTTTAAATATCACTACCAACATTTCATGGTGAAAAAAACATTTATTTGAAATTTATTTTTTAAATCTAAAAGTTCAATAAATATTTTTTTAAAGTAAATTTAACTGAAAATACCATTTAAAACAATAAAAGTAATATTTAAATAAAATATTGATCACAATTATGAGACATTCTATTTATGGCATTCACATTAAAACAAATATTCCATGAAAATTTATGATAAAATACAACCCCGATTAATATCTAAAATTAAATGATGATCATATCCAACAAAATTACAAAAAATTGTTAATGAGTTAGTTTTTTTAAATAAATATGATAATTTAAAAAATATTAAATTATTTTTATAAAACATGGTTTTGAAAAAAAATTATAACTAAAGAGGGAAATAATGTCGGATTTCATACAAAATATTTGATCAATTTTTGGTATGTAATAAATAAGTGAAAAATGGTATTATTAATATAATGGGTTATAAGAGTAAAATTATGGTCATTATTTTCCTGATATATGGATCAAAATATTTAATCATAGAAAAGATAATTATTAAAAATCTGGATAAAGTAAGAAGTTATTAATAAAAAACATTACAACTTTAGAAACTATAACATATAAAAACCATATAGATATTTCCTTTTTTAAAACATAAAATATTATTAGGATAAATAAATTCATGATTTTACATCATAAATATGTTTTATATGTGAATTGTGATGGAAGATAGTATCATAATATATCAAATGTCTCAATATAGGAAAATGAACACAAAAATATCTTATTGATATACTAACTATTGAATAATAAACATCATAATGGAAAAATCATAAAATGGATATCTAATGTTGAAACTTTTTCAATATATTTCTCATAATACACCTTTATAGGTAGAATATATGCGTCATAAAATAAATTGTTTGTAAATATAGAATGTTTCTCACAAAAGTAAAAAAGATATGATGAAAATACCTTAACGTAAGACTCAACATCAAAATTACTAAATCAAACATCATGTAAAATAAGTATTAGTTAATTAAAAGATAATTATTGAAACAAAATAACACTTAATATTTAATATATTATTTTTTCATTTCATTAATAGTTTATTATAAATTTTAAATTAATGTGATGGTTTTGGTAATAAGAAATTTCTATTCCATAGATGTTTTTCTTTACAACATTATGACCTCTTAATTTAATTATGGTTAAATAATATATGAAAAAATAATCATGAAATAATTCTAAAATTATTCAACTAATACTAATTTTAATACTAATTCTGAATTAAGGTTTTTTATAAATAAATTATATTATGATCTTGTGACGTAAGCATGTACATAAGCATGAGTAATATATGTATTTTTAATTGATTTTATATAAATGATAAATGTATTATATAATCATTAGAAAATATTAATAACATCATAAATGATATATTATTTCTTTCAATATTCATATAAATACCATCTACATATTGTAGTGTTGAAAAGAGTGTCACATCACATTATAAAGGAGGCATCACAAACATACATGAATGACATTATCACCATTAATTGAGTGAAAATGTAGGAATAAATGAGAAAATATCCTTTAATAATGACATTTTTAGTGAATATTATAATTATTTCATTTATTAACAATTTGTGCATTATTTTCATAGTATATCATTAGTGAAGTTGAATCACTTTGGTTAATGAGGTGGTTGTCCACTGTGCACACGAGAGACATTATCAAATCCCCTATGAAACTCAATATAAAATTTATATATTATATAAGGACAATATAGTAATAATTCTGTTATTAATATTATATATACTTTCTATAATTCATCAAACCCTACACTGTTAGCTTGTAATGGGAAAAAATGGCACCAGTTCGGGTGGTGGTACTCTAACCTACAAAAGATGGAAGATTTTAGAACAAATTTGAAAATTGTAGAGATGTTTGATGATTATAACATTAAGATAAAAATATAATTTTATATTTTATATAAAAAGGATATTATATTATTTTTCTTTAAAAATTATTTATGTTGGCTGAATATGAAATAAAATAAAAATGTATTTTGATGAATGTTACATCTTCTTCCTGAAATCTTCTTTTTCTTTAAAAATACCATATATGGTTTTCTTCATGACCAAAAATTTTAATATTTATAATAAGAACAAATTTCATATGTGATATAAGTTGTTCCTGTACAAAAATTGTTTTTATAGTTTTAATAAAAAAAGAGATGTTGTGGCATTTATAAGTGTGGTGTGTGACACACTTGTATTTTTTAAAATAAAAGGTTTACCCACATTTATATCCATGAACATTGCCAACAAAATATATAAAAATAAATTATTATACATGATAGGTTATAAAAAAGTCCAAAAATATATATTTTAGAAATATTTTTTTGTAATTTTATACCATATCTTCTATGTTTTACCCTAGTAAATCCATTTTTAACGTAAACATGGAAATACAGTTTTTGAAATTTCAAAAAAAAGTATGGTAAAATAATACGTTGAACAAGTTAGAATATATAAATTATAGTGGTTGATTATAAAATGGGGTAAAAAGTGGAATAAATATATTTAAATTGAAGGTAGAGTGGAAAATGGAGTCAATGATAACAACAACTGATATAATTAAAATATTAATAAATAATTGATGATATTTCATTTCACTAGAATGTAGGAATATATGGATAGAAGATATCCAGAATTTGATGTTCCAAAAAATAATAATGAATTCTAATGTCTATACCAAGAATATTGAGATCTTACATTTCCATTTATTATCAACTCCAAACTAAATTGCATGCAATCATGTGTTTGAATTTGTATTCTTCCCTATGTAAAAAGAATACAACCATGTAGTATACTTGAGGTACCTACAAATTCTAAGAGTCTGTGTGAGATAAATCTCAGTGTCCCACCACTAATTGGGTATATATCCTTCATCCCATGTGATTAAATGTAACAATGTGAAAGCATGCATATATTATGTAATATATAATAGTGTAACTAAATACCCATGTACAAGCTTCGCAACACAGTTTGTGTCTAAACATGTAACAAATTAATTATTTGAGAGTTACCAGTTTATCATATATCAAATGGTATCAAATTTGATGGTTGTAAGATTTATAAAGGCATACTGTAATGATATTTAATAGTGATTTTCCAAGGAAACAACCAAGTTGACATATATCTCAAGAGTCTACAACTTAGTAATAACTGTATGCTATCATGGTGTAGAAGTTTAATCCATGGAACACACTCTAAGTCATTCCACAATGAGATTCCTATAATGTTCAATGAGTTCATCAATGATAAAATAGTTTTGTGAAATTTTTGTGCACAATTTGATTTAAACATGTAACCTACACATCAATTTTTGATACATGGATTGTATCCAAGGTCAATGTAATTATATTGAATAGATATTATAGTATCATAAAGGGAGTCCACCGAATATAAGTGGAATGGGATCTAGGAGATACATAATCTAAGGAAACTATAACCATGAATTGGAAATGGGGTTCATGAGTTCTCAAGGAATTCATTGATCAGAATCCAAGAGAGATCGATCCAGGAAATTCCAATTTGATTATGAAGTAATGTAATATTTTATTTGTCTCAAGAGATTCCTTTATATATTATGCAATGGATAAGTAAGATAGAACATTTTAATCAACTCATAATTAATCAACAAATCCATTTTTTATTCAGTCCATGAAATTCATTAGTGTTTCAAGGCCAAGTGGCATAAAACCTATATTAATTTCATTCAATGAATATTCAATTATTAATGTTAATTCCTCAACTTTCTAATAATGTGGTAAGGGGTTCTGTAGACATGAAACCTATTATTCTTCCATATATAATCATGTCAAGTCATATACTCAATATACATTCCAAATTCCATTTAAAATTTAATTTCAAATGAAGAACATAACTTTAAAGGTCCATGTTGTGAGAATATATGGTATAAGACATTATGAAATTCACAATATAAATAATTCCATTTAATATTCAAAATCATACCCATATAAGGTCCATGAAAGGAACACCCAAACGGTGTCTCAAACATGTCAACTACAAAAAACACATTTATTGCATAACATCCTACATGGTGTGGATGGAGTTGTGGTTGTGACCACTAAACATTAATCACATATATGGATATATATTATCCATAAGGTTCAAAGAATTATAATAATGGAATATAGATTCTATAAATGACACCCAATGAAATTGGTGGGCCCCACATTATAATTCAAAAATCAATGAACTTGAGCGATGAGTTATAGATCTTCCACTGTAGTCTTGTATGACTTCCCTCCTCCATTTTTGGGCCATTATTTGGTTTAGATCATATATGATCTCCAAAAAGGATAAAAAAAATCATACCCTAAAAACATGGACGAGATAATGTGATAAGGGGAAAGGCTTAAACAAAATCGATTACATACGATTTCAGATCCAACGTGATGAAAATACGTGTGAATGGATATTGGGTGATGTATATCATTTAAATAGAAACATAGGTCTTCAAAAATAGCCAATTTGAGAGAATAATAGTTAAATAATAATGGTTATAAGATTATAGAAGAAGACAATAACTTTGTATATAAATAAGAAGAAATTTGTATAATTAACAAAACAATTATTGTATTCATATTTTATCAGTATGGTTTAAGAATCCATGCACAAACCATTAAATGTTACTTGGGAAGAAGGTGCACATGCATGGTTTGGTCAAACAGTCATGAAAAAATCATGAAAAATTGACATGATAGAATATATCCATCCGTACTATTTTCCAAAATATGAACCAACCATGTGATAACTATGCGCCCTATCTAGATTTCACAAAAAGATATATTCCAGGATCTGAACATTCCATAGAAACACTAGAGACCATTGATATCTAATCATTAATCTATACTAGGTCTAAAAAAAATTTAGACCAAAATGTAATGGATCCATACTGATGTGAAAATATGGTTCTCATAGTCTTCCCACCCTTAGAAATAAATCGATGAGTTAACCTTACAAGGGTTGAGAAACACTGTATGAAAATTACTATATCCATTGGGCAGGTTCTTCAGCCACCTTCTCCCATGTATTATCTTGTATGAAGTGGGGCTTCCATAATATATGTACTATAGGGACTGACATGCATTAGAGATCCATTATACATTGGTTAATGATTCATAATTGATACTCTATAATGGTATCATAAACATCTCACTCAACATCATTGAAATAAATAATATAACATTGTTTGGAATTATATTATAGAAACTGTAAAACATGTGATCCATTGAGCAAGGAATGATAACTATGAGGTAGTAGATAATGATAGGCCTCCTCCCTTACTCACTCTATAATATCATATTGAAAAACATAATTAACAGACAACATTCCAAACATTCATAACCATCTAGGTCTTAGTAAGGGTGACACCTGAAAATAACATGATCCCCAACCTCAAACTCAAGTGGTTTTTAATGGATATAGGTATATTATTTGTTTTTTGACTGATCATTATTCATACACTTTCTGATTATCTGAACCGTCTCTGAAGTCACCTGAATGATATGAGGATGTTGTAGGGATTTGTCACCAGTATTTAGACACCACCAAGGTAAACAAAAAATATTACATTATAAGTTCTCAAATAGATCCATTTGAATTGTAGCCTAGAAGTTGTTATAATAATATAACTCAATGAGAGTCATATGTTTTTCTCATGTAACCCAATATCTAGGACACAATAATGGTCCATATCCTCTAGTAAATGTATCTTCTATTTTAATTGACAACTAGTCTGAGGGAGAAAATATTTGCTTAGAAGCACCTATGTTCCCATAGAAATCATCAATACCTTCCAGAATCATGATTTAAAATGAGAATCCCTATCTGATGTGACTGTACAAGGGACACCATGGTGTTGTATGATCACACATAAATACTGCCTTCCCAACTCATTAACTGAAAAAGTAACCAGAATAAGACTTAATTGGGAAACATTAGTCATTATGTCAATGCCAACCCATATTGAATATCTACCTCATGGTGACCTAGGTAAATAGAATACAAATCCATAAAAATAATAACCCATTTACTCTCTACGATTGGAAGAAGCTTTATTAAATCCACATGCCTCTGGTTCTCCACATTAACATGATGATAGGTTGAATACCTAGTGAGAAATCCTATTATATAACATTTCATCCCTGGACACCAATACTAGAATCACATATATCAGTACATGTTGGAAAAGTATGGATAGACTAACCCTTAAGAAACGTGGGAAACTCTGATAAAATCCTCTTTCTTATCTTGAGGAACCTTTATAATTTCACATAGACACAAGTCATCATCTCTTTCCATAGAGAAATCTTGAGGATAGTTATATCCTAAAATACTCTAACTGAAAATTGGGAATTTTTTATATGATAATTTTATACTCTTCACCTTCTCAATTATGATAGATATAAAAATCATGAATGATAGATAAGACTACAGATGTCAGTCATGGAACTCCAGATGCATCTCAAAAAATGGGGGCATTAACTTCTATTCATCACTGGCTTCCCTTGCAACTAGATTGTGAGTTTTCCGAATATGTGCATCTTCATATACATTTCCCTCCCCATGTGTATAAAAAATCAAAAAAATAATGGAATTCAGATATTCGACCAATATTTGTCTTTAAAACTCATGTAACACTGATAGAAGATATATTTGAAGAATATAAGATACATGTACACAAAAAATTTCTCACATAAATAATATTTTCTATAGAAAAGTAAGGAGTATGAAATTTCTACTAGAACAAGGTCATGCTTATAGTAATTTCTACCATGAGCACTCGACTACTAACATTCGTACACAACATCTATGTCCTCATACAATAGCACTTCTCACATGACAACGCCCGATTCATCATAGAAGATAGCATAACCTACCCATTGCTCTAGAAGAGTTAGAATATGCTACAAAAAAATCCTCCCATTAAACACACAAAATGATTTATAAAATTCTTATGACCATATGAACATCACATCATACATTGTAAGAACAATAATAGGAGAAGAAATATGTGATAAGAATTGTATGAAATTCCTAAAAAATCTGTCCATCCCAAATAAATGTCTATATGTAAAACATTTTATGGGTATGCTACTTAGAAACTACTACTCTAACCATTTTTTGATCAAAAATAATACTAATTCAAATATAATATGATCCAAAAAATTATCTTTGTTGATCAAAATGTGGAACTTATAAATAATAGAGTAAATATGGTTCTCTCTCATTGTTCATAGAATGATCTCAAAATGTTTGTCATTATCACTATGAGTATGAAAATACACTAAGATAACATCCTTAAATTCCACGAAATATGTGTCTAAATAGGGGTGGAACACCATATTAATAAGATACATGAAAATATTGGGTTCATTAATAAGACCAAATGACATAAGAATATTCTCATACATACCATACCTGCTAAATAAAGTTATACGTGGTAATTTTGATGGCTGGAATAATACCTGAAGAAAACCTAGTCTCATGTCGATCATAGAGAAGAACCACGAAACTTTGAGCTGGTTGATGTGATCGACAATTCGAGGATGTGGGAAATGATTCATGACCAAAACCTAGTTTAACCATATTTACTCCACAAATAGAATTAAGTATCCATATTAATTCATGGAGAAAATAACTAGAAAACCCATAGTGAATGTATTACGATATATAAATCCTTTCTACTATAAAACCTCTTTCTGTATCTTTAGCCAAGAATCTATATTGGTGAAAGAGAATATGTTGGAATGGACTTATGAGATGATCTTGTAACAAAAATGATTGTAAAATCTACCTCTATCTTGAGTTATTCCTAACGAATCATCGAAAAAGCCATCCCTGTAATGATCCACTAATGGGGGTAAATCATTATCACATAAAACATGACCATACATGAATAGTTTTTCAATCATGGTGGTCACTCCACCTATACCATGATTCTATTGTCCTACTCTACATACTCAGACATCCAAATCACCCTTATGTGAAAAATAGATTCCCATTGGTGATGTAAAAGATTCAATAGAACTGTATAAATATACAAAGGCATGATGGTAAACCAAACAATACATTCCTTGTCTGACATAGAATCAATTAATCTCAGGGAAAATGAGGTTTTATATGAAAGGGAAATGAACTACCTCTGGCAGATAGTCCTTGTACTAGAGTATTCCATATCATTGTACCCATAACTATTTATCTAGTTTCATTATAGCATAGAAATATTTTATAACTTTTTCGAGACATTACGTGATTAATACAGAAATTAAAGAGTTTCAAGAACATTTATCAAATAAAAAAGATACAATAGTAGATTCCACATGACTATTACCACAAACTACAGATTCTCCCTCATACAGATCCTTGGTTATTGGTGGCAGTTCATGAAATTGACCTAATACACGTCCCTATGAAACAAATGGACTACCATGATCCCAACTCTTCTATTTGTGATGCTAGTAATCATGAGTTTGGAAAGAACATCCATGAAATCAGCCTATAATAGACATGTCAATGATATAATAGATCCCAAACTAATGAGGCATAATAAAAATCAATAGTGAATGTGGATCTAGTTCTTCTCGATTTTGATTTGTAGTAGGTGGAGTGGCCCTACTGAATTGTTGATGACTCCGCATACGACCACAATCCTGAAAGTCCATTGGGTCTCTACCACACTAAGGATTTATAGTAACCCATCATCCCTAATAATGAAACACATTATAAATATTGAAACATGCACTCTAGTTTTCACTTCCCAGACAAGAAACCACAATAGAATGTTTCTTTCCATAAAAAGAACTACTAGCCTGACATGACACTGATACTTTGAACATGGTACAATTTCCATTACTCTGGTTATGCTGAATGATAAAGGCCTAAATCAATATTGATGAAATGTTATGTAGGTAAAATACATTCACCTATATACGAATGGAATACTAAATCTCTTCCTAAAATCAACTAGAACACGAATGATCATCACCAGATAGAAGTTGTGAAATGAATTATAACTCAATGAACGTCACTATAAATTATATAATAAATATATAACACTTCCTAAAATGCATGAACTCTCAGGATATTTTAGCTCTTAGGATTTTAGGAAATAATTTATCACAGACAATAGTCTGGAAATCAACCAATTACATTTACAAATGAAGACTTTCCACAGAATCACATCCCACCAATCATTCACTGAATCCCAAATAATGTATTTGTAATGTAGGAATATCCCCTATCAAATCATATACTTATGATCATATATTAATTTGTTGGACAGTAGCCCAGACTCAGCATCCTACCATCGTCCATCCCCTGAGAATATAGGATAATTCTAATACTGGAACACACGAGTGAGATTATCAATATTAGGTTCAAGCTATGGAGCACCATGAATAGACTAAATCATCAATATAGAACAATAATGAACTTGGGAATCAATGTCTATAGGACGTACAATAGGTGTTTCCTCGAGTGGCCTTACTTTAGGTTAGACTGGCAGCTCATGGACCACTATATCTGAAGCATGGTCATTACCACCTACCTAGTGTATCATATACAGATTGTATTGAGAAATTTGGATACATTTTTATTAAACACACCTCATAACATGTTTATGAAGAATGATATAATCACTTATAAAATTTGAATGTAGCGAAACTCACATACCAAGTAGTACTACCAAAACTACCAACATTGTTGATTACGTATCATTAAGTGATCAAGTATATATTTCATTTTATTCTACCCTTATTTACTAGTTTCATTCTATTAAATTTTAAAACCCTGAAAATGATGAATAAGTATGTGAAACCAATTCAATTTAGATTTCATGATTTACTATATAATGGATAGTCTTTTCTGAAGAATCAGTGTCTATAAACCTTATCACTATAAATGACTCTAATTTATTTATAGAATAATGGCTCATCTACGTAAAGTACTTATCCCAACCAATGAGGAACTAAACACCTCACAAATGGAGACATGAAATCACTCAATAAAATCCCATATTAATACATTCATTTTCTTACTATCACAACATCACTCAATAATCACATGAATATAATTAATTGAAAAATAGTGATATGCCCTAATATGGAATGACAATATTAATGACATATGATTTCTAGTTGCCTATAATGATGCATGTAACAATGCTCCTATTCCAATTATCATCGGCCTAAGGATGAAATAAATTCATCAATAAAAGTAATAATCAACAAAGACACATAGTATGGGAAGCACCCAATAGTTAAATAATGTTAATTGTAATAGGGAAAAAAGAAAACAATTCATTTTTGGGTAACCTGGATTTTATGCCAAACAAGGGTTCACAATGCCCAAGAATAGATTATGATCTAGTCCAAAGTGATATTAATCTCTAATATATTGTCTCAAAATATAAATGTATGTAATTAATCCCCAATGATAACACACTCGGTTATCCCAAAATGGGATTCCACTTAATGGGTGCCTCATGCCCAACGAGCCACAAGCCCTCAAGAGCATATCTTTGAACTCTAGAGGCTTCCGACTATTAGCGATGACCTAGAGTGTGTTTGTGGGAGGTCTATTCTATCATTATGAAAGGGTATCTTAATAAATGATTATAAAAAAAATTTAAATAGTGGAGGAAATATATGTTAACAGAGGGAACATCAGAAAATATAGACAAAAGTAAAAATAACAGAAACTATAGGAATTCCATTTAATAACTGATGATATGTCATACCACTAGAAAACTAGAAAACAAAAATATTACACTGTATAAATAATACGTTCCACAAAAGTAAAAATGAAATATAAATTCTATAAAAAACACCTTTAACATTTACTCATTCCTCTACTATCATGCTCCATACAAAACAGAATGCAATCATATTTTTTAATCCGTATACATCCCTTTTTAAAACCTACAACCTTATAATCTCTTATGGGTACCATATACCTTTCAAAGAGGTTATGTGAAAAATATAAGTGGGACACCACCAATGGTATCTATATCATTCATCCCATGTAATGGAAATGTCACAATGTGAAAGCATGCATATATAATGTAAATTAGTATAATGTTACCAAATAACGAATAACCTACTTTGGCCCTCAATTTGTGTCAAGATATCAATCCAATTAATTCTTTTATTATTTCAAATTCATAACATTTCATATGTTAAAAAATTTAATGTTACATGTTATAACTAGGAAACCATTAATGATATTTAGTAGTGAAGTCCCAAGGTAATAACCAAGGCGACGTAGCCCTCAAGGGTCTCTAACTCATTAATAACTATAGATTGGAATGGATAAATAATCTAATACTTGGGGAATATTCAAATGAATCCATAATATTATACCTATGAAGACCAATGATTACATACAAGGTAAAATGAGGCTATGTAATGACAGGGCCCGATGAGATTTAACCATGGAACAAACTTGTTAATGATAGATCCTGGGAGCGTATCCAAGGCTAAAAGTAATGATATTAAATGGATCATATGGTTTTAAAACAAGAATGAAAATAACATACAAGCTTTATAATCTTGGGGGGTCTCATCATATTTATTCAAAAACCATGTATATGAATAGGGTTCCTCATGTGCTCATGACATTCTATGATCAGAATCCATGGATATCATTATTCATGACATTCCTAGAAGATTTTGAAATAATGTAATATTTAATTTGGTTGAAGAATTTCCATTATATAGTGTGATATTGGAATTTATCATGAATTATTTTAATCATTTCAGAATTAATATATAAATGCATTTTTTCTAATACATTCCAATAAATAGTTCGATAATGACAAGTAGCATAAAAACATTATTAATTCTATTGAAATATTATTCAAAAATTATGTTTAATTACAATCCTTCAATTAATGATATAAGGGGTTATAAGGAAATGTAACATATTTTTCATTCATATTTAATTTGGTCAAGTAATATACTCATTATTCTTAACAATTTGTATTTCACATATATTTATCAATAGAAGAACATATCATAGGTGGGTCAGGAGGTGAGAATACATGTTACATTCAATTATATAATTCAGAAAATTAATTAATCAATTATACTTTGAATTGGAACCACTTATAAGGGACATGTGATGTCACATCCAAATGGTGGCTCAAAAATTTCACCTTCTATAACACTAATTATGGAATAAAATCCTACATGATATTGAAGATTATATAGGCATAACAACTTTAAAATAATTACATATATGTGAAGATCATATCCAAAAGGTTTAAATTATTATTAGAGTTGAATATGAATTCTATAAATGTCACAAAATGATATCGTTGGGTCCCACATGACTATTCTAAAATCAACAAACATGAGTGATGAGTTATAGACCATCCAACATACACTTGTATGAAACTCCTCCTCTTAAATTGGACATTGATTGGGCATGAATTGTGTATATAAAAAAATTAAAAAAACAATCACAACACCATAAATATGTTGACCAAAAGAGATAAGAGGAAATTATTAAATATACTCATGTACATACAGTAGAACATCAAATGTCATAAAGGGGAGATTAAAAGGAACATGGACGAAGGATATCTCTTGATTCCTAGATTAGGTTTTTAAAAATATCAAATTGTTTATAAAAATTGTTCAATCCCACAAGATTTTAGGTTCATGATGAAGGAGGGATCTAATTAGATAAGGAATTTTTTTTTAAAATTTACCTAGAAAATTACCATGAGCACGGTTAGTCCGCATTGTTTGATAAACTATGAGAAAACCAGGATATTTACATTGGCCAAAGGGGAACTTGAATGATTAGTTTTCACGAACATGTACAAATGGTTACATATGGTTATATCTGAAAATTTTTATCTACACATTTAGAAACCCTATTATCCATTCATGTGTTATACATGAAACTTTTCCAGTTATCCCCCATAATATTTTTTATTGGATCTAAAATTTCCCAAACACCCCACCCCCTGAGACCCTTGTTAACTCATCATGAATCCATATTATCTCAGATAATTGATTTAGAAGAAAATTTAAAGGAACCCTACCAATGTGAAATATCAAGTTCAAATAATGTTTTCCAAAACAAATTCATATTAGTTGATAAATATAATTTAAAACCATTTCTATAGACATCATAAGAAAGCATGTTTTTAGAGAAAATATGTGTAGAAGATTAGAAAAAATTTCTTATAAAATATTAATATAAAATAGAATAGAAATCCCATGATTTGTTTAATATAATTTCTTTAATGGAAATTATTTTTCATTAAAAAATAGAAATACAATTTTACTTATAAAATAATTTAACACAAAATTTCATTTATAATTAAAATTTGATATTTTCTATAATCATCATAAAAATAAACTTTTCAGACAAGTATAAAAAATTAACCCCTATAAAAAATTATAATTATAAATTAAAAAAAATTAAATTTTAATTTCTGTTTTATATAATGAAAATAAATTAATTTTTAAATAGTTGATTATAATTTAAAATATCGATTTTTACGAAAAATGCAGTTTTATGAGTAAAATATTATTTATTTATTTATCCTATCTAGAAAAAATATAACATAAATATTTTTTAACATATTCAATGTAAAATATATAAATTTCATTAATATAATTCACAAAAAGAAGAATTTTTTACTCTATTTATTTAAAACATAGTGATAAATAGTAAAATTGTTTTTTCCCAAAATATAAACTTTTATTTTCCATTGATTTTTATAACACCCCAACCATTTTAAATTATATTCCTCTTAATACATCATATTAATTATATATGCAATATTTCATGAAGAAATATGTATTTTGTGAATCAAAACATTACCAGAGCAAGTTATAAGCAATCTGTTGACACAAAATTTTCTATATATTTGTTTTGAATTTCGAAAAACTATCATCAAGAGTTGTGACAAGTAAGACATTTGGTGTCTGATAGAATCAACTTGATTTTTGGATGAATATTAACATAACCATATGAATAATGATATGAATAGTAATACGAACATTATATAAATAGTAAATAATGATTATATTTTATTTTTTAGTTAATAAGATAATGAGATTTTATGTGATTTTTTAATTCGATATAGAACAAATTATACCTTTAAAAATTGTTTTTTAATTAACAGTGAATTTAATTTAAATTTAAATTAAAAATAAAAATAAATCTATTTTCAAAAAATGGAGTTCATTTTTTATTTCTATATGTTAACAAATTTTTAGGATGAATTTTTAGGATCTTTCTAAAATACATTAATTTTACGTGAATAGTTAAAATACAGTTTTGAGATTTTTGTAGTTTAATGACCTCATAATGATGAAATTCTAAAATATAAGTGTATGGTTGACTATTTTAAAGTAACATAGGACATGAGGTGTCCCATGTTTCTAAAACCATGGGAAAATTCCCTGGGAAAGCACATGGTTTTGAAAAAACCATTAATTAGGGGTCCCGTTTAATTAATATAAAACACGCTATTAATTACTATAAATACCCACTCACCCCCACCATTTTAATTGATTATAAACTCAATATACTACATGATTTGGTGGTATTAACTCTCTAGGAGTCATAACATGGTGTTCATAAACCCTTATGGTCTGAACCATCTTGTTTTAGGAGTTACTCTACAAGGTAAGAGAATCAACCACCCTTCTCTTTTCTTAAATAGTTCATTTTATGTTTTCCATTTTATTTTCAATTGGAATTTTTGGGGATATTTAATTTTATGTTCCCCTTAATTAACATATTATTTATTTGTGACGATATACCCCATTTCCATTTTCATGTTATTTTATTATGTTTTCTGTGACTCCGTTAGGTAGCTGAATATTCGTAAGAGATTTCTCATTTTTTCTATTCTTTTGAGTACCTTTTTTTATACTTCTTTCATCACATAAATTCATCCAAATGAACTGATAATTATAGTACCTTAAATTAATTGGAATAATATTATTCATATGTAATATTTCTTCTTCTTCTCTATTTCCCCCAACCTCTTATATTAAAAAATGAAAACACAGTATGAGACGTGTTAATTTATCACACTCAAGGATGACGGGTTCTAAATTTTCATTACAATGTCCAATTATATTCATGAAACCATTTTTATGGTTGAAAAATATAATAATATATTTATTTCATATCATTAATGTTATGGAATACCTACACACTCATAATATGGATTAATTATAAAAAACATGTTCATTGTATACAAAACATCCAAGATAAATACAAGCGTTTATAAACAACATTTAATTAATGATTAATCCTAATGTATATAAAAGAGTATCATTATAATATCATTTAGGTCACTAATAATATATATTAACAATTTTCTATGTTTAACCACATTTCAAAAAAAATTTATTCAGGAATGCAAGTAAACAAATCATGAAAATCAAGTAAAAAATGCTTCCAAAACAGTAAAATTGATCCTCTAAAAATGATAAAAATGGACAAGAATGAACCAAATAATTTTATAATAAATCAATTAAATTTATATGATGTTATGTAATTATTAATTATTGATGATAAATTTTATTATTTACATCATTAATACAAATTAAGAACACACTCGAGCATAAGGTAAGGGGATCTAATCTCACTATTATTTTCGTGAGATTTCTATTGTTCTCCAATTATTTCTTGTATGTGGTACTTTTGTAAATCCATTTGATATATAATAACATTACTCTTTTTATAGTCATGGTATTAAATTAATCATTTTATGGTTATTAGGTTCTGGTCATATGATTCGACTGATTACATTATTATAAGAGACAATGTCTCAACTACTATTTTATTGTGAATAACTTTGTATTGTTCGCCTAATAATCCTTACGTACTACACCTACTGACCATTTGAGATCTATTATCATTTTAAATTTATATTTATATTACATATCCATAATTATATATCATTTATATGTTTATTTTCAAATCCCTATACCATTTTATATACTGTTTTTATTTGGAATGTTATTTTAACTATGGAAATATTGATGAATCTGTATACCCTAATCTATATGTATAATGAAGAGGCATAATTCTATTGTATTGAAAAAATGTATAACGAATTATTTGGACATTCAGTGGTGGGTGTGGCCCACTATATCCCCTCAATGGATCGTTAGGTCTCATGAGATAAATAAGTTGGCGACCAACACTTCGATTTTGTTTCAAAAAACCAGACAGGTTTATACACATAGAAGAAAAAAAATTATGGTTTTATGGTATCATGTGCTAGATAAATGATTTACAATTAATTATATTTCTATTTATGCATTATTAGTTATTACTATACCTGAGTATTCACTATAACAAAATCAATGGATGCAGTTTCATTATAAGGTTATTAATGTTGTGAGTTTTTCATTTATTCACCATTTCATATTGATTATGTTAACTATTTTACAATTAAGTTATTATTGATTTATGATTTGGCCATTTTTAACCCTTTTTGAGAATTTGAGCTCACCCCTTTCACACTTTTACTTCAACAGGTGATGAAGTGAAGATCATTTATTGAGATCTTGTGGATGTAGTTCATAGATTTTTTTATATATTGTATTTTGAAACGTTTTCCAAAGTAATTTCAGTTACATTTATGTGTCTTGATTCTTTAAGACTTTTAAACTGTTCAATAATTTGTGATTTTCATTCCTTCAAACCATTCCCATATTTAATGTACTACACCAGCTCGATTCTAGAGGTGTTGGGGTGTTACATTTTGTATCAAAGGATGTTTAGTATAATACTTGGGAACAAGAGTACAAAAGTTATACTAGGGATCAAAGCTGTAATTTAGTATTTGAGGAAAAAAATACAAGAAAATACTATTTTTTTAGTAAGGAATATAATATGTGAATTCTTCTATAAAATACATCCATGTCTGGATACGAGTATGTGGATTTGTCTCTGGTATAGATGTATATAGGAGTGAGTGCTATGAAAAGGTGTTTTGAGCTTGACCTGGTGTATCCTGTTACACGACAAATGGCATTTTTAAACTCTTGGTTATGAAAATACCTATGGATATGTTTCAGATAATTCATGTTTTCATTATATGATTTTATTAAGGATTGAAAAGTAAATTATTCCTCAGAGAAATCATTTTTTCTGATTATCGGATTTGCCATGTGTAGGATCTCAATTTATGCTATGTATTTTTTATGTTAAGATTATAAATTATGATTTATTCCATAACCTAGTGTGTGACATTATTTAGAAAGGGAATCTAATGAATGTAGGGAAATCAATACTTGTGGGAAACAAAGGGATTTCCCCAATGAAAAAGTCAACACAGTCAATTTTGGAGCAGATCAGATCATGACTATATTGGGAAAACATACTCGGGTTATAACGAATAACCATTCAATGCTTGTGTTTAATCGTTCCATGTCGTAGAATCCTGCATCATTATATGGGACTACTTATCCACCAGTTTTTGAGTAATGGATCAAGCCCCTTGAAAAGATATTCATGTAATTATGATGTAATGAAAATGAAAAGTAATTAATGGGAGTATATTTTATCTAGGGAGACAATGATCAATGGTGGTCCTTGATTCAGAATACCATGGAAAAAGAAGAAAGAGATTATATAAAATTGAGTACTTTTATGAAATTATTCTACAAAAAATATTTCTCTCATGGGAAATGAACTGAAATGAAGAGGAAATTCCATAGCTAAAAGAAAATGGGACAAGACATAGTTGTAAAGTATGAGTCTACCTACACAAGGTTAGCTTTGTATGGAGTAGATTTCGTATGCGACTCAGTAGAAATGATTGATCAATTCTTTGAAGGTCTTAATCCATGTCTTCGAAAGGAATTGGTACTCAATCATTTCCATCATATTATAAAATTGTATCAAGGGAAATCAAAAAAGAGATGGAATTTTCAATATCAAATTTGATCATGGGGAACTGAGAAATGGTTATGAACTCTGATAACCTAGGGAATGGTGATGCACCACAAAAGAACAAGGGAACAAAAAAATTTTATTATGTGAAAAATATGGAATGAATCATCTTGGAAAATGTAAAAAAAGTATGGGAGTATTTTATAATTGTGGAGAAAAGGGTAATCTATTTCATGAATGCAAGGGAAAGAATCAATTTTATGATGTTCAATGCTATAATTGTAGAGATATGGGACATTATGTAAGTGAGTTTCCTAAGAAACAAGAAAATATGCCTCTAAAAAAATCCAAGAGAACAAGGGAGAGATTATGAGATCAGAACAACAAAAGTTGAAGTTATTAATGGTGTGGCGGCAGTTACATTATGCATTTCACAAACATAGCCAACACTTTATATGATTCCAGATCATCAGACCCATTTATATCATCCCAATTTTCCATGAATATTATAAATGTCTAATTTGGATTATTCAAGATGTTATCAGTCCAAACTCTTAGGGGATGAATCATTGCAACAAAGGCATGTCAACCTGTCCCCCTTGTGACACATAAATGTGCTTTAGTTTTGAACCATATCATCATACATATGACTGACTTTGAGATAATTCTCTATATGGATTGACTATAAAACTATGATGGGATGATTTATTGATAGAAAAAGAAAGTTACTATTTTTGAAAATGGTTTAGAATCTCTAATATATAGAGACAACACCTCTCCATCTGATTCATATCTAGACCCACCCCAATAGAACATTTGAATGAAATTATTAGAGATGATGAGAACCCAATATATATGGGTGAGAAAAGAAATATTCAAACTGAAGATGTGCATACAATGAATTGTTTCAAGTGGATTTACCTGGAAATCCTCTTGAGTAGGAAATTTAGTTTTCCATCGACTTAATTCCCGGTGCACAACCAATGTCAATGTCCCCCTATATAATGGACACTATGGAGTTAGTGGAGATAAATAAACGACTAGAGGAGTTGGGAGACAAAGGATTTATTTGACCTAGTGTTTCTCCATGTGGATCCCTTGTCTAGTCTGTCAAAATTAATGATGTATCCATAAGGAAATGCAGATATTAAATGGAAGTCAATGCTATTACAATAAATAATAACAATCCCCTTCCCAAAAAGGACGATTTATCTATTCAACTTCATGGATCTAAATACATTCCAAAGATTTTCCGTCAATCTAGATATCATAAAATACATTTGAAGAAGAAAGATAATATGAATACCACATTTCAAACCTGGAATGGGAATTATGAGTTTATAGTTATGATTTTTGGGCTGATTTATGCACCCTTAGTTTTCATGGATTCAATGAATTGAGTTTTCAATGGATATCATGATAGTTTTATATGTTATTCATCGATGATATCCTGGTATAATCAAAATCATATTAATGCAATGTGGGACACTTGTGGATTATTCTGAAAACACTTATAAGAAATGAATTACATGTGTAGTTTAGAAAATCTAAATTATGAATCCAATCAATTTGTTTTATATGTCATATTCTATATATGGATGGAATCCAAGTTGATCCTACAATGAAAATGGAAATCCAAAATTTGACCCTACCATCAAAAATTACCGAGGTACATAGTTTTATTTGATTATTAGGTTACAATAAGTGTTTTGTTATAAATTATTCCCGAATGTATAACCCAATAACCAAGATCACAAGTAAAAGAGTAATGTTTGTATGGAAAATAGAATGTATAGAATGATTCGAAGAATTGAAAAGTATATTGGTCAATGCTCTAATTATGTCTTTCTTATCTGGAGGTGATGTATTTGAAATATATAGTGATGTATCAAAGAATGGTCTGGGTTGCATCCTGATTAAAAATAGTATAGTTATTGCTTATGAATCATGTTCATTAAATACTCTTGAGAAAACTTATCTAACACATGATCTAGATTTAGTAGCTGTAATATTTTCTCTGATGATATCAATATATTATCTTTTTTGTGAAAAATGATAGATATAAAAAGATCACAAGAGTTTGAAAAACATTTCCACACAAAAATATAACAACATATGGAAAAAAAGATGTCTCGAGTTACTCAATGTCTATTATTGTTTAATACACTACCACTAGGGAATGGAAATTAAGTTGACAAATGCATTAAGATGGAAGGATCATGGACTTTTAACTCAAATGAGGATTGGGGGAGATCCTATATTCATGGATCTACTAAAGTTGAATACCGGAATTATTAATGAATGGGAAAAATCATGCCTCTATCAAATGATTTAAAACCCATATTTACTAGAGAATTTAAAAAGATATATATATGATGATAAAAATATACACAATAAAATTATTGCTGTTAAGGATAGGAGATTAGAAGAGATTGTATATGAGGAAGGAGTTTAGAAGTTTGGGAAGGGGTTATACATTCCATCAGTACATGGGAAAAACGTAACTATAAGACAATTCTCATAGATCAAATTTTATTATACACCTGGGTTGAACAATGTTGAATAGAGATCTAACAGAATATTTCTAGTGGGGTAATCAGAAGTGAGAAATTGCTAGCTACATGTCAAGTTGTGTATTTTATCAACAACTGAAGGGAGGGAGGAAACATCTTATAAGAGTGATAATACCTATACCTATTCCTATGTAGGTGTGGGATAACATTATAATGGATTTTGTCATTGGACTACTGAGGACATCTAGAAGGAACGATTCCATATGGGTAATTGTTGATCATCTCACAAAATCAGCACATTTCCATTATATAAGGGAGGATTAACTTCTTTATCACCTGTCAATAATTTATATTAAAATATGTTTCAAGACTTCATGGTGAACCTCTATCGACTATGTCTAATTGAGATCCCCAGTTTTCATAATTATTCTGGAAAAGTCTCTAGAATGTTTGGAATACTGAGCTTTGTGTTAGTACTGCATGTCACCACCAAACTGATGGACAGTCTGAAAGGAATATTCAAACTCTAGAAGATATGGGGAGGCCATTTTCTCTTGACTTCCACGGTATGTGGAATAAATACGTGCCTTTGTTGTAATTTTCATACAATAATAGCTTCTATTATAGTATTCAAATTGCTCTATATGAAGCATTATATGGAAATAGAAGTCGAACTCCAACTCTTTGGGAAGAAGTTTGTGAGAGGAAACATATAGGTCCATAACATATTGAAGAGACCATGACAAAGGTTATGAAAATCTAGTCGTATATTAAAATAATCCAAAAGTATGCATTAAATTAATGCTGACTACCAGAAAAAGGATTTGGAATTCCATGTGGGAGATCATTCCTTTCTAAAATTATCTCTTTGGAAGGGTGTCTTATGGTTTTGTAGGACAAGGAAACTAATCCATAGGTACAATGGACCATTTGAAATTCTGTAAAAAATCAGAGCTATAGTGTACTGATTAGAAATGTCACAATGTCTCTCAAAAGTATATGATGTATTCCATGTGACATTATTGAGAAAATACATTCCCTGGCCCCATGAATGTACACCCCTATGATGAAATAGAACAGAAACATGATTTATCATATTGTGAGGAGCATATCGTGATTCTTGACACAAAGATGCAGGTATTGAGAAATCAGATGACCCAACTAGTATAGGTTCTTTCAAAAAACTAGAATATAGAGGAATTAATAATGGAAATGTGGATTTCATGAAAAAGAAACACCGACATATTTTTTTTGAAAATTATACATAAAATTTTGAGGATGAAATTTCTGAAGGGGGGAATAATATAACACCCCAAATAATTTATCTTATGTTATGATTAAATACTTTTTATTCATTATATAGAAAATATTGCATGAAGCACTATGACCTTTTTTTAGGAAAACATCATAGTGGAATGTTTTAAGCTATCCATTAATCATATATTTTCCACTTTAGTGTTTTAAATGTCAAAAAGGGGTATCAAGAGTTGTGACCATCTAGTCATTTGGAGTTTGATAGAACAAACTTGAGGTTTTGATAAATAGTATCATACCCTAATGAATAGTACTATGATTATTAATATGAACCATATAAATATTAAATAAATATTATATTTTATTTTCTTGAGTTATGAAGATGATGAGATCGTAATTGAATTTTTAATGTGACATAGATCTAATTAAAAATTTAAAAATGTTTTTTAATTAACTATTGTTTCATTTGAAAGTTAAATTAAAAATATATATAAAATTATATTCTAAAACTGGATTTCATTTTATTATTCTACACATTGGAAAATATTTATAGTGATTTATTGGGTTTTTTATAAAATACTTGAATTTTTGTGAATAGTAAAAATACGATTTTGAGTTTTCTGTAGATTAATAACATCATAATGTTGTAATATTTAAATATAAAATTATGGTTGCCTTTTTTACAGTACCTTATGACATGAGGTGTCACAAGTGGCTAAAACAACATGCAAATACCATGGGCAAGACCATGGTTTTTCAAATACCACTAATGAGGTGTCCATTTTAATTAATAAAAAACTCTCTCTTAATGACTATAAATATCCACTCACCCTTCTTCGTTTTCATACATTCTAAACTCAATATAATTGATGATCTAGTTTTATTACCTCCCTATGAGTCAACCAAAGGTTTCCTCAAATCCCCAATGTCCCAAACATCATGTTTTTAGAGTTACACTAAAAGGTAAGAGAATCAACCACCTTTCTCTTTTCCTAAAGATGCCATTTTATTAAAAATATTTTATTAAATTTTTAGTGACACCATTAAGCTGCCGAATTTTAGTATGAGATTTCTCAATTTTTCTCTTATTTTTAGTTACTATTTTATACTTATTTTCTCCCCTAAATTCATCAAAATTATATTATAATTTCAGTACCTTAAATTAATTGGAACTATTTTATGATAATGGAATATTTCATCATTATCTCTCTCTCCTCCTCCTATTATACTATAAAATGAAAACACTATCCAAGATGTGTTAATTTATCACACTCAAGGACTACAGGTTTTTCAATTTTTATTAACATGTCCATTTCAAGTCATGAAACCATTTTTATGGTTTGAACATATCGAAAAAATTGTATTTAATATCATTAATGTTTTGGAATCACTACATATACATAAAATGGATTAATAATAAAAAACTAGTTTATTGTATACAAAATGGCCCAAGTAAATCCCAACGTTTATCAGACACATTTAACTAATGATTCATCCTCGACTATATAACATATAAAAATTATAATATCATTTATTTCATTAAAAATATATATATGAACAATTTTGTATTTTTATCCATATTTAAATAAAAATTCTTTTCATGAATGAATTTAAAAGAATCATGAAAACCATGGATGAAAATGCTTCTAAAACAATAAAATTGAGCCTCTTAAACCCATAAAAAGGGCCTTGAATGAAACTAATAAGGTTATAATAAACCACTTAATTGTATAATAGGTTTTGAAATTATTAATTAATTAAGTGAAATTTTATTATGTAGGTCACTAAAACATATGAAGAACACATATGTGCTTAAGGATAGAGGTTTCTCATCTCACATTCATTTCCGTGAGATTTCCATTATTTTCTAATTATTTCTAGTATGTGGTATATGTGTACCTCCATTTGATATATAATAATATTATTTTATTAATATTATTTGTATTAAATTACACATTTGAGTGTTATTAATTTCTAGTCATATGATTCGACCGATTCCATTATTGTAAGAGACATTGTCTCAATTACTATTTTATTGTGACTAGCATTGTATTGTGCAACAAATAATCCTTATGTGGTGTAACTACTTCGAATTTGAGATCACTTTTAATTTGAAATTATATTTATATTACATATCCAAAATATAATATCATGGATATGTCTATTGTCTATACCATATACCATTTTACATATGGTGTTTATTTGGAATATTATTTTAACTATGGAAATATTGATGAATCTGTATACCCAACATTATGAGGATATTGAAAATTATTAATGGTCTAGTATTGAATAAATCTATATAAAATTACTTGGACATTTAGTGATGGGTGGGGCACACTATAGCCCCTCGACGAATCGGTTGGTATTATGAGGCAAATTAGTTGGTGAAAAACACTGCAGCTTTGTTTCCAAAAATCAGACGAGTATCTACCAATAGAACTAAAGAATTTTTATGGTATTATGGTATCATGTGCAGATACATGATGTCCAATTGATAATATTTATATTTAATCATTATAATTTCTTACTCTCCATATAGTTTAGACAATGAAAAAATATATGGATGCAGTTATATTGTCATATTATTTATGGTTCGAGTTTTTCATTTATTCACCATGCCATATAGATTATGTAAAATGTTTTACAATTTAGTTATTATTGATATATTATTTCACCATTTTTAAACCTTACTAAGAATTTGAGATCACTCTGATCACTATTTACCTTAATCCGGTGATGAAGTGGAGATCATTTATTGAGTTCCCATGGAAACAATATTTAGTTTATGTTATGTATCATGGTTTCTAATTTTATCCAATGTAATTTGAGTTACATTTATGTATCTATTTTCTTCAAGACAACTAAACTGATCATTCCTTAGGGATTTTAATTCCTTCTATCCATGTCAATATAACAAGTAACGCACCGTCTCTGGTCTAGAGGGGCCGGGGTGTTACAATTTTGGTTTTATTTTAAAATTAATTGGTCACCAAATAATTCATTACATATTTGTTTTTCAAACGTATTTTAAAATTTTAATTTATACTATTCAATTCAGATATTATAATTTCTAGGTGATAACTGTAATATAAAACAATATTTTATATATTGTAATTCATGGGTTTTTTGAACTGAGTGTTTTGTGTAATGTAACCTAAATTTTTTATTTTATGTAAACTAATTTAAACTAATTTTTTGTATAAATTAATCTAAAAATTTAATTCATGTAATGAAAAATATATAAAATAATTAATTTATTAAAAAAAATCATTTCACAAAATATTAACGAGATATACTATAACCCCTTAAATTGAATTTATCTCTTGAAATTCATCACATTTTTACCAATAACTGGGATACTTATACCTCATTACAATATTATATTCCCTTATAGGTTATTTAAGACCATGGTATTTACCTAAAAATTTAGATAACGTGTGTGGACTTATTTTTATAACTATCTGTATTCAATCCCAAATATCAATTTGTTGTTCCTCATAAGAAATTTCATTCATTAGATTTACAACCTCTATGGTAACTAAATTTTATAAATCAGTAATTTCATTACAATTTTACTTACATGGAATATATCATTGACCTATTATTCTTATGTATAAAGCAACATAATTTATGCTATTGTCTCAATATAACGTAGACTTTTGATATAACTATTATATATTGGGATTAGTTTTCTCTTCGTTATTACATATTGAAATTCATAGAATGAAATTCTCTCCAACATCAAATTATTCATTATGTAGATGAATATAAACATAAAGTATTTCATTATTTTGTTTTTTCATTACATCTTTTTGAATATCCATAGCATCCTCTTCCATTTCATCACCTTTATGAGATCCTGATAGATTTATTTGTAAAAAATCATTTTATTAAATTTGGGTAAAATACTCCATTACCTAATAGTATTAATAAGGATCCATATGAATGCTCGAGTGAATTATTTTCTTGATGAAACCATACTATATAAATGTGTCAGTACAAATAACCTCCATAATAAATATAGAAATATCTTATCATATCCTCTAGATTTTGAAATTTATTATAATAACCATGTGAATGAGGAAAATATATACCTATAAATGTAAACTATGTATCAATATCATGAGAATTGTTCATAAAAAAATCGATGTAAATATCCAATTGTGATCAAATATAATTGAATGTGATACACCATAAAAATTTACAACTTTCACAATTTATAATATACTAATCGTATTTGAATAGAAATTGCCTCTACTTTTAATGATTTCTGATAAATTCATATATTGATCCAATTTGACCCATAATTACCTCACCATAAATGGTATGATATTACATAATGGTTATTTATAACTTAAATCACAGGGACACAAATTCGAAAGGAATTACTCCAAAATTATATTGTCACTAAAAAATAAAAAACAGTGTTGACTTTCCATAAATTTCATTATAAATATCATTATTCTTAATAAAATACCATCACATAAAACAATAAAATGAGTGTCAATGTCATTGAAAACATGAACAACATTAATCTCAAAATCTTGTGATGGTATCCATAACGCTTTGTTAAATAGAGGCATATATACTTCAATAATTTAATTCACCCTTTATACATTATATAAGATCTTATATTTTAAACAAAAATAATTCTAATCATAGTTTCTTACTTATAACAATATAATATCAAACATTATTTCATTATTCAAAAGTCTATGTAGATGATGATAATCACAAGACATTTCACAAATAGTTGATCAATATTATATTCATAGTTCTCCATCATACCAAATCAAAAATGAAATTTTTATATAAGGTTGTGAATGTATGGGTTCCCTAGTTACCATGATTCATTTATTCAATAGTTACATATTAGGATATCCAATAATCATTTATATTCAATTGTTATTTTTTATTATCATCAATCTTACATCTTGGATTGAGGTATCTATTTGAGAAATTCCGTAACAACATAAACATGTAAAACCAGATTATGGGTTGTTCATTTGTTGGTGTCTTATTATACATTATTTCATTAAACATTCCATTCATCACACTTTTAATTTCATTGGATTTATGACATTCAAATTCATATTAAATTCTCATCATAGTTTCATTCATGTAATTACAATGACCATTATTCCAATATTTATAGTATGTTGGTGGTTCGAATTTGATTTCACCATTTTACATGTCTTAAGTGTTAGTCATCCATTTAATATAAATTTCATATGAATTATAGGTATATCCATGTTTTGTTATAGATTTTATAGAACATTTAACAAAATCATAATGTCTACTGAATTATCTAATATTAAATTCTCTTTGAAGACATGGATTTAGGCCTCTAAAAATTGATCAATTATTCTTTTAGTAGTGATGGTTATCTAAATAACATACAATTAAAGTCTTCTAAAATTATCTTTATAGTTACCAGTTGATTCATCCTCATATTTCATAAAGTTATGAAATATCTTATCGCTCATTTTTCATAGAATAAGATGAATGCATATTTTAAGAATTTTCCCTTAAAACTGACATTATTCCATGAATTCAATTACCTCCTATTGAATTATAGTAATAATAAGGTTCCAATACTTATCTAATTCACAATAAAATGAAATAAATACTAATTTATTTTTTATTCACCAATAGTTTATAAATGTAAAGGAAGTTTTCAGCAGTAATTCTACTATTTTTAGTAACTAGTTGATCATTGGAACCACTAAATTATAGTACGAATTTCATGATTGCGAATTCAAAAATTATGTTTCTATATTTTATTATATAGATGTTAAACATTATTAATAGTAAAATAATAATTTTTTATAATATATAGATTAATTTCCATTCCATATCCCATAATGTTTGGTTTTATAGAAAAATATTCATTTCCATTTCCATTACATTTATCTTTTACACAGTTCAATAGGGTTCTAAACATTGATAAAAGTCTTACTCTATATTCTGGGAAACACTAATCATTGTGGAAAACCACAAAATAGTGGAAATTTACTACATCAGGAAAACATATTATCAATATATAACACCTTATGTTAATAATATGACATTCATAAATACCATCTATTTAAAAACTTTTTAATGCCTTTTAAACAGTTTGTAGATTTCTTATGAATATTATCTGGGAGTACCAAACTAGGTGTGCATCAAGGCCAGTTTTTGTGAACCATTGGATGATTTAGTCCAAATCAATGAACTTTTTTCTATGTTATTAACCCTAGGTACATTTATGATAGAGAAACATCTACCTGTAGTATCTAGATGTAGATGTAATTTCATAAAAACCACTTTCTCCATCCATTAGAAAAATTCCATGACATTTTTCAATACATACAAAATCCATTGAACTATTCATAGACATATTCCTATATATAATCTTTGAAATAATTGTGACAATATAAATAATGATTTATTACATATTTTTTATGGATTACTATAATATTTCCATAATACCATATATAGAGACTCAGAATTCCCACACATAGATATTACATAAATTTGATGAATAATTATTACATTACATTAATACATGGCTAAGGACAATAAATTTTGCATTATAATAGAAAAATTAAAAATAATATTTAGGAAATATATTAAATGTCTTGAATAAGTATATATTTATAGTTATCATTCATAAAAACTAGTCTTTATAACCTAGGGAAAGGAAAAATAGAAAGGGTAAGATAATATTCCCAATAAGTGTAAATATAAGAGATAAAAAAATTTGTGAAAATTATCATATAAAATTATAATTGGTGTATTGTAACATGAACAAAATCTATGATGTTATTACCCATCCATTAATCACTCAGAAACATGATTCACGCAATAAACCTATACCACTCTCAAATAAATGGCCTATAAGGATTATAAATTAATATAAATCATTCTTGAACAATAATAACAAGTAATAATATTATTGCACACTTGTAAATATGAAAATGCATTTCCATTTTCAGGGTTAAATACAAAGACAATTGACATATTATATTAGTAGTCAACATATAAACTAGTGTGGATCACAATTATAACAACCATGATTTTCGTACCTTACATTTACATCATTTTAATGATAAAAAGCATGAAAATTTCACAAAATGGGGATCCAAATTTTTAGTGTCTTGGGAAAACTAGGACCATACATAACATTTATATCATAAATCATATAGATTTAATTTATTTATTATTCTATAGCCTCTTATCATAACTTATGTAATCCTTGGTACATGTAGTAACTAGAGAATATACATAAAAAAGGGGGAGCAAAATTTCAAGTAAGAGGAAACAGAAGAACATTGAACAACATAACATTCAGATTGAAAAATACTAACATCAATTATTAAATTTCATGCAATGTGGAAATGAATTAAAATGTAACATAATTTATTAGTTGTTAACTACCACACATACTTTTGAAAAAATATTGAATCATGTTCACACATTATTTACATTTAACTGGTTAAATTATCTACATTACCCACAACATTGAAGTGTTGTATAATTCCATGAACACCCGTTACATTCAAAAATTTACAATAACATCCATGAAACATAAAAAATAAGTAAAAAATGAATATAAAATTACCCATGAAAAGAAATGGGCATTAATTTAATATTAATACATTCATTTTTATTCGGAAAGAGGAATTTACCTCTTGAGTTTATCTCCATTGAGATCCTCTTTAGGGGAGAGGATTTGATCTTTTGGGAATACCAAGGGAATATGGATGTGGGGAATTCACATGGGGGATATTTGGGATGATTTTAGTTATGTCTTGAAAAATTAGATGTGTTATTAAATAATGGTTTGAGGTTGGAATTTATAGTGGAGGGGAAATGGGTTTTCTTAATAGTATATTGATTATTTTATTATTTTTTCTAGATGGAATGAAATAGTAAAGATTATTTTTATTAAAAATTCTAATATGTAAATTAATTTTTAATAAATGGCCATTTACATCTTCCATGACTCAATCATGATGCTGAAATTCATTTCTTGAGCATAATTTGTAAATTATAGAATTTAAAAATTCTCCAAAAATAATACGATTACATAAATATCACCAAATCCTTACACTAACAATTTTTTAATTTCTATAATAAAAAACTAAACTCCATTTTCCTGAAATATTTTAATAAAAGTAAAAAATTGATCATTTTGTTAAAATAAGAATTTATTTTAATAATACTAATTTTAAAATTAATACTGATTTTAAAATGCATTCATAAATTACATAAGGTCTTATAGAATAATATTAAAACCAGAAGACATAAAATTGTAGATTTATGAACAAATTTTAGGAAAATATATTTTATTTTTAATCAATTAAATAAATATAATTAATTATTTATGACGTATTTAAATACAAATAATTTTACTATGTTCATATTGTCACTTATAAGATGCACAAATTTTATTTGTACAATCAGTGGTATGGATCATATAAACATGGATGATTTACTATGCATATGGTTAAATTTATTATTTAAATATGTATGTGACTATTCATAAGTGTACATTAAAATTCATAAAGGTAGGATATTATTCACCTCAAAAAAATGTTTTTCCTATCAGACTATACACATCATAATGATAACAATTGTGTATGTTAGATATTTTGAATTCAAACCAATGAAGTTGAAAATTTATTTTTAAAGATCAAATTATTTTTCATCAAATCATGTTGTGGACATGGGATTCCTAATGTGATTTTACATGATCATGAAATTACAATAAAAATTGATAAATTAAATTGATAAATTCATTGCCATTACAATAAAAACATATTTCATAGGATGGAATTTGGCACACATATTACCTATAACTGATCAAGGTAACCCTATTTAATATAGTGGATCAATTAAATACACTTTTTCCAATTTTTATCTCATGATATATATAGCTTTTAATAATTCATTTTAAGGATATATAGTTCCCACACAATACATAATGAATATTAGATTTATGTGTCACATTATATTAAAATAACATTCATCAAATCATAAAAAATTAATTTAAATCGGTTTCATCATAAAATAAAATGTTTTTATGTGAAATTTTTTAAAATAATTTCATTATTTTATCAAAGCATAACCCATTTTAAAAGATGTTGATTGAAATGAATTTTATCATGGTATAACCCTTGGATAAGAAACAGTTTACATAAACATTGTTTTATGAATAACCATTAAGATAATGAATAATAATTGTATTTGTAATTCATATATTCAGTACAAAATATTTTCTATCAAAGGGAATCATCCTATATAGGGAAATGTTTTGATAGATAACTTGGAATATTTTTTTAGAAATTTAAATTATCATTGAGAATATTTTTTTAAAAAAATTGATAAACAATTTGGAAAATAATTTTATTTGAGAATAACCATGAAAACATATAATATAGGATTCAATGAAAATAATTTTCCTGATGTATGAATTTTTTTCATCACATATACATGAAAAAATTAGTCCTTTCACAATTTCAGAAAAATTCAAATTGGAATTGTTTGCATAATTACAATGAAATTTCATCAAATTTTTATAGGGAAATTAAAACTAGGGAAAAAATATATATTAATATAAATAATATAATATTAAAAAAAATTATTAAAATAATACATTGAAACATCGTATTTGAAAAAAATTTATATTTAATTGATTAGAGAAATAATAACGTATTTTCTAAAAAAATCGATCAGTTATTTCAAAAACAATTGAGTGTAACTATTGTAAAATTAATATAAAAAATATCTATAAGATATTATAATTAATGATTTTATAATGACATTTATCTTAATAATTTATCAGTAGAAGCATAAACATAAAAATTTAGGATAAATGTTAAGATCGTAACATTGAATCATTACTACTTTAGAGACCTCAAAACGTAGAAACCATGAGTAATATAAAAAATTAAAACATAAAATATCATGAGAATAAATGAATTAATGATATTACATATAAATGAGGATTTATATACACCCATAAATGATTTTCGGTTCATATCCTGACTAATATACCAATGAATGCATATTGGGAACAAATATCTTATTGAATTATTATATTTTGAACTATAAAAACCATTAAAGAGTGATTATAAATTGGATATATGAAACCTAATTTTTCATTAGAGTAATCATAAAATACCTTCATTTTATTTTTATTAATACATAAACCAAATATATTGTGAATATGGAATGTGTCTTATAGATGATAAAGAAGATACGAAGATTCCTTCATATAAGTCTCAACATTTTTTATACTCATTAAAACCTCTTATGTAAGATGTTAAGGTTTATTATACATATCATAAAGAACCAAAATTAAATATAACATTCCTTAAATTAATTACATATGTAATTTAATTAAATTTTTTATTAACAATTTCAGGTAAATGTCATGTTTCAGGTAATAACCGCTTTGTTTTTCATATCTATTTTTATTTGATAATTTTATTTCCATTAATATTATTATGAATTCATCCTATTCAAAATAATAAAAGTTGAAATATTATAACACTTATAAATATATATATAATTATTAAAGAAATCATGAAATATTTTTTATATAATGTATTATGTTATGATCATGGAATTGGTGGGTTATAGGTACACATGAGTAAAATTTTCATTTTTGAACGATAATTATAGAAAACGGGTAAGTGATGTATTATCTCGGAATATTAATAATAATATTATCAAACCATTATTATATATATATATAAATCATCCATATATTTTGGAAATGAAAATAGGTTAGTATAGATTCATTAATGGGGGAGTCCACACGTACAAAATCAACATTATCATTTATTGTGAGGGAAATAATATGAAAAAATTAATATATAATAATTTTTTAATTATTTATGAATAATGTATATTATTGTTCTGTCATATATTATCCTTATTCATAATTTTATCCATGTAATACAATATTGAAATAAGAATCAAATCACTTATCAAAGCTGTAATTCACCTTAATCAAAAGAGACATTATCGTATACCCTATAGAATATTACATAAATTTGATGAATAATTATTACATTACATTAATACATGGCTAAGGACAATAAATTTTTCATTATAATAGAAAAATTAAAAATAATATTTAGGAAATATATTAAATGTCTGGAATAAGTATATATTTATAGTTATCATTCATAAAAACTAGTCTTTATAACCTAGGGAAAGGAAAAATAGAAAGGGTAAGATAATATACCCAATAAGTGTAAATATAAGAGATAAAAAAATTTGTGAAAATTATCATATAAAATTATAATTGGTGTATTGTAACATGAACAGAATATATGATGTTATTACCCATCCATTAATCACTCAGAAACATGATTCACGCAATAAACCTATATCACTCTCAAATAAATGGCCTATAAGGATTATAAATCAATATAAATCATTCTTGAACAATAATAACAAGTAATTATATTATTGCACACTCATAAATATGAAAATGCATTTCCATTGTCAGGGTTAAATACAAAGACAATTGACATATTATATTAGTAGTCAACATATAAACCAGTGTGGATCACAATTATAACAACCATGATTTTCGTACCTTACATTTACATCATTTTAATGATAAAAAGCATGATAATTTCACAAAATGAGGATCCAAATTTTTAGTGTCTTGGGAAAACTAGGACCATACATAACATTTATATCATAAATCATATAGATTTAATTTATTTATTATTATATAGCCACTTATCATCACTTATGTAATCCTTGGTACATGTAGTAACTAGAGAATATACATAAAAAAGGGGGAGAAAAATTTCAAGTAAGAGGAAACAGAAGAACATTGAACAACATAACATTCAGATTGAAAAATACTAAAATCAATTATTAAATTTCATGCAATGTGGAAATTCATTAAAATGTAACATAATTTATTAGTTGTTAACTACCACACATACTTTTGAAAAAATATTGAATCATGTTCACACATTATTTACATTTAACTGGTTAAATTATCTACATTACCCACAACATTGAAGTGTTGTATAATTCCATGAACACCCGTTACATTAAAAAATTTACAATAACATCCATGAAACATAAAAAATAAGTAAAAAATGAATATAAAATTACCCATGAAAAGAAATGGGCATTAATTTAATATTAATACATTCATTTTTATTCGGAAAGAGGAATTTACCTCTTGAGTTTATCTCCATTGAGAGCCTCTTTAGGGGAGAGGATTTGATCTTTTGGGAATACCAAGGGAATATGGATGTGGGGAATTCACATGGGGGATATTTGGGATGATTTTAGTTATGTCTTGAAAAATTAGATGTGTAATTAAATAATGGTTTGAGGTTGGAATTTATAGTGGATGGGAAATGGGTTTTCTTAATAGTATATTAATTATTTTATTATTTTTTCTAGATGGAATGAAATAGTAAAGATTATTTTTATTAAAAATTCTAATATGTAAATTAATTTTTAATAAATGGCCATTTACATCTTCCATGACTCAATCATGATGCAGAAATTCATTTCTTGAGCATAATTTGTAAATTATAGAATTTAAAAATTCTCCAAAAAAATACGATTTCATAAATATCACCAAATCCTTACACTAACAATTTTTTAATTTGTATAATAAAAAACTAAACTCCATTTTCCTGAAATATTTTAATAAAAGTAAAAAATTGATCATTTTGTTAAAATAAGAATTTATTTTAATAATACTAATTTTAAAATTAATACTGATTTTAAAATGCATTCATAAATTACATAAGGTCTTATAGAATAATATTAAAACCAGAAGGCATAAAATTGTAGATTTATGAACAAATTTTAGGAAAATATATTTTATTTTAAATCAATTAACTAAATATAATTAATTATTTATGACGTATTTAAATACAAATAATTTTACTATGTTCATATTGTCACTTATAAGATGCAAAAATTTTATTTGTACAATCAGTGGTATGGATCATATAAACATGGATGATTTACTATGCATATGGTTAAATTTATTATTTAAATATGTATGTGACTATTCATAAGTGTACATTAAAATTCATAAAGGTAGGATATTATTCACCTCAAAAAAATGTTTTTCCTATCAGACTATACACATCATAATGATAACAATTGTGTATGTTAGATATTTTGAATTCAAACCAATGAAGTTGAAAATTTATTTTTAAAGATCAAATTATTTTTCATCAAATCATGTTGTGGACATGGGATTCCTAATGTGATTTTATATGATCATGAAATTACAATAAAAATTGATAAATTAAATTGATAAATTCATTGCCATTACAATAAAAACATATTTCATAGGTTGGAATTTGGCACACATATTACCTATAACTGATCAAGGTAACCCTATTTCCTATAGTGGATCAATTAAATACACTTTTTCCAATTTTTATCTCATGATATATATAGATTTTAATAATTCATTTTAAGGATATATAGTTCCCACTCAATACATAATGATTATTTGATTTATGTGTCACATTAAATTAAAATAACATTCATCAAATCATAAAAAATTAATTTTAATCGGTTTCATCATAAAATAAAATGTTTTTAAGTGAAATGTTTTAAAATAATTTCATTATTTTATCAAAGCATAACCCATTTTAAAAGATGTTGACTGAAATGAATTTTATCATGGTATAACCCTTGGATAAGAAATAGTTTACATAAACATTGTTTTATGAATAACCATTAAGATAATGAATAATAATTTTATTTGTAATTCATATATTCAGTACAAAATATTTTCCATCAAAGGGAATCATCTTATATAGGGAATTGTTTTGATAGATAACTTGGAATATTTTTTAATAAATTTATATTATCATTGAGAATATTTTTTTAAAAAAAATTGATAAACAATTTGGAAAATAATTTTATTTGAGAATAACCATGAAAACATATAATATAGGATTCAATGAAAATAATTTTCCTGATGTATGAATTTTTTTCATCACATATACATGAAAAAATTATTCCTTTCACAATTTCAGAAAAATTCAAATTGGAATTGTTTGCATAATTACAAAGAAATTTCATCAAATTTTTATAGGGAAATTAAAACTAGGGAAAAAATATATATTAATAAAAATATTATAATATTAATTTTTTTTTATTAAAATAATACATTGAAACATCGTATTTGACAAAAATTTATATTTAATTGATTAGAGAAATAATAACGTATTTTCTAAAAAAATCGATCAGTTATATCAAAAACAATTGAGTGTAACTATTGTAAAATTAATATAATAAATATCTATAATATATTATAATTAATGATTTTATAATGACATTTATCTTAATAATTTATCAGTAGAATCATAAACATAAAAATTTAGGATAAATGTTAAGATCGTAACATTGAATCATTACTACTTTAGAGACCTCAAAACGTAGAAACCATGAGTAATATAAAAAATTAAAACATAAAATATCATGAGAATAAATGAATTAATGATATTACATATAAATGGGGATTTATATACACCCGTAAATGATTTTAGGTTCATATCCTGACTAATATACCAATGAATGCATATTGGGAACAAATATCTTATTGAATTATTATATTTTGAACTATAAAAACCATTAAAGAGTGATTATAAATTGGATATATGAAACCTAATTTTTCATTAGAGTAATCATAAAATACCTTCATTTTATTTTTATTAATACATAAACCAAATATATTGTGAATATGGAATGTGTCTTATAGATGATAAAGAAGATACGAAGATTCCTTCATATAAGTCTCAACATTTTTAATACTCATTAAAACCTCTTATGTAAGATGTTAAGGTTTATTATACATATCATAAAGAACCAAAATTAAATATAACATTCCTTAAATTAATTACATATGTAATTTAATTAAATTTTTTATTAACAATTTCATGTAAATGTCATGTTTCAGGTAATAACCGCTTTGTTTTTCATATCTATTTTTATTTGATAATTTTATTTCCATTAATATTATTATGAATTCATCCTATTCAAAATAATAAAAGTTGAAATATTATAACAATTATAAATATATATATAATTATTAAAGAAATCATGAAATATTTTTTATATAATGTATTATGTTATGATCATGGAATTGGTGGGTTATAGGTACACATGAGTAAAATTTTCATTTTTGAACGATAATTATAGAAAACGGGTAAGTGATGTATTATCTCGGAATATTAATAATAATATTATCAAACCATTATTATATATATATATATATAAATCATCCATATATTTTGGAAATGAAAATAGGTTAGTATAGATTCATTAATGGGGGAGTCCACACGTACAAAATCAACATTATCATTTATTGTGAGGGAAATAATATGAAAAAATTAATATATAATAATTTTGTAATTATTTATGAATAATGTATATTATTGTTCTGTCATATATTATCCTTATTCATAATTTTATCCATGTAATACATTATTGAAATAAGAATCAAATCACTTATCAAAGCTGTAATTCACCTTAATCAAAAGAGACATTATCGTATACCTTATAGAACAAAAAGTAAAAAATAAATATATAATAATGATTTAAAATGTTAATCTATGTTATCAATATCATTAATATAATATATATTCACTATCATACACAACCATGAGAGGTTGTAAATGGAAAATAAATTTCATTGAATCACAAATATTTAGTCAACTGTACACATGAATGATGATTTAGTAATCCATTTAATATATGTGTATATTATTAAAGATATTGTTAATAAAAAAAATATTTTAACAATATGGAATATACTTTGGTTTTTATTTCTTATTTATTTAAATAATAAAATAAGTATTATGAGGATTAAATTATTTATAAACACTCATTGAGGAATGTTGCCTCTTCTTCATGTAAATGTAGTTTTATTTCACCCAAATCTACTATAGTGTGGATTTCATTAAAAAATGATTTATAATATGATAATACATATGTTGAAATTTATGTGGATAGATCTTGACTAAAATAATGTTGACTACGGTTTTATGAATAGAGGAGAGAGGCTGGAATTTTATAAGTGAGTTTTGTGGCACACAAGTTCTGTTTTGAAAAAAAGTTTAAACCACAGTTTTTTAATTACCCAGGGATCCATACTAAAATATTATAGAGTCTTATACATTATATGATCAAAATATTTGTATAAATTAAATTTTAGACATGCGGTAAGTTTTTTTAATCCTAATCATTTCAGTTTATCCCATTATAGATCCAATTTTACTTTAACCATGATAATTAATTTTTATTATTTTCACTATTAACATTGGAGAAATATTTAGTTTAAATTATTATAAAATATAAAATTTTCTAATTCTTAATAATAAATAATTTTTTCTAAAATCTAATCCTATAAGTGTAAAAATATAATTTCAATTTAATAACCCTTGCATTTCAAGAAAGAAGGTTATCAGATTGAAAATTGTCATTGGGTTACAATGACATTATAAGATGATTAAATATAAAAAATGATTATTATTACCACAATTTTATTAATAAAAACATATATATTTTAACTAATTATTACTATAAAAAATCTAAAATTGAATTATCTTTATACCAAATTTAAATGAAAACTCATATTTCAAATAAAATTAAGTTTTCTCCACTATTTATAAAAAATATTATATTATTAGAAAATTATCAAATAGTAACTATAATATAATTTTGACATTTTGATTTAAAATATTAGTTCATTTCAATTTATTTTTCTAATAGTAAGAAAAATCAATTTTTATATAAGTGTAGAAATGGCAAGATAACTATTTTTTAGATAAAAATATTATTTTAAGAATAATATATAATATATAATATTTGTTTTCATTAAAAACACATTAAATGAATGATAAAAATTATTTGAAATATCTAATATATCTAATTATCCTTAACATAATTTACAATTATTTATTTCATTAATTTATGGTTTTAAAACACACTTTTGCGCATTAAACTTTTTTTCAGAAAATTATTTACTTTTATTTTCAAAAGTTTTTTATTTTCATTTCTTATAAATTATTAAATAATGAATTAATTATACTAACTTATGTAAATTTTATTTTTATAATTTATTTGTTACAACTCATACCCTACAATAAATTTTATTAGTGATAAATAACTTTTTAATTAATTTTTCTTTTATAGTATTTAATTATTCATTTAAAATCGATGTTTCATGTAACAAAATATTAAATCACTATTGTGGGGAATGAATGAGAAACTCATTATTGAATGTAACTCAAGATGAAATCAATATATCAATTAATTAAAAAACATATGATTTTATATTTATTTGAAAAACATAATTTACCCAATATCTGGGAGATACCACTATGGAGATATATTCTTATATTAATTCGAAATCTAATTATGATCCATCATAAGCTAGTTGATTATATTAATGGTATAAAGTCAAAAACATAATGACCATGTAAAAAATATACTAGAAATGGAATTTCAATATATGATAATGATATTTCATGAATTAGTACATCTCATGAATGATTTAAATTTTATATATGATTTATCAAATTGATTTAAAGTGTATGGATGTAAAAATATAATTATTGGTTTTTTAAATTGATAAAACATAAGAGAATAATAATTAAATTGAATGTAACACCCCATTCAGTGATTGAAAATATGGGTAACCCAATGGAATTATAGTTGTGATATAATTATTTTGTACAAGATAACCACAAACTCTCAATATATAAATATTAATATTAACCATATTGATCATCAAATTATCCAAAGTAATAAAAATTCTCCAATGCTAATTATATAAAAAATATATATCTTACTTCAATTCGTCCTATTATCCACATATTAATTAGTAATTGATCAATTATTTTGAATATATATTTTTTAAATTTATAGTATGTGGAAAATGAGAATGTTTTTTCATTCTATAATTTTGATAATGAATCTAATTAATGACATCATATTATCATGAATATGTGTAAAAATTATAAAATTTAATCCATAAAATGGAAATACATTAGAAATATAATTTTTTTTGAAATGTATTTTCATTTATCAATTCCCACAAAAATTGATAATGAATTCCTAGAAAATATGTTAAATATTTATGGATCCTTGTTGTATAAGAGGAAAATTTAACTATATATGTTGTGTGTTCTTATTGATTTACAATAAAATCTAAAAGGAAGCATGATCAATTCAATCGTTTCTTCATTCCAATTCATTGAGATAAATGCTTTATAATATATTTTGAAATCTATAATGGAATCATTCGTTGGCCTCTGAATATATAAATATGATGTGGAATATATAATTATTTTTTCAGGTTATCAGTGTTAATAATTGAAAAAATATAATATTCATAGTGTTTTAATTGTATAAAATTGAAAAATGAAAATTAATATCAATTAATGAAAAAAATATGTAATGTAAAATATAGGGAATCAACATAAAATTATATACAAATGATTGAAATATTAATAAGATGAGAATTTAGATAAAATTATATTAATGAGACATGAGGTATAGTAAATTATAAAAATAATTATTAACAAAATGCATCACCAATACAATTAATATATAACAACAAAAAATATTATCATTACACCAATAAATAAAACAATATGAGGCTTAATGATGAAAACAGTTTCTCATATATTCTTATGACATGGTATAATGTTATTGCTTCTTCAATCATATGTAATGAGTTAGGTCATGAGATCATAGTAGTAATGTGTAAAAATGTAATGCACTATAGAATTACAAATAACTTATATGATTATGCATAAGGTAACTTTTTTATATGTGAAGACTTTTCCAAGATAATCGCATCACAACATTCGTAGTCATATATTGATTTCTCTGTCAAAAAAACTAATGATATAATAATTTAATTTTATATAAATCTCGCATATGTCTACATGTTTATAAGAATTTTAAAATAAAAATAATTATTTATCAATATTTTATACTGTTATGGGATATGGTAATGGTTTATCTCCCCCTTATATAAATTCGAAATCAACTAACAGTGCAAATATTTCACAGCTTAATTCCCAAAGAACCCAATCATTTTAGATTGGTGCAAGTCTGAATTTAAACATCCAATATAAATTACATAAATGATATGTATACAAATGACTATTAATGAAGGGATATTATCTAATTTTTTTTTTATAATACAAATAATGATGATATTTTATTTGTATTGAAATATTGATATGTCTTATTTTTATGACATTCATAGTCATCCACGGAATCATGATATTGAGATCTAAAATAAAATATTATAAGTTTGAAAACCTTTTTCATAGACAAAATATTTAATTTAACTGATTGAGTTTCTTAAATTGAATAAAAAATCCATGTGAATAAAAAAATGGAGCCTTCCACCATAGTGTGTCATTGTGTGGTAAAAATTCATTTTTTATTAATGTGAATGCTAGTTCAATGGAACACTACAATGAATCATTGGATTATAAAAAGATTAATAATAATAATATGTATCTTATAACCATAGTTTTTTCTTGATTGAGTAACTAAAAAGGAAAAATAGTTTCAATTGTTTTATTTTCAACAATGATATAATCAATTGTGGGAAAAAATAGGGGATATTTCTAAAAAATCCTTCTATATGATGAAACGATACTATGAAACTATATTTTTTTTAATCAAAAATACCAATTACCTAAATATATTCAATGTTATAATGAGTAATATAATTAGATATTACTCTAATAATTATATTTTTAATATTTATAAATTATATTCTCATATATTAAATGCTTCTGGAAGATAATGATGATAATTTAATTATTGTGATGATGACCATGAGAATAGAGATATTTTATTCCAAATTTAAGAAATTTGATCTATGCATTCTAAATATATGATTCCAACATCATGAATTTACATGTTAGGTTATATATAAGGATTATTTAGAATTGATGGTATTGTGAATTTTGTTTTGAGGACCATGGCTTCAAAGATATATTATTTTATATACTGGATAGTTAATAATGATTCATTTTGAAAAATTTATAATGGTTATAAAATATAGTAACTATGTATTCATTGAAGGGATTAAATATTCTTTTAAAAAATGAATATGAATAAATTTTTAATGTTGTAATGTGAATGTTGAATAGTGTTACTATTGAGAATTATGTAATGATATAGTTTAAAAACTATATACCTTTCCCTCAATGACAAAAATTTTTAAATGGCCTAATTGGTAGATTACATATCTAATTATTAATTATCCATCCAGGATGTAAAAAATTATATAGAGATCTCAAAGTGAATATTGTGATGGACAAAATTTAATGTAATCTTACCGTGTATTCTTTTTAATATATTGTATTTAATCATGTTAAGGATACATATTACATGTATAATGGTCTTTTACATAAAACCAAAGTTTTCATAAATGAAATTACCTTTTTGAATGAATATATTTTTATTACATAATGTATTTATCAAAATAACATATAAAACACTTTTTTCCATTATTAGATATACCATGTTAGATTTAAAAGGACATTTAATATTTGAACTATTGGTAGAATATTATTTATATGCTTAGTGTTAAGATAAATATATATTAATAGTTATTATAATGTATAATTAAAAATATGGAAAAATTTAAGGGCTTCACTCTATAATTTTATACTATGAATCCCATTTCTAAAATCGACCAATAATTATGACATCAATAATATTTTCTTGTGACCTATTCATCATTGAAATACAAAAAGTAAAAAAGAAAAATAACTATTTATGGGACAACTTAATAATTTATGATATCACTCCAAAAACTATGTTATCTGAACTTCCAAAATAAATGTCCAAAATCACATACCTTACCCTTAGGTCATACTCTATGGTTATAATATACATTATATCAAAAAAACCAAATTAAGAATTTTTTTTATTTTCAATTAATTAAAATAAAGAATAGATTATTAATTATTTATAAATTATTATATAATGATTTTGATAATAATTAAATTTTTTTGAAGAAATAAAAATTTAATTTTTAAAAAATATAATGTTTTAATACTGACACCCATTTTGATAAAGTAATTAAATTAATAAAGAAAATTTGTTTTTTAGATAAATTATTATTATATACTATTTATATAAATATAAATTATAATATCGTTTCATGAAGCCCAATGTAATTATCATATGTTTTAGTACAATGTTAGTTTTGAAATATCTATAATTTTATAATCTATAAGGGTGTTTATATAAATGTAATATTTCTAAAATATAGATTCTTTTTCAGAAAAATTAATATTGTATTTGAGAAAAGATCTTAAAAAAATTTTATTGGTTAATTTTTCATTCTTTTTTTGAGAATGTAAAATTTTCTTGTAAAATTCAAAAATGGTATAAATATTCGGTATTTATTATAAAATTTTAATATCCATAAACTGATGTTATAAATATTGTAAAAATAATCTATTGAAAAAATAAATATCTTCCCATTAAAATATTTTTATGTCATTTAATTAATTTATTAGTCTTTTAATGAATCCTCTAAAACTTATATAATATTTTGGTTTCTAAAAATATTTTCCTTTTGACCCTTAATAAAAACCACACCACTAATTTTATTATTTTCATATTTTTAGTTCTTGTCATTATAAAATATTGAGAAAGACACATTTTTTATACAATCCAAGGGAAAAATCCCTTTTTTGATTTTATTTTATTTTATCATATAGTAGGTCAAACATATGATAAGAAATTAATTACTAATTACACTCTATTTTTATATAAGTACCCACCCAAACTATCACTCATATACACTGAAAACAGATTATGTTTTTTTCACATTCCCGACCCCCATTCTAAATCACTCAGAAATTTTCTAATTATCATTACAGTATGCAAAAATTCATTTAAATGATATCTCTATATGTGAGGGGATTACCTACTCCACTTAATTCATTCTCAAAAATTTGTATTATTCAATTTATTAACAATTTTTCATGTTATAAGCTTTTTTTAAATAGTTATATATCATTTTATATTATTTTAGTTCAATTATATTTGACCACTTACTCACATTAAAACACTCTATGAAACATTATGTACAACCGTTATTCTATATATTTTATCGGGTGATTTTCCATGACAATCTATTGTGTAGTGAAAACACATCCACATTTCCCATCATACATATTCATCTAAGTATCAAAATAATTCATTAATTATGATGAAAAATTTAATTAACCCATATAAATGGTTTAAACGGGAAAAATTTAATTCTAGGGTTGTACAGTAATTGAAAAACATTAATATAACTAAATTATATCAATGTTAATGGTAGGATCATAATTATATTAAACTCAAATAAAATGATTAATTTGTTTCACATTATTGTCCATTTTTGGAGAAGGGGAAGATTTTTTCTACACATAATGTTATTATGTCCCAATCGTTGTCCTTGACCAATTATTTTGAATCTATGTTTTTTTATTTTTCCACATTTTTATGTTGTCTTTATGTTTTCCTCTATCATCATTATTTGATAATATCTTATATAATTAATAATAATTTTAGAACTCATTGGTATGAATATTTTCATATCATTATTACTTTTATCATTTTATTCATTTATTATTAACATACTATACTTAATAGTACATTCATTTATTATCTACATCCTTGGATAATCTAAAATAATTATCAAAGATTTAAAAAATTTAAGGACATATAATTGAAGGTTTAAAATATTTCATGTATCCAAATTTATTTTTAGGTTGTTATAAAAATAATTATTTTATTACAGAACTGTTTTTAATCATATGGAATTTTATTATGTCTGTCTTCATTTAGTCACTCATATGTTAATATTGATAAAATCTAAGGGTTGTCATTGATTGTTTTAGAGAAAGGCCTTGTTATTAATGTGCATTTTGATTAGAAAAGCATATTTAAAGATGTGAGATCAAATACAAACATAGAATAAAATCATATATAATGGTAAATTTTATACATCTTAATAACCAACAAATATACACTCTTAATGGATACTATTAGTGGATATAGAACTTGTATAGTTGGAAATATTTATAATAACATTGAAAAGGGCGATTTTAGTATATACTCGATCACCACCTAGTTCGTGATAAATAATGATTTTTCCAGATATATTATTACACTCATTGTGGATATTAATTTTTAAATTACAATTCTCCTTAAAATCCGCAATGAAGGGAATAAAATTTTCAATAATATTGCCTCTTAGGATGTAAATTGTTGATTATATAGATTGATTCATATAAATTAATTGGGTAAGGAATATATAATTTGTTGAGAAATACTATTTATGTTAATAGTCTATAGTTTATATTATTAATAGTTTGAAAATTTTTGTTCCAAATTTTACCTATATTTTATTAAATGACTTGAAATATGTAGAAATATTTCCCGAGATAATGTGAGTTGAAACATAATGGCATTCCAAATGAGATGATAATTCTCATTAGAACATGAGTTGGGAAATGAATGGGATTAATTTTTCGATTAAATATTGATTTGATCAAGTACATTTATCATATCCAAATCCAACATATCCATATGATAGAGTATGATTCAATATGCTAATTCTTTGAAAACATTTTCTGACATTCACTGGATATTTTTATAATTTAATTATGGAAAAAGGGACAAACAAATTAAAACGTTATCGCTTATCATTTAATAATATATGAAATAGATTTTAATGATATTTTTAAATCATATAGTGTTATAATATGGAAAATGGTGTATTTTGATAAATAAAACCAATTCACAATAATGACACCAAATCGATGGAGTGGAATGATTTACAAAAAATATTTTTTCGGTAAATATTATCCTAACACTATAATATTTAATTGGGGGACTAAATTCATCATCCAAAATAATTAGGATGAATAATACATTAGTGTTCAATTGGAGACCTTTAAAAAAACATGTAAAACACACATATATACTATTCATTTTCTACAAATTTAATTTTTCTCAATCATTAATTGTGATAAGGGTGAGAGACCAATAAAATTTTCCATTTGAAGACCATGAAAACCCTGAAGAATTTTTTCAATGTTCCATATCATTATAATTGTATATCAATGTATCTAATGGGTCTCATAGGTAGAGATGTAATCCCACACTATTTAAAAAAATGAAACCATGCTTGATAATGTATAAGACATGAAAAATTGTTATTTAGCTATCCTTAAATAATTATATTTTAAATATGATCTTTATAACTTAAAAATTAAATTTAATTTAATGAGTAATTTTACCTAAATTATGATTTATATATATATATAATTCCAAGTAAGGTTAAAATATTTTAATATTATGACAAATTATTTAATGAATATAGTGTTAATTTTTCTTATTCATTGGAAATGTTCATTCTTAAAAAATGTATTCTAATGATTTCTCAGGAAAATTATTATAAATATTTTAATAAGAATTATGAAAATTAATTTCATAAAATGAACATAATTTTTTAAATAGGAATATAGAATATAAATTATGAATTAATTTTTTGTTTTTTTGACTTATTGATTCTATAGTGAATAGTGGAAATACAAATATTTATAAAACTAGCATTTCATACATTTAAATTAAAAAATTTATAAGTCCCATTATATTTTTTAATTTAATTTAACAAAAAATAATGTTTTTATTTTATTCAATTAATTACTCGTAAATAAATATTATTCAATATTTTATTATAAAATTATACTTTAGTTTCAAGTCATGTATTTTCTGAGTTTTTTATGTGCATATTGATGGACTATTTTTTGTTAACTAAAACCCCCTTATAATTATTGATTTAGACAAAATATAAAGATAATATATAAATAAATATTAATTTAAATTAATAATATAATTAATTTTATTCATATTGTTAATATAAAAGAATATTTTCTTTAATAATATGTTTTTTGAAAAAATAATTTTTCTCAGTTTCTTGGGGTTTTATTTTAATTCCAATTATATCACATAATTGAATAGAATTTTTTAAAATAGTAAATATATTTAAAATCAAAATAATTAAAATATTCGATAATATTAAACATATTTTTTATCATAATTAATAATGGAAACAAAAAAATTAATTTTTTTATAGTAAATGATAATGTTGGGTTTGTAGGGTTAAACTAAAAAATTAATTGTTAAAATGCACTAAAAATTATTAAAATATAACAGATTGACGTATTTCTATCATATAAGGTCTATTTATTGGTAACAGATCATTTTATATTCATATTTAATGTGAAAAAATGTAGGTATATTTTTTTCATTTTGGAAAGTAAAATTATACCACATATGGCCCTTATAATAGGCCGCCCCCTATCAAGTCCACTACACAACATCATATTAATATTATTTAGACACTAAATTATAAAATTTGAATAAAATATAAATTCCTACTAATAATGATTTTGGTGCCTACCTACGGATGTTGTTAAAAGACAAGGTATCATGTGAATCAAAATAATTATATTTTATTTCTTATTCTAAATGGTTAAAATCATATTCAATTATAATTATCAAATAAAAAATAATATTCCATATACATTTATATTATATTTTTTAATTTTATATACTAAATCCATATCTTCTTCTACCATATATTAATGAAAATCATTTTATGGGTTTAAGGGGAACTACATCCTTATAAACCGATTTAATTTATTTTCTATCACCTCCTCTTAAGTCTAGTTATAATGATGGATTTCAAGAATATATATGATATTTTTAAATTTTAATTTTTAAGGATTTTTATATTAGATATAACTTTTTCCATTCCATTTCATTTTTAATAAAATAATATTGCTCGTGTGTATGATTGCCTACCATCTCACAAAGCGATATGATTCATTTTACAAAAACACTAAATGTAGAAGGTTTTGTGTATTATATAAGTGAATAATTGTGAAGTATTTGAAATAATTATTATATTAATTAAAAAATTATCATTATCAAATTATAGTTAACTATTTTCATTCTTACATTCAAACTCATTAAAATTTTATAATGTTCTTTGTGCGTATGTGTGGAATACCTACACTAAAATGTGATGTTCTTCAGTTTTCATAACCAAATCACATGGATGATATATTTATATAGATGTATTTATAGAAACAATATTTCATTTATTATATTATTATCCTTAAATAAATATTATATAATGCTTTATTTATATCTATAATGATCATTGTAAAATCCAGAAGTTGTTGAGGCGTACGTGTGATGTAAAATCTCTTGGATTGTATTGAAGATCATTTAAAATAAACAATATTAAAGGATGATGTTAATAGTAAAATTTAATTATATTATTGATAAATAATTCATTTTTACAATTCTTGTGATGATGTAGTAATTATTTCTATTACCTAAATCAAAACACAGATGCCTTTTCAGAATAATGAACTGAACATCCACAAAACACACAATTGGGACATAATTGATTATGTATTTAAATATTATTTAAAATTAATAAAATTAATTATATAATAATTATTTAGTACATGATTAATATTTTAATACGAAATTTATTAATTTATACAATATTATTTTATAGGTTTTAAAGGCCCTACATTTAAATTTTTCACTTATTGCAGAAGAATATGTCTCAATATACATTCATTTAGGAATGTTATAACTTCATTCAAAATAATTTTTTTATATGGTCTATACAGAGCCTGATTACATTTTATTTCATGAGATAGATAATAATATACAGTATTTTGAATTACAACATTTATAATTACATGAAAATGGATTTTACATGAATTTTACTATGTGATTTAAATGTTAAAAACTCAATTTCATTTCGTTTTGTTATAATAAATATTAATTATCTATTATATACAATAATCATATATGAATTGTTATATAAAATGATTTATGATTTATTTATATCTTTTTTTATTTATATTTGTCACAAATATTCTACTCAATTATTAATTATCATTCAAATTATATGATATTTGTATGGGTTATTTGTCAAAATTTATATTTATTTTGGAAATTTTTTTGATGTTATGGACCTAGAATATTTAATTTTTTGTATATAATTCCATGTTGACCAGTTTTATAATTCTTATTATTATATTAATGTTATTTAAATATTCACTATAGATAATTGATTTACAAATAATAAGATTGAAATTATTCCCAGGTTGAAAATGATTTATGACACAATCTCATTTCCTTTTGTGATTATTTATGTTCAATTTTCCGTTGGGGTAAATCATATGATTTTTATTTCCTAAAGAACATATATTTTATTTTCCAATGTTTGTTTCTTTTTTAATACTTTTGTTTCCATTTCCCATTATTGTATAATAAATCATTATGGAATTTGTTTATATGTTATTTAAAAATTCTATCTTCCTTAATATAGTGAATCACTCTCTTCTATGTATTGGTTATTTCAAAAATGTTTTCAACAATTTAATTTTATAACCATAAAATAGTTTCATACATTATTTTATGTCACCTTTTATCTTCTTATAAGTTTATTTATAAAATAAATTTCATGAAATTATCTAAATGGGTCACTTTTGTCACCATTTACAATCCATAGGAAAAGTATGTGGATTTTTTATATTGACGTATAGAATATATATGAAAAAAAACATTTATATTATTTTATTTAAATATAAATTTATTATATCCATGATTTTTATGGACAATTATTTTCATAATTTATTTTAAATTTTATCATTTATATATGATTTTAAAGAGATTATAAAATTATCAACCAGATTATTGTTAACGAAATATTAATGGTATTTAAATTCATCAACATCAACTAATATTGTTACTACATATGAACTGCCAAGGATATTTTTTTAATTCCATAAACCTTGTTTATATGGATAGATTATTTTTGTTTCAATGATTTTATCATTGAATATATTTATTTATATAGTGTAATTGAGATTTGAAATAACAATGTTGATTTTTAAAAATGAAAAGTGAAGTACTACAACTTTATTATTTAGGAACATTTCTTGGAAAATACTATTGATAAATGGTTGATCCTAAAACAACATAAAAAAGGTTTAAACCCCATTATAATTAACAGGGGAGCCCAATATAAAATATTTGATGGGTGTACCCAGTTAGCATTAGGGTAGCCTAATATAGCTTATGTGATAATTATTCCTAGATAGAACCAGATTAGAATAATATATCATAAATTACGGGTTAATACATATCGGATTAGAATTCATTTTGTAATTATCCACCACCTTATAAGAAAAAATTACGGTATTACTTAATGGTTTTTTCTTATGGATTTAACTAGGATCTAGTTATTTATGAAATGATTTTAATAAGGGTGATGAAAATAATGGTACTTTGATATAAACACGATGAATTTATACTTTATATGGTTTTATTATTTCCTTATATCAAGACGAAAATAATATTGATATTTATTATTTATTTATAAGATGATTTACTTTTTAAAAAATTATATCCTTGTTTCATGAGTGATGATAAAAAATTTTATGGTTATGGATATTATTATTCTATTATCATCATCATGACTATGTCTACATAAACTTATTCTCATTTTATTTTCTCCAAAAACATTCAATTGATAATGATTCTGTTTATCCTTACCGAGCATTTAATCTAATTCTTATTTTGTTTTATATTCCAAATGTTATGAAGAATGAAGGGAAATTGTGTTTTTATTTCATATAATGATATAATGATTGTGGGAGACCTCGAATACATAATATGGTAAATGAGATTTATAGTGTAGTGAAAAAATACTCCCTCGAATACATGGCTATTGTTTTGGAAATTTTTTTTCATAATTCTATAATAATATAGAACTCAATATTAATTTGGTATGTATGTGACCCATTATATTATTTTAAATGTTTTATCTTTGGATTGTAAAAATTCATCCATCTAGATCAGTATTGAATCCAAAAATATATTGTTTATTTTTTTTAAGAACAATATCTATGAGTGTGGGTTTGACGTTTTTATACATGTGATTAAATCAAGTTTTAGAAAACATTAGAGAATACTTTGTTTTCATTTTATGTTATCATTATAGTGGTGTATTCTATGTGGTATCACATTAATTTTAATAATATATTTTATCCCTTTGGCTTGCATTTTATGGTTTTTTGGGAAGAGATCATAAAGTGATTAATGGTACTTTAAGAGGAACTTTAGTGGTTTGAGTTACATTTAAAGCATCAGATAAATTTAAATATTTCTTACCATGTTTTTAAAAGTATTTTATAGTATTGAATACTTTTAGGGTTTATTGGATCATGGATATTTACATAATTAGGGGAAGAAATGTTTTATCATATATATAATCATTAGATTGAATTTTGATTTTCTGACTATGTGATTAATGTTATTTCATATGAAGATCACTATATTTTTTTGGCATGTACGGTGAATGATATGAAATTACTCTTAAATTAAAAACAATATTTAATTTATTGTTTAATGAAGTAATGTGGGACATTTAAATATATATTTATGGATGGAATAATTTTGTACATTTTATATTAATGTTTAATTTTAGAGATTATTGTATTAGTAATCCATATATTTGTTTATTCGTTTTGGTAATTTTCAAAAAATTATTTATACATTATTGTTCTGGAAAAATTCTATGGATATGAGGTGTATTATTCTATCATTTTAATGTAATGATAATTTTTAAATGATTTTTTTAATTCTTTATGAAGGAAAAATAGATCTTGAATACTAATTATTTTGAGAAAAAGATGATATTGTGTGGAAATTTGATTAACATAGAAAATTATACTCATCATGTTTGTATATTAACATGTTTTCATATTGTATATTGTAATTAATTCCAAAACTAAATAAATATAGTATTGAATATTAAAATGATACCCTATTATATTCATTTATTGTGAAATGCTTGTCATTCTCACATATCATTAGATTTTGGTTTTCTGGATTTAATTATTTTCATTAAAATTTAGATTATTCCATTCAATGATATATATCACTCTGTATAATAATTTTTCTTCAAGTATTTCTTACACATATAACTCATTATTTCTGATAAATATTTATATATTTGGAACCATATTATCTGTTATTCTAGAATCCCTTCAATTGTTCTTTTTATCTCTTATTAAAAGGAGGTTTTATTAAACCTTTTTATTATGTTGGACTTACCCAAAGGTATTTCCAAATGCCCAAAATGTAATTAAAAAGAATAAATTGAAATTATGATGACTTTTTTTTCTCTATGGACAATGTAAATAAATTATATTTATTTTAATTTTATATTACTATACATATTATTCATGACACCAAAACCAAATCATAAATGGATCATTAAATAATATTGTTTTAATTATATATATATTATAATATATCCATAAAATTAAAAATAATGAAAATTATAAACTACATTATAAAATATATGAATTGAGTTCTTAATAAATATAATTATATTGAAAAATTATAATTAAATAATCTATCAAATTTTAGTTAATTGGTTTTATTCTGTAAAAGTACGTTTGTTCAAAAATTAATTTTATTTAAATTTTTTGGAAAATACTATAAATAATTTATTGATAATTTTGAAATAGATTTTATTAAAATGAACATTATTTTAGAATTCATTATTTATAAAACCCTCTTACTGTAAAAATGTGGGTTTTTTGTAAGATTTCTATTTTTTATTTAATATTGAAATATAACGGTTTTTGAAAACTATCATTCAATTCCTATAAAATAATTGTTCTCAATGTTATTTTTTTAATTTAATCTCAATTAATTTAAAACTAGTAATATTAATATTTATTTAGAAAAATTTAATAAATCTTAATTAAATGTATACTAGATGTTAGTATAAGATTATACCTGTATTTAAAAATGTGTTTTTATTGAAAAACATTTATTATACGTATTTTAAATAAAATTTAATACTTTGTAAAGCACATAATTAGAGTGTATTTAAATAAAAGTTAAATATTTAATATTAAAAAATTTAATTATCAATTCATGTAATTACAATTACAATTCCTAACGTCAGTATAAACTCATCTTAATAATGAAAATTACCTTTCTTAAGAATATAATATTCTATCACATCTATTGGTTTCATATTTATTTAAATAATTAAACATTTTTGAAATGTATTTTTTAAAACAGATTCCATTTTTTAAATCAAAATAATATATATTATCTAATAATTACAACATGATATTTTGTTATAAAAAATAGTGGAAATAGTAAATGTATTTTATCTTCATTAATGTGAAATAATATTTACATGGCGTCAAACTAAATAGATAATTATTCAGATTACATTTAAAAATTGCTAATTTTTTTATGTCCATATTTATAATATATCATGTTTATTACCTAATCTAGGTTCAATTTGGATTTTTAGGTATCGTTAAAAATATAGTTACACATTTTTTATTTAAAAAATTACAAATGGGCCACTCTTCTCACTTAAATGGTCACTCTATCGAATCTATGATTTAAACTATAAAATCCTATTAGACTAGTCATGGCCAACCCAAATAAATTCCTTGGTTATATATTCATGATACAAATCGCCTTTTTTTGTCAAAAATCAATCACAAGAAGGATATTCGTACTATCCTTTGGATGGTGTTTAATGAACATGTATCACACTTAATAGAATATTTATATTATATTCATTCTATAAAATTAGTCATATATTATACCACTATAATAATTTAATAATTAAATTATATCCAAAATATTGAGATGAGATTGTATTAGTGAAATAACCAAAATTCATATCAACATAACACAATTGGGAAAAACCATCTTTTCTGTTAATGGTGTACTATCGCCTCACAAACTGATAATTTGTTTTTACATAACCTTATATTTTGGAGTGTTATATTGATGGATTTAAAATATATATTTATAATATTAATAACATAATTATAATTCATGAATTTTTATTTTACATATACAATCAAAATATCCATTTTTGGGAAATGTGATATTGTTGCTCGTTTATACAACAACTTATAACCTCACATAGTGATGTAATTTTTTTTTTCAAAAATTGTTTACATGGATGCTAATATATATTTTTTTAATAGTGTTATGTGATATATATCTGAAAATAATGATATTACATAAATATTTATCATTATTAAAGGATAATTTATCATTTTCTTTCATATCAATCCACTAACTGATGCATGATAATTTCATTCATGCATTTATGTTGACTACGTCCTTTATGAATAAATCGGATAATTATTACATCAAAAAATCTAGAGTGAATGATATATAAAATATGATAAACAAAGTGTATTTTATTTTTGATATAATTATGATTCTATAAACACAGTATAATATTTATCTTCATTCCATAATTATTGTTGAAAAAATGTACAAATTTAACATAAATACAAACAAACTTCTATCTCAATGATTGTAACATTATTCATTTTACATATAGATTATTAATTTATTTTTTTAAAAAATATAATATATTTATTATAATTTTAATTATTCCCTTTTTATTATTCTTTTGATGATGGAAAATTTATATCATTGTCCTCAATATATACACCAAAACCCATTTTTAATTCATTAACTAAACGTATATATAATATAAGATTTATATTTAATTGATTAGATATATAAACCTTTCTTTAAAATGAATAAAATATAAATTTTAATTATAAAATATTAAAGTTGGTAAATATACTTAGGGAATTAAATAATTGATTTTATCATATTATTCATTACATTAATGGCATACATGGAATGTCTAGACATGATGTAAGGGAATTTCCCTAAACTTTCCTTCATTGAGGTAGATAGTAATTTTATGAAAAAGATTAATTTATATGGTGTATGTTCTTTCTATACACATGTAATATAAGGAAATAATTTATAATTAAAGATAATTTTTTTTATTTCAATTATTTGATCTTAAGGGATTTTATATGAATGTTACTAGGCTGAAACTAAATTTCATTTACTAAATTTCCATTTTTAGGTTTTAACACATTTTCATTGTATTTCTTTGTGTCATCATTATGTGTGAAATGAACTATAAATTGGTTATTTTTTATCTCCAATTGTTCTTGTGAATTTATATTAGTTACAAATAATATCTCTATCGGATAATTATCTATTTATTGATCTAAGAATTATATAGTACATTCACATCAAATTGACTTTCTATGTGACATATATTGATCTTATACACCTAAATAGTTTTATGAGGTTTATAAAACCCACAGTGAGATGTTATATAATTTAACTACATACATTAAAAATAGGTAAATATTAATTATATTTTATCCATTAAAGGAAAATATGAATGAGAAATTACCAATTTGGAAAAAGTATATATTTTACAATCTCATTTATTTTCATGATTGTTTACAATTAAAGAAAAATGGATGAAATAATTGGTTATTATTTTATAAAAATAAATTTATTTTATTCTCTTTTGTTTCAGAATTTGGAGTAATTTTATTTCTTATATTTATCCATTTATTGAATCATAAATCATCATTATTTAGGTTTCTAAATTCTACCAACCTAATAATTTTTTTTAAATAATGAATATTTTTCTTATATATCCATATTTTCTATTTTTTTATAAAAACTGTTCTTTTCGAGAAATAAATGATTTCACAAATCTATTAGACATTACATTTTTCATTTTTATAATATTATTTATAATGTAAATGTTGAAACATTTTCCAAATGGATAAAATTTTAGAGCCTTTACTAAACGATTTAAAATAATAATTATTTGAATCATTTTTAATAGGAAAAAATAATACCACGATGCTAAAAATAAATTTATTTAAATATTAAATTAAATTTTTCTATGTTTATTATTTAGTAAATTGATTTTTAAAATACTTTTTTAATGTTTTGTTTTAAATATGTTTGTCTAACAGACATTTTTTTTCTATAATATTTTTATTTAATATATTTTAATTATATATCTATTCATTATCATCTAAATCCCATGATATTACTTATTAACATATACTTAATGTTTTTATGTATTCCATCCAAAATGTTTTTTTAAATGTATTATGATTATTTCTAATATATTTTCATTGAACCAGTATCATTTCCTTATGTCAATTGGTATATGAATGAAAATTGTGTATTGTTATGATTTAAAAGTGTAGGATTATATATGTTTTATTTATTGGTGGTTTATGAATATTATTTATGATGAACTCGTGATCTTGTAATATATGATACAATGTTTTGAATAAAATTATACCCCCCTGAGTGAGCATGAGAATCTATATATTATTGGTGTGTCTAGATAGCTTCATCTAAGCCTGATATAGATTATATAATTGATGTGCAGAGATAGAATTAATTGAGTTGGATATATATTATACGATGAGTATAAAAAAATAGAACTCAAATGCATTGGTTAAAACTCCTTCTAGTTATTGGAAGGATGGTGGTTGTTACTAGATGGTTTTTCTTATTGTTTTAATAGGGATCTAGTTATTTTTGAAATGGATTTAGAAAGTATTATGAAGACAATTTCTTAAAGATACCAACTGTTTTATTTGTAAATTCTATGGATTTTAATGATCTCTTTTAAAAAATATTCAATTAATATAGATGATTTTTATTTATTATTTTTACTCTTTCAATTGATAATTATTTATGACATGTATACTAAATGAATATACTATTATTGGGGGTTATTAATATTTTCATGTTATGATGAAAAAAATTCATTATGCCTTTATACACGTATTCTATTCTTATTATCATGTATGTTATTAAATTGTTAATGATAATGTTTGAACATAAAAATAATTTTATATTCCCCTTCATATCAGTTATATTCTCCATGTTATAGTAAATAATAATTAAATTTTTTATGTCTTTAATGATTTTTAATGTGATGATTATTGTGGGATATGTTGACTAATTAATAAGGAATATGAAATTATGGGTATAGTGTAATAATTAGAATATTTTGGTCATAATTATTATTTATATAATAATTGTTTCTAATTCATTATAACATGAAAAAAATGTTATTAGATTTGTAAGTGATCTAATAATTTTTTCATCATTTATGTTTTGGATGTTAAAAACATGGTAAACATTATATATATCAATGAAAAAAAAGTAATTTTTTGGTTATTAACCACAAATCTAATATTTTGTGTTTAGGGTTGTTTTGAAGAATATAAGAATTGGTGTGTATATATTAATCTTGGAAGTGAAATATAGAAATATATTTATTGATAGATAATAAAATATCCCACTTTTTAAATGTGGGGGAATAAAAATCCCATTAATTATATAATGAGAACTAAAAATGGGTTTTGTAAATAATGATACATAACAATCAAATTTTAATTAGAGAAATAAATAAATGTTGTGGAAAAAAGAATTTTTTTGGGCCGCCAGTATCCACATTTATAGTTTCTCAATTGTACATAATAATGAGACTATTAATTTTAATTCAACAAACTAGGTGATATTGGTGATACCAAATAGATATAATCCCTAAGGAATATAGTGAATGGGCGAGATTATCCAAACACAAATTCAATGTTAGATCATGATAATAAAATGGTAACAATTGTTCTTATTATTCTGTAATATATTATATATATACTATTTTATTTTTCTTCTACATATTCATTCAAATATAAAATTTCTATTATTACTATTCAGTATCAACATAAAAACCTAGATGAGGAAATACTCGTGAAAATAGAAAATATGGTAATTATTTCATCCCAATTTTATAAATTCTCACATGCCCATATTTTTGTAGTAAACATCATTGAGAACATTTTGATACTAGAATTAGTGTAACATAAAAAAATATTTGTTGTTTGGAATTCCATATATAGTGTCAATAGAAATTTCTATTATATGGATATCAATCATTGTACCGTGACACACCCTATAATTATATAAAAGTGATAGTTAGTGGAGGATTATACTTTGGAATAATCAAATAAACATTGAATATTATATCTTTTCATGAAATTGTATCTTTGTGAAAATATGTTCACATTGCAAAACAACATCCTCAGTGTCTTAACCTTGGTATAGAAATATGTTGATGTGTTTCCTAAATATTGATCTGGTCTTTCTCCAGGATGTGAGGATATGTTCTCAATAGGATATATACATAATGAATTTAATGTATCTAATACTATATATAGAGATTCCATTATATAATGTAAATAGAAAAATAAAAAATTAAATTATAATAACTTTAATGGGTTTATAGGACCATGAGTTTTTCCATAGATTGAAATTAAATTCTTAATAAAGAATAAATGTTAGTTAACGAACCTATATTTTCATTTATGATATCTCAAAAGGATATTATAAATAATAGGTTACTTATTCCCCTCATTTTATACATGTTAAATTAGCTGTTGATGTCTACATACATCTCTATGTTTCACCATCTATTGAGATATTATAATGTAAAAAAGATAGAAGATATCACTAATATTGTTTTTTAGAGAATGAATGGGAACTATATGTTCATATTGATTCTATTAGAAAACAATAATCATATAGTTACCTCCAAGGAGATAATGAATTTAATTTTTATGTATTAAGTAGACAAATTATTGGTAGACATTATCGATGATATTCATTTATACTCCATAAGCAGGGAGGAACATAAATAGATTTTTCATGTTTTACTGAATACCATACCAAACGAAAGTTATTATTAAATATATAATAATGTGAGTTATAAATAAAATAAAAATCATTACAATTCATGTATGAAAAAATCATATGTTTTTCCCCATTGAATATATAGGAATTCGAAGGGTGGCCAATAATATCATTTGGGTTGGATATCTGTAGATTCATATGATTATCTAAATACATTAATTGTTATTTGAGAAACATATCATGATTTTCAAGCCCAATCACCATGAGAAATCAATATTCAGGGATTATTTTATTTATGGATTAATATGAATTTTTCTTAAAAGAGTTTTAAAAAATGATTCTATATACACTTGTTCCGAAAATACCAACATGTTTGGAAGGATTTTTGATCTGTAGTGTTGAGTTCCAAATGTGATTTTGAAACATAATGATTCCTCATAAAAAATGAATTCATGTTATTCTCTATAATTAATGATTTCTATGATGAAAAACTGAATTAATTACCTTGAATTGAATGTATTGATATTTACAAAAATTATTTTGCAATATTCTCATTATGCAAAAAAATTGTATAATATATATACATCCTAAAAAACATAAGCATTTTTTCAATAAAAAGGAAATCAATATGACGAAATTAATGTGGTGATATAAGATCAAGAATTTTAGTCGTTCAATCCCTTGATATCATGGTTAGGTGAAAAGTTTGGTAGATACATTATATAGATGGGATCCTGAAACGCAATCCTTGAGAAGTATTGAAATTATTCAAATATTATATAATAAGAAACATATGTTATTTATAGTGGTAGAATTATATTCATAAAAAAATATTAAATAACTACTAAAACATCTAGCTAGGAGAGGGTCAAGATGTCTAAAAAATTTGATATTGAGCTAAAAACAGTATGAATTTTCTATAGTTATCGTTTTCAATAGATGGAGTTATATTTATTTGGTACATGGATATTTTCCCAAATAAAATCCAAAATTTACGAGAGAACAAATAGATCATTCCAATAAATAATCCTTCTATATAAATCAAGAATAATCTATGTTGTAAGGGGATCTGATGAAAAAATTATGGTGGGATAAAATGAAGATGGAAATTTTGGAATTTGAATCTCAATACATATAATGTCAATAAAGCAATGATGAAAAAAACATTCTAGGGAAGGATGAAATCATTTCCAACAAACATATGGATATTGGAATACATAACAATATATGTTATCTTAGGACTCCATTTGATATCTAAATTCAATAATTATATCTGGGAGGTAGTTGATCTCTTTACAAATTCTTTATATTGCAATAATATAAATTTTAATTTCAATGTTAACTAACTCACTACGATATACATAACTTAACATTATCATTTTATTGAAGCATTCATCAATGGTGGGATAATGTACTGATTTAGAGTTGTTATTATCAAGCACAGATGGATTGTAATTCTAAAAGAACCAATAAAACTCTAGAAGATATGGTTATATTTAATTATATATATTTATAATGAGGTTGGGGTCAAAACATTCCCCTAATAGAGATCAAAAAAATTTCCAATCTAGCATTCAATTGGAATCTTATGAGACTATATATTTGAATTGATGTTAGGCACTAACATGTTGTAATTAATTTGGTCAATGGATGATTCTTAGACATACTTGTTTTCCATGGAAGAAAATGATTGTTTAAATGATTTATTTTTATATTAAATTATCACATGTTTGATAGAGAATCTATTATTAAAATAACATATGTGAAATAGAGTGTGATGATAGAGATAAGGTGTTCTTTTGTATATCAAAATGGAAGAGTTACATGATTTCCAGGAATAGAGAAAAGCGTTTTCCTAGATACAATGGTCCCTTTTATATTTTTGATCAAATTTATTTTATCTAATGACAATTATATCTTTAATCTATTATATCTAATGAAAATTATGTGTTCAATGTATCCCTCTAGAGGATGTATATACAGGACCACAAACATATACTAAATCCAATGGTGGTACCCATAGAGAATATAATGTCACACAATTAGTATTTAGTGAACATCATTGATTAAATTAAAATTTTCAATGAAAAAATAACTCACAGTTTCAAGGTGTTGTGTTTGAATAACAACTCCCTGGAATAAACATGGTAACATATAGGGGAAATGAAACAGAAGTACCCTCATCTGTTATAGAGTATAAAATGAATTATTTTGGCTGAATTTTTTTAATGGGGTACATATGTAGGACCTAATATTTTATAAATAAAATTCCATTTTTAGACTAATAAGTACGTTATTAAGAAATCATGTTATAGAAAAAACATAAATTTTTTTTTATACCATTGTAAAACATATTTGGTTATATTAAAAATATAGTTATGAATATTGAACATTAATAAAATAATCAATGAATGGAGAAATATGTGTTTTTTATATATTAAGGTTTATGATATAGCCCAATTTTCATATATTGTATACTTTATAGCCTCTACTAGTAAAATAATACCCAACGATGCACATTTATTTTAGTATCTGAGAGATATTTAATCATTATGAATTTTCATTGACCATGACAAAGATAAAATTACACAAGTAGATCACAAATGAAAAAAATTACTATATAATTTCAATCATATTGAGATAATATACCAAACATCATTCATGAAACCACAGTAAGAAATAACCACCATTGAACACCATACCCATATTTATTCCTCATGTGTAATAAGGTTTTATGTGTTAAGTCACTAGTAAAATGATTTTATATATCTTTTTTAATGAATTAATTATTATGTATTACTGTGAAATTATTAATAATTATATTTTAAATTTTGATAAAAAAATTATATGATGATATAAAAGTTTTAATTTTGGTAAAAATATTGATTTAATTAAGACTCCCTTTATTAAATATAGTATTTTATTTGAAATAAGATCAATACTCATAAAAAATAAAATTAAAACTATTTATTTAAATGTTAAGAATATTTAATGAAATACTATTTATTTTTTATAAAGGTTAGACGGTGGTTTGTGTTATAAAAACTATTATTTTCATATAAATAATTTTTTTTTTAATAAATGAAAATTATCCTATAAAATGTTTTTTTTTGATAAATTTATATTATTTATGAATGAATCATGTTTAAATAATCCAATGGTTTATTTTTTTTATAAATTTATGATATATTCTTATTTTTTGTTACAAAATTTATATAGTATAAATATATAGAATGTATTATGATGTCATAGTAGGCCAAATATGATTTAATAAATACTATAAAATTCATCTATGACCAAATATATAAAATCCCCTTAAAATAAATTATTTTTATTTTATTTATTAATTTTAATAATAATTTAATGAATCCAAAAAAATCGTATATTATATTTTAATGTTTTAAAATCATGTCCTTATGAACACCAATGCTTATTTAAATCAAAAATTGTATTATTTTAATTAATTCATTATGAATCCTAATAAAATATAAAAACATTTTCTTCTTTATATTATGTCATAATAAATAAATCATGATATGGTTTTTTTTGTTTGTAATTTATACATATTTATTCCAAAACCTATCTTTAGAAACTAAAAAATATCCCCCCTCTATTTCGATAAAAATACTAAACTGACATCTAACCATTATTCAATAAAAACACATTTAGTATGATTTTATACTCTATATACCTCTCCAAATCCCCCAAAATGTGTCCTTTATCTCTGATTGATCAACACTGAACATTTTAAAATATCCCCCTCAAGGTAATGGGATATACTTCTCCTCCTCTTTATTTAATCGTTTTATTTTTAATCAACCATTTTTTTCAAATTTCATATATTAGTTTTTTTAAAAAAATTAATATAATTATTATTTTGATTTAAAATAAATCATAAACCAACTAACACTCTCAATAAAAACTTCAATTTATTATTATATACACCTATATTGTTATATAAAATATTCTCTAAATTCCCCAAAAAACATTTGGGTTGTGAATATCCATCATCATTACCTCTCACGGGTATTCACATAAATGATAAAAGCCATCAATGATATAAAACAAGAACATATGAATTACAAAATCAATAATTAATAGATTAAAAGTGATGAAATGTGCGCCTATTTTGTATGATATATATGAAAAAATAATGTGTGTACATTATATATATGTCTTTGTGGGGACACCATTTTTATTTCCCTCCATATAATTGGGTAATTTGTTCTCATAATATTCAATGTATGATGAAATTAATTCAATATTAACCATATATTTTAAAATATTCATAGTGGTTATCCTTGACATATTCTTAATATTTCATGTAATATTTTGTTTTCATATTACTATATTGCATCGATGCTATCGATTTATATCATGATTTTTTTGTTTCAATGTCTGATTCTCACCCAAATTATGTTACATACTTAATAATGTGGACTGAAATTTATTAATTTCCTGATTTTATGTTTGATTAATCCCATATTATATTCTATAGCACAAAACATCTTATATAAAACCCCCAAAGTTAAATGTGCAGTTTTTTATGATCGATGGAATTTAAGGGCGATTTATGTTATAATTAAATAATGTTAAGGTATTCTTCTTTCATGTTATGAAGTTAGGTATCTATATACATAATGTTAATTTTTTCATCGATAATTATAGAATGTATTATACTTTATTACGGTATCCAAACATAAAATAATGTTTATAAATGAAATGGGATGCCAAATGATGTAATAATAACAAATCCCTTTATGAAAATATGATAATAAATTTTTATATTTCATTTTAGTTAATCCATAACTAATAAAGGTACATTAATTTTATTTGTAGTGTGTGCCCATAGAATGTTTTTGAATTTCATTTATATCTTATATGATTTACCACTTTAACAGATTTTTTTGGTATAAATTTAAGTTATAGTAAGGATATATAATGTTCCACTCTAAATTTTATCTAATAGAGTTCCAATGTAATCCTATAATTTTTGTATATTTCTTGATTAAACATTGAAAATTGAGAAACATGTCAGAAATGTATATAATACTAATTTATATACTAATTCATAGTGGACCACTAAAACCCTAGATGATATGTTCATTATTTTCTCTACATAATTCAACAATAATTGTGATCCAAATGTTATAATAGTTTAATTTTTATTAAAAAAATTATATTTACTGTATAATTCAAATTGATCCAAACAAATTTTTTAAATGAAAAAATTGAAGAAATCTAATATTTTAAGAAGTATTTGGGGAAAATATACTATGTAGATGTAAACTATCAGAATAAATGGTATGGATAGAATGAAAAATAAAACAACACCAATGAAATTAAAATCATGACGAATATTTATTATGAATCATTTTTAGATAAAGAGTTTTATATTGGTGACATTTTAAAATAATTAATATCATCATATAATATGTTTATTTGATCTAGAGATAAGTTTAATTTGATCCCCATATATATAGTTCATTATTACATTGTTGATAATAATGAGATTATAGTAATTCTCATATAAGATACTAAAATTCTCTCCCAAATTCATGTTTTATTCAATATACAACTTTTTTGGAAGTACATACCTAATCATTGACATATAAAAAAATTTATACAACTAAAGAATTGTAATTCATATGATGAAAAACAATTAGATATTTTATATCTAAGAGATATGTACTTGTGGAACAATTCACTCACCTACTAAATGTTATGTAGTAAAACCATAAATTAAGTAATCTATATTAGAGTTAAAGGATTTAATTATTTATATGATTGAATTTTTTTTTTACAAAACTAGAATTTCAATGAGGAAATTATTATATGGGAGGTGTAACCTATCACAAATGGAATTTATAATATATATATCTTCCTGATAATGTTAATATATTTAATAGATTACAATGTAATAAATAATTAACATATCTGAATAAAATTTTATTAAAATAAAAAATAATAAAATTTAATGTCCAATTAAATAAAACATACTTAATGACATAATTTAAATAATTACAATAAATAATACTAAAATTGATATTTATTAAAAAAAAATTTATACAAACAAGTTAATAAAATAATTTTTTAATTAAAAGATAAATTTTCACATTTAGAGATTATAAATTTTTGAATATTTTAGATTATACGTATATAAATTTTCTCTCCTCCTCATATACTGATTATAATACTATAAGAGAAAATGATTTATTAAATTGAATGTAAAAAAATTATTATTTTATTGAAAATTATTTTTGATGTGTGAAACATATATTTTAACAAATAGGAATTTTAATAAAAATTAATGGTTAGTTGAAATGATATATATTGATATTATATTATATAAAATTCAATATCATTCTTATAATTTAATTAATGGGAATGAAATTATAATAAGATATTTTTTATGGAATATTAAACCTTTTTTTAAAAAGGCATATAACTATTTTGAGTGAAAATATTAGAATTATTTATTAACACCAAAAAGAATTATGAAATGAAAATTATATTTTATACATATAATTATATTAATAAATATTCTTTATTTTTTCTCATATTTTTTGTCAATAATTAGTCACTATTATAGTAAAAAATATCATCGCCGCAATTAGTGTATAAACTATTAACAATGGGGTTAATCTATGATATATTTCCTAAAACATGATTTAAAAATGAATAAATATGATTTTTAGCGTATTTAACAATTTTCATATCCTATCATTGAATCTTTTTTCCACTAGGATACATTTTTCCATGAAATTCACTTTATTATATGGTAATTTTATGTGTGTTTATAGTGGATCAATTTCACAAACTTATAAATGATCACAGAATGAAATAATATCTTCAATATGATTCAACACAATAGAAAATACATTATATTTTGAAATCACTTGTCTATACTCTTCCATATTTTTTCAGTTATGGTATCACACTATATCCATTATTTTTAAGGATACATGTGTATTCAAAAAGAGGATATCAAAAGAAGAGATAATTGTCACAATAAAATTTGTTTTTGTATTATTTATTCTTCATACATCAACAAATTATTTGTTTATATATTAATATAAATAAATATATATCATTAATGTAATAAAATAATATTAATAGTAATAAAAATATAATTCTTTATTCCATCTGAATTAAAATTATAGCAACTCATAAATATTAGTAAAGACCACCACCATCATAAAGTGATGTATTGCATATTTTTATCACAAATTCTCATGTATGATTATATTGATATATTTAATTAATAATTATAAATTTTATAATATAATCATGACCCATTAATTAGATGTACTATTTAACCACTTTCATTCTATTCATTGAAAAATGAAAGCATCAACCACATGTACATGTGGACTTCCACCTCTATAATGTAATATGATTAACATTTCATTACATAATTACATGGATTGTAAAGGATTAAATTTTTATACTATTATGTTTATAAAATTATTAATATTGTACTAACTCCATCATGGTCAATAGATTAAATCATTGTATCAAATAATTAATGTAAAACCAAACAGTTTAAACATATATATTGATTTTAATTAGGAATTATTAACATTATAGTACTGGAAATTATTAGTGAATGATATAGAGTAGATAAAATTTCATATGGTTATTTTATTTAATAATAATATATATGAATTTATTTAATTTTATTTCTCAACTCTTAAGAAACATTTCATGATTTGATACAAGGGGGTCCCCATAATATTTTCTCTTTATTGATATATGTTCTATATTATCCACTATAATTTCATTATGTAATTTATATAGAACCCATGAATTTATTTTCTATTAAATTATGAGAAAATATTAGGGAATTATGAATCGATATATTTTCATTTCATTCATGAGGAAATGGTACAATTATTACCAATGTGTTTAGGCTTTGTCTTACAATTAATTTTATTATTATCTATGTTTTAATTTCTAATATGATATATTGAATAGTATTTTTCTTTAACACCCAATAAATTTTACACTTTTCTATATAATTAGATGTGTTTCATTTTTTATTTACATATACACCTCATTGAGAATAAAAAGGGAATTATTTTAATGAAAATGATATAATATTTCTATGGATTGGTTGGGAGTCATTCAGGTATATATCGCTATTCATAAAAATATATTAATGAATTATTTATCTATATATATGTGTTTAATTAATGTATTTTCTACTAACATTAAATTTATTAAAATTAAATCAATTGAATAATTTCATTTTTTCCTATAAGATTCAAAATTTAGTGAATACTATTCATATGGACTTGTAGTATACACAACACTATTATTGGCTCGTGGTACACACAATTTCAATTTTGTTTTGTAGAAATTATTATTATCAACATTAAGTATAGATTTTGTTTAATGTATAAATGAAATATGTTTTGATTATGATTTACGCAACACTAATGGGAGCTTGCATTACACGTATCCCTGACTTGGATTACATTAGATGCAATCACGACCTTTCTCGATAGCGTGTGTAGTACACAATAACGGGTTTCACTAAACACCGATATATTATTATAGTATTATTATGAACAAGCTGTTATGAATATTATTCACTAAATTTTTATTTTTATAACATTATTATTCATCTTACCCATTTTCTATAACATGGTATGAGAACAAAATTAATTTTTTCCGGTCAAATAAGTATTTTTCAAAAAATGCATTTTTTCCACCTTTTGATGGAGAACCCAATTTAAATGAAGTTTTTGAAAAGTTTATAAGTTCAATATGACAAAATAAATTTCTTATTTGGAATCAGGATATAAAAATTTACTTCAGATACATTTTTCATTTTATTTTGAATACTTTCATATTTTAATGAATTGTAACAACATGTTATATTTTAATTAAAAATGACTTTTTTCATCATAATAATTTATATGGATAAATTATAATATTGAGTGGTTTTAAAGTATAAATATAATATATTATTTCCATTTAATATAATTTATTTCTTTAGAATTGATTTTACATTGAATTCATAGGTAAAATGAATTCAATCTTTTATAACGTTTAAACTTTTAAAACTCATTTTCTTAACAAAGGTATTAATTTTAAATTAATTTAATTAAATTTTTTGATTTGAATATCAATAAAATGATTCCATATTTGGAATAATTAGTTCCATAAAATGATAATTGACAACTTTTTATTTTTTTGGCACTATGAAAAGTAACTACGGTAAATTTTATTTACTATAGTTAAAGGTAAATCGAGTAATTAAGGGTAAACATAATTTTATAAAATTACCCTAACACTTGTTTTAATATAATTGGATGATTATAGTTCATCATAAAACATAATTGGGTCTAAATAGAATCTATTTGAACCCACATGGATGTGATAACGACCTTTGATTTATTTTATTTAAAGGAAAGTGAAATATGTCCCACTGAAACTTTAATAATTAATGTATTTTTAATATAAGGATATACAGAATATAAATTCTATTATAAATACAAATTTGAAATATAATATGTTTTTCTTCATTATTGTAATTTATTTGTAATTTTTATGTATCATTGAATTACATTAATAGCTTATACATTTATGATGAAAAAATTATATACTTACTGAAAAGTATTATTTATTAAAGTAATAATACCCATAAAAAGCCCAAAACCTTGACCAAAACATATTTTCAGAGTATATACATACCATAATAATCCATGCGTGGAATTGGGAATCATTTGGAGTAGTATACAAGAGACTAGGACAATTATATTATTTTATTTTAAATGAGGTCAAAGTTGTCCCTTTAATAATTTAAAAAATATAACAATTTATATGTTTTTGTTTTAAGATGATAAATTTGAGTAAAAGTATTATTATAAAATATATTATACTTATCTTAACAATATTATTTTAATTTTTAATTTTTATGTAACATTTTTTAGATTAAATAATTATACATAATTTTGTAGTAATTATTTCATTAACAGAAATATCAAACAAATGGTTTTAAAAATAATAAATAAATATTAAATTAACGAAATATTTTCCTAAAAAAATTTCTAGATGAATATGACATGTTAGTAATTGATTAAAGATTTTGTTTCGAATATATCATCTATGTGGATTTTATTTAAATTCAAATAAATCATTAGTTTTAAAATTAACACTATTGTTATTTTATAAAAATAACATATTATGAAATGGATTAAAAATCACAAAAATATTTTAAAATTAAAAACTGAAATATATATGGTCTAAAATTTCATAAAGTACTCAATTATGGATAATTCAAAACACATCAGTAATGATTTATCTAATTTTAAAATTTATAATATTATTACCAGAAAACAAAATAAATAGATTAAAAAATGATAAATCATCTTTATAAGGTTTAAAATAAATTTACAACATGTCTAAATTTTATTGGTTGATGATATTACAACCCTATATCATCTATTCATCGAATATGAGTCAATTTTTACTGTTTTTATGTGGGGTCTGAATTTATAATAAATTAATATTTCTTATGATTCCAATGGTGCCCCTCTCCTCCATTATTAAAGAGACCTCCTCCCTCTCCTCCTCACAACACATTGAGCCTTCAAGCTCGGCCAAACCTTACCCATTTCAATTCACCACTTGCCTAATAACATAATAGTTGTCATGATCTTATTTGTGGACCAACATTAGTGCCCTAATAGGTGGTTTAGAAGGGGCGCGATGAAGTAGAGGTAATATCCTTTACTGATTCCTTCAAATTTATTTCTTATTCTACTTAATATTCATTTTTTATTTGAAAATAAATTATTAAAATTAGTGTCACTAATATATATATATATATTATTAAAAATTTGAACCATCCCCATTTCACCTTCTATCCATCCTATAGAAAACGAAATCACCGCGCGTGCGTACATTGGGAATATTGTTCCCACACTGTGGTGTAATCGATTTTCCACCACCACCGTACATGGATGGGTATAATAGGGTAAATAAGAACATTATATAGTTATTATAAAATGGTACTTATTATTAAATATTATATCATCCACTCTACTTCCATTAAATAATTATTATAATGATATCATCGCTCATAAGTATGTACGGATTACTGTCTTCATGACGTGATGAGATTCATTCTCCATGTTAACCATTCAAGAATGGTTAAAAAATATATATATAATAAATAATCATGAAAAATATGACATATTAATGATACTAGATTTATGTATATGTTATTTACTTAAATACACTAAATTTAATAAGTAAATCAAAACAGCGTTCATGTATACGTACGACCTACCGTCTCCATGAACGGTGTATTTCTTTCCATTTTTTGATCTATTATATGTATTTATATTGTGAAAATATATTATATATAAATAATGTTTTAAATTCTTTAAGTAATTAATCATGATCTATGTAATAATATGAATAATTAAAATTCAAAACAAAGACTATAAATGAAATGATTTTACCCAAAAAGATTCCTTAACATGGAATTTACAAATGAACGAGTAATATAAAGTCATAAGTGAATCATATAAGATATCATAAATATTATTATGGTTCTGTTACAAGTTAATAATATATTCAAACCCACTATACTGGATTCATGTACACATATAGAAGAAATTAGACATATGGTAAGGGGTAATTTTTAAAATCTCATTTTTATGCGAGATTGCATATACGTAAGTATTTACCAGGGTTATATTTTTCATCCATGTCGATGAAATTTTTTTTTCATAATGTGTTTAATATTATTCCATGTATTTTTAAAGTCATGTTTCCCCCTATTTGAATTTTACATTGTGTTATGTAAGGAATCCTGCTTATTTTTACCATATAAGAAGCTTTTTGACTTTTCCAGAAAAAGTATGAGGAGAATTTTTTTTGACTTATACGACATGAATGGATTTTTACGATTTCGTAATGCATAATATTCATGAATCTTCTTCTACAAGATTTCATGATTATTTTCAACAAAATCCTTTTCTTTTAAAATTGAATGGTATATTGTGAAAAGATAATGATTTTGATGAATAAAAGATATTTTTTGATATTTTCATAAAATAATATTATTTAATTGAAAAAATAGATTTTCAAAAAAATTATTTTAAATACAATTTTTAAAAATGAATAAAAATAATTTTTTTTTGAAAAATGTAGTTTTTAAGCAGAGAACTATATTTTTTTATAATATTTATAAAAATATATTATAAGAATGATAAAAAATTAATAAAATATATAATATTTAAATTTCAATAAAATAATTTACAAATTAATATTATTTTAAATACGATGGTAAAAAATAGTGCACGAATAATTTTTTTTCAAAATGAAATTTTTATTACATCCAACTAATGTTTAATTTCATTTATAATCAATCAATTACAAATATATTTATTTTATACTTGAGGAAAACATATTATTTAAAAATTTAGATAGTAAAATCCATCACATCGTATTTAATGGATACATTATAAAAATATACTATAATACTGTTTATATTGACTATGTTCTAAGTGTATCATATTCTATCAAAGAGATTAAATTTATTTAAATTTAAATATATAACATAATCATAAGATGTTAAATTAAACAACACATATTATTTATATTTATCTGTACATTAAATAAATCTAAAAGTAAAAATGAAGATATATAATTCCCTCCACACCCTCATGTCCACACATCTATTTCCCAAAATTTTGATACCTCATGAGAACTGAATCAAGGATAGTAGTCATATTTCTTATTAAATTTTATCGATGGAAAAATATATTTGTTGGTTGTTTATAATATTAATGATCATTCTAATATGGTATTACTTTTAAGATCAGTACTTATGATTCATCGGTTATAAACTTCCTCAAGAGAGAATCAAAGAACGCATCATGAAATTAATAAAGGTTTAGTGGAGGTACCCAGTTACATAATACTATCCCAACATGATCAAGAATATAAATGTTAACAATATAACATGGTATCAAAATTCCATTCCTCAAAAATATCCTACACATATTCAACGACTATATTCATAGAAACAACTTCTCTCAAACTATAAAATCAATATCCCACTGATGATTACTTAGATAAATTTTTTGTTGACTCTAATCTATATTGATATAATGTCTAATGTATTTTACATTATCGTCCATTTCAAAAGCTATATCCTGTACCGATATCTATAATTTTTTTATCCCATCCATGCATGATGTATTTTATCACATTTTCTATAAGGAACCATATAATGACCCATCACATTGATATAGGTAAAGATATTGTGGAATGAAAAGTAAACTAGAGGAAGGTGTTCATCACAAACAACTTTTAAATACAGATAATAATATCACATAATAACATATACTAATTTTATGGTTATCTCATCAGGAAAAACCATCTGAGGATGGTAACCAGGATTAAAACTCAACTATGTATCCATAACCTTTAGTAGAATTCTCAAGAACATATAGGTGAACCATAATCCCTATCCTATTTTTCAGAATATTGTATCCCTTCAAAACAGACCACATACTTAATTTATATTTTAGAAACCCAATCCAAATATAAATCATACCAAATAATAATTATGTTTCCTCACTATATACATCGACTAGAAAAAAAAAATATCATTATGCCATTAAATGGGTTTGGGGATTGTATGGAAAAATTCTTTAGAAAAATATTTCTGATTACCATTCTTGTATATGTAATGGTTATAAAAGGACCATAGATATCTATTTTTAATACTTAATGTGTTGAAATACCCATCACCATTATACATAATTGGAAATATTAATTTTCAGGTTTTACCAACATAAATACAAATTCATATCATATAACATCATTTCCTTTCTATGATGAATATGGAATGGTGAACATTTATCATAATTCAACACCTCCTTCTAATCATATATGTGTATAACAAAAACATAGTTCTATAATAATATCACTCCATGAAAAATATGTTATAATTAAAGAACAATTATAACAATATTATGTAGGTACACGTTTTTATTTTATTCCTCCTAAATACATTCATGTATAGGTAGTTGAAATCTAATTTGAGGGAAATTATAATTTCCCCATTAATTCATGATTTCTAGATTCATTATTTTCTAGTCCATTAATAATTTTTCATTTATTATCCACATCAAAGATAAATAACATGATCTATTAAACTTGAAGAAAAAACTACATTTTTAAATTTCCCATGAATTTAATGTATTATAATGTAATGATAGGTAATTTCCATCAAACATATTATATTGAGCATATATTGTTATTCTCAAATGAATATATAATCTAATATTTTTTGTCAATAGAAATATATACCCTTTCACAATAAAAAAATTACACTATATCATTAACCAAAATGTTACCATAGTGAACTATAAATCATTAATGGGCCAAATTTATGCATGAAACCATTATTGGATTGATTAATAATCTATGGATGTTCCATTAACATAGATAAAACATCTCAATATATTAATTGATGCATCACTATAAATTTAAATCCCTTCTCCATTATAAGTTTATATAATCACATGCATGTAGACAATTATTCTCTTAAATTTCATAAAATCATCATAAAATTCATATGTCTAGAGGTACATGGCTCCCTTATGAGCTAACATATTTATTGGATTATAGTGTAGTGATAAATTCTACATAAAAACAATAATATAAAACATGACCATGAAAACATTATATCTCAGTCATTATTGGTAGACTATACAAATGTTTAATAACATCATCCTTTGATAGATCTATTGATATACCCTCTCTTAAATTTATATGACCCAAAAAATAATAATTTTTCCGTAAAATCATTATTATTAGATTTTTTATATAGATAAATTTTTAGAGGGTCTTGATAACAATCCAAAAGGGATATTAATGCACTAATTATCACATTTAATATAGAATACTATCATCAATAAATACAACCTCAATCCGATCATGATCATGTTAATCTATAATTACAATATTAATTAATTACCTGATGACATAGGTTCTATTAGTAAGGACAAATGGAATCAATATAAATTCATAGTTTCTTACATTGAATGTAAAGTTTTCATGGGTATATCCACCTTTTTGACCATTAAGTAATGATATCTAGTATGATGATCAATCATGGAAATATATTGATTTGTGAATGGTTTATCAAATAAGTCATCAACACAGCATTGTGAAAACGTTTTATTGGTAGTGATGTTGAAAAGTCCTCAATAAATAATTTAGAATGAATATAATATATCATTATTCTTAATTAAAATAATTGGTGCACCCCAAGGTGACTCTAATGGAAAAAGATTTCACATTTCATTATTCTCTTGATCTTTCTAATTAATTTATATAACTCAATCCAAACATTTTCTTATGTACACAATGAAAGTGTTTTAGATCCTAGTTAGTGTTCAATTAATAACTCAAAATCATGATTCATTGGAAGACTAGAAAATTAATCATGATATATATATAAAAACTACCATATTTCGGAATATAATTAATTTTTATTTTATACAACAACATATAATATAAACACCCATTTCGAATAGAAATCAATAACCATATAGTAGATTTTATTTCCACCCATAGAAAAAATTTATTCTCTCACTGATATTCAAGGATATGATTAGTTTAGAATATCACATATTACGTATCCTACTCATAAATTAATGTGATATTTTAGTACAAAAATAAAATCAATTAAAAATATAACACATAATAGAAAAGTAAGCTAATAAAAATAATTCAATAAAGAACATTCACACAATCAACTACAATAGAAGAATCATAGACTTGAGATGTTATCGTTATACCATTTAGAGTTTTCTATATTATTTTAATATCTAGTTTTTGGGAGAAATTCTGATACTCTTAATATATTATTCATATATAATATAGTGACATGATCTGTTGTTAAATAGTATATTAGAAGTTATATAGTGGATAATATACATACATATCAAAATATAATTATTATACCCATTATAATAAATAATTATTGCATGATATTTCACATCTTATCTAAGCATAATAGATTTAAAATGATGTTAATCGTCATTAACCATTGGAATTGAGAACCTACAATCATATTTCATATACTACATTCATTTGAAACATTACATTGTGGGTGGATCATTATCATGATAATTCTCTATATTTTTTACATTTTCTCACCATATTATACCACATTGAAATTTGAGTGCCTAATGGTTGACAATTATGGACATAAAACATTCTACAGTCCCATTAATAAAATTTATAACATGTTTCCATTCACACTTTGATCATAATTAAAGACTCCTATTATTCCCTTAAATTTTTATTGATTTTCATTGATTTTCATCCTTGATTTATTATCAAGACTATGAGACCAATGGGTAACTACAGTCTCCATATCAACATTGATATCATATATAATGATTTATTTATATGCTCTAATATTTGATATGATTATTTTTTTAGGATAATTTATTTTATTCCACTGAAGTATTTAGTAACCATTAATTCTATTTAGATGACAATAATGGGAAACTACCTCGGATATTAGGAAAATATTTCTACCATAGGCACCAATATATTCAACATCCTTCAATTTTTCTCATGATATTAGTTTTTAATTTTAATATGAGGAATATAATTAATGTACTGATTGGATGATAATATTTGTAACTCAACAAAATTAGTTCAGTAAATTACTTCACAATATAAGACATTATTAATATATTACTTAGTGAATAAAAGATCAATTTTTCCACAAAATTATTTTCAAAATTGTGTCATGATGGACTCAATGGATGTTTTTTTTACTTATTTTCTAATTTAGAAGATTATTATTATTTTTTGCTTCAGATGTATATGTAAGAATGCCTAGAATATTTACATTAAAACTATATTAATATTTTTATTCATATAAGGGTATATCATTTCATTGTAAATCACATTTATCAATAATTTAGATCCTTTTTATTTTGGCCAATTAATAAAACCGAAACAATAGTGTAAGAAATAATATTCAATGTAGGGAGACCAAAAAATAATTAACAAAATTATAATATATCTAAATCATGTCATATAATTTTCAATAAATGATATATTAGAATTAATACAGTCCAATAATGGTCATCATCTATTCGAATCCTTCAAATTGGTTCATATTAAAAATTTTATTTAACCTCTACATACCCCCAAATAGTTTCATCATGGGTGTAAAATAATGTTACACTAATCAAACACTGTAATGATATATGGGTTACACTTAACCAAATCGCTTCATTTTTATTACCCCTAGATGTATTTATTTGAAATTCAAATCCCCTTATTGTATCCATATAAGGATGAGTATTCATAGAATACTATTATCCATTCATTACCATAAAATAGGATGTTCTCAAATATATAATAATATCATAAGCCTTAAACTAAATTTTTTATACTATTTTCCCATGGATAAAAAATCATATCTTTGAAACTAATTACAGTGACCCATAATTCTTAAACATAAATAATAATAAAAATTAAATCAATTATCCATAAATATGGTTATGATCCATTCCCAAATCATATTGATTTTATATCATTGGAACAATAATATAAAACATTGGATCATGCACAAACTAAATAATATCCAATTATCTTATTCATAACTATCACCCCACATTGATATATCATACATGAAACCTTTATTCCATACCATTGGTTGGAAAATCAAGGAAATAGAGAGATTTAATGCTTATTTTGGTTGTAATAGGTAGATATATATTATAAAAAAATATGAAAATAAAGTAATGATAATATGATCATAACATTTGAAAAACATTACTTTCATATCATAAATCATAATCAATATTCATGTCCTAAATCTTATCAGGTCATAAGACATGAATCATAAAAGAATAAAATAATGTAATCTGTAAGAGAAAAACATCTGGTTAATTCATGAGTTTTTTTCATACAAAAATTATTGAAAAGAATTTCATTATTATTCAAGTATTATTACAAAGAATATCATAGTATAATGTGATAGACCTCAGTATTTCATTGTTGTTAAGGTTCACTCATAGAAAGATAATAGAGTATAGATTCCCTTACTTTATTTTTTCACTCAATATTCGAGTCATATTTATCTCATGAAATTTCTATATTATACAATTAAATGGAATATAATATATTTCAAATTCCACCTATCACCTAAAGAAAATCATAAAAATGTGTGATATACTATCCTAAAACATTCCTTATATCATATACTATGAAATGTAATAGTTTTCATAAATACATCATCCTTGGATTGTCTATAAAAAATAAATATGTTTCATAACAATATTTTTATCATATTAAATATCAATATATATAAATAATAAGTATTTTATAATTGAGTAATATATGTATTAATCATTTTTACATTTCAACAGATTCTATATTTGATGGTAATTGTTCTTAAAAAATCAATTTGAATATTTTTTTTGCATAAAATAGATATATTACTATGAGATCCAATATATAAAATATTAAAATTAAAAAAAAAATTAAACAATGCAATATATTTCAAAATACCATTTCAAATATAAAAAATTAAATTTTATTAAATTTTTTTTAGAAATGCTGGAGGAGAAATTCCATTCCTTCAATATATATTAAAATTAGGATTCATATTCTATTTTTAGTAAAATTTGAAAAGTACCTACATCAAAAAATGATATGATGATTCCATTAAAAATAAATTTTAAAAAACAAACACATGTTTTAAAAAATTACATCATCATTTGAAAATGATAAAAACATTATTTGAATCATTTTATGATAACATAAATATGAATTAAAATGGTTTATGTATGATATAAAAAAGATGTGTTTATTTTCAATATAATATCTCTTTTGTTATATTTATTAAATAAATAGAGTAATTTTTTTTGGAAAAAAAGAATTAACCACAATAAATAATTTTATATGAAAATAAATGAGATTCAAGAGTGTCATTTCATAAAATTTTATCATGTCAAAACATAATAATTAATAATTTAGATAAACAATGAGATTGTATAATAAGTCCCTTACATTATGTATAAATTCCATTATATATTTTAGAATATAATTTATTATAAATATTAATTTGATATAAATATATTAAATAATTGAAAAAAATATAAATACTAATATAATTAAATTAAAACGTTTTATCAACAAACTTAGATCAATTCATTATTAAACTTCTATTCCCAGTGAAAATTACTACATTTTTCATGAATGTTTCAGTTCAACGGTTTTTATCAATTATATTAATCATGGTTCTATGACAGAATTGATGTTGATAATTATAAAAATTTAAAAAATATTCATTATACACATTTTAATTATCATCAATGCGATAGAAAAATATTTTTTCCAAATTTTTGGAGATGCCAGGGCATAAATATATATATAAACTATTTACATTTTTTACATATGGAATGAATGGAATGTAAAATATATATAAAATATATAGAATATTTATTACATTACATAAATTAAATAAATTTTTCAAATAAATAATTTTTACTATATATTATAAATAAAAATAAAAAATGAATCATATTACATCGTAAATATGGTAGACAAAGAAGATGCATGAGTGACATTATCATTCTCCAATGGAATAAAAGGTATATATAAATATGATATTTTATAAATTTGGATATAAAATTATTTCCAATATATAATATATTCTTATATTGAATCCATTTCTATATCCAAACATGATATAGAAATCCTGAAATTGATTTATATTTCTTCGTTATGTTGTATTCCACTGTATAAACGATTGAAGATCTCATGTATCATTTGAAATATATAGATATAGTCATATGTTATGAAATTAAAATAAAAAAATAAAATTATATTTAATATAATACAGTAATTATTTTAGTTCAATTAAATAATATTTTAATGAGTTATAAGAACAAGTAAAATAAAAATATAAAATTTAGAAAAATACATATTCATTGAAAAAACTCAACTTGTTTATCCTTAAATTATTACTATGATGGACTTTAGATAAAAATGTACTAAATGTCATAGTTATTGATGTAAATATGGTTTTTGGTAGTTCTTGGATGATGAAAAAATATTTATGTGTGGATTGGAGTGAAGAGTTGGTTTCCATTCATAATTGTAGGAGTAAAAAATGATGAATTTTTTAAGGAATAAAATATATTTAAATAATTATCATAAAAAATGAACCAAAGATGGAAAATTAAATAATATTTTATTATGTATGGTAAAAATATTTTCATAAAATAAATTTTAAATATTTTTTTATCTAATTTTGAATGATATATATTTACTTTAACCTTTTAATAAACTTGTTTTATCCAAAACTGTGGAATGATATTTTTAGTAGTTTTTATATTTATTACTAGAAAAAAAATTGATAACAATATTAAATGATATCTTTTATAAATAGTTAATATTTTGAATCCATTTTTGTAAATTCATTTTATATATGTGTAATAATTTAATTGAAAATTTACCCCTTCGATATGATGAAAAACAATTTTACAATGAAAATGTATTCATAAGTATGAAAAGATTTTATAAAAAATTAACATAAATTTGATATAATTGAGATAAAAAATATTATTAATATTTTAATTTCAGAAATTTTATATGTAATAATATTTAGTATAATGTTAATTCTTAAATGATTTAAATGAAATTACAACGTTTTATTACACATGTATTTGTCACTACTCATAAATAATTAATATTTTCTGAAAAATATATCAAATATATATATATAAGATAATATTTAAATGATTATTTCAAAAATTAATTTCTTTCTTTAAAATATATTTTATAAAATTGATAAAATAACTTTAAAGTAAGTGCAAAAAACAATATGAAAATAGTTTATAGAAATATATTACATTTTTGCATAATGCTAGATTTAATCTATTTATATGATTATAAAACAAATATTAGATGAATGATAATAAATTTTAAATATATAATATATTAAATTAATCATATTAATTCACTATTAGTAATAAATAACTTTTATATTGATAAAAAAACATTTCACCCAAAAAAAATACTTTTTTAAGTAAAATTTATTTTATCTTGGATTGATTTTTATTTTCATTTATAGTATATATATATATATATATATCAGGAATTGGTTTAAAAAAAATTAAACCTTATAATTATCATATTTTAATTACTCATATTCATACACCTTAATATATTATCATGATTATAATTGTTTTAAATGTTATGTTTCACTTAGATTTAAATATTTCTATATCACATTCAATTAATATTATTAAATTTATTTAAAATATATATATAATAAAATACTGTTGTTCTACAAGATATATAATATACCTTCATTCCAGTTGATCTTAATATATTATAATTTTTGACATGGGGTCATGGAAACAAATAATAGATCATTATTGAATATAATTGAAAAGAAATATTATTCCCGAAATATTTCATCATCATAATCACATAACATAAAGATAAATAATAAAAAATATATAATTTTATTATATTGTAATTAATTCATTTGAAAAATAAAATTATATTCTTATATATTAAAATAAATATAAAACATGTCTAAAACATTTTTGAGGAAAACACATATTTTCATATTAGAATTTCTTATTTATAATAAATATGAATTCATAAAATGGAGGAAATTGTTTTATTTGAAAATAACCAAGGGAGCTAGTATGTGATTCCTTAATGAAAATAAAATTCCTGATGGTGGAAAACTAGATTCATGTGCGGTGTGTTTTAAAAATCATTCACATTCTCAGGAAAAAGCCAAAAATTCTTTACCCATAAATTAATAGGATAACCCCTTGAATCATTTTTATATAAATTAAAAAATAAGTAAAAATGTGTTTATTATATAATTTTATAGTAGTAAAAATATTATAGATATCATATTATTAAAAATATAGTTTTGTTGGAGATTGATTCAAGGAAAATGTATTATTAAATTTTTTTTCCTAATTTTTTTTCTATATCTAGGTTACCTATTTAGTGTTAAATGAAATTAAATATTTTATTCTATATAAATTGAAATAGTTTGATAAAATAAATATTAATTTTTTGATATATATATCATATAATATCTACATTGAAAATTCTAATCAATAACTATCGTGGTGAAAATATATTGTCCCTTCAAATTGTTTACTCATGTCCATCTTATTTCTAAATAGTATTATCCTATATTATAAAATATATAAATTTAATGTAATTATAATAATGTAACAAATACATGCATATAATACCATATATTTTATTTAAATTACATAATAACTCTTGTTAATTGAAAATCATTCACTATTATCATCATTTTATTGGATAACTACATTGTTTTCATGTATTATTTTTTTGACAGTTATGGTTCTTGTGCTTATATAATGGATAATTCATATGTATAAAGGTAATAATGATATAAATGACATATATATTAAATATATAATTATTTTGTACATATTCAAATAAATTATTCTTGAAATATTAATTACATCATTACTTAGAGATGATACTCTATATGTTCGCACGAGTGATGATTCAATATTTTTATAGATGGATTGAATGATATGTAAATAATAATTCATCATTTTGGACACATTATTTTGTCAATAATAAATTTAATTTACCATAAATTTATAATGATCCCTAACCAACGATTATGATTACTCATTGTTACTAATGTTTCATTATGGAGGTGGTAGACCACACATACATATGAACAATACATTTATCATTAATTTTATGGGGAAGTGGAATCAAATAACTATTCCATAATTATATTAACATATAGTTATATTTATGATACTATGATGATCGTGCAATAATTGAAACCATATGTATATTAGATGTATAGATGAAAAAAATTGAAAGATGTCAGTTAATATTTAAACCACATCTTTTAGAGATATATTTTGTAGAAAAAATTATTCCTAGAAATATTTCTATTAGAATAAGGAAATAATATATATATTAAAGATACTTCTTCTAGGAATTTTATGGATTCGGTTTTTTTTCATGATAGTGGTCTAAAAATTAATTGTTTTCTATGAATCCTTAGAAAATCCATCAAATTAGTGTTAAAATATTTTATTGAATATATAATATGAGGAAAAATTTAAATCACATCAAAATATTTATTTTTTTTCGTAAAAAAAATTCATACCCATTTATGATATTTGTAGGGATATTTATTAAGAGAAATCATGACATAAATCATACATATGATCCCATAACCATATATGAGTATAGTAATAAAATTATATATATTTTTATGAAAATATAAAACATAAATAAAATACCAATCTTCTTTGAAAAAAATCAAATATTTTAAATTTTATTCATTCCTTCTTTTACACATCCTTATAACTTGTGAACTATTTTAAAAACATTGAATGAGACCAAAAATATTATCAATGGGTATAATGAAAGAAATTGTTAGTCCGGTGATAACATTAAAATAAATAAATCATATTTCCTTACAACTCATTTCCATGAATGGATGAATCATGTAGTTTACATGAAACTTATTTACCATATCACTATTTTAATCACCATTACACATGGGATAAAAATTTGTTCGAATTATATATTTGAATACCCAGTGTATTGGGAAGCTATAATGGGGATCACCCTTTATTACTAGAGAAATAATTGTCTCAACCCGTAATATCAAGGTCTATAATGGGATCAAACCAATATAACCATATACAAGAAACATGTAATGTTAATAAATTATCATCAAATCAAAATAAACCACTAATTCCATATAAATATAAAAAACAATCATTTTTTTGTTATAGAGTCTTCTAAAAAGATATTTAATGAAAATACCTCTAAAAATATAATTGGAGTGATAATTAAAATAAAGGAGTGGATAAGTTTATTCAATATAAATTCAAATAAAACCACATCATATAATCTAAAAATCATCACACAAATAATCTTAATACCTAATAACTAACAATGATGAAGTTTTTCCCAAACATTGGTAATTGGGTAATAAATTTCATGGCATCGAATTCATCTAATTTAAAACGATTTTAATCATACATTATAATGTTTAAAAAGTCTTATTAATTTCTTATGAAACATATTCATGTTTGTTACTCCTGATATGATCATTTTATAATATAAATTTTTAATTTAATTATTAGGATTTTGTTCCTTCCATTTTTTCATATGTGTTCTTTACAGAATTTCCATGGCCGGTGTGAATTTGAATTTTTTTCATATGAAAATAAAATTACAAAATTTGAATGAAATGGTATTAATATTATAACATAATATTATATGCTTCTATAACTCATTTTGGCTATATTTTATGGTTTAGAATCATTAGATATATAATTAATGATATCTATTTATATCATTTTTGCATTTCTTTGATATCATATACTAGTTTCATTATATTAATTAATATTTTGAATATATGTTAACTCTAGATTTTGAAACCTGATATATCAAACATATTATATTATGTTTCAACCATGAAATGGTTTTATAATGATTTTTGAAGGAATTAATTGAAATTGTATACAAATCTTCCACGACTTAGGTAAATTGGTGAATCAAGGATGATGATTTTATTATCAAATAATGTGTTAATGTATATTTATTATGATGATGAATATATCCAATAACATGATAAAAATCATGAATATATATAATAGAGTAATTTAATTCCTCCTATACAAGGGGAGTTTATGAGAGTTCAAGAAAACCAAAGAAATGAAAATAAAACACATGAAAATGAGAGTGGATTCTTACGTCATTATCTCTTTTCATTGGGATCCTCCTTAAGGCCTTTGGTTTTGGCGTTTTGGTTAGAACAACAAGAAATAGAGATTGGGAAGAGTTTTGGACTAGATATTATTCATAACATAGAAAATTATCATGGAATTATTAGTGTGAGTGGATGTGTGGAATGATTGGGTGTATTTATTATGGAAGAATGGATGTGTTTTAAATTATTTCTATCATTTGGAGAATATATTTCTTCTAGACTATGAATATTCAGGATTTATGTGTCCCAAAATAGCAATATGTTTATTTATGTTAAAACCATATGTTCTTAATTCAGCTTTGCATCACCTATGATGCTTTAAAATAATTATTTTGGATTTATGATAATTTATAAGATTTAAATATTCAACCAAAATTCAAGAATTTTTTAAAATTCCAAAAATTGACCAAAAAAATTTCATGACTTGTAGAATTAAAAAATGAACACCATTTTCAGTGAATAATGTTTTAAATATTATTAATTTATTTTTTTAAAAATTTAATAATTTAAATTAAAAATGAGTTTTCAATCAATAACTGATTTTTAACACAATGTAATTTATTCGAGAACTCAATATATTATATCCATAAAAAATAAAATAATATTATTATTAAATATTCATAAGGTTCATATTTCTATTGATATTACTATTCATTATGTTATGAAATTATTCAAATAATAATAATTTTGTGTATGAGACTCCAAATAACATTCAGATCACAACTGTAGATGAACATTTTCTTATAAATAAAATCATAGAAGAGGAAAAATTATGCCTAATGGTTAGTTATAAATAACTACATAACATAATTTTTAATACAATTAAATTTATTTCTACAACATTGGGGTGTTACATTCAACCCATGATCTAGATATTGTGTCCTCACAATTTTATGAAAATAATCAAAAAGTGAGGGTAAATTTATATCATATAATTTTTATATTACCAAGTGTTTTCTTCTACCATTTGGTTTATCAACACAACCATTACCTACTATATTTCATTATTCCTCAATACATGCTCTCTTTAATAAATAATCTGAGTTGGTATGTCTATATATGTAAGGTTCTATTCATGCTAAACTTCATCTTGGATTAGAATAGTAGATGAATATAGAACTCATGTTATCATCATTAAAAAATGAAAAATATTTTTTACATGTGATAAACATGTAGGAAAAGCTACTCCTTAGGAAACTAGTCCATCTTTCTCAATGATTTTTTAAATTCCAATGAATTGTGGCCACAACATCCCTTTCTTACAAAAACACATAAAACATTACCATGTATAGATTCTATGAACAAAATGATCACCTTCCATGAAATAATAGTTTTCTTCCAGTAATATGCATAACATTTCTATCCTTTTTGATCTTACCTCATATATTGTGGGATCATATTCACTTCCTCATCCACGTACTGTAATAATTATAGTCACATAAACATTCCTTCCCCAACATCATATCAAAAAAATCTAATGTTTGACAACGCTTCCCATATAATGTCTCAAAAGGTGTTATCTGTATATTGGAATGAAAAATGTTATTATCTAAAAACTCAACTAATGGTAGATGTTGATCCCAACAACCTAGGTAGTCCATTTAATATGATAAAATCATATCCACCAATATCAAATTCATCCATTATGGCATCCCTTATTATTGAGGTTGAAATGTTGTAATAAAATTTAATTATCTTCCCATCTAATTATTAATGTATTTTGGAAATATTGATGATATCCTATGATCATGGTTGGATACTATTTAAAGTGGAATTCTATGTAACAAAACAATTTATTTGACGAAAAATTGAGAAATGTGATGCAAAGAAAATAAATATTTAATTTGATGGAAATGATCATATTTATTTAGTCAATAAACAAAAAAACCATATTGCATTGTAACCTCGTGAAGAATTTGGTAATCCCAACACAATGTCTATACATACATTTTCCCATTTTATATTTTGAAATATAAAATGTCGAATCATCCCCATCAGTGAGTTTTGATCCACATAAACCTATTGTCATGAAAAACATTTCCTAGAAAATTATTTAATACCCCTATTCAGTCCCTATAACCTGTAATACTCTTTATGGTTTTTGTACATAATTGTGATCTTAGGATGAAATAAAAATTGAGAATTATGATCTTCATATAAAAATTATTTCTTCAACAGCGAATCACCTAGAGCACATAATCTCATATAAAAAATAAAAATAGAATAATAATCAAGGTTAAATTTTGTGTACATACCAATTTCAAATCAGTTTACCTTTCTTTATGACTTATAAACATTCTTATGAACTAGTTTAATTATATCTAACATAGATAAATGCACTATAACCTAGAAAAATAGAGTAATTTCCTGCATAAAAAACTTCCAAGCCAAAATTAATCATATCAATAATCAAGGGGTCTTGTCCCAATTCATACATGGTTAATGATGCATGATGTTTTATCCTCCACGAATCTACAATGTTATTTGATTTTCTGGGATGGAAATTTCTCTTTGAATTATAATATTTTATAAATTCAATACATCTTCTTAGGATCATGTTTAATTCCTTATGAGTGGATATATACATTATACTTATGGTCAGTATATACTTTACATTTGGCCTTGTATAATTAATGACTCCAATGTTTCAAAGAAAAATGACTAATGATACCAATTATAAATAATTTTTTTGATATTTTAACTCGTGAGGATTTAGTTTTTTTAAAACATTGAATATTATGTGATCATTCTACATCAGATCAGAACCAAACACCTTCAATGAAGCATCACTATATATAATAAATTCAAATCATCTAGGAGGATGGGTTATTATTAGAGCATTCACAAATATTATTTTAAATTATTAAAAACGATCATCAAATTTATTGGTCCATATGAGATTAAATCTTTTTGGATCAACTTACTTAGTTAACTAGATAATAATGCAATTTTTTCAACAATCCTACATTAATAGCCTTCCAAACCATGAATACTATGAATCTCATTTATAATTTTGGGTCATAGACATTCATCAAAAACATTACTTTTATAAGGGTCAACTTTTATTCCTTCTTTATAAATAATGTGTCTGAGGAAATATATTTATTGGCACCAAAATTCACTCTTGCTAAAAGTTCAATTAATTTTTCTTTTATTTGTCGGTTTTAAAAACAACCCTTAAATTTTTTTCATAATCATATTTACTTCTAAAATATTTCATATTATAATTAATAAACATAAAAAACATATCCAATATGTCATTGAATATTCTATTAATAAGATCCATGCATATAGTAGGAGCATTATATAACCTGAAAAGGCAAAAAAAATCATAATGAAAATATCTAGTACATAATGCAGTGTTTGAGATTTCTTCATATGTTACTTTCAACTGATGGGTCCCTAAACTCATGTTACCCTTTAAAAATTATGGTTCTCTATATAATGGAACAAACAAATCATTTATATGAGTCAAAATATACATGTTTTTAAATGTATTATTATTAAAGGCTCTATAGTCAATGTAATGTCTCATTGAACCAACTATATTTTTAACAAACAAGATAGGAGTCCCCATGGTGACGTTCATGGTCAGGTGAATACTTTATATAATAATTTATATTAATAATTTTTAAATAAAAGGTGTTTTATTGTACACATTTTATAAGGGGTTATAAAATTGTGTTAGCATCATGAACTAAATCAATATAAAATTTAACCTCACAGTCAATAATAACAACATAAAAATCATCCAAAAAAATCATGGTATTCATTTACCACTAGTTCATAATTTGTATGGATAATTCCCTTATCCTAAAATATAGAAGCATGATATCATGTCATTAAATGATTGATTAGTTTCATTGCATCTGGATATGTTATAAATTGTATGGGTTCTATCAAGTACATAAATGAATCTATTTCTAAGAAACACATCTTTTTATCTGAAATATATCATATCATTTTCAAAATAAATCTATTATATATCTATAGTAACATAAAACTCTACCAGAGCCATTACACAATGGGTTTCAGGTAAACAGTATCCATAGACAAGGGTAGGTAGGTTCATATAATTTCATTTTTTGAAAATATTTTCTCTAGTTGTATTTACCATGTTTTTAGGTTTCATTTATAAGGGTGGAATTCCCTATATATTTTCTCTATAATGAAGGAATTTTAAGATGAAAAATCCAAAAACATATTTGAAAAATATATAAAAAATGGAAATTTACATAGCACCACCTCATTTGACAACTCAATATCTTCTGAAGTGGTGGAAGAGGATTTTACCACATCCCTCTTCCTGAAATATTGATGAGTCCCTACTTGAGTGAGTATCATCATATTAAAATTAACCAAATGACCTAATTCCATATAGTTAAATAATATAAAAATCAGATTTTCAGTAATTTTAAGATTATTTTTTTACACTCCTGATACTTGTACCCAAACATTCAACATCGTTATAATTTTCTAGAATATACATGACATTCCCCGTGATAATTTTTATAACACTTATAACTATAAGGGAAAATGATTTAATTACCTATAGGTTTTTTGTGGAATTATTCCCCAATGACTACTAACAAGACAACTTCATATTCCTTTATCATGAGGCATATATGTGTCATCAAAATCCCTTTCATCTTTTAGCACACAACAAATAGTTTTCTCATAGAATTGAAACTATATTAATGCCAATTATTTTTTAAAAAAATTGATTAAAACAGGAGTAAAATATATAAATATTACTATCAATTTATAGAATAAATTCATATATCCACCTTTCCATTTTTTGTTAAATTGTATTCATATTATGACACATAATCATTATCTTTCTTCTTTAGCACCAACAATGTTTTCTTTATTTCAAATTGAAAAATTTTAGAAAACTATTTTTCCAGAAAAAGACCCTTAAAATCATCACATTTAGAAATATCATGATAATATACTTCTCTTATATTCTTAAAAATATACCCTCATTGATCATATTAACCATCTAAAAAATAAATGGACATAATTACCTGTTTATATTCGGAACATCCTATGACATCAAATATATTTTCTATTTCAATTATCGATCATTTGGATATTAATGCAACTATGGTTCCATTAAATGTTGGAGGATGTTTCCTCATAAAATTTTCCAAAAAAGACACATTTCTTCATGGGAAATCATATTCCGCTCTTTCATGGATAGAACACCCATTTATCATTATAGTCTACTAAGGCATTGTTGTCCTAAATAGCTCTGTTCTGATTCAGACAATTCTTAGAAGCATATTCAGAGAGACATTGGCCTTGTTGTGCATTCCCACTTGAACATCCCTATTTATTCTATGAAAAACCAATCTGAAAAGACAAATCTAAGATGAAACAACCTGATAATCATTATAAATTATAACATTTCAAGTTACCATTGAGTAAAAATCATGCAAGGTTCTCTTGTAACATCATCTTAACACCAAAAGTTATCTAAACAATCCCATGATTTTGACTGTAAGGAACCACCATTAAATCATGATATAATAATTAGTTTTATACAATAAAATTCATTCAGAATCATTTATTATTATTTGACGTTAATCTTTTTTTGAGGAATTATTACATAATACATACATAACATCTTATTACCATACATGAATATACTACCTAAATAGTATCCTGTTTTATAAAAACATAAAATATCAATCAAAAAATAATTTGTTAGACAAATAATTATGAAATTAAAATTTTCATCTTTTATTCTCTATCTAATCCTTATAAAATTTTAAAAACATTTAAAAAAACCTTATGAGAACAAAAATATTATTAAGGGATATAAGGAAATAAATCATTAGTCTAGAGACATCACAAAATAAAAAAACAAATTTTCTAAAAATTTGTAAACATGCATAAGAACACAATATAAATTTCTTATGAAATATTTATCATATCACATTTGCAATCACCAATACACAAAGAATATCCCTTTGGTAAAATATCATCATTGGAGTATGCAAGGTAGTGGCAAGCTAAAATGCGGAACACCAGTGATATTTTGTGCTACATTTATCTCAACCCAACATATCATGAGCTATAATGGAATCAACTCAACATAAATATGTCCATGTAACATATCCTAGAAATTAATTATCATGAAATCATGAGAAACAACTCATGGAGTATATATATATATATATATTTGTATTTCTGAATTTTTTGAGAGACATCTTTAAAAGGATTTTAAAAGGAATGTCCCATACAAATATAAATGGAGTTTGAATTATTAGAAAGGAATGAAAATTTGTATTCAATTTAAATAAACATTATACAACAAAATAAAAAAAAATTCCTCCCAAAATTAATCTCAATACCAAATTATGAATAATAAATAAGGTTAACAATAATATTTGAAATTGGGTTAGAATTTCACATACATTGGGTTCGTCTTATGTCAAAATGATATTTATTCCTCTTGTATAAATGTAAAAAAGAATGTTATTAATATATTAATGAAAAAAATTCTTATTTAAAACACATTATATGTTCTTTTAATAGCATCATTTTACCCCTCTAATTATTAGTACTTAGTTCCTTTTATTGATTCAAGTTCACTTTTACAGGATTTTCAATGTTAGTTTGTATATGATTTTATCGTTGTATGGAAATGAAATTAAAAAAGTGGATTGAATTGTTATTAATATGGATCCAAAATATTTAAGGACTACATAACTCATTTTGGATATATGTTTTGAGGCTGAATCATTAGAGAAATCTTTTGTGATATATGTTTAGATCATTTTGGATGTTCATTGATAATCACAAAAAAGTTTCATTATATAACATAATATTTTGTATATATGTTAACTCTAGAACATTAAAAAGTAAATATTATAAAATATAAAATATTTTTCAACCATTATAATGGTTTTATATCTAGTTTTGTATGATATTATCAAAAGTGTAGACACATCGTCCATGATTTTGGTAAATTAGAATATCATAGATGGAGTTTTTAATTTAAGAAATAGTGGAATATGAGAGGAAGAATATTATTCAATATTTTCATAAAAGTGGTAAAAATATATAATATATAACATACTAGATCCTTTATTACCCTTGTATTATAGTAGATAAATAGATTATAAAAAAATAAATATTTTAATTGAAAACATAAGAAAATGAAATTTTATTCTTACCTATTGATCTCTTATACTTCAGATCAAATTTAAGACATTTGGGTATAAAATATTAGTGTGTCCATCATGATATAGATCTGGGGAGTATCCTTCAGAAAGTGACTAGGTAGAACCTATATTATACTCAATGTTTGATAGGTGTGAAAGTAAGAGGGGTATGTGGGTGGAATTTTTATTGGAGGAGTGGAGTGGTTTTATATTATTATAATAATTTGTTTAATATTTTTTCTAATTAATATTAATAGTCTTAATTCATGTGACCCCAAATACTAATATGTTCTTATATGATCTACCAATGTGTTAATAAATTATCCTTGAATCACCTATGATTCTTTAAAAAAATTATTGAGCATTTATTGTAATTTATCATCTTTTACTTTTCATAAAAAATTCCAAAATTTTTAAAAAAATACCATAAATTCACTCTAATGATATTCTGATGTTTGAAATGAATGAAATAAATCCATTTTTTTAAAATATTTTCCAAAATATTATTATTTAAATTTGTAAATGAAATCTTAATTTAGTTATAAATAATAATTATAAAACTATAACACATTTTTAACACCCTAAAAATAAATCAATATGTCATTATACAATAACCATAATAACATAAAATAATAATTTGATTTACTAATCTTAACGGTCATATTAATATTCATATTAATTTTCATAAGAGTTTGTTACTATTCACTAAAAAATAATGTTGGATATATCATACTCCAAATAACATACATATCACAATAGTAGATGACTATTTCTTGAAATTCAACTAATAGAAGTGGTAAATTTATGTTTAAAAGATATTAATAAGTATATTCTTAAATCAATGTTTCATGAATTTAAATTTCAAAAAACCAATGTGAGTTATATATATTCCCAAAATTTAAATATTAATATAAATAAATATATTTTATCATATTAAATTAATATCAAAACACATTTGCAGCATAAAAATTATTTTATAAAATATTGTGTTATTAAGATTTATTATAAAATGATACCAAAACAAAGAATAATAATAATTAAAATATACTTAATTTGATTTTTTATTATAAAATTTTAACTAATTTACATTGAAATTGAATTTTACTCATAATGGGTATTTTATGTGATATTAATGTGATTGTTTTATAAAAAAATATATATATTTTATTATTCAGTGAAACCTGAATATTATGTAAAACTAAAAAAATTTCACTAATTTAATATTAACATTACAATTTCATAAATTATTTCATTTTATAATATAACTTTATAAAAACTATAATAAATTAATTATAATTCCCAGAAGTAAAATTAAATAAAAATTATTTTTCTGGATAAAAACCCAAAAATGGACATTTGTAAGAAAAATTTATTTATTTATTATCTAGTAAACAATTTATCATCCTTATTTTATTAAAAAAACAAATTATGTATATTAGAATTCATACCATATATTTTAATTTATTGTTTTTAAAGGATCTATTTTTAGTGGTTTTGATGGATTATGGGTATCATATAATGAATGTTATAGAGTACCTAAAATATACATGGATGTAAATACATATGAAATATAATGTTGTTACAACACTCACAATTATAATTTTTTGAACTCATTGAATCTAATTTTCCATCATCAATGTAATGAAATCTAGTGACAATCAAATCCTCGTTTACTAATAATTAGCATTCCTTAGTGGGCCACATTGCCTAACGTTCTCCCCTTTGTATGCTTATTGTTACCGATGGTTATCAAGGTCATATGATGGTATGGTGGGGATTCTATACCCGCAGGACCATATTATAGCATAAAGGTATAATATTAATGATAAATAGAGTAAAAAAGTATAACTATAGAGTTATATCATATTATTATATAATGATAATCAATAGGACTCTCTCATATACATTTATAGAATCAGAGTCTTATATATTAAATTATGTCATTTATGCATGTTATACAACATTGGAATTAAGAATAAATGGTATTAGGTGTACTAAAAAAAAATATAAACTAAAATAGATAAAAGACAAAAGACCATCCCATTTGAACTTAATTTATGGATTATTCATCTGTTAGTAATGAATATCCTTCAAAATTATTTGCAACCATGGTTGTATTATTTCGGTCGTCCCTACCTACATCTATGGGGTCTTTCATAGTACCAATCATCATCATGAATAGCGTTGGGGTAAAACATAGTTTTTCACCACTATTGTTTTCTATTATAATCAACCAGTGTATATTAAACAAGAAATTAGTGGGTATAATTAATTTAAATAGTTTCTAAATCGATTTGGTTTCCTAGAGAACAAATGTCCATCTATACTTTCCTCAGCCTATATCGGGATATCTCTTTCCAAATATTACAAAATATATATGTACGATGGTATATATATATATGAAATATATTATTACTTCCATATATTGTCATATATAAATATATTTATTTATTTTATATTATTCATGATTTAATGTGTGATGAAGAAATCCCTACGTAATAAAAGCAGTCTCGAGTTATTTATAATGGAATCGACCAAATCATGTGATCCACGATAAATATTTCATCATATCCCAAATTTTAATGATAAATAAGAAATTATTTTTCATTTATTTTAATTGTTAATTATGGTATTCATGTCGAATTTCTAAAGAAATTATATGACACGTCATTCTAAAAAAACAACCATATGTGCGTCTTAAGCTTCATTCCCAACAATAGCCTTAAACTTGTATAAAAAACCATCATCTGTTTGTTCAATATATATAATCAACGATTAATTTCAACATTTAATAGATTGAAAAATATTAGTTTCACCCATTTTAAATTTTAAATAATGTTTATTTGACAAAATATTACCATTAAAATCCATTTAATCAAGTCATTTCATTTCAATAGGAATCATGACAACACCGCATTGAAGATGGTTGGACACAGTAACATTTATTATAAAATTGTTATTTAAAATAGTAAACCCAAAGGTGTAGAAATGGTTTAGGAGAATTAAATATTGTAATATAAAGGGAATGGAGGATCATATCTTAAATAAAAAAATTATACTTATGTAATTCACAATTTAAAGGAAACTCATAGAATATCCAATGTGCATTATCATAGTGTGTGATATGAAAGAAGTGGAACAGTATAGAAAAGTACTATACCACCTTCTTAATCACATTATAAGACACATCCTCTAATATTATAAATTAATTAAATGTCAAATCAGAGGGAATTGGATGAATATAATAATTTAATAAAAATATGTAGTATTATAGCACCAAATTTAGCATTCTATATGGATGTTTTATTAAATAAATGAATTAATTGAATCAAATATCATATAATTACCTATATACTCTGATGAGTGGTGAGTTATTTTGACACTTAATGATGTAGTGGCATCAATACATTTTGGATATGTTTGAAAAATATCTCTAATATGAGATGTGGATGTAGGTGTGCCAGAGGAGGATGAGGAGAAACCCATGTTTAAGGGAAATAATGGGAATAGGGAATTTCAATATTTAATATAAGGGGACCATGGTATTTAAATGATAAATATTGGATTTATTTCCTAAAAATAATAAATGATATGGCAAAAAAGTATTATAAAATAAAATGATAATTTACATTATAATAGTTTTTTTACTGTGTAAGATTATCTTACAAAACATATGAGGTTGTTCCCCTTAATCATATGGTTTATAGAAGATTTATATGTTGTAAATTATCAATTTACATCAGAAATAGGTCTACACCATAACTCCCCTGCTTAATTCTCTACATCTTCTAGTTCCATAAAGAACCACCCTAAATGCACATGAATTGTAATTTAACCATGTACAATCTAATACAAGACGAAATGTAACAAAAAAAGGTTATTTCAATATAACCCAAATTAAACAAATTTTACCTAATTTTACATTCCGATTGTGGTTGAGCATCATCTAAGAATATATCTGGACACTTGGAAATTTTGTTGGCCTCTCACTCCCACATATAAGCAAATACATAGATGTGATTCCATATCACGTTTATAAGTGGAATTTCCCAACCTCATAGATCCTTTATGGTATGATCATTAAACTATATACAATACTTCTCAAATGAATAATCATCATCAAACTGTACTTTCCAGGGTCCAAAATTATGAGAAACATTTGAATGATAATGATGAATATATGATACAGAGAAAACATTTTTCATGATATGGTACCTCTAAGGAATATTTATCTATTATATTGATGGTACGAATATAAATATCTTATTAATGATCACGGTATTATAAGTAAATATAATTCCATTGGTCTGAATTATTATATACCCCTTCTCAATTGAGACACATCAGAAAACCAAATAATTATCCTCAATCTTTAGAGGACGATCGTGACTAACAACATATGACATATACCTAGACTGAGTGGTGTATATGATTACTGGTATTTTATACCTACATTAACATCTATTAAATTTTATGTGGTCCAAGTAGAGTTCAATCTACTGCATCTTACTTGCAAAAGGTTAAATGATATATCCTACATTATAATGCCTCTTATGGTTCATTTTAGATTGTTTCATGGATACAATTATAATAAAAAACAAGAGTTATATTCTTCTAGAAAGGTCCTATAAAACCATCTATGCATTCCCATGATATATCCTCTAACACCTGAATCATGTGTTCATATTTTTCATTAGTTAATGGGTAATTGGTTGTGAAAAGAAACACATGTTAACCTAACACCTTCAATATCACCTTTGAGAATAGTGACATGAAATGATTGTCACTGTAGAATATGATTGAATGGGGAAAATAGTGGTGTTATATAGAATATTTGATGTAAACCCTATATTGATTTTTTACTGAAATGGGACATATGAGAGAGGCAATGGTGAAATATTCAATCATCAATCATAATCTGTCTCAACCATAAGGGGAACTCTAAAAACAAATCAAAAATACATATTTCATTCATTAAAACTAGAATAAGGATGTGGAACAACAAAAACACTTGTTTTTGTCTCATATTATTCCATCACCTTCTAAGAGGTATTGTGAAGAGTAACGAAGTTATCTACGACTCTCTTTATCCAAAACATATTTAATATAGGTGTGACTCACTGTATATCATTATAATACTTGGATGTAATTTATATAAAGACTCATGATACATTCATATCAATTCCACATCTATTTCCATTGAATCACAAGTGCATCAATGAATGTGTATGTAACGCCCTGACCCCAGTTACCTAGAGTCAGTGCATTATTACATAACATTGGAATGATCACAAAAAAGATCAAATCTTGGATGACCGGTTGGTTTAGTAGTATTGGATACACTAGATATATTCACAAATTTTTAAATTACATCATAAGGTGAAAAAATACTACAACAACATATTATCTCCATAGTCCACACTATTATCCCCACATAATATCCCTATAGGTCATTCATAATTTACTTCTTCACATCCTGGAAAAAATAAAACATAGAAAAGGGGTGAGCTCAAATGCCCAGTATGGATAACAATATAGCAGAAACTTTCATAAATAATAATAAACATTTAAGGCATTGTATAACTAAAATAAAGCCTTCTAAACTTGAACTTCAATATAGTATAGAAAAAATAAAATGAAATAATTCCATTTACTTATTCACATGGATATTCTACTAATCGAATAATCACATGAAATATCAATAACCACTTTCATAATGACATAATTCATAATGTCATTCTATCATAACCACATAGCCAAGGCCTCGTGCCAAGACTACAAATACGATTTTTCCAAGGCCTTGTGCCAAGAGACTAGTTTGTATCATGAGACCTACCGATGCATCGAGGAGCTATATCGGGCTCCACCAGTCACATATTAAGTCTAATGAATTCCCATATGAAAAGGTTTAAACATAACATAAACATTCGTATTAAAAATAGCATATGAAATGTAAATACATCATCCATAAACCATGAATGGTATAAAAATAACACATCCACAGTCAAACATATCAAAAAACCTTCAATACATTATATATGTTTTGTATCATAATAAATCAACTTCAAATAAGCGTAAAATCCATCAAAGGATGTTGACATAGATGAAATCGAAACACTTTTTAGATACATATCTCTTTCTATTTTGAAATCATTTAAAAGTCATATATTTATAAAATAACACATTTTCTTTGAAAATATTCTTATAAGCTTATAAGGGATGCTTCGACGATTTTATAATGGCAGAAAATAGCTGCACCCTCCGTATAAGTTAAAAAAACATTCTTACCTTAATTCTGTCGAAAAGGTTAAAAAGCACCTTGTTTGGAAAATGACAGAAATATTCCTTTATAAACTTATTATAAAAAGTCAAAAAAACGGTATAAATGACTTTAAACCATATTCTGTAAAATAGTAAGAATATTTTGAAATAAATTTTTAAGAAACATGGATGTGGATGATAAAGAGATCCCAGTAGATTATTACGTATAAACAACCTCGGATAATGAAGAGATTGCGAAATAAACCCTTACCTTGTACTTTTCCTCGGATGAGGGTAGTTTAACATCCAGTATAATGGTGAAGTAATTGTTATTTATTATTCATGAATCATATACATTAATATGACATCATATATTATCTTTTAACATTCTTTTGTTAATAATATCTTAGTATTATCGTTGTTTTGGGTGTTAAATTACTCGTTATCTTTTATATGTTTTGTTATGTAAGATATGTTTTTCATGGTTAGGTTGTATCTTAATTATATAAATAATGATATCAAGTCATTAGATACTATTATTAATCATCATATGAGAAGTATACTTGAATGGATATGATGGATAATGAATCTCATCGCGTTCGTGGAGACGGTAGTCCGTACATACGCACGAGCGACAATATCATTCTTTTTATATTAAAATAATATATAATTGAATATTATATCATATATAAAGAATCATTATCATGTTATATTTATTATTTACATGAATTACACATCATTATTATCCCCATACAAGTAATAATATATTGGATAACAATTACACCACGACGTGTAGACGGTAAGCTGTACGGACGCACGTATGGTGACATGTCATTCAACGGATGGATATAATAATGAATATGGTTGTTCCATATTTATAATAATATTAAATTATATAGGATATATTGGATTAATTATTTTAGAATGGTAATAACAATGAAAGAAGAAGTGGAAGAAGAAAGGAATTTGAAAAAGGGTGGTGAAATCATTACCTCTTCTTCGGGTTCTTCCATTTGTTTTGATCAAAAGGGCTCCTTAAGTTGGCTTTCTGACTAATGTAAGGCCTCTAGGATTAAGTGAGGGATGTTCAAAGAGTATTTGGGAAGAGGTTTGCTGAACCAAAAGTATTTGAAGGTGTGTGTTAATGGGAAGGGAGAGTACCCTTTTATAAGAGGGGTGAGGGGCACCTTTGGAAAAGCTAGAAATATTATTTTATAATAAATTCATATTCAGTTTAGGATGGCTAAAAAGTAAAATATTTAAATTTTAAGGTGGTTATAGGTCTAAAACCACTCATCCAATATAATTTAGACAGTTTTGGGTCATTAAATTAACCTTATCTTTTAGTTTTAACTCTTAGTAAATTAGTTTGACACTTACCATGTCACATTGTATTTTTATATTATATAGATAATAAACTTACTAAATACCTCCAAGAGACCCCCCAATGGTCCATTAATGATACACCTGTAATGATATAAGTATATTGTTTGATACTTTGATTTTAAGGAATTTAATATCAATTAATAATAGAATATTTGTTTTAAAAACTCTTTTATGTCAATTTGACACTATTTGGAAACCTGATTTTTGTGAAAATCATAACAGAATGAATAGTTCAAAAAAAGTCAATTAATTCAATCCTAATATGTCAAATTATCCAATAAAATTAATTTAATTCATTAAAAGTCTCAAATTATATTTATTTGGGTATTTACAATGTCAATTATTTTAATTTTTCACTATTATTGTAATTACTGCATCATCATTGTGTCATAAATAAATTAAGTTATTTAATGTCTTAAAATTAAAAATAAAATATAATTATGTAGTAAATATTCTTATATTTATAATGGATATTTAAAATATAATTTTCTTATATATATCCCTATATTAAAAATGTCTTAGTAAAAAAACTTTGATTTTCACTCTTTTAACTCTTCTTTGAATTAAATAATATTAAATGTCCTAATCTAATCCAAGTGGACCTAAATGATAATATTTTATTCCTAAGGTTGTTTTTGGTCGAGATACATTTGTCAAATAGAATTAGGACATTTTTATAGGGTAATATTAATATCATGTTTTCCCTTAATTACCCTCTTTACTTTTAACCGTGGTAAATAAAAGTAAATGTTACTACTCACCAAAAATTATTTTCATCTCATTGAACCACATTTTACTCCTTTATATTAACCGTGTCTCTCGGATTTTTGAAATTCCAATCACAGGAGTGGTAAAATTATGTTTTATGAAAAATTCAGTTTTTTTTAACTACCACTTAGTAGTTTAATTATTCATCAAAAATTGAAGATTTTCAGAACAATGAAAAAATTTCACCCTAAGCTATAATTGATATTCCAAATTCAAAAATGATGTCTATTTTACAAAATTACAAACATATAAGTTGTATTAATTGATTTTATAATTAATTCCCGTTGTCACAACAAATAGCATGTTTTTAAGAAATAATATATATCAAAAGATTGACAATTGTTTATGTCCAATTTCAAAGTGAAATTAATTCTAATGAACATCATTGGATAAAATGGTAAAAATATATTCTAATTATACTTTAAAACCACTCAATAATATAATTTATCACTATAAATTATTTTGAATAAAAAATTTGTTTTTAAGTATTTTACACTATTCATAAAAAATGGATGTTCTCAGAAAAATACCAAAAATTAAACTTATGATAATTTCGATATTGAGAATCCAAAATTGAAGTTCATTTTGAAATAAAAAATATATATAATTTGAAAAATTAGGTATTACTATTCATAAGGGCTAGTTTGATCGGTTATGGTGTGTGTTAGAACTCGGTGTTGCATACAACACATGCTATTACATTATTCAAAGGGAAACGTACCGTAGAAGCTTGGGGTGTTACATTCTTCCCTTCTTCAAATAATTTCATCCTAGAAATTTCAAGAATACTACGGTATGAAAAGACTCGGGTGGTTCTTCATCATAAGTTCCTCGGGTTCCCACGTTGCCTCTTCCATCTTATGGGTTCTCTACAAAACTTTTACCAGACATGTCGTCTGATTTCTCAGCACTTGTTCACTCGTATCAAGAATCCTGACGGGCTCTTCGCAATAAGACAGATCGGGTTCCAGTTCTAATTCCTCATAGGTGAGTACATGCGTTTGGTCAGGCATGTATTTCCTCAATAGAGATACGTGGAACACATCGTGAACTTTGGAGAGACTTGGCGGCATTTCCAATCGGTAAGCTACAGCCCCAATTCGTTCTAGAATTTCGAATGGTCTGATGTACCTTGGATGCAATTTACTTTTCTTACCAAAACGTATAACTCCTTTCCATGGAGATACCTTCAGAAAAACATGATCACCAACTTGAAATTCCAAATCCTTCCTTCGTTTATCGGCATAGCTCTTCTGCCTACTTTGAGCTGCTTGGATGTGATTTTGGATTACCTTCACCTTTTCCATTGTTTCCTCTACCAGTTCTGGACCTACAAGTTTTCTTTCACCAACGTCATCCCAACTGGTTGGTGTGCGATATCTATTTCTGTATAACGCTTCATATGGTGCCATCTGAATACTCGAATAGAAGCTATTGTTATAAGAAAATTATACCAAAGGTAAATATTATCTCACATACCCTGAAAGTCAAGAGAGCTGGATCTCAACTTGTCTTCTAAGGTTTGAATAGTCCATTCTGATTGTCCATCTGTTTGAGGGTGCTAGGCAGTGCTCAAATGAAGTTCAATATCCAGGGATTTCTGAAGACTCTTCCAGAATCTTGAAGTAAAACGGGGATCACGATCAGAAAAAATCGATAGGGGTACTCCATGAAGACTCAAAACGTCATTAATATATAGTCTTGCTATACATTCTAGTGGTAGATCTTCTCTTATAGCAAGAAAATGTGCTGACTTGGAAAGACGATCAACAATAGCCCATATTGCATCGTTCATTCTAGGAGTCTTTGGTAGTCCCATGACAAAGTCCATCGTAATATTGTCCCATTTCCACTCCGGTATGGGAAGAGGTTGAATGAATCCTCCAGGTTGTTTCCTTCCAGCTTTCACTTGTTGAAAAACCATACATCTTGACACAAAATCATCAATCTCCCTCTTCATATTTTCCCACCAAAAATGTTCCTTCATGTCTCTATACATTTTGGTGCTCCCATGGTGTATAGAAAAATTGGAACTATGAGCATCATCCAGTAATTCCCTTTTTAGATCAGGTATATCAGGAACACAAAGCCTTATCCCAAATTTCAAAATCAAATCTTCATACACAAAGTCTCTCAATCTCACATCATTCAAAGCTTTAATCGTCTTTTAAAAATCATTATCATCGGTTTGAGAACTCTTAATCCTTTCTAGTAAAGATGATTTGGCAACCATTTGAAAAAGCATTGATGTTTCACCTTCCCTGGTTATTCCCATGTCCATCTTCACTAAATCCATGAAAATTGGATCCCTTTCAATTCTTATATTGTTCAAAACTCCATGGTCTTTTCTGCTCAAATCATCTACCACCTTGTTTTCCTTCCCCGGGTGGTAGTGTATCGTGCAATCATAATCCTTGAGTAATTCAATCCATCTCCTTTGCCTCATGTTGAGTTCTTTTTTGTGAAAATATACTTCAAACTATTGTGATCAGTATAAATCTCACATTTTTCACCATAGAGGTAGTGCCTCTATATCCTCAAAGCAAAGATCACAGGTGCTAACTCGAGATCATGAGTAGGATAGTTTTGTTCATTAATTTTCAACTATCGTGATGCATAGGCAATAACCCTATCATTCTGTATAAGGACAAAACCAAGTCCTTTTGTCGATGCATAACTATAAATAACAAACCCATCATTCCCTGATGGTAGAGTCAATATAGGAGCATTGACTAATCTTCTCTTCAATTCATTGAAACATTCTTCACACTCTTTTTTCCAAACAAATTTAACCCCTTTACGTGTGAGCTTCGTTAATGGGTTAGCCATTTAGGAAAAAATCTGGACGAAACATCGATAATAACCTGCCAAACCAATAAAACTACATACCTCAGTTATACTCGTAGGTGCTGGCCATTCTTGGATTTCCTTGGTCTTAGAAGGATCAACATAGATTCCAACTTTAGAGACAATATAGCCAAGAAAAGAAATCTCCTGAATCCATAATTCACACTTGCTAAACTTCCCATATAATTCATGTATTCTCAGAGTCTTCAGGATAATGCTCAAGTGATTTTCATGATCTTCGTAGCTATTGGAGTAGACCAAGATATCATCAATAAATACCACCAAAAATTCATCGAGATACTCCTTGAAAACTCTATTAATCAGATCCATGAATACAGAGGGTGCATTAGTCAATCCAGAAGGCATTACCGTAAACTCATAATGCCCATACCTGGTTTGAAATACTGTCTTCGGAATGTATTCCATCTTCACACACAACTGATGGTATCCAGATCGAAGGTCAATCTTTGAATAATTTTAAGCTCCATGAAGTTTGTCAAATAAATCATCAATGCGAGGTAGGGGACACTTGTTCTTTATTGTTATAGGATTGATATCCCTATAGTCGATACATAACCTCATAGATCCATCTTTCTTTTTAACAAAAAGAATAGGGGATCCCCATGGAGAAATACTAGCGTGAATAAATCCTTTATTACTCAATTCCTCTAGTTGTTTCTGTTGTTCAACTAATTCTACAGTGGCCATTCTATAAGGGGTCTTCGATATAGGCCTTGATCCAGGAATTAAATCAATGGAAAACACAACTTCTCATTCTGGAGGATGTCGAGGTAAATCTTCTAGAAATACATCTACATATTCATTCACAACATGTACATAGTCTATTTGAACATTCCATTCCTCTCCCATAGTCATTTCATTCTCTTCCTCCCCAATAATTGAATTTAGTTGAGCTACTGGGGGTGGATCTAGAGAAGAATTAGGTGGTGACAATTCTGCTCTAAAGAATGGTGTTCCTTATCGTCATCATCAAAAATCGTAACCTCCTTCTTCTTACAATAAATATTTCCATCATAATCGGAAATCCAATCCATGCCGAGGATTATATCAAACTCAGTCATAGGTATGACGATGAGATCAGCGGATAAAGAACATTTGTGTGCTCTAATGGTTACTTATTCACAAAACATTGTTGCAATGATACTTCCCTTAGGAGTTTTAACTTACAACTTCCTTGTTAAAAAAAATTGGAAATATCTAATTTTCATAGAAAACTGGGAAGATATGAAATAATGCGATGATCTAGAATCAAATAATGCATTTGCTAAACTTGAGTAAACCAATAAAATACCTGCCACCACATCTTTGGGAGCTTCTACCTTAGCAGTAGTGATATCATAAGCATGGTCTTGATCCCTTGGCCTTTTCTGAGGTAATTTCCCCTGAAGCATAGGAAATTCATTTGCATAATGTCCCATCTCCCTGCAATTGTAGCATTGAACATTGGTAGTTTCCTTCTTCCCTTTACATTCACGAGCTTGGTGGCCTTTTTCACCACAATTGTAACAGACACCCATTCTCTTTAGGCAAGTACCAGGGTGTTTCTTCCCACATTTACCATAGGGTGGATATTCAACCATTCCCTTCTTCCCCTTATTTCCATTCCCATATTGATCAGCAGATCTCTTCTTCTCTTGCTTTTCTTTAAAGTCATAAGACTTAGAGAATTCCATTTCTGTCTTGATAGAACATGAGAAAATGTCTTCGTATGACGAGAAGGATTGTGAGACTAATGCTCAACGGAGAAATTGTTTTAACCCATCAAGGAAATGATCAATCTTACTTCTTGGGTTACGTATATAACCTCAAGCATACCTTTCTATCCTTGTGAAGTTAGCCTCATACTTTGCGACATTCTCATCCTCCTTTAATCTCAGACTCAAAAATTTCCTTTCCATATCTGCTTGATGGTCATGAGGAATGTATTTTTCTAAAAACAGATCTTTGAACTCCCTCCATTCCATATTTGATACTTCATCATCTTCCTTCGGGTTTTGAATCAACGACCACCATTGATCAACATCTCCTGTGAGGCGGTAAACTGCCATGATAACTTTTTCCCTTTCACTACTCCCCAATGCATGAAATATTTTCTCTAGAGTCAGTGAATTATTACATAACATTGGCATGATCACAAGAAAGATCAAATCTCGAAAGACCGATTGGTTTAGTAGCCTAGGATACACTAGATATATTCATAAAGTTTTACATTACATCATAAGGTGAAAAACTACTACAAAAACATACTGTCTCCATAGTCCACACTATTATCCCCTCATAATATCCCTGCATGTCATTCATAATTTACTTCTTCACATCCTGGGAAAAATAAAACATAGTAAAGGGGTGAGCTCAAATGCCTAGTAAGGATAATAATATAGCAAAAACATTCATAAATAATAATAAACATTTAAGGCAATGTATAACTAAATCAAAATCATTTTAAACATGAACTTCAACATAGTATGGAAAAAATAAAATTAAATAATACCATTTACTTATTCACATGGATATTATACTAATTGAATAATCACATGCAATATCAATAACCACTTTCATAATGACGGAATCCACAATGCCAGACTATCATAACCACATAACCAAGGCCTCGTGCCAAGACTACAAATACGATTTTTCCAAGTCCTTGTTCCAAGACACAAGTTTGTCTCATGAGACCTACCGATGCATCGAGGAGCTATAGCGGGCTCCACCCGTCACATATTAAGTCCAATTCATTACCATATGAAAATGATTAAACATAACATAAATATTCGTATTAAAACTAGCATACGAAATGTAAATACTTCATCCATAAACCATGAATGGTATAAAAATAACACATCCACAGTCAAACATATCAGAAAACCATAAATAAAATATATAAGTTTTGTATCATAATAATTCAACTTCAAATAAGCGTAAAATCCATCAAAGGATGTTGACATAGATGAAATCAAAACTCTTTTTGGAGAATTATCTCTTTCTATTTTGGAATCATTTAAAAGTAATATATTTATAAAATAACACATTTTAATTGAAAATATTCTTATAAGCTGTAAGGGAATCTTCGATGATTTTATAATGGCGGAAAATAGCCGCACCTGCAGTATAAGTTAAAAAAACATTCTTACCTTAATTCGGTCGAAAAGGTTAAAAGGCACCTTGTTTGGAAAAGACAGAAGGATGCCTTTATAAAATTATTAAAAAAAGTAAAGTAAGGTTATAAATTACATTAAACCATATTCTGTAAAATATTAAGAATATTTTGAAATACATTTTTAAGAAACATGGATTGGATGATAAAGAGATCCCAGTAGATTATTACGTATAAACAACCATGGATAATGAAGAGATTGTGGAATAAACCCTTACCTTGTACTTTTCCTTAGTTGAGGGTAGGTTAAACTCCTGTATAATGGTGAAATATTTGTTATTAAATTATACAAGAATCATATACATTAATATGATATCATATATGATCTTTTAACATTGAGTTTTTAATAATATCTTAGTATTATCGTTGTTTTGGGTGTTAACTTACTCGTTTTCTTTTATATGTTTTGTTACGTAAGCTATGTTTGTCAGTGATAGGATGTATCTTAATCATATAAAGAGTGATATCATGTCCTTAGATACTATTATTAATCATCAAATGATAATTATTCTTGAATGGATTCGATGGAGAATGAATCTCATCGCGTTCGTGGAGACGGTAGTTCGTACGTACGCATGAGCGACAATATCATTCTTTTGATATTAAAATAATATATAATTGGATGATATATCATATATAAAGAATCTTTATCATGTTATATTTATTATTTACATGAATTACACATCATTATTATACCAATACAAATAATATTATATTGGATAACAATTACACCACGACGTGGAGACGGTAAGCCGTACGTACGCACGTATGGTGACATGTCATTCAAAGGATGGATATAATAATGAATATGGTTGTGCCATATTTATAATAATATTAATGTATATAGGAGATACTGGATTCATTATTTTATAATGGTAATAAAAAAGAAAGAATAAGTGGAAGAAGAAAGGAACTTGAAAAAGGGTGGTGAAATCATTACCTCTTCTTTGGGTTATTCCTTTTGATTTGACCAAAAGGGCTCCTTAAGTTGGCTTTATGACTGTAGGAAGGCCTCTAGGATGAATTGAGGGAAGTTGAGAGAGTATTTGGTCAGAGGTTGGCCGAACCAAAAGGCTTTGAATGTGTGAGTTAATAATAAGGGAGAGTTCCCTTTTATAAGAGTGGTGAGGGGCACCTTAGGAAAAGCTAGAAATATTATTTTATAATAAATTCATATTCGATTTCTAATGGCTCCAAAGTGGATTATTTAAATTTTAAGGTGGGGATAGGTCTAAAAACACACATCCAATTGAATTTAGATAGGTTTGGGTCATTATATTAACCTTATCATTTAGTTTTAACTCTTACTTAATTAGTTTGACACTTACCATGTCACTTTGTATTTTTATATTATATAGTTAATAAACATACTATATACCTCCAAAAGACTCCCAAGAGGTCCATTAATGATACACCTATAATGATATAAGTCTCTTGGGCGAGCCTTAGATTTTAAGGAATTTAATATCAATTAATAATTTAATATTTGTTTTAAAAACTCTTTTATGTCAATTTGACAATATTTGGAAAATTGATTTTTGTAAAAATCATAACAGAATGATTAGTTAAAAAAAAGTCCATTAAATCACTCTTAATATGTCATATTATCCTATAAAATTAATGCAATTCATTAAAAGTCTCAAATTATATTTATTTGGGTATTTACAATATCAATTATTTTAATTTTTCACTATTATGGTAATTATTGTATCATCATTGTATCATAAATACATTAAATTAATTAATCTCTAAAAATTATAAATAAAATATCATTATGTATTAAATGGTTTTATATTTATAATAAAGTTTTATAATCGAATTTATCTTTTTTATAACACTGTATTAAAAATGTCTTAGTAAATAAACATTGATTTTCACTCTTTTAACTCTTCTTTCAATTAAATAATAATAATTGTCCTAATCTAATCTGAGTGGACCTAAATGATAATATTTTAATCCTAAGGTTGTTTTTGGTCGAGATACACTTGTCCAATAGAATTAGGGCATGTGTTAGGGTAATATTAATATCAATTTTAACCTTAATTACCCTATTCACTTTTAACCGTTTTAAATAAAAGTAAAAAGTTACTATTCACCAAAAATTATTTTCATATCATTGAACCAAATTTTACTCCTTGATATTAACCGTGTCTCTCGGATTTTTGAAATTCCAATCACAGAAGCAGTAAAATAATGATTTATGAAAAATTCAGTTTTTTTGAACTACCACATAGTAGTTTCACTATTCATCAAAAATTGAAGTTTTTCAGAACAATGCCAAAATTTCACCCTAAGATATAATTGAAATTCCAAATTCAAAAATGATGTCTCTTTTAAAAAATTAAAACCATATAAGTTTCATTAATTAATTTTATAATTAATTCCTGTTGTCACAACAAATACCGTGTTTTTAAGAAACAATATATATCAAAAGATTGACAATTGTTTATGTTCAATTTCAAAGTGAAATTAATTCTAATGAACTCCATTGGATAAAAAGGTAAAAATATATTCAAATTATACATTAAAACCACTCAATAATATAATTTATCACTATCAATTATTTTGATTAAAAAATTCGTTTTTAAGTATTTTTCACTATTCACAAAAATTGGAAGTTCTCAGAAAAATACCAAAAATTCAACTTAGGATAATTTCGATATTACGAATCCAAAAATGAATTCCATTTTAAAATATAAAATATATATAATTTCAAAAAGTAGCTATTACTATTCATAACAGCTAGTTTGATCGGTTGTGGTGTGTGTTAGAACTCGATGTTGCGTACAACACACGCTATTACATTATTCAAAAGGAAATGTACCATAGAAGCTTGTGGAGTTACATTCTCCCCTTCTTCAAATAATTTCGTCCTCGAAATTTCTAGAATAATACCATATGAAAAGAATCGGGTGTTTCTTCATCATATGTTCCTCGGGTTCCCACGTTGCCTCTTCCATCTTATGGGTTCTCCACAAAACATTTACCAGACGCGTCGTCCGGTTTCTCAGTACTTGTTCTCTCATATCAAGAATCCTGACGGGATCTTCGCAATAAGTTAGATCGGGTTCGAGTTCTAATTACTCATAGGTGAGTACATGCATTGGGTCAGGCATGTATTTCCTAAATAAGGATACGTGGAACACATCGTGAACTTTGGAGAGACTTGGCGGCATTTCCAATCGGTAAGATACAACCCCAATTCGTTCTAGAATTTCGAAAGGTCCGATGTACCTGGGACTCAATTTACCTTTCTTAATAAAACGTATGACTCCCTTCCATGAAGATACCTTTAGGAAAACATGATCACCGACTTGAAATTCCAAATCCTTCCTCCGATTATCATCATAGCTCTTCTTCCTACATTGAGCTACTTTGATGTGATTTTGGATTACCTTCACCTTTTCCATTGTTTCCTCTACCAGTTCTGGACCTACAAGTTTTCTTTCACCAACATCATCCCAATAGGTTGCTGTGCGACATCTCTTTCAGTATAACACTTCATATGGTGCCATCTGAATACTCTAATGGAAGCAATTGTTATAAGAAAATTCTACCAAAGGTAAATATTGATCCCACATTCCCTGAAAGTCAAATGAGCAGGATCTCAACATGTCTTCTAAGGTTTGAATAGTTCATTCTGATTGTACATCCATTTGAGGGTGGTAGGCAGTGCTCAAATGAAGTTCAGTATCCAGGGATTTCTAAAGACTCTTCTAGAATCCTGAAGTAAAATGGGGATCACGATCAGAAACAATCGATAGGGGTACTCCATGAAGTCTCACTACTTCATTAATATATAGTCTTGCTAGATGTTCCATTGGTAGATCTTCTCTTATAAAAATAAAATGTGCTGACTTGGTAAGACGATCAACAATAACCCATATTGCATCGTTACTTCTAGGAGTCTTTGGTAGTCCCATGACAAAGTCCATCGTAATATTGTCTCATTTCCACTCCGGTATGGGAAGAGGTTGCATGACTCCTCCAGGATGGTGCCTTCCAGCTTTCACTTGTTGACAAACCATACATCTTGACAAAGAATCTGCAAGCTCCCTCTTCATGTTGTCTAACAAAAAATGTTCCTTCAAATCAATATACATTTTGGTGCTCCCAAGGTGTATAATGAAATTAGAACTATGAGTATCATCCAGCAATTCCCTTTTTAGATCTGGTATATCGGGAACACAAAGTCTCTTCCCAAATTTCAAAATTCCATCTTCATACACAATGTCTCTCAATCTCCCATCATGCACAGCTTTAATCTTCTTTTGAAATTCTTTATCATCGGTCTGAGAACTCATAATCCTTTCTAGTAAAGATGGTTTGGAATCCATTTGAAAAAGCATTGATGTTTCCCCTTCCCTGGTTTTTCCCATGTCCATCTTCACTAGATCCATAAAAATTGGATCTCTTTCAATTATTATGTTGTTCAAAACTCCATGGTCTTTCCTGCTCAAAGCATCTGCCTCCTTTTTTGCCTTCCCCGGGTGGTAGTGTATCGTACAATCATAATCCGTGAGTAATTCAAGCCATCTCCTTTACCTCATGTAGAATTTATTTTGTGAAAAAATATACTTCAAACTCTTGTGATCAGTATAAATCATACATTTTTCACTATAGAGGTAGTGTCTCCATATCTTCAAAGCAAGGATCACAACTGCTAAATCGAGATCATGAGTAGGATAGTTTTGTTCATGAATTTTCAACTATCGTGATGCATAGGCAATAACCCTATCATTCTGCATAAGGACACAACCAAGTCCTTTCTTCGATGCATCACTAAAAATAACGAACCCATCATTCCCTAATGGTAGAGTGAATATAGGAGCATTGACTAATCTTCTCTTCATTTTTCGAAACATTCTTCACACTCTTTTTTCCAAACAAATTTAATCCCTTTACATGTGAGCTTCTTTAATGGGTTAGCCAATCGGGACAAATTCAAGACGAAACGTCGATAATAACCTGCCAAACCAATATAACTACATACCTCAATTATAATCGTAGGTGCTGGCCATTCATGGATTTCCTTGGTCTTGGAAGGATCAACAAAGATTCCATCTTTTGAGACAATATGGCCAAGAACAGAAATCTCTTGATGCCAGAATTCAAACTTGCTAAACTTCCCATATGATTCATGTCTTCTCAGAGTCTTCAGGATAATGCGTAAGTGATTATCATGATCTTCATAGCTTTTGGAGTATACCAAGATATCATCAATAAATAACACCACAAATTCATCGATATACTCCATCAAAACTCTATTCATCGTATCCATGAATATTGAGGGTTCATTAGTCAATCCAAAAGGCATTACAGTAAACTCGTAATGCTTGTACCTGGTTCGGAATGCTGTCTTTGGAATGTCGTCCTTCTTCACACACAACTGATGGTATCTAGATCAAAGGTCAATCATTGAAAATTATTGAGCTCCATGCAGTTGGTCAAATAAATCATCAATTTGAGGTAGGGGATACTTGTTATTTATTGTTATAGCATTGATCTCCCTATAGTCGATACATAACCTCATAGATCCATCTTTCTTTTTAACAAAAAGAATAGGGGATCCCCATGGAGAAACACTAGGGAAAATAAATCCCTTATTACTCTATTCTTCTAGTTGTTTCTTTAGTTCAACTAATTATACAGTGGCCATTCTATAAGGGGTCTTCGATATAGGCCTTGATATAGGAATTAAATTAATGGAAAACTCAACTTCTCATTCTGGTGGATGTCCAGGAAAATATTCCGGAAATACAGCTATATATTCTTTCACAATAGGTACATCCTCTATTTGAACATTCCTTTCCTCACCCATAGTCATTTCATTCTCTTCCTCCCCAATAATTGAATTTAGTTGAGATACTGGGGGTGGATCTAGATAAGAATTAGGTGGTGATGATTCTGTCTAAATATATGGTGTTCCTTATCGTCATCATAAAGAATCGTAACCTCCTTCTTCTTACAATAAATCTTCGCATCATAATCCGAAACCCAATCCATACGAAGGATTATATAAAACTCAGTCATAGTTATGACGATGAGATCAGTGGATAAAGAACATTTATGTGCTCTAATGTGGAATGATTCACAAAACGTTGTTGCATTGATACTTCCCTTAGGAGTTTAACTAACAATTCCCTTGTTAAATAAAATTGGAAATATATAATTTTCATAGAAAACTGGGATGATATGAAACAATGTGATGATCCAGAATCAAAAAATGAATTTTCTAAACTTGAGGAAACCATTAAATTAACTGCCACCATGTCTTTCGCAGCTTCTACCTCAGCAGTAGTGATATCATAAGCTTGGCCTTGATCCCATAGCTTTTCTTAGGTATGTTACCCTAACGCTTAGGAAATTCATTTGCATAATTTTTCATCTCCCTGCAATTGTAGCATTGAATATTGGTAGCTTCTTTCTTCCCTTTGCATTCACGAGCTTGGTGGAATTTTTCACCACACTTGTAACAGACACCCATTCCCTTTAAGAAAGTACAGAGGTGTTTCTTCCCACATTTACCACAGTATGGATATTCAACCTTTCCATTATTCCCCTTATATCAATTCCTAGATTGATCAGAAGATCTCTTCTTCTCTTTCTTTTCTTTAAAGTCATAAGACTTTGAGAATTCATTTTATGTCTTGATAGCACATGAGACAATGTCTTCGTACGACGAGAAGGATTGTGAGACAAATGCTCGACGAAGAAATGGTTTTAACCCATCCATTAAACAATCAATCTTACTTCATGGGTTACGTATATAATCTCCATCATACCTTGCTAACCTTGTGATTGTAGCCTCATACATTGCGACATAATCATCCTCCTTTTGTCTCAGACTCAGAAATTTCTTTTCCATATCTGCTCGATGGTCACATGGAAATTTTTTTTCTATAAATATATCTTTGGACTCAATCTATTCCATATTTGATACTTCATCATCTTCCTTCGTGTTTTAAATCAATGACCACCATTGATCAACATCTCCAGTGAGGCGGTAAACTGCCATGATAACTTTTTCCCTTTCACTACTCCCCAAAGCCTGAAATATTTTCTTTAGGGAACTTATACATTGCTCGGCTTCTAATGGAATTATAGTCTCATTCAATGTTGGTTGTTGCTGCATCATTAAGCGATCTATCATTGATCCTCTATGCTGCGGATCAGGGTGCTCCATACGGGTAAGGTTATTATTCATAACCTGAGTGAGTTGTCACAGTATAGTGATTAGCTGATCGGCACCAGTTGCATCACTAGATCCACTATAATTATCTTGAGCATGAGGGAAATCCCTACATGGAGTGCATGCATTGATACGGTTTCCATTTCTTCCATTAGGCTCCTTTTCTAAAAAATGGGATAAACTAGATCAGTTTATGAATCAAAATACATAATTTCATACTTCTAAAACAATTAACATAAATTGACCTATTTATGGATATAATCCATAATCATAAAAATGATTTCTTTGATGAATTATATACTCATAAACCCTTCATAATGATTGGTAAATAAAATGAGAGTTATCCTAAGCATATACCCCAGGAGTGTCGTAACCAAGAGTGCAGCAAGGCCTGTTGTCTTGCACTAGTTCCCGTTCACGTCTAGCTCAATGCAGTGTTTTTGGGTTTTAACCCTAGGTACATCTGTGCTAGAGTGGTCTCTACCTGCTTGTATCCAGATAGGGTTGTATTGCTCGGAAAACTCACAAAATCTCTACAATACCAAAATTCTAGGATGTTAGTCTATACTAATCCTCGAAGTTCAACTTAGGTCTACATGCTCTAATCAGAGTTTATCTAAATATAGCTTCCAAGGTTTGTACTAAACTTCCTCTGATACCAACTATAACACCCTGAACCCAGTTACCTAGAGTCGGTGCATTATAACATAACATTGGCATGATCACAAGAAATATCAAATCTCGACAGACCGATTGGTTTAGTAGCTTTGGATTCACTAGATATATTCATAATGTTTTACATTTCATCATAAGGTGAAAAACTACTAAAAAGAAAATTGTCTCCATATTCCACACTATTATCCCCTCATAATATCCATGCAAGTCATTCATAATATACTTCTTCACATCCTGGGAAAAATAAAACATATAAAAGGGGTGAGCTCAAATTCCCAGTAAGGATAACAATATAGCGGAAACTTTAATAAATAATAATAAACCTTTAAGGTAGTGTATAACTAAAACAAAAGCCTTTTAATCATTAATTTAAACATATTATGGCAAAAATAAAATGAAATAATTCGATTTACATATTCACATGTATATTCTACTAATCGAATAATCACATGCAATATCAATAACCACATTCATAATGACAGAATGCATAATGCCAGACTATCATAACCACATAGCCAAGGCCTCATGCCAAGACTACAAATAAGATTTTGCCAAGGCCTTGTTCCAAGACACTAGTTTGTCTCATGAGACCTATCGATGCATCTAGGAGCTATAGCAGGCTCCACCCGTCATATATTAAGTCCAATGCATTACCATATGAAAAGGTTTAAACATAACATAAACATTCATATTAAAACTAGCATACGAAATGTAAATATTTCATCCATAAACAATGAATGGTGTAAAAACAACACATCCACAGTCAAAAATATCACAAAACCTTCAATACAATATAGAATTTTTGTATCATAATAAATCAACTTCAAATAAGCGTAAAATCCATCAGAGGATGTTGACATAGATGAAATCAAAACTCATTTTAGAGAAGCGTCTCTTTCTATTTTGGAATCATTTAAAATCCATATATTAATAAAGTAACACATTTTCTTTTAAAATATTCTTATAATATTGTAGGGGAATCTTCAACGATTTTATAGCGGCGGAAAATAGCCGCACCCGCCATATAAGTTAAAAAACATTCTTACCTTAATTTTGTCGTAAAGGTTAAAAAGCACCTTGTTTGGAAAACGACAGAAAGATTCCTTTATAAACTTCTTATAAAAAGTCAAACAAGGGTACAAATGACTTTAAACCATATTCTATAAAATAGTAAGAATATTTTGAAATACATTTTTATGAAACATGGATGTGGATGATAAAGAGATCCTAGTAGATTATTATGTATAAACAACTTCAGATAATGAAGAGATTGCAAAATAAACCCTTACCTTGTACTTTTCCTTGGTTGAGGGTAGGTTAACCTCCTGTATAATGGTGAAATAATTTTTATTAAATTATAAAAGAATCTTATACATTAATATGTTATCATATATGATCTTTTAACAATGATTTGTTAATAATATCTTTGTATTATCGTTGTTTCAGGTGTTAACTTACTCATTTTCTTTTATATGTTTTGTTATGTAATCTATGTTTTTCATGGATAGGTTGTATCTTAATCATATCCAGATTTATATCAAGTCCTTGGATACTATTATTAATCATCAAATGAGAATTATATTTTAATGGATATGATGGAGAATGAATCTCATCGCGTTCGTGGAGACGGTAGTCCCTACGTACGCACGAGCGACAATGTCATTCATTTAATATTAAAATAATATATAATTGGATGTTATGTTATATATACAGAATCATTATCATCTTATATTTATTATTTACATGAATTACACATCATTATTATACCCATTCAAATAATAATATATTGGATAACAATTACACCACGACGTGGAGACGGTAAGCCGTACGTACGCACGTATGGTGACATGTCATTAAATGGATGGATATAATAATGATTATGGTTGTGAAATATTTATAATAATATTATAGTATATAGGAGATACTGGATTCATTATTTTTGAGTGGGAATAACAAATAATGATGAAGTGGAAGAAAAAAAGGAACTTGAAAAAGGGTGGTGAAATCATTACCTCTTATTCGGGTTCTTCCTATTGATTTGATCAAAGGGGCTCCTTAAGTTGGCCTTCTGACTAAAGTAATGCTTCTAGGATAATGTTATGGAAGTTCAGAGATTATTTGGAGAGAGTTTGGCCGAACCAAAATTCTTTGAAGGTGTAAGTTAATGAGAAGGGTGAGTGCCCTTTTATAAGAGGGGTGAGGGGCACCTTTGGAAAAGCTAGAAATATAATTTTATAATAAATTCATATTCAGTTTGTAATGGCTTAAAAGTGGATTACATAAATTTTAAGGTGGTTATAGGTCTATAAAAACTCAACCAATAGAATTTAGATAGGTTTTGGTCATTATATTAACGTTATCTTTTATTTTTAACTCTTAGTTAATTAGTTTGACACTTACCATGTCACTTTGTATTTTTTATTACATAGTTAATAAACATACTATATACCTCCAAGAGACCCCCAAGTGGTCCATTAATGATACACCTATCATGATCCAAGTCTATTGGCCGATAATTAGATTTTATGGAATTTAATATCAATTAATAATATAATATTTGTTTTAAAAACTCTTTTATGTCAATTTGACACTATTTAGAATATTGATTTTTGTGAAACTCATAACAGAATGATTAGTTCAAAAAAAGTCTATTAAATAACTCCTAATATGTCATATTATCCTATAAAATTATTTTAATTCATTAAAAGTCTCAAATTATATTTATTTGGGTATTTTGAATATCAATTATGTTAATTTTTCACTATTATGGTAATTACTGCATCATAATTGTGTCATAATTAAATTAAATTATTTAATGTCTAAAAATTATAAATAAATTATAATTATGTAGGAAATAATTTTAGATTTATAATGAATATTTCAATAGAATTTATCTTATGTAAAACCCTATATTAAAAATTACTTAGTAAATATACTTTGATTTTCACTCTTTTAACTCTTCTTTGAATTAAATAATAAGAAATGTCCTAATCTAATACTAGAGGACCTTAATGAAAATATTTTATTCCTAAGATTGTTTTTGGTCGATATACACTTGTACAATAGAATTAGGACATGTGTTAGGGTAATATTTATATCATTTTTACCCTTAATTTCCCTATTTACTTTTAACCGTTGTTAATTAAAGTAAAAAGTTACTATTCACCAAAAATTATTTTCATCTCATTGAACCACATATTACTCCTTGATATTAACCGTATCTCTCGGATTTTTGAAATTCTAATCATAGAAGCGGTAAAATTTAGTTTTATGAAAAATTCAGTTTCTTTTAACTACCACTTAGTAGTTTCACTTTTCATCAAAAATTGATGTTTTTCAGAACAATGCCAAAATTTCACCCTAAGATATAATTGATATTCCAAATTCAAAAATGATGTCTATTTTACAAAATTCAAAACATATAAGTCGCATTAATTAATTTTATAATTAATTCCCGCTGTCAGAACAAATAGCATGTTTTTAAGAAACAATATATATCAAAAGATTGACAATTGTTTATGTCCAATTTCAATGTGAAATTAATTCTAATGAACACCATTGGATAAAATGGTAAAAATATTATATAATTATACTTTAAAGCCACTCAATAATATAATTTATCACTATTAATTATTTTTATTAAAAATGTTGTTTTTTTGTATTTTCACTATTCATAAAAATTGGATGTTCTCAGAAAAATACCAAAAATTCAACTTAGGATAATTTCGATATTCTGAATCCAAAAATGAAGTCCATTTTGAAATATAAAATATATATAATTTTAAAAAGTAGGTATTACTATTCATGATGGCTAGTTTGATCGGTTGTGGTTTGTGTTAGAACTTGATGTTGCGTACAACACACGCTGTGACATTATTCAAAGGGAAACGTACCGTAGAAGCTTGTAATGTTATAGTGTATGACTTTATTACCATAAATGTCCCAAATAGTCCAAGGGTCTCTGACTGAAACAATCTCCCATAGGAAAAAATTATTCAATGTTATAAAGAAAAATCATCTTCATTATATCTAGAAGTGTATAGGTCCCTGATAATTTTTTTAATAGGCTTTCCATGCTATTCCTGAACCTCCAATTCCATCTCAATGAAGAGAATAATATTTTTCAATTTTCTAATATCCTTTGTAACCACTCATTTATGAGTTTTCAGGATCAAATATGCATCCATAAAACTTTCTTTTTTAAGCTTATAATAAAAATCAAAATAGAAGGATTATAGGAATTCTACCCACCATCACAATCTGAGATTTTTGTCTCATAGTGTGACGATGTATTGGAGTATTTTTATGATATATGTATATAGTGAATAAATATAATATTAAATAATTAATCCATCAACACATTTTAATACATAAAAATCCATCTTGAGTTCGCGTTTTTGTTCATTTAAATTTTTATTTCTCAACAGAATGAGACTCATATGGACATACATGATCACCAATTATTCGATCAAATCCCTTCCCAATTCCTGATTCATTGAAATAAAAAATTAAACATTCAACTATCTTAGGAATAATATTATCAGTGTTAATGTTAATCATCCTTTCATATCCTGATATAATTTCTCACATTTGACAGACCATAAAATCTTCATGATGATCATATTCATTCTTATAAAAGGTAAATCAAGGAATGGAATGTCCAAAATAAATAATATGTAACAGAAAGTTATATCTAAGAAACATAAAATGTGAAAAACCTTCATCTAATCCTCCCAAGAACTATAAATCTCAGATTATCTAGGTTAAATTATAATCAATCCTTTGATATTATGTAACACATGAAGTGGATTTTATTAATCCAAATGTATAATTTTTTTATATTATTATACAGTTGGTTCTATCATAGTGTTCTAGTAATTATATCTAAATGTTTATTAAGATTATTTTGATTAGGTGAGTACAGAAATAAGTCATCCACAATGAAAACAAGAGAATAATCTAAGTAAAATTAATATAAATATTAACAAATTCCATGAAAATAACTATCAAATTCGTGGGAAAGAATTACATTTCCATGTTCTCATCAAGTAAATATACATTATAAACTAATTTACATTGTATATTTAATGTAATAATCAATATGTGATTATATAACAACCTGCAATAAATTTAAAAAAACATCCAAATCCCATAATAATGGTAAAAGTGATTCCTAAAATGAGGTATTTCATATTGGTTCAAAAATATAAACTGATTCAATTTCTTGTAATTCACACATATCATTAGGTTATATTATTCCTTCTTGTAAATAGTTGGAGAGAAGCAATCATGATGTACTAGTTCATATACACCCCTTAGCATCCAGGTTCTCCAATTGTATCTTGCGTTTCCATGATTTAGTGGGATCAATAATATAAATAGTAATGGATAATTATTATTTTCATAACAAATGTTCAATATTATACTGCACCTAACGGTTATGATATATCCCAGATAGATAATTAATGAATAAATCAATGAAAAATTATAATATATAATTGAATTCCTTGATGCACGATTCTTCACCATCCCTTAAAAGGCATGAAATCATTGGTTTTTCTCCACCTATCCCATGATGCAAGGTTTTAGTGCATGCTTCCTGGAAATCCCAATGTCCTTTTTGATTATTAGTCCCACTATCTGGGTATATGGAAGACACTATATGATGATATAAATCAACATGGTTGTATAAAGGGAATAACCATTCCATCCCCATAATTACATCAAAAACCATCATGTTGATGAAAAAACACCTAATATAACAATATAACCACCTATCACACATGTATATAAATTAAACCATCATATTTTATCGAATCAAATTCACACAAAGAATCAAGTTTCTTTAAACCATAAAAAAATATATAGTTTCCACAAAATATATAATAGATGATGATATTATCAAATGAAATTAACCCGATGAAAAATATAATATAAACCAATGTAGAGTATAAAAATATCACACCTCAAATAGTTGAAGGCCTATATTTATACTCGTTGGGTACTAGAAATTCTACAAGAAACTGGCCAACACCGATGCCATGCGATTTTACATAAAATATTTGAGTAGACTCACTCGGTTTATGTTGTATATTGGATGTCTATATTCTTAATATTTTACTAACCCCTCAACCTAAATAACAAATAATTCTTAAGATAACTTACTATAACATAGATATTAATCCCTTTAAAAATGTTTGAGCCAGTTTGGATCCTAGTACACTATATACATATAATATGAACATACAATAATGATTGTGATTCATCATACTCTCATAGGATTTACATTCAATTATCTCTCTATTGTACTTGGGTTTCATGTTTCCCAGATTACCATATAGAAGGAATATTATATAAATTTTAGTACGTGCCAACATGCTACAACTACCGACCTCAACATTACTCCAGGGATCAATTCTTATAAAAAATATTTTCATCTCTACTAACATATTGAACCACCCCTTTGAATCCCATTAATATCCTTCTAATTTATATTATTTTGGAGGTATAGGTCCACTATCATTGAAATAGTAATCCACTAGATGATATTTACCTAATATTTGATGGATTATATGATCCTATACATAAGTCACCTTGATTGTTTTTCTCATCACTATTGATAGATAATGAAAAATTCAACATCTTATTAAAATGAGTCAAATACAAAATAATAGTCATAACACCCGTATATAAGTGAATAAATACCCTAAAGCATTCATATAGTAGTTTATGTGGAATGTAATTTTTATAAAAGTCCATATACCTGCCTATCGAGAACCACTTTAAATACTTATTAGCTTGGGTAAAAACATCATACAATCTCATGGGAGAATATAGTGTCATGTATATCAGAAGCATGACATTATTTTTGTAGCTCATATTTATTTTCTCAAAAATAGAAAATATGGATTCAATCCATATATTATTTACCTATGTTGAACCATACCCCAAAAATGTAGGAGTGTGATTCTCTTGAAACTCATTAATTAACTCTCCAATATTATTTATAGGTACTAGTGCTCCCTATATGAACTATATAATTTACCAAAATATCTCACTTATCAAAGATTATATTTCCATCATAGGGGTAACATGTGGTGTCATATGTGGAACTGTATGAGGTAATACTAGATGCTAATGGACAAACAATTATTGTGTATTGTCCTCGAGTAATTCCTAGAAAATAGCCCAAGGTCATCACTGTGGAATATTTATGAAATGCCAAATTCATGACTCAAAACACAATTTAATTGAATAATGATAATAGATAAACAAATAAGACATTTAAAAGCCTTCATATGTATGATTTATGCCCCTCTATATTTTACTAATTCCATTTATTTGTTATAAAGATGATCATAATATATTAGAAGAGTCACTAAATACTACCCACTATGGATGGAATGTTAGGTTCAATGTTTGATATTATATAGTACAGGTCCTTATATATGGAGTGTTAAATTCAAGTTACATAGGAAAACTCCATTTATGTAGCAATTGGATGGATTATTTATCCGAATCCAATTCATTGAATAAATTAAATTTATTCACATTTTTATAGACACACACATATGGATATATATATATATATATATATATATGTTAAATAGTCTAGTTAGATGAGTAACTAATATAGAACATATAGTATAGTATCATTATATATTTCAATTAGAACATCCAATAACTACAACTCATACATTTTAGATAGTAACAGGTATCATAAATATGTATATTATTATTTGATAAAATGAATTTAACTTCCTAAATTATAAAATTAAATAATTAATAACTAGCAATTTTCCTTCATAGAATAAAAGTAAATCAGCAATTTATCTCTTATAACCATTGTTTCATTACTCAATCATTTGAAAATTTAATAATTGAGATGTTTTCAATTTTAAATATGGTAAAAAATTATTTATATTAACGATAACACTTTTATATTGAAATTATTTTATCCCTAAATTAAACATCATCACATTTTTATAATATAATATTTATGGAAAAATAATATGTTGCCACTAATTCATAGAGTAATATAAGAATGACATAGATTATGTATGCTATATGCATTGAATATGAATGGAATATGAATCCTCAGGTCCCTGTAATAATGAATGAGATGATTCCCCTATTCCAAATATGGACAATGGTAATATATAATATCATTGAAATATTAAAATACTATAACTGGGTTCGAAAATAAAAGATGAAACAAGATATCAGTAATTTGAAAAAAAAATAGAATATTTGGTCCCATTATTGGTAATTTAACCTCTTTCCTCCAGATGGGTTATCTACTCATATACATATTAGAATTACAAAATTTGGAATGTTTTATAGTCTATTTATATTGAACCACAACACTATGGAAAAATGAAAAAAAAACTAATGATTCAATTTTTGTACTTCCTAGAGATGGTTCAATAATAAGAAACCTTACCCAATGGACCACACGTAATTAGTAATTCATCCATGTATACATAAGGATGACTACTAGTTTCTAGGTTCTATAATGGTATGATGGTGAGACTATACTATTGAGATCAGTGTGTATAAAAGTGGTATAATAATACAAATAAATATTAGAAATAGATAAAGACTAATAAAAATAAGAATAACTTATCTATATATAATTATAGTATGCTACTAATTCCCAAATAAAATTACTAAACAATATTCATATATTTATAATGATATTATTTATACATGTTTTACAAAAATGAAATATAGAATTCTTTGTTAAAGGTGAACACTACAATACATATATAAAAAAATAATCAAAAAGAAAATAAACTAACCCATGATCTTCCCAAGAAATCGCGTAGATATATTCTATCATGATCTAGTCTTAGTAAATTGTCCGACATTTATGGTTAGACTCTTTCATCTTCCCCTACCTCTATTGATGGTATCTATCCAAGTACAAATTGATGATTTTAACAATGTTTGAGTGAAATAAGGTAGATTGCCTCTAATGGTGACTATTATAATCTACAATGTCTACATAAAAAGAGTAATGAGCATATATAATGAATGTGATGTTGTAATGTGAACTATAACCATGCTGCCTCAGATTCTTTGAGGAAACCCTTCCAACTATACCTTCCTCATCCAATGTCAGGATATATGCTTGAATGTTTCACCATATATGTATATATAAGTATTCACGAATATATTAGAAATGTTTATTTATATTTATATATAGTCATATATATTATTGTGCATTACTATACAATGCCTGAGGTGTAACCAAGGAATCCATGCATAACCAAAAGAGTCTTATAATGTTTGGAAGGGAATATTCTATTGCTTGTTATCAGATATATAGCTGTCAGGACATCCATAATCCAAACAATTTATGTGAAACACTACATCCAACACCATCTATTGAAGCATAACGTTCCAAATCTAAATAAATTGTTTGATATTTCATATCAAAAATAAGACATCAGGGGAGTTTGTAGGATTATTTTCACCACATTCTTTAATTTTTTCCTTAAAAAATCACTAGTTCATGTAACAGTTATAATAAATCATTCATGTTGTGATTAAATAGAAGATAAAATATTATTTTCAAACATATATCATCATATATAATGGTTAAATGATGTTGTCATACCTCATAATTTCAATAAATTTACTAAATTAATTTCAATATGAGTAATTAAATGACCACCTAGAATGATGATTGGTAGCTGTAGAATTAATAAGAATGTGGTCATTTAAAAGTGCACAACAAAATGTTTGGATCTATTCAAGGAAAAAAACATATGATATTTGAATGCATGTAGCTGAGAACTTATAATATAGTAAACATTTCTAATAATGGTAAAACTCATTTTTTGTAAATACATGGAATGTTTGGTGTATGTAATTAAGGTTCTGATATTAAAAAATATAAAATTATATAGAAGAATTAGACTACTTTCCATATAGATATAGATGAATAATCATCCAATATAATCATTTTATTACTGATATATCAGGAGAAATTATATATATATATACCAATATTATATTGATTGGTCATATTGCTTAATATATATTTATCATTCCGTATGGTAAAAATGTATAAAAATAAAGCCACCTTATTTAAGAAAATACAATTAGATATCCAAAATGTTGAACAATGATTAATTCTAGCATCAAACAACAGAGGAAGCACATATCCTAATGGATAAGAGAAGTGGATCTCTATATTAGGGGATTCTACTATAGGTCTGCATGATTTGGACGAATAGACAATCAAGATTAAATTTACTAATAGAAAATGAATAATACTTAATAGTTAGTTAAGTGGGATTAGGTATTTATGGAGTAAAAAGGGGATTGATTACATTTATTATTTTTATTTAGTCTATAAGACCTTTTATTATGTAATAACATAATAATTTACATTATAATCTTCATTATTACATCGTATGAATATTTTCCTAGATGTATAATGTATTGTCATGAATCTAAATGTGTATAAATATATTTCCTGAAATAAATTTACAATTTACAATGAGAATGGTTATGTAAAAAAACTCTTTATATAGATTCTAAAAATATATTTTTCAGAAGAAAGGGATCCCATAATGTTAATTAAGGAACCATTAACTAAGTCAAAACCAACAGATCAAAAATGTAACCATAGAGGAATCAATCCTTGAGAAATTGAAAGATCATACATAGATCACTAAGATATCTATATTAATATAATCTATTTATTTCCCTTATATGCCATTGATAACTCATCCATTATCTCATCACATAATAAAATTCATTGAATGTTTAAATGTATATACATCTGAGTGGTATTATCCATTGGATCCAACACCAAAGAAAACACACTTAAGTTAATTACACTTCAGGAAACAATTGAATTTTCATTCCTATATTTTATTCTATATGGGATAAATATTTATCGATATCAACCCAATGGTACTATAATTATCACATCATATGGATAATCTATTAGTCTGGGATAAATAATCAAATGTGTTTCCTTAAACTATTACTATACACAGACACATCATAGTCTAAGATGAATAAAATATCCTCATAGTCTCCAATATAGAAAAAATATTTTATTATAATGGGGTCACAACATGAGGAATAATCCACAGAACTGTGGTATTAACAAAACAATCAATATGCAAAACCATCATTTTAATGTTCTCAAACAACATGAATCATTAAAAAACATATGGATTGCCATCTGATGACAAGGGAAATAATTCCAATTTAACATCCCAAAAATGAACATCATCTAGCTTAACCATGTCACATAATCCATTACTACCAATTGATCTATCTTATATAACCTGATCTATTTTTTTATGAATACACTGCTTTAGTTGAGTATTGTATAATTCAATGTTATATAAGAACACACTATACAGGTTATTAGATGATATAAGGATCCCAAATTAGATATAAAATATTCAAGTCAATTTGAAGTATAATTAAATCTATTAAATTCTCAATGATATTTTGGTTTATTAGTTTTTGTGAATTATTACATAAATATTACACAAAAAAAAGTATATTAAAAAGTAGAATCCTCTATTCAATATCTATTTTTCCCTCAAAAATAACTTTTAAAAATAATCATGTTTTAATTTCATGGAACATTATCACAATTTTAGTGATGAGATCTTATATGTTCCTACACGTCCTTTTTAAAACATTTTAAAATATACAATGAACACCAAATAGCATAGTGTGACATAAAGAATAAAACTGACATGTGTTAGTCTGTTATCAACCCATTTTGAATATTAAAAGGTTTTTTCATTAAAATAAATAATCATTTATATCAAATAATCATTTACTCACATCAAATTATATTTATATCCCATATATTTTAAAAAAATTTATAATAAAAAATTTATAAAGGAAATATTTTTATAAAAATATACATTTTTAACCCAAAAGGATTTTACGATTTATTTACAAATACATATATTTACCTTTAGAAATATGATGATTTCCATGATAAAACATAATCATGTATCAAAAATTAATGTGGGTTCCTTGTGACATTATTAACTTATTACCCTTATTGAGACCTTACAATTGTAAAAACCATATGATCAATTTCTTATATAATTTTTGTGAGAACAAAATAATTACCCAATGAATTATAAATCTATTTTATAACACCCATTGTATAATCTATATTGTTATCACCCATGATCTATTATGGGGAACATCCCATTTAAAACAAATTCAATGGTCTATATCATGAATAAATTCCTTTAAAAAACAATAAACCCATTGTATAACACAATTTGATATAATTTTATTTACATGATTCATAATCCCATGTAGAAGAGGAACCAAACTTATAAGAAAACAAAATCAAATAAGGTAAAGATTTAATAAATCTTATATTTGAAAGAGTCTATATGTAAATGGTTAATAATGGATATTTCAATATTATGGGATACCACATTTAAAATTATAAAGTTTCAATACACCAATAATGTGGTAGTCTAGACCCATATAACTACAACCATATTTTTCTCATTAAAATAAAATTCAATGGATCTATAATTTATGAAAAATATATTAAATATGTAAGGATTAAATTAATTGGTTCGACTTTATATTTCACTGTGTTCCAATTCATAATTCCCCTATACACATTTCAAACAAGATGTTTGTTCCCATTTGACTATAACCAATTCATTTACGATAAAATAATATATTAATAGCATAAATAATTATTCAATAGTTGTTAAGTATATAATGGGTATCAAAAAATGATTAGTTATATGGTTAATAACTTCTCATGTTGTAAAGTTCATATACCTCATAAAAATTGTAAGTAGACTCAAATTTATTCACAACAACCATGTTTTTTCCCACAATAAAAATTTATAGACGATTGGAAATTTGAAAACAATCACACTAAATATCCACCTAATATTGTAAACCACCATACATTATAGAAAAAATACCAAATTCTTCTATAAAATAACAATACTGTAAATTTAAAATCCAAAGTATGTATGGAATGATAATTCAAATTATTGATGAAAGTGTATAAAATACCTAAAAAGGTAATAAAAAAATATTTTATTATAATTTATAACATGTAATAATAATTCATGATAATATAACCATCATGAAACATCAAAAAATTCCAAACAACATAATAATATAGTCTACATGAAATTGAATATAACTAAAATGTGAATTACAACATGACTATCACGATGAATATAATTTTTCATTATTATCATTCAAAGAAAATATTAAATACTACAAATATCATAACTCATTAATAAGTGGAATGAACTATAATCACACAATGTGAAATGAAAATAAACTATAACAATGAATAACATGAACAACAGTCACATCCCTAAAAACCTAAACATTTCCATATTAGAGGTTTGATCACACCCAATCAGGGTTACATAACAAACGATGACACTTCTCTAGTCTCCTCACACCTAGACCAAAATAGTAGAACAAAATAAAAATATCACATTTTATATAACTTTCAAACATCCAGACCCAAATGACCACAGAACATGTAGTTGGACAGGTCACAACATGGCCTCATGGAGGCCTCCCCTTATAGTAGAATCTTCTGACTAGTACTATAGATATAATGGTTGAATGATGGGGATAAAATACCCTCAAGAGTATATTATAACAATATTATATCATGTGTAAATCAAAATAAATTGATAAAAACTAGTAGAATCAGTAAAATATGAATTTTTTTTGATAATTGTAAATATTATAATTGGTATAGGGAAAAAATCATATATAGAACAATAAATGCTTGCTTAATGGTTATACAAAATAAAGGGGAAACAAAATGTAGATAATAGTTTTCAATAAAAAATATTAAATTGAATGTATTAATAATGAATCGAGAGAAGACTCCAGAATCATCATGAGATCCAATTTAATCATTTTCTTTTATCCCATAGGAATATGAATGATAAAACATGAAGATAACTAAGGATACCGATCCTACAATAAATTATGCTTGTTCGGGTATTCCAATGCAATGGCCGTTCAAAAAATGTGTAAGATATAGTCAATAGTCTACTGCCAATGATGTCTAAATAATAATCTATCACAAGAATATAAAATAAATAGTATTACTATATGTAAAAATAAAATAGAAAATGAAACAATTAATTAGACAATTTGGTCTGAGGTACCCTCATGACACTGGAACTGACCATACATTATTGGGCCAAATCTTTAAATTATGATCCATAGAAATACTGTACAATTTAGGTAAATGAAATGTGATAAAAAGAATCATAATAAGATCTACTAATATAAACTAATCATAAGCACGTGATTTGGTATGGTGGATGGATCACATGGATAATAGATACTATTTTAATCCATTATTATAATTTTAAATACCGACATTAAAAATATGGTATCTCAGGGTTTTCCTATGATAATTTTTACATGGAACCCATGTATCACAGCACAAATTCCATAACTATCATTGCTTTTGAATTTCATCTAATATAATCATTGAATGGTCCTGAAAGAATCAGTACCATCATAATGTGATGAAACTACATATGAGATCATACTTTTTATCTCATGTAGGGAACCATGTCTCACTCTTGACATGGTAAAAAAATCTCAATGACGATACATTCCATGATGTAACCTCGTGGGAACCAGTATCACCCATGATACTATAAATAGAATTCATGATGAGCCTTTCCTAGCATACTTGTATCTCCCCATTAACATGAACAACACATTAGAGAATATAATCACGTGCAAAATTAACCCATACTTTGGAACCCATGGAAGGATCCCAAGAAACTCTCACGGCGTCTATAATTCATTTAATTAAATAAATTAACAAAACTAGTAATCTAACCTTGTAATAATTACTTCACATGAAATTAGACACAGTAAAAGGGTAATGACCATTTTCAATGACATCTATTTGGAAAAATTATTCCCATAAATAAGAAAAATACACCACACTACAAAATAGATAATTATGAATTCCATCACATTCGATCATATATCCAATAATGGTATAATGCTTATAAAATTTTCCAAGTGAAGAAAATGCATCTCAACAGAGAGGTTGTAAGTACCTAATGTTTTATCAACTAAATTCCATTATTATAATTATTTATATTATTATTAACTCAAAAGATTACATATATAACACAAAAAGTACTTATAAATGAATAATGAGAAAAAATGAATATCTAGATGTTACTGAATGAATACCGATGAAATAGTAATATGAAATTTTGAATAGTAAATGACCTTTATGAATAGTAATCTAACCAATTGATTAGTAACATCCCTAGTGAATGTATAGATAAAATTTAACTGACTTATATTTGACAATATGATATAAATGCTTCATAGTATATGTATGTAAATATTTAAAAATTTAAAAATTATTCTTTGGTATTATTGTAATTTAGGTATATTTTATTAAAATTGTATGACTAATTTAATAATATAAAAGAAAATTTAATTCCCTAAAATAATTTCATAAATAATTTTATTTTTAAAATTATATTAAAATAATATTTTAGGAGACCTTAATTAATTTTTCAAAATTTTATAAAATTTTATTTAATTTGAAAATTTATAATTTTCCATTAAATTTTGAATTTAATTAAAAATAAAATCTATCACATATAGAAAACTATTTTTATAAAATGGAGTTCATTTTTCCATTAAAAATGTTGAAAAATGTTTGGGGTGAATTTTTGGGATTTTTCTAAAATATGTGACGTTCTTGGGAATAATAAAATATGATAATTTACATTAAATTTCTAAATAAATGAATTTATACATCATGTAGGAGTCATGGATGATATTAATGGAAAATGCTTCAAAATCATGTGAAATATTTCCAGTTTATTTTTAGAATAATTTATTTTATTCATATTCTTGATCATAATTAGTAAACTAATGATTATAATAATGTGAATCCTCTCCTCTCCTCCATTATAAAAACCAACCTCACACCCTCCTATCATCACACCTCTCAAACCATTTTCATAGACAAAATTATTCTAAAATATTTTAATATGACACTTTAACATGTAAATAAGCCATTGGTCTCTTGAAAATATAAACACCACTTCGTTAATGGGTTTCTCAATATAGATATATTCAAGAGTTAAATTCCCCTTTTAACTTCATTTATTGTCATTTATTGACATTCATGTTCATTTATTCTTTTTATTTTATCATTTATATTCATTAATATGTTATGATTACACTAATATCAAACATATAATGGATTTTGTTTTATGATAATGGAATAATTCATCATCATCTTTCATTTCTCCACCTTATATACTAAAAATGAAAACCCCATCAGTGATGCGTTAATTTATCACATTCAATGCCGACATGTATTCAATTTATTTTACCATATCCAATTCTATTGATGAATCTGTGTTTATAGTTGAAGTAGTATTCAATATATGAATTATGAATAATATAATATGTTTGTGACTTTGGTAAACATGATAATAATTTATAATGAATAATGTGATTATTCTGATAAAAAACCACCAATTAACCAAAACAATTATCATTAGAGTTTTATATAATGATTCATATACAATAAAAGTAAAATTATAAATTCTATAAACATGTAATCATTATTGTGATCACTGATAACATAAATCTTCAATTTTGGACATCTATTCTTGTCTTAAATATATATCCATACATGTATATAAGTAATCTAATCATTAAAACTAGGGAAAAAATGTGTCCCAAAAAATGAAATTGAACTTCTTAACTAGTCAAAATGACCATGAATGAACGTAATAAGGTTAGAATAAATAAATTACATGAAGAATAAGATTATGAAATAATGATTAATAAATGTAATTTGGATATCTAAGATATTAATATCAACTTATGGACACCATCAGACTTAGGTTAATGGATTATACTCGAACCTCCATTATTCCAAAAGGTTGATATAACATTCTCTTTACCAAAATAAAATTATATATTATTTTTTGTAAATATTCTAAATAATATATAAGTTATACAAACATATTTATCATAGTATATTTATCATTCTATTTTGGGGATATATATGATTTTATGTTGTTTCATCCTCTGTACAACCTAATAACCAATTTTTTAAGGAAACATCACAATGCCTTACCCAATTTCAAGTTCACTATATTATCTATTTTATAAAAAAAAAATTATATAATCTGTATTTGTATTTTAAAACCCATATTTTCCATATCTTTTTTTATAAAAAATATTATTCTATTTTCTATTTTAAATTCTCTTTGTATTATCCATAAAACCACATAAAAATGTTTGAATGATAAATTTTCATAAATACTCTATTTACATGTTGTCAATTATATATGAAATTACTTAACAAGATATATTCTCATTTTAGATTATGAATTTTCATGTATTTTTATATTCCTTTCATTCATGGACACATGTATGATATAGGTTTTTATTATTCTTTGTGACTGCATTATGAAACACATTTCATTCTATGAGCACCATTATGGGTATATAAGATTGATTATGACTGATTCATTAGGTGGAATGAGTATTCATGAACATGTTATAATGGATGCTCCCAGATGGATCACCAATTAACTAGTTAATTTTGAGTCTAATGAGAAGTTATTGCAACGGTCATGGTTGTTATCCTTGACTTGTGATACCATGTTGAATAGTCATGGTTGGTAACCTACACATGTTCTCTTATATGTATAATAAACCTTGAATCCTGATAATTTCATTTTTTATATTTCATCCACATTACTATGAATTCATCTTTTTTGGATCCTTTGTTTATATTTTTTGATTTTAAATTTCCCATGCCATTTTATATTATTATATCATTCCTTCTAACCCGTGTGATAATTAATTATTCAGATGTTTACTCCATTAATGGGATTTCTATCTCATCACATTGTTCAAGTTATACCCCTATTATCCAATTAATATGAATGATCCTAATGAATGTTAGGATCTTATATGAGTATTAATTAAAGAAAAGTTTATTTTGGACTCATGTTTTATGATTATTGAACCTAATATTCCAAACACTGGACTTTATGATAATTGGATTATAATACGATACATTAGTATTACTAAAATCTTTTAAAGATATGTGTTAAAAGATATGGTCATTATAATTGGTATCAGTGGATGGTCTCATTATTTTTGGGGAATTGTAATATATCTCTCTAGTAATAACATTATGGATGTGACAAAGTATTAAAAAAACCCATAAATTTTGGATAGTATATAGTAAGTGTTTTATCATGAAATTACATCCATATAAGGATATGAACTAGTGGATGTTGATATGGAATAGATGAATCTGGGGTTAAAACCCAAAACACCACCTTGGTCATGACTCTCATCGGAACTGTTGTATGGTAATATACCTTCCTACACTATTAGATTAACACTCCTAGTGGATATGCATTGGTAAATTCATAATCATTGTACAAACTAGTATTAAGGGAATAAATATTGATCCAATAAGAATATAAGTTATGAAATATATCGATGATAACCTTGAATTAAACTGAATAAATCATAAGATAGGATATAATTTTTATTTGCAATTTTAAAATTTTTTATTCATTGTTTCCAATATGATAATTAAATATCTATTCAAGCCCACTAATTGATAGATCTTTTTTTAGTTAATGGCATGGAATAGAAAACATGGTCCAATAATCAATGTGATTGGAAATGGTAATATTTCCCCATCGATATTCCATATATGATGGGAATAGATGAGAAAAACAATATTATAATATTTTTGTAGATGCCAAAAGATATGAATAACAAGATAAATCTTGAGGTACACCATCATCATCTAAAAAAATACAAACTTGTCATTAAATCCATCATAAGGAAAATGCATCCCATGTTTAGTGAATATTTTTATTCCCTCCTTGAGGAAAAGTGGATTTAATTCTAATGAAAATGTATAATCTATCCCCCAGTGCTCTAATAAAGAGAAAGTTGTATTAGATGTATATCGATTTGTTTTGGAAGATTATTAGTGGTGGGAAATAATCATGATTATTATGTCCAGGGAAAAAATTATTTCATTTATTCAGAGGAATACAAAAAAAATTATTATCGTCATTTATTTTCCCAAAACCCTACATCTGATGATAGAAATAGTGATCCTAGACCTATACTAATTGAATATTATTACTTAATGTTGTATAAAGACTATGTTACATGGTTTCGATGATATGCCTCCAGAATTATTAATAACACCAAAAGAATGGTGGATTAAATTTTTGGAGTACTAATGTTGGGTCTATGAAAACTGTAAGAAGTTTTGAGACATTGAGTGTTATGAAGAGATTTTACATTTTTCACTCAAGGTAGAAATTAAGATTAGTGAATCACAATGTAATTGTGGGACCAATGAAAATAACAGCAGAAAATGGAGTCTAATATCAGAGTTTTGGAATATAAATCACATAGTGGAATGAAGATCGAACATCTCATGTGTCATAATTGTAGAAAGAAGCATCATGAGAAATGTCTAAAGGTAATGATGAATTGTATTAAATGTGGATGAATGAGAAATATAGATAATAATTTTCAAATTGATATAAATAATCCCACTAACATGGAAAATGAAAGGATAGTTCAGATCAAAACCCACCCTATAATGTAGTGTTAAAACAACAAGAATCATGGGAATTATTAAACAATTTACCTAAGACAAGGGTTGTTGGATGGAATCAACAACAACCGAAAAGTCAAGAAGGAATGGATTATGTATTCGCTACTGCTAAGGTGGATTCAAGTGATGATGTTGTGATAGTTATCATAGTTATTCATTCATTAATATAATATATTATATTTGATTATTGTGTTATACATTCTTCCTTATCTTGTAATTTTCGTAAAACTTTTCAGTCACCCACAAGATATTTGGATGTTACGTTATATATGAAAATAGGGAATGGGGAAACAATTTAATATAAAGTTTATAAAACATCATGGGTAAATATTTGTGGACTGAACATCCCATTAAATCTTCTAATACATCCTCATGTAGAGTTTAATTACATATTGGTCATGGATTGGAAATATTTGTACAAATGAAATTTTACCTTTTGAGAAAGGGATATCATTCTTCCCTTCCTAGAGTATCCTCCAATACTATTAAATTTTAAAGGGGAACATGAATCAACTTCAGAAAAATTTTCTCATGTTTTTATATTGTTTCCTTTTAGGAAATAATTACATTCTCAAATGGCAAAGATAAATGAGATGATTATTCTAAAAGGTATACACGTCAATAGGTTTTATCATATTATATTCCATGAATAATTATTTAGTCTTCATATTAAGTGATAGATTGAGTTATCCATTGAAATTACTCTTTAATCCATCTATATATTAAAAAAATCATAATATAATCTCCAATATTGAGTGAGAAGAGCTGGACAAATAGTTACAACAGAATCTAGAGAATGGTTTTATAAAACGGAGTGCTTCACCAATGGGTGAACCAGTCATCTATTTATAAAAATATAAATCAATGCACATCATGATTGATGATATTGAGATCAATAAAATCATGAAAATGAAAAAGTATAATTTACCTCAAATTGAAGAATTTTTTGATCAGTTACATGGGGAATGTTATTTCTCTATGTTCCACTATTGGTTGAGATATTGCCAATTAATGGTGAGGATGAAATATTTTCACAAAAATTTCATTTTGAATGAGGTATGGAAAATATGAATTAATTATAATTCCCTTTGTACTCACTAATTCTATAGTAACATTAATTTATTTAATTATGAAATTATTTATTGATTATATCGACAAATTTTTATTAGTATTTATCGATGATTTTACAATTTTCTCTAATGGAATGGGAGAACATATGGAGAATTTCAATACGATGATTATGAATTTAAAACTGGAAAAATAAATACAGAGTATATTAAATGATATCACTAGATGGCGTATGTATCATTCATGGGGTATATTATCACTTGCAAAGGGATATTCGAAGACCATTCCAAGACAATGGAAATTGAAGAGTAGCTCAGGACCACAACTGTAACAGAGATCTATAGATTTTTGGGTATAATTGGGGATTGTCAATGAATTTTGAAAAAACTTATTTTGATTTTCAAATCCAATAAAATTGTTGAAATTTTAGGGGAGAAGTATTCATGTACTCAATAATTTGATTAATTTATTACGGATCTAAAAAGTATGTTAATCACTACTTTTGTACTCACACACACAACAAGTTGATAACACATTGTGTTTTACTGTTGTAATGAAATGAAGGGACTTGGTTATTACATGATAAAAAATGATAAATTGATATCCTACATCACATGGTAGATTAAAATCCACATGCCAAACTATCCCACCATTGAACTGGAGTTGGAAGCTATGAGCATTGAGTTGAATATATGGTTTCATTATCTATATGGGGAGAAGTGTGAGATATATACATATCACAGGAGTATAAAATATATATTCACACAGAATGTGATTAAAATTCACCAGTAAATATTTTTAGATCTCATCAAGGATTATGAATATAAAATCCACTATCATCCTGGTATAAAAAATAAGGTTATAAATTCTATAAATATAATTGATCATGTATATTTATTATTGATGAAAATTGAAAAGTATCAATTATTCATAGAATGATAGATGATATGAATTGTAATCACTAAGGGATGGCCATAATTAATCCTTAATCAGACTAATTCTTATCCATCTCTCTTGGATAAAATAATAGATTCTAAATGAAAAGATGTAGAAATTATGAAAATAGTGGAATCTATTAGACATGGAAAATCAGAAATGTTAATGATTAGTAATGAAGTAGATTTATCATTTGGGTTACAGTTATGAGTACCATCCAATAAATAGATAATGAAGGATATTTTAAAGAGGCACGAAGCTCAACCTTCCCTATTCACCTATGGAGAAAAAAGATTTATCAGGAACTATGAGATAACTTATGGAGGGGGGACATTATGAAGAAGGATATTTCTGAATATTCAAAAAAATTACTTTTATGTGATCATGTGAAGGAAGAATGAAAATATTATCTAGGTATGAAGTAAGCACAATCTATACCAACATGTATGTGGGAGAAATTCTCCATGGACTTTTTTACTGGACTCCTATGGCCATCTGCAGGAAACCATTCTATACAGGTCATTGTGAATCATCTTATAACGACATATCACATTATTGAAAATCGAGATTCACCTAGATGTTATGGAATAATATATGTCATTCTCTAAGAAATAAATTGAAGTTCGTCATGACCTATCATTCTCAAATTGAGGGCCAATCATATTAACGATACAAAAAATCTAGGAAATGTTGATTGTGGATTCTATGGACATAAATAATGGTCCGGACCAACATCTTTCACATGTAAAATTCTATTACAACAATATTCTCTACTCCAACATCTATGTAGAAGCATATGATGCCCATTTTAAGAAAATGTGATGAACACCAGTGTGATAGGATGAAGTCAGTGAGCGTAAGTAGAAATGACATGAACGAGTCAATGAAATGGTGTATGAGGAGAAATCCATTCAATGGAACATCAATGAAGGAAAAATTCTATAAAAGTTCTATAATGAAAATTGTCAACAAGAGTATGAGTTTAATGATATAGATATATTATTCCTCCAAATATCTCCATGTAAAAAAGTCATGATTTTTAAGAAGAAGGGAATGTAATGTCCCCTATACATCTACCAATTTTTGATCCAAGGTCATGTCAATGCTACGACCTATCATCTTGCACTTCCACATACCATTTATAATATACGAGATTTATTCCAATTATCCCTATTAAGAATTTACAAACTAGATCCTTTACATGTACGGTCAAAAAAAGTGGTACCATTGGAGAATGATCATTACAATTGGGAGAATCTAGTGAAGATCTGAAATAATAGAGATAATGTTCAATTAAAAAAAAGAATACTGACATTGTAAAAGTACTATGGAGGAACCATACGTATAAAGAGGCCACATTGAAACTAAAGGGGGTAACGAAGGAAGTATATACACACCTATTTACAACATAGAATGTAAATCCAAATTTCAAGGGAGATATTTCTTAATCGGGGACGAATGTTTTGACCCAATGATTTATCAATTAAAATACCTTTTCAAATTATGTTTTATTAAATATTCATATAATATTTCATATATAACACAATAAAAACATTATAAATGATGAATGATTAAAATAAAATGTATCTATAGATGTTGTGAAATTTATACCAATGAAATATTAACTTGAACATTGGAACAGTGATGCGACACTTATGAATATTAGTCTAACCAATTGAATAGTAACCTCAATAATGATATTATAAATATTATTTACCAATATTATATGTGACAATATGATATAAATATATTATAGTATATGTATGTAAATATTTTTTTAAAAATTATTTATATGTTCATATATTTGTATATCATGTATATTTAATTACAAGTTAGTGAGTAATATATCAATTTAAAAGAAAATACATTTTCATTAAATTTATTCATAAAAAATTATTTTAACGAATTTTGAATATATGATAATTTTTACAGACCTTAAATAGTTTCTCCAAGTGATATGAATGTGGTTATAATTTAAAAGTAGATATTTTTATTTTAAATAATGATTTAAATATTTTTTTTCAGATTCAGAAAATAATTTTCAGAAAATGGAGTCTATTTTTTAATTCTACATTTCAAAAAATATATAGAGTGAATGTTTTATATTTTTCTAAAATACATTAAATTTTGGTGATTAGTAAAATATAATAATTTTCGATAAATTCTTGATAAAATAATTTATGCATATTGATTGAATCATGGATTATGTAAATTGATATTTTTTATAACTCAAATTCTCAATATACTAATATTGTTCCCAATAATGAATAAAATTTATTGTATTGGGAAAAAATATTAATCTAATGATAAAAATAATAGAATCCCCTCCTCTCATCCACTATAAAACCCACCCATAACCCTATTTTCTTCCCACATCACTAGACCTGTCCCTAGTCCAAATTATAATATTATATATCCTTAATCCCATATGCCATTCAGATTAAACCTTGTTACCATAATAAATCCTAAATCCTCTCACTTAAAGAGGATCTCAATGATGATATATCTAGAGGTTAATTACTCTTATCATTTCCTTTATTTTTTTCATGTCCCTTTCATTATTTTTCTGTCATCACCTATTTAAAAAAAATGTTACAATAACAACATTACAGTACATGAAATAGAATTATTTAATTATAATTTAATAATTCGTCGTCATAACTCATTTCCCTTTCCGTTATAATAGAAATGAAAACTCCAACAGAGATGTGTTAATATATCACATTCAAGGAAGATATGTTTTTTATTTCTATTACTATATTTAATTATGGTTATCAAACCATGTTTGTGGTTGGAAAAGAAATTATTTATTTATTATATGTAATTTATGGGTCGGAAATCTTTTTTACACATGATATTAATTTATAAAATAACATTAGATTGATTTCATAAAAAATTTCCAATTAACCAAAACAATTATCATTAATGATATAGATAATGATTTATCTTCACTCAAAATAACCGAATGAAATTTAAAACCACTAAATCCTCAATATGTTCACTAATAAGATAAAACAACAATTCTATACAACCATTATATTCTTTAATGATTATACTTACATGTATATAATTAAAACAATCATGAAAACTAATGAATAAAATGATATAAAACATTGAAATTAAACATCTTTACCCATATAAATGATCATGAATGAATATAATAATGTTATAATTAATCAATTAATTGAATTATTGGTTCTAGAAATATTATTTAATGAATGTAATTTGTTTATATACGACATTATGATCATGTGAAATACACCATTAGAATTAAGGTAATGGATTATACATGAACCTCCTTTATTTCTTTAAGATTCTCTATGTTTATTTTTACCCATATGTAATTAACTACTATTTTTTTGTAAAAATGATAAATTAAATGTAAATTCTCTAAATAAATGTATCAAGTTACATTCACCATTATGTGTCTAGGATATACCTATTTTTACAGGGTTCCTTTATCAAAACATCCCCATATGAAAACATGTTTAAGGGAACTTCCTAAGTTCTTAACCATATTTATATTGATTATATTATCTATTATATGGATACATTTTCATAAAAAATAATTATTTTTATTATGAAAACCATTGGGGTGGAATTCTGGTATTATATAATATATCATTCATATTTTTATATTATATTATCGTTGTATTTTCCATAAAACCGCACTAAAATGATTTAATGGTAAATTTTCTCAAAAACACTTCTAACATTATTTAACTTTTTATTGAAATAAAATAACAAGATATTTTCAAATTTACTAATATTAATTTACATGTATGATCTAATTCATTTATTTCAAGGACACTTTAATGATACACCAATTTATTATGTGTTATGAAATGACTTTGATGCCCATTTCTTTCCATTGTTAACTTTATTTTTATGTATTCATGGTTATATATGATTTTTCATGGGGAAAAAATATCCATGAACATGATTTGATGTGTGTACCAAGATAGTTCACTAATACATTGGGTAAATTTGAGTCTCATGAGATGTTATGTGCAACAGTTATGGCCGTTAACATTGAGTCATGATAGCATATTCAACAGACATTGTGGTAACCTTGACATATGATCAATTATGTGTAGTGTGCCTTTAATAATGGTAAATTAATTTTTTACACTACTAAAATGGTACTATGAGTAAATTTTTATAAGATACCTTGTTTACATGTTAGGATTCCATATGTTCTCGCTTTTTATTATCATAATGTCATGTCTTCAAAACCATATTCTAAAGCATTATTCTTAAATTTATTCCATTGCTGGGATTTTTATCTCATACATTTTTTATGTTATCCCATGGTCATCCTATGAATATATATGAAGAAAATATATGCTAGTAACTCTTATAAATGTTATGTAGTGAAATATTTTGTTTAGTCTCATGTTTTTTATATTTTTTACCTAGTCATCCAAGACACTGGACATTATGATCCTTGGACTATAATGTGATGATAAATTATTCTTAAAATAGGGTAATTATTAATTTAAAAGGATATGGTATCATAGAGGGTTTATTTGAAAATATTACATTGTTATAAAAAAATCATTTCATTCAATTTAAAATAAATCACCACAAGGTAATAAGAAACACATATCAATATTAGTTTAATATTGGAAATACCTAAATTCAAAATGTAATTATGTAGAACACTCTAATTGGTGGCTAATATATAAAATGTAAAAATTATTCATGATACACAAAAGGAAACAACTCTAAGGAGGTTGATTTTATAAGTTTATAAACCAAAGCCACATCAAAAGGATCAACATTTTAAACAAGGCAGTCTATGAATTTTAATGTGAGACAAAAGATAATATAGATTTAATAACCTATATGTCTGGAACATGGAACATGTAAAATTTTTAGTAAATTAAAAACTACGAGTTTAAAAGATATAGTAAAAATATCATAACACATGGAAAACAAACAGGAAAATCATGTTTTTATTTTCTCTTGTTTGGGAGAAATTGGTGAAACAGATATCCCCATGAAAAAAAGAGAAAGTGAGCTTACATGAAAATAGATTAGCAAGAGGGATGATAAATTATGAATTAATGAAATATAAAAGAGGATATTTCCAATAGTAATATTTAGGGATAGATGACACATAAATCATAAAATGAATAGAGGAGATACTACCATGAATATATCAGGAGGAATGGTAGAGCTCAGGAGGGAGAGAGGTAATACACAGGGATAGGATGAAACAATGGGGAAAATAGCATTTAATATTTATATTCATTAATTGTAGACTAATTAATTAACCTAGAAAACAAGGGAACACAGTTTGGACACATGGTTTTCCAAATTATGTGATGATCATGTGCTTAGCCACTGACCAAGGAGAACCATTTTCTATTAAGGAACACACTTTGCAAACAATGTGAAAACGTTTCTAAAACCCATTTTCAAAAACCTAATGTTTTTCACAGAGCCATTTGGCCAATTCCAAATGGATTTGGAAAAACTATGTTCCCATGATAGTTCCCTAAAATGTTGTGGTTATTAGGGTCTGGCACTCCTTAGACACAACTAAACACTCAGGGGTCCCCCTAGCCCTCGAAACACATCTGAAATTAACACATTTAAGTGTTACAACTCTCAAAATTCCATTCAGATGCATTGATAACAAAATAAACTATTCTTAAAATATCAAAACTCAAATTTTCATGGAATGTCATCTAGTACAATAAAGATGGAATATTGTATCTAATAATAAGATGATTATTTTTTATGATTTTGAATAATTCAAATGAAATATTTAATCTTTTTATAGTGGAGAAAATACCCACATGAATTCATTTTTGTTGTTTATGTAAGTGTTTGACTTAATTATCTAAAAAAACATAGTCTTTGTTTATGTGTGTGATTTAATATTCCCTTTGGACACAACATATTATGAATGATAAAAAATATTTATCTATAATAATTATGAAACATAGAAATTTAAAAAAAATTGGCGTCTCCTAGATTGTATGTTAATGGATTTTATAGTTTTTATTAGTGAATGGTTTAGATAACAATTTTTATTAGGATTTTTTCATCTGATTATCGTTAGATTTAAGGGTTTCATTTCGGGTTTATAAATTTGAGTTTGATCATATGTATAATTATTATAAACCACATTTTAGGGTTTATGTGATAAATGTTTTATTGATTTATTCCATTTTGGGAGACATTTTTCTGGTATAGATTATATATAGAGCTTTTCATATTAGGTATGCCTTTAAATTTATTGTGAATATGATTCGGTGAATTTTTAACCTTTTTGGAAATATATGGACTTAGATTTTGAGCTAATTATATTGAATATATGTTTTATTTTGTCCTTTCTAGTGGTATTGAAATGTAGTTTGGTAACTAGATGATTAACGTTATTTAAGAATAATATCTCTTTATTTTTGTCAGATTTAATAAAAAAATGTACGATATAATACTTTATGTTAAAACAAAAATATATATCCTCTTAATTTGGAATATTTGTGTATATTTTTATTGAATTATGTGATTATTTATTCTAAAAATTTTGTATGGGTGTTAAATTTTATGTATTAATACAAAAAATTTTAACAATATTTAGAAAATATATTTCATTGTACAGCCAATTTGGTTTAGGCTTATGTCTAGTGATTGTTGGAATACATAGTTATCATTTTTAGGTTATGTTATCCATTATAAATTAATATTACTAGTCCATCCCTAAAAAATTAATCATGAATACTTATCAATTGGACAAAAATATGATATTCCTATTTAATTTGATTAAATAATAAAATTTTATTTATGAAAAAGGTTATTTTCTTATTTTAATTTTCCATATGGAAAAAATTCCCCAAATTATGGAAAATGTTATTGAAATACAATGGGTTTTTATTACATTAGAGGTCTAATATGTATTAAGAAAAAATGTATTATTACATATTAAATAGATCATAATTCTTAATCATTGATTTCACATCCCAATAATATTTTCCTTTTTGGGAACATATTATTTTTTATTACATTTCAGTATAATACATCCTTTTCTCACTTTTCAATAGGATGTTTTACTAATCATTTTAAAAATATTGGATAAAAAGAAAGGTATTTCAAAATATCATTAACATAATTACTAATAAAAAATTAAAATTTACCTGATGAATTATATTAAATGATGGGGATTGGATTGAATACCCCTATATTTTAAATAATTCATTTTTTTCTTGAAACATTATAGGACACGCAACATCATGGTAAAATATACCATGAAATAATATTACTTTCTAAGTGAAAATGATGATAGATCCATCAAATTAGCATGTATGAATATTTTTAACTAATTTATGAAATAAATATATAAATTTCATATTAAAAATATATTTTATGATAAATTTTCCATAATTAATCAATCATTTCATAGTAATTACCTTTTATACATTAAAAATATTTGGCATTTAAATTTTTTTTACTCTTTTTGAATGAAAATGTTATATATATTTTTTATCTACATTAATAAAATACATGTTAAAATTATATTTATTTTTTAAATAATAATATTAAAATAAATATATATTAAGAAATTTTATTTTTCAAATGATATTGATTTTATAGTGAATAGAGAAAATTAAATATTTTTTAAAACATCCATTTATTTCGAATAAATAATTTAATTTAAAATTATAATTATACTAAAAATTTTATTTCATTTTATAAAATAGTTATTTATTTAAAATTAATATTATTAATTATATTTTAATCATCTCTATTCTATATCTTAGTATATGTTTATTTTTACTTTTAAAACAGATTTATTCTAAAAACAATTTTTACATGAATAAAATTTCTCTATTTTGATTAATTAAAAAACCCATAATGTGGGATGATTTGAATATATTATATTCATTATATACCAATTAGTTTTAATTCAAATTCAAAAAATGGTGATTATTGCTCATAGAGTTAAGATATTTATTTTTTATATGAATCATACATTTAAAAATAATAATTTTCACTATGTTTTAGGATTTATTTTCAAAAAAAATATACCTATTATATGAATTTATTTAGGTAAAATGGATACAATTTTTTATATAAGGGTAATTTATTTAATATATTAAGGTAAATTTTTTTTGGATCTAATGAAGAGTATAAAAATGAAAAATCTTCTACATAGGATTTGATAAAAAAAATCAAAGGTGAAAATAAAAAGATAATGTTTAAAATAACATATTTAATTTCAAATAATTTATTATATAATCACATCTATATCATATCCCATATAATTTTTATGAGTTTTTTCTTTTAGAGTGATTATTCACATCAAATATTTGTGTATCACTTTTTCATTTTAAAAAGTACCAGTCAATCACTCATGTCACTTATAAATGGTTTCCCCGCTCCTCTCTACATCACATCATCATGGAATTTTAGATTAAAAAATATGTTCAAATATAATTTCATTAATTCCATATCCATGACATAGATCCCATATTTATCATAATTCAATCTTATTAATGATTTTTTTGGAAGCCAATGGAGGTAGTTCGAAGAAGGGCCCTAATGATTAACAAAACATTTTTTTTCTACCTTCCATCATGTAATATAAAATTAAAGGGATATAGCCAAAAAGTCCGAGAGCCAGGTGAAAATATGCTCCAAAAAACATAAAAGAAAAAAGTAAACTGTATAGGGCAACTCAGCGAAGGGGGGCCTTAGACAGCCTTGTGTACAAAGTGCCAATCCTATCACTGTGAACAAGCTCATTACAGTAATTAGGAAGTACAAATGACCAGCTTGAACTAGCCTCCACAATTTCCCTTTTTGAGAGGACGTCTTCCACCTGATTTGCCTCTCTTTACACATGAGACACCTCTAGAGAAATCGACTCAGCAAGATGCAGAGCACTAACCCATACAGCAAGCATCCTCCATGGAACATTCCTGGATCGCTCCTTCAAAATCTGTGCTGCAATAGAAGAGTCTGATTCGATCCACAGCCTCTGCCAACCATAATGAGCCGCATATCCAGTCATCTTAATCACTACCCATAGTTCAGCATCAATTGAATTTCTATTGCCTATGTAATGAATGAAGCATCCTTTGGAAAATCCTTGATACGTCCTGAACACACCACCACATCCATCATTTCCAGGCGCACCGGTGGTTTCCTCATCCACATTCACCTTTATCCAATCAGTTATAGATGGTATCCACCTGATATATTTCAGCACTTTGGGCCTCTGCCCCCTGCCACTTACTCCTAGGGATCTCAAAAGAAGAAATTCAGAAATGTCATTATTCATGGAACCAGATTGATTGACCGAGGCAGAGATAATATATCGTTTCATCTTCATAGTACCCTCCTTGAATGAGGTCCTTCCATTGTTGAAGCCAATACTATTCTGGGCCTTCCAAATGAATGAAATCATAGAAACAGTAGCAGCAATGAGCAGGGACTTGACCTGCTCACTGCGGACAGCTTGCATGGCCGAGGCAAGAAGTTGACTAACCGATTGGGAGGCTAATTGGAATTGGAAAACTTCATTCAAGTAACTCCATAACCGCACAACAAAAGGGCAGAAATTGAACACATTATTGATAGTCTCATCCGCAGCCAAACAGAGGAAACATACTGGTGCGACAGTTAAACCGGTTAGCTGCAAAGAAGATTGAAGAGGCAGCCTTTGCATCCAAATGCGTCAGATCAGAAGTGCATCAGCCGGAGCAATGTAAGGGGTCCGCACACCCTTCACCCAAGCAGGTACATCAGCCACATTGCCACATTGCAGCATACATGAGTCGTGGCTGGAGAAGAACCCACTAGAGATTGGTTTCCATATAAGGATGTCATAGTCAACATATTCATACCTGGATATCTCTGTCCGTAAGTGAGGAGGGATTATGGAATAAGCCTCTGGATTCCCCTGCAAATCAAAAATAGAAAGTCTCCTTAAAGACAAGGGAATGCTGGTGGAGTGATTAATTGGGGAAGACAACCACTGCGTGCTCCAGCAGTTCATTTGAGAATCAGTACAAACCAGCCATTTAGCATGCGTCATAATGTATATGCATGCCTCTCTGACGGAAGGCCAGACAGAGGATTTCAGATACACGTTTGAGTTATTATGTAACCTGCCAACAAACTTCCTAGACATAAATTCCAGCGAAGGGTCAGTTCCAGATAAAAGTCTCCACGTGATGTTCTGAATCAAAGCATCATTGAAAATCCTAACATCTTTTACCCCCATCCCTCCCCTTGACACATGTATTATGAAGTCCTTCCATGCAACAGTAATAAGTATCCTTTTTTGTGTCAATCCATTCCAGATGAAATTTCTGATCATACCACAAAGCTCCCTGAGAAGAGAAACTGTCCATTTGTATAGTGAAAACGAGTAAACGAACATTGAAGTGATGACAGAATTAACGAGAAAAATCCTACCAGCTTGACACATGTTCTTTCCTTTCCAACTAGTTAGCTGATTTGTGATCTTAAGAGCAATACCCTCTAGGTAATCTCTTTTCACTCTCCCCCAAAACAACGACAGCATAAGGTAGATGAAGGGTAGCACACCTCTCTTAACGCCAAGCCTTCTATCAATTCTATTTTGCCTCGCTAGTCGAATTCCTTCCCCAAAGACAACAAAATATTTCGCCCAGCTTATAACCTGGCCTGCCACTTCCTCATAGTGATTGAAGATAACCTTAATGCAAGATATGGTTTTCCGGTCAGCCTTAGAGTAGAGAAAAATATCATCACCATAGAAGATATGCGAAGGGGTAAAGAAACCCATCCCATATGTCATCCTCTGATAGATCCCAAGATTGACAAGATCATGAAGGCATGTGATCAGATAGTCTTCAGCCAAGGAGAACAACAGCCTAGATAATGGGTCACCTTGCCTGACACCCTGAGAGCATTGAAAAAATCCCTTGGGTGATCCATTTACCAGAATAGATAACCTAGCACTATCCAGAATACATCTCACCAAACCAATGAATTTACCAGAGAAGCCATGCATGCTCAATACTTTGAAAATAAAGTCACATCTGATGGTGTCAAAGGCTTTTGATATGTCGATATTTAGGGCCATATTTTCATCCCTATCTTTATTCCTCATAATGTTAACACACCCTGAAGCAGTGAAAAGACAGTTTTGGATATTCCGGCCAGGAACAAACCCAAACTGGTTAAACGATATAAGAGATCTTTCTATCTCACCAAGCCGAATTGCCATGATTTTACTAATGAGTTTTGGAATAGTGTTTCCAATCGCGATAGGCCTAAAGTCCTTAATATCCAAAGCATTATCCCTCCTGGGAATCAGAGCAATATAGTTTGAGTTCATCCCAACTGGCATGTAATAATGGAGAAAGAATTCCATTACCGCTTCAACCACTTCCTTATGAAGGATGTCCCAATAAGACATAAAGAACTTGTTGGAAAATCCATCTTTCCCAGCGACAATTTCCATGTTCCAGGAGAAAAGAGCATCATGATTTTCTTTGGTGGAGGGGATGTTAGTTAGTATTTTGTTATGTGCATCATCCAAACTAGGCTCAATGCATTTAATGATTTTATCTGAAATTTACAACTGAGAATCAGAATAAAGCTTTTCAAAATAGCATATCATAGCTGTGGCAATCTCATTCTCAGAGGTAAACGTACTGTCATCAATTTTTAAAGCCATAAGGTTCCTTGTTACCTTCCTCTCCCTGTGCATGCAGTGGAAGAACCTGGGGTTCATATCTCCTTCCTTCAGCCATCTCACATTAAACTGATTCCGGTCCAAGTTTTCTTTAAGAGACAAGAGACTATCAAGCCTTGAGGTAGCATGTATCTCCTCTCGATATGGAAGGTCTTGAAGGGTATTACGTTGTTGGAACTCAGACAAAAGTGAGTCAGCCTCTTTAATATCCTGATCCAGGTTGGAGAAAGACTTCTTAGTCTACACCCTTAATCTGGCTTTTACAATTTTCAATTTACAAGTGAGGGAATACAATGCACTTCTTTGAGAAACCACTTTCCATGATTCTGAAACATTCTCTCTACACCCTGACACTACCAGCCATGCATTGTTGAATTTAAAGGGCAGTGGAGCTGATCTCAGGCTTCGAAAACAGATATCAATTAATATGGGATGATGATCAGAGTATATTCTAGAGATGGTCATACTAGACACTTCCATTTCCTCTCTTTGCTCACCAAACTGCACTAGGAACCTGTCAATTTTACTCGCTTGCCTTCCATTAAGGGTGCATTGACTCCAGGTGAAAGCATCACCTGAGATAGGCACTTCAACCATTCTGCATTGGTCAATACATGAGGAAAATTCTCTTGCAGATGCCCTACAAAAGTAACTTCCAGTTTTTTCTTCAGGACTCATAATCGTGTTAAAGTCACCAAGAACCATCCACCTCATGTAATTGTGCTCAGATCTTTCTTTGAGATTCCTCCACAAGCTTCTTATTCTTGGATACTAATTGAAATCATAAACAAAGGTAGCACAAAAGGTGTTAGATTGATAAGAGAAAATCATGGTGACTAACTTCTGATCACTTTGGGAGGACTGAACTGCTATAGAATTATGCTTTAATGCCCATAAAGATTCCAAATCTTTATCCATTTGATTGGATCCAATGAAATAATACCCCAGCGCAGACCAATTAAAATCCATCCTACTAGCAAATTTCATACGGGGTTCAACAATACCAATTAACATTGGTTTCTTGGTCAAGATAATGTGCTTCAGGGATTTGACCGTGGGAGAATTCCTAATTCCCTGGCAGTTCAAAAATAGGACTTTCATTGATGAGAGGACCGCTGCCTGGTACAGGTTCCAGCATAGCCAGTTGCAATGCATTTATCTGATTCTGCCAGGCAATCCCCTTCTGTATCATCTGAAGATCCTCTAGTAGATTCATGAGCATCCTCATCAGTGGATAAGGAAATGAACCTGTTCTCCGAAAAGATTTGTCTTGTCAAAGTGGCCGGAAAAATCCTATTTGCATTCTTAGCAGCTTGTACCTGTGAAAAATCCCCATCCATCACACCAGCCTCCTTTACTGTCCTATCACTAAGCATTGAAGTCTTTCCAGGAGTTTCTGGAGCCTCTTTTCTCGGCTCCTGCAAACTGGGGAGTCCCTCATTACCACCAAATAGCTCATTATCATCCTGACCTTCTAGAGGCCCTTGAGGAGTCTCCTATGCCGGACTCTCACTTGCTGAGCCTTGTATCACAACAGCATCCTTCTTGGCTATTCCAGAGTCATGTACAACAGTAATAGAATTACCCGTCTCATCCTTACCCTGATTTTCCACATCATTCCTGTCACTGGGTGGATCCAACTCGTAACTATCACCATGCTCACCAACACCAGCTGCATTCACTGGGATCTCCGTAGCCTCCGGCATGGAATTCATTACCTGTATTACATGCACCACAGGGGTGATTCCCTGATCTTTTTCTTTCCTTCGACAGTGTGAGTCATCATGACCCTTAATGTTACAGATTAAGCAGAATTTATTCTTGTTACATTCTGCAAGGAGGTGTCCAAAAATGTGACAATTGCAACAAAATTTGGGTTTCCTCTCATAACCAATCTCATGGTTGATGCTATCATCTCTAGTGGTGAAGAAAACATCCTCAACTAATGTTTTAGCCATTTCAACTTCCACCAATATTCTAGCATAATGCCCAAAATTGGGATTGACGGTCTACTTATCCAATCTAATAGGATTACCTACGAAAGAGGAGATATCCCAAAGAATTTGCAGATGCCAATATAACCGACTCAATTTATGGATACATATCCATACCTGTGCAAAGGAGTTCCTCACATTGCTGGGATCAAAGTTCTTATCCCACTCATGAATTCGAAGGAATCCGGGATTAAGGGGAACAGACCCCAGACTCCATGCACGCCGCTTGCATTCATCATAGGGGAAGACAATGTGATAGAACCCCTTCCCCATGGCCATCATCTTCCAGTCACTAAATCCCCACATCTCTACCATCCAGTTAGAAATATCATGAAATTTCCATGGTCGAACACCTTTTTTGATAATCACCCTTATGATAATGGAGAATTTACATAGCCTGACTCACTCCTCAACTGCGGCCTGATTCGCAGCTACGTGTGTAATACGCCCTTTCCTGATAATCCTCCCTGAATTTTCCGCATCACAATCAAAGAATGAGAAGCCACCATTTTTCTAGGCCACATCAGCGAAGATTTTCCCCTTAATCAAGTTGTCTTGATTGGCCAATTTCTCCGATTTCCGCTTCGCACAAAGCCTGAAGAGATCACGATGCCCAATCAGATCTTCATATTTTTACACAATCTCATCCTTCCCTACAGTATCAATATCACCCTGCTTGGCTCTAGGGATTTCGTCGGTCGCATCTTCGGGAGTTTCCATCTTAATATATCATTAAAGTGATATAATATGAATATTATCTCCCATTTTCATATATAATACAATTTTAATTAAATAATTTATATCTATTTACAGTTCTGTCAAATTGGAAACTAAACAAACATTCCGTTGTACGATGAACTGCCTCCTCACGAACTGATGTACTTAATTTTAAATCACTAAATCTTATGGCTACATATAATGATCTGTTATATATATATATAATATTTATAACATAATTATTCATATGCAATATTTATTTCATACATAAATTTTTATTTTACATATCATAGAGAATCATATAACATCACTGTTGTGAACAACAAACTACCTCCTAATGAAGTAATATGATCCACTATTCAATAATGATTTACATAGAAGGTAATATGAATAATTTTAATGATTATATGTAATATATGTGAAATAATTATGATATTATTGACATATTTATCATTATTAAATAATAAAATATCAATTAATTTCGTGCAATCACAATAAATAAAAAATATTAAATTCATTATTGCGTACATATTGAGTAAAGATGCCATAAAGAGATGTGATTTTTTTTTCATAATAATTTCACATATAATATACATATAAATTTATTTAAGGAATTACTAAAATATTTATGGTATTTTAAAAAATTAAGATCAAAAATTTATTTATTAATAATGATTGATGAAAAATGAAAATGCTTATCATGCATAAGTACGAGCTACATTCATAATGATTGTAATGTATTTACACATTCATGACCATTATTAATAGATTATTTGAAATTTATTATTGATTTAAAAAATTATATTTATTTCATGAATAATATTTTGGATATGATTTATGTAATAACTATTTGACCACAGTTAGCACAATGAAGCCATTTTGATCCAATGAATTGAATGTCCAGAAAACACACAACATGTAAATTTCAGATAAATTAATTAAACATGCAATTAATATAAATATAATAAATTATTTAATTATTTGTTATTAAACATATACGATTTACTTATAAAATAAAATAATTGATATAATCTAATTATACCTTATTTAAACGACGTCCATGGAAATTATAGACATATAGTAAGAGATTTCACCTCAATTTATTTTAATTGATGAATACTCTAATGTAAAGAAAATAATTTATTTTAAGATGAATTAATAAAATAATGATAAATATTAAATCATGATACCCATAATAATTAATGGTATTTTATTTTTTAATTTAAATTTTTTCATCCACGTAGATTTTTTATGAATGTTACCATGAAGAATGTTTTACATAACCCAATTTCCATTTATTATATTATAAACCTTTTTCTTAACCTAGTATTCTATTATTATGACTGAATTGATGTATAACACTATTTACTCAATAATTTTAATTTTTTATGTGGATTTATATTTCAAAAAAAATTCTAATTTTATTAATTTTAAATTCAATGAAATTATATTGTCAAGGGTTATTTGTCTCTAATTTTTATTAATTGGATGATATATTTATTATAAGACTGTAAATTTTTTTGAGGGGTATATACTTGAACATTAATTTATTAAATAATAAATATTTTTATTTTCATAATATTTAATGTTTTATTTGATTTTATTTTTTTATGTACCATACGACTTCAATGTTTTGAATGAAAAAAAAATCATTATGTCATAATCTCTTTTCTATTAGGAATTGTTTATATTAAAAAATCATTTTGTGTAAATAATTTGATCTTATATTACTAAAAATAATATTTATTCTCCTCTAGTTATTTAATTATCTTATATGTGGTCTTCCATTTCAATAATTACTAAAAAATTAAAAAACAATAATGTTAATTTTAATTTCAACAAATCAAGTATTTTTCTTTATACTATGATTCATTCTCTTCTATATCAATGTTTTATAAAACTTTCTCAACATGGTTTTTTTTAAATAAAATATTTACTAAATCCAATTCCCATGATATTTTAAATTCTTTCTAATTTTTATATATATATTATAATCATTATTGTAATGGGTTACTTTTGATTCCATTTACAAAATGTCTGAACAATTTGAATATTTTATACATTTACATAACACAAATATTTTACAACATTCATGCCAATATTTTATTTAATTACTACATTACATGAATCTAGTTATATTTTCAAATAAAACTATTATCAAATTAATCTAATTATCGTTTTTTTTAATGTTAGTTTCAATATTGAAAGGGATTTTTCCTCATGTCATTTTATGGTTTTAATTGTTTTTTCATTTATTATTTGTAAATGAGAAATGAAATTATGGATATTTGGTAAAAAAAATAAGGTACTTCTCAATAACCTAATTCTTCTTCTATTAATCAATTTAGGATCGTTTATTATCCTCAAATTTGATGGAGAACTAAATATGTGCACCCTAAAGAGAATTACATTGATTGATGTATCACATTATCAAAAATGTTTTAGGATACATCATGAGATCCTTCATCTCAATTGCAACCACATAATAAAGGGATTAAAAAATATAATGTGAACCATGAAAATGTTTTATGTCAATATGTACTCCGTTATCTAATGGAATATAGTTTAAAAAATATATCGTATTAATGATCCATTAATTTATGAAAAATATTATAGGGATTCATCAAATATTACAAAAAGTATGATGATTAAAATATGTTCTTTGATCATGACAAGATAACTAATGTGTGTAAAAACTATTCTTGATAACATGTCCCAATATATGTTCATCAAGATCTATGCTCCCTTAAGTGATATAAAAGTACTAGTCATCAAATTATAATAATTAGAGTTAAAAAACCAGTCATTCATCTCATTAAAATAATAAATAAAAATCTCATAAACTCTATAATCTTTATTTTTAATTGACATCAATAATATTTCATGACCATTGGAAATACTTTCAATCACTTAAGATGGTCTGAATTTATGTATAATACACTATATAGGTAATATAATTCATATAAAACAAAACATAAAAATGGATCCAATAAAATATATTTATAGATTTAAATGAATTCCGAATATTCTGATAAAAATAACATGTAGCCCAATAAAAATGGAAAAGATAAAACCTCAATCATAAGACTGATTCTCACCACCATCATCTGTAGTTATATTAGCCTAAAATACATAGCCTTCCTTAGCTACAAGACCCAATACATAAGGAACATGACCAAATGTAGTTTTAATGATATAATATAGCTAAAGAATACTATATCTTGATTCTATTTTCCTAACCATCTTCTTCCTAAAATAATTTATGTAACATAACTTCATATCACTAAGCAAAAATATCTTGGATTGAACGATAATTCATCCCATCAAACATTCTCTTTGGGGAGTTTTGAATACCATATGAAAAAAAGAAAACTTCAAATATTTGAACCACTATGTTAATATTCATGATATCATTAAAAAAATTGAATTATTCTCCACCAGAATAACACTACGCAACTACAGGTCCCAAGTCACCCTTTTTAACACTACATGGTGTAGAACTAGTCATTACAATAGGTGGTTTACATGTGTGAGTTCTAAAATTTATAAAATTTCCATCTAATTATTACTCCCCCATACACTTATTGATAGTCATGTAATTGTGTGTAAATTTAGTTTATGATTTTGTTTAATGGTACTCAAAAATATCATGATATAAGAAAGAAATATGATCATAATAATCAGGAAATTTTTTTATTCTTTATATCCATTATAGTTTTAAAAAAATAACTCATTTAAAAATGTTGTGCATGAACATGTTTTTTTGGAAAAAAAAATTCACTCTAAGAATACTATCATTAAATCTATCTTAATCCTACCAAGAATGAATATAATAATGAATTGGTTTTGAATGTATCTGATGTCAAACTAAATTTCATGTCATCCTTTTTGATCCAGCCACACCACCTCCTAGATTCCCCCAATATCATGAAATCTATTAGATTCACCATTATATACTTATATGTCAAAATGCATGAATAGAAAATGTCAATGATATCGATATATTGCAATACATACATTAGCCATCCAGTTCATGGAATGGCTAGTGGAATCAAAATCTGTATGTTTTGTGAACTATTAGTCATGGACTTAAGTTTTTCTCTGCCCTATATAGAAATATGTGAAAGAAATCTCGGCTCTGGTGGACCATCTAAATAAAAAAAGTATCATGTGTGGGGGATATATCTATTATACACTCTAAAATAAGATGTTGTAAAACTAGGTAATCCAATATAACATTATAATCTCGACCCACATTAGTTGGTTGTGCCATTAGTATCATTTATGGAGAAACATTTTGAAATGAAATAGAATCATTTAAATATATAATGTTGTTAGGACTGATTCTAATTCGTCGTTCAATTCAAAAAACAGTATCATTGGTTTATAACCTTAATAGCTGGTATATCATTCTGTGAACATTCCAAGGTAGCCATCCATCCCATTTATTTAAAATCACATCTGCATACAAATCATTATACAATTATCAAGTGGAATTGTTAGTTGTAATAGAAATATCACAATAGCATGGAAGACACATATATCACTCAATTAAATAATTAAAATTTATTTTTATATTATAGAAAAATATATTAATATAATGAAATTTAATACATCACATAATAGATATATGTATATATTTAAGGTATTTTATTTTTCATGTCGAATAATGATGCATGAATGAAATTAAATACCATTAAATAATATCAAAATTACTTGTAGTTGTAACTCTAGTGTCTATTACCCATGACATAGCTAGAAAAAAGTTAAATTACTTCTCAAACCCCAGACATCACATAATTTTTCAATAATTTACTAGTTTATACATAAAGAATAGTATAAAAACTACACACTATTACAATTTTGGAACACCATGAAAAGAACCACATGGTCTATACTAGATATCGATAACATATCATATATACTAACCCATATAAAAGAGGGTTTCAAGTATCAACGGCGAGGTAAAAAAATTAGTTGGAAGACTATATTCTCAATATCAAATCATTAAACTAATAATTTATATGAAATAAAATAACTTATAACAAATTTTGTGCGATGAAACATTGTCAAATGAACCATATGTAATAAAATAATTAATGGGAATCATGATGGTCAATACAAAATATTATAAAATAGAAAAATGATAAATAAATAAAATTTTCATCTCATATGAATTTTACCAATTTCCTACCCCGATATATTTTCTTCATGCCTTAGCTTCCATTCAAATGCTCATTTTCATTACATATATCACTATACATGAAGCCTTTACATGCACCATGATTCATATACATGATATGAATAGTAATAAAAAGTAGGACATCATCGTTATGTCTTCGAAAAATGTTAACATGTATATCATTTTTTCAACATGATAAAATAAATTTATATGAAAACATAGATAATCACAAACCGGGGACCCATTTTTACGACATGACACAATCATTATTTACAATAAATGATTCAGATTCATAATTAATTTAAATCCAGTATATGATATGTAATTATTGACTAACCTAAAGGATATTTATCATTTCTATCATCATCTAAATGAGTAATGTGATTGATATAATCATAATTCATTATCTATCAAGTGAGTCATGTTACTAAATATCCACTAGGAATTGTGTGATTGTGTTACTCGAAATCCACTATGAATCATGTAACATGATATTTATAATCCATTATGAATTGATTGAATTATATGAATTATAGGATAAATTTTCCTATATTATGTCCGTTCTAACTTCTATCATCACAAATCCTATGTACTACCCCTATACCGGATACAAATGTCAAGACAAACTGCATATTTGGAGAAGTAAGAACAATGCCTCCAAATAAATATAGATACAAATAACTGTGTAAAGAATAAATGAAAGGAATAAAATGTCATATTTTGAAAATAGTATAAACATATAATAAATTTTATCAATATTATATATGATTAAACACTATATAATAATTCTCATTGATATTTGTAGAATAATGGATGTCATGGGATACGCCCAAATCCACAATAGGTCACAATTTAGAATTGTATTTATTGTATTTCAGAAAATGAATCATAGTAATGAAATAAAATAATTAGGAATATCTTATCTAAGATTTGATTACATCACCGTTTGGTTTCAATAAGATTCCATACCTGAATCAAGCATGTTCAATACCACGATAAATCGTGCACTTAAAGGTTACATAGAACCAATTTAGATTAACCATAAAAAATATTCCAGATATATATTCAACAAGATATTGTAAAAAATTCGTGTAAATATGGTATAAATTTTGTTTATTTATCAAAATGGAGAAGAATGGGGATAAATAAAAATGATTTTTGACCAGTTTATCCACCATCATTGAGGATGAATCCTAGATAATTTGGGTCATTAGATCTCTTGATGATGTCCTAGAGTCATCTTAGGTTCATGATGAATGTCTATAATATGGTTACGTTTGAGGGGACATATAAATTTATATACAATATTGAGATAATGAAATATGAAAGATATCTCATTGTGATACACTATAATTGTTCCAAAAAATGTATTGGTCTGTTGTAAAAATGAGTTCTCTATAATGTAGTCGTATCATGCCAAAAGAATGTCAAGAATAAGAAATATGTTAAATAAATATATTCAATAAACTAGGATACATACAGTGACACGGTGGCTATTATTACACCAAATCCCATTATCCATAAAATGGACACTACACTAATACAATTGGTATAGTGAAGGGTGATATAGTGTTTGTTAGATATTCTTGAATTCAAATGTCGTATATATAAATTGTAGTCAATGATACATGATGTAGCTGTGTAGTGATGTGTGAAGCCATAAAGGCTACCCTATACATTACTGTGATCGAACCACATCATTTACATAGCCAACATGGTTAAATAACCTACACAACATCATCAAATATAATTCTATTTTTGAAATTAATTCTTTCACATTCTTATGAATCCATCATGAGGATATATATAAAATAGAGGGTGATTTAATTGTGTAAATCCCACACAATCAATCATATTATCAATATTCCCTGACCATATTTTGAATCATCTATAACAACATACCCATGTTCTAAGAAGATCAATCATAAAACATCATTTGAATAACTTGAGCCTTTAACTCAATACTCTTCAAAGGATTCAAACCATATTAAATTTATTAACAGTCATAATAAATTGTGCAATTCAATATAGAACTCATAAATTTTAATTGTTTACTTCTTCCCACATCATATGAGTACTATGTACATTTAATCAAGGTAGTAATGACTATAATCAATGAAATAGTCTCACTAATCCATAGACATTTATTGAATATTGAGGAAAATCCCAGATGATGATGAATTTGTTTTCAATATCTCTTTCATTTTATCAAATCAACTCCTAAAATTAGGTTTTATATCTTTTAATCATTTTCTTGATAAATAGTTAAAAAAAAATTCCAAACATATATCTTATTATTAATGGAACAATATATATAATATGTAATATCAATTATCATATGGATAACAAAAAGCTTTTTAGGATACTCACTTAGTAATTGTATAGATAAATATTATATCTATTATTATGAATTATAACAATTCATCTTCTAATTATTTTTTTCTCTATAAAGAATAAATATCCTATTATAAGATAATATATATAATTTCATTAAACATAAATTCATGGTTCATATTTAATTATCACCACTCACATGATGTATTCATGTAATTTAAATAAATACATATATAGAGATATTCATATTTCTACCTAAATGTTTATTAAAATTAATTTATATCATTCAGTTACACATATTTCAATTCCTAAAATAAGAAAATATAATATGTTATAAATATTATCTTTATTTCAAATCTTTGTTTTAAAATTCCAATATAACTTCTAAAATTTTAAACAATCATTTATAAATTTGACTCCTATTCTTTTATATTAACTTATTAAATTCAGTACCACATGCATAAAATTGTATCATTAGGATGATATAATCATACATTAATAATGAAACGATTAATAATTATATCTCCTAAATCAACAAATTAAGATTCATTTGATTTTTCACTAAGAGGTGGTTGTGTGTTGGTCATGAGGCAACACATGTACTCAAATAAAAATATTGAGGGCATCACGACCCCATGAGAAAAATAAATGGATCCCTTTTAATTCATTGAAAACATATTGAAAATTCCCATTAAAATCATTGAAAATTTATTTATTCAGGGAATTATATATATATGTCCTCCATGATATATTCATTATAAATTTATATTTAAATCCATTGAAACATATTATTGATAGAATATATAATTTAGAGAATTTCCAAAAGAACAAGGAAATTGAAAACATTTCAAAAACTCCCAAATGAATGAACATACAGTAAGAAAAAAAAAATTAACTATAATGAAATAAATAGTTACCATAAGACCCAACCAATTGACCATATGTAAATCAAACTGATTGGAATATTTAACAATCTAACTACATAATTTTAGAAACTTACTCCATGAGTAATCTAAACAATGAAATGAGTAACCAACTAAACTATAGAATCAAATTATATGGCCACATGAACAAACCAATGGAGAAACTGAAGAATCCAACAGATTGTGAAAATGAAACATCTTACTGTAATAATGAATAAAATAATCCCATAAACAATTTTTGATGCCCCAAACCATTATTTCCTATATGGGGTCATAATAATTATATATTATTTAATGCATAATATGAAATATAAGTTCAAAATGTCAAAATATGAGGATCATTTAGTCAAATGTACTGGACCATTACAGACAACATAATCTGATGATAACTCAATAATATATAAATTTTTTACATGATATCAATATTATTATAGGAAAACATAGGCATTGATAAAGTTAATACTCATAATCAACACTCATGTCCATAGTAACTCATAATCAATTGAATACAATGTAAATTTTTTTTTGATGTTATGGGGAAGGAAATTGAACTATAATGTTTTTAAAATATATTTACCCAATTTTCTAAAATACCCAGAAACATTCATTGAAAAATACATTTTTAAAAATAAAAAAAAAATCTTAAATAAAACATTATATTATTTAATTGATTCTTTGTGAATGTATTTATAGAGAATTAAAAAATGATAATGTATTTGGAAATTTTTTTGTAATTATATTTGAAATTAATTATTTTTAAAATAACCTATCAATGAATAGAAATTAATATTCTTCTCTAAATAATTTATATATACTATATGTATACTTGAAAATATTTTATTAAAAAAATAACGGGTTTTTATTGAATAAAACATATTAATATTGTAATAAAAAACCATCTGATCAATTGGACCATTGAAATCTATATAGGGTTTACCATTATGGAGGGGTGGGTTCATTTCCCAAATCAACATCATGTTTGAAAATCCTATGCACTGAAAAATAGGAAATCATTTTTATCATTTATGTTTATATTGTAGTCATTAACTATACTTTTGAAACTATGAAAATCAATTCAATATATATATATATATCCATGCACAAACACACACATATATATATATGAATATATATATATATTCATAAATATCTATTGTAAAACAATCACTTATTGTAAAATCAAAAAAATATCAGAGTAATAAACTCTGTAAAACATGCATGGATGACATATCAGAATAATAAAGGCATTGTTATTCTATAAAATAGATATAATCCTCTTGAATAATAATTAAATATAATTAATTTAACATGAAATGTTAATCATAAACTAAAATCACAGTTTTTAAAACACTCTCCCATATGACACAAATATGAAAATAAAATAACCACCATCAAATAATTATCCTACAATAAAGAATGTTGTAAATAAATAATTTTATAAAATTAAATTTCACATGAAATTAAATGTTATGAATGTTTTTCCTTAGATTATTATTTAATAAAATTAACACTACAACCATATTTCAAAATACAATTATGAAATGGGAAAACATAAAATGATTAAATTATTTCTTCAATTATAGGATTAAAAAAATACTTCAATTAAAAATTATAGATAATATTTTTATTTTGATGTAGGATATTCCATTAAAAAATAAAAAATAAAAAATATAATAAATTTATTAAAAATTATGAAATATTGGAAAATTTAAAAATTGTGATTCAAAAATTACCCCCTTACCTACTAGGTCATTTTATGATTCTATGGACTCTTCCACAATTAAAACAACATAAAATTACGTAAAACTCACATTATCAACTATAATATCCATATACAATGTTTTTTACATAACTTTATCTAGGATTCATTTAATTAACGATTTGGAAGAATATTATTTGTATACTCCAAAATGGGATTTTCTTTCAACTGAATATAAATAAAAATATAAACACACACACACACACCCAAAGTGATATATATATATGAACACTATAACCAAAACCCTTATATTGGGAATGGTTTTCCCACATTCATTGATCTCTTTATAAGTAGTGTAAATCCCTATTTCTTCCATTAATCATTTTTTCCAAATTCGATGGGTTGTTATGTGATCTTAAAATTTCATATCTCCTTGACCTATGATTGGGGAACCAAAAGGAACTGGATAATCTATTCAAATACAAATTTCTCTCCAGTCATACATGACACCTTTTGTTTTAGAATCCACAATATCACAAGCAATTTTCATAGTTCCATGACCTCCCTATTATATTCACATCGGGCAGTCATTGAGATGTGGTGTATATGCTTTATTGTAGATAGGTGTTATTTAAAGAGGAAAAAAACATGGTTAGCGATGGTTCTTTACTAAGAATATTGTAATGTGGGGACAAAATCACATTATTGTGTCGAGGAAATATTAGTATTATAGGGAATGTTTTTGGTAGGGTAAGTGGTTACTAGAGATGTAGTTTGGTGGTGAGACTTTATAGGGATGTAATCAAAAGTGGATTGCAATGTGACTTTGAGAGTAAACCCCACCCCATATAGTTTTCTTTCTTATTTAAATTTAATTATATATTATTATTATTACAAAAATTGTTTTCATGTATATATACATATAATATATGAGTTCATTTATATATATATAAACAAATATGTATGTATGTATGTATGTATGTGTATATTTATTAAATATCATATTTTTAAACCCAATAATTCGTAAACTATTAGAATATTATATATAAATATATATAGTTTTTAATACCCTATTATATTCATTTATTTTCAAATATATATTTATATACCTTCATTAATAAATTATATCATTTTTATAACATTTATTTCAAATAATCTATCATAACTTATACCCAATTATTATGATAGTAAATATTATTTATTTAAATTTTTAACACCTAAGTATCACTATTTTATATTTTCACATTAAATTTAATGGTAATATAAATTAATGAATATATATATATAATAAAATATTATTATGTATAACTCCACAAAATTTAATTAGTATAAATTTTTCTTTATATTACCTTATTATTATTTTTATTATATTTAATAATTATATATATATATTATAGATTTATAATCATTATTTAATTATTTAAAATATAATTTTATTAATTACAATCCAATTTTTTATCAATAATACTTTTCTCATTAATATTATCATTACATATTATTATTATATTTTATTTTTAACACTCACTGCTTTCATTTCCTAACACAAAAATTACTTTATGCAGTGGTACAATTTACCATTATTACTGAAAAATATAAAATAAAGGGGATACCTTAATCAGCAGTAACAAAAAGCACTGATAAAATGTACATTAAATAATGATATAGTTCCATGTTATCAATAATTTTTATGGAGCTATTAAAGGGAAAACCCTTTTTAGTGCTTTTTTGAAAGCACTGATAAAGTCCCCCCATTTTCAGTGTTTTTTACTTACAACGAAAAATGTAATATTTCCAAAACTGATATTTCTTTAAAAACAATATATTTATATATTCTTATATTAATACTGAAATAAGCAGAATATATATTTTTTAAATATGTTTTATATATGGATACATAAAAATTTAATCCTAATAAATAATATATTTATTAAAAAAGCCTTTGAAAAACTTTAAATTTTTAATAAATACTTTTTTAATTCTTTTTGAAAATAGTCACATCATACCAATTTGAATATTTGAAAATTAAAAATATAAAAAAATAACAAATATATGTTAAAAATACCAGTAGATATTAATATTGTCTTAAAATTTGATTGAAGTGTCTATTTGGGCTCTACAACATATCAAATTGAATCATGTGATGATCTATACACCCTAATGAATCAGGATAAGCATTATAAAACAATTTTTTAGTTCAAAATGTTCTCAATATTCCTCGAAAACTATTTTTTGGTCTGGTTACCTCAACTTTTTAACATTAAAAGGATTTTCAAGAATGATTAATAGGGAATTTATTACCTTATTAGTAGAAACAAAATTTATTCATATGGGTAACATTAATATTGATATTATGGATTTGATATTTTATCATTTTTTATAATGTATTGTCATTTATAATTAAATACATTAAAATATATACATATTTTTATATATTCACAAATTTTTTTTATTTCATAAATAAATTAAACAAAATTACCAATGAAATATTTTTATCAATATATAATCCTTATATAAATAAAATTAATATGAATTTTATTCAAATAAAACATATGGATATTTATATAAATATAAATTTATTATATATATATATATATATTTCTGTGTGTGTATTGAAAAACAAATATATATATATATATATATGTTTCTATATATTCTAATATATGTATGTAAATATTAATATATAATATATTTAATTAAATATAAACATATTAAATTGTATTTATAGATGTATATATACATATATATTTATATATTTAAATATTTATAAACACACACCTACACACACCCAATACATGTTTTTATATGTATTTATATATATATACATATGTGTGAGGATGTAATAAAATGTAATGAAATAAGTATATATATTTTGATATATCATTAAATAAAAAAGAATGAATGATTGGTAATTGGAAAAGTCACTAGATTATGAGGGGGTGGACTTAGGTTTGAGACCAAGGAGAGGAAGCTGCGCGCGGGCAGATGATATAGGGATGAACACTATTAAAGGGTGGGTAGTGCTGTTAATGTGTGGGGAGTGTTAGCACTATTAAATGGTGTTGGGAGAAAATCCCAACATGATCAATGTGGGTGTGATTTCATCACTATGAATTTCCCAAAAAAAGCATCTTCTAAAAAATTCATATTTTGGACTTTTATCAGCGTTTTTAGCAATACTAAAAGAGGTTATTAATTTGCGCTAAAAAATATCTAATAAAAGGGATCTCCATTTTAATATCTCTTTTATTATTATTTATTATAAATTTTTTATCCAATGATTTTAAAAACCATATATGAGGTAGTTATTTTATTATAATATCTTAATTACCATAAATATATCTTTAATAAAAAATATTACACATAAATATATATAATTTCAAAAACAATTCATATCATCAATATTATTTCATCGATAATTTATTTTAATCAATAAATATTATTTCATTAACAATAATAAATATATATATATAAACACATACTGAAAAATAAGTGATGTTACCAAATCCAACCGACTAAACATACTATTAACAATCCTTATTCTCAAATGAAATGATTTCGTAAAGTATCAAGTTGACTGCATGAAAAAACCATTTGAATTCATGAGAAATTTTTTTATCACATAATTGTAAAAGAAAATATACTTCATGTGCCCAAATGATGTCTCTAAACCCCATGATTCAAAGTGGTAAGGGGTTTGCAAATAATAAACCATACTCTTCTTCTAAATTATTTTTCATCAATTTAAATACTCATTCATCTTCAATACTTTGGATATTTATTCTAATTATATATCACAAAAGTATATATTTATCATATATGTATTTTATAAAAAAATAAATTTCGTATAACAATTCATGTTCTTATTATTATGTGGATTCATTGAAATAAAATCTACATGAGAGATGTGATCAATCATCACACTATACATACATTTTCATTAATTTATTTGTATTATAATTATTTTATAATGTCTTGACCAAACAATGTCTAAAACATTATTTCATCGTGTCTATATGTAATTAACCAGGGCCTGGTGACAAGCACAGAGTACAGATATCCAAAAAATAGGAGTCATTAACCTAATGTACCCATACCCACAAACAAATCTTCATGCCCAAAAATTATGAAATGTAAAACAATTAAAAAAGATGCATTAATACATTTTTAAATACAACAAAATTGTTTTATCATTAATTATTTAAAGCTACAAAGGGTTGAAATACAACCCCATTATAAACTATAGAGTGTCCATAGTTATCCAAGGGATAAGACTACAATTCAATAAAATCTCTGAGAAAACACCTATGCATGTAAAGATCAAGATATTTTATAATTGATCCCAATACTACCAGGACAACATCAAATGTGTCTTAGTTTTTATTGGATACAATATGTGTGGGAAGAGTTCATTAACGAGTGAGTATAATAATACCTTATAAGACTCATTTAAAATAATAAATAAAAATTATCAATAATATTCATCTCATAATAATTATAAAATATTAATTAAAAACATGATAAAAATATTCATATAGACTATGGATGGATACCACGCCGCTAGTTGTTTATAAAGAACTACTTTCCACACTATTCTACATGATTCAATGAAATTTTTAGGATAATCCACTCCACAAAACATTATTTCAACAATTAGAATCATCCAAGAGGACAAAAAAATTGAACCCCATACAAGAACACTCAATTGTCTCAAAAAGTATGATACTCAGAAATGGGGTGTTGACTAAAACCATTGGGGGACACTATGAACCAACTATGGAACAACATGAAATGTTGGATGGAAAATTACAATGATACCACAAACCTATAGTTATGACCATAAAAATAGAGGACTAGAAACCTACACATATAGGTCATGTAGATCTACAAACCCCTCTAATGGAATCAAAATGTTAAAGGATCATACTCTAGTCAAATTGAGGGACACCAGAAACACTATTTGAGACAAATACATTACTTGGGATCATATTCATCAGATTTATATGTAATACATCATTATACCTTCTATGGAAAGGGTCATGGGGAAACCACTCAATAGAATCTAAGCTGATCTGAATACATGGGGATTTCCATGCAATATCCATGGGAGTGCAGTATGTGTATGTAGAGTACACTGCTTTCACCACTCAACATGGATGTATTAGTGTGGTACTAACTCAACCGGAATATAATCCCCATATATAATGAGTATCGATAATGTAAATGAAATGTAGTGATCTCTCAACACCATTCCAATGTCACCTAACTATGCCCATTTACCGCTAGTTGTGCATGTCTACACATGCCCATCTCCATGTCGAAGTATAAGTAATTTAAGAGCACATTTATTCTGAACATGTCTATGTACCATCCGAGTTACACACTGATCTATCATGGAAGGGTCATGTGACATGTGTTAGGGTTACAAGACTTGTCATTTTTAACTCGCCATTGAAAACCCTAGAGTTTCATAGGGGAGTCCCGCATAGGGTATAACGCCAAATTACATGCAGTTTAGGATGATAACTTATAGAATCCAATGGTTTTTTAACATTCATGGTATGCCACTACTACCACGATTTCAGCCAAAAATTACTCTATTGATCATGGATCTAGGTCATCTGAGCCATACCATTACTTTCTCACTAGAATGTGGCCATCGAAATGGATCTGGAATACACCCCAAATGATTATATCTCTACACACCACAAAAAACATAATGAACACCAAATTTGGTCTCTTTCTCCTTTAAACTATCATCTGTCATCATTTATTTTCTAACTGAATCCACAATACCATGCAGTACCCATGGTATTAGTCCACTACATCAAAGAAAATTTGTGCAATGATCAGATACCAAGTATTGGTCAAATCATTTCTGAAGTAAAAATATCATGAATGATCATTCAATGTAATGAGGTACAAATCCTTAATCCTTGAATTTCTAGGAATGAACCTCATTCATTTTTTAGTTCCCCATTGATTAATTAATTTATTATTTTAAAATAGAAGAGGATTAAAACACAATGATCATAAACAATTACCCCAACTCAATATACCATAGACTCTGAAATTTATTATGTTATTGGAAATAGTATTTCATAAAATTTAATAATAGAACCATACATAAATTATCAAACCAAGCATTCTATATTATGTCTGGAATGATTTATGATGATGAACAGTCCTATATTTCGATGGTTGGAAATATACATGAACTCCATTTGTTCAAAAATCACCAATCCAAAATTCCTTCGAGGTCTTCCACCTATAACCATATTATCCAATAGTCTGATATATATTTAAATATTGGTATAAAAAAATAGTATTCTATCCTAACAAGGTATTTAAATAATAATATTTTCATTTCAATAAATATATTTAATTAAATCATATAATTTATTTATTTTATTAATTATGTTATTGCAAAAATATTTTCACAAAAACCATACAATGAAAATATTCACGTCATGCCTCAGAAAAAAACCCATATTTTTAATTCAATTGGTTCTCTAAAAGACTGATCATGTCCCATGTTTAAGAAATATTATACCATTTGACAAAATTCTCATTAATGTGTTATAAATATGTTTATTATTTTCCAATAAATTACCCAAGGCTTATTGGGCCATGGAATTAGATGACATTTGATTAGTTTTCCAATAAAATTTATGTAATATCTAAAAATTATACATGTAAAATATGATTAATTATATTCTCCCCATCATTGGGACTTTTTTCAAAAAAAACCTACCCCAAATGTTAGGGTACAAAGTTCACATCATGGTCTCTCGCTCAATGGTTCCCTCTTAAAGATTCATGTGTTTCCACTAGATACATACTATGGGAATAAATCCCATATGAAGGATCCTCTTCCACCAATCCTCTATCGCTATTATGTACTTGACAAATATTTCTCCATCCTTTATGTAAAACATGCCTCATTCGATGTCATGAAATGGGCCATTCATGTACCACCTCAACTACGAAACATTTAAAACATCAAATACCGTGTCCATCATCAGTGGTAGATCAATTTGGTACGCCAACTCACCAACAATTCATGTTATATGGGAATGGAAAATTATTCTCAAAAATAAATTTATTTTTCAAACAAATCTCCATATTCAACGTTTAGGTGACAACCTCAACAACACATGGTCTCTACCGTCAAACACCAAATATATCTGTCGTTAGTCTACAATTGATGTATAATGACTCTATGTCGTCCTCATTTTCTCTTGGATGATCTTGTCCATCTCTATTTTAGTTCATACAACATTATTTCCATTAGTATCGACACACCAAGATCAATCTGACAATGTGGTGGCCTCCATGGTACCTGTAAGAGGCCTCAATTAGTGCCATACCAATACTGAAATGGTAGTTTTTGTTTTACAAATACTCTGACAAGGATAAATTATCCTTACCACAACATTAAAAGTCCAACAAGAAATCCCACAACATATACTTCATGACCTGAATTATCTTCTCTATTTATACATTAGTGTGAGTGTAAAATGCCATGATCAACTGAAATTGAGTTCTGAAGTCCTTCTATTATCCTCTATCAAATCATGACATGAATGAAACATCACTATCCAGAATGATCATTAATGTATCCCATATATTTAAAATGTCCTATAAATATTTAGGGGTCTAGATATATATACTGAACTATACTATTGAATGGATTTAAATATTCCCAACATGATGAGTTGGTCTATGATGGCCAAGATGAATGTGTGTCTGTTATAAATAATTTCTAACCCAATAAAACATTGAATGTATATCCCATACCACATCCAATTAGGATCCTCAAATAGTTGATATAATCCCACATGAAAATGGTTCTTAGACATCACATGATGTCAAGTGGGTCATCATGACACAAAATATAAAACATAAATTTTCATTCGTATCCCATAAAATTTAAATAGGATGTTCTATTTTATCATTTCCACATATGGGAATATAGAAAAGTAGTATGTATGGAGATTCCTCATCACCTCCTCCCACAATTCCTATATTCCAATCATCTATATACTAAAATAGAATGCATGATTTCCAAAATAATAATATTCATCAGGTCGAATCCCATTGGAAAATTTAGTACGCAAGTTCCCACAGTAGGAATTGCAACCCTGATAGTCCCAGACATGATTTAAAATAGGTGGGGTGACACCCATTAATTTTAGATATAAAGCACCACCACAATCAACTATGGATAACTACAATAAGGAAAACTACCTGGATGACATGGTCTATAACATAGAATAAGATGTCCTATTAAGGGCATATTCCATTGTGTTTCACATTATAAAGGTATATAAAATCATGACTGCACAATCAAGAAGGTACATTAACCAACACCTATATCCCTTGTTAAGATTCTTTTGAGAAAAGATATACAAGATGATCATTTTTCAGTATAAACAATAAACAACTTTAACATCAGGTTGTGTCCTAAAATATTTATTGAAAATATTAATTCATCTTTCACAAGATCATGGGTCATGTAGTTATACTCCTATAGTTTTAACTGATGTGATGCAATAATAATAACTTTTTACATATTAATTATAAAAAATACATCCCAATCAACATTGAATCATAACACACTACATACTAAACACCCTCATCTGTTAATATCAAAATTGGAGCACTCATAATTCTCAAACTCAACTCTTGAAATATTTTTTTGGAACATTTCTATAATTCCAAAAGGAAATATCTTCTGGTTAAATAATTCATGGGTGCTTCCATTATAATGATATTGGTTATAAACCATTGGAAGTATCCTTAAGATCACAAGTAACTCTACCCCTTAGTATTAGACTAGGGTAGCTACTAGGATAACACTTCTTCAACCTTCACTAGCTCCACAACCACTCCTTCATATGTGAATTCATGTAAAATGATGCGAACCTCTAAAATAAAAAAATAAAAAATTTATAGATTACTATAAATATTGTTTTATCAGAGTTTTCCTATGACCATCCTAAAATTCCTATAGTGATCCTCCTAAAATTAATAGTACACTATGATTTCTTCAATGAATATAACCATTAACTTTTTAGAGATATAATAATGATCTAGTTCATGAGTCCCATGAATGTTGATTGGGAGTTCATCACATAAGATTACTTCCCCAATTACTCATAGTAAAAAAAGTGACATCTATATAACATCTTTTTTATATCCATGTCTTATACATAGAGCTGCATGTAGACTGATATATACTCAACATTCTAGAACCATCATGGCCCTCTAAAATGATTAAGGATGACATTTATCCTCTTTAGTGGATACATATTATTTACTTTCAACTAGTTCATAAACCTATAGTATACACATCACCTCATGATCCGGACCACCTTCTTTGAGAAGAACATTGGGGCTACCCAGGGGGAAACAGTAGGTCACAAAAATACCATCTTATATAACTCCTCTAGTAAAACACTCATTTCATGATTCTATATGGGTGCCATATGATATGATGGGGTAGATATTTGAGCTGTTTTGAAGTGATATTCATTTTTGAAGTCTAGATGATGGTGGGGATGTATACCTGGAATTCCACTAATAAAGTATTCTTTATTCTCATCCACTACAACATTGAATAGGTATCTAAAAAACAATCCTCCATGAGTCATGAAATCAAACTTGTGAGTAATTTATTTCACTCTCAAATTAATGTTCTCATCCTGTTTAACCAAGGTTTCGGTTTCCCAAGCAATGGAAAACTACATCCTATGAAAGTGGAGACACAAAATCCTCTATCTGAAACCATCAATCTGGGAATGAACTGTGCATATCAAGAACATACCTAAGATGACTCTATATGGCCTCATCATATCTTCAAAGTGATCCCACACAGAACTCTCACCTCCAAGAATTAGATCATGATATTGGATGATGTGTTCACTCACATACTCACTACCTATTATAGTTTTTATCCATAAGTGTCTAGTAAATAGATCAACCCGAATATCTATGTCACAGACCATAGAATTTTAAAAAGTGGAATGAATCAAAATTTTGCCTACAAATATCATAAACTATTAGAAAATACAATGATTATACCTATTAAAAATCAAGGAACCATGGGTTCATAGGACACCATATATTGTAGCAGGCATCATCCATGACCACATTCTCTTTAAGCAAGGTGTGGACCACATAGTGGTATTGGCAGTAATAAAGAAATCTTTTACCACATCTTGATACCCTAACAACCCCTATTCAACATAATCCACCCTATATGAACATCATTTCCTTCCTTTTTCTCTACAACAATTCTCCCTCGACTATCTATCAATCAGTTTCATGATATTCTAAACAATCCTCTGGATTATATAGAATAAATTAAAAGTATAAAATGCCTCATTTGTTGACTAATTCGATCCATCTTAAGATCCATGATCCACTTACATATATTCCTAGTATCACCTCATGATTTATATGATATTCTTGGTTCCTAATCACTATAGTCGGTTGCCTACTACATTGGTCTTAGATCCCAAGTGCTTTTACCAGCACCCATTGTTTGTGCCTCTAATATAAAGAATCTATCCACCACCAATGCATGTTCAAGAACCAAATCAATGTTGGGAATACATATGGTACCATTTATACAGTAATATCATAGCATTACACTACTAAAAATTCACGACTCTAAAAAATATATCTATATACTTAACCATGGAGTATCTTGAGAGATTAGTAATCCTCACTGATTAATCAAAAACATTTTTAATTCCCCAATATAGAAGAAATATATTTTTTATGAACATTTATCGAAACACATTTTGATAAATAATCTCCAATATGATATGCTTGATGTATTACTAGGAGACACAGGTCTCATCACGTGACTACGAAAAAAACTCCAACAAAGACATGAATATCACTAAAGGAGACTCTCTAAGAGGATATCCTACTAATCTATAGACTCACTCATAATATACAAAACCCGAGGGACAATCTATAGCTAATCCTTTACCACATAGGGAACTGGGACACCCCAAATACTATGAGGACACTACCTTGAAATCTCCTGTAGTGCACATAGACTATAAATATACTCTAAGGGTGTTATCGGTGACAAATTGTACTCAATGGGTGATGGTGTAGCTTCTAATGAACCATGATGTGCTATGACAATCACATAACCCTGAACTATAGAATCATTACTTGGAAGATAATCCCCAAATAATTAATGGAATCCATTCTGGATATATATTGGGTGGAATCCTAAAATAAAAAAGATGTACCGTGGTCAAATATATATTTAAGGTGTTACCATAAAAAATCATGGAAACAATAATCCATTATTATATGATGAATTTAACAACAGTATTCATAAAATCAATTTATAAATGTACAAATTTTAAAGAAAGGTCATTTGATTCATGGTTTTTAGTTAAGTCAGCTAAAACATGAACACTAGAGTCCTTTCCCCAAACGCCAAAATAGAAACACGTAAAATTTTTTCCTGAAACAAATATCACTGATATTGGTTTTATGGTAGCAATAAATGATCTGATACCACTATATCATGCACCAATCCCTTGCGGGTCCGAACAATGAATACACCAAGCATCCCTTCAATAGTCCATTGGCCGGAGACTAGTGCCAGTAGGAATATCCAAAAATAATTTGTGGAATCAATCTAGTACACATTTAAACACACACAATATCAAAGACTAAATAATTTTGAAATGTAAAATAGATAAAACCAAGGCATTAATTTATATATAACACTTGCAATATAGTATAAAAGTAAATCAATTAAAGTGATTTTTTTAATATAATTAAAAAAATATTGTCTGAAATTATTAAATTGATAGGAATGAAATCAAATGAAGAATCCTAAAAACACCTTGGTAACTAAAGAAAAAAAAATTCTCCACTGATTTCAAATCCTTATAGGACAATTTCTAATGGGTATTCATCTGCATAAGGCATGATACATATAGGATAATCTCATTAAAATGTTAGTATAAAAATACCCATTATGAAATGCCAAAAACACTAAGAATAAAATATAAAGAATATTCAACTCGTAATATTTCTACAATACTAAACACAAAATTAGTGAGACCCCAGATATAGGTAAGATGGATATAGTGCCACATAAAAGTCACAACTAACTACCAAACAGAAAATTATTCATAGTAAAATTATAATTCTAGTATAATCAATTTACAAGTCATTCCTTAATTAGATTCAATCATCCCAAATTTCATGATCATTGGGTCTGAATCATGAATGATCAATAGTCTTAGAATATCATAACACTAAGATAGGTAGTCCCTCCCAGACCTTCTAGGAGACACCAAGAACCAAATATGGATAAACCCGCTACATAGGGGATCAAACACCAATGAAAATGTGAAACATATTAATACAACCATCTAGATGGATGACTAATGTCCTTTCAAATGATGTTACACCAATTCCACAAACCATGCATGCAGTATAAAAATGATAGAGGATCACAGTCTAGTATCACATAAGAACACGAAAATCACTATAAGTGACTCATCCTATAGTGGGGATAAAAATACAAGGATATTGATGGGATTTTTCACTATACCCTCCATTATATGGATGAAGGGAAATCCCACTCATTCAAAACCTATCTAAACATAAGATCTGAAGAGATCCAATATATACCTTAGGGGGTACATGGAATGTAATTATAATACAGAATGTGCATCAGTTATCATGAATCATACCATGTAGTGCTACCTCACATGACATATTATACATATATACATGGTGTGTAGATAAATTAGATTACATGTAGAGTTTTCTCAAAATGATTCACATAATTTAGATCCATTCATGTGTACCAGTTGTCATGCTCATGTTCAACTGTCCATGTAGTTGTTCTATTACATGGAGCATTTGAGAACATGTACCACTGACTATGCCAATGTACCCACTGAGCTACATGTAGAGCCTCTAGGGGAAGGAAACACAATGTCTAATAGGGTCACATATAATGAGGTATTTTTCTCACATCAAAAATTCATCACTACAATGGGGGGGGGTACCATACATTATATAACACATCATTACATTCTATGTAATGTAGAATCTTATTGATCATGTGGATTCAACTCCCATCTTCCACATGGACTTCTACCCACTAGAAATCAAGCAGATATCACTCAATTGATCTTAAATCTGTATTAACCAAGCCCCAATATCACATTCTCAGCAAATTATGACCTTAAAATTTGATTAAGAACCAAAATATGACATCTATAAAACAATGTACCTCTCAGGATGATGATAGAACTATAATTAATTATCATTATCCCCCAATCTCTCCGCCAACATTGTCTATTTTAAAATTGAATCCTCCATCAAGTGATATACCCATGGTATTAAACTATTTTACCAAATATTGATCATATAAAGACAAATAAAAGATATTGGTAGAATAATTTTACATGAATAATATATATGATGAACAATGAATAAATGATGGAGAAATCAAAAATATATCATAATTGAGGAATGAACATCATCCTCTTCACATTTAGACTCAATTATTTATCATATAAATAGATGATATAAGTGGAATAAAACAAAATGAACATTAATAATTCATCAATATAAATATAAATTTGAAATTCATTCCAATTATTTATGATGAATTGATCTGAATTTGACCGTAATAAAATAACATGATGTAAATTATAAAATCAAACATCCTAAATAGATTTTGGATCGATCGATGCTAATTAATGACATAATGATTGTATCGTTGGAGAGATATATGAAAACCTATGGGAAATAATCCTTAACCTAATGTTTATTTAATTTTATCCTAAAAGAACGATATACTCTAATGGTACTCATGATATTTAGGGTTTAATTAACAACAATGATATACTATCACAACATTGTATCATAAGAGGTGTTAGGTAATTTTTTTAAATAAAAAAATTAAATCATTTGATCATTTAAATTTATTAATTCCATGAATCTGATAATTTTTTCATAGAAACCTCCCATAGATTATGGTTATATTATGCATATGGTAAAACACATTTTATAAACTCTTATTATCTATCAAATTTTTTATCTGGGCCGCCTTTCAGTAAATATTCAACATTTTTAGGTAATGTTTTTCATTATTTCATTAATATATATATTAATTTTCAAACTATTATCTTGGGATCTCATGGCTTCATAATCACACACTGTCTCAGTGACCGTTCTAAAAAATATTCAATATAATATAAAAAATTAATAAATAGATTATTGAATCAATTATAGTTTAAACTAATTCAATTAAATTGTGATTAATTTATAAATATTTCTTATGATTTAAGGGTGTTATGAAAGATAACAATATATTTTATTAATTTTGTATATTCATGAAATGTTTTTAAAAACAGTTTTTTATATTATGTGATTACCCTCTTCCAAAATATCATTATTTACTATGATGTATGAAGATAAAAATTTTATTCCATTTAATGAATTTTTTAGTTTTCCCTAATGGAAATTTGTTGATTTATTTATGATTTTTTTCATATTCATATTTAACACATATATGTATATATCATTTCATATTCAATTGAAAAAAATTAAATGTCTGATTAATTCATTGGTAAATGATTTATATATTGTGGCATCAATATGTAATTAGTTTATGTGGAATTGTTAGATTTGTTCTCATTGATATAAATGGACGTTACAATGCAACCTTTTACGATTATTTTCTATGTGTGAATGACAAAATCAACATTGTATACCGATTTAGATTGTATTAGATGATATCAATATCATAGGATATTATTTTATATACTTTTTCATGTCTTACATTCATATTTTATGCAATATAGTTTAGGACTATTTTCAACTGATTTAACATCCTAGTACCAATTAATTTTTCATAAATTATCATTCTATTTTGAATTATTTTGTAGTGATATATGACTATATTTTTATACCACCTTGCAACATCATATGAATTTTGATATTATTTTATTATACAATATCTTTTTTACAAAAGCATGTTTCAAACATACTTATAATATATTTTCATGTAAAAAAATCCAAATTGATAATTTATTTCATTATAATAATAATTTCATCAGTCTGCATTAATATGATTTTATGTATAACCATGTGACAAACAATGTTAAAGGGATCGTAAATGAGTTATAAGTCGTTTAAAATTATGTATTTTATTAATCATAACGGTATTTTTATGTCAAAATTAATTTTTAATATACTATCTTATAGCCATGTTAATCATATTTTTCATGATGTTTTTTCTGATTACAACTTTTTAAATAGGTATGTTTATTAAACTATACGAATGTATGGATATTAGAGAATCAAACTCAATGATATATCTACTACTACACCACCATAGTTTATGTTCAGGTTGTTTCACCCTATCTATATATTACCATTTTATTTTGGATGTTTAATCTCATTCACAGCACATGTATATTGTAGTTTAGAATTCATAATATAATCTATAAATAAAATAATATCATATCAATTGTGGATATATTTTAATCAGATTCTAAATAATAATAGAAAATTCATTATTCAATATATGTGAGTACATTAATAAAAATTTGAGACCCATGACTCAAATATATATTTCATGATACAAAATTTGAATATATATATATATATATATTAATGATAAGGTCATTTTTATTTATCTACTGGTATATGATACCTAGATTTATGTTTTGGCCCAATTCGATCCATGATTTGTGGGAATGAATAAACATATATTAATTTCTTTATCATTTACCTCTTTCCACGAGCTATAGGAGGTAATAATTGTAACCTCTCTATATAGAGATCATCCATTGAAATATTGTTTATTTTAAATGAACCCTAATCTAAAATAATATGTGAATATATAATGATATAGAAATAGGTCACTATTAACCCTTAACTGCATTAAATTTCAAGAGGGTGAAGTAATTATATATCATCATTTTACTAAAAATCAATGACAATGGTTCTGTTTGAGTTATTTGTAATATAGTCCATAAAAATTGAAATCCATCATCAACTAATTAATATTACAGATAAAATAATATATATATAGAAAAATGTTTCCACACAATACGAATATTGATCTACACATTAAGCAAATGTATCTTCCCATTTAATAATTTTTTTATAATATCTCTCTTATTAAATTTATATAATCATTTCTCATTATAATGGAATAAAAATTAAATGTTTTTCAATTGGTTATGAAGATAAATCATATTAAAAGATAATTCTTAATAAATCACAACATGAATAATGTATACTTAATAAAATGCATAAAAATTTATTGTAATAATATTCATCATTATATAATTAATATTTATAATTATGTAATGAGAAAATTCATGAAAATTTTAATTTTGGATTATATCCTCATTCTTCACCACCTTTACCAGAACAAAATAAAACTCCAATTTTCCATTAATCATTTTTCTTCGTTGATTTTAATTTAGGAAGGAGTAAAAATATGGGAAAATCTACTTTTTTAAAAATTGATACATGTGATTAATATAGTCGAGGATTAAACAAATAAGCTTATGTGAGTGAATCACAGTCACCCCTCAAGTCCTTGAAGCATTATTTAGTTAACATGAAAAATATAATACGTAGTTAATGGAACAAATAATTGATGACAATAATAAATATATGTTCATAAAAATTTATTCATTGAATTAGATATAGAATTTTACAAATTGGAGAAACAGAAAAATATATATTCAATAATGAACATAACATGGTATATAAAATACACTAATATTCATGGAAATATGTTATAGAGATATACAACAAAAAAATTTATTATAGATTATTGATTCACTTACTATTTCAGTACCAATATTAGTTTTATATTTATTTTTATGATACATTTATTTTATTATATATGGAGGTATATAATTGATGTATGGGTTGTTTCTTGTTATATTTTTTATTTGTGTTCCATATTCATGTAAGATTTATTATATGGTTTAATTTCATTTTTATGTGAAAAATTGTTAGTGTTTATATGACCTGATTAACTACATGTCATACAATCTACAAACCCTATTTATTTTTCACATTTTACATATTTATTTGGATGTTATGTATCATGTTTTGAAAATTAAAAAATTTCATTTTTGATATATAATGGATCATTGAAAAGATGCATGGATTTAATAATGCAAATTATAAAACTAATGTTTACTTGAATATATATATATATATCCTATGATTAAGATTTCATAGTGGTTTATAAAATATTGTAGGTTTTATTGGTTTTAGGTTCAAGATTATTCCATAGATGAAGAGGTTGCATGATGTTATGGGACATGATGATGTGGATACAAAATGATTATGGTTGCTATTATGTAATTTTAATAAGATATGGAATTATATGATTTGGATTAATTATAACATACCTAACATATTTTAACTATATTTTTAATATTATAGCTTGGGGGGGGTCCCATTCATATTTGGAGGAATGGGTGAGTTTTCATGAATTATGCCAAACCATGAACCAATTTTTTGTTTTGAAAATTAATTCTGTTTCATTTATAAATACATAATTTTTCTAAATGATACATCCATTCCAATTTCTACATATCCATCCATGATCTATTAACACAACCATATTAATTCAGACCATTGGATTTGGCTTTTTATATAGTAATTGGGGCTGCCTGGAAGCTCATTCCCAATTTTAAAAATAAATTTCGTTTCTTTAATAACGTATTTTTTACACTTTTTTGGTGATCAATCCTCCCACCATATGATAACAAACCCATGTGTGCCCCTATTTCCATTCCCAAATTTATGAATATCATATGAATCCATAATTAGTAAAATCCTTCATTGGGGTTATCAAATCATCCAGATATAAGGAGATAACTTCTTTCCATCATAACTCTCTCAACTATTACTCATTTTCCTCCTTAAGAGTTCCAAATAGGACAGTTTATCATAATCGATGAACCTAACATCCATTTTATCCATCCATGTTGCTCTGATCCTCTATGGTACCCCATTTTTAAGGGGAGTTTGGTGGAGGGACATCAAAGAATATCATTTAAGTGTCTCTCCTCTTTAGTTTTTCACATTTCTATGATATCTGTTCTTATTACATGAAGTCCCAAATGACCAGGAGGTTGGGTTTTGAACTCAGGGATTATCATCGTCTTTTAATGATCAATTCTTGTGGTTTTAGGTTCAATCTATTTCCTTCTTTGTGTGGCGGTGGTGCGACTTTATTTTCGCACAGTGATTCGAGGGTTTCGTTTGATTTGGTAGGTGATTCCCATGATTATGAAATATATTTGTATTATCATCATGTATTTATAATGTTTTCAGGTTTATCCCATTTTATTAATTCGGAAAGAATTAGTTTTAGTGGTGTTTTTTTCATAATTGAATTTTAAATGCCAATTTGTTGTGAAATTGGGGGTTTTCTTAGAACTATTTTATTGGATTATTTTCTTATACCCTATACATACATAGATTTTTTTATTGAACTGAAATAAGGGTGAATGTACTATTTTTATTTTTTATACCCATTGGTTGTTTCAGAAAAAAAAACGGGTTATAATGGTATTGGGGGAACATGTGAACATTAAGTTCCATGTTTGTGTGTATATGATGGTTTTACAAAGTAATCATTTCATGGTTCACATGAGGTTACCCTAAAATTGATTTGGTGATTTCATTGAAATTTATTGGGAAACCTTTTCTATTTTGTTATTTTACAAGTTTTTATATAGTTTTCAATGTGGGGTTTTCATGGAGTTTTGGGTCCAAAACAACTCGAGATATTGAGAAATTGTTTCAATAAAAAGTTAATGTGTTTTTTGTGTGTTTTAAGTTATTTATAATTTATATAGCTAATATACTATTTAAATGTGATCATTTGTGGTGGTTTATATGAAAATGTATTTATATTTAACGATTAAATTTTTTGAGCACAAAGGGGGAAGCTTGGGCACCTAGGTGCGATGATATGTACTAGTATGGCTAGTAGAATAGATGAGTTATGTACCTGTTTCACAAATAATTTGGATAAAAAAATTTAAACTAACTATATGTATGAGGATTTGGGACCACTAGGTTATGGTTATGTTCTCTACTAGTGGCTTGTGTATGATAACATGTTTTACTAAGGTTATTTTACACTGAGGTATGAGGTAAATGGTTCCCAAGACTATCAAGGGCTTAGGGGTGTTCAAGATTTTATTTCTATTTTATTTTTTGGTATTTTTCCCTATATTAGGGTTTTTTTGGTATTATAGTATATTATATAACATTATAATTTAAATATGTTAACCTTCTGAATGTATTAAATTGAAATTTTTTATGTGAATGTTTCATTTTAAGGAATTTAACACCGCATTTCATTAAGTATTAAAACTCATTTCTTTTCACATTGTACTAAATTCTCATTGAAATCATTAGGTGGTTACCAATTGGGATTATTCTAACATCGGACTCACATACCTTGGGTTTATTTAGACTTTAATATGCTTGAATCTGGTAAAAGTAAGGCTATGGTTGATAGAGGATTAGGTTGTTTTTCCCATCCTTAGGGCGGAGTTGTGGTGACAAATTATGGGTGATGAGCCCTTGTCATGTGGATTTTTTTTAGATGTCTTGATTATTTTTAATTTTTTTAGACATATTTTACTATATTAAATTACATGAATTCAATTCTGGATTTAGATTAATACTAGTTTCACTAAAAATATAATATTTATATTATGGATTGTTTTTGAGGTTTCATGCTTTTATAATCAGGTTAATTGTTCCCAAACCATATTGTTTTATACTAGGGAACTTATGCTAGCCCATGGGGATATGGGATGCCCTTAGTTCCTTGCCACAGACTGGGTTTGATTCCATTATTGGTAGCAACCAGATTAAGTTCATAAAAATTGGTTTTAGAGGAAGGTTAATGTTTTTGGGTTATATGATTATTGTGTGATGAGTCACGCTTGATAGATGATAGTTCATTCATGACTCGGACTTTTTATCAGGAGTAATGTGCATGGACCACACCTATTTCAGAATACATCAAGTCACCATGGGAAATGTATTTGTTTGTTTTGCTTCACGTCCAGGTTAGACGTGTATGTTATAGACTACAGGTGGTCATCAGGTGGGGGTGAAGTGGTTATTTCTTTAATTGATGCAATTTTTATGGCCTCGTTATATATTGATGACATAAATTGAATTTTTTATAAAAAAAATTATTATTATTTCTCTTGTGAATGTTTCATTTCATTCATAACATGCCACCTAGAAATCACTCATGTACCCATGGTAGGAAGCTGGAGAGAGTTCTCCCTCAATGCATGATCAAAGGCTAGTAGAGGTTGTGGTTTGGGTAATCCAAGAACATGGAAATGGACTACCTCATATTCTATCTCTCATTATAGAATATGATCTTAGTCCTAGTATTGAAAATTCCTTGTTGTTACTGAAAAATAAACCTACTACTTTCCTAGGTAGAGTGATCATGCTGAATTTTCCAATCGAGTTGTTGTGTTTTTCAAAGGTGTTGTTGTTGCTGCTTGGAAAGAAGAAGGAGTAGGTTCACAGGTTCACAAATTTTTCACATTCTTTGTCAGGGGTTGAGATGGAGTGGGACATTATTGGTAGTAGATATGGATCTATTGAACATAATTTGTGTCATGGATTATCTAGTACACTTCCTGGAACAAAAGGATTGTTATAGGTTGTAGGTCAATTTCACTGCACCGGATTGTAGTCGTCAGTTTTTTCTGGGAGAATGGGATCCTCAGTCCGGTCGCATAGGACATACAATCCCAGATTTGGGAAGTATTATATTCCATTTATCACCACATGTGCTAGAGGATTATGGCATTTTGCATGAAGGTGCTCTACCTCATATAGTGAATTCCTTTTCGTAGGAATTTTAAAATGATATTTGTGGTATTCCCCCAGTGCGGGATGTTGAGTTTTAGATTGACATGCCACCAGATTCATAGCCTAAATTTCTTCCCACATATCATATGGCCCCCATCGAGCTGAGGGAGTTAATGATATATCTAGACGACTTAGAATCCTATGGATTCGTTTTCCTGTGTGTCTCTCATTAGGAAGAACCTATGTTGTTCTTGAAATAGTCTTATGTATCTATATTTTTGTGCATTGACCACCAAAAGCTAAATAATTTAATAATTATGAACAAAAACACTTTTCCAAAAATAGATTATTTTTTAGATCAGTTTAAGGGGGAATAGAAGTTCTCAAAGAAAGACTTGCATTCAGAGTATCATCAACATAGGGTTAAGGAGCCAAATATCTCATTGATAACCTTTTGAAGCAGGTATAACCACATTGAGTAATTTTTCATTCCCGTAGTATTGTCCAATACTATAGTGGTATTTATGGACTTCATGAATTAGGTCTTCCATTAGTATAATGATTCCTTTTTTGTGGTGTTTAGGGATGAAATTATAGTATACTCTTTCTCTGAGAAGGAACACAAACATCACTTAGAGATCATTTTGGAAACATTGCGGGATCACCGCCTTTATTCAATATTTTCAAATTTAACTTTATAGATCTGGGAAGTGAGATTTATGGTGCATTTGATCTCTTAGTAGGTAGTTTCAATGGAATATGAGATGATTTGTGTGTTTCTGACATGGGATATGCCAAAGAATGTGTTTGATATCAGATTTTTCATTGGCCTAGATGGTTATTACACGTGATTCATTCAGGATTTCTCTCAGCATGAATTATTGATGAATACACCAACCATGAAATGGGAGATGTTTGTATGACGCTAAGAACGTGAGTAATTCTTCTAGGAGATGAAGATGATATTGTCTACTTCCAATAGAGTGAAACATCCAAAGGCTATAATGTGATATGTTCTCAATTATAATGCTTCAGGTATGGGTTGTGGGTGCATACATATGCAGGATGATCATGTGGTGTTGTATGGATCTCGCCAACTCCATCCACACAAAAATAACTACCTGACCCATGGATTGGATTTGGCTGCAGTGATGCATTCGTGGAATACATGGCATCACTATCTCTTTTGGGAGAATTTTGTGGTCAACTCGGATGCCAAAAGCATGTCCTTCGTCTTCTCGTAGAATGACCACAATATAAAAAAATGTTGTTGAATCAATTACATCTAGGGAATTAACTTTTACATTGCCTATACCACATGAATGTGAAATGTGGTGGATGAAAATTTGAGGAGAAGTGTTTTAGTGCATGCTTTGAGGATATCAATTGATGACTAGACTTTGATGGGGCTATTTTATCAGTGGTATGTGGGGACCATGAAAAATATATGAGGTTCATTATTGGATATCCTCTAGTTGAATCCTTCCTTATTAGAGTTTATTTAGCAAGAACATCCTAGTGATGAGCTTTGTTAGTGGTCGAAGCCGTTTTTATCATGTTGGGTAGAAATCCATTGATTGGTCATCATCAATCGAGGGAATCTTGGGTATTAAGGTCCATTTAGTTTTTTTGTTATCTTTATGGAAGGTGGAGATGGAGGACAACCACTAATCTCTATGGGTTTTCCATCCCGGTCCCACAATGATGCATTAAGATTTTTGTTGGTAGTTATGTTGGCCTAGTATGAGACGAGGCATAACTGTCATTGTGTCCAGATGCTGGAATTCCTACAATTGAAAGTAGAGTATCAGAAGAAATGTTTTTTTGTCCATCCAATAACAATTCCTACTTGGAAGTGGGAAGATGACACCACGGGATTCATTGTCGGCTTACCTCAAACACCTTGGGTTAAGAATTTCATTTTGTGGTTATTGATAATTTTTCCAAATCATCCCACTTCTTTTTTATCAGAGATATATCTAAGGTGGATGATTTTGTCTGTTTGTATCTCTAGGAGGTGGGGACACTCCATGTAATTCCATCAATAGTTGTCTCAGATAGAGACCTTTTTTTTACATCTCAGTTTTGGGTATCCCTTTAGATGGCCATGGGGCCTTAGATTAGGATGTTCATGACATACCATCCTTAGAAAGATGTTCTGACAATGTGGATGAATCAGATACTGGAGGACATACTTTGTGCATGTGTCTTGGACTATGGAGGTTCATGGGATATCCACTTGGGGTTGGATGAGTTTTTATAATAATATTTTCCAATCCTCAACTCAAATGGATCTTTTTCAGGAGCTCTATGGTTGGCTTAGTAACCCCCCCCCCCCACCCCCGTGTTGGGATGATGTTTGTTAAACCTCACTACTGGGGATGAGTGTAGTTCAGGAGACTTTTGAGAAGGTCAAATTGATCAGGCATAACTTTTTGATAACTCATAGTCATCATAAATCTTATGTTTATTGGACTCTTCAATAACAACAGTAATTTTTGTGGGTGACAAGGTAATCTTGAAATTTTCCCCTCGTTTAGGCCACCGTTTATTGGGGAAGAAATGGAAACTGACACCGTGATATGTACACCCTTTTGATATCATTGGGCATGTTGGAATGGTGGATTATAGGTTGGCCTTAATTTCTCAGTTGACATCCTTCCATGACGTCATCCTTGTATCTGATTTGAAAAAAAGAACTCGGATCTGTACCATGTGTTGTGTTGGGATGAACTGGAGATAGAGCCCCACATTTCAGTTTTTTAGTGGCCAATGAAACTAGTGGAATCCAAAGAGATGGTTCTTTGAGGGAAGTCGGTTCAACTTATCCTGGTGAATTGACAACATTTTAGTGATACACATGAGACCTAGGATCAGAAGTCATGGGTTAAGAAAGTGTTCTCATTATTTTTTTCTAGTCATGACTTAGGTTGACATTATGGGATGAAAGGTCTTTCATGGTGGGAATAATTGACACATAAATGACATATATTAAATTTATATTCAATATTATTGATTATTTGGGCGTTAACCATGAATTTTTGGAAGAATGGTTTTGTTTTCATGAAATGTAAAAACCATGACCCCAAATTTAGATTTAAAATTAAAATTTTTTTCCATTATAACTCATTTGTTTTTTAAAAAAATTTCATGCTTTACAATTCATATGTAGTTTCAAATTACCAATTAAAACAACTATATTAATTTGGACCATTTAGGAGTCTATTATAATGGTGTATTAGAGTTTTCATTTAAGAAATTGGGCCATCCCTAAAACCCATTTCATGTATTAGAAATAAATATTTTTTATTTAGTAACATATTTAATTTTATTCCACCTCCAACCCAAATATAACATCCTTAGTCATGACCCCATTTCCTTTAACCACACTTTAGAGCTCATATGAATCAAGAATGAGAACAAAACTTCACAGGGATTCTCAAATCATCTAGATTTGAAGTGAATACTTAATTCCATCATAACAGTGTCAATTATGACTCTTTTTCCTCAATTACAATTTCAATTTAGAACCTTCATCCTAATCGTAAAACATAACATCTTTTTCTGCCCTCCAAGTCTCTCAAATCATCTTTGAAACCTCATTTTGATGGGGGATTTGGTGGAGGAACTTCAATGAATCTAAAGTTAGTGTCTCTCCTCCTATGTTACTCCCTATTCCATGAAGTTTCTTTAATTTCCTTCATGTCCCAAATAACATGGGGTGATTTGAACATATGTTTCATCCTTGTGATTTCTTGGTTAATTATTTTTGGTTTTCAGTTCTTTCCAATTCCCTCTTTGTGCAGCGGTTGTGTGACATGATTTTCTCACAATTATTGAATGGTTTCCTTCGATTTGGTAGTTGATTCCAATGTTTATTTAATCTTTTGGTATAATAATGTTGTATTTGTCTTACTTTATGGGTTATATAATTTAATAATTTCTGAAAAATATTGTTTTAGTGGTTTTTTTTGCAATTAAATTTAAATTAAAATTCGGTGTCAAATTGGGGGTTTTCGAAACAAATGATTTATTGGTATATTTGGGGATGCCCTATAAATACATAGTTGATTTTTTTGAACTATAATAGGGAATAATATATTATTTTTAAATTTTATCCCCATTGGTTTTTTTCTTAAAATATGGGTTTAATGGTATTTGTGTTACATGTCAACATTAAGTGGCATGTTTGTGTGTATAAAGTGATTTTAGAAAATTACCATTTCTTGGTTCACATGGAGAAACCATAAAATTTAATTTATGGTTTTATTAATATTTATTGGGCTGATGTTTCTATTTTTTGTAACTTTCAATTGTGCCCATAGTGTACAATGCGGGTGTTTCTTGGGGTTTTGGGTGCGAAACAACACTGGATTTTGAGAAATTGATTCATTTAAAAATCATCGTGTTTTATTTTGTGTTTTAAGTGTTTTATAATGTGTATTGATACTAAAATATTTGTATGTGACAAGTAGTGATGGGTTATATAGAAATTTTTTAATGTTTCATTATGAAATTTTTTGAGCACAATGGGGGAAGCCTGGGTACCTAGGTAATTCGAATATGTACTAGTACGACTAGTTGACTGGATGGGTTTTGTCCATAATTTTAATAGAATTTTGATAAAAAAACTATAAGTAAACTACTTTGAAAAATATTAAGGACCAATAAGCTATGGGTATGTTCCCTGCTAGTGGATCGTGCACGAGAACATATTTTACTATGGTTACTTTTCACCGTTGTACAAGGTATATAGATCCCGAGACTATCTATTTCCTCTAAGTGTTCTCAAAATTTATTCTCAATGGATTAGTGGTATTTTCCATTTTATTTTTGTGTTTTTTGAATTATATTACATTATCTAGCATTAAAATTTTTATGTTTTAACATTCTCAATGTTTTATCTTGAAAACTATTTTTAATTTAATGTTGCATTTCATGGTATTTGATACCTATTTTCATTGCGTATTAAAACTGCTATCTTTTTTCACATTATACTAGATTCCCTTTGTAATCATTATGAGGTATCCTATTGGGTTTAGTCTTACACCCTAATTACACCACATTGGGGTATTTGGAATTTATTGTGATGAATCAGGTATGGAGGATGTTATATCTGATAGCGGTTCGTGTTCTTATTTCCCATCCTTGGGGAGGAGATGTGGATAAAACTTTTGGGTGACATCCCCTAGTCGTGTAGATTCATGTGGATAGCTTACTACTTTTTTTATATTTATTTTGACATTTTTACTATATTCAAATATATTTATTCAATTCTTGATTTTTCTTAAGACTTGTTTGGCTGAAAATTTCATATTTATATTATGGATTGTTTTTAACAGTTTATAATATTATACACAAGTAAATCATTCCCAAAACTAATTTTATAGTACCCAAACCCTTTTGAGAGATATTGGGGATAGGGTACACCCTTCGTACCATTCCACGAGCCACGTTTGGTGGCATTATTGGTGGGGGTTTGATTCTGTTCGTGAAATTCATGTGGTTTATCGATGGGATTATATTGATTCATGGTATATATAGATATTTTTATTTGGATAGACGGGGTATTAGGTTGTTATGATTGGATTATTATTGTAGGTTGATTATATAATTCCTTATTATCTGAATAAATATATTATTATTACATTATGGAATTAATTGTGTCATGGAATGATTATTACCTATTAAAGCTATATTCTCGAGTAGTTCAATGATTCGTGTTTTTCACTTCGAATTATGATTTATTGACATTACATCAAAAAAATAATTGGTATTAAATGATATATCTTGGTGATATTATAAAATAAATAATATGTATCTATTTTTAAACAAATTATGTTTCTCCGTATTTTTTTATATTTTTTTATGCATATCTATATAATATTATATTTCTTATGAAATATAGTTTCCTATAATAACGATAAAACTATGTATTTTTAATTACTCACACAACTATATGTTTGTATATGTTTTTTAGATAATTTTGGGTAAATTAGATATGTTTATGGGTGAATCTATTGGATTTTCTTGATGATATAAAGTTTTCAGTGTCATTATAATTTATATTAATCTTTAATATTTCATACTATATAGATGATATTTTTTTTGGGTCAATTTATCTTCTATGTTAATCAGAAGATTTTGATATTGAGTTTTTTTACTTTCCCTTCATAATAAAAATATTAATTCCTATATGAATCATTAAGCATGGATTCATTTATTATATTTAAATTCAACCCTATTTGAGGTCGGTATCATTTATAACACTTAAATCCTAAACTTCCCCATGATTGGTTTTAATGTAGGAATGTAATGAAATCTTTATATCATTGATTTTGGTATGCTTATAAGATATATTTTTAACAAATGCATTTGTGAGGTATTAATAGGTTTTGTAGGGTTTAAATGTAATTAAACACATTCAGTATAGACTATGTGGGATAGTTGTTACAAAAATATTAATATCCCCTTTTATAGAATGTATTATTATTAATTTCATTAAAACATTCCTGGATAAATGCATCATGTACACATGATATATAATAAAACAAATCAAATTGTAAATAAAACGTTTTTTAAAAAAAAATCATTGATTGTGGTGGGATTTAATATGGATTAATACATAATTATCATAGGTTGTTTATAACTATTATATTTATATTTCAATATATTTCTTAATTACATTCATGTTAATATAAAATGATATTATTAAACCATGATAGTCTTGTTGTATTGTTATAAATTAATTTACACAAGTAAAACATGATATCATAAAACAAATAAAATGAATATGTGTTTTGATTCCCATATATTATTCCATAATAACTATATGGTTTAATTATTAGTTCATTTAATTAATAAAATTTTAAGAGAATGAAATAAATTTAATTTATTTCATGAAAATTATGTTTTGTGTTCAAGTATTATTTTAATAATGTAAAATAATGTATAGATTTTCTGTATTCCCTATTATTATTTATGATTAGATGATTAATTCGAGCGACTTGTAAACAAAATAGATTGCCCAAATAATTAATGTTGAATTAAAATAAAATTATTATATATTTAAATTAATAAAGAATATTTTGTTCAATAAAATGTTATTAATATTATGATTTCCAAATAATTCATTTTATAATATATATGAATAAATTGAATGATTTGTTTTGAATAAATGGGTTTACTATAATTAAATATTCTATTACCCAAAAAATGGGAAATGGTAAATTATCTATAATGAATAAATCGTAATCTTTTTAATTATTAGAACAGAATAGATGGACTAAGGATGTGGTTAATTTCTTAATGATCATGTGATGTTATATATGTTTACAACAAAGAACAATTAAAATATTATTCTAATGTGTAAAATGAATAATATTTTTTTATATCAAAAGTAGAGAATGATTTTAAATTTGAATATTAATTAAATTTTCTTTCCATAATGTAATTAGTATCGATAATATGAATTTTATTATAAAAATGTAAAGTGATTTTCTGTGGAAAATAATTATGTTATTTACCTTTCTAATAATTATTATGTATTATCGATCATGATATGTTTTAAAAGTTATATTTTGGTTTATAATAAAAAATAAGATTGTATTTTACAAGATTAATATTTAATAGATGATTTTTAATGCATGAAAAGTGAAATTAATTATAAATAATAATTAATGAATTACTATAGTGTAATTTGTATGAATTTAATACTGTGTGAAAATTAATAAAGCATTGAAAAAGTAAATTCCCACGAATATTATAGGCGTTCTATGATATTTGATCTCGGTGGATTAAAATTTGAAATATTGGAGCGATTAGTAATTCCCAAATAAAATATAGAGAATGATGGCTTCCCTCCCCCTTCCCACTACTGGGTGGAGAATGAATGGGACCCACTATCTCTGTCATCATAGAAGAATCCTTTTCTTCCCTTTTTGAACCCATATTTTCTCACTATTTTCCCAGATATATCACAATACGTGAAGAATCTAGATCTCTTATTTGGTGTAACTCCTCTTTATTTATCTATATTAGAGATCCTAGATGCTTCGAGTCTCTTATATCTGACCATGATGTCAGAATTTTGCAATATAACCCCATAACTGAATGATCATTGAATGATTCATTTTTTGTACATGGGGGATATAGTAATTCACTTTTATTGGACTCCTCTAAAAATTCCAATTGATGATTTGTTTTCCTAGAATTATGATCTGATTGGATTTTAGTCCATGGATCTCTATAAATGTAGTGGTTTTAGGTTCTATAAAATTTTATAGTCATATAATGTTTGCATGAATTGGGATTAACACTCTATCATGACCTTGGTCAGCCTACATGCGCATCCTTTTCCATCTCAAAAACCATCAATTATCCATATGTTGGGGATCCTACAGGTCAATTTCTATATTATAATCGTCGAACATCATCTATGAGCCACAAAATTAGTCTGTGTATTTGTGTGGAAGTTGATGTCTCTAATCCACTGATTTAATGGCTACAGATTCAAGGTTATGGAAGAATTTAGTTGATCAAAATATCAAATATATGATTCTTGAATCAATTAATGGTCATTATGTAGTCGTTGGGTCACTAGAATTCTAGTTTCATAATGGATTCATGAATGGGGAATGGAAATACAAATGGGTAAGATTTTCTGTATAATCCATGAATCAATGAATAACTGATATCGATGATTTATTTCTGATCAACATGCACCAGATGAGTTGAGATATATGAATGACCATATGATTAAGGATATTTTCAATCTCTTGAAGCATTAATATGGCTTTAATGTGTAGATTGAGAAGTAATCTTCTGTAGGAGGGTAGTGGGGTTTATAGAGCCATGAGAAATAGGTCATTCTATCCAGCCCAAACTGTGGTAGTGAAACCTTGAAGAGGTCTGATAATAACTTGGTGGTTATGGAGACATATTTTTGGGATGTAGGGTATCCCAAATAACTATTTCTATCAATAGGGAGAACCAAGTAAAATTGATTTAATTATGTTTCAATGTGTAATATGGGATAATTAAGGGTTTTTGAGGTCCTGTTTAACGAAACCACCATCAGTTTTTAAGGCCAAGAGACAAATTTTTATCCCATATATAAAAAATAAGATTTTAGGATGTGGGTGAGGTGTGTCACTTCTGGTACTAAAAAAATGTAAATATAATGAATGTTATCGATTAGGAATAATAATTTTAGTCCTCTCTGGGTTTTGGTCAATATAATCATTTTTAGGTGTTAGTTGATTATAATGTTATCCCATTGTAGGAAGAGAAGGATGAGTAGGATGAGTGTGAAGATGATTACCCTTCATGAGGAGGTATAGATATCAAAATTACTGATATTAATTTTGCAAATGAAACTTCATCCTCAGAGTCCAAATAAGTAGACATGGTTGAAAAATCCATTTAGTCATCTTTAAAGAATGGAAATAATACCATTGTGGATTATATTGTTTTACTAACTATATTCAAAAGCCATAGATAAGGAAGGACTATTAAAATAATCAAATCCCTCTTATCATAAGGTCATATAGAATCAGAACACTCTATAAAAATCGATTTACAAGTTCTATAGATATTCCAAAGAGTAAGCATAAGGGTTCATTAGAGATTAAGGTGGAAATATTTGTTTACCACATTGGATCATATATAATAAATCATCAACCATTGATTCAGAGAATATAATACAGGATCATGGTAGGCCAAATAACTCATTGGATATACTAATTCATCCAAAGGAGGAAATGTTAGAGGTGTTTTTTATGATAACAGTCACAAATAAGAATGCACAAAAGCATTTGGAATGACTTATTCATGCCAAAAGGAATGAAGATAAACTATATTGGATTGATAAAAAAATTATTTAGATATTTTGTTTCAACAAGGAGAAAAAAAACATGGTTGAGAATGTGCATACATGGGACAAGATGAAATTTCACTTTGAGGATATAATTAAAGAAAATGAAGTTATGAAGGTTTCCCTTATCTAATGACAACTATTCTAGGTAAATAATTATAGTCACATTAAATTATTTTTGAATGGGATGTTAATTACCTATGACATGGGACATTTTTGTAGTCTGGATTCTATTGGTTTCACACACTTTCCTCAAAATTTATTTTCAAATAAAATATTTAATTTTTGGTGTTAATTTACTGATAGTGGTTTTGTTTTTGGTGGATTATTATCACTAGATAAGTCATTCGAAATCCATGAATTAGGAAATGATTTCATTCATTAAGATTCTATTTTTTTATTTTATGTTGAATGTAATATTTATAATGGTTGTATATGGTAATAATTTGATGGATAGATTGAGGTGGAGGAATATTATATTGGTTATCCATTGATAGAATGTTATATATCCCATATCTTAATATCTTGGATTATGTTGTTTATTTTTTGTTGGATTAAATTTCGTTTTTAGAAATATTTGATATATAATCCATGTGATGTAGGAATTCTATTTCACAATGATTCAATAATTTCATTACAATTATATTATTTCTAAATGGATTTCATGGTTTTTGAAAATTAAATATGTCTGATTAAAATAAAATAAAATGTAATTGTTAGAATGAAATTATTAAACATTAGGACGGATAATTGTTTTGATATTAAAATGATTATTTATGGAGAACATATAATGATGTAATCCATGTTATTTATAATTCTTATCAATTACTGATACTATAAAAAATTTATAGCCAATTATTTTGAGTAATAAATATATGTCTAGATTCTAAATTAGACACAAATATTTAGTCTATTGATGGTATTTAATTTAAATCAATTAAGAATGATTATACCCATAGAAATGTCTTTTCAATATTGGATGATAAAACATCTTACCTAGGAAATGGGTGGCGCATAATTTCAGGAAATTGGATTGAAAATATGAGGTCATATATTTCTATAAAAGAAAACAACATGTTTTATTAAAGTATAATTTTTTTAAATGTATATTTGAGTTTTATATATTTTTCATCATTTATTCATTAATCTAGTTGGATGATTAATAATAGAGTTTTATTTTTTTGGTAAACATAGTTTTTATTCCATGTATTCGATTGGTCTGTTGTGAATTCGATCATTGAATCATGTGTATGATCTATCGAGGGATTTACTCTTTGATCATGAGGTAAATCTAGGGGCATTTAGTACATCAATCCTATAAAAGATCATTTTTTCTTCTATTTGGTCAATTATCATTTGATTAACACTTTTCATCATGATGGTTTTCCATCCATTCTCCATGTATTTGATTCTTTATAAGTTCCATCCATTGATTCCTATGGGCTATATAATTACAATGAGGAAAATTATAATGACTAGAAATGGAATTTTTGAAAGAACAATCTATTTAGTAGATTTATAATGTCAATCCACATGGTAAATCATCCACTTAATGTAAAAGTTTAATACTTTCCTTGTTTTCACAGAGATTTTATAAAATTTCATTTTCGAAATTTATATTAATAAAATTATAAATTTATTTTGTTGAATCCCAAAATATTTATTGATATTTAATATCAATGATTTATTGATTATGGATATATTTAAATTATTCATTCCATCCGGATTCTATTTACACAAAATTAATTAATATTTATATGAAATGATTCCCAGTATTTTTGAAGTCCTAATATAAATAAATGAATAATTATAAAATGATAATTCATCCTTCTTTAAATTAATTTAATTATAATCAATGATAGACTATCCAAATCATTCTCTATTGAATTCATGAGGCCCATTTACACTTATATAATGTTATTCACATATTATTCAAGACTATAAAAAACTAATAATTAGGTGTTGTAAAATTATGATGATTAAATCCTAATGGCAGGGGATCTGATTATTAAATATTGTTTTCATAAAGGTGTGCTGGATTCATGGTTATGTTTTATTGCTCTTTACAGATGATATTTAAAATAATAAGATAATAATTTCGACATCCAAATGAATTATTTCTGAGTAATATATAAATGTTAAATATAAGAAAATGAATAAGAAATATACATTAAATAATAATATTCCATTGACAACAACATATTCACTATGTTAATATTATTAATAAGAAATTAAAAATTAAATATAATTCATGTTATATGATATATAATTGTTCTAGAAGTTATATATGGAAGGGATACTGAATAATAACATTTTTTATTATTATTTATTAATCATATTAATATTTGAATTTTTTTTATAAATCATGATAATTTTAGATGAAAATTTAAAATTATCCTAAATCCAAAATAATCATTAATTAATAACATTAAACAAAAATAAAATGTATTGGATTTTTGGTCACATATGATTTTGGATTGATGATATTGATTTTTTTAAATACTAGGTAGTGTGAAATTTTCCTCAAATTTGTTTTTTATATATACCATGACATTAAATTCATGGAATATTATTTAAAAATAATATATAAAATTATGGGGATATGAATAATGAAGAATTAGGAAAAACTAATTGATGTTTCTCATGATAATAAGAACTAACCTATGAAAAACTCTTAGATCCCATTCATGTAGGTTTATAGCTATGATTATCTACATTGTAAATATTTAATGATGAAAATAATCTATGAATTAGAAAAATAATATTTAATGATGGGAATTAAATTGCAATTTAATAAAATAAAAAATATCTTTTGCGGATAAATCATATCATTATTGTTGTAGTGTCATATACAATGATTACTTATCATTATATTAATTTGAAAATTATGCCTAAATTATGTTTAATATTAATATTTTCTCAATGATTATTATAAAACTATTTTGTTTTTTTGAGATTCATAATGAACATTATTTATATTAAAATGACAAACAGAAATTGTTAGGAGCCTGAGGTGTATTGATATCCAATATTGATGATATAAGGATTTATAATTAAACATTTAATAGTGTGGGAATGAAAACAATGTGTTAAATATGAGTTCATATTTTGGATGTCTAATCATTAAACCTTCTTTCATGATGATATTAACTTTTTGGATAAATGAATATCTTTTTCGCAAGTATTTTCCATAGTCATGATACATTTTGACTCTATTCAATTTAATTAAATATTTTTTTAGTATCATATAATGAGAACTAGATTAAATATATAATAATATAATGATAAATTATTAAATTAAGGAACATGCAATGCTCATTTTGATCATTGAAGATGATAAAATACATGAGAATTTATGAAATTATTTTTTTTAAGATGAATGTACTCTAATAAAATATTATAGTTCTAATAATGGGAATAAATATGTAATGATAAAAAAAATATTATTGTAAAATTATTTAATATAGAACCTCTATTCATGTATTCTTATTGAGATGTTAACTTTATGGGGTTTTCAGATGTCATGTGTGACTATAGTGTACAATGAGTCCGAGTCGTGGAATTATATCATGTTGTGGTTATATATAAAATTATTTATATTTTTTTAATTTATATTCGCCACCACCCTTGTCGATGGTGAAGCGTATAGTCAAATTTTATTTAGGGTGGGTGTATTTTCTTCATTATATAGGATAATGGTTAAATACATATCTTACTAATTCATATACCCCATTATATCATTAGACGTAGTAATTTGTATAAATATATCATGGTATAATTTTTTATAGTACAATGTGTGTTTCGAATAACTTAATATTGGATTTCGGATTACTACAAATTCAGTTCTATTCTATAAAAAATTGAGATTTTAGAGTATATATATATAAAATAATTGTTTCTATAACGTACCATCAGTGTGCATGCATATGTTGTGATTTAATAAAGATTAATTCATTTACATATCCTATGGTGGTTATGAATTACCACATTGTTATGATTTATGTATTTTTTATGGTCTATTTTTGGATAAATATATTCATATATCAGATAATTCCAAAATGTTAATTTAGGCCCTTCATGGGACTAAGGAAGGAAGTGATGGGCCTGGACTTCCATAAAAAAAAAATTAAATTGGAATCCATCTTTAAAATATTCATTTCATTATGGGATAATAGTAATAATCAAGTGTTATTGTGGAAGAGGGGAATCCATATATATATATATGTACCATACTAATGATTATAAATACATGTATATATCTATGAATTACATGATGATTATGGTTTGATGAGGATGGGAAAATGTACTGTTAATTTTTCCTATGAGTTTGTTCAATATATTTATTCCATGGGATTTAATATGTTTATATCACATATTTTCATGAAATTATTCAGGGAGGATCTAACCGAGTAATCATTTTATGCTTATCCATCTTTATACTATAAAACATTATAGTCCCCAAGATCAAATTTATTATTTGTATGTGTATTAATAGTACGAGGAGTTGTTATCTAGGTGTTTGAGCTTTATGATAACTAAAAATGGTTAAATTTTATTAACTGTTGTTTTTAGTAAAAAAAAAATGTATGCATGGAAGTACATGTATTTTTGATCAATTCTATATTTATGAATGACATTTTTTAGTGGTTCGTAATCTTATTTCTTACTCAATAAATTTATTTTGATGGTAATGCATCCCATGTGATAAATTTATATACCCACAGTGATGATAACTAACAAATTTCTTATCATATATGGGATCAATAAATCATCATTTATCATTATTCATTTATAATCCAAGATAGAAACCATTGGAAGGAGGTGGTCATGAAATATTTGTATTAGAGATTAAGGTTAGGAGAATGGTTTATGATTACAGTTTTTTGTTAATGAAATGAAAGGTTAGTTAGTGAAATAATATCATATAGGATTTTTATGAGTTATAATCATGTATAACCAACTATCATCTTAGATGTCAGGTTCTATTTAATTTTTTGTGTGGAAATTCATATTTATTGTACACAATATGTGTGTGTCGTTGCATGTGGGTCGAAAAGTAGTTATAAATAACATATCGTGACAAATCATGCATATGTTATAATAATCTAAACAAAAGAAAATTTTCTAAAAATTTAAATAATATATTTCAGCTAAATATTATTTTATTCCAAAATTAATATTTATGAGAAATTTTCCTTTTGTTGATATAGATTCTGGACAAATAACCCTAATAACGTCATATAGATGACATATCAATGGTTATTCTAGAAGATTTTAACTGATTTGATGTTGATGAAGGAGAAAAAAGTATGTGTAAACACTATCTATTATATAATTAGGCTCTATAAAATTACAAGGGACCATTTTTAGAACCAGAGAAAGATGGCTGGTAGGAGGTGGTCATGATAGACTTACATTCTATTTTATATCAGAAGAACTACTGGTTCACTTGAGTTTATACAATATTTCATTAGTCAACACAATAGTAGAGGAAATATATCATTAAGGATTGTGGTGAGATAGTTGATGTGTCAATTAATTTGACATCTTACATCATATACGAGTTTCATTCGTTAAACGATATGGTGACCTATTGGATATAGTTCAATAAATTATTTAGAGGAGGTGATTTTTATAAGAAATCATTGTCTGATTCAAGATCCCCCTATAATTTACTTCAGACCATTTAATTGATTTTGGGGATACATAAACTCATTTTGAGGAGAAATTTTATATAAATATATTCAGAAATTACTTCCAATTTATAGTTATGTTATATCTAAATGTAATAGAAAGGATTGAATTAATTTTGAAAAAGATAACTAGGACCTAAGCATCATGATGTCAATGTTTTACAATGCACATTTTTAAATAAATTCTAAAAATTTATTCAATGTTATTAATAATATAATATATATTTTTAATAATTTTCAAATTTTTCAGTCAAATTATTAATATTTTGTTTCTTTGTTAAAATTATTTTTTTCTATTTTTTTAATAATAAATAAAATTTAATCATGGTTTTCATTTATTTTTAATAATTCTGTTTTATTTCCAAAAAAGTAATTGTTATTCTTTTTATTCATAAATATTTTTCATTAATTAGTTTCATTCCTATCTGATAAATGTTAATATTAATTCATCAAATTATTTTATTTCCACATTTTAATTTGTTAATAAATAAATTAAATTTTAGTTTCTTTCTATGAAGAATATTTGTATCATTTATTTTTATTAATTATGTGTATTAATTAATTAATTAATTTATGTATTTATCAATTTAATAAATTTGAATGTTTATTTTGGAAAAACATTTTAATTTATTTCGTTTTTGTAATATGTTATCATATTTTAACAAGTTGAAACATGAATAATATTAAGGGTTGAATAAGTGTAACATAGATAATTAGAAATGCAATATTTTAAAAATGTTATTTTATATGAAATAATAATAATTAATAATTTTATTTTTTTATTAATAAAATTTTAGTTAAATAATTTGACTGTATTAATTCATAATTTTTGTTGTTTTTTATTTTAATTTCATTTGTGTTAGTCTCTTTTTTATTTTCATAATTTGCACCCAATTCAGCCACATTTAGGACAAGTCTCAATTAGGATGATGTTTTCTTGTCATACGCACAACTAGATCACCCTATTGGGACTTCTCTAATTCACTATCAGTATCTCACAATGGTGGCCCTCTAAGACACAATTCCACTCCACCCATCACTAAAATCCTCTACTCAGGCTCATAGCCAATAATTCAACAACAGCTTCTCTAGTAGTGACTCTTGTGACCTTATTATAGTCCCTCATAAACCAGAAACCCCTATTCAAGTTATTCAGTACAATATTCCCCTAAAATCATCGTGATCCAGTAGTAATAATGGCTCTCATAGTTATTATTTCAAATTTATCCTTCAATTACTTTATAAACCAATCATCAGCTTTCTCCTTCACCACTCAAGACGCCACTATACATGAGAACTATCTTAGTCCTAGAGAAGGAATCCTAATCCTTCCTCAACTTATTATTTGTTTTTTTATTCTTTTATTTCATGTTAATTTTCTCTTTTTACATATTATCATATTAAATATCTCTGGTTCTATTTTATATTAATTGAATTAAACTATGTGTTTTTATTGAATTATACTGTTTTTCTTCCCATGTTTTGTTCTGTGATCTGGAATCACTATTAATAGAGATATTATTCCTGAGGCTCAATTTATGAAGTCAATACCGATGGTACATAGAGTTGAGATATATGTTGAGGACATATTATTCTTCTTCATCATAGTTTATTTCAATGGTTAAATAGGGTGAGTGAGAGCTCACCCATACATAGATGTAGTTTGTTACATTCACGAAAAATTTATTTTCCCAGTAGTATATCAAATTAATGAATTATGTAATTGAGAAATGTTGTGGGATCTAACAGAATGAGAATATCCATTCCTGATTATGATATACCTGTTAGAATTATTTAGTTACGGGATTAAAATTTCAATTTAGAGTAATGGACAATTACTGAAGAACATCAGTGTTTGATTGTTCATTATTTTGTTAAGAGAGGTTTGTGGTCTGATATGTCGGTCATTCATTTAGTGAATTGAAATTATATAATTCAATTATATAGTTGATTTATGAATTGAATTTGGGGGAGGATCCAAATATATATAACCTTGTTCTCATTATTTTTTTCTATCATTATGAATTTTATTATGCTCATTTTTTAATTCCAATGACTATGTCATTAAATATTAAACATATTCACCCGTATTTTGATCAATATTTAATATTTTTAATATTTTGATTTACTATTTTAATATTTAAAAAAAGAATAAAATTATTTTAAAAAATACCACCTAGGCTCTTGGTGTTGAATCCTTAAGAGTAACCATGTTGTTACCCACTATTATATATCTTCGGTTCAATAAATGTATCATTGAACATCCTTATAATAATAAAAACATAAAATATCGGATCAATTTCTAGAGAATAAATGTTTTCAATTATGAGGTTCTCTATTTTTATATTTAAACAACAAATAAAAAAAACCGAAAAATAAATGGACACTTTTCTTATTTTGCATATTTGTTTTATAATTTCTTTCACGTGTGTGAGCTCTATAATGACATGTAATTTTAAAAAAAAATTACTAAGACATCCAGAAAAATTCTTTTTAGATGATACAAATGATAAAAATCCTCAATCAAAGAAATAATATTCATATAGATTCAATCAAATAAATTAGGGTCAATAGGGGCAGGCACATTCCAATAAGGATTTTTTGGGTGACATTGATGATTATGGACTTACATAGACCTAAATACCTAGATTAAGTCAACCAAATATCATGTATGTACTCCAACAAGACACTAATGTTTCACCTACTTGAATACAACATAGAGGAAATTATAAAATAAGAAGAAATAAGAGGATAGAGATGCATATTTTGGAGTTATTAATACCCTCTGATGTGTCTCTATGAATTCAAGAGATTCATTCATAATACTGAATCAATAGTTGGTAGGATATAGAACATGAATACATAAACAAAGTAGGACACATGCTAGAAGGTTATTTCATTTTCAATACTTTATTTTATAATATATTTTTATCTCACATGTCTATATATTATTTCTTCAATGATAATTTTCATCCTTCACAAGAAATTTAATCATTTTCCTTGGAGGAATCAAAACTAGTGGTGGTGTGTTCTATTGAAAGGCTGGAGGAGGTTGAATACCTTAAACATGAACTAAAAATACTACAAGATCATTGATTAATTATGGATAATAAGATGCACTACTTAAGTGAGTAGGCAATTTTGTAGGTGAATCTATATTTTTATTTTACATTAATTATATTGAATCTAATCATGATTATGTTTCTCCCACTATAGGGATTAATGATAAATCCTATATTTTTTATAGTCTAGACAATCATGTGGAATTTGAAGCTTCAACTATAGTGGAATTAGTGGAACCACAATTCTATATTAAAATTCTATTTTTGATCTATAGTTAAAGTGGAATGGATAGAATCATTAATAAGATCAGAAGAGGATGATGATAAATTTTTAGTCTTTAATGAAGGATCCATTGTTAAAATTGGACATGAGGAAATATTGTATCCTAGAATTATTTTCCTACAATATGTTCACACTAATGTTAATGATAAAGAAAATGGGATGGACATCAACAATTTATGTACCCCCATAGTACACTACATTTAGTTCACTGCCAATGAGAGAGACAAGAATGAAGATTCACAAGGGGTACTCCAAATAATGAAACCCACTGATGAAAGAATGAACATAATCTGATGCTTCCTAAATAAAAAACCACATATTCCATGATAATGGGGTTGATCCACCAATTATTCATCTTTGTATAATCAAAATATAGCACCCCCTAAAGAGATATTTCAATAATACCTATTTAATTTTCTTTATTAATTTCATTATGCATGTTTTTAATTTATGTTTTTTTCATTGTAGGATAATAATTATGTTTGTAGTTTCATGTGTGATTCATTGAAGGCAATGTTGAAAATCTCAATGATGTTTATATGATCATAACCCCCAAACACACTCATTGGTTTCACATTAATATTATTAACATATCATGATGTATAATGTAAATTTTTGATAAGTATATAGACATTAACATAGTATCCAGATATCATTCCCAAAACAAAAACATAGAGTAACCATGAGGCTGAGATAACATATTGTAAGATCATACATTCATGGAAGTGTTGTTATTTTTCATGCCTTATTTAATGCTCATATTTTACTTCCTGTAGAATGTTGCTCTGTAAGGTCAAGCTACCATATTTTACATTGAAATAGTAAATTTCATTTCCTATTTGGCTATTGGATGATTCAATATAGTAATTTAAAAATTTATTTGAACTATATTTTACATCATTCTACACCCATTACTTTCTCCTAGATACATGTGACACTATGAAACATTGATATTCATTTTATTACTTGAGAATATTTGAGAAAATGATAGTTTTTTAATTTATAAAAATTCCATGTTTTATTTTATCCAAAAAATTTATAGTTTATGGTTTAGTGGTGGATGGTGGGTTTTTTTTTGTTTTTAAATTTTTCATTTTCATTATTTTTTCCTTTTTAGAAAAAAAACCTTTGATCAGAATATTTTATATGTGGGATGAGTGGAGTCATTATCTCACTTAAAATTCACCCCCCGAATTTCTGTCAAAAAGTATTCAAATATATTCATTTTTTTAAAATATTTATGAACATTAGGGTCCGTTTGAATCAATATAACAATATATAATATCATTCCTAGTGGATATCCATTTTATGGTTTTTTATAGCTTTACCAATTTCAAAATTTCTATGGTTTAATGATTTTAATGTACAATTGATTCTATATTGATGGTCATTGTATTTGGAAATATACTATGGGAGTGAAATAAGTTATTTATAGTGAAATTTATGACTATAATTTCTAGACACTATCAATCTTACCTGAATCCTGAAGGAATCAAAATAAAAAAAATACACTTTTGGAATCCAACTCAAATAGAAATCAAGAAGGATTTTTGAAACTGGAGAAAAATATGGATCAAATATTCCATAGGGATCAATTGTGACTCTAGTAAATGTGAGTGTGTTAACCCTATTTACATATAAAACATGTTATTTACTATATATATGAATATGTTATAAGTATGGGTTAAAAGAAAAAATAAATTACATATAATGTTTATTGTAGATAATATTTTGTCCATTATTGTGAGGGAAATGTTTAACCCCAATGATGAAGGAGACAAATGACTTGTATGATGATAATTTTACTTGAATAAATAATGTGATTTAAATAATTAATAAATTTTTTGGAACCCAGGATATTGTTGAAATTGAAGATTCTATTGTATATGGTTTTAATCCCACTTGTTATAAACTCTATCACTCTATGAATTGAAAAATGAATTGGAATTGAAGTAAGATATAATTTGATTTAATATAAAATTCATAACATCAATTATATTTAATGAATTTTAGTTCCCTTGACTTTCATTGGGTGGTTTAATTTTGGTTGGACCCTTCTATTTTCTAGCATTGTTTGAAAATACTATCATGGTTCAACACCTCTGTATTTAATAATCTAGAAATGCTTCATTTTTTGAACATTTAAAATAAAATAGTGTATATTTAAAAAATTCAAAAGCATTTATAGTTCGGGGGAACAAAAAAATCAATTATGAAGGATTTTGATGTCGTATTTTTACAAGGAACTTTTCCACATCATTTTTCACATTTTATTTTATTATTATTATTAAAGTAATGTGTTTTAGTCTGTAATTATCGATTCATACATTTTATTTGTCAAATTTATAAACATATTTTTTTTGTGATAAAAGTCTTTTTTAGTGTTTATTTTGGTTTTCAATAATAAAAAAAATTTATTCATTCTGATTTTCTCAATAAATTGTTTTATTTGTTTGAATTATAATTTTTCATATTTATATAATATTTATTATTTTAATATAATATTATTTAGTATTTTTCTTTCATTTTATATATTAAATCAATTAATTAATTTAGTTATTTCATCATATTAATTTGTTAATAAATAAGTATCATGTAATATTTTTTTATTTTTTTTATTAATTTGTTAATACATGTATTTAATTAGTTTTTCTAAATAATTAATTTTTTAATTAGTTTAATAAAAATGACATTGAATATTTTTTACAAATTACTTCTATAATATTATATTGTTTATATGGTAATTTATATTTACAAAATGAAATGTGAATTAATGTATGCAGTGAATAATTATAACATATGTAATTTGATATATAATATTTATAAAATCTTATTTTTAATATATTAATATTAATTATTTTTAATATTAATAAATGGATATTTTCTTTGATAAATATTTTCTATACATTAATTTATAATTATTATATTAATTTTTTTAATTTTAATATAATTTTTTCTTATCACTTTTGTTTATTTTTATATTTTTACCCTACATTTCTACCTCTATGTTAATTCAAAATCATGTTGTAGTTCTCAATTCATACCCACTACCAGAACATCTTGTGGTGACTCTATTGATTCACCACCAACATCTCTCAATGGTGACTCCTAGAGTTATTGTTCTACTCCACTAACCACTATTGTTATCTGCTTCCACTTCCATCCTACATCTCACTGTCAGCTTCATTGGAGATAAATCCCATGACCTTCCTATAGTCCCGCACCCAACCCCCACACCATTTTATGTTTAATGGTTTTTTTAATTTATGTAAATAAATTAATTTCATTTCTATTTTTAATGAATTTCAGTGTGTATTTGTTTTAAATTATAGAGTTTGTTTTTTCTTCCGCTTTTGCATTTTATTATCTCATATCTGTTATAATGGAGATCTAATTCATTCAGATTGATATTGTTAGTGAATAATTATTGGACATGGATATCAAATCTTCCATCTTATAATCTTATTCTACCTCAAAAATAGTGATTGAAACTCTGAATTATGGTGAGAGAGAGAATAACCATGGATTAAATATATCTTCTGCATTCTTTCCTCATTTATTTTCCACTTCTATATTCAATTTCCCTAACAATGCAATATATTTGGTTTATGTGATCTGAAAAACTCGACTGGTCCATATTGTCCCATGAAATCCTTGTCAGAATGTGTCACTTGAGGGATTCATTTTTAATTTTTTGGAATGATCGAGCAATGATGAAATTTTTTGTTTGACTTTTAATTGTTTTGTTAAGGGTTGTGGGTGTTTAAAACAATCAATCATGCATTGCATGAATTTAGAGTTATTGATTTAATTTATTAGTTAATTTATGAAGATTAGTTAAGGGTGGTTCCCCCTGGATCATGTTTTCATCTCACAAAAAAATTATCCTCTTTCATTTTATCATTTCTTTTATTTATTTATTTTTTGTTTCCATTTTTTTGCTCAATCACAATTCATCGCATTCACCATTACATTAATCACTATTTGAATATTATTTCTATTTGTATTTACATTTAAATAGATTTATAAAAATAGAAAATGGTTTTATGAAAAAAAAAACATTAATGGATATTGACAGTACTACTTTTAGAGAGGCCTCATGGTTATAAATTGATCTATATCATGGGTTCTATAAAGATATCTTTGACTATCCTCATGACATGGATTCCAAACCATCACAACATAGAACTATCCACTATATTCAAATAATATGTTTTGAGATTGTTTTCCAATGGTATACTTAGATGAAGAAGCTTATTTTAACAATGAGTATGTTCTAACCTTCTTAATATTATTTTAATTGAGATATAAGGTGGATAACCCCTATTATTTGGTTAAGAATGATTTTATTTTTCTGTGGTCATATTCATCATTGAAAAAGAGAGTGACCAGTATTCCTCTGGTTTAGTTGTGGGGAAGGTGGCTATTTCAGGATAATCCATTGTATCATTTTCCATCAAGGAACATAAAATAAAGAATTTACGATTATGATCAATAAATAGGGACTGAGTAATATAGATGTTTTTGTTATGATTTCCTTATTAAATAGGTACAAAATGTAGAATATTTATATGTGGGATATCTCCGTAAGGACTAGTGAGGTCATAGAACTCTGTATGGTTAAATAGATTCCATTTTTCTGATAATAGAATTATCTGATGTTGGGTTCCATAATATCTACATATTTTCTATTATATAATAATTTTTGTATGACTCATAACCAAAAAACTCTTTCATTCTCATTCATTAATGAATTAATTAAGAAATAATTAGGTAAAAATTCCTTATCCCTTGGCATTTTTTACACTATTTGATGGATGAGTAAACATGAATGATGTGTGTAGAGACAATGATTTATAATTTTGGAGTCACCTCTCTTAGTGATACATATGAAGTTAATATATATAACAAAATTCATGATTTTAATAATTTATTGGAAGTATATTTTTATGATTTTGTTATGGGTATATTAGGGAGGTGAATCATATTATTTCACTCTAAGAGAGACCACAAATGCTTTTTTTCTTTATAGATTACCTATAAATCATTTGAGGTATGTTGGGTCTCTATAATATTGGGTAGTTATGTTAATGATGAGGTATTTAGAAGATTATGCATTGTTGTTCCCAATAGTTCGATAAAAGAATGAAAATGTATTCCTTAAATATTGTGTGAAACCACCAATATTATGAGAGATAATTATTGTACCATTTATATTGTTGGGTATCTCTCCAAATTTTTTTATTTGAATAAAATGGATAGTCCAAAATTAGGAAAAAATTTTGATACAGATTTTGGATCTTATAACTAGAGAACTCATTTTTCATGATTTTTCAAACTAAAATGATCATGTTTTATTTTCATAGATTCAATGTGGAATTTTATAGTCTTAAATATATTATTTACATTTTAATCTAGTGGAGATGAAGAAAAGTTATTCACAACTATATATTGATGATCTAATCAATTATTTGATGGGAGATAGTTGCTTCTAGAATATTTATTTTCATCCGAGATAACATTATATTTGTGTGAAGTGTTGGGATATATAGAATAATAATGTTGTGTTTTCCTAAAATTCATTTTATTTATTTGTGATGTCAATCATATATAAGAATTATGTATCTATGTTCAAAGGATAATGATTTATTTATTCAATGAAATTCTTGACTAGTTCATTGTGGGGTTTATTTGTGTCTCCCTTGTTCTAAATGTGTCTTTTATTGAGAAAAAATAGCATACCTGAGACATGTTCTGAAGATTCAAAGTTTTACTGTCAATTTATCATGCCTTTTATTTTTGAGTTGTGGTCTTGTGAATTTAGTTTCTTTGGGAAATTCATATCCTGGTTTGGATAATCCATTGATAATTTGATGATCGATTTAGTCATGTAAAGTGTATCCCTTTATAATGATATATTGGAAAATAGTTTCCATGGTTTCGTTGTATTATATAGGTGGATCGGGTGAGAGTTATATTTGATTATGAAACTAATGAATACATTGACTATAAGAGATAAGGAGTATTAATGTGATGAATATTTATAGGCTAAATTATATATTTTAATGGGCATGGTGGTAATTTATTTGGTTCTTTTTAATTTAGTGGATGTTATTATATTCAATGTATATGGATACAATTGTAGTATTGGATTTAGTTGTCTATTGATATCACTGAGGGTGGTCATATACAATACATATTTGATGTTATTGCCTCATGAATAAAAATATCCTTCTGAAAATTTGAAAAATTATTTTTTTGTGTTTGTTATAATGTAATAGTGAAACTAATGTTTTGGTGAATATATTGAAGTCATTTCATACAATTGGATTTTGAATTATGTATTATACACTTATAGTATAATTTTATACAAGTAAAGTTTTATATAGTTTTGATATTTTTATTTCATTGATATATTTTTTTACATAAAAAACGGAATGTTATCGTCATGAACCTTACTAATGGGCCCCATTCCATGACGCCCCATCCAACCTCTTATATGATATAGTCTGCTTACTAGTGGTGAGTATGAATATCAATAATATATGTGGCCTTAGAATATGTACATTTAAACACACACATCACTAATACAATACTATAATAAAATTTCAAATCAACTAAACGACCAAGAATGTATACATATAAATACCAAAATCATAGTACGACATGATGTAAAGGAATTTAAATAAGTCCAAATAAACAACCACACACTAATAGAATAAAAATAATTCAAACATGAATACTAAACATGGACTAATGTTATTATACCACCAGAACAGACCAAGATATTTGTGGTCACACGAAACACCATCTGGTCCTAGGCTATTATGGATTCTTTAAAAATGTCGATTGTCTGCACAATATTTGACAAATTCAAGAAAAGCCAAATTAAGGGTGAGTTTGAAAATACATAGAAGGAATCACTATAACAAAAAATCATACGGGAAAAATAATACAGTCTGATAAACAAAGATATATGTGTAAAATAAAATGACAATAATATCCCGATATACAAAACAGGAAACACACACTAAAAGAAAGTCATAATAGTAATAACATCCTAGAATTCAATATTGAAGGTTCTACAAAGCCCTCATCTGAGAAAACACACAACTGAGTCTAATATCACTGATAATTGTACCCCATGAGGTCATACTCATCGAGTCTCACCCTTGAAAGTACATAATTAATGGCGAGGAGAAATGATATATTGATAATTATCAAACTCAAGGCCATGGGGTTTACCAGAACCAATTTTTTGATCAACTCTCTATGTAGTGGAACGAAAACCTGCAAAGTGGTGCTCATGATGACACCATGAACACCACCTAGGGAATGAAGATGAATAGAGGATATAACTCGATGTATCAAGAAAGGATTCCAACAACTCTATCTAAGAAATTTTTCTTAATGGATAACTATCCATTGGGTAAGAGGTGATTCCATACAATCCCTCAATGAATGGATATATGGAACTCAAAATAACATATCATGTAAAATAAAATCATGAAAAATTATCCAAGATATGTTTTATATATTACACGATGTGTGGTATTGTTATACATTAATTCCCTTGGCCTTGGGTCATTGTCATGTCAATATATGATGTCTCATGCCCATCTATGTATAAGGATAAATAACATTCTCACTCTTGTGTAATCCATCCCATGTTCCTATACACTCCAATGTACATGTACAACCATGAAGGATAGGCCACACCCCATGTGATATTTTCATTTGTTTTGTGATCCTTAACTATCTCCTAAAACACTAGCCACTACTATTTGGGACACCCATATTGCTTAACCCCAGATTGCATGCAATGTGAATCCAGATTTTCCAATGCCCTCATTCATCAATTCACATGTTCTCGCACTACCAGGACCATGGATTTCTACTCCAATATTTCAGGAAATCAAGGATATATATTTATAGAACCCCAACAAGGATGTTGACTGAAATATTTTCTTCGAATCCTTTCATAAAATGGTTTCTATTCAACCCATAACCATTCCCATTCCATCTCTAATTGGGGGATTATTACATGGTATGATATACATTCAACTACTATCTCCACACATCCATTGTATCATTATATGCCCTAATCAATATTATTTAATTGTTTCCCCATGAAATGGATGTAGAATGATTAATTTCATTGGTATCCACTAAACCACTATCCAAATAAATAACACCCATGTCAATAATAGTAAACAAGAAAAAATAATGAGAATAATCATGAGAAAAGGAACTCAATCATTGTTATTTTGGATTATGATTCATTTCTATTGGAATAATAAATTATGATATAATAATTTTAATCACAAATAATTTCTCCAAATTAATCGCACAAATAAAACCATCACACATGGTGTCTAATCCATAATTCTATTCTGTTATAGATTCCTTAAAAAATTTCATATAAAATAATAATGGGGAAATAATTAAATCAAAACAAACTACCCACTTAAATTTGGATTGGTCGATGTTGGAAAACAATGTGGTGTTATTGATGTAGGTGGAATCCATTGATTCTATTGCATGTAAAACATCTATTTATCATCCAATGGATTTTCACCTGAGAATAATCGTCTAAATATATCTCCAACAACTCAATGGTTATGCATTTTACACCGAATTTTTTTTCATTTAAGTCTATGTAAAGACTATTTAGTTTTTTTCCAAAATGACCTAGAAATAAACTAATACATTTAATTATATTATCCATTTCCATTCCCACGAGGACTTAAACAAATTAGGATAAAAATGGTTATTTTACAAATTAGGTAAACCCTGTATTCAAAACACAATGATTCCATATGATTTCTAATTTAGGACCCCATTTCGAAAATATTCCACATTTTCTAGAAAACTGCACATGATTTCATTGTATTATAATATATATATTTTAAACATTTATTCCATGAACAGATAACATCATAATAACATGCTTTTATAGCTCCAAATAATTAAAATAAACTCTAAAATATCGAAAAAACTACATTTTAAGTTAGAGTCAATAAAATATTCTCTTCATGGGGATATAGGTCCTAAAAAAATTATACCAAGGGAAAAACAAAGAGATTCAGGTACTGAGCAGGAATCATAAATACCCACTCCGGTTTTCTCTCTTAATGATTCACATACTGCCCATGGACATGAACAAAAGGAACGGATTGACCATGATTTATCCAATAATGTCAATCCACGATATCTAATAGGTTCTCATAAAAGGTAGATCGATCCTCAATGTAAATCACCACCATGTCTATAACCTATTATGGGTCATCCACATACCTCATCTGCCACAATTTTTGGAAGAAGTAATGTACCAGTTCAATCTATAGTGTTATAACTATGTGGAATTATACATTGGAATTTCGACTAAGTTTCATGAATGGTCCAAATAACCGAATCGATAGATTTCCAACCATGAAAAATCTCCATGATCTCAATCGTGATGAATCATATAGGAACACATGGTCTCATTCATCACACTCCAAAGGCTTCCAACATCATATCATATAAGACTTCTAATAGTTCTCTACATTCCACTACTACCCATGTATGATCTGAACATTCTCAGTAGTATTTTAACAAATATTTGTCCCATTAGTACTGAATCTGTTGGTCCAGTCTATAAAATTAATGACCAGCAGTGTCACCCACAAATATTTTAAAATGGTTGTACACTAATGGATTAATATTAGCTTTTTAGTATTGGAATGAAAAAAATGTAATGTGATTAGGCTAACAATGACCAATGTACTACATGAATACTCGTATATTTTTCTCTTCATCCTAAACGGTCCTCTCTGTCAGGAAATTAATTTAAGGATGAATAGTTAATTTCAAGCATAAATGAGTCCCAAATAACTCGTGCATTCATTTCCACTACTAGGATATGATGTCAGAATCATCATCAGAATCAGTCATTAGTGAAACTCTATGTATTTGTAATATATCCAATATGGGGAGGCACCGTATATCTATTCTGAACTATACTATCCAATACAAATGAAGTGGTTTTACTGGGTTATTCATTCAATGATCCACAAGATGGTATCATGACCCCGGATGAATGTGGGAATCCTATCATGAAGTCCATTAATATATCACCCCGCATCCACTATATCACATAAAGGGGAAGAGATAATCATAATGGATCATGGTTCTCAACCTTCACATGATGAAAATTCTAGCATTGAATAAAAAACTCTACCACTTCCTTCTTCAATCATGGACACCAAAAATGATATAGGAGGTCTTGGTTCATCTTTTCCATAACTGTATGTTCCTCCAAATGAGATACATGATACTCTATTAGAACCTCCCTCTCAACATTATTTGTACCATTGTTCTAAAAACACAAACATTTATTAATGAAAATTATTATTAATCTAATTATATGTCTTATTATTTTTAATTAATATATAAAACATATGAACTTCCTTGGTATTTTGATTTTAGATTTTTAAAATATATTTATTAATTTTTTTAATTTCTAATATAGTCATTCAACAATGATCACATGATTAGTATAAATATTATGGTTTAACAAATCCAATTTACTATGAAAAATGATATGATGGCCTCATCCAATAATGTTTCCCCAATCAAAAACTATTTATCAAAGCTCTGAAACAAGTCAGTGTCATTGGGCTTCTCCCTTGACCAAGCACAATCTTAGCATCAACATGTTATTCTTTAACAGAAAAGCATGTGGGAGAAATGGAAGATAATCGAGATTGCTAGTCGAGTGAGGAAATTAAAGATACTCCAAGTGTCTATCACCATCACACACCATACCCTTAGGAAATATGGAGGTTTTTTAAGGGGATATGTAACATGAAACTAGCACTACGAACATGTGAATTATTTTGGTATAAATAATATAAATTTATTTAATCATTATTATTTTTAAAGTGATTTTTAAATTACAAATAGTATATTTAGTTAATATTAAAATTAAATTTTATAATATATTTTTTTCTTAATATATATTTGAACTAAATAATTTGATAATAAAATATAATTACAAAATTAAATTTTATTAAATATAAATGATTGTATAATTTTTAAGAATACAATTAAAATTTTTATTATAGTCTGAAAATTGTGTATGTATAAAATGTTGAATTTTCAATAAATGATAATTTATATTTTTAAAGTAAAAATGCACATATTTATAAAATTATTAAGATAAAATGCATATTATTTTTGGAATCATGACATTGAAATTATCCATCGGTAAATTTTTCTTAATTTTCTGAGAGGGATGAATTTTTGGGTTAAAATTAAATACCTTTTAAATATATAATTTGTTTTATGATATCATAATTCTTCAATAGAAGTCCAGTAAGACACTTTAAATGGGATATTCTTCTAACAGATTTTATTCCTCTAAAATTATGTGATTATATATTTATTGAACTTATTTTACAATTCCTTAGTTAACCATCCAATGGTTGTTAAATACTTTATCATTTTAAAATTATTTCAAAGAGACTGTGACTCACCTCTACATATTCATGCCAAATATTTTACTAATTTCGTCCACAGAACATATAAAATAACTTTTTCAAAACCACATTCTCAAAAACCATGGGAAGAAAATTTGAAGGTTTGTGGTTTTGATTAGTTTAATGTGTACTGTCCAAAACCTAAATAATAATGACTTCCTTCAATTTTCTTATATAAACTCACCCCTGATAGCTCTTTACATCACTCAAAACCATTAGAGTAGGTCCCTACACATCCCTACTCTCTTTAGAATCCTCCTAGGGAACCCCAATCTCTCATGAAGCCTCTCTTAAGACCCTCCTAAGCCTTTGGGATCATACATCCAATTAAGGGATCCTCACGTTCCATCCATCCCTATTTATGACCAAGCATCATTATATTTTTATGAACCTTTTATTATATATTAAAAATATGGTGATATGGTTATACACATCTCCTATAATTCCATCCTTATTTTTAAATGATGATATACCACTTTCTCCCTCATTAATGCATTCCATGTACACTTGTTACCAAGCCAAAATTCAGTATTGGATTTCTTCCTTTCTCATTTATGTCCACATTTAATTATATTTTTATACCCTTGTATTTTCAATTAAATATGTTGGGGTATGATTTTTCCCCTCCAATGTATATCAATTATTGGGTTTAAGTGATTAGAGACCACATTCTCTCTCATTAAACTATCTGATGTACACCCATTATAATGCTGAAATTTTATAAGAGTTATTTCCTTTCATCTTTTTCATCATGTTTCTTTACAATGTCACACAATTTATTTTCAAATTCCATGTGATATTACATTTATATATATGACCAACTTACTATCCATTTATTTTACATGTGATGATATATCCTTTTTTCTATCGTCATCCATTTACATGAATGATTATTTCACGATGTTATTCTGTTGAAATTTCACCACATTTCTCGAACCCAAATCATTGTGAAGTGAATATAGTACCCATTTGGCTATAATGGGTATTGTCCATTATGTACATATAATAATTGAATATATAATTTAATTTATGTGTTACACACTACATTATCATGGAATAAATGATGATATGAATGATTGCTTATTTTATGATCCTTGTGGAACACTTATGCATGAAAAGAAATATTTATAAAGGGTGAAACCTAATAGCGCTCTAATTCATAGGGAATAGAATAACATCAAGATATGGCATGTTGAATTATGGGTTACTCATTATAATTCACTTGAAATAAGGACATACTCATGCCAATTCATGTGAAATGTGGTTTCCTCATTCTTCTTTTGCAATAAGCCTTGTCTCATGATAATATCATGTTTCATGTTTTTTCCAGATACCCATGTGGTGATAATCATTATATAGCATGAATTTAGGTTCATGTTTCTCTTATGATCTATTTTATTCATATTGACTGACATTAATTTTTTTCTATATTTTATTTCATTTTTACTCCCTAACTATGATTTATAGGTCTATCATTTCGTATTTATATCCTCTGGTTAACCCATTCAATGATAAGTATGATAGAATGTTGTGGTCTTATAAAAGAAATTTTTTATAAATATATTTCATTTTAATTAATATGTTTTCATGTAAAGTTCAAAAATCTCCAAAGACACTAGTCCTCTTGATCCTCATAGTTTCCTCAGTGCATTTTTATGTAATAAATCATGTTCATGTGTGTAATTTACTTCATGGTTGATATAGTTGGTATTAGAGGATAGGTATAGTTATTTAATGGATTAAGATTACAAATACTTATGATAGCCTTATAGATAAGACTATGTATAATAAAAACATCCCTAAATTTTGATGAATATAGTGTAAGTGGTTTATTAATCAAATACATCACTATTTGGAAAAGAATAAGTAGAGGTGGATCATTCACTGATGTATGTAGGAATACAACATGAAAATAACGCTTTTTGTAAGACTCGAAGTAGAACAAGTTTACAAAAATGGTCCTTGGTTCACTTTTTGATTGATAATCCCATGGTATTTTATTTGGAATATTCATATGTTTAGTATGAACTATTATTAAGAGATTAAAAAAATTCCAAAATAAATATATGTTGGGAATTAGATCATGGATAACATATATTGAAGCCAATATATTCATAAAAAATTGATATTAATGTAATGTATAAGTTATCCCCTTTTTCATTTGATTACCTTTTATGTGAGACCCTTAAATTTCTTATAATTCCTGCCATTGGCCAGTAATAGGATGACTTGGGCTAACAACTAATGTGATGATCATTGTGATGACTATTCTAATGAGATTCCCCAAACTATGGGAGTAGTAATCACAAACTCTATAAATAGAATCTCTCAGTTAACACATTATTTGAATTGATTCATTGTTCAAAAGGATCTTAATCCCCCCTAGAATGAACAAGCCCCAGTCAAGGGATTCATTAGAAAAAGGCCTCCAATATTCAATGGATCATCATATCCATCAATTGTCAATCAACGGATCCACTATATTGAGAAGATCATCTCCGTATTTCAATGTTTGTAACAAGAGAAGGTTCTTATGGCTTATTATCATATGTATGGTGATGCAGATCAATGGTGGAAATTGGTAAAAAAACGAATCACGTGGAATAGAATAGGGCGCTGGAATGGAAGGATTTCCAAAAAATGTGTTATGATAAAAACATTCCTCACACCCTCAGACATACGATTGAAGGGGATTTACATGCCCTCTAGAAACAGGACAATGAGTCCATAAGATTGTACGAGGAAAACATCTCAAATCATGCATGATACTCCTCCAACATTTTTATTACACTATAATTCATGGTTTTATGTTTCTTTGGTAGGATAAAAACCATCTTAGAGAAATTCTTAGTGATCTGTGACTTGTAGAGATATGTGGAAATTTTATGATGTGTTCTCAAAGTCGAAATTGAGATAACAGAAACTCAAGGGTGTGATGGGGTTATGAATCAATATGTGGATTTTAATTATTGATGTCTAATAAATAAATCCAATAGTGCTAATAAATTAAAGAATCACACTTCCCAATGGAGAGGAAAGAAGAACCCCAAAAATTTCATAAAGGTAACTACGAAATGATTTAGGTGTGGAAGAGAAGGGAAGCTGGCCATTAACTATCGGAAAGGAAAAACATCTTCAATGAAAGAGGAGTGGAATACTCCGTTGAACCAGAAATTAATTGTTCATTTCTTCAACTGAAAAGAACCCTAGAACATTGTAAACTAGTACACTAATACATCAATTTTCAGATGTATCAAACAACCTCTAAGGTATAAGGGGAGAGATTTTTCCATCACTACTACCGAAGAGAACCCTGGAAAAAATGTGATGATAGGTATGCTAGTTCTTTATTCATAAATAGTTAATGTACAATTTTTATTCTGGTTCTATGAATTATTTTATATCCCAAAACATTAGTATAACAATCCCAACACCTAGAAAATCACAGAAGTAGATATGTCAGTGATTAGGAAAAATGGATAAATAATTTCATCCCATGAATATAACTACACCCCTTTTAGAATTTATGGTTTGAACATCCATGTTAACCTCTTCATACTAACTTTGGTATAATTTTATGAAATTAATGGCATGGATTGCCATTCCATATACAGTTCTATCATAAATTTCCTTGAGAGGGAAATAACAGTCAATATGGATAATCGACCCCCAATTCTATAAAATTTAATGGAGGTGGGTTAATCTTCATTAACCATCATCCCAAGAATGGATATTACAGAGCTATGATATTACGTATCTTGCTTAAATGATTGATCCTATGGAAGAAACCATCCTTCAAGACATGCCTATTGTGTTGTAATTCGCTGAAGTGTTTCCCATGGATTTTTCAGGTAATCCTACTAAAAGATTTGTTGATTTATTGATTGACCATATACCTGGGAAATTTAAAATATCCATGACTCCATATATAATGGAATTTTTTGAACTTGAGGAGCTAAAGAAACAATTACTGAAAAATCTAGATAAAGGGTTTATATTCCCTAGTGTTCACCATGGGGTGAACCCGTCCTCTTCATCAATAAGTAGGATAGGTCAATGAGCCTTTGCATTGATTATTGTGATCTCCTCAAAATCATGAAAAAGAAAAAGTAATATCAAAAATTAATTGATGAAGTGTTTAATCAGCTTCATGGATCATTGACCTTATCCAAGGATGATTTGTGGTCAGGATATTATCAACTATGAGTGATGTTGAAGGATATCACCAGGACTACATGTAATTCATGATACATACACTATGAAATGATATTAATTCCTTTTTTTTAAAATTAATGCTTTGGAAATAATCACATACATGATGAATAGAGTCTTTATAGATTAACTCAATGATGTTATTATATTATTTATATAACATACTCTACTATACTCTAAATCCATAGAGGTACAAGAAAAGAATATATGAATTATACTAATAACATTATAAAAGGATATGATCCATGAAAAGTATAACATGTGTGCGTTCTTGTTGAGGGAAATCACATTATTGGGTCTTATCAACAATTAAAATTGGATATCAATTCATCCCTTCATGAAAAAATTAATTGAGTGATGGATGAGGCCATCATCTGTAAAAGATAATAATAGGATCAATGTGTTAGATGGTTATTATCACCAATTTGTGAGAAATTTCTCACGATGGTCATACCCTCTTTCCAAAATAACTCAGAAGGTAGTCTTGTGTTAATGGATTGATAAATGTGAAGATAACTTAAACGTTTTTAAAAGTATGATTATTAATATGCCCTTTCTAACAATACCAACAATTGTAGAAATTTTATTTGTATTCAATGATGCTTCATAGAAAAACCTTGGTAGTGTGTTTATGTAAAATGGAAATTACATTGAATTTGATTAATAGAAATTGAATGTTCAAGAGAATAACTATCCAACACTTGTTATGTAGTTAGAAAAGAAATCATCTCTTTAAAAATTTTGCAACAATACCTCTTTCGTGAGAAGTGTGAAATATACACAAATGAAAATATAATCAAGTATATATTCACAGAAAAAGAGTTGAACATTTACAAATGAAGATGGTTAGAGATGATAAAAAATGGTTAATTCTCAATTCAGAACCATATATGTAATGAGTATCACGTGAAAGATGATCCAAGTAGAAATGATCCCACAAATATTTCATTAATGAGAATTTAAAAGGATCCAATCATTATAGATTTGATAAAGATAAACATAGGTATCATAAAATATGGAAAATTATCAATCCATTCACAAATTATTTCCTAACCTTATATTTTGGAAAAGTTAAAATATTCTCAAAAGGGTGATGTGGAAATTTATAAGAAATTAGAAACAATCTAAAAAGGGAATTCCTCATAGTTTAAATTTATTGGATAAGGAATTGTGATAATCCTAATAATACAATGTCTTCAATCAAATCTAGAGTTAATGAATGAAGTTTTAAATGATGCACACAACTTGAATTTATCCATTCACATAAGAAACACAAAGATGTATCAAGATCACCGAGAGGATTATTTCTGGGATAACATGAATTAAGGGATGGATGAGTATACATCAAAGTTATTGGTATGTCAGGATGTGAAGGCTGAGAGGTTGAAGTGTATGGGGATGATGCAACCATTACCCATACCAACATGAAATTGGGATAACAACACTATGGAATTTTTCACCGAACTTCTAATGACATCTAATGGAAACAACGGTATTTGGTTTGTTGAGGATTGTCTTATAAAGACTGCACAAATCATTGCAATTTGAGATGACATCCCAATAGTTCCAATGACATGAATATTAATCAGACATGTGGTAAGGATACATTGAGTACCAATATCTATTGTATTCGATTAAGATAAAATATTCACCATTATGTTCTGGAAGAGTATCAAACAAGATCTAAATAATGATCTAAACATTAGTACAAATTATCATTCTCATTTTGATGGCCAATATGATCGGTCAATCCAAACTCTTGAGGGCATATTGAGAGCAGTCTCAATAGACTTAAAAGGAGGATGGGATCAACATATTTCTCTCATGGAGTTTTCATACAATCATGGTTAACACTTATGATTCAAAATGGATCATAATGAAGCCATTTATGGGAAGAGGTGTATAAGAACAAAAACATGGGGTGATTTTGGGGAGTGAAAACTCCTAGGTCAAAACTTTTTCGAGGAAATGGTTGATAAGGTTAAGACAATACAGCATCACATTAATGCTTCTCAGAGTCCACAAAGGAGCTATGATGATAACCATTGACGAGAACAAGGGTTTGATGTTGGAGGGTTGGTATTCCCCCACATATCACCCAGGAAGAGAGTTATGAGATTCAAAGAGATGAGAAATTGTAGTCCATGGTATATTGGCCATTTTGAGATCCTTGACCACATTTCATCTGAGCACTATTTACAAGAACTTTATTTGAACCTATCACACGTACATGATTTATTCCATGTATATCACTTAATGAAGTAAATACATTACCCACTAAATGGACTCAATAAAGATGTGGTATAGTAGGAGAATGATATCTTCTATAAAAAGAAGAAGGTGAAGTTCATAGATAATTGGAAAAAAGATATAAAAAATAATACAATGCCCCTCATCAAGGTGTTGTTTTCATACAACATGTTTGAAGATGTAATGTGTGAATGGGAGAAAGTGATGAGGCAGAGTTAACCACCTCAGTTTGAGTGTGGAACATGAATATTTTGTGGGAGAAATTTCTTAAGCAGGGAAAATTGTAAAAACACAATCATCTATTGATTAAAATTATTCATGATTTAATTAAATGTATTATTATATAAAATAGATATATAAAACATATTAACGTACTTTGTCCTATGTTTTTGGATTTTTATAATACCATTAAATATTATTAGTCTTTATAATATTGTATTTGAATTGTGATAATGTGATTTGTATAAATATCTGGCTTTTAAAAATCCAATTTACTAATACAAAGGATGTGATCGAAACATCAATTAGAATATCACAATACGAAGCCCATCATTCAATAATCAAAAAGTATGGACTATCATTGGAATTCACTCTTTCCCAAGACAAAGAAAAAATTCAAAATGAAAATCTTGAATGGAACCGCCTATGGGATAAGTCCATGTTAAGAGAGATTACCAACTAAGGGATGTTATCTATGCCACTCTAAATTTATATCACCATCACACAACTTACCCATATGTATTATGCATGTTTTATAAGGGGTTGTGTAACAAGACCCTAACACTATGGTCATTTGAATAATTTTTTTAAACAATAAACATACATTTTATCATTGTTACTCTCTATGGAATTTTGAAATAAAAAATAGTATCTTTAGTTAATTTTAAAAATCAATTTAAAAATCTATTTTGATTAGTTAATAGATTATTGAACTAAATAATATTTCAGTAAAATATTGTTACTAAATTATGTATTATTGATTATAAATGATCATATAAATTTAATGAATAAAATTATAATTATAATTTAGGTTTGAATACAGTTTTTGTCAAAAACCATAAATTTTCAATAAATTGTGGTTTTTTATTTCAGAAGAGAAAATTCACATATATATAAAAAGTATTTACATAAAATTAATATTGTTTTTGGAATCAGGACATCTAAATTATCTAATGGGTAATTTTTTTATAATTTTTTCACATAGTTGAATTTTTGGGTAAAAATTAAATACTATATAAATATATAATATGTTTTATGAAATCATAATATATCCATAGATATGTAACAAAATACTATAAAATCGGTATTCTACTGAAAACTTTTTTTCATTAAAAAAGGTGATTTTAGATTTGTTTGATTTATTTTTCAATTCTATAGTGGACAATAAAAGACATTTATATTATTTTAATTTTTTAATATTATTTTTATGTGAGTGTGACTCACCTCCACATATGAAATCCATATATTTTAATAATTCCTCCATTTTACATATAAAATAACGCTTTTCACTTCACATTGGAAAATTTCTTGAACAAAAATCCTGGGATGGTTTATATTTTTGATAATTATTATGGATAGTGTGAAAAACCAAAATATTAAAAATTTTCCTCTCTTTTCCATTATAAATCCATCTGATCACCCACTTATCTTCACTAAAACCCCTTGGAGTACGTCATTAATTTTCATTCATCTATATAGATGCTACCAAATGTGTCCCAAGATTCCCATAAGCCTTTATTAATCCCCTCCCAATACATTTGGATTACATTTCCAAGTACGGGATCCTCAGTTTCCTTCCTTATTTATGACCAAATTTCATTATAATGTTTTCCCCTGTTATTTTCAATTACAAATATTTTGGAATGACTTTGCACCTCCCTTATACTTCCCTACTTATGTTTTAATTATTAGATTCCCCTTTTACTCTCATTAATGCCTTCGATGTACACCTATTACAATGCCAACATTCCGTAAGGGATTTCATCCTTTCTCATTTTTTTAAATTTTTATTTATATTTTTATACCCTATTATTTTCAATTACAAATGATGGTGTATGGTTTTTCACCTCTCCTATATTGTCATAATATTTTTACTGATGTGGGACCACTTTATCTCTCATTAATCCCTCTCATGTGTACTTTTTACAATGCCAAAATTTGAGAATAGTTATTCCATTTCTAATCTTCCTTCATGTCTATTTATTATGTTATTCCTACTATTTTCGAATTCAATGTTTTGGGACATGTATTTATAGGAATCGATTACTTTACATTTTTTTACATGCGGTGAGATATCACATTCTCTCTCATCTACAACTTTTATGAATGATTATTTCATGTTCTTATGCTACCGAAATTGCACAACATTTCCCCAAGTCAAAATCATCATGTATTGAATACAATACCCATTTCACTATCAAGGGGATTCAGATTTAGGAACATATACATATTGATTATAAATTTCATTTATTTATTGCACATTCAATTTTTCATTGAATAAATTATCATGCTGAATGATTCTATGTTATATGTTTCATGTGGCCCACATAATCATGAAATGAAATGTTTATAAATGGTGAACACTGATAACGCTTCAATACATTGGATAAAGAATAGTATCATGATACACTATATGATATGAAGGTGTAATCATTCTGATTCATGTCTAATGAGGGTTTCCTCAATCTAATTCATGTGTGATGAGGTTTTACTCGTGATCTGAGTACTATGAGACTTGGCTTATGCAAATGTCATGTCAAATATTGTTTCCACATATCCAAGTTGTGATAATCAAGCTACATAATGCCTTTAAATTCATTTTTCTCTTATTATCTATTTATATTACTATTTCTTAACAAATATTTTATTCATCATGTTGTGAAACTTTTACTCTCTTACTAGTATTTAGAGCTCACCCTATTCTTATGTATGTCCTCATGTTATCCCATGTGATGCTTAGTATGAAAGACAGTTTTGGTCATTTAAAAGATGTTTCCAATAACGATGTTGTATATCTATGGCTTTAGTTTTCATGTAGGGTTTCTAATTCTCCCCAGACTCTAGACGTCTTGATCTATAGAGTAGTGTTGAGTGAATGTTTGTGTAATAAATCATGTTTATGTGTGTAATATATAGAAGAGTTATTATAATTATCCATCCTCTAAAAATATTGAAATTCTCACACCATCATAAAAAACATCATGAATGTGTCTAGTGGACTTTTTGTATGTAGGGTATCACAATCAGAATACCTATTCTTAACCTCTATGAATATCTATAATAGTGGTGTGGTGGAAAACAATAAATATAGGTCTGATGCTCACATTATTCAATAAAGGATCAATGAAATAAGGCCATTTATTCTGATGACACATTTTTCAACTAGAATCATGACCTCTTTTTGAGGGAATATATTTTCACATTCCTCTTACAAATGATATAGATAATCCTTAAGCCATAATCATGGAGTAACTCTATCCATCACCACTCTCTCATGTTAATATCCTTGTGAGTGAATATATACATGAGTCAATTATGATTGGATTAGATAACACAATAGTTAACCATCGGGTAGTGTTAACACATATTTAGTGAAAATACTTCTGTTTCTTACTAAATAACATGGGAAAATTGTTCTACTCCTATGGTTCCATCTTAAATGAATAGTAGGATGTCAATTCCATCCATTATAAAAGAACAAAACCAATCCCTTTCCCTGAAGTATCACCAAAAACATCATTCTAGAAAATTTCTTAAAAAATATCATAATTAGAGGCCCCAAGAAACTCTACCTATACTACATAAAATATTATTAATATCATTTATATATCAAGAATGGTTTCCCTTTTTGGTAAATTATTTCATGGATAATGATATCATAGTGAAATCAGATATGAATCTATAGTAATTTCTTACAAAACAATAGAAGACTATCACCTACATCATTATCTTGGGTGGATCTCATGATAACACTACCTCTACCTCTGATGATTCCACTGCCACTCTATCTACTAAGATAACATGTACTGGGATGTGGACAACCATAATATTGAACTAATTCTTTGAGAGCTTCCCGAAAATTATGATCTCTCAGAGTATGTCCAAAACAACCTTTATGTGTCCTTTTTTTCCTCCTCGGATGCTGAGTACAATAGGATTCCATCGATGATGACTACCATGAAGAGTTATACGAAATTCTATAATATAAAATTCATAATTCCCATCAAACTATTGGGGAATTATTCATGAAAAAGGTATCTATAAGTACTCAAAATTATTTTAGTGCCATGTGAATGTTATCTTTGGTATATCATTATCCCATTATCATATATTTTGACAACCTGACCTCAGGTCGACCTTTAAGAACCATTGCTCCCATCCCAACTAATCAAAGAGGTTGTAGATCATTGTTAGTCGACACTTGTTATTCACAGTCACATGGTTCCAGCACTGGTAGTCCACACATGACAAGAGTCTATCATACTCCTAATTGGAGAAAAAACCATGAATACCCATGGAGAAAAAATTGTTCTAATACATCCCTTAATCTAAATTTCCTCCAACAATAAACTCATCATGTGAATCTATATGAGAAACATCTTATTTTCTAGACTAAATATAGTTTCCATCAAGTGTTATAGATCAATGTAGAATTCTATTTATTATTATGGTGGTTAGCCTCTAACGTACTAAGGGAAGAAATCCTCATACTCCCCCACTATAGAAAACTAAGAACTCATCACATCCTCTACCCCTATGAACATTCTAGACAACTAGTGGGTCTTCAACTGCACCATAATTTCTATGAGTATATACCATGATTCATAGGATTAAATTTAATCTAAAAAAGAGAACATTTTTCTAACACTTTAGACACACCACACACTCGTCCTAAAGCATAAATTTGGTAAGGAACTATAGATAAAGATTTCATTTATATGGATTTATCAATGATATGAATATATACTAACTGAAATTATTCCCTTTAAGAGTGATGTCACACCACTAGAACAACTATTTTATTGCTTAGTCGTTAAAAAATTGAGTATCCAAGTGAAATGGTCAAGACAAGGGCTCAAAATTAATATCAATGTATTGAAAAAGACATGTGTAATTAAATTAATGAAATGAACCTATGTCTACCAATACTACATCTTAGTTTGAAAGTTCATATATCCAACCTCGAATCATTCACATAACATTACAGTGGTACACTTTGACTACTTGTATCTATATCCTCCACTATCCTCTAGCTCCCTAATCCAACTATAGACTAGCTATGGGTGGTAGTGGTGGTAACAAGTCTATGTTTATACCACCTCCCATAGCTCTCCTAAATCCTCTCCCACACATGATTCAATGATGACCTAACTGTCCATACCACTTCCACTAACATAGTGGGCCATTTACGGTTTCTCCTACAACCGTACAATGGTTCAGACAATCATGTTCTTGATAAACCCTACTATCACATGAGTTTCACTACCACTCATTGTGATGGATAGATATAAGGCCACCACCTTAAACCTTACTTAATCTTGAGTTATTACAAGATTACACATTGAGGATCTTTTTAGGTTTCGAGTTTTAGAGAATTAGATAATGAAACTAGCATTACATTCCACATTTAAACAAAGTGGTTACATAAAAGACAATATTCATTCATCCCATCAATGGAAACATATTTAAAATAAAACACGGATTCTTTCTTGACACATCCTTAACACTATCATAACATCATGTACCTTTCCCTTGACCTGTGAAAAACATTTCAAAAACTTGGGATGAGCATAAAAAGCTCAGTAAGGGTTATAAAAATATAGAAAGGAAACATGAGTTCATATATACATAATAATGAAATCATACTTTACCCATAAAACATAGGCACTTTAACATACCTCATCAAACCATGAATAAATCATAGAAATCATAAGACATAATGGTAACTTGAGGCATTCATAACATTCTTACGTAGGTAGTAACCCTCTTGGTTAAGTTTGGAAAACCCATCACAGTATATTCGCTAAATCACTTCGGAGAAACCTTAACATTTCACTCCTTCGCGTTACCCAATGCATTGGAGAGCTATATCGGGCTCACCCGCCCTTAGTTTATCACGGAACAACCCGTCTTCATAATAATTCCCAAGAACCTCAACATAATCGTATCACATAAAACATGCATAAAGGAAACATAACATTTACACCTTTCAATCACAGGATATAAATACAACACATTGATATAAAAACATTATAAAAACCTTTTTCAAAACCAAAATAAAAGAAAAGTAAGACATGGTATTTATTTTTCTTTTAAAAAAAGGTATGGCTTGTAGAGTAAGCTGAAACTCAAATAATTGTCACGGCGGCGGAGAAGTCGTTGTCGCCGCATATGTACGACAAAAAAAATTCGCTTTTGTCGTTTAGTAAACGCTTCGTATAAAAAAGATTTATTTTGAATAGATGTTAAAGTCAAAGGGTTTTATACACCATATAAAATAAGGTTGTGTATAAAACAAAATATGCCTCAATGAAAGGAGATGGAGACGAAGTCCCTTACAAAGACGGTATCCCTGGTTTAAGGATAAATCAATTACATAATTATGTGTGGCAAATGATTACACCAAATATAAGTGGATATTAAGTGTAAACTAATCAAAGGTCATTCAAACATATTCATAGGATGAAATATTCAATAACTATATGTTGAACCCAAAGAAATCGAAATTGGGTTAAGAAGTTCCCTTGACAGCCTAACAGCGTCACATCAAAATGAGTTGATGAGAGATAAAAAAAAGGGTATCTCACCACTTGGACAAAAAATTTACATCAATAAGGATATATGAGAACATCTCCCAACATAACAATATGTAAATTAAAAGACCCAACAAAAGAAGTCTTTTAAAAAGAGGAGGGTGAAAGGTTCCCTTACCGACATGGGTATCTTTCGAGACATGCACCCAGTGAAAGAAGGACAATACAACATTGATGTAAATACTCATAAATGAAATTATATTACACAATGAGTTAAATAATGGTCATTACATAAACCACTCAAAGGAAATTTTGGAAAATGTATCATAATTCTCACGGGAATAAAAGTGAGATGAAAAATCCCTTACGAAAACTCGGCAGCCTAACGGCGCCACAGAAAACATACAAAAATGGATTGATGAGATCAAATAGGGTATCTCATAATATTAACATAAAGTTTATAGAAAGAGGAATATAAAATAACATCCCCCAACATAACAAATAGGAGCTTAAAATAAGTGACATAAAGGATAGTACTTAAAAATAAAGAGAGAGGTTAGATTTCTTACGAAAATTCGGTAGCCTAACGGCGCCACTCAAAACATCCAAAATAGATTCATGAGAGAGAATAGGGTCTCTAATCACATGAACATAAAACTTATAGTATGATTAATATAAAATAACATTCCAATAACATGAATGATTAGCTTTAAAAGGAAATACATAAAAGAGTGTACTTAAAAAGAAAGAGTGGAGTATGATCCCTTACCTCGGGTCCGACTTGACTCGATCGTTGTTTAATGTCCTGAATAATAAACTTGATTTAATTTAAACATTATTAAGAACCTTTTTCTAGTTCATTATTCCTTTTAGATTACTTATTTCCATGTTATAAACATTATGTAATCATTTAAGTTAATAATGTTTGTTTTGTCTATATTTGGTTCTTAAGTAGAAAGTGGATTCTTACAATTACATGTTGTTCGTGTGGTCAAATGTTCATTATGTCCAGAATTGTATTCATGATTTGGATATCATATATATCATATATATCCAGAATATACATGTATTTATAATATTACATAATCATTTAGAGGTAAGAAATGAAATGTACCATTCATGGAGACGGTAAGCCGTACATATGCATGAACGCTACTTTCATTTATATGTCATATTAATGGAATTAAAACTAAATGAGAGGTATGTATATTTTAATTCCATAATTATATTAATCATTTAGATGTATCATTTATCATATAAATCCATTATATACATTTACTTATAATAGTACATTACATTTGGGGATAATAAATGAAATGCACCGTTCATGGAGACGGTAAGCCATACGTACGCATGAACGCTACATTCATTTATATTTCATATTTTTATGGAATGGAATAATAATTATATAGAGGTATATTATAATTCCATTAAAAATCATATATAATAACTATAAATCCATCTTTTATACGTCCCACATATGGCATTAACGAATCACATCACTTTGAGGGGGCGGTAGTCTGCACTTCCTTAAATGAAGATACCGTGTTTAACCATAATGGAAACCATAAAGTTATGACCAAAATGAAAAATACAGAAGATTAAGGAAAAAATAAACATATTATATATCATATATAAATATAGTTTCATCTTAATGGCCACCTGTGAAGGTGTTAAAAGAATGTTGAACAATCATTGTTTCGGGAGGCCGAAATTCGCCATCCACGGAAACAATATGTTCTTTAACCATTAGATGTAGGTGTGTGAATGTGTAGCTCGAATCCTTTTTATAAAAACATGCTGTTATATTTACGATACTGTATTTGTTACAAAAGAAATGAATAAAAGTAGTTTAGGGGGTTGTAAAAGAAAAATAAAAAAAAGGACTCAAGTGAAGACATTACATTAAAATCGGATAACTCCCTTTGGTTTGAGCTCAAAGGCTTCCGTGGGAAGACTTCTGCCCAAAGTGAGGCTTCAAGGAGTAATAGAGGGAAGTGGAGACACAAAATGGTCAATTTTTGGCCGAGCCAAAGGGTTTGGGAGTGTGGGTAAGGAGGTAGAGGTGGGGGCCTTTTTTAAGAGGAGAGGTGGGGCACTCTTGGAAGGTAAAGAAAAGTCACTTTATTTTAAAAGGTTATTCGGATTTAAGAGGTCCCACATTGATTTGTTTCGAGGATAAGGTGTTAAGGGTTCGAAATTAACTCATTAAATAGGTTTTGGATATTTTTAGGTCTTATATATTATATTATATTTCCATTTTATTTAAATCGTTAAATAATGAGGTCATCGTTGCATCATCATGATGTCATAAATAATTTAATTTATTTAATGTCTAAAAATTAAAAAAAATACTATGATGTAGGAAATATTTTTTTATTTCCAATGAATATTTATAGTCAAAAATCGGATTTGTATGACCCCATGTAAAAATTGTTTTAGTAAAACATTTCATGTTTCTCTCATTTTTACATTAACTTTAAATAAAAAGATATTAATGTCATTTTCCAACCACAGTGGCTTCATGAGGTCCCCAAGTTGACCCATGGGTTGTCGTAGTCGGCCATGACACATCCAATGAGGTTAGGACATGTTTCAAGTTCATTTCATATTATTAAAACATTATTTTTACCTTAAACTACACTAATTACCTCTAATCGCAATTAAAAACTTAATAAGTTACTATTCACCAAAAAATTATTTTTATCCCATTGAACCACATATTACTTCTTAATGACAACCATGCATGTCTTATTTTTGAAATTCAAAACACAAAGATGGAGAATTATCATTTAAACGGAAAAAATAGTTTTTATAAGTACCAGTTAGTGGTTTCACTATTCATCAAAAATTGAAGTTTTTCAGAAAAATCCCAAAAATTCACCCTAAGTTATATTTGATATTCCGAATTCAAAAATGAAGTCTATTTTAAAAAATTAAAATCATATAATTCACATTAATTAATTTAATAATTAATTCCCACTGTCAGAGCAAATAGCGTGTTTTTATGAAACAATATGTATCAAAAGATTGACACTAGTTAATGTCTGATTTCAAAGTGAAATTAATTTCAACGACCACTATTTGATTTAATGGAAAAAATATATTCTAATTTAACTTTAAAACCAATTCAAAATATAATCTAATCATATAAATAAATTATATTAAAAAGAGGTTTTGAATTAAAATAGTACATTTTACACTATTCATTAAAAAATAAACATTATCAGAAAGATACAAAAAATTTACACAAAGTAAATTTTGATGTCCCAATTCTTAAGAAGAGATTTATATGGTCCAAAAGTATGTATAAGAGTAGAAAAATCTATATTTAGTGACGGTTCTCCATCAAAAGGCGATAAGTGAACCTTTAGTGAAAACTAGGGCATATACGCCTAAAATTGAATTTTTTCCGTATTTAATGCCTTTATCATTTATTGGATAAATGTAAAAACATTTAAAAAAATATATAATCATATTTGAGTTATTTCTATCCATTCCCGCCAATACAACGGCTACATGTTAACTACCATTTAAAATAATATTATTTTATTAGTAGAGTGCAACGTAAGATTCCCTAGAAACTCGTTGTTGCGTGTTGGGTACGCCATCGAGCATAGCGTCCCCTTTAAAGTAATATTAATAGTTTATTCAAAAATATAAATAAATATGAAAACTTCATATTCTTTATTTGCCTGGGGTGTTACATCATTCCCCCCTTTTGGGAATTTCGTCCTCGCAATTTTTAAAATTGAGCTTGGAAACATCCTTGAAAGTCCCACATCGGAACAAGAGTCGGTAAAACAATCACATCAAAATAATGGAAGAATAGTACAGAGGTCACCCTAGTTAACCCATATGTAGAAAAACATGGACATTGAAGAAAAAGCAAAGGGTCATGTTCTTGAGGGAGAGTGATAGTAAACATGTCTAGGAGAAAGTTAACCATAAGAAAATCAGAAACTTGTGATGGGTTAAACGGTATTCGATTCCCCAGTAAGAAAAGTTAATAGACAAAATTTTTGTTTTAAGTTGCTTTTTATTGAGGAATTTATTCAAAAGGAAACATAATCACTTATCATGTTGAATTTCAACTTTTACTAGATTCCTTAATCAGACTCATATTTTTTTTCCAAAAGACGAGTATTTAGGGAGACATGTTCGCATTAAGAGTACTATAATCAAATTCTATAGAATCACCTAATCCACAAAAGAGAACTATATACATTCCATGTATTTAGGCTTTAACCAAAACCAAAACCAAAAGGGTTAGTACATGGTCAGATAATCCATAAAAGGATAATCCATTAAAAATAAAATCTATGCTTAATCTCCAAAATTTGTCCAACAAAACCCAAAGTTTGACGAGGACCATCCGATAAACAATTTGTCCATAAAATTATTCAAATTAAACCAATATATGATTGAAACCCAAATATTTGAAGGATTTAGTCACATAGTCTTCCAAGTTAAATCAGAACATTTATCTCCAAACAACATCAGTTGCTCATAAAGTCTCGTATTGAAATGTACTTAACCTAATCACATATCCTCCATGATAGGTTAATCATTTTCATAAATAACCCAAAATCAACATACTCTTAATTCATAAAATCATATAACTAAAACGAATCTGTCAAACTAACCTGGGACTTCACGTAGTCCAGTGGTAGGCGATAAATACCAGTCGCACTTTGGATGTGGGTTCGATTCCCGAAGCTTTGTCCGACGCGACGGGTAGTCACACGGTCTGTGTGTTGTCCTTTTTCCAAAACTATATAATTCTCAATTAATTCCCTAAAAAGAGATAAAATCATCAAAAATAACCATAACATAATTTAACCTCAATTTTATCTCATGCCTTTCACTTCCATCATAACATATAGTATCCCATAATTACCTCAAAAGTAAGTATCATATAAACTCTAATGGTTACCTTTAATTATTATTTCCTGAACATCCACATCGATTGGTCATCTCGTATATGATGCATTAAAGATCATACCATGGTTCAAGTGGTTGATCATGACTCCTTGATAGTTGGTTTAGAACAACCACAAGTTTCCTCATTTAATCCCCCATTTTATCAAGTATCTTAATCATAGAACCACCACTATTTCCTTCAAACCTATTGTCTCCTTGGTTCCCACTATATCCATCCATTCACTAAAAACAGAAATGTCAGTGTGAGTATATCAACAAAACCATCATGTACTAATGAGGGAGATAACCATAAAGATATACTTACTCATTCACTTTATCTAAAACTAGGACTCTTTCTGAAATCCTATCCATTATGGTACTATCACTTATTCTTGGAGAATACCCTAACCACTAAAGTTATCTAAACCGACCTTTGATACCAACTATAAGGCCCCATCCTCAAACCTTAATTTATCTTGATTTATTCCAAGATTACACATTGAGGATCTTTTCAGGTTTAGAGTTTTAGAGAATTAGATCATGAAACTTGCATTGCATTCGACATTTAAACATAGTGGTTACATAAAATATAGTAGTCATTCTTCCCATCAATGGAAAAATATTTAAAATAAAACATTGATTATTTCTTGACACATCCTTGACACTGTCATCACATCATGTACCTTTCCCTTGACCTGTGAAAAACATTTCAAAAACATGGGATGAGCATAAAAAGCTCAGTAAGGGTTATAAAAATATGGTAAGGAAACATGAGTTCATATATACATAAGAATGAAATCATACTTTACCCATAAAACATAGGCACATTAACATACCTCATCAAACCATGAATAAATCATATAAATCATAAGACATAAATCATACCCGCGCCAGCCGGCCCAACACCCCCCTCCCAGCCTAGGTCAGCCCGAACTAGGTCCGGGTGTTTCCCATCATGGAACATATTGGCCCGGCTGGCGCGGCCCGGCCCGGTGCGGCCGGTCCGGCTCAGCGGGTGTCGCACACACTGAGCGGATGTGGGAGTGTGTTGCCCCCGACCCTTTGCACCGGACGCGGCACGAGCCACCGCGTCACCCCCAGATCCTACGCAGCCATGGGATCTTGTCGTCCCGCCAGCGCCGCGGCTTCAGCCACGGTGGCTGCGGCCGGCAGCACACCGGCAGTACCATCCGTGAACCACCGGACGTGCTCCAGTGGTCCGTTTTGCTCGCTGTCTGCGCCGGTGGCTCTCCCGGGATCCGTAGTTTACTACGAAGGGTTCAAAACACCCTTACGACATGTTTCTCTGTTTCCCGTCATTCTGCCATCAATATAATAATCATCGGAGCCTTCAAATCGCCATAATGGCGCAGTACGACGTCGCCGCGCTTTTTCGCCCGTTCTTCATCGTTTCCGTGGGGTGCCGTTCCACCGCGCTGCATTTACTGATGCCGCAGACAAATCAACAATCAAGGGGGGAGGAGGGTCGACCGTGTTCATGCGGTCCGACCTCCTCTCATTATTGCGATATCAGGTGGCTAAAAATAAAGATGTTTACCAGTGATGAAAGTATTCACGAACAGGAATAAAAATAATCCCCTACCTCGAAGAAAATTTGAACAAAGTTTCGTTGTGGAATTTCACATCGTGGAAGAAGTCGTCGCAGAAGGGGGATCATCGTGTCACGAAGAAAAGATTCTTCGGCGTCGTGTCGTCGATCTCCGATGATCTGGCGTTCTTTTCGACCTTCATCGGAGGTCGGTGTTCTTCGCATTCTTCGCATTCTTCATCGTGGAAGGAGTGCTTCAAGGCTTTGAGTGATTTCTCCCAAGCCCACTCGCACAACAATCCCCTTTTAATAAAATAAGACTAGTCTTATTTTATTATCACACAAGGAAAACGTTTAGAAATTAAAAAATTGAATCAATCAATTAATTTAATTAATTGAGGAGATTAAACTGCCCAATTAAAGAGACGTTTATTTTTAGTTTAAACGCAAGAGTTGACTTACATTTAAATGGGGTGAAGGTGCTTTACCTAATTAATGGTGAGGGTTTCGTGGAAGTTGAGAAGTTGGGGCTCGTGTGGGCCCCACCCCACAAATATCCTATATAGTGGAGTAGGATATAGTGGTTCCCACTTCATCCACTTAGCTTAGGTTTAACAACATAAATAAAATAAATTGTTTTCCCTATTTTATTTTATTCATTTACTTAACCCAAAATTTAAAAACCACACCCGAGAAAACGCAACTCCGAAAAAGGTGTTTCTAAGAAAATACCAGCGCTACGAGTTTATCGGTGCACTTAGATTTCACTTCTAAGCACTAGTTCAAAATCTAGAAAAACTCACTTGTTTGTTCACTGAACGTACCCGAGCCTAACTTAGAAAAATGATTCCAGGCACACCGGGCCTTAGAATCAGGCATCATCAAAAACTGCATTTTTGTAAAATATCAAGGAAAATTAAGAAAAAAAAATTCCCTGGAATTTTTACGGGTCTTTACATTACTCCCACCTTAGGGGTTTATGTCCTCTTAAAGATTTAACACAAACTAGGTATACAAAAGCGGTACTGAGCACGCATATGAGCCTTCCACTCTCATGTGCTCACCGGGAGGATCCAATGCTGCCAATGGAAGCACACAAGAGGAGACGACCATCCTCGTAAGACCGTCCTGTCAATCCTCAACTCCTACTAGAACCCCGCAAATGATACCCCATCACCAATTTCCAGCCCCCAAAGGTCCATGATTTGTTTAGGGTCATGCTCGTATCTCCTCAGTTGTGATACATGGAAGTCATCGTGCACCTAGTGCAACTGAGGTTGATGGGTCAAGCGATAAACCACCTCGCATATCCTGCTGAGGACCTAGAATGGTCCGCTGAACCTTGGAGATAACTAGCTTCCTTGGCAACATATCCGTAAACTTTGTCGAGGTGAGACCTGTATAAGGACATGATCACCATCCTCGAACTCAAGAGGCCTCAAAAAACCATTTAGAACTGAAACTGAAAACTCCTGCTTCCACGAGGGTAAGGTTGACCGACTCAAGAGTGATCGGCCACACCCTCCTATGCTGGAATTTATCCGGTGCTTCCTGGGGTTTCCTTTTTGCCGACCATGGAAAACCCATCCCGACGTTGTAGTAAGACCACAACCTTTTTTCCTAATACAGTCAATATGAGCATGAACTATGAATCCAATCCATACTCAGACCAACATCATAAGGCCTCGATACCGCCACCACGAGATTCAAACCAAAACTCTTGCCTCGAGGGTCAGACCACACTGTCGGCGTAAGTGTAATTATCGAGTCTCCTCCCAAGGTATCTCCAGACGTGAGGGTTAAGTCTACAGCTTACAGAAAACTCTAGGTCTGTAACAAGATTCTTGGAAGAATGGAATGATTCATATCAGTGTCTGTTACTACGTTAGCTAGTAGTGGAAACATACTATCCCTTAAATCATTATTTTGATCCATTGGGTCACACTCCTTGAGTGCATGCAGCCTCACTCGTCCCCTACCCTCCAGCTCCCTGAGCCTGGTGGGGAAAAGTAAGGAGGGTGGTTGAAGCATGTTAAAATGTAAACCACCTCATGTTCCTCTCCTAGCTCTGCCTCCATGTCTGTTACTCTGTAGATTTTTCTCTCCTTAACATTTCCCCTTTTTGAAACATTCACACTCCCATGTCTCTGATATTGGCACTAGTTTCCTATTTCTATAGCACTGGGCAGTATTCATCTGCTCCTGGATGATATGCACCTTCATTTCCTACGATCTGTAAGAGCTACTAATATTTATCCTTTTCCAAAAAGAGAAACTCGATCTCACCCCCGGTTGAACCACACCCATTCCCTAATACAGTCAATCCTGACATGAATGATGCATCCATTCCATGGATGACATCGTAAGGCCTCGACGCTACTACCAAGAGATCCAACCGTCACTCTCCCCTCTAAGGGTCAAGTCACACTATTGGCATTAGTGTGAGGTCACTAGGTATCCTCCAGTATAAATCTCAAATGTGAGGTTCAAGTCAACAGTTTTAACCAGGACCTCTCAGTATCAACCAAACAAAAGGACAGTAATGAAAACATCACAAAGATAAGTGTCTTTTTATTACTACATCTCATAGTACAAAGGCACAAAAACAACATCAACATGGAACTAGAACTACCAAGAACAAAATTAATCCACTAGTTCCCCTCCTATCCACCTACACCCAGAGATCTACTTCCTTGTCCACCGCTCGGCTGTTGCTCAAGCACCCGCCACTGCTTTTGTCTCGATTGGTCATCTATAGCCTGCAAATCAACTGTGTGGGGGGTTGGATAGTCACGTGCCATGTATCCCGTCCTTCCGCAGGAGTAACACTATCTGTTTCAGTCACGCCTGGATTTGACCCAACACTGGGTGACCTTCACCACCGATCCTTTAACCTAAGATCGCCCAACTGCTGGTCTGGACCTTTTGGACCTCTGCATCATCTGTCTAGTTCCTATTGATGACTAGGCTATGGAGGAAAAAACACGCGGCAAAGGCCGCAGCTCCTAAACCCGCTCAGGGTGTTGAGTCACTGGTATGGACTCCACCCTGAAGAAGCTCTCAAAGTCTTCCCAAGTGAATCTCATCCCATCGCTAAACTGGAACAAGTGGCTCCACCATCTATCAGCCGCTGCCTGAAGGAGGTGGGCAGCAAAGATCACCATGAAGTCTACTGGTGTACCCATTATCCTGAAAACTCCCACCACAACCTCCATCCAATCCTCAGCCGCCTGCGGGTCCGTCTCTCCCCTAAACCTGGGTGGCCTCTGGCGCTGGAACTCGTGCAGTGCGCTCATGCGACGTGCACTCTCTACTGCTGGGGCTGGTAGCATCGGTATCCCAACGGGAGGTAGTACCACTGGTGCCTACACTGGTACCTCAACTGCAAGAGGGCCATGTAACGAAGCCTCGTCGCTCGACAGGCTGTCAGTACGTACATCTCTCATGGCTCTAGCAGATCGTCCGTGGAGAGGCATCCTGAAAGAAACATACGTGACATGGGAAAACAATTTATACCTAGTGAGCTGACCTGGTATGATCTGACTTTTAAAAACTTCTAGAAACACACACACATAATTGTTTTCATGCACAAAGTCGGAAATCAGTTATCAGGGTCCTGGTGTATGGATACGTCGGCCGCCCACACCAAAACTGGACTCCCTGAACTGAAAACCACACTCAGTATCCTTAACACTATTTCTTCACAGAAATAAAATAAAATCAGATTTATAAGATCTGTGGTATAACTGACTCCTTTGATACCAATTTGTCACGACCCGTCCTCGGGGCCTGTGGCGTGACTACCCCAAGCCCGTCTTCCATAGGCCAGGGGCTGGCGACTAGCACCAAAGGCGTAATTCCTGACAACTGGGAAGGAATTGCCTTTATAAAAGTAAACAAAAAACATCAGAGTACAAGAGAAAGTGAAACACTAAGTACAAAAGGAAGTGCTGAAAATTAAATGGGCCAGAATACAAACCCAACTGAAAATACAGCTGCAACTGAACAAAATTACAACTGAAATGACAAAAAGATGAAATAAAAGATGTAGCTCCTGGGACATACTCCTCGGATCCTACCTGAAGGGTAGGTAGAGATAGCAAAACTCCTGGATCGTCCACCATGGATTTTACCTAATGGGTAGGTACAAATATCGCAGCTCCTAGATCGTCCACCAAGGATCCTACGTAAAGGGTGGGTACAAATAGACTCTACCACTCTCTCGCCCGTCATCCTCCTCCGATTTTCGTCTCGTCATGAAGTACACCTCCAGATACTAACTCGTAGTGAGGTCCACCTCCGAGTGTCGTCCGGTCCTCGGACACTCGGCCTCTGTCAGCGCTTCCCGACGTCTGCAACTAACAGAACGAAGTGCGGGCATAACCCATGCAGGGCTGAGTATACGATTCTCAGTAGGGACCCCAAGACCCTCATGGTCTCACTAAATCCAACAATGATAACCAAAAAGAAGACCTCAATAGATAACCTCTACTTAGGTATATGACCATACATATACCCAGGTTATCAATTAACCCATCTCAATCATGAGGAGAGACAATGATCAAAGACTCAGATCAAACCAGGATTTTCATTATCGAAACTGTAATGGCTGAAGAGCCCCATCTTTAGAGTGTACAGTGGTCTTGTCATGACTCCGAGATACTTATCACTAACCTAAGACTGCTGAGGTACTCCTCCTTCTTCATCTTCTCCCGTCGATCTGCCGTCAATTTAACAATCCGCAGAGCCTTTTTATCGCTGCAACAGTGCGACACGATGTCGCCGCACTTTTTCGCCCGTTCTTCATCGTTTCTGTGCAGTGTCGTTGCACCAAGCCGCCTTTACTCGTGCCGTAGATAAATTATCAATCAAGGGGGGAGGAGGGTCGACCGTGTTTGTGCGGTCCGACCTCCTCTCGTTTTTGCGATATCAGGCGGCTCAAAATAAATATGTTAACCAGCGACGAAAGTCTTCATGAACAAGAACGAAAATAATCCCCTACCTAGACGAAAAGTTGAACGAATGTTCATCGCAGAATTGCACATCACAGAAGAAGGCGTCGCGGAAGGGGGATCGTCAAGTCGCGGAGAAAAGATTCGTCGGTGTCGTGTCGTCGATATCTGAGGATCCGACGTTCTTGTCGAACTTCGTCGGAGGTCGGTGTTCTTCACGTTCTTCACGTTCTTCATCGAGGAAGGAGTGCTTCAAGGTTTTGAGTGATTTACCCAAAGCCCTCTCGCACAACGATCCCCTTTTAATAAAATAAGACCTGTCTTATTTTATTATCACACAAGGAAAATGTTTAGAAATTCAAAATTTGAATCAATCAATTAATTTAATTAAATGAGGAGATTAAACTGCCCAATTAAAGAGGCGTTTATTTTCAGTTTAAACACAAGAGTTGACTTACATTTAAAGGGGGTGCGGGTACATTACATAATTAAAGGTGGGGGTTTCATGGAAGTTGAAAATGTGGGGATTGTTTGGGACCCACACCAAAAATATCCTACCTAGTGGATTATGATAGAGTGGATCCCACTTCAACCACTTAGTTTAGGTTAAACAACTTAAATAAAATAAATTGATTTCCCCAATTTATTTTATTCAATTACTTATCCCAAAATATAAAAACCACACCTGAGCAAACGCAACTCCGGAAAAGGTGTTCCTAAGAAAATACCGGCGCTGCATGTTCATCGGTGACCTCAGATTTCAATTCAGAGCACCAGTTCAAAAGTTAGAAAAACCCACTTGTTCGTTCACTAAATGTACCCGAGCCTAACTTCGGAAATTGATTTCGGGTACACCGGGTCACAGAATCAGGTGCGGTCAGAAACAACGTTCTTGTAAAATCCCAAGGAAAATTAAGAAAAATAATTTCCCTAGAATTTTTACGGGCCTTTACAAGGCATCTTGATCATTACACCAAGTATCAATTGGAACATTATTTAATAATGAGTGATACAACTGAATACCTCTCGTTTGAGGGTAATCAAATTTAACGACCATATTCTAATAAAATCCTACAAAAAAATCAATGTACAAATTTCCTTATAATAACATAGGATTCCTTAGTCCACATATATATACATATAAATTCTCTATTAACAAGTAATATTCTATTTTATCGGATATGTAGATTATAAGAAAAATAATACCTATCAAAAAAGTGTCTCAAATGATAAATCCCTTAGTAATGATTGGGGTATGTCGAGCCATATATTAATTTTCTAAATTTACTAATGATATAATTCTTGAATATATTATTTACTTTATAAATAAATGGTTTTCACCATCCCTGACCAACATATTACCATTTTTTCACCATTATAGAAAAAATAATCTTTCTTCATTTTCCTATTAAAATTATAAAATCATGTTTATCATTGACTGTGAATCCATTTTTTTAATTTAATATATATTCATGAGTCCCCAAGCTAACTAGAACATAAATCATTATGCATATAAACATAATATAAGAGAACATTTGTCTACATATGACATTTTTTCTAGAAATTTTACTTTAAGAGATAATATTTTTTTGGCCCACATCATTTCCTAACAAAAAAAAACTCTATTTTTATCATGATTAATCCATAGGACAATGTGTTCATTTAAAAACATATGTGAAATAATACAACACTCTAGAATACAATATTGAGTCTAGTATGACTCTCATGAGGAAATGAATGCCCCATTATGCTTCTCATTTTTTCTTCTCATCTAGTACAATTTATAATCCCCATTTTATTTTTTCGGTGAATCTACTAATAGTTAAGTTCCATAAATTAATATTTATCATAAATAAATAAAATGAAATTTTTCTTATTTATATAATTTTATGAAACATACAACCATTTTGTTCACCCAATCCTAGATACCTTAACAGTGACTATTTTACACATGATGCATAAAGAGTTTCATATTCACAATAACCATCACATCAAAAATAGTACCTATTATAAAAATAAGTAAATATAGAAAACATAAAAACATATTTTGGGTAATAATTATCATTAAATTGTTAATTTTTATTTTAACAAACATATTAAATGTTTACTAACAAAAAATGTAAATTCTACATTGTATTTTCAATTTTATTCTTTATTTTTTAGCACCTTTACTATTCTTATATATGATATATAACTCAAATTTTACAAGGGGTAATTATTCTTAATTTTTCCATCAAACATACTTGTTTTGTGGTTGTGTGGATATGACATATTGTTTTCCTTCATAATTAGTATAAATAATGTGGTATTGGTATTATTTCTTCTCTTAAACCACTAAAAATTAATTAATGATGATGTAATTGATCTTCCAATTGTCATAACAGTTCTGAGAAATACTTAATAGTCATCATTATTTTTTTACATGATATAATTTATATGTTACAATTGATATTTATTTTAGGATTTTATTTGGATATCAATTAATTTGACCCACTACTCATATTTGATATTTACTCTTTTTATTTTTAAATGATGAATAAATTTTAATATCTATGTTATTAAATTGCATAACTTAGTTTTGACATATTTCACTATTTCAATTGAATTTAATTCTTAGTATGATATATCACTCCAATTTATTTCATCATATTTCCCCCAAACTATAAATGTCATTAGAGGCTATTGATAATTTAACATGATGATAAATCTTCCACTAATATATTTAACATCAAAATCACATTCAATATATTGCAACCTCTTTACAAACATACTCCATGGTATTTTCATCCTGATCCCAAAAATCATTAACCAAATCAACATTAATATCCATTGAATACTCCTCCTAATGTGATATATAAAATTTTTATTATGAAAATATTCATATTTATCCTTTCATGCCATGCATTTCAAATAAATAATTTCATTAATTTGATTTATTTTCTTTAACTTGTATGTTATTTCATGAAACATCTCCCTAAATTCGTTCATAACATTCCACATCATACAAAATGATATAAAATAAAACAGTGTAACATTTATACTCATATTTTATGATTAAATTATAGAAATGTCACCACCTGAATGAACATATCAACTTATAGTATATCTTATACAATATGATTCATTAATTATTTATCTTATAATTCCTAAATGAACTCTTTTTTGGGGACACATTATATTCATTTATAATTTAACATAAAATAACTTTATTACATATGTTGTCCTATGAAATCTCTTTCATGTCATAATAGTAATGTACTAAAACTTTTATATTAAAACTAGTTGAGAATATTTTCAAAACATTTTTAATAATCTCATAAAAATTAATGTTTTATATAATTAAATTTATGCCCCAACCATGATATTGAGATGATAAAAAAATTCCTTGGCTGGTTATTTTGAACTCATCCTCTAAAAACCATATTTATTCCAGAATAGATATAACATTTATTATATAAATTTTGAATCTCTTTCATAAATATACAAAATAAATTCCTACAAAATGTGAAAATTTGATAATTAAATAATATTTGGGTAAATAGGATTTGAAAAAGATCCCACTATTATAGTGTTATCTTTTAAATCTATGTTTAATTTTGAAAAATATCTCTTTATTAGAGCTCCAATACCCATGATATCATAAATACCATTATTGTTTGAAATATATACCACAATAAAAATTTATGCAAATTATATGTGAATTACATTATTTAAAAATCTATATTTATTTATTTTAAATTATGGAATTCCCTTATAGATTGAAATATTAACCATTATCTTAATATTTTAAAATGACTCCCCAAATCACCCTTGGATAGCACTTGATGATCCATATTAAAAATTTATTCCAATGTGGTATGGGGGGATCTGAGTATTATAAAATATATTATTTATCCATTGATTGTTATTTTTTGTAATATATGAAATGAATTAAAAAAATTTGTTAATAAATTTATTGACATTGTTCTCAATGAAATCAATAGACAATTCTAATCTGATTAATGAAATGGTGAATAATTCCAATAAAATCATCCAAATGATCCTTTGGTAATATCTATATTATTTCATTAAAGGCATATGTAATTAAAAATTTTATGTTCCAAATAATTTTATATATAGGATTTATAATGTATCATAGTGGTTCACACTATATATGGAAAAAATGAAATAGTTACATTTAACTCACTAAAATAGATTCCCTTAATATTTAGGAAAAATATTAATCATACTCACGATGATGGAGAAGAATATAATAATAATTATGTGATTCCTATTAATATTATAAAATTTAAATAAGATACCAGTGGGTTTTAATGAAATCCACAACTGATATATTTCATGACTGTGCATGTGGGATATAAGAAATTAAAATTTCTATGATGATAAGTTTGCAGAAAAAGTAATCTTTATATCATAAAAAAATTACAAGGTATGGTTCCTAGGATAAAAAATAAAAAAATTTAATAAAAATTTTCTAGTTAGATTTAATTATTGATATATGAGTCCAATGTGAAATTTAATATTATAATCTATCAGGATTAATGAAAAACTAAGTACTACTACGGTGTAGAAGATTTATTATTTATTAATAATAATAATTGATTAAATTGAAAATAATTAAGGGATTAATGAAGGTTATATATCTCTATAAATTTGGATATTGAGAGATCAAATGGATATTTGTATACTGAAAAGAATTAAAATAGTAATATAGAAAGAATAATAAAATAATTATCAATGATTATTGTTATAATTTATTTTGTAATAATAAATCTAGAAAATATTTCAGAGGCCAAATAAATAAATTTTATAATTAATTTAATCTAGCTAATCCAATATTATATTTTTATAAATTATATGATTATTCATTATGTGTTAACTACCAATCAAAAACAAACAAATAAACAAACATAATGGTCCAATAGAAAATATTAAACACTAAAATATGTTGTTAAATTATCAACTAATATAATGAAATAAAAATGTTAAACGATAAATGGATTATGAATGAAAAAATAATATAATTTCCCTTAGGAATCACCTCATTCCACAATATCCTTGAATTCTATAGACAAATCAATTGGGTTATCCATTCATATGCCTTCTTAACATTGTCTAGGATCATGAAATGTCGTCAGTTAGTATAATTAGTGAGGAAAAAAATGTCATCTCATGTGACTTATAAACAAAAACCTAAATACAAATAAAAAACAATAAAAAACATATTCATATAAAGACACCAAAACATTTGGAGAATGTATTTACCCCTATATGATGACCACATACTCACATATTGAACAATAAAATAAGAAAATTTCAATGAATCCTTGTATACATTTAATTTTTTTAGTATTTAAAAAGATAAAAATTTAATAACTAACAATGCAAATTATTTACATTAATTAATGTACCATATAATGATTATAATGAGTAAATTTCATTTACTAAATTTTGAAAAAATAGTGATGACTATAAAATATTAATATACATATTAATATTTTAATAAAATTATTAAATATTTAATGAATTTTATAATGAATATATTAATAAAATCATATATGTACTTTTTAAATGAAATGGAAAATTTTATCGAATGAAATATTATTCTATATTTACTTATTTGAAATTATTATATAGGGTATTCATAAGTGTTCAATATAATAGCGTGAATTTAATAAAAGAATAATATAATAAAAACATATATAGGAATTAGTAAAAAAAATATTTTTATTGTTCAATGTTAATGAACTGTAGATAATCTTAAATGAATAATAGAATGATGTAATTCCATTGGATAATGATCTACTATTTTTGGTACCAGAGTTATAAAATTTCATATTTTAATCTGGAAATGTGAAACTTATATGTTTTACCAATGAAAAGAAAGAAATAATTTATTGTAGTATAAAATAAATAAAAAATAATTATATATTTAAATATTTATTGTTATTATTTCACTAACATTGTAGATATGAATACTATAAGGATCGATAAATTTGAGTGTATATCATCATAGTGGAATTATTAGTTATGTTTCACGTAATATAATTTTTTATTCATATACCTTATTTTAATTAAAAGGATATATATACAACTACAAGAATATTTTTGAATGCCTATTAGAGTTGTGGGTAATATTAGTATTCGTATGGAATATGTTTGTGTAGTTTTATTCAATAAATAAAATAGTGATTCTTTTAGAGGTGGATCGTCACACTACAACTACCGGGGGTTTCATTGTGAAGGTTTCGTATATGAAATTTTCATATAATATACTCTAATTTGACACATAGGGTATTCTCATATCTGTTATTTATTTCCATAACAAAGGGGATATTCAACATAGGGTATAAAATTTGATTACCTTCAGAGATACATGCCAACCAATGTGGATGATCACACAACTAAGTATAGAATACAAGTAAATTTTTAAGAATATTTCAATATCCTATAGAAACATTGGATATTTCACTATTATGGGTTATTATAGAATACATATTCAACCAAAAAATATTTTATGTTTTTTGATCTCGCATATTGGGTTTGATTAGTTAATTCATATTCATGCACATTTCCCCATGAACAATATGGTAACATTGTAGAATATCACCTTGGGATGTTGTAAATGAATCTATTGGTCTAACAACGACATATATAATGTTTTGGTTGTTGAAAATTCAGAATAATGTTGATTTTAAAAAACATATCTCCTATTAATTTAAGAGTAATGGAAGATTAATAATTTATATTTCCCAATATAGTTATTTGAAATAGAAAGGGTCCACATATAATGGATATTATTGAAATGTTGGAATTATGTCATCATTCATTCAAAGCACCTTGATTTCAGTTTTATTTTTTCATGTAAAAATAAATTGTATGAGATATTTATTGTTCCAAATTAATTGGTTATTACTACTCATGGTTTTATTAATTGTTTTATCTTTAATACAATAATTTTGAGGATGAATCAAGCAGATCATAGTGGAATCCTATCGAACAAAGGGGATTTTCGGTGTTGTTGATAGAAGTTTTTTGAGATGAAACAAAATATCTAATTTTTATCATATTAAGTTATATTTTTTTACTAAATTTATTATTTTTCGTAATTCCCGTTAATTTATTGGTATAATCTACAACATAAATATGGTTTTTCCTGACATGTTTGTCCTAGGTGAACAACTGACCATTCAAATAACATTGTATATTTATTGTGTGTGGTGAGTGGCCTACTATGTTTCTAATGTTTATTAAAAATGGTAAAAAAAATTAACTATTAAAGGAAATTTTTTCTTTCTATAGAATTTATGGTTTTTGATATGCACAAGGGGATTAACAAGAGATTAGTATACGAATGACTATGATAGTATGATCATTTCTATATATGATTTACATTTCCTAAGGTAGCAGTTCCGTATAATAAATCATCATTTTATTATTAATTTATGATTTTTCATTCTGAATAGAATTTTTAATTCATGGAAATTTAAAAGTTATTATAAATACCATATTATAGGAATATGATAGAATTTTACCTCAATAAACTGGATAAACTATGTAGTTTCTTCTTATTAGAATTTATATCATTTACTTAACATGTTTATAATGGTGATAAGATTATACATGATTATCATCAAGCCTATGATAGGCCATGACGTCTATGATGAGTTGATGATATCTTAGGTTGGTTCATGTTATGGACACCCAACAGAAATTTTTTCCACACGAATGCTAAATAAGGATTGGATGTTCAAACATAATCTGTATAGTTGTGACTGACCCCCTAGTTGGTGTTTATTAGATTTTGGGTTTCTATATTATGAGATAAATACTATATATATTAGTCAAGTGTGAGGATAAATGATCCATTTCGTTGGTAGGATTATGTGATATACACATTATGATATGGATTAAGGCCAAGATGTGGGTATTATTATTTGTTTGGAAACATTGTACAATATTTCCATATAGATTATTGATTTTTTCTCAAGATAGATATTTTCATTCCATGATGGGATGATGATGTGGAAATTTTAAAGGATATTGGATAATCAACTTGAGATTTATTATTGGTGGGGAACTCTGGATATGGGATTAATAGGGGGTTATTGATTAAGGTTCTTATAAATGAATGAATATAGTGTGTGTCATAGAGACCTAAATGATTACCTTATGGAAAATTTATATATTGATATGGGTACATGATGTTATGATTGTGTTTTCATTTATATGATGGGATGATTATCCTATATGGATTTGTGTTCAATGAGATATTCCTTGTATATTATAATTTAAGGAAAAGCTAAAACCAAATGTCTTTGTTACATGGGATTTTGTCATTATTTGTTGTATGGCCAATCTAATGTGTGGGGGTATTGTTTAGGATTTTTATGAGTTCTCTCCCTATGTATGAAGATAAAGTTATATACTATTATATATAAAAAATGAGGGTAACACACACAAATTGAGTTAGTGGATATACGAATTGTAGCATTTGATTTTTGAAGAGAACCCTACCTATCTAACAGGGATTCGGTATGTGATGTTGTTGAAATGTGATATGTTACATAATGTGGGACCATAACCTAATTGAAAGGGTTAATGTGTGTGATTTATTCTATCACAAGGAATTTTCTTTTTTTCATGAGTGGGATAATGGGGGTATGCAATTCTATATTCGAACAATATTTAGTAAAAAGAAATAACATGTCTGAGAGGATAACATAGATGATATAATTGTATTGAATTCCCTATAGGGATGTGTTATAGGATATGTTATATGAGAGATGAATTCAACCATTATTATTACCCCTGTATGGTATGATCTATTTTATTTATGTCTATACAATAATAAATGTCCTATTGTGAAAACATGTCTAACATGTCTTATATAATTATGATACTCAATAACAAACCCTTGTATATTGGTCTATATCAAATTAAATTTTTGAGTTCCTAATGAGATATATTTTCTGCACATCATATATGAAGATTAGTGAACATGAAAACCTTATGCCATGTATGTGAGATATTTATAGTTGATTGGGTTTATTTAGTTAACATAGATCGGCTCTAACCATTTATGAAATTTGGGTGAGTATTAAGAATAATAGTAGATCCACTTTAATACATTAATTATATTATTTATTTTTATTTTTTTGGATCATTCTAGTGGGTGATTAGATGTGATGTCAGACTGTGAAACTTTAATTTAAAATTACTATAGTATTGTGTATGTTTATTTGGTTATGGATAGATTATATTTTAATTTCATGTGTTCATACTATAATTTATTATATTTTTATATATGGTTATTTATATTCATTTATATAATTTATATTTAGATAATAGTATCTTAAATGATGATAATTGGCGATAATTACATGTTGGCATCCTCTACACCATGCGATGTCTACATGAGGCATTGTAGTGTTAATTGGCATGTTTGGTTATGTATATTTAAGTTTGATATTACAATGTTTAGTCAATGATTTTTTTTTCATTTTACTATTTTGGATATGGTTATTTTGGAATGATATTTGTCCTATATTTTTATAGGACATGAGCTATTGAGTTTTGAACAACGTTTTTGTGGTAATTCTTAGTTTTTTGTGTTAGAAGATTTCTGTTCCTAGATTTCATTGTTAAAGATGAGATGTTTATTCAAAAAATATGTATAGAATGGAAATAATTATTTGTTATTAGACACTATACTTAATGTTTCATCTATAATATGTATAAATGTTTAATATAGCAATCCCAGTAAATTCATGTTATTGTGTGTGGTTGATTTATAGCTTAAAAAATTGGTCAATAATTTAATTTGATAATAACAACTTATATAGTATTATATAAAATAATCTGTTAGTGGAATTGACCTCAACTAAACCATTGTATTTATTGATGAGTAGACATGTAAAAAGAGATGTTCATTGATAATAGCGATATAATCCACGGATACAATATTTTTTATGATACCCATATTGTTTATGGTTATTCATGGATTCCATTTTAATTCATTAGTAAATGTGGTTTATGCATGAGTGTTTGTTTGGAAAAATCATAAATATACCTTAGATATTGTAAAACCTTAACAGTGTAAAGGGATGGAATATATGATGCCTTGTATTTATAATTAAAATTATTTAATGTCATTTTGATTTCATGAACATATTATAACTATAGTGTAAGATAAATTAATATCCATATAGGATAATATTTTGGATTTTATTGGAACACATATTGATATCATAGTTTGTAAAAAATGGATTGGTCTTGTATGGGTAGAATTTTTACAATCATAGAAAAAACCCATGTGGCTAGTGACAAAATTTTCCCAATTTATCAATTAGATCACATGGAATCGTAGATTATATGAATAAACATTAGAGATTCAATAATTTTTTATTCGGTCACAAATGAATGGATCAATGTGGTATGGCTCATGAGATATTGTGTCGAAATATGTGACTTGGTACAATGTGAGGTATAGTAAATTATAGTTTCAATGAGATCATGTTGGGTGCATGTTTTGGATAGATGAGATCAGTTATAAAATTTAGTGATATACGGATTGTTGTTTATCTGGGAAAAATGGAGGTCACAAGACTTCTAATAAAATACTTCTCTAATGTAGTAGTAGTATATTTCAAATTCCCTTATATATACACATGTTTCATATAATACCTATATTTCCATTTATATAATGTGTATTCTTCTTCTCTTCCTTAAATTTTCATAACATTATTTAAATTTATTTTTTCAATTGTTTCATTTCATTTTTATCAATGTTATACTAGTACTTATCTAATACCACATTGAAATTACATTTTTATAAGTAAATATAAATTATAAGAATATTATTAGTTAATTCACTAAAATATAATTTTATTATCTTATCCTTTTAATATTTATATTCTCTAAAAATAATCTTATCATGTACCCACATTATCATTACATTTAAACTAAAATCATTACGATAAGTTCAATTATCAATACCTCATTATTTTTTTCAAGTTACATTATACCCATTGATTATATTATTTAGTTGTTTATATAAATATTCATTATATATAAATCTACTATTATATTCTACGGTCCTTTCACCTAGGTGTTCATTAAATATTAATGTATAAAATAATATTTTAAATTTTACATATGTGGTATTTTATATTTTTATCGACCAACCTAAAAATATTATGGATGAAATATTTTTTAACCTTTTTCATACGATAAAATCATAACTCCCAATATTTTTTTTTGATAAATTTTATATATTATTTAATGAGTTTATAATAATTTTTTAATTTTTAATAAATTAATTTTGTAAAAAATAATTATTTTAAAATATAATTGTTATTTATTTTAATTTTAAGGGGATTTTTAATGCCCTTATATTCTTTTTTCCAACAATTTTAATATTATTCAATCCCTATAAACTATTTTTTTATTTTTTAAAAAAATATGTATTTGAGGCTATGTGGATACTAAAAAATCACATGCGGGGTACAAAACCTACACGCCATATTAACAATTCCTAATTTAAAAAACATCAATTACCTATAATACAATTTAGCATCTATCCACAATGTTCATCATTTTTGGAGATATGGATTACTTATGATTCAAACCTGCTATTGATGTAAACCTATCATCATGATTTTTATAGGTGTTGTGGTTAAAACTCCAACACAATAAAATATAGGTTTTAATGTTACATGGTTTTTATTGATCCTAGGGAAATTATTGTTGTCCAATAATTAATGATTGAACATGTAAACTATTTAATTTATAGTTTTTACATTATTCATTTTAAAAAAAATAGACTATATTAAATGGAAATTAATTTTAACTCCACTGTTGGTGTGGCCTACTATGTTTTACTCTCACCCAACACTGGCTACCATGAACATTTCTTGAATAATTGTTATGATTGCAAGAAAATATAATGTAAGAGTTCCACTTTATAAGGAAAAACTAGAATATATCATGGATGAAGGAAGTGATCTAGGTGTAAATAACTTGTTGGTAGTTTTTAGATTATTTTTATGTGTTTTTTACGGTTGACCCATATGTTGAATGATATTTCTATATATTTTTGATATGGTATTCATCATTACGTCATCATGTGTTACTGGTATTTTTTCTAGTAATTGGTTATATCATAGAGTATTTTTATTTAGTTACACATGTTTGATGCTTTAATAAATAGTGTATGGTCCCCTGATGTTATAGATTAGAACCTCACTACTAGTACATAAGCTCTAGATTATAGGTAGGTTCGCCACAAGTCCTGTCACTAATAAGCGTGGGGGACCAGTGTATGGAATCAGGACGGGACATTACCAAGAGGTATTAGATTAATATTTTAATTAAATTTTTTCCATAATAATTTTTAACATTAAACATGGGATATGTATTGTTGATGTGATGGTTAACAGCTCATACATGGGAGTTGTTATCCCATGTGTGGTGGTAAAATCATTGTACCAGGGAGAGACTGTTTCTATTGAGGTTATATTTTTTAGTTTATATTTATATCATCATGTGTGATCCACTTTTTTGTTGTTATTTCCTTTTTTTTATTTTATGTTATTTCATTCATGGCCTGATATAGGAGAATAATTTAAAATGAAACCATCATTATAGGTACTGAGGAATTATTATGAAATGCATCATTTTAGGAATTCATAGGATAAGTATGTTTTATGAAAATTTATCTATCTTAATGTTTATTTCATTTATGTCCAATTTTTTTTAAAAAATGTTACTAATGTGAAAAAGAAAATTTTATAATGATGAAAAATTTGGGAAATGGGTCTCTAATAATAAAATAGAATATGGTAATATGTTTACATTTTTGAATATCTATCTATAAATAGAATGGTTAAGGGTATTGATAATTCATCTATTCTGATTCTATGACAGTTAATTGGGGATCAATTGTTACGGGCTTCTCTGAATCCCCATAATAGTGTAAATGAAATTGTATGTTTTCTATTATGTGTGTTTTTTATTATAGAGATATTAAAAAATTATGAATGTTGGGGCCTAAAATTTCTCATAGAATTTGATACATCCATAAATTTGTAAATGGAATAAAAACTAATAGAAGGATGAATTCAACAACAGTTGTTCAATGGGATGATATCGTGATGTATTGTCATGAACCAGGTTGGGTCGTCATCCGACCCGGTGCCCGGCCCGGTTCGCGACATGGCCCGAAGGGCGTTCCCGATCCCCACGGGCTGCCACAAGTGCCCGGGTATCAAAACTAACAAATGGGAACGATTTTACCCAAAATAAAAGACAGAAAAAAAACTAGCTAGATAAATAAAATGAAACTAGAAATAGACAACCAAACACTCCTTTAAACTATGAACAGGTTTAAAGTCTACGACACCAACCAATAACTAAAAAGAAAAGATGACAGCGGAAACTAAAACCCTTACTCAAACCTCAAAGCAACCTGAGAGGTGCGACATCCACACTTCACAAATGTTACCCTTCACGAGAAGTCCACCAATGACCAACCACCATCACGGAGCACTGTGCCTCAACCTATAATACACAGAGAACAAGGCCTACATACACCCAAAGGTGTATGTTGGGTGTGAGCAAAGAGCCTAGTAGGACGTCACCCAATAAAAAGTTTCTACACATAATTATTAAAGGAAAAATACATTTTCAATATTAACTAGAGAAAAGAAATAAAAACTTGAACGGTTTCAATGAAAACAGAATTAATGAAAACAGTTTTAAATGGAACAGCTTAAATTAAAACACATGCACCCTTATTTTTTGAAAATAACCAATATGTCACCCTGACGAGCGCAAAGTAACCAATGGGCACTAATATGGGAGAGGTCGCATGGGTATCATATAGCTTGGGTCCCTAGATCTTCGTGTCTCGGTGAGACATGGCTTAGAAGGCCACGACCCTCATAAAACGTGTCTTAGAAGGCCACGACTCTCAGAAAACGTGGCTTAGAAGACCACGACCCTCAGAAATTTATATGTTTAGTTAGTGTTGCAATCGTCAGTCCTGCCAGTGAAACCGGGTTGAGTCACCTCCAGAACACTCGCTCACTAGTCTATTATACCCTCCTAGCTACCTGGTATTACCGTTTTGTGCTCAATCAAGTTTCAAGTTCAAGTCACCCGTCCAAATAATGCATAAAAGCCAACCAGGATGCTTACACACGCAAAAAACAATTTGCACACCCAAACCTGCTTTCAAAACCACACACACACCAAAATATTTTTTAAACATAATTTGCACTACCTGCACATTAAATAACAATAGGTTCATAGTTTAACAAAAATGATTTGACAATTAAGCAAACCCCAAATAGTACTTAGTAAACATTTTTCAAAAATGTCGCCAAACTCTTAAAGGGAAAGAGGTCATTAAAAACCCCACTTTCCAAAATAAATCATATTTTGTCACACGCCAGAATATAAATCACGTCATCTGCACTCCCTAACTCACACACTGCACAATTAACAAAAAAATAATAAACAGTCCAAAAGGAAAAGCTCATAAAACAATTTAAAATAAACAGTTTCGTGTTAACCATAAAACTCACACAATCCATCTTTTAAGACCAAGTGCACATGACGCCAACATATATATATCGTTCACACCACTGGTAAAAATTAATAAGTCAACCACACAATTTAAAAATCACCAATAGAGTTCCCAGTAGAAAACACACACATTACCTAAACAATTCACTAAAATGCTTCAATGAAAATAAAACATCATAAAGAAACAATTTATCATTACACAAATTAATTAAATAACATGCTGAATTAATCAAAACTTTCAAATTAATTAGTAAAATAATAATTAATCATGTAACCACCTACCTTGCCATCGCAAACTTCACAACTGTGGTGCGCAACGACAACTGCACGTCAACCGCAACCCAAACAAAACAAAAAAGAACCTAATAGAAAAAAAACGCATCGGCCCAATTATACCAGAATTGAACCAAACTCAATTAAAAATTCTAACCGCCCTCAGCCATGACTAAAAAACAACCAAACAAGAAAACACACTTACAAGGGGGGTGCGGGAGGTCGGTCGGAGGACAACGGAGGCTGCCGGAGGTGCGCGAGGTGCGGGCGGCTATCCGGCGGCGCGAAGGAATGAGGGGTGGATGTCTGACGGCTCAAAGGGGTGCGGGGTGGCCGGTGCAAGGCTTGCGGGTTGGCAAGGTTTCCGGAAAAAGGGGGAAGGCAGTGCCGGCAAGGGTGTGGGGCAGCCGGACCAGGGGGGTTCGCAGGAACAGCGGGTCGGCTGGAAGGGTGGCTGTTTGGGAGTGCAGTTGGAGGTGCGAGGCTGGCTGGAGCGGCTGAAGCGGGAGCTGCGGTGGGCGGTGCGAGGCTGTCCAGAGCGGCTGAAGAGGGCGCAGGGGAGGGTGGTTTGCAGTGCTGGAAGAGGGATCTCTCCGGGGTGCGTTCGGGGCGGCGCGCAGGTGCTTCGCCGGAGCTACTCGTCGGGAGGAGGAAACGCCGGTTGGGGGGTCGCGACGGCGGATGGTCCATGGTGTAAGGGAGCGAAGTGCGGTGCAAAAGAGAGGTAGGGTTTGTGGGGTTAGGGAGCGACGGGTTAGAGGGAAGGAGGCAAGGGGGAAGAGAAAAAAAAAGATAGAAAAAAGGAAGGGAAAGAAAATAATAAAGACCCAAAACAAAACAAAAAAAACTTATGAACTTCAATATAATCATAATACTAGTTAGTAAGAATAATATAAACAACAATATCTCTAATAATAATAATTATAATTATTATTATTATAATAATAAAAAAAGTAACCATAACAATAATATATTATTTAAATTATACCCAAGGATAATTATAATGATAACATTATTAAATAAAATTTGAACAAATCTAACGATAATAATTAATGATGATAATAATAATAATTTATGGTGATAATATTATTATCATAACTGACATTGACAACTCTGTAATAGAAATTATAGAAATAATTACATAATAAAATGTTAACAATATTAATAATGATAACAAAAAAATTATAATAATAAAAATAATACTCTCACATAAATTATTAACCATGTTAATAGTAATAATAATAATAATTTCAAGTGACATTAATAAAATTATTATTATTAAGACCATTCTTAAGTCATCCTATTTAATCAGTTGGCCATCAAGCAGGGTCATATGCTGGACCTGGCGAAGCCTCACGGCTTCGCAATTATGCTTCGCTCGTGCGTCGCATGATGCAAAGCCCCAAAAAGCTCATTTAATGTTATTTATTTATTATTAATCCCTTCTATTTAATTAGCTGCACATCGGGCAGGCTAGGAAGTGAACTGGACGAGGTCACGCGGTGACCCAGTCAAAGCCGCGCAGCTTCGACCATTCCCCGCTCGTGCGTTGGACGCCACCAAGCCAAAAATATTCATTTATCTACAAAAACATAAAATTTAATGACGGGCAGGTCACACGGCAGCGCTGGCGAAGCCGCAAGGCTTCGCAATTACGTTTCTCTTGTGCGCTGCTCGTGTGTTTCACGCTGTCAAGCCCCAATGAGCAAAGTCAGGTCGCGTGTCCAAACCAAAACATGTATTTCATTAAATAAGTACCCAAAAGTTGTAAGTCGAAATCAATCTGAAGTACCAAATTCCCTGAAAATTAATAAAATAATTTATTTAAAGACGACGGGTGTAACGATTCTCCCCACCATAAAGCTTTCCTTCCCCGGAAAGCCCCCACTAGAACCAAAAATCAATCTATAAAACCACACTCCCTTAAGGTTCAAAGGGGATCCCCACAAACATCAAGCAAAGAGAGCCAAAAGTATCGTGCTTAGAGAAAGTGACTCAAATGACAACCTCAAGAACACGTAAAAAGGCTTTATGATATGTGTCGCCGCTCCCAAAGAGCTAGAACGCCTCCAGTTGACTGATCAAGAAAAGGGGACTCTCATACCCACGGAATCCAACTTCACAAGTCGAAACATCTCAGACATTATGAAATGTAAACAACACCATTTGGTACGAAAGAACAACATGGTCATACCACGTCCACGGAAGACTCTTATCACTTATCACCAAGCCATATTTAAAAACATGAGCAGAAGATCATCATGGGGAGGCCCAAGGGGCTCCCCACCATTAGGAACTCACTGGCAATCGAGACGAGACTAGAAAACTGACACAGGGTGGTTCGAGTGGACTCGCCGCCATTAAAGAAATGTCCAGCGCTAATTCATTCTAGATACATTCGTGTGAGACCCAATACAGGTCTCCCCACTATTATGAACCTACCAACGCCCAAGTTGAGACTAGAAAACCAACATTGGGAGGTCCGGGCGGACTCCCCACCATTAAGGGAATGCCAACACCGATTTATTCTAGAGAACTTTGTGAGAGACCTGTCTTGGGTATCACTACCATTAGAACGAACAGAGGATATATAACTTTGAAAAAAATCTTCATGGTGACCAAACACCCCACCACATGGGGCGGGGAGGGAGGGGCCCAACTACCGGGGCGTCAAAAGCATGACCAAAGATAAAGTACCATATCCACATTCCTGGATGAGCATTATTCAACTTTGAGAAAAATTTACCCAATAGACTCCCATAAGGACCACTAAAGCGATTGTATCCAGTGGGATGCAAGCCCCAAGACTTTTAAGGCAACGAGACGAACACGCCTATACATGGTCACAAAAACCTTATGCAACCAGACTATTCATTCATAGCGGAAGAACCTTAGAAGCAATTTAAACTGCCTCTGGTTTTAACACTAGTGACAGAAATAAAGTTGGGGTCCGATACACTCCTAGGGTTCCTGACCATGCGCCAGCTTCACTCCGAGACCTATGGCTGGAGCCCTGATGATTGAAACATCTTCTGCCTCGCAGTCAGGCATTGAAGACTCCCAATCGGAGCTTCTCATTTTGGTACCACATGCAATTATATTTCACTAGAGGCAACACCATCAAACACAATGTATTACAACATCTGAATGATCATACGCGGAACATTCACCAACACCAGAGTTGAAATGGTGCGTGTGCATCACCCTTTATCATACTGAATGATAACAAGACACCACCAATCATCACCTGAACATGACCGTTGCTGTTGAGAGGATCTTTACACTGAGAAAGACTTTAAAACGCGTCTTGAACAACACGTGATTCCTACAAACGACCATAGCAGCCTCATATGACTGGGTCTGCCAAACTAGTAGCCTAACATGAACCTTTCCTTAAATTAAATAAACCATATACCCGAGGTCATTTAGAATGATAGACCGCACCAACATAGGGTTTCTTCAACCTTTTCCCACTGGAGTCTCCTTTACCGCTTGAAAACCACCGTTGACTATCAAAGGGACCTCACGCTGCAAGACGTCACCAAACATGACCCTTGCAGATGATGTAAATACTACAAATCCGTTCAAGACACTGCTCAACACTACAAATTCTGAACCACCTTCACCCTTCCCCGCTAGATTTCCTTTCGTCATTTCCAGGGGAAATCTTTAAACATGACGATGTCAAACATTATACCCAACAGGTCGAGACACTAAAAGAGACCGAAACTCCCTTTAGTTCCCATCGCATATATCTTCCCGCTGCGAGAGGACCTATTTAACCGAAAGGAAAAAGAGATTGACATAGCACTACCACTAAAAAGGGAGAGTCCTTACTTTAATCAATTGGAGTGTTGGCCAATGGCGAATTACCGGTGGCCGCACGTCATCCGCACATTAACTCTTTATTGGGGACGTACGCTAGCCAAGAAGGAGAACCGTGGACCCAATCAAATAGGTCCGATGGTCAAGACATACCACAATCAAACAGAAAACATGCAGGGGGGGACCACTGTAAGGGCTCCCCGATGTACTTTTAAAAATAATTAACTATCTACACGCTTGCGTACCAACTTACAAATAAGAATTCAAACTCAGGAAATAAGTCATTTAGAAAGGATCCTCGGCTCAAAACGCCTCAAATCCGACATTTCAAAAACACAAGGACACGTAACACAAAAACCGGTTACTAAAAATACACCAAATTTTTCATTGAACAAAATTTTCTGAAAATAAGCCAAGCCAGTGGGTTGCACAAACACCAATGGTGTCCCATGGGCCTCTCACATGCATGTTATCGTGTCGCACTGGCACCCACCTCATATCCATCCAGGCACTTATCGTCTCGTGCCATTATCCAATTCCCTTTTCGTATACACTCATGCACGTGGTTTCCCATAAGAGCGCCAAGGTTAAAAATCAAAGATTTACATTTTTTTTCCCAAAAACAAAGAATATAACCCACACTTTCTAAACCATTCACATCATTTTCTTTTTAAAGCGTTTCATTTGAAAATATTTTCCAAGACCAAAATATTTTTACTTAAAAACCAAATTCTCACGAATCAAATACAATGAGACGAGAAACAATGAAAGAGGAAACTATGGTCAACAAATGATTGGAACATATAGTTGGCGGCCATATGCCGATCACGCCACTATCCACAGAGAGCATTTTAGGACAGTGTCTTCAAAACCACAAGGCTTGCCAGACCCTGCGAGCTCATTAAGACCACTGAACGTAATCCCTTTTCCATTTCCCATAGACAATATTAACCATAATAACCAAAAACACAGACAAACCTCAACATTCTTTGGTAACTTGAGTCCCACTACGAGGTGTGCTGGCCAGGCACCTTACTTGTAACCAGGACATCGAGTCCCGACAACCTCAACTTTGCTCTACATTGACTCTATCTCAAAATAACATGACCCAAGAGAGAAAACCTTTCCTTCTGATACCATTTTGTCACGAACCATCCCGGGTTGCCATCCGACCCAGTGCCCAACCCGGTCCGCGACATGGAACAAAGGGCATTCCCGATCCCCACGGGCTGGCACAAGTGCCCGGGTAACAAAAATTACAAATGGGAACAATTTTAACCAAAATAAAAGACAGAAAAAAACTAACAAGATAAATAATCTAAATCTATAAATAGACAACCAAACATGACTTTAAACTATGAACAGTTTTAAATTCTACAACTGAAACCAATAACTAAAAAGAAAAGATGAAAACAGAAACTAAAACTCTTACTCAAACCTCAATGAAACAGGAGATGTGTGACATCCACACGTCACAAACGTTACCCTGCACGAGAATACCACCAATGACCAACCACCATCACTGAGCACGGTGCCTCAACCTGGAATACATAGATAACAAGGCCTACATACACCAAAAGGTGTATGTAGGGTGTGAGCAAAGAGCCCAGTAGGACATCACCCAATAAAAAAGTTCCACGCATTATTATTAAAGGACAAATACATTTTCAATATTAACTAGAGAAAAGAAATAAAAACTTGAATGGTTTAAAAGAAATCATAATTAAAGAAAACAGTTTTAAATGGAACAACTTAAATTAAAACACATGCACCCTTATTTTTTTTAAATAACCAATATGTCACCCCGATGAGCGCAAAGTAACCAATGAGCACTAATATGGGAGAGGCTGCATGGGTATCAGCTAGCTTGGGTCCCTAGATCTCTCTGTCTCGGTGAAACGTGGCTTATAAGGCCATGACCCTCATAAAACGTGGCTTAGAAGGCCACGACCCTCAGAAAACGTGGCTTAGAAGACCACGAACCTCAGAAATGCATAAGTTTAGTTAGTGTTGAAATCATCAGTCCTGCTAGTGAAACTGGGTTGAGTCACCTCCCAAACACTCGCTCACTAGTCTAGTCTACCCTCATAGCTACATGGGATTCCTGTTTTGTGCTCAATCAAGTTTCAAGTTCAAGTCACCCGTCACAATAATGCATAAAATCCGACTAGGGAGCTTACACACGCAAAAACCAATTTGCACACCCAAACCCGCTTTTAAAACCACACACACATCAAAATATTTTTAAAACATAATCTTCACTACCTGCACATTAAATTACAATAGGTTCATAGTTTAACAAAAACTCTTTGATAATTAAGAAAACCCCAAATAGTACTTAGTAAACATTTTTCAAACATGTCGCCAAACACTTAAAGGGAAAAATGTTATTAAAAAAACCACATTCCAAATTAAATCTTATTTTTTCACACGCCAGAATATAAATCACGTCATATGCACTCCCTAACTAACACACTTCACAAAAAACACAAAAAATAATAAACAGTCCAAAAGGAAAAGCTCATAAAAAAATTTAAAATAAACCATTTTGTGTTAACCATAAAACTCACACAATCCATCTTTTAAGACCAAGTGCACATGACGCCAACATATATATATATCATTCACAACATTGGTAAAAATTAATAAGTCAACCACACAATTTAAAAATCACCAATAGAGTTCCCAGCAGAAAACACACACATTACCTAAACAATTGTCTAAAAAGCTTCAATGCAAATAAAACATCATAAAGAAACAATTTATAATTACACAGATTAATTAAATAACATGCTGAATTAATCAATAATTGCAAATTATTTAGTCAAATAATTATTAATCATGGGACCACCTACCTTGCCATCACAAACTTTACAACTGTGGTGTGCAACGACCACCGCACATCAACCGCAACCCAAACAAAACAAAAAAGAACCTAATAGAAAAAAAACGCATTGGACCAATTATACCAGAATTGATCCAAACTCGATTCAAAATTCTAACCGCACTCAACCATGATTAAAAAACAACCAAACAAGGAAACACACTTACAACGGCGGTGCATGTGGTCGGACGGAGGACGACGGAGGCTGCCGGAGATGCGCGAGGTGCGGGCGGCTGTCCGGCGACGCGAAGGAATGCGGGGTGGCTGTCCGGCGGCTCAAAAGAGTGTGGGGCAGCCGGTGCAAGGCTTTTTGGTCGTAAAGGTCACTAGAAAATGGGGGAAGGCAGTGCTGAAAAGGGTTTTGGGTGGCCGGACCAGGGGGGGTCGCCAGAGCAGCGGGTCGGCCGGAAGGGTGGCTGTTTGGGAGTGCGGCGGCCGGTGCGAGGCTGGATGGAGCGGCTGAAGTGGGAGATGCGGCGACCGGCGCGAGGCTGGCTAGAGAGGCTGAAGATGGAGCAGGGGTTGGTGGTTCGCAGCGCCAGAAGAGGGAGCTCTCCGAGGTGCGTTCGGGGCGGCACGTAGGTGCTTCGTCGGAACTACTCATCGGGAGGAGGAAACACCGGTACGGGGATCGTGACGGCGAATGGTCCATGGTGTAAGGGAGGGGAGTGCAGTGAAAAAGAGAGGTAGTTTTTGGGGGGTTGGGGCGCGATGGGTTGGAGGGAATGGGGTACGGGGGAAGAGAAAAAAAGATAGAAAATAATAAAGGGAAAAAAAGAATAAATAACCAAAACAAAACAAAAAAACGTATCAACTTCAATATAATCATAATAGTAGTTAGTAAGAATAATATAAAAAAATATTTCTAATAATAATAATAATAATAATAGTAATAATAATAACAAAAGTAACAATTACAATAATATCTTATTAAAATTATACCCCGGGATAATTATAATGATAACATTATTAATTAAAATTTTAACATATCTAATGATAATAATTAATGATGATAATAATAATAATTTATGGTGATAATATTAATATCATTACTCACATTGACAACTCTATAATAGAAATTATAGAAATAATTACTTAATAAAATATTAAAAATATTAATAATGATAACGAAAAAAATGATAATAATAAAAATAATACTCTCACTTAAATTATTAACCAAGTTAATAGTAATAATAAAAATAATTTCCAGTGACATTAATAAAATTATTATTATTAAAACCATTCTTAATTCATCTTATTTAATCAGTTGTCCATCAAGGAGGGTCATACGCTGGACCTGGAGAAGCCGCACGGCTTCACAATTATGTTTCGCTCATGCGTTGCATGATAAAAAGCCCCAAAAATCTCATTTAATTTTATTTATTTATTATTAATTCATTCTGTTTAATTAGCTGCACATCGGGCAGGCCGAGCGGTGAACTGGACGAGGTCACACGGTGACCGAGTCAAAGCCATGCAACTTCGACCAATTCCCGCTCGTGCATTGGATGTTGCCAAGCCCAAAATATTCATTTATCTACAAAACATAAAATTGAATGACGGGCAGGTCACACGACAGCGCTGGAGAAGCCGCAAGGCTTCACAATTATGTTTCTCCTATGCGTTGCTCATGTGTTTCACGCTGTCGAGCCCCGATGAGCCAGGTGAGGTCACCTGTCCAAACTAAAACATGTATTTCTTTAAATAAAAACCCAAAAGTTTTAAGTCGAATTCAATCCGAACTACCCAATTCCCGGAAAATTAATAAAATAATTTAATTAAATATGACGGGTGTGACATTATAATTGAAATCATGAAGGTAAAATTACTTTAAATACTGATTCTATACATGGAACTACACCACTATGTGAATAACATACAAAAAAAAATGTTTGTCCTTGAAAAAAAGTTATATCATTTTATGGATGTGATTGATATTTCCAATTCAAAAAATTATATCCCCCTACATACTGAAACCATTAGGGAGATAAGTAGAGTAATAATATCAAGAAAATGATACTATGTTATTTTATGGTCTAGGTGGGGATTTCAGAACTTGTAAAATATCCAAGAAAAAAAAAAGACATTCTTGGGATCCCACAAAAGATGTATCATGAAACAACATCTATGATTTTCTATGCCTGTATCCTGTTCCAATACTATTATTCAAATAAAAACTTATGGGAACTAAAACTGAGATAGAAAAATGGAATGAGGAATAAATTAGGACAAACAAAACTAAAGAGAGTCAAAGTGAGGAACCTTAATATATGGACTCCTTTAATAAATTAGTGAAGGTGAATCCAACACAATATAACTGATATTGAAATAAAAACTCATTCAGTGGTCCTCAATCCCCAAAACCCTATACATAATTAATTTTCATGGTAAAACCCTATGGCTCTTTTGTGCATAGGCATTCAGCATAACAAAAAGCTACACAGGTGTAACCCTTCCCCTCCTGTACAAATTAAATATGGAATGATCTTATCCTCATGAAGAAAAATAATATGAGTACATATCCTTGGCCCAAAAATACAAACACGACATTGAAAATTAGAAGAACACAAAAAAAGATGGTATGTAGATGACCACCTTTCCCGCATAGAAATATGCTATTTGGTGGGAACCCAAACTTGTGTGAGAATATTATATGCATACTAGTGTATCCATGGGAGTTCTATGCTCTATCTCTAACAAACCATTTTTATCACATTATCATTCCCCTTGTTGGCCCCTCTATGAACCATTCAAATAGAATCTGGCCAAGGCCACTTTCCAAATCCACCGGACATTTATGATTGGATCATCAATAACATCATCTAGTCTATTTGAGATTACCTGGCCTCTTTATGTGAAGTCTCATGAGTTATCATAGAAATAAGGTGGTCCCTTGGAATATCCTTGTGTCTTCATTCCCATGATAATTAGGGTTTCTACCATAGGGTAATCACATGAGCCCCCCCCCCCAATTCTTGGGATATAAGGGAATCCCAATCATTTCCCTTTAATGAGTTCAAGTGTAAAATATTGTTTACTTTTATATTGAACAAATTTTAGGGAACTCCTCCTAAGGTAAGCCCTCTATGATTCACACAAGATATGTCACATTTAATCCCCTTTTCATCTATATAGGATGTATCTCGATTGATCATTATATATGATTTTCCTAGAAACCAAAATAGAAGAGTAAATGGCCACATTGAATTCTATATTTCTCTCTCCTTGTTTTATCAATCACTTTTTATTAGTTTATGGAGTGGGATTTTTGTTCTATTTAGGGACTTCATCTTGTTGTTTCTCACACATGAAATACATGGAAATAGAGGATGTTGGAACTCCTAACATACACCCAGTCCCAAATTTTCAAATGGACATTCTCCATATATACACATCCAAAATTCAATACAAATGTACCTCCTGTATATTATAATCCCAATAACTATACCTCAACATTAAATGGTCTATATTCCCAATGAATTATTATTAAATGTTCCTTCTTCATATATGTATGTCTTAATATAAATCCAATTGTTCCACCATTAATGTATAATCTCTAGACTTCTTGAACTACTTGGGATTAGATTCCAAACTCATTGGGACACATAGAAAGCTTCATGGTGTTCTAAAAACAACACCAAAATCACACTAATGTCTCTATGAAACATTCCTTGTTGGGTCATATCGACCCAGGATACCATATCTCTTCTAGGTCTTATGGGTGGCCTTAGCATAAGACACACACCAACAATGACCATGTACTCTTAGCATGGATGTTCATGATGCATGACATTAAACAACATGGTCTTGTCCTCATCATATGATCTTAAAATTGGATGTGTATAGTTAATAGACACCAAAATATGTCTGTTTTGATACATCTCATGAGGAAATGTCAGAATCCTATCTTATGTTTTTGATCCTAACATAAAAAAACTCTCATTCCACTATCATTATGGTAATATTTCGAGTTCCCCATCAAGAAACATGAAACCAATGATGTCATAATAAAAGACCACATAATCCATGATGTGTCCCAAAAAGGGGAACAATGATGTCATAATAAAAGACCACATTAAACTCCTAAAATGAACCTAATCGATCATAACCCCCTCATGGTGAGAAACCAAAATGATGAACCTGATTTGAATGGATTAATTTTGGAACCTCGTTCGTGCGATATAAAGGAATAATGCTCAGTCCCCATTAGATCATTTTGTTCTCAGTACAAAAACATCATTGAGTGTAACAAAAATAGTGAACACACCATGACCCCTTAACCAAGCTTAGAGTGTCAACCCATTTTAAGACCATTTCATATCCAAAATGGATGTGGGATAGTCAATATCATCAATTACTAATGGAATCATCATATGATACATTGATGATATTTGGTTGTATATATCAATCAAATATATTTTAGGCACTATTACAAGCTTCCATAAAACCAATGGAATATCACCAGTTTATTTAGACATGTGAAACAACAATTACACTTTTGGCCAGCTCCACAATGATGCAAATTACATCATTGGCCACATAATGTCATTAAAAATGGGGTTCAAATGATTTTTTTATGGAGTACTATCAAAATGGAACTCTTCCCACCTTGGTGGCATTAAGCCATGCCCTCTATGACATGAATCACCATTATCCATCCAACTAGTGATGGTTGATGGCTATGAAAAAGTGTTTCTCACAACTAATCTCTAATGATTTTTAGAGCCTGTCTATAGAACCTGACTATGAGTTTCTCACATACCATAGATAGGTTGATAATGTCTAGACCATCGAGTTCACCACTACAATACCGGGGTCCCACTCAATTCCTCATACTGAAAATCAAAATTTCTCATGATATATATCGTTTTTCCTCACTCTATAGGGGTTATCATCGTATGGGCTCCTACAAATGTCAAACGAACCAAGGTCCCTTGATCATCCACTATGGGAAACAAATAGAAAACATGAAACATGTCATTACCGTAATATCTACTGAAGAATCCCTCTATGGAAATATAGTGAAAATCAATGACAGGACATATATTACCAGTCACTATTATTATGTCCACCATTTAAATATGGAAACACATTAAGAGCATGTGTAAATTCCCACTTATGCACACAAGAACCACAAAAAAATACAGAATATGATTACAAGTAGTGGAAAATATTATTCATATGAACATGAATCCCATCAAACCTATTCTACGGTAGATGGATATACATTATTTAAAATTATTTCTTACATATATCAATCATATCATCTAGATAGGATAAAAAACTAGTAAACGGAAATCAATGCTTGCAAACACAAATAAAATTAGTCAAATACAATGGAACCCAAATGTTGGTAGAGTAAAATTCCTATAGAATAATTTCAATCCATTAAAAAAAATATAGTTTTTAAACAAGAAGAAACACATACCTTTTCATGAATATGAATCCCCCAAGATGAATAAAGTGGTATCTATAGAAATTATCTGGTGTGTACTAGCTATAGTCAAATGGATGTTTTGTTCGTCCACCTTGTATGGGATGTATATTTTTGTAATCACTAGAAGATAATATATAACTATAGATTTTATATATTCATTTCCTAACATTAGAATACGATTATATTATTTTTTTATCCAATGATGTATCTCAACACATCATGAAAATAATGGAGGATCAATAATTTTTTCTTGACAATATCCTATGGACATTTAAATATCAAATCAGATTTATGAAAATAAGGAATCGGCACCACTACCCCTCCTCTATAAGAGGGGTGACTCATCCACAGAACATCATGGTTACTCTTGAGTAGAAATGCAACCCTAATCCCATCCAAGAGGGTTATTGGAACTATTACATGATAAATGGACAATATTATCAGACATCAATTTATGTTCCAACTGGGGGACAGCAGTACACCATGGATAAAACACCAAGATAGGTATATATCCCTACCATAACTCATATTGCTTTCTGGTATATCTCGATAGCACAATGGGATAAATTATAATATGTCCACATACATGAAGGTTTTATCCCACATCAAGGAGACACAATTTTTTGTAATATAGCACCAAAAAATAAATCATGAGAATAATAGCTAGAAAATAAAGGTGATGTTCATAACCTCACTTTCCTAGAAGTTGGATTTCTATATGCTAAAACCATCTTATATCTAGTGGATCATGATACTTCAAATTTATTATCAAATTCACAAAGTAGAAATTGTTGATCTAGAGCACCTCCCAACAATATAGTGACAACTATACTTGAAGGTCCTCTTTAGAGAATTTATAATGATTTCTTAATTCATAGGTAGAAGAATATCTACCATGAGATCTGATCCCTTAATTTTTATTGGGGTTTCCATGATTGGGACTATAGGATCAAGCATCAAGAAGGAAATCACCTTTATTTTGTCCTCCTTGATTTTCTTCCTAGGATAAAATGATCTATATATTTTCTCTACAGTTAGATATTAATCTATGATGGTATTACAAACCATGATATCATCAATTGTGAAGTTCCTCATTGATTTGTTATATTAGTTCATCTAGAAGTTCCTCACCATGCTATCATCTTCCATGAAGGTCCTCCCTATGATATACACTAAAAAATTATTTCTCAGTTGTTGGTAATAAGCTGTGATTTTAGTTCTCTCCATTGTTGCACAAACTATTAATATTTTTCCTATAGTAACGTTCTTTATCATTAAGATGATTATCCACTTTCCAAATAAAATTAAAGAAATACATCCTATACATAGGTTTTTAGAGGTATGGGGTCAATTATGTCAGATACCCAATTACTAACAAGTGACATCCTTGTTCAACTAGGTGACAGTCCAAGGCTACACTCATAATACAATTTGCATCTGGACTATTCACATATCAATGATACTACTTCTAGCCTCTCTACTTGTGATATAATAAACTCGAAACATCAATGTTGTGATTATATGGTGGAGGAGTCTCTCATGTCAGATCAAAAATACATGTTACTTCTAATAGCATAATTATCCAATGATGACATACAAGTTTTATTTTTTCACATGGCTACTTCATAGTTTGACATATAATGTATGTTTATAGAAGAATTAGAACATAAAATTCAACTCAATTTCTGGAAAAATACCCATAATTTGAAATCTCATCTCTTTCCCTATAATGGGTATGAATCCCTTGATACAATAGTTCTAGAGGGTCATGGTAAAAACAATATGGAATCCCTTTCATCTCAGTGACAACCTCAATCAGAGAAGTAAAAGAAAATTATCATCCAAACTTCTCTCTTTGAATTGCATATGTCATGTCATATTATTTGAAACACCCTGATTATTGATCATATATAGGGATTGGGAGATCATGGAGATTTTATTTTAACACCACATCACATCTAGTTTGGATAATTGGAAATGTTGTACTATACTTCCATTATATCTGGGCAGTAATAAAATGAAATCAAAGTTCAATAATGGAGATTCACCCAACAAGGATTGGCCTTGAGTAATTCTCAAAATCATCAGACTTGATGGGAAAATGCCATTGAAAAACTCCTGAATGAGGATACATGAACATTGTGTAGGATTCCCACATAAGATAACCTAATCAAACATAATATCAAATATACATGGAAATACATAGATTACATGTAGATGTGACACAATATCAAACTCACAATTAATTTGAAATATGTGAGATCTAAAAAGAGGCAATAGTTGTACCGACCACCATCATATGCGATTAGGCTCATCCCATCAGAATGGGGGAATTTATAAAACCAAATCCCCCCCATAAGACTCAAAAATATATTTCAAGGAAAAATAGAAATAGAATAAGAGCAAGCCCATCCCAAATGGCTTGGGTAAATTTTACATCAACCACATGCCTATTGGAAGTGAATATTTTCTATTTTGTGTTGGATGATAAGTGGATATGTCCACCCATCCATCCCGTCTCATGCATCATTTCCCCTAGAAGGGAGTAAAAAAGTAAGGTCATATATATGATCCCTTAACATTATCCTATTACCAAAATTCTTGAAGAGGATAACAGAATAGAAGGATAAAATCCTATAAGGGAGACAAAAACCCTACCATTAGGAAGCTGGTACACCACCCAAATGTGTTATGCATTTGGTGAAATCATTGAAATCAATCCTATGGATGACACTAAAATTTATGAAAACATAGAATTGATTGTATAGGATGGTTATATTTGGATTCAAATCCTCACTGATAATGATGGTCTAGTTTTTCAAAACTATAAGGAATCCATGAATATCGGTAGTCCTCTTTTAAATCCCCAACAACATTCTTGACAAATCCCTCACAACGAGGATAATCTAAACAAGGTAACTTATTAATAAACTCATCCTATAAATGAATAAAATCCCCTTAAAATCGAGGATATATTAACTCTAAATAAGGATGAAATGAAATAGTTTAGGAAAAGTAAGGATACGATACATCGATTAAGCTATCCTACCAAATATTCACTCTGGGAAGAGCCTCCACATAAAATTACAAAATGTTTAACTAATCACGAATGGTTATTCCTATCAAATGAAATTAAACATGATTTATTCCCAATACAGTAGTGGTTCCATTGGTCTCCCTGAATCTGATCATGGATGGATATCAAAATTTCCCTCTAGTAAAGGTAGAACAAGAATATGATTTGGAAAATAAAGAAAAGATTCACCTTTTCAGATATCCTCATCATGTACATGCATAATTAACACATCAAATCTTACACCATACTATGACCAACCACGATGAGGATCAACAGGACACACCTCAAGTGTTAATCAACACCATCAAGTCATTAGTAGACCAATTGGAAGATAGTTAGTATAGGCGTGCATACGTTCATCAAGAATATAATCCTTACCCCGATTAAGTGAGTAAAACTACACATCTTCCAAAATATCAATATTCACGTGTTCTAGATATTCAATGTCTCAAGTGACCCAAAATAGAATCTAATACACTATGAATATTTTTGTGATCACATGTTGTTAACTGTAGAGAAACAATAAGTAGTGAAACTCAGATGCTTCATGAACACTTAGAGATGGACATCCATTTTGTTGTAAACCGATTTATAGACACTATCATTACATGAATAAGAGGATCTCTGGCAGAATTTCCATTCATAGTTCATCACAAAACGTCGAAATAAAATATTTATCCAAAAATCAAACTACAGACATTGGGAGACTGAGAGAGTCTCAACATCATTAATAAATGGAATGGGATAACATACAAATTGAATCTGTCTCTCCCCCAATATGAGATACTTTATATGTGCATCGATAAACTCCATGATAAGTTTTGAATTCAACTCATCATGATGAAATTTAAAATTTGGTGTCTATATATCTCACATATTTCCCATTGAATATAATTAATGATAAAATAAACTATGATAAAGTCCTAGGTAACGCCACTAGTTCTGGGAAATTGACTAGGGATAAATAATATGAAATCTATTAATATAAAACCATCAAATACAACTACTCCATCTCCATGTCCTACAAGGAATCATATGGTCCCCCTTGGGTATCAACAACAACACACTTTTTGACATGAAAATCAGAGGGGGCCTAAAAGAATTCAATATTAGGAACCGAGAGATAAATTTTACTCTATTGGAGATGATGATGTTTCTAGATTTTTATACCTTCCATTTTCTACAATTTTATCCATTTTAAAGAGTCAAAAAGAAGCCAATGTGTTCATTCATCAATAAACACACTTGATAATAGGATACAAAATTCAGAAATTTCTCATCATCATGGCCCTCATGAATAAATTAATAAATTGAGGGAATGTTAAACTAGGACCACAAACAGTACGGCTGGAATATGCATCGACTACTACACCATATGAAGAAGATGAATTACACGAAGTTATCATAAAAAAGAATAAAATGATTTATATATTGATGAATCAAAATAAAAGAAAAAAAATATTTATATTATCCATTAATATATGAAACAAAAAACTGTGCCCCCAACTGCTATAACACCATCACTACTGACACCCTTTTCCCAACATCCCTCAAAAAGTAAACTGTCCAAGATGCAGTTTTACCTATAATGCCAAGAGAATGTGAAGGAAGATTAACATACCTCAATGAAAAATTCATATTGTAAATTCTCATACGTTATTCCAACAGAACTAAAATAATGGTATTTGGGCCTCCAAACATCACCATCACAAGATCTTAGTGATGATGGGTCATCTTAAAATGAGATGTTGATATTCTGCTACATTATTTTCATTCACTTAATGGAACCCTTGATTAACAATGGGAATGTCTATATGCCCATTTTCTCCACCGATAATCTAGAAACTAGAGGAACAATCCACATAATTCACTGATACCATTGATGAATTTGCCTTGGTTGGAACCAAACTTATTTATACACTACCGTTCAAACAATCAATCTTTCAGAAACACATAGAAGAGTCCTTAAGTGGACCAAACATGAATATAAAATATTCCATTAAACCAACAAACGCCACATCGGATCGATCATTATGGAAAATCTATATGAATAGCAACAAATGTCTAATCCCCATTGATGTATAGGCACACTATCTTGGACAAATCCGAAAATATTAGAAGCACCACCAGATCCTACCCTGAGGGCCATTCCATCATCATACAATACTCACCCACATATATCAACTATAAATGTGCATCCACATACTGAGATTCATCGATCATTAGACCCAAAAAACATAATAACTAAATAATTGTCCTCAATTCCGGCAAATATATCGATAGTGAATGGAATAATTTTATCAAGATTCCTTATAGATGATCTTATAGAAGCTTTTCGGAGCCCCTAAGAGATTGAAGTCGACCTGGCCACTATCGTGGTCTATTGGAAAGAGATCAATTGTATTAAATTATATATTTTATATCTATTCCAAATAAAGATTATTATTCCATTATATATGGACACAACAGACCATTATATTTTTTGGGTGGTATAAATGGTGTCAATATCTAAAAATACATCCTTGAATATATACTTCAAGTTAATAACATCTAGTTTGGAAAACTTCTTCAAGTAGGATACAATTAGGATAACCTTATGCCTGTGAATAAAACATGTTGGGATATCAAAATTTAACAAAATGTAGTAGCCCATATCAAGCCCAAAATCCTGTTTAGAATCCTTACAGTCGACACTAAATTTTTGGTATTTCGTAAAAATACATCCTTCAATATGTTGAAAAATTGTGTACCCTATACCCATCTATGTAGTACTTTTGATAAACATATCATGGGTAAAATTATTTACACACAATGACCTCTTACCATTATAGTGTATACTTGATTCATCTACTATTATGATGGTAATTTCCAATGATTAATTGTTGAATCTAGATGTAATTGATGATCCAATGATTTAATGAGAATCTAGAGATACAATGACTGTGATCTTAAATACATGTTCTACATTTTAGATACATCTTACTAATAAGACAATTTAGAGGTTTAAAAATTAGGTATTGGGGATCATAAGAATTGAGATTTTATATCATGTTGTTTATACCTGATGACCTCTAGTAGGGATATCATGAGGACATACCCGCCAATAGGAACCCCCCATGTTTTAGGGGACATTTTTTTTTCTTATCTACTAACATGTGTATTGGTCTCATAAAATGAGAACATTACCATTGTGTACCATTTTATTTCATACATTGGAGCATGAAAATAACTATGGTGTTGAAATCATGGTGAGGTAGCTTGTGTTGGGTGAGTCAATGGTTGTATGACATTGGTTAATTGGTCCAGAAATGATTTCTCATTTCCATGTTCAGGAAAATGTATATCTTAGGAATGGAGGATTGGGATGGTGATGCCTTCATAAGTATATAGAAAAATTAATAAAAATGCAAATCTATACAGATATTTCATCCATTAATAAGTCTATAAAATGATGATGGAATAAGTGTGTGTCCAACATAATTAGATAATTAATGCAAAGTGATTACAGCACAACGTCAATGTTCACAGGTTGGTGGTCATTTCTATGAATATACTTCTCTCGTTAGGGGCCAAGATGGGTTTCATGAAACCAATCATTATTCATGGATTTTTTTCACTGCTCTCAAGATAATGGGTGAGAGGGTCCCACAGAATAGCATATTTAAGATTCCTCCCTACTCAGTTGAATGTGTATATTGACAAGGTTGGCCTCGCCCTGAGGTCCAAATGTTGTCTAAAGTATCTATTAACAACTAGCATTGATTATATCATTAATCTTCAAGGAACATTTAATATAATTTAAAAAACAATAAAAAATAGTTTTTCCCTATATAAATGACATAAAAAAATTATTACAATCTAAAAAATATAATACGGTTATTCAAATAAAATTGATCACTTCTTCCAAATGGATTTTTATGGTTTTTCAATAATGTTTTTCAGAAAATAGTGTCAATATTTCTTAAATTATTGCATAATTTATCACTCGTTACTAGATATATTGTTTTACCTTGATCAATTTTCAAATGAATGTTGTCATCTAGGATTGATATATTGTTTATCACAGTAAAATATTCTGATGTCCAAAAAATATAGACTTTAAGGATTGTTTCAGCCAAACTATATATGAACATTTCACACAAATGGACACCTCAAAATTCTTTTTGTGATAAATACTGATAAATTTCCATAAGAGACGTTTTCATTTATCAACCTGTACAACAAGGACCGCAATTTGAATGTCACTTCTAAGATCATCATTCTTTTTTACACACATATACCCAATCAATATCATGTATTAAATCATTGGATAAAATATATATTAATATCATTATCATGTTTTTTTGGTCTAGATAAATACATAGACAACATAATGTATTTAAAAATCCTGAATAACCATGAAGGAAATATATAAATTAAAAACATGAAGGGAGAAGATCAATGAGAAATACTATGTACCCAAAAAATATTTATTCTATCTACAGATAATGCAAGAGGAGAGTTTCTCAGCCAATTTTAAAATTTGGGATAATCTTTATCAATTTTCATCAACTGTGGAGAATCTTCCGGATGGCATTGGATACAATATTTAATTTATATGTCTTCATTCCTAGTTAATTGTCCTGTTGTTTTCTGATATAAAACCCCATAATTTACATACATAGATACTACATCAAAATCGATTAATAATCATTATAAAATATAAAAATTAATGAAAGAATAGTATTTATGTAGTTTCATTAGAACCTATGGAACATAAAAAACTCGTTCATAATACATGTACATTGTCTCCAGGTTATTCCATAAAAACTAGACACATTTATTTCATATCATACATTGAACCATTCTTCATAAACTGAGGAATAGAAACATAAGAAAGGATGATCTTAGATGATCACTATAGGAAAACATGGATATATCAATCATATCATAATCATAACATATAAGAACTGATCATTTGAAAATCATTTCATGTATATATATGAAAGATTTTGTTATCATTCCATGGGATTAATCTTAATAGATAAAAATAATAATAAATGAAAATTATCCCAATTTTTATTACATATATCATGAAATTTGGTTGCATAAAAATAATGATATATAATCATTTCATATTAGTCATGGATCAATTCCAATACCATCATTATTGGCAATGTCCATTAAATAATCAAGTTCACTAATCGTTCCAACCATGTATTACTGAAATGAGTTCATTTACCATTCTATCTTAATCTATACCTTGATATATAAATAAATATCAAATTAATATGATGAATATATAGTTCTCGCAAATCACATATTTAAATCATAATCATGTGTTACCAAAAAAATAAAACATTCATCATAACATACAGTATTAAATAAAAATGGGATTCTTAAACTACATTCAATCATAACATAATCCATACAAAACCAATAGATTTAAAAAATATAATTATACTATAAAAAATTAATTAATAGTAATAATAGTTATAAAAAAATTATATTCAATTAATTTTATCTTGGATGCAAAAAAATATTCACAAAAACATTGAAATTCTTTTATGAGGAAAATATAATTTTTTTAAAAAAACATTTTTTCTCTCAAAATGCCATCAAATTTCTATTGAAAAAAATACCATTGAATAAATGAAAAATTATAAAGTAATATTCATGAAAATAAGGAATTATGTAACCATTAATAATATATTTAATCCATATAGGTTAAATGATAACTATATTGTTATACATTTGTCAGAAAGTCAAATAGTCCCTCATATCAAATATAAAAGAAGACGCTATTCATACTATTTTCTGAAAATCCATCAATGCATAAAATTTACATTAAAAATATTAGAATATGATAAATAATATTTGAAAATACATATTTGTTAATCATGGACATGGATGATAAATATACCTATATAAATTCATACGTATAAACATTTTCAGATGAAATTTATATTGAAAAATTATCACTTACCTTAGGTATGATATCCTTAGTATGTATCCAAAACTCATGTATAATGATTTAAAAAATGTTATTTACTTTATATAGAATAAAAATCATTGTTATGATATCATATATGATCATCTTATCATCATTTTAATAACATTTAATTATTACTCATTATTCTAGAATAAACAGTTTCCTTTTCTGATGTATATTTTGTTGAATATGTACTAATGAATAATAATATGTTAAAATTATATATTTTACATAACATTATGAGTATAATACATATAATATTAATTTAGTTTATACATATACACTTTAATGGATATCATATATAATGAATCACATCACCTTTTAAAGATTGCATGCCTCAAGTACGCATGAGCGATGATATCATTCCTTTAAATATGAAATGGTTTGGAAGATGATGGTATATATATTATTCTGCAATAAAAATATTATTATATTGATTATAAATAGTTATTATTTCCTTAATTATTCCAGTCCATGTAATGTGGTTATGAGATACAGATTACGCCACAATGTGGAGATCATAAGTTGTATGTATGTACACGTGGGGATTTTGTTTATTATATGATGGATATATGGTAGAATAAGGTTGTTACATAACCCAAAAAAGAAAAATATATAAGTGATAATGGATTTATTTTTTAATATTTGAAAAAAATAACAGTAAATATAAAAAAAGTATATTGGGAGGGTCGGTAAAAGAGATTACCTCTTCATTGTGAGATCCCTTTAGTTCTCCTCTTAAAGGAACAGAAGTTGGGATTTTGAAAATAGAAAACCCTCTAGGATATGACTCGGTATGTTTTGAAGTTAAATGGTTAGGGAATGGATGATCATGAAGGATCAATTTTTTATGAAGAAATGTTGTTGTAGGTTTTATTTTATTGTTGATGTTCATAGCACCATTGGAATATCAAAAACTATTGATTTATAATAAATTTTAACCTAATAAAAAACCACAAAAATGGTTTATTTTATATTTTGATGTTGTATAAGGATATAATACCATGAAAAAATAATTTTTAGAAATTTTTTTATATATATATTTAAATCATATCATTTTAATTTTACACTAAGTTATTCTATTAAATTCCAATTATGGTATCAAATATTTAAATATTAAAATTGATCAATATTTATATATTTAATTTCAATTAGGCCATAAATGAATAATTAAATACATTTTAATTCAATTGTTAATTATTTTATAATTTTAATAAATACCTTTTTAAAATTATGTAAAAAGACATTATTTGGATAAATAATGAATAGTGTAAATTTTATTAATTTATACTTAATTTATAATTAAAAAAATAAATATTACAAGTTAACTGAAATGGAAAAATTTTATAATATTTATATGTAGTAAATAATATTTTTCAAATTTCTTTAATATATTAATTATCCCGAATTATATTTAATGTAATATTTTTAATAACATTTTTTATTATTTACTTTAATAAAATAATTACAACATCAATTTTGTGTAATAATTTAGTATACTTATTTTGGGAAGAAAAACTAAAAATAATATAATTTTAAAATAAAATCAATATATCATTTATAATAATAATTATATTAAAGTGTTTATTTTGATAATTCTTACATTTAAAATTTTATAATTAATAAAAAATTAATTTGACAACATCACCATCACATTTAATAAAATATTAAAAGTGTCATAATCAATAATATATGGGTTAAAATGATTAATAACTCGACCATTGGATGAATACAGTTGGTATATACATGACCAGTAAGATTTGGTCATGTTTTCAAGTCTTTTGGGGATTATTATAATTTTAATAACAATTATTTAATTGATTTATCATCAATTAAAAAATTATTCTTCATTAATGTATACACAATTATGGTAACTTTTTAGTTCATAAAAATTAAAATTAAATTTCTATGATAAATAAAATCATATTGGATTTAAAAAAAGTTTATTTAAGGTATTTTATATTATCTTTTATATTATATTAAAAATGATAAAATTAATAAAATTTGAGTATGACATATTTATCTTTTATTTAAATAAATTAAATTAAATGTCTTAGTCTCTTCTAGTTGGATAACAAAGGATACTATTTAAATCCAAGGAAGATTTAGGTTGAACACAACTCATTAGATTATATTATGAAAATTATTATTATAATTTTATAAAATTAGTTTAACCCTTAATTACTAGATTTACCCTTTTACACAATCAATAAAAATTACAAATGATATAATTCAGAATGAATAAAAATAAAATATTGATATCTACATAATATGGATCTACTGATCCCAAATATAGAATCCATTTTTTGGAATTCAAAACATAAAAGGATTAGTAATTAATTTAAAATTGTTCATGTTGTTGGAAAGAGAAAATGATTCATAATAAATAAAACAATACTAATGATAGAAATGTTTTTATATCTTAATTCAATGTAATATTAATTTCAATGTTCAAAATGATATTAATTTATAAAATTTTGATATATTTCATTTTATAACTATTCAATAATATAATTTAACCATAATTATTATTTCAATCCAATTTTATGTTTTCAAATAAATTCTGTATTTTTTGTAATTCATCGAAACATAAATAATATCAAAAAATTATCAATGAATCTTCAAAGGTAAATTGTTGTATCCTATTTCAAAATAATATATTTCTGTTGTCATATAAAGCTTATTAATATTTCAAAATATTAATTTATAAAGATCTCTCAAATAAAAGGTGGTAAAATTTTCCTTTCGAAAAATTGTGGTTTTTATACATAAAATGTTGTTTATTCATACCATATGAAGAAAAAATATATTGGGGAAATATAAAAATCATTATATTAAATATATAATATATTTATTTCATTATGATAATTTACTAATTATAATTAACTTAATATATTAATACAAAAATAAATATATTTCCTTTATAGTTGATTTTTTAGTATTTTTCTTAAATAATTGGCTTCCACAGATTTCACCCTACATTTTCATAAGTTATTTATTTATTTTGTATGTCATAATGGCAATATAAAATGTTTTATTTTATACCAATGGAATCTCACAACTTTTTAAACTCTTTATTGAATGTGTTACAACCTATTGTAGAATTAATATTATTTAAAGAAAATAATACATAAAAACATCTTGGTGTTACCCCTATCATCCAGATAGTCTTCTAAATAATGAAATGATCAAAAAGTACATTAATTATTTCAAAAGACAAAATTTATATTTCTAATATTGATTTGCCTCACACTTGGGTCATTTTAGGATTGATTCCGAGGCCTTGGGAAACAAAATTAAATCATTTGGACAAGCATGTAAAATTTTAAGATCATCCTCATTGAATAGAAAATTCATCCATCAACATATTATTGTAATGATATTAGATTTCATTAATATTGAAAATCATTTAGCAGACCCAGTGGTTCTGTAAAGCTGGTGTCACTCTATCTCCTATCATTTTTCCATTCATATAACCTCAGTAGAAATAACAATGTTTGTGTATTTAGTTCAACCGGTATTCATTGGTCTTTTAGAAGATCATTTTTAACTCCATAAAAAACATTGTACAGTCAATATGGTCAATAAAAATATCCTTTTTCATTTCATCTATGAGATATCCACCAGAATTAATAAATTTATTTATATAAAATGAATCATATACCATAGTTTCATCCCAATTGGTTTTCAAATTGAGTTTATCTCCTTGTTTAGTTCAGTATTTATAGCTGTGATTTATTTGGTGAAAAATAAAATGTCATTCCAACTCTTCCTAAATAATTTTCCAGGAATTACTACAATGTAAACATACAGAAGGGATTTTGTAAGGTTCTTCTGCATTATCTCTTGCTAACCTGATGAACTCTTAAACATCTTCTTAGTAATCATTTGTCTATTGATTATATTCAATTCATATCCATCATATAGGGTACATAAAATATGTATTTTGTACAATGTTTAAATAAAAACATTTAATATATTCATTATCAAAGGTGAGATTTATAGAGAATTCTAATAAGGGTAACACAACATCTTATTTTTTAAAGAATTTTAATATGATGAAGAAAATTGGTAATTGGAATTACAAAAAGAATTAATACACTATAAAATGTTATATCTTATAAATTCATTCAAAGGTGAATGTTATTTAGGACCCATAATCATCAACTCATCACATAGACATTTATCATTTTTTGACACATCATTCAACTCATGTGGAAATGCACAAAACTTTCATAAAATAATCTATGAAACAACGATTCATGGGAAAAATATTGATTAAAATAGTAAAAGAAACATAAAATATATGGGGGATGAGTTTTATGAAACAAATTACAATAATGGTTATTTAGGAGATAATGTTGATGAAGATGAATGTTTTATATAAATGATATGGGGGATGAGACTCTTTCAAAAAAATTGAAATAAGTTATTATATATAGTATTTCCTAACTTCCATTATATTTTTTGTAACATGTGATGTATAAACATAATGAATAATTACTTTTAAAATCAATGGTATATCAGATATTTGAAAACATATCAAGAAAATTCTAATTCCATATCACCCCACCAACCCATCCTAAGGATTTTAGGGTGGTTTTCACATTAGATCAATCATTATTAATTATTATGTGGAGGCAATCTAATACACTTTAACCCATCCTTGTGATTCATGGAATGACCATAAAAAACACAGGACAATGAAATAATAAACACCAACAAGATATATCAAAAACAAGGGAGAAAAACACACCGATCCCTCCATCATATATACCATACATATTAAAACATATATGTATATTCCATGGAAATTATACTAAACATAATTAAAAAATTGACATTTAAACATTATTTTTAATTAAAATAAATAAAATATCTTCGTAATTAGGAAATCCATAACCATAATTTTTGAATAAATAATTATGAAATCACCCTTACATTATATGTCCTAGAAATTCATATAAATATAAATATATATTTATTTATATATCTTATGGTTCATCTCGGAAGGGAGCATGTCTTCTTGGTCTTATTTAGGTCTCAGGTTTGAGTCTCTCTATATTTTTTACTATTATGGTAGAGTAGAAAATTCAATGTACTTAATCCCTCCCCTAAATGATATTATATATAAATATATATAATAAACCTAAATTGATATATATCAATGTAACCATTATATAAGAATATCACTACATAGTAAAATAAATACAACTCCATACTAATTTTTACATTACATGATCTAGTATTGTTGACGGTATGAAATACAATTTTTAGAGGATAATTTATAAATGTGATGAATGTAATGGGGATTTATTTATAAATAAAATTTCCCAATAAAATAGGTTAAAATATGGAATCATTCTTTATCAATGTGATAGGACCATTGGGAATATCTTCCTGAAAGGAGACTCTTATTATTCTAGAAACCATAGTTTATTTTATGAGAAAATATAATGTAACAGAAAGATGAGAAAAATTTGTAAATGAAATTTTAACGAAAATTAAAACTGAGAAGTGTTAAGAGACATTCTGTATCTCAAATGCTAAATAGGGTTTATTTGTGAGATAATCTGACAAGGAAAATCCTTTATTTATTTCAGAAAATTGTGGAAATTCAATCCAACATTCATATTTAATTAAAAAAAATATTTGATGGACCAATGAGACATAATTACCATCAAAATTTATCTTTAATTAGTCACATTTATTGAGAAACATACTGAATCATGATACCCAAATCTGTATTCAATCACACAATAGATCATAAATAAAGAATTCTATTCATAATCCCATAGGAAATTAGTATTTAAGGATAAAATACAAAAAATCATGTCCTCGTTGAATAATATAAAAAAAACAAAAGAACAAAAATAAAATGACCAAGCCTACCACACTAGGATGAATAATATCCTATCAAAACCCCTATCTACAACCAATAATTTGATGTCTGATGATATTGGAACATCATGAGGCAGTTGAGTGGTGTGACTTAATCTATTATTAACTGGCCTTGAGTGCTGATAATGGTTGGAATCCTTGGAAATATTTGGATATCATGATGAGTTTTCAAATGGTTATGGTTTTTTAAATAGAATTGGAGATTTATATTAGTACATAAAAATAAGAACTAATAAGAGTCATCTTATCCACACATAATTAACAATCATTATTAAATGGAATATTTATCAGTTGGTTTTTGACACTAATAAATGGATCCCATTATCAGCACTAAAAAATCATTAATAATGCCTCATTATTCTCATCATAAAATAAATCACTAATAACGATCTACCATTAGAAATTAATATTACAATATATTTTATAAGTAATTTATAAATATAAGACAAAAAAAATTTGAAAATAAATTTATCCTTATTAATTATACATATATATAAATGTAGTAAATATATTCCATTTTAATTATTTTAATTATGATTTTATAATTATTTATTTATAATTAATCAAAAAAACTTGAAAAATTTTATTTACATCTAATTTTAATGCATGCATGCATATGTGATGAAAATGACTGAAACTGGACAATTTAAAAATAAGTACCTCATTACCATATTGAAAAAATTTAAATGTTTTGTGTGTCTGCATTGTATATAATAATTCATTAATTTCTTATATATTAAATCAATATAAGACACCATTTATATATTTTAAATTCAAATATAAAACAACACATTAAATTATATGTATATTACACTATGTAATTAGGTTTTATTTTTTATTCGTAATAATTTTTTATTAAGAACTATTATTCACTAAATATATGACTTTTATGTAAAGCTCATAAAAATTATGTAATATATAAATCATACTTATATTAATTACTATATTAATTATATTTAATATATAAAATTTATTAACATTAATTATCATAACTATCTAAATATTAAAATGATTAATATTTAAAAATTTATATTAAATTTATTATATTATTTCAACAATTATTTAATTATTAATATTTAAAAGATTATTTTTAATGAATACATTTTTTTTTATTTTTATTATTAATGGATTCTATCTATGTGGAACTATATTAGCAATACAAATCAATGATAAACTGTATCTTTTTCAACATTACACATAAATAGCTGAATAAGCATCCTTTTATCAACACTAACAAATAATTTATAAATCATAAATCTGACAGTGCATTCATTAGTTTTAATATATATAACATTTTACATTTCCTTTTTATTTTGATAATAATTAGTAGTGTTTTTAATTGTTTGTTTGGTAGTAGTGATGATAATATTGACCATAATAGTGGAATGTAGAGTGTCTAGGTGGATGGATTAGTTTCTCACAGTCTTACTCAATTGATTTTGAAACAATGTTTTTACCAAGGTCACATTAAACGTAATTGTCACTAACAAATGGTATAGTTCCATGTTTTGATATTGATAGGACAAGAATAATAATTTTGTAGGTAACCCTGAAAGATGAGTGGTGATACTGCGGTTCGCTAGAACCGAAGTATGGAATGTGGGACTTCTACACCAAACCATCCATGTTTTTATAATTCCAATGGATGTGGTGTTTGAGGTAGTGGGTCCGATAATTTTGGGTATGTGTAAATTTATTAGTAGATATGTGGAGTATATGGGAATCAAAATGCATCACATGAATGAGGGTCAAGAAAGATGTATGTAGTTCATCCTTCACGTGAGGATAATATGGATGAAACATCAATAATCATTGGTACTATTGTTGTATTTTATAGTATTTATCATTCGATATTTGATAATGGTACCTCTTATTCCCCGATATACAAAAAATTTGAATGGATTGAGTCTGATTAATGTGTTTTTTGGCATTGTTATGGCAATCAATTCGCAGTTGGGAGTATGGTCAAAACTCATTTTTTGTGAAAATGATTTTTTCTAGATATTGAAGAGTATCATATTATATTGGATAATTACAACATTTTCATATAAGGAATTGGTATAATTTTAGTTTTGTTTGTGTTTGTAGAATTATATACCCATATTGACTGTGAATTTAGAAGGGTGACCTTTATGTCTCATAAGTGTGTCATTTATATACACCATGGGCAGTGGGATATGTAGGTGGTTTGGGAAAGTAATATTCATCTTCTACATGGGGGATATCACTTTCGTGGTGTTATGTTTTATGCTATATAGTGGGTGTTTGAATCAAGATATTCCTCCACCCATGGGGGAGAGGTTCTAGGAAGCGTTTCATGAGGACTTCTCATTGCTTACACCTAAGAGAGATGTTGAATTTACAATTATCACATGGTATGTGACGAACCAATTTCTATTACACAATATATAATAGCACAAATATCACATATTGAACTTAAAACATGGCTATAATAGTTGATATATTTGTGATTTATCAATCCATGTAGATATCCCTGGGTTTCCCCAATTTCTGAAACTATGAAAGATAATGGGACATTGTGCATATGCATTGATAACATGAAGATGAAATGAATGATATTGAATAACTGATATCCTCAACCACATAATGAGGATATTTTATACAATTTTATTGGATCCCTTGTTTTATACACGACTATATTTAGATAGGTGTATCATAATTTGAGAGGTGTACCATATGATATAACGTTGTTTTATTTTAGAAGATGGTAAGGCAATTATGAATTCATGATGATGTCATTTGGGATGATGAACCCTACGATAGTGTATATATCCTAAATGAACTAGATAATACTACAATTCCAATAGTATTTTTTTCTTATTGGTTTGGATGATATCTTTGTGTAAATCACGAGTCATGGAGATCATGCCCAACATATTGACATCATCTTGAGTACACTAAGAGATCACTGACTATATAACAAGCTATATAAGATTTAATTTTTGTAAAATTATGTACCTTTCTGGGGACCCATAATATTAGAGGATGGTGGGTCAGTGGACCCTGAGAAGGTAAAAACAGTGTTTTTTTGGATCTACCCATGAATGAATTTTATATCATCCATTTTCTGGGGTTGGCGGGTTATTAATGTTAGTTCATATAAAACTTTACATGGTTAAGGGAACCTCTTTTGGCATTGACTACGCGGGGGATGATATTTGAATTTTTTAAAGGATATAAAATTCTCTTCTATGAGTTGAAGAATGGGATGAAAATGACATCATTAATGATACTAACTGAACCTAAGGAGGAGTATATAGTGTTTTATGATTCTTCTTGGATCAGTATTGAAAAAATGATGATGTAGGGGGAACGTGTTTCTGAAAATAGGTAATGAAATTTGAGATCAGAAAAATGAAATTACCTTATGAATATCTTCTAGTTTGGTCAAATTTCCATAACGATGATTTTTTTGGTGGAATTAAGAGATATATGAAATTTTTACTATTTATACTGATCATAATTGTTTAATTAATATATTTTCATAGTGATATTTGAATCATCATCAGTTGAGTTGGGTTATGTATTTGAATTCATTAGATATTGTGATTTCATATATACATGGGAAAGAAAATAGTGTTACTTATGATTTAAGAATTAAAAAAAAATCTTTGAAAGTTCAAGAGTACAGTTAAATTTTAATGACAATAACTTTATTGATTGATATACATGTTTTTTTATATGTCCAAGAGAAGATGGCCGTCATTTCTGTTTTAGAAGAGTCTACATTGTTGAGTTGGATCAGAGAGATGCATAATGATGATTCCGAGTTCTTGGACTTGATGGAAGTCCAAAGAAGGTGGAGGGTCACCATAATATAGTAATTTATATAAGGATGAGATTTTATATGTTTAACATCATATTGTAATTCATACATGTATATGGGAGGATTTGATGCATAAATTTCTTTCCTAGAAGTGTGTTGGTTTTCTGGGTCTGAACAAAATGTATCATGACATATGTTGACTATAATGGTTGTTGGGCATGAAAATGAAAATTGTAGTTCATCAGAAATGATGCTACACCTCTCAATAGGTCATGTCAAAGAATCAATGAACATGTACATTACTAAATAAAATTCCCATTCCAGAATAGATTTGGGATGACATTACCATCGAAATTGATTGTTCGGTCTTAAGGACACCTCAGAATAGTGATTCTATTTGGTTGGTTATTTGAATATTGAATAATGTTTCTCATTTTATGAATATACATGAAACTATCTCTATCAATAAGTTGGTAAACATGTACATTTGAAATATACTCACTCTAAAAAGGGATCCAATGCATGTAATTTTAAATCTTGACTCACATGATACACTACACATCAGGGTAGGGATAGAGAGGGAACTATTTTCATTGTTTTTTATTTGAACATTCCTCCCACACACATATGGGATGTCAGAGTGTATGATTTTTGTTCATGATCATATGTTATGACTATGTGTTTATGAATTTGGGGGATCATGTGAGAATATCATATACCATGTGGATGTTTCTTATAACTATAGCTATTAAATAAATATTTAAATGGATCCATATGAGGATATTTTTCAATTCCTTTTAGGTAACCTCTATGTTCTGTAGATACATTTAAATATAAATGTTGGGGTCTATGTATGGTGAAATATACATTGATGAAGGTTAAGTTGATTGGTAAATATATGGATATGAATCATAGTTGATATAATTCATATACTCATAGTCATTGTAGACTGCATGAGATTTTAGCTAGTGACCTTGTGTTTTATTAGGTTATTCCTAGGATGGTTCCCCACATGATTCTTGGGAATGGAATATTGGAGTACATAATTGATGGACCTCTTCAGGTTATAGAGTGAATCCATCCAATGGTATATTGATTGGATATTCTTCAAAGGAATGTTGTTGCGGAATATGTTTTTATTCATTCACAACATTGTTGGTATCACCCCATACCATATAAGGTGATTGATGTATATGATTTTTAGCATTATACTAATTTGTCATTTAAGGAGAATCTAATATTGTTCTGTATCACAGTTCAAATTTATTGTGGTGAAATACAATGCTGATAGATCATGTATTTTGGAAACATGGGCAGGTTTCGGAAAAATCGTGGGGGATATAAGTGTTTATGCATGTTTTGTTGAATGAAATTTTTCTGTAATAATATTAGAGAATATATGGAGTATAACATGAGGATGAGCTGCTATAATTTGTAGGGATTGAAAGATCCTATAATTTTCATTAGATGTATCACAATAATATTTTAGGTACTCGTTTTCCATGCCATTATTATATCTTTTATGGGTTTCCATTAGAGAGATTTTTTTTGAAATTGATGATTTTTTATGGGTTTTATGTTGTCCATGGTTGATGGATAATTTCTAAACCCATGCGCCATGACACAACAAACCATGAAAAATGGGTAGATAGTTATTAAACGATTTGGGAATGGTTTTTCAAGTAGTGCACCATCATCGTAGTAACCATTCACTCTTATAGGGATTCTCCAAATTAAGGTGCATTGTTTGGGAATGTCGTGTACCAATTAAAAGAAACAATTCATGTAGGAAATTAAACCCCTGAAAATTTTGTAAAATTTTATAATAACTAGTTCATAACTGTAAACACCCTATATCAATTGTATATCATTTACCTTAAATTTTGAAGCTACAATATAATTTTCATTGTCTTCCAGTCAAATATTGTAATGAATCTAAATCTAATTGATGATTATACACATTTCACTATATGAAATTTCTTTATAAGTGTTTTCTTCCCTCTCTTATGTCTCTTATAAATGAAGATTCATGTTTTAATTTCCATTGTAATATATATATATATATATATTAGGACAAATTCTAATTCATTTGATCTTTGCTCTATATTTTGCTTATAAATCTCATTATTCATTGTGTTATTTAATGTTCATATTTAATTAGGGGATATTCAGTTTGGAAAATAGTCACCAATATTCTTGAGTTAGGTGGTCCAAATTGAAAATCCCATAGTGCTAAACATTTTATTTTGTATGAAGTAGTAAATTGATATCTCTAGTTTTGGGAAAAAATTCGTGAAAAATAATAATTAATTGATTAATTAATTAATTGAATGATTTGATTATAAAATTAATGGGATATTGGGATTGTGGAATTTGTTAATTAAATGGGATTGGGTGATTGGTTAATTTTTTAGATTTAGAGTTGGTAAATAACGGGAAAAATGTGATGGTTAGATATACCATGAAGTGTTAATGGATTGTATGAATAAATTTTGTTATATGGTATAATAGTATTTTTTATTCATTAATTAAAGATTATTAATGTGGAGAATGAGTATTGTGTTGGTGGATAATACTATATTCCATGATGTGAAATATTGATTATAGGGTGGAAATTTAATAAACATGATATATGTGTTGTGTGTTATATAATGTGATTACTTTATAAATGGGGTTTTAGACAGGAACATATGCATAAAACAACAATGGGGTTCTAGGAACAAATACATGCATGAAAAATATTATTTTATGGGACATTGAAGGATCCTCTAAATACACTGGGGTTGTGGTATATGGATAGACGCTTCGAATTACCATGGGGTTCTTGAAATTATGTTTAATAGCAATGATATTTCATTTGGATAATGGTTAAAAGTGCCCATGACATGAAATGTAAATTAATGGGCAATGAAATCCCATGACATAATAAATATTTATTTTAATATGTGATATGGTTCAGTCCCCTACATGGGATGAAGTAGGTATTTACGGTTTGAGTGTCACCATTGATTTTATCTCAATGATATGTACTCAAACACTACATGGGATAACTTATCGGTACCAGAATAGACTTAATTTTGGTTGGAAAAGATAAGGGAATGAGTCCTATGTTAGATGGGTCCATTGGGATGGAGCATTGAGGAGTGAACCAGACATGGTGTTCAGGATCCATTGAATGTTTCTAGTGTATTTATTTTGGGTTTTTCATTTTAAACTGATATGATATTTGTAACCATATATATACTATTTTATAATTGATATTGTATTAAGGTTCTATCGTTATGAAATACTTGTATTTGTTATGGTCATTGGTTATATCATTGGTTTTTGTTTATTTAATTATCCTTTGGTTTTTCTGTGATCAAGAAGTTATAGTCTCCTAATGTTATATATTTGTCCCTTGTAGCTAGATGGAAGGTTCTGACATATAGGGAGGCATATGGGAGGTCATATGATTGAACAAATCAAGGCAGTATTCTTTGGAATCCAATTTGGGACATTACAATATCCCTCTGAAGTATTTTTTTACATTATATGTTATATGAAAATATTTATATGATTATAGAAGACACTGAATATACTTTTGGAAATTTTTCAACATTGTTATTAAGTTCATGGTAGTGATATAAGAAATGTAGAATTTGTTTTTATTCTTATGTTATGTCACATCTATATGGTATGAAATATTCAAATGTTATGTGTTCTTGGATCATGATTTTAAAATATGATTCCAAAATACAGTGAATCGTGTATTATGTTATTCTATAATCCTTATATCATGAAAAATTATTTCTGATCTATATTCTATTTTTTATGATACTGTTATATTTTGTACATACACCGTTTTTATATTATCATTCCAATATTCTCAAAATATACCCACTTATGATCTTTTATAACTTTTTATAATATATTCCCTTGAGTCACATATTGGAAAACCCTTTTTATGTTTTGAGTTATAGGAAAATGAAGGGGATTATAAATATTTTTAAATTTTTTTGAAGGGTATCAAGAATGATGTTTATTAATTATATATATTAATAAATGTATAAAATAATTGAAGTAATTTATCTATTATAAAATGAATCCAATTATATGTGATTTTTAATTTTAATTATTAATAAATTTAATTAATATTCTAATAAAATAAAATACTATGTATATATATTCTTTATTTGGTTTATCGTAGTTTTCATTTATGGTGTAAGGTAATCATTTGATTGGACTTTGTTTTAAATAATATGTGGTTGAATACTTAACAAAATATTATAAATGAAAATGATGTAGCATAGCCATAAATTATCCTAGAATTAGAGAACCTGCAATAATTAATCTCATTTAATTATTTAATTTCTTTATGATATAATTTCGTATTCAAATAATGGTTTCATACACATACTAACTATTTTAGTTTTAGTAAATCATAGTATCATGCATGATTATTGTTAATATAAATTGGTATGGATAGTGAAAAAATATCATAATAGGAAACCAAATTGAATTGGAAAAATAATATATGATAACTAGAAAATTAAGTCCAAATATTCCATTTTATAAATTATAATTCATAACCTTATCTCTAACACACACCATTGAATAAATATCTCTACATTAAGTCCATAAAATAGAAATATCTTCCATATTATCATGAGTATTCATATCTAAAAAATGATTATAAATTTATTTATATAAATATAATGGTTTTTTCAATTAAATTGTGAGAAGAATGTAATATTGCAATATTTTAATGAAAATCATGAGATCACAAGTTACACAACACTGATATTAAATGAACATCAATATATTTTTATTTATATGTGATAGTTATAACTTAGGCCCTAAATTTTTTGATATAAATATGATGATATAATTGTTTAAAAAATTTATATTCTACATTAGCATAAATGTATTAAAAAATTATTATAAAACAATCTATTAATTCGTTGTAAAGTTATTTTATTCTTCAAAAAATTACATTCCATAAAAATGTTTTTTCTCCATTATTATGAGTGACTGTTAAAATTAATTTCTTAAGATACAATGAAATTTATTTGAAAACATGAATTTTATTTTAGAATTCTTCATGTCATTATTATACTAAGATTATTTTAAAAAAAATTATGAAATTTTTTTTATGTGGAAAGTGAAAAAAATATAAATTTTTTGGGAGAAACCATTTTGAAATAAAAAATTTATAAATTAAAATTATATTTTGGATTAGTATTAAAATATATTTAATTAATTGATTTTTATTTATTATACAAAAAATAGGTTTTTTAAAATTTAATTGATAACATTCTTTAGAATAAATACATTTTATATTTTTAAAAGGTATTATTTAAAAATTTATATTATAATTTATTTTGTTTGTATAATTTAAAATTAAATTACCCCACATAAATGACGGGAATTTTAAAATTTTAATTAAATATTTGGAATAATAATGTTCATATTTAGTAAATATTCCCCTTTTTGTGCAGTATTACTAGAAACCATGATATTTTGTTAACAAAATAAAGGGAAAATCATTTAATTAATTGTTAAAAAAATGATAAGGACAAATGAACAACCATATCACTTGGATAAATATTATCTGATTAAAATATATTGATTAAAATTATTATATTGTCTAATTTATAAACTTTTTAGGTCACCTGGAAGATTTTACTACTTTTATTATCTTATATTTAATGAAAAGTCAATCATGTCACACACTTTTTAAAAAAAATTAAATATTATTTACAAGAGTTTATCTAGAAGAAATGATTAATATAGAATCAATTTTCAAAATATAATGAATTTTTATTCATCATAGTAATTTTGTTTTATTATTTATTATTCATGCAATCACAATAATTTCTAACACAAGGATGATAAAATAATTAATAAATTAATTAATAAAATAAAATAAATAATAATAAAAATATTATAATAAAACAATATTGAGATAAATAACATGATATAAATAAATTATTGATGTAAATGAAATTATTGATATATAAAAATATACTTATTTATAATTTTATATGACTCTACAAATTATTCATTTTTAATTAATGAATAGTTTTAAATATTTATATTTTCGATAATTTAGAGTAAAGAAAATTTTATTAAATTATATAAAACTCATTACAAAAATTACAAAATTGTATTATGATATGGTTGAACATATCATCCATGAGCCATTTATTAGTGATTTTTATTTTAAATTTAGTATATGGACCCTCATAAGGTAAAAATTCATGTTTTCATGGTAAATGAATAATGGGTTAAATATGGGTTATTAACAAAATATAGGTGTAAATATATATTCAAAACATGAATAAATTTAAATATTTGAGATTATTATGAACCATAGTTATCTTAACTTAGAAATAATTCTATATTCATCCCATTTTAATTGAATATAATTAAAATTAAATGTAAAATTTGGATATATTCCATGAGTTGTTATCACTCTCTATTAAAATGGAACCAATACGTCTCAATCATTTATATTTAAAAACTCATTTAGATCACCCAATCCCAATCTAAAATAACTTCATATAACTCATAATGTTATTCTTTTCACAACCCTAGTATTATTACAAACAGAAATATGATTTTTTACATAAACTATTCACTTGATACAACATGGACGATCAAGAGGTCTGGTGTAATTGGGGCTTAAGATCATTACATAACAACTTTAAACCTGAAATACAACATCTTTATTGAAAACATCCTTTACATTACCAATACATTCCCTCGTACTTTTCATTGCATGGGATAACCTGAGGACATGCATAAGAAAAGGGAGAGCTATAAAGCCCAGTAAGGGAATAAACATTTAATACATGAGGAGTACAATACATGTTGACAATAGGAATATCAATAGATAAAAAGAGAAACATGGACATAAAGGCATGATAATGCATGATAATCATAACAAGGAAATGTGGTAACAACACTTAACATGGAATTAGCATGAGCCAAGGCCCATTTCACATGAAGCATGAGTAAATCCTCATTGCACATGAAGCACGAATAAACCCTCATTGCACTTGAATTAGCATGAGTCAACACTCATTTCTCATGTCTTATCATGATACTAAACATTACCCAATGCATTGGAGTGCTATAAAGATGCACCCTTCTTAAACATTTCATTTCATGCGTAAGTGTGCCACGTGGATCATAAAACATGGATGCATAAAACAGAATAATTTAATAAATGGAATTGTAATTTGGAATGAAAAATTATAATTAATAATTAAATGTACATGATGTTTAATACCCATGATGGAGAAATTGGCCTGGTATTCAATATACAATGGAATTGGCTTAGAAAATTGGTGCAATTTTGGCAGCATAACGACATGATATAAGAATTCATAAAAATGACTGATGAGAGAGAAAGGGGTGTCTCATAATATCTACATGAAATAGACAGTAAGGTGATCATATAGATACATTTCTCAACAATTTTAATATAATTTAGATTCATGATACAGAAGTATTGCTTGAATGTAAAGGGGGAGAGAGGAGTTCCATTCAGAATTTCAGCATAGTAACGGGTCTACATTGGAGGCATTTAATTAGAAAGAAAGATGTATCCCATCATTCAAACAATAAGAGATCATTATGGGGGAGGTTTGAAACCATACCCCAGCATTTATAATTTAAATTAAAAGGGCATAACAATATTAAGAAAATTGAACAAAAAAGTGAAAGGAAGAAAAACCCTTACTTGGAAGTGTGCTTCCAATGGCTTGAGAGAGGATTGAGAGAGGCTTCATGGGTGGTTGGGGAACCTTAGGAGGATTCTAGAGTTAGTAGTATGATGTTGTGCAAACTTCCAAGGCTTTGAGTGGGGAGGAAGTGGGAGCTTGGGTGGGTTTATATAGGAAAGGTGAGTGAATTCTTTATTATTTTGGTTTGGGACCCCTTACATTAAACTAATCCAAACCACAAATAAACTCATGGTTTTTGCACAAGATTTTTGAAAATGGAAGAGGAAAACAATATTTTATATGTCCAAAGTCCGAAATTCTAAAAATGATGGGGTCACTTATGTGGAGGTTAGTCACACTCCCATGGAAAATAATTTAAAAAGAGAAGATGTTAAATAAGTCTTGAGGGGTCCATTAATGCTTTGTAAAATAAGTAAAACAAAAACAAAATCACATTATTTTAATGGTAAAATAAATACTGGCCGAACATAAAGCTTATAGTATTTTATTACATCACTATTGGGTCATTATGATATCATAAAACACATTATATATTTAAACGATATTTAATTTTTACCCAAAAAATTGTATATTTCAGAAAATAATGAAAATTTCACCGTTGGATAATTTTGACGTCATAATTCCAGAAATAACATTCATTTTATCTAAATAATTTTCTAAATATGTTAATTTTCACTTTTAAAATAAAAACCAGCATTTATAAAAAATTCAAGGGTTATGACGAAAATGTCTTTCAAACCTTAATAAAAATTACCATTCCATTCATAAAATTATAAGGTCATTTATATTTAAAAATATTAATTTAATAATAATAATAATATTTTATTAATATATTATTATGTTCAAAAATCCATTAATTCATCAAAATATATTTCTTATCTGAATATTAACTAAGAAAATACTATTTGTGCTTAAAAAACTATTTACAAAGTTTTAATAATGACAAGAAGGTATATTCATTATTATATAAAAAAATAATATACATGATCATTGTACTAGAGATTTGTTACCTAACCCCTTAAAATAGCCGCATAAGACCTAATTGTATTATTTGCGAAGGTGACAGACTCTTGCGGTGGCTCAGATAACATCGCTCGAGTGGTAATCTCTATCAACTTCTACTTTTCACGTAGACGGTCCCATTCTAGCTTGACATGATAAAGCTCAGCATGGGCTTCGTCAAGAGAGAAACCCAAGGACTCCACCTCTTTTTCGTGCTCTGAAAAATGGGCTTCGTATGGAGAAATTCTACCGGATGAGTCCATCTCTTCTTTTGTCTGAGTAAATTGGACTTTTTAATGCCCTATATTTATACTAATCATTTGAACACTATAAAACGACTATATTAGAAACGGTCAAAATTCTTAACATAAAACCAAAGAAGTTGACATTTAATATAAAATTTTTACAGAAAGAGACATTTAATTAGATCAAGTGGACTTTCCATTAATGAAACTTTGGGTCGTTACAATATTCCCCCATTAAGATATTTTTCCCTCTAAATTTTATTTTTCCCACGCTAAAACAGATGTGGGTAACTCAGCTTCATCATTTCCTCTGATTTCCATGTCTCTTTTTCAGACTTTTAGTTTCGCCACAACACCTTGACGAGTGGAATTGTCATATTTCGTAGAACTTTTTCTCTACGATCTATGATCTTCACTGGTTACTCCTCATAAGAATGATCATCCTCCAACTATACCACCTCAGAAGAGACTACATGTGAATGTTCTAGTATGTACTTCCTTAAAAGAGATATATGAAAGACATCATGTACTTTGGCCACCATAGGTGGATGTGCTAGTCGATAGGACACAACCTCGAAACGATCAAGTATCTCGAAGGGGCCAATGTACCTTGGACTTATCTTCACATTCTTTCTAAACCTCATGACCATCTTCCACTGAGATATGCGTAGAAATAGCATGTCTCTAGCTTTAAACTCAAGGTCTCATTGATGATTGTTAGCATAACTCTTCTGTCGACTCTTGGCTACCTTGATATGCTACCGAATGGTATTCACCTTCTCCACTATTTCCTCAACCATTTCTGGTCCACGCAGCTTACGTTCACCAACCTCATCCCAACACGCCAGTGTTCTGCACATTTTCCCATAAAGGGCTTCATATGGTGTCATTTGGATTCTTGATTGGAAACTATTATTATAAGAGAAATCAACCAGAGGAATATATTGATCTGATACACCTTTAAAGTCCATTGAGGATGATCTCAACATGTCCTAATGTGTTTTGATAGTCTTCTCGGATTGTCCATCAGTTTGAGGATGATAGGCCGTACTGAAGTTCACTTTAGTATCCAGATCATGTAGAAGACTCTTCCAAAACATAGAGGTGAATCTTGGATCTCGGTCAGGCACAATAGATATTGGTACTCCACGTATCCTTACCATTATTCTGATATATATCTGTTCCAGTTTATCCAATGATAAATCCTCCTAAATAGCAATGAAGTGTGTAGTCTTTGTAAGACGATCCACCACAACCCAGGTTACATTTTTGCCTTTGGATGACCTCGGATGTCCAGTGACAAAGTCTATGGTGATGTTCTCCAATTTCCATTCTCATATTGGAAATGGTTATATCATCCCCTTAGACTTATGCATCTCTTCCTTCACTTGCTGGCATAGTAGGCACATTGATGTATATACATAGATCTCCTTCTTCATATTATCCCACAAAAAGTTTTCTCAGAGATCTCGATACATCTCTCTACTCCCTGGGTGAATAAAGAAATTTGATCTATTTGAATCATCCCAAAGTTCCTTCTTCAGCTCCGGACTTGATGAAACATAGAGTCATTTCCGAAATATCACAATTACTTCTTCATTAACATTAAACTATGATGATTTACCTTTTTCGATAGCTTCTACTTTTTCCATAATTCCCAAACCATCCTTTTGAGAATCCTTTAACCTTTCTAAAAGATATGATTGATAAATCATTTGTGAATGGATTAATGATTTTCCCTTCATTATGATTCTCATGTCCATATTCAACAAGTCTACGAATATTGTATCCTTCTCAATTCTCATCATTGATAGAATCAATGGGTCCTTTATACATATGGCTTCTTCCACCTTGTTCACATTCCTAGGGTGGTAATGTATTGAACAATCATAATCCATGATAATCTCAATCCATCTTCTTTGGAAAATATTAAGAACATTCTGTGTGAATATATATTTAAGACTCTTGTGGTTAGTATATATCTCACATTTCTACCCATATTGATAATGTCGCTAGATTTTCAAGGCAACGATCACCACCGCCAACTCCAGATCATGCGTTGTATAGTTTCACTCATGGATTTTCAACTAACTTGAGGCATTGGATGTCACCTTATCATTCTTCATCAGCACATAGCCTAATCCCTTCTTCAAAACATCACTTAATACGACAAAGGGTTCCCCACTTGTGGGTAAAGTGATCACGGGCGCAGTGATAAGCCTCCTTTTCAACTACTTGAATATTTATTCACATTAATCACTCCAAGAAATCATTACTCCCTTCCAAGTTATATTGGTATGAGGGTTGGAAAATCATGATAAATATCTCGCAAATCGTCAATAATATCTAGCTAACCCAAAGAAGCTACAGATATCGGTTACCGATGTTGGCCTCATCGATCCCTCAATTGCATCTTTTTTGGAGGGATCAACAGATATCCTATTTCTTGTAATGATATGGCCCAAGAATGAGACCTCCTTCAACCAGAACTCACACTTTCTGTACATTCCATAGAGCTTCTCCTTGCGCAAAGACTCTAGTACAGTTCTTAAATGATCCTCATGATCCTCCTTCGTTTTGTAGTATATTAGAATATCACATAAAAGACTACCAAAATTTTTTCGAGGTAATCTCTAAAGACCCTATTCATCAAGTCCATGAATATTGATGGAGCATTAGTGTGTCCGAAAGGCATTACTATGAATTCATAGTGCCCGTATCTTGTGCAAAAAGCAGTCATGAGGATATCTTCCTTCTTCACCCTTAGTTGATAATATCCCGACCGCAAGTCCACCATGGAGAAGTATTGTGCTCCACGCAGCTGATCAAACAATTCATCAATTTGTGGGAAAGCATACTTGTTCATTATCGTAATTTTTTTGAGCACATGATAATCGATGCAATGGCGCATTGACCCATCCTTCTTCTTGATGAAGAGGACTGGTTCACCCCATGGTGAAGCACTTGGGCGTATAAACCCTTTATCCAAATTATCATGTAGTTGTTTCTTCGGCTCTTCAAGCTCCATGACAGCCATTATATATGAAGTCTTGGATATTGTTAGAGCCCCTGGAATATGTTCAATTGAGAATTCAACATCTCTTCAAGAAGGAAGACCAGGAAGTTCCTCGGGAAGCACTTCAGCGAATTTCTTCACAATAGTCATTTCTTCAAATATAGTTTCTTTCATGGACTCAATCATCTGTGCTAGATATGTATTCTCATAGGGCATTAATATCCATTCTTGAGAGGATGGATCTAAAGGAGATTCATCATCCTCCTTACATCTGTAAAGAATCAGGGGGTCGATTCTCTATATGGACTGTGATTTCCCTTTACAGACAATTTATATTGCTTCTATATAAGGAAATACAATTCATGCCAATAATTGCATCAAATTCCACCAGAGGGAGTATGACAAGGTTCACCGGGATATTCAATCCACATATTATAACATGGGAGGACTTATATTGATGGGATGCAATGATTTCCACATTTTCCTTACTCACCGATATCTTCACTTCCATGTTTTTTGGTGGTGCTGGGATTTTTGTACTAAATGTTAGAGATATAAAAGAATGCCTAGAAGCTGAATCAAAAAGTATGTTTTTTGTTCTTGAATGAATAAATAGAATACCTATCACCACATTTTTTTCGGGGTTCACTTATGTAGAAGTGATGGAAAAAGCTCTTCCTTGCTGACTTGGAGGTTTTTGGTTGCCTCTGAAAACCCTTGTAATAGGGAACTGATTTGCAAAATCCCGCTGTTCATTATAGTTGTATCAGTGAACAATGTGTTTAGGTTTTAATGGAGCTTTCCTATCCTTTGTCGCGGTCGTGGGTCTTTCTTGTCGACCGTTAACAGCTAGGTGCCCTTATCTTCCACAACTAATGCATTTTCTCGTCCCCTTGAGGCAATTTCCAGGGTGCATCTTTCTACACTTTTGGAAAGTGGGGTGATGGATATTCATAGCACCATTGGATTTATCCATCGGACCACCATCATTGATGACCACCTAATGCTTATTGTCCCCATGATACCCATGTGATTCCCTGGTCTCCATTTCGACCTTGAAGAAACATCATACAATTTCCTCATAGGTGTCGAAGTCACGGATTGCTAATGCTTTTCGTAGGATATGCTTCATCCCACCAAAGAAGCAGTCCACATTGCATTCGGGGGTAACGACAATGCCAGAAGTGTATCATGAAAACCTTTTGAAGTTTTCCTCGTACTCTTCAATATATTCTTCATATTTATTCTTGAGGGAAAATAATTCCCTTTCCATCATAAGCATGAGGGTGCGAAGAAAATATTTATTGAAAAAAATCTTCCAGAAATCCTTCCATTCCAACCCATCGTTCTCCTCCTCAAGCTTCGTATTTTTTATCAACGTCCACAATTGATCAGCTTCAACCTCTATATGATAAGCCGATAAGAGATCATTCACTTGTTCAGAACATTGAATGATGGAGAAGATCATTTCAATGGGGTTGATCCATTTTTCAGCGATCGGGGGATCAGATGATCCACTAAATGTAGGAGGCCGTTGACTCATGATGCTCTCGATAGTGACTTGTTCTTTCTTGGGGGGGGGGGGGTTGAATGTTATTCTTGAATCGTGTTTCTATTCAAATCTTGAGTTATCTAAGAGAGAAGCATGACAAATTTCGCAAATACTGCTCCCATTGGATTGGGCATCTCATTAGTATAGTCATCACACTGATCTTCCCATCCGTTGTTAGCTCGAGTCCTCCTATTACCAGACCTTGGATGGAATAAAATGAATTTTATGGGTAACACATAAAGGGAAATCCAATAACAAAAGTTTATGACTTATAAAATAAATTTTATTTCTATAACTTATGAATCTATAGGCTTCTATATAGGCTTTTCATGATCTAATTTCTAACTTATATTCTTAGGGGTTTTTTCCCATAACAAGAGTTCATACAAAGATTTCTAAATTACCAAATCATATTCATTAGGAGTTTTGTTACTAAGAGTGAAGAAAGGACCATTTTAGGGCACCGTTTCTCGTTCAAGTCTAGCTCAATGCGGTGTTTTTGTGGTTTACCCCTAGGATACATTTGTGCCAGAGTTGCCTCAACCTACTCATATCCAGGAAGGGATGTATTTGCTTGATAACCCATTTACTCAATACTGACCAAAACACAGGGACGTTTTTATTGTACGTAGACTTGTATCTAAGGCTTTATTAGGGTTATCTAATCCTATTCCCAAAAATAACTAAACCTATCCTCTGATAGCAACTATAAAAACCCTGCTTTTAATACAAACTTAAACAAGATTTGTTACATAAACTATTCACTTGATAGATCATCAAAGATTGAGAGGTATAATGTATTTGGGGCTTAGTTTAATTACATACCAACATAAAACATTAAATACAACATCTTTATTGAAAACATCCTTTACATGACCACTATATTCCCTCGTACATTGCAATGCATGGGATAACCTGTGGACATGCATAAGAAAATGGTGATCTATAAAGCCCAATAAGGGAATAAACATGGAATAAATGAGGAGTACAATACCTATTAGAAAATAGGAATATCAATAGATCATAGGAGAAACAGGGACATAAAGGCATGATAAAGCATGATAATAATAACATGGAAATATGGCAACAACACTTAACATGGAATTAGCCTGAACCATGGCCCATTGCACATGAAGCATGAGTAAATCCTCATTTCACATGAAGCACAAGTAAACCCTTGTTTCCCATGAATTATCATGAGTCAAAACTCATTTCACATGACGTACCATGAAACTATACTTTACCCAAAGCATTGGAGCGCTATAAGGGAGCACCCATCTTAATCATTTCATTTCATGCATAAGTGTGCCACATGGATCATAAAACATGGATTCATAAAATATAATCATTTATTTCAAAACAAAGGAATGTGGAATGAAAAGTTATAATTAATAAGTAAATGTTCATGAATGTGAATACCCTTGATGGAGAAATGGTCATGGTATTCACTACACAATGGCATTGTCTTAGAAAATTGGTGCAATTTCAACAGAGTAACGACATGATATAAGAATTCATAAAAACGGTTGATGTGAAAGAAAGGGGTGCATCATAATATCTATATGAAATTGAGAGTATGGTGGTCATATAGATACATGTAACAACATTTGTAATGGAATTTAGACTCCTGATACATAATTATTGCTTGAATGTAAATGAGGAGAGATGAGTTCCTTTCAGAATTTCGGCGTAGTAACAGGTGTACATTGGAGGCATTTAATGAGAGAGAAAGGGGTATCCCATAATTCAAACCATAAGAAGGCAGTATGGGGGAGGTGCGAAACCATACCCTAGAATTTATAATTGAAATTAAAAGGGCATAACAATATTAAGCAAATTGGACAAAAAAGTGAATGGAAGAAAAACCCTTACTTGGAATTGTGCTTCCAACGGCTTGAGAGAGGCTTGATAGAGGCTTCATGGGAGCTTTGGGAACCATGGTAGGATTCTAGAAAGAGTAGGTTAGAGGTTGTATGAACTCCAAAGGCTTTGAGTGAGGAGGAAGTGAAATCTTGGGTGGGTTTATATAGGAAAAGTGAGTTATTTCTTTATTATTTAGGTTTGGGACCCCTTACATTAAACTAATCTAAACCACAAATTAGATAATTGTTTTTCCCATGGTTTTTGGAAAAGGTAGGTGGAAAAAATATTTTATAAGGACAAATCCCAAACTTATTAAAATAATGGGGTTACTTATGTGGAGGTGAGTCACACTCCCAAGGAAAATAATTTTAAAAGACAAGATGTTTAATAAGACTTGAGGGGTCAAATAATTCTCTGTAAAATAAGTTAAACAAACCCAAAGTCACATTATTTTTTATTAAAACATATATTGTCCAAAAAAATGCTTATAGTATTTTATTACATCACTATTGGGTGATTATGATGTAATAAAACACATTATATATTTAAACGGTATTTAATTTTTCCCAAAAATTTGACTGTCTGAGAAAATTATGAAAAATTCACCATTGGATAATTTTGACATCCTGATTCTAGAAATTAAATTTATTTTATGTAAATAATTTTCTAAATATGTTAATTTTCATTTTTAATAGAAAAACCGACATTTATCAAAAATTCACGGGTTTAGACAAAAATGGCTTACAAACCTTAATAAAAATTAAAATTGCATTGATAAAATTATAAGATCATTTATATTTAATAAAAATTAATTTAATAATAATAATAATAATTTACAAAAATATTATTTAATTAAAAAATCCATTAATTCATCAATATAGATTTCTTATCTAAATATTAACTAAAATAATACTATTTGTGCTTAAAAAAACTATTTACAATGTGTCAATAATGAGAATAAGGTATATTCATTAATATATACAAATAATAATATACATGAACATTGTACTATCAATTTGTTACATAACCCCTTAAAACAGCCTCATAAGACCTAAGGATAAGTTGTGTGAGGGTGACAAACTCTTCGGGTGGATTGGATAACATTTCTCGAGTGGTAATCTCTAAAAACTTCCACATTTCCCGTAGACAGTCTCGTTCGAGTTTGACATGATGAAGCTCAGATTGTTCTTGGTCAATATAGAAACCCAAGGACACCACCTCTTTTCCAAGCTCTGACAAATGGGCTTCATATGGAGCAATTCTACTGGATGAGGCCATCACTTCTCTTGTCTGAGTAAATTTTATTTTTTAAAGCCCTATATTTATACTAATCATGTGATCACTGTTCAACGTCTATATTAGCAACAGTCAGAATTCTTAACATAAAACAAAATAAGTTGACATTTTATATAAAAATTTTACATAAAGAGACATTTAATTAGATCATGTGGTATTTCGATTAATGAAACTTTCAGTCATTGCAATTCTAATGTCCATCCTATAGTAATAACAACAACGTTTTAAGCCTTAATGTGTTTATCATACGGGGGTTTTATAATAAGAGACCTAATTTTTTTTCATCTTGTTTTTGATTATTTTATTCTTCCACCACCCTCATATATAGTGACCCAAGCATGACGTACATGGACATTACATTACATTTTTGGAATACTTAATACATAACAAAAACGAACACTCAAGGATCTTAATAGTTTAGTGTCTTTGGAAACCCAAATAATAATCTTCTAATCATGCTGAAAGATCTACAACATCACCCATTAAAATCTTCCCCTTTTGTTCTCCTACCAAAAACCATTATTTATATCCTGGGGAAAATAAAACATATAAAGGTTGAGATCAAATTCTTAGTAAGGTTAACCATGGAGAAAATAAAACAAACCATATATATTTTACCTTAAAAAATGAAAATAATTTTTAAACATCAAAATATTGAGCAATGACATAAAAAATGGCAACACATAAGGCATAGATCATAATAGAATGTCAATCATGATAAAATGGCATGGGAATAAGTCATTTAATTGTGTAAAACTAATAAGAACTTGATATGATTTATATTGTAGCAAAGGCATTATTGTCAAGACCATCTTATTGGACAAAGTCCCTTGCTAAATCGAGTTCACTCCTCATTCCAGTCTGGTATCACGGAACCGAATTAACTTTTCATTCATGACATGTATATCTAATGAGATATAAATATTTACCCATTGCATTGGAAGTAGATATATGTCCCACTAATCTCATATTGAAATCATTCTTACTTGTTCCACAAAATATAAATCATTCATCATAACCCAAAGAATAAAATGGGTTTCATAAACATCATCCCATCATAACATTATCCATACAAAAAAATGGATATCATTTCATCATTATAGGAATAAAACCTTGTAAATAATAGAGACATTATACTTGAAACTTAATAATACTAAATAATTTCATCATAGATGGAAAATAGTTTCGACAAAACACATGAAATGGATTCTTGACAAAATTATTCATTATTATTTAAAATCATATTCTCTTCAAAAATGCCATAAAATTTTAAAATAAAATGATTTTGTTGAAAATAATCATGAAATATTTTAGAGGAAGATTCATGAATAGAAGGCTTTATGAAATTTTAAAAATCTGTTCATGCCGTATAAGTTAAAAAACATTATTCCCATATTATTACCAGAAAATTCAAAAAGTACCTCGTATAGTGAACACAAAAAATAATAATTACATACCATGTAGCAAAAGTCAAAATTGGTAAAAATGACATTAATCACACATGAAACCATTTTTATAAAATACGGACATGGATGATAAATATAACCCTAGTAAATATTTACGAATAAACAATCTCGGATAAAAACGAGATTAGAAAAGTTATCCCTTACCTTATGTCTGATATGCTTCGTATGTATCCGAACATCCAATATAATAATTTAAATAATTTCATTGACTTATTACAGAAGAATATTATTTTTTCTGATATCATATATGGTTCACTTATGACTTTACATTACTCGTTATTTTGTAAATTCATGTTAAAGTAGAGTTTTTGGTAAAATTGTTTCATTTATCGTCTGTGTATTGACTTGTAATTATTCATATGATTACTTATATCATTATTACATACTTCTATAATGTAAAAAATTATTTATATATAATATATTTTTAGAATATGCATATATATAATAGATCAATAAATGTAAATAAAAACATCATTCATGGAAACGGTAGGTCGAACGTACGCATGAACACTATTTTTGTTTCCTCAATAAATTGAATAAAAGTAAGTAAATATAAAATACAGAAGTCCAGTATCATTAATATTTCATATATTTTAGGATTATTTAATATATATATACATTATAATCATTCTTGAATTGTTAACTTGTATAATGAATCTCATCGCTTTGTGGAGACGGTAATCTGTACGTTTGCCCGGGCGATGATATCGTCCCCATATTTATTGAATGTAATAAGAGTGGATGATATAATATCTCAGAATTAGTATCATGTTATAATTATAATATATATAGTTATTCTTTACACCATTATAAACATCCACATAAGGTGGTGGTGGAAAAACATATTACACCACTGCGTGGAGACAATATTCCGTACGTACGCACACGCGATGATTTGTTTTCCGTAGGATGGATAGAAGGTGAAATGGGATTGTTTCATATTTATAATAACATATCAGTACATTATTGATACTTATGATATTACTAAATAATTAAACAACTAATTAAGAAGAAGTTTAAGAAGGAAGAAACATGAAAGAATCAGTAGAAGATGTAACATCTTCTTCGACACACCTCTTTTAAGCTTCCTCTTAAGGCACTAGAGATGGTATTTTGAGAAGACCATAACCTGAAGATTTTTTCTAGGTATGTGTAGATGATAATTGGGCATGGTTTTTCCAAGCATGAATGCATAATGTTTTTGGGAAGAGGAGAGGGAGAAGGTTCTCTTTTATAAGGGAGGAGAGGGGCTCCTTTGGAAACCCCCAAAATATTAATTTATAATAAACCCAAACCCCACATAAAAACATCCAAAGTGACTCAAATTATGATATTAGATAATATAAGGTTGTAATATCACCAAACAATTAAATTTAGACATGATTTTATTTTATTTTAAACATTATCATTTTTATTTATCCTTAGTTAATCTATTTAATATTATTTGTGGTAATAATGTCATTAATTTTATAAGGTTATATAAACATACATATGTGTTGTTAATTATACATAATTTGATATGATATGAAATTTTATATCATATAAATTTTAATTTGTAATTTTTAAATTTTTTTGTAATATTTAAACAATTTAATTATATAAAATTTCAATATTGTCAATTTTGACACAATTCATTTATTTGAATTTAAATAAAATCCACAGAGAATATATATTCGAAAAAACCAAATTAATATATTACTAATAAGTCATATCCATATATAAAATTATTTTAGTACATTAATTTGTTCATATAATATTTATTTTAATTCGTTTAAAATAATTTATTTGATATTTCTCTTAATAATATAATTAATACAACATTTTTGTATAATAATATAATATAGTTATTTTTTGTATAATTATTTGAAAAAATTACTATACTGAAGATAAATATAATATATTTCATAATAATACTTTTAGTCAAATTTATCTTCTAAAACAACCGACTTTTAAAATTTTATCTTTATTAAATTATGAAGGTGGCATCTTTGACATCATTTAAAATGAAATCAAATAAGTGTCATAATTACTTTGATAAGGCTCCAAATTGTGAAATATTCGACCTTTAGAGGATTATAGTTTACATGTACATGAACAATATGTCTTGGTCAGGTTTTCTGTTCCTTTTAGGATCACTATTAGTTTAATAAAAACTATATTATTGATTTTTCACTAAATAAACAATTTCTACATCACTATTGTGCCACCATTAATAAAATTTATATAATACCTAAAAATTATAAATAAATTCTCATGATGTGTATAATATTATTATATTTCTGGATAATATTTATATTTTATGTTTTATGAAGATTATCACTAAATTAAATTTATTATACTTATATTATTTAAGAGAGTGACATGGTGTCACTTTCTTTGGATTTAATAATAATTAAATTATTCTCATGGTCAAAAGTCCATATAATTAATCCATTCCAACAATTAGGTGATATTTGTCAACTTTTAGTCATCCAATAGAATTTTGTAAGGTGGTAGTGTAATTTTATAATCTTATTTTTATCCTTAATTACCCGATTTACCATTGACTGCGGTAAATACAAATTACCATAGTTACAATTCATATTATAATAAAAATTAAAGTAACCAATTAACATAATTTGGACCCACTGAATTCAAATATGGAAAACATTTTTCAAAATTCATAACACCGAAGTTTCTGTAATTAATTTAAAATTAATCTCGTTGTTAAGAAAACAGGTTTTAAAAGTTAAAACATTGCCGAAGATTGAAATGTTTTTACCTATGAATTCAATATAAAATTATTGGTAATGACTTATTTTACATTAAATGGTAAAAATATATTCTATTTATAATTTAAAACCTTTCAATACTATAATTTAACTATACAAATTATTGCAATGATAAAAGTTGTTTTTAATTAATATATAGCATGTTTTTAATATTCATTAAAAAATTAATGTTATCAGAATAATATGAAAAATTTATCCAAAGTATGTTTTTATATCCTGATTCCAATGAATAGTTTATATTGTCAAATTGTACTTATAAACCTATCTAAAAATAGATTTAAAGACGGTGTTCCATCAAAAGGCGTCAAAACTGCATTTTTTTTAAATATTTATTTTACTAGAAATTTGTTTTTCTTCACATACCATGTTTTAAAAATGATTAAGATGAATATTAATGTTATAAAAATCAAAATTTAGTTAATACTATTAATAATGGCTAGTTCATAATATTATAATAATACATCATTGTTTAGTGAAATCTGGTATTACATACTACACATGCTATCAAGGAATGTCGTGATTGCGTGTAATGCAAGCCAAGTCAGGGATGCGGGTAGTGCAATCTACCTTTGGTGTTTTTTATAACATAATCAAAACTTATTTCATTTATAAATTATACAAAATCTAAACTTAATTTTGCGTAGAAAATGTTTCCAAAACGAACTTGAAATTGTGTGTAACACGAGCCAAGAATAGTGTTACTTATACTGAAAGCTAATACGGTATTGTGTATAGTACACGCTATCATTGGTGTAGAGTAAAAAATCATACATCAATGAATCTATAAGGAATAATTCTCATAAAATCTCAGGGTGTCACATTCTACCCCACTTAAAAACAATTTCGGCCTCGATATTCATCGGGGTTATAAATGGTTTAATTCCTGAATGTTTCTTTCATAGAAACCCACATCGTAAAAATGAATAATAAAACTTCATTTTAAATAGGAAAGATAGAATCATAATGGTCACCTAAAGTAACTCAGTACTGGGTTTCCATATAGGGAAACATAGGAGAAAATATGGATATGGAAGAAAATCTATCTATAATGTTCTAATGGAGAGTGGTAGAGTACATGGCTATGAAAAAGTCAAAAATCACAAAGCCATAAATTTGTGTTGATATAAGGTACCATATAATTAATCAGATATAAGAGAACTAGGATAAGGACATCATTTTTGGTTTTCAGTATCATTTCCCTAAAGTTGAAATTTTTGAATTAGAAGAATTACATACTTCATTTTGTTAAAATCTAGATATTATTTGTGCCTTGAACAATTTCCACATAATCTCTTAAAGAAATGAAGTTGTATTAGTCTTCCATGAAGTGTTAGCAGAAGATATGATATAATGATAGTTCATTTCATCTTTCTGAAACATATGGTTAACAAAAGTTATATCCATAATTGAATCTATGGTGAGATTAGTCGTATATTGTTACTAAAATGGAAATATACTTCAGCTATCATACCGCATAATAAAATAAATCTAGTTTCTACTAACCAAGGACTTCTTGTAGGCCAGTGGTAGGCGCCATGTCATACATCAGTTGTGAATTCGATACCCGCATCCTTGTCAGACGTGACGAGTTGTCTCCCATACTACAGGTTTTACTTTGTCTAAAACTATACTATCATAAAATTTCATAACTAAAAAAATGTTATAGACATAACCAATACTATATAACGTCAATTACAACCTTTAGGCTTATCAAAAATACTTCTGTCTGATTACTAGAAATTTAATATTCTGAGCATGTAAATTCCTTCATTTTCCCCCATATATCATTAAATATATCTTTTTGTTGGTAACATTCCAAACATGTGAATAACTTAATCATGTATTCTCTTAAAAAATAAATTTCAATAGAACATTAGTGAATACATGAATGCTATCAAAAGATAACTCTTTCTACATACCAAAATCCAAAAAATTCTATATACTCAAACCATGATATCTCATTGTCCTTATATGATCTCATCAATATTATCAAACATTTCATTATCACTTTATCCCTTCATTATGCACATATCATCTTATTTCCAATAATATTTTAATCGCTTTTCATGGTTATCAATACCATACAATTATTGAAAACCAATATGTAGATATTATAAAAATCCACGATACTATAAATGAGATTCCATGATACTATTTTGAAATCCCATTAAATAAACACATAATCATTCGACAACATCATTTTCATACTCAACATCACATATAGTGATCTCATGTTACTTCCCTTTGTCTTTTTCCTTAAGAGGTTCCTCACGTCGATCATTATTAACCCTTGGATTAGGGAATTGATTAGCATAATTCCCCATTTTATTACACATGAAGCATTGAAGTGTTGGTGGAGCATTTTATGTATTATTTTCTCTATTAACATCATTAGCTATCATTTAACCATTACTTCGGCACTCAACTGCTCGATACCTTATTTTCCACAATTAAAACATTTTCTACTACATTTTAGACAATCTCCACCATGATTATTTCAACACATTGAGTATAAAGAAACAATCATCTTCATTTCAACATTGTTTTGAGATTTCTCCTTGAACTCCATCTTTCATTTTTGTAAAAATCTTGAGATGGATATATAACAACAACTTTAGTTTATACCTTCATAGCACAATGCATAATTTCTTCATAGTTAATGAAGACTCTTACAACTAATTACCTTCGAAGACTTGGTTTTAAGCCACTAAATAATCGATCAAAATTACATTCAGGTTGGATGATAAAACTAGATGCATACCATGAAATCCTTGTAAAATTAGCATCGTATATACCAACAGATTCATCATCCTTTTGCATAAACTCAAGGAACTCATTTTCCATCATTTTTTGAAGAATATGAGAGAAGTACTTATTGAAATACATGTTCTTGAACTCATCCCATTCCATTGATTCAACTTCATCTTGGGGCCTTTTATTCTTAATTTGAGTCCACCACTGGTCTGCTTCATCTTCTAAACGATAAACAGCCAGAATGACTTTTTAATGTTCTGAATAGATAAGTATGGAAAATATCTTTTCAATGGTACTGAACCATTGTTCAGCAACAAGTGGATTAGAAGACCCACTAATATAATGTGTACTTTGCCTCATGAAGGACTCAATAGAATATTTTTCCCTTCTCTAACATTTGGAAGTCTAGAATGATTCATAGCTTTTGTGAGTATAGCAATAAGATTTTTCACCCCATCTCCCATAACATTGTTTTTCTCTGGAGGAAAATAATATCATTTTCTATTACATTGATCAACATGGTCCCTTCGGGTTCCAGCCATCTTCTAAAACCCAAAAATAACAGTGTGAGAGGAAAAAATCATGCTTGGGAAAAAAATAATAAAGGGAGAGTACCTTCAAAACATATCATTTTAGGTATAATTATAATATAGTTACCATAATTCTGGGACTCTAACCCTATACTTGTACTTAACCTTAGATACATCCCTAGATATAACATAGAAATGTCTCTAGGGATTTCACTAAAGATTTAACATCATAGTTTCTAATGGTTAACTAAACCATTCCTCTGATACCAACTATAGAGACCCAAGCATAACGTACATGGATATTACATTACTTTTCGGAATACTTAACACATAACAAAAATCAACAGTCAAGGATCATAATAGTTTATAGTCTTTGGAAACTCGGAACATAATCATCTAATTATGGTGAAAGATCTTCAAAATCTCCGATAAAGATCCTCCCCTTTTGTTTTCCTACCTAAAACCCTTGTTTATATAATGGGGAAAATAAACATATAAATGGTGAGCACAAATGATCAGTAAGGGTAAGCATGGAGAAAATAAAACAAACCATATACGTTTTATCTTAATAAAATGACAATAATTTTTAAACATCAAAATCATGAGCAATGACATAAAACATGGCAGAACATAAGGCATAGATCATAATGGAACATCAATCATGATAAAATGGCATGGGAATACAACGTATAACTTTTCAAAACCAATAATCACTTGATATGATTTCCATAATAGCCAAGGAATTTTTCCTAAGACCATCTTAGTGGAAAAAGTCCCATTACTGAATTGAGTTCACTCCTCATTCCAGTCCTGTATCACTGAACCAGATAAACTTTTCATTCCAGCCATGTCTAACTCATGAGATATAAATATTTAACCAATTCATTGGAGGGAGATATATGTCCCACCCATCTCATAATTAAATCATTCTTACTTGTTCCAGAAAATATAAATCATTAATCATAAACCAATGAATAAAATGGGTTTGATAAACATCATACCATCATAACATATTTCATATAAAAAAACTGATATCATTTCATAATTATAAGTATCAAACCATGTAAATAATAGAGACATTATAATTGAAACATAATCATACTAAATAATGTCATCATAAATGGAAATTAGTTTTGACAAAACACTTGAACTGAATTCTTGAAGAAAATATCCTTTCTTCGTTAAAATCATTTTATTTTCACAAAATTCAATCCAATTTTAAAAGAAAAGGATTTTTTTGAAAATAATCATGTAATTTTGTTGAGGAAACTTCATGAAAATAAGGCCCTATGAAACTGTAAAAATCAGTTCATTCCATATAAGTTAAAAAAACATTCATCTCATACTTTTTCCAAAAAAGTCAAAAAATAGATCGTATGGTAAACAAAAGAAAGTTTCCTTACATACCATCCAGTAAAAGTAATAATGGGTAAAAATAACATTAATAATACATGAAACAATTTTTAGACAATAGGGAAATGGATGATTAATATAACCCCATTAAATACTTACGAATAAATAATCTCGGAAAAAAATGAGATTGGAAATGTTATCCCTTACCTTATGTCCAAAATGGTTCGTATGTATCAGAACCTCCTGTATAATAATTTAAATAATTTTATTGACTTATTATATAATCCTATTTATTGTTATGATATCATATATGGTTCACTTCAGATCTACATTACATGTTCTTTTGTAAATTCATGTTAAAGTAGTGTTTTGTGTAAAATCGTTTCATTTATCGTCCATGTTTTGACTTTTAATTATTCATATGATTAATTATATAATGATTACATACTTATAGAATGTAAAAAAATGATTTATATATAATATATTTTCAGAATATACATATATATAATAGATCGATAAATGGAATGAAGTACACCGTTCATGGGGACGGTAGGCGGAACATACACCTGAACACTATTTTTGTTTCCTTATTAAATTGAATAGAAGTAAGTAAATAAAAAATACATAAGTCCAGTATCAATAATATGTAATATATTTTATGATTATTTAATATATATTCTTTTTAATCATTCTGTAATGGTTGACTTGGAGAATGAATCTCATCGCATCGTTGAGATGGTAATCTGTATGTACGCAAGAGCGATGATATCATTCCTATAATTATTGAATGGAATTAGAATGAATGATTTAATATCTCAGAATTAGCATCATGTTATAATTACCATATATATAGTTATTATTTACACCATTATACCCATACAAGTATGTTGGTGGTGGAAAAACATATTACACCACGGTGTGGAGATGATATTCTTTACGTACGCACGCAAAATTATTTCATTTTCCATAGGATGGATAAAAGATGAAATGGGATTGATTCATATTTATAATAACATATCAGTATATTATTGATACTTATGTTATTAATTTATAATGAAATAGCTAAATAAGTATAAGTTGAAGAAGAAAGAAACTTGAATGAATCGGTAGAATATATTACCTCTTCTTCGACGCACCTCTTTTAAGATTTCTCTTAAGGCACTAGAGTTGGTCTTTTGAGAAGAGGAGAGCCTCCATAATGTTTCTAGGGAAGTGGATAGGAGAAATGGTAAGTGTTTGAACGAGCATGAAGGCTCAATGTTTTTGTGAAGAGTAGAGGGGGGTAGTTCCCTTTTATAAGGAAGGAGAGAGGCACCTTTGTATACCTCTAAAATATTAATTTATAATAAACCAAAAAAACAACATAAAAACTTCCAAGGTGGATAAAATTCATATATTAGATAATATAGGGTTGTAATATCCAAAAAAATATAAATTTAGAAATGTTTTTATTTTATTTTAAACCTTATCACTTTGATTTATCCATAATTAATGTATTTAATTTTATTTGTGGTTATAATGTTATAAATTATATATGGTTATAAATACATAATTATGTGTTATTAATTATACATAATTTTATAGAATATTAAATTTTATATCATTTAAATTTATTTAATAAATTTTAAATATTTTTGTGATTTATAAACAATTTATTAATATAAAATATCAAAAGTGTCAATTTTGACAGAATTCATTTATTTGAATTTAAATAAAATCCAAAGAGAATATATTTTCGAAAAATCCTATTTAAAATATCACTAAAAAGTCATATACATCAATATAATTAGTTTATTACATTAATTAGTTCATATACTATTTATTTTAATACTTTTAAAATCATTTAATTGATATTTCTCTTAATAAAATAATTAATACAACATTATTGTGTAATTATTTAATATACTTATTTGTTGTATAAAATTTAAAAATAAAATACTATGATGAAGATAAATATAATATATATCATAATAATACATTTAGTCTACTTTATCATCTAAAACAAAAATCTTTTAAAATTTTATCTTTATTAAATTATGAAGGTGACAACTTTGACATCGTATAAAATAAATTAATATAAGTGTCATAATTGGTTTTATAATGCTCCAAATGGTAAATTATACTACCATTGTGTTATTATGGTTTACATGTACATGACCAACAAGTTTTGGTCTGGTTTTTGGTTTCTTTTATGGTCACTATTTGTTAATAAAAACTATATTATTGATTCTTCACTAAATAATCAATTTATGCATCACTATTGTGTCACCATTAATGTGAATTATTAAATCCCAAAAAAATATAATTTTTTTTTGATGAAGTAGATAATTTTATTAGATTTCTAGAAACTATTTATATTCAAGGTTTTATGATGTTTATCACTAAATTACAATTATTATACTTATAAGATATAAGAGAGTGACATGTTGTCACTTTCTTTGGTTTTAATAATAATTAAATTATTTTCATGGTTAAAAGTCCATAAAATTAATCTATTCCAACCCTTAGGTGATATTGGTCTACTTTTAGTCATCCAATAGAATTTTTTCTGGTGTTAGGGTAATTTTATAATATTATTTTTACCCTTAATTACTCGATTTACCTTTAACTTCTGTAAATAAAAATTACTGTAGTTACTATTCATAATATCAAAAAAATAAAAGTAAGCTATTATCATAATTTGGACCCAATGAATTTAAATATGGAATCCATTTTTAAAAATTCAAAACATGTAAGTTTCAGTAATTAATTTAAAATCAATCCCATTGTTAAGAAAATGAGTTTTAAAAGTTAAAACATTGCCAAAGATTGAAATGTTTTACATATGAATTCAATATAAAATTAATGGTAATGACATATATTATATTAAATGGTAAAAATATATTATATTTATACTTTAAAACCATTCTGTTTTATAATTTTACAATATAAATTATTTCTATGAAAACAGTTGTTTTTAATTAAAAAATATCGTGTTTTTAATATTCATTAAAATATAAAAGTTATCATAATAATATGAAAATTTTATTCAAAGTAAATTTTTATATCCTAATTCAAAAGAAGAATTTTATTTGGTCATATTGAACTTATAAACCTTTCCAAAACTATATTTAATGTGTATGCGCCATCAAAAGGTGGTGAAACCGCATTTAAAAAAAAACTTATTTTACCCAAAAAATTTATTTTGTTCACATACCATGTATTATAAAATATTTAATATTAATATTAATGTTATAATATTATAAATGAAATTAATATTATTCTTAATGGATAGTTCATTATATTGTAATAATACATCATTAATTACTAAAAACCGGTATTGTGTACTACACACGCTATCGAGGAAGGTCGCGATTGCGTGTAATGAAAGCCAAGTCAGGGATGCGTGTAATGCAAGCACCCTTTGGTGTTGCGTATAACATAATCAAAAAATATTTCATTTATACATTATACTAAATCTATACTTAATGTTTCATATAATAATTTCTCCAAAATGAACATGAAATTGTGTGTAACACGAGCCATGAATAGTGTTGTGTATACTGCAAACTAATACGGTGTTGTGTTTGGTACAAGTTAGCATTGGTGTAGCGTACAACACAAGACATCAATGAAATTAAAAAGAATAAATCTCATAGAATATCAGGTTGTTACATCATATATTATTTAATCATGATAAATTAATTAATACAATTTACTAAATATTATTATATTTGATTATGTTAAAAATATATTCAATTTCAATTTCTTTATCCATTAATTGATGAATAAATTTTTATGGTATTTATTCACATATGATGTTTTATTTTTTTGGAATCATCATATTATGTGTTAAATATTTTAGTTTTATTAATTTCTAAAAAAATGAATAACATATTAAGGTTTTTTTGGTTAAAGATATTTGGTTAATGTTTATTCTTTTTCTCCATACATGAAATAATCATCTATAATACAAATCATTTACAGAAACAGTTGAGATTGTGGTGGAAATTGATTAAGGGATGAAACTCTACACGTCTTGTTTATATATTTCCTAATTTTCATAGATGTGGTTGTAATGTAATTCCTCAATACATTTATAATGGTCTCGAATCAAAAAAAATCCTTTTAATTTTGTAACAATAAAATATTGTCGTTTTAAACCCATCATATATTTACAGTTTTATGATTATTATATTTTTGATCCCCATATTATATATCAATCTAAATAATTACTTTGGAGATGGGTATTTAATCATTTTACATGTCCAAACATCACTCTAATCTTATCCAATTCATAAAATTAGTATGTGATATCATGGGCAACCTTCATACATTCAATCTCTATTTTCATGATTAATATTTGTTAATCATTTTTTTGATGTGAGAATTCCAAAAATAAGTTTTCAAAAGATGAATTATGGTTTATGGGACAAAATTTCAATTTTGAGCATTAAAAAAAATTAATGGGAGGATTATTTAATATATAATCATATTAAATAAATTCTATATTGCACATGTTACATAACATTGTGCATATGATAAAAAAGGAATATTATTATTTAAATGTGGTTGTTATTACCTAGAAACTAAATTCGTCTATATTAGTAGGATTTAATATTCTATGACATAAATATAATTTCTAATTCAATATAAAGTTAATGAAATAGTAATTTAATTAATAACATAATTTTTAGTAGTTATTTTATTAAAATCCTATTTTTTCATAAAAAAATAGTTTTATTTATTTTTATGTGTTAATATTATTGTAAATTCCTCAAATATATAGAAATGTTTTTTCTGATTCAATGAATCTGAGTTTTTTAATTTAGTGAACAAAATTTATCATAAAATACATTGTAGAAAATTTTCTGAAAAATATTTCAATGAATAATTATAAAATAGTTTTTTTAAACATTATTTTTATTTTAAAATATATTCAATATAAAATTACATTTTGGTTCATATTAAAACCTCATTAATTAATTATATAATATAGTTAAATTAAGGTTTTTTTGTATGATTTTAAACATGAATTTTTAATGAAAATATTTTATATTTTAATAAACAAAATCCTGTAAGAAATTTTTTTCATAAAATTTTTTTAGATTAATTTTATATTAAATTATTCCTCCTATGTGTATGAAATTTTGAGAAATTATATCAAGATTTTGAATTATTGAGTCAAAATTTATTAAATTGGGCCCTGGAATTTTTGTTCAATATGTATAGTAATCAATCAATTTTATTTTACCACAGTTAAGGATAAATAATGTAATATAATATTAATTTATTAAGAACTATAATATTACATTTACATAAGAATAAATCAGATTGGATTATTTAATGTTATATATAATCATCCAGTGGTGTCATATATATGCTTTTATATTCACTTGGATGGGATTATGAATTTTTTAATAATTTATTTAATTTAAATTCATAATTTTCATACATTATTTCCATGATGATGGTGTCATAAATAGCTCATGATATGTGTGAATGGAGTTCTTAAATAATAATATTCGATATTGTTCAACCTCTTCAATGTATTAGAATTAAAATATTTTATTAAGGAAAAATGTTTTATAAATGTGAATGTACAATGCAAATTGCTTGAGTAGAGATATATAGATTTTTTGGGAATAGAAACCCCTTAATCAAATCCATTAACACTCAACACTACATTTCTAGTGACTCTTAATAAAACATCCCATTTACTATGGTATCTCAACCGAGTACAACAATATATGTCACTTATTAATAATGCATGTGGGTTTTCATTGAGGCTCTCAATTCAAAAGGCTTTTCTACAACATTAATATAATCTCATTCCCAAATTTTCAATGAAAAATAAATATATGGTCCTTTTGAGATTCATTGATATAAACAGTTTGATGATGCAACTGATGGTAGTTGAAGTTGCATCCTAAAAAAGATGATAGTCTCTAAGATATATCTTTGAGTAACCTTGAAAATTAAGATGATTTATATGAAATCTATATTCTCATGAAATATTTTGAGGATACTCATATATAGGGTAAATGGTATTTTGATTTTCAGAAAAAGAACATATGTCTGTATTTTCATCACCATCAATATTTGTTATCATATAGTTGCTAACTCCACTATTTATATCTATGGTTTTGGTATTGAACTAGTTTATACAAGAAAATAATAGTTGTCAACTTGATAGTCATTTTATAAAGAGAGATATAATGTGGATAAGTTATGATTTAAATAACATGTAGACATTAAATCTAGTTCTAAAACATATATCTACAACATCAATGTTATGGGGATTTTATTTATTTTTCTCATTGTATTTATTGAAAAACAAAAAATTCCTTTCATTAAATACGAAAACATTTTCTTATTGAATGAACGGTATAAGGCAACATATCACAATAAATATAATGGTTAATCATGATGATCATTATGTTTTAGGTAGTATTTTGTTAGTAAGATCAATTTATAAAAAGTCATTATAATATAAGTTATATCTCCAATTTCAGTATATAAAAGAAATAATGTTTCAGGTTTCATAGAAAAATATTCTATCTAAGAAAATTAGTTCTAATTTCTAATACATTATTTGAAATATTCGTTTTTTTCTATAATATAAACTATTATCAATTATAGTGAGATAAAATTTAAGCATAAGATAAATATATGATGTTGAAAATTCATTTTAGGTTTGTATAATATAATATTTTACATTATAATATAAAATTCCCCAAATTATTCATCATATTTGGAGTTGGAAAATATAATCATTACATTCTATAAGATGAAGAAATATTATTCTAAAATGAACGCTTCACACGACATAAGATTAAATAATAGAGTGAAAATATTAAGATAATTTATTTTGATATGAACTAGTTCACAAAATTCAATCATGATATATTAAAAGTATGTTTATTTTGAATAATAAAAATTCATAAACTAAGATATTTTAGAAAAGCAGAATCCAGTTAAAAGATCTCCCTCATATTGAAAATCATAGAACTGATGAAATATAAAAAAATCCTCAAAAGCATCTTGAAGAAGATATCATTTCCATATTCCCATAATTTAATTTTTTAACTATTTCAGACTATTTATTTGATATAAAAATCACACAGTGTGTATAAATTCATTCAATGGGGAACATAAACAATTTCAAATAATAAATATTACTAAAAATGAATTTAATTTTTCATAAAGTAGAGAAAAAAATGAATTATAGAAAGATAAATTGATAATTAGTATTAATAATAAATATATAAAAATATAAAATGCATTCAAATGATTTTAAAAAGGATCATACAATAGATAGATGAAATTATTAAAATGCCTATTTAAAACATAATGAATTTTTCATTTAGTCTAAATGAATTTTTTCAACCATGGAATGTTAAACTATATTTCTAAGGAGGATTCTTGATGGACAAGGATTTTACAATATTTAATGAGGATAATGATAGTGGGGAATCACCAATTCTCCATGTAATATCCCACATCATCAATATGGATTCACTAAGTCTCAGAAACACAATTTGAGAGACCCTTAATAATCCTGATTAGTATACAAATGGAGAACAACATTAATGGGTCTTAGAAAACCCTTCCATGGATTTTAAATAGAATATCTTCACATTTTAGAATACTTTTTACCAAGTCATTTTTACAGTATTTCTGAAGAATTTTTAAATAATTAAATATTTATTAAGATAAATTTCGAAATATATATATCTCTCTCCTTCTTGGTGAATATATATATCATATTCATCAACAATTATACCTATTTTTTTCAAACCAGTGATAGAATAAACATCATTAGATTTTTTAGAAACATTTTTTAATAGTTATAAAAATTCATTAGATTAAATATCTTTTTCATATTTAATATAAAATGACATAAATGTGTTTAAAACTACATCATACAGATATTCATCAGTATTTTCTATAATTAAATGAAATATTATAGTGTGGAAACCATGATTTGTAGATAGTCAATGATATATTTTATGTGCTTCAACACATGGAAAAAAACATGGAGTTAATAACATATTATAATTCAACATAAAAACTATTTATTTTGTTAAATGAATATATTAGATAGTCACCACACCATTACTGATGTTGTAATGACATTTTTGGGGAAATTTGAGTACCTCATCCACATGTAAAGATTTTATAGAATTTTGATTATGGTTAAATGTTCTAGTGATAAGATTTTCCTTCTAAAAAATGAATAACACATGTATCAGAAAACTAATATACCTCCATTACAAAAAATCTCAATTTATCATTTATCAATCAAAGATGACCATACTTGTCGATTTATAACCTTATAGAGTAACAAATCAGTTCTATGTAGCAAGAAAATGTCCATTTCTAGTCTACAAAAAATTTAATCTTCATCCTTTAATTACTTTTCCATCATCTGGATTTTTTATTGATTCACCCAGTTTTACTCGTTCATAGTGAAGTAAATATTATTTAATGGTTATGGTAATGAATAACATAGTACATAATGATGGGGGTTTATGGGTTTTTAAAAATAAGATACACATAGTGTTTGTATATTTCACCTTTTATTTTCATTTCTATTTTGAGTTTTAGTAATTAAGGGGTCACACAACATTGTGTAGAGTGATCATTATAATATATAGGGGACATCACCTATCAATTTCACAAAAAATACACTATGGTATTGATATATATTGAATATAATATAGAGATTAAAAATATATAAGAAATTATTTAGACATGTTATTTTGTAATGGAAAATAAATAATATATCAATTAAGAAAAATAATATAATCCTAATTCAGCTATAATAAAATCAAATCTATCAGGTAATATTGGATGAGTAAATATAACAACTAATTGATATTTTATGATGAAAATTTATAAATATATATCATTCTTATATTGGTGATTAATTAAATATTAATTTCCTAAATCGATTTCATGAAGATATATTTCTATTTAATCTACATCTTGAAAAAACAACATCCATATATGAATTTAATCAAAATATGATGTTTTTTGTTAAAATATGAAAAAGGGAAAAAGTTCATTTTAAATATCTACAAATTATTTTTCAATCATTTAAATGAAATTATTTCATATTATATTGAAATATTTCATAATGAAATACTAAAAACAATATTTGTGTCATACTTATTGTATGATTCAAAAAAATTCCAATGATTTTGGTAGGCGAAATGCTTTCCAAATTTTTTCAAGTTTCATCCATATAAATATTAATATTTGAACTTATGGGAATTCAGTACGGATTACGTATTTAAATTCCAAAATTCCTACATAAATAAACTACAATTTTTCCTTCAATTAAAACATTTAAGAAATATTTTTTTATATGTTACATGATATAAATTATTTCAACATTTTTTATAATATTAATTTAAATATATTTTTTCATATGTTTAGGAAAGCCATAGATGATTAATTTATTTTTGATTAAAAAATTACATCATCTACATACATTTTTTTGTAAAAACTTTAAGGATGAGGCTTTCTTATATAAATTAGGTTATTACATTCCTTCTATAAAACAAATTGATAATATAACATATAAATTAATATCTCATTCCATTCTGTTGGATCATTTTTATATCCATAAACATCTTCGGTATGATTAAAAACATAAATTTGAATATGGGTATCTTTAAATATATGAGGTTGTTCAACATGACATCCTCTATTAAAAATCAATATATAAAAGAAAATTTATCATCTATATGATATAAATTACAATTTATATATGATGTATACTATTAAAATATTATAATAGCTTCTAACCTATACAATGGCAAAATTGTTTTTTATAATTTATTAATTCTTCTTAAATGTATCATTGGATAAATAGTTTATCATTATTTCATGTTATTACACCATAATAATATTGTATTTTTTTTCAAACAATACATTTCTATCTAATCAAAATATATTTTGAGGGTATTTCAACTAATTCACGAACATTATTTATTTTAATCTAACATAACTCTTCTTTCAAATATGCGAACTCCAATTCCTCTGAAAAGTCTACTTCTAATAATTTAGTTCCAATTTGGATGTAATGGAAGAGAACTAAACTTGATTTCCAAATATTAAAAATTTTCAAATTCCCTCATATATGGATCCTATAATAATTTATTGAGTACAATAGGTACTAGTTTTAGGTTATAGTGTGTTCTGGGTCTCATATAATTTAGAGAATCAATTTTATCATTAGATTCAATCATGTGGTGGTAAAAATGTTCAATTTCATCAAACCAATAATGAGTTCATTATTCGACAATACATGTCATTTTTCATGAAAAATCTAGAATCCTTAGATGTATTAATGTATCCTTGTAATATACCTTAATTTTATTGGATCGAACATTCCATAATTTTTATTGTTATTTAAGATGTAAATTTTATATCCAAATAATTAAAAGTATAATAACTTTTGTCATCGGATCTTCATTTAAAAGTTTCTTGTTTTATTTGAGATATATATTATTATAACTCCAATAATGATATAACATTCTTGATTAATGTATATAAACCACAAATAAGGGGTCATGTTATACTCACATAACAAGGTCCTAGAAATTTCAGGAAAATTATTTTTCCATCTTTCAAAAAAAAACTGTTGAGGTATCCTTGTGTATAATATTTATGTTTTATATCATTATAGGGTTATTATGATATAAATTCATTAATCTAAAATTATCCTCTATGATCAGTTTGAAACAAATAGAATTTTTTAAATCATTTTCAATTTGAAACTTTTTATATAAATCTATTAAAATGAAACACGATTCACTTTTTTTCATAAATAAAAAACCCATATAAATAATGAAAAGTCATCAAATATAAAATATAAAATTCACTGCCCCAATAATTGTATTTATATTAGGTACAAATATATCTATATGAATATGTTATATAGGTCTAGATATATAAACATGTTTTATTGAATTAAATGATGAGTTGTGTTTAATCTCCAATTGGAATGCATCATATATCATCATTTTTTTACAATATTAGGATTGAAAATTCCAACATCAATTTCATTTTTGAAAAATTTCTCTATGAATAAAATTTATAATGTCCATGAATTCTTTAAAAAATACAAGACTCGTCATCATTATCAATCATGCAATATACATTTTGTCAACAAAATAAATTCATATTCATTGTGTGATCATTAACAACTATAAGTCATCTAAAAATCAAAAAATAGAATTTTAAAACTAAGAGTTCACTATTATAGAAAGAAAAAACCCTCATAAAAGAGATGGGAGATACTAATAAAATTTTTCTTCAATAGTTCAATGTAATGTAATTTGTTAATGATAATTGACTTCGGATTTCCAACTAATATAAAGCCCTCATTTTTTCTATTGGTATTTTCCTTATAAGTGGTATATGATCCATTACTTATTGAGAGTGATAGAATGTAAAATATTTATACACTCCTATTTTAGGAACAACCATTTTTAGGTAATCATTTTTTTATATCTATTCACATTGTTTATACCCTATAATGACAAATCAAGCTATACATTTTTTTGGTACCCAAACATTTTTGGGCCAGTAAATATTAGTTATAATATATGTTGTTATCTATATTTTTTTCTATATAACTATAATAATATTTTTTGAAAAAATCATTTGATGGAAATCCATTTATGATTCCTAAAAATTAATTACTTTTTAAATAAAAAATATTATATTGTCTAAAATCTCCATAATATAAATTGGAATTATTTAATTTCTTTTTAATCATTAATTAATGGAAATATAATTTCAATATAATATGGGATTTTTACCACATATTCATATTCCAAACAACACTTTCATCTGTTGATTTTTACAGATGATTATGTTTAAATAATTATCACCTTTTTAAATACACTGGTAACATAATTGATGTTTTGAACATCCTTCATTAAATTTTAATTTATCATGACTAGTTCAATATATGAGGTAGTATATTTTTCAATCCAAATAATTAATTAAAAAATATATTTATCTTGGTCACCATGTTCATTAAAAAACTAATTTTACTAATTCAGTGAATTTGTTTCATTTTTTACGCTTTCATACATCATCACCAACATGGAACAATACACATTTAACTGTTTATATTAATAAATTTAATATTATATATCATGATAGGCTTAAAAAGGTAATAATAATATACCTCATCAGACTTTTCCATATAACTTTTTATTCCAATGGATTTAGAGCTTCTACATCTGAATCTGAATAGGTAAATATACTAGAATATTCTAAAGAATAACATATAGATATCATATCATTATTAGATTTCATCTTTTAACCATCCTTCTAGATGTATTTATTTTCAATCCTTTTTTTATTATGTGGAAAACAATTCATGATGTCTACAATATTTTTTCACCCATAATACCATATCTCTTTCATATTCTCACTATTTTTCTGATACTTTTTTAATGAACATCTAATTCCTCTTATCCATTTTAATAAAAAAATTTAAGGTACATGAAATCCTAGATAAGTCAACATTTTATCTACAATTTCTTATGTTATATTTTTCATTATATTTTTTTATATTTTTATATGTTTTCTCTTCATCTAAAATTTAGAAGTGGACACATTCAATTAACACTTTTATCTCTAAAATATATTATGATCTTAAACTCCATCATCGACTTCATATTCTTATATCTTGATAGTTCTGATGTGATGTTTTATCTTGAAATTTTTTAATTGTATAGATTGTAAGACAACAACTGAGATTCCAACCCACATTGGTGGAAATACAAAGAGGGCATTGAATTATTATTCATGTTTAGTAATATGTTTTATTGTATTAGTAGTGTTGTACAAATATCAATGATTAATACATCTAGTTGAGTAATTCTCTCTTATTCAGCCATTTATGAATCTGTAGATCTTATTCTTATATCGTTCATTTCTAGGGGATTTTAAATTTTTTGTCCATATTTCATGTCTTGTTTGAACTTGAGTGATTCTATTGAACTATTATGGTATTAACACACATATCATAACATTCATAGGTTTTTTGTTTAGATCATAATATTTTTAACGCATAATGTCTCATGTTATATGTAGTGTCCTAGGAATTTTATATAGTTTAACATCATTGAGATAGAATTTCAATCCATTATTTTTAATATTCCTGATCATATAGGATTTCCAAAATCCATAATTCTCAAAATTATATATATTATCTCTAACCATTTACATATTTTCTTAGTTATAAGCCTTGTAAGAAATTAAAAAAGAATCTTTCTACAATAATCATTGACTATTTTGTACTCATGATTAATGAGCTCTGACACCATTTGTTACCCCACTTGATGGATATATTAACAACTCAAGAGGTGGATTAATGGAGTTCATAAAAATTTCCATTTTTATTAACTATACCACTCCAAGGTATTTGAGTTCAAATCATTAATTAAAAAATATGTAGTATAAATAGGAAATAAAAATGGAAATTTTTTTATTATAATGTTTTATAGTGGACTAGAGAATAAAAATACCCTATAACACTCCAAAAACACTCAAATCTATACGTTTGGTGATTTGTACTGAATCAACAACTTCACTAGGGGATCTAAGAAGAGTAAAAATAGACATCACATTATAAAAATAAATGAGATATTTATTCCGGACTATCCCAGTACAAACTATATCATTATTCTTGGTAAATATCATTCATAATGTATTAACGAAATATAAATAAATGGATATTTAGAGATACATTGAAATACATTGTTTTATACATCGACTAAAAGTACATAAAATATATCATGGGAAGACGATATCATTTAATATAATGCTTTGGGTGATCTTCAAAATTCAAAGGATAACCATGTAATCAATGTTCACAAAAAAATATTATTATGTTGTCGATATAAATAGTACATAGCGATTTGGTTTTTTAAGTAAAGACACATGTCTCTCATTTCCTCATTATCATACATCCATTTCATGATTCTTCTAAATCCAAAATTCATATATCATCATGTGATTTTGAACAAGAGAATACAATATAATCTATATGATCGACATGATAATCCATTGAGAAATAGAAAAAGAGAGGTGATAAGATAGGATTGTAATGATATGAAATTGTTCATTACAAATATGGATTTTAAATCAACATAATAAATGTTTGAAAACTTTTTAATAACTGATAATTTGTATTTATTGAAAAAATGACATTGAAATCTTTTTATATAATGAATTTTTTTTAATATGCTTAAAGGAAGTAATCAACTTATCATAATAAATATTATGGTTAATCATTAAAATATTTGTATATCAATTTTAACATTCATAATGAGATGAATTTCTAAGAAGAATTCAGATGATAAATTGTATCTCCCATTCCATTATATAAGATAAAATATGTTTCCCATTTTTTATAAAAATTTTATATGAATGAAAATTTTGATTACGAGTAATATGTGGCTGGAAAAAATATTCACATACTTTATAAGATAAATTGTTAAATAATCATAAGATAAAAATTATGTTTAAGATAAAGAAAGATTATTGTAAAATCATCTCTAAATCTAGAAATATAATATTTTATATAATAAGATACACTTTCACCACTGAGCCTTCATATTCTAAATAGGTCGTAGATAATTTTTTTTCATAAGATAAAAAATGTATTTATAAAAATAATGTTTCACAAATCAGAAGGTAATATTTTAGAGAATGAATCGTAAAAAAATTATTTTGATATGTTTATAGATAATTTGGAAAAATTTTCAAGAATAATATTAGTAATTTTTGGAATCATCATTACACATAAACATGGATCTAATTGAAATTCATAAGTTAGTTCAACTCATACTTTATTTCGATAATTTAAATATTATTAGCATTGAATTACATATAATTACTTTTCTAATGTAAATTTAAATTTTATATATAAAATAATTGATTTTTTATATATTTTTTTAATTTATAGTGATGAAATAATTACATTATACTATTTAAAAATTATTATAAAAATATTATTCAACTCTATAAAATGTTAATTAAATAATATTAAAAATATAATAATAACTATAATTTTAAATAAATATAGTGATAAATGAATTTAATTCATTTATATGACATGATAGTAATATAATAAAAAATCTTGTTCAAATTCAAGATGTTTTCGTTATATTACTAAAATTAATGTATAGAATAGTGCCAAGATCATCATTTTTTATATTATATAGTAAATAATAATCACATAAAAGACATAATATTTCAAAAAATTAATAAATTTAGAAAAATTTATAATAATAAGTTTTAAAATACAAACCATGATCCATTTATGGATCTCTAAAAATTTTATTATATCTATATTGATCCTCATAGAGTAAAAATAAATTTTGTGAGAGTTAGAGTTGTAATGGTTTAATATGCTATATACTGAAAATATATGGGTAAAAAACTGCCTAAATTGTTTTATAGGAGATTATTTCCACCAATAATTATCTTATATTCTATATAATTTAATTTTATGTGATTTATTTTTTATTTTTTATTAATTTAATATTTTTTGATATTCCTATAATTCCACCCTCCACTATTATAAAAGGCCACCTATTATTCTCAATACATTAATTCTAATACCCAATTTTTATAGAATATACTAACCCAAATTCCTTACTATAATCAATCAATTTTTCTTATTGTACTTTTATTAGGAAAAAATGACCTTTTAAGTCTTTAGGAGTGAGTCAATTAAATTCTTCCAAAGAAGTGGTTTAATTTATATCCTTTTGTTTTAGTATTTTTATGCATCAATAGAATATTTTTCAACTATGATAAAATAAGAAAACCAGTGTACTCTATATAAATATTTGTTATTATTTTCAAATCAAAACATATATCCACCTCTATCATCCATCAAATGGGAGAAGGATTCATAGTTCGTGGGTACATCAGAATACCGCCTCACAAACTGATGTAATTAATTTCCATCAACATGTCTCAAGACATATTTTAATTATGGAATTAATCTAAATATTTTATATTCATTAAATATTTTTCTTTATAAATAAATATATATAATTTACCTTATTACAATTAAGTACACTGAATATTGATAATGTCATTTGTGGGTACTTGTAGAATAATAACACCATTAAGTGATAAAATTAATTCTTCAGCACATCCCTTGGATTATATATATAATAATAATCAAAAAAATTGTATAATATATTGGATATAATTTTAATTCAGTATATATAATATAATACATACCTTTTTCCCATAATGGTTGTCAAAAAATTGATATGTTACTCATGCGTCTATAGGACATAACATGACCCTGATTGTAACATATTTCATTTTTCATAATTATATTTAACAGAGATATTTACTAATATAAATGTTGTATGAAAATGAATAATATTTATTGATTATTATTCTAAACATTGTGGAGAAATGAAAAAATTGTCAATTTTCATCTTTCTGAAGTCATTTAGACACAAAATCCAAATATCACTAAAATGACCCTAATGAATATAAATTATTATGTAGATTTTATAAAAAAGTATAAATGACAAAAATATAATTATAATAATTCAATGATAATTATTCTAAATAATAATTAACCAAATAATATAATTTAGGATGCAAATGAATGTACATGGGGAGTCAATCTAAAGGTAATGGTTTTTCATATATCTTTTACTTCTATGAAAACAATTATATATTCAGTAATAATTTCTTTTGTGTGGTGTATTTTTTTTGATAAATTATATCATGATACTTTTTAATTCCAATAATTTGATTTTTAACTAGATTTCATATATTTTATATGGCTTATTATTTAAAAGATACCCAAGAGGAAAGGGTAAATACAAAATGTCAACCATATTCAGTTTTATTTATGTTTATATAATGATTATAGAATACGTATCTTCCATTGACATGTTTTCAAAAAATATATCAATTATTTTATATTCATATAAATTTTTATGATAAAAAATTTACCCAAGTTTTTACTTTTTAAATAAAAATTAATGTAATATTTTTTTCATTTTCATATTAATTTACATTGATAAGTTTCTTGAAAAACATTATTCAATTTTTTAACAAATGGTTCATGAATTTATATTCCCACATAAATGAAACCAAGACATTTTGAATGTTACTTTACATGTTTATTTTAAAAAAAAATTCTTTTATAATTACTTTATATTTTAAATAGTGAAATGATATGAATATGTAAAAGATTTTTTAAAAGAATATTATTCCATTGGAACATAAAAACCTATTTTACTTCTTTGATAACATCCATTGATGTTATATATACTTTAACGAGGATATAATCAAATGATACATCAAAAATTATTTGTCTAGATGGATTATGATTCCTATTGAAGAATAAAGGTATTCGAAACACATTTCATTTCAATAGTTTTGATATGATGAATGATATATGTTCATGTAGAAAACATTTATATGGTTTTATATTTGGAACATGGGTCCTACGTCTCCCACTTATGAATTAGTTAAAACATTATATATGATGAAATATTTATGAGAAAAAATATGATATTCTACGTCTATTAATGGAAGCAACATGATGTGCTTGATATATTATTGGAAACAAGTCGACGTGTATGATCCCCTATGGGAAATATGATTGATGTATAATTTGATGGTATTTTTAATTATCTAGGAATATATAATGGTATCTATATTTAGAACGATTCAACATATAGTTATGAATTGAACTTGTAGTTCCTAATTTAGTTGATATGAATTCACATTTTTATTATACATGTTTATTGAAAAATTAATATTTTATTATAAATACCATGTTTAATATATTTTTAATATTTCGTATGACCCTTATATGATATGGTCATGTTATTATTCTATTATGATTATAGTATTATTTTATATAATAATTGAATGATATCTCCCATGAATACACTAAATAAGAATATAAAATAATGATCCCTTTTCACAAGATATGAATAATGATGTTAATTAACATTAATAGAATGATTTTATATGTCAGTAATTTTATTGGATACTTTGAATGACTCACATGGTATAAGAATATATTGGTATAGTGGGAGATCATGTTGATCATTATGAACTAGTTTTTCATGAACCAATGTTGTTAAATGTTCATCCTAATTACTTAAAAGACTAATAACAAAATTTACAAAGGTATGTTTGTTATTGAATATTTAATTTTTATATTGTATATTTTTAAAGGAAAATTTTGGTCACATTTATTTTTATCCAATTCATAAATTTACTGCTTATGTTTTTATCATTGTATAAAGATATGCAGTGTTAGGGCATTTATATTTTTTAATATAGTACTTTTTATATAACCTTGATCGTTAGGATGTTTCAAGAGAATAATTATGAGGTGTTATGAATATCATCATGGGTATATAAGTTTGATTATAACCATATATTCAATGTATTACATGCACCATTTTAGGTTTTAAGTGATGGAATTTAAGGATGTTGATGTTATTTTGGGATAGGTTAATGTAACTCTATTGTTTTACATAATCATAATCTTGTAAATATTTATTATCTGAATAAGTTGGAAATAAAAATTTTGTATAGGCTAGTACCTACATAAAAATGAGGCCTAAGGTGGATTAAAATACTATATACCAAGGGAATCCCAAATTACCAAGATAAACCATGTGGTCTTCATGATGAGAACATTATAAATGAAAATGGGATTAGGACCATGGAAATAAAGAGAGGCAAGGTGACCTGAGACTTGGTTCACCTCTCTCCATGTGTGACCTAATATGGTTTTTTATTATTCATTACATGATGCATCCTAATGATAAAATGGATTGACCAATAGGTGGATATAATTCCATGTTAGGAGTTGTGAATGATTATTTAATTTGTTTTCATCACCAATAATGTGATACCTTTCATGAGATATAATTGCAGAACAAAAATCATTTTCTTCTCCTCTACCTAAAAGGAGGATCCATGACCCATGTGGGTGGAAACCACCATGTTGATCGACTCCTTGGAGTTTTATACCACCACTTATCCACTAAGGTGCGCTTGTTGGATGGCCCATAATTATTGAGTTTGTGGCCAATGATTGATATCGACCAGAACACCCAATGACTCCTAATTATGGTTCAACTAGGAATTACATTGATAATTTTTTAAGATAATTTAGGGTAATATCCTAGCATAATTTTTTTTAATTATGATCATATCAACGAGGAGGTAATTATTTATTATGATGAAGGACATTATAGTGGAATGGGACCCATTGTGTCTATGATAATTATTATCGTTCCATATCAACCAACATCCTACATGAAAGACAATTATTCAAACCAACTTTTCTGGACCCCCTCCCACACACCAAAGAACTATCAATCAATAAATGACATATCATCCATGATATATTCACGTATAGTAGTAACGTCAGTAAAATTATGACACACAATTCTCTCTCATTATCCTTCTATGATCAAATTCCAAGCACTATCCTTCTTTAAAATTGAGTAGTAGGGGAACCCTGAAGATAGGAGGGTGCCAAGAAAAATGATCTTCCCATATATGGGGTTAACTATGTGACATTATCTCCATGTTAGAATGTATTGTTTAAGGGGGATTCCATTAGATAAAAAATATCATTATATGTATCACCCTGATCATGAGTATCTAGAGTATAGTGGATGTCGCTTGTGGAGAAGGAACTCGAGGAATAAAGGATGATGATGAATCCACTAGGTTCATAGTTTCGATCCCTGATGTGGAAGGTGTCTTGTTGGTCTATTTCAAAAACCACTTTAAAAAATATCAGGTGAGAGCTGGCATCATCGAAGTAGATTGAGGTTTATGGACTTCTTGGGAAACTGCGGGAATTCTTGGCCCAGTTATTATTCCAAAAAGAGACATCCACCATCAAAAAAATCCATCTATAGTGGGGTTGAAGGATAATATTGAGGTAGGAGATCACATATCATATTGTGGAAGCACACCAATTATACAATGACTTGTTCGAAAATCATGATTTGTGCATGCTGATCACCTAGAGTGTATGTGGTTCTACGGATTACTAGGCTAGCTTATCAGGAATTCATCGGATGGTGTCATATTGGTTGTGGATGTTTATGTCACCATCCCTAGTAGGCCTTTCCACCCATCACCATAAAATCTTTGTAACGCTTCATTTTCGTCACAGGATCCCATAATAAGTATTCAAAGATCTTATACGTTTTTCTAATTGTTATATTCATAACATTAATGGAAGAGATTACATGTTGGGGGTAGCGATGAGGATGATGCAAAATACTGTTATCCCCCCAAATGATAAATATTTATTATTTCAATTGAAATCATGATCAGTAATCCTGTTGATAAAATATTCATAGTAAAATGATCAAATACTTCTAGAGAAAATGGGGTAACTGAGGTTCTCCACATGGATGGTCCCTCTTTTCATGTCAAATCTACGATGGCCCAATGATATATTGTTGAAAGTACATCTGTATAAGATATATAAATTGCCTATAAACTTGTGGATAACTTGTCCGCTATAGTGGATGTATTCCTCCAAAACACTATTGATGCATCTGATAGATATTTTATTAGATTTCATGAAAATTAATATTTTATCCATGAATATCAGGTTTCAAATAGAAGGAGATATCATTATTCGACAATAGGCCAGCTCCACACTAGATTTGATGAACTTTTGAATAAAGAAACTTAAGACATCTTGAGTGATACTGAGGATTCTTGGGGAGAGATGGTCATTGTGCCTTAGACAACACATGGCCTTGAAGAAACCATATTTTTTCCATTAAAATGTAACCATCAACCATGAATAGATGAATAACATAATAATGAAAAAAATATTCCATTAGAATAACCCTATACTCACCAGCACCATAATGATAAAATCCTACTCGATGTGGTCATATGATTTATTTATATCTATCTTAATGGAAAAATTATATCCATGATTCTAGAAGTTAATATATCTAATCCTCTCTCGGGCCACTATAATTTCTCCCTGAATTGAGAGACCCTTCACAATCATATGATTTTCTATTGATACCCACAATGGAATATTTAGATACTACCTCACGTTGATTAAACTGACCAAAATATTGCATGGGATGTTTCACATACCCAGTAGGCAAAAATTCATTATAGAGGATGGATTCTTGGCCTTTAGAAGATGTACGATCATTGTGGAACATGTGGAATTGGGTAATTTGAAACCACAAGGGAATTATTAGATAGAAGTGATAGTATACATATTCACAACAACCCATGACATTTTATACAATGATCCTGAGTACCCATCCAGTCTAGAAGAACATTTGGTGTTGAGGAACAAAATTTTCCCCAATATCTCTTTATCATTAGGAAAGGAACCTAAAACCTTATTGAGCTAGCCTCTAGACAGTAGTGGTTCACCTCAACTAGCACTATGTTCTCCCCCAGACATCCTTTGTGAAAGAACACATTAGTTTAATGAAGGAGGTATTTTATGGTTAAAAAGGGAAAGCCACCCATAGTATATTTTTTATTTTTTTACATTCCGTCATCCCTCAGAATATTTGGGTTCACCAATGGTTTACATTATTTGAAATAAGAATGGAATAAGGATTTTTTCTATATCCCTCATAGATAAATTTTATCATTAATTTTTTCCATGATAGGGATTCAATTCTGATAACATGTATTCAATAGAATATTTTATATTAGATAGATCCTTATAAATCCAATCGTCCCAGGACTCTATAGGGGAATTCATAATGTTTTCAACATCATGAATGACAGTATAAATATTGAATCTAATGAAAGAGAGATCCTTAACAAATTTTTGTTAACATACATTGAGATTTCTAAAAATATTAGGATGGATACCCATGGATTAGCATTGGTAGGCTCACCCAATGGGTTGCTAACCAGATCAATGAATCCTTGAAAAATGTCCCATTAATGATAACAGTGGAATCATTCATATTGGAACCATGAAAACGAAATAGAAACATGGATATGTGAGTGATTAAATAATACCCAAACCTTATAAATTACCTTAGTGTCATAGAACTTGTAAATGTGTTTCTTGTTGGCTTGGAAGTAGTCCAAGTGACTCCATGAGTGGTTGATCCCTCTATTGTTATTTCACAACATGAATCAGCCAACTAAGAATAACTTTTCAGTAAGCCCCCTCCCATCCAAAAAATGGATCAAATCCATTACTACATTCCTATGAAAATTACGTCTTCCTTTCCTCTCCCCTGGGTCAGCAACATCATTAATGTCCCCACGGACAATCAATGGATGGTTTCAAAGATTAAGAGAGTTGAGGACTTTCTATAAGGATTCCTTTTGTTTTGGGTCACATCCCCTATAAACAAAAGTCGTTTGGATATAAATGTCACAAATATACATAGTTGTAGTTATAACTTGGCCACAAGCCTAAACTTGTTCAACTGAGATGTTCAAGTTCCAAAAAGATCCAAATATGCCTGCCTGTGGGGTCAACATGCATGCATACAAGTAGGATAATACAAAACATTAATGATTAATATATTCATGTTCTTCTTTATTATGGAAATAAAATTTATTGGAATTTTATAATTAATATATTAATAATTTTTTTATAAAAATAGACCAACTCAATTTTGAGTGAATAACCATTTCTTATTTCTAGGTCATTAAGGAAATTATAAAAACTGAAGGGCAATAAGGTATAATCATATTCCAGTAGACTACATAATGTACATGTTAGTATGATATCTTTTCCAATATATTAAATATCTCATAGATATATGTTATGTTCATTTTTGGATCATATGTTTTATCATAGATATATCAATTGGATTGGAATCTAATTTTGTGTTAAATAATTTCTATTATTTCAGTAGACATTGACTATTTTTAAATCCCTATATAATTAATATTAATATTAATATTATTTTATTTTATTTTATTAAAAAAACAATTATCATTATTTTGGAGGAATATATAATTTTTTTTTTGTGTTTTTTTTTGTTTCTAGATATTTATGGAAAGAGTTAGCCAATATTTGAGGTTATATATTTAGTGTGTGTAGATTTTTAGAGATAAATACTAAATTTATCTTCAATGTATATGTGATCAAATCCTTTTAATTTTTTGTTATCAACCATGTTGTAAATTATTTTGATGAAATATAAGGATGTTAATTTATTCAATGATCTAATTTTTACATTAGGTATTACAATTAAATTCTCGATAAATGAGTGTTTTCCTACATATGAGGGTTTGTAATTCATGGAAATCTCCATAACATATGAAAACAATTTTGGAATTTAAGAAATTTTTTATTTTGAAGGAATAAATTTTTATACTTTAGTGGATTATGAGATCCTAATGATTCTTTTTTAGTGCATTAGCATTAATCAACAATTTTTGGGGGAGGATAGAGGGATACATGCCATGTAACTAGGTTACACATAATGAAATGGTCTCTATGTGAATAATGTGATATGGTTTATTTCCTAAATACATTCACATCATGAAATGTTACAAAACATGGGTATCCTTTATAAGCCTTGTGTTATTTAATAAATTATTTTCAATTTAAAGAGTCACTGTTTTGAACTATTATGTAACATTCCAACATCACAATGTGTAGTGGGATAAAAAATCCTATAATGACCCAATAGATTTTTTTAAATGGGTATAAAAAATGATATCTATTTTATCATCTAATCTATTTTCTTCCCTCTTTACATATGGCCTTTCCTAGGTGGTCATGGAAATTTCCAACCCTTATGTATCCTCTCATTTGGAATTTGATCATCATTGCGCTAGCGGTGTGATTCCTGGGTATGATTTCAACTTTGATAATAATAATTATATCTTTTTCCTACATTGTATTTTAAATATATCTTCTTTATAATATGGATCTTTTAACTGTGATGTTGTATCTAATGTTTATGTTGATTTTCTAGGTCTTCTAGACCTTCATTCTCGTTGGATAAATAGGATGGAATCAACTACTGTGTTTCAACTACGATGATAATCATGATTCATTATGGATGTAGATTGTGTGATGGTATAGTGATGATAGGGGTTTTATTTAGTTCTGTAACACCAACCTTAATGAAAACTGAAAATTTTGAAGGTATTATTTTTTCAAAAGTTTTATGTAATGAGGGATTTCTCTGTGGTTATAATGATGGTTTCTTTGAATATCTTGGGTTTCATACCTACTCAGAACCCATATTCATCCCCCACTCTCTTAGTATGTAAAAATTGATTCTAAAACAAAGTTTGTGGATGTGTGGATAAACATTAAATTGTGTTATTGTTTTGATCTGTTTGTTCCTCCTTTCTTCTAGGGTTTTTTATTCATTGTTGATATTGCTTAGTTCCCTCAATTTTAGCAAGCTTTTGGGTGGAATTTTTTTGTTTTCATTGGATTAGTCATCAATTATTCTTCTATTGGTATGATGTAATGAATATATGGTTGTCCTAATATGACAAATAATATGTTTTTTATTATAACATCATGTTTTTTTCTTGGAAATGTTTAACAATGCTCTCAAATGTTGGATATTTGTGATATCTGTGGTGATTCATTTTTGTCGTTCAAAATTTGATGAGGTTTTTCAATGGTGGATTAGTGATGTGGTTTGGTAATAGAGAAGTTTTGGTCTCGAGGGTGTCAATTGCTTTTCATATTTTCTATAGTTGAATAATATTTATTTTAATTTTGACATTGAATATAAAAATAATTTGTATGTTTATGGATTGTATGGTAACCATTAATCCATAAAAATTATTTTTTAATATTAAAAAAATAAATTAGGGAACCAATTTCTATTATATTTTTTGAATTTAAATGTGGAAATGAATTTCATAATTTAAATAATTAATTTTATATGGATTTAAAATTTCTGAAAGAAACCTAGAATGTTTTTATAAATACCTAGTGGTTTTATCTTGTTAAAGTGGCATGTTTTTGTTAAATCTATTTTTTAATGGAAATGTGGAACTTAAATTGAAGACTATTATTTAATTTTATTTTAGGTACTTTTAAAATTGATTTCCCACCATTGATATTATATTAAATAAACAAGCCAAAGGTAGTTGGTATGTTATTTACTTACACTCCACTTTATTAAATCATTCAATAACATAACTGTAGTGAGTCACATAATTGATGGGATGGTGATGAGTTTCAATTTTCCAATATCATGGGGATTTTCATATACACATATTTTTGGGATCACATAGAGTGTGTGCAGTCCTATATCCTGAAATATTCATACGTATTAAAGAATATGGAAATGTTTCCCACATGATAGATATATTTTAGATATAAAAGTATTCAAATGATTTAAAACTTCTTTGAATTAATTCAGAATGTGTTAAAAAGTTTTATATAAAATATTAACTTACTAAATTGTTTAAAAATATTCCATCACTCATAATTAAATATCATTAATTATTTTTCATTCATTTTTATGTATATAAAAGTATTTGTAAACCATTGTTATAATGATACTTTATTTATTTTTTTAAAAAACTTCTTTTGGTGATGGATTTCCAATTTCCCCAACTTTTTGATATTTTCAGTAATTTTAACTATTTATCATGATTTATTTAAATATCATATGAAAACTACAACCCTATTTATTTTAAAAAATTAAATGCAGTAATATGTTAAGTCTAATTTTAAAATCTATTATGGCATCCATGGTAATAATCTACTGTGTTTTTTTATATCACTATCTAATTTTTATGTTGGGTGTTTGTTGAATAATTACTTCCAGGTTCGAGCAAGGGGAATTGATGTCATAGAGGTGGATCAAGAAGTTGAACATAGGATATGGTGAGTTGTGTCCTCTGGTACATGGGTTTTTCACCTATTTTGGATGTGGAGTCGTACTAAATTGGGATCTAATTCCTTGTTGACATCTTGTACCTTACTACCAGGGATTTTTCTTTTGTATTATTATTTTCTTTCTTGTCATTATTTAACTATTTTTCTAGAAAATTCGTTCCCACATTCATGTTTTATTATTCTAGGTGGTAGTCTACGAACCTTGGGGATCGGGAATTCCCTTTGGTCTATGTTATGGATAGATTTATTTCTGTGTTACAAGGGTATCGTAGGAGGTTACTATCAATGTGGTATCATAGAAAGCTATTAGACTTCTTTATTAATGTCAGTATAAAGTTGAAATCATATTGGGTGATAAGAGGTTGTTGTTATCGAGTGCATGTCCATTATCATTGTAATAACCCATTAGTCACCGTGGGTTTTTTGGAAAGGATTCTCATGTGGATTTATTATAGTATTTTCCCTACTGAGATTTGGATAGAGTGGAATCCAAATATCATTGTTTGATCTACTGGGACTAATTTCAATTGTTGCTCTTGTTTGAGTGTTATCCTGATGTTATTCTTTTTATGATGATGTTGTATAGAATCATGCCTCTTATAAGATCAAGAAATTCCTTCCAGGAGGATGATTCTACTTATCCTTAGTGATTAAATCCTCCAATGGTCCCAAATATAGTTATAGTGATTGTGTGTACTATCCACGGTCTAGGACATGTACCACCACTAGTTACCAACTTGGTCCCATCAATGGATCTTCAAAAATATTATTAAAACCATCTCAACAGATCCATCTCAATAATCGATCTGTTTTCAAATTCTCCATTAATCTCCCACATGTTTATGAATGGTTGGGAGGGATATAATAGTATTTTGGGTTATTGGAGACTTTGGAAGAGATCAGGATAAAGTGTGCCTCTTTTTTTGGTTGGATTGAGAATAAGATAGTGGGATGTTATGGCGATGCCAAAGAAACATGATGGCATTGAGTGAAAGAAAATCATGTTTCATCACACTAATCATTTATATTCATCATATATGGTGTTGTCCAAGTCTATTTATTTTTTCATTCATGAGTAGACTAATAGAACCATGACATAGTTTTTAAATCACATTGTTGAGCTCGTGTTGTTTGCACATGAGATTATATTAAATGAGAGGAATAAGGTTAAAATTGATCACATTTGGACTTCTATCAGATATTTTTTCATATGTTTTATTTCTAAATATATCTAATTATACCGATGCGATAGATATGGTATTGACAGTCAAGATGGACATGGATGGAAAGATAGGTTTATCATGGTTTTTGATATCTCCTAGTGGTAGTATGAGTTCCTTCAAAATATAATAGAATATTGATAATTCATGAAGATGTTATCAACATTAGGTTTATACCATATTTCTTATAGTTTATGTAATAGTTCCTCTAATTTCATATTAGTGTGAAAATCCATAAAATTCAAATAGGTTTTTCATTAAGGCTCTCCATTATGTATCTCTTTTGGATGTTCGGGAAACTTATATAAATTCTTCCATAACATTTATACTATGCATAGTGGAATATGATCATCATATCCTCCTAAATCTTAAATCAAATCTGATATTTCATGCATAAAATTGTTATAGGCACCAACATCCAGAATGATTCTATATCACATAGTTCAATAGTCTCTAGTGGAAGCATATTCGGCGTCCCGCCATTGAGAGGTATCATTACTATAGGTTCTTGAATAGTTTTTGTTCAATTTGATATTGGTCCATCTGATCCATTTATTTCAATAATAATTTTTATTAGTTATAATATTAATATTGGGATTATCGTGTGCAAAGGAAATTAATACACCACTTTGTATAAAGAGATATCAGAGTCCCCATAGTCCTACAATTTTCTTCCCTCTATACGATGTTATGATGGCTTGGAGTTTTCTGTTCCTTTTCATGAAATCTATTGATTTCATATTCTGTATGGATTAGTTCATTTACATTAAATCCTTGATTGATTGTTATCATTGGCATGTCTACGTTACCACACCCAGTGGTGTGTATTTTTTCATTCATGAAGTATGATACCCAAGGTCAATCAGGGACAAAATATCATATCCATAGTTTGGAAGGTAATTTTATAGTTTTCATTTGATATGGAGGGGTAATATTTTAGTAGTTATCTACATCCAATTTTCACTGAATTTCGCGACATGTTTCATTCAGATTTTTCTGGTTAATCACTGGTAAGGGAAATTGTGTATTCTGTTGAATTAATGATTCACAGTCAACTATTTTCAACTCCATCATACAGAATATATGTATATTAAATCAAATATATGAAGTCCTGGTTAAAAATCTTCATGATAAAGGATTTATACACCTGAGTATGTCACCTATGGTGGCTCTAGTTCTCATTGCTATGAAATATGATGGTTATCTTCACTTATGTGTTGAATACTAAATTCCTAATCATGTTACTATACATAAAAAGTTTCTAATTCCACATATTGATGATATTTGGATCATATTAAAGGGTTTATGTGTTTTTCAATGATGAATATTCAATATAGTCAGCATCCATTTAGGATTAATGAATCTATCATTCAAAAAATTACTTTGGAAGCAAGTACAAACATTATTAGTACCATGTTATGAAATTTGTCTAAAATATTTTCATAAAATTTCTGTTTCTCTAAAAAACAGAATTTTCACTAAGTATCTACATACCATTATAGAATTCATTATATATGGTATTCTCAATTACTCTAAATATGGAGAGGATCATGTGCAACATTTGAGAACAATTATGAGTCTACTGAAAATTTTCCAGCTCTACGCCAAGTATTAAAAGATTGATTTATGGATTCTAGAGGTGAAATTCATGGGACACACTGTGTTTGAACAGAGTATATTGGGAGATCCTAAGAAGGTAAAGTAAATTATAAAATGTTATCAACCATGAAATTTCTTCTATATTTTATGCTTCTTGGTATTAACTAGATATTATCCTTAGTACATGAATAACTTCTTCATGTTGGCTTCACTGATGGATGCTCTAACTTCAAATGGGGTGATGTTTTCAGGGAATGATATGTTTTAGAGTAAATTTTGGGATATGGAATGTCTTTTGACTATTTTTGTGGTGTTTCCTATTCCAAATATGGGGAAAGTCTATTTGCGCATTTTTGATGCATTGGGTTCAGGTTTAGGTTGTATTCTTATAGAAGGTGATCTTGTAGTTTCTTATGGATCTCTTCAAATTAGGCCATATAAAAAGAATTATCCTACACATTACAATTAACATGAAGATTTAATGAACACAGATAATATTTGGTGACAATCACTTTTTTTATAAAGTGTTGCTATTTATTCAGATAACTAACTATTAATTTCTATCTTCTCTAAAAAATAGTTGAATCACTACCAATGGTGTGGGCTGGAGTGCCTGAAATCACTCATCATTGACATCACATACACCCCAAGGGGTTGTAATGTTGTTCCCAATGCATTTAGAATGAAACATCCCACCCAGTCATAGAGAAAATCTTCAAAATATTGGTGTTTTATGTCCCACTTTGAACAATTTCTTATTTTATTTTAGGAGAAGTGGAATGAAGAATCATTAACCAATGATCAGTTTATATCAAATATTATCAAGATTAATCTTTAGGATTTAGAGTTTGATGATGAATTCTATAAAATTAAACAATCTTATTATTGTGGCGAGACAATTTCACTATGGTTTTTATCTGTAGTGGATGTTCTGTGCTGTCAAAATCAACTCATTTGCCATTAAATGCAATATAGGATGTGATGGGGAATTATCATAATTAATAGTGGGATATGAACTCATTATCCACTATAATTTTCTATGAAAAGAGATGATTATTCTGGTATCCATGGATGAGAAGAAGCATTGATTATTTGATCTCACATTTCTATGTGTTTCAGCAGGTGAAGGCTGAGCATCAGAAGCATTTTCATTTACTTCATCTACATATAATCACGAACTTGAAGTGGTATAAAATATCTATGGACGTTGTTGTTGTGTTTCCTTATACCCAGATAAAGCAGAATGCAATATGATTTGTGATCGATGGGATAATGAAGTTGTTTAAGTTGATAACCAATCTTGATAAAACCATATTTTTTTGTAGGAAAATATCCATGTGAAGAATATTTCTTATATTCACAGAGATCCATCTTCTATATTTTATGATAGGGATTCTCAGTTCACATCTAGTTTTTTGAGTTTCCATTTGGATGAACTTGGAAATTATTTCTCTTTGATAACAACCTTGCATACACAGTTGGATGGACCAACAGAGATAGCTATATAGATTCTTGAGGATATGTTTTGTGTTTGTGTTCAAGATATAATTGGGGAATACGATGAACAATTAGGTCGAGTTGAGTTTTCATTAAAAAAACATTATTAAACTGTGATCATAATAGTGCCTTTTGAGGCCTTTTATGGACATCCTTGTAACTCTCTATTGTGTTTGATCAAAATTGGTGAATTTTAGATGGTTGGACCATGTTTTGTGAAAGAGATGGAAACAATGATTTAATTAATTCATTAAATAATAATTATTTCATAGATCCGGTATATGTCTTATGCTAATCATCAACATAGTCTTTTGGATTTCTCACTTAGTGATCATGTTTTCTAGAATGTTTCACCCCTGTTCATTTATCGAAGTCATCTATGTAAAAGGAAGAATTCACCTAAATTTGTAATTAATTTTAATGTAGTTTAATTGGTGGGAAATTTTTTGTACCATTTATAACTTCAATGATAGATGACGTTGAAATATAATTTATTCCATGTATTGTTTCTTATAAATTGTTTATCTGATTCATCTCATGTTTAGAGTTGGAGTTATCTAGATATTGACCTGATTTATCATTGTGTGAGTGGCCAGTTTGGATAGTTGATTTTGAGACCAATGTACATTATAGGAAGTTGAATCCTTTGGTAAGTGTGCTATGATTTCATGGCTCTGATAGTAAAGACATATGGGAACATGAGGACCCTATGAAAGAGTAATGGCTTCATTTTTATCATAGAATCTACATCATAGGATTTCATGGGATAGAATAATTTTATGGTTGGGAGGTTGTAACATCTCGTTACCAATATAACAATTAATACTTTTTGTTTTTGTGTATTTTATATTTCATTAACTAGTTAGGTTTCATAATTACTTTGTTGGATACTTATAATGGTGAATTCATATATTATTTTGACCCTTAACATTAAATACCAATTTTTGTAGGCTTACAGAGGGTTACACAACATTTAACAAGGTTGTAAAAACCCAGATTGTATTTTTAGGTGTGTTTTCTTTTATTTGGTGTTTTGAAGAAAAAAAAAGAAGTTTTGGGAAATTTCTTAAGTACAAAAAAGTTACATTATGAGTATACACCATTCACTCAGTTACCATAAGAAGTCGAGTGCTGGCCGTGAAGCGGCCATGCCGACAATTTTTTGTGGTGACCTGGAGACCAATTAAAGCAGCGGCTAGTTATGGAAAGTACACACCATGTACTTATATAGTACACACCATGTACCTTATTTTTCATTAAACGTACTAGTTTCACAACTTATTTACACAAACACCATATTCTTTTCCTTCTTTGACCGAGAGCACCCGTACAACCATGTTTCTTCTCCGATCACCCGATCGAGTGTCTGTACTTCGAATCGACCCTCATCAATTGCATTGGGATCAGCTCAATAATATATTCCTTCTCTTTGAGCATAATTTCCTGATTCTTCCTTATTTATGATATATCGTCGGTTGATCATTTTTAACATTTTTATAGAAATACAGTGTTCATGGAGAGATTCAAGGCTTGGAGTTCATGTATATCAATCCTACATCATTTTGGTAGGTGGTTTGTGACTTTCTATTGAAATTATTAGAGATATATGTGAAAAAGTTCCCAATACCGTAGAACAGGGTATTGCGTGTTTACATTTTTAGCCCTGTTGATTTCCGGATATGCGTGTATGCTCGAATTGAGGTTAATTGAATGAGAATATGGTTAATTTATATCATTTATAGGTGTTTTACCATGGTTTTTTTTGACCTTTTGGCCATGCTTAACCTGTTAGGATGCCCTGTTTTTTTCCCATGCCTAGTAAGTAGGTTGGAGTTTTTTTTTTCTGCCATGTTGTTGTGCTATAGATTGTTAGACAAGTAGTTCTTCTGGATTAAACTGGCCAATATTCATTATATGTTTTTTTTGAATTATATAGGGCTGTAATATCCTGATGTAGTAGACAATAGGGATAATGGATGTAAGGGATCCTCCAGAGTTTCTAGTTTTATAGTTAGGATGAAATACCACAACTTGAATTGACGTAAGTGCTTTATTAGAGTGTTTGTAGATCCTCAACACGGGTCACAGGGGGAATGATATGTTTGTGCTTAACTAGAGCCCCTTTATTTACTGATACTATAATATTGGTTGAATGGATTGAGATTGCTTCCCGGAAGAGTATATGATAAAGCTGAACCAGAGGTGTTTGACTATGTGTACTTCCCAGATGGTTTCTTGTGTTTGTTAGGTAGGACAAGAGGTGATAGGCTAGGAGTACTTCTCTGAGGGTTACCTATTTGTGATTACTTGTTTACTTGTATTATGGATATGAATGCTTGGAAACTATGAAAATTTCTACTACTGAGTAGCTTTTTGTTTATTGATTCATTTTACTTATTTCCTGCCATATATATTCACTCACTGTTAGGATCATATCTTTTGGTGGTTATCTACTATTACTATTATCACAAAATGTTTGAGACATTATTTTGGGCCCAAATAGTTTATATTGATGCATGTATAGAATAGGGAAAGCTGCATTTTCTCCAGGTACATGATTGCTAAGGATCTGGAGAGCATGGTACCTAGGTGAGGCTTGCAATGCTGAGGTGTTCATCTATTTTCTTGTATACTTCGGTTTTGTAATGTATTCCAGTATTGTTTTTTTAGGATAAATTATGAGATATATTTATCATGAAACATTTATATATTTGTTTTCTAGTTTCTTATTACATCCAATTTTCCATTGTTTACTGTTGTATGCCATTATTACTACTTCTACTATTGTATATCTTTTTCTCTTATGATGTGATACTATGAAAATGAAGGCATAGTTTCCACACTGTCACACCCATGGCCATTATTCCTAGTTGAAATCCTCTGATATTATGGGAAATGAACTTGAGGCCATGTGACCAACCGGTTACGGGGTGGATCTAAGCGACATCAAGAACCGAGATGTTATAAATTGGTATTGAAGGAATTATTTTCTATAAAATAATAATTCAGAGCCTATAGATTGGGATAACAATGAATGTGTACTTGGTAATAAGTTGTTCCAGGGAGTAGATAACACATGTATATGGAAAATCCAATATACCTCATTTATTGATATTTTTGGTTTTTCAATTATTACAGTTGTATTGATTTCACCTTGAGTGATTCACAAGTTTTGTTCTGTTATTTTTGATGTTATTGAAGTCTAATTTATATAGCACGCTAATGTAATTAGGGTATTCCACCTCATGCATTATATATGCACATTATAGGGATCACAAGTCATGCATTCAAGCCATTCCATATTGGGAGAATTATAGATTTCATGTTGTTGTGATAGATGTTTGTGATAGATATGCATGAAGTTCTGAAAGATGCCTTGATAAAAATACCTACTATTTTATAGGGTATTGGATGTGTATGGTTTTGTTTGAATGAAAACCAATAATTGGTTCTTGAGGTGTTATGGGCACTCATGGACCAATATTTAGTGGATAATTGATCTATTATGCCAGTTTATGATGTGTTTGAGATTTCAGGTTGTGATTCACAGGGAGTATGTTCCCTCACAGATCAAAATTTGGCACTTTATTGTTCATTTAATTGCTTTTCTTGGGATCTGGAGTAGTATCAAAGGCCTAATTTCTGAAAAATCCTAGAATACACACCTTCTAATGTTGAATACACTCCATGTGTTCTTCTATTTGGGAAGATACTTTTTTTCATAGGTACATGTCGGGTACCGTTTGTACACGCCGTGTAGTATCTAAATGTGTATCAGACTTTGTGGGTAGAGAGACAGGGATTGGAAAAAATTGTTAGAACACGTCATGTAACAGATGTAGATGCTATGTTGTAGAACCGTGTAACTGGTCATGCCACTAACAACACGGGTTGGTTGAGTCATTTCTAATACACATCGTGTCTATATAAAACATTGTGTGTAGTGTATCTCGGGAATCTGGTCGTTTCAATCAAAACACTGGTAAGAAAAATTCTCTTAGAACATGTCGTGTCCATCTAGAAGTTTCCATGTAGTATTAGTCGTGTATCCAACTGTGTCAATAACTAAATGGTTTGGAGAAATCCTCCTAGTACACATTGGGTCCATTTGGAACATGTCATGTAGTGAGACCTGTGAATCCAGTTGTGTCAATAACAACACGAGTCAGTGAATCCTTTCTAGTACATGTAGTTTATGGCACAAACAAGCAATGTAGTCATGTTCTAGGAGAACCTAGTGGCCAAGACATTTAAGGGAACTCAGGATGGGGAAGATGATTCATGTACACACTATGTGTAAGGAAAACAAGCTATGTATGGGGTTGATACATAACCTGTTTTGGCAGTGGTACATGGCCATGTTAAAGGATTAAAGGAACACAACATGTAGTCATTTTACACACCTTATGTTCATGTATTAAAAAACAAGAATTCATTGCTTCTATTTTCCCTCCTAACTCTTATAGTTTTTAGACATATATAATCTTGATCTAAGGTGTGTACATGACTATGTAGATTTGGAACACAAAGGAGTCCTCTAGTTGTATTCCAGTTATAAGGCAACAATCAGGCACAAGTCATGGACGATTAGGGACATCCAATAGATCCTTCTGTAGTTCCAATCTTAGTAGAAGACATCATTTTGGACACAGGTGTTGATACACAGTTCCAATAGGGAATCATGATGTTCATGAAAACATTCTGCGGAGTATAGAATCATTCCCCTTATATTGTATAGTTGACATGGGTTTTCCTATAGCAACATCCAGCCACCATCACAAGGGATGAAAGACATCAGGTTGCATAGTCCTAGATAGAAGCCTTGTTTTCCACCTTCATGCATCTGGAGACACCTCCTGAGAGGACATTCATACTCTATATGAACATGATTTGGGATTCCTCTATGCGATGGTGGTATGTCTTTTCACAAGCAGTATGTCAGTAGGTTATGTCTTTGGATGAATTCCAACATAAATAAAATGACTACTTCTATCGGTTGACATTGAGGGCTGATCGAGCCTGAGAGATCATAAGTCTAGATCATGTCATTGTTTCTATTACAGAGTATTGTTTTTATTTCACTGAGCTTCAACAATTTATAACTATTCCAGAAGTTGATGAGTTATTCCTTCCAAGGATGTTTGAGGATGGTCTTAAGAATGACATCCGATCTTAGGTGAACATCTTTTTAATTAAATAAATCACTTCTACAGTCAAACAAGTGCTAACCATGGAGCAAAATTTGAGGGATTCTAGAGTTGGGAGACATGGATATTCAACATCCAGAGTTAGTATCCCTCCAACTAACATTATGAAGCGTCATAGGGGGTCTTCATGGGGTAATCCCAAGAGGATAGACACTTCTCCTAGTAGCCATGTGGTGTGATACCAATGAGTTATGTGAAGGCGTACGAGGATACATTACCAGAGAGACCTAGTGTAGTGATGATCTTGGTACAAGATGGGTCATATGAAACTTTTTTTCAGATCTTCTCACCATTAGCTGGTGACAGGGGGTCCCCTATGACTCCTCGTTCAAGAGACACACCACCAGTTTCTCATCAGTCTGGGAACTAGGGTTCTTCCTCACATTCTGGCCATGGTGGTGGTTGTGGCTTTGGAATTTAGTCACTAGGATTTCAGTGATAATATATGGGACCCTCTCGTGGTGTTCAGGAAGGGTCCCAGGGCCTCGATGTAGGTAAAATGTTTGTCGTGGAGCATACCTAACAGGAATAGGATATCAGACCCTCTAGAGTTTGAGGTATGATCATAGTTGCCTTAGTTTTAGATTCTGGTGTATTCAATACAGTGGATTTCCGTAGATTTATTTCTATATCTATTATGTAGAGCATTGATCTCTGCATCATTACATATGATGATGTCTTGACGTTTGATACACCATTGGGGACTAGAACTGCTAATGTACGTCAGTGTAAGAGGTTCCCTCTTGAGATTGGTGGGTGTCACTTTTTATGAGACCTTTATGTCCTAGAGATTACCTGCTATGATGTCATTCATAGAATGTACTAGTTAGTTCCCTTCCATATAGTTTTCAAGTGCAATAGTCATAGGGTGAGTATAACATCACCAAAGGGATTATCATTTCTTTATAAGGGCCAATGGGATGTCCTGGTGTCCAGAGTAGGACCCGAGCATCATGGGTAGGGAGAATTTACATCCCAGATTCTGAGCCTTTATCTGAATGACCAGGGGACTTCAAAGATGGTCTTCCCCCAATGGTGGATCATTTCAAGGATGTATTTTCGCAGGACTGTTTTTGGGTTTCCTCTAGAGAAAGTGGAAGTATTTTCTATTGATATCATTCCAAGAGCGGCACTGGTGTCCATTCCTCATTATAGGATGGGTACACTAGAGTTAAAAGAGATCAAAAACCAGTTTGAGGAGTTGTAGGATAAGGGATTCATCTGACCTAGTATATCTCCCTAGGGTTCCCCTCTCCTGTTTGTAATAAACGAAGATTGTACCATCAGACACTTCATGGATTATCGAAAGATTAACTAGTTGATGGTCATGAAATAATATCCCTTACGGAGGATTGATTGTATATTTCATCATCTTCAAGGAGACTCGGTGTTTCGGAAGATTGAATTGTGATTTGGTTACAACCAGTTTCACATTAGACCATCTGATATACCTCTTACAGATTTTTAATGGAGGTATGGTCTATACGAGTATGTAGTTGTGATTTTTGGTGTCAAGAACACACCTGTAGTTTTAATGGGACTCATAAACCAAGTGTTAAATCCATAATAGGATTCTATAGTGGTGTTTTTCATGGATGATATTTGGATGTACTATCACGCTCGACACAACCATGCTACCCATAATGAGATCATTTTCAGTACACTGAGAGATCATCAGTTATATTCTACTCTTTCACAATGGACCTTTTGGATGGAGCAAAACCACCTCTTGGGTCATGTTATCTTAGAGATATGAGTATTAGTAGACCTAGAGATAGAGAGAGTAGAAGTTTCTTGGGAAATGCCGAAGAAAATATTTATGGAATTATGTTTTCTAGGGCTGGCTGGATACTACAAACATTTCATACAAGACTATCCAGAAGGACCCTAGGACACCATGAGAGGGGAGGGGTGAATCTGGGTGACAACTTTTTGTTTTAATGTGATGGATCGTGTTCCCACATTTATAGGAACTTTTTGAACCTGTATGATGAATATGATCAGAAAGCAAACATTCACATGCATAGAGAAGACGCATCGCTTTTTACTTGGTTCACCACTAAGGGCAACATCCAAGGAGCATACGCCGACAAGTTGTCGGTCATACCAAATTCCACTAATCTTCATTAGCTGTGGATTACAAAGGTTTGGGCACAATCACTCTATCCCAGGATCACTGCCTTTACAATGGTTTAGGGATAGCTCACTGATTCCCTCGGGTCCCTCCCGTTGACTCCCCCTGGCTCACTACCATTGGTGAAGTCCCAATCAGTTTATTGACATGATAGTCTCGTCATCATTGCATAAAAATGCATCCTCTGTCGTATGTAGATGCTCTGTTAAATTCCAACTCTCACCAGAAGATGAATCTCACTTTGCACTGAGGGTACCGGGCGATCTTCCAGCTTTCGTGCAGCTTCAAAAGGATAGATGAACTTTAACAACCCCGACGCGTTTAGCCAAGCCTAGCGCACAAGTCACAATCTCAGCGTGCAAGTCACTTGCTCTGTTCAAAATCTGTGTGCAGGTGACACCAAACAACGTGTGAGACACTGCCTCCTTCAACACCAAACTTGCGCGACATTGCGCCTTTGAATCCCCAACTGCCTTGGTCGCGCATCCAACAATTGGCGCACATCCTTTACTTGCGTGACCGAATAACCACTTGCGTGATTCAACCACTTGCACGACCAGAGGACGAAACATATCTGAGTCTTCAACTTCGTTTCAAATTTGAAGGGGGGGGGGGTCCTCTATTTATAGGAAAACTGGATCCCCGGCGCGGTGGTGTGCAAGTATTCCCTCGGTGCGGAGGTTCGGACGCACAGCTCATCCTCCCTAGCCTCTGTTGCGCTACTCACTTGCGTGACCTACAGAAATACTTGTGATACCTTGTTTCCTTTACCATATTTTGAAGTTATGATATTGAATAACAATAAGCGCTCAATTTTCCAGTCTTCCAAGGCATCGACGCCCAAGTCTCTTCACAGCGCCAGGTCACTTGCGCGACCATCCCAAAACTGGCACGACCCTTATCCCTTTGTCATTTTCCAATGATCTGATCTTGAAAAAAATATGTCTTGCAGGTTTCTTCTTCATCCAGTACATGGAACTCAAGTCTCTTTTCCAAAAACACTTTTCTCCATTTATCGATTTTCATGCCCAAAAATTTGGCAAACACTAGGAAACGACGCCACCCACAATACTGTTCTCTACTTGAACTATATGATCACATTGTGGGTAAACATTCTAAACTTCCAATGCTGATTGACAAAAAACACAAACCATAATTCAGATCATGCATAGAACACCATGGTTCTAACATATTCATGCTTAGGAGTGCCACTGACCAGCCTAGACAAGAAGGGTGAAATGTTCTTGAGGATAAATTATTATGAGTTAGCATCTCATGAGATGAATGGGAGGTTGAAATCCACACTGATACTAGTTTTTCTAGATCTGGTCTAGAGATACACTGTGTACTATGATTCATTAGTTATAGGTCTTGGAGTAGTGATTATGTAGGGGGAATGAGTCATTGCATATCGGTCTCAACAGTTGTGGCCAGATGAGAGGAATTTCCGGATGCACGCTCTTGAGTTGGCTGATGTTGTACATGCCTAACACTTTTTGAGACAGTATCTATTTGGAGAGAATTCTGTGGATTTCACAGAACACAAATGTCTCAAGTCTATCTTCACTAATCGTGACCTTGATTTTAGACAACAAAAATGGGTTGTGTAACTTTAATATTTTGACATTTAGCTTGCCTACATGCCCTGGAACGTCAATTCTTTGGAGGATGAGATGAGCTGGTTGACTCAGATAATGGTAGTTCAGTAGATCATTAGTGAGTTGTAGTTTATGGATCTACTCACTAAGATTCATTTAGAGGTTCACGATAGAAAGGGGAAACCATTTATTTCTTCAATATCTGTTACATCTACTCTTCTTGATTGAATGTGAATGAAGCCGCTATTATATAATGAAGGCCTAGTCCTATGAGAATGTGTGTTAGGAGAGTACCCTATTCCATTTTTTACCATAGGATCTGATGATATCTTGCATTTTTTTGTGTATGTAAGGGTGTCAGCAAACATATGCCCTGAATGAAGAGAGATTTTTCTAAATTTGTCATGAGGTGTTCCACCTATCAGTAGGTGAAGGCAGAGCACTATCTATGAGCAGGGATTTTGAAGTAGTTACTCATTCCCTATTAGAAATGGAATGATGTCACGATGGATTATTTGATAGTTTTTCTGAGGTTCCCTCAAGTAAATGATGATGTTTGTGTTTTCATTGATAGACTCACAGTGGTTTATCACTTCTTTTTGATCAAACAGACGTTTTGTATTGATGAACTGGGAATGTTGTACATTCGAGATATGGTACGTTTGTAATGAGTTCCACACTACATTAATTAAGAAAAGGAAGCACATTTTTCCTCTTGGGTCTGGTAGTGGATTTATAATTTTTTGGGTACACATGTTGTTTTGAATACAACTTACCACCCACAGACAGATGGCAAGTCCAAGCATTAGATTCTAGTTCTTGAGAACACGATTTGAACATGTATCCTTGATTTTGTAAGATCTTGGTAGAAGCACATACCTCTTGTGGAGTTATCATACATTAATAGTTCTCATGAAACAATTAATATGCCTCATTATGAGTCTATGAATGGTAGGCCATGCGGATCACCCTTCTATTGGATGGAGGTAGGAGATGCAGCTCTGCTGGGACTTTGTCTTGTCTAGGAGACCACAGATCAGACAGAGCTGATTCGGAAGAGGATGGCTACTGTAGAGTCTCAACAGAAGCCTTATGTTGATTAGTGGAGATGACCTCAAGATTTTGGGGTTGGGGATTAGGTTTTCATGAATGTCACATTGTGTTTGAGACACAGGAGGATTAAGAGATACGGTAATCACGTACCAAGGAATGATAGGACGTTTGAGTTGTTGGAGGGAGTTGGGAAGATTTCCTATAGATTATTGTCACCTTAGTGGTACTGTGTTGAGAATGGCGGTAACCAAATTTCTCATCTTTGACATTACTTCTTAGAATCGTATCATTTCTTTCAACCCGAAGACGTTGAGTTAGCGGTGGATGCCTCTTTTGAGGAGCATTTTATCCATGTTGTTGATCGACGTACGATTATTCTTCGTAGAAAGTATGTTCCTCTGGAACAAATTTTATGGATGCACAGGTGGGTATAGGACTAGACCTGGGAGAGGGAGACCGATTTATGATCACAGGTGTAGTTTAAGGATTCTTCTTCTATGCCGCCTTTCAAGGGAAATTTGGGGAAGGATTTCTAAAAGTGGGAATGTTTGTAAGAAACCTGGTCTTGTTTTCATGTATGTTTTCCTTTTTCATGTGTTTTTTGTGAAAAATGGGATTTTTGTGAAATTTTATATGTACACTCCACTTACATTACGAGTACACGCTGGGTACTCGGTTTCCATTGGTAGTCGGGTGCTGGTAGTATAGCAGCTACGCACAGGGCCATGTGTTGTGAATTGGAGAACGCTTAATGTGGGGGAAAATAAAGCCATGTGCACATAGTTCACATATAAAGTACATAATGTTTACTTTATTTTTTTCATTAGACATATCAGGGTCATGTTTTATCGACAGAAACAACATCTTCTTCACCTTCTTCGACTGAGAGAACTCATACAACCGTGTTTCTTCCCCAACCCACGATCGAGCATCATTTCTCCGAATAGACCGTTGCTGATAATGTTGGGATTGCCTGACTATGATCTTCCATATCCTATTTATTCATTTCTTGATTCCTCCTCTTTCAATAGATATATTCTTTTGAGCATTTTTATTGTTTCTATAGATCTATGGTTTTCTTGGGTGATTCAAGGCCTGCGGTTCGCTTATATCGATCCTACAATGATGAGGTATGTGGCTTGTGCCTTTCTATTAAATTATATGAATTATATGTCCAAAACAGCCCAAAATCATGAACATTGTATTGCGTGTTTAAGGTTTTAGCCCTATTGATTGAATGCTATGCTTATATGCTTGAATAGTGGATAATTGAATTATAATAGGGTTAATTACTATTCTTTAATGTTGTTTGGCCATGCATGTATTTTATGACTGATTTTTCATGCACAACATGTTAAGATGCATATTTTGTTTTACCGTGCCTACTATTGTTGTATGGAGTTTTGTTTATCTGCCATGTTGTTATGATGTAGATTATTAGCCAAGTAGTTCTCGAGGTTTACTTTGAATGATATGAATTTCTATGCTTGTTTGACAAACACAGGGTCATGAGATCCTACTGTAATGGACTATAGGGATAATGGATGTAAGGGATTCTATAGATTGTCTATTTTTTCAATTACGATGTGGGACCATAGGGGGAATTGATGTATGTGCTTCCTCAGAGTGTCTATAGTTACTTGACATGGGCCATAGGGGGAATGTGGCATATGTTCTTACCCAATGCATCTTTAGTAACTAATACATGTCTATAGGGTGAATTTATAGTGAGTTATTTCCCTGAGAGTCTATGCTAAACTTGTATTAGAGGGGTTAGACTTTGCATATTTCCTGGAGGATTTCGTGAGATTGTTAGGTAGTACCCTAGGGGATAGGCTGTGAGTATATCCTAGAGGGTTACTAGTTTGTTATTATCTAGTTACATGTAGTGTGGAACTGAATAATTTTAAACTATGTAAATGTCTAATGCATAGTACTTCCTTGTTTACTGCTTCTTTTTTGTTATTTCCTGCAATATATATTCAATTACTGTTAGGCACATATCATTAGGTGGTTGTCTACTAGGATAAGACGCACACCCTATTTGGGTCCTTCTTTTGGGCCCAATTTGATTATATAATTGCAGGTATAGATAAATGAAAGCACCCTTATACTTCAATTACTTGATTCCTGAGGAGCTGGAGAGCTTGGGAGCAACCTGAGGCGTGCAATGTTGTGGAGTTCATTTGTTTCCTTATGTACTTTGGGGTAGTAATATATGACAACATTGTGTTTTGTTTAACTTTTTTCAATGACATATGTATCATGAATCATTTATAAATTTGTGATTTGTATTCTTATTACATTCAGTATTACACTTTTTATTATTGGGTGCCATTATTACTAATTCCTCTATTTTATATCTGTTTCTCTTCAACTATGTTATTCTACCAATGAGGGCATAGTTTCTCCACTATTACACTCAATTCTCTCACTACTAGTCGGCAACTTCTGGTGTTATAGGAGATGTGATTCAGGCCATGTGACCAACTGGGTACTGGTCAACTCTTGGAGGCTTCCAGAACTGGGACGTTAAAAGGATACACAATGTGTAATGGTAGCTATTCGAATATCGTTAGAGGGTTCATGTGTTGCGAATATTGAAGCAGTGAAAAGATACACATTTTTCCTATATTTTACATATAATGAGTTATATAATAAATTATTTTTATTTTAATATCTGTTGTTTTTTACTGGTTATGAAACATAACCATTTCACAATGTGTAGTGGGATTACACATCGTGTAATACCCTGACTATGTTTTTTAAAATTGGAATAATGAATATGATTTATTTTCAAACCCACTGAAAATTATTCTCCCTCAACATAAGGCATTACCTAGGTGATCATGGAGTATTCCATCCCTTCTGGATCCTCTCATTTAGCATTGGATCATCGTGGCACCTACTATGTGATTCTTGAGTAAGATTTTCCCTCATTCTTCATTATTCTCAATTTCCATTATTTTAGAATTTCAATAGATCTCCCTTATGATTATTTATGTGTTATATATGATTTTTATCTCTTTTATAGGTCGAGTTTTAAGGTCTTATATTGATTATATCTTATTTAATTAGTTTGTTTTTATGAAAATTGTTTGATTTAAATTGGAAATCAAAATCAAATGATATCAATTTAATTATTTAATTTAATTGTGGACATGAATTGGGAAATTGATTTAATTTTTTTAATGGATTTCAAACTAGTGTAAATGGATTAAATTATTTTGGCAGAGACCCAATTTTTTTATCTTTTAAAAGAGGCATGTTTTTTATTATAACATGTTTTGGATTTAATTGGTAAATTGGAATTCCAATTTATGTATGGAATATAATTTTAATTTAAGTGTTATTAAAATAAATTTCCCATAGTTGATTTTTAATGATCATATGAAATCATTATGTTGTTGGAAAGTTATGTGGACACACTCTATGATATTAAAATTTTCTACAACATATATATAGTGAGTCGCATTCTCAATGGGATGATGAAATGGTTCCTCTGGCCAGTGTCATGGGGATGTGTGTACAGACATATTTTTGAGATCACTCAAAGAGTATGGAGTCTTATATACTTAATTGTTTTGACCTATTTAGAATATGTCCATGTTTATCACAAGTTAATTATATGAAAGATATAAATGAATGCCAATTTTGTAAAAGATATTATCATTCTTTGTCAATTTATACAATTTTATTATTTAATCTATTGTTCATGAAATCATCCATCACATGTACGATGTTTTCATAACATACTATTCGATCATTCTAATAGTATTTCCTGATTTATTTAATATCTAGTGATGATGCCAAACCAATATATTTTAAAATTGAATTTAATAATTTTGTAAATCATTTTTCCATCTATTATGTAATGCTTGGAGAGAACCTATTTAGCTATTACCTCACACACTAATCATGCCTTCAAATTCATGTAGATTGTCTTTTTTGAGTTTGAGTAGGGAAAAATAATCTCTTGAAGGTGGATCAAGCTATTGAACATTGGTTTTGGTGATTTGTTCTGTTGGGGATAGGGTTTTTTTACCTTTTTTTAGAACTTGTGTAGCTGTAATTTAGAATTTAATACCTTGTTGACATCTGGTACATTACTGAAAATGGAGTTTCTTTTGAATGAATTTTTATTAACATGTCATTGTTCCTCTATGTTTTTTCATAAATCCGTTCCCAAAAATATGTTATATAATTCCATGTGCTAGATACCAACCATTGGGGAATGGTATTCCCTTTTTACTATGATAAGGACAACTAAATTTCTAGGTTACCATGATATCCAGGACACTGATGATAATCAACGTATAGGATGTACATTAAGTCCTTATCTATATGAAAAATATATTGAAATAAAAATGTTAACCATTTAATATTCTTACCACGAAATGGATTTCCATTCTACTCTTCAAATATGTATGTTTTTGTGGTGGTTAGATTTATCATGACCATGTTGGCTATTACTCTCCATCAATAATTGGGTGACAAGTGTTTTTTCGATTCAAATGTTTTCATGTACCTTTATTTTTCTCAAATATTGAAGCCTATTTTTTGTAATATAAGGGGAACTTATTACATTCCATTCAATCTTTTAAAGATGAATCTTGATTATTTCTTTTTTACGATGTGGGATTTCAGAAAAGGTATTTGGAAAAGTAAAACCCTAGTTACTAAGACCTTGTTAAAATTATGAGAATGAAATTTATTAAATGTGTAGATATTAACATTTTAATATTGTAATGTGGTCTATATAATAAAATTTAGAAAACACTGATCTTATAAAAATAATTAAATATTATTATTTAATATAATAATTTTAACATATCCATTTATTCAAAATGTATGAATAAACCTAACTAATTTATAAATAAACATAATGTTACATGTGAATTTAAATGCATTGAAGAATTCTTAAAACACAATACCTCAATTTTTTTACAATCATTTTATTCTTCAAAAATAATTATTCCCTTCAAATTTGTGTTTTATTCCATTCTATGAGTGAATATTATAATTAATTTCTAGATATTTTAGTAAATTAATGTTAAGATATTTCTTTTAATTTTGAATTCATCATGTTAATATTATTTTGAAGAATTTTTTTTATATTTCTAAAATGTTTTATCAATGAATTATAAAAATATCTATTATTAATGGGAATAATATTTTAGAAATTAAATATCTACCAATTATCATTAAAAATGTTAAGTATTAAAATTTAATTAAATAAATTTTATTTAATATAATTCAATTAAAGTTTTCATATATATTATATACATGAATTCCTAAAAATATATATTAATATTTTAAATAATGATTTTTTTTGAAAAATATTTTCCAATGTGTTTTTTTAGTTTAATTTTAAATTAAATTATTCTACTATTATATTACTAATTTCAAAAAATGGATTACATGTTACTAATAACTAGTAGAAACACAATAAATGGAACTCTTTTACATTTTTTTGTATGAATAGGAGTGTTTGTAATTTTTTTAACACAATAATTTTTAAATGAAGTAACAATTGGTTAAAAATTTCTAAATACTATAAAATTACCAAAAAATTCATAAAGATTTTATAATGATTATGTATTATCTATAATCATCCAAATGAGTAATTTATGAACTTATTGGCCCAGTTGGATAAGATGATAACATTTATAATATCTTTTCTATTTAAACGTCATCCCTTGAACCCTATTGTTCTTAATAACTAAAATATTATTTTAAAAGGGGTTATCTTGAATAAATTTTCTAATATAAAAATAATTTTAAAAAAATAAAGGATATTTATTCATCATGTTAATTAATTTTTATTTTTTTTGTATAAATACTCGAATTAATTTCTTACAAAACATTGTCGGAGTAATTATTAAATTAAAGTAAAAATAATATAATTGAAATTAAAAAAATTATAATAATTATAATTTGAAATAAATAATTTTATAAATTAATTTTATACATTTTCATATCATTTAACAGATATACATAAATGATTTTTATTCGTTCTTGATATTATTAATTTAAATGTTATTATTAGTTCTAAAAAATTACATTATAGGTGTTTTTTAGTAATTCAAATTTTATTAAATGCTATAAAATTCATAAAAATATTATATTATGTAAATATATTTTTATATGGATTAAATTATCAACAATTATTTATTTATGGTATTATTTGTTTTTAATAGTAACTGTACGGGCCCTCAAATAATAACAGCTTCATGTTTTCCTACTAAGAGTTAAATGGGTTAAATATTATTTATAACGATAATATTTGTATATAAATATAGAAACAATATGTCTTAAATTTATTAGATTTTAGGATTTAAACACATATTTATCTTTTCTTAAAAATAATTAACATTGAATCCATTTTGAATTTATGAATAGATAATATTATTTGATTTTATTTTGGGAAATACATCGAGTGCCCCTCTCCTCTCTTATAAAAGGGACACTATTCTTACTAGTCATTTACACATAAATACCATTTTTGTATTACTAATAACAACAGAAATAACTCTATATATTCCATACCATTGTTATAGAGGCTATATTATAGGAAAAACACTATCATTATAAGATTTAGGATGTTAATCATAGGAGCCTTCCAAATAACGATGTATCATTTTTATTGACTTGTTTTAGATATGATTCTTATTAACGCTAAAAAGATTCTTAAACCATGAAATAATATTGAAACTAGTATAATAGATATAATTATATGTTTTTATTTTAAGAAAATAACATACATATATCTCCAAAATCAATCAAATGATCTAATAATTCATATTCTATAAGTTTGAAAGACTATTGGCTCACAAACAGATTTAATTCATTACCCATAAAAATATCTCATGATTGGTTGTAATGATGAAATTTAAATTTAAATTTATATTCATTTAATATTTAACATTATAAAAATTGTATAAATAATTTACTATTTACCATTTCATGAGCATAAAAATGATAATATCATTCATGCATACATCTGGGTTGTTACCTCAATGAGGAGATGTGATCCACTTTCCATCACATCCAATGGATGATATAAATAAATGTATATTTGATGCATTAATATTATAAATACCGTATAATTTTAATTATATAATTTTAAAATAATATTTATCTTCATTGAATAATGATTTTTGGAAAATCTAAATGTTACAGATGTGTATGTACGATCGACCGTCCCCATTACTGTAACATACTTCAGGATTCATAAATATAATTAATTTTGGTATTTAGACAAATAATTAATGAACAAAAATGATAATTATATCATTATTATTATTCAAGATATTATGGAATAATTGTGTCATTGACCATAGCGAACCTATCCAATCCAGTTTAGACTTTTGATCCAAATGTCACTAAAACATCCAACATTAGCATAAAAGTTTATGTAATTTATATAACTAGAAATAATTAAGATAAAATCAATTTTAAATCATAATAATTATCTAATGTATGTATACAATTATCTTACATTTATTATTTAGGAATACAAAGATCATAAGTGATGATTAAGACTCTAGGTATGGTTTTTTATTCTCATATTTAAATCAATAATGCATAAAACATATTTACCACTAATTTTATTTGTATGGTGTTTAAAATTACACATCGATATATGAAATCATGAATCTCTTTGAAATAAGTGTATTATATGTTTTCTTTGTTTTAATTTATTTGATGGGGATTATGATCTAAATGATACCCATATGGTAAATTATTATTTTATAATATCATCATTATAAATCATTTATTATATTTCATTCTCTACTTGGTAATATTTTACATTCATGTCATGTTTTTTTAAAAAAAAATTGAACTTTTTTCATAATTATACTCATATTTTTTATATTTATTTTTACCAATGTTATAATTTAAAAAAAAAATCGGTCAAATGTAATCATTCTCAGTTTCAAAATCAATTAATTGGTCAGTTTTCAAAAAAAAGATTGATTTTTTAAATAAACATCAAGAGAATAATTTCCAACATTCATTAAGTCTCAACGAAATGATGATTCATTTAAATTATTACATATTTATGTTCAATATAAATTAATCATTTATTAGTACATAGCTTCTTAAAAATAGATGAAAATTTTAAAGGTAAAAGATATTTTCATAAAAAACAATCCATGTGAGATTTTAAAACATTTTCCACCTATGAATAGATCATTTAATGTTTAATTTTAAATATTAGGGTTATTAAACAAGGAAAACATAATTATTATTTATTATGATGATTTATATTTATGATGAATATTTGATGTTTTTTAGAAACTGATTTCATATCATAGGTTATAATATGTTGAATAATTTATAGTATTATGAAAAACTTATATATGATTTAATTATGTGATCAGTGGGACCAATATATCCCTCTGATTTATTAGGTAAAGTACTATATCTCATAAAATATTAATGGGAATGCATTTCTTTTTATTAATAATTTTTTTTAAAACATCTTAATGTGATTGATCGACAATGGGAAATAGTTCTGGTGCATGTTCTGATGCACTTATTAATTATATATATCATATAAAATTGTTTCAATTCAAAGTATTATTAAAAAAAATTGAAAAGCAATTTTTGAATAATAATTGATTTTGATGATTTCTCATTCTTATGAATCGTGTATTTTTAAAAGTTAAGTTTTTATGTCATAAACAATTTTTTTATTCTTATCATATTGAGTATTAACATTGTATGTTATGGGTATGATATTATACCCTTACATATATATTTCTATTTTACAGAATTATTGATTCACATCTCATGTGTATACCATTACTGGTCATTTTTTCACACCCATTATTAATTTATTCTAATCTTACATAACTAAAAAAGAGGAATTAGATACCCCATATATAGGTGACTGAGGTGGTTGTAAGGATTCTAAAAAAATACCTCACCCCCTCCTCACGCACAATCCCAAACACCACCCTTCGAGTAGCCACTCGTCCGCTCCCTTGCTGCTCTGCCGCTGCTGCCCATCCCCACCCTCACTGCACTGGTGACGTCGCACCACCGACAATGATCTATCTTTACCTCTAGCTCCACACTGACGCTATCTCCCATAATCTCCCTCGTAGCAATGCTCGTACGCTCACTCGCTACACCATCTCCACCTCACTATCTCTAAATATAGTTCACCACCTTTCTCGCCACTCATGTACTCCCTCACCACCTTGCCTCCATCTACGGCTGCCCTATGCCGCCCCTCCACTCCCTCGTAGCACCAACTCTGGCTCCCCTCCGTTATGAATTTTTCGGTCTATCAGGTATGCTCAAATTTTTTTGGGATATAATTTTGAGAAATTTTGAGAAAAAATTTGGAATGCATGAAGATTATATAAATATTGTGATTGAAAAAAATAGTTTAAATGGAAGTACATGTGAATACTGATTTGTTCTCATGATGAATTATGAAACAATGTGTGATGGTAGTGTGGGTATGTGAAGACATTATACATTAGATGATGTTGGAAGTTAAAGAAATAGAAGAGTCCATGTATAGGTTGAATAAATTTATATTAAATTATTTTGTTATTTTATATATATCCTTCATGAGTTTATCACATGTCTTTGTGTTTGTGTGTCATAAGAAAATGTTTGAGGTTTCATAGCATAAGTGTCCTTACGTGGCCCATGACACCCATGTATGATTTTTGTCTCTTTTTTTTGATACAATATGTAATTATTAATATTATATGGTGTTTCTATATATGATAATCCTTCTATAAATGTGACATAATTTGTATATTATATTTATGTGTTCTTCCATGCATGGTACCAATGTTATTGGAGTAATCATCATGGCTCATTTTCCCTTAAGGGATAGTGTGATAAGATGATGTATGTTCAATAATGATTGTATTGATATAGATGATGGGGTATAATGTATATTTTAATCATCACGTATGGTTATGGAATAATTTTCTGATTGGAACCTTGAGGTGACAGTGGTTCATGATTGTATTCAACGACAAGAGTTGAGACGTAGTTTTGGGAAACAAAGGAACAAAAGAGTGTACAAATGTGTTGTAATGATGGATTTATTAAGAGAGGGATAGGTATTGAAGGCCTTCATGGGTTTTAATTGACACTTATACCTTTTTTATATATTGGAATACATGATGGGACATTGTGGTTGACTATGTTCATGAATTTAGTTATAACTACTTTTTCTATCAAATAACCAAATTTTGATTTGAACAAGGAAACTCCAAACATGGTTGTGTGTTTATTTAATTCACTTTTACTTAATATGACATCATTAAATTGTATACAGTTGAATATGTGTTCATGAATTTTTTTTGTTGCTTACTATATTCAAATTCCCACCATGCATGTGCATCTCGCTCAATGTGAAGACTTTATATTCAGGGACACGAGGGAAATGCTCTGATGATATGGAATAAGATTTATAGAATATTGTTAAGAGGTATAATTGGGATGTCATTTAGAGTTATGTATCAACATTTTTTCACATTCTCAATATTTCCCTCACTTTTATTCACCTAAAACATTAAGGTTACTTGGGGTTTTACCATATGACATATGATTCGTACAAAGGATTATGAATTTTCATTGTTTAGTATCTCTATTATGTTATTGTTTATCCTATTCTTGATTAATATAAAGGGTATATTTTCTGTCCTGATGAAAGATAGACCCTTACTATTGTAACAAACATCTTTCAATAAAGGATACATGCTTGACTCCAAGAACAAAACAATCATGAACACTGTGATTCAGCATGGGACATCACAATCATTTTCCTACATATTCTCTATTTTTAACATAAGTAAAGATAGATTGGTATTTTTTGTTCTCAAATTGTATATATATGACTTTATCTTGGATATCGATTAGTTAGTTTTCAAAAAATAAAATATTGAGTGTTATATTTGTTTGTTAATCATAACATCCTATGACGGCACAAAGGCATTGTGAATCGAAGTGGCAGTGAGATGTTATTTGTAAAAATATAAAGTTTATATTTGTTTGAGAAGACTGATAATCACTATCACGAACCAACCCAGGTCGACCCTACACTGGTCACCCGAGCTGGCCCGCGACATGGCCCGAGGGGAGTTCCTGATCCCCATGGGCTGGAAACTAGTGTCGGGCATCAAAATTAAATAGGTGGGAATGATTTGGCCCAAAATAAAAAAAAATAATCAGCGGAAAAGTAAATAGAACAAAAGTAAATAAATAATGAACAACCAGCAACGCTACATCCTGACTATGACCAAAAATCCATGTGACCTCGTGGGTCACTCTCCAATACCACAAACAATGTTGCTCAAGGAGAACAACTGAAGTTGGAACCTGCAACGGTACTAAAAACAAGAAAACACTATAGGTGTGAGTAGTATAACTCAGTAGGTAGGGTGGACTAATTCTATTCCCAATTCACATACCAATAAATAAAGAGTTTATCAATTCTAGGTTTGATCTAAATTATATAAAATATTAGTTCCACAAACACTTTAATTTTTAAAACAAGTAACATATCATTGCCATTTTTAATTAAAAAAAATTAGTGTTTGAAATAAACAGGTGCATTGCATTCTAAAATATTTTTTGTGAACAATTTAAAAATACAAATTTTAGTTGTTAGTAAAAACGGAAAACCACACAACATGCAACAAACACTAAGGGCAATGGAAAAAGTGGCACACAAGGGCCAGCTACCAAACATGAACTCTCAATTGTCTGCCACATTCAAATAAACACTAAAAGAAGCATGGGTCGAACCTAAGAGATCATGAACAATCCAGAACATACTATACATGTGACGCATCCTGAAGGCATGCCCTAACTCGATGACATCATAACGCCCAAACTACTACCCAGTATAGCCCTGCATGGCCTAATGGAGGGGCCCAATCCCCATAGTAGTAATAACTCAGTATTCCCCAGCTATGAGGCTACTAGCCAGTGTGTATTCTAAACTAGTGCAGCAATCGTTCATAGAAAATTTACTCAGTATGCCAGGTTCCCATGTCAACACGTACGATAAAAAGGGGTGTTTCCACAACGTAAATCAATCAGTGATGATGCACAAATATCACACATAACTCATGCAATCAACACACGCCAAAGATCACCCCGAATCGGGTTTTCCAAAATAATTTATTTTATTATTGTGCCAAACAGGCCTTCATCCATATTAAATAAAAACCTCATTTCTCGTGAAAACCCAAAGCCCGTGTTTAGAAGTAATCATATATCATTAAAACTAGAAGTACATTTTAAATTTTGTGAATTATGTTTAAAGGCCAAATAGGACTTCTTTCAATACTGGATGTCTGCTCATCAAGAAAAGTTTTCAAGTGTTCGATATAAAATAAACATCACTTTTTGCACCAAATAATAATATAAAATTTAATTATATTATATTATTTCCAATTTATTAAAATTAATTAAACATTAAGAAATTAATAAATTCTAAATATAAAGGTAAGTGTAGTGGGGGATCCTCCTCAAGTCGCAACATGGACATGAAGACACAATACTCCTCACACTGGTGCACAAGCATGAGGAATCCTATGATCGAGGTGTCGTAGTGTTACCTCGCCAACACGCTGAACCGAATGCACAATAACTAAGAAAACATAGCCACTGACTTAGAACAAACCAAACGAACAACCAATGCAATGTAACTAGCTCGAAAAAACTTGAAAACACAACTCACACCATCATCCTTATTTATTAAAAAACTTTAAAATCCACAAAGTGATTGTAAAAACAACATAACACCAAAACAACTCACTAATTATTTTAATGTGCCACTGAGTAATATCAAGGAAACACCTGAGTACGAAACAAAGAAATAGCACACGACATGATTAAATTGACCTTTAAAAGCCCATGCTCCTAAACATTTTTTTCCAAAACCAAACTCGCACCATCCACACTACTTAATAAATCATTTGAAATTTTTATAAAACAATTTTGAAAACACAATGTGGCTTTAAACACAGGAAACCTACTTAAATCCCTTAAAAAACACTTTCATGATCAAATGCACACAACGCCACAATGACGCCACACCAAAACCCAACTATAACCCTTGAACATTTTAATAAACCAACAACACAGTTTATAAAACACTACAAATGTCAAAAACAGAATTTTTCATCCCATGCACACCATAAAAAATAACAGCACAGTTTAGGAAACACTGAAAATGGCTCAAAAAAAGTTTTCATAAAATAAAAACAGTCATAACACATAAAAACGTTTCTAATCCCATTAAAATACTATTAAACATAAAGCAACACTATATTCTCTCCAATCAGACTAGTCAAATAACATACTAATTTGATCAAACAAGTAAATTAAAATAGAAAAAAAAGTTTATGCACGGAACAACTTACATCGGGTGTCGAAAATTCTAAAAAATTGGTGTCAAACACCAATCTCACCACAATCGCACCACGTGGGATCCCAATTTTATCCTAAATCAAGAATGAGAACCAAAATGAATCCAAAACGTACACTAAAAATAACCTCATACCCATAGGAAACCAAAAAGGTCAAGGAATAATAGGGGAAACCATCCCGGGGGAGTTGGGTCGGAGGTCGCTGGTCATCGCCGAAGGTTGAAGGCTGGTGGAGATCGGGTGGCCAGGGGTTGCTGCTTCTGGCCAGAGGCAGAGCTTTCTGGAGCCCGGTCGGAGGTCGTTGGAGGGGGCAGAAGGTTGCTGGCTGGTGGCGGGGCTCGCCGGAACTCAGCCGGAAGGGCTGGCAGGGGGCGAGGGCCGGGTTCAAAGCGGCCGGAGGAGGGTTGGGTTGATATAGAAGTGAAATGAGGTCGGTTGGTCGGTGGGTGTCGAATCACTCTAGGTGAAGGAGGCGGGGGCTTCAGGAGTTTAGGAGAGGGCCTCGGTGCGACGAGAGAGGGAAGAAAGTGGGAGGCGACGGGAAGCCGGTAGGTGGGTACAGGTGGTGATGACGGGAAGAAGATGGGGCCGCGCGGGGCGGCTACTCCAGAGGAGAGGGCGCCACACAGGGGGAGGTGGCTGGGTGAGGCGGAGGGAGCATCGGGCGCGGCGGCTGGGCGAGGTGGAGGGAGCGGCGAGCACTGGAGGCGGCACATGAAGCAGCGGCTGAGCACAAGAATGTGATAAGGGGGGGGGGGGGGGGGGTGCGGCTGCGACTAGGAACAGGTGGGTGCTCGCATAGTGTAAAAAGGGAAAGGGGGGGGGGGGGTTGGCTGGGTGTTCGGGTTTAGGTTAGTTTATTTTTTTCAATTTCATTAATAAAAATAGAAATACTAAAATTGATAATATTAATAATAATTATAATAAAACTAGAATTATAATAATTATAATGATTCAAATAATAATAATAAAAATATCAACAGTAAAGATAATATTAATATAATTTATTAACAAAAAAATCATAATATGACTAATAATAATAATAATGAAAATAAAAATAATAATAATAACAATTTAACAACCCTAATAAGAAAATATTTTATATATTTTAAACATCGCTCAACTGCATGACTCACGTGCCGCCATGCACGCGGTTTGGCGAACCACGCACAAACCATGCCACCCGGTACTGATCTCATAAAGGGTTACAATGCGTGATTGCTGCAAAGTTTTATAACTCACATGGAAGTCACGCATCAGTGATATCGGGGTGTGATAATTCTCCCCACCATAGTCACTTTCTGCCCCCAGAAAGTCACCCAGTCGAAAGATAAACAAAACAAGAATACATGCCTCATTAAAACTAGAAGAATCCACAACACAAGACTGTAGGAGAACATGAGAGGGTTATCCCCACCATAAGGACTCATCTAGTGCAGAAATTCAACACCCAAATGTACCACCCCGAGAGGGGGGCGACACGAGAACTCCCCACCGATCCAGACTAGCCTCTATAGAACGAGAAAAACAACACCTCCACTGAAACTTGGATCTCATGACATAGGCCAAAAACCCCAAACACTAGAGATAAACCTCCGAGAATAACTTAACCCACGAAGTAAACTTGAGCATTACCAGAAACACCTATCCTTCCATAGGCACTTACATATCCAAACGACCATAGTCAAACTGAGATTAACCCATACAAGGTTCAAAAACACTTTTAAAGAAAATCGTATGATCTAGAGAATCATAAATCATGAAAACCAGACTCCTTGGATAACAACGAACATGTCCATTCCAACTTCATGACGAAACCATGGACCTACAAAAATGAAAAAAAATTAACAGTGGAAGGATGAGAATGGAAGGACTTTAAATGTTTTGTTGGCAACACAAAAAACCAAAACCCGAACTAAGTCTTCACACCCTAGACAACTCGGCACTGCATGCGAGCTTCATCCCATGACATGTGGTAGGGGCTCTGATTGTTGAAGCATCTCCTACCTCCCATTCAGGCACTATAAACTTCTAGTCACAGTGACTTCCTTAGGCGATGCTTCCTAAAAAGATTCTCTAGATGATCCAGACACCAGCAATGATGGCACATCTTCAGAGGGGTGTGACATGACGGCTTGTATGTCATAAATGCCCATATTGACAGTACACCATTAGACGATCCGATGAACTGGAAGTTATATCCACTGAAGAGAACTCTTTATGAACAAATTCACCTAACACACTCTTCTTGTCTGATGGGGGACCTTCAGATGCAACTAGATACGGTGTATTTCCAACCGTTTGCGCTCTGGAGACTAACTCAACTATGAACACCTCATTCACCAACTTATCAAAAGTGATGTTCCCAAAAAGGGAGGACTCACTCCATGATCTCTGGACGAAGACCCCTATTGAAGGGAGAAGTCTTCATCCAGTCCTGCGACACTACCCCTGGATAAAGAGACACAAGATCCTTGAAATGGTCAACATACACTTTCACCGACTGCTGGCCATGTTGAACACGCAATAGATCTTCCATTTTCATCATCTTTACCTCCACAAGTATAAACCATTGAACAAAGATGGATTTAGAGACATTCCACATCATCCCAACTTACAGTAATAATGGGGTGAACAACTCCTACTCAACCAGAGCTGGACCTTTGAATAGACGCGAAAGAGCATGCACTCTAATATCTTTGGGAGTTCCTAATACCCTGAAGATGCGCTCAACCTCTTCAAGCCACTCCACTGTCTCTAACAGAATCCAATCACTTTGAAGGACAGAAAACATCCGAGAAAGACCAAAAACTGGGCACGACTCATCAAAACAATGGGGACATTTCTGGGTGGCATTTCTGAGCAACATATATAACAACAAGATGAAAGCGATATGAATCGAAGCAACATCAATATAGAACCCTCATCAAAAAACAACCAACTCAAAAAACCAAACAACCACAAACACAACCCAAAATTCCCTTTCCAAAATTTCCGTTCCATTTTAGATTCCAAAACCACCATTTGTTTTCAAAACCTCTTTCTTTCAAGACCACTTTCCAAGTACCAAATTCACATTTCAAACCAAAATCAGTTTCCAAACCCATTTTCCTCTTTAAAAGCCAATTTAGAAAACAATGTCAAGTCATTATTTTTAAACACACCTAGGTAATCCCATGAACTGTTGCCCATGTATTCATCCACTTTCATTCATATTCACCAACACACACTTTCCCTGCATCCTCTCACATGTGCAAACGTTAATAAGGAGTACCTGAGGTTTCACACCAAAAAATTATCAACCCATTTCAAAGCAAACACCAGTTTTCCAAACAAATGGATTTCAGTTTTAAAAACCATTTCATAAATTTAATGTCATTTAAAAGAAATCAATCCCATTTTCAAAAAACCTTTTTCATTTCAAAAAAAGAACATACACCAACCAGAATAAAAACAGCACTAAACTTGCATCAAACCACCAGAGTGAGGGTCTAGCGGTCACACTTATCCTGGAGACATGGTAGTGAATCATTCCCCAAGTAAGCGTCAACAACTATGAGGAAGTCAAACCGTGTACCCGGACTCCACATGGATCACTACACCATGTGAGATCATGATGTATTATCAGTTTACCTCCGTTGTTATCCCTCAATCTAAAACAACTTAGAACGACACAAGAACTCATTTCCCAGACTATCCATGGCAACTTGAGGATCGAAACGGGCAAGGGTTCATGATGTCCTTCCCGTACCTACCTCTCAAGTCCTGACTGTCCTAATCTCCATCTACCAGTCATCCCGAATAACAAGGGCCCTCTAATACCATTTTTCCAAAAACCAACCCGGGTTGACCCTGAACCGGTCAACCGAGCCGGCCTGCGACATTACCCGAGGGGAGTTCCCGATCCCCACGGGCTGGAAAATAGTGACGGGAATCAAAATTAACTAGGTGGGAATTATTTGGAACAAAATAAAATAAAATAATCAGAGGAAAAGTAAATAGAACAAAATTAAATAAATAATGAACAACCAGCAACACTACAACCTGACCACAACCAAAACTCCATGTGACCATGTGGGTCACTCTCCAATACCACAACCAACGTTGCTCAAGGCGAACAACTGAAGCTGGAACTTGCAACAGTACTAAAAACAATAAAACACTATAGGCATGAGTATTAAAACTCAGAAGGTATGCCCGACTAATTCTATTCCCAATGCACATACCAATAAATAAAGAGTTTAATAATTCCGGGTTTGAACTAAATTATATAAAATATTAGTTTCCACACACACATTCATTATTAAAACAAGAAACAGTCCATTTCCCTATTAAATTTAAAAAAATGTTTAGTGTTTGAAAGAAATAGGTGCATTGCATTTTAAAATATTTTTTGCGAATAATTTAAAAATCCAAATATTAGTTGTTCGTAAAAATGGAAAACAACACAACATGAAACACACACTAAGGGCAATGGAAAAAGTGGCACACTAGGGCTAGCTACCAAACTAGACCTCTCAATCGTCTTACACATTCAAATAAACACTAAAAGAAACATGGGTCGAACCTAGGAGATCATGAACAATCCAGAACATACTATACATGTGACTCATCCTAAAGGCATTCCCTAACTCAATGATGTCATAATGATCAAACTACTATTCGGTATAGCCATTCATGTCCTAATCAAGGGGCCCAATCCCCATAGTAGAAATAACTCAGTATTCCCCTACTATGGGGCCACTTGCCAGTGCGTATTGTAAACTAGTGCAGCAATCGTTCTCAGAAAATTCACTCAATATGCCAGGTTCCTATATAAACACATACAATCAAAAGTGTTGCGTCCAAAACATAAATCAATCAGTCATGATGCATAAATATAACACACAACTCATGCAATCAATAGACAGCAACGATCACCCCGGAGCTGGTTTTCCAAAATAATTTATTTTATTAACGTTCCAAATGGGCCTTTACCAATTTTAAGGCAAAACCTCATTTCTCGGGAAACCCAAAACCCGTGTTTAGAAGAATTCATATATCTTTAAAACTAGATGTACATTTGAAATTCAGTGAATAATTTTTAAAGTCCAAACGGGCATTCATTCAATACTAGGTGTCCGCTCGTCAAGAATATGTTTCAAGTGTTTGGTATAAAATAAATGTCTCTTTTTGCACCAAATAATAAAATAAAAAGTAATTATATTATATTATTTCCAATTTATAAAAATTAATAAAACATCATGAAATTAATAAATTCTAAATCAAAAGGTTAGTGCAGTGGGGGACCTACCCCGAGTCACAGATCAGACACGATGACACAATACACCTCGCACTGGCACATAAGCACACGCAAGTCGAAGATCACGGTGTTGTAGGGTTACCTCACCAACATGCTAAAACAAATGCATGATGACTAAGAACACATAGCCACTGACTTAGAACAAAAAAAACGAGCAACCAATGCAAAGGAACCAGCTCAACATAACATCAAAACACAACTCACTCCATCAACCTTGTTTATTAAACAACTTTAAAATACACAAAGTGTTTATAAAAACCACATAACACCAAAAAAACTAATTAATTATTTTAAAGTGCCACCTAGATATTTTAAGGAAACACCAAAGTACAAAATAGGACAAAAGCACACGACATCATGAAATTGACCTTTAAAAGTCTGTGCGCCTAAACAAGTTTTCCAAAACCAAATTCACAACATCCACACTACTTAATAAATAATTTGAAATTTTAATAATACACTTTTGAAAACACACTGCGGATTTAAACACACGAAACAATCTTAAATCCCTTAAAATCACTTTCATGATCAAACGCACACAATGCCACATTGACGTCACACCAAAACCCAACTGCAACCCTTGCACATTTTAATAAACCAACAACACAGTTTATAAAACACTGAAAATGTCAAAAACAGAATTTTTCTGCCCATGTGCACCAGGAAAAACAATAGCACAGTTTAGGAAAACCTACGAATGGCTCAACTAATGTTTTCATAAAATCAAAACATTCATAACACATAAACATGTTTCTATACTCATAAAAATCATATTAAACATCAAGCAACACTATATTCGCACCAATAAGACTAGTCAAATAAAATAATAATTTGATCAAAAAGGAACTTAAAACACCACAAATAGTTTATGCATTGAAAAACTTACATCGGGTGTCGAAAATTCCCGAAAATTGGTGTTAAAAACCAACCACACCACAATCGCACCAATTTGGATCCCAATTTGATCCAAAATCAAGAATGCGAACCAATATGAATCCAAAATGAACATTTAAAAGAACCTCATACCTGTGAGAAACCAACAAGGTCAAGGAATAACATGGGAAACCTTCTTGGGGGAGTTGCACTAGAAGTCACGGGTCATCACTGAAGGTTGCGGGCTGGTGGAGATCGTGCGTCTAGGGGTTTCTGCTGCTGGCCAGAGGCGGAACATGATGGAGCCCGGTCGGAGGTCACTGGAGGGCGGTGGAGGTTACTGCCTGGCGGTGGGGCTCGCTAGAGCTCATCCAGAAGGGCTGGCAGGGTGCGAGGGCCGAGTTAAAAGCTTCTAGAGGAAGGTTGGGGCGATATGGAAGCGGAAGGAGGTCGGCTGGTCACTGGGTGCCGAATCGCGATAGGCAAAGGAGGCGGGGCTTCAGGAGGTGAGTCGAAGGCCTAGACATGGCGAGGGAGGGATACAGGTGGTCAGCGATGGGAAGCCGGCAGTGGGGTGCGGGTGGCGATGACGACAAGAAGAGGGGGTCATGCGGGGCGACTATGCTGGAGGAGAGGGGACCGCACATGGGGGTGGCAGCGGGGTGAGGCGAAGGGAGCACCTGCTGTGGTGGCTGGGCGATGTTGAGGGAGCGGCGAGCACTGGAGGTGGCACATGGAACCGCGACTGAGTGCAATAAAGGGAGAAGGGGGGGGGGGTGCGACTGTGACCAGGAATGAGGGGGGGGCTCACATATCGTAAAAAGGGAGGGGGCGGTCCAGGTATTAGGGTTTAGGTTAGTATATTTTTTTTATCATTTACATTAAGAAAAATAGCATTAGTAATATTAATAATATTAATAATACTAATAATAAAACTATAATTATAATAATAATAATGACACAAATAAAAATAATAAAAATAACAATAATAAATATAATATTAATAAAATTTATTAACAATAATAATAATAATAATAATGAAAATAATGAAAATAAAAATAATAATAAAAATGATAATAATAACAATTTAACAACCGTAATAAGAAAATATTTTATTTATTTTAAACATCGCTCAACTGCATGACTCACGTGCCACTGTGCGCGCGGTTGGGCGAACCACGCTCAAACCATGCCACCAGGCACTGATCTCATAAAGGGATAAGATGCATGATAGCCACAGAGTTTTATAACTCACAAACATGTCACGTATCAGCGAGATCGGTGTGTGAAAATCACTAAATTATTTTTGGGAACATTTATCACAAATTATATTTGTTGATTTATTAGTAGGAAATAACTTAGTCTCTAAGGTTCATATTTCAAGATTTGTATTTGATGAATTTTTTCATATATGACATACACATGCATGTTATATGTTGTCTTTAATTTCATATGAATTTAAATTTGACATTCTATAGTTATGGTTTCTTTATATGTTTTTATTACTGTGTATCTAAATTTATGCATTATGGTATTATTGGACCACTGATTCCTTATATTTCATGTTGGTGTGTGAATTTTTATTATACCCATTATATAATATATTTCATTTCTAATAATATCTACTCCCCCACCCATCCAATCAAATGAGTTATGTAATGTCATTATATAAAACCTATGATCTTTCTAACTCAAAATTATGAAGAAAAATATATTGATGGGAACTAAAATGATCTCTTATATAGGAGGATGAGTTGCATTATAGAAACACATTTGAAAACAAAACCTCAAATTCACATCTCAATTATGAAAAGCTAGTTGTGGGGAACCCTATCGGTCACCTTAGGATTAAAATTAACCAACAATAATGCAAAATGAAATATTTTTGATGAAAAAATTGTATAATAGATGTTTTAATAATGAAATTCGATGGCTTTAATATTCATTTTTTGAAAAATTATTACTCTATTAAAATATAGACCAAATTAATTATCAATTTATATTAATGAATATAGAATCATAATTATATTTATAATACAAAAAGGTGGGGGATTACTTGGGCATTCACTTCCATTATTTTATCTATTCTCTTGTTTATTATTCTGAGATATTAATTTATTATTTTATCAATGGTCCACATGAAATTAGCAAGTAATTATTTTAAATATATTTGATATTATAAATGCATGTAATATAATGATTAGTGTAAATGTTGGTTATAAAAATATTATTATGGATAAACGTTGGATTGTTCATCTAAATCCATTATATAGAGAATATTTCATGGGTAATATGAAGTTTAATTTGTTCACAACATGATTTCAGAGTGAGTATACTAGAAATCCTTATATAAAATATGAAAATAGATTTCATCTCATGGGATATAACATGCGTATAACCTATTATATAATGAATTTATGAAAAATTATAAGAGTTTTACTTGTAATGGGGTAAAATATAATTGTTTTCAAAATTTAGATATAGTTTTGATGGATGATGATTCATAGATGAATTATCCTATAAATGAAATGCTTACTGAAATGATATCGGGGTTATCTCTTGAAGGCATTGACATCCATAATGTAAGGACTGGTGAAAAAAATATGTGCTCTGGTGCTGATCAGGAATCAATGAGGTTTTCAAAAATCCTAGAGACACGGTTAATATCAAGAAGTAAAATGTGGTTCAATGAGATGAAAATAATTTTTGGTGAATAGTAACATTTTACTTTTATTTACCACAGTTAATACTAAATATGGTAATTAAGGGTAAAAATGATATTAATATTACCCTAACACATGTCCTAATTCTATTGGACAAGTGTATCTCAACCAAAAACAAACTTAGGAATAAAAAATTATCATTTAGGTCCACATGGATTAGATTAGGACATATATTATTATTTAATTCGAAGAAGAGTTAAAAGAGTTAAAATCAATGTTTATTTACTAAAACATTTTTAATATAGGGTTATACATAAGATAAATTCAATTGTAAATATTAATTAGAAAGATAATAATATTTCCTACATAATTATATTTTATTTTTAATTTTTAGACATTGAATAAGTTAATTTACTTATGACACAACGAGGATGTAGTAATTACCATAATAGTGAAAAATTAAAAACATTGATATTATAAATACCCAAATAAATATAATTTGAGACATTTAATGAATTAAAATAATTTTCTAGAATAATATGACATATTATTATTGTTTTAATTGACTTTATTGGAAGTAATCATTCTGGTATGAGTTTCAAAAAAATCAACTATTGAATAGTGTCAAAATTGACAAAAAAAAGAGTTTTTTAAAATAAAATTATAATATTAATTGATATCAAATTCTTAAAAATATAAGGTTCTGCCAAAAGTCGTATATCATGATAGGTGTGTCATTAATGGACCACTTGAGGGTTTCTTGGATGTATATGGTATGTTTATTAACCATATAATATAAAAATACAAAGAGAAATTGTAAAAGTGAAACTAATTTACTAAGAGTTAATACTTAAAGATATGGTTAATATAATGACCCAAACCTATCTAAATTCTATTGGCTGAATGGTTTTTGACCCATCCCCACCTTAACCTTTAAATAATCTGATTTTTAGCCATTAGAAACCTAATATGAAATTTATTATAAAATAACATTTCTATCTTTTCCAAACATACCCCTCACCCCTCTTATAAAAGGGAACTCCCCATTCTCATTACTTCACACCATAAAAGCCTTTTGGTTCGGCCGAAATCTGCCCAAATACTCTCTCAACATCCCTCACTACATCCTAGAGGCCTTATTTTGATCATAAAGCCATCCTAATGAGCCCTTTTTTATCAAATCAAAACAAAGAACACGAAGAAGAGGTAATGATTTCACCACCCTTTTCCAAGTTCCTTTCTTCTTCCACTTCTTCTTCCATTGTTATTAAAATTCAAAAATAATAACTCCAGTACCATATATATACTTTAATATTATTATAAATATGGTACAACCATATTATGTATTCTATCCATCCTTTGAATAACATGTCACCATATGTGCGTACGTATGGCTTACTGTCTCCACGTCGTGGTGTAATTGTTATTCAATAAATTATTATTTGGATGGGTATAATAATGATGTGTAATTCATTTAATTATAAATATAACTTGATAATGATTCTTTATATATAATATACCATCCAATTATATATTATTTTAATATCAAAATAATGATATTGTCGCTCGTGCGTACGTACGGACTACCGTCTCCACGAACGTGATGAGATTCATTCTCCATAGTATCCATTCAAGTATAATTCCTAATTGATGATTAATAATATTGTCTAAGGAATTGATATCATTCTGGATATTATTATTATACAACCTATCCATTACAAACATTGCTTATGTAATAAAACATAGAAAAGAAAACGTGTAAGTTAACACCCAAAACAATGATAATACTAAGATATTATTAACAAATCAATGTTAAAAGATCATATATTATATCATATTAATGTATATGATTATTCTATAATTTAATAACAATTATTTCACCATTATACAGTAGGTTAACCTGCCCCCAACCAAGGAAAAGTACAAGTTAAGGGTTTATTTCGCAATCTCTTCATTATCCGAGGTTGTTTATATGTAATAATCTACTGGGATTTCTTTATCATCCACATCCTTGTTCCTTAAAAATGTTTTTAAAAACATTTTTACTATTTACAAAGAATATGGGTTAAAGTCATTTATACCCTTATGTGTTTTTAAAGAAATCTTTTCGTCGTTTTCCAAACAAGGCACTTTTATCTTTTCGACAAATTTAAGGTAAGAATGTTTTTTTAACTTATACGGTGGGTGCAGCTATTTACCGCCACTATAAAATCTTAAAAGATTCCCTTACAAGCTTATAAGAATATTTTCAAAGTAAATATTTTATTTTATAATTATGTGACATTTAAATGATTTCAAAATGAATATTTTAAGATTTTTTGAAAGGTACTCTTTATCAAGATCATAATTTTAAATGTTTTAAAGAATTGTCTTTCTAAATATTTTCCATGTTTTTAAAATGATTTTAAGGATTTATTTATATGGACATGAAGGTTTTGAAATGAAGTTTCTTTTCAAAATTTTCAAAGTGGTATGGGACACATTGATTCAAAAAACTCTTATAAGTTACTTCCTTTATAAATGTGTGACTTTTCAATGATTTCGAGAAAAGAGATATTTCTCTCAAATAGTTTTGATTTCATCTATGTCAACATCCAATGATGGATTTTATGCTTATTTGTATTTGATTTGTTATGATACAAAACTTTTGTAATGTATTAAAGGTTTTGAGATATGTTTTACTGTGGTTGTGTTTTTTTATACAATTCATGGTTTATGGAAAAAGTATTGACATTTCGTATGCTAGTTTTAATATGAATGTTTATGTTATGTTTAAACCTTTTCATATGGGAATGCATTGGACTTAGTATGTGATTGGTGGAGCCCTCTATAGCTCCTCGATGCATCAGTAGGTTTCATGAGACAAACTAGTGTCTTGGCACAAGGCCTTGACAAAATCTTATTTTTATTCATGGCATTAGGCCTTGGCTATGTGGTTATGATAGTCTAGCATTATGCATTCCATCATTATGAAGGTGGTTATTGATATTGCATGTGATTATTCGATTAGTAGAATATCCATGTGAATAAGTAAATGACATTATTTCATATTATTTTTTCCATACTATGTTGAAGTTCAAGTTTAAAAGGCTTTTGTTTTAGTTATACATTGCCTTAAATGTTAATTCTTATTTATGAAAGTTTCCGCTATATTTTTATCCTTACTGGGCATTTGAGCTCACCCCTTTTCTATGTTTTATTCATTCCAGGATGTGAAGAAGAAAATTATGAATGATCTGCATGGATATTATAAGAGGATAATTGTGTGGACTATGGAGACAATATGTTGTTGTTGAAGTTTTTCACATTATGATTTAAGGAAAAACATTATGTATATATCTAGTGTTTCCAAGGCTACTAAACCAATCGGTCTTTAGAAATTTGATCTTTCTTATGATTATGCCAATGTTATGTAATAATGCACCGACTCTGGGTAACTAGGGTCGGGGCATTACAGTCATACACATCATTTGACATGATTTTGATGTTGTTGAAAAAGGTTCTTCTTATCAATGATAAGATTCATGATTTTTAATACTATGATCGTATATTAATAGGGATCATAGGTTTTACATATGTGACCATACATGCATGTGCAAAAAAATATAGTTTTTATAGAATATAAACTATCCAATTTGATATTTGTATGAACTATGGTGATTCTATGTGGAATGAGAATAAGGGAAGTCCGAGTCATTAATGTCAAACTGCAAAATAAGGAAAATCGATTGTCATATATCAAGAATTTGTTACATTTCTATATGTTCGAGGCTGGAAATATTTTTTATGTCATCGAAATTTTATAATTTAATGAGATGGTATAACAAAATATATCAAGAATTTGATATGTTAACCCACCCAGAAAACTCTCGTTCATTGATGGGTTTCAAAAAGAGACACCCTAACATTGGTGAAGATGTTTGTAATGTATGATTGTGGTTTGAAGTAGATAGTTTCAATACAATCATGTCTATGATTTTTGAAACTCATAGCACATGGCCCGTGGTGTTGGTTCCTTATAATCATCATTTGTGTACTTGTATGAAATAAAAAATTTATATTACTTTCCACTCTTATTAATGGACATATATATATTGGGATAATATTGAAGTTTACCTTAAACCATTGATTGATTATTTTAATGGATTTTGTGGTGATGATGTGATGACATATAACATTGAAACGAATGAAATGTTCAAACTGTAGTCTACATTATTGTGGAAAATCAAGGAATTCAGGGAATATGAAAATTTAACATGATAGTGTATGAAAGAGGAATTTTATTTCCCTTGTTGAAAAATGTATAAAATGTGTATTGTATAAACATTCCCAAAAATGGGCATACATGGGTCCTATAAATATTATCCCACCTCAAAACATGATTAGAATGGATAGAGTGACATTTACTGGTTCTAAAGAGATTATCCCAGCCCCAGTGGTCATGAAAGGAGTAGAAATGGTTTCACCAATGAAGGAATAAAACATCCACACAGTGTATGAATTTTAGTATTTGGTGGATCATCCATTAAATAATATTCATGGTGTGGGTACAAATCATAGAAACAATTGGAAAATGAAAAGTATTTTTTACAGTCTCCCATATTTGAAAAAAAAAACGATATGGTGTAATTAAGATGACATTCACGTTGAAAAAATGAATCTGATAATATATTGTGGACAATTTATGAGTTTGTGGAAAATCCAAGGACCAGGTTAATGCACGTCATGATTTGGAAGAAATGGGTTTATTGAAACTGTTTCATTTAAAGTTAGCAGTGGGAAACAAGACAAATATGCGTTCTGAAATGTTTATGATATCTATACAGGGGAACGATATATTTAATTCCATTTTGAATATTCTCATGGTTCCTAATGGTTAATCTTCATGAATTTCATTATATGTGAATATAACGAGCAATTAATTCCTAGGGTTGAAAAGTCATGATAATCACATACCATTTCAATAATTTATTCCAATAGAAATTTTGAATTATTTATCCTCCAATGGTGTTCAACGGTTGATTGAGATGGGTAATTTTTTAGATATCTTTTTGAAAAATTTCAAAGTAATGTGTGACTTAAAATTTTTGTAGAACTAGATTTTAATAATTCCTTTTCAGTCAGAGAAACTATTTCCCCAATCATTTTTCAATGGAATGGTTCACTTGATAGTGCACCTAACTGATTGAATAATGGTTGTCGTTCTAGTGAAATTCAGGTGGATATACCCTACTCAATAGTATTTCAATACATTGAAACGATATGTGCACTACAGAGCTAGTATGGAAGAATCAATAGACAATAGGTATTTGATGGTTGATTGTACATGTTTATGTCTAATATTTTAGGGATGTTGAAGCAAAATTAGTTTATCCATCTCAGATTCATGATGGTCCTGTAGGAGATGAAACCATATTTGATATACACAACATTGAGTAGGTATAAGAACATCAATATATATTGTTCAATACTCGATCAGTTTCACAATTAAGGTAGTTTCTCCCACGTTCACATACCCTCCTCTTTAATCTAGATAGCACACCCACCAACTCTCCACCTGGATATCCCCTCCCCCTACCACCGGATAGCCAACCTCACCCCCAATCCCCCACTCGCAACCCCCTCGTGAATTCCCCCCCCCCCCCACCCACAAAAACACACACACTCACCTCGAACCACCCCCATATATCCCCCACCATCCCCCCCAACCCCGCAAAAAAATCCCCTCCCCTTGGAAATCCCCCCAACCCATACCCCCACCTACAAATTCCCTCCCCATCCACCTCTACACCCCACCTCCATCCCAGTACATCCCCCACTAAAAACCCTCAGTTCGTGTTGAATTATAATTTAAACAACATAAGATGTCTGTTGGATTGGTACATACTAACACTATTCATAGAATTTATCTTCATTTATCCAATAATCATAGATGTTTCTAAAATAATCAAATATGGTTTCTTGCATAACAAATTCTACAAATTTTTTTTTGTTTTTTCCTGTTTTCTAATGGGTTTTCCCTTTGATTCGTTATATCATCCCCTTGAATTAGTCCTTTGAGTTTCACATGCTAACATTTTATATCAAATCTCCATATAATTATGTTTTATCCTTTAGAAACACTGATAGTATAGAACATTTCAATTTGTCATATCATTAGAATTAATCATTCTAGATTTACATGCTTGGTATTTTTTGGTGCAAAACACAATCTTTTTTGTTCAATTTGGGGATATTCTCTTATTAAAAATTAAAAAATTAACCACATAAAAGGTTTTGAATTTATCAGAAATTTCATACATCAACATTTATTTAATTTTTTATTATACATATGCACGAATAGTTTAAAAAATTCAAAAATTTTATTTGATTATGATGATCTTTATTTGTATCTTGTAAAAAAATATCCAACCCTTTTACCCTCATATTTTTACCTCTAACTGAGCATATTATTGTTTTAGTATCAACTGTTCTTGTTTGATTTTTTTAAAAGAATCCAATTTATTTTTATGAATCATTTGGTGGTCCCCTTACTAATGTTTTCTACCACAATCAGCATGTTAGGGGAATATATAGGATATCCACATCATAAATCCGGGCCATCTATGTCTCTTGATGGAAGTATGTTTGAATGTAACTGTGTTTATTTATTATGTAATTTAAATATATATATATATATATATATATATATATATTCATCTATCATGTTATGTATAAAATTGTTTTCAATAAGATCAGAATCGACCACTTCTTTCTCAAGTAAAATAATCCCTAGTCGTTGAATTTCATCCTTGAATTATGACATGAACTTTGAGGTTTCATTAGACAAAAGATTTTATCCTGTGGGAAGGACATGCCCATCATTTATTCACCCGCTAGTTCATATCATATGTTACCAAGATCGATTTATATTGACCACATGTGATTGGGATTTTATCACTTTAGATACATTAGATCTTCATTGGAGGGATGCTTAGGTAAGAAGACCATTTTAGTTTCTTCACTATGTATAAAAAATAAAAACATGCGTGACTTATTATTTGAAATAGAATAATATGAGAGAGTTCCTTGGTGAGTTTTGGCTGTTGTGTATGGTAAATTTCTTAATATATAAAATTATTATAATGGCAAATTTATGAGGGAGCACTGGGTTCCAAATGTCGGTGCCCAAGCCATTCTGGGAAAAGTCATGGGAGGTGTTCTCCCGTATCAGTGGCATGAAAAAGATGAATATTGGTCTAATGAGGCTCTTAAGGTTAGTATATTAATATTTCTATATATATTTTCAATATTCTGTGACATTAAATTTGTTTTATATTTGAATTAATTTATTGTAGGAGGTTTCAACATGCCATTCCGTGAATCGAGTATTGTTGGGACCACCTCACAGGCTCAGGACTTGTCATGTGTCTCATATCAAACATGATGTATTTATTATTTATTTTTAATTTATTATTTAAAATTGGTTTGTGTAATATTGTTATATTTATTGGTATATAATTATGGTAGAATGGTGAACCAACTAATAAAATATCGATGTGAATAAGAACCCATGATGGAAATGATCCAGAGGCTGTAGCACGTATAGAATGTGATTGTACTCATTACCAATAATTACATGAATTTATATATATATATGTAAGTATTACACAGGATCAATTTTAATCTATCTTAGAACAGATTCTAGATGACTAGTGAATGCTTCTCATGAGAAGGGATAAGATTATCTATCACATTATTGGTCGTTATGTGCATGGATATTGTTTGAACTATGGAATTTTGATTCCAAATAATATAGTATCATGCTTTGAAATTTTTTTCCCTGTTGTTTCTTAGATTACACAACAGCTATCAGATCTTGAGGCACAGTTTCTTGATTCTAAAGAGGTAAATTCATAGTTTAATGTTAAGGATAGAACACCATCAGAATATGTTTATCTGGGAGATGTTGTAGGGGATCATAAGACAAGAGGTTATAATTAATTAATTTATTTAAATTATATTATTTCCGTTATTAAAATCAATTTAATTATAATTTTTTGAATGACCCTAGCACATCATATGGATGCAGCATCCAAGACAATGCATGATGCATCATATTCATGAGGTGTGTTTCTTTTATATTTACTATCGAATTAATGTTATATATAAATTTAGACATAAAATGTTGAATCTTTTGAGATTAGAAAAATTTATATCTTTATAAACTACAATGTTTTTTAGGTTTATGATTCTGACCAGTAATTATATAATTTAATGTGATTGATAATTTTTTAGAATCTCTATTGTCGAATAGGAATTAGGCTAGGTGGCCCAAAGGCATAATGGACAAATTCCCTTATGTCCTAATGGATATATAGCCCAATATCCTATTTTCTTATGGGACGAATGGTTTACTAGCCTATTGTCCAATCGATCAAATGAATGTATAGTCCAATGATTCAGATTTCCAATGCCCCAAATGGCCTAAATAGCCTAATTCCACAATTTCTATTCAATTTAATTCCCTAATAGCCTAATTCTCCAATGTCCCAATGACACATTGGCCTTACGCCCCAATGACCAAATAGCACAACAACCAAATGTCTTAACGATCCAATGGAACAATTAACCAAATAGACTAATGAACTAATTACCTAATGTCCTATAGGATGATTTTATGTCCCGTATTGCGACCTTCATTGGTGATCTCGTAAAGAAAATTCTATTAGAGGTCTCTCTATCTCGATAGAATATAGACCGCTATTTGGAAAAGCATTAGGAACCCTACAGACTCCTCCATTGAATGTTGATGTAGCCCTACTCCGATAGGCCTAATGAAATAACCACTGGTGATCTCCAGGTTTCCTATACAAACAGTTAGTGACTACCAATGACGGTCTCTAAAAGTACAATATATAGTACTGCTGTAACACCCGATACTTTTAAATGAAATATTTTGTTTTTATAAATCATCAAAGAAAACTTTCACTACACACAACACTAGCGTGACTTACTTTACACGCAATCACGGCCTTCCTCGATAGCTTGCGTCGTACGCAATACCGTGTTTCACTAAACAATGATATATTATTAAGGACTAGACGTTATGAATAGTATCTACTACATTTTTAATTTTATAACATTATTATTCATCTTACACATGTTCTAGAACATGGTAAGAGAACAAAATAAATTTTTCAGGTAAAATAAGAATTTTTTAAAAAATGTAGTTTTGCCGCCTTTTGATGGCGCACACAAATTGTCTCTAGTTTTTGACATGTTTATAAGTTCAATTTGACTAAATAAAATTATTATTTTGAATTTGGGTATAAAAATTTACTTTGGATACATTTGTGATATTTTTCTGATAACTTTCATATTTTGATGAATAGTAAAAATACACTAATTTTTAATTACAAACAAATTTCTTCATTGAGATAATTTATATGGATAAATTATAAAATTGAATGGTTTTAATTTATAAATAGAATATATTTTTACAATTTAATATAATGTGTGTCATTATAATTAATTTTACATTGAATTCATAGGTAAAAACATTTCAATCTTTGGCAATGTTTTAACTTCCAAAACCCTTTTTCTAAACAACGGGATTTATTTTAAATTAATTAATGCAACTTATATGTTTTAAATATTGAAAAATGGATTTCATATTCAAAATAATTGGGTCCAAATTATGTTAATAGGCTACTTTTTATTTTTGGGCATTATGAATAGTAACTACAGTGAATTTTATTTACCATAGTTAAAGGTAAATCGTGTAATTATGGGTAAATATAAGATTATAAAATTACCCTAACACCTGAAAAAATCCTATTGGATGACTAAAAGTAGTCACATATCACATAAGGGTTGGATTAGATTCATTTAATGGAATTTTTTCCATGAAAATAATTTAATTATTATTAAAACCAAAGAATGTGACAACATGTCACTTTCTTAAATCTTATAAGTATAATAATTTTAGTTTAGTGATAAACTTAATGAAACATCAAACATGAATAGTCTCAAGAAAGATAATACAATTATCTACATCAGAGGAATTTATTTCGAATTTTTAGGGATTATATAATTATCATTAATTATGACACAATAGTGATGTTGAAATTATTTTATTAATTAAAATACCAAATAAATGGTATTAAAAATATTAAAATAAATATTATATAAACTATTTAATGTGCTCCACTAATTTTCAATATACGTATGACATGTTATGTATATATTAATTGTTTTATTTCGAACATATATTCTGTGTATATTTTATTTAAATTCAAATAAATTAATAGTGTCAAAATTGTCACAATTGTTATTTTATAAAAATAACATATTATAAAACTGTTTAAAAATCACCAAAATATTTAAAATTTATAAATTAAAATTTATATGGTCTAAAATGTCATAATGTGCCAAATTATGGAAAAATAAGAACACATATGTAATTATTTATAATTATTTAAAATTTAGAATATTATTACAACAAATACAATTAAATTAATAAATAAGGATAAATCAAGTTGATAATGCATAAAATAAATTACAACATGTCTAAATTTTATTGTTTGATTATATTAAAACCCTATATAATCTATTCTTATGATATGAGTAATTTTAGAAGTTTTTATGTGGGGTTGGGATTTGATATAAACTAATATTTCTTATATTTCCAAAGGTGCCCCTCTTCTCCCTTATAAAAGGGTACCTCCTCCCTCCCCCCTCACACCAATTTGAGCCTTCAACCTCTGCCAATACCTGACCATTTCACTTCCCCACATCCCTAGAAACATCTTAGAGGTCCTGGTCTTCTTCAAAGACAAATTTTAGTGCCTTAAGAGGAGGTCTCAAAGAGGCGCTTCAAAGAAGAGGTAATGTCCGTTACCTATTCTTTCATCTTTATTTCTTCTTCCACTTCTTCTTCTTTAATTGTTTCATTATGAAGTAATAAAATCAGTATCACTCATATACTGATATGTTATTATAATTATGAAACAACACTATTTCACCATCTATCCATCCTTCGGAAAATGAAATCACCACGCGTGCGTACGTTTGGAATACCGTCTCCACGCCGTGGTGTAATCTATTTTCCACCACCACCTTACATGGATGGGTATAGTGGTGTAAATAATAACTATATATGATTATTGTAAAGTGATATTGATTCTGAAATATTATACACACACTCCAATACAATTCCACAATCATGGGAACGATATCATCGCCCGTGCGTACCTACGGAATACCATCTCCATGATGTTATGCGACTCGTTCTACAAGATCTTCATTGAATATTGATTATATAAATGTATTGACTGAATTAATATGATATATATTACACTAATAAAATTCTGGAAATGAGGTATCTATAACCTAAAAAGAAAAAATAAGAATTTATTCGAAAAAACACGCATAAGAACAAAAAGTAATAAACACACGAATAACAAGTAGTAATGACATATTAATAATAAGAAGATAAGAATATGACCATATATGATATAATAAAAATATTAATGATTCTGCAAAAGGTCAATAACATTATTTAAATCACTATAAATGAGTTTAGGACACTTACGAAGCAAATCAGACCTAAGGTAAGGGAAATATCACAATCTCATTTTTATCCGAGATTGTTTATACATTGGTATTTAATGAGGTGTATTTTAACATCCATGTCCATGTTTTGTAAATATGTAATATTTATATCCTTATACAATAGTTTAATTCCAATTTTACCCTTCAGTGTGTTTTTAGTAAAAGATATGAAAGGAATATTTTGTCGTTTTTTGTACGAGGTACTTACTTTTCTGACAAAAGTATGAGAAGAATGTTTTTCTAACTTATACAACATGAATGGATTTTTAAAACATTATTTCCAAGAATATTCCTTTACAATTTTTCATGTTTATTTTTAATCAACTTATTTTTTTATAAAATTGCATTACATGTTAAGAAAGGAAAATGTTTTTGAAGTAGAAAGGATATTTTCTTCAAGAATGGAGTTCAAGTGTTTTATCAAAATTATTTTCCATATAAGATAATATAGGGTTCTGTCTCTATAGATATTATTACATTGATTTGATTATGTTGTGATGGAACAATTTTTATGAATTCCTTTGTCTTATATGAATTGTTTTATGATGTCATGATGTTTAAGAATCCCATTTTTATTACATGGGTTATGCAATGATGTATGATTTATGATTTTGTGGAACAGATAAGAATGGTATAAATATAAGATGGGTGGGACCTATATCTCCCTCCAATGAATTGGGTAAAGATTTTATATCTCATTAGATAGACATGGCTGGAACGGCAGGTTAAACCAGTTCAGTGAAATGGGACTGAAACGAGGAGTGAACATGGTTCAGAAATGGACTTTGTCCACTAAAAATATCTTGGAAATGAGTCTTGACTAATAAGAAATGAGTCTCTAGGATTTTGTGTGTATGCCAAAATGTTTTATGTTTTATGATATGATTATTGGGATTACATTTCACTACTATGATTTATCCCATGTTATGAAATTATTGATATTTCTTTTGTTTACCCTTACTGAGCATTTGAGATAACCCTTTTCAATGTTTTATTTCCCCAGGTCAGGAAGAAGGTTATTAAGTAGGATATCCCAAAAGGGACTCTAGATATGATGAAATAAATGGGAGGAAAAGTAGATGCATTACGAACCAGTTGTTTATGTTTCCCGGTTTCTAAAGACTCTATACCTATATGGTCCTTTCATGGTTTTGTTATATGTTGTAATAAGTGTGCTTCAATTTTGAATTATTAACCATGTATGTAAAGTACGGGTCATTATAGTTGGTATCATAGGAAAGGTATAGTATTCCTTTGGAAACTAGGATGTCAAAGCCTTAGTAAGAACCCTAAGGATAAGTCTAAGCATAGAACACAATCTTAGTGTTTTAGAAATGGCCATGAACAACCTATGATAAGACCTTAGGTGTGAAATTTTATTCCTGATTATGTGGTGTTCCTATTATATTTAGTGTTTCTCATACTATGATTCTTGGTTTTCGTCAATGGCTAGAACCCGAAGGAACTGTGTTAAAACGGAATGCGACGAGCAATGCAATGATTATACCCCTGAGCAACCAAACGTTATGGGAGCTGGAATGAAAAATCTTGTAGCCATGCTCACACAACCTTCTCAAGCTATGAATCATACAGGACATCCAAATGACCAAAGGAAGGAGTAACATTCTGTCGAATCCTTCATGATGCAGCGTCCACCTTCATTCAGCGGGTCTTCTGATCCATTAGTGGATGAACAATGGATCAGTACCACTGAAAAGATATTTTCAGTTCTTCAATGTTCTGAACATGATAAAGTCATCTTAGCAGTGTATCGTTTGGAAGGTGATGTTGATCAATGGTGTATTCTTATTAATAATATGAGGCAAAGGGATGAAATTGAGTCCATGGAATGGGACGAGTTCAAGAACTTATTTTTCAATAAGTATTTCCCTCATATTCTTCAAACAAAGATGGAGAAGGAGTTTCTTGAACTGAAGCAAAAGGATGATTAATCCATTGGTACCTACGAAGCAAATTTTACATGAATTGCAAGGTACGCTTCTGGTATTATTATCCAACCTGAGAGTAAGATCGATCGATTCTTTAGTGGCTTAAAACACTGTCTTCGAAGGGCGTTAGCCATAAGGGACTTCGATAGCTACGAGGAAATCGTTCGAAGTGCACTCAATGTTGAGATGGAGATTGGAGTAACCCATCAGTCATATGGGTTTGATAAGAAGAGGAAAATGGAATTCAAAGGAAAATCTAAAGAGCACACTAAAAAGAAGATGTGTTTCCCTTATGCTCAATGTGTGGAAAGAAACATGGAGTGAGTTGTCTAAAAGGGACAAGTAAATGTATCAAATGTGGAAAGGAAGGTCATCGTGCATTTGAGTGTCGCAATGATTGGACGAAGATGTCTAGTCATTCAAACAAAGGAAGGGATACACAGAATGAACCTACTACACATCAATGTTTCAAGTGCAAGGAGATGCGGCATTATACCAATCAATTCCCAAATCCAAGGTTTGATGATGAGGTTTGACGTCAACATGCTTTTAAGGCTAAATACAACGGAATGTCACATGTAATTTCTATCAGCGATGTGGAGTATGACTAAGAAGTGGTGAGAGGTACACTTATCATCCACTCTTATGTAGAAAATGTTTTATTTGATTCTGGATCCACCCACTCTTTTATTTCTGAAGAATTTTCTAAGGGTATCACCATATTACCTCAATAGTTAGACGTAGAGTTAGCTATGACAACCCCTAATGGCACAACAGTCGCATCAAAAGCTTATAATTCATCTCCGATTGAAGTTTGTGGGCATGTAATTCTTGTAAATCTTGTGATCGCTCCTATAGTATAATTTGATGTGATTCTCGGAATGCATTGGATTTATTTATATGGAGCTCATATCAATTTCCAAATAAGGGAAGTCAGATTTCATATTCCAAATAAATCTATGATCGTCTATCGATGCAAGGATGATCATAACCTTCCAGTGGAAATTTCTTCCATCTTATGGGTCTTGATTCCACTAAATGAAGGTTATTTATCTCAAATGGTTGGTGAGAAACTCACGATTTAGAATATTCCCAATGTACGGGAGTTTTATGATGTCTTTCTAGAGGAATTGACAGGTCCTCCACCAAATCATGAAGTTGAGATTTCAATAGAACTCGTACCGGGTGCTTTTCCTATTTCATATACACATTAAAGATTGGCCCCAATTGAGTTGTAGGAATTGAAGGAGAAACTCCAAGAGAATCTTGATAAAGGATTCATACGCCCTAGTGCATCACCTTGGGGAGCACCTATTCTGTTTGTTAAGAAGAAAGATGGATCAATGAGAATCTACATTGATTATCGAGAACTTAACAAGATCACTATAATGAAAAAATATACTCTCCCACGCATTGATGACCTATTTGACAAACTACGCGGAGCTCAATACTTTTCCAAGATTGATCTTCATTTAGGGTATCATCAATTAAGGGTCAAAAGGGAGGATATACCAAAGACGGCTTTCCATACAAGGTATGAACACTATGAATTTATAGTGATGCCATTTGGTCTTACTAATGCCCCTGCTATCTTCATGGATCTGATGAATAGAGTCTATATATACTATCTGGATCAGTTTGTGGTAGTCATCATAGATGATATTATTGTCTATTAAAAGAGCAAGGAAGAACATGAAGATCAATTGAGAATTATATTAAATACACTAAGAAAGGAGAAGAATTATGCCAAATTTACCAACTGTGAATTTTGGCTTAAAAAAGTTGCATTTTTGGGTCACATAATCTCAAAAGAGGGGATATCTGTGGATCCATCAAAAAACAGAGGTTATCAAAAGATGGTTGAGACCAACAACAGTAACCGAGATCAGAAGTTTTCCTGGTTTGGCTGGATATTACAGATGTTTTGTGAATGATTTTTCACGATTATCTAATCCACTCATCAGGTTGACTTGGAAAAGAGTTATGTTTGTTTGGACGGAAGAATGTGAAGAGAATTTCAAGGAGTTGAAAAGAAGGTTATCCAGTGAACATGTTCTCACACTGCCTTGTAGTGGAGAAAGGTTTGTGATCTAAAGTGATGCATCCAAGAAGGGATTGGGGTGTGTTCTTATGAAAAATGATATCGTGATAGCTTATGCCTCACGAAAGTTGAAAATCCATGAGCAAAATTACCCAACTCATGATTTGGAGTTAGCTGCGGTAATCATTGCATTATGGATTTGGAGGCATTACCTTTATGGTGAAAGGTGTGATATTTATACTGATAATAAAAGTTTAAAGTATATTTTCACACAAAAGGATCTGAATATGCTCCAACGAAAATGGTTGGAGCTGATTAAGGATTACGATTGCTCAATACATTACCACCATGGGAAAGCAAACTTGGTGGCAGATGCATTAAGTTGAAAAGACCATGCTAGCTTATCCATGATGAGGATAAAAAAATATCCAATATTTATGGATTTACAAAGGATGGATCTTGGAATTATAATGTAAGGGGAAAAATTGTATCTTTCTCAAATGAATGATCAACCATTTATACATGTGAAGATTAAAGAGGCCCATAAAGAAGATGTAGAGTTACAAAAGAATGTGAGAAATGTACCTGAATTCACCCTTGATTGTGATGGGTTAATAAAGTTCATGAATCAGGTTTGTGTTCCTCCCATCCCATAATTGAAGAAGGAGCTACTGGATGAGGCTCATAGTTCTTCATACTCTATTCATCCGGGAAGCACAAAGATGTATAGGGATCTGAAAGAGTACTTCTGGTGGGATGGCATGATAATAGATGTTGCTGAATATGTCTCTCGAGGTTTGGTTTATCAGCAAGTTAATGCTGAGAGACAGATGTCTAATAGAATGTTACAACCCTTACCCATACCTGAATGGAAATGGGAAAACATCACTATGGACTTTGTCACCAGACTTCCTAAAAAATCCAAAGGCAATAATGCTATCTGGGTCATTGTTCATCGTCTTACAATGTCTGCACACTTCATTGATATTAGAGAGGATTTCTCTCTAGATCAGTTTTCCAGGATATATGTAAAAGAAGTGGTAAGATTGCATGGAGTAACACTTTCTATTATATCTGATCAGGATCCAAGGTTTACCTCAATGTTTTGGAGAAATCTTCAACATACTCTGGATACATAGTTGAGCTTCAGCACTGCTTATCATCCTCAGACAGACGGTTATTCTGAGAGGACAATTAAAACTATTGAATATATGTTGAGTTCTTTCTCTATAAATTTCAAAGGTGTTTTGGTTCAACACCTACCTTTGGTGTAAGTTTCTTATAATAATAGCTTTCACTCTAGTATTCAGATGGCTACTTATGAAGCTCTCTATGGAAATAAATGTAGGACTCCAACTTTCTGGGATGAAGTTGGGGAAAGAAAGCTATTAGGACCTAATCTCATTGATGAAATAGAAGAAAAGGTCAGATCTTTTCAACAACACATAAGAGCAGCTCAGAGTTGACAGAAAAGTTATTCCGACCAATGAAAAGACCTAGAGTTTGAAGTGGGTGATAATGTGTTCTTATGAATATCTCCCTGGAATAGGGTCATGAGATTTGGAAAGAAGGGAATGTTGAGCCCTAGATATATTGGTCCTTTTGAAATTCTGGATCATGTTTGAAAGGTAGCTTATCAATTGGCGCTTCCACCGAATCTCTCTCAAGTTCACGATGTGTTCTATATATCTCTCCTGGGAAAGTACATACCTGATCCTTCACATTTACTCAGCTCAGAAGTTGTACCACTGGAGCAAGATCTTTCTTATGAAGAATAGCCGAGAGAGATTCTGGATCATAGTGAAAAAGTCCTACGAAACAAGACCACTAGATTGGTGAAAGATTTTTGGAGAACCACCAACTAGAAGAGGCTACATGGGAGCTTGAGGATATGATGAGGGAGAGGTATCCTCACATGTTTGTTACAAAGTGACGAATTTTGAGGGAAAAATTCATTTTAAGGGGGGTATAATGTAACACTTGAGACTTTTGTAAGAAATATTTTGTTTTTATAAATCATCAAAGGAATCTTTCACTATACACAACACTAGCTTGACTTGCTTTACACGCAATCGCGACCTTCCTCGATAGATTGCGTTGTACGCAATACCAGGATTCACTAAACAACCATATATTATTATGGACTAGCCGTTATGAATATTATCTACTAAATTTTGAATTTTAGAGCATTATTATTCAACTTACATTTTTTCTAGTACATGGTAATATAAGAAAATAAATTTTTTGAGTAAAATAAATATTTAAAAAAATGCAGTTTTTCCGCCTTTTGATGGCGCATACATATTAAATCTAGTTTTTGACATGTTTATAAGTTCAATTTGAAAAAATAAAATTCTTCTTCTAATTAGGGTATAAAAATTTACTTTGGATAAATTTTTGATATTTTTCTGATAACGTTCATATTTTGATGAATTGTAAAAATACGCTAATTTTTAATTTAAAAAAACTTTTTTCATTGAGATAATTTATATGGATAAATAATAATAGTTAATGGTTTTAAAGTATAAATAGAATATATTTTTACAATTTACTATAATGTGTGTCATTATCATTAATTTCACATTGAATTTATAGGTAAAACATTTCAATCTTTGGCAATGTTTTATCTTCTAAAACCCGTTTTCTTAAGAACGAGATATATTTTAAATTAATTAATGCAACTTATATGTTTTTAATTTTGAAAAATGGATTCCATATTCAGAATCATTGGGTCCAAATTATCTTAATAGGCTCCTTTTTATTTTTGGGCATTATGAATAGTAACTACTGTAAATTTTATTTACCATAGTTAAAGGTAAATTGGGTAATTAAGGGTAAATATAAGATTAGAAAATTACTCTAACACCTGAAAAAATCCTATTGGATGACAAAAAGTCGACTCATATCACCTAATGGTCGGATTATATTCATTTAATGGAGTTTTTTCCATGAAAATAATTTATTTATTATTAAAACCAAAGAATGTGACAACATGAAACTTTGTTAAATATTATAAAGATAATAATTTTAATTTTTTTATAAACATAATAAAACTTCGAACATGAATAGTCTCCAGAAATATAATACAATTATCTACATCATAGAAATTTATTTAGTATTTTTAGGGATTAAATAATTAACATTAATTATGACACACTAGTTATGTTGAAATTATTTTATTAATTAAAATACCAAATAAATGGTTTTAAAAATATTAAAATAAATATTATATGACCTCTTTAATGTGCTCCACTAATGTTATAGATACATATGACATTTTATGAATCTATTAAAGCTTTTAGTTCGAACATATATTCTGTGTATATTTTATGTAAATTCAAATAAATGAATAGTGTCAAAATTGACACTATTATTATTTTATAAATATAACATATTATAAAATTGTTTAAAAATCAAAAAAATATTTAAAAATAATAAATTAAATTTTAAATGTTCTAAAATTTTATAAAGATTTAAATTATGGAAAATTCACAACACATATGTAATTATTTATTATAATTTAAAATTTAGAATATTATTACCACAAATAAAATTAAATTGATAAAAAGGATAAATCAAGTTGATAATGTTTAAAATAAATTCCTAACATGTCTAAATTTTATTGGTAGATGCGATTAAAACCCTATATCATCTAATATTTGGATATTAGTCATTTTGGATGTTTTTATGTGGGTTTGGGATTTAATATAAACTAATATTTCTTATATTTCTAAAGGTTCCCCTCATCTCCCTTATAAAAAGGAACCTCCTCCCTCTCCTCCTCACACAAATTTGAGCCTTAACGCAATGAAAATCCCTTAAAATTTCACATACCCACTTCCCTAGAAACATCCTAGAGGTCCTGGTCTTCTTCAAAGACCAATTTTAGTGCCTTAAGAGGAGGTCTCAAAGAGGCCCTTCAAAGAAGTGGTAATGTCCGTTACCGCTTCTTTCATCTTTATTTCTTCTTCCACTTCTTCTTATTTAGTTGTTTCATTATAAAGTAATAAAATAAGTATAAGTAATATACTTCTATGTTATTATATGTATGAAACAACACTATTTCACCATCTATCCATCCTATGGAAAAAGAAATCACCCCGCGTGCGTACGTACGGAATACCGTTTCCACGCCGTGGTGTAATCTATTTTCCACCACCACCTTACTTGGATGGATATAATGGTGTAAATAATAAATATATATGATTATTGTAAAGTTATATTGATTCTGAAATAGTATACATACACTCCAATACAATTCCACGATCATGGGAACGATATCATCGCTCGTGCGTACGTACAGAATATCGTCTCCACGATGTGATGCGACTCGTTCTGCATGATCTTCATTGCATAATGATTATATAAATGAATTGAATGAATTAATATGATATATATTACACTAATAACATTATTTAAATTAGATATGTATAACCTAAAAATAAAAAATAAGAATTTATTCGACAAAACACGCATAAGAACAAAAAGTAATAAACACACGAATAACAAGTAGTAATGAAATATTACTAATAAGAAGCTAATAATATGACCATAAATGATATCATAAAAATAATTATGATTCTGGAATAAGTCAATAACATTATTTAAATCCTTATAATGAGGTTCGGACACTTACGAAGCAAATCGGACCAAAGGTAAGGGAAATATCACAATCTCATTTTTATCCGAGATTGTTTGTACTTTGGTATTTACTGGGGTGTATTTTATCATCCACATCCATGTTTCCCCAATATGTAATATTTATATCCTTATACAATAGTTTAAATCCAATTTTACCCTTCGGTGAGTTTTTAGTAAAAGATATGAATAGAATCTTTTGTCGTTTTTCATATGAGGTACTTTTTGACTTTTTCGACAAAAGTACGAGAATAATTTTTTTTAAATTATATGGCTTGAATGGATTTTTAAAACATTATTTCCAAGAATCTTCTTTTACATGTTATCATGTTTATTTTTAATCAACTTCTTTTAGTTTAAAATTTTATTACATGTTAAGAAAGGAAAATGTTTTTGATGTAGAAAGGATATTTTCCTCAAGAATGGAGTTCAAGTTTTTCATCAAAATTATTTTCCATCTAAGATAATATATGGTTATGTTTCTATCCCTTTTATTACATTGATTTGATTATGCTGTGGTGGAATTATTTTTATGAATTCCTTTATCTTATATGAATAGTTTTACTATTTCATGATGTTTAAGAATCCAATTTTTATTACTTGGGTTATGCAATGATGTATGATTTATGATTTTATGGAACATATAATAATGGTATCATTATGAGATGGGTGGGACCTATATCTCCCTCTAATGCATTGGGTAAAGATTTTATATCTCATGAGATAGACATGGCTGGAATGGCAGGTTAAACCAGTTCAGTGAAACAAGACTGAAACAAGGAGTGAACTCAGTTCAGAAATGGACTTTGTCCACTAAGATAGTCTTGGAAATGAGTTGTGACTAATAAGAAATGATTCTCTTTGATTATGTGTGTATGGCACAAAGTTTCATGTTTTATGATTTGATTATTGGGATTACATTTTACTACTATGATTTATCCCATGAAATGAAATTATTGATATTTTTTTTGTTTACCCTTACTGAGCATTGGAGCTCACCCTTTTGTATGTTTTATTTCCCCAGGTCAGGAAGAAGGTTATTATATAGGATATGCCAAAAAGGGACTTTAGTTATGATGAAATAAATGGGAGGCAAAGTAGATTCTTTATGAACCAGTTGTTTATGTTTCCCAGTTTCTAAAGAATGTATACCTCTACGGTCCTTTCATGGTTTTGTTATATGTTGTAATACGTGCTTTAATTTTGAAGTATTAGCCATATATGTAAAGTATGGGTCGTTATAACTGCTATGATATGATCCGTGATTGTAAATTATTTGTGTATAGAAATGTTTTATATATGATGAGTTTTATGGGAGATGTTAATGAATTAACCTAATGTATGGATATATGCATTTATTGGGTTATTATATTTTACCTCATGAAATATTTCTTCATAACTCAATGTTCCTAAAAGCATTCCATAATAATCTAAATCTGTAAACCCAGAAAGTCATTACTAATATCAGTTGCTGAATATATTATTTTGATGTTTTTTATTTTTATAACAAAATTTATGTCCCATATTTTATAATAATGTATAGAAATTTATTATTTATAATTTTTTCAATTGATCTAGAATTAAATGTTTTTGTCTATTACACGGAATATGAAAATGTTGTATTATATATCTATCATTTAGATGGAGAGGTATTTTCATAATGAACAATAATAAATAATATGATGAATGTGTAATAAATAAATTTTATTTAATTATAGGAGCATATAAATGTATATGTTAATAAATAATATCCATTAACTCTTAACATTTAAATAGAGATTTAATTCAGTTATATGAGGTAATATGTATTATGGATTCATTGGTACATATGAAAAAAATAAAGGAATATATGAAAATTTATTCTTTTTATCATTTACAAAAAAAGAAAAATTGTTGTCTTCATTAGTAGATTAAAACAAAATCTCCAAAATAGTGTTTTCTATTATGGAAATTTATAGTTCAGGATAAAATATTCAATGGTTTCGGATGTTGAAATTGAAATTATAGATACTAATAACTATATTGGTTTTGTGTATAACAGGTGAAAATGTTAATTCATAGAAAAAAATGATAAAAAACATGTTGGAATTAATTCTTATATTATTATATTTTAAATTATTGAATGAATATATATGAAAATTTCCATTAAAGAAAAGTTATATTCTTTTACTACATAAGATAAATGAATTAATATGATTAATCATAATGATATTTTAAAATTAAACCAATAGATATTTATGGAAATAATGATCGACATAATTCAAGATAAACAATATTTTATAAAATCCTGTTAATTATATACATTACACCTTTAAATGATACAAAACTTTATGATAATTTAAATCTACTTAATAATAATCTCAAACCATGGGATGAAGTGAAAAAATATACATTAAAAACTATATATTTTTTTCCTGAAAATTAATTGGTTAAATGTAAAACATCATCTAATTGAAAACTAAAAACATACTATTTGATTACTATTTTATATGATAATTTATTTATTATTTATTTATACAGTTCATCAAATACCCACCTCTGCAAATAGTTAATGAATTATGATGGAAACCCCAATGTGGAATGACTTTTTTTCCATATTTACAGTAACTATATAAATGAATATTATGGAATTTTCCTCCTATTAATCTAATTATTCAACCTTTAGTAAAATTTGATATTTTTTTCATGTATTTTATCTAAATGAATATATCTCACACTCATTTTCCAAAAAGTTATGTTGGAAATAATTCTATAATAAAAAAATGATAATTTATTTTAGTAAGAATGACAATTATCAATGTATTGGAATTAAATATAAAACATGGGATTTAATACCTACCAATGAATAGTATTTACATCAAATGGTTTGTAATAAACACAATATTGAATATATTACAATAATGTGATGATATTTTAATATATTTATATAATATTCTTGTAGTTTTCTTAATTTTTTGCACTAAATTTTTTTGTTGAATGCATACATGGTGATAATCCAATGTAAATGACTAATAGATTATTTTTTAATGATGTTATAATATAAGATAAAACTCTAGGTTGATCAAAATTATCATTTTATATCCCCAGTGCTTTACCATGGGGTGAAACAAATTTTTTGTTGTTAATAATGATAAATAAATCCATCAATATTTTGATTATTGTGATCACAAAAATATTTATATCATAAAAAAATATCATCTACCACATATAATTGTATTTTTTATCTATTTCTCGACAGTCAACAAATATCAATGATTACAATATTTATAGATATAATTAATTTGTGAAAAAATGATTGGAATAATATATGAAATCATTTTGAATATTATACAAACACTTTAAATTCACAAAGATTAAATTTCGATGTAAATAAACCATTACAATCTCCAAGAATCTAATTAAAAGAATCAATGATGGTTTTCTTTCTTTATTTTTTGGATTCATTGTAAATGATATTTTTTTAAATCATATTTGTTAAAAAATGATTAATAATCATTTTAAGACATTATATATACCTTGATAATGGAGAAGTATTACGTTATATTTCAATATTTAAAATTCATATAAAATAATATATCGTTAATTGTTTATAAAATAACATATTATAGTATACCATTTCATCTATAAACGAACGTGGTGATTAAAAAATTTCCCAGAAACCAACCATAATTGTAATAAATATTTTCTATGGATTTATATATTGTATGAATTCATTCATAGATTTTCTAGGTGAATGTATAGTCAACTAACATAGTTAACATGGAAGGGAGTGATGTTCTTTTATATTAGTGAATATGATTTAAATTTCAATGACCATATTATCATATTGACCACCACACATGTAATTGCACAATACGAAAATGAATAATGGTTTTTTATATGTGTTGATTCATTAATAATGATATTTTTTTGAGTTGAAATTAAAATTTAAAACTACTGACATATAACTCATGTAAATTAGCATTCCAGGTGAAAATTTACAAGATATTTGATATTGAGGTATAATGGTAATATTTGAATTAATTATTTTTGAAATTACCTCTATAGTAAATTTTTTGATATAATTATTTATCCTAATAAATTAATGTATATATTCACCTATATGAAGTTACTCATGTGATAAAGGAGGCATAAGAATTTTACCAGGAATAATGACAGCTTGTTACATTTCTACAATGGAATAAATACAATGTTTATATTTTATTGATCATGAATGATCATACTTCCATTCAAACGATGAGGATTTAATTAGAATCAATATTCTTGTACTTGAAAAGGATAATCCATAATGTCATTTTAGAATGTGAGAAATAAAATATTCCCTAAATAGATCCTGAATTATAAATCGCTATAATTATAGTGCGAGAAATAATGGAGGATATAGATCTACATAATAAGGTAACTAATATTAAATTTTTCATCATTGATTATAATATGGATTTTTAAATGTATATTTTCCCTTCCTTAATATATTTGTAATGGATATATTAGATTATGAACATTTTTTATTCATTTCTATCCATCTAAAAACAAAATATCATATATATGAATATAATGGAGAATTTTATATACGACAACATTATGAAAGAGATTACTTAGTATATATATATATATTTTGAATCATGTAAAATCAAAATAAAGAATAAAATTTAAATGTAGAAACCATTATACATACTAAAATGGATATTAGAGATAATCAAAATGGAATTTTTAATTGGACAACCCACTAAATCATAAGTTTATAATTCCCTTTCTATTAAAGTTGATCACAGTATAAAATTTGGAACATTTTAATTTTTTTAGAAAATTTATCACTTGAGGTTTTTTCCACAATATAGAAAAATTAATTTGAATTTTTTTATGTTGTGCCACTATTATTTGTATCTGATCGACAATTGAGGCTTATATCACCAGTATATAGGATCATTAAGGAAGGATTCGATATATATTATTCATTCTTTAATATTTACAATCCTAATATTGATTGAAAATATTTTTGGACTATTAAAACATTATATTATATGCATATGTCGTATTTTTTTTGATTTTAAATGATTTTTCGATCATCACATTCTCTTATTAAAAATCTCTTTTTAAAATAGTATTCATTTTAAAATTCGAATAGAACCATATAAGGCTCTATAAGGGAAGAGGTGAAGAAAGCCACAATAAATGTATGCAGCTTGAGAGAGTAACATACACACATAAAAACACTCTATGTCTAATTCAATGATGATGAATCCATTTATTATAAAATTAACTATATAAAAAGTTTATAACAGAGATTCGCTGATAGTAATAGATTAAATTTATAAATTTAAGTATGATATTATGAATTGATTCATTTTTATCCAAATAAAATTATTATTATATTCAAGAATATATGAATGTTCATCCCAATATATAATGGCCCCTTTAAAATTTATCATTAATACATTGATGATATCATATCATCTAACACAATTCTCAAATAACCCACAAGTTCCTGATCCATTTCAAGATCCTATTTTAATAAAGTAGTTCCTAATATATATCATGAAAAAACATATATGTTTTAATGATATTTAATTAACTATCATAGGATGAAAAATTTGTAGAAATCTTGTATCATAGAGATAATGTATTTTGAAATAAATCCCCTCACACAGATAATTATCATTTGAAAACAAATTTGTATACAATTCTAACATCGGATCTTAATGATTTATTATTCGTGATAACTATAATAATTAGATATCATACTAGTAAAAAACATATTATACAATATTTCAATTAAGGGTTAATGATTATAACACTCCAAGATGTTATTATGTTTTTATTTGATAATATTTCGAATACACTTGAGGGATTGTGATGTAGGGAATGTCCAACTAAAATGAACAATTCGTTATTTTTTAGAATGAAAAATTGAAATAAATAAATAGATAACAATTATAACATATATAATTAAATTAATAAATATATGAAAAAAACTAATTAATGATAAAAAAAATTAAAATTCAGATTGTGGTAATCATCCAGGATGGTCATACTACTTATGATAATTATTCAATGATAGCATAATTCAGATATAATATCTATAAACTCAAAAGGAATATACTGATCAAGATTAATAATTTTAAATATATATGAAAGGATATATATATGAATATTATATGACTATTTTATATACGGACATTTTGTATAATGTTATTGGAAATATGGAAGTTGAATATATGATAAATATATATACATGTATCTATAATAAACATTGATGTAGAAATTAATATAAATCACATTTAATTAATATAAGTTGGAAAAATATATATATAATTATTTATTACAAAATGTTATTATAAAAATATATATATTTATTAGTTATTTTTTATTTTTTAAAAAAATTAAATTATATGTCAACAAATTCAAATGAATGAATAAAGTACTCTTGAATTGATAAAATATAATGGTTTTATGTTATAAAGTACTAGGATGTGATTATAATGATATAATATTTAAGGGAGTTATTTTACAATTTATTTTTCCAAAATAATTAAAAGTATCTTCAACATGACAATATTACATAAAATACACATTAAAAGGAAATCAATATAGGATAACCATAAAAAATTGAATACTTATTATCCAAATAAATCCTAAAAATGTATAAATACATCTAAAAATAGAGATGCCACCACATCAACTGTGATAACAATATCCCCCTGGTATCAAATTCAAATAATAATAGTAAGAGACCAAAATATGAAAATTAAAAATAAAATAAAGGATCAATGGGTTAGTTTTATAATAGATAGATCCCACAATGGAAGAAATATAATAAAAAACCATATGAAACTATATGATGTCATGCCCATATCTCTGGCCATAGAATAAAATAATGATCTATCCACCATAAATTGAATATACATTCTAGATCATGATTTTATGATTCACATTTATCTCATCATAACCACATGAGACAAAATAATTTCAACGGGATTAACACTATGTATTATAGACTGACCATTGGATGGAATCGTTTTTGAATGACTCAACTATGTCAATTGAAAACATTCACCAATACATGACCACTTAAAACAATCCAAAATAAAAAAAGGTGTTACCAATTATGAAATAAAATAATAAATAAAATCATGAACACAGAATAAAATTGAACAACATTATTCAATACATGATTATATCATTTTTGAAAAACTACGACACTAAAATTATTATTGACACAACAATATTCATCAATACACTAATAAGGCTTGAATGAGGATAAATAATAGTATTTATTTTGTAACGACCTGAATCTAGAGCCCCTAAACTGGTTCCCCATACCCGGTTCTCCACATGACATCAAGTGCGTTTCCCCAAACACTAGAGGCTGCTGACTTACAGCGAGGGCCTTGGTGAGTCATTAGGGAAACTATGCCCTCATTTGGTAAGGTATACAATGAAATGAAATAATTTTCAATAGAGGAAGCATTAAAGAGCATACAATAACAAAAACTAAATAGATAATGCAATGTATAATATAATAATGATGAAAATGATACAGTAGGTACAAGTATCTATGGAAACCAGTAAACACAACAATGTGCTCTAATACAACTGAGACCAAATAACTATAAGTAAAAAGAAACTCCAACATCATCGCAAGCCTAGGCTCGTTCCTATGATCTCTAGCTCCAACCAGCAATCATGTAACTGATATTGAAGGGCCACAATCCCTATCCACACCGACAAAAATATAACCAGTTTAGGCCGAAAAGCAGGACCCAAAAAGGGTGTGAGACTAATCCTAGTAGGAAATCACCACAAGATTTGTGCCCTACTATCAGTGAGGAATATAGAAAAATTAAAGGAAATAAATGCAACCGAGAACATGAATACACTATTATAAACAATCCTACAGTTCTCTATTCACATTTATTTATTTATTTTACTCTATCAAATAATTAACAAACAAGGAATCTAGAAAATATATCTATATTCCAAGGCACAAAAAGTAACACAACTCGTATCTCCGCAGAATACCTGACAACAACCAGTACAATACTAAAGCCTGTTAATTGTCTTGGTGGACTCATCACAACCAACCAAACAAAAAATATCACTGACTCTCTAGGTGGGTCCTACTGGCAGAACCTTGTAGTTAATTACACATACATAGGAACATACACTCTGGGAAGCTCTCACCATCAATTCCCATATGGTCTTGTGAAGATAGATATAGACACTCTGAGGAATCACTTACATCTAATTCCCCATGTAGTCTCGCTACAAAACTAAGGACACTATATGGAAGAACAATGTCCCATTCTCGTAGGTCCTGCAAACAATAATAATTTATGACAGACTCTATAGGGAAGACCTAATCATTAATTCCCCCTTGGGTCTACCACACCAAGATCACAAATCCCTGAGCAGTTTATTAGTTCTTAATCGACTGTTAGTAGTCTATGTATGTTCAAAAACTATATGGCTAATAGCTATAATGAATCAAAACATCTAAACATCAGGTAATATGTAGTATGTTATTACAAGTAACTAGCATTGGAAATAGGGTTTACCTCTCAGGAAAACTATTCCAAATGACAATAAACAGACTAACAGGGGAAACACCCACGGATATCCTCAAACATACAAACAAGAATACATTATGCATCTAATAACCTCAAGCATTCACGAAATTAAAGGCAGATAAATAAGCAATGTCAAAACCCTAACCCGAGATACCTGAAACATGGGTATCCAACATTTTTTCACTAAAAACTGAAAGACATTCAATGTAGGGAAACAAACCACCTACCTCGATCCTAGGAGATCGACTACTTGAACCACAAGGATTTATTCTCCTTATAACGATGTAGATCTACAAAAATGCACAAAGATATCAACCCTTGATAACATGAGAAAGAAGAGAAATTGGGAAACAATGCTCTAGGTTGTCCAGACATGGCCATCATAGGGTATCAAGTGGAAAAGAGTACACTACGTGTACTCATAATGTACACGGCATGTACATAAAAAATTTCCAGAAACTCCACTTTTTCAAAAAAACAACTAGAAAGGGAAAGACATACCTGAAAAGAAGGTCTGGGTTCTTACAAACTTCCCCACATAATGATTTTTGTCCCGATGTTTCCCTAACAAGGTAGTGATGAAGAATCCTCGATCAACTATGGACACTGTGATTACATATCGGCCTCCCTCTCTCATATCTCGTTGTATACACGACCATGCTTCCATAGAACCCATACTAGAGGAACAGACCTACCACGGAGTACAATTGCACTATGATCAACAATCCTGATAGGATGCTCCTCGAATGGTGTATCCTACTCCAAATAAACCTCCTCGGGTCGAAAAACATGATACGGGTATGAGAAATAGTGTCGAATCTGAGAAACATGGTAGATGTCGTGCATAGCCTGATATCTCTAAGGTAACCGCAACCTATATGCAACTGGTCTAACTCTCTCCAGAACCTCAAACGGCCCGATTTTTCTCGGTGATAGCTTAACTTGTCTCATGATCCACTTTTTTCCCAACCTCAGGGTAACACATAAGAAAGCTTGGTCTCTGAACTTTAACTCAAAAGGTCATCTCTGCTAATCAGTATAAGACTTATGATGAGTCTATAGTGTAGGCATCATCCTCCGAATCAACTCTTTCTACTATAAGGTCTCTTGAACAAGACGAGGTCCAAGCAATGCTGCCTCTCCGACCTCCAGCTAGCACAAAGGTGATCGGCATGGCCTACCTTACAAAGCCCTATAAGGTGCCATCTGATTTTTTTCCTGAAAACTGTTGTTATAGGAAAACTCCACAAAAGGAATATACTTCTCCCAAGAAGCGCCAAAGTCTAGAATGCATGCTTATAGAATATACTGAATCACTTGGATCGTACGCTCTGATTAGCCATCTGTATGGGGATGGTATGTTGTACTCAAAAGTACATGTGTACCCAAGGCACTCTGTAGCCCCTTCCAGAACTGCGATGTGAAGCGGGGGTCCCTTTTTGAAATGATAGTACTCAGAACCCCATGCAAGTGGACAATATCACGGATGTACAACCGTCCATGCTCATCGACAACGAAGGTTTCATTTATCGGCAAGAATTGTGCAACCTTCGTGAGCCTGTCAACGACAACCAATATCGCGTCGTTCCATCAAGGTGACCTTAGTAACCTTGTAATGAATTCCATGATGACATAATTCCACTTCCACTCGGGAATGGGTTACTGTTGAAAAAGCCCTTCTGGTCGCTGGTGTTCCGCCTTCACCTACTGACAGATGGAACATCTCATGAAAAAACCAGCCACATCTCTCTTCATTCCTGGCCAGCAGTACTGACAGTGTAGATTGTAATACATATTGGTGACACCATGATAAACTTCCCAAAGTGTGTAATGAAATTATCGCATCTACTCCTCGTGTACATCTGCTGGCACCCATACACGTCCTTGGAAACGCAAGATCTCATCCTCACCAACTCTCCATCTATGAAGAGGGTCCTCTACTGACATGCTTTCCCCGTAGGACTAGGCCTTCAGAATCTAATAAATGCCTCATCCAAACTAGGTCAAGAAGAATTGAGTTAACAACTATAGAAGATAGGAATGTCTACCCACATCTGTCGTGCACCTCAAAATGAACTTCAAAGAATAGATCCATAAGATACAACTCACTACTGCCTCATGAACTGCCTGTATCTGAGTCCTCCTGCTCAGTGCATCAGCCACTACATTTCCTTTCCCATGCGTATAGGCATGCTCAAAATCGAAGGACTGGAGATAATCAACCAACCTCCACTGCCTCCAATTCAGTTCAGGCTGCATGAATATGTACTGGACGATATTTTGGTCAGTACATACCACAAAATGCTCTCCTAGAAGATAAAGTCTCCAACAACGCAAAGCGTGAACAACTACAGCCAACTCCAGGGCGTGTGTAGGATAGTTCCTATCATGTGGCCTTAACTGCCGAGATCTTTACACAACAGCACGATCCTCCTGTATAAGCACTGCTCCAAGCCCGATGCCAGATGCATCACAGAAAACTGTGTAACACTTTTCCAACTCTGGAAAAACAATAATCAGTGCTAAAGTTAGTCTCCCCTTCCGCTCCTGAAAGGGTGAATCACAGTCTTCTGACCAAGAAAACATCATGACCTTCTTAGTCAACCCCATCAATAGTGATTCTAATCATGATAAGACATGTATAAACCATATGTAGTAACCATACAACCCTAAGAAACTTCATAAATTGAAACAAATCATCTGCTTCTCCAAGGTAACTACTGCTCTCACCTTCTATGGGTCTACTGATACTCCTGTATCTGAGATGACTTGACACAAGAAGTGAATCTCATCCATCCAATAGTTTAACGTTGAGATCTTATCATATAACTAATTCTCCCTCAGTGTACTCAAAATGATCTCAATATGGTTAGCATGGTTGTGTCTTGTGTGAGAGTACTCCAACATGTCATCCATGAAAACCACCATGAAGGAATCCAAGTAAGGATAGAAAACTCTATTCATCAGCACCATGAAGACAGCTAGTGTGTTCGTGAGATCGAATTGCATGACTGTATACTTGTATAGGCCATACTTTCTCCTGAAGGCTATAAGAGGTATATTTGATGGTCTAACGCGTAACTGATGATAACTGAACCTCAATTCAATCTTCGAGAACACCATGTCTCCTTAAATCTAGTCAAATAGGTCATCGATCATCGGTAGGGGATATCAGTTCTTGACCATCAACTGTTTCAGCTTCCGATAACCCACACAATGACGAAGGGTGTTGTCCACCTTCTTCGCAAACTTGACAGGCAAACCCTATAGAGAAATATTGGGTTGGATGAATCCTTTTGCCTAAAACTAATCCAAAAAATTCTTGAGCTCTTTCAACTCAGCTGTAGCCATCCTATAAAAAGGAATGGACCCTGGTGCCACTCCGGGCGTGAGATTGATTGAGAATTCTACCTCACGCTCTGGAGGAAAACATGAAAATTCCTCTAAAAAGACATCCCTAAAATGATACACCACTGGAGGAAAGTGAAACTGTGAAGTCCCCTGGTCATCCAGATATAGCCTAGAAATCTGGGTTGTAACTCCACCTAGCACATGATGCGTGGGTCTATCTCTACCTGCCTGGACATCCCACTCGCCTCTATGAATAAAAGACTCGTCGTCCAGTGATACGAAACTCACCCTTCAATGATAACAATAGATGATTTCCTAAAAGAGAACTGACTAGTCCATCTCGAGAATGAAATCATTGCGTGTCATCTATTGGACATAGATGTTCCATAAAAAGTGACACCCTACAATCTCAAGAGGTATATATCTGCACTGTCATATGCTAAATGTCCTCGTTCCCAAGGGCATGTCAAGAGTCAACAAGTCAGCAGACGAGAAGATACAGAGTCCAAGGCTCTCCACGATAGAAATAGAGATAAAGATATGTGAAGCACCAATATTGAAAAGAGATGAAGATAAAACTGAGGCTACCAATATCGTACTTGAACTATAGATGGTTCACGATTCTGCTCATGAGGAATATTCTCAACAACAAAAGTCTGGCCTATACCGCAGCCCTATGTAGCATCATGAGATCCTTGTACTGCTCCTCCCTGAGCCTGACCACTGTGTCCACGGCCTCTTCCCTGGCCTGAACGACCTAATGAACTCCATCCCCCAATCTTCTATGGAACTGGTAATCCTGCTCCTATACGCGAAGTTGAAACTGATCCTCATTCACTAGCCACTGGAAGGGGTACATTGTAGAAATGCTACAGATGACCCATCTTGCTGCAAGATCGGCACTCCAATAGGTCCCTCAGGAACCGAGGCATATTCAATCCACTTATTCCACACTAATTACACACCACATGGGTTCCAGGAGGAAGATATCTTCTACCAGAAGGAACACCTTGCTTCATCGAATCACCTCTTGTAGACTCTCGGTGGCACTTCCTCATGTCAGCCTGAAAAGAATCAGCCCTGGATGTTGAACTGCCCTGGTCCCCAGCTATAGTCTCCCTTAGGTTCCTTTCTGTGATGAGTGTCTGGTTTACTATCAGAGTAATAGAAGTCAACTGAAATACATTTACCTATGATCTTATGTCTGGTTTGAGGCCTTACTCAATATATACTGCTAATAAGAACTCATCATTCCTCTAAACGGGGGTGAAACATTATAACTCAGTGAAGCAGGAGGAATACTCCATAACTAAGAGAGAACCATACTATAGGCTCATGAACTCCCTGGCTCTGTAAGCCCTTAGTGTCGTCGTGTAGAAGTAGTCATAGAACATACGCTGGAACCCATCCCAAGCCATAGCCTATTGGCACCTAGTCTGTGAAACCACAACCCACCATATCATGGAGGAATCTCAAAGAATATAAGTTGAGAGTTTCACTATCCTCTCCGAAGGTGTCTCCAGATGCTCGAAGATGGATATCATGGCTTCTAGCCATGACTCTGCAGCCTGCGGTCTTCCATCCCCTGAGATTGTGGGAGGATGATGATGCTGAAAAACCTGCGTCAGCTCTGCTATAGTCGGGGTAGGATGTTGATCTCCCTGGATGGCCAACATGAATCTCATGAAACCCTCTTTGAACTGAGCGTCTACACCAGTGTCTGGAATCACTGTAGGTTCCATATCTGGAATGATAGGCGGAACTACTAGTAGACCCTGATCTGTCATATAAGGTGTACAGTCACTGCATGATCCCTAACATGAAATGGGAGGACATCTCAGTTCCATTTCTCTAAAAGACCAAATCACACCTCTATTAACGACGAACACAGTTTCAACATAAGGGAGTAAATTTGAACAGAAGGGGAAAACATTTAAATTTTGGGAAAACATGACTACATGATGTGTATTACTACTACACATCGTGTTTATTAAAAGTTTACCCTTGGAATGTACATTGTCCAAACATGGATATGTAAACCACCCGGCAACACGGCGTGTTCCTAAACTACATGGTTTGTACTAACCCTTTTCTCCCTTCTCATTCACTCTAACACAACTAGGAACACAGACTGTCCTAGTAGGAAATTACACGGCATGCATTTCCACCACACAACGTGTTTCCTAAGATCTCTCCCCTATCTGTGACATTAGTCACACCGACTGGTACGTGGACCACTACTACATAGAATGTTAAAGGAGACATGGAATGTACTTAAAATGCCTTACCTGGACCGTGTGGTTAGAGAGAAGGCCTGATACATGGTCGACACTACACAACATGTTCGATATGGACACGATGTGTACACAGAGGGATAACACCAACCCATGTTGTTGGCTTCACGGCTGGCTACATGGTCAACTATACACGGCGTGTTCCTAGGGGACACGACGTGAACTTGATAGAAAACCCCAGCCCGTGTTGTTTTTGACACGGTCGGGTACCTAGAATAAGGTTATACGGCATGTTCATAACAAACATGGCGTGAACTACCCGAGCATCCCGGACCCATGTTGTTAGTGACATGGCTGGGAACACAGTTTACTACTACATGTCGTGGTAATCTGGTACATGGAGTGTTCCATACATGATTTTCCAATACCCCATGTTCTTAACCACATGATCAGTTACATGGCTAAAAACTACACGACATGTATTCATAAAGTAAACACCACATATTTGGTGTTTTTTCAGGCTGTAACCTCAAAAATGCACCAGAGCCCCGAAAACACTGAAAAACTAATGTTAAGCTTACAAATTCTGATACGTGGGGGGCCATACTCCCCACGAATCAATGTTTGGAATCATAACCATTTATATAACAAGTAAAAAGTATTACAAACTCACAAACCACAAAATTATTATCCTCTGGGTCCCATAACACCTTTAAGACCAAATATTTGTATTCATGATAAAAAATCTCTAAACAAACAACACCGTTTCAACATAGTAGGTATTTTATCAAAGAAGCTATCACAACACCATGAATCTTATATCACAAATTAAATTCAACAAAATGAAATTTCTAATGCAATCTAGATGGCATTGTAAAATGCATGACATGTAATTTTTTAACAGGTTCCTCTATGATTCATGATATGTCATACCCCTATCTCATCGGGTTGCAAAAAAATAGAACCAGAATAATATAAATAGTAACAGTACAAAACAAGTGCACCACCCAATGGTGAAATCATTTAAAATGTAACAATTGAAAAAACTCAAAAATTTCCATATTCAAGGTAATGTGGCCTTTTCCCTCTACACGGGTTCTAGAACGCCTGGGTAGATCTATTTACCATTTACATATTCCATCCTATCCTTGTATAATGTCGCTAAATAGTATGTCAATTGAAATGGAATAAAACATGATCTGATAAAACATTGTTACGACCCGAATCCGGAGCCACTAAACTGGTGCCCCGTACCTAGTTCGCCACATGACCTCAAGCGCGTTTCTCCAAACACCAGAGGCTATTGACTAGCAGCGAGGGACTTGGTGAGTCATTGGGAAAACATTACCCTAATCTGGAAAGGTATACAATGAAAAGAAATAACTATCAATAGTTAGAAGAAGAAAACAACATACAATAACTGAAACTGAACAGCAGAAGCAATGTATAATATAATAATGAAGAAAATGATGTAGCAGGTTCAAGTATCTAAGGAAAGTATCAAAAAAAACAACGTGCTGAAATACAACTGAGAACAATATACTGATAGTAAAAAATCAACTCCAGTAGCATCGCAATCCTGGGATCGGTCCTATGCTCTCCAGCACTAACCATAAATCATGTACATGAAGTAGAAGGGACACAATCCTTATCCACACCTACAACCATATAAACTGTTTGGGATAAAAAAATCAGGACCCAAACAGGGTGTGAGACAAATCCCAGTAGGAAATCTCTATAGGATATGTGCCCTACTGTCAGTGAGAAATATAGACAAAGAATGGGAAATAAATGTAGTAGATAACATGAATATTGTAATGAAATCAATCCTATGATTATTTATTCACATTTATTTATTTATATAACTCTATAAAATAATTAAAAAATAAGGAATCTAGAAAATAGCTCTATATTCAAAGGCACAACAAGTAGCACAACATGTATCTCAGCAGACTAACTAACAACAAGAAATACAAAACTCAGGCTTCATCATTGTCTTGGTGGACTCATCACAACCAACCAAAAAAATAATAACAATGACTCTCTGAGTGGATCCTACTGGAAGACCCCTCTAGTCAACTAAACATACACTAGCACATACACTCTGGAAAGCTCTCACCGTCTATTCCCATGTGGTCTTGTAACGAAAGATATAGACTCTCTATGAAAGAACTTACGTATAATTACCCATGTAGTATCAGTACATAACTAATTACACTTTGAGGAAGCACAAAGTCTCATTCTCATAGGTCCTATGAAAGATATTAATTTATAACAGACTCTCTAGAGAATCCATAATCGTCAATTCCCCCTTTAGTCTACAACACCAGGTTCACACAGCCCTGGGCTATTTAGTCATGTGTAATCGAATGTTTGAAGCCATGTAAGGTGAAAAAATACTTGGATAATAGCTAAAATGCATCAAAACATATAAACAGTAGGCAACTTGCAATAAGTTAAAATAAGAAACTATAATTTGCAACAGGGTTTGCCTCGTAGGAAAACTGTGCCAAACGGCAATAAACAACCAAACAGGGGAAACACCCACGGTGATGATCAAACAAGAAAAAAAGCATACATTATAAATCTAATATCCTTAAGAATATATGAAATTTAAGGTAGATAATGAAACAAGGTCAAAACCCTGACCCGAGATACCCACAACATGGGTATCCGACACTTTTGCACTAAAAAATCCAAGAATTTCAACATAGGGAAACAAACCACCTACCTCGATCCTTAGAGATAGATATACTTGAACCACGAGGATTTATTCTCCTCATAATGGCATGGATTTATGAAATCGCACAAAACGCTAAACCCTTGATAACTTGAGCAAGAAGAGGAATTGGGAAACAAAGCTCTAGGAGAAGAGAGAGATTACTGTTGCGGTCCGAACTCAATCGATAACTATTGATTCAGACATCAGGTGATGCATTGATGGCTTGGAGAAGATCTACGGTTGTACCCCTGCTCTCGGTCGAAGAAGATGGAGAAGAATACGTATTCGAGGTTACGTCGCGACCACGGTCTGATTAATGAAAAAAAAGAAAATATATGTCTTGTACTTCTAAAGTAGACGGCGTGTACTCAGTTTTTCCATACTCTGCTTAAAGCGGCCTCCACATCACCCTTACACACCATGTGTGTGGTCTGGACATGGCCAACACACGGTATCGACCAGAAAAGGAGTACATGGCGTGTACATCATAAATTTCCAGAAACTCCTCTTTTTCCCAAAAACAACCAGAAAGGGAAAATTTACATGAAAAGACGGTATGGGTTCTAACATATCTATCCCAAAATTTATTTTATTATAATATGTGTTTCAAAAAACATATATAAGACATCAACCAATGATTTATGGGTCAAACCATGTATTGAAACAATATTTAATACCTAACAAAAAATAATTTTATTTCAAATATAATATAAATTTTAATATTACGAATTAATATTATTACTTTTCCAAAATTATTTTAATGAAAGTTATTTTTATATATATCATTAGAAAAATTATAATTTATCTATATATTATTATTTTATATGGAATGTGAATAAAATTTTATTTGTTTTAATAATATATTTATTAATAAAAACTATTTTAATTTGTTTGGACATTATTAATTTAGAATAAATTCTATTATATTTGGAAATTGAACCTAATAAAATATTTATCATATTTTGAATCGTCATTTCAAAATTATGTTTTTAGTTCAAATATATATAAATTCTACAAAAAATTATAAAAAAATTATGTGTCCATAGTGATGGTAAAATGATGTAAATAATATTAACATTAAGTTAGAACATATAATATCAGAAAACAATCATCTCAAATAAATTTAATCATTTCATCCACAATATACTAATTTAGTTTTATAAAAAATTTAATAAATATTATATTTATTTAATTAATATATATTGAAATATATATATATATATATATTTGTGTGTCATTGAGTATGATTTTGTGTGTGTTGTTGTTGAAGTGTATTAAAATATTAAATCTATTATACAACACTTAAATATTTACTATTTTCTATTTACTAATCAATAATGATAAAATGGTTAAAATCATATATTAATCTAGTAAAATGACAAAACACAATCGTATTGTTCAGTGAGAATTGGTTTTTTATAATTATTGTAACACATTATGTAATGTCCCAGTCTATATGACCCAAAAACAATTGCATTGGGCAGACCACCATAAGGCCTCAAGAACATCTCATCATACACAAGAGGATAATGAGTAGCAGTGAGGATCTATGGTGGAACTATGTCGATACCACACCACCATACTATAAAAAAAAATAGAAATAATTACCAAACATACTACACATCAATGAAAAATAGAAATAAATTAATTTAAACTGAAACCATATAGAGAAAAACAATATAATAAAAAATACAAAACAATGATACCATACATTCAATATCGACCAACTAATGTGATGCTCAAATATTCAAAATATAAACATTTAGTATTTAATAAATACATCAGTCACTACTTCTTACTCTGAGTCATATCACATACTCAGTTTTTTGTTTCCTGTCAAGCCACTGAAACGACGCCGGTCGACTCGACACTAGAATCCCACTCCACCATGAAATCCTAGAATTCATCCAGATCCCTCATGTAATCATGACCAACGAGAATGAAGGCATAAGGAATGTACTCACACCAAGGTGAACTCTCATGGGGGGATAAATAAATCAAAGTAGACAACTCTTAATAGTGAATCTATAAACTCTTACCATAAGATAGAGTAAATGAAATATTCTCATCAAAATTTAAAAATAAAAAAAACAAATACAAATAAAACAATTTATGATTCATAGGTCAATGATTTAAATCAGTCGTACTGTGTTCATCCAATGCTACTGTGTCTCTATGAACAAATCAATGACAATGTATCCAAAATTATCTATGGGATCCATATCAATAATAGATTAATAAAAACATGATAATCATGGGGACCTATACTATATTAGTTTTATCATCTATGATGCTAATATAGGTTATCCCCTACAACATCTGTACTATATGAGATTTTCATTGTATTTTTTTGATAATTAAATTATATTATTTCGAAACAAGGCACAGAGGCAGAATGTCATTCTAAGGATTGGGGTTCCCAAAAAAATGATTGAACTATTTTTTATTTTTAATAAAAATAGAAATCATGTGTCATTTTATTAACATTTAAATGTTTTCATTGATATTATGTCTAAGGGAAATATTGTGTTTAAATCTGCAGGTTTTTCATAGCATGACCAACCATTCACCAGTACAGGTCTACAATGGAAAATAATTGTATTGATATTTTAATGTAAAAAAATAAAAATACTATTCTAAAAATTAATAGCGATGTATCGGCATTACGATGCCATGATTAAGTAGCTTTTTCCTGTGATAAATAAAACAGTGTGTCAATGCTGTAACTCTGTAAAATATTGACGTCAAAATTCATATCATTATTTAATATCATTGTAGGGATGCAATATCATATTAATGATCTCCAGTGGATCTGAAATAAATAATGGAAACTCATATGAAAGTCCTATTATTGATTAATAATAAATAGTGGTGTTTTGATGATCAGATTCAAAATTGGTGTCTGTGAAATGATGAACAATTAACATAGTAATCATGCTTTGTCAGTGATTGATCCAATCCTTTAGGTATACTTTTTTGGGGATTAATTTCATGATCTCGTATAAAATTCCAAATTTGGTCTAACCCGAGAATATATTGATTTAATACTCAATAATGAATGTGGTTTGGGTGATATTTAATGCGAGATTGAAGTGAGATTAATCTATGTGATTAATGTTTCACTCTCTTTTTCTATCTATTTAACTGATGTACTAATGTAACAAACTATAATTTCTTCCTTTGGAAATTTATATTGATTACACTCTCCCTATTCTTGGCATTATTTTCGGAATGACCCATATGGTTTTAGTGGGGTTTTTAGGATGGCTGAACATTGTCGGACCACCGATGGGAAGGGAAGAAGAAATGAATTCCAAGGTAATTAAGAATGCGGTCTGGGGATCTTATAGATGGAAACATATCAAAAAATGGAGCACCAGGTGATTATGAAAACATGAGGAAGAAGGGTTCTTAGTGGAAGCTTGTGGCGGTGAGACTTCCTGGTAGAAGGCAACTACGGAATCCATGTATGGTGAAGGAGGACCTCATGGCGCAGTTGCAACAGGTGATGGATAAAACCACCTGATCAATTTCTAGTTCTGGGCGTGACTAGATGCGACACAAATTCATATGATGTGGTGCTGGTCCGCGGCCCAATGAGACAACAGTAGGACCCCACAATAACTACCACAAGGTGGATCATGCGACAACTGAATGTGCTGAATATTTCGGTCAACCTCATTGATAAGGCATGGATGTGACACCCACCATTATTAGGGGAATGAACCCTCCCACATCCAATAGGCTATACTCAGACCCAACCATCACCATTTTAATTAAATTTCTATAACAATCAAATTTGTGTCCATTGAAAATCCATTGGTACTGTGGGGACCCTCAAGATGAGGATTTCTTTTTGAGATACTATAATTGAGTTTCCATGGATTATGGAAAACAACATATTTGATCACAGATAAGGTGATCCATGAACAATTGTGATAAGTACGGAATCATGAGGCAGGTTGTAACCTAGAAGATATGTGATTACCCAGAATTTTTTATTACATTGTATCCATGAATTTTCATGGAATTTTCTATTACCAAGACTGAGTCCGTAATCCCATATCCTATAGTGATGTGAGTCCTCTAGTCTTTGATTACACATCATATGTTATCTACAATCCATTTTTTATATATACTTCATGTGTTACTGCAACTCCATGTGCTAAATTGTATTTCTGTGTTTCCAACACTTTATTTATTACCTACAGTCAATGAATTAGAAACTATCATCATTTTACATCTTCAGGTTACTAGGGATTTTTATAGGAATCTATTTCATGAACGTTGAACTATAAATTCATTGACCTGATTATACTGACATTCTTAATTGCACCTCATATATGATAGACTTTTTGTGCCTCATTGGTATTTTATGTGCTTTGTTTTCATAGAGATATTCTATGTGGTATACTCCACATGATTCATTATGGAAAACATTGTTTAATTCCTTTGTGGTTTGGGGTCAATATGGATTATTTTATTTCTCACCTCTACATGTGCTTCACTCATATGTTTCATTCCTTTGGGGATGATTGGAATCATTTATAGAGTACATGGTGTGCCAATGATATGGGGGAGCTTCTGGGTGACCAGATGGACACAGATCACTTCAACAACATTTTGAAACCATACTCCACCTATCCTTTTGGTATGGTTTTATCATGATGAGATCCAAGGGCATTTAATTTTCCATTAGTGATGGGATTTTATTCATTCCCCTTTTTATTTCACAGATCATTATTGCTACATTAATGACATACTGCCGGACACATTCATTAGTTCTAATAACATCACTGAGGTACTACACTGTTATATCAAGGTTTCTATGATATTCCTTATAATCCCTATGCATGAATGGGTTCTGGAAAGAGATCTACATGAAGATATCTTTATTACGGAGCAGGAGCTGACAGTGGGATATACCGTTAGACGACAGGTAGCGGAGACATCGGTATCGGGTATCCAATAATGATATTGGGACCTAGGATGGTCAACCACTCATGGGGGTGACCACATGACATGGGGTTAGCGGTGTGAGCCTCACAAGGTAGATTTAGTCATTTGATGTTCAATTTGTACTACTCATGTGGTATTTAGGGACATTTCACTTGATATTTTCCGACCAGCCATATGATTGACTAGGAATCATTCAAGGGACGTCTGAGGTAGTGATTGGGGTTGGAACAATGTGGTACACTAGGAGGAAAACATTTTAGAGTAGTGGGATGAGAGGAAACAGGTGGAAAATAGTTTGGGGTACTACCACTGCCACCCCTAAGTGTTCTACCACATACATAGAGAGATTGTCAACATGGGTTTGGCCAACTCTAGGTGATGGAGGCTTACAATACTAAGACTCGCCTAATGATTATAGATATGATATCTGTCTTCTACGCCTTAGCTTTATGTTTTATAAAAATGAATAATAATAACTATTTTCTCACATGACCATGGTTTGAGGCACAAATTTTATAGTTGAACGATTAACTTGATCCCTTTGCATAAAGGATACTATAGGGGGAGATCTGATAATCACACAATGGGGCTGAATGTGTTCCATTACACATGGTAAAGAGTGTTTTTGTTGGGAACTCATTGTGATATCATTGATTCATTTTGATTATAATATAGTTATAGATTTTTCATCCATAGTTCGTAGTAAGATCAATTATATTAAGCACATATGGTAGTCTGTCCATGGAGAAATAACATTGTTTCCCATTATTTGATAAATATATATACAAATATTACAGGACATAATCGCATGTAAAAGGGTGTAGTAGATCACATATCAGTTGGTTGGCATTACCCTTAGTTTTGTGGATGAGATGATTCCTTGATATCATACAATGTTGAATGAAAACAAGGAAATTTTTCTAGATTTTCTTTCATAGCTACATCCTCTCTAGGAGGAATACCACTACATTGACCTGAATTTTGTGATGAAAATGATATCCAGACCGACATATATAATTTTTCTTACAGCGTTTCATGAATTGAGGCTATTGTGTTAGTACATGTATATGATTTGGTTCATCATACCTATAGTTTATCCAAGGGAATACACAGTTTTGTTATCCATTATGGAAGATGGTATTTGGATGTTATGTGTGGAATTTCAGCATCTAAACCAGGTGAACATGAAGAACACATATCTTCTATTGAGGATTGATGAACTAATTGGTTGTCTGAATGGCGTGAGATGGTTCTCAGAGATATAATTAAGACAAGGCTATCACAATCATTGTGTATAAGATGTAGACATTCGAAATAAGTCTTTTGGATCTTGGTATGACCACTTTGAGAAATTAGATATGTTTTTATGCATGAAAAAAATCCCCAGATGTGTTCACGGAACACAAGAACAATTTCTTCCACCACTAACTAGACTAATTTGTATTGATATTTATTGATGACATCACGGTGCACTTGATATCCAATGAGGAGAATGTGATACACTTACAGATGGTCCTATAAAAACTCTGAGATATCCTGGTTTTCAAAAAACACATGATGTGTTTGTTATGGGAATGAGAGATCCACTTACTAGGGCACATCATTTATTGATCCAATATTTATAGAAAATATAGAGAAGTTAGAGGAAATTCTTTATTGGGAGCCACCCATAATCGTTATTGAGGAGCAGTGTTTCCTTCGGTTGGATGGTACTATCATAGGTTCATACCCAACTATTCCAGAGTAGAAGCATCCATGAGATCCTTGAAACAAAAGGGGAAACCATTTTTATGGATGGAGAATATACAGGAGAGCGTTTTGCATCTAGTATTTGAAGAGAGCTCCCATTCTGAAGTTTCTAGAGAAGAGGGTCGATTACGTGGTGTTCTGCAATGCAACTGAGACTGAGATTGGTCTTGTCCTAATTTAGGGGAATGATGTCATTTCATATAGTAAACTATATTTGAGACCAATTGTATAAATCTATGCAACCCACTATCTATAGTGGATGGTGGCAGTCATATAATTGATTATGTGGTGAAACCGCCAAATGGGAAGGAGGTTTATTGCCCAATCTTACCAAAAAAGTCTCATGTAAATCTTTTCTACTAATGAACTGATCTTAAGACCATAGTGTTGGCTAGAGATCATCCAAGACTATGAATTTGAGATTTTCTATAAATAATGGAATGGGATCATGGTGTAATATTCTCTCATTCAGAGATCGAGTTCATAGATAGGAAATGAGGAATGGGATTAGTCTATCTCACCTTGGTTATAATTCATTGTTCGAGATGTAGAAGGTCGTATCTAGACAATGGTGGTTACCCCACCAATCATACAATGTGTATGGGAGGCACAACATAGATATATAATATGTGAGACTACAGGTGATTAGATATCAACATGGAATTCCCCTGATAGATATTCAAAATGTGGGGAGCATGTTGGTCTCTTTAGAGGGTTCATAGTTGTACCGAAAATATTACATGAGTTTTTGTAGATGGTGTTTCATACATCTTGAAAGGACCCATCATTATTTATTAAATAATATTGAGTTAATTGTGAATTCTACATTTGGGATCTTTTAAGGATTACCGTTTTAATGATTATTTGGACTTAACTATTACATTACATCCAAATTGTTACAAAGTAGACAATTCTACACTGTTCCCATTTGTTCAAAAACAAAAAATCATAATATAAAACTAGATTTATTTTCTAGATATATATATTCCTTAATTATTCCTTTCTCTTACCCTACATCATACCTTTTGAAAAACTATTAAAAACCCTAGGATGAGCAAGAAAATAATTGTTTGGGTTAAAAAACATGAAATGACAACATTACCCATCAATAAATAAAAAATAAAATCTCATTAACATACCTCATAAAATCATAATATTTAGGAATAACACCTAGAAATCATAAATCATAAAGGTATCATGTTGTGTCAATATCATACATACATTGTATCTTTCACAACTACATATGGAGTTACACTGGAATATCCATCAAAATATATCCCATAAATATTTTAGGAGAAGAATTAATGCACACCTCAATCACATTACCCAATGCAATGGATGCTATATGCGGCTCACCCGCCCTAGGATAATCATGGAACAAATGATATGCATAAACTACGCCCAATTACCATAACATATTCATATCCCATAAAAAGATAATGGAATGATACCATATATTCATTTCAATATCAATATATCAATTCTATATATTTAAAAAACCAATGCTTTCTAAAAACCTTGTTCAATACCAAAATATGTAAAAAGGGTATATCATATTTATTTCCCTTTCAAAATCATTAGGACTTGTTAAGGAAGCTAAATATCAAATACTTCCCATAGTGGTGGAAAGGTAATTGTCACTACATAAGTTTAAATGAAACATTCCCATTGTGGTTTAGTAAAACGCTACATATAAAAAATATTCCCATTAAATTAAATGAAATGTCAAAAATTTTATACACTGCTTTTAATGAAATTCATGTATAAATCTAATTACGCCTCAATGAAAAGAGATTGAGATAAAGTCTCATACAATGATGATTTTGTAAATAAAATTGATCAATTATGTTTATTAATTATCAGTACACATAATGAAATACTAAATAAAAGATAATATATAAAAATTAATTTCAAACATAATCATAGCATTACATAAATAGGATGTATAAGATTAACCCAATGAATTGACTTTAGTATCAGAAAATCCATTACCTTGAGTTCTACTCATCCTGTATGTCCATTGTTCTTCATAAATAATAATCATAAATTAATTGCTACATGATTTAAAAAAATAAAGTTTATTATTCCTTTGATATCACTTATTAACTATAAATAACAAATAATTTATTATTTGAGTTCATAATAGACATTTTTTTGTTGATCGAAAGTTTTGAAAAAAATGAACTTGTTAAAATTACAAATTGCCTATGTGGTCAATTTTCCACAATATCATTTTTTATTCATGATTTAATTATCAAATAGATCATATATATCTTGTTTATATGTATTTATAATAGTTCATATCATTTGGATATATGAAAATAAAATTCATTGTTCATGAAGACGGTAAGTTGTATGTATGCATAATGGCTGCTTTCGTTTAATTTTGTTCAATTTTAAAGGAATGAAAACCAATTTATACATATGTATATTATTATTATACAATAATATATTATTTTATATAATTTACATAACTACATCAACATTGTCCTTTATATGGTCTATGAATGGTATGAATAAGTCATATAACATTTAGGGGGTGGTAGTCTCCACTTCCTCAAATGAAATTTTCCAATTTATACGACATGAAAATCATAATGGTATTTTGTAAATGAGAATTACAGATTCATAAAGAAAATATAATATAATAAATATCATATATAATAATAGTGTCACCATAATGACCAACATTAGAGGCGGTCGGAGATAATTGAACAATCATCATCTCATGAGGCAATAGCTTGCCTCCATGAAAAATAGTATGTTCGTATCCATTGAAGGAGTTGCGTGGAAATGTAGTTATAATCCTTCTCATAAAAAAACCCTATTATATATTGGATTCATGGTTTTTTATGAAAACTAGGAATTAGAAGATAATATCTTTTATAAGAAGAAAATATATGAAAAGAACATGAGAAAAGACATTTCCTTTAAATCGGGTAAGTCTCTTTGGTTTGAACCAAATGGATTTAAATAATCTCCTTTTGACTATGTTAAGGCTTATTTGAGTATGAGTGGAATTATGGGAGCTTATTTTAGAAGATTATTGATGATCCAAGGATCTTTAGTTGTGTGAGTAATGGGTTAGAGCTGATGGCCTTATATAAAGGGGAGGAGGGTCTCTTTAGGAATGATTAAAAATATTATTTTATTATAAATGGAATTTCAATATAAAAGGTTACCAAACTCATAAGATTCTATGATTGGATTAATATTAATATAAATAATCTAAACAAATAGGTTTTAGAGAATATAGGCTTTGTTTTTTAACATTACTATTTAACTTTATCCCTTAGTTAACTAATATATCTATTACCACATCTTCTTGTATAATCATACTATATGGTTAATATAGAAATAATAAAATTCCTAGAAACCCAAAATTAATCATTAAAAACATTTTTAAAATCGTACATGTTAGTTGGACAGATCATAGATTTTATGTATTATTTTATAATATAATAAAATATAGATATTTGAAAAAAACTCATTTAGGTCAATTTTTAAGCTTTTCTTATCAAAAATAATAATCAAATAAATAAAAAAAATGATTATTTCTAAAAAACATGATTTAATGAATGATAACACATCACACTAATCTATAAAATTATAGAATTTCATTAAAAGATTATTATATATTTATTTTAATATATAAAATCTCAATTATTTAAAAAAATTCATTAATTATTTAATCACCACTTCATCATTAGGTCAAAAATAAATTTATTTACATAATGTCTAAAAATTATATATAAAATACCATGATGTAGGAAATAGTTTTATATTTAAAATAAATATTTTTATTCTAACTGATCACTTATATAACATCAAATAAAAATTGTTTTACTAAAAGATATATGATTATGTTGCATTTTCATTAACATTAAATTTATTTTTATAAAATTTCATTTTCACTTACAAGTTGATCAATGACGTCCCAAAATCTACCGAAGGATTCCAATAGATGGACATGTATCTTCCAGTAGGGATAAAACATGGGTTAGGGTGATTTGATATTATTATAATATTATTTTTAATCTTTTTTACAAGATTTACCCTCTAACGAAGGTAAATAAAATATTTACTGAAGATACTATTCATAATGACATAAACAATTAGCTATATGCACAAATGGGTATCTTGATTCCAAATATGGAATCATTTATTCCAAATTCCAAACAAAGAACTTTTATAAATTAATTTAAAATTACATCCCGTTGAAAAAATAAAAAATTGTGTTTTTATGAAATAATATCTAGGAAAAGGATTACATGTGTTTATGTCTAATTAATAAGTGAAATTACATATAATTACCAAAAGAGTATTAAATGGAAAAAATATAATCCAATAACACATTCAATAAAATTAATTTAATAATCTATCAATACTAACAAAGAAGTTGAAAATGCAGTTTTGAATTAAAATGTGATATTTTGAACTAATCATTAAAAAATAATCGTTACCAGAAAATTACCAAAGATTTACCGAAATTATATTTTTATGTCCCAATTATAATGAATATGTATATTTTTTCAAACGATGTATCTAAAACTAACAAAAACTAAATATATAATGGGTTCTCTATCAAAAGGAAATCAAAAGACTTTTTTAATAATCATAGATATTTTCATGAATAAAATTGGATTCAATCTTATTTTAATCCTCTAAAAAATATTTGATAAATTTAAAAACATTTTACAAACATGTTTCATCATATTATAGTTTTTTTTCATTCCTACCAATATAACGGCTATGCATTAAATACCATTTAATATAATGTTATATTATTATTTTTCAGTATGACTCAGCCTTGTTTGCAACATTAGACATCAGAGAACCCCATTATTGATTATTGTGTATGACATCAAACACAGAATACCATTTAGAGTAAAATTAATATTTAATTAAAAAATGTTAATAAATATAAAATTTTCATATTCTTTATTTACTAGGGTTGTAACATGTTTACCCCTTTATGGGAATTTTATCCTTTCAATTTATAAAATAAGGCTCATAAACTTAAAAAATTGTATCACATTGGAAAAAGAGTATATATATTCTAATACATTAAAAATTAAGACACATATGTACAATGGTCTAATCTGATAACTCATACTATTATTCAATGAAAAGATGGTTATAGAGGAAAAAATAATTGTCCTGATCTGATGGAGAGTGTTTGAATGCATGACTAGGATAAAAGTAAACAATAATAAAACCACAATGTTTTGAATGGTTAAATAGTATTTGATTCCCCAGTATGAATAGTAAATAAACAATGAATTTTTCTCAATTCAAATTCATAATGTCGGAGAATTTATTTAGGGGATTTAATATGAACATAAAAAAATTTACCTACTTTTTACATTTTGATTCATTCATTAATATGATTATACAAAAATTATTATTTTAATAAAACAATTTTTATTCATGTTGACTTGGTAATACCTAAAGTTCTACAATCAACATTTATAGAATCACATGATGCAAATAATATGAACTATATTCTCCCTATATCATTAGACATTTTTCAAAACCAAAATGGTTTTTACAATATCCGATAATCCCCTATATGGATGATCTTTTATAAAAATAAATACTACTCTTAATCTCCCAAATTGAACAAACAATACCCAATCTTCAATAAAGACCATTCTATAAAAAATTCTCTTAATAAAAATAAAAATAATATAAATGATTTTTGAATCCCAAAGTATATAAGTATTTGATAACATAGTATTCCACAAAAATTTTATCCTTTATCTTTAAATAACAAATGTAAATAATAAATCCTTATAGTGAAAATGAATTATTATAATAACATATTCTCTAGGATAGGTTAATCATTTCCATAAAAAACCCAAATCTATATATGTAAACAATAAAAACACAGATTCATGATAAATAAAATTACACCAGTACTCATCAAATGAGATCAAAATATATTCTATTTTTCTTAATCATATAGTGTTCCCAATATAGATAATGTATTCCAAGAAAACATTAATCACATAATCACCAAATCAATTTGTTATACTATGGATATTCATTTTATAGAACATAAGAACCCATATCTACTAATTCTCGATAAATTAAATCATTTATCTAAAAAATAATTATTCATTCTAACCAGATGCTACACATTGACTAGTGATTGGTGATGTTCCCTAATTTCCATTTGGTTGTGGGTTCAATTACTGTTGCCTTTCTAGACGATCCGAGTTGTCACCCATATTGTGTGTTGTCACTTTTTATAATAATTAAAAATAAACCTAACATTATTTAACATTAATGGATTTGTTATGTATCACTTTTTAATCCCATATCATAATTACATCAATATCTTTATTCATGATGTTTTATTGAGATTTTTGTACCTCTATACAAATAACACGATTCCCAATGAAATAACATCGTACCTTGATCATGTTGTCCTCCTCGATTTATTGTCATATTGATCATATAGAAAGATAGACCATCAATTTCAACAATTATTTAGAGATCCTTCAAAATATTCATCTTCCTTTATCCAAATACACATCATATAACTTGGGTAATATGGGTGTTCATAAAAAAATAGGTTTGGAAAATATTGATGTCTGAAATATAATTTCAAAACATCTAATAAAACTTCCTTTTTTTAAAACATTAGGATTGAGTTTGAGTGGTAACAGTCAATCAACGGTCCATTAAAAATACCATAAGTATGTTCAGAAATACTATAATTAAAAAACAAATATTAATTGGTTTCACAAGGTCTGTTTTCTTTAGAACTTATTTCAAATTCATTATGTGTATCTTGTAACGTCCTGGTTCTGGAAGCCACCCATAGGTGACCCATAACCGGTTGGTCACAAGGCCTCATGCGCATTTCCCTGAAGGCCAGAGATGGTTGACTATCAACGATGGACTTGGGTGTGACAGTGAGGAAACTATGCACTCATTGGAAGAGTAAAACATTGAAAGAGAAATAATTATACAATAGTCGAAGCAGTAATAACACCAAACAACAGTAACAACAGTAGACTGATAAAGAAACAACTAGAGCCAATATATATATTAATGATGCAGGATACATATATGTCTAAGAAAGCATCCCAAACAAGTCACAATTTTGAATACAACTAGTAAAAAACAAAAGTACCAAAGAAACAGATCAAAATCTCCACATCATCGCAAGCCTAAGAATGGTGTCATGTTATCCAGCTTTAAAACAAATCATGTACCTAAAGTAGAAAGGTAATTTCCCTTGTATATACCTAAATCAATATAACCTGTTTATGCCCAGAAGCATGGCTCAAACAGGGTGTGGGACGGATCCCTGAAGGAAACCACTAGAAGTTCTGTTCCTAACAATCACTGAATACATGGAAGGTAAAAGTCCAAAAAGAAGTAAACAAGAAGTTCTCAATAGAAACAATTCACAGTTTCAGATTACAAGAAACAACTAAAAAACCAGATGATCACAATAGGTAACCCCCTAGGAAGTACTCACAACCTATCCCCTCTGGTCCTACCTAATAGATACATGAACGAAGCTAGAAAATAGGTAACCCTGTGGGATGTGCCCACAACCTATAAACTCTGGTCATACAGTTAAATTACAAGAAAGCCTTTGGAATACTCACCTAACCTAACCCCACATGATCAGCTTAAGCCTACACACATTGGGAAAGCACTCACCGTCAATTACCAATATAGTCTCGTATCGTACTAAAGGTGCTCTGGGGAATCAATCAACCTCAATTCCCCTTTATGGCCTATGTCGAGGAACTACATACACTCTGAGGAAGCACTAAACATAAATTACAGTTGTGGCCTCTCATTATATAATTATAATGACACTCTGGAGAATCCCTCAACGTCAATCCTCCATATGGTTTATACACAAGGTTCTCATGGCCCGGTGTATGTCAAGCAAGTGTAGTAGTGCGTAATGGACAAGGTAATCCTTATGAACTACTTGTCTTGTATTCTACATCATATCAGCATTTCAGGTAAGAAAATCACTCCATCATACAATAATAGGCATGGGAAACAAACAAATCAGCCTAACAGGCTAATCAAAACCAATCAATCAAAAGCAGAACATGCAAGGGAAACACCTCCAATGAATAGAAATCAACCATATACACATGAAAATATCCTCTACTCGCACACACCAGCAATGAATGCAATTAATAGGGTTAAAATTTGTAAATGCACAATACCCTATTGATGGTTATTGGTGATTTTGATCAAAACATTCAAAGACCAGAAAACCGAAAGGCACAAAAACCCTATCAATTAAGGTTCAATGAAGTCAACTACTTCGCAGAAATACACTCCAAAACGGGCGAACACCGCCTCAAAATCTCCTAAAAAACACTACACAATGATCAACAAGTTCATCCTTTAACACACAGAAGCAACAAAACCCCTGATCTATATGAAACCGTTGTAGATCTAGGAATATAAGAGAGTAAGAGGGATAACCATAACTTAAACCTCAAAGAACCAATAGATTAACTTATTAGGGGAGAAATACCTTCAATGTGAAAATAAACCCCTTTGATTTGCTTCCAAAACGAGCCAAGGATCTACCACAACCATGGAAAATCTCCACTCCCGCATGAGCCATATGTGGGGGGAAGAATGGGTGAGGAATGGGAAATCCTGAGTGTCTTGGAACATAAAATCTGTATCATTAAGTGGCCGCATTGTTACTCTCCTCATTTTGGAAAACATTGTGCCAACTGTGCGGCTGATATTATCTCATCAAGGGACATTGCACGGATTGCATGCACAACTTTACAAACTGTTTTTAGCCCGTGCAGAGCCCACTGTCCAGGGATCTCAGTTTCATCGGATGGCCGCAATATTTTCACAGACAGTGTGCGAACTGTGCGCACCTAAAAAACCTCTAGAAAAACCACTATTTCTAAAAATTTACTAAAAAAGGAAAACATACATAAAAGGTAGGTTCGACTTATTACAAAAATCCCCTATTAAAGAAATACCTCCCCGAATTTCCCTAGAACGGTGTAGAAGATGAAACCCCAGATAGTTCCTGCCACTATGATGGTACCTCAGTATACCTCTCCCTTGTCTCATCCTACACCCGCCCGAGCTTCCATAGAACTCGTACCAAGGGAATAGACTAGGAAAGGATAACATTTGTACCACGATCACAAATCAGAGTAATATTCCTCTCAAATGATGCATCAACATTGAGCTCAACCACCTTTATTTTAATGAAATGAGATAATTCTGAAAAGTAACGTTGAAGTTGTGAAACATGGAAGATGTCATGTATTACCTAGTACCACAGAGTTAACAACAAATGATAGGAAACAGACACAATTCTCTCCAAAACCTTAAATGGCCCAACATACCTTGGCGAAACCTTACCGGGTCTCTTAATCCTCTTGTATCCCAACCTCAGTGTTACATGTAGGAAAACCTGATCCCCAACCTCGAACTCTAAAGGTTTTCTCTTGTGATCTGCATAAGACATATATCGAGACTGTGTAGTAGCCATAAACTTCCAAATATACTCTATATGCTCTGTAGTCTCATAAACAAGATTATGTCCCATAAAGGATGCCTCTACAACCTCCAACCAACATAAGGTTGATCGGCATGGCCTACTATACAATGCCTCATAAGGTTCCATCTGAATAGTTTCTTGAAAACTATTATTGTAAGAAAACTCAAGAAGAGGTATATGAATCCCCCAAGAACCTCCAAAATCCATAAAACATCCTCGAAGAATGTCTTCAATCACCTTAGTCATATGTTTAGTATGACAACCCTGCTTTTTATTACAACTTAAACATGCTTTATTACATAAAACTTCACTTGATACAACAAAGAAGATTGAGAGGTTTAGTGTCTTTGGGGCTTAGGATAATTACATAAAAACTTTAAACTTGAAATACAACATACTTATTGAAAACTTCCTTTACATGACCACTACATTCCTTCGTACATAGCATTGCATGGGATAACCTGAGGACATGCATAAGAAAAGGGTGAGCTATAAAGCCCAGTAAGGGTGTACACAATGAATAACATGAGGAGTACAATAAATGTTAGGAAATAGGCATATCAATATAGCATAAGAGAGACATGAACATAAAGTCATGATAAAGCATGATAATCCTAACATGGAAATGTGGCAACAACACTTAACATTGAATTAGCATGAGCCAAGGCTCATTGCACATGGAGCATGAGTAAACCCTCATGGCACTTGAAGCACGAGTAAACCCTCGTTGCACTTCAATTAGCATGATTCAACACTCATTGCACATGACGTATCATGATACTATACTTTACCCAATGCATTGGAACGCTATAAAGGGCGCACCCTTCTTAAACATTTCATTTCATGCATAAGTGTGCCACATGGATCATAAAACATGGATTCATAAAACATAATCATTTCTTCCACGATAAAAAAATGTGTAATTCATACATGAAACTTTATAATCAATATGTAAATGTGCATAAAGGTGAATACCCTTGATGGAGAAATGGGCATGGTATTCACTTCACAAAGACATTGGCTTAGAAAATCGGTGTGATTTCGGCAGCGTAACGGCGTGACATAAGAATTCATAAAAAAAGGTTGATGAGAGAGAAAGGGGTTCCTCATCATATTTTCATGTAATGGACAGTAAGGAGTTCATATATATACATGTCCCAACAATCAAAATGGAATTTAGATTCATGATACAAAAGTATTGCTTGAATGTAAAAGAAGAGAGAGAAGTTCCTTTCGGAATTTCGGCATAGTAACGGGTGTACATGGGAGGCATTTAATGAGAGAGAAAGGGTTATCCCATCATTCAAACAATAATAGGGCAGTATGGGGGAGGTGAGAAACCATACCCCAACATTCATAATTGAAATAAAAAGGGAAATACAACTTAATGAAAAATTGACAAAAAAATGAGAAAGGAAGAAAACCCCTTACATGGAAGTGTCCTTCCAAAGGCTAGAGAGAGGCTTGTGAGAGGATTCTTGGGAGCTTGGGGCACCTTGAGAGGATTCTAGAGAGAGTAGGGCAGAGGTTGGACGAACTTCAAGTGCTTTGGGTGAGGAGGAAGTGGGAGCTTGGGTGGGTTTATATAGGAAAGGTGAGAGAATTCTTTATTATTTAGGTTTGGGACCCCTTATATTAAAATAATCCAAACCACAAACCATCCCATGGTATTTGCCCATGGTTTCTGGAAAAGGAAAGAGGAAAACAATATTTTACAAGGCCAAGGTCCGAACTTATTAAATAATTAGGGTTGCTTATGTGGAGGTGAGTCACACTCCCATGGAAATTAATTTAAAAAGGCAAAGTGTTGAATAAGTCTTGAGGGCTCCATTAATGCTTTGAAAAGTGAGTCAAACAAACCCAAAACCCAATTATTTTAATGATAAAACACATATTGGCCGAACATAAGGATTATGGTATTTTATTACATCACCATTGGGTCATTATGATGTCATAACACATTATATATTTAAATGGTATTTAATTTTTACCCAAAAATTTGACTGTCTCAGAAAATTATGAAAAATTCACCGTTGGATAATTTCGACGTCATGATTCCAAAAATAATATTTATTTTATCTAAATAATTTTCTAAATATGTGAATTTTTACTTTTAAAATAAAAACCGCCATTTATAAAAAATTCACGGGTTTTGACAGAAATGGCTTTCAAACCTTAATAAAAATTTTAATTGCATTCATAAAATTATAAGATCGTTAATTTAATAATAATAATAATATTTTATTAAAATATTATTTAATTCAAAAATCCTTTAATTTAATAAAATATAATTCTAAATTAAATAATAACTAAAAACACCGTTTGTACTTTAAAAACTAATTACAATGTATCAAAAATGACTAGAAATTATATTCATTATTATATACAAAGATAATGTACATGAACATGGTGCTACTTATTTGTTACATAACCCCTTAAAATATCCGCATAATACCTAAGGGTAAGGTGTGCGATGGTGACAGACTCTTGGGGTTGCTCGGATAACATCGCTCGAGTGGTAATCTCTATCAACATCCATTTTTCCCGTAGACGATCACGTTCGAGCTTGACTTGATGAAGCTCAGCTTGGGCTTGGTCAAGGGCAAAGCCCAAAGACGACACCTCCTTTCCGAGCTCCGACAAATGGGCTTCGTAAGGGGAAATTCTACTGGATGAGGCCATCGCTTCTTTTGTCTGAGTTGAAATGGTTTCGTTAAAGCCTTATATTTATACTACTCAGATGATCACTGTTCAACGACAATAAAAGTAACGGTCACAAATCATAACGTTAAACTAAAGAAGTTGACATCTTATAAAAACATTTTTTTTCCTAAAGAAACATTTAACTGGATCAAGAGGGATTTTCCATTAATGAAATTTTGGGTCGTTACAACATTCCCCCCTTAAGAAATTTCGCCCTCGAAATTTTCCTTTTCCCACACTAAAAAAATGTGGGTAACTTAGCTTCATTATATCCTCCGACTCCCAAGTTGCTTCTTCAAACTTGTGGTTTCTCCACAACACCTTGACGAGGGGAATTGTCTTATTTCGTAGAACTTTTTCTCTATGATCCAAGATCTTCACTGGTTGCTCCTCAAAAGAAAGATCGTCTTCTAATTGTACCACCTCAGAAGAGAGTACATGTGAAGGGTCTGGTATGTACTTCCTTAAGAGGGATACATGGAAGACATCATGCACCTTGGCCATAGTAGGTGGAAGTGCTAGTAGATAGGCCACAGCCCTAACACAATCAAGAATCTCGAATGGGCCGATGTACCTTGGACTTAACTTCCCTTTCTTTCCAAACCTCATGACCTTCTTCCACGGAGATATGCATAAAAACACCATGTCTCCGACTTTAAACTCAAGGTCTCGTCGACGATTATCTGCATAACTCTTCTGTCGACTTTGGGCTGCCTTGATATGCTGCTGAATGGTTTTCACCTTCTCCACCATTTCTTCGACCATTTCTGGTCCAAGCAGCTTACGTTCACCGACCTCATCCCAACATGCCGGTGTTCTACACCTTTTCCCTATACAGGGCTTCATATGGTGCCATTTGGATGCTCGAGTGGAAACTATTATTATAAGAGAACTCAACTAGAGAAAGATGTTGATCCCATCCTCCTTTAAAGTCCATTGAGCACACTCTCAACATATCCTCAAGTGTTTGGATAGTCCGCTCAGATTGGCCATCAGTTTGAGGATGATAGGCCGTACAGAAGTTCAGTTTAGTATTCAGAGCATGTTGAAGACTCTTCCAAAACTTAGAGGTAAATCTTGGATCTCGGTCAGACACAATAGATAGTGGTACTCCATGAAACCGTACAACTTCCCTGATATATATCCGTGCCAGTTGATCCAAAGAAAAATCCTCTCGAATAGCAATGAAGTGTGCAGTCTTTGTAAGACGATCCACAATAACCCAGACTGCATTGTTGCTTTTGGACGTCCTTGGAAGTCCAGTGACAAAGTCCATGGTGATGTTCTCCCATTTCCATTCAGGTATGGGAAATGGTTGCATCATCCCCTTAGACTTCTGCCACTCTGCCTTCACTTTCTGACACACCAGACACTTTGATGTATATTCAGCGATCTCCTTCTTCATATTATCCCACCAAAAGTTTTCTCGGAGATCTCGATACATCTTTGTGCTCCCTGGGTGAATAGAGAAATTTGAACTATGTGCATCATCCAAAAGTTCCTTCTTCAGCTCCGAACTTGATGGAACACATAGTCTATTCCCAAACCGCACAATTCCTTCTTCATTAACATTAAACTCTGAGGATTTTCCCTATTTGATAGCTTCCACTTTTTCTTGGATTCCCACATCATCCTTTTGAGCATCCTTTAACCTTTCCGAAAGAGATTGTTGAGCAATCATTTGTGAAAGTATTGATGATGTTCCCTTCTTTATGATTCCCACGTCCATCTTCATCAAGTCTAAGAAGATTGGATCCTTCTCAATTCTCATCATTGATAGAATTGCTGGATCCTTTCTACTTAGGGCATCCACCACCTTGTTCGCCTTCCCAGGGTGGTAATGTATTGAACAGTCATAATCCTTTATGAGCTATATCCATCTTCTCTGGCGCATATTAAGCTCTTTCTGTGTGAATATATATTTAAGACTCTTGTGGTCAGTATATATCTCACATTTCTCTCCATAGAGATAATGCCGCCAGATTTTCAAGGAAAAGATCACCGCCGCCAACTCCAGATCATGCGTTGGATAGTTTCGCTCATGGATTTTCAACTGTCTTGAGGCATAGGATATCACTTTATCATTCTACATCAGCACACATCCTAAGCCCTTCTTTGAAGCATCACTGAATACCACAAAAATCTCCCCACTTGTGGGTAAAGTGAGCACAGGTGTAGTGATAAGCCTCCTTTTCAACTCCTTGAAGATTTCTTCGCATTCATCACTCCAAGAAAACTTTACTCCCTTTCGAGTTAGCTTGGTAAGAGGGTTGGACAATCGTGAGAAGTTTCTCACAAATCGTCGATAATATCCAGCTAACCCCAAGAAGCTACGGATATCAGTTACCGATGTTGGCCTCGGCCATCCCTCAATTGCATCTGTTTTGGAGGGGTCCACAGATATCCCTTTGCTTGTGATGATATGGCCCAAGAATGAGACCTCCTTCAACCAGAACTCACACTTGCTGTACTTGGCATAGAGCTTCTCCTTGCGCAAAGTCTCCAGTACAGTTCTTAAATGCTCCTCATGGTCCTCCTTGGTTTTGGAGTATATTAGAATATCATCTATAAAGACTACCAAAAATTTATCTAGGTAATCTCTAAAGACTCTATTCATCAAGTCCATGAATATTGCTAGAGCATTGGTGAGTCCAAAAGGCATTACTATGAATTCATAGTGCCCGTACCTTGTACGAAAAGCAGTCTTGGGGATATCTTCCTTCTTCACCCTTACTTGATAATATCCCGACCGCAAGTCGACCTTGGAGAAGTATTGTGCTCCACACAGCTGATCAAACAAGTCATCAATTCTTGGTAGAGGATACTTGTTCTTTATCTTGATTTTGTTAAGTTCACGATAATCGATGCAAAGCCGCATTGACCCATCCTTCTTCTTGACGAAGAGGACTGGTGCACCCCATGGTGATGCACTTGGGCGTATAAACCCTTTATCCAGATTCTCATGTAGTTGTTTCTTCAGTTCTTCAATCTCAACCACAGCCATTCTATATGGAGTCTTGGATATTGGTAGCGCCCCAGGTATAAGATCAATTGAGAACTCAACATCTCTTCTTGGAGGAAGACCAGGAAGTTCCTCGGGAAATACTTCAGTGAATTCCCTCACAATAGGCATTTCTTCAAGGGTGGTTTCTTCCTTGGACTCAATCATCTGAGCCAGATATGCGTGCTCATAAGGCAGTAATATCCATGCTTGAGATGATGGAGCTAAAGGAGATTCATCTTCCTCCTGACACTTGTAAAGAATCGGGGGTCGATTCTCCATATGGAGTGTGATTTCCCTCTCCCGACAATTTATGTTGGCTCTATATAAGGAAAGCCAATCCATGCCAAGAATTTCATCAAATTCCACCAAAGGGAGTATGACGAGGTTCGCCGGGAAATTCAATCCACAGATTATAATAGGGGAGGACTTATACTCATGGGATGCAATGATTGCCCCATTTGCCGTACTCACCTACATCTTTACTTCCATGATTTGTGGTGGTGCAAGGATTGTTCTACTAAACTTTTGAGATATAAAAGAATGCGTAGAACCTGAATCAAAAAGTACGTTCGCTATTCTTGAATGAATAACTAGCGTACATGTCACCACTTCGTTGTCGGGGTTCACTTCGGTAGAAGTGATGGAAAAAGCTCTTCCTTGTTGTCTTGGTGGTTGTTGATTGCCTCCGATAACCCTTGGATTAGGGAACTGATTCGCAAAATGACCCGGTTCATTGCATTTGAAGCATTGAACAACGCGTTGAGGTTCGAACGGAGCGTTCCTCCCCTCCGTCGCAGCCGTGGGTCCTTCTTGCTGACAGTTAACAGCTAGGTTCCCTTCTCTTCCACACTTAAAGCATTTTCTTGTCCCCCTAAGGCAATTTTTAGGGTTCTTTTTTCCACACTTTTGGCAAGTGGGGTGCTGGAATTTCATAGCGCCGTTGGATTTATCCATCGGACCACCAGCATTGAAGTCCACCTTCCGCTTCTTGTCCCCATGATACCTCTGTGATTCTCCGATCTCCATTTCAACCTTGAGGGCACGTCGGACAATTTCCTCATAGCTGTCGAAGTCACAGATCGCTAATGCTTTCCGCAAGCTAGGCTTCAGCCCACCAAAGAAGCGGTCAACCTTGCATTCGGGGGTAACGACAAAGCCGGAAGCGTATCATGCAAGCCTTGTGAAGTTTGCCTCGTACGCTCCCACATATTTCTCATCTTTCTGCTTGAGGGAACGGAAGTCCCTTTCCATCTTAAGACGGAGGGTGCGTGGAAAATATTTATCGAAAAACATCTTCCGGAATACCTTCCATTCCAAAGCCTCGATCTCCTCCTCAGGCTTCATATTTTTGATCAACGTCCACCATTGATCAGCTTCACCCTCCATACGATAAGCCGACAGGAGAACCTTCTCTTTTGCAGAGCATTGGAGGATGGATAATATCTTTTCAATGGAGTTGATCCATTGTTCAGCAATCGTGGGATCGGATGATCCACTAAAAGTAGGAGGCCTTTGTCTCATGAAGCTTTCAATAGCGACTTGTTCTTTCTTAGGGGGGGTTGAACGTTCCTCTTGACCAGTGTTTCTATTCAAAACTCGAGTTAGCTGAGAGAGAAGCGTGACAAAGTTCGCGATTCTCGCTCCCATTGGATTGGGCATCTCATAAGTACAATCATCACACTGATCTTCACAACAGTTGTTAGCCCGAGTTCTCCTATTACCGGCCATTGGCTGGAATAAAAGAAAGTTAGGGGAAACACATAAAGGTTAATCCAAAGACAAAAGTTGATGACTTATAAATAAACTTTAATCTCTTTAACTCAGGAGTCTATAGGATTCAATCCAGACTTTTCATGATCTTCCTTCTAACATATATTCTTAGGGGCATTTTTCCCTTAATAAGGGTTCATACTAAGATTGTGAATTTATCAAAACATATCCCCCGGGAGTGTCATAACCAAGAGTGCAGCAAGGCCCGTTGTCGTGCACCAGTTACCGTTCGAGTCTAGCTCAAAGCAGTGTTTTCGGGTTTTACCCCTAGGATACATCTGTGCCAGAGCCGCCTCTACCTGCTCGTATCCAGACAGGGATGTATTTGTTTGATAAACCACTTACTTAGTATTTACCATAACATAGGGATTTTTTTATTATGCTTAGTCTTGTATCTAAGGCTTTACTAGGGTTTCCTAATCCCAAGAATAACTAAACCTATCCTCTGATACCAACTATGACAACCCGACTTTTTATTACAACTTAAACATGCTTTATTACATAAAACATCACTTGATACAACAAAGAAGATCGAGAGGTTTAGTGTCTTTGGGGCTTAGGATCATTACATAAAAACTTTAAACTTGAAATACAACATCCTTATTGAAAACATCCTTTACATGACCACTACATTCCTTCGTACTTAGCATTGCATGGGATAACCTGAGGACATGCATAAGAAAGGGGTGAGCTATAAAGCCCAGTAAGGGTGTACACAATGAATAACATGAGGAGTATAATACATGTTAGGAAATAGGAATATCAATAGAGCATAAGAGATACATGAACATAAAGGCATGATAAAGCATGATAATCATAACATGGAAATGTGGCAACAACACTTAACATTGAATTAGCATGAGCCAAGGCTCATTGCACATGGAGCATGAGTAAACCCTCATTGCACTTGAAGCACGAGTAAACCCTCGTTGCACATGAATTAGAATGAGTCAACACTCATTGCACATGACGTATCATGATACTATACTTTACCCAATGCATTAGAGCGCTATAAAGGGTGCACCCTTCTTAAACATTTCATTTCATGCATAAGTGTGCCACATGGATCATAAAACATGGATTCATAAAACATAATCATTTCTTCCACGCTAAAGGAATGTGGAATTCATACATGAATCTTTATAATCAATATGTAAATGTGTATAAAGGTGAATACCCTTGATGGAGAAATGGGCATGGTATTCACTACACAAAGACATTGGCTTAGAAAACCGGTGCGATTTCGGCAGCGTAACGGCGTGACATAAGAATTCATAAAAAAAGGTTGATGAGAGAGAAAGGGGTTCTTCATCATATTTACATGTAATGGACAGTAAGGAGTTCATATATATACATGTCCCAACAATAAAAATGGAATTTAGATTCATGATACAAAAGTATTGCTTGAATGTAAAAGAAGAGAGAGAAGTTCCTTTCGGAATTTCGGCATAGTAACGTGTGTACATGGGAGGCATTTAATGAGAGAGAAAGGGTTCTCCCATCATTCAAACAATAAGAGGGAAGTATGGGGGAGGTGCGAAACCATACCCCAACAATCATAATTGAAATAAATATGGAAATACAACTTAAAGAAAAATTGACAAAAAAATGAGAAAGGAAGAAAACCCCTTACTTGGATGTGTGCTTCCAAAGGCTAGAGAGAGGCTTGTGAGAGGCTTCCTGGGAGCTTGGGGCACCTTGAGAGGATTATAGAGAGAGTAGGGCAGAGGTTGGACGAACTTCAAGGGCTTTGGGTGAGGAGGAAGTGGGAGCTTGGGTGGGTTTATATAGGAAAGGTGAGAGAATTCTTTATTATTTAGGTTTGGGACCCCTTATATTAAAATAATCCAAACCACAAACCATCCCATGGTATTTGCCCATGGTTTCTGGAAAAGGAAAGAGGAAAACAATATTTTACAAGGCCAAGGTCCGAACATATTAAAAAATTAGGGTTGCTTATGTGGAGGTGAGTCACACTCCCATGGAAGTTAATTTAAAAAGGCAAAGTGTTGAATAAGTCCCGAGGGCTCCATTAATGCTTTGAAAAGTGAGTCAAACAACCCCAAAACCCCATTATTTTAATTATAAAACACATATTGTCCGAAAATAAGGATTATGGTATTTTATTACATCACCATTGGGTCATTATGATGTCATAACACATTATATATTTAAATGGTATTTAATTTTTACCCAAAAATTTGACTGTCTCAGAAAATTATGAAAAATTCACCGTTGGATAATTTCGACTTCCTGATTCCAAAAATAATATTTATTTTATCTAAATAATTTTCTAAATATGTGAATTTTTACTTTTAAAATAAAAACCGACATTTATAAAAAATTCACGGGTTTTGACAAAAATGGCTTTCAAACCTTAATAAAAATTTTAATTGCATTCATAAAATTATATGATCATTAATTTAATATTAATAATAATATTTTATTAAAATATTATTTAATTAAAAAATCCTTTAATTTAATAAAATATAATTCTTAATTAAATAATAACTAAAAACACCATTTGTACTTTAAAAACTAATTACAATGTATCAAAAATGACTAGAACTTATATTCATTATTATATACAAAGATAATGTACATGAACATGGTGCTACTTATTTGTTACATAACCCCTTAAAATAGCCGCATAAGACCTAAGGGTAAGGTGTGCGATGGTGACAGACTCTTGGGGTTGCTCGGATAACATCGCTCGAGTGGTAATCTCTATCAACTTCCATTTTTCCCGTAGACGATCACGTTCGAGCTTGACTTGATGAAGCTCAGCTTGGGATTGGTCAAGGGCAAAGCCCAAAGACGCCACCTCCTTTCCGAGCTCCGGCAAATGGGCTTCGTAAGGGGCAATTCTACTGGATGAGGCCATCGCTTCCTTTGTCTGAGTAGAAATGGTTTCGTTAAAGCCTTATATTTATACTACTCAGATGATCACTGTTCAACGGCTATAAAAGTAACGGTCACAAATCATAACGTTAAACTAAAGAAGTTGACATCTTATGAAAACATTTTTTTCCTAAAGAAACATTTAACTGGATCAAGAGGGATTTTCCATTAATGAAATTTTGGGTTGTTACATTTAGACTGGCCATCCCTCTGGAGTTGGTAAGATGTACTCAAAGGTTCATGTGTACCCAAATCCTTCTAAAGAACTTGAGAGACCAAAGTTGTAAAACATTCATCCCTATCTGAAAAAAGGATTGTATAACTCTATGTAGATGTACAATCTCACAGTTGTAAAAACATCGCATCTCATTAAAACTAAATGTCTCTTTTATTGTTATGAAGTGTGAAACCTTCACGAGTCAGTCTATGACAACCAATAATTCGTCATTCCCTCAAGGGGCCCTCGGAAAACAGGCCAGGAAGACCATGGAGACATCACTCAAATTCCACTCAAGAATGGGTAACTATTGTAAGATCTCTACCGGCCATTGATGATCCACCTTCACCTACTTACAGGTGTAACACCTCATGTCGAATCCAGCAACATCATTTTTCATTTCTGGCCACTAATACTGACAGTGTTGATCATGATACATCCAGGTGACACTAGGATGGACTGCCCAAACTGAGGAATGAAAATCCCACAATAGCTCTCCCGCGTATATCTGCTAGCACCCATAAGAATCATTGTAAACATAAGATCTCATCCTCACCTATACTCCACTCAGCAATAGGGTCCTATCCTAACACACTTTCCCATAGGTCTAGGCCTTCAGAATCAAATAGTTTCCTCATTTGTACTCAATTAAGAAGGGTACATGTAACATCTATAATAGATAGAATTGTCTACCCATGTCTATCATGATCCTCCAAATGAATCTTAGATAATAGATCCATATGCTGCCACTAACTACTGCCCTCCTAAACAACCTATATCTATGTCCTCCAGCTCAATGCATCAGCCATTGCGATGCCTTTCCCAGGAATATAGGAAATATCAAACTCAATGAAATTCAGGTCCTCAACACCCCTGAACTGTCTAAAATTCAGATCACACTGAGTGAATATGTACATGAGACTCTTATTCCTAGTGAAAGCCACAAAATTATCTCACAGAAGTTAATGTCTCCAATAGCGTAGGGCATGAAATACAACTGCCAAATATAGATCAAGCGTTGGGTAATTCTTCTAATGTAACCTCAACTGTCGAGAACCATATGCAATGACCCCATCTCCCTGTATAAGAACAGCTCCCAGCCCGATACATGATGCATCACAAAAAACTGTATATCTCTTTCCCGGCTCTGTCAAGACTAGTATCAGTGTTGAAATCAACCTCCCTTTACGCTCCAAAAAGGATGAATCACAAGAATATGAGCATAAATATATCACACCCATCTTATTAAAATTCAGCAGCGGTGCTACTATGAATATGAATTATTTTATGAATTGCCTCTAGTATACAATAATCCCTATAAATCTTCGTACCTTGATGAAATAATTTGGATGCTCCTAGGAAACTGTTGCCCTCACATTCTCCGGGTTTCCTGACACTCGGGCCTCTGAGATAACATGACCAAAAAAGTGAATCTGATTCATCCAAAATGGATTTCTGAGAGCTTAGAATATAACTAATACTCGCTCAGTGTACTCAAAATGATCTCAAGATGGGTAGCATGGTCATGTAGAGTGTGATAGTATACAAAGATATAGACCACGAAGACCACCATGACGGAATCCATGAATTGGTGAAACAGTTGGTTCATTAGTTCCATGAAAACTGCAGGCGCGTTAGCGAGACCGAACAACATAACAAAATAATCTTATAGATTATACATACATTTTAATTTTGTAAGAGGTATATCTGATGGTCTAATTTTCAAAAGATGATAACCTGAACTCAAGTCAATCTATGAGAACACGCAGGCTCTTTTAAGCCGATCAAAGAGATCTTCAATCCTAGGCAAGTGTTATCTGTACTTAACTGTGAACTGGTTCAACTTCCAATAGTCCACACAAAGCCTGAGAGTGTCTTCTGAATTTTTTCCAAAGACAACAGGTGAACCAAATTAAGAAGTACTGTCTTGGATGAAATCATTTTCCTTCAACTCCTCCAACTACTTATTGAGCTCCTAAAACTTAGGTGTATACATCCTACAAGGAGAAATGGACATCGGTGCTAGTCCTGGCATGAGATCAATAGAAATGACTACCTCTTTCTCTAGAGGAAGTACTAAAAATTACTCTTGAAAGACATCACTGAAAGGATCCCCCACTGGGGGAATGTCCATATGAGAAGTCCCCAGGTCATCCTTATAAAGACTAGTAATCTATGTTGTAACTGCTCCCAACCCATAATTCTCTAGACCAGCTCTACTCACCTAGACATCCGACTCACCGATATGAAGAAAATATCATCCCTTGGGGGATATGTAACTCACCATGCGACGATAATAGTCAATAAATACCTAAAATGGAACTAACCAGTCCATCACAAGAATGTCATTATAGCTTGTCATCTCATGGACATAGAGGTCCCACAAAAATTGACACCCACCATCCTCAAGAGGGAACTCCTTTCACTGACATACAAAAATTGTTCTGGTCCTCAACAGAGTGTCTAGTTTCAAAACATTTGTTGAAGAAAATATACAGAGCTCGTGGCTCTCCACAACAGCGACCTATATAACGCTATGTGTAGCACCAGTATCGAAAAGTGATGAAGATAATACTAAGGAAAAGAGGATCATACCATGAACTGTATTGGGGATGGGATCTTGCTCTAGGTGGGTCTGCTCTACTACAAATGCATGGCCATCTCTGTGGCCCAATGACCCTGCCTGACTACTCTGAGCTGATCCATCCTGTTGTCGCTGGTAGCCTGGTGACTGACCACCATGGCCATGACCTCCTCTTCTGCCTGAATTGCATGAAGAACCCCAGTGACCAGACTGGTGAGAAACTGGTGGATCTTCTCTTGTACGAGGAGCCATAGATGAACCCATATCACTAACTTCTGGTGAAACAATCTGAAAGGAATGATGAAGGTGTCCAACTTACTACAAGGTTGGGACTAAACTATGTATTTCTAGCACTGCGGCCTAGTATACCTACTTCTCCTACATTGATAGCACACCACATATCTATTAGAAGATGTATCCCACCTACTCGGATCTCCCAGTATAGTATCCATGTGGTGCTTTCAGCTATCATCTGGGGAAGCACTAACCGTGGATGTCAAGACCCCTTGCTCCCAAATCCTGATTCCCTCAGATTCTACTTCATAATTATTGCCATGTCGATGATGGTTGTGATGGAAGTCAACCTGAAGATATTAACCTAAGAGGGGATGCCCTTTCTAAGGCCATCCTCAAACGTTTTTTCAGAAATAACCCATATCCTCCCAGGAAGGGTGTGAAACGCTAATTCTCAATGAAACTAGAGAAATACTTCATCACAAAAAGATTACCCTGCTCCAGACTCCTAAAATCGTGGGCTTGATCAGCCCTCAAGGCCTCCAGATAGAAGTAGTCAAAGAAGATGCCTTGGAACTCATCCCACACCAAAACCTTCTGGAATCCTTAATTCGAGATCACATCCCACAAACTCATGGCGGAGTCCTGAAAAATATAGGTAGCGAGAAGAGCCCTCATCTATGGAGGCGTCTACAGATGCTCAAAGATGATCACGAATTCTTCTAGCCATGAATCTATAGCCTGGGGTCCCTGATCCCCTAAGATTGTGGGTGGATGCTGCTCCTGGAAGACCCACATCAAATATACCATTGATGGGGTAGGAGGCAGTGCACCCTAAAAGGTCTGCATCATCCTCATAAATCCATCCTTGAACAGTGCATCAACACCTTGATTAGGAACAACTGCAGGTGCCAAGAAGGTCACAACTGGTGGGTCTGCATGAAGTCCTTCATCAGCCATATCCAGTGTCTGATCACCACCTTGTGGCTAGAATACAACTAGTGGACATGTCAGTGGATGTAATCTAAAAGGTCAAATGCACACCTCATATTAAGGTTAATATGGAAAAAACGTAGGAGTACACGGTGTGTAAAAAGAAAGATTGTTTATTCTGGAACAAAAGGACATATGTATTGTAGTCAAAACTACACGATGTGCATTTTGGGTTTTCCAGACATTAATCCTTACAAACTACTCCAGAACATAGAGAAACACTGAAATGATCATAGAATGTACCAAATTATGATCCTTGAGTTCCCATACTACCCAAGAATCAAATAATGGTATCTTACACATGTGATATCTAGTCAAAAAAGCAATGAACCACCAATTCCCAGTCAATGAGGGACCATAACACCTCAAGAACTATAGTTTTGTATTAATTCAATAAAATATCTACCTAAACAATACCCTATCAAATAGTTGGTATTTATATCAAGGAAACTATAACAACATCATGAATATTTTACACATAATCTATCACAACAACATGAAATCAGTAATACATCTTAATTGGAATGACAAAAATTCAAGACATGAGATTTTAAACCAGTGCCTATATGATTCAAGAGATAGATACCCTCATCTCATCAGGTTTCAATAGAAATAGAACCTCAATAACATCAACAATAACAGCCCAAATCATGTGAATCACTCATGGTGAAATCAAATAAACTATAAATATTGAAAAACTAGAATTTGTTTTTCAATTTAAACGAGGTTTATTTTAATTTCCCTATATACTGGTAAGATAATCTCGAGAACAACTTATTACCATGTTCCTATTCCATCCTATCACTAGATAAGGCTCCAAACTAAAAGTCCAGAGAAAATAAATCCTCTAATACCACTTTGAAACGTCCTGGTTCCGGAAGTCACCCAGAGGTGACCCGTACCCAGTTGGTCACTTGGCTTCAAGCCCATTTCCCCGAACACCAGAGGCTGCTGACTAGTATTGATGGCCTTGGTTGTGATAGTGGGGAAACTATACCCCTATTGGTAGAGTAAAATAGCTGAAGATAAACTAATATACTATAATGGAAGCAGTAATAACACCTAAAAATAGTAATAGTGGAATACTAATAAATAAAAAACTGGAGCCCATATAAATAAATATATATATATTAATGATTCGTGATACATATATGTCTAGGAATGTATCCCAAAAAAGTAAAAATAGTGAATAAAAATAGTACAATACCAAAGTAAAAAATAAATAGATAAATAGCTCCTCACCATTGCAAGACTATGATTTTTCCCACGCTCTCCAGCTCCACCGCAAATCTTGTACATGAAGTAGAAGGGTGTTTGCCCGTTTCTATACCTGCAACAATAAAATATATCTGGGACCAAAATCATGTCCCAAAAATGGAGTGAGATGAACCCCAGTAAGAAACCACCAAAATATCTACGCCTAGAAGTCAGTGAATATTTTGAAGTTAAAATTACAGAATGCAGTAAACAAGGAATTCCTCAACAGTAACAATCCACAGTTTCAGATAACAAGGTACAACAAAATTAAAAAAACTAATCACAATGGGTAACCCTCTGGGAAGTACTCACAACCAATCCCTTTGATCCTACCAAATAGATACATGCAAGATTCTAACAAACGGGTATCCCTCTAGGAAGTGCACATGGAATATCCCATATGGTTTTACCTATCAAGTACAGGAACCCCTCTGGGATTCACACTCAGTCCAAACGCTTAGGTTCAGATTATGTATAGAATCTCTAGGGAAGCACTAACCATCAATTACCCCTATTGTTTCGTATCGTACTGAAGGCACTTTGGGGAGGCACTAAATGTCTAGTCCCCCTGTGGCCCATGTTGAGGAACTACAAACACTATGGGGAAGCACTAAACGTTAATTCCCCATATGGTCTCACATTGAATAATTATAAATACACTCTAGAAAAGACCTCAACAATAATTCTCCCTATAGTCTATACACCAGGTTCTCACAGCCCTGTGTAAGTTATGCAAGTGTAGCAGTGCATAACGGGGAAGGTAAACCTCTTGAACTAATTGGATAGAATTGTACTGCATATCATCATGTCAGATAAGAAAGTTAACTCCATCTTACAATACTAAGAACGTGAAATAAACAAAGCATCATAACAGGATAAGAAGAATGAAATGGTCATAAGAAAAACATGCATGGGAAACAATTCCAAAGCATAACAATCAAGCCTATTCACATACAAATCACCTCTACTCGCCCAAAACATCAAAGAAGGAATTTAACAGGGTTAAAAATGGAAAACACAAAATGCCCGACTCATGGATATTGACAATTTTTCATATAAAATTCAATGACCTTAAACCGAAAGGCACAAACAACCAACCTCTTGGGGTTTGTCAAATCGAACTCTTCACCCAAATAAGGTCCAAAGTAGGTGAATGCCTCCTCGAAACAACTTCAAAAACCCTTCCCTAACATCAACAAGGTCATCCTTTAACAAACAAAGGCAACACAACCCTAGATATACATGAAAACCTAGTAGATCATGGAAACTAATAGAGGAAGAGGGATAACCCTAACCAAAACCTCAATGAACCAATAAAGGGACTTACTCGGGGAGAAGTGCCATCAATTTTACATGAAACCCCTTTGATTTGATTCCAAAATGATATAAGGAGCTCCCCCAACATCTAAAAATATCAACTCCCACATCAACCACAAGTGGGGGGAAGAATGATGGTGGAATGAGAAATCCTGAGTGGCCTGAATTAAAAAACCCAAACATTATTTGGTCACCCTGTTACCCCGCACAGTTTGGAAAACCTGGTGCTAACCGTGCGACGGATACCGTCTCATCTAGGAATATTACAGGACATTCCTGCACTGTTTGACGAACCTTGCATAACCCATGAAGAGCCCACTATCATGAGTGCTCAGTTTCCTAGGCAGGCAGCATGGTTTTCTCAAACTGTGCACCAACCGTGTGCCCCTTCATAACATAAAAAAACCTCTTTTTCTCAAAAACAACTATAAAACGAAAAAATACCTGAGAGGAGTGTACATTTTCATACATTTCAAAATCTTCTGATAGGGTAAAATATTTAAAAATTCCTTTTTAATATATTTATATCATTTAAATATGATAATATTGAGAAAATGGGATTTGATAAAATAAAACCCAGGATCCATGATGTTGTCATTGTATAACTGATGTTATTTGATATAGGAAAATGTTTCAATGCAAGTGTCTTATATGTTTTAAATTGTTTTTATAGTCTTATAGACATGACTTTTCAGTATTTATTTGATTCTAGTCATCAGGAAGAGATATGAAGGTTTTTTTAGATCCTCCTCCTTTCATTTATAAAAGAAATTCCTTGATCTGAAAAAGTTACAAAATAATGAATTACAGTAATGTATAGACTTAAAGAGTAGCCATGTATAGAAAAATATCATAATCCCAACAGATGTATAAATAGACATTTAATACCAACTATGAGGCCCCAACATAAAATATTTCATAATCATGTGTTACGTCAAGTATTATGATTTATGATCTTTTTAGTTTTTAGTATTAGAGAGTTAGGCCATAACTGTTACATTAAAACCCAAATATTAAAATGTATACACTTCTACTGAGTGTAAATTGTTTCATAAAATAAAAACTCATAGAAGAATATATGATTTATTTTATTGATATAAATCTTTTTATATTCTTCCTTTATCTAACACTTCCTTATACCATGTGTTTTTTTTTTCAAAAAACATGGTATGAGAAACAAATGCATATTAAGGGATATAATACAGGTGAAAAAATAATTAGTCCATCAATACATACAAAACATATTCTCTTTATCATACCTCAGAAAATCATAAGAATTATGAATAATAGAAGTAAATCAGAAATCATAAATTTATCTTGTGGCATCCATATCATACTTTCCTTGTTGCATTAACATATACATAGGGAGTTATGTTGGAATACCCATCACATTATATTCTATAAATATATTTGGGGAAACATTAACAATTACCTCCATCACAAAACCAATGCAATGTAGGGATATCTTGGGCTCACCTACCCGAGGTTTATCACGTAACCACTTGTATGCGTAAACAATGCCAAATAACCACAACATATTAAATATATATAAAACAAAGGCAAAAGAAAGATAACAATCACATATTTCAATCAGAATATATAATTTAAAGATATTTAAATAATCAGTTCTTTCTCAAAATTATTTTCAAAATCAAAATACTTAAAAAGGGTATATGGTAATTATTTCCCTTTTAAAAACATTACAGCTTTTTAAGGAAGACAAATATCATATAATTATTGTGGTAGAAGAATAGTCTTTGTCACATAATATGTTAAAAAGAAAAATTAAATTTTTCATTTAGTAAAATTCAATGTTGAAAAATATTTCCATTGAATGAAATGAAAAGTCAATGAAGATTAAGCAGCATATAAAATAAAGGCATGTATAAATCAAAATATACCTCAATGAAATGAGATTGAGATAATTCCCATTAAAAAGATCAATATGTAAATTAAATATATCTACTAATGGAATTCATTACATGTACACATGAATAAAATATAAATACAAGATAATATATCAAATTTAAAATGTTACATAATCATAGAACGATATAAACAAGAAGTGTATGATCAACCAAACAAATGGAAATTGGGATAAGAAGATTCCTTACCATGAGTTTGAGTCATCACATATATTCATTGTTCATCCAAAATAATAAGCATCAGATTATTTATAGTAATTTCAGTACCTTTTTAAAGATCATTATTCCTTTTATATCACGTATTATCTTTCTACAACAATTAGATAATAATTTTTGTTCATATCAGACATTTTGTCGAAGTTTGGAACTTAAGTCAAAAATGAACCTGTTATAATTACTAATTTTCCTTGTGGTAAAAATTAAATTATCTCTATATTTTTATTCAAAATTTAAATATCATATATATCAAGTATATATTTATTTAGAGAATTCCATATCATTTCTACATATGAAAATGAAAATTATCGAAATGGAGACGGTAAGCCATGCTTACAAATAAACACTACATTCATTTTATTTTTAAAAAAATATAAATGAATTAAAACAAAATGATAACTAAATATATTATTATTATATTATAATATAATATTTTTTAGACATTCTGAAAGTTAATTAACACATTCCATTATACATTCCATGTATGGTATGAATGAGTTATATCATTTTGAGTGGGCGGTATTCCACACATCCTCAAATTAAATTATCATATGTATACTACAAGAAATGCATACTGGTATGTTATAAATGTAAATTAACCATTACTAGAGATAAAATAAAAATCATAGAAATCATATAGAATAACAGTTCCATAATAATGGCCACTATAAGAGGTGGTATGAGATAATTTAATAATCATTTTTTCGTGGGGCAGTAGTTTGTCATCCATAGAAACAGTATGTTCGTAATAATTAAATGGATGTGTGTGGAAGTATAGTTAGAATAAATATCGTAACAAAAACCTACTATATTAAGGATACATGTTTCATTATCTAAAAAATAAATAATATGAGAAAATATAGTTTTGAATGAAAATAAAATATATGAAATTGAGAGATGGTGTTACTTTTAAATTCGGTAACTCTTATTGATTGAACCAAATGACTTTCTTGAATTTACTTTATCCTATGGTATGGGCGCTATTAAAAAGATAGGGATGTTTGGAGATTATTTGGGAAGATGTTTGACTATCCAAGGGTTCGAGATATGTGAGTAAAGGGTTAGTAGTTATGGACTTATAAAAGGGGGTGGAGGGGCTATTTAAGAAAACATTAAAATATTATTTAGTATAAACTGAATATACATTTTAAAAAGCCCCAAACTCATTAAATTAGATTATAAGATGAATAATATTCTAAATAATCTCATAAAATATGATTAGTAAATGTCTTGGATTCATTTTTAACATTTTCATTTAGCTTTAACCATTAAATAACTAATTTAACTTTTACAATGTCATCTTTCCTCTTAATACTATTTGGATATTATATTTACAATAAAATGATAAGAAACCCAAAATAGACAATTAATGAAATCAATAACATCATATATGTAATTTTTTGAATATTATTTTTTATGATCATTTAATAATTTTATAAAATATTTATTGTTTTAAATACTAATTTAGGCCAATATATAGAAAATTCATATCATGACTTTTAAAATTCAATAACATGTGTACTATTTAGAAAATACATCAATAATTCAATGATAAAAAGTCATCTTAATTGATAAAATTCATGTATGTCATAAAAATTTTAAAAATAAATTTATTTTCATTTTTTTAATCTAATTTATTTAAACAAATTTATAAATGAGGTAATAATTACTTCATCATTATGTCAGAAATAAATTTATTTATTTAATGTCTAAATTATATAAAGAAAATAACCTGATGTATGAAATATTTTTGGTTTTAAAATTAATATTTATATTCATATAATTCACTTATACAACAATATATAATTTTTTTAATTAAAAGATAAATGTTTATGTTACATTTTCAATAACATTAAATTAAATTTTATAGTTTTATTTTAACTTACAAGTGGTACCACGAGGTCCAAAAATCAACCTAATGATGACCATGGTCAGACATATATCATTCAATAGGGTTAGGAAACATGTTCTAGTAATCTCATATTATTATAATATTATTTTTTACACTTATTTATTTATTTTAAACTTTAACCAAGGTAAATAAAAAATTTACAGATGTTACTATTCATAATATCTAATTATTATTGTTACATAATTATACAATATGGTATTTCTGATACTTAATATGGAATAAAATTTTCCAAATTCAAAATATATAGTTTTTGATAAATAATTTAAATGTAATTTCCATAGTCAAATGAAAAAAAGAATGTTTTTAGGAAATAATATCTATCAAAAGATTGACAAGTGGTTATGTCCAAATAAAATTTGATATTAAATCCAATGAAAACAAATAGATTAAATGGTAAAAATATAATCTAATTATTCTTTGAAACCAATTTAAAAAATAATCTAAAAATATAATTAAATTAGATGAAAAGACTTTTTTCATAAAAAATCACTATTTTTTACTATTAATTAATAAAATGAACATTACTATAAAAATACCATAAATTTACCCAAAGTAAATTATTATATTCTAATTCTAAATAAGAAGTTTATTTTTTCAAAGGTTTCTTATAAAATTGAAAAAATAGATTTAAAAATCGTTCTCCACAAAGAGGTGGTAAAATTACTTTTTTTTAAAACATTAGGGTTTTTCAATTTTAAAATCAAATTCATTATTATTTTAAGACTCTAAAACTTAATTGATAAATGTAAAAACATTTTACAAACATTTTTAATCATAAATTAGATAGTTTTTTTCATTCATTCCAATATAATAGCTATGCGTTAACTACCATTTAAAATAATATTATATTATTGTTATCCAGTATGAATTAAGATTTTGTGAAACATTAGATTTCAGAGAATCCCATTATTGATTTTAATGTATTCCATCGAACATATCATCCTCTAAAAAGTAAAATTAATATTTAATTATAAAATAATAATAAATATTAAAATTTCATACTCATTATTTACCTGGGATATTACACATCCCCTTTGGTGGTACATCAGGTGTTCCAAAGATGTACGCAGACATCTGAAAATAGTTTTTGTTGAAAGAGATTATGGAGGAAGTGGTAATTTTTTTCTCTTGATGCATCACTTGTCATCAAGTGTAGGTCGAACACCAAGTTCTAATGGTATTGACTCAACCCCTTGAGGCGATAGAGTGAAAATAAGATGAAATAACATTGGGCTTCATGAGGTACTACCACATACATCTAGATCTCATGATACAATCTTCGTGATCGTTGAATTACTCACCATGTTAGCCTAATTCCTATAGATTTGGGAGAAGCGTTCAATGGATATATTGGGATGCCTATACACAAATGATATAATTTGTCTTCATGGAGTCCCCTCGATGATAATCTCAAATCAAGATTCACTCATTAACTACTAGTTGAAAAAGGGATTGAAGACGGTGTTTGGGAGATAGATACCCTTGAGTACAACAATCCCCCTAAAGAGATATATCCAGATGGAGCAACCCATTCAGGTTAATGAGGACTTGATATGTACTTTCATTCTCAATTTTTCCCACATTTGGGTGAATCACACACCACTGGTGGAGTTTGAGTACTAAAAAAACTACCACACCCCCATTAGTATGGCACTGTTATAGGACATGTATGGGTGACCATGTAGGCCTCAACATTAGTAGACATACCTAGGAGAGTAATTACTCATGGCCATGGAGTTGGTACAGGCCACAACAGAGAAGGCGCATGTCATCTAGATGTTTATAAAGACAACTCATAGACGATATAAATCTAATTCTTATAGGAGAAAGAGACTCGTGGAGTTTGAGGAGGGAGAGAATGCATTCCTTCATGCCTTTACTCATGTGGGATACTGATATTTGACTAGGGTGGAATATTATCTATGGTGTAAATTAGACATTATCAGATACAACACTGAGTGAGTGAAGTGGGGTACAACATGGATTTACCTCCGCAGATAGACCGGGTTTACTATTTTTCACATATCTGGAACTAGAAATTATATACATGAGCATTTACACATTTTTTACTAGGGAGTGATGGATGTTGATGATAGGACAACATTAATGAAGTATCCACTAGAGAAATAGGATCTACATTAGAGGATCCTTCATGGATGGTCGATTCCTCTAGTGCGTGTACAATAGAAGCACATGAATGTTCTGTAGAGCACAAAGGAGTGGGTGGATGAGATTCAAGCTTATTATTCCAATTTATTGTTTGGTCCTTATTTTGAAATTTGGGGACCTAATTCCAAAATTTGGGGAAACTCTAATTTATCATATATTCAATGTAATTTTTTTGAAAATTAAATGGGACTATTTCATTACTATGGGCCAAGACATAATGCGGTTCCAATGCCTGGGGTGTGGGAATAAATGATCAAACTATTTTTTATGTTTATTAAAAATATATCTTAGGTATTTTTTAGTAACATTTAATCAATTACAATGATTTGAAATATGATTGCATTGTTGTGTTTAGAGTCGTGGGTATTTCTTATGTAGGACCTTACATCGATAGGTTTTGGAAAACTATGAAATATTTTTTTACTACATTTTATAAGAAAAGGAAAAAACAATGAAAATTTTTATTTTAAAATTTTCCAATGACATTGTGGAACTATGATTTCATGACTATGTCATTGTTTCCATTCAAAAATGAAAAATTGCGGCAATTCTGAAACACAGTAAACCAAAATCATTTAAATGTGGTACATTATTAAATATCATAATATTGATCATATATCATATTCATGATTTATATAATCTCTACAAAATGAAAGGAAACAAGTTGGAAAATCCTCTCATCGACGAATAAGAAATGTTGGAGGATGGACAGTCGGATTTTGGAAATGCATTGGTTGATTGACTAATGACTAATAGATTACTCAATATTCATTATTGATCAATTCAATCCTCAATTGATGGGGTTTATTTTATTTCATGATTTCATTACCCATTTTTGATTCCATTAATGAATGTGGACTAACCCATTAATGATTTTTTCTACAGATCAATCCTTCATGTGGTAAGGGTAATATTTACTCTAGGATTTAAGTTATATTAATCTATTTGATTTTTGTTTTCCTATTTTATTTTTTAATGGTAATAATGAATTATTAAACAAATAAGGGTGGAATTAATCCATATAGAGTTATTTGGGATTATATTCTCCCCATTCATGGAATTATTCGACGACGAACCCTCATTTTCACAAAAAAATTATTCAGGTGGTTCCAAGAGTGTTTAAACCTCAGAGGACTAGAGAGAAGAAATGAATGTCATGGCAGTGAAGAATGGAATCAGGTGATTGTGTAGATGGCCCTGTAATAAAAAACAGTGCACTAGAGTGTGACCAGAGACCCATAGAAGGGGGGCCACCCACAACATTGCGTGGCCGCCAACTCTACGCCAATGGGGGGGACCCTATGAAAAGATGACTATGATTGGGGTACAGAGCTATCGACTCAATAGACGGTGGAATTATTTACCAGACACATCACGATGATGCATCACGTGACATAGTACCATGGTCCATCTGGTCCACTGAGAGACCAAACATGGTGGTTCACATTGCTGCTAACAGTGTTGAACATAGAGGTTGACCATGTGGATAAGGCAAGGACGCGACACCCACCGCATCTGGGCAGACGAACTATCCTGCATCCAAGCGGGCCTGGTTGGTAGTGGGATGTGCCCAAGTGAAGCTTTTCATAACTACAAGGTCCAACCTGGGGGGTCTGGGTGGACACGACGGGTTGGGTAAGACCCATCATTTTCGGGTCAACCATGTCTCGGGATGGGTTGGTCCCCTCCAGTTCAGATCGGACCCTGACCCAATCGACCCCTTTTTACATAGATTCCCATAACAATATAACCTTTGAGAGTTTCATGATATATTAGTGTCCTGGAGACCGTCACGATAATGCGATAAGTCTGAGATACTCTAACTGAGTTTTTGTGGATGTTTGTGTACATACTATTTGATCTAGTAGTAGGTGATCCTAGAATGAGCTTGATATGGATGAAATTATGTGGCTGGCTATGACCTCGAGGCTATATTATTACCTAGATTATGTGTCATACATAGACTACATGTATTTATAGAAATTGTTTCTTACCAACACTGAGTTGATACTCCACTATCCCACCAGGGTGTGAGTCTTGTAGACTTTGACGAATCTCAATTTTTTATATATACGCTGTGTGTTATCTATACTATATGTGTTATCTATACTACATGGATTTCTAACACTCTATATGTAACCTACACTCCTTGTTTAACCAACATTCTGCATGTTACCTACACTCTTTATGCTACCAATTCCCTATGTGTAGCAATTTTATGGTAGTGTGTATTCTAATGAAAATGTTGTTCACGTATCATAGTCTTAACTTGTTTTCATGTGTCTCTAGTGACATTTGTGAATTTACCTCTTAGATTCTACAATTCGAGTGCCTCTTTGGTTTTGTACGTTTGGTATTTATTAGTTAAATTCATTGTGTTTTAATTTATGTGATTCCTAGTAGTTAAAATTGAGTAATTCTGTTGTGGATTGGTGTTCTAATTGAGTATTGTTTCACTCAACCATGCATTGGTTTTTTCATACGTATCAGGTCTTTTGAATAATAATGATAGCTTCAACCATTATAAGGTCAGGATGATACAAAGGGTTTTGTCATTATGACCCAACATACATGGATCACTTGAACTATATTCAGACATCATACTGTTCCTACAAATCAGTTAGGTTTTTCTACAGATGACATCCAAGAGAATGTACTTTTCCATTTTTGATAGGCTTGTATTCTCGAACCTTTTCATTCAATTTGTTACCTTACTCCGAGTGGTTTTTCTATTTTGTTTGAATCCATTTTTACTTAGTGTTTTCAGTTTTATCTTTTTATTGGAGATGGGTGTGTGCGTATAGATACAATTGAAAATGCTTCCCACTAGTGATATAGGCCTATTCAGTTCTAGTAACCAACCCCTAGATTAAGATAACAAGCTTAGGGTAGTCATGACATGGAACCTAGAGGATTGGTTGAGCTAGTATCCTCCTGAACAAAAAAATTAACCCATATATGGAACCTCAAAACATATTTCCCAATTATCACAAAAAGGAATAATAAATCCTAGACCATTAGTCTTATGTAAATCATGGGTATCATAAACAATAATTCATAGAGAATAAGTCAAGCACCTAAACCTTATCTAGAATTAGTCATTCTTAGATTATAATTTCAGTACCAAAACAATATCTCAATTCAATCATTTTTAGAGTTCTAGACCGACACCTAATCCATGGATGATGAGCATCAGTCCACCATCAACCACAAATGGTATTCCATCATTTCCTATATCATTATTATGGATCCTAAAAATAATGTTTAGTATCTATTACTAAAGCCTTTTTCTATCACTAAATCACTATAGAATGATATCAATGCGTGAATAATCAATATTGAATTTGACTACAAACTTTCAAAAACAAATACACTATAATATAAAATATAAACAAAATTATTGGAACATCAATCCATCACATAGACTAAAAATGAACTATTTTTGCTTATATGAAGCCTATTTTCCAACACTATCATTTATGGATATCCAAAACCATATTTTTGGATCATAATCCATCTCACGTAGGTATCACAACACTTACAAGTATATAGTCATCATAAATGGTATACCTACCATATCATATAATAATTTTTGGAATAAATTAAATTTCATGATTCAAAACTTATAGAAAATACAAAAAGGGTTGTTTAAACACCCATTCCCATATAAAGATCCTTAATAGTTTTTTAGTGGCCTCTAATTGATCCTAGACCAGCAAATTACTAAAAAATGTATCCAAAATATATTACCATGGTCTGTTGGAATTCTTAACAGCCAACCACTACATCCAATGGGATATTTAATAAGAATCCATCCCTCTAGGGGAATCCTCATGAGTAGCATAGTCATACTAAAAACTACTAAAGTACCTAGCCACAATCTCAATTGCATGATGTCAACAAATCATGACAAATATAACTAATATGATCTAAAACATGGGATCTAAACCTCAACTATACAATCCTTTATAATATAGTCGAGATGCACGAGGTATAAGAATGATGACCCGAGATATACTACATGATACCTCTACTCATGATCTATCTACGTAACATAAAACATTTCTCCTTTAAATGCTTAGAAAATTCAGATTTTGGATCTCGCAGCCCTCATTGAGGTCGTCTATCTCACAAGAAATCCCGATGGTGGATTCTAAATCCTATACTTGAGGAGAACATCATACATGTATATGTTGGTCAAAAACACCATCAAAACAGGCTCTATATCCTACGTGATTACAACATCACCATTTTCATGGGAAATGATCAGAATAAACTAATCACATGACCATTTTTTTAAACCAGGTGAAAAAATCAAAACACTATAAAATAATGAATTAGGAAGTAAATAGTCTATTTTCCCATGTAAATTATGTGTACTCCCTAAGTCACACATGGGTTTTTACTCATGTAACGTCCCTGTTCAGGGTGGCACTCAAAAAGTTCCCTGAACCCGGTTCACCGCGTGACCTCAAGTGCATTTTCACAGATGCCAGAGTTTTCCGACTAACTGTGAGGGCCCATGTCTGATAGTGGGGAACCTAGGTCCTCATTTGTCAAAGAGTAGCATTGTGGAATACAAGAACATACATACAACAACAGTGGAAGAAGTAAAACCTAGATAACTGAATTGAGCCACTGCAGTGAAAGAGCACTAGCAGTCATATATATATGTATGTCAAGATTTAGCAAGTCACAATTCTATGAAAACATCTAGAACATGTTATACAAGCAGTACAATATGCTACAATGGAAAGTACATGTACATCAGAAAAAAACAGAACAGCCAGCAGCATCGCGAGCCTGAGCATGGTCCCATGCTCTCTTACACCTCAGCAACACTAATGTACCTGTATAGGGACCCTTTCCGTTATCCATACCTTCATCAATACAGTCTGTTTGGGGTGAAGACATGACCCAAAAATGGTGTGAGGAATGAATCCCAGTAGGAACCCACCAAAGACATGTGCACAACTATCAGTGTAAATGTGCAACAGTAATGTGCAGTAGTAAATGAAATAAAGTAAGAAGTAGTCAAAAGTAACGAACATTACCTATTAAAATGAATATTTAAATATTAATTATCACATACAATCTTTTTCTTCAGCTTGGCAGGTACTCACAGGAAATCACCTCCATGAATATTCTAAATATCAGTGTCCTCAGACATACTATCGTTACCCTCATGTAATCACAGTCCCAATCTTCATGTAATTTCCCTCAGGCATAACAGATATTTCCCTCAGGAGTAAAATGTGTCTCCCTCAGGCATGGAAGGAGATGCCCTCAGGCTAATCAGAACACAACTCTCAGGCTAAAATGAACACTGCCCTCATGCTAAATAGAAAACTGCCCTCAGGCGCAAGTAACCTGGCCGATCCCAACAGATAAGCTAGATGTTATTTAAAATTCCTCTCAAGGCAATTTAAAACATGATAAAATTTATGGTATACCCTCGAGTAACCTGGAAAAATTTCTAAACACTGCAACACACCCCTGGGGTTGTCCTTGATCCAAGAAGTGATCCCAAACATCTGTTTACAAACACATTTAATCACCTATATAATTCTGGGTATTTAAACCGCCGTATCCTCAGCCATACGATACCCCAAACACAGTTTTGTAGCTCAACGGTACACAAAAACACATAGCAGTTGGAAATTAAACACTAGACCACCTACCTTGATTGCCCCCGATCGGTATACGTTAACGACACTCCTCGAAACGCCCAAGAATGACATAGATATGAGGTAAAATAATTCTCATTTAATTGTAAATTACTCCCTTTATAAGAATAATTTTCAAGAGCTGTGCATGGATAAGGAATAAATCACACATGTTGTTCTAATGAGATCGACAGAGGCGAAATTGGATTCCCGGTGCTCGATCAGGTGATCTCCAAAGATCCAGTCGTCCCTCCCGAGTTATCCTCCATTTATAAGCCTTCCTTGTGAATAGGGGAAGATTATTCACATTATAAGAAAGAGAAAACATACTACATGGATTTTACTATTAGGTACATGGTGTGTAGTTTTCATTTTTTAATTATTCCTTCGGTGCCTTCTCGCTACTGGGGAATTGTTCATCTGTCCACATGAGTACACGTCATGTAATACCTTAGTATATGGTGTGTACTATCGCTCAGCTAGCCACTACCTTACTGTTTACCTTCCGACAGACTACACGGCGTGTAAATACCCAATACACGGCGTGTTGTCAGTTTTTACACCCATCATCGTATACCAGCCTACACGCCATGTGTACTCATTCCACACGGCCCGGTACACGGTGTGTGGAAAAGCACATGGTTTTTACTAACAAATTATTTGATTTTCTCTCATTTTCCTTATTTTCACAAAACACTTAAGGAAATAAGAAAAGAAGAAACATGAAACTAAAAAATATGAACCGAGTTCTTACATACATCCACCCTTAATGCAATTCATCCATGAATTTACCTTCCAAGGGTGGTGAAGATAATGTTCAGAGAAAATATAGCTACTGAGAACTTACATCGGTCTCCCACTCCCAGGTTTCATCCAGGACTCGGCCATGCTTCCATAGAACCCGTATGAGAGGAACTGACCGTCCTTAGATAACCTTCGTGCTCGTATCAACATTATGAAACATATGCTCCTGGAAGGATGAATTTATCAGAAGATCAACCTCCTTTAGCTGAAAGACATCATATGGGTCTGAATGATAGTGGTGAAACTGAGATACATGGTAGACTTTGTACAAGGCCCAATACCTCTGTTGTAACTGAAACTGATAAGCAACCGACCCATCTCTCCCTAGAATCTCAAATGGCCACACATACCTCTGTGAATGTTTTCCCTATCTCTTGATCCGCATGTGTCCCAACCTCGGTAAAACACAAATGAATACCTAATACCTGACTATAAACTCTAAGGGTCGTCTACAGAAATCAACATAATATTTATGATGAGACTGCGCAGTATCCATCCACTTCTAAATCAACTAGACCTGCTCCGAAGTCTCCTGCACGAGACACATTCCCAGTAATGCTGCCTCACCTGCCTCCATCGAGCACAACGGTGATCGGAATGGCCAACCATATAAAAACTTTTAAGGTGCCTTCTCAATATTTTCCTGAAAAATATTATTATAGAAAACATGACTAGGGGTATATGATTCTCCCAAGAGCCCCAATAGTCTAGGACGCATGCGCGCAACATGTCCTCTATCATCTTTATTGTACGCTCTGACTGACCATCGGTCTGAGGGTGGTATGCTGTGCTCAGAAGAACTTCTATACCAAGTGGCCTCCGAAAATTCTACTATAAATGAGTTGTAAAATGGGTGTCCTTATCAGAAACGATAGAACGAAGCACCTGATGAAGACGTATAACCTCTTAGATATGCATCTCTCCGAGCTTCTCATCTTCGAAGGTCTCCTTGATCGGAAAAAAGTGAGATACCTTCATGAGTATATCTACAACAACCCACACTACATCATTTCCTTGAGGTGAACTCAGCAACCTAGTCATGAAGTCCATCGTGACATCATCATATTTCCACTTTGGAATGTGTAACTACTGTAAAAGTTTGGTTGGCCTTTAATGCTCTACCTTAACCTGCTGACATGTGTAACATCTTGTAACAAAACTTGATTCTTCTCTCTTCATACCAAACCACCAATACTAACATCTCAAGTCACCGTACACCTTGGTAACTCCGGGATGAACTGACCATGATGAAGCTTGAAACTCCCTCATCAACTCCTCTTATATATCCCATGGAACCCACAATCGTCCATGGAATCAAAGTACCTCATCAATGCCTATTGTCCACCCAGGAGGAGGGTCCTCATTTTCAACCGACTCTCGATGAACTATTCCTTCTGAATCTGATTGCTATATCATCTTAACTCATTCTAGGAGGGTACAAGTCAAAGAAAAATATGAAATATCGGTTTTCCCCTGACTGTTGTGCACATCCAAATGTATCTTAGAGAACAAATCCATAAGCTGCCACTCACAATTGGCCTCCAACACTGCCTGTTTCTGAGTCTTCCTGCTCAGTACATCAACAACTACGTTACCCTTACCAGGTGTATAGGCTAGCCCAATATTTAAGCACTGAAGGTATTCAACCCACCATTGATCCCTCAGATTCAGGTCACGCTGAGTAAATATAGACTTGAGACTTTTGTGGAAGGTGAAAACCATAAAATTATCTCCCAAGAGATAATTTCCCCAACAGCGTAATGCATGAACAACTACAACTAAAAAGATATCATGCATCGGGTAATTCCTTTCATGTGGCCTAATCTACTGAGATCTGTATGCAACAACTCAATCGCCCTGCATCAAAACAGCTCCAAACCCAATACCTGATGCATCACTGTAAACTGTATAACTCTTTCCTTGCTCTGGAATTATTTCTCGCAATCTTTGGTCTAAACGAACTTCACACCCTTCTTGGTCAAACCCGTCAACGATACTACAAAGCAGGAGAAGTCCAAGATGAAGGTCCTTTAGTAACCAACTATTCTTAAGAAACTCCATATGTCAAACACAATCGTAGGATTCTCCCATGAAACTACTTCTCCCACCTTCTCTAGTTCTACTCAACTCCATCCTCTGAAATGATATGAACTAGGATGTGAATCAGGTCTATCCAATAGTGGCACTTTGAGGGCTTTGAATATAGTTGATGCTCTCTCAGTGTACTCAGAATGATTTCAAGATGGGTGGCATTATCGTGTAGAGTGTGAGAGTACACTAAGATGTCTTCCACAGATACTACCACAAAAGAATCTAGATAAGGATAAAACACACAATTAATCAGAGCCACGAAACCTGCTGGTGCATTCTTGAGTCTGAATGGAATAACCATGTACTCATATAGGCCATACCTACTCATGAATGTTGTGAGAGGTATATCAAATGGTCTAACATGAAACTAATGAATTCTGGATATAAATTCAATATTTGAGAATAATCGTGTGCCTCTATGTTGATAAAAAATATCATCAATACTTGGTAAGGGATATCGATTCATGACTATCAACTACTTATGTTTGTGATTATACACACAAAGTCTGAGGGTACCATCCACCTTATTTGCTAAATGGACAGGAGAAACCAAAGGAGAGGTACTGGGTCAGATTAAAGCCTTTGACTGTAACTCATCTAACTATCTCTTGAGCTCATGTAGCTCAAGTGTAGCCATCTTATAAGGAGGAATGGATACCGGTGCCACTCCCGTCTCAAGAACAATAAAGATATTCACCTCACGCTTTGGAGGTAGACCTGAAAATTCATCCAGGAAGACATATCTAAAATGATCAACCACTGGTGGGAAGTACTTCTAATAATTACCCTAATCATCCAGATAAAAACTCGCAATCTAGGCTGTGACCCCACCTAGCCCATGCTGCCCGGATCCTGTTTAACATGCATGAACATCCCACTCGCCTTTGTATAGAAAATCTCCACCCTTGGGTGAAGTGAAATGCACCCTACGCCGATAGAAGTCTACAAAGGCTAAAAAGGTAACCAACCATAACATCCTTAGAATTTCATAATATCTCATTATTTCAAAGAAATAGAGGTCCCAAAGGAAGTGACACCCAACAACCTCAAGGGGCACTCCCTGAACTGATGCACACTAGCCATTCTAGTCCCCAACGGAGTGTCGAGCATCATAACATATGAACAAGAATAAGAAGAAAAATATATCCCAAATCTCTCTAGAACTGGCATAGATACAATTATATGTGTATCACACGTATCGAAAAGTATTGAAGATAAGACAGATGTTACTAGAATAGTACCTATGATAGTATAATGTTCGGGATCCTTCTCATTTTGGGTCTGTTGTACTGCATATTCCAGCCCAGTGCTACGGCCCTGCAACACAGCCTAGCTACCCTGAGCTATCTCGGCCTGCTATCTCTGGGATCCTGGTGTCTCGTTACCATGACCACGACCACCATCTCTACCCGCACGCACTGACTTATTCCCGTTTCCCGAATGGTAAGAAGCTGATGGTCCTAATCTCTCAAATGGAGTATGCACAAAACATCTCTCACTATCCATTGGTAGAAACACCGTACAAAATCAATGTAGATTCTCCATCCTACCACAATCTCGGCACTCCCCTAGGTCATGTGGACTAGGTGGTATCTTGTGCCCATCCTTATCACACTGGTAGAACCTAATCTGGCCTCCTAAAACATTCTTCTAGAAGTTATTTCCATCGTGAGAGAAGTGCATCTGTCTCTTCCTCTTACCACTAGAAATATTAAAAGAAACTGGTGTCAAACCACCCTGGCCCACACCACTAACTACACATATGTTCTGCTAGGTAATTAGTGCCTAGATCACAATAGCATGTACAGTAGGCAACCTGAAAACATTCACCACTTCACGAATGTCATATCAAATACCATATTCAAATAATATAGCCCTCAATGTCACATCACCCACCAGAATGGGTGAAAACACTAATGCTATGTGAAACGAGCAGAATAATCCATCACCAACATAGCGCCATATTGTAGATTCATGAACTCTGGAGCTATATCATCCCTCAACATCTCTAGAAAGAAGAAGTCATAGAATGATGTCTAAAGGTATTCCTACACCATGTCTCTATGATGATCTGACTGGGTGGTAACATCCCACCACTTCTTGGCAGAATCATGTAGCATATAAGTTGCGATCTTGACCCTCCGCCCTGGAGGAATCTAAAGATGCTCTAAAATAGTCGGAAATGAATCCATCCAAGACTCAATGAACTGTTGTCTGCAATCCCCCAAAAACATAGGCGGATGCTACTACTAGAAGATACGAGTCAGATCATCCATAAATGTGGCAGCTGACAATGCTTCCTCGAAGGTCAGTATGAACCGCATGAAGCCCTCACAAAACTGCACATCTGTACCTGTGTCCGGAATAACAGCTGGCGCCGCATATGGCTCTGTTGGAGGATCCACTAGTTTCCCATGGCCTACCATATATGGAGTATAATTGTTGTTGCTCTCCTGGCGAATGACGTATAGTCGTCTCGGCGGAATGACTCTAAAAGGTCAAATGCACACCTTAGATCAATATTATCAAAGACCGTAACAATGAGATGGAGAAGGAATGTTTTCAAAATTTTCTAAACTTGACTACACAGTGTGTATAAAACTACATGGCCTATTCTCACAAGTTATTCAGATCAGCATTTACCCCATCTTAAACTGGACGTGTAACACCCCAAACACATGGTGTGCCTTCTAAACACACAACGTGTACTTAAATACTCAATCCCTGCCCGAGTCCCTCTATATAGATAATCCCCACAGATCACTTGAATATGAATACACAACATGTATAAAATCTACACGGAATTTATGGTTTAATTTACAACTGCTCGTGTCATTTGTGACATGGATGACTACTCGGATGAAACCACACGACGTGTTACACCCACACACAACGTGTACCCCCACCCCTTTTCCCAGCCACGTGGCCAAGTCCACACAGTCTCCCACCGGTAAGGACTAAAAGGTGTGTTCCCCAAGAGCTAACATTGACCCATGTTTGTTAGCTACACGGTTGGGTCCCTTGGTCAGACTACATGGCATGTTCCACAGAGGACACGGGATGTATGTAATAAGGTTTCCTCCACCAATGTTGTTAGTTACACGGCAGGCATCGGGTCAACACTGCACGGCGTGTACATCTGGAACATGAAGTGTTTTCACAAAAAATTCCCTACCCCGTGTCCCTGCCCAAACAGTCTATGACACTAGAAGAGAATACACAATGTGTACTTAAAAAGTTATTTTTTCTTCCCAAACATAAGAACACACAGAGTGTGTATGAGGAACTACACGGTGTGTATCCTGGGTTTTCCAGATAGTAAGCCTTAGATACTATTCCAGTACCCAGAGAATACTGAAAAAAAACACGTAAGTGCCAAATTTCAATCCGTGAGGGCCCATACTCCCCTCGAATCAACTTCTAGCATCTTATAAATGTTATCTACAAGTTAAAAATTTATTGATCCACCAAATTCCGGTCATTGAGGTCCCATACTCCCCAAAAACCAATGTTAGGTGTCCATACTATCAGTAGTTTGACACACAAAAATACCCTATAACATAGTAGGTATTTATCAAAGCAGTTATCACAACAGCGTGCTTTTCAAGCACAACTATCATAACATCATGAAATATATAATGTGCCCACATGGCATGGAACTATGCATGGAATGTGATTTCAAGTATGTGGTAAATGATGCATTAGATGGAATATCCTCATCCCATAGGGTTGCAACTAAATGGAACCCACTAATAACATTTAAACAGGACAATCACAAGTGTGTCACCCAAAGGTGAAAATCAGATCAACTGTAAACTGAAAAATCAATAAAATTACAACACGAGGTAAATTGGATCTTTCCTGTACATGGTTTAGCTACTGCCGGGAACAAATTATTACCAACTACTATTTCCATCCTATCCCTGACTAAGGATCCAAATAGTATGTCAATGGAAAGAAAAGCCCCCTAATACCACATTGAAACATCCCAGTTCCGGGTCCCACTCAATAGGTTCCCCAAACCCTATTCACCACATGAACTCAAGCACATTTCACCAAAAAGCCAGTGTCTTCTGAGTAGTAGCGAGGGCCCAAGTATGCCCCCATCTTTCAAAGTGTAGCATACTGGAATACAAGAACAACCATACACCAATAGAGGATGAAGTAAAAAAATACATAACTGAATTGATCCACTACAGTAAAAGAGAACAAACAGTCATATATATATATGTATTTCAAGATGCAGCATGTCACAATTCTATGAAAACAGCTAGAACATGTTACAAAGTTGTACAATAAGATACAATGGATAGTATAGGTAGAGTAGAACAAAACAGAACAACTGACAACATCGCGAGCCTGAGCTCGGTTCCATGCTCCCCAACACCTCAGCAACACTCATCTACCTATATAGGGACCCTTTCCCTTATCCATACATATTGAAATATAGTCGGTTTGGGCATAAGACATGACCCAAACAGGGTGTGGGAAATGATTCCCAGTAGGCACCCACCAAATATCCATGCCCAACTGTTAGTGTAAATGTGAAAATGTTGTGTGCATTAGTAAATTCAATAAACTAATCAGTACTCAAAAGTTACTAAATATACCAGTTATAATTCCATTATAATTATTGATTATCACCTGCAAGATTGTGCCTCTACTTGGAAGGTATTTTTAGAAAATCACCTCATTGAATATTCTAAATATGTGTGTCCTCAGACATACTATCCTTACCCTTAGGTATTCAGAGTCCAAACCCATAGGTAATTTCCCTCAGGCATAAAGGATACTTCCCTCAAGCATATTATGTGTCGCCCTCAGGCACAGAATCTACTGCCCTCAGGCATGGAAGGAGTTTCCCTCAGGATAAACAGAACACCACCCTTATGAAAAAATGAACACTGTCCCCAGGATAAACAAAACACTGCCCTCAGGTGCAAGTAATCGGGCCGAGCCCAATAGATAAGCACTCAGTTATATAAAATTACTTTAAAGGAAATTTAAAATAAACTAAAATTTACGGTATACCCTCGGGTATCTTGGCTAAATAGCTAAATAGTGGAATGCACACATTTGGTGACTTCGAATCCAAGAAGTGACCCCAAATAATAGTTTACAACCACATTTAATCACCTATACAATTCTAGGTATTTAGACATCAAATTCCTCCACCATACGATACCCAAAACATGGGTTCATAGCTCAAAGGTACACAAAAACACACAGTAGTTTGAAATTATACACCAGACCAATTACCTCGCTAGCCCCTAATCGATATACGTTAACAACGCTCCTCAAAATGCTCGAGAATGTCATAGATTGAAGGTAAATTAATTCCCATTCAACCATAATGTACTCCCTTAATAATTGGCAATAGCTACGTAAGGAGAAGCAAGAACTCACCCGTGCTGTTCCAATGAGATTGTTGGAGGTGGAATCAGATTCTCGGTGCTCGATCGGGTGATCTCCAAAGCTCTGTCCGTCCCTCCAGAGTTCTCCTCCGGTTCTATGCCTTCCTTGTGAATTGGGGAGGCTACTTCCCATTTTTAGAGAAAAAACAGAGCACACGGTGTGTACTATCGGGTACACGACATGTAGTTTTCATTTTTTAATTGTTTCTTCAGTGGATTCTCGCTAGTGTGGCACTATTAATCTGTCGACATGAGTACATAGTGTGTAATACCTAAGAACACGGCATGTACTATCGTGTAGCTAGCCACAACCTTACTTTTTTCCTGCCAATTGACTACACGGCTTGTAAATACCCACTATATGGCGTGTAGTCGGTTTTTACACCCATCATCGTCGAACAACATACATACCCTGTGTACTCATTCTACATGGCCAAAGTACAGTATGTGAGGAAAAGTACATGGCGTGTAGTCACAAAATGAATTATTTTCCGATATTTTCCTTATTTTCTCAAAACACTTAAGGAGAAGATAAAAGAAGAAACCTGCACTTGATGAATAAGAACTATGTTCTTACAACTCAAGCTAGAAATGGTGTGTTGAACACAATAATAAAACTATATATCTGGTAGAAAATGTGTACCCTTCATTTATTACCTACCCATGTACCTCACATGTCTTGGCCACCTTTCTATGTCATGCTGTATCTTCCAATATTTCATTTTAATCAGACATGGTATGGACTTGTACCATACATGTTCATTTCATGTTACATTAGTCAAATGTCCATGTACTAAGAAACACACCGACTCACATAACATATTTATCCTTCAAGCTTTACATCATGTAGAATCCTTCATTCCCTTATAACATGAATATGGAGTACACATGTCATGTGTTTTTAAAACTGCACAGTGTGTAGTCATCATTTCTCAACTGGAAAACACTACGAACCTCCTGAGTTCCACCATTTCCCTATTAGGTATAGCATGACCCCATAGGGTCCATAGACAATATATTAATGATATAAAACATGTGAAAATCTAATATATGTGTATCAAGGAATAAAACTAAAATAATAGACTACCTTGTGGAATGAATTCTAGAGATTTGGGTCCAAATATGCTCTCGAAAGCTACTGCATCACGATGAAGTCTCAAAATATTACAAGGATGATGTTTAGTAGCATCTCCCTCCAACTTCCCTGTTAGTTTATCCTTTTCATACAGTGATATTAATCACACTTTCCTTTAATTCATGGTAATCCAAATGGTGAATTCTTTACATGTATAAATAAATAAATTCCATTTTAATACTCATCCCGAGACCATGAACCCTATGTGTGTATACACCTCTCCTATTAGAATCCCCCCACTCGAGACTCAATCATATAGTAAAAATCACTATAAAACGATTTTTTTAAGATTTATCACTAACTAAAGCCACATTAATTGTCTAACATATAAGTAATTTAACATTAATTACTCTGCTAAAACTCAACTAGCTCATAATTACACAAAATTCCTTTACTAGGATAAATACCCAATTCAAGGACCAAAAAACAGGACAAATAAATTTTCCATTAACAGATTTTTTTGGTAGATTGACAATTTTTCCCTTCAAAATAAATTCAAATAATTATAATTCACATCTCTGATCAAATTAAAAAATAGAGAAAAAATGGGTCCCCACAACCTCCTAAATATAAACCTACCCATCCTTATGAATCCTAAGTGTTATTGAAGCCACATCTCATTGAAATAATATGGCCCGAAAAAATAATATATTTTATTCATTTTGAAAATAGAAAACAACTACGTTCTGATACATAATGCATAGATAGTGAGTACAATCCATCAATGCCCAATACATAACATGACATCCTCATGAAACCACTAGGACTACTACTAACTTCACCTCACCCATCTAAATAAATGAAAACGTCATTTAATACTATTCCTTAAAATTATGTTTCTCCCCACCATTGAACTCAACCCTCAACTACTAATTATTATCCTTGAAACTTACCATCATCAATGTCTCCATTAAGAAGCATCCTCATTTTTCCACCAACCCTCTTGATGTCATCCCCACAACTTCCTATACCCTACCCTCTCAAGTTTAACACAACCTTGTCTAATATGTTCTTGCACACCATATGAGTATCATTATCATCACCTCATATCCAAAAATATTTTTAGTTTGATTCTCCATAATCACAACCAAACCCTAAAACTGAACATCTTCATTCCAATCTCCACATAGAGACAATTTAAATCATCTAATATCACCCATTCCTATTATCTGATAACCACACCCATGGTATTCATTAATATATAATCTATCATAGGGACCTCACTAAATGAAAGATGATTTTTTCATACCAACCATAAAACATTACTCCCATCGCTCTAAGAGAAAATACACCATAGAGGTATCTTGTAAAACCACAGAAACATATGTATATCATTTCATAAAGACTATGATATTTCCTCATAAGTCGAACAATGTCTTGATTTTGGGAATGATACAATCTAATCTATGATTATACTGAGTTGTAATCGATGAATACAAAAAAAATAATCCATTCCACAACATCAGAATTATATCCTAAGGGCCTTGGAGAACAATGAAAACAATCATATCATTACTCACACAATTATTTTCATCACACTCATAGATTCCTTCGAATCTCATGATCCCTAGACATTCATGATGGTAACATTTTATCAATAAGAAAAATGATACATAAGAACCCTTGTGATCATGTCTCCATAATTCCACTATCAAAAATCCATTAGACACTCTTGTGTAACCTAACCAAAACACATTATTCCACTCTAGTGAGTCCCAAATCGTTAAAAATAGTTTTATATTCTAAAACCATGAAAATATAAGAACCTTATTTTCCCCCAATCTAACATTATACCACCAGGCTCGACTCGCCAACATTGTAATTTCCTAGGATTGGAACCCGAATGAACGTTACCCTATAGAAACCGAATACATGGAAGAATCGTTGGTACAATAATATATCTTCTCAAAATAAAATATTACCAATGACCCTTAACCTTCAACCAAAATACACCATTCAATCACTATTTTGAATAGTTGAAAGAATTAATATATGGCTAATGGTCCCAAAAAGGGCTCATATATTGGTCAAACTATCTAAAAAATCTCCCTTGAATATAAATTGACATTAACTCTCTAATATGCAATCATGTCAAATGGGACATTAGGTTTTTCCATGTACCCAAACTGATCAACTCTCACATCCAGACACTATGTCCAACTACAAATGTCAAGTACCACTCAATGAAGGCAACACTAATGAGAATAAAAATTGCATTTTTTCATCATCACATGATGTAATCAATTCTAAACAAATTTCATTAGCATTCCACACCACAAGGTAAAAAATATCAACTCTTTATCACAAAATAGAGAACCCATCCGATCTAAGAGTTTCAACATTAAACTTCTCTCAAAAGGACTTGGATTTGTAAATGATCCCAAAAACAAATCCACCCCCTGGGGTTCCAACAGTTCGAATAACTAACCACATTGACACAATTTGGGTCTCCACACCAACAATAAACAATGACCACACTAGTTTCCTCATTGTTAAGAATCTTAGAATTGATCTAATAAACAATCCATTAAAATGAAATCCAAAAATTTAAAAACTTGTAGGTCTATATCAAGTAGATCATACCATACAAACATTATACACGAGAATCCTCTTTCCTCTTCCTAACTTGATACAATAACAAGTCACATACCTCCTTAAAAGGGTCCATGATTATAAATTCCATCACTTAACATAACATACAAAAAATCATGTGCATAAATTATAGAGAAAATCATTTAAGAATGTAAAATTATAAATATATAACATTAATGTCAACCCCAAATAATTTTGGCATCTGACTGAAATCAGTACTCACAATGAACTTACATCTATCCAACATAAACATTTAATAATTAATATATCTATATTCTATGAAATACAAAATAGAAAAATAATAGTCATTTAAACAGCTTAGATACAACTTTTTAATGTATCTACCTAGGTTCCACTAAACTAATTCGTCAAGAGGGACACCAATAAAACCTCTAAAATTCCTCATCATATTCCAATAAATGATGAAATGTAGAAGGGGGTGGGTAAAAATGGAACTATATATATAATATAAGCCCATATCACAAAGGAAAACTATATTAAAATAACCATGAATTGAAAAAATCAAATTACGTGGTGGAATTTTTTTTTAAAATTAAAATGTGATATAAGAGAATGATATATAGAGAATGTTTGAAAACCCATGACATAAATAAAACATCAACATCCCACTAGTCTACAAAAATATATAAAAATACGAAAAATAAATAAATATACCATCCCATAATAACAACTATGGGATATATAAAATACCTGGTCTCTAGTACCCTTTAATGATTATCCATCCTAACCATTAGGCTCCACACAAGCATTACTCTAAACCATGAAATCATGTTCCTCATCTTGATACATTTTACATCCATTCTTGTCCTAAATGTCGAAATAAGGTCCCCATTCACATAGTTGTTCATAAACATTTGCTGATAAATACATCCCTGAAGGACATCCTCAATGGTGAGCCAATAAATTTCCTCCACACAAGAATTCTCCTATAATAATCTCATCATAGATTAGACAAAACTAAAAATTAAGAAAAATAAATCAAAGGATGATCCATTTTCCTAATAACTTTATCAATCATACATTGTTCAACTAATGTCGGAGTGTCTATATCCATGTCTCAGTTACCATGTATCTCAAATAGCCTATGAGTTCTATATCCATGGTAACCACACCCAAACATGAAAATCTCAGTTACTCACTCTATGGTAGTCCTATCATCTGAGATACTAATCTAAATTATCCCCTAACTTATAATCATGAACCACACTTTATCTAATATGTGGCACCTATACACATTTGACCAAGTTATCACTCTACGGTACAAACATATAAATAACATAAAACTTACATCAATCTAAGGACTCAAAATCAATAGTTAATGGATCATCAGTCCAAAACCGAAACCGTATAACTAATCCATCATTACTAAATCATAATTCCATCACCTAAATTATAAATCAAATCAATAATTCATGTATCTTCATCATGGATCCTAAATCATATATCATATCAATAATTCCTGGATCAGTAATATGTCATCTATCCCATATTTCTACTCCATCGTTCCTCGATCATCATTCTAAGACATCAAAAATATATGTAAATCGTCATTACACCATTAATACTATATAATATACCCTAATTTCCTAGATAATCAATATTAAACATAAAAAAGTTATACAATCGATTTCTACAGCATTAGTCTGAATCCTAATGCATATACTATATTATCCATGTTTGGAGCATCAGTCTAGAATCTAACCACATATGTGATAAATAACATCCTCCATACTCATAAATATTAATATTTTTACCAAAACCTATCTCAAACTCCAAAACTATAAATAATATTTCCGTACTGATATTAAGAATCATTTCTAACATTCTTAATTATAGATATCTAAAACCATATGAGTGTATCATCTATCCATCTCTCTTATCCACCACAACCCTTACTATTAAATCCGTTCCATAACATGGATTCCCCACTATAGTACAATATAATCAGTGAAATAAACCAATTCAAAAAAAATTGAGAGAACAAGTAATAATGGAAGGATTAACATCCACTACTATTAAAATATCCATAATTTGCTTTCTGTGGCCTCCAAATGATCCTCAATCAGCAACACACCGACAATAGAATCCAAAAGAAAAAAAATGACACACATTAATTAAAAATAAACAAATAAAATACCTTATGATCATTTAATTATTATCCATCCCACTAGGTGAATACTCATTATTTCCTCAGACTCAACTTAATGAAACTATGATACCCAACCCTAACCAACATTCCACAAAGTAAACCATGCACAACAACTCAAACCACTTGGATCCTAATCATAGGATACAAACCTAAAATAATATAACCCCAAGCATCTTGTCCCGATGTGTATGGTGAAACTAAGATATTCCCATAGACACTCTTCAATACCACCTTCTTGGATCCATTCTGGGAACATCTAATATATCAAAATGGCATTCTCAGGATATTTTGGTCTCCAATCACACAACCCTCACCCATTCCTCATAGCTCACATGACAACCCATTGGTGGATTCAGAATCCTATCCTATAGAATAAAAACATATTGAAATAAATTATTAAAAACAATAAAAAATACATATATATGATTAATGTTTTCCACCATTGTGTTCTATGTGGGAAAATAATAAAAATGGACTACTCACAAGTCTAATTCTAACGCTGGGAGTAGAGAAACCAAAACCCATATAGGTATAAGAAAAGGGAATGTACATGAATTATATAATTGTGTGAACAATGATTACACAAAAATACCGAAATCAATAGGTTCATTATAAAAAAATATTTCTTCCTAAAAAGAAAGTTACCCTCATGGGTTTTAGCTATATACCCTACATATCCATGTCCCCACAACATGGTTCATTTGGATATGTACTCAGCCCCATAAAGGGTGACACTAGATAATTTTATCCTTAAACAAATGATGTTTTCATCATCTTCTCTACTTCTAGGAACTGGATTCTAGAATATGTGTCTTTAAATCCTCACACCATGTAGTTTTGACTTTTGAACATGAAACACCTACAAACCTTGTGAATTTTTTTCTTTTCCCTAATTAGGTATAAATATTCCCCATGGATTCCCTGGAAAATATATGAAGGCTATAAATCCAAAAAAACAATTAATAATGATCAGGTCATAAAAAATACAACCCTACCTTATGAAATAAACGTCAAAGCTTTAGCTCCAAATCCACCCCCAGATGTCTCTCTTACTCGATCATGTCCAAACCTACACCATGAATGATATCTGTTGGAATCTGTTGAGTCAATAAGGTTTTCCTTATGAATTTTCCATTCCTTATTTTTTTTTTGAAAATCACAAACACCTTATCTTTAAGAAAATTGAATTTATAAGAAAAATTGTTTTTATAAGGAAAATCGTTTTTGTAAGAAAAATTTTCCTTATCATATTTTCATCCATATTTTTCTTAAGTATAAGATTTGGATTCATTTCTATATTCTCGGAGTTGTTTGAAACATTGATATGAAGTACTCTGTTTTAGGATTCGAATTCTGGATAAGAACTGTAATAAAGTTTCATTCCTAAATCCGGATACGAACTCTGATTAAGTTCTACTCGAGATTCAGGAGACGAATCCTTGTGAAATTCGACAAAGAATTATCATTACGAATTCTGATGAGGAATTCTCACTATGAATTCTCATTCCAAATTCTCATTCCAAATTCACCTATTAAACAGAATCTGATCATCTTCGTTTTATACACTCCGAATTTATTTAGACTCTGAAAATTATTTTTATTACACTTTGAACCTTCACTCTGAACTTTTTAGTTAGATTTTAAAACAATGTCGTACATCCTGTTAAACATGTTTTGTTATAAAATAATGTCTTCTATATTGTTATAAACAAACCGTTGGTTAAGTGAAACGTGTACAAGTCCCTCTATTTTTTTTATGGAAAATATGACCGTTGTGAAGGAGGCTGACCTTACCTATAAATAGGAGCTCATTTGGAAGAGCTCAGAAATAGAATGAAGTTGATCAATCTAGAGACCACACACTGCTTAGGTGATTTCTAGAGAGAGAAAGCTTTTTATGCCTTGTGTGTACTGAACCGCTCGTTCAGTTTTTTGCTTCGTGCTACTCCGAATGTTGGTGATTACATTCGAGGACTTCCGAGGATATGATGACAGAGGTGCCGACTACCTTAAAGTTCGAGGGCTTCCTTGCTGAGGAAGATAGAGGTTGCCATCTACCTTGAAGTTGAGTGCTTGGGGGGATAGCAAGACAGAGATTCCGATATTCATATCGAGGGCTTACCCTGGTGTGGGTAAGTCACACTTTCTTGAAATTATAAATCAAGGGACCCTTATCCAAGGTTGTTGGATACCCTTCTCATTGGGTTAAAAGACTTATATCTTTTTTCTGTAGTTTTACTACTTGTTTATTTCCGCTGCATTTTGTTTTATAAGGAATGTATAACTTTCTTATACTTTCTTATGTGTACTCTGTTTCATTTAGATTCTATACGCTTTAAGGTAGAATCTCATATTGCAATCTTTTGTTAAGTTTCAATTTCCGGAACCATATTTCCGGTACCTACTTTAGGAATATCTTTCCATGTTTTCATTCGGTGTTAGTGGTGTTGTGAATTTTCTTAGTTTAACTTTGTTAAACATATCCTTTTCCTTTTCTTAAGCAAAACACAGTAATTCATAACTATCTTTAAAGGTTACAAAGAAAAATTTAAAGTATACAATTCACCCCCCCCTATTTTATATTGATCATCTACATCATTATTTCGATCCTACAATTAGTATCAGAGCAGGTCTTTGAAATATTTATACTAATGAATAAGTTTTTCTTGCTCATTTCTTTCATTCTGAACTTTATCATTCAGAACTTTATGATTACGATTTTTTTAAACAAGTTTGTGTGCCAATGTTTTTAAGTATGGAAGGAATTAATGTAGGTTCCATTGATAATCTAAATCCTACAAGACCTCCAATATTTGATGGTAATGACTATGAGTAGTGGAGAGATCGAATGAAGACTTTTGTAATCAATACTGGAGTGGATAACTTTGTTATGATTACTGGTGATTATAAAATTCCTGACAAAGAAGATAGAACTTTCACTAACTAGGAAAAGAAAGAATATCAACTCAATTATAAGGTACACAATACTAACTTTGTTCAATGAGTAGAAATATATATAGCCAAATTTCTTCTTGTGAATCAGCGAGTTGTATCTTGATGAAGTTAGAGGTTACATACTTTGGAACTTCTAAAGTGATTGAGACTAGGAGAGCTATGCTTTGAGCTGAATATCATGGCCTCAACTTTCCTTATGGTGAACCAATCTGTAAATTTCAACAGAGATTTATGACCATTGTTAACAGCTTACAGTCTATGGGAGAGAAAGGTTTAGATGATGAAACTCTTGTGGACAAAATAATTGATATTATTCCCAATGAGTGGGAATCCAAAAGAATATCTATAGATGAGAACAAGAAGGTAAGTCAAATTTATCTTGATGAGTTATTCGGAACTCTTCTCCATCATGAATCCAGAAAGAAGAGAGATGCTGACAACATCAAAAAGAAAAATTGAAATGGTACTGTTTCTTTTACAACAACTTCAAATCAGATGAAAGCTAAAACTCTTGAGAGGGTAACCAGATCCAATTATATGAAAGTTATTTTCCAATACGAATCTAGTTAGAGTGAAGTCTTTGAAATTGAGTTAGAAAATCTTGCTCGTAGGATGAACAAGATTGCCGGCCAGAGAAATTTCCAATCCAAGTATAAAAAAAAGGAAAGGAAAGATAGAAAAGATGGAGAATTCACTTGTTATGAATGCAAGAAAGCTAGACATATTAGACCAGATTGCCCTTTTCTCAAAAAGAAATAAAGGAAAGAGAGGCATTTAGACATGAATAGGAAAAAGTATTATAAAGCCAAATCTAAGAATGTTTTGAATGCTAATGACACCTGGAGTGCCAGTGGTGGTGACTCTTCATATGAATCTTCTGATTACGAATCTTCAGGACATAAGAATCATGGTCTTATAGCCAGATTACCTATTGATAATCATTGTTTTATGGCTAAGGTACGAAATGATGAATCATTGACCAATTTTTCTTTAAATTCTAATGATAGTAAATATTATAACTCTTCTGATGAAGAATCCTCTTCAGATGAAGAAAATACTTTACCTACTTATGAAGAAGTTTCTAGGTTTGCTGAACTTCTTTGAGATTGAGAATTTGAAACTCAATAAGAAACTAGGTAAGGATGACTCTAGAAATTCTATTCTTACAAAAGAGATATCAGATCTTTCTAAAGATCTTTATAAGAAAAATGATGATTTTTAAAATATTTCAAAAAACCATGAGGAAGTACTTTCTGAGAAGAATAAACTTTCTATGGAGTTAGAAATAGTAATTTCTAAGAAAAATGTTTTCGAGCATAGCTCTAGTTCTAAATCTAATGATTTTGAGGTTAAAAACTTGGATATAAAACTCAAGTCTGATATTTTTTCCATAATTAAGTGTTTATCAAACTTTTCCCATGGTAAGGAAAAATTTGATAAAATGTATTCCCAAATACGACCTTTAAGAAATAAATCCGGATTTGGTTATACCCATGCAAAACCAATTTTTAGTAACAATTATTTTGTTCCTCAAAGAGACCCATTTTGTACCAAGTGTCAATGTGGTGGTCACTGGGTAAAGAATTGTCCCTTAATCAAAACCCAATCTCTTGGATTTCACAAAGCTTATTTTTCTAAGAAGATGTGGGTTCCTAAAATTTTATTGTCTGGAAATCTCGGATCCAAACAAGTCTGGAGTCCGAAAGTCTAATTCATTTCATGATTTCATGAAAATAAAGAGAGTACCAGCATCAACACATGGTACATGGATAGTGGATGTTCTCGGCAGAAGACTGGTAACAAAAGCTATTTTGAAAAGATTATCAAAACGAAAGGAGGAAAGGTAACTTTCGGAGATAATGCTAAGGGAGAGATTGTTGGTATTGGAAATATAGTTTTTCTTGGTAAAACATTGATTTCAAATGTTCTTTTTGTTAAGGGTCTTAAGCACAACCTCATTAGCATAAGTCAGTTATGTGATGAAGGTTTCCTTGTGAATTTTTGGAATGATAAGTGCTTAGTTCACAATTCCAAGGAAGAATTTATTCTCTCAGCCAATATGAAAGAGAGGTTTTACACTTTGAACCTAGAAGTCCTTAAAAGCCAAGATATACCTTGCATAATTGCAATGGAAGATCATTCCTGGCTTTGGCATAGAAGACTGGGTCACTGTAACCTTAGAAACTTATGTAAACACTCTACGAAGAAACTAGTTAAGGATCTACCGGATCATAGATTTTATTCTTCTAATGTTTTTGATCCTTGTCAATATGGATAGAAACATAAATCTAGTTTAAATCAGTCGGTGAAGTCTCAAAAACCGATGCCTTATAGTTAGTGCACACAGATCTTTTTGGTCCAACACAAATTGGAAGTATTAGATGCAAATACTATGTGTTTGTTCTAGTTGATGATTACACTAGATTTACTTGGGTTTATTTTATAGCAAGGAAGTATGAAGAATTTTATTATTTCAAAAGTTTTAGAGCTCAAGTTTAAAATGATAAAAATCCTCCATTGAAAACAATTCATAGTGATCATGGAGGAGAATTTCAAAATTCAGATTTTGAATCATTTTGTACTAGAAAAGGTTTTACACACATTTTTTCAGCACCTATAACTCCTCAACAGAATGGTGTAGTTGAGAGAAGAAATAGAATTCTTCAAGAGATAACTAGAACCATGTTGAGTGAATATTCTATATCTAGACATTTCTGGGCTGAAGCTGTAATTACTGCTTGCAACACTACAAATCGAATTTTGATTAGACCGTTTCTTAATAAAACTCCTAATGAGGTATGGAATGGTAGAGAACCAAGACTATCCTACTTCAAGGTTTTTGGTTGCAATGTATTCATTCTGAATACTAATGATAACCTACATAAATTTGCACCAAAATCTGATGAAGTAATTTTCATAGGTTATTCCACAACTTCTAAGGCTTATAGAGTTTTTAATTAAAATACATATACTGTTGAAGAAATAGTACATGTAAAATTTGATGAGTCTGATCCTTTTGTTTTTAAACCATCCCAGCCTACATCCTCGGATGTGTTTTAAAAAACTGTTTGTCAACCTTTGATAGAAAAATCATCTAATAAGGATAATGTTCTAGAAGATATTCCCGAAACATTTACCCCAGAAGACTTTCTACCCAATGTTGATGAACAGGCTTTTCAAAACCCAAATCAGGCGTTTCTTAAGAATAATACTAGTGATAATATCATTGGTGATGTAAATCAACCTGTAAGGACTAGAAGTTCCTTATGAAATGAAATAGAACATCTAGCATTTCGTTCCCAATTAGAACCCAAAAGCACTGTTGAAGCTTTAGGTGATGATGATTGGATCAAAGCCATTAATGATGAACTAAATGAATTCGAAAGGAATAATGTCTGGACTTTGGTTGAAAGACCTAAGGAAACTTCTGTTATTGGAGTAAAATGGGTCTTCAGAAATAAATGTGATGAAAATGGAGTCATAGTCAGAAATAAATCTAGACATGATGCTAAAGGTTATAATCAACAAGAGGGAATAGACTATGAAGAAACCTATGCTCCAGTTTCCAGACTTCAATCTATCCGTATTCTACTTGCCTTTGCAGTATTCTTTAATTTTAATCTTTTTCAAATGGATGCGAAATGTGCTTTTCTTAACGGTTATGTACAAGAGGAAGTTTTTGTTGAACAACCTCCTGGCATTGAAGATACAAAACATCCTGATTATGTTTTTAGACTTACCAAAGCCCTGTATGGCCTTAAATAATCCCCACGAGCATGGTATGCTAGACTCACTGGATTTTTTCTTCAAAATAACTATGTTAAGGGAAATACAGATCCAACCCTTTTTCTAGAGAAAGATAAGAAAAATGTTTTGATTGTTCAAATTTATGTGGATGACATCATATTTGGTTCAAATCAGCAATCTTTGACCGACTCTTTTTCAAGTCTAATGAAATCTGAGTTTGAAATGAGTATGATTGGTGAGTTAACTTTTTTCCTTGGTTTTCAAATTTCTCAAAAACTAGACGGAACCTACATATCTCAACATACGTATATTATATATCTTCTTAAAAAGTATGGTTATGAAAACTCTAAGAGTATAAGTACTCCTATTGGTACGTTAAACTATTTAGATCTTAATGATGCTGAGAAACTAGAAGATCAATCATATTTTAGAGGTATGATAAGAAGTTTACTTTACTTAACAGCTAGTCGACCAGACTTAATGTTCTCAGTATGCTTATGTGCAAGATATCAATCCAATCCTAATGAATCTCACTTAAAGTCAATAAAAAGAATTTTTCGCTACCTTAAGGGAACCATGGATCTAGGATTATTTTATACTTCTAGAAATAATTTTGTTCTAAAAAGCTTTTCTGATGCTGACATTGGTGGATGTATAATGGACAGAAAAAGTACATCTGGAACTTGTCATTTCTTAGGAGATTCATTAGTTTCTTGGTCTTGCAGGAAGAAACATTATGTAGCACACTCTACTGCTGAAGCTGAATATGTAGTAGCTGGATGTTGTTGTGCTCAAGTGTTATGGATGCAACACACATTCACATACTATGGCTTGAGTTTCACTAAAACTCAAATTTTGTGAGACAACACAAGTGCCATTTCCCTTAGTATGAACCCTGCACATCACTCTCGCGCGAAGCATATAGATATCAGGCATCACTTTCTTAGGGATCACACACTTAAAGGAGATATTATTCTTCAGTTTATCGGAATGCAAGATCAACTTGTTGATATTTTCACAAAATCATTGCCTTTTGATAGATTTGAATACATTAAACAGAAGTTAGGAATGATAACCATAAGGTAATCCTTCTTATTTATCTTTCTGTTGAAAAGGTCTCCTTACAGCAATAAACTTCTTTTCATAGGGGGTAAATTTGTTTGTTAGAGTAAAAAATATTTTTTTCAATGTTTTTTTTCATACATTTCGAAACTAATATTCCAGAATAGGAATTTCCAGAACTCAAATTTTCCAGAATGGATATTTTCATATAGAAAACTTCTGGAATAGAAATTTTTGTATTGAAAACTTTCAGAATTGAAAATTTCGTACTAGTATTTTCATAAAGAAATTTTCGTACCGAATCATTCATAATGAGTTTTTCGTTTTCAAAATTTTGTAATTAAATTTTTCGTACTGAGTTTTCCATACTGAGTTTGTTTTTCGTAGTGAGTTTTGGGAAATTTGTCTTTTTTTAGTAATGTTTTTTTTTGTTTTCTTGAAAATGTTACCAATTACAAATAATTTTTCTAAGCCAATCCGAAAGGTATGATTTCCTTACTCATGTTTTCGTAATAATACTTTACTTGCTGGCATTTTCTTACATTTTGTTTTTGGATTATAGTTTTATTAATTCTTTGTTTTAATAAAAACCTCAAAAGATAGGATTCATGTTTTCTTGAGAATTAGTTTTCGAACGTCAGATCTGATCTCAGCTTTTCACAACTGTTCGATCAACCGTGGAAGATGAACCGTTTTCTCATTGCCTATATAAAGGGGACCCTAAATGGTTGTCCCACATCGGTTTTCAAGCTCCAGCATCTTGAAGCTCTGTCTCTCTGTTTTAAAGTCGTTCCGAACATTAGCTTTCTCGTTCCAAACATCTCAGAGGTCTTCAGATCCGAATGTCTGTGGAAGTAGCTTCTCAAGACATGTCTTCCTCTAAGCCGATTTCGAAGTGGCTAGTATACCGAGAAAGGTTGGTTCATCCTGATTTCATAAATAAGTATAACTCTCTTATTTCCAAAAATATTAAGCTTAATGGATGGGAAGATGTTGCGATGTCAAAACATGGGAATCATGATGAAGTGTATTCAGATTTTCTTATAGAATTCTATGAGACAGTTTCCTTTCTTAAGAAAGATGGAAGGGAGAAGTTGTCTTTTAAGTCTTATGGTATGACTTATAAGCTTTCATATGCCAAGGCAGCCAGCTTGGTAGGGCTGAATAATGAAGGTGAAGCGGAATTCATATATCACGTGTTGCCGGATTCAAAGGGTAGCTTCGACAAGGAAAAAGCATTAGAAACTCTCAGACTGGCAGATGACAAGGCTCCGAAGATTTCTAGTTTATCTTCGAATTTTTGGATTCTATAATTATGGGTACAAGGCCTTATCGTTCCAAGAAAGGGTGACAACGATAGTCTGAAGAAGATTGAGATTTATATCCTAGATTTTCTAATAAATATGAGGAAGTTTAATTTGATGAAACACATTTTTATTACCCTTGAGTATGTGAAGAAATGTAATCAGAGAGCTCAGATCTTGATGTTTCCATCAATCCTCTCAAAATTGATAGTTCGGTGCCTTGATTCATTCAAGGAGTCTTGAAAGTATAAGCCAAGAGTTTTTAAAATTATGCTGGTGAGTGATGGTACACTCAAAAGAATGGATGTAGTCCTCGACAAGAAGACTAGTCAGTTTATTGATCTACCTGCTCAAGGAGAAACAGTTCCGAAAGTTGCTGATCCGGAATCCCCTAAGCCAGTTAGGAAGAGAAAGTTTAAAGAAGTTGAAGTTTAAGTAGAGAATCCAATGTCTAAGGAATTTCATTCTGCACCTCCAAAACCAATGAAGAAGAAAGCTTACCCAGATTAGGTAGTTTCTAAATGGAGGGAGATCAAAGAGAAGAAAGTGCAAGGGGAGCCTCAGTTTGGCTTGGATCCTGCGGAGTCTAAGGCCTTGAAGAAAAGAACTGTGGATGAGTTAGAAAAACAAGAGAAATAAAAGAAGCTCAAGAAGAAGATTTCTGAGGCTGAGGTAGCTCAGGCTTTGTTGAAGTTCAATGAGATGGTTTCAGCATATATTCTTGTTCCGAGATCTTTTTCTCTAGAATCTCTACCTGAGACTCCAAGAAGGATCTTTGTTGCTCGGGAAGAGATAGTAGCTAATCCTGTTGTGGAAATAGAGAAGATTGAGCAAGTGGAAGAAGAAGAAGATGTTGCTGAAGGATGTGGTGACACCAGAGATGTGTTGATTCAAGTAGATGATTATAAGGGGACACCTTAGGAACATTTATCACTCCGAACTTCAGAAGCTGAATCATCGAAGCTAGTCACTCCAGCGATGGATGAGGAGAAAGGAGAAGAAGAAGTAGCTTATCATGAAGAGGAAGAACCACATCTACATGATATTTCTCAAATGGAAAAAGTATAGGTTGGTTCTCAAAAAGTTACTGATGAGGAAGACAATGTTGTGTATGTTTCTGACAGAGAAAAGAGTACTCCAGAATAGGACTCTATTACAAAAAAGGACAAGGGAAAGCAACTTATTGTTGATACTCTGAGCTCTTTGGTAGTAAAGAGAAGGGAAGTTGGTGATTCTTCTATGAAAAAGGTTGAGCATTTTGAATAAGAAGATTCTCCAGGCAAAGTTTCGGATTCAGAGTCATCTTCGTTGGGGAATGACTTTGTCATTCAGTCTTTAAAGAAGTTGGTGGGTACTATTCCAACTTTCTCAATTATTGATTCAAGATGCCAGATGATCCAACATGCTTTGAATCAGAAAATAGACTCCGTATCTATGGTTATGGAAAAGTGTGTTGAAATAGAGGCTCTGTTCAAAAATTTCTTTATCGTCTATGAAGCCCATAGAAGATCAGGCAAGAGGATGAAAAATTGGTCGAGGAAGACTGTGGAATAGATGAGGATATTTGATGAATTCCAAGACAATGTGAAGGATGCCTTTGAGACAGAATACATGAAGATAAATGAGCTTACTTCATCCGTTGACGAAAAGATGACAGATGAAAAGAACTTCCAGATTCATGAAGTCAGAGATCTGAATGGGAAGCTGAATTCTGTTTCTCAAAACTTGAATTATGAAAGGGATCAATAGATTGATTTTGAAGAGAAATTGAAGGCTCAGGAAGAAAAGATTAAAGCTCAAGAAGAAAAGCTTCAAGCCCAGGAAGAAAATATTGAAGCCCAAAATTCAAGAATTGTTGTGTTAGAGAAGCAATCTGAAGAAGATCATAAAGACTTGAAGAAGATAAAGACTATTCTTAAGGGTCTCATGGCGAAGGAAAAAGATCCCAAATAGAAAGATCCGATCATTTGTTGTATCTAAATTTCATTGTTGCCGAGCATCCAAACTTAATGAAAATTTTTCCTTGCTCGTTTCTTTTTTCATTGCTACGAGTTTTTCGGGTACATTGTTATATTTTCCATTCCCTCAAATTCTTTTTGAAAATCACAAAGGGGGAGAAGGAAAAGATTCTTAAGGAAAAAGAACTCTAACAAAAGGAAAGAAGGAAAAAAACCTTAACAAAGAGTTTATCCAAGGGGGAGTTTTTCATTAAAAATGACTATCTTATTCGTAATGAGATGTCACTCCAGAAATCTAGAATATGATCCCTAGAGTTTCAAAGCCTAAGGGGGAGTTAGTCGTATTCATCAATATCCTTAAAGCAAAGGGAGATAAGCCTTAATGTTTTTATTTCTTCTTAGAATTTCTTTTTCATAAGGATGATTGTGCTTTCCAAAAAGGGGGATATTGTTGAGTCAATAAGGTTTTCCTTATGAATTTTCCATTCCATATTGTTTTGAAAATCACAAACACCATATCTTTATGAAAATTTCTTTTATAAGAAAAATTGTTTTTATAAGGAAAATCGTTTTTGTAAGAAAAATTATCCTTATCATATTTTCATCCATATTTTTCTTAAGTATAAGATTCCGATTCATTTCTATATTCTCGGAATTTTATGAAACATTGATACGATGTATTCTATTTTAGGATCCGAATTATGGATAAGATCTGTAATAAATGTTCATTCCAAAATCTGGATACGAACGCTGATTAAGTTCTACTCCAGATTCAGGAGACAAATCCTAGTGAAATTCGACAATGAATTCTCATTACGAATTATGATGAGGAATTCTCACTATGAATTCTCATTCCGAATTTTCATTCCGAATTCACCTATTAAATAGAATCTGATCATCTTGGTTTTATACACTCCGAATTTATTTAGACTCCTAAAATTATTTTTATTACAATCCGAACCTTCACTCTGAAATTTTTAGTTAGATTTTAAAACGATGTCCTACATCCTGTTACACTTGTTTTGTTATAAAAAGATGTCGTATATACTGTTATAAACTAACCGTTGGTTAAGTGACACATGTACAGGTCCCTCCGGTTTTAAGGAAAATATGATAGTTGGGAAGGAGTCCGACCTTACCAATAAATAGGAGCTCATTTGGATCTGCTCAGAAAAAGAATGAAGTTGATCAATCTAGAGACCACACGCTGCTAAGGTGATTTCTAGAGAGAGAAAGCATTTTATTCCTTGTGCGTACTGAACCGCTCGTTCAGTTTTGTGGTTCGTGTGACTCTGAATGTTGGTTATTACATTCGAGGACTTCCAAGGATAGGAAGACAGGGGTGCCGACTACCTTAATGTTCGAGGGCTTCCTTGCTGAGGAAGACAGAGGTCGCCAACTACCTTGAAGTTGAGGGCTTGCAGGGATAGCAAGACAGAGATTCTGATATTCATATCGAGGTCATACCCTGGTGTGGGTAAGACAGACTTCCGTGAAAGTATAAATCAAGGGACCATTATCCAAGGTTGTGGGATACCCTTCTCTTTGGGTTAAAAGACTTATATATTGTTACTTGTAGTTTTACTACTTGTTTACTTCCGCTTTATTTTGTATTTTAAGGAAAGTATAAATTTCATATACCTTATTACGTGTACTCTGTTTCATTTAGATTCTATACACTTTAAGGTAGAATCTCATATTGCAATATTTTGTTAAGATTCAATTTCCTGAACCATATTTCCGGAACCTACATTTGGAATCTCGTTCCAAGTTTTCATTCAGTGTTAGAGGAGTTGTGAATTTGCTTAGTTAAACTTTGTTAAACTTATCCCTTTCAATTGCTTAAGCAAAACACAGTTATTCATAACTAACTTTAAAGGTTCCAAAGGAATTTTTAAAGTATACAATTCACCCCCCTCTTTTATATTGAGCATCTACATCATTATTTGGATCCTACAGAATCTCCCTCCACCTTCTATCATGGTTTTTCCATCACACACATTTAGAGACCTACCCATTACAACATTTTGTGTGAAGCCAAATTTGGAGGGGGGGCACTATTCAATGATTAATTTAATTAATTAACTGTTCATTCACCCTTTTAATAATTATCCAGAGTCCTAAAACTCAAAACAACATAATACCTCACTGATGGAAACCCCCCATTCTAGACTCAAATGTAGAGTATGAATATCAATTTAACACCCTCTTAAATTTATATATCCACCTAATCCTGCAATAAAATTATATTTAATTGAATATATATTAATTATTTTTTGATTTCTAGACCATCTCCAAATTCCACCTTACTATATTACTATAGTAACCACCCTATTCCTATTCCAAAAGGGTGGTTAGAATAATTATCCAATATTAATCACTATGGGAAATTGACAATTTTACCACTTGACAACGATTTAAAAAACAACAAATTTCTTTGCAATATATCAAAAAAATATAAAAATATGTCATCTCATTATAAAATACCAAGGATTCTTAAAAAATTAAAAATAACAAGTTAAAAAATATTGTATAAGTGTTTCATAAAAAAAATTAAATAAAAATTATCAAATATACATGAACACATATATTAAAGCAAAATATATTCTCATAGGGAAACAATAAGAAATGATCTATTTTGGACTGTTTATCGTCTCAATAGATTACCAAATATTTTACAGGATGTTATGAAATGAAATTTAGGATAACATTGGTGAGATCAAAATCATAAAATATTTCATGGAATTGGTAGAATGAATCCACATATATGATATATATTCGATGGTGTTTTCAAAATTATTCAATCATAAATAGCAAAGAATATCATTTTAATATGTATGGGGGTATTATAAATGTTATAATATTATGTATTTTATATCAATCATGATATCAAATTATCTCATGATATGATTTTTTAATTATTAACAATTTATAAATCATTTTAATCATTAAATAACAATTATATAAAATTTGGGTTCTATTATATTAATTGTACATTTAATATATATTGATAAAAATGAAATTTCAATTTAAATAATTAAATGAATTAAATAATCTCATTAACCTTCTTCAAAACACTTGGGACAGAATAATTTTCATTTAATATTCAACTTATAAATTTTTAAAATATATTGTTTAATATTTTACTATTTACATAAAATATTGGTTGGAAATCTGTAAATGTTTTGTATGATTATCATTCTATTTAAAATCAAATATATATTAGTAAAAAAAAATAATCATCCATTCATTATTATTATCTTTTAAAACTATTCATAAAATTATTTATTTTTATTAATGTCAAAAAAATATTTTCTATATAAAAATATTCACTTTTCAATCACTATGTAAGAACAAGGAATGAATTTTTATATCTACTAATTTATTAAATTAAAATTCCAAAAATACATATACAAATAATAATTAATACAACATAATCAACTCTTCAATTGAATTTGGATTAAGATGTATTAAATATAGTTCATTTTTATATTTAAATACAAATTAAATACTTTTAATATATGAGAAAAAATAATTTTTGTAAAATATAAATTATAAGCCCATATTGTTTTTAACAAAACTATAAATAAATATAATATTTAAAAGGACATGTGATATCATACTTTTATACTTTTTTTATAAAAAATAACAACCAAAAAAATATTTGAAAGTAGATTAAAAATATATTTTATTTTTTAAAATCATTATTACATTATTTAAAACAAAATTGTATATTTTAAACATAATATATCATCAAATTATAATTTATCAAAATTAAAGATATTGTTTATCCAATGAAGATGAATGTTATAAACATACACCACAGAATAATTATTAATAATATAATAATAATATCTAGATTTTTTAGTAATTCATATAATTAATATAAATATCCATTTATGAATTATATAATAATTTTTAATTAAATAAAAATAAAAAATTATGTAATTAAATTTAACTTTACAGAAAATTTTCATATATTGATTAAAATAAATTAAATTGAGATATATTTTTATTAACTAATTGATCATATTAAATATACATAATCATATAATGGGTGTCAAAGAAATTACTTCTGGGATCATATAACGGTATCCCCAATAGTTATATAATGAATACTTCCGACAATTATATTTTCCATAAAAAACCATACATCAATCCTAACATAATTTTTCCCATGATATTTATTAGTTTTTTAAATATATATATATAACTTCATCTGTCATTATCAATAGAATTATCTTTATTATTAATCATTATAAAAAATATTAGGATCTCAAATTAATATTAATTATTTGATAATTAATTTTTCGTCATTTTGAATAATGTATACAATGTGGTTTTCATTTAATTATCAATAACAGAAACATAATAAATCATTTTGACTACTATTAATTCAAAAATATAATTTCATTGAATATATTACATAGTAATATTTCTAAATTAGAAGACATGAAATATTATCTAGGAAAAAACTTGTATATTGAGGAAGTAAACAAAAGAATGGGAAATTATAATAACAACATCACATTTTATGAGACATGAAGTTATCCAAAAACAAATAACATGAAATAAAAAGTAAATTTCCTTGGTAGGAATGAAAAAAACATTTTATAAAGATAATTGACGAATTTAACAGTAAATGAAGAAAATGGACAATGAAAAATGAGTATGACTATGGGAAAAGACATTGAGTATTAAAATTGTATCATTAGATTCTCACTTGATTAGATATGCAAAAACATTACATATTAACAATATAGGGATATCATTCACCTATATAAAATATTAGTATCTTTATTTTTCTTCATATAATTAGTATATATTTTCCTATTAATCCATTGTTAACACTTCATTGAAAAAATTCAGATTTATTTATTAATTACCACTTTTATCTATTTATATTCGTCTATAATGGTTCACATAAACTATCTCTTATAATGTATTCATAATTTAAATTTTTTGGTAGTGATTACATTGATTTAAATGATAGGGTTTTTTATATGATTGTTTCAAAAAGGTAATGATGTATTTTCATAATACATATGAGGATAAGATATCACTTACATTGATGGCTTGAAGATTTTTTTTAAGGAAATTCTAGGATTGAGTGGACATGGGGAACATTCATGTTACCAAAATAATTATAACATGATAAAGGAATGTAATAGTTGAAATATGTGAAAATAATGAATAAAAAACATATTTTTGTATATTTCTTGGATTGGGATGAATAATTTCTATTTTATAGATAACATTCGAATATATTTTTACAATATTTCAATAATTAATAAATATGAATATCAATTTAAATTGGAAATTGGATAACCAATGGATTATTGAAGATATGATATATCATTGCACATCTCCACACAAATCAGAATACAATTATATGATTTTTTATTATTTTATATTTCATTTTAAACAATTAGTATTACTTAAAATCAATTATGAGGTTATCAGTGTAATTTTAATATAAAAATATTTATACAATTATTGATTTAAGATTTAAATATTTCCATAATTAATTAATAATAATTTTACTCTTCAAAAAATTCATTTTTCAACAAATTACATCCAAATAATATATCATTATCAAAATTCTGACAAATATTTTTTAACTTATGACCTTTTTTACCAAATACTAAGTCGATATTAGTAAATTATTTTGGATAATTATACAATATTAAATTTTATAAATATTAATAAATATTATAAATATAAATAATTACTATATATTATTATAAATTAAACTCAATAAAAATTTTATTATTTTCATTAATATCATGATAAGATTATTATGTAATGATTTTATTTCGTTATTAACATTATACAATTACACAAATAGAATATAGATAATTATCATGTAATTTTATTTTAAAATTAATAAATATGATTCAAAAAAGTTATTATTCTAATTCATTGAATTTATATAGAATAAATCACCTTTTCTTTTATCATTATTATCAACTAAGATATCAATTTTAAATATTATAATGTTCTAATTAAAATGTTCCCACTACAAAAAATTACTTCATATTTATACAGAGAAAAAATATTTTAACTTAATTAGATATAATTATAAGATTTTATTTATTACATTACATAAATGATCCTCTTATCAAACAATTATATGATGATATTTTAAACTAATGTACTTAATAATCCATTATTTGAATTTAATAAAATATTTTCAATAATTTTTCCACTCCTATTAAAATTTATAAAAATTTTAATGATTGGGAAATATAATTTCATGATCCAAAATCCTATATCAATATTTCACTAAATAATAAGTATTGATGAAAATAAAATCATCAATATATAATATTAAAACCATATCATAATATTTTACAACACTAATTTTTTGAAATATTTCAAGGTTTTAATGAGACAAAAAAATAATAAATTGCATATATTAAACCACATTTCCTCAATTTAACTATTATATAAAAAATTAAATAGAAAATAAAATAGCCTATATGTTTTACTATCTTTACTGAGTATCTTTTTTACATTTCATATTTCATATTATTTCTCAATAATCTCCCCCAAAATTCCATAAAAATAGATTCTACTTATTTTAACAAGTAATTACTTGTGGAAATAGAAAAATTAAATATTTTGGGAAATCGTGTTCCATCTATGGACATATAGAATAATGAATTTTAAGATTTTAGATAATAAATAATTCATAAAATTTTTAAAAATGGATATTTATAACCTAAATGAAAATGGAATCATTGGAGCATTCCACATAGAATGACCAATGAATATATTAACTAAAAATGGAAATTTATAGACGAAAGATATATAACAAGAAAAAATAATATTGATAATTTAATACAGTAATCCTTGGAAATAGTAAAAAAAATATCATTTTCTATAAAATTAAATATCAATAGGATGACATAATGATTTACAAACACGACTAAATGAAATGTGTTCCAAAAATAGTGTTTTGAATATAGATAAATTAAATGTGTTATATGCATTGTTTTGTAAACATAACTATTTGAAATGTTGCCAATACATAGTATTGTGAACACAATTTAATTGAATTAGGTCACTCTGTTTTGTTGAAAACCGATTAAAATGACAGTTGTACTATAAATTTATTTCTGAACCTTGTAACAGTATATATAGTATTGTAATTGTGAACATATCTCACGACACTAATTTACATCCATAAAATAATTACATAATGATACAAAACTCTTCACAAAATGAATTGAATTTCTATATCAGACACAACTATAACATAATTCTATATAAAATATTTTTTTGTCCAATGATCATGATAATGTTCCAACTAAAATTTCTGTTAGAAAGATTTCTATTAAAATCCCCTAATTTAAAAAAAAATTAACCATTAGTGAATTTTAAAAATTGCAAAGGTTTATTAAGGTTCTAAAAATATTGATATGGTCTTAGTTAATTTAATCAGATGATCAAATTAGGTTTTGAAACTAACCTGCTAATTTACAATAGTTGCAAACACTTCCTAGATTAACAATCACAGTAACATTAAAAAAAATTAAATTTCAATGTAATTAGCAGAATAATATAAGATATAGTTAAAACCAAAAACAAATAAGCACAAAAGATTAAAACAATAGGTTCAGTCTAAATTTGAGACATATACCTCTAAAATAATTTATAAATTTGATCCACACCATAGATCAGGGTACACAACAGTACACAGACAGCCCAGGTAATAAGACCTCTAACACAGTTCTACGTGGGAAAAAAACAACACACTGAAATTCTGGGTCCTACTTGACCTCTACCACTATACATAATGGGATTAAAGAGAGTTATAGAAGGTTTGTGTGATGATTTAAAAATACTCTAGTTTAGTATAGGAGATAGTGTGTAAAAACAGAACACACACTGCTCAAAATGTAAATAAAAGAATCACTAAGAAAGTAAATAAGAGTTTAGAATTCTCTAGTGATATGTAGTACATCTCTGGAATCCATTGATTAATCATGAATTCTCCTGAGTCCTTCCCTGGTTTTTGTATGGAAAAACAAAGTGTCGTTTTCTTCATGTTCAGTTTGATCAGCATGAGAATTGCTGCCATCATTATAGCTCTTCACACTTTGTCTTAGGTTCAGCATGTGTTCTCTTCTTGTATGAATGGCTTTTTTTGTGTCTAGTGTTCATCAAGTGAGTGAGTCTCCGGCTGTAACCTCTCTATTTTGTGTATTCATGACTCTCATTTACTATAGATCGATCTTCCTTTTATACATTTATCTCTGACAATGGGAATGATTACCATTATCTAGGTACGAGGTACAATTCCTAAAATTCCAACAACAAACATTAATTAATAGCAGGTGCATTAAAAAATCAAATATGATCGTTGCTAAATAAAAAAATCGAAATAGAGTTTAGAGAAATAGTTTCGGGTTTCCAATCAGTAGCTCCTTATAACAGCAAGCATGTAGCGGTAGCTCCTTGTGTAGCGGTGGTTGTTACTCCTTGTAATGGTGTGTCTTTTTGTAGCGGTGAGATCCTATGTGTAGCTCTTTGTCCTTGTACCAGCAACTCCTTGTAATGGTATAATTCAGTAGTGTTGACTTCCTTATATCGGTAGACTTATTCATTCTGTATCAGTGGACTTCATAGCGGTAGACCTGAATATACTAGTAGAACAACTCTAATGGTAGCTCTGGTGTAACTGTAGCTCATATCGGTAAACTTGTATATCGATAGCTTTGTTTTGTGCCTTTCATACTGGTACCCTTATTCATACTGGTAGCTCTATTCTGTACCACTGTCCTTATCCTCATCGGTAGCGGTGTAAATCAGTGACCTCTGTATCAGTAGCTGTTCGTATCAGTGAACTTTTTATCAGTGGTTGTATCTCTTCATATCGATAGTTGTCTGTCTGTATGTTTGTATTGGTAGATTGTGCATACCAGTGGGCTTATGCATATTGGTGACCATAACAGTAGTTGTGTATCTGTTTGTCTATATCAGTAGCTATGTGTCTGTTCTATGTAGAACATATCTTGATTGAGTTAGAAGTATTTCAAAGTATGTATAGACATATATAAACATCAATTAACATATTCCAATGATTATTTTGATATTCAGCATACATATGTAGTATTATAAGCACATATCTATATTATCAAAACATTTTATAGTATTATTGGGATTATCAAAACAGATGAGGTCAACAATCTCCCCCTTTTGATAATCACAACCTATGGTATTATAATCCAGCATAATCATGAATGTATCAGAGGATATCATGGTGTTAAATCCAATTGTATCATAGGTAAAAAAATAAAAACAAATGTACTAGAGTTACAAAAAGTATTAATTGTAAAATAAAATTATTAATGTATCAGAGGTAAATAATGAAAAATAAATAAATGTATTAGATGTAAGATAAAAATGAAAAAAATTTCATCTCATATTTCAATTTTTGTGTACAATAGATGTACCCTTCTATATCAGGGATAGATTTATAACATGAAGTTCAGATGAAGTTCATATTTCTCTCCATTATGCTCCATAGTTCTCTGTTTTTTCCCACCTTTTATGTCCCCCACTTGTCATAGGATAGTCTCCCCCTTTGTGATTAGATAAAATAATGAAACAAGAAATGATAAAAGTAACAGCAATAGAGAACAAGACCATATATATTACAGTGGAAAAATTACAAGCAAAATACAAAAGTGAATCAGATAAAATACAAATGATCCCAATCAAAAGGCTTTGAAACTTAATCAATACCCTTCCCCAATATGCGATTTTCCATTGGGATCGGAAGAGGATTCAGGATGGGTGGATGCAGGTGGAGGCTTAGGAACACCAAAGATGATCAAAGGAGGCTGAGCTACTGATACAGTTCTTGGCCGATACTGAGTTTCTATCTGGGTGATCTTGGGAGTGAGGCTTCTAACAGCTTGAATTGGAGTCATCTGTGAAATAGAGTTTGACTGAGCAGAGGCAGGAAAATCTAGAGGCACAATGAATGTAGTACTGTCCACATGAAAAATGGCTACAATAGATTCCAAATTCCCATAATGATTCATCCTCCTCTCTCCATTGCAGAAATGAAATCATCCATGCATTCCATATATTTTTCCAAAGTTGGAGTCAGTTCCCTTTGCTTTCTTACTTGTTCTATGAAGGCTTCATTGACAGGTGGTCATTTCATATTTTCCAAAAGAAGTTTGAAATGGGTGGTCAACTGATTCTTGGTATACACTTTATAAAAATAAGGTTCAACTTTATCCATGACTTCTTTCTCAGAGGTATAAGCTTCTATCATATAATCTTATTCAATTTTTATAATATCTCTAGTGGTAGTTACCACCTGGGTCAGGGTAGATGGGTCCACAGAGCCACTGGTTTATTCCAAACCAAGTTCCTTGTTCATTCAGGCTCGAATTTTATCAAACTATACTGAAGGTCTTGAAGGAATAGAAATAATAGAAAAATCCATATATTCATTGAATCATTTAGTTATCCCACTGATAATATTTTTCAATTCTAAATCCTGGGTTCTAACATGATTCTATATATGATACATTAATTCCTCAAACAATGATACCATCTGGCTAACTACATTCTTCACAGTAGCCAAATCCTTGTCTTCTTGAGATTTAGAACTCATATAGGATTCCAGAGAGACAACTGGTTTTTTAGAAAATCAACATCCACTCCCAAGATCGATACCTAATTCTGGAAAACCTTGACTTCATCCACCATCTCTGCTACAGAGGTTGACACACTAAAACGAAGAGAGAGTTCAATGGATTTTCCCATTTTGCTCAGCTCCTCAACATAACACTTCTTGGAATCAGCAATAAATGAATTCAAGGACTCTTTCATCTCCTCCATTAAATTCTCATGGTTATCCCTAGTTACCATATTAGAAGGAACAATAGAAGGTGCTCTTTCTTACATAATACTAGCCATTGAGTCATTCATAATAGACTAAAAAGATGTATTTAGTAAAGGTTCCAATATCCTTACTTCTTCCAAAAAGTTAGCCTTTAGCTAAGACATTAACTGTTATATAATAGGTTTTCTTACTACATACACATGAAATAACTCAAATAGAATATCATAATTGACTTTAGGTCTACTGAGGAAATATTAATTATCAGAATCTGGATAATCCAAACCACAAACCAAAAAACCTAGGTCTTCTGCCTAGTCTTCAATTCCATCAGCTATTGAGACACTACAACGTCTACTTGGATGATCCCCCTATACTAGTGCATTCTTCTATATAGAAATAACATCTTTAGTAGTTACTTATCCTCATAATAATCTTCCACTACCATTTCCATTTCCCAAGAAGTTGGTGGTTCCTCAGGAATAGGAGCTGATCTATCTACTTCAACCAGAATAGCCACTAAAGGCATAGCAGAACATCTACTCAGAGGACTCTAGCTTAATGTGGCCAAATAAGATGCTTCAGTATCATAATCTTCTTCTTCTTTATTCCTTGAGGTAGGCTGGTCTTATTCATCAACACAAGTGACTTCATCATTGCTTACTTCCAACTCTACAACCTTTTCAGATGATATAATTTCAGTAGTAGGACTTGGGGGCAAGTCCAGATCCCTTTTATCACCTATATAAGTATCCTATTCATCACTATCATCACTATACTATGGTTCTTCTTCATCATATCTTAGACTTCGATCCCTCGCATCCTTTGGTCTAGAAGGATGATCCATAGTATTGAACTTATAAAACAACCTATATACATCACATACTGATTCTCTTTTCCATGGATTCCAAATGATCTTCATGTATTTTCATATAGTTCTTGTGATACAAGAATTGTTCCTTATCCTTACGGTATCATCCTAAGACATAGCTACACCTCTGACCTTGATCATTACTAAAATCATTGTTGAAATGAATTAGTCATTGGTTTTTGACTCTGGTCTAGTCATATCCTCAATTTGAACCATTAACAGCCTACACAATTTTACCTTCACAACATGTCTCAGCAAATTCTACAGATAAATATCTTGATATTTCAGATTTTCAAAGTCCCCTCTCATTGGACATTAATCATGTTGAATAAACTTGAAGAGAACTCTATTTTCTCCATCCATTTTTTCCGCCTCTAATTTCTTAAGGGTTCCATCTCATGTTAACTATTTTAAAGTAGTTTCAATTTAAAGGATTTTTCTAATAGAAGGTACTGATTTCGAGAAATAACTCAATTCTCCTTCATGTGGCACCTTCAGGCATTCATCCCACTCAACAAAAGGGAATGATATATCCTTTCCATTCACAACATATACCATCCTATTCTCAATTTCTAATTTTTCAAAATGAACAAACACACAACACTCTTTTAACCAGCTTTGGATAATAGGGGCCATTGTTCCATAAGAAGAATTCTATCCATTTCTAATATTCTATAATTTCTAGGACTAACAACTTAGATTTCATTAGCCATTCTGCGAGCAACGTTTTCTCAACTACTATCTCCCATTGAACAAGATGCGGATTCGTGGGGTTTTCCACTTCACTTACACTGCTAGACTCGCCTTTGAGCCTCTAAGCATTCGGCTCATTTTCTTTTCCGCTGACCGAAGGTCTCCTTACTCTTTCCATTGTGGATCGCAAGGCATATAGATAGAAATATGATTTTTGAGAGCTATGTCTTGAAGGAAAGGGATTGAGGTTGATTGAGAGAGGATAAGACTTGTGTTTTATCATTTAGGAATCATAAAATAAATTAATAAAACATAATAAGTAAAGTATAAAAGATACAGACTCTGGTATCTAAAAATACAAATGTTTGAAAACTGTGAAAATTTAACGATAGGGTATACCAATGAGAATTCTTTCTAGTTAGGTTTATCTATCTATTAGGTATACTAACATTGACGTATGTTGGTGAGTTCATAGTAGTGAGGAATATCAGTAAGGTTTCTAATGGTGATGTTTCTAATGGTTAGGTTTATAACGGTGAGGTTTCTGACAGTGGGGATTCTAACGGTGATGTTTCTAATGGTGATGTTTCTTACAGTGAGATTTCTAATGGTGATCTATAATTCCTAACTCATGTCTAATGTAACCTAATCTATCCGAACATAAGGGTTTAGTGAAAAGGCTAGATAATTGATGTTCAGTACCTATCAATTCAAGAGTAAAATCACCTTTTTGGTAATGATCTCTCAAAAAATGGTTCCATACATCAATGTGTTTGGTTCTAGAGTGAGACACATGATTAGTAGAGATTCTAATTGCACTAGTGTTATAACATCTTATTGATACATGTTTAAAATTATATCCATAGTCCATCAAAGTAGGTTTCATACATAGAATCTGTGCACAAAAATACCAGTATAAATATACTCTGATTCAGCAGTAGGCAATGCAACAAAATTCTACTTTTTTACTACACCACAATACTAAGGAATTTCCCAATAAATGACATGTTCCATAAGTGCTCTTTCTATTAAATTTCAACCCGCAAAGTCAACATCTGAATATCTTATTAAGTCAAAATATTTTCTTTTTGGATAAAACAAACCTAAATTTGCAGAATGTTTAAGATATTTAAAAATTATTTTAACAGAAATAAAAAGAGATTCTTTTGGTTTATCTTGAAATATTGCACACATAGACACGCTAAAAATAATATCAGGTTGACTAGCAGTAAGATAAATTAATCTCCCAATCATACTTCTGTAATTGGTTTGATCCACTAGTATCCCAGATTAATCAGCATCCAACTTACATGTGTTACTCATTGGTGTATCACATATATTATTACTATCCAAACCAAAAGATTTAAATGATCATTTGTATATTTACTTTGTTTCAAAATAATACCATTTTCATTTTGATGAACTTGAAATCTATTAAAATATTTTAGTTCACCCATTAAACTCATTTCAAATTAACTTTACATACTATTTAGAAAATCAGTACATAAAGAATGTTTCGAAGATCCAAAAATAATATCATCAATATATATTTGGACTCTAAAAACATATTTATAAATTCTTTCAATAAAAATAGTTGGATCAGAAATACCTTTAGAAAAACCTTTTGGAATAAGAAAATTACTAAGCCTGTCATACCAAGCTCATGGAGCTTTTTTTGAACCATATAAAGAATTAGAGAGTTTAGAAAATTGATTTGGAAAATGAGGATTAATAAATCCATGTTTTTGTTCAAAAAAAACATATTATATTATGAAACCATTTATAAAATAAATTTTAACATCGATTTGATATAACTTGAAATTAAGATGAGCTGCATAGGCATGTAGAATCCTAATGGATTTTAATCTAGCTATAGGTGAAAAGGCTTCCTCATAGTCTATTCCTTCCTCTTGACTATATCCTTGTAAAACTAGCCTTGCTTTTTTCTAACTATATTTCTAGATTCAAGAACAATGTTTCTAAAAACCCATTTAGTTCCTATGGTCAAAGTGTCCTTAGGTCTTTCAACTAATTCCCATACTTTTTTTCTTTCAAATTGATTTAATTCTTCTAGCAAAGTCATTACCCTAAATTCATTATTGATTGCATAATTGGTATATTTAGTTTCAAACTGTGAATGAATAGATTAATTCTCAACCTAGTTTCTTAGAGAAGCTCAAATTTGTGTCCCTCTATCAAGATTACCAAAAAAAAATTCTAAAGGATGATTTATTAGAATCCTAGTTGATCTCGTAAAAATAGTACAAGAAATTTCATGTTCTTCTATAGGTTCTGGTTCAACAGAATTTGGTTCTGGAAAATTTCCTAAATTAGTCGATTTTACATTAGGTTCTCTGTTTTTCTCATTATGGTCCAGTATAGACATATCTTCTTCCAGATTTCCAAGGGAAGACATAGGTTCATATGGATCAATTTCATCAAATTTGATGTGAACAGATTCTTCCACACATTTGGTTCTTTTATTGAAGACTCTATAGGCTTTTCTGGCTATATATTATCTTAGAAAGATTCCTTCATCACTTTTAGAAGAAAACTTGTCAGGATTTTTCTTAGTATTACGTTTAATTAATTTTCAACAAAAAACACTTATGTTACTAACCTTAGGCTTCCTATTATTCCATAATTCATAAGGGATCTTCTTGAGAACAGGTCCAATCAAGATTATATTTATAAAGTAGCACACTGTATTTATAACTTCATCCCAAAAATAAATAGGTAGGTCATACTCATTAAGCATAGTTATTGCAATTTCTTGAAGGGATCTATTTCTACTTTCTAATACACCATTCTATTGAGGTGTCCTAGTGGCAGAAAATTTGTTACTATATCCATTGTATGAGCAGTAAGATTCAAATTCATGATTTCTAATCTCAAAACCACGATCACTTCTCATGGTCTTGATCTTATGTCCACAAAGATTTTCTACCGACATGGAGTATTTAATTAAGTAGGGAAAATATTCACTTTTTTGAGAATGAATGTATACCCATATGTATCTAGAAAAGTCATCTACTAAGACATAGACACAGTGCTTCCCATTTACACCAGAAAATCTAGAGTGTCCAAACAAATCCATGTGAATCAACTTGAGAGGTTGAGAAGTTTAAATATCTTTCTTTGATTTGAAACAAATTTATGTTTCATTCCCTTTCGACGGGTAGTACAATCTTTGTTAGCTGGGATTTCAAGTTTGGGTAGGTCTTCCTAGAATGTCTTCTAAGTGAATTAACATTGCAGTGTGCTAATCTTCTGGGCCAAATCCAAGATTCCTTATGAATAGACTTTAAACAAGTAATATATTGATTAGCTATATAATTAAAATCATCTCCCTAAACATTTCACTATATAAAGTAGATAATACCAAAGTATTTTTTGAATTTAAAACAATGCAGGAATAATTGTGAAATTTAACCATAAAACCATCATCACACAACTGAGAAATACTTAACAGATTGTATTTAAGTCCATCAATAAATAATAATTTATAAATTAAAACTTAATCAGTGTTACTGATCTAGCCTAGGTCGATGATATTTCCTTTTGAATTATAACCAAAGGAGACATAGACTCCATAAATCTTGATTAGGATATTGAAACATTAAAGATACCCTCTCATGTGTCTTGAAAATCCACTATCCCTATACCATGTCTTCCTATAGGAACTCTTTAATAATTTTTCCTACAAAATAGGTATAGATCGTAAATGATTTTGCTACTCAGATTTTCATGGGTTCAGATAGGTTAGCAAGAAAAGCTTTAGGTTCCTAGACTTGTCATATGGGTCTCATATAATTTACATAATTAATAGATTTTGAAATATAAACCTTGTTTGATCTATAATTATGTGAATAACCAATTGAAGCATATGAACTTCATGAACTAGAACTAGCAGAATTCTATATAGTTTTATGAATAAATATAATTTTTGTAATTAGTCTCTTTCCAGGATGATAGCCTATTATAGTGGTATATTTTTGTGATACTTGTTTTCCAAAAATTTGTGTAATAATTCTCTTTTCATTAGTGAAATTCCTTAAGTCCATCCTTAATTTCTCATTAGAAAATTTCAGTTCAGATTTTTCATTAAATAATTGAGCATTCAGATTTAACAGAACTAGTTAAGGCATGCAGTTTCTTTAAGGCTTTATACTTGTGCTTAAATTAATTACCTGTTTCTTTTATCGTGTTACAATATTCAAATAACTCTTCACTAGACATATTTTCAGATTCATAATCCGAATCAACTCCATTATCATATGAATTTAAAGCATGAGTATTTTGTGTTACCTCAGATGTGTTTTTCATAAAACACATGTTAGATTTCTATGATTTTTCATACTGAGTAGAATTAGAATCACATCAACTGCCTTCTATAGCACCCCAAGTTTCTTTCGTACAGTCTTATACATATTTTCCTTGTAGTAATATTTCCCACGAAGTTTAATTTTGGAAAGTCTGTTTATACATGTCCTTTCCTTTTGCACTCATTGTAGAGAATGTCACCATTTTTATCAGGTTTTTTCCAATCCTTCTTCCAATGACCTTCATTATCATATTTTACTTTATAATTTGATTTTTTGAATAATTTCTTCTTCCTATAGAACTTATTAATTTTCCTGGCTATTTGAGCCATCTCAGCATCACAATCAGATGCACTATCATCACTAAATGAGCATTCAGTTGGTATGTCTACATTATCCTTGTCATTTATCTTTGATGAAGATGTCTTATAGGCTACTGAATTCTTCCTTGGTTCATCATCTTCTTCCTTATTCACTTTATGTTCTTCTTCATAAATCATTAACTTACCAATAATTTCCTTAATAAGAAAAGCACCAATATCATAGGATTCTTGAATTGAAACAAATGTTCCTCTCAATTTTTCTGGTAAATGTCTTAATATCTTCATGATTTGTTCTTTTGTAGGAACAACATTTCCATGTGAGATTATTGTATTTACAATTTCATTGACCCTAAGATACATGTCCGAAATAGGTTCATTAGGCGTCCTTTTAAAATTATCATACTTAATAGTATAGGTATTCAATATCATTTCCTTAACATTAGATGTTCCCTCATGAGAAACACCCAAAATATCCCAAATTTAATAAGCATTTTTACATGCAGATATGCGATAAATTTCTTCATCTCTTAAAGCACAATACAGAGTATTAATTACATTACATTTTTTATTTTATTAAATTTTAGTAGGTTATTTCATAGTAGTTCTTTCAGTTTCTGGAATCTTATACTTAGTCTCTATAGCAGTCCAGATGTCAAATCCCATACTCTCTAAATGAATTTTCATTTTCAGTTTGCATTGGGAATTGTTAACACCATTAAAGAAAGGTGTCATGTTGATAGAAGCACATTCTAATATATTATCCATAATTATATTTTAGAAAATATATTTAATGATACTAAATTTAGGTCTAAAATAAATTTGTGATTTGTATGATAGAACTAAAATCAAAGATTAAAAACAGAGTGTTTTTAAATCCTTTAATAATAAAGAACACTTTGATACCAAATGTTGGTCGGAGTGGATACTCAAGAGTGGAGGGGATGAATTTAGTTTCAATAAAATTTTTTGTTAAAACAATTGCTATTAAAATCCTTCAATTTAAATACTATGTTAATTTGTAGTGAATTTGAAAAACTGTAATGGTTCAATTAGGTTCTCAAAAGATTGATGAGGTCTCAGTTAATTTAATCAAAATATCAAATTAGCTTTTGAAACTAACCTACTAATTTAAAATAGCTGCAAACACTTTCTAAATTAACTATCAATTTATCTTTAAAACAATATTATATTTCGAAGTAATATGCAATGAATTATAAGATATAGTTAATACAAAAAACAAAGAAGCATGGAAGTTTTAACCAAGATGTTCAATCTCAAGCAAATACTTAGTCCTCTAAAATAATTTATAAATTTGATCCACACCCTAGATTAGGGTAAACAATAGTACACAGACTGTCCTGGTACTACGACCTCTACCACAGTTCTACGTGGGAAAACAAAACTACATCACACTGACTGTCCAGGTCTTACTTGACAACTACCACTATCCATAGTGGGATACAATATATTATAGAAGGTTTCTGTGATGATTTAGAAATCCTCTAGTTTAGTAGAGGAGAGAGTGTGTAAAAACAAAACACACACTGATCAAAATGTAAATAAAATAATCATGGAGAATGTAAATTTGAGTTTATAATTCTATAATGATTTGAAGTGCACCTATGGACTCCTGTGATTAATTAGGAATGCTCCTCTATCCTTATCTGGTTTTTTTATGAAAAAATAGAGTGTCGTTTTCTTCATGTTCAATTTGATCAGCTTGAGAATAGGTGAAATCATTGAAGCTCTTAACTCTTTGTACTATGTTCAGCTTGTGTTATATTCTTGTATTAATGGCCTCGTGTATGTCCAGTGTTATTAAAGTGAGTGAGTGTTAGGATGTAGACTCTCTATTGTGTGTATTCACGACTCTCCTTTTTTGAAGCTCGATCTTCATTTTATAATTTTAGCTCTGACAAAGAGAATGATTAACATTATCTATTTACGAGGTACGGTTCCTAAAATACCAACCAATATCAGTAATTAATAATAAGTTCATTAAAAATATCCAATATGAATGTTTCTTAATAAAAAAATTGAAATAGAGTTTAGATAAACAGTGACTGGTTTCCATTCAGTAGCTCCTTATAACCGAAAGCTTGTAACAGTAGCTCCTTGTGCAGTAGTGGCTATTACTCCTTGTAACGGTATAACTTTGTGTAGCGGTGATCTCTTATTGGTAGAACATTGTCCTTGAACCGATAGATCCTTGTATGGGTAGACATTAGTAGTGGTGACTTCCTTATATCGGTAGACATGGACTTTCTATATCGGTGGACTTCATAGCGGTAGACATGCATATACCAGAAGACCTACTCTAATGGTAGCTCTAGTGTAACGGTAGCTCATATCGGTAGAATTTTATATCAGTACCTCTATTTTGTACCTTTCATACCGTTAGACTTATTCATACTAGAAGCATTGTTGTGTACCAGTGTACTTATCCTCATCGGTAGCAGTGTAAATCAGTGAACTCTGTATCAGTAGCTGTTTGTATCAGTGAACTTTGTATAGGTGGATATTTCTCGTTGTATTAGTAGAATTATGTCTATTTGTTTGTATAGGTATCTCGTGCATACAGGTGGACTTATTAATATTGGTAACCTTAACAATAGCTGTGTATCAATTTGTCTAAATCAGCAGCTATGTCTCTGTTCTATGCATATCATATCCAGATTGAGTTAAAAGTATTTCAATGTATGTATAGACATATATAAACATTGATTAACATATTCCAATGATTATTTTAATATTTAGCATACATATATATAATTATAACCACATATCGATATTATCAAGACATATTAATGTATGATTTTCTTTTTCAAAACAGGTGAGGTCAACAATCCACAATGAAGCATAAAAAATTTGATTTATGTTTATATTAATCGAAAAACATTATTAGAGAGAAATAAAACTGACTATCAATGAATATACATTACTTTTTTAAAATATAAAATTAAAAAGTAATTAATTTTTTAATAGAAATCTCTTTGATAAATGAAGTAAAACTAAATATTGTGTTCATAATCCCTTGAAATCATGGAATTGAATAATCAAAATTAAATCCTAAAGATAAGACCAAGAAATGTGATCATCTGAAAAACCTTAAAAAATATTTTCTACTCACATGTATTTAAATAAATTTTATTTACATAGAAAAAAATAATAATAAATCCTAGAACATAGTATAAGGGAAACCTTAACAGTATATTAAAAGCATATACTGTGTGGATAATGATACCAAACCGAACGGGGAATATATAAACATCACAATATTCATGAATAATTATTATTTTATTTTGAATGAAAGAGAGATGAAATTTTAAGTTTAATTGTAAATTCAATAAATAAATTATACATATAAAACATGATGTGGTTTTAAAATGAAAGAAAATAAAATTTTATGAAATTGATATTACAAACATATGAATTCATGATTCAAAATGATTTTAGAATGTAAAACCATATGAATTTGTTAAAATTAGAAATGAAATGCATTGAAATAGAAAATAATAAGTCGCATGTGAAATAACATAACATAAAAAACAATTATTTTAAAATATTGCAAAGATTTTATGTATATATATAAATGTATTTATTTATATAACCTGAAACATTATTCAAATAAATAAATTTGAAAATAAAAAACGTTAACAATGGAATCACATATGGCCTAAAACACTATATAATCTTGGATAAAATGATGCATTCTCTAAATATTTTCCATCAGAATCGAGGACAAATCTATCATTATATATTCTAAAATTTATCAATCAATGTAGAATTTTTCTGAGAAAACAATAAATAAGAGATTAGTTAGAAAAAAAATGGATAAATGTGGTGTGTAAAACGTGGAATGGACCATCAATTATTGGAAAAATGAGGAACTTTATTATAAATCATTAGTTGGTATAGTTGAAATCATAGGAATGTTTTGTATGTCATTTTTATTCTTATGTATGTAATACATATGTTATCAATGGTTATGTAATTGTTATGGATTATTATTAAAGGAATGTTATAGATTAATGAGAAGGAATTATATGTCATCATGGAATACCTGTGATATGATAATGGTATTTCTATATTGTATGAAAAACTTGTGTATATTGACTGAATAACTATAATGGTGATGATATGGAATATGTGGAAACATAACTGCATTGATTTATACTTTTTTATTCAAATTTATTAAAGATATGTATTCTTGGATAAACATAGACTAATTATGACACAAATTATATGTGGTAGGTATTTGAGAATTTTATGATGTTGAGTGAGATGCTTATTCAATTTGTTGTGGGTTATTGAGAAATTTTCAAATCCATGTATTTGATTTCAATCATTTAGGGAAAATAGTTTCATAAAAACACTTCGAACATATAAACATATACAAGGTAAAAGAATGGTGTACATAAGTATGTTATATAGGAGATTTATATAGAATCATACAGTCCTAGAGAGATATAGACCAAAATTCCATATAGCTGATGAAATCAAAAATATGGATTTTGTTGTCACCAAAGAAAACTGTGTTCCCAATTATGATGTAGTCAATTTCTATGATATAACATATTGCATAAATATAATATTTTTTTGTTTTCTTTATGAAGAGATCTTTAATTATGTTATTGAGTTCATGGAAATTTATATATAACACTGAATAATTAACCGTGAAACTTTAGTGGGTTTAAATATATATTTAAAAATAAATTCATTTGTATTTTAATATGAGATATATAGTTTGTTAAGTGACCAATTTTAATGAGATGATTTTTCGATGGATGGTAAATGCTATTCAATAATTCAAATATAGTTAAATTTATTATTATTTTTTATGAATAATATTCATGATGATCTAGTGAATACAAATATACGATTTATGTATGAAATTATGATGATTGAAGATAATTGAGAGATATATATTTCATAATATGTGATTTTTAATAGATATTAATGAATAAAGTATAGAGGAAAATAGGAATATAAGGAAAATATAGGAGTTTATAAAGGATATATACATGATTATTAAATGAATCTATGTCACACCCGTTATTGAAGGACTATCAACAACAAAAGAATGTTACAATAAACTATTTATGATATTAAATAGTACGAAATGAATAACTAGTGATCCCTATTCTCATATAGTGTGATCTTATTTTCTAGTGTAATAGAAGAACCCAAGGAAAATAATACCATATTTATATAATGGATCCTATTTTAAGGGAAGGGGAAGACTATAGTGGGAATATTTAGATGTATAAGACATAGTGCGATTCTTTTTTATCAATTTTTTGGGAGGTAATTTGTTATCACCAGTGGGAATATATATATGGAACACCCTAGGACTAATTATTGATGGGAATAAGTGTTTTCCAATATTAAACAGGAAATATATATGAAAGAATATTTAATCAGGGGGGATTAATAAATATATATTTTTTAGATTTATTATCGACTGTTTTAATTACCATGATTTTTTTTGAAATTAGAGGAGGTATGTGAGAAATATCATTATGTAGATAAGGAAAAATAACTAGTTTAATATGTTTAATTTAGATGGATTATAATTAATAAAATATGACCAATTATTCCCCTAATCTTGTTTACTATGTTTCCCATCAAACTCCATAAACATAATGTTGTACAAGAGGAAGGTAACCTATACTTATAATAGTAATTTTATGATATTTTCTTGTTATTTTATGAATTATGATTTTAGTAATATATATTTTTTGTATTAGTGGTAGAAAAGGGATGTAATTATAAAGATAAAACTCTAGATATTTATACCCAAACATTGTAAATGAGGATAAAAATAGGGGAATGTATGATGAATAAAATTCATAAATTATAAGTGTAATCTAATAGGGATATTACTGAAATACATCTTTGTATATGACATAAGTCGTTATGTACAATGGTATAATAACTCTCTTCTGATACAACCAAATCCAATTAATTCATTAATTAAAATGATAAATGTTATCAGTTAATATAATCATTGATATGGATATCATTTGAGTTACTCTTCCATATAATGAAATGATTTTGGATTAATTACTTTCCTGAACACGATACAAGATCTAGCCAAGGAAATTTCTCACACATTTTTATTGAATGTGTAGATTCGTCTACAAAATATGTTTTCTATTTTCTTATAAAAAACTACCATATAATGAATGATATGTGGGTAAATTTATAACATAAATCAAGTATAATAATCCATAACATGTTCATATATTTTATATTCCTCCACTGTATATTAATGATCTAATAAACTACGATAAAAACATGAATCTAATATGAACATTGGATTATTAATTATATCAAATTGACCTCTATTAGACCAATGGATAGAGTTTGGAGATGAGGTAGTGTATTTTCTTTGACTATTATTTATATTTAATAATATTACCTTATTTCAGTTTTATATCATGATTCATTTATCCTATGTCGAATATAGTCATATTTTGAATCTTATTTTTTTGGATGTGTCGGATAATTATTATTATATTCATACAAAATAGAATTTTTTTATCAATGGGAACTCCTGATTTAGTTCTATTAAATTTTACATTGAAATTATGGGATTTATAATATATAGAGAATAAATCTATATGCTTATCAAAAATCTCTAAAAGGGATTACTCTTACATAGTTAGATTGTGTAAAGGTAACTATTTACTTTCTCCGATGCAATTGAGATACATAAGGGAAATTGAGAAATCACCTAATGCCTATAATGACACATGGATCCCACAAATATGATAATGTTTTAGGTAATGGTATTATGTATTTTAATGAATACACAAAGGATTTGTTTAATGGTGTTACATTGGGGATTGATATTGATTATCCTTACATGTAATGGTATTAAAGGCATTAAAAATCCATCACAAAGATATATAGGTTCTAAAAAAAGGTTTCTATATTTATAAAAACGTTAGATAAATATAATCGGTAACATAAAATTATGTATATTTCATTTTCATAATGGTAAAAATTGTAATACACTTATGCAGCAATTTTAAAATTCCATGTAATGGTAATTACAGACCTACCCATGCATGAAGCATTCAGGTAATGGTTGTATACTTGTTACCCATACACAAAATGACATGTGTATAGGGAATAATTTTCTTATAAATACAATAAGTCTAAAATTTAAATCATGTAAAATGATTGTATTAGTACCATTACATTGTATTTCATGTGTATGTATAAATCCAGATTACACTTAAATATATTTTTTGAGTACTGATTGAAGGATGTTTCACATATGAGAAATAGTGATCCTGTATAATGGAAAACATGAAAATTTCATAATGTCTGTAACATAAAAAATGATATTTACTATTTATATAAAATTTATAAATATTTATAAATGTTATCTTGGGATATTTTAATTGATTAATGGTTCATAAATTATTTAATTTCAATTTATTTATAGATAAATGTATAAATAAATTTTTATTCCCAAAACATATATGATATCTTTAAAAATAGTTTTTTAATTTTATAAGGATTTTAATAGGATATAAAAATAATAGTGTTTATTAATAAATCATTTGAAGTAATTTATAAGGGATTATGAACTATGATGTAATTCTATAATATATAATCATCATATTTAAATTAAATAAAAATAATTATTTAATATTTTTAAGAAGTAAAAAAATAATATGGTGGCTTTTTTAGGAATTAGTTATATAAGGACTCCATTCAAATTACATCATCTAGTATATTTTATTATAATAAAATTCTTTATATACCCATTTATCGTTTCAATTTATAGTTTTTGATTGTATGAAAATAATTTATACACATTGTACCGTAAGAATAATAATTGGATATTACTAAACCAATATTATTATTTTTTCATTATACAAACGTTTTAAAAAAATGAAATATATTCATGAATAGGGGTCACAATAATAATATTGGATTCTCCTTTTCTCTTAACCATACTAAAACCCTATGGAATGTTTTTAAAACATGGGTGTAATGCCCCGACCCTAGTTACCCAGAGTCGGTGCATTATTACATAACATTGGCATGATCACAAGAAAGATCAATTCTCGAAAGACCGATTGGTTTAGTAGCCTTGGAAACACTAGATATATTCATAAGTTTTACATTACATCATAAAATGAAAAACTACTACAACAACATAATTTCTCCGTAATCCACACTCATATCCCCACATAATATCCATGCAGGTCATTCATAATTTACTTTTTCACTTCCTGGGAAAAATAAAACATAGAAAAGGGGTGAGCTCAAATGCCCAGTAAGGATAACAATATAGCGGAAACATTCATAAATAAGAATAAACATTTAAGGCAATGTATAACTAAAACAAAAGCCTTTCAAACATGAACATTCAACATGGTACGACATAAATAAAATGAAATAATGCCATTTACTTATTCACATGGATATTCTACTAATAGAATAATCACATGCAAAAATCAATAACCACTTTCATAATGATGGAATGCATAATGCCAGACTATCATAACCACATAGTCAAGGCCTCATGCCAATACTACAAATAAGATTTTGTCAAGTCCTTGTGCCAAGACGCTAGTTTGTCTCATGAGACCTACCGATGCATCGAGGAGCAATAGCGGGCTCCACCCGTCACATATTAAGTCCAATGCATTCCCATATGAAAAGGTTTAAACATAACATAAACATTCGTATTAAAAATAGCATACAAAATGTCAATAATTTCACCATAAAATATGAATGGTATAAAAATAGCACATCCACAGTCAAACATATCACAAAACCTTCAATACAATATAGAAGTTTTTTATCATAATATATCAACTTCAAATAAACGTCAAATCCATCAAAGGATGTTGACATAGATGAAATCAAAACTCTTTTTAGAGAAATATCTCTTTCTATATTTGAAATCATTTAAGATCCATATAAAATAAAACATTTTCTTTGAAAATATTCTTATAATCTTGTAAGGAAAGCTTTGAAGATTTTATAACGGAGTAAAATAACCACACCCGCCGTATAAGTTAAAAAAACATGCTTACATTAATTCTGTCAAAAAGGTTAAAAGGACCTTGTTTTGAAAACGACGGAAAGATTCATCTTATAAAAAGTAAAAAAAGGGAATAAATGACTTTAACCCATATTCTTGTAAATAATAAAAATGTTTTGAAATACATTTTGAAGAAACATGGATGTGGATGATAAAGAGATCCCAGTATATTATTACGTATAAACACCTCGGATAATGAAGAGATTGTGAAATACCCCTTACCAATTTGGTAACTTATGAAACATACAACCCATGAAAGAGGTATCATACAATGAATATTTAAATACACATAAATTAGAGTGTATTACACAAAGAATATAATTATGGGCAGTACATACACCACACAAAAGGTGATGGTGGCAATATGGCATGAATCTCACGGAAATAAGGAGTGAGATGAAAACCCCGTACCTTGTACTTTTCCTTGGTTGGGGTAGGTTAACCTCCTGTATAATGGTGAAATAATTGTTATTAAATTTTAAAATAATCATATACATTAATATGATATCATATATGATCTTTTAATATTGATTTGATAATAATATCTTAGTATTATCGTTGTTTCGGGTGTTAACATACTTGTTTTATTTTATATGTTTTGTTACGTAAGACATGTTTGTAAAGGATAGGTTTTATATTATTCATATCCAGAATGATATCAAGTCCTTAAACATCATTTTTTAAATTATCAAATTATAATTATACTTGAATGGATACGATGGAGAATGAATCTCATCGCGTTCGTGGAGACGGTAGTCCGTACGTACGCACGAGCGACAATATCATTCTTTTGATATTAAAATAATATATAAATGGATGGTATATCATATATACAGAATCCTTAACATGTTATATTTATTATTTACATGAGTTACACATCATTATTATACCCATCCAAATAATATTATATTGAATAACAATTACACCATGACGTGGAGACGGTAAGCCGTACATACACACGTATGGTGACATGTTATTCAAAGGGTGGATAGAATACTGAATATGGTTGTACCATATTTATAATAACATCACAGTATATATATGATACTGGATTTATTATTTTAGAATGGTAACAACAAAGGAAGAAGAAGTGGAAGAAGAAAGGAATTTGAAAAGGGGGTGGTGAAAACATTACCTCTTTTTCGGGTTCTTCCTTTTGATTTGATCAAAAGGGCTCCTTAGGTTGGCTTTATGATCAAACTAAGGCATATAGGTTGTAGTGAGGGATGTTGGGAGAGTATTTGGGCAGATTTTGGCCGAACCAAAAGGCTTTGAAGGTGTGAATAAATGAGAAGGAGGAGTGCCCTTTTATAAGAGGGGTGAGGGGCACCTTTGGAAAATCTAGAGATATTAGTTTATAATAAATTCATAATCGGTTTCCAATGGCTCCAAATAAGACTATTAAAAGGTTAAGGTGGGTATTGGTCGAAAAAAACTCAAAAAATAGAATTTAGACAGGTTTGGGTATTTATATTAACCTTATCTTTAAGTATTAACTCTAAGATAATTAGTTTCACTTTTACAATGTCTCTTTGTATTTTTATATAATATGGTTAATAAACTTACTATATACATCCAAGATACCCCCAAGTGGTCCATTAATGATTAACCTATCATGATATAAGTCTCTTGGCCGAACCTTAGATTTTTATGAATTTAATATCAATTAATAATATAATATTTGTTTTGAGAACTCTTTTATGTCAATTTTGACACTATTCAATAGTTGATTTTTGTGAAACTCATAACAGATTGATTACTTCGAACAAAGTACATTAAATCAATACTAATATATCTTATTATCCTAGAAAATTATTTTAATTCATTAAAAGTTTCATATTATATTTATTTGGGTATTTATAATATCAATTTTTTCAATTTTTCACTATTATAGTAATTACTTCATCATCATTGTGTCATAAATAAAATAAATTATTTAATGTCTAAAAATTATAAATAAAATATCATTATGTAGGAAATCCTTTTATCTTTCTAATTAATATTTATAATCTAAAATCCAACATATATAACTCTATGTAACAATTGTTTTTCTAAAAGATATATGCTTGTGTCATTTTTGTATTCATTTTAACTTAATTAAAATAAAGTGTCATTATCACTTACAAATGGATCCATGGGGTCCCAAAATCGACCCAAAGATATCCATGGTAGACCATGTATCAAAAAATAGGGTTAAGACACGTTTTAGGGTAATTTAGTATTATTATAATATTATTTTTTAACCCTTATTTACCGGATTTACCCTTAACCATGGTAAAGAAAATATTTACCGCAGTAATTATTCAAAATGTCTAAAAATAAAAGTTACCTATTTACACAATTTGAACATCCTGAATCCAAATATGGAATCCATTTTCCTAAATTCAAAACACAGAAGTGGCAGAAATTAATTTAAAATTAATTCCCGCTGTCAAAACAAAAAGCGTGTTTTTAAGAGATAATAACTATCAAAAGATTGACACTTGTTTATGTTCGGTTTAATTGTAAAATTATGTCCAATGACCAACATTATATTAAATGGTAAAAATATATTCTAAATATACTTTAAAACCACTCAAATTCATAATTTATCACTATTAATTATTTTGATTAAAAATGTTGTTTTTAATTAAAATTTAGTAATTTTCACTATTCATCTAAATAAGAAAGTTATCTGAAAAGTACCAAAATTTCACCTTAGGCTAAATTCGATATTATGAATCCAGAAATGAAGTCCATTTTAAAATATAAAATATATATAATTTCTAAAAGTAGGTATTACTATGCATAACGGCTAGTTTGATTGGTTGTGGTGTGTGTTAAAACTCAAGGTTGCGTACAACACACGCTACTGTATTATTCAAAGAAAGCGTATCGTGGAAGCTTGGGGTGTTTCATTTTAAATTTTTTATGTCCCCATTTAGTCAAAAAGTTTAATATATTGTATTTAAAAAGAGTTCACTATTAAAAGTTGATAAAACTGCAATACTGAAAATGAATTTGTTCTTGCATTATATCTAAGAAACTCATAATATGGATTCTTAAATTATAAGGATTATATAAATTTTATAAATTTAGATAATACTATTCATAGCCTCTTTTGAATGGATTTTTTTTGTAAGTCTTGGTGTGATTGAACTCGGTGTTGTGTGTAGTGCAAGTTATTGAATTATTTTGAAGAAATAACACACTATGAAATCTTGGGGTGTTACATTCTCCCCTCCTTCAATAAATTGCGTCCTCGCAATTTGAAATTGTTCTTTGAAAATAAAAGGTTGAAAGTAGAAAATATATTTGTGGGAAAACCCACATCCGAAATTGGGTTACTAAAATTTAGTCTTAATATGAGGAAAAGAGAAATCAAAGGGTCACCACCAAATTATGATCTCGATTAGGAGAACATTGGTGGTAATTAGAGACATATAATTGGAGGAAAAACGTAAATATTTATAGGTAGTGATTGAGGTCATCAATCACAAACAAGTGTAAAATTGAGGTCCTTAAATTCATCAATCTATGATGATTTGAAATACCATCAGTTCAACAAAACATAAGGTATTAGGATAACACATTTTTGACGTTTCAAAGTATATTAGTTGAAATCCCACATCGAAAAATGAATTAATGAGGCCTCTATTTAAAATAAAGAGTCGAAAGTATGAATATTACCGAAAATAACATATACTAGGGTTCCATGTAGGAAAATATGGATATGGAAGAAAAATCTAACCATCAATTATCTGATCACTACTACGAAAACGGGCAATAACAGCGCTAAAATCGGTCTTTAACAGCGCTAGAAAAGCGCTGTAAATCTCAGCGCTGATAAAGGGGGGGGGGGGGTTTAACAGCGCTTTTTTAGCGCTGTTAAATGTCACCTTTAAGAGCGCTAAAAATGCGCTGTTAAAGGAAACCTTTAACAGCGCTAAAAAGGCGCTGTTATATGTTGCCTTTAACAGCGCTTTTTTAGCGCTGTTAAATATATCCTTTAACAGCGCTTTTTTAGCGCTGTTAAATGTCGCCTTTAACAGCGCTAAAAAATAACTGTTAAATCCCTGCCTGTTGCTAATAAAAAACTTGCACTAGTACAGCCAGCCGAGCAGACCTGCACAAAAACCAGTATATCAACCACAGACCTGCACAAAAACCAGTATATCAACCACAAGCATGTCATCAACCGATCACAACCCAACCAAACAGTGTTCTTACCATGAGTTAGATACCATCTACCCAGAAACCAAAACTACCTCATTACATAGTATCACAAAATATTCCTACACAACTCAGAAGATAAATACAAGAACATTCCACTATGCATTGTTTCTCCTTGGATTGCCACTTGGTTTTGAAAAATCGTGCAGTGCCCGTGCTCCTTGAATCATTCTGCAATACATAAAAAGGATATCCTAACTCTCCCAACCATCACCCTTAGTAATTATGTATATTAATACAAAAAAAGGTAACATATCATAAATTGGGGGACTGTAATGAGAAATCAAGATTAACATTCTATATATAGGATCGATGTCTGGTTGGATTGGTTGCGTTGATACATGACTCTACCTGGACCTCAAAAATAGATATATGATCTCACTCCAAGACTTTCAGAAAGACTCCAACTATGTCTAGGACGTCCTGCTGAAGCGATCGTACTACCGTAAGTCGGAAAAGATACCAAAACCATCCTAGGAAGAATCATGGGAGCCAAACCTAATGAAATATGTCCTTGATATAGTGTTCAAAGAGATCAATCATGGTACATAAAATTATGTGTCATTTAAAGGGTCACATGCCTTGTCGCTTTACCCTGGGTAACTCCAATGTTCAGCTGCCTGTGTGAATATACATGTCATATCAATAGGAAATTACATGGCATGTTAAAAAACATATACGTGTTACCCTTTGATCTTGTGTCCTCTTATGCACCCTTTCCCTATGTTAGTACATGACGTCGATCTCGTGTGATTCTTCCTGTGTAATTTTACAAGGGATAAACTGCGTAGCTGGCTCATTAAAGACGTGTAGTGGGATATATTCCATGTAGGAAAGCCATGTAATCCACCCCAGGTTTGACTCGTACACATCACATATGACCCATGGATCATTGTACTAAAGTGTTAACACAATCCTAAGGCGTTTGGCCGGTTTCCCGTATGTCAGTTGTTGATTTCACTTAAAAATAAATCCATTTTGAACAAAATAGAGGCACTTTGAGTGGTGTCGGCCACACCGGGCCTTGGATTGAGTCGGGGTTGACTCTTACACGTCAAATTTGACCCATGGATCATTGCCCTTAAGTTTCAACAGAATCCAAATGCGTTTGGTCGGTTTGCTGCATGTCAGTTGTTGATTTCACTTAAAAATAAGTCCATTTTGAACAAAAGAGAGGCACTGTGAGTGGTGTCGGCCACACCGGGCCTCAGATTGATGTGGTGTTGAATCGTACACGTCACACATGAGTCATTGATCGTTGTGAAAAAGTATCAACGCAATCAGAAGCCGTTAGATCGGTTTGGCGTATGTACATAAAATATTGTCCATTTTAAACTAAATACATACACATGGAGTGATACTGGTCACGCCGCGCCTCTGATTGAGGTGGGGTTGACTCGTACACGTCACATTTGACCCATGGATAATTTTCCTTAAGTTTCAATAGAATCCCAATTCGTTTGGTCGGTTTGTCGTATGTCAGTTGTTTATTTCACTTAAAATTAAGTCCATTTGTAACAAAACAGTGACACTGTGAGTGGTGTCGGCCACACCGGGCTTCAGATTGATGCGGTGTTGAATCGTACACGTCACACATGAGTCATTGATTGTTGTGAAAAAGAATGAACGCAATAAGAAGCCGTTAGATCGGTTTGGCGTATGTACGTAAAATATTGTCCATTTTAAACTAAATACATACACTTGGAGTGATACCGGTAACACCGCGCCTCTGATTGAGGCGGGGTTGAATATTACACGTCACATTTGACCCATGGATAGTTGTCCTTAAGTTTCAATAGAATCCCAATGTGTTTGGTCGTTTTGTCGTATGTCTGTTGTTGATTTCACTTAAAATTAAGTCCATTTTTAACAAAACAGTGACAATGTGAGTGGTGTCGGCCACACCGGGCCTCGGATTGATGCGGTGTTGAATCGTACACATCACACAGGAGTCATTGATCATTGTGAAAAAGTATCAATGCAATCAGAAGCCGTTAGATCAGTTTGGAATATGTACGTAAAATATTGTCCATTTTAAACTAAATACATACACTTGGAGTGATACCGGTCACACCGCGTCTCGGATTGAGGCGGGGTTGAGTCGTACACGTCACATATAACCCATGAATCGTTGCCCTAATGTTTCAACACAATTCGAAGGCGTTTGGTCGGTTTCCCGTATGTCAGTTGTTGATTTCTCACTTAAAAATAAGTCCATTTTGAACAAAACAGAGGCACTTGGAGTTGTGTCAGCCACAACAGGCCTCAGATTGAGGCGGGGATGACTCGTACACGTCACATTTGAAGGTGAGTATGCATACACGATAGTTGACCTTCTTAGAGAAGGGTTTCTGGAAGAGTATAAAAGACATGAAGCAATGAAGATCATTAGAGTGTTGGAGCAAATGTGGTTGCTACAAACAATGTGGAAATCGGGTTGTGCAAAGCGACCTAAGTTACAACTTGCAGGTATTGTACTCTATTTTTTTCTGGAAGGTTTCAGTATAAATGCATTTTGGAATGATCATTGCTAGCCATTGTCTTTTAGGTTTTTTTGACAGCCGAGGGGAAAGTGTGGGGTCTGAAGACATTGTAGGATATGTCGAAGGGTGATTTTGTGTGTGAATATGTTGGAGAAATGTTAACTCCCGCAGTTCTGAAAAGAGTCACTATTTAAAAGAAAGTCACAAGTTTAGATACATCTCAAGATGGTCAGTTTAGAGACATTTTGAGGGACACTACTAAAGACATGCTCAGATATGCACACATCCCCCACTTTTAGATCGTTGTCTACTACAATGATCTTCCAAACAAGATATGCATTAGAACGCTCATGATACATAGAGAAATTCACTGGCCACCTTCGAGAATGATCTGAAGCACAAACCATGAGAGCATTATGTTTTTAACTACAGCACCTCAATTGAGAATGTGACACCTTTCAGGACTTGGCGCCATTGTATGTCGTTTCATCCACTGAATGGGTCTATCCTTTTATTTAATTTTTTTAACTTCAGTCAAATATTCTAGAAAGATGTCGCGGCAGATCCTTCACCATTTTGTTTTGCTTAACATCTCATTACATTGTTAAAAAAAGGAGGGTGTCTTGCATGGGCAATACGTTCCTGTATTGAACATGATGCACTCCCATTTATTCGAACCCACAAAACCACCCCACGGCATGGCGGTCATCGGCAGGTGCCTGGGTTCCTCCCCGCCTTCCAGAAAAGGAGGAACCCAGGCACCTGCCGATGACCGCCGCGCCGTGGGGTGGTTTTGTGGGTTCGAATAAATTGGAGTGCATCATCTTCAATACAGGAACGTATTGCCCATGCAAGACACCCTGCTTTTTTTTAACAATGTAATGAGATGTTCAGCAAAACAAAATGGTGAAGGATCTACCGCGACATCTTTCTAGAATATTTGACTGAAGTTAAAAAAATTAAATAAAATGATAGACCCATTCAGTGGACGAAACGACATACAATGGTGCCATGTCCTGAAAGGTGTCACATTCTCAATTGAGGTGCTGAAGTTAAAAACATAACGCTGTCATGGTTTGTGCTTCAGATCATTCTCGAAGGTGGCCAGTGAATTTCTCTATGTATCATGAGCGTTCTAATGCATATCTTGTTTGGAAGATCATTGTAGTAGACAACGTTCTAAAAGTGGGGGATGTGTGCATATCTGAGCATGTCTTTAGTAGTGTCCCTCAAAATGTCTTTAAACTGACCATCTTGAGATGTATCTAAACTTGTGACTTTCTTTTAAATAGTGACTCTTTTCAGAACTGCGGGAGTTAACATTTCTCCAACATATTCACACACAAAATCACCCTTCGACATATCCTACAATGTCTTCAGACCCCACCCTTTCCCCTCGGCTGTAAAAAAAACCTAAAAGACAATGGCTAGCAATGATCATTCCAAAATGCATTTAAACTGAAACCTTCCAGAAAAAAATAGAGTACAATACCTGCAAGTTGTAACTTAGGTCGCTTTGCACAAGCCGATTTCCACATTGTTTGTAGCAACCACATTTGCTCCAACACTCTAATGATCTTCATTGCTTCATGTATTTAATACTCTTCCATAAACCCTTCTCTAAGAAGGTCATCTATCGTGTATGCATACTCACCTTAAAATGTGATGTGTACGAGTCAACCCCGCCTCAATCTGAGGCCTGTTGTGGCTGACACAACTCCAAGTGCCTCTGTTTTGATCAAAATGGACTTATTTTTAAGTGAGAAATCAACAACTGACATACGGGAAACCGACCAAACGCCTTCGGATTGTGTTGAAACTTTAGGACAACGATTCATGGGTTATATGTGACGTGTACGACTCAACCCCGCCTCAATCTGAGACGAGGTGTGATCGGTATCACTCCAAGTGTATGTATTTAGATTAAAATGGACAATATTTTACGTAAATACGCCAAACTGATCTAACGGCTTCGGATTGCATTGATACTTTTTCACAATGATCAATGAATCATGTGTGACGTGTACGATTCAACACCGCATCAATCCGAGGCCCGGTGTGGTCGACACCACTCACAGTGTCACTGTTTTGTTAGAAATGGACTTAATTTTAAGTGAAATCAAAAACTGACCATCTCGAGATTTATCTAAATTTGTGACTTTCTTTTAAATAGTGACTCTTTTCAGAACTGCGTTATATGAAGGTATTTTGGAGATTTTTCTGGTTCATGCATGATATGAAGGTATTTTAGAGATTTTACTGGTTTTTTTGTCCAAAGGCCAAAGAAATGTGGTCCATCATTATTGCATGTTACTCGTACACGTCACCAAGGACCCGTGGATCCTTCTCCTAAAGGATGAAGGCAATCCAGATGTGTCTGGTCAGATTTACGTAGGTCAGTTGTTGTTTCCAATTAAAGTGGTGTCCATTTTAAACAAGAGAGCGACCCTTTGGGTGGTATCAGTCACACCGTGCCTCGGATTGGGGCGGGGTTGACTCGTACACGTCACCAAGGACCCGTGGATCCTTCTCTTAAAGGATGAAGGCAATCCGGATGCGTCTGGTCAGATTTACGTAGGTCAGTTGTTGTTTCCAATTAAAGTGGTGTCCATTTTAAACAAGAGAGCGAATCTTTGGGTGGTAGCGGTCACACCGTGCCTCGGATTGAGGCAGGGATGACTCGTACACGTCACCAAGGACCTGTGGATCGTTCTCCTAAAGAATGAAGGCAATCCGGATGTGTCCGGTCGGATTTCCGTAGGTCAGTTGTTGTTTCCAATTAAAGTGGTGTCCATTTTAAACAAGAGAGCGACCCTTTGGGTGGTAGCGGTCACACCGTGCCTCGGATTGAGGCGGAGTTGACTCGTACATGTCACCAAGGACCTGTGGATCGTTCTCCTAAAGGATGAAGGCAATCCGGATGCGTCTGGTCGGATTCCCGTAGGTCAGTTGCTGTTTTCAATTAAAGTGGTGTCCATTTTAAACAAGAGAGCGACCCTTTGGGTGGTAGCGGTCACACCGTGCCTTGGATTGAGGCGAAGTTGACTCGTACACTTCACCAATGACCCGTGGATCGTTCTCCTAAAGGATGAAGGCGATCCAGATGCGTCTGGTCAGATTTACGTAGGTCAGTTATTGTTTTCAATTAAAGTGGTGTCCATTTTAAACAAGAGAGCGACCATTTTAGTGGTTCAACATTCTTGCATGTTGCTGGTGCATATCATCTGTTAAAATGGAAAAATGACTCATTAGAGAAAGAATGTTTTATTTAATAACAATTACAATTTTTCTACGAACATTTACATACAACAATATTTCATCTTCTGATCCCCTTACCCCCTCTCAAAAATGACCACCAATTGTACATGTCCCCAAGTCAGGTTTTCATTGTATTTGTGTACAATCTGTCATCAGGTATGCGGCCCACTCATTTCTGAACACATCTATATCATCTTGTGAGTATGAGGCTTTTCGGCAGTCATAGTAGTACTGCAAAATAAAAAAGTAAAGAATTATTAAATAACTTAAACGAACTAGTAATTGTTTTTGAAAATACCTCTTTTGGGATGCTAGTTTGCTGATGAAAAACGATCTCTTTCATAAATTTACAAACATAATAACCGCAATCATTATCGTTTGTTTGTTTTGGACACTGAAAAAAAAATTGATCATTAGGAGAATAAATAACATGTGTTGAGGTGTGTTTGGATAGTGAAATTTTATTATATATACCCTGATATTTGTCCAGACGTAGTACTTGCTCGGCTCCTTATGCTTAGCCCCTGTCCTTATACCATGATTTAGACGATATTGGTACACCGCCCTATCATAACAGAATCTTCAGTAAAAGATAATATATATTATATAAATTGATGTTTAGACCTAAAATGTAAGATGTAGTGTCTTACAGATTCACAAACTCCATCATGTATGGTCGGTTTGATGGATATCCTAGCTTTGAATCCAAAAAATAAATCTTCGGGGTATCCAAGATCACCGTAATTAGCAACCAATGTTTCCTAAAAACACAAAAAGGAATAAGTAATAAAAAAAGTGAAAATATAATTGATATGCTTTAATCGTAGAGTATTACCCCTGCATGGTTGGTATTAGGAAAAGTCTATCATCTGTAATCTTGCGTTCAAATGTTTTCAGCAAGTCCTTCACTATTGCATCCCTTTTTGATGACTCTATTTTTGTTTGGTGTGTTGATGTGATATGAGGACTAACCAGTCCAAATCTTGGCTCATGGGAAAATCCCTTCAACTGTTTTTCATAAATGCGTCTGTCAACAATATAAAATGCATTTAGTCATAATTTGCACATTAGATCAGCTTTTAGAAAATCAATTCATGGAAACATACCTCATATATACATTTACAACAGTGACGCCTAACCAACCGTTTTCAAGGATTTCATTTACATTTTCAGCAGCAACGAAATCATGACTTTCCTCTCCATATATATTATCATTGAAAATCACTATATGAATATTACCATCTTTTAGCTTCGTATCCACATGAGTCTTCAATGCTAGTAAATGTGGAAAGAGAACAGGTGGTGTTATTGTGCTTTCAGTAGCTCCTTGGGATCGATTGGTCGATCCTTTAGATGGTTTCGAGCCGATGTTAGTCACCCCCTTTCCTTTCTCCGTCTATAACAACAATCATTGATTCAGACACTCTTTTCATTAATTGTTAAGGGTTTAGCTTGAAAATAAAAAGAAATAAATACCTCTTTGTCTGCATGTACTCTTACAAGTTGTGACGGCCATGTAATGAATGTCCCAATTGCCTTTTCAACCATATGAATATCGTATTCATCAAGTGGAATAGGTATCATTTCATTTGGATCATGAGCTACAGTAATCATCACTTTCAGATGATCTTTTGAAAGTGGTCTACTATGCAGTGTGGCATCTGGGATATTGAACACTGTAGCCCTCGCTACAAGGTGATAGGTGGGTGTTGACAGATATAAATCACAATCATTATCACCCTGTAGAAGATCAGTACAGATAAATTATCAGTCTTTGTCTGATTCATATTTCATGGGAACCGTTATTAGAATATTGATTACCACGGCTAAGACATTTTTTTTAGGTGAATGGCTCGCCTCAAAGCTGGTGGGGGGTGGGGCAGGATGTTCATGTGGTGGTTGTTCCTGAGTTGTGTCCTCCCTTTGCTTCCCACCCATAAAAGTTGCTAGCAACTCTCCCTGCCATTTCAATTGTTCTTCAAGGGTTGCTATTTTTTCACTCATTTGTTCCAATTTTTTCTCTGTATCATCTATTTTTTTCTTCTTCTCAAAATATACTCGGGGTGTCACCCCAAACCCAGCACCTCTGACACGACCGTATTTTTCTGGCTGCTTCAAAGCCGTCGATAATAGGTCTGTATCAGCTACAGGAGTAGCTGATTCCTAAGACTATCAGATATAGGAAAAAAACTAATTATTTTTATGTAATAGAAATTTTAAACAAATCTTTTTATCATCATGTCATACTTACACATATTTCTCACACTTTTTGCGTGTTCTCATCTATTAACTTCCCTTCTTTGTTCACACGTGCCTCCTTCCATAGCACATGACGTGGGATAGAAGTGCATTTGGTTTTAGATTCATCAATCTACATATAAACATAGAAAGATAATTATGATGTTGTTTATTGGAACCTAACAATATTACTGTAAATTTACAATACGTACCATTTTATTTTCTAATGAAGCGTACCCCATCCTTGCTTTACGATAGGGGTATGTTGGATTTGATGCACGTTCCTTATTTTCAGTACAGAGTTTCTGTTTCATAAATGAAATATTGACAATCAAAGTGATAAATACAGGTATCCTCAAACAACGTATTATCACTCACAATGTACCTGAAACTTCTCATCCCCACAACGGCCAGTAAATGCATCCCATGCTTCTTGGGATATCAGGTGCGCATAGACAATGGGTGGGTGCGGGTTTATTTTACCTTTAGAATCTTTCTGGTGATATCTTGTTAAAATAGTACGAAAACCTCGATGAATCTTTCCTGCAAGCCTTAGTACATAATCCTTGTGTGAGTCGTCTACTATAAATGTACTCTGCAAGATATTGAGAAGAGTAATACACTGTTTCATCATTTTATTTTCTATTTAATTAAAGAAATAAATTCATAATGTTACCGTAATTTTTTCCCAGATCACAGCCTTCAACCCGGAAACAACATGGTGCCATGAATCTATGTCAATCGGAACGCATTGCCGAGTGACAACTCCAATGTGACTGCTAAACATAGCCTTGTTGGGATTCACATGTTGGCCTCGTGCATTCCATCCGACTTCAAATTTGATGCCTTTGCTTTTTGCCTTAAGAATTTTGGCTAACACTGTCAATCTTCGACGCACCTGTGATTTCTGCGACGTCGGTCCTTCATTCCCGACCATTTCATCGATATCAAAATCATCTATATGTTCATCTACTATGATATCAATGGCATGTGCTGATGGTTTTTGTACCACAACACTAAGAGAAGGAGCCGCAACAGCAAGAGCAACAGCAGGAGCAGTAGGAGCACCAGGAGCCGCAGAAGTAAGAGCAGCAGCAGGAGCAGTAGGAGCACCAGGAGCCACAGCAGGAGGAGGAGTAGGAGCCACAGCAGTAGGAGCAGCAGGAGCCGCATCAAGAGCAACAGTAGCAGAAGCATGCGCTGCAGGAGCAGCAGGAGCAGCATGAGCAGCAGCAGCCGCAACAGCAGCTACTTGAGAGACTTGTTCAGTCTCAAGGTTAGGAGCACCAGAATGTGCAGAAGTCATTATCTGCAAAAGTGGTTGAACAGTTCATTCAAATTACATAAATTCTGTAATGATAAGATAATAAAATGAGATAACAAGATCTATATTACAAACAAAATATAACCTGTTTACTGAACTCTCTTTCTTTTTTTCAAAGGTTGAAGAGATTTGACACCTATATCGACAATCCAAATCACTTCATTGTGGTCTCCTCTAACATAAAAAACATCATCTGCATAGGGACCGCTCTGAATTGATTGTGACGTACCACTAAAAGGATCGTCCTCAACTGAATTTTCATCGGAACCCTCAATAGTTTTGGACAATAACAGAACAATCGACCACTTTCGGTTTGCGGGATCTGGAACATAAAAAACTTGTACCGCTTGTGATGCCATTATAAATTGTTCGTCTTTGTACCCTTCTTTACTAAAATCAACTTTCACAAATCCCCATTCATCTATTTTAACACCACTATTGTTATCAATCCATTTGCATTGAAAAATTGACAATTGAAATGTCGTATAATCCAACTCCCATATTAGTTTGATAATGCCAAAGTATGACATATTTTCATAAATTGGATTTCTATCCTTACTACCAGAAACATGCATCGCTTCAGCCACTAGTGTAACTCCACTATTTTTCATGGTACTCTCTTCATCATGTTCATCCGTATAGATTGTATAACTATTAATTACATACCCAGTGTAAGATAATACATACACACATGGTCCAGCGGCTAGCCATCGAAGTCGTTCTGAAATTGAATTCGGATTTTCATCCAACTGCTTAAAAATATGGTCATGAAACCATCCTATAAACTGGTGATTATGTGTATCTGCTAACCATTTTTCAGCCCTCGATGGATTCAACTGCCTAAGAATTTCTTTGTGAGTTTCAATATATGGAGCAACCTCCCAACTGTTATGCAAAACAAAAAGATGAGCCTGCTCCCGATCTGTAATACTGATTGTCACAACTTCTCTTCCAGAAATTCCCCCACCCTCAATGCGTCCAGTGTGACGAGATTTCGGGAGACCAATTCTTTCCACATCAGATAGGTATTCAATACAAAATTCAATGGCTTCCTCAAAATTATATCGCTCCACTATACAACCCTCTGGCCGACTTCGATTTTTGACATATCCATTCAAAATCTTCATATAACGTTCAACAGGATAAATCCATCTATAGTGCACAGGACCACAAAGTCAAATCTCTCTCACCAAGTGAATCATCAAATGAACCATCATATCAAAGAATGTTGGCGGGAAGAACATTTCTAATTCACATAATATGATGACAATTTCTTTTTCCATAGCTGGCAATTTCCCCGGGTCTAAAACTTTGCTACATATAGCTTTGAAAAAGAAACAATGTTTGGTTAACGTATGACGAACATTCTTGGGTAAAATGAAACGTAATGCTATAGGAATTAGATCTTGCATCAAAACATGGCAATCATGTGATTTCAATCCTTTTAACTTAAAATCATTCATTGACACAATTTTCTTGATATTTGATGAGTACCCCTCTGGAACCTTTACATCATTAAAGAAGTTGCAAAACTGATATCTCTCTGCCCTAGAAAGAGTATAAGCAGCAGGAGGAAGAAACATTCGATTTTCACGTTTCACGGGAGCCAAATCTTCTCGTATTCCCATGTCAACCATGTCCAACCTTGCCTTAATTCCATATTTTGTTTTGCCAGGGGCATTTAGCAACGTTCCAATAACACTATCACATAAATTTTTTTCCACATGCATCACATCAAGAAAATGTCTGACGTACAAACAATTCCAGTATGGTAATTCAAAAAAAACTGATCTCTTTTTCCAACTGATTTTCGTAAGGTTTTTCGAAAATGGTTTACCAAAAACAGTGTTCATATCTTTTACTTTCTCAAATAGCTGATCACCTGTTAGTGGAGATGGTGTTGTGCGTTTTTCTGAACTTCCATTGAATGATGTCGTCCAAGATCGGTACTTATGCTGACGAGGTAGAAATCTACGATGTCCTAGAAACACAGATTTTGATGAATGTTTCAACCTAATTGATTCTGTATCTTCTTCGCACACGGGACACCCTTGAGTTCCTTTAATGCTATAGCCTGACAAATTTCCATAATTAGGGAAATCATTTATTTTCCCATACAACATCGCTCTCAACGTGAAGTATTCACTTTTATAAGCATCATACAACATTACACCTGACTCCCACAATAACTTCAAATCCTCGATCAAAGGAGTCAGATAAACATCAATATCGTTACCTGGTTGTTTTGGTCCTGATATAAGCATAGATAACATGATGAATTTTCGCTTCATGCATAACCAGGGTGGCAAGTTATAATTTAGCAAAATAACAGGCCATGTACTATGAGTGCTGGTTTGAAAACCAAATGGATTCACTCCATCTGTAGATAACGCAAGACGAAGGTTTCTCGGCTCTTTTCCAAATTCAGGATACTCATGATCAATTTTCTTCCATTGAGGAGAGTCGGCCGGATGACGTAATAACCCATCTTTATTTCTTTTATCTGCATGCCACGACAATTGTCTTGCAGTTTCTTCACTTCCATATAAACGCCTAATCCTTGGAATGATTGGAAAGTACCATAAAACTTTCGTAGGATTGGATTTATCTTTCTTGTATCGAGAAGCACCACACTTTTGGCATTCTGTAAGTGATTTGTTCTCCTTTCGAAACAATATACAGTCTTTCGGGCAGGCATGTATTCTTTCAGAAATCATTCCCATCGAGCGTAGCATTCGTCTAGCTTCATATGTCCGGCTTGGGAGCTCTTTATCTTCCGGGAGCATGTCATTCAAGAGAGAAAGTAGTTCCGTAAAACTGACATCACTCCATCCATTGTCTGCTTTCAATTTATACAACTTCAGTACAGCTGACAATGTTGTATACTTAGTGCAAGCAGCATACAATGGCGTCTTTGCACAACTCTTTAACTTCTCAAACAATTTTGGGCAATCACGGGGTTCATCTTGAATTGTCTTTGTCATTTCCTCAATACGATCTTCATCATCATTGACATCTGTAATCACATCCTCCATACGGTCTTCATCATTATCTATATTTGTATTCATATCTGACGATCCATAAAACGCAGTTTTATCCCAGCCAGTAGCTACATTCGCTTTTTCTCCGTGTTTATTCCAACATTTATAACTCCGATCTATTCCGTGACATATCAAATGTTCTTCCAACTCCTCTGGAGTAAGTAGTCTAGAATAACAACAACGTAAACACGGAAAAAGGATTTGAGAAGGATCCTTTGTGTGATCCTTTGCAAACATGATGAACTCTTTCACTCCGTTCTCGTACTCTATTGTTAAACGATTAGAATCCATCCAATCATTATTCATATTCATCCTATTTGAATCTCAAATATTAGTATTTATGGTTCAAGTACACAAAAGAAGACTTCCAAATACAGTAGAAGGGAACCAATTCCTTGGAAGGATATCAAGTAGTCTAACCTACAATCAAGATTCATAAAAAAGAATATTAGATTCACTAAAAAGATGATTATCTATCACTCTATAAGGAGGATATAACAGGAGATAGAGGATTTCCAATCGATGAGAGATACCTTTATCAGAGCACCGAATAGGGGAACCTAAAGGAGACTTATAATAGGGGATACTCTCATTATTTTATATCTTATCTCTTGGTAAATGGTTTCTGTTTTGTGTTAGAGTACTTTTGTGGGATCATGTTGGTCAACACACCATTAGGGGTGTGAATAGAAGGCATCTGTCTTCGTAAGGGGTGTTCCCTCAGGGTTTGTGAGTATTGTTTCATTTTGGATTTATACATGCTTGATATGATATGTATTGAATAGATAGTGATGATGTAATTTTTGGTATTTAATCAATATCACATTGATTGTTACCGTAGATGAGTGACCGTCATGCCTCATAAGGGTAGAGCCCATGTCTTTTATGGAGAATGGGATATCTTGGTAGACCATGTAGGACCAGTTCATCCACAACTAGGTGAGAACATAGACCAGTTTACGAATATTTTTCTTGATGATAATGGATTGAAACAGGAAATATTTCCCCCAGTAGTAGACTGGTTCTAGGACGAGTTTCATGAGAATTGATCAGGGCTACCACCTAAAAGAGACTTTGATTTCATGATTGAGCTGATGCGTGGAGTTGAGCCATTTTATATAACGCCTTTCAGAATGAAACAAGAATAGATTCAGGAACATAAAACTCAATGAGAGGAGTTAGATTATGAAGGGTGCATCTGCTCGAGTATGTCACCTTGGGGATCTCATGTTTTATTTTCCAAGAAGGATGACATAACATTACATATGTGTTTCTATTAATAGAATATGAATCAGATGAAAATTATGAACAGATATCCACTTCTTTGTATTTTTGATCTATTTGACCAGCTGAGGGGTTCCATATTGTTCTCTAAGATTGATCTAAGGTTTGTTTATCATCATTTGAGTTTGAGAAATTCTGATATACTATAAACTAATTTTGAAATCATGTATAGTTTTTATGAATTCTTCATAATAAAATTTGTGTTGACGAATTCCCCATGGCATTTATTCTCTTGATGAGTTGAATATTTCACTTGTACCTAGACCAGATTGTAGTTGTTTTATGGATGACATATTGGTGTAATACCAAAATAATGATGATCATTCCCAACATCTGGACATCATCATGAGTACACTTAGAGAGAATCAGCTATACACAATCTATCTATATGGAAACATATACATCTTCTTCATAGATTGTTACCTTAAGGCGGTGGCTGAGGGCGTTGCAGGTTGCGGAAGGCGGCCGCGGAGGGCGACCGAGGGCGGCCGAGTGAGGCGGAGGGCGGCGGAGGCAGCAGAGAGCGGCCGAGGGCGGCGGAGGGCGGCCGAGGGCGGCAGAGAACGGCGGCCGAGGGCGTTGCGGGCAGCCGAGGGCGGCAGGCGGTGGAGGTCGGCCGAGGGTGTTGCGGGCGGCGGAGGACGGCGAGTGTACTGAGGGCGGCAAGCTCCGACGAAGCGAACACAGCAGCGGTATTCGGGAGAAGAGTAGCAGGGTTACGGTTCCGCGAGGGCTTTAGCTGTGATAAAACGATGGCACTATGCGACCGACTTTATAAAAAAGTCGACTAAGGTTTTATCAGCGCTAAAAAAGCGCTGAGAAAAGCTACCTTTATCAGCGCTAAAATTATAGCGCTGATAAAGGATACACTATATCAGCACTGAAATTTGAGCGCTGATAGAGGTGTTCTGTATCAGCTTTTTTTTAGCGCTTATATAGGCGATCCTTTATCAGCGCTTTTTGAGCACTGATAAAGACCAACTGTATCAGCGCAAAAATTTTAGCGCTGATAAACATTAGCTTTTTCAGCGCTGTAATTTTAGCGCTGATATAGGGTATCCTTTATCAGCGGTTTTGCTTAGCGCTGTTATAAGGGCACGCTTCCCTTGCCCGTTTTTGTAGTAGTGGATGGAGAGTGGTAGAGAACATGGCTATGAAAAGGCCAACAATCCCAAAGCCATAAATTAGTAATGATTTAAGTTACCATCTTGGAAAACATTTTTGTTCTAAGTTGCTTTTCTTAATGTTGAGGAATTTATTTATGAGATTGGCTAAGATCATAAGAAGATATACTTACTTTATAATTAGAGTTTTATCTATTAATACATTTCTACCACAAACTCATCTTTCACTCTAAAAGATAATAGAATGTAAAAAATTCTATTTACACTATTCGTATAGGGTTCCAAAATAAACGAATTTATAATTCATCTACAAGATCTTTTAATAAAAACTACATTATTTAATCCAGGACATCTCGTGGGACAGTGGTAGGTGATACACCTTTGTCGCCCTTCGGTTGCGGGTTCAAGTCTCGCAGCCTTGCCGGACGCGACGGGTTGCCGCCCGACCTCCGGGTTGTCCTTTTATGGCAATCCAAAATAATCCAAACTAGAACTATCCAAAATAATTCTGTCCAAACTCACAGTCCAACATTTATAAGGAAGGTAAACATAATATAGATCCTTTTTACCCCGTAATAGCATATGAATACCTTTATCATGTATTACCATATTCCTTATTGATTGCATTCATGATCCCTTATTTCATATAGAATGCTGGATATACTTCATCAATCCAAAAATGTTTTAAACCCCAACAATGATGGAATAGACAAATCATTAATCAGCTTCATGGTAGTCAATAATATCCAATATAATTTATCCAAATTAATCATGTATTATTCTAAATCACTACCTCGGTATCAGAACCATATTATGGTTTATCTTTCTCTCAAACATATATTTTCCAAAAAAGTAACCTTCTATTGAGTCACTTTTCTTTGTTCCACACAATCTCAAGTCCTTAATGAAATAGTACTGCATTACAATCCTTATATACTCCATAATTATTATAACAAGTACATTGTTGATACAACACTCAATTGAAATAATCAACCTAAGAACTCTAATCATTCCTCTTCATCTGTGGTAGTATCATAACTTGATTATTATCCAATAACATCATTTGCGGCATAGTCTGATGACTAGGACATAGGTTCGCGTAGTGTTCAATCTCCTTGAAAATGAAGCATTGTACATTTGAAACCTTTTTCTTACCCTTGTAGTCACGTACTTTGTGCCCTTTTACTCCACACTTATAAAAAACTCCCATTTCTTTCAGGAAAGTTCCAGGGTGCTTCTTTCCACAGTTACCACATATGGGAAAATTCTTCTTTTCCCTCTTCCCTTTATCCATCTTTCTCTCTTCCATCCTTTTCTTCTCTTGATTCCCTTCAAAGCCATAGGACTCAGTAAACTCTTTAATTATCTTATCAACACATGATATTATTTCTTCATATGATGATAATACATGGGAGACTATTTCTCTTATAAATTCTATCTTAAGACCATGAAAGATATGATCCTTCCTTCTCTTTGGATCATGTGCATTTCTGGAGTTCTCGTTCCTTCTACTGGGCGCCATTTCTAAACAATGGCATACACTAGATCAGTTTATGAATCAAAATACATAATCCCATACTTATAAAACACTTAACATAAATTGAACTATTTATGGATATAATCCATAATCATAAAAATGTTTTCTTTGAGGAAGTATATACTCATAAACCCTTCATAATGATTTTTAAAGAAAATGAGAGTTATCCTAAGCATATCCCCCGGGTGTGTCGTAACCATGAGTGCAGCAAGGCCCGTTGTCGTGCACCAGTTCCCGTTCGAGTCTAGCTCAAAGCGGTGTTTTCGGGTTTTACCCCTAGGTACATCTGTTCCAGAGCCGCCTCTACCTGCTCGTATCCAGACAGGGATGTACTGCTTGGAAAACTCACAAAATCTCTACAATACCAAAATTCTAGGAAGTTCTTCTATACTAATCCTCAATGTTCATCTTAGGTCTACGTGCTCTAATCAGATTTTATCTAAATCTAGCTTCCATGGTTTGTACTAAACTTCCTCTGATGCCAACTGTAACACCCCGACCCTAGTTACCCAGAGTCGGTGCATTATTACATAACATTGGCATGATCACAAGAAAGATCAAATCTGGAAAGACTGATTGGTTTAGTAGCCTTGGAAACGCTAGATATATTCATAAGTTTTACATTACATCATAAAATGAAAAACTACTACAACAAATAATGTCCCCATAATCCACACTCATATCCCCACATAATATCCATGCAGGTCATTCATAATTTACTTCTTCACTTCCTGGGAAAAATAAAACATAGAAAAGGGGTGAGCTCAAATGCCCAGTAAGGATAACAATATAGAGGAAACTTTCATAAATAAGAATAAACATTTAAGGCAATGTATAACTAAAACAAAAGCCTTTCAAACATGAACTTTTAACATGGTACGACATAAATAAAATGAAATAATGCCATTTACTTATTCACATGGATATTCTACTAATCGAATAATCACATGCAAAAATCAATAACCACTTTCATAATGTTGGAATGCATAATGCCAGACTATCATAACCACATAGTCAAGGCCTCGTGCCAAGACTACAAATAAGATTTTGTCAAGGCCTTGTGCCAAGACGCTAGTTTGTCTCATGAGACCTACCGATGCATCGAGGAGCTATAGCGGGCTCCACCCGTCACATATTAAGTCCAATGCATTCCCATATGAAAAGGTTTAAACATAACATAAACATTCGTATTAAAAATAGAATACGAAATGTCAATAATTTCACCATAAACTATGAATGGTATAAAAATAGCACATCCACAGTCAAACACATCACAAAACTTTCAATACAATATAGAAGTTTTGTATCATAATATATCAACTTAAAATAAGCGTCAAATCCATCAAAGGATGTTGACATAGATGAAATCAAAACTCTTTTTAGAGAAATATCTCTTTCTATTTTTGAAATCATTTAAGAGCCATATAAAATAAAACATTTTCTTTGAAAATATTCTTATAAGCTTGTAAGGAAATCTTTGAAGATTTTATAATGGCGGAAAATAACCGCACCCGCCGTATAAGATAAAAAAACATTCTTACCTTAATTCTGTCAAAATGGTTAAAAGGACCTTGTTTTGAAAACGACGGAAAGATTCCTCTTATAAAAAGTCAAAAAAGGGTATAAATGACTTTAACCCATATTCTTGTAAATAATAAAATTGTTTTGAAATACATTTTGAAGAAACATGGATGTGGATGATAAAGAGATCCCAGTAGATTATTACGTATAAACAACCTCGGATAATGAAGATATTGTGAAATAACCCTTACCAATTTGGTAACTTGTGAAACATACAACCCATGAAAGAGGTATCATACAATGAATATGTAAATACACATAAATTAGAGTGTATTACACAGAGAATATAATTATGGTCAGTACATACACCACACAAAAGGTGATGGTGGCAATATGGCATGAATCTCACGGGAATAAGGAGTGAGATGAAAACCCCTTACCTTGTACTTTTCCTTGGTTGGGGTAGGTTAACCTCCTGTATAATGGTGAAATAATTTTTATTAAATTATAAAATAATCATATACATTAATATGATATCATATATGATCTTTTAATATTGATTTGATAATAATATCTTAGTATTATCGTTGTTTCGGGTGTTAACTTACTTGTTTTCTTTTATATGTTTTTGTTACGTAAGAAATGTTTGTAAAGGATAGGTTTTATATTATTCATATCCAGAATGATATAAAGTCCTTAAACATCATTTTTTAAATTATCAAATGATAATTATACTTGAATGGATACGATGGATATTGAATCTTATCGCGTTCGTGGAGACGGTAGTCCGTACGTACGCATGAGTGACAATATCATTCTTTTGATATTAAAATAATATATAAATGGATGTTATATCATATATACAGAATCCTTAACATGTTATATTTATTATTTACATGAGTTACACATCATTATTATACCCATCCAAATAATATTATATTGAATAACAATTACACCACGACGTGGAGACGGTAAGCCATACGTACGCACGTATGGTGACATGTTATTCAATGGGTGGATAGAATAATGAATATGGTTGTACCATATTTATAATAACATCACAGTATATATATGATACTGGATTTATTATTTTCGAATGGTAACAACAAAGGAAGAAGAAGTGGAAGAAGAAAGGAACTTGAAAAGGGGGTGGTGAAAACATTACCTCTTCTTCGGGTTCTTCCTTTTGATTTGATCAAAAGGGCTCCTTAGGTTGGATTTCTGATCAAACTAAGGCCTCTAGATTGTAGTGAGGGATGTTGGGAGAGTATTTGGGCAGAGTTTGGCCGAACCAAAAGGATTTGAAGGTGTGAAGAAATGAGAAGGAGGAGTTCCCTTTTATAAGAGGGGTGAAGGGCACCTTTGGAAAAGCTAGAGAAATTAGTTTATAATAAATTCATAATCGGTTTCCAATGGCTCCAAAGTTGACTATTAAAAGGTTAAGGTGGGTATGGGTCGAACAAAACTCAACCAATAGAATTTAGACAGGTTTGGGTACTTATATTAACCTTATCTTTAAGTATTAACTCTAAGATAATCAGTTTCACTTTTACAATGTCTCTTTGTATTTTTATATAATATTGTTAATAAACATACTATATACATACAAGAGACCCCCAATTGGTCCATTAATGATGAACCTATCATTATATAAGTCTCTTGGCCGATCCTTAGATTTTTTGGAATTTAATATCAATTAATAATATAATATTTGTTTTAAGAACTCTTTTATGTCAATTTTGACACTATTCAATAGATGATTTTTGTGAAACTCATAAAAGATTGATTACTTAGAAAAAAGTCAAATAAATCAATCCTAATATATCATATTATCCTAGAAAATTAGTTTAATTCATTAAAAGTTTCATATTATATTTATTTGGGTATTTATAATATCAATTATTTTAATTTTTCACTATTATAGTAATTCCTGCATCATCATTGTGTCATAAATAAAATAAATTATGTAATGTCTAAAAATTATAAATAAAATATCATTATGTAGGAAACAATTTTATCTTTCTAATGAATATTTATAATCTAAAATACAACATATATAACCCTATGTAACAATTGTTTTTCTAAAAGATATATGCTTGTGTCATTTTTGTATTCATTTTAACTTAATTAAAATAAAGTGTCATTATCACTTACAAGTGGATCCATGGGGTCCCAAAATCGACCCAAATATGTCCATGGTATACCATGTATCAACCAATAGGGTTAAGACACGTTTTAGGGTAATTTAGTATTATTATAATATTATTTTTTAACCCTTATTTACCGGATTTACCCTTAACCATGGTAAAGAAAATATTTACCGCAGTAATTATTCAAAATGTCAAAAAATAAAAGTTACCTATTTACACAATTTGAACATCCTGATTCCAAATATGGAATCCATTTTCCTAATTTCAAAACACAGAAGTGGCAGAAATTAATTTAAAATTAATTCCCGCTGTCAAAACAAAAAACGTGTTTTTAAGAGATAATAACTATCAAAAGATTGACACTTGTTTATGTTCGGTTTAATTGTAAAATTATGTCCAATGACCAACATTATATTAAATGGTAAAAATATATTCTAAATATACTTTAAAACCACTCAAATTAATAATTTATCACTATTAATTATTTTGATTAAAAAAGTTGTTTTTAATTAAAATTTAGTAATTTTCACTATTCATCAAAATATGAAAGTTATCCGAAAAGTACCAAAATTTCACCTTAGGCTAAATTCGATATTATGAATCCAGAAATGAAGTCCATTTTAAAATATAAAATATATATAATTTCTAAAAGTAGGTATTACTATTCATAACAGCTAGTTTGATTGGTTGTTGTGTGTGTTAAAACTCAAGGTTGCGTACAACACACGCTACTGTATTATTCAAAGAAAGCGTTTCGTGGAAGCTTGGGATGTTTCATTTTAAATTTTTTATGTCCCCATTTAGTCAAAAAGTTTAAAATATTGTATTTAAAAAGGGTTCACTATTAAAAGTTGATAAAAGTGCAATACTGAAAATGAATTTGTTCTTGCATTATATCTAAGAAACTCATAATATGGATTCTAAAATTATAAGGATTATATAAAGTTTAAAAATTTAGATAATACTATTCATAACTACTTTTGAATGGATTTTTTTTGTAAGTCTTGGTGTGATTGAACTCGGTGTTGCGTGTAGTGCAAGTTATTGAATTATTTTGAAGAAATAACACACTATGAAATCTTGGGGTGTTACAATGGGATATGCCCAAAAATATCAGTAATGGATAGAAAAAAAGATAGAATCCTTATTACATGAATTCATATAATCATTATAAATAATTTCCACAAAGACATACTTCTTACCCAAATTGAATCATATAGTCTATTTGTGAAAAAAAGATTTCTAAATAAAAATATTAACATAAATGATAATTGAGTAATTAATTTATTAATATTATTACCATCAGGAATAACATATGATTTTTAACCCATATGTGTACTATAAAATTTAATCCTTGCGACATCCTTTCAATGAAATCATCATGGAATCCTTAAGGTGTGACCACTGCTGTTAAACTTGGAGTAAACATACGGTCAATCTCCACCATAAAAACACCATATTATGGGAGGGAGATATATGTACCCCCATCAAAATTTTAAATACAATTAACCATAACATACTCATAAAACAATAATAATTACACCGTATAAATCATTAACTTAAATAAAATCAGTGAAATTAAAAGAGGGTTTTTAATGAAAATACCCCTATAAATGTCATATATTTTATGTGATAAATGATAAAAGGAATTTTATATGTTTAAAAAATATAAGTACACATTGTACAACATAATATAAAGAAATTCATTTCACAAATAAACTTATTATCACATAATCACTAATTTACATGGTTAACCAAATGAATCAAAATTGGTTTTGAATTACCTTAACTTAGGTACGTCTTACTAAAATTGTAATGAAAACACTTGTTGATTTGTTTAAATAGTGTTATTAATATATTATATAAATGTGTTAATATTTATAATTACTTATATGATATTATTATAAAATATTTACAACCATTTATTAGTAATATTTTGTAAATTTTATTGTTTTGTGTGAATTTATTTCATAATTTCCATGGTAGGTTCATTATCAATTCTCATGTCGAATGGATGAAAAACATTAAAATTGTAATGAAATTGAGTTAACATGATTCCATTATTTTAAATAATTCCATTTATTATATTTTTCTATATGATGATGAATAATTATATAAAGCATTATTAAGAATGATATAAATTATTTTGGCGGAATTTATATCATCACAAACTTATGACACATTATTCAGGTATCATGTTTATATATTTGATACTATAAAATTAATAACTTATAATGTGTATAATAAAATATTACATAACCATATTAACTATTTTATGTCATTCCAAGAAGACGGTAATGGAAATTAAAAACACATTGTCCACAATGTCGGTAAATCGACACATCATAGATGTAGTTTTTATTTTAAGAATATTAGTGAGAAGATAATAATTATGATGAAGAGATTCCCATATATAATATAAAATTATATTATATTTTTGTGACTGTAGTTTTCATAAATGTAGGATAAGTGGAGGTGAATTGTGAATAAGAAAATTAAAATAATTGAAAAGGAAATAAATTAAAATAAATGTGTATTTTTACATATTGAATTATCCTCCTTGAGATCTTCTTTAAGGACTTTGGATGTATAAATTTCATGATATAATAATGTTAGGGTTGTGTTGAATATTATGGTGATGTTAATTGGATATAAACATTATAAGGATCAATGCTTTAGAGGTGTGAGGAGAATAGGGGGTTTGGGTGCTAATTTTAGTTGAGGAGAGAGGGTTTTAAATTATTTAAATCATTATTTTATTTTATACATATGATAAGAAATATTATTGGTTACTTTTAACATATACACTATATAGTGCATGTGAGTTTGAAACATGGGTTATTACCTTAGCAAAATAGCATTTTCCACAATATAATAAATGCATTTAGCTTATTCCGTAAATTATCATATTTCACTATTCACAAAAAAGATCAAATATTTCAAAAAAAAATCCAAAACAATTATTGTGGCAATTTCTCAATGTGTATAGTTCAGATATGAACACCATTCTTTGATAGTTATTTTATAAATTTGGTAAATATTTTTTTGTTCAATTCACAATTTATTAAAAAAGTACACGTTTCAAAACTATAACAGCTATTATATCACTTTGAAAATTTAAATAAAATCTCAGAAAACAATATTATAATCCTAAGAAAAAAAATAGTTATTTTTTGTATCTATTTTGTGATATTTTATTTTCATTAAAATAATTATATTAATTATAAAATTGTAATTAAATATTATTTATTTCAAAAATTCAAACACATAAATTATTGTTTTCAAATAAATCATATACATGTTTAATGATATAGATTTATCATATTATTACCTATAGGATTGATAAATTTCATTTGTACTCTATTAGGATAAGATACTATTCTATTGAAAATATTAATTTCTTGAATGGTCATGTTACTATTACAAAGGACTTATTATTATTCCCTAAATATAAATTTCATAATTTCAATAAATACAAATTATTTCTTTATATATTTAACGTGAATTTTAAAATCTAATGTCAGATTGAAAAAATATATTTTTTAATTACCTTCAGTTTTTCATTTTCCTCGCATTATCAAAATTGAATCCTCCCAATTTCTAATTTGTTATAAAAATATGAGCATACCTTTACCTAATTGAAATGCCAGTTCCCAAGTTTCTTATTCTACCTAGTGGGTTCTCTGGGAGGACATAACATCATGGATTTCCATATTCCATAATAACTACTCTCTAGGATAATTAATCTTATCATGTTTTTATTTATATGTTAGGTTCTCTTCAAACTGAACTACTTTTGTGATCAAAACAAGAGATGGATCTGGGATAAATATTCTCATCCTCAAAAAATGAATAATAGTGTGTACCTTTGAAAAACACTAAGGAAAAGTTACTCGGTTGGAAATTGGTCCAATAAAATTCTGGATTTCTTAATGTCCCTTGATTTGTGGAAATAAATTTCCTTTATTACCAAAATGCATAATACATTTATATGGTATGATTATGAAAAAAAATATTCTCCCACCTCAAAAGGAAACTCTTCCATCTAGTTATCAACATTGCTTTTCTACCTGATCTGTTCTATTCCCAAGTGCTGTTGTATTATTTTTAGTTCTATATATCTTCCTCTACTAATTCTGGTCCCAATAACTTCTCTTATCGGAATTCATCCCAAAAATATATAGTTCGACAACATATTCTATATAATGCCTCAAAATTTTCCTTATTTATACTAGAATAAAATCTATTATTATAAGATAAATAAACTAAAGAATGATATTGATCATAACTTTTCTAGTAGTCTAAAGAAGAAGATAAAATCATATATTCCAATGTCTAAATTGTTCATTTGCTCAATCCAATAGATTGAGGAAGAAAATTCATAATGAACATTAATTACATGCCTAATGAATTCCAAATTAATTTCACAATGATAGAAGTGATCCTCAGATCATGTTCATATACAATGGATGGAGAAATCCAAGAAACCTGAAAATCAAATTGAGGAATAGGCATGTAATATGATATAGAGAAAGACTGTTGCAAATAGGTTTTAAATTTGTGGATTATGTTAGTCGATCATTAGTATCCCAATATGAATTTTTTCCAAGAGAATTATTTGGAAATACCTCCATGATGTCCATTGATATATTTTTGTGTTTCCAATCTGGAACATTAAAATTCTAATGAATCCTCTTTTTTAATTGACAATAAGCTATGATATGTTCACATATAAAAAATTTTGAGGAAAAATATGAAAAATATTTTTTTTATTCCATCCCACCATTAATAATCTCTGAGGTCACTTTAAATATTTTTTTTCCATGATGAATTAAAAATTATCAACTTTGAGCTTCACCAAACAAATATTTCTCCAAATGTGAATCAAAAATCCCAAATAATCTCTTGAAAAATAAAAAAAATTATTAATCCATTTTTGGTTTACTATACTTATCCTTTTCCAAAATTTTACACACTCTTGTAACTTATAATGAGAATTCATTGAATGCATAATTTTATATGATAGATATAACTTCACTGACACCTAAAACAAAATATTTAATTTTCTGGAACCTATATAATCCTATCAAAAATTCATCAAATCATTAATGAAGGGGTTGTGTTCCAAATGTATCACTTTTAATGTGTCATGTTGTTTTCGACTAATGGTATTCTATACATTGTTTAAATTTCAAGGATGTTAATTGATCATGAAATCAAAATCCATTATCATTTCATAATTTCTTTTATACCTCATGGTTAATTGTTTATGAGTGAATATGTACATTGGAAATTTAAAGTCGGTATATATTTCATATTAGGCACCATATAAGTGATGCCTCTAAATTTTTATGGAGAAACCAATAGCTACTAATTCCAAATCATATGTGTGGTAATATAACTCATGAAGATTCAATTTTCATAAAGAATAAGAAAATACCTTATCATTAAACAGCAGAACACAACTATTTACATCCAATGACGATTCATTATAGTTGAAAAATTTACCATTTAAGGATGATAGGGAAAAAACAAGAGCATTCTCTATCATCTTCATTACATCCTGATAATAAACATCACACTATTCAGTACTAATAAATTTACACCCTATTTTGTTAACATAGATAGAATTCTATATTACCATGATATGTTTTTAGTAATCTATCATTAGTAACTTGCTATTCCAAGAAAACTAAGAATCTCAATAACATTTTTCGGGCTTTTCTAGTCAGTAACATATTTTTTTCATGGGTTCAACTATTATTCCATTATTTTTTACAATGTTCACAAGAAAAAGAAATGTTTTGAATCCAAGATTCAAAAAAAAATTAATTATCAATATAACATTATCATTGTGAGTTTGAAAGAATGTCCTTAAATTTTTTTTGAACCTCATTTATTTTAAAAAATACCAAAATATCATCAATAGAAATAACTACCATCATATCCAAATACTCATAGATTTATTTTATAAGATCCTTGAATATTGTAGGCATATTTTTCAAACCAAAGGAAAAAATTCCAAATTCCCATATCTAATATGATATGTTCTTTTCGGGATGTCATCCACCTTCAACTTCAGTTGACGATACACAAATTTATTTTTAATCATGAAAAATTACTGAGCTCCCTAAATATTATCAAACAATTCATTTATATGAGTATATGGATACATATTATTAATTTTAATGTTATTTAATGACCCTTCATCAATCATAGCATGATAAATAAAAATCCAATCGATACCCAAATTGAAATAAAACACTATAAAGTGTAAAATAACAAAACATTTAGATAAGGTCTTTCAGATAAAAGAACTAGAATATTATAATAATTCCACTATGCTACAATATTTCACCATTGTGTTTTAACTATAATCTCCTGTGATTTTTATTGAGGTGAAATTTCTAACTAAACTGAAATATTCCCGGAAATAATGGAATTTTTTACCCCATATCAAAGAAGAAATTAGAAAAATCAAAGCCAACAAATAATATACCATATGAAACATCACTAAATGTCCTGAAATCTAGTAATGTAGTCCTAAATGATCATAGTGGACTATTCTATATATAATCTGATTGCCTTCCATCAATCTGATCTTTCTTGGTGTAGCTATTTGGATAAAAACCAGTCTCACCATATTTTTAAATAAATTATATGTTTCCTATCAGAATTAATATTATGATCATTTCTATTAAAATTATTATCCATGTTTCCAAATAACCTACATAGAAAAAACATATTATATTAGTTAAGGCATTACACATGGAGATTTTTACCTATCATTATAGAAATGTATAAATATTAGATTCTGAACAATATATTATTTTGATGGATTATTACACACTATTTTACATTGTTAAATCTTCTTCTATTTATTTTAAAAGTTCACTTGACAATTGGTTTACTCAATTTATACAGAATTATAAAATCCGACAAGATTATCATATGTTTTGAAGTCACAAGATGCCCATTAAATTCGATATCATGGATTCAAACGTGTGAAAGCAATGATTGATTGTACTATCTAGATCTTAAATAATGTTTGGTGTGTAACATGTCAATCAGGTAGAGTTAACATCATACACAACCACTAGATTATTCTCTTTTTTTTTCTGTTTCAGTGAATTATTTTTTCATCTAATGTTAATCCACCTTAGGAGAATATTTTTATTGAATTTTTTAAAAATTCATCCCTTTACTAGGAATCAAAATATAAAAAATCCATAATATTCATGAACATTGACCACAGCTGGTATGATTATCCTTCAAAATGATAAATGGAATGCATAACCATTTTATTATTTGACAAACCCATTACATCGAATATCGGTAGAGTATATTTAACCAATCTTCATGTTGCATTTGTGTTAAGAGATACATTTAAGGAAAGAGATATTTTTCCACATAAAATTTTCAACTATCATATTGTTCCTTTGTTGTAGCTCTGGTTGTTCTCTAGCATGCATTCCATCACCAATTATATATTACATCTATTTATCCATTAATATGGGAAATAGTTCAGTTCCAATTCCATCTATTCATGGTTGTATATTAATGATGATATCATCCTCTCAACGCCTTCCTAATTTAGTGTCTATATTACTTTTATGGAATACCATTTTAAAAATTAATATAAACCCATAATTATAAATATTGGAAACTTTTATAACAATATCCATTTTTTCATAATACATAATTTTTATATAAAGAACATGAAATTTAATCATGAATTGTATTCACAACAATCATCATGGCTTCTAACTTTCTCTTACCAATACATAAACCCTATAAAATAATAAAAAACATGGGATAAAAAAAATATAAATATGACATTTAAAAATAATGGTAGAATCTATTAGAACAAGATAACCTATATACTTATGATATTATTTCCACAAAGATATAATTCTCACCCAAAATGAATCATATAATTACATTGTGAAAACAAGACAGTTCAATAAAACATAGAAGACCTAAATAAAAAAATAAAGGTAACATGTGTAATTTAATTATTAATATTTTAAAAATAATTTATAAAATATTATATGTAACCCTCATGGATTCCTTGTTATTTAACTCTTACAGCTACAATAAATGAAACACTCACATCTACTATATAGTGTTTCCAACACTATTACAATTGGAGTAACCATTTATTCAACCTCCAACATAAACATACAAATACCTTAGAGAGAGATATATGTACCACCATTAATCAAAGAAAACTATAAAGAACAATAAAAAATAATAATACAAAATTGAAAACTTCATATAAATCATTCCCTTAAAAAATAAATGAAATTAAATTACTATTTTTAAAATAAAATTCAATTAAAAATATCAAATATTTGATGTTTGAATTGATAAATATAATATAATATGTGTATGAATGGTAAATACATATAATATAACATTATATAATGAAAATTAATTTAAAAAATAAAATCATTACTACATAACCAATAATGTGAAAATATTCACAAATGAATGGAATCTTGGATAAGAATTCTGTTACATCATTTTCTTTTTACATCAAACATGTTCAAAATTAATAAATAATGGTTTAAAAAGTCCTATTAATACAATATGGAATTATATTATTATTTTAATACCTTATATGTTATTCTTAATGAATATTTACACCCAAAAATTAATATTATATTTACTTTCACTATTTGAGGTTCATTTATTTCATGGTATCCCGGGTTGGTGAATTAGGGATTCCCATATCGAAGGGAAGAGAAATTAAAATACTGAAATGAAATGGTGTTGAAATGATTCCTGAATTTAAAAGTATACCATTTAACATTTTTTTGATATGTGGATGAATAATAAAATAAATCTGTAATATGAATAATTAAAAAAAATTGGAACTTTTTATTATAATCACAAAATTATATCCAATTATTGAAGTATCATGTTTATATATTGGTACTATAAAATAAATAAAATAATAATATAAAAATAAAATATTATTTAAACATGTTAATAGTGTTATGACTTACCATGAGGTCGTTAATAATAATTGAAATCAAATCCTTCATGATGTCCGCAAATTTACATATCATGGACGATTTATTTATTTTAAGAAAACGAGGGAGAGGATAAGATGTATGATGATATTTTATCATAAACATATGATAAAATTTTATTCTATAAAAGATAATAGTGTTTTCATGCCTATTTTATATGTTTATCTTAATAAGGTATATGATAAGAAAAATTAAAAAAAATGAAATAAATCAAAATGAATGTGGATTTTTACCTATTGAATTTTCCTCATTGGGATCATCCTTAAGACATTTGGTTTTGGCGATTCTACGAGATTAGAAGGTCTTGCACATGGGGAAGTGTCTTGGGATGAGAATTCTGTATAATCATAATAAGTCCCAATTCTTGAGAGTTGTAATCTGATGTGTGGGTGAGGGGTGGTATTTATATTGGAGGAATGTTGGGTTACCACTAATTAAATCATTATTTTATTAATTTTTCCATGATAATCAATAGTGCTTATTCTTAAGACTAAATATTGTAATTTGTTCATTTGTGTGAAATATAAGGGCGATTATCTCAGTATAACATCACTCAGGACTCAATAACTCGGGTATGTATCAAATTTCATAAATGGTCAAATTTCACTATACACCAAAAATTCAATTATATCAGAAAAAACATAAAAATTATCCTCAATATTTTTTGACATGTTGATAAAATAAATGAACTCTATATTGTTGGAAAAATTATAAATATGATAAATTATGATTTTTTATTAAAATCTTTATTTATTCATAAAATACTAGTTCAAGATATATTACAGATTTTATAAATTTTTTATATAATAATTAAAATCTCATAAAATTATCACGTAATCATAATTCAACCAGATAATAATTTATGAATCAATTTTATGAATATATTTTAAATTTATATTATTATATCGATCATAAAATTAAAATGAACTATTTATTAGTTACAAAAAATCTAATACATAATATATAATTAAAAAAATTATTTACTAGTTAAATGATATAAATATATCATGTTTTTTACTTATAGGATGGAAACATTTTATTTATACATTAATTGTTAGGGTTACTTTTCTATTATCCATATTATTATTTCTGTTGGCCATGATACTATTCCAAAGGTTATGTTACTTTTACATCAGTATAAATTCATTAATTTCTATAAATACAACTTCATTAATTATATATTTAGAATGAATATTACAATTTAATTCCTGAATGAAAATAAATTATTTTATAGGTAGATTGGTTTTTATAATTTAACCGACTTATAATTTATTTTGATGATTGATATAACCAAGGGTTAAATACTGATTATGTATATGATATTTTGGTAATATAAATTTTCTACAAAATAGATGTTGTACTTTAGATGATTATAATTCATAAAATATCAAAAAGTTATTTCAAATTCCATATATTGTTATATATGAATTATTTTAAAATGTAATGAATGTAAAATTAAAATATTTAATATTATGAAATATCAAAAATTGATGTTTGAAATTATAAAAGTGTGTTTATTTATATTTTCTATACGAAGTATTTGTAAATATTGTTCACATCATTAAAAATATGAATTGATCATTTATTTAATTTTTAATTCAGTATTTTATTAATATTATATAAAATTAAATAATAAAAATTAATGTTTTGTATTATTTATGTTCAAATTATAAACTAATTTCACGATATATATTTTAATAAAATATTTTGATTGACTCTATGATGATTGTATTTTTTTCATCTATCAATATAACATTTTCGATTTGAGGTTATAATCATCAATTTATATTCGAATATATATTGTTTATATTAAGGGATTTAGTGAATATGAATTGGATTCTATCATGAGGTGTGTATCCTTTGGTAGTGGGACATTAGTTCAGACTTCCTACCTATATTTTTTATTAAACTATGCCTTAGACGGTGAATGGTGTTGGATATATTTTTTTGTTGGCTTACGCATGAGGATATTTTAAATTAAATTTAATTTTATACCTTCACATAATGTTTCTATATATATTATTCTTATGATTCATATGGATATTTATGAATGTGAATGGTTCATATATTTAGGTGAATAAACCAATCTTTTTGGTTGTATAAATAGTTGCATGTCAATACAGTTGGAGCATATTAATTTTACTGATATAATATGATAGTAAACTAAATTCATTGAATCTTAAATATATAAAAAAATTAAAATAAATAACATGGGTAAAAAAATTAATAAAAATATTATTTTTGAGATTAATTTCATATATAAATATTTCAATATGCTTATCATTCAATTAGTTATTGTCAAGATCCACATGATTACTCCAAAAAAATCTCATGTATGTGATAAAATTTATAAGTAACATTTGATTGATTATTAGTAACTTTCGATATTATCATGAGTATCTCATGATCATATTTTTTTAGAATTATTCTTGGAATTTTCATTGGGTTATAAAAGAAAATTGAATTATATAATTCAAATAAGGAATTTTTTTTCTATAGAGATCATTAATTATTTTCCAAGTGATGTTAATTTAATAAAAATAAATATTTATTTTTGTACAATCATAGATAATTAAACTAAATGTTTCAATGGTATGACATGTGTAATTAAAAAAGTAATATTAGTCTCCACACACGTACTCCATATTATTTTGTACATTTATTTACATCTTATTTACTAAATATGAGAGTTTATATTAACAATTTAACACTCACATTTTCAATATGATTAAGTACATGAAATGATATTCAAGACTATTTAATATTCTAAATGATATATTGAGAATAAACATTTATGTATATATTTAAAAGTAATTTTATATTTTTTGATATATATGTGATAACAACAACATGATTTATATTATTGTAAATATACAGAGTGTCAGATATAATTATAAAACATTCATTAGGGGTGAACTATAATATTTTGATATAGTTATATAATTTGACATATTTGCATCAATGGATATATAATAACAATACGATTGGTTTTAAAAAATTAATAAATTATATTCTAAAAGTGTTTAGAATAGAATAACAAGTCATAATATGTTAATATGGTGGTATTGTATATACAATATAAGTTGGTAAAATTCCTAACATAATGAAAATAATTTGGATGAAAATATAATAAATTATTCTTCAACAATCCATTCATTATCATCAGATGTTAGGATTTATTGAATGGAAAATTAATGATTTGATACTATTGTTTTATCAAAGGTATACATGAATTAGATTAAGAAACATATTGAAATTTAAATTATAGTTATTAATACAATATAAAATACTTATACAATTTTGAAATGTGTTTGGTAAAGAATGTATATTCTATAATTTTTAGTAAATATAGTGGAGTTAAAAATAAATGGAAGAATTTATTGTCATTTTTTATCATTCAAGAGATAATTTAAATAGTTACTACAAAATTGATTTGAATGTAATTGATTTTATCAGTCTCAAAAGAATCTAGGTAATATATTGTTGTCTTGAAATAATTTACATTGAGTTATAATATAATTTATTATATTATATTGGGTTATTGGGGCCATGTGTGTGATGATTATTCTTATTTACATGTTTTATGATTGATCATTTTTTATAAAAACTTTTATGAATTAAATGTATATAAGGATACTTTTGTTGGAAAAAATGTGTATCCATCAATTTGTTAAAAAATGATTATTCTTTCCATTATGAATTTTTTTTAATATTATAACAAATAATTTAAGAAAAATTAAATACATAGAATTACATATAGGATGAGTTTTATGTTTTATAATATTTTGATTTGATGTAAGTAATATTTATTTTTTATACAAAATTTGTTTGTGTGCCCCAGAAATTTTTTTTAATACAATATAATGTATAAGATGAAATTTCTATTATATCATGATTTTTTGAAGTTATATGTTTTCAAATAAAATATTATACCAGTCTACATTTAATGTGAATTTTATATAATAAAAAAATTGATTGAGGGTATATTGGTAAACCAAAATGTAAGTATTTATCATAAATAAAGAAAAATTATTAATGGATTATGTTTTTATGGGTGAATTTTGTGAACATATAAAAAATCCTATTTTGATAATAGATGTCATCATCATAAAATATAATTATGTGATGTTTAGAATTTTTAATATGTCCTAGGAAAAAAATATTTTGAATATGATTCATAAATATGAACATTATTAAAACAATTTAACGTCATATATATTTCTTCCTAAGGTGGATTAGGGGAATATATTTTCTTATGGTCATATCAATATGTGACATGTATTACATATTATTTAATTTTCCATGAAATACAATAATGTATGCCAAACATGGGGCTAATCAAGAAATTTATCATATAACATTGTATAAACGAGTTTTTATGCTTGTTATTATAATATTAATTAATGTGTTTAAAAATATTTAAAGGTTTATTATTAAATGAAATATCCATATTATTAATCTTCCACATTATTTATATATTATTTTATATATATATACATTTCATTAAATGATAATGATAAATTTAGTCTAAATATTTTACATTGAATTTATCACCAATTATTATTCATAGTGAATTATTATAAGATATGATAAAATATTAAGAATAAAATGAGTGATATTCTATTATATAGATATTAAATATTATCACAAGGCTACAAAAATTAATATTATTGTTTTTTTGGAGTATTACCTCCTGTGTATTTGACATGGAATATAAGTATTATGTAATTATTATAAAAGTATTTAATGAATCGTATTTGAGTCACTGTTATATGAGGTTATTGATATAACATCCATGAGAAGAAATATATTTTGATACCCTTTTTATAAATTTCATATATATTTTCAATGAAATTGTAGAGGTTATATGGTTTTTTATGATCATGTCATCATTTGGATCATAACTACGGTCATATTTCTCCAATGATGTAACTTATAGTACATAATATAACTCAATAGAGAGATGGAGTTTGAGGAAAAACATAGATATTATATATCTATTTTTTAAAGGGACATGTGATTTTCTTATCCATAAGTATGAATAACATATGGAGTTTTCATTGGTCTTATCTCTCATTACTCAGATAGTTGATAATATATGAGTTTATTGTTTGGGATTGACGTGATCCATGGTCCAAGGATAGTTTATATAATGTGAAATGGTAAAATGTGAGAATTAGTGTTTTCATATGACACAGAAGAGATGACACATGAATACATATACATGTTTTTTGTGGTGACCATAGAAGATCACCTCATTAATTAGGGATATACTCTTCATTGTTAGAGTTCTCTCTTTATTTACATATTTGTACCCATTGATTTTTTTTCAATCACTATAAGGTAATGTGGGGACACACATTGGGGTTAACTGATTAGATATTGAGTTTAAAATAGAGATATAATAAGAAATCATATTTGTGTTAATAAAACAGTTATTTAGTTGGGAATCAATAATGTATTTAATATGATATGATACTATGTGATGATAATGATTACTTTACAATTGTTTTTTTGAAGATATCCAATAATATTTTTGGATATGATTTCGAAAGTTATTTTTTCTTGATTAAATATAAATTGAAACGGAATAAATTAAATTAGGCTATAAAAAATTGGTATATGAAATTATTTATGCCTAATATACTTAAATTTTATATTATACACACGACTATGTACATTGGTACTACAACATGAATAAATTATAGAAAAAAATGAATTATTTGATATTTGAATGATAAGCAGTAAAATTTAAGATATCTTCCACATATGTATAATTAAATTTGTTTTTTCATCTAATGAAATGTTATTGTGGAACACATTATAGAATATGATATATGAATTTTCAATGGAAATTACACATCTGTAATGAAAGAATGAGTAAATGTGCATACACAATATCATAATTGTTTCTTATAACACAACCTAATAATGAAGGATATTTTAGCAGATTTTGATCATACATCTAGGTCGACACTCTTTAAATCATTTCTCTCATTGAACTAACACATTTTCATGTACAATAACAAGTATATTGTAGAAAATTTTTTAATATCAAGAAAATGTCAGATTATTTCATTTATCTTGCGAATACAGTACATATGTTCTAATTTTTTCCCGTTGATAATATTTTTTATCTCATGCAAAAATGATTGATTGATGAAAAGTGGATTTGTTTTATTTTTGTATGCATGAAATAATGTATTTCTTAATTTATATTTTTTAACATTTTTCACTTCATTTTTATAGAAGAATCTTGTATTTATATTATTATTTATTTTTATATGTATAATAACTTTTATTTGACGTGTATTAATAATAACAAAGACATCAGAGACTATTGTTAATTAGTGTTTTATGAATTGAAATAATTCTTTTCGTTATTATTAATATAAAAAATTAACATCAATGTCTCATTATTATGTGTAACATAGTGATATTAATTTTGAATTAATATAATTTTTGGTTAAAATTTAAAAATAAGGGTGGAATTTTATTATAATTTCCATATAGGGAAAAATATTCCATATTGTAGATGGAAAATAATATTCTAATTATAAGGCCCCAGCCTTAAAACTTACTTAATCTTGAGTTATTACAAGATTACACATTGAGGATCTTTTCAGGTTTAGAGTTTTAGAGAATTAGATCATAAAACTAGCATTACATTCTACATTTAAACAATGTGGTTACATAAAATATTGTATTCATTTTTTCCCATCAATGGAAACATATTTAAAAATAAAGCATGGATTCTTTCTTGACACTTCCTTGACACTATCATCATATCATGTACCTTTCCCTTGACCTGTGAAAAATATTTCAAAAAAAAACTTGGGATGAGCATAAAAAGCTCAGTAAGGGTTATAAAAATATGGAAAACAAACATGAGTTCATATATACATAAGAATGAAATCATACATTACCCATAAAACATAGGAACTTTAACATACCTCATAAAATCATGGATAAATCATAGAAATCATAAGACATAAAAGGTATCTTGAGGCATTCATAACATTCTTACGTAGGGAGTAACCCTCTTGGTTACGTTTGGAATACCCATCACAGTATATTCCCTAAATCTCTTCAGAGAAACCATAATGTTTAACCCCTTGACATTACCCAATGCATTGGAGAGCTATATCGGGATCACCCACCCTTAGTTTATCATGGAACCACCTGTCTTCTTAACAATGCCCAAGAACCACAACATAATCGTATCACATAAAACATGCATAATGGAAACATAACATTTCCACCTTTCAATCACAAGATATCAATACAACACTTTGTTATAAAAACGTTATGAAAAACATTTTCAATACCAAAATAAATGAAAAGTAAAGCATGGAATTTATTTTTCTTTTAAAAAAAATGTATTTCTGGTAGATGAAGTGGAAACTCAAATAATGGTCACGGCGGTGGAGAAGTCGTTGTTGCCGCATACGTATGACAAAAACATTCCCTTTTGTCGTTTTGTAAAACACTTCGTATAAAAAATATTACTTTTGGATAAATGTAAAAGTCAAAAGGGGTTTATACACCGTATAAAAGAAGGATATGTATGAAATTAAATATTCCTCAATGAAAGGAGATTGAGATGAAGTCCCATACAAAGATGGTATCCTTGGATTAAGGATAAATCAGTTACATAATTTTGTGTGACAAAAGAATACATGAAATATAAGTGGGTATTAAGTGTAAAACAATCAGAGTACATTCACACATGATCATAGAACAGAATATTCCTGGTGTATAAGTTTATCCCAAAGAATCAAAATTGGGTTAAGAAGTTCCCTTTCAAAAATTCGACAGCCTAACGGCGTCACTTCAAAATTCAGAAAAAGTGTTGATTAGAGAAAAAAATGGTATCTCATCACTTGGTCATAAAATTTACATCAATAAGGATATAAAAGAAAATATCCCTACATAATTGTATGTGAATTAAAATACATAACAAAATAAGTCTTTCAAAATGGGGAGGGTGAAAGGTTCCCTTACCGACTTGGGTAACTTTCAAAACGTACACCCCATTAAAGAAGGGTCATACAATGAATATGTAAAAAACCATAAATGAAATTATATTACAAAAAGAGTATAATAATGTGATGTACATACACCACTCAATGGAAATGGGGGAAAATGTTGCATAAATCTCATGGGACTAAAAGTGAGATAAAAAATCCCTTACGAAAACTCGACAGCCTAACGACGCCACATAAAACATCCAAAATGGATTGATGAGAGAAAATAGGGTCTCTCATAATATGAACATAAAAAGTACAGTAAGAGTAATATAAAATAACATCCCAATCATAAGTAAGATGAGCTTAAAAGTAATGACATAAATGAGTGTACTTAAAAAGATAGAGAGGGGTAGGTTCCCTTACATCAGGTCCGACTTGACTCGATCGTTCTTTAATATCCTGAATAATAAACTTGAGATAATTTCTACTTCCTTAAGAACCTTTTTCAAGTTTATTATTTCTTTTATATCACTTATTACCATGTCATGAACACTATGTTATTATTTAAGCTAATAACGGCCGTTTTAACGATCATTGGTACATGAGTAAAAAATAAACTCTTTATAATTACAAGTTGTTTATGTGGTAAAATATCCATTATATCCAGAATTGTATTCATGATGTAGATATCATATATATCCAGTATATTCATGCATTTATAATATCACATAACATTAAGAGTTATGAAATGAAATGCATCGTTCATGGAGACGGTAAGCCGTACGTACGCATGAACGCTAATTCCATTTCTATTTCATATTTAATGGAATTAAAAAATAATGATATATAATAGTATTTTAATTCCAGCTGGGTGTAATATATAATATCATTAAATATATACTTTATATGTACCACATATGGTATTAACGAATCGAATCACTTTGATGGGGCGGTAGTCCGCACTTCCTAAAATGAAGATATCATGTATACCCATAATGGAATCCATAAAGGTATGACATAAATGAAAAATAAAGAATCTTAAGGAAAACATAAACATATTATCTATCATATATAAACATAGTGACATCTTAATGGCCACCATGAAAGGTGTTATGAGAAGATTGAACAATCATCGTTTCGTGAGGGAGTAATTCGCCATCCACAGAAACAGTATGTTATTTAACCATTAGACGAAGGTGTGTGTAAGTGTATTTAGAAACCTTAACATACCAACATACTAGTATATTTAATATACTGGTGTTTTTAAAAAATAAAGTAATAGAAAGAGTTTAGGGGGGGTGGAGAAGAAAAATAAAACAAAAGAACTCAAGTGAAGACATTACCTTAAAATCGGGTAACTCCCTTTGGTTAGAGCTCAATGGCTTCCTTGGGAAGACTTATGACCAATGTGAGGCTTCAAAAAGTTATAGAGGGATGTGGAGAGACAAAATGGGCAGGTTTTGTCCGAGCCAAAGCCTTTGGAAGTGTGGGTAAGGAGGTAGAGGTGGGGGCCTTTTATAAGAGGAGAGTAGGGGCACTCTTGGAAAGCAAAGAAATATTACTTTATTTTAGAATGAGTTTCGGATTTTAAAGGTCCCACATTGATATAATTTGAGGCTAAGGTGATACGGATTCGAAATATACCCATCCAATAGGTTTTTTACATGTGTAGGTTATATATTTTACATTATCTTTTCATTTTATTTAAAATGATAAATAATGAGGTCATCGCTGCATCATCATGATGTCATAAATAATTTAATTTTTTTAATCTCTAAAGATTAAAAAAAAACTATGATGTTGTAAATATTTTTAGCTTTCCAATGAATATTTATAGTAAAAAATATGACTTGTATAACCCCATGTAAAAACTGTTTTAGTTAAACAACTCATGTTTGTGACATTTTAATTTTAACATTAAATAAAAATGTATTTATGTCATTTTCCAACCGAAGTGGCTCCATGGGGTCCCCAAGTTGACTCATGGATTTTTGTGGCCGAACATGACTCATCCAATGAGGGTAGGACATGTGTCTAGGTCATTTCATATTCTTAAAACATTATTTTTACCTTAAACTACACTAATTACCTCTAATCGCGATTAAGAACTTAATAAGTTACTATTCACCAAAAAAAATATTTTAATCCCATTGAACCACATTTTACATCTTATTGAAAACCATGTATGATGGATTTTTGAAATTCAAAACACAATGGTGGAAAATTTTCATTTAAACGGAAAATCAGTTTTTATAAGTACTACTTAGTGGTTTCACTATTCCTCAAAAATTGAAGTTCTTCAGAAAATTACCAAAAATTCACCCTAAGCTATATTTGATATTCCGAATTCGAAAAAGACGTCTATTTTAAAAAATTCATAACATATAAGTTAAATTAATTAATTTAATAATTAACTCCCACTGTCAGAACAAATAGCGTGTTTTTATGAAATAATATATATCAAAAGATTGACACTAGTTTAAGTCAAATTTCAAAGTGAAATTATTTCCAATGAGCACTATTTGATTAAATGGTACAAATATATTCTAATTTCACTATAAAACCAATTCAAATGATAATATAATCATATAAATAAATTATATTAAAGAGAGATTTTGAATTAAAATACAACATTTTTCACAATTCATTAAAAATTGATTTTTTTCGGAAAAATACCAAAAATTTACACAAAGTAAATTTTGATGTCCCGATTCTAAATACGAATTTTATTTTGTCAAATATAACACATAAAATTTTCAAAAAGTGGATTTAAAAGGGGTTCTCCATAAAAAGGCGATTAATCGACCTTTTAAAGAATATTAGAATGTTTACGATTAAAATTGGATTCATTCACATTTTTAATCCTCTATCATTAATTTTAAAAAGTAAAAATATTTGACAAACATATATAATAATTTTTTAGTTAGTTCTATTCATTCCCTCCATCACAACAGCTAGGCATTAACTACCATTTAAAATAATATTAATTTTTTATTAGAGTGCAATGTAAGAATCCCAAAAAACTCTTTGTTGCGTGTTGGGTACACCATCGAGCATAGCGTCCCCTTTAAAGTTATATTAATATTTTATTCACAAATATGGATAAATGTGAAAATTTCATACACTTTATTTACCTGGGGTGTTACATCCTTCCCCCATTTTGGGAATTGTGTCCTCACAATTTTAAAATTGGCCTTGAAAACTTCATTGAAAATCCAACATCTGAACAAGAGTCAGTAAAACAATCACATTAAAATAAAGAAAGATAAGTACAAAGGTCACCCGAGTTAAACTATACTAGGATTCCATGTTTGAAAATATGGACATGGAGGAAAAAACAAAGGGTCTTGTTCGGATGGATAGTGATAGTAAACATGTCTAGGAGAAAGTTAACCCTATGAAAATCACAAACTTGTGATGGGTTAAACGGTATTCAATTCCCCAATAAGAAAAGTTAACAGACAACATTTTTGTTTCTAAGTTACTTTTCATTGAGAAATTTATTTTTTAGCTTAACTAAATCATAATGAAACATTCTTCCTTGTCATGTAGACTTTAAAATTTTACTATATTCCTTAATCAAACTCATATTTTCTCCAAAAGACGAGTACTTAGGAAGGCTTGTTTCCACTAAGAGTACTATAATCAATTTATAGAGAATCACCTAATCCACAAAAGATAACTCTATACTTCCCATGTCTTTAAAATATAACCAAAACCAAAACCAAAAAGGTTAGTACAAGATCAGAAAATCCAGAAAAGGATAACCCTTTATAAAAAGAAAATCTATTCTTAACCTCCAAAAATTTTCCAACAAAACCCAAAGTTCAACGAGGACCATTCGATAAAAAATTTGTCAATAAAATTATTCAAAGTAAACCAAACTAAGATTGAAACCCAAATATTTGACGGATTTAGTCACATAGTCTTCCAAGTTAAATCGTAACATTTATCTCCAAACAACATCAGTTGCTCCTAAAGTCTCGTATTGAAAAGTAAATAACCTAATCACGTATCCTCCATGATAGGTTGATCATTTTCATAAATAAAAAAAAATAAACTTACTCATTATCCATAAAGTCACCTAACTAAAAAAGAATAAGTCATACTAACCAGGGACTTCACGTAGTCAAGTGGTAGGTGATAAATACCAGTTTCACTTTGGTTGTGGGTTCGATTCCCGCATCTTTGTCCAACACGACGGGTTGTCACAGGGTCTGCGTGTTATCCTTTTTCCAAACTATATAATTCTCAAATCATTCCCCAAAAAGAGATAAAATCATCAAAAATAACCCTAACATAATTTAAACTCAATTTTATCTCATTCTTTTCACTTCTATAATAACATATAGTAGCCCATAATTACCTCAAAAGTAAGGATCATATAAACCGAAATGGTTCTTTATAACTATGTCCACAAAAGAATAGATAACTATTCATTGAATAAAATTTTCATATATTAAACATAAGGGTTACACATACTATAAAAAGTCTTCTAATGTAACCCATTATCAAAAGAGACTTAATACTCTTAAGAATTGTACCATAACTCTTGAATCCCTTATATGTTGACTTCTTACTCATTCAACATTCTTCATGATCCATTAACCATTCCTTTCCAAATTATTCTGAAATACATCATTCCTACAAACAAAATCATGAATCATATCCTAAGATTCCAAAATCGGAAAAAAAAATTTATGAAATAATCCATACCTTTGATTGTTTATTGTCAGTTTCTTCATCCTCAATCGGAATGGCATTAGGTATTGGTAAACAAGTATTTGTATGATCTTGGTGATCCAATTCACGAAACTTCTTCATAGGACATGTGTTTGCATAATGACCAAGGACACCACATTTAAAACATTCTATTGATCCCTCAGAAATAACTTCTTTCCCTTTCCTTGAGTCAACTAGATACATCCTTTTTCCATGGAAGGTTGTTGCTTTATGACCTTCATTTCCACATCTATATCATATTTCTATCCCTTTGAAACATTTTCCTAGGTGTTTCTTTTCACATCTTTGACACATAGGTTTTTGAACACACTTACCTTTATGATTGTTACCTGTAGTTCCGTAGGGATTTGTTTCATGCATATATGATGCCTTAGAGAAATCACCAAGGTTTAGGTGGTCTATCATGACTCTAGATAGTTGGTTGAGGATAAACACATGAGTTCTCATTGCTGCTCCCATATCATTCAGTTTCTCACTCAAAAAACTGTCACAGTTTCCTTTACATCCACTGTTACTTTGGTTCCTGCTAGATCCATCCATTTACTAAAACCAAAAAGGCCAGTGTGAGTATATCAACAAAACCATCATGTACTAATGAGTAATATAAACACAATGATATACTTACTCATTAACTTTATCTAAAACTAGGACTCTTTCTGAAATCATAACCATTATGGTAATGTCACTTATGCATAAAGAATATCCTAACCTCTAATGTTATCCAAACCGACCTTTGATACCAACTACAAGGCCCCAGCGTTAAACCTTAATTAATCTTGAGTTATTACAAGATTACACATTGAGGACCTTTTCAAGTTTAGATTTTTGGAGGATTACATCATAAAACATGCATTACATTCCACATTTAAACAAAGTGGTTACATAAAAGATATTATTCATTTTTTCACATCAACGGAAACATATTTAAAAATAAATCATGGATTCTTTCTTGACACTTCCTTGACACAATCATCATATAATGTACCTTTCCCTTGACATGTGAAAAGTATTTCAAAAAAAAACATGGGATGAGCATAAAAAGCTCAGTAAGGGTTATAAAAATATGGAAAAGAAACATGAGTTCATATATACATAAGAATGAAATCATACATTACCCATAAAACATAGGAAATTTAACATACCTCATCAAATCAGGAATAAATCATAGAAATCATAAGACATAAAACGTATCTTGAGGAATTCATAACGTTCTTACGTAGGGAGTAACCCTCTTGGTTATGTTTGTAATACCATCACAGTATATTCCCTAAATCTCTTCAGAGAAAACATAAAATTTAACCCCTTCGCATTACCCAATGAATTGGAGAGCTATATCAGGCTCTCCCACCTTTAGTTTATCACAGAACCACCCATCTTCTTAACAATGCCCATGAACCATAACATAATCGTATCAAATAAAACATGCATAAAGGAAACATAACATTTCCTCCTTTCAATCACAAGATATCAATACAACACGTTGATATAAGAAAATTAAGAAATCATTTTTCAATACCATAATAAAAGAAAAGTAAAGCATGGTATATATTTTTCTTTTAAAAAAAGGTATGGCTTGTAGAGGAAGCCGAAACTCAAATAATGTTCACGGCGGCAGAGAAGTCATTGCCGCCACATACGTATGACAAAAACATTCCCTTTTGTCGTTTTGTAATATGGTTCGTGTAAAAAAGATTCCTTTTGGATAAATGTAAAAGTCAATGCGGTTTATAAACCGTATAAAAGAAGATTGTGTATAAAATAAAATATGCCTCAATGAAAGGAGATTGAGACGAAGTCCCATACAAAGACGATATCCTTGGATTAAGGATAAATCAGTTACATAATTATGTGTGACAAACGAATAAATGAAATATAAGTCGGTATTAAGTGTAAACTAATCATAGGAAATTGACACATGATCATACAATGACATATTCAAGGTTTACAAGTTTGTCCCAAAGAATCAAAATTTGGTTAAGATGTTCTCTTGCAAAAATTCGACAGCCTAATGGCGTCATTTCAAAATTCAGAAAAATAGTTGATGAGAGATAAAAAGGGTATCTCATCACTTGGTCATAAAATTTACATCAATAAGGATATATAATAACATATCCCATCATAATAGTATGTGAATTAAAAGACATATCAAAATAAGTCTTTTAAAAAGGGGAGGGTGAAAGGTTCCCTTACCGACTTGGGTAACATTCGAAACGTACACCCCATTGAAGAAGGGTAATAAAATAAATATGTAAATACCCATAAATGAAATTATATTACTCAAATAGTATAATAATGGGAAGTACATTCACCAATCAAAGGAAATGGTGGAAAATGTAGCATAAATCTCACGGGACTAAAAGTGAGATGAAAAATCCCTTACGAAAACTCGGCAGCCTAACGGTGCCACCTAAGACATCCAAAATGGATTGATGAGAGAAAATAGGGACTCTCATCATATGAACATAAAAATTACAGTATGAGTAATATAAAATAACATACCAATTATAAATAAGATGATCTTCAAAGGAAGGACATAAAAGAGTGTACTTAAAAAGAAAGAGAGGGGTAGGTTTCTTTATCTCGGGTCCGACTTGACTCGATCATTATTTAATCTCCTAAATAATAAACATGAGTTAATTTTTACTTCCTTAAGAACTTTTCAAGTTCATTATTCCTTTTATATCACATATTTCCATGTCATGAACACTATGTAATTATTTAATCTAATAACGGTTGTTTTAACGATCATTGGTACTTGAGTCAAAAATAAACTCTTTATAATTACAAGTTGTTCATGTGGTAAAATATCCACTATATCCAGAATTGTATTAATGATGTAGATATCATATATATTATATATATCTAGTATATTCATGCATTTATAATATTACATAACATTTAGAGTTACGAAATGTAATGCACTGTTCATGGAGACGGTAAGCAGTACGTATGCATGAACGCTACTTCCATTTCTATTTCATATTTAATGGAATTAAAACATAATGATACATAATAGTATTTTAATTCCAGTATGGTATCATATATAATATCATTAAATATATCCTTTATACATACCACATATGGTATTAACGAATCAAATCACATTAAGGGGGTGGTAGTCCGCACTTCCTAAAATGAAGATATCGCGTATACCCATAATGGAAGCCATAAAGGTATGTCATAAATGAAAAATACAGAAGATTAAGGAAAACATAAACATATTATATATCATATATAAATATAGTGACATCTTAATGGCCACCATGAAAGTTGTTAAGAGAAGATTAAACAATCATCATTTCGTGAGGCAGTAATTCGCCATCCACAGAAACAAGATGTTCTTTAACCATTATACAAAGGTGTGTGTATGTGTAGCTCGAATACTTAACATAACAACATCCTATTATATTTAAGATACTTGATTTGTTACAAAAGAAATTAATAAAAAGAGTTTAGTGGGTTGGTGAAGCAAAATAATACAAAAGGACTCAAGTGAAGACATTACCTTAAAATAGGGTAACTCCCTTTGGTTTGAGCACAAAGCATTCCTTGGGATGACTTCTGACCAATGTGAGGCTTCTAAGAGTTATAGAGGTATGTGTAGAGAATAAATGGGAAGGTTTTGGCCGAGAAAAAGGCTTTGGATGTGTGGGTAAGGAGGTAGAGGTGGGGGCCTTTTATAAGAGGAGATGAGGAGCACTCTTGGAATGTAAAGAAATGTAACTTTATTTTAAGATGAGTTTCGAATATTAATGGTCCCACATTGATATAATTCAAGTATAAGGTGATAAGGGTACGAAATATACCCATACAATAGGTTTTTGACATGGGTAGGTCATAGAATTTACATTATCTTTTCATTTTATTTAAATAGTTAAATAATGAGGTCATCGCTGCATCATCAAGATGTCATAAGTATTTTAATTAATTTAATTTATAAAAATTAAAAAAATACTATGATGTAGGAAATCGTTTTATCTTTCCAATGACTATGTATAGTAAATAATATGACTTCTATAACTCCATGTAAAAATTGTTTTAGTTAAATAACTCATGTTTGTGACATTTTAATTTTAACATTAAATAAAAAGGTATATATGTCATCTTCCAAACAAAGTGGCTCCATGGGGTCCCCAGGTTGACCCATGGATTTTCTTGGTCTTCCATGAATCATCCAATGAAGGTAGGACATGTGTCTAGGTCATTTCATATTATTAAAACACTATTTTTCCTTAAACTACACTAATTACCTATAATCACGATTAAGAACTTAATAAGTTACTATTCACCAAAAAATTATTTTATTCCCATTGAACCAAATTTTACTTCTTAATGAAAACCATGTATGTCGGAATTTTGAAATTAAAAACACAAAGGTGGCAAAATTTCATTGAAACGGAAAATCAGTTATTATAAGTACCACTTAGTGGTTTCAATATTCATCAAAAATTGAAGTTTTTCAGAAAATTACCAAAAATTCACCCTAAGCTATATTTGATATTCCAAATTAAAAAATTATGTCAATTTTAGAAAACTAATAACATATAATTTACATTATTAAATTTAATAATTAATTCCCGCTGTCAGAACAAATAGTGTGTTTTTATGAAACAATATATATCAAAAGATTGACACTAGTTTAAGTCAAATTCCAAAGTGAAATTAATTCCAATTACCAGTATTTGATTATATGGTAAAAATATATTCTAATTTAACATTAAAACCAATTCAAAAGATTATATAATCATATAATTAAATTATATTAAAAAGAGGTTTTGAATTAAAATACAACATTTTTCACTATTCATTAAAAATTGAACCTTTTCGGAAAAATACCATAAATTTACACAATGTAAATTTTGATGTCCCGATTCTAAAGAATAAGTTTATTTTGTCAAATATAACACATAAAATTGTCAAAAAGTGGATTTAAAAGTGGTTCTCCATCAAAAGGCAGTTAATCGACCTTTAAAAAAATATTAGAATGATTACGCTTAAAATTGGATTCATTCGCATTTTTAATCCTCAAACATTTATTGTAAAAAGTAAAAATATTTGAAAAACATATAAAATCATTTTTTAGTTAGTTCAATTCATTCCCACCATCACAACAGCTAGGCGTTAACTAACATTTAAAATAATATTATTTTATTATTAAAGTGCAACGTAAGAATCCCAAGAAACTCGTTGTTGCGTGTTGGGTACACCATCGAGCATAACATCCCCTTTAAAGTAATATTAATATTTTATTCAAAAATATGGATAAATATGAAAATTTCATACTCTTTATTTACCTGGGGTGTTACATCCTTCCCCCCTTTTGGGAATTGCATCCTCGTAATTTTAAAATTGGGCTTGGAAACATCCTTGAAAATCCCACATCGGAACGAGAGTCAGTAAAACAATCACTTTAAAATAAGGAAAGATAAGTACAAAGGTCACCCGAGGTAACCCATACTAGGATTCCAAGTCTGAAAATATGTACATGGAGGAAAAAACAAAGGGACATGTTCTGATGGAGAGTGATAGTAAACATGTCTAGGAGAAAGTTAACCATAAGAAAATCACAAACTTGTGATGGGTTAAACTGTATTCGAATCCCCAGTAGGAAAAGTTAACAGACAACATTTTTTTTAAGATAATTTTCATTGAGGAATTTATTTTTGAGCTTAACTAAATCATAATGAATAATACTTACTTGTCATGTATACTTTCAACTTTTACTAGATTCCTTAATCAAACACATATTTTCTCAAAAAGACGAGTATTTAGGAAGACATGTTCTCATTAAGAGTACTACAATCAATTTCTAGAGAATCGCCTAATCCACAAAAGATAACTATGTACTTCTTATGTCTTTAGACTCTAACCAAAAACAAAACCAAAAAGGTTAGTACAAGATTAGATAATCTAGAAAAGGATAACCCATTATCAATAGAAAATCTATTCTTAATCTCCAAAATTTTTCCAACAAAACAAAACGTTCAACGAGGACCATTCGATAAACAATTTGTCCATAAAATTCTTCAAAGTAATCTAAACTAAGATTGAAACCCAAATATTTGAAGGATTTAGTCACATAGTCTTCCAAGTTAAATTGTAACATTTATCTCCAAACAACATCACTTGCTCCTAAATTCTCGTATTGAAAAGTAATTAACCTAATCACATATCCTCCATGATAGGTTAATCATTTTCATAAATAACCCAAAATCACCTTACTCTTAATCCATACAGTCACCTAACTAAAAAGAATAAGTCATACTAACCAGGGACATCATGTAGTCAAGTGGTAGGTGATAAATACCAGTTGCACTTTGGTTGTGGGTTCGATTCCCATAGCTTTGTACGACACGATGGGTTGTCACACGGTCTGCATGTTGTCCTTTTTCCAAACTATATAATTCTCAAATCATTCCCCAAAAAGAGAAAAAATCATCAAAAATAACCATAACATAATTTAACCTCAATTTTATATCATGCCTTTCACTTCCATCATAACATATAGTAACCCATAATTACCTCAAAATTAAGGATCATATAATCCCAAATGGTTCTTTATAACTATGTCCACAAAAGAACAGATAACTATTCCTTGAATAAAATTTTCATATATTAAACATTACTATTACACATACTATAAAAAGACTTCTAATGTAACCCCATCATCAAAAGAGACCTAATACTCTTATGAATTTCACCATAACTCTTGAAGCCCTCATATTTTGACATCTTATTCATTCAACATTCTTCATGATCCATTATCCATTGCTTTCCAACATATTCTTAAATACTTTCTTCCTACAAAAAAATCATGAATCATATCCTACGATTCCAAAATAGGAAAAGAAAAGTTATGAAATAATCCATACCTTTGATTGGTCATTGTCAGTTTCTTCCTCCTTAATCGGAATGGCATAAGGTATTGGTAAAAAAGTATTTGTACGACCTTGGCGATCCCATTCATGAAACTTCTTCATAGGACATATGTTTGGATAATGACCATGCACACCACATTTAAAACATTAAATTGATCCCTCAAAAATAACTTCTTTCCCTTTCCTCGAGTCAACTGGATGCTTCCTTTTTCCATGGTAGGTTCTTGCTTTATGCCCTTCATTTCCACATCTATATCTTATTTCTGTCCCTTTCAAACATTTTCCTTAGTGTTTGTATCCACATCTTTGAGACATAGGTTTTTGAACACACATACCTTTATGATTGTTACCTGTAGTTTTGTGGGGATTTGTTTCTCCCATATATGATGCCTTAGAGAAATCACCAAGGTTTAGGTGGTCAATCATGACTCCAGATAGTTGGTTGAGGATAAACACAAGAGTTCTCTTTGCAGCTCCCATATCATTCAGTTTCTCGCTCAAAAAACTGTCACAGTTTCCTTCACATCCACTGTTACTTTGGTGCCTGCTAGATCCAACCATTTACTAAAACCAAAAAGGTCAGTGTGAGTATATCAAAAAAACCATAATGTACTAATAAGGAAGATAAACACTAATATATACTTACTCATTCACTATATCTAAAACTAGGACTCTTTCTGAAATCCTAACTATTATGGTAATGTCACTTATGCTTAAAGAATACCCTAACCTCTAAAGTTATCTAAACCGACCATTGATACCGACTATAAGGACCCAGCCTTAAACCTTACTTAATCTTGAGTTATTACAAGATTATACATTGAGGATATTTTCAGGTTTATAGTTTTAGAGAATTAGATCATAAAACTTTCATTAGATTCCACATTTAAACAAAGTGGTTACATAAAAGATTGTATTCATTTTTTTCCCATCAACAGAAACATATTTAAAAATAAAGCATGGATTCTTTCTTGACACTTCCTTGACACTATCATCATATCATGTACCTTTCCCTTGACCTGTGAAAAATATTTCAAAAAAAACATGGGATGAGCATAAAAAGCACAGTAAGGGTTATAAAAATATGGACAAGAAACATGAGTTCATATATACATAAGAATGAAATCATACATTACCCATAAAACATTGGAACTTTAACATAACTCATCAAATCATGAGTAAATCATAGAAATCATAAGACATAAAAGGTAACTTGAGGCATTAATAACATTCTTACGTAGGTAGTAACCCTATTGGTTACTTTTGGAATACCCATCACAGTATATTCTCTAAATCTCTTCGGAAAAACCTTAACGTTTAACCCCTTCGCGTTACCCAATTCATTGGAGAGCTATATCGGGCTCACCCGACCTTAGTTTATCATAGAACCACCCGTCTTCTTAATAATGCCCAAGAACCATAACATAATCGTATCACATAAAACATGCATAAATGAAACATAACATTTCCACCTTTCAATCACAAGTTATCAATACAACACATTGATATAAAAACATTATGAAAAACTTTTTCAATACCAAAATAAAAGAAAAGTAAAGCATGGTTTATATTTTTCTTTAAAAATGGTATGGCTTGTAGAGGAAGCCGAAACTCAAATAATGTTCATGGCGGTGGAGAAGTCGTTGTCGCCGCATACGTATGATAAAAACATTCCGTTTTTTCGTTTTTTAAAACGCTTCTTATAAAAAATATTCCTTTTGGATAAATGTAAATGTCAACGGGGTTTATACACCGTATAAAAGAAGGTTGTCTATAAAATAAAATATGCCTCAATGAAAGAAGATTGAGACAAAGTCCCATACAAAGATAGTATCCCTAGATTAAGGATAAATCAGTTACATAATTATTTGTGACAAACGAATACACGAAATATTAGTGGTTATTAAGTGTAAACAAATCAGAGTACATTCACAGATTATCATATAACGACATATTAAAGGTGTACAAGTTTATCCCAAAGAATAAAAATTGGGTTAAGAAGTTCCCTTTCAAAAATTCGACAGCCTAACGACGTCACTTCAAAATTCAGAAAAATAGTTGATGAGAGATAAAAAGGGTATCTCATCACTTGGTCATAAAACTTACATCAATAAGGATATATAAGAACATATCCCAACATAATATTTGGTGAATTAAAATACATAACAAAATAAGACTTTTAAAAAGGGGAGGGTGAAAGGTTCCCTTACCGACTTGGGTAACTTTCAAAACGTACACCCCATTGAAGAAGGGTCATACAATAAATATGTAAATACCCATAAATAAAATTATATTACAAAAATAGTATAATAATGGGAAGTTCATACACCACTCAGAGGAAATGGTGGAAAATGTAGCATAAATCTCACGAGACTAAAAGTGAGATGAAAAATCCCTTACAAAAACTCGGCAGCCAAACGGCGCCACTTAAAACGTCCAAAATGGATGTATGAGAGAAAATAGGGTCTCTCATCATGTGAAAATAAAAATTAAATTAAGATTAATATAAAAGAACATCCCAATCATAAATAATATTAGCTTAAAAGGAATGACAAAAAAGAGTGTACTTAAAAAGAAAGAGAGGGGTAAGATCCCTTACCTCGGGTCCGACATGAATCGATCGTTCTTTAATCTCATGAATAATAAACTTGAGTTAATTTCTATTTCCTTAAGAACCTTTTTAAAGTTCATTATTCCTTTTATATCATTTATTACCATGTCATGAACACTATTTTATTATTTAAACTAATAACGGTCATTTTAACGATCATTGGTACTTGAGTCAAAAGTAAACCCATTATAATTACAAGTTGTTCATGTGTTAAAATATCCATTATACCCCGAATTTTATTCATGATGTACATATCACATATATCATATATATCCAGTATATTCATGCATTTATAATATTACATATCATTTACATTTACGAAATCAAATGCTCCCTTCATGGAGACGCTAAGCCGTACGTATGCATGAATGCTACTTCCATTTCTATTTCATATTAAATGGAATTAAAACATAATGATACATAATACTATTTTAATTACAGTATGTTATCATATATAATATCATTAAATATATCAATTATACATACCACATATGGTATTAACGAATCAAATCACTTTGAGGGGGAGGTAGTCCGCACATCATAAAATGAAGATATCACGTATACCCATAATGGAAGCCATAAAGGTATGCCATAAATGATAAATAAAGAAGCTTAAGGAAACAATAAACATATTATACATCATATATAAATATAGTGACATCTTAATGGCCTCCATGAATGGTGTTAAGAGAAGATTGAACAATCATCGTTTCGTGAGGCAGTAATTTGCCATCCACAGAAACAGTATGTTCTTTAACCATTAGACGAAGGTGTGTGTTTGTGTAGCTCAAATCCTTAAAATAAAAAAATCCTAGTATATTAAATATACGGGTGTTGTTACAAAATAAAGGAATAAAAATTTTTTAGGGGGGTGGAGAAGAAAAATAAAACAAAAGGACTCAAGTGAAGACATTATCTTAAAATCAGGTAACTCCCTTTGGTTTGATCTCAAAGGCTTTCTTGGGAAGACTTATGAGAAATTTGATGCTTCTAAGAGTTATATAGGGATGTGTAGAGACAAAATTTGCAGGGGTTTACAGAGCCAAAGGCTTTTGAAAAGTGGGTAAGGAGGTAGTGGTGGGGGCCTTTTATAAGAGGAGAGGGGGGGGGGCACTCTTGGAATGTAAAAAAATGTTACTTTATTTTAGAATGAGTTTCGTATTTTAATGGTATCACATTGTTGTAATTCGCGTATAAGGTGATAAAGGTTCCAAATATATCCATCCAATAGGTTTTGAACATGTTTAGGTAATATATTTTACATTATCTTTTAATTTTATTTAAATCGTTAAATAATGAGGTCATCAATCCATCAATATGATGTCATACCTAACTTAATTTATTTAATTTCTAAAAATAAAAAAAAATACTATGATGTATTAAATAGTATTAGATTTCCAATGACTATTTATAGTCAAAAATATGACTTGTATAACCCCATGTAAAAATTGTTTTAGTTAAACAACTCATGTTTGTGTCATTTTAATTTTTACATTAAATAAAAAGGTATTTATTTCATTTTCCAACCAAAGTGGCTCCATGGGGTCCCCAAGTTGACCCATGGATATTCTTGGTCGGCCATGACTCATACAATGAGGGTAAGACATGTGTCAGGGTCATTTAATATTATTAAAACATTATTTTTACCTTAAACTACACTAATTACATCTAATCGTGATTAAGAACATAATAAGTTACTATTTACCAAAAAAGTATTTTAATCCAATTGAACCAAATTTTACTTCTTAATGACAACCATTTATGTCAGATTTTTGAAATTCAAAACAAAAAGGTGGAAAAATTTCATTTAAAGATAAAATCATTTTTTATAAGTACCACTTAGTGGTTTCACTATTCATCAAAACTTGATGTTTTTCGGAAAATTATCAGAAATTCACCCTAAGATATATTTGGTATTCCGAATTCAAAAATGATGTCTATTTTAAAAAAATCATAACATATAAGTTACATTAATTAATTTAATAATTAATTCCTAGTGTCAGTACAAATATCGTGTTTTTATGAAACAATATATATCAAAAGATTGACAGTAGTTTAAGTCAAATTTCAAAGTGAAATTAATTTCAATGACCACTATTTGATTAAATCGTAAAAATATATTATAATTTCAATTTAAAACCAATTGAAAAGATAATCTAATAATATAAATAAATTTGATTAAAAAGTGGTTTTGAGTTAAAATACAACATTTTTCAGTATTCATAAAAAATTTAACTTTTTCGGAAATATACCAAAAATTTACACAAAGTAAATTTTTATCTCCCAATTATAAAGAAGAGTTCTATTTTTTCAAGTATAACACATAAAATTCTCAAAAAGTGGATTTAGAAGAGGTTCTCCATCAAATGGCGGTTAATCGACCTTTTAAAGAATATTAGAATGTTTACGCTTAAAATTAGATTCATTCGCATTTTTAATCATCTAACATTTATTATAAAAAGTAAAAATATTTGACAAAAATATATAATCATTTTGTAGTTAGTTCTATTCATTACCTCCATCACAACAGATAGGAGTTAACTACCATTTAAAATAATATTATTTTATTATTAGAGTGCAACGTAAGATTCCCAAGAAACTCGTTGTTGTATGTTGGGTATGCCATCGAGCATAGCGTCCCCTTTAAAGTTATATTAATATTTTATTCACAAATATGGATAAATGTGAAAATGTCATACTCTTTATTTACCTGGGGTGTTACATCCTTCCCCCCATTGGGAATTGCGTCCTCGCAATTTTAAAATTGGGTTTGGAAACTTCATTGAAAATCCCACATCGGAACAAGAGTCAGTAAAACATTCACATTAAAATAAAGATAAGTACAAAGGTCACTCAAGTTAACCCATACTAGGATTCCAAGTATGAAAATATGGACATGGAGGAAAAAAAAAAGGGTCATGTTCTGATGGAGAGTGATAGCAAACATGTCTAGAAGACTGTTAACCATAAGAAAATCACAAACTTGTGATGGGTTAAACGGTATTCGATTCCCCGGAAGGAAAAGTTGACAGACAACATTTTTGTTTTTCAGTTACTTTTCATTGAGGAAATTATTTTTGAGCTTAACTAAATAATAATGAAACATAATTACTTGTCATGTAGACTTTCAAATTTACTAGATTCCTTAATCAAACTCATATTTTTTCCAAAAGACGAGTATTTAGGAAGACTTGTTCGCATTAAGAATTTTATAATCAATTTTTAGAGAATCACCTAATCCACAAAAGAGAACTATATACTTCCCATGTCATTAGAATCTAACCAAAACCAAAACCAAAAAGGTTAGTACAAGATCAGATAATCCAGAAAAGGATAACCCTTTATAAAAAGAAAACTTATTCTTAATCTCCAAAATTTGTCCAACAAAACCCAAAGTTCAATGAGTACCATTCGATAAACAATTTTTCCATAAAATTTTTCAAAGTTAACCAAACTAAGATTGACACCCACGTATTTGAAGGATTTAGTCACATAGTCTTCCAAGTTAAATAGTAACATTTATCTCCAAAAAACATCAGTTGATCCTAAAGTCTCGTATTGAAAAGTAATTAACCTAATCACATATCCTCCATGATAGGTTAATAATTTTCATAAATAACCCAAAATGAACTTACACTTAATCCATAAAGTCACCTAACTAAAAAGAATAATTCATACTAACCAGGGACTTCACGTAGTCTAGTGGTAGGCGATAAATACCAGTTGCACTTTGGTTGTGGGTTCCATTCCCGCAGCTTTGTCCGACACGACGGGTTGTCACATGGTCTGCGTCTTGTCCTTTTTCGAAACTATATAATTCTCAAATCATTCTGCAAAAAGAGATAAAATCATCAAAAATAACCATAACATAATTTAACCTCAATTTTATCTCATGCCTTTCACTTCCATCATAACATATAGTAACCCATAATTACCTAAAAAGTAAGGATCATATAAACACAAATGGTTCTTTATAACTATGTCCACAAAAGAACAGATAACTATTCCTTGATTAAAATTTTCATATATTAAACATCAGGGTTACATATAATATAAAAAGTATTCTAATGTAACCCCATCATCAAAAGAGACTTAATACTCCTACAAATTTCACCATAACTCTTGAAGCTCTTATGTGTTGACTTATTACTCATTCAACATTCTTCATGATCCATTAACCATTCCTTTCCAACATATTCTGAAATACTTCTTTCGTACAAACAAAATCATGAATCGTATCCTAAGATTCCAAAATAGGAAAACAAAAGTGATGAAATAATCCATACCTTTGATTGGTCATTGTCATTTTCTTCATCCTCAATCCAAATGGAAATAGGTATTGGTAAACGAGTATTTGTACGATCATGGTGATCCCATTCACGAAACTTCTTCATAGGACATGTGTTTGCATAATGACCATGCACACCACATTTAAAATATTCAATTGATCCCTCAGAAAGAACTTCTTTCCCTTTCCTCGAGTCAACTGGATTCTTCCTTTTTCCATGGCAGGTTCTTGCTTTATGACCTTTATTTCCACATCTATAGCATATTTCTGTCCCTTTGAAACATTTTCCTAGGTGTTTCTTTCCACATATTTGACACAAAGGTTTTTTAACACACTTACAATTATGATTGTTACCTGTAGTTCCATAGGGATTTTTTTCTCACATATATGACGACTTAGAGAAATCACCAAGGTTTAGGTGGTAAATCATGACTCCAAATAGTTGTTTGAGGATAAACACAAGAGTTCTCAATTCAGCTCCCATATCATTCAGTTGCTCGCTCAAAAAACTGTCACAATTTCCTTCACATCAACTGTTACTTTGGTTCCTGCTAGATCCAACCATTTACTAAAACCAAAAAGGTCAGTGTGAGTATATCAACAAAACCATCATGTACTAATGAGGAAGATAAACAGTAATATATAATTACTCATTCTCTTTATCTAAAACATGGAATCTTTCTGAAATCCTAACCATTATGGTAATGTCACTTATGCTTAAAGGATAACGTAACCTCTAAAGTTATCTAAACCGACCATTGATACCAACTATAAGGCCCCATCCTTAAACCTTACTTAATCTTGAGTTATTACAAGATTACTCATTGAGGATATTTTCAGGTATAGAGTTTTAGATAATTAGATAATAAAACTGGCATTACATTCCACATTTAAACAAAGTGGTTACATTAAATATAGTATACATTTTTTCCCATCAATGGAAACATATTTAAAAATAAAGCATGGATTCTTTCTTGACACTTCCTTGACACTATCAACATATCATGTACCTTTCCCTTGACCTGTGAAAAATATTTCAAAAAAAAACATGGGATGAGCATAAAAATATCAGTAAGGGTTATAAAAATATGGATAAAAAACATGAGTTCATATATACATAAGAATCAAATCATACTTTAACCATAAAACATAGGCACTTTAACATACCTCATCAAATCATGAATAAATACTAGAAATCAAATGATATAAAAGGTATTGAGGCATTCATAACATTCTTACGTAGGGTGTAACCCTCTTGGTTACGTTTGGAATACCCATCACAGTATATTCCCTAAATCTCTTCAGATAAACCATAGCGTTTAACCCCTTCGTGTTACCCAATGCATTGGAGAGCTATATCGGGCTCACCCGCCCTTAGTTTATCACAGAACCACCTGCCTTCTTAACAATTCCCAACAACCATAACATAATCCTATCACATAAAACATACATAAAGGAAACATAACATTTTCACCTTTCAATAACAAGATATCAATACAACACGTTGATATAAAGACATTATGAAAACCATTTTCAATATCAAAATAAAAGAAAAGTAATGCATGAAATTTATTTATCTTTAAATATTAGTATGACTTGTAGAGGAATCCGCAACTCAAATAATGGTCACGGTGGTGTAGAATTCATTGTCGCCGCATACGTATGACAAAAAAATTACCTTTTGTCATTTTGTAAAATGATTCATATATAAAAGATTCCTTTTGGATAAACATAAAAGTCAAAGGGGATTATACACCTATAAAAGAAGGTTCTATATTAAATAAAATATGCCTCAATGAAAGGAGATTAAGACGAAGTCCCATACAAAGACGGTATCCTTGGATTAAGGATAAATCAGTTACGTAATTATGTGTGACAAAAGAATACATGAAATATAATTGGTTATTAAGTGTAAAAATTCAGAGGACCTTCACACATGATCATTGAGAAACATATTCAAGGTGTACAAGTTTATCTAAAAGAATGAAAATTTGGTTAAGAAGTTCCCTTGAAAAAATTCGACAGCCTAACGGCGTCACTTGAAAATTCAGAAAAAGAGTTGATGAGAGATAAAAAGGGTTTCTCATCACTTGGTCATAAAATTTACATCAATAAGGATATATAATAATATATCTCAAAATAATATTATGTGAATTAAAGGACATAACAAAATATGTGTTTTAAAAAGGGGAGGGTGAAAGGTTCCCTTACCGACTTGGGTAACTTTTGAAACATACACCCCATTGAAGAAGGTTCATACAATAAATATGTAAATACCCATAAATGAAATTATAATACACAAAGAGTATAATAATGGTAAGTACATAAACCACTCAAAATAAATGGTGGCAAATGTATCATAAATCGCACGAGACTAAAAGTGGGATGAAAAATCCCTAACGAAAACTCGACAGTTTAATGGCGCCACGTAAACCTTCTAAAATGGATTGATGAGAGAAAATAGGGTCTCTCATCATATGGCCATAAAAATTACAGTAATAGTAATATAAAAGAACATCCCAATCAAAAGTAATATGAGATTAAAATGAATGACATAAAAGAGTGCACTTAAAAAGAAAGAGAGGGGTAGGTTCCCTTACCTCGGGTCCGACATGACTCGATCGTTCATTAATCTCCTGAATAATAAACATGAGTTAATTTATACGTCCTTAAGAACCTTTTTAAAGGTCATTATTCCTTTTATATCACTTATTACCATGTCATGAACACTATGTTATTATTTAAGTTAATAACGGTCATTTTAACGATCATTCATACTTGAGTCAAAAATAAACTCTTTATAATTACAAGTTGTTCATGTGGTAAAATATCCATTATATACAGATTTGTATTTATGATTTAGATATCATATATATCATATATATCCAGTATATTCATGCATTTATAATATTACATAACATTTAGAGTTACGAAATGAAATGCACTGTTCATGGAGACGGTAAGCCGTTTGTACGCATGAACGCTACTTTCATTTCTATTTCATATTTAATGGAATTAAAATATAATGATATATAATAGTATTTTAATTTCAGTATGGTATCATATATAATATCATTAAATATATCATTTATACATAACACATATGGTATTAACAAATCAAATCACATTGAGGGGGCGGTAGTCTGCACTTCCTAAAATGAAGATATCGCGTATACCCATAATAGAATCCATAAAGGTATTCCATAAATGAAAAATACAGAAACATAAGGAAAACATAAACTAATTATATATCATATATAAATATAGTGACATCTTAATGGCCACCATGAAAGCTGTTTAGAGAAGATTGAACAATCATCGTTTCGTGAGGCAGTAATTCGCCATCCACAGAAACAGTATGTTCTTTAACCATTTGACGAAGGTGTGTGTATGTGTAGATCTAATACTTAACACAAAAACATCCTAGTATATTGAAGATACTGGTGTTGTTACAAAATAATGAAATAAAAAGAGACTAGGGGGTGGAGAAGCAAAATAAAACAAAAGGACTCAAGTGAAGACATTATCTTAAAATCGGGTAATTTCCTTTGGTTTGTTCTCAAAGGCTTACTTGGGAAGACTTATGACTAAATTGAGACTTCTAAGAGTTAGAAAGGGATGTGGAGAGACAACATGGGTAGGGTATGTCCGAGCCAAAGGCTTTTGATGTGTGGGTAAGGAGGTAGAGTTGGGGGCCTTTTATAAGAGGAGAGGAGGGGCACTCTTGGAAACTAAAGAAATGTTACTTTATTTTAGAATGAGTTTCGGATTTTAAAGGTCCCACATTGATGTAATTCGAGGATAAGGTGATACGGATTCGAAATATACCCATCCAATAGGTTTTTTTACATGTGTAGGTTATATATTTTACATTATCTTTTCATTTTATTTAAATCGTTAAATAATGAGGTCATCGTTGCATCATCATGATGTCATAACTAATTTAATTTATTTAATGTTTAAAAATTATAAAAAAATACTATGATGTAGAAAATTGTTTTAGCCTTCTAATTACTATTTATAGTCAAAAATCGGACTTGTATAACCCCATGTAAAAATTGTTTTAGTTAAACAACTCATGTTTGTGACATTTTAATTTTAACATTAAATAAAAAGGTATTTATGTCATTTTCTAACCAAAGTGGCTCCATGGGGTCCCCAAGTTGACCCATGGATTTTCTTGGTCGTCCATTACTCATCCAATGAGTGTAGGATATGTTTCTATGTTATTTCATATTATTAAAACATTATTTTTACCTTAAACTACACTAATTACCTCTAATCGCGATTAAGAGCATAATAAGTTACTATTCACCAAAAAATTATTTTAATCCCATTGAATCACATTTTACTTCTTAATGAAAACCATGTTTGTCGGATTTTTGAAATTCAAAACAAAAAGGTGGCAAAATTTAATTTAAACAGAAAATCAGTTTTGATAAGTACCACTTAGTGGTTTCACTATTCATCAAAAATTGATGTTTTTCAGAAAATTAACAAAAATTCATTCTAAGATATATTTGATATTCTGAATTCAAAAATGATGTCTATTTTAAAAAATTCATAAAATATAAGTTACATTAATTAATTTAATAATTAATTCCCGCTGTCAGAACAAATAACGTGTTTTTATGAAATAATATATATCAAAAGATTGACACTAGTTTAAGTCAAATTTCAAAGTGAAATTAATTCCAATGACCAATATTTGATTAAATGGTAAAAATATATTATAATTTAACTTTAAAACCAATTCAAAATATAATCTAATAATATTAATAAATTACATTAAAAAGAGGTTTTGAATTAAAATACAACATTTTCAGTATTCATTAAAAATTGAACTTTTTCGGAAAAATACCAAAAATTTACACAAATTAAATTTTGATGTCCCGATTCTAAAGAAGATTTTTATTTTGTCAAAAATAACACATAAAATTGTCAAAAAGTGGATTTAAAAGAGGTTATCCATCAAAAGGCGGTTAATCGACCTTTTAAAGAATATTAGAATGTTTACGCTTAAAATTGGATTCATTCGCATTTTTATTCCTCTAACATTTATTGTAAAAATTATTAATATTTGAAAAATATATATAATAATTTTTTTGTTAGTTCTATTCATTCCTGCCATCCCAACAGTTAGGCGTTAACTACCATTTATAATAATATTATTTTATTATTAGAGTGCAACATAAGATTCCCAAGAATCTCGTTACTGCATGTTGGGTATGCCATCGAGCATAGCGTCCCCTTTAAAGTTATATTAATATTTTATTCACAAATATGGATAAATGTGAAAATGGCATACTCTTTATTTACTTGGGTTGTTACACTAATAATATACAGAGTGGGATATTTATGATTCATAGAAATTTTATTTCTCCCATTATTATTTTTGATGTAATGTAATGATTAATTTCATAATATAATAGAAAATGTATCAATATTTTTGAAAATTTACTTATGTATTGTGATGATAATGTTGTTTTGTTGATTTCATTTTATAATATTTTCATAATCCTAAAAAATATAATAATGGTTCTATAGATTTCAATACCACAAAATTTGAGGTTAAATAATAAAACATGAAATGTTATTAATAAATTATGAATGGAATATTGAAATTTATCTGATAAAAAAATAAAGAAGATGATGGATGACTTGGAACAGAGGATGAGATCAATTGTGGATGATAATAAATCCCCCAATATGAATGTAATTGAGTTGGAACTATTATTTAAGAATTATAATTCACCACATTCTAGAAATTTTTATCCTTTTTGAATCATATATATTGTAAAAAAAGTTTACATTTAGCGTCATGAATTAGAGAAGTATGAATTTAAAAAAGATAACTAATTGATATTATCATCAAACCAAATGTGAACATCTTCAACATTGATGGTAACATAAAAATAGTAAAATATATTATTTACTAATGATGTTTCACATGATAATAATGGTTTATTAAAATGATTTCAAAATATGGATGGAGAAAAATATTATAAAACCAACAAAATACTTAAGGATGTATGATTGTATATGTGTACATAATTTTTTTAAAAAATTGATCCAAAATTGAAAGATATACTAAATAAAAAAACATATTATATGATGATCTAAAATATCACAAAATTAGAGTAGATTATCAATTAATTATTTTTGGTGTGGTTAAATGTTTAGGAAAAATGAATTGTAGTTTTAAAATAATGTATCAATTCATGTAAATACAAAATTTCTACATGTAAGGTGTATATAACATGATGTAATGATTAAAACTGTGATATAAAAAATATCAAAGAATGTAATGAAAATTATTCCATGATGTGTATAAAACAAAAAAAAATTAATTGACTCAAAACTACCATGATTTAAAGTATATAATGTGAGATAAAAATTATTATATTACTAGAGACATATAGTGAATTTTATTAGAGGATCAAGATGTAATGAATGATAACAAAAAATATGTCATCATTTTTTCTTAAACAACACGAACTGATTGTGAATTAATTAAAAGAACCAAATAAATTACATGCACATATGACTATAATTGAATATAAACTTTAATGAAAATTAATATGCTAATAAAGAAAATTAATAGTTTTTGATATTGATAGGATGATATAAACATTATTATTGTTTCATATAAATGAATTTTTTAATAATTATTCATTGAAAATTTATAAGTTTCAAAATTACATAGAAGAAATTAAAGTATAATGATTATAGGTGTTGTAGATGGGAATCAGGAAAATATTTTCGAATGCATAGTCTATTCACTTGAAATAAATGGAATAATAGGAGATTATTTCTTATATAGAAGTAATAATGATGATAATATACCTACGTAAAAAATTTAGGTTAATTTAGAATATCCTAAAAAAATCAAATCCAATGAGTTTATGTAAGAGAATAATATTGATAATAGTTTTTTATGATTTAATTTAGTTACATTATTATGTGATATTGTTGTTTATAAAATTATGAGAACATTGTAGGTTTACATGAAATTTACATTAACTGTTATAATGGGTTTTCAACATCTGTACAGGTTATATGTTTCATTTCAATTTACTATTTTTTATAAATCCCTTATTTGATAAATTAAAACATAATAAAATGAAATAAAAATCATGGATATTTATTTATTTCATATAAAATCAATGATTTGTATCACCATTATCATATATTAGGATTTCCCATGTGTCCTTAGACAAGATAAAATAAAACCACTTCTCTAAGAGTACCTTATGGTATAATCTGTCTCTCAGCAAAATATTTACGGGAACGTGAGTTCATTTATTTAATATGTATAAATGAGAAGACCATTAAATTAAGAAAATGATTTTTTTCAATAATGTGGGTTAATTGAAAATAAATTTAAGTTCAATTATTGATATTGAGGATTGTTATTTCCAAAAAAATCAATCTAGGAGATTATCAACACCATGTATGTAATACATTTTTTAATTATCCAATATGTTCTAATGATTGTTCATATATGACTATTATGGATTCCTAATTAGTAAATAGATATCATACATATAAGATGATATGTATATTTAGAAACTACCATGTTATATTGGAAAGGAAATAAGAAGCTACATGTTCAAAGAACAAGAGTGGATAAATTCATTATATTATGTTAAAGTAATTGTGATGATTGAAATTATGTTATACTAAAAAATAAAATAATTTTCATTGTAGATTTTGGAAAATGAATTATAATAATTTCGAGAATTTTTGAGACCTATAAGATTCCTTTAATATATATTAAACATGTTATTAATTTATTTTGATGAATTTTTGAATTTTGTAAAACCAAATTTCTCATCTTAGTGATATACTGGAAAGAGGTAAAAAGATGTAAATCCTATTTTGATAAACCATTGAAATAATAAAATAACCAAGATGAATATGAAATGTACATATATGGAATATAATAACATAACTATTGTGTGTAATATACTCATATGATATGTAGTCACATATATCCATATAACTAATTTCAATGTAACCGATGTAAATCACATATATTCCTGTGAAATTGGAAATTTCGTAGACATAGTTGATTACGCCAGGACTTGAAAATACTATATGTTTCTATATATGTTGGACTAATATAATTTTTTTGGATCTAGAGTAAATTTAAATCATGTAAATTACATAATCTAGAGTTGTAAATAGATTTATTTAATGATTTCAATAAGAATTTAAATGTTTAAAATGAGAGATAAATTAGGATTCAATAGACTAATTTGAATAATATGATCTACCATGTGATGTTAATGGGGACTGTATTATTCATATAAGGAGAAAATATCGTTTATTTATTAAGAATAACATTCAATATATTTTTGAGATTGTAAATATGTGTTTTAAGTATCAATGGAAGGATTTTATAGAAAATTGAGATAATGTTCATGATTACATTAAATATTACAGAAGTGGCCAATAAATAATCTTTTAGGGATAATAAAAAGGTGATCCAAATACCTATGTCTATAATGATGTAAAAAATCATTAATAAATTAAGATGATGATAATTTTGATTTTACCAGATATATAATGGATTTTAAGAATATCTTATAAATTGTAATATGCTAATGAATATCTTAAAGATGTACACAGGTTAAACTATAGTTATGTTTTCTTATAGAAAATGCTCTTATTTAGCAGATTTAATTAATAAAACAATGACATTAGTAGGATCATTTCATGATAAAATAATCATTGAAGATAAGAGGATGTCCCCTATATACTATTGACATGGGTGACACATAGTGGGAAAATGTTATTCATTACTGTATAAGTTAAAAAAATTTATTCCATATTAGTATTGTAGTGTGTCAATACTGTGGTAAATATTATTGATGGGAATTTTAATTTACATGTGTGTAACCACCTACATATATTAATAAATATATAACTGGGAGATTAAAAATTTCTATAAAGGGGAAAGACATTATACCACCCCATTTTATTATCGTGTAATGATTGCATCTCATATATAGCATCAACTATTTTAAGGTTATGATAGATATCATTTAGTGGATTATAAAAATTATATAATTCAATAATATGAATTGTAAATGATAATAAATAATAAAAAATACAATTGATTCACCTAACATCTCAATGGTCCAACTGAGTTGAGACACTCTAGTTTTTTATAAAAATATATATGAGTGGTTTAGAATTTAACCACAAACATATAAATGAACCCATATTATGATTTAATATCATTATATTTTAAAAATATGAATCCATGTCATGTTTACCTATTTAATTGTAGTTAATTATTGACCTATATCATTAAGTTTATAATAGAAATATATGACAACACGTTATCATAATATAGACATAGTGAATCCAAATTTGGACACAAATATAGCTAGGAAAATTTATAAATTTAATGAACACAAAACTAGTATATAAATTGTAAATATAATCTTAGATTAATATATTAATGTATAAAATAGTTTAAAAGTATTGGTAAGTGAGATACATACATGAATTTCTCATACATTTTTTAACATTAAATGAAAAAATGTATTTTCATTGAAGTTGTATGTATTCTATCTAGAATTTTAATTTATATAAATAATAATAGAATATGTGAAACCATGTTGAAGGGAAACATAAGAAATAGGTGAGCTATATTTCATATTATGTGTATCCACAAAGTGTGTGATATCTTTAATAGAAAATATATAACCAATATGGAAAGACCAATAATTGAACCACATTCCCTTTAATCAATAACTATATCATGAATTAAAATATTAAATGATTAATCAATTAAAAACAAATTCCACATAAAGCATCATATATTCTAAAACATACCTAGATATATTTAAAATAGTCAAATAATCATATGGACCATCAACAGAAAATTGTTAAATGTTGGAATGATTAATTTTGAACAAGATAACCAGACCATCATGTCTCCATGCAAAGACATATTACAGAAATGGGTAAGACCTATATAAATACCCAAAGATATTTATTCTCTTGAATCACACTGCATCACTAAAGGGGTATACCAGGCCCCACATAACATATAAAACGGCAATTAATTTCACATATTATGTGGTGAACCTTTATAAACATATTTTTTAAAAAACAACAAGATAATATGTAAAACATTTATCAAATGAATTATCCTTATCATAAAAATATAGAATAGTGTATTTAATGAAATCAAAATAGTACATTCTAGAAATATAAAAAAAATTAAGATAAATCATAATTATTGTGTCATTACAATATATTACCAAGGTAAAATAAGAAATTTTTTTTGTTGTTTTGTTTGACGAATTGAAAAAAGTATTGTTTAGAACACTCTTGTAGAAAGTATCCTTTTTCTTTTGGATAATTACCATCTAAAATTAATTGTTCACAAAACATTTTGAAAGTAATTTTCTTTGAAAAAAATAGAAACTTGTAAAACATTATTTTAAACATTCATAGTATATGATGTTAGAAATTATTTCTATTCCCTATAAAGTAAAAAATTATTAATTTCACATTTTATATGAAGTCAAAATGGACAGTGTTTGGAAATAAATATAAAGTTTACTATAATATTTATAAAAAATTCAAAACATGCTAATAATTTATTCAATAAATAATTTGAATAATGAATAGAAAAATTTATAATTATTTTTTAAAAACTTGGTTTTGGAAGAAAAAATATTATAAATCGAATATATTAATAGGTCTGATCTAATCAAAAACATTGCCTATATCAATTTATGGACCAAAGAGAGGAATATTATATTAATACAATAAATTATCATGATTAAAAATATGATAATAAAAATAATGAATTCATTTACTGATAGATAAAAATATTTATTTTTCATAAATTTAATCATAATCAATCATGATAAATAATAAAATTGAATAATGAACATTTATCACATCAAAAACAATATAATAACAATTTCCATTTAATAATTTATATAAAATGAAACATTAAATACTATAAATGAAATGTTTTTCATAATTGAATATATTAAAAATGGTATTTATACACACAAAATAATGGAATAAGTTGTGAATATGGAATTTATTTCATGAATGTAAAAGTGACATAGAACTATTTAGTTTTTTCAAGATATCCGATGCACATCTTCAATAATTTGGTACAATAACATTAATTTTCATATAAATACATTAAAATTTTCATTTATTATTTACTATATATTTTTTACCCATATTCATTTATTTCTTTTTTATTAATAAATCATTGAATATATAACTATTTAAACTTATAATTACTTCATCACTCATGAAATTTTTTGTATAATTACATTCCATTTACATTGATAATGAATATATATTATCCATATTTTAAACAAAAATATTAATATCATATACAATATTTATATATGTATATAATTTAATCTACAAATGATAGAGATATAAAATGGATTACATCATTCCTAGAGACGGTTGGTTATACGTATGTCTAATGATATTTACAATATTCTAAATGGATAAAAAAGAAAATTATAATTAATTAACCATAATAAAATAATAATTATGTTATATATATCCTATATATCAATAAATTATATCCTTATTAATATCCTTATAAAAATATATTAGAAATCATTACATATAGCAACATGGATGAACTAGTTCATGCTTATACATGAATGGCATTATTTCTTCCAAATATTTTTGTAGTAAAATATATAGTTGTTATTTTATATTTTAAAAAATATTTTAATTTCATAAATAACATATATATTATGTTAATATATTTTATATACCTTCTATATATGCATACGTGAAAAATGAATCACATCGCATCATGAGGACGTAAACTATTTTATACATGAATGTCATTATCATATCCTTCCATAGAATGAAAGGTAAGAAGTTTTATGTGATATAATGATTAAAAAAGAATAATAATTTAATAATTATAATATTAATAATATAAATTAATAATTATATCTAACATTAAATATTAGTTATTTATAATTCATTACATTAGGTCAAAATGTGGTATTATGTTGTACTCCTAGTCGATGGTTTCTATTCTTGTTGTTTGGAAGTGTAAATTGATATTGGTTATTATATTGACATAATAACATACAAATATATTTTATATAACAGATTTATTATATTAAATTTTTAAACAACTTTATAAGGATATGGTGAATTATATTAAATAAAAATATTCATTTAAAATATAACATTGTCATCAGGGAACTTCATTGTTTTTTTACGAAAATATTTATTATCAAGAGGTAATAAAAAATTATGTCCTAGAGGATATTGGGATATATGTAAGAACTATTTTTTGTGAATTTATTTGTGGAACCATAGTTTTTTGTGTGAGTTAATTTTGAAGGATATGGGTGACCTTTTATACATACGGGAGAGGTGACAAATGTAATTTTCAAAAGAAAAGGTGATAACTAAAATTTTTACTTAAACAATTATTCCAAACAGAGATATTATAGAACATTATTTGTTATATGGATTTAATAAATCTAGATAAGGTTGTTTTTACCCTTTATAGTTCATGTTTATCCATTTTCTTCATAGCTAATCCCTGAAAAATTCATTTTTTAAATTAACAATTAAAATTAATATTTATTGTTTTCAATATTAATAATCTAAAAAAATTATGTTTTCTATATTATATAAGATAAATTATTATGATTATAAATAAAAAATTCATTATAAAAAATCAATTCAATGATGTGTGAGAATCCATTTTAAAAATAAATACAGAAGCACATCGAAAAAATAGTTTTATAATGAAAATCCTATAAATGAATAAAATGGTTTTATTTAAATATTAAATTTTTAAATTGCCTCCACTAGCCTAAAGCAGTAAAATTGAAACAATGATGAAAATATATTTATTTATTTCAAATTTAAAATTTAATATAAATTTGAACATATTTGTTTTGAAATGGACTTTTCCATTAAAAATAAATATTTTCCACAATTCATCATGAAATTATTCATTACAAATATATCAAAAAAAATTACAAAAATATATTTTTGACACATATTTTAAAATTTAACATTATAATTAAATATTTATTTAATAAAAATAGTTAAAAAAATAATTTTTGTTAATTCATTTAAAGAATGAGTAAAACACAAATCAAAAAAGACATTTGTTCTGAAATCATTTCTTTTACATTCAAAAGATTCTTCTCATATTTCAAATAAATAAATAACCAAAAGATTTATATTATTAGAAATAAAAACATTTAAATTTTATAATTTATTTTTTCCCTTTCTAAGCCATGAAGATAACATCTAGGTTATATAGGTTATGTTTGATTAATAATATTTTAATAATTTATCTTGTTTTGTATAAACCCGATGTAGTGTGCATCAAAATCCATCATTGTGATTGAATTTATATAAAAATATTATAATATATATTTTTGTTATATTATCTTCTAATCATGGTTTTATGTGTCATATAGGATATAAAAGTGTAATATAGTCTTTGAAAATAGTTGGGCATTACATAATACATAGTCAAATAAATTATGAATTCATAATTAAATCCCAACATAAATAATGATGGGGTTTTCATTTGAAAATACCATTGTTTATATTCACATCATTAAAATGGTTAATAAAATATCCTCTTAATAGTAAATAATTGGAAGAACAATGTTCATCAAGAATAACACATTGTTTGGTTTCCATGTAAGATAACATTGGTTCAAAGATAAAATATATACATAAAGGTCATGCTCAAATAATTATACAGAGTAATAGATATCATTGATCTAATGATGTTGGATGACTAATATAATGTCAACTATATCAAAATAATAAATCTATGAGGATTTAAAAATAAATTTGATAAAATGGATAAAATATGATTATCATGCCATATTTTTAATATCATTTTTTTAATTTTGAGGAATTATTTCATTATCCAAATATTGAAAAGAATAAACAAACATTATGTATTATTTTATATGAAAAATTTAATCCATTTGTTTCTATTTGATACTTTTATATTTTATTTCTTACACCATGAATTGAATAAACAATATGAATTTCTAACTTCTAAACAACTAATATTAATAATATTGGATCATAAGATCCATAAAATGTAAACATATTTTACTCATTTATTTATTAAAAACAAAATTGTTTTTTATTGATATCTACAATTTTATATTATTAACTAAACCACAAAAATTCAAACACTAGTCAACTCTATCAACTTTATAAAATTTTAGTCAGCCAATTAATGACTGAAAAAATTAAATGTCCAAACATTTAGAAGAATTGTTGGAAAATTTAAAAAATAAACATAACATCAAATTCCCCAAATAACATAATGTATCTCATAATTTCACATAAATATATGTAAATATTATGTTCACTATGATATTTAAATGAAAATATTCATGTAACTATAAATAATACCTCATACTGTAATATATATTAGATAAATTCAAAAATATAGATAATTATTAAAATGATAAAAATCAAGATACAAAAAACCAATATTAATATCACAAAAAACACTATAAAAATATATTTATCATTAATATCTCAACACAGTGCTTATATATTTTGGTATCATCTCAAATCACATGTTTTCATAATGTTTAACATACCAATGAATCACTTTTCTTGGTATCATTCATCACATGTCTAAAAATAATTACAGAAAACTACATTATTACGATACTTATACATTTTATTATTATTTTAAAAATAGATTAATGGATAAAATTATTCTATAACACAATTAATAAATCAAAATACACAATTACAATATTCCACTTCAGTGATCCCTTACCATCTTCTATGGTTTATTACATTTATTGATTGAATATTTCTTTTTTTGTGTCACATCTACATATAGTTGAATAATTTTTTGTCTTACTATTATTTCAATAATTTGAAATTCTGATCAATGTTTAATCTTTGTCTACATTTTAAAAAAATTCGTTGTCCCTTTATGAATGTACCATAGTTTCTAATTCAAAAATAATCACAATACGTAGAATAAGTTTTTCTATTTTTACATTTTCTATAGTTTTTTATTCCATCCAATTATTCACCAACATCCATTTGAATCTATAATATATTAGTAGTGATATATTTTTCTTCATGAAACATTATATTATGCCCTTGTATAATGGAGATTTTTGGGAGAGTAATCAACTTTGATGAATTGGATTTAACAAATAAACTAAATGGAAAATATTTCTAAATGGATGTGTTTGTAGTTCATAACATGACTTTCTAACCATGTCAATTTTGATTCACAATTTGTATCATATTCATATTCATATTGTATTTCATTCAATAATATTATCTCTATATCAACTCATATATAATGAGGAAAATTTTATTATAATATGATTCATGTAAAATCATTATATTTCATGTTCTTTATTTACTTTTCATCAAAAGTGTTCTGAGTCAATGAACATTGTGATCTACATCCCCATAGAGATAATAAAATATTATAAATTTCATTTTTCAAAAAGTAATAAATATTTTATGTATGGATGTAAATTAGAACTCAACTACATGTAGATTTCTATTCCCATTTATTTATAGAGGTTTTTGAAGCATTATATTGTAAAATATTTGTACAAAACATGTATCATCTGTAAGACACTCCATATGATAAATTTTTTATCTCATAATAATATTTGATTACCCTTCAAGGGTTATAATTTTTTCAGTTCTTCCTATGGATCTAAATTCTTCAACAATTCCTTGTATAAGGGTTAATCCCTACCTGGGGTTCAAGAATTGATAAATTCATCATTCCTTCCACCAAGGTACACTTATATGTAATGGAAGACAATATATTATCTCATAAAGTAATGAATTATTAATAATTATTCAAAAAATAGTGTAATACTAAAAATAAATTTCCTCATTTACACATATGTAATTTCATAATCATAAACATGGTTTTTGGGTAATTTTTTCAATTAATATATTTTATTCAAATCCCTAAAAATGGATTGTAACAAAATGAAATAACTACCAAAATAATACAATGTGATACTATAAAATCACATTTTTAGTAGGGAATCTAGTTTTGTAACATTTACAGATTTAGTCATGAAAGGTGTGTCATTTTCATACATTTTACCCAATTTATATATTTTCCATAACATCATCCACTTATTGTATATTTATAGGGTTGTATATTCATATAAAATAGACAATATGTATCATACAAAGTCATTATTATGTTCTTATATACTAATCATCAATTTCCATCATTGGTTTATGATCTGTAATTTATGTTTTCTTAGATATAGTATTAATTGCTTATACTAAATATTGTATAATAAAAAATGTAAATACCTCAACCCAAGTATCTAATATTTGGTTGCTCCACTAATAAATGTGAATAATATTAAACTATTAACTTTTAAAAAGACAAAATATTTTATAAATGATTTTAATATATAAACATACATAAATATAATATATATTTGAAAATATTAAAAAAAGAAATGTCATTGATATCACATTTATTACTTCAATAATATGAAATTATATAAATTATAAAAAAATTCTTAGAATATTTGGTAATGGAAAAACAATAAATGGATAATCATAAATTATCAATAATGGTATCCTTATATATGAATCAATAATGTATATAAATTACATAATAAATAATGAATGGTAAATAACTACAATAGATTCATTTTAATAAATTTCATGAACCTAAATAATAATATATAAGGAACAAATCATGATAAAATTATTAAATATAAATAATACATGTACATGATACCTTACAATGAATATAAATAATAATATTGAACACTAATAACTATTCCCTTTTTTCAATATATAATAATTCAAAATATTATAACCAATTATTCATGAACCTATGGAAATACATATTTTATTAATGTGTAATTCCTCTACTAAAAAAATACAAGGAATATTTTATTATGAGACTGAATATTTAATCATTGTTATAAATATTACCTCTCCTATCACCTAATAAGTTAAATGATTTCCTTAAATTAATTTGTGAAATATAAAAAAAACTGAACATTAATATTTCATATAGATAATTATTCAAATCAATAATCCTAATGTTAAAACATTAATAGTAAAATGTGAAATTGTATAAATATTAAACATATTTGAAAAAAAAAATAAAAAAATATAGAAAAATAATAATATTCATATAATTAGAACATATAATCAATGGATCATAATTTAAAATTAGGGTTATGTTTTATTGATGAATAGAAATACACTAAAAATTCCATTAAACAGAATCCAATTTAATATATCCCTTTGAATTCAAAATTAAAATTTAAAAACTAAAATTTCATTGAAAATATTGAAAATTATTATATTTTTATGTTAATAATTGAATGTTATAAAATAATCATTAAATCATTGAGTGTTCATGGAAATGGGAAATTACAGACATTCAGTCTATGTAAAATAATTCTTTTCACATTTTCATTAAAAACCAAACAGGTATTGATTGAAAAAATACAAGATTCTTTTTTCAATGATATTTTATAATGTAACACATTGTAAATTTTTCATTGATGAATCATCATGATAATTTCAAATAAATTTTTAAAAATATTGTTTTATAACATTTTTTTAGATGAATATTGATATTCAACTGAAGTGAAAATTAATGTAGGATATTATTAAAGACATTATTTTATAGTTAATTTTATAAAGAGTGGAATATTTTACTATTAAAAGATAATATATCGAATAATCACAATAGAATAAATTTAATGAAATTATTGAATGATATATCATAATATTGCACTATAAAAAATTTAATCCTAAACAATCTCTATAAATGTTGATATTTTAATTTAATCGATTAACACATTTGTAAATCTCGAATAGTAAGAACAATAAAAAATAAATTCAAATAAAACATTAAATAAAATGATTATTATTCTATTAATTACATAACATAACAAAAATCGTAGTATATTTTCCAAAGAAGGAATTGTTGATGAATAAGGTATATATCTCATTGAAATAAGAGCGAGACAAGAACCTCTTACCATAATCCAAATTTCAATTCTACATCTTTGAAAAACTTTTATAATATATATTGGTCAATTATTAATCTATTAATGAACCATAATTATATAATATGAAACATATAATATTTCATTATATTCCTTTATAGCATTTTTATTAATAATTCATTGTTATAATCCCTGTTTCAGATGATATTTGTTTTGTCTTTCTTGTATATATCTAGTAAGTAATTTAAATATTTTTAAATTAATCTAGATTTTATAGTTTCATAAAAATTTATTCATGATAAAAATATAATTTATATTCGTTATATATTTATTTATAATAATATATAAAATATAGGGATTGAAAAGTAAATTTTATTATTCATCAATACCGTATGTTTTTTGTATGCATGAACACTATTTTTATTTTCATATATGTATGTAATAAAAATAAATTAAATATTAATTAAAATTTAAATAATAATTATTTATATTTATATCATTTATATTAATCATCTCCAACCTTTTTATATCCATGTAAAAATAATGAGAAAAACATTTCAAAACGCTATGTGGAGGCTGTAATTCACTTGTATTCATGAGCAATGTTTTCATATTCAAAATGATTGGAAGATAAGAATTTAGATGTGTAAAATATTTAAAGAATTATTTTTAGTTTATATATATCACTTATATCCGTTAACGATACCCTTACAACAAATCATGAAAATCACAAGTGAAAAACAAATCCCATAACATTCAGATTCTATAACCCGCTATACACATGAGCGACATTATCGTATACTCCAAAAATTTGAATGTAAGACGGTAGATGTGATATAATAAATAAAAAATTATTAAAATTTAATTAATATCTTTTAAATATGTTAAATAAATCTATATAGATTTTTTAAAAGTTGGTGATTGAAAATAAATTATATCAATTTATGGGGTGAAAGTCCACCATTCACATGGTTGATTGTTTCTTTTCCCATTAGTTTTAAGTGGAAAATGATTAGAGTTATTCAATTAATATTATTATACATAATTATATCATTTATAATTGTGTTATTATAATTTCAAGATTTAATAATATCTGATGGAGGTGTACAACTATTTAAAATAAAAATACTCATTTTAGAACATCCCAACTTTTTCGGAAAACTAATTATGTTTGTACCAAAATTATTTCATATGAGTGATTAATAACAAAAAAAGTCCACTTGTCTGTTGTTAGGGAATTAATAATGATATTATGTTATTTATTTACATAAAATGGATATTTGTACGTGTATTGAGTGTAGGATTGGATATGTCCTTTTTTAACCAGGGTAGAGGACATAAAACAAATATCATTAATGAAAAAGTGATAGACACTTTTTTATCATAAAAATATACTAGAATCGGTTATTATAAACCCTTATAGTTTATAACGTTGATATATTTCTATAAAATTGCTATTATAATTGTGTTATGTCATTTAAAAAACATATCACCTTAGTTTAACTGCCCTTGTAAACCCGTATTTCACTTTTATCCATGTTTAAAAATAATAAAAAAAATTACTAATCATAATGGTAAAAAGTTATGTTGAACTTATAATATAATATATAATATTGATAGAAAATATTTAATTAATTACTCCTCATTAAATTTACACATAAGGAATAATTAAATTTAAAATTAATCCCATAGATTCATCGAAAATATTGGTTTTCAATCAAAAATAATTCAAAAGATGAAAAAGTTTTTATATCATATTTACATATGAAATTGAATAAACTGATCAAAATTAGATAAATAATAATATATTTTTACTAGCTTTATTTTAATAATAGTTAAAAATATTATTTAAAAATGTAATTCGCTGACCCCAGTTACCGAGAGTCGGTGCATTAGTATATAACATTGGCATGATCACAAAAGATAATGTCTCAAAACACCGATTAGTTTAGTAGCCTTGGAAACACAAGATACATTCATAAACGTTATATTACATCATAAAGAGAAAAACTGCAATAAAAAGGTCTTTATTGTACACACTCATATCCCCTTCCCACTATCCATGCAGGTCATTCATAAAATACTTCTTCACATCCTAGAAAAATTAAAACATTGAAATGGGTGAGCTCAGATGCTCAGTAAGGATAACAATATCGCAGAAACATTCAAAAATAAACATAAATATTTAAGGAAATGTATAACTGAAACAAAAGCCTTTTAAACTTGATAATCAGTATAATATGGAAAAATAAAAGCAAATAATGCCATTTACTTATTCACATGGATATTATACTAGTCGAACAATAAAATGCAAAATCAATAACCACATTCATAATGATGGAATTCATAATGCCAGACTATTATAACCACGTAGCCAAGGCCTCGTGCCAAGATTACAAATAAGATTTTTTCATGTCCTCGTGACAAGACACTAGTTTGTCTAATGAGTCCTACAGATGCTTCGAGGATCTATAGAGAGCTCCACCCATTACATATTAAGTCCAAATAATTCCTCATAAGAACATGTTTAAACATATCATAACCATAACATAATCATATCACATAAAACATGCCTCAATGAAAGTAGATTGAGACGAAGTCCCTTACCTCATGCCCGACTTGACTCGACCGTTCTTTAACCTCCTGAATAATAAACTATAGATAATTTATAATTTCATAAAATCCTTTTTCAAGTTCATTATTCCTTTAATGTCACTTATTACCATGTTATGAACACTATGTAATTATTTACGTAAATAATGGTCGTTTTTTCAATTATTGGTAGTTGAGTCAAAAATATACTTCTTATAATTACAATTTGTTCATGTGGTAAGATATCCATTATATCCAGAATTATATCAATGATTTAGATATCATATATATCATATATATCCAGTATATACATTCATTCATAATATTACCAACCATTTAGAGGTCAGAAATGAAATGCACCATTCATGGAGATGGTAAGTCGTACGTACGCATAAACGCTACTTTCATTTCTATTTCATATGTAATGGAATGAAATAATAATGATATAAAGTTTTATTATAATTGGAGTATAATATCACATAAAATATCACTTACTCCATCCATTACACATCCCACATATGGCATTAACGAATCAAATCACTTTGAGGGGGCAGTAGTCCGCACATCCTAAAATGAAATTATCGCATTTACCCATAATAGAAATCATAAAGGTATTCCATACATGAATAATACAGAAGCATAAGGAAATAAATAAACATAATATATATCATATATAAATATAGTTATATCTTAATGGCCACCATGAGAGGTGTTAAATGAATATGGAACAATAATCATTTTATGAGGCAGTAATTCGCCACCTACAGAAACAGTATGTTCTTTAACTATTATACAAAGGTATGTATAATTATAAATCAAATACTTCTCATAAAAACATTCTAGTATATTGAATATACTTTTTTTATAAAATAAAGGAATAAAAAGAGTTTAAGGGGGTGGAGAAGAAAAATAAAACAAAATAACATAAGAGAAGGCATTACCTTAAAATCGGGTAACTTTTTTTGATTTGAGCCAAAGGCTTACTAAGGACGACTTCTGCCCAAAGTGTGGCTTCATTGAGTAAGAGAGGGATGTTGAAAGTGTATTTGGTTAGAGTTTGGCCAAGACAGAAGGCTTTGATGGTGTGAATAAGGTACTAGAGGTGGGGGCCTTTTATAACAGGAGATGAGGGGCACTCTTGGAAAGTCATTAAATGTTACATTATTATAAAATGATTTCCGGATTTTTAACATCCCAAAATTATATATATCAAGGATAAGGTGACAAGGGTTCGAAATATACTCTATAATAGATTTTTTACAGGTTTAGGTTTTATATTTTACATTAAATATTCTTTTTATTTTAATCGTTAATTCATGTGGTAATTTCTGCATCATCATGGTGTCATAAAAAATTTAATTTATTTAATGTCTAAAAATTATAAAAAATATAATTATGTAGGAAATATATTTATCTTTCCAATGAATATTTATTGTCGAAATTCTACCTTATATAACCCCAGGTAATAATTGTTTTAGTAAAACAACACATGTTTGTGACAATTTTAATTTTACTTTTAATAAAAAGTTATTAATGTCATTTTCTTACCTATGTGGATCCATGGGTTCCCCATGTTGACTAATGGATTTTCATGGTCGCCCATGACTCATCCAATGTGGGTAGGAAAAGTGTCCAGATATTTTCATATTTTTATAATATCATTTTACCGTAAATTTCACTAATTAACTTTAATCACGATTACAAAAACATAAAAGATACTATTCACCAAAAATTATTTTCATCTCATTGAACCACATTTTTCTTCCTAATGTCAACAATTTATGTTTTATTTTTTAAATTCAATTAACATAAGTGGTAATGTTTCAATTACACCAAAAATTATTTTTTAAACTACCACTTAGTTGTTTCATTATTCATCAAAAATTTAAGTTATTAAGAAAAATTCGAAAAATTCACCCTAAGCTATAATTGATATTCTGAATTCAAAAATGATGTCTATTTTAAAAAATTCCAAACATATATGTTTCATTAATTAATTTTATAATTAATTCATCATTTCAAAACAAATAGCGTGTTTTTAGGAAAAAATATCAATCAAAAGATGGACAATTGTTTATGTCCAATTTCAAAGTGAAATTAATTCTAATGACCAAAATTGGATAAAATGGTAAAATTATATTCTAATTATACTTTAAAACAACTCAATGGTATAATTTATCACTATTAATTATTTTTATTAAAGAAATTGTTTTTAATTAAAATTTACTAATTTTCACTATTCATCCAAATATAAAAGTTATCCGAAAAGTTCCAAAATTTCACCCTAGGCTAAATTTGATATTCTGAATCCATAAATGAAGTCCATTTTGAATGATAAAATTTATAAAATTTCAAAAAGTAGGTATTAATATTCATAACGGCTAGATTGATTGGTTGTGGTGTGTGTTAGAACATGAAGTTGCATACAACACACGCTACTGTATTATTCAAAGAGAAGCGTACATTTGAAACATGGAGTGTTACATTATACTATACTTCAAATAATTTCATCCTCAAATTTTTTTATAATATCACGGTATAAAAAGACTCAGGTGATTGTTCATCAAAAGTTCCTCGGGTTCCCACGTTGCCTCCTCCATCTTATGGTTTCTCCATAGAAATTTTACCAGATGAGTCATCTGGTTTCTCAGCAGTTGTTCTATTGTATCAAGAATCCTAAGGAGCTCTTCACAATAATACAGATTAGGTTCTAGTTCTAATTCCTCATAGGTGAGTACATGCGTTGGCTCAAGCATGTATTTTCTAAACAGTGATACGTGGAACACATCATGAACTTTGGAGAGACTGGGCGACATTGCCAAACGGTAAGCTACAACCCCAATTAGTTCTACAATTTCGATGGGTCCAATGTACCTAGGACTCAATTTACCCTTCTTACCGAAACACATAAATCCCTTGCATGGAGATACCTTCAAGAAAACATGATCTCCTACCTGATAATTCTAGATCCTTCCTTCGGTTGTTAGCATAGCTCTTCTACCTAATTTGAACTACTTTGAAGTGGTTTTGGATTACCATCACCTTTTCCATCATTTCCTCCACTAGTTCTGGGCCTATAAGTTTTCTTTCACCAACATCATCCCAAAAGGTTGGTGTGTGACTTCTCATTCTATATAATGCTTCATATGGGGCCATCTGAATACTTGAATGGAAGATATTGTTATAGTAATATTATACCATAGGTAAATATTGATCCCACATACCCTGAATGTCAAGTGAGCATGATCTCAACAAGTCTACTAAGGTTTTTATAGTTCGTTCTGATTGTTCATCTGTTTGAGGGTGGTAAGCAGTGCTCAAACAAAGTTTAGTATCAAAGGCCTTCTGAAGACATTTCCAAAATCATGATATAAAATGGGGATCACGATCTGAGAACATCGATAGAGGTACTCCATGAAGTATCACAACATCATTAATATATAGTCTTCCTAGACGTTAAAGTGGTATATCTTCTCTTATAGCAAGAAAATGTGCTGACTTGGTAAGATGATCAAAAATGACCCGTATTGCATCATTCATTCTTGGAGTCTTTGGTAGTCCCGTGAAAAAGCCCAGAATGATATTATCCCATTTCCACTAAGGTATGGGAAGTGGTTGCAATACTCCTCTAAGATGTTGCCTTATAGATTTCACTTGTTGAAAAACTATACATCATGTCACAAAATAGGCAATATCCCTCTTCATGTTGTCCCACAAAAAATGTTACATCAAATCTCTATACATTTTGGTGGTACTAGGGTGTGTAGAGAAATTGGAACTATGAGCATCACCCAATAATTCTCTTTTTAGATCAGGTATATCTAGAACACAAAGTCTCTTTCCAAACATCAAAATTCCATCTTCATACACAAAGTCAGTCAATTTCCCATCATTCACAGCTTTAATCTTCCTTTGTAACTCTCCATCACTAGTCTAAGAACTCATTATCCTTTCTAGTAAATATGGTTTGTAAACCATTTGAATAAGCATTGATGTTTCACCCTCCATGGTGATTTCCATATCCATCTTTACTAGATCCATATATATAGGAACCTTTTCAACTCTCAACTTCAAAAATCCAGATTCCTTTCTAATCTAAGTGTTTGACACCATATTTTCCTCCCCCAGGTGGTAGTGTATTGTGAAATTATAATCCTTGAGTAGTTTAATCCATCTCTATTGCCTCGTGTTGAGTTCTTTTTGTGAGAAAATATACATAAAACTCTTATGATCAGTATAAATCTCACTTTTTTCACCATAGAGGTAGTGTCTCCATATCTTCAAAGAAAAGATCACAACTGCTAATTAATGATCATATGTAGGATAGTTATGCTCATGAATTTTTAGCTATCATGATTCATAGGCAATAAACCTATCATTCTGCATTAGGACACAACCATGTCCTTTCATTGATGCATCACTATAAATAACGAACCCATCATTCCCCGATGGTAGAGTAAATATAAGAGCATTGACTAATATTCTCATCAGTTCTTCAAAACACTCTTCACACTCTTTTGTCTAGACAAATTTAACCCCGTTACGTGTGAGCTTCTTTAATGGGTGAGCCAATCAAGAAAAATTTAGGACAAAACGTTGATAATAACCTGCCAAACCAATAAAAATGAATACCTCGGTTATACACATCAGTGCTGACCATTCTTGGATTTCCTTGGACATAGAAGGATCAACGAAAATTCCATCCTTAGAGACAATATGGCCAAGAAAAGAAATCTATTGATGCCCGAATTCACACTTGCTAAACTACCCATATAATTCATGTCTACTAAGTGTCTTCCGGATAATGCGCAAGTGATTTTCATGATATTAATAGATTTTGGAGTATACCAAGATATCATCAATAAATACCATCACAAAATCATCAAGACATTCCTTGAAAACTCTATTCATTAGATCCATGAATACCGAGGGTGAATTAGTCAATCCGAATGGCATTAATGTAAACTCGTAATGCCAGTACCTTGTTTGAAATGCTCTCTTCAGAATGTCTTCCTTCTTCACACATAATAGATGGTATCCAGATCAAAGGTCAATCTTGGAAAAGTATTGATCTCCATGCAGTTGGTCAAATAAATCATCAATGCGAGGTAGGGGATACTTGTTCATTATTGTTATAGAATTGATCTCCCTGTAGTCAATGCAAAACCAAATAGATCCATCTTTCTTCTTACCAAAAAGGATAGGGGATCCTCATGGAGAAACAATAGGGTGAATAAATACCTTATTAATCAATTCCTCTGGTTTTTTCATTAGTTCAACTAATTCCACACTGGCCATTCTGTAAGGGGTCTTCGATATAGGCCTTGATCCATGAATTAAATCAATAGATATCTCATCTTCTCGTTCGGGAGGATGTCCAGGTAAATCTTCCAGAAACACTGCTACATATTCTCTCACAATAGGTTCATCCTCTATTTGAACATTCCTTTCCTTACCCTCAGTCATTTCATTCCCTTCCTCTCCAATAATTGAATTTAGTTGAGCTACTGGGGGTGGATCTAAATAAGAATTAGGTGGTGACGATTCTGTTCTAAAGATAATGTGTTACTTATCATCATCATCAAAAATCGTAACCACCTTCTTCATACAATATATCTTAGAATCATAGTCCTAAATCCAATCCATACTGAGGATTATATCAAACTCAATCATAGGTATGGAAATGAGATTAGCGGATAAAGAACATTTATGTGATCTAATGGGTACTGATTCAAAAAACATTATTGCAATGATACTTCCCTTATGAGTTTTGACTAACAATTATCTTGTTAAATCACATTGGAAATATCTAATTTTCTTAGAAAACTGGGAAGATATGACACAGTGCGATGATCCAAAATCAAATAATTCATCTTCTAAACATGAGGAAACCATTAAATTACCTGCCACCATGTCTCTCGGAGCTTCAACCTCAGCAGTTGTGATAGCATAAGCATGGCCTTGATACCTTGGCCTCTTCTGAAGTAAGCTCCCCTAAATATTAGTGCATTAATTTTCATAATTTCCCATCTCTAAACAATTATAGAATTCCTCATTGACAACAACTCTCTTTCCCTTGCAATCATGAGCTTGGTGGCCTTTTTCACCACACTTGTAACAGACACTCATTCCCTTCATGCAAGTACAATGGAGTTTCTTCCCACATTTACTACAGGACTGATATTCAACTTTTCCCTTCTTCCCCTTATTTCCATATCAAGATTGATCAGAAGATATATTCTTCTATTTCTGTTCTTTAATGTCATAATACATAGAAAATTCGTATTTCATCTTGATAGAACACGAGATAATATCTTTGTATGACGAGAAGGATAGTGGGACTAATTCTTGATGAAGAAATGGTAATAACCCATCAATGAAAAGATCAATCCTACTTCGTGGGTTATGTATATAATCTGCAGAATGCCTCGCTATCTTGTAATGTTAGCCTCATACTTTGCGACATTCTCATCCTCCTTCTGCCTCAGACTCAGAAATTGGATTTCCTTATCGGCACAATGTTCATGTGGAATGTATTTTTGTAAGAAAATTTCCTTGAACTCCCTCCATTCCATACATGATACTTCTTTATCTTCCTTTTTGTTTTGAATCACTGACCACCACTGATCAAAATCTCCAGTGAGGTGGTAAATAACCATGACAACATTCTCCCTTTTTCTACTCCCCAAGGTGTGGAATATTTTCTCTAAGGAGTTTATCCATTTCTCATATACTAATTGATTTGTTCCCCCATTAAATGTTGGCGGTTTTTGTCTCATGAAACGATATAACATTGATCATCCACGTTGCGGATCAGGGTGCTCCATACGAGTATCGTTATAATTCATAACCTGAGTGTGTTGTCCCATTATTGTGATAAGTTGATCTGCACCAGTTGTATCACCAGCTACACTATAATTATCTGGAGGAGGAGGGAAATACCTATATAGAGTGCATGCATTGATACAGTTTCCATTCCTTACACTAGGTGTCATTTCTAAAAAATGTCCTAAACTAGATTAGTTTATGAATCAAAATACATAATTCCATACTTGTAAAACACTTCACATAAATTGAACAATTTATGGATATAATCCATAATCATAAAAAATTTCTTTGAGGAAGTATATACATATAAACCCTTCTTAATGGGTTTTAAAGAAAATGAGAATTATCCTCAGCATATCCCCTAGGAGTGTCATAACCAAGAGTGCATTAAGGCTCATTGTTCTGCACTAGTTCCCGTTCGAGTCTAGCATAATGTGGTGTTTTCGGGTTTTACACCTAGGTACATCTGTGCCAGAGCCGCCTCAACCTACTTATATCTTGATAGTGATTCATTTCCCGGAAAACTCACAAATATATTTATAATACCAAAATTCTAGGAAGTTCTTATATACTAATCCTCAAAGTCTATCTTAGGGCTATGTGCTCTAATCAGAGTTTATCTAAATCTAGCTTCCAAGGTTAGTAATAAACTACCTCTGATACCAACTTTAACGCCCCTACCCCAGTTACCCCGATTTGGTGCATTAGTACGTAACATTGGCATGATCACAAAAGATCATGTCTCGAAAGTACTATTATTTTATTAGCCTTGAAAATACTAGATACATTCATAAACGTTACATTACATCATAAAGTGATAAAATACAATAACATGTTCTCTGTAGTCCAAACTCATATCCCCTTCTGACTATCCCTGTAGGTCATTCATTACATATTTCATCACATCCTAAAAAAATTTAAAACATTGAAAGGGGTGAGCTCAGATTCTCATTAAGGATAACAATATAGCGGAAACTTCATAAATAAACATAAACATTTAAGGCAATGTATACTTGAAACAAAATTCTTTTAAACATGAACATCAGCATAATATGGAAAAATAAAATGAAATAATTCCATTTACTTATTCACATGGATATTCTACTAGTTGAATAATTACATGAAAAAAACAATAACTACTTTCATAATGATGGGATGAATATTTCCAGACTATGATAACCACGTAGCCAAGGCCTCATGCCAAGACTACAAATAAGATTTTGTCAACTCCTCGTGCCAAGAAACTAGTTTGTCTCATTAGACCTACTGATGCATCGAGGAGCTATAGCGGGCTCCACCCATCAATTTTTATGTCTAATGCATTCCTCATATTTACAGGTTTTAACATATCATAAACCATGAAATAATCATATCACATAAAAAATGCATAAAGGAAACATAATATTTCCACATTTCAATCACAATATATCAATACAACACATTGATATGTTAAAGACATTGTAAAAACCATTTTCAGTACCAAAATAAAATAAATTTAAAACATGGTATTTATTTTTCATTTAAAAATGTTATGGCTTGTAGAGGAAGCCTAAACTCAAATAATGATCACGACGACAGATATGTCATTTTCGCCGTATACGCAGGACAAAAAAACATTTCCCTTTTTTGTTAAGTAAAATGATTCATATAAACAAGATTAGTTTTGAATAAATTTAAATGTCAAAGGGGTTTATACACCGTATAAAATAAAGTTCTGTACAAAACAAAATATGACTCAACGAAACAAGATTGAGATGAAGTCCCTTACCTCGTGTCCGACTTGACATGACCGTTGTTTAACCTCCAGAATAATAAACTAGAGTGAATTTATAATTTCTTAAGAACCTTTTTCAAGTTAATTATTCCTTTTATATCACTTATTAACATGTTATGAACATTATGTAATTATTTAAGTTAATAAAGGTCGTTTTCTTGTTCTTTGGTACTTGAGTCAAAAATAAACTTCTTATAATTACAAGTTGTTCATGTGGTAAAATTTCCATTATATCCAGAAATATATTCATGATTTAGATATCATATATATCATATATATCTAGTATATACATTCATTCATAATATTACTTAACATTTATAGGTAAGAAATGAAATGCACCGTTCATGGAGACGGAAAGTCGTACATACGCATTAACGCTACATTCATTTCTATTTTTTATTTAATGGAATTAAATCATAATGATATGAAGGTGTATTATAATTACAGTATAATATCATATATAACTTCATTTACTCCATCCATTACATGTCCCACATATGGCATTAATGATTCAAATCACTTTCAGAGGGCAGGAGTCTGCACTTCCTAAAATGAAATTATCACGTTTACCCATAATGGAAATAATATTGTTATGCAATAAATAAAAAATATAGAAGCATAAGGAAAATATAAAGATAAAATATATCATATATAAATATAGTGACATCTTAATGGCTACCATGAGAGGTGTTAAAAGAATATTTAACAATCATCATTTCATGTGGCAGTAATTCGCCACCCACAGAAACAATATGTTCATTAACCATTAGACAAAGGTATGTGTAAGTGTAAATCAAATCCTAGTCACAAAAACGTACTAATATATTGTAGATACCAGTTTTTTGACCATATAATGGAATAAAAACATTTTAATAGGTAGGAGAAGCAAAATAAACCAAAAGAACATAAGAGAAAACATTAACTTAAAATCAGGTAACTATTTTTGATTTGATCCAAAGGCTTCCTTGGTAAGACTTCTGACCAATTTTAGGCTTCATAGAGTAAGAGAGGGAAGTTGAGAGAGTATTTGGCTAGAGTATGGCTGATCCAAAAAGATTTTACGGTGTGAATAAGGTGGTAGAGGTGGGGGCCTTTTATAAGAGGAGAGGGGGGCACTATTGGAAAGTCATGAAATGTTACATTATTATATAATGAGTTTCGTATTTTAAGGGGCCCACAATTATATATTTCAAGGATAAGGTGATAATGTTTTGAAATATTCTAATACAATAGGTTTTTTAGAAGTTTATGTCTTAGATTTTACATTATCTTTTTATTTTATTTAAATCATTAATTAATGAGGTGATCACTGCATCATCATGGTGTCATATAACATTTAATTTATTTAATGTATAAAAATTTAAAAAAAATATCATGATTTAGGAAATATTTTTGGAATTCCAATGAATATTTATAGTCAAAATAGTACAATATATAACCCCATGTAATAATTGTTTTAGTAAAACAACACATGTTTGTGACAATTTTATTTTGACTTTTTATAAAAAGTTATTAATGTCATTTATAACCCAAGTCGCTCCATGGGGTCCCCAAGTTCACCCATGGATTTTCTTGGTCGGCCATGACTCATAAATTAAGGGTAGGAGAAGTGTCAATATATTTTCATATTTTTTAATATCATTTTTACCTTAAATTTCACTAATTACCTATAATCACGATTAATAAAACATAAAAGTTACTATTCACCAAAAATTATTTTCATCTCATTGAACCGCATATTTCTTCCTAGTGAAAACAATGTATGTCAGAGATTTGGAATTCAATACAAAGAAGTGGTAATGTTTCATTTACATGAAAATTTTGTTTTTAAACTACCACTTAGTGGCTTCACTATTCATAAAAAATTGTTATTTTTCATAAAAATACCAAAAAATTACCCTAAGCTTTAATTGATATTATGAATTAAAAAATGATTTATATTTTAAAAAATTCCAAACATATAAGTTTAATTAATTAATTTTGTATTTAATTACCATCGTCAGAACAAATAGCGTGTTTTTAAGAAACAATATCAATCAAAAGATTGCCAATTTTTTATGCCCAATTTCAAAGTGAAATTAATTCTAATGACCACCCTTGGATAAAATGTTAAAATTATATTCTAATTATACTTTAAAACCACTTAATGGTATAATTTATCACTATTAATTATTTTTATTAAAAATTTGTTTTTAATTAAAATTTAGTAATTTTCACTATTCATCAAAATATAAAAGTTATCCAAAAAGTTCCAAAAATTCACCCTAGGATAAATTAAATATTATAAATCCAAAATTGAAGTCCATTTTGAAATATAAAACTTATAAAATTTCAAAAGGTAGGTATTACTATTCATAACGACTAGTTTGATTGGTTGTGGTGTGTGTTAGAAGTCGAAGGTGCGTACAACACACGCTACTGTATTATTCAAAGAGAAGCGTACCGTGAAAACTTCGGGTGTTACAAACACTATGAATCTTTTAATTCTGAATATAATTTTAATAAAAAATTAGTATTTTTTAGTAATCATAAAAAATGAATCTTTCCAATAATATTTTTGAAAAATAACCCATTAATTATTTTATGAATTAGAAATAAAAAATTGAAATCATACAACTAATTAAATGTTCAAATACTAATAAATTTTAATTATAAAATATGTGTACATTGTGCAGCTAAATCTCCTTTACGAAAAATACATATTTTTTTTTAAAAAAAATTCATTGATTTTCTTAATTTGATCTTTTAATAAAGATGATAAATAAAAATATTAAATTAATAATTATGAGGAGTATATCCATTTACAAATTAATTTACATTATTCATATTCGAGGTCAATTTTTAATTAATTTTTTGTTAAAATACTTTTTTATTAGCCATTTGATAGATTTTTTTTGTTGTTAATTTTAAAATAAACACTTAATAATATAATGAAAAATATTTATATAATTATAATAATTTAAAAATATTATTACTTTTTAACATTAATTTGTTTTAATCACTTTTAATATAAAATAATTTAATATTTTATATTTATTTAACATTATCTATCCATTATTATTCGAATCATTCATGATATTTAATAATGAATCCAATTAATTATAAAAAATAAAATTCATTATTAGATTGAGTGGAATACACATCAAATACAAAAAAGAAACTTTATTTTGATGATAAAAAATCATCATCTCTCTTTACATGGATATTGATGAAATAATAAGATCATATTTTTTTAATAAAACAATGGAAATATTGGTTGAAAGCCAAAATTTTAAATTCTAATTCTTGATTTTTTTAATTTACCATTGGAAGAAGGGAATCATTTTGTTTTTTCCATGAACAAAAAATTCACCAAAACAGTGCTTAATGGGTTTGTTATTACTAACCTTATTCACACCACCTCAAATGCCAAAGGATTATGACTAGTATTGTGGGTGTAAATAGTTATAGTGGGGAGGCTATACCCTCTCACAGTAAATTAAGGTTCTAGTCTAAGTATAATATAAAATGGGAGACTCTACATAATAAAACCAAACCTTCATAAAGAATGAAAAATAGATAGAAGATAAACCATTAGAATAAATATAGAATCAAGTGAAGCGTAATGTAATCAAAACATCATGTTCAAACCACTCTCCACTACTACAAAAATAGACAACTCGTGCATCAAAATAAAGTCAAGATTTAAAGTTGGCATCAATGGAACAATATCATCAGCAATTGTAAACTAGGTACGAATGATGATACATGAATGTAAGATAAACAATGTAAACTCATGATTGTCATTAAATCAAGGTCAATAAAAAATCTACATGCAATAACTAATATGATCCAGATCCGGAAACTGATCTCTTTCAATCTCATAAATCAATAAAATCAACCTGTGAAATGAAGGTCCCATGTAGGGAGTGAGACGAATCTCTGTATAATCCCAAACAACGGTGCATACCTAGTATAAATTTTTAATAAGTCCTCAATATATAAATAATATAATCATTACAATTTACAATGTAATGAAAACATCCATTCGTGCTTTGTAGCCATAATGAAGTGTAACCAGCTTCAACCATCCCCCGGTTCTCAATCATATAACATAGCACCATGGGCCTCTTAACAGATTGTGTCACAAGTACCAGCATATATATGGAACACCCAAAAAATATTTACCCATGATCAAAATCTCACCTCACCCCATAGAACAACATCAGGAGGAACATCGAAGCTCATCCTCAAAAAATAATTGGAGGAACAACGTTGTCTGTCCTCCAATAAATAACAAGAGGAAAGAAATATAATCCAGTAAATAAATAACTGGAGGAAACATTTATACATGACCTCGATATCATTACCCGATAGCATCATCACTACCAACAAAAGTCTCCTCACCTTCTATGGGCTTTCTACGACACGAACCCCTAAAACAGTAGTACCTAAACATAAACTATCAGGTCCCTTACCCACATGAGTGGTCAAAAAATCCTTATCACAGAGGCAACTTATGTGCACATGAACCAACTCGTGGGTGAGTGTTAATCACCAAATAAATACCCCAAGACACAACCTCTTTGACAACTAGTGTCCCTATGACCATGTCACTCAAATATGATGACCTTACCATCAATGTAACTTTGGTCATGTCCAACCCGACAGTCACACTTCCTTAATCTGACGACCATGATGCCAAATCCTTTGGTCAATCCACTAATGTAATCTAGGACACTCCCATCCATTTATCCATATGACTATGTAATATTTGAGCAATTCCCAATACAACCCAAAGTTTTCATCATATTCCATTGAAAAATTATATATTTATCACATTTGAAAAAACACATAGACCAGAGAAAAATCTAAATAATTTAATTTCACTAGGCCAATGGCTATTCCACAATAGTAATAAGGAATTGAATGCCTATAAAAATCCTAATCAGGATTTACCCAAATTATACATACTAGTTAAAAAACAAATCAGACCAATTGTAACAATTTTGACACCCTAGGGAAAATTATCCCAATGAGCATCAGTCTCAAGCCCAGCCTTGCTCAAACAATATTGGCTATAGGGTATGCACAAAGGCATACCATTGATTGAAAATTTAATTCAATATATAACAGTAGATAAAATAGGTCACACTCAAAAATACATAAAGGCTACTCTAATGTTGTGCAACACAAATGCCCAAAAAATAACAAAACTAGGTATGCACCGCAATCCTCATACTCGTGCGGGGATCCTTCTCCGGTAACTGCCTATAATTTGGTATAGAAATATGTATATCTAAAAAACAATAATAAATTCTCAAAGTCATATAACAAGTTCAAGATCAAAAATTAAGAATAACACCTCAATAGGAATCAAGGCCTTAATGTGTGGGTAGAAATGAATCAAATAGTGTGAGAAGTAGGTTTAAGATGAATATAATAAAGGAGATTAAAGACCCAAAAAATGGTTTTTGAAACCCTTTTAATCTCGCTACTATCTCCCCCAAAACAAGGCTACTACTTTTATTAAGATAAAAAACTAAATACATGATGTTTACATAGGATTATATACTGTGTGGGTTCTTTAACTATTCCAAAGACGGTTGGCCTTCTTTTCCAACTTGATGACCTTACTACATGGCATGTAACTTGGAGTACACGGCATGCACTTCTCTACATGGAAAAAATATGTATAACACCATGTATAACACAACTAATGGCCCCTTTACAGGTAGTTTACATATATTACATCGCATGTACTTGCTAAAATCCTTCTACCTACCCAACAGCCCTACACGCCTTGTATGGAATTCACACATGGCTATTGTACACGATGTATACATAGAAGTACATAGAGTGTTCCTTGTAAATTTCTATAACTGCCCTGTTTTTTCTAGAACATCTCCAGTGTTACCTATTTTCTCAAAACCCTCCAAAAAAAGAATGGAAAAAAATTAACTGAATTTAAGAACCAGGTTCATACAAACATATCCCAATAAGAAAGTCATCCATTAATTTCACTCTTGTGGTGGGGAAGAACAATGCCGAGAATCTTTCCCAATAGTTCAAATCAAACAAAAGTCCAATGAAATATTTCCTGGACCCATGCTCTATTCATGAAGAATCGTCACCCTTTCACCACATCAGGTGCTTCTATGTCATTCTGGACACCGAAACATATCTTGTATTGCATCATTTTCCACCTCAATGATGTCATGAATCACATGTATTCTCAAAAAAATAACAGTTCATATAACCTCATGTAACATCACTCCTCAATGCCCTGATGACCATGAAACCTTAATTAACCCACATCCTATATTCCCTGCTAACCAAGGCACCTCAATTAACCATCATCCTCAAGGTCTGAGATTCCAATAATATCGTATATATATATATATATATATATATCATTCATGCAAAATGGTTCCAATCCCACAGACCAGCATTTGGTCAATCCACGTATCTCATGTGCACATAATACTCTAAAATTGTCATTCCTCCATAGGGAATTCAATAATGAACAAGTAAGGTAAATACGACTACACCTGTAACATATATCTGACCATCAATGTTTCACTATCCTGCTCAGCCCATGGAAGCTCAATGGTGTTCACCAAACATGACACACAACTACCAAGTGTCTATCCTCCCTGCGGTGAATCACCAGTCAAAAAACACTTACCCCTTATCTATTTTCCACTATTTTTTCCACATAATACATGTGAAACCGATCCTTGGATACAATCACCTGGTACCGAACATTATCTGACCACAAATGCAATTGTCTTTCCTGGTCCCTCCCTACCAGCTATCTGAGAAGGCTTCCTTCAAAACCTCTCAAGATGTTCGACCTATCCACAAGCATGAAACACCATTAGAGGATTGTTGCAATGGGCTCATACATGCCCAAAATAACGACTCATAATGAAAATCACTGCCGAACTACCACAGGGTGGCCTAGTCGATTGCATGGCTTGTCTGCTCTACTATAACTTATCCTGAACTCGTTTCCTACTATTTGAGATTTAACATAAAGTTGCTCGCTGACTCATGTGAGTCTTATCAATCATGTTTTCCTCGGAAATGAGCACTTCATTCATCTCCTTTGAGAACGAGTCCAACATTAGGATGTTTACCTGCACATGTATAGAGTGTTGTAATCCATCATTGATCCACCTCACCATTGAGATTTCATCACATTTCATACCCAGTACAAAGATAGACAATGCAATAAAAGTATATTCATTGTCTATTGTATACATGTCAACATGATGAATGATCAATAATTACAGTGCTATCATTTCCCTATATGTCTCCAGGAAAAAGTAATCAATGAAAGCTCCCTTTATGTCCTTACTGGATAGTCCCCCATGTCAGCAAGCCTAACCATGAACATCCTACTAATTCTTGGATGGGTCTCTTAGCATGTAGATCTTCTGCATAACCCTTTACCATGGGGGAATCTCGACCTACTTGAAGATTATTTTAATTCCCTTTATCTATTTTGTAGATGCATGTGGACAACCCTCACCCATAAAAAGGGGTTGGTGTTGTGAAAAGTATTTTGCATCAGATACGCCATAGATGGATTTATACCTAGTGTGCCCTGGTCAATCCCCTACAAAACACATAATAATATAGTCAGGAGATTCTCATCGAGCCACAACCCAAATGCTGCCAAACCCGACATCTGATCTATATTGTAGTAGATCGTGAACCTGATCATATCTCTATTCATGTACATTTGTCTCATGATTTACCTTTCCATTTGGATTTTGAACATGATCGTGTTCATGTGACACTGTATTATATCCCACCTGATGGTTCATTTAGACGTATAGGAGGAACCATATAATTAACATAAATGGTATGATGACCCATTTATCAATGAAAATGTATTCAACGTAGATGGGAAAAGCAGTAAAATGAAGTTAAAAACAACTACCCTTACTCCCCCCTGCAACCCATTCCCATGACATGGTAGACTCATATACCCTTTAAAAACACTCAAATGAGCTAAGAATCAACTGTACCTCTAGTCATGCCAATCCTATGAAACATCAGTTCCTCAAAACGATGATCGAGTAATCCAATTCTGATATTAAAACTCCCTCAAACTGATGTATCAAACACCCAATCATGGTGGTCAATCATTACATCAGTCATTATACATGCGTGATCATATACAAAACATGACCAAATAACCTTCCACATGAAATTTTAAAATTATATAATTCATGGGATTACACATTTCAATAAAAAAAGATATTCGATTAGAAATTTCACTTATTCACATTAAAAAAATAATAAAATGCATGGAAATTGACATTTTTAACGTTATATAATCACATAAAAAAGAATATGTGTATATATTAAATTTAAATACCCTTGAAATGTTATTATCATAATCTATGAGAACTAGACTTTCCATATTGGGACAAGTACAAATTCATTCCTTCCCTAATTGGGCCATGGATCACATATCAAAACCAATAACACCACAAATCACGTGATCTATCTAGGTGGAAACCATATAAATAGTTATCCGAGAAAAAATAACAATTCCAACTCAAGGAAAATCATTCTTTCCCTCATACATGGTGCTACATGAACCCATGAACACGATTAAAATCTAGATTGAACAAAATATTATCTCAAGTCCACAATATCCCATGCAGTAAGACTAAAATAATTAAAAAATAAGTATTCTTGATATCATCAATAGCCAGTAAAAATCTAAAATTAAATAAAAGTAAAAGTCAACCACTTTTGATTCCACTTTGTATTGTCCCAGACCCAAATAGTCAACTGAACAGTGCCAAATGGGTATTGTGTTACAAAACATTGGCACACATCCTAAAAAACCAAAGGCCACTTATTAAAATTTAGAGATTAAATAGGTTTAGTGGGGAGGTTGTCCCCTCTCAGTAGAAAATAAGGTACCTGTACGAGTATAATATAAAATGAATTATTTTTCAAACTCAAAGTAGACCCACATTGAAGAATCACAATTGAAAATAGAAAAACCAGTGGAATAAATTTAGAAACAAGTGTAGTGGAAGGTCAAAAAGATAATTCTAAAATATATTCTAAAAACGACTAGAACATTAATGTCATTCATCCATAAAATTTAATGATATAAAGAGGGCATAAATGGATCAACAATGGAAGCTACATTAAACATGGTAAAAATACTGATTCAAAACTAAATGAAAAAAAGTAATAAACATCTATGAATTACCTTAGGGTCCTTACCATATAGCCATGAAGATAATAAAATGATCCCACTCCAGAAGTTAATATCATGAGAAGGTGTAAATCAATAAATTATACACACATCCCAAAGGTCTTGAGCAGGGTCTGATGCAAATCTTAGTAGGACACCACCTAATGGTGTGTAGCTAGTATAATTTTTTAGAAGACATGCATATATATGGAATGTAAACAGAACCATAAATAATTTAATCACAAATTCTAATGGTGCTCAATAGAAACATTGGATTGTCACCTACATTGATCAATTCTAGAATCTCATTCATCTAACCTATCACCACATGGCTATTGATAGATCATGTATCAAAAACATAATTTCTCATGGAATTCCCAAAAAATAATAACCCTTGATCGAAACATCATGTCTTCCCATGGAACAACAACAGAATTAACTACAATGCCTTTCCTCATATATTAATCTGAGTGACTACAATTTGTATCCTCAAAAAAACAATCAGAGGAAAAAATGATATCTTCCCTAAAATAAATAACTTGACAAAACAATGATATCTTCCCACATTATCCTAAAGAAGTAGCCACTTCACTAAAAAACATATGATCCTCACCTTCCTCATGAATTCCTACAGAATAAACCCCCAAACACATTATACATGAACTGCAACAATCAGGGAACTCTACCCACATGAATGGTAAAATCCACCTCATCATAGAGTCAACATATCTGCACACAACTCATGTCATGGGTGAGCGGTAATCGCCAAATATAGAACACATGTCATAACATCTCTAACACCTCGTATCGCAATGACCATGTTATTCAAATATAATTGAATTTCCATCCATGTAACTTGGGCCAAGTCGTACCTGATAGTCACACTTCCTCAATCCGACATCCATGATGCCCAATCTTGTTGCCAAACAACTCTTGTAATCCAAACCATTCCCAACCTTTAATCAACATCACTCATGAATATTTGGGCCATGCCTAACACATCCCAAATGGTTCCACATATTCAATTCATAAATTACATATTTATAAATTTTAATAAAATAAAAAAACAAGAAAAACAATATAAATAATTGAATGTCACTTGACCAATGTCTATCAAAAATCAACATTGAGGACATGAATTCCTCAAACAATCCTAATCATGAATTACCATATTTGAAATGCTATTTTAAAAACAAATATGAACAATTATAACCATTTTGGAACCTCGACCAAAAAATTTCAAAATGAACGACGGGCCCTTAGATGACATTTCTCAAACAATTTATTCCATAGGGTATTCATAAAGGCATACCATGGGTTCAATAGTTAATTAAATATGAAATAGAAGATTAAATGGGTCTTGCTCAAAAATACTGTAATACATTCCAAAGGCCATGTGACCCAAATGTCTGTAAAAACACAACACAATTTACGCACCGCCGACCTCCTACACGTATAATGATCCTTGTCCAATAAATGACTGTAATTATTTCTAAAAATAGGTTGATCTACAACACCTGAATATGTTATCAACATCCCACAACATGATCAAGAACAAAAATCAAGACAAATAGCTCAAAAGTAGTCATAACCACATTGAGGGGGTTCTAATGAAAAAAATGGTGTTCAAAATAGGTTTAAGACAATGATCTGGGAGGTGATTAATTCCATAGCTAGAATGATTGTGAATCCAGATGAAATCAATGTTTCTCTGCTGATAAATGAGGATACATCCAATTTTAAACAAGAAAAATACACAGCATGTACTTAAGAAAAAATTCCATGTGGGTTCATTAATTTTTAATAATATGACTGTCATACTTTTATGACTTTCCGGAAAGAATACATGGAGTGTACCTAGAGGTAAAAAACATGTACATCTCGACCCAATAGACATCCCCAAAATGTCATGAATATCCCCACACATGGCCCCTCAAACACAACATGTTCAAATAATACATAGCACGTACATTCTAAAAAGTTTTTAACTAGTAAACACACCTACAAACCATATATATCCTTCACACACAACTACAATACATAGCGTGTAACTTGTAATTTTCTAGAACTTCCCAGTTTTGTCTAGAACATTTCCAGTGTTACCTGTATTCTCAAAAATATACCAAAATATAATGAAAAAGAATATACAAACCATAAATTAAGAACATGGTTCATCAAAAAATTTTAACTTCTTTTAAATAAATCATTACATTCACTACCACAAATGGCACACATTGTGTTCATAGAGAGTGTATCGTTCAAATAATTAATAAATAAAATTATATTTGTAGTTGATTTAAATCCTCTATTATGTATTAGGGTTTTAGAAAATATATGTACATTATTGGATTTATTATATACTATCCGATTTAAAAAATGTCATGAATCATTTAAATTTATAATGTAGTTATTCATATGTGATCATATGACTAATATAAATACACAATTTTGATAAATCGAATTGACAATTGAAAAGAAAGTGATTTCCACAAGCAGAAGGATGTATCCCTAAAAATCCCATTTTTCAATGTATTTTAGGGTGATAAAATATCATGGATTTTACCTTGATGAATTCCAAGATGAGATCACACAAAACATCATAATTGAATCCATTAAAAGGAAAATTTTAATCACATCATGATAATGATCCATACCTTGTCTATCAAAGTATCCCATTTAAATATCACCCTCACACACCTAACCCTAAATGTATTTTCTATTATTATAAAGAGATATCTATAACAAATATAATAATATGAATATACATATATATATATATTAAATTTAAATTTTTTTTATTTACATCATAACATTTTTACATAATAAATGATACTAACATTTATAAGATAAAATAGAAATTTTATTTATGGGTAATATATTATGTAAATAAAGTCATTACATTTAATGATTCTTTGGTATTTATTAATATAGATGATATTTTACTGAAATTTTATCATTAATTAATTTTTATTTAATATTAATGACAATATAATTAATATTAATTCAAATGTAATTTTATTGACGTTTTAAAAATTGTTCTTGTTGAAAAATCCTAAAACATATTAAAAAATATAGACACGTAATTTGAAATTAAATAATCAGAAGATTAGAGAACTATTTTTGATCCAATAAATATTTTTTTTTGAATGAGGATATCCAAAAATTTAGTGATGAATTTTGCATAATTTTATTTAGATGTGGAATTTTGAACTAAAAATAATTACAATATAAATATATGATGTGTATTATTGCATCATAATGAACCAAAAATGATGTAATATATTCTAAAAGGATATTCATGAGAAAATATTTTTTTCGCAGTTAATATGATTTGATATTGAATTTGTAATTATTATTGACTTTATGAAACCTCTATAACCCTTAAAATATGTTAATGTTTTAAAATCGTTTATTTAAGAACATTAATCATTTTTACATCACCAAGGAAAATATTTTATTAATTTATGACCTTATGCTTATAAACTAATTTAAAACTATATTCCTAGTAATATTTCATTAGTACAAACCTTGGGATGGAATTTCATTTTGATTACATAATTATATAGAGTTGAAACCTATGTTTGGAAAATAATAAGTAACCCCTCATACTTTTACTATTTAAACCCATCAAAACACTCCTTAGTCTACATTTAAAAACATTTGGTACTTCTATACTCATTTCTATAATCTATAGATACCTCCCAAGGATCCCTTATGTTCTCAAGAATCTCCTACCTTGAATTTGAAATCACCCATTCAAGTCAAGGGATCCTTTAATACTCTCATTTAATCATGAATCTTGTACATTTACGGTATTTTATTTATAATTCATCATGTTTGGAAAGGTTAAACCATTTACTTATTAATTTTATTTTTTATCAATGTTATTATATGAGTATTTCACATTCATTAAATAATTTTCTTTGTATTTTTGAAACATGGTTATGATGATGAAATTTCACTATGATTTTCCATGCAAACCAATTTTATTATGAATACCATATTTATTCTTGCAAAATTATCTTCACCTAGAAATACATATACTAAATATATTTTGGAATTATATATTTTTATTCCACAACCATTTATTTTAATTTTAAATATGATGAAATGTTTTCCTATATTAATGTTTATATGTTCCACACTTATGCATGTACATGATTTGAATGTGAGAGGTGTACATGAAATTATATATTGATTTCATGCTTTGGGTAATTATTTAGTCTCCTTGGACACAATACAAGGGGTTATAGAGTGAACATAATACATCGTGGGACTTTTTCCACAACGTTATTTAGATTTTGAGGTTATCCTCGACCTATGTTTATAATGTCATGTGTAAATTTGTTTTCAATTTCCCATCATTCCATTATGTTATAATTTTATATCATTCTTTTTTTCATGTTCATACTTATCATCCATTTTATTCAACATTAATATTTATATTCATAAAATATAATAATTTATTAATTTTTTTAAAAATTTATTCACCTATCATGGTATAAATCTCATCCCTTTCTTATATATATCTCCAAAATATCCCACGTATTTTTAATTATGATCGAATACAATGAGATTGTAAATATAATTTTAAATAGTTTCAATGTACCACCTACTGATATTGTTTTGTAATGTACCTCATTTTCCAATGAAAATGAATTATTGATCAGTTTGGTATTATAGTCTGTACAATTATGTAATTAATAATGAATTGTAGTGTGATAATGTAATCAATTTTCATTTTTAGTACCAATCATATGTTTAGTTATTATAGGAATTTGGATTAGTAACATGAATGAAACCCGCATGGATAATACTAATAAATTTAGACATTACTACTTACATTAGGTTATATAGTATGCATTTTCTAAGAAACCACATCCATATCTACATTCTATAATTTGAAATGGATCATGAAATAATATACATAGGGTAAACACCCATAAAACAGTATTGAGAGTGACTTATTGTGAATGGGTGTGTGAAAATAATCCTTTATGTACACAATATTTGACACTACTAATTGACATTATTTGTTAAATTTTGATGCTCAGTATACACCATTATTTGTGGAAAAAACCACAAGATACTATGGTAGAAAATAGATCAATAATAACATCGATAGAATCCCAGAGTTTTATTAGTTAATGAAATAGAATTCATTTTCAGGGAATCTAATTAATGTTATTCTATTTTACATTTATTTATTAATAGTTAAAGATAAAAATCCATAAATTTTATTTTTATTCGTTCCAATGTATGAAAAATGGAGGAATGGTGTAATCAACCAATGTAACAGGCAATGTGATGAATACCCAAACATGATTCCCAATCCAATGTGGGTAGGAATCACAAACATTGTGATGTCACTCTCTTAGCTGACTCAGGTATTTAATATAATATTAATCATGGAGGAATGTCCAAATCCATCTTAGAAAAAACGTGATTCTATAAACAACATAATAATAAAAAGAACAGCTATATTCAATGTATCATGTAATCCATTAATCACTAACTAAAATATAAACACTATTGATAAGATCTTCTCCATTCATTAATGAACTTTAAAAGATAAGTTTATACTCACTTTTACCAAAAAGTGGTAGATTATGATTGATATTGATAATGAGTACTATTCCTGAGGTAGATTTCATAGTTATGGTGTGGCTAAAAGTTCAAAAATGTTTTTTAAAAATATTTTACTCAAACTCTTTAAAATAAAATGGAATCAAAATTATTTTTCCCAAATTAATAATACAATCTATCCATAATGTCATATGATAAATGAAATAGAATAATTTCATGATACTCATTCTTCATTATCATTGCCTCATAATATAATTTGACCCATTATTTTTTGGTCTAAAACAAATCCTACAGATTTTTCCTTGAGATCCACCAATTTTATATCTATGATTAAATTTTATAATGTTTTATAATATTCAAAATAATTATTATTTAATCTCATAGTCCACCTATGTCAGAAACATTCCCGAGTCGACCCAGAAACAGTGACCCTAGCCAGCCCACGACTAGTCCTAAGAGGCATCCCCAATCCTCCTAGGATGGAAGAAAGCACCAAGGGCCTCAATAGAGTACACAAGTTAACGATTTTACCCCAATATAAACAATCAAACAAACATAGGAATGAAATAGATAGCCCAAAAAACAATTCATAAAAATAATTAACTAAACATTATTTGTACAAGAAATGGAAATTACAACTAAACCAACAACAGAACTGGCCAAACCTGATAATTAACTAACAGCATGTGACCATGCTAGTCACTGTCCAACACAATGATCACATGTCTCCAAAGGTGATCAAACTTAATCTAAAACCTACACAATGGATAAAAATAGAAGAGGAATACATGAATGAGTATTAAAACACCATAGGTTAGCCAGAATTTAAATTCCAAATTCACAAAATTTAAAATAAAAGAAACATTAATTCGGTGTTTTAATTACCATATATAAATGAATGTTTTGAAAATGGGGACCCATTATATAAACAAATATTAGAAAATTTTTTTTATGTCCAATAAGTAATAATGCTTGTCAAAATTTTCAAAGATGTACCACTTCAAAATAAAATATGTTTTGAAGAGGGCCACTTTAAAGAATGTACACGTTTAAATAAATAACACACACTACTTAATTTACATACAAAAAACACAGTATTCCAATGATGATTACGAAATAGCCAATGACCACAAGTCATGGGAACCCCCCTAGGCACTAGTTAGTTGTGGTCCCCAGGTACCTCGTATCTCGATTAATGTAACCCAAATAAATATATATTCTTGTGCACACAAACCACAAGTAGGGATAGTACTGATAAAATAGTGGTTTGAAAACAACATCATCATTATTTTTTAGTTTTTTTTGTAATCATCAAACTCACTACGTGAAACAGGGGCCAACAACCACATGAAAACTAGCATACTAGTACACATTCGGCCACCTAGATGCCTCAGATTCCATTTAGTGCTCAATGAAGTTAAACATATTATCATATACTAATTTCACATCAAAATTAAATCCACATTCATAAACACACTAACAAATCACAAAAATGCATCACATTTCTTTCATGAAATGGTAAACCACTATAATTTTTGGTAAAATATTTCAAGGAGGGTATTAAGGATTTGTACATAAAACTCATTAAAAACACTTTTACATATAAAAACCAAAAAAAACCATACCCAACCATAATTTAAATCCTTATAAACATTTAATAAAATAAATTTTTGGACCATTAAACAATCCCAATTGAATCATCAATTTACATTCATGTAAAACACTCATTCTTCATTTTTAGGAAAGAAAAAATGTGAATTTAAACATTTTCTCATAACTAATATCTATCAATGTTATGCTTTTAATATTTTTTATGAATGGGTATAAAGGAAATTTAAATCATAATACCACATTAGTAAATCCATTAAAACACACCAGATAGTCATTTAAAGCAATATCATTTTCATAAGGATCTTAAATATGCCATTTTCTAGAAACATGGGACTAAATATGTTGTAAACATAAACCCATTAGATTGTAAAAAAATTGGAAATTGGAAATTCATAAAAGGATCCAATTTTTTTATTCATCCTTATAATTTATTTATAAATTCAAAAAAATCATTTTAAATTGCACTAGTCACGTAAAAGATAACAAAGCAATTTACTGAACACATCACATGTACTCTTTAACAAAACAACTTATTATAAGAACATAAAAGGTGATAAAATATCATTTGTATTCCATAAATTTATTCAATATAATTAAACATATTAAAAATACCATATTACATGTTTGAAATCTCATAGATTAATTTTTCAAACTAGAGAAGTGCACGTTTATACCAAAACAACTATATTTTTATTAAAATAATGTTAAATCATAATTTTCAAACAACAAAATTAAAACCATCATTTCACATAAGCACATATAATATAAATAATTATATAAAGTCATTTTAAGGATGAATCATAAATTATAAAGGCTTTTTCAAGGGATATCCTACCCCAAATATACTGTAGAAAGAAAACACACACCCGAAACCACCCACTATAGTTCCCAGAACTCTAGATCTGTGAAAACCCTCACTAAAAGAAACAAAACCCCATAAAAATTCATTACTAATTAGAACCCTAGATGTTTATTTACTAGGGGAGTAGAATAAAAATGTGAAAATGGACGGTGACTAAAGGGGGATAAGAAATGAGAGGGAATCATACATTGGAAACTAAAGGACACTTCAACATACCTTAGATATGCACCCTTTAAGGAAAGGTAATGGACTGTAAATTCTATGTGATTATTAATAGGTTTAGATAAACAAGGAAATCATATTTTGGTGTCAAATTATTGAATGATAATTAATTTATAAAAGAGATAAATGAACATAAAAATCATGATGATTTTAGGAATCTTGGAGCTTTCTCCCCATCACTCGACTAATTTGAGATCCAAAGAGTGTAAATATACAACAGGTGTGCGTCTATACATATTGGTATCTAGTGGGAGGTGCAATAACCAAAACATGTCAAATATATATATATATAAAAGATAAATGTTCGTTTTTTTAAAACTATAAATGGGCCCATGTGCTGGCCCAATACCTGAATAATTAACCAAAATTCACAACTAGTTTTAATACATAATGGTTAACAAAGGACATATATACATGAATATGTGAGGGGAAGAAAAATAGGATGTGTAATTCATAATACAATGTAAAAAATTGATGTTTTTTATAAATGTAAAAATATGTTTTTAAATAATTTAATGACCTCATGGTTTGGCCAAAATCCTGAAGTAACCACCCTTTTTTAAAAAATTCCCAAAGAATAATTGAGGAACCCAAAGATGGATGATTATATATATCTGACACTTCAAAATTCAACATAAATCACACCCAATACCTAAGAAAAGGATCCTGATTTCTAATGAAACAGATCAAAACAAAGACATGAAAAACCAGGTGTAAAAATTATCCCTGCCATTAATTATTTCCTCCCACGGAATGACATAGCACAATCAAGAATAAATATCAACACAAAAGGATCCATTGTCAAAATTTTAAATTATATCAAGACAAATAAATATCATTCACAGTTTATGGAACTTATGCCTCTTTAATAAAAAATAACACCAACTGACAACAACTTCTTGAGAATCAACTGATGGATCAAGTCACAACATCCACAACCAAATTAAGAACCAAATTGTGGGTCCTTCTCCCAATGAACAAAACAATCACCAAAACCCAAGAGCATTCCAAAAAACCAAATATTATAGATCAGTATAGAATATGATCCCCACTATTAAGAATCAACTAGCACTAGTTATGTTCGTAGGATGAAAATCTTGGGACCCATGGTGGGTCTACCCACCATTAGTAACTAACCAGTAATAAACAAAAAAAAATTCAACATGAGCTAGAATTGGACTTCACTCACAAAATTACTCCAAAACACTATGGAAATGAAATAAAAAACCATGTTTAGAGGAATAAAACATGAATATTTATACAAACCACTCTCAAAATGAGGTGGAAAGAACTAAGCCACCACACTCTACAAGGATCCAAAACAGAAAAAAAATTATGGAGGGGAGAGAATGGGACACAATCATTGGGAAATTATAACCACAAAAGAAAAAAGGAAATACCTCACTAAAATGGTAAATGTATGGTATTGGAAATACTTCCAACAATCATAGGACAACTGAAAATAATCCATCTTCTCTTTGAAACCAATTTCTGGAGCTCAGAACTATGAAGCCTTTCATGCCTTGTAATGATGTTTGATAATCCCCAACTTGTACTACATCCCTTAGTTACACACAGTTATAAATAACACTCCCACAAAGAAATAATATATCAGTAGACCCCCTAAAAATATCTTCCTCAACACTACATTTTTACCGAAATAAGAACATGGAGATACAAAACAATATTTTCTCCTACTCTGAACGAGGATTAAAAAGAACAAGGCAAACAAATACACCCTCTATAATTCAACGATCAATACAACTACAGCTGAGAGGATCACCATAATGGGAATGTTCTTCAAATCGAGCCCTAAAAGCTATATATTCAAAAAATGGGATGCAATATCATTCTAAGTGGTGGATTTAGTATTTTAATCAAATACTTATGTTGATTAACTGGATATAATTCCAATGGAAAACCATCTGTGGTCACATAACAACATCCAACACATCTTTTTAATCACACTGAACAGTACCCAAAAACTGAGCCACCATCAAGATCCCATCACAAGAAGTAACAATTGTACAAAGTCTTGGTCATAAAAAAAATACTGAACTGACACAACATATAAGACTTAGGATAAACATGGTGGATTTTCACATTCAACTTTGTTGTCTCAAAAATCATCACTCTCATGAACATTTACGTTTCACCCTAGGCACTCAAATACCATGTCATCCTATCCATTCATCCATATATCTACAAAACCATGTATGTGATAACACATGAATAAAATAAATTTCAAAACAAAACATCATCATTTAAAAAAATAATGGCGTGCCTTCCAAACACACATTAACTACAAAATAAAAAACCATTTTCATATTTCATAAGAAAATCATTGATTCATCAAGATCCATTTGATTAATAAAACAATCTATTTTAATTAATAAAACTTCCAAAAACAAATGTTATATTACAAATATCTATTTCAAATTTAAAACAAAATATGTAAGGTCTCTTTTCATAATCTGACAACTAGAATGGCCGAATCCACCTTCCAGAAATACACCATCTCCTCAGAATAATATTTCAAAAACCAATTCATTAGATTCAAAAAAAATTTAATAGAAAAAACACCTCATTTAAAAAAAATTAAAAAATACTTCAAAATGTTTCATATTTTCAAATCATATTATTTAAACAAACTATAAGTTTAGATTAGGGAAAATAAAATCATTTTCAGTCATTTCTACATCCTCCCAAAAATTTTATATAAAAACTTCACAAACTTAAAAAAATATATTTTTTATTAAAAATAAATTTTCAAATTTTCAAAAGAAAATCCTTCCATTAAAACCCATTTCCATTATTCTCACATATTTATATTCAAAACAAAAATTCAGAATTAAAGAAAGGTCTATGAAACCCACAATAGGGAACTATAGTCGGTGGGTGACTTGACCATATGGTTAAAGGCCATATGTAAAACACAAAACCAATACACAAAGAATTATTAGAATCATGCCCTATATACACATGGATTTCACTTCCCTACGAGCTCATGGAGGCCATTATTCAGACTCCCCAATTCAAATCCCAAAACGAAATAATCAAAATGAAAAAAAGACACCAAAAAACCCGGACATCTGGTGGAATCATGAGGATCAGAATGCACAAGAGTTCACGATGATCATCATGAAATTACGCATAATATAAAAAAAATACAACAACATGTACCTTTTTTACCAAAAAAAGATATTACTATAAATAATGGCATGTTAATAGCCGATCCCCTTTGTTACAATTTATATATGAACCCGTCCAAGTCGACCTTGAACTGGTCACGCAGACCAGTCCACAATAAGTCACGAGAGGCATTCCTGATCCTCTTGGGATTGTGGAAAGAACCTAGGGAGTCATTATAGTAAAAAATGGAACTATTTACCCCAAATATAAACAATAAATCAAACTTTAGAATGAAAAGGACTAAAAAACTATATTTAAAAAAAAATAACTGAACATTATTTGTAAAAGAAACTGAAATTTAACCTAAACCAACAACTCTACCGACCAAACCTCATAACCAACTAACCCCATGTGAACCATCTGGTCACTCTCCCTCACAATGATCTCATATCTTTATTGTTGATCGCTTGACCAAGTCTTCTCATTTCCTACGAGATACTTTTTCCCTAGATCAACTTTCCCGTTTGTATCTTAAAGAGATAGTCAGGTTACATGGAGTACCTCTCTCCATTGTATCTAACTGTGATCCCAGGTTCACTTCTAACTTTTGGAAAGGCTTTCAGATGTCGTTGGGTACTGAATTAAATTTTAGTACAGCTTTTCATCCTCAATCAGATGAGCAGTCGGAACGAAAAATTCAGACCTTGGAGGATATGCTACAATCTTGTTCAATGGATTATCAGGGAAGTTGGGACCACCATCATTCTTCGGTTGAATTTTCATATAATAACAGCTTTCATTATAGTATACAGATGGAACCAATTCAGGCATTATATGGGAAGCGGTGTCGAACTCCAGCTTTCTGGGATGAAGTGGGTGAAAGGAAGTTGATGGGACAAGAATTGGTAGAAGAGTTGGCAGAAAAAGTTCAGCTGATACAGAAACACTTGAGAACAGCTCAGAGTAGGCAGAAGAGTTATGCGGACAACAGGAGGAAGGATCTCTCTTTTGAGGTAGGTGATCATGTTTTTCTCAAAGTATCACCATGAAAAAGTGTGATGCGATTTGGTAAGAAAGGAAATCTCAGTCCAAGATTCATTGGACCATATGAAATTCTGGAGAAAGTTGGATCAATTGCATACCGAGTGCCTTTACCTCCGAGTTTATCTCAGGTACACAATGTTTTTCACGTTTCGATGCTGAGAATGTACATGCCAGATCCATCTCATGTTTTGAGTCCATAGGTAGTTTAGCTGGAAGAGAACCTATCTTATGAGGAACAACCGGTCCAGATTCTTGGCCACAGGGAGAAAGTGTTATGGAATAATGTGATTAATCAGGTAAAGGTTTTGTGGAAAAACCACATGATGGAAGAGGCAACATGGGAATATGAAAATGCAATGAGGGATAAGTACCCCCATTTATTTGATAAGTAAATAAATTGCGGGAACACAATTTTCTAAAGGGGGGAAGGATGTAAAATCCCAAGTAAGTAATGAATAATAGATATTTTTATCTATGGTTATTAATGAATTAGATAGTGTTTTAGAGGCTTAAAATGAAAATAAATCCAATCTTAAGCATGGAATACACTAATATTCTTAAAAGATTGTTTTACTGCCTTTTGATGGAAAACCCTTTTTAAAATAAACTTTTGAAAATTTTATAAGCTATTTTTGTCAAAACAAACTTATTCTTTATGATTGGGACATCAAAATTTACTTTGTGTGAATTTTTGGTATTTTTCTGACAATGTTCATTTTTTAATGAATAGTGAAAAATATTGCATTTTACATCAAAACTGCTTTTTTAATCTAATTTATTTATATGATTAAATTATCTTTTGAATTGGTTTTAAAGTGAAATTAGAATATATTTTTACCATTTAATCTATTGGTGGACATTGGAATTAATTTTACTTTGAAATCGGACTTAAACTAGTGTCAATCTTTTGATACATTTTGTTTCATAAAAACACGCTATTTGTCATGACAGCGGGAATTAATTATTAAATTAATTAATTTGACTTATATGATTTGAATTTTGTAAAATAGAAATCATTTTTGAATTCAGAATATCAAATATATCTTAGGGTGAATTTTTGGTAATTTTCTGAAAAACATCAAATTTTGATGAATAGTGAAACCACTAAGTGGTACTTATAAAAACTGATTTTCCGTTTAAATGAAATTTTTCCATCTTTGTGTTTTGAATTTCAAAAATCCGACATAAATTTTGTCATTAATAAGTAAAATGTGGTTCAATGGGATTAGAATAATTTTTTTGTGAATAGTAACTTATTAAGTATTTAATCGCGATTAGAGGTAATTAGTGTAGTTTAAGTTAAGAATAATGTTTTAATAAAATGAAATGACCTAGACACATGTCCTACCCTCATTTGATGTGTCATGGGTGACCAAGACAATCCATGTGTAAACTTGGGGACCCCATGGAGCCACATTTGTTGGAAAATGTCATAAATACCTTTTTATTTAATGTTAAAGTAAAAATGTCACAAACATAAGTTATTTTACTAAAAATAATTTTTACATGGGGTTATACAATTAAGATTTTTGATTATAAATAGTCATTGAAAAGCTAAAAATATTTTCTACATGATAGTATTTTTATATTATAATTTTTATACTTTAAATAAATTAAATTATTTATGACATCATGATGATGCAACGATTACCTCATTAACAAAGGATTTAAATTAAATGAAAGGATAATGTAAAATCAATGACCTACACATGTCCAAAACCTATTTTATGGGTGGATTTGGAACCCTTATCACCATACCCTCGAATTATATCAATGTGGGACCTTTTTAATCCGAAAATAATTTTAAAATAATGTATCATTTCTTTACTTTCCAAGAGTGCCCCTCCTCTCCTCTTATAAAAGGCCCCCACCTCTACCTCCTTACACACACTTCCAAAGCCTTTGGCTAGGCCAACCCCTTCCCATTTTGTCTCTACACTTCCCTATATTACTCTTTGAAGCCTCACTTTGGGATGAAGTGGTCCCAAGGAAGCCTTTGAGCTCAAACCAAAGGGATTTACCCGATTTTAAGGTAATGTCTTCACTTGAGTCCTTTTGTATTATTTTGCTTCACCATGCCCCTAAACTCTTTTTATTCATTTCTTTTGTAACAGATCAAGTATCTTCAATATACTAGTATGTTTTTATAAGAATGATTCGAGCTAAACGTACACACACCTACATCTAATGGTTAATGAACATACTGTTTCCGTGGATGGTGAATTTCTGCCACCCCAAATGATGATTGTTCAACATTCTTTTAACACCTTCAATGGTGGCCATTAATTTGACACAATATTTATATTTGATATATAATATGTTTATTTTTTCCTTAAGACTCTGTATTTTTCATTTTGGGAATAACTTTATGGTTCTCATTATGGGTAAAAATGATATCTTCATTTAAGGAAGTGCGGACTACCGCCCCCTCAATGTGATTTTATTCGTTAAATACTATATGTGGGACATATAAAGGATGGAGTTATGATATTATATATGAAATTACACTGGAATTGTAATATACCTTTATATCATTATGATTCCATTCTATAAAATACGAAATAGAAATGAATGTTGCGTTCATGCGTACGTACGGCTTACCATCTCCATGAACGGTGCATTTCATTTCTTACCTCTAAATGAATATTTAATATTATAAATGCATGTATATACTGGATATATATGATATATATTATATATACATCATGAATACCATTCTGGATATAATGGATACATGAAAAACTTGTAATTATAAAGGTTTTATTTTTGACTCATGTACCAATGATCGTTAAAATGACTGTTATTAACTTAAATAATTACATAGTGTTCATGACCTGGAAATAAGTGATATAAAAGGAATAATTAACTTGAAAAAAATTCTTAAACAAGTTTAAATTAACTCAAGTTTATTATTCAGGAGATTAAAGAACGATCGAGTCAAGTTGGACCCGAGGTATTGGACTTCATCTCAATCTCCTTTCATTGAGGCATATTTTATTTTATACACAACCTTCTTTTATACGGTGTATAATCCCCTTTGACTTTTATGTTTATCCAAAAAGAATATTTTTTATACGAAGTGTTTTACTAAACAAGAAAAGGAGATTTTTTTTGTCGTACGTATGCGGCGACAACGACTTCTACGCCGCCGTGGCCATTATTTGAGTTTCGACTTCCTCTACAAGCCAAACATTTTTTTAAAAAGAAAAATAAATACCATGTTTTACTTTTCTTTTATTTTGGTATTGAAAATGGTTTTCATAATGTTTTTAAATCAATGTGTTGTATTGATATCTTGTGATTGAATGGTGGAAATGTTATGTTTCCTTTATGTATGTTTTATGCAATACGATTATGTTATGGTTCATCGGCATTATTATTAATATGGGTGGTTCCGTGATAAACTAAGGGTGGGTGAGCCCGATATAGCTCTCCAATGCAATAGGTAACGCGAAGGAGTGAAACATTAAGGTTTCTTCGAAGAGATTTAGGGAATATACTATGATGGGTATTCCAAACATAACCAAGAGGGTTACTCCTTACGTAAGAATGTTATGAATGCCTCAAGTTACCTTTATGTCTTATGATTTCTATTATTTATTCATGATTTGATAAGGTATGTTTAAGTGCTTATGTTTTATGGGTAAATTATGATTTCATTCTTATGTATATATGTACCCCTATTTTCTTTCCATATTTTTATATCCCTTACTAAGATTTTTATGCTCATCCAAAGTTTTTTTGAAATGTTATTCACAGGTCAAGGGAAAGGTACATGATATGATGATAGTGTCAAGGAATTGTCAAGAAAGAATCCATATTTTATTTTAAATATGTTTCCATTGAAGGGAAAGAAGAATACTATCTTTATGTAACCACTTTGTTTATATGTGGAATGTAATGCAAGTTTTTATGATCTAATTCTCTAAAACTCTAAACCCGAAAAGATCCTCAATGTGTAATCTTGTAATAACTCACGATTAAGTAAGGTTTAAGGCTGGGGCCTTATAGTTAGGCATTTTAATTTTATTATGGATGTCTACACACAACATTAATAACAGAAAACCACACTAATAAATCCCTTAAAACACATAGGATACATATTCAAATCACAGAAAATTTTATATGGATGTGAAATGGGCCATTTTCCAGAAACCCAGGACAAAACATGTTGTAAACCAAAACCTATTTGTTTCTAAAACCATATCCAAATTAAAAATCCATATAAGGATCCAAAAATAATTATTTCATTCTTATAATTAATTTATAAATCCAAAAAAATATTTTAAATTACACTACACACAAAAAATATAACCGAGCAACTTATCCGACACAAGTTTCTAACTCTTTAAAAATAATTATTTTATGAAAATAAAATTGGATAAAATTTAATTTTTATGAAATAAATTTAATCAATATAATTAATATTATTTTAAATACCATAGACCAATTGGGATAGCGCATGGAATAATTTATCAAACTAGAGGAGTGCACATTTGGGTCAAAACAACAATATTTTTAACAAAATAAGGCATAAAACATCATTTGCAGAAAAAAAAATTAAAACCAAGGATTAAAAATAGAAAATATCATATAGATAATGTTATAAATTCATTATAATGATGAAAAATAAATGGAAAAGGCTTGTTCATGGGATTTCCCACCACAAATCCAAAGCATAATGAAAACACACACAAAAAATAACTGGCTGTGTTTCCCAACAAACTAGTTCTATGCAGTCCCACTGTAAATGAACCAAAACCCCTAAAAATCATTCCAAAACGGTATCCTAGGTCTTTATTGATCTTGGGATAAAAGGAACCAAATGAAAATGGATGGATATAAAAAGTGAAAATAATGGAGAGGGAATGTCACCTTGTAAACTAAAGGAATCATCATATTACAATAAATCTACACCCATAGAGGAATGGTAATGGACTATAACATCATATAGATTATTATTTGGTCTATAAAATGTAGGGAAATTTTATTAGGGGTAAAAATGGTAGATGATAAATGATTTATGAAAGTGGAAATTTACCTTAACAATTCAAGATGATTTCAATATTCTTGAGAAGTTTCTCCATAATAAAATGATAATATGAGTTCAAAAGAGTGAAAATATACAAAGGAGGCCTGACTTGGTATCATTGTCTCTAGTGGGAGGTGTAAGGACTAAAAAATATCCAAGAATACAAAATGTATATAAAAGTAAAAATAACAATTTTTTAAAAATAGAAATAGTTTCATAGGATGGTATAATACCTAAATAGATAACCAAAATTCACCATGCTTACTAATAATTAATGGGTCAAAATGGGAATTATAGCTTTAATATGTCATGGGATGAAAATTGGAATTGGGAGAAGTTAAAAATGTTAAAAAAATTATGGTGTTATAAAAGAAAAAAATTATGTTTTTAAATTAGGATATGGGCAAACAGTTTTTCCCAAACCCTGATGTAACCACCCTTTCTACAAAAACAACCAATAAATATATGGGTCACCCCACTATTTATTATTAGATATATATGAAACTACAAAACACAAAATTAATATTACCCATTAACCATGAAAATGATCCGGATTTCCAATCATCCAGATCAAAATAAAGACATGTAAAATTGGATGTGACATCTTGGGGATAACATGTGGAAAGTAGAGTTTAATTATATTAGCATTATGGAAAAATAAAATTATTGTATGAAATTTCAACTTCCCACTTTCCCAAAAAATTTAATGAAGAAATCATTACATTAAATAAAGGGGAACATGAAACACATTAGGTAGGGGATTGAAGGCACATTGAAAGTGATTGTTTCTGGTTAAAACCTCGAACGTTAATATATGAAATGAAAGGTCCTATAACTCCTCAACCATTTGTCCATTGTTTCAAATGAATGTAAAAATTTATCATCCTGATCAGATTCACTAGAAAAGTGTGGTCAGAGATAATCAGCTCCCACAAACATCAAGGCATTAACTGTGAATTTATTCAAACACAAATATCGAGATTCATCCTGAAAATTAAGTGTTGATAGGTACAATACGATCAGATTCATGAATAAAAATTATAATATCTAATTATAGTGTACTTATTTTAATGTATAGTATATTTTTAGAATGAAATTTCAAACCACAGCAAAAATCATAGATGTGAATGATTTAGTGAAAAAGGAAAATGTGGAAATTATTACATGCTTTATATAAAACTCTAACTTAGTAAAAATGTGTATGATGATCTTCCCAGAAAAATGTTGATCCACAATTTAATGTAATTTGATAAAATTTGGGGCAGATATTTTAAATATTTACCAAGATCCAAAATTTATTTCCATTGGATGTTAATAAATATCTGTCTAATTAATCATCATATGATTCTATTTAGGTGCAAGGAGAATGATAAATATTACATAGTTAAAAAATATTAATAATCAATATTTTTCAATATGATTAATTGTATATAGATGAAATTATTGGGTACAATAATGTACCATACTTGAAGAAATCCCCTTTATTAGTGAACTTGCTGAACTATTTCCCAATTAATTTCATGCCGCTAGCAGATATGTTGAATTTTGGGTTATAATTATACATTTTTTTGTATTCAATATCCATGAATATATATAGAATGACTATTTTGGAACATGAATATATAAATAATAATCTATTGTAGAATATAGATAATGGTTTCCAACACCAAATTTCATCACATTGGGGTAGAAAAAACATCTTCATCAATAATAAGGATGGGTCAATGCATCGTTGTATTAATTATCATGAGATCATGAATTCCATCGAAAATGCCAAGTATAATCATCCTTGGATTGATGAATAGTTTTACCTGATACATGAAGACCAATGGTTCTCCATGTTGTATCTTTTATTGGTTTATTATGATGCTAGGGTGAAGAATGTTGATATCACCAAGACTATTTTTTGTTCAATGTATGAGAACTAGGAGTTCATAGTAATGCTATCCTTACTCACTAAATATATAGAAATATTATGGAACATGATGAATTGATATAGTATTGATTACATTAGTCAATTTTATAATGTATTTAATGACGATTGTATAATATAATCTATAGTAATATAAAAACATGATGATCATGCAATATTTATGCTAAAAACAATAAAAAAAGAAGATGATTTATGAAAATTAATACTAATATATCATTTGGTTGAAGGAACCCTCATTATTGGTGGAATATTATGATAAATAATGGGATATTTATTGACCCACCAATAAAATAATAGGACATAAAATTTCTACATCACGTAAATAAGTTAGTAGATTCTTATGTTAGATGGATATTATTGTCGATTTGGGGGGAATTTATGATGATTATCAAAACCTCTTTCTTAGAAACCTCAAAAGGTTGTATAGTTTTTTAGAATAAAGAATCTAGTGAATGATTCATGTTGTTAAGAAGATACAAATCACTAGACCATTCCATAAACTACCCACATGTTTGGAACTTTTTTAGATATGTAGTCATTCTTTAAAGAATATCTTGACTATTTGTTGATGAATATTGGCAAAATCATATCTTTTGAATCACGAAAATTGAAAGATCCAGAATAGGTATTCTCAACAAATAATGAGTAGTTAGATGATTTTATATTCATAATTAAAATATTTTTTAATTATCTCATTGGGGAGAAGTTTTAAATATAATCAAATCATAAAATCCTCAAATATATATTAACACAAAAAGTGTTAAATATGTGATAACTAAGGTGGATACATATGATTGAGGACGATGAATTCTCAATCCACTATAATCATGTAATATACATCATGGTCCCTTTTATGTTATAAATTGATGGTTGAAAGCATAAATTGTCATGGGATGAAGCAAACAATACACAAACCATCAGGGAAATGTGAATACATAATACCAGACTTTTCCACTGGTCCAATTAAAAAATCAATAGGAAATAATGAAATATTGGTTTATGGGGATCTTCTTACAATTAATACTCACGTCATTATAATTCGAGAGGAATTATAACACGATCAACATGAAATGATATATATTAGAGAAGCACTGTGGATTCATGGAAAACCACAATCAATTTTATCTAATTGAGATCCAATGATTACTCCATGTTCATGAAATATATCTATCCTGATCTAAATAAGGATTTTGACATCATCATTTCTCATCACCCTTGGATAGATTCCCAATAGAAGGAAACTCTCTAGACACTCTTGTACATGTTGAGATAATTCTCATTGGACTTCAATGAAAGATGGGGTAAAAATCTACCTTTGATAATGTTCCCATCCAAAAACAGTTTCTAATGAATAATCCAAATGCATCCATATGATATCCCATATAGGATGAGGTTCCAAAAACATGTATGTTTGCAATGAAGTTGGGAATAAAAAATTTATGAACCCTAATATGGTTAAGGAAATTTTAGACAAAGCTAAAACCCATTATGCAACACATAAAGGTAGATCATTGTTGACATATGTATTTTGCTGATAACAGTAAATTATACCTTGATTATGAGGTTCATGAAAGGATGTTCCTCTATACCTCTCTTCAGACTAATTTCATGGGATTTGAGAAAAAGGGAAATCATAGTTCAAGTCACATCATTCCAATAGAGATCCATAACCACATAAGAGTGATGAACAATAAACATTCACCCCAAAATATAATTTCTCACATTCTTGATATTATACAATATTTCTCATTAATAATTACATATTGTTCCAAATATATGTTATTAATCCATATGTTGTACCATTGGAGAATAATCATTAAAATGAAGAGCTACATGGGGAGATCATAGATCATAGAGACAATGTAATTCTAAATAAGGCAATGAATAAATTCAATGTTTTATAGAGAAACCCATTTCTAGATTATGTAATTTGGGAAAGAAAGAGGTTGAGGAATTCCAATTACCCATATCTGTGATTGAAATAAAAATTTTTATGGTGAAATTAATAATGGTGGATTATTTTAAACACCCAGAATTTTCTAAATTAAATTCCATTTGGGATTGAATTAAATTCCATAAATTGTATTGTGGTTATTGAAAACCCAATCAGTTGTTTGGTTTTATTATATACCATCAGGTTTTAATTGTTGTTATGAATCATAAATAGTGATAATATATCTATTGAAATGTGACCATATGATTTGTAAAAATTTGGGTTTTATTAAATTAAATTGACTAAAACAATGGAAGTGATAACCTAAACAAATTGGATTGTACACTTTATATCACATTTATCAGATCTTCTTATGGAGGTTCAATCATAGGTCATTTCCATTTATAAATAATAATTAGAGATCCAATAACTAATGTATGTGTAATAACATTTACATGAAAATTTCATGTTCATTTATATCATGACCCAAACAATGTACACCCAACTTGGGCCTGAAAATATCACCATAACAAACATTACCCTAAGGGGTTATTCTTTTCTATCAATGGGATATATATCAATACACTAATTATATGAATGTGTATACTATATTTTCAATATAATAAGTGTTATATTTACCTTTTATCATTTCTGCATTATAAATTATTTTGACATTTATTGGATCAAAAAAATTATTTTAGGGTAATTACTTATCAAAATTGAGATATTATTTTTTGATGAGTAAATGAATTCACAATAAAAATTGACAATTTATCTAATTAATCTTATCCTATAATATTTAATAAAAATAAATTATAATATATTTCTAATGGGGACATGTTCAATTCATATAATGGTTTGAACACTGTTACTATCAAAAAAATAATAATTTCTCAATAAAACAGAATTATTATTAAAAAAATAAATTAATATATTCATAAAATTAATTTGATAAAATAAATAAATTTTTTTTAATCAAAACATCTAAATTATCTAATGTATAATTGTGCATAGTTTTCCAATATAATGAAATGTTTATGGAAATATTAGATACTGTAAAAATATATGGACTGTATTATGATATAATAATGACAAAAAAATTTTATAAATTTATATAATATATATCCTCAAAAAATACATTAGTTTCCTTTAATATAATTTCATTTTGAGAAAATTTGATTAATTTCATAAATCTTCCATGAATCCTCCAAAACCTATATTATATTTTAGTTATTTATAATCAGTTCTTTAATAACATAACCTACTTCTTTGTCTCAAAGTGAAAAATTTTAATTGGTTCAGTCCATTGATAATTAAATATTGAAATCTAATCAATTTTAAAGAAACAATGGGAAAACCCATGTTAAGGTTTTTGGTTTTGATTATATTATCATATAGGGCCCAAAAACAATGTTTGTAAAATAAAAATGAACACCCAAGTCTATTCAATTATAATCACAACAAATATACCATTATGCTTCAGTAAATTACCTCGGATCATGTACTTAATATTCCCTCCCCACTATAGAGACCTCACAAGGTTCACCCAAATATATGAAGAATATCTTCCAATGAATTTTGATCCACCATCCCGAGGTCATAGATCCATTTCTTCTCCCCTATATGCATGTGTCTTATTCATTTTAAGTATTTTATTCCTAATTATTTAATATGTGGAACATTTTTACATGTACCTATTACATTCCATTGGATTTAAAATTTTTTGGATACCCCTTTATCAATCATCAAATCATTTTATGACTCGTTTGGTACCATTGTTAAGACAATGAATGTTTATTGTGATTTTTCTATGCCAGAGCATTTTATTATGAAAGACATCACTATTTTCACTAAATGTAATTCACCTATACATACCAATAATACATTATTTGTAAAATAATTGAATTTACTACACACCCCATGATGATGTAATTAAATATGATTAATTATGATACAATGATGAATGTTCATTGTGGCACTCTTATACATGTAAATGATATGAATGCCACTCGAGAACCCAAAATTATATAGTTCTCTAAATCATTGGGTAATATTTAAGCCTCACAAGATGTCATTGAAGGGACTGTGGAGGAAACATATTTATGCATGGGATTTTTCCACATATAAAGTTGTATTAGATGTTATCCTTGACCTATTTATATAATGTATTGTTTCATGTTATTGACATTATATTTGTTTTCATTACATTATCATGATATATCACGCCTCTTAGTACACATTCATGATTCTAAGACATTTTGTTTCCCATTTAAATTCCTATTTTATTTCCTTTAAGATATTTAGTATATTTGTTAATATTTATTTTTTTATTGGGATTTCTTTATCACTACTTTTTTATGTATTCCCATAGGTTATCCCATATAGTTTAATATATGATATAATATAATGAGATTGTTAAGGATGTTTTTAATAAATATGTTGCACACCCTTATTTAAGTAGTTATGTTAACTAACTAATTTCCAAAATACCATAAACATATATATATTCTAGGCGATGATGTGTATACCATTATTTAATAAATTTTTAATTTATTTTATTGAAATGAAAAGGGTTTTCATATTGAGAGTCTATCTTATAATAATTATCACTAATTACATTATTTTATTTTAATAATTTTAGAGAATATTTTTTATTTGAAAATAATGACACACTTTAGTAATAAATGATTTTTTTCCTCCACCATTGAAATTATACAACTTATTTTGTAACCATACATCATTATAAAAATATTAGTATTTGAATAATTAAATGAATTCTAAATTCCCAAAATATAATTCAGAAAAATAATATTTATTAATAGGTTTGGTGTAATACATTCCAAAAACATGAATGAAACAAAATAAAACCATGTTTGTAAATCCATTTACCAATATTCTAGAATTTTAATGAACATATAGGTTTCTACTAAATTTGTTTGATTGTCCTATGTATATGTGATTTGAAAGCTGAATATGTTGGCTATATGCCTGATTTTTTCCCAATGTATAGTAGGAAAATTTTCATTATATATTTTTCCCTCTCATTTTTATTAAAATCATTCCATTCCTTAATAACTATTGTGTCTACAGTGTATTCCTATATCACAGAAAAGTTTTTTCATGCACATTATATTGTTTCTAAATAATTTTCTATAATATTATTTCATTGTAAATAATATAAATTTTATCAGTAATTAATTTTAATCATGTCACATACACAAAGCCATGACACAGGTGTGGTAAATCCCCATCCCTCCTTATTGGGATTGAAATAAATCAACATGGACCTTTTTTAATTACATAATGGCTTATAGGATATGTGGAAGGAAATTCTGTGATTCATTTTCAATGGCCATGTTTATATAACAATGGACTAGTGAACATAATGAATAATTTCATAACACTTTTTCATAACACAATATCTATGACACCCATCCCCACGGTTGAAACCTTTTATGTGAATTGAGCATTCCAATATCACATATTATTCTTATAACTATTTTTTTTAATTTTTGAAAATTAATATTTTAGGTCTATCATACAATTTTTTTTGAAAATAATTTAATCACCTCCCCCACACAAAAATAATATGCCAATATGGGGAAATTCTACAGCACCTTATTTTAATTATTAGAAACCTATACATACATATATATATTTGATTAAAAAAGAATGTCTCTGTGGAATAAATTCCGACTTTTTATAGAAAACTTCCCATCTCTTACAATGGTAAAATGATTTATAGGTAAAATAACCAAAAAATATATTTCCATTTTTGCCAAAAACATTTTCCAAGAAAGTATTTCCCAAGAGTGATACATGTTGTTCAAAAACCACATTCCTATCTCAAATTAAATTTTTATAAAAAAAAATTTATTTTTTCTCTATAAAATTAGCCAATCTGAATGTTGTCCTACCTTTCCAGCCACCATCCACTTAAATCCATCTATGATGCCATACCTATACCATCTCGAATCATAATTATTACACTCCCATTTTATTCGATCGAATGATCCATTCAAATCCCCCTTCATAAGATATATTTGAAATACTAATATATGATAATTTATCACAATATCCCATTCAAAAGTTATAATTTCAAGAGTAGATGAAATGAACTGATCTGAAGAATATTACTCATGATTTCATTCTTAAATTCAATAATGACATCTAATCATGATCTATTCTTTTCCTTAGAACCTTTTTAGTGAAACCATGAATCAGTTATCATTAATTATTGTACCCTTAACCATGATCCTTAGACATATATATTTCTTGATGGTTTCACATGATCCACTATCTCACTTGTCTGACCACTCAATCACTGTTGTATTCAAGTGACAATCAAATGGTCATGTGATGGTGAGTATTAATAAAAACTACATGATCAATAAATAAATTTTGATTTATGTGTTTAATGTGGTCTACATGCTTCATGTGATTTATGATAACAACATCAATCATGAGATCATTATTTTTATTCAACATTCATGTTATTCCACTGATTTATATGGAGTCATGAATCTCTTTTAATATGATTTCATAACATAATTAATGTGTTATTCTTGTTTTTTTCATTCATATAGATGGATTTTAGTTCCCATATAATGTACACAATTACATGATATAGTTCCAGCCTTTTTTGGAGTAATATCTCTAACCCTTCGTATCACATGTGTTCCAGCAATATTTCTTTGAAGAAGCTTCTCCCATATAAACATAAGATAAATGCATTATCATGCATTATTAATTTTTACTAATTGACTCTTTTAGATGATTTCATACATCCATATCCAAAATAAAATTATTCATCATGATAGATTTAATTTCCATCGATTGTATGGAAATGATTATCTATAATGATAGTCAATTGGTTACATAATAGTTCAAATTTTTTTTCTATTTACTTGAGAGAACTCCTCATGATAAGGAAAGTTGCGGGTTTTTCATATGAGCCCATTTATCAATGTTATTTTTTATAGTTGTATCTTCCTTGAATAATATATTATTCATATGGGAATAGAAATGGGACATGTGACAAGGTTGAAATTTTTATTATTAATATCCATGACCTTTCAAGGCTAGATAGAGAAGATTATAATTCACCGGCTTGCTGTATGATATTCAACTATAAGAAGCGTCATATATTTCTCCGTTCCTCATCCTTCATCAAATATAACTCCTTATAAAATTCATTAGACATTGGTGAAATAGAACTATTTGTATCATCATTACTATAGTTAGGTAAGGCATAGTCTCTAGGAAATTCATAAACATATTGGTATATATCTACTAGGGGATATGTTTGATGGGATTCTCCCTTCCGTGGATGTTGGAGATTACCACACAAAAACTATATCCTTGGAATGTTCAATGATTATTATTGTGAATTAAAACCATTTGAAGTAAATAAATATACATTAAATAGTCTATTTTAAGAACATAATATTTATCTTTTTCAACAATATCGAGGCTCAAGAGAATGATATACTCTATCACAGTTTCCATTCTCCATAGGTTCAATATTGAGTAGGCTCATATTGGGAATCTATTGATGTTAAGTAGTATATCATCTAGGGATATTGTGTGTGATCCTTTATACACTTGTTGGTGGGGTTTTTATACATATTTCTCATTTTTTGTTTTTTTCCATAATTTTGATGTATGCTCTAAATGATGAGTTTGTTTTCTAGTGATTGTATCTCAATTAGTGGAGGGGTGGACTCTTTATCTAGACGTGCCTAATATATCTTTATTTTCACATCTCATGGGTCATATCTAATATGGTAGTGTCCCATATATGATTACTTGCCCTTTTCAATTTCTTATTTGTATGGATAAAATATATTTTTCACTTCTATAAATACTTAAATATAATTGGCCTCCCTAAGGCTTCATTTACTACCATAATATTGAATATTTATTGGTATTAAGAGATGTATCTTGTACATAATTAGAATACATTGACATTGATGCAACATATTCATGTCTATATTAAGACTTATCTAACAATGATGAGTTCAATATTCAAAAATGGATGGGGATCTCTAGATGAATGGTCATAAAAAGAATAACTCATTGGGATGGGTTTCTCACTGTCCAAATTTATTAGATAATTATTTGATGGAAATATGTCACATGCCATTTCAATATCTAATTTATTTTAATCAAAGGGGTTTCTACTCTCCCATCAACTAGTGTATGAGGAGAATGATTTACCAAGCATGTCTTCCAGTATTAGATTATATTATTATTCAAATAAAAAATTTCCAATATTATTCACATCCATGGTGGCCCCTACCATAATATATAATGATTATTTTTATGCTTCTGTGGAGTCCTTCACTGGTGGCATGCTAAACAGATTAGTCCACTATGGGGAAAACCATGTTTTCCCCAACCCATGTATCTTTAGAAAAAATGGAATTGATTCAAGACAAATAAATGACTTCATGGAAGGTCCATCGTCATAGTGAGAACCATCCCATTTGTAGGGAATATTTATTAAGGATGTTTTCAATCAATACTATCAATGGGAGATGCATAATTTGGGATACGTTCTAATATAAATTCCTCTCCAACTTCTTTGTCACCTAATCGAATCATCCCCCCATTCTAAATGACCTACCCAATTGGTTTTAGAGGACCAAATATGAAGAAGGTTAATATTGAAATCAATTCACACAATGATCATGAATACTACACTATAAATAGTATTTTATTTGGAGTAATAACTTCACCAACACATTCATGTTATGGGGTTAAGGTAAAATTAAGCATCATAAATTATATGTAATCTTGCTACCGATCAACCATTCCCAAAATTAAGTGTTTCATAGTTATAATGGTTTGTTAAATTTTAAGGATGGAGGTTCTTAACCCCTTAAATAAGTGAATTTTAATTGTCTATTGAGTAGATATTTAAAATATCCTCTTAGATACCCACTCAAATGGGCATACATGCTTCAGGAATAATAGAATACGTAGTGGAAGAAGCTATCACCACATCACATCTTCTAACATTATAATCTATGTTATAAAATAATTTTTAATTATAATGATTTTTTTTATTATTTTATTGAATCTCTTAATAATTTGGAGGATATGGTAGAATAAAATTGAAGAGTACATAATCAATCCACTAAATATTTTCACTAGACATTAGATGATCTTGAAAATTAGTCCAAAAGTATCATGTTGTATTCTGATAACAATTTTTTATAGAATCATTATATAGTCTCTAAAATTAAGATATATATATTTTTGTCCCACTAATAATTGATTGAATATCCTAAAAAATCATATTAATATATATTATTTGTTTATGGATTATTTACATGAAATTTCATTGATTTGATGTCTCAGGAATGATCAACTACACCGATTAATTGTATATTATAAAATAAACCAAAATTTTTTAGAATATAAGTTTTAAAAGAAAATTTAATCTTCATGGTGAATTATCTAAAATTCCAAAAATATGATATTCCTAGTTAAATTATATTCTTCTGTTATCATAATATGAAAGGATATTAGAGGATAATTTTGGTATAATATAAATGCAATGGATGGAGAATGCTATAATTTTTAATATCTTTAGTGGACTTAGAATTTGTAGATTGACTTTTGATAGTAAAAATGATGTTACCTATAAAATATTTATCTCCTTATTTTATATTACAACAACATTTTCCTAAGAATCATATCTGGGAAGGATTACTAGTTGTGGAAATGTATGTTTATCTATCTTCACTCTTAGGGTGTTTTAACCTAAATTATTTAATATAACTTTTCAATTTTTAAAAATACAATATTTACCAGATCACACAATGTGTGTATATTTGGAGTAGAGAATAAAATTTTACCTATGATTCCCTTAACAGGTTATCAACCTTTTGGTCATTTCATCTCATTCAGTTGGATGTTTTAGATTTTGGGAACCTAGACCATTATTGTTATTTAGATTTGGGTCATCTATCTCGGAATTTATATTTCTATAGTTTATGATATTTTAGAAAAAAAGATGTTCTACTGGAAATATATCATCTAAAGTGTATAATTATCATTGTAGTCTGCTCTCAAGTTGTAAGGATGTTTGCTATGTAGTCTAAGGTCCGGTAGTATGGATGTCTTACATTATGTTTATGCTTCTTATGTGTAGTTGTGAAATTCATAATATATTTACTTATTTATTCTAGTACATAATAGACGAATATGGAATGTGTAGTACATGTCAAGGATGTACCAAATAACTTGTTGGTTCTGAGATCTTCTATGAGGTTTTTTAGGATCAAAAATATTGGAGTTCCTTTACATTAATTAAAAGGATACCCTATTTTATAGTTCAAACATAACATGTGTCACCAGAATTTTCCATTAAAAAGGATTTATAAGAAATTACTAGAGTCAAGAAAATTATAGAGAAAGTATTAATGAGATATAATTAATTTTGGAAGTCGGGTCTAGATACATAGTTAGAGGATTGGTGGTGTAACTCATATCATAATAGTTTGAATAAATTATTATTTAATTAAAATGAAATAGTATTTTTGACCCATAACATGCTAAGGAGTTGTGTTCTACAATAGTTTTACTATATATCATCAGGATTAGTGTTATTTACCTGTATGGAGAATACGACTCATGTTATTAGGATATATTATTACGCTTAAGACAATATGGTTCATACGCATAGTCATGTTAAGGGGTTCCATAAACTTTTCTAAGGGACATGAATGATTTATAAAGAATCCAATGTCCATATAATTAGATTATTTTATATATTGTAGTTATAAAAAAAATTTTATGGAACACTATTATAGTTCACCATTTTATGGGGTGGTTTAAGCCCTATAAAAAATGGTTTTGAGTTACATGTTGTGGGAACCAATATGATTAGGAATGGAGTGTCCCATTCCATATTTAATAATGGGTACAATACATGATTATTTAATTTTGAGGATTCTTAATATGCTAGAATCATTTGGATACATTGAGTTTAAATCATGGTATAATGTTTATGGATCATGTGGATGGAATAATACAATCATTTTGGGGAGGGATCAAAACACCCTCAAGTGATGAGTCATTCCATGGATATGATGGGGAACCCAAGGTAGAGAAAGACCCTATTGAAAATTAAAATTTCATTTGGATGATAGAAATATGTTCATATATAGGAAGATGGTGTATATATTTACAATAAAATAAAGGTTCCCCTACATGTGGGTTTCCTTTACCAAGGGATATAGAAGGATTAAAATAATTGAGGTGTTACAATCATAAAATGAGATTTATGTAATACTCAATATTTAAAAAGGTTTGTAGCACCCTAAATGTTATGTTGATACCATGTTAACACATACTAATTTCATGTGGTCCTGAAAACCCATTACTATAATTTCTTTCATGACCAGGGGGTCAATGAACATAGATAAAATTTTAAGAGGGCTAAAAATTTATCATTATGATCTTAAATAATTATTTTTTTACCAACTAAATTTCTGATTATATCTATAGATATAGAGTTTCGTGAATGGGTAATATAAGTTTTCTCAAGCTCCCCTTTTGCGGGATTTCAGCGGGAAAAGTTTTATTTTTTCTCATTCACCAAAATTTCATGGTCTAGAAAACTAGACCATCAAATGATAATGATTTATGTTAGTATTAATTAATAAAAGGTAGTACAATTTTAGGTTATGATATGCATGGACATGATATGATGGGAATGTTACAATACAACCTAATTTAGATACCCATGGTTGTGAGTACCTTAACGTGATTCAGAGAGGGAGATGAAAATGATATAAATCATATCATGAGGTTCTCTTTACAAGAATAATTATATGGTACTATCATTCTTGGGATTTCCCAAAATCCCCTCGGGTGTTGAATTATGTGACAATGACATTGGGATAACAAGTATCACAAATCACCTCTAGTTGGGCCATGATGTCTCTTGTGGTTATCTAAAATGCCTTATGCTTCTATTGCATGGTCAAATTGATATAAATCATTTAATTACCAATGTTAATTAATGTATTGTAGAATCATGAGTCATGCAAGATATTAAATGTAATTTTTGGGCTTAAAAAATCAAATGATTGTTGAACCACCCCATTCTATGATCCATCGTGATCATTCTCTTATGTTCCAATGAAATGAATTGATTATGGGTGATGGAATACACATTTTATTTTCAAATAGTGGGAAATTTATATCATGATCTTTAACATCATGTGATAAGGAAATTTATCTCTCTATTTAACAAAATGTCATCAGGATATTTTACATATAGTTTAATTGCATTTTTATGGATGTTTTACTTGTTGTTTAAAATCATGATGTAAGGAAATAAATTCCATATTGATTTTAGAGTATTACTATTAGTACATCATCTATGATCTGAAATATGTCTATGATGAATATATATTGTGGTTTTATGGTTCGTGAATCTCCCAAGTGCCATGATTCATGTCAGAGAGTATTGTAAAATTGAGAAACGAATGATTAATGTGACAGTAGTTCATATCAGTCTCTCTATATAGTTATATCCCATATGTAATTATTGAATAATTTTTAACAATATATATGTATATGGTTAACCTAGAGTTGGATATTCATGTGTATGTATGTATGTTATGATGATGGGAGTCAGGATAGTCTATTTATTTCATGAATGCAGTGATGACGGGAAATTTAAAAGTAAATTTTTTATTCTATAGCGTTTATGGAATGAATCAACATGCATGTAAGGGAATATTAAATCCTAATATTAAATTGTATAATTTATATTTTAAACAAATTCAAAAAATGAAATATCATTCAATTCATGATACACTGAGATATGATGTGTTAAACGCAAGAGAAACCTTCTTTGATAGCTTGCATTATATGCAAGACTGAGTTTTGCCTAAAAATAATATATTATTAAAATAATATTATTCAATATAATATGATAAAATATTTGTATTATGTTAGTGGTTATGGATATCATTAATTAACTTATAAAAGTTTTTTTATATAAATATAATATTAATTCATTTGTTACCAATAAATTTGGAATGAAAACATGAACCAATTGGATATAAAAAGACTTATTGTTATCTTTATGCTTTGAATTAGATTTGTGTTAATAAAAATATTAATTTAAAATTATTTTATTATTTTTGATAAATATATATTTCATATATTAAAAAAAAATTCCATATTCGTCCATTGGTTTTGATAAACATAAGTTTAGAACAATCTATATAATCCACACATAACCCAATAATATTATAAAGGAAATTTTACAGCCTCATAAATGTGGAATCAATTAAAATATTAATTTTTAAATATTAAAATATTAAATATTTCAATAATATAAATTATAAATGAAATAGAAACACTATAATTTTGTTAGAGTAAATTTATGATATTTTTTCAAACATTTCATTGTAATGAATAATGAAAAAATACTGATGTTTAGATGACAACTTATTTTTTATCAAATTTAATTATAAGGATAAAATTTATTTTATAATTTTTTAAAGATGAATTATAAAATATTATTATCTATTAATATAATTTATGTCATTAGAATCTATTTAACTTTGAAATTGATTGTAAAATCTCAATTAACATTCAAACTTTTTTACATTAAAACCCACCATTATTGTCCTATGCACATGATGATTATTAAGTTAATTTAAGCCACATATTTGATTTGTATTTGGAATAATAGATAATATATTTTTAATATTCCTATAATATACTGTTTAATAATGATAAATATTTTTGATGAAAATAATTTGTGATTGTATTAGAAATTAGATACAATTATTAAGGAAAAGTTATGCCTAATAATGGACTAAACCATTAACATATGAGACCAAATAACCTATCGATTATTAAAATTCTCATTTACTGGTTATATATAAGTTATAAACCTTATATTATTTATTTTTGTCGTTTTTTGAAGACTTCTGTTAGGTAAAAACATGGATACACCAGACATTATATAAAAAATTCCAAACAAGTCCTCTTCCTCCCTCATAGAGGCCACCGTTATTCCGCATTAATCACACCTCCTAGCACACATCGGTTTGGACAATAAATACCCATATATATTCCCAATATCACAGAAATATAGTTTTAATCATCCATTTTGGAATAAATAATTCCACATAATCATTTTGATATGAACTATAATTTAATATCATAATATGAGGTTGCGACTACTCACATGATTTATAATTTTATTTCCATTATACAACACGTAGAATTATAATCTTATATTCATTTAATGAAAACCAGTAAGATAAATATACAAGGATGTTATTATGTGAATTATTTTACCCACAATAATACAGAGTTCCATCTAGTGGCTAACGAACACACTGTATCAGTGTCTGAAAAACGTCTTCCTTACAAATTAATGATTGTTCATTTCTCCATTAACAGCATTTGTGGTTGGAAATTATGATGTATACCCAATTTATATATTATATAAATGCATTATTTCTGTATATATACATATTTAATCCATTTATTACAAATATTATTAATAATTTTCATTTTACATTCAAACAGAAACATCATTTGATATGGTGTGGAATACCACCCCCTCTAAGCAATTTGACTCATTGAAACTATATATAAACATATAATGGATGTATTCAATAAAATATATGTGACATAAAATAACATTATATGGTAATAATTAATTAATTATATTTTGGTTAATATAGTATATAAATATATCATTTACATTATTACCTTTTCAGACACTTAAAAAGTGACAGCGTCATTCGTAGACGTATGGACTACCACCTCCAAGAGATTATGTGATCCCTTTTACCAGAAAAGATTTATATATATTATTATATTTGATTAAATATCAATTTATTTATGATATAATTATTCAATGATATTGTGTTACTTGCCTTATTTCCATAATAATCATTGAAAAATCGGAATGTTACTAAAATGTACGTATGTCCTAACGTGTATATGATTGTAACGTTGATTTATTTTTCATAGCTACATTAAATTATTTATTTTAAAAGTAAATAATATTTATAAATATAATAATTATATCATTATTATAATTTTTTAGATAATATATAATTACCCATTTTCGAGAATATTACCTACCAATTTTGTTTTTGACAGAAAGTAATATGGGTCTAAAAAAACTGATGCAAATATAGTTATATTAGTAGTTGTATACAACAAGGTAAAAATTAATATTAATATAATTTTTAAAAAATAATTAAGAGTAATAAATCCAATTTATGGATACTAAATGTGGGGCTTATATGAAATAAAACCTATTTATGCATACTAAATGTGGATTTTGTTCTCAAATAGATGTACATTATAGATATTTCTCTTACAAGGTGTTTTGTTCCTGGCTTAGGGTTACCTGGAATAAGAGAATGAGCATTACTACACACCTAGTTTGACACTCCCGGAGGATATTATTTAAATAATTCACATTTTATTTACAAAAACACTCTTAAGGATTTTGGAATTGAATTTCATTGGATAACCATAAGGTGTTTTATGATTACTACAATCTATCATGACAGAGAAATCATATATATAATATTATCGATCAATCCTAGACCATTAAAGGACCAATTTGGAAACAAATGGATTAAATATTTATATATTCATGTTGTATAAAAAAAATAGTTAAAAATGTATTTAGTTATTAACCTAATTTTAAGAATGTCAATCATATTTCATTTTATAATTATATTAATGTTGTTTTTGAGTAGGACAACCTATGTGTTGGGTGATAACAAATCTAATCCCCCAAGTTCATGCCCCTTCAAACCATGCCTAAAGGATTATAAGGGTTTCACACCATCCACTATCTTATATAATTTCATGGATAAATATTTATTGCTGATAGTTTAAAAAGATATAGAATAAATTATACTAGTGATTCATTAGTATAACTATTGATTATTAGTGATTAATCTATTAACTATATTTGCTTTGGATGACAATTATTGTAAAATAGTCTGTATTTTCACTCTTTTATGGGCCTTAAGAGCCTTAAGAAAAGAATTTTAGTGACGAATGAATAAGTAGTAATTTTTTTATTAATTAGAAAATAGATAGAATATTTTTTTTTGATATTCCATTTATATAAATTTATCATGTTTCTATACATTGGCATTAGAAGAATTACCCAACATTGTCAAAATTACATTTAAATAAAATGTTTTTCAAATACATTACTTTATGATGTACTGATGGTCTTCTAAATCATCAGTGATTTATAGATATGAGGCCATATAATTTCTATTGATTATTCAATGGTTTTTCATTTATGGCCATATTAATAACACATAAATATTTACACTTCTCCTCCAAGTACATATTTCTACATTGCACTGGTGTTCTCCTACCCAGAGACCTAGTTACATGATAGTCACTATGACTATTGTATATTCAGTTCTATTTTTTTATTGAGGATGACTTCTAAAACCATCACAAAATTTTGTATTTCAATATTAGAAATATAAAAAAATCTATCACCATGGATGAGTTTAAATTGTGAGGACACTATTTAATTATGGTTAGTAGAATGCAACATCCCGAAATTCTAAAGTACAAATTTGTATTCGATATTGTGTATGGCATGCATCACCATACACCTAAGGGAATATAATATCCAAGGTATATACTATAAAAATGTTTTTAGAAACAAATTCAATACATTGTATATATTTAAATTCATGTAATTCCATGTTCTCATGTGTTCCACACAAGAGGGGCCTTCTTCGGTGGCTTGTGTTATGCACATGGCTGAATACTACTGAACAATAATATATTCTTAAAATCATATTATTTAATATAATATGATATATTTTTCCATTATTTTAGAGTTTATTAATATTTTTATATTATATTTAAGTTTTTTTTATATAAACATAAATTGTTTTCATTTGTTACCAATTAAAGACAAATGATAATAGGAACTACTTTGATATAAGAAGAAATATTTTCATTTTTATTCCACTAAAAGAGTATTGAATTTATAAATATAATTAATATAAATTATTTAAGGATTTTATTTAAATATATATGTTTTATATTCAATATAATATTTATTTATATTCATCAGTTAGTTTTTATATAGATTAGATAACAACAAACTCTATTTAACACATAAAAACCCAAATGTTTATAAAGAAAATTTTAACTTCTTTAATGGGGAAGCCATTCAAAATATTGATTTTTACACATTAATTGATTTAATAGTTCATGATAAACATTATATTTTTAATTAATACAAAATATATTTTTTATGTTGAATTTTTTATATTTTATTGAAACATTACATTTTTAGTGAATAATTAAAAATACTGAATTTAACATCAAAACATTTTGGCATAGAATTTAATTAGAAGATAATTTATATTTTTAATTGTATTTAGTGTATAATTAAATAATATTTTTATAAATTAATTTAATTTATGTAATTATAATAAAATTTACATTGTAATTTTTTATTAAAATATAGAAAACGTTCAGGCATTTGTACTTTAAAAAACTGCATTATCATCCTGCATGCGGGATGAATTTTAAATTACTTTTTACCACATATAACATTGGAGTTAGGAAATAAAGATTCCATATTTGATATTTAAATATAAAATTATTTCATATAATTTTATCTTTGTTTTACCAAAATAATTATTGAATGTAGTAAAAATTAATTACATTTTTCAATGCAAAATAATGCTTTATAAATGACTAAAATATTTTCTAAGGGGCCTGAATGACCTATAACCTCTTAAAACACAAATTTTATGTAAATTAATATCCCTTTTACTATCCATTGATGTGTCCATTTGGTTTTTATGACATATTTTATTTAATAACATGTGTACTCCTAACATCATTTCAAAAATTCAATGTGTGTCATTTTATGCCCTTATAAAAGACCAAAAATTATTCCCCTTACTCACACCTATCAAACAACCTAGGTATGACCAAAAAATAAAAATATATCTTCCCAAAATCCCTCACATCTAACTTAAATTCTCCATTTTATCATAAATCCTTCCAATAATTCATTATATTACAAACCAAAAGTCGTTAACCGATTAAGAGATAACATCTTGATCCATGGATTTTAATTTTTCTTACAACCATCAATAGAAAATATAGATTGATTATATTAGTTTATGATAAAAATAATAAAAAATATACTAGTATATTTATATGCTGTTGTTATGTCCTACACATACACACACATCCTTCTATTGGATAATAAACATATTGATTCTATATAAAAAAAACTACTAACTCACAAAACAATGATTGTTCCTTTTTCATTTAGAAACATTCATAGATAGACATTTTTATTAAGAATATAATTATATAAGATATATATGAAATTTATTATTTATAAATACTTCTTCAATACCTTTATTACACATACCATTAAGACAATACATTTTACATTTATATGATAACCTCATTTGAGGAAGTGTGGGATGACACCCCTCGAAGCGTTGTGATTCATTCACAATATCTATCGAATAGATAAAAGAATCCTTAAAATAAATATATCTAACATAAATAAGATCTATATGATATTCAAGAAATAATTACATTTATTTAAATATAGTTTATATATATATATATATCAATATCATCATTTCCCTTTCACACACTAAAAAAGTGATATTGTTGTTCGTAAACGTGTGGACTATCACCTCCAATACACAATGTGATTCCTTTTAATTTGCATGAATTATATATATACATACATATATATATATTATTAAATTACAATGCATATATGATAAAATTTTCATTCTGTAATGAAATGGTGGTACATTCCTTCCAACTACAATGATCGTTGAAAAATCAGACCGTTATTGTTGTGTACATAGGGCCTGTTGTCTCTATGATTTTAACATTTAGTCATTTTTCATAAAAATATTTAATTATTTATTTTAAAATAATAATTTATTTATAAATATAATAATGATGTAACAATTATTATTCTAGGGATATTATATAATGACCTCTTTGGATATAGAATACCTACGAAATTTATTCATGAAACATAAATTTAATTTGTTCCAAATAATCATTGTTATCATAATTATGTATTTATTTCTATATAATAATATAATAAGTAAAATAAAAATAACAATAAACTTGAATAAGATTCTGAAAAAATTTGAGAATAAAGATAATTTTATTAGTTAGGATGTTAAAGGATATTCTCATAAAAGTAAACGTAATATAAGGGATTTTGTCTAAATTTACATTAAATTGATACTTAATTTTTATTGTGAACCAATTCACAATTATATCATGTAATTACTATAAATTATGATTTAATATCTTGAATATCATTTCTCTCGTGATATTCTATGTTACATATAATATTTTTCATTGATGGGGTTTATGATATATATGTTTCAATGTGGTATAGGACACATCAAAATGTTTAAAATGTCATTTTCATGTAGATTATTTTTATGACATTTCAGTGGTATTTTCATTATTTAAGGTCATTATCCTCCCTTTTATTCCTATCCACTAAGAGATATTATTAAAAAATGTTATTATTTTATTAAAGGTATATATTTTTATAATCCATTTTGTTCATGAATATGATGACTGCTTTTGACTATTATGAAAATGGTGAGGCCCAATTATATATAGCCCCTTTATGAATCGATTGTCTCATGGGACGAGTCATTAGGATAGCCTTATTGGATGAGTTTTCACCTGATATGTTGTAAACCATCTTGTTACAGATATTGATGGTAATGGTGCAATGAAAATATGAAACAAGGAATAATATAATTAAGAATTTCCCTAATTTAGTTTTAGATATTATTCATCCACGATATTTTCTTTTAACACATCTATTTATACATTTCATTTAATATTATTTGGATCGAATAATTTATCAGTTGCTACCATTCCATATTTTTATGAAATTGTACTTATTTTATTTATTTAATGGATTATTTGATTATTTATTTATGTATTCATATTTATTATTCCAATTGATTTAATATTTCATCAGCTCTATTTTTTCATTAACAATTATTTGAGATCAACGTTATAATGTTTCCTTCCCTAAGAATTCATGAATCTTAATATAAATATTATGAATGGATTTAGAAAATGGTATATTGTTTCCATCTATGTTATATAAATAGAATTAATTGATAATTATTTTGTAAATAGTGTATTGTTTTCTCATTTAGTAATCAATTTTACAAAGAATACTAAACTACCATTCCTTTAATATTTGTTTCCTTGTAATCATGCTAATGTAATTTATAACATATAACGGTTGTGACCTATCTAGGGTCATGTTTCTATAAAGGATCCATACATATATCTGACCATATGCAAGGAAGGGTGTTTTGGTATATATTATTTTGGAGTATCCAATAATTGATATCTTGGTGTCACAACTTGTCATGTGATTTTGGTAATATCTCTATACATATTTCATGAATGTTATACTGTCACTCTTCTTCTATAATTTGTGGTGCTATAAAAATTGCTCCCATTTTTTATTGTGGATGGACCTATGATTGGAGAATAAAAAAATCCATGTATCATATAATGAAAACAATCTATTCCTATGTAGATCATGACTAGTAAAATTTAATTACATGATAGATCCATTCTAAATGGGAGAATATTCTAGTTTATTAAAGTATTTGGAACCATTTTTTGAGATCTATTTTTAAAAATTTATATTATGGTGATAGGAACCAATTTAAACATAGTTCTCTGAAACGCACGACCGATTTTTTCCTATCGACTGGTCAAAGTTCTGGTGCTCTGCTAATGTGTATAACAGCACTCGGGTTGAATCCTCGGCGATGATACCTTGTAATAGTCATTTGTTTTTAGTTAATTGTATTTTGATTAGGGGGTTTGTTTTCAGATCTTAATTGAAATGATTGATTGGCTATAATTGATTTATCAAATTGATAAATATTTGGGTGAGTTCATTATTAGGGAGTTAAGCTTTTGATATCCTTGAGCTTTGCTTTATATAACATTAAAATTAACACCCACTTCACAAGTTGACGTCGATTAAAATTCCTAAGTGCTAAAGCTTTAATCCAAGACTTAACTTAACTAGGATTCTAAAATCAATCAGTACTTGTTTATGGTAGTGTATTTATGGTCCAATAATCCATAGAAACCACATTCTAAACCAAAGATGTCATTAATCCATGACATATTAAGTCCAACATACACAATGTTAAATTAACGATTACTCATCGAGAAAATACTATCAATCACTTTACATCCCTAAATTTTGACTCACCCAAATGAGATATTTAATCATACATTTGGGTGTTTAATATTCTGGTTATAAAAATTATGATGATAAATTAAGAATAGAAGAAAAAGAAATGGATAAGAAAATAGTGGTACGTCAAACACACACACACGAACAATGATGATAATTAAAAACAGATTTTTTATTGAATGAGGAAGAAAAATAAGGGAATGAGATTCAACTAAATTTGAACTATTTTAAGAACATTAATATTAAACTACAGAAGGTGGATGAGAATAAGATATATTGAAGAAGAAACTTTCATTAAAACAGAATTACAAAAGAATGGACATACAAAATTACAAAAATGAAGACCACGAAAGTAAGTGAAAACAAAGAGAGGAATAAAGGTATCTCAAGTAAATACTTGAGTATGGAATATCCTTCCAAGAGTTTGTAAAGTCTTTGTTCGTTCCAATATGATCTCCTCTCTTCTGAAATTCCAACCCCTCTCAACGAGAGATGGGGAGATTATTTATAGCCCAAGAAGTGGACTGTTTGCATTCCCAATCATTCCTCCACTTTCATCGCCAATTTGTTTATTCAGAAAGCCGAATCTCAAAATATCTCCTTCTTAAAATATGTATATAATAATGTTGTACAACTAATAGCAAAATTTGGAGTCATTTGGAATGAAGTATCAAATGTTATGGCCGGTTTATTCAACAAAGTTAAACTGTCTATTTCAATCATGTCTTTTTGAAGTCCAAAATGTGAATGAGTTTTTGAATATTAATATGCCTTCAAATAAGAATTATTTATTCAACAATGTCGGCCACCTATATCTCCTCTTTTACACTGTAAAAGCTAAGCTCCATTGGATGCTTACATCATGAGATATTTCATAAATACTATACTAACTTTAATTCTCGTCCAGAATGGTGGGCTGGATTTTAAAGCATATGTTGGGCCTTTTGTTTTTGGAGTTCGGCCTTGAAATTTTTATCCAAGACTCCTTACATTGTCTACAAATATATGGTAGAGAATAACGGAATTTGGATTTCTGAATATTGCCCAGTAAATCAATCTTCATTAATAGTACATTTTCTTCACAGATTCTTTGGTCTTGTTTGTGAGGACCATATGACCCATCAAATGGCACAATTGGCTCATGGTACCTTGTAATTAAATGTTTTATAATTAAAGGGGAATCCTACAGAACATGAACCAAAAAATTTGGATTATTATAGTTCTTTTTATATTTAAAATAGTAAACTAACTCAATTGGACAACCTCTAAAAATGCTCAAAATTGTACTTAATATTAAAACATTAATATTTCACCAAAATTATGCACATTTCATATAAAATAAGTAAAGGGAGTATACAATATGTCATGAAAATATTAATAAAATCAACTCTTACACACTTAGTTTTGTGCATTTTCTCATGTGAAACAAATATAAAAACATAACAAAATCATTTTTACTCACCAACAGAATTTAAAATTTTGTTTTCTCCAATAATGAGAAGTTTAGACTTTTTCACTCATCCATATTGAAATACACCACATGTTGTTACAGAAACAATTTTCCAAAACTAATTCATTTTTTCATGCAAAAATTTAGAAATGGAAAATGTGGACAGTCAAAACTCACACCTCTCAAGATGATAAAATTTATTTTTGGAGGTTCACTCATTCACCAACCAAAAGTAAAAATCTTAGAGTTTGAAAAGAGTTATAAGATTCCAATACCTATCCAAATTGAAAAAGAATCAAGAGTTCTTTTAATGGGTTTTTCTGTGGGTATGGGATGGTAGGGATATAATGTCCAAGAGAGAGAAGAATAGGGTTAAAATACCAACAAAGAAAAAGCAATGCACATTTTTTTAAATAAAACATGGAATAAAATGAAAAAACATATTTACAAGGGTATGATTGTGTGAAGAAACACACAATAGAGGAAGAAAATATAAAGTTAATGAGAAGATGAAATATATACAAAACACATAACTTCTCCCAATAAGAATATAATGAAAGTGTTCTTTTTTTCTTCTCCTTTTTTTCTTTGTTTTATCGAAAGTTGAACATGGAAAAGAACATACACTCAAAACACAACACATGATTGATCTCCTCACGACACTAATTGTAATAGTTATTATACGATAAAAGCTTGAGGAAGAGTGAATTTTGACATACCCAAGACACAACCCATTTATTCAATTTTTTTTTGATTTTTTTATTTGATTTTTTTTCATCATTTTTTTGAACACTTGTCAATAAAATTTACAAAATTACATAAATGGAAGTTCATTACATTCCCCAAAACACACATAATGAAAAACTCTCCCCCACACTGAAATTGATGCTTGCCCTCAAGTAGATGATAACTCGTTGAAAATCAATAATAGGGTACCCAAACAATGAAATCCATGCCCCCCCCCCACACATAAATTTCAAAAAAAAATATACAATGAAATTCCATGTTGATATTGGGTGGGAAAATTTATTGGGCTTGTAATGTGGCTATCAAAGAAAAGGTTTCCATAGGCTTGAATGGTCTTTCAAAAGGAGGACTAATGTAAGGGAAATGGGAGTCTATTTGGCTATTGTGATTCTCATGTGGTTCAGAAAATGCCTCTATCATATTAATACACACTAAGGTAGAAAATTCATCTCAATGGTACACAAAATCAAGATTCACAAATGGGGGTGAAAACACACATTTTTTAAATATGGCCATAGGTGGCCTTGGTATGAAAGCAAATGTTGTTCCTCACGGTTTGGGAAAATCATTTCCCAAATCAAAAATTGAGCATTCAAAATGTGTCGTTTTTGACAAAAAATTATTTAACCATAGACATAATGAAAATACAATATTTTTTAGATGAAAACAATCCTGTTGACTCCCCAAAAATATTGGAAGAAATTTCAACACTCGATGGTGAGTAAGCATATCTTTTTTGGTTAGTGTTTTTACATTTTTTTTGTTTTAGTTTTTTGTTCTTTAAAATACAAATCCACACAAAAGAGAAAGAGAAAAAAAGTTTTGAAAAAAAGTGGTAAATAAATGAAGGAGATATGAAAAAGAAAAAAGAGGTAGAGAGATGAATAGATAGAGAGAGTTAAAGGTAAAGAGGTGCCCCCTGGTTTGGATTTGGTGGATTTCCATCTCCATCTAGTGGTAGGTTGACTACAGAAGGTGGGGATCCAATAGAAGTTGATGTGGATCCTGTATTGTTCGTCCTCTTAAGGTGATGCTTTAATAGAAGTCCATTTACTGTGAATGTCCTTTTGGAAGAGGGGTCTTGGACTTTCACTACACCAAATGGGTAAACATTAGTAATAACAAAAGGACCATCCCAATAATAATTATGATTACCTAGGTGAAGCCGATATTGAGAATTGAAGAGCATTACCTTTTTACCTTCATGAAACATCGTTCTCAGGATGTGTTTGTCATGGATTACCTTAGCCTTATCTTTGTACAGATTGGAATTCTCATAGGATTCAAGTTGAATCTCCTCCAGTTCATCCAATTGCATCAATCTTTTTTCCCAGATGTTTCACAATCAAAATTATAGGTTTTCATAGCCCAAAAAAACTTATGTTGGATTTCAACTGGTAGATGACATGATCTACCAAAAACTAGACTAAAAGGAGACATCCCAATGGGTGTTTTACAGGCAGTTCGATAAGCCCAAAGTGCTTCACCAAGTATTTTAGGGCAGTCTTTTCTGGTAGGTTTTACAATTATTTCAAGCACTATTTTCACTTCTCTATTAGAATGTTCATCCATTCCATTTGTTTGGGGGTGATATGTAGTTGAATTTTTATGTATAACCACATTTTTTTCAAATGTGATTCCATGGTTCTATTAGAAAAATGGGTTCTTATGTCACTGATCAAGGCACAAGGCGTGCCAAATCTATGGAAGATGTGTGTCTTTTGAAACTCACATATAGTATGTGAATCATCCTTTCTAGTGCGTTTGGCCTCGACCCACCTAGAAACATAATCAACCGTAAGAAATAAGTATGAGAATCCATTTGAAGGGGGAAATGGCCCCATCGAATCGATACCCCAGACATCGAAGATTTCACAAAATATTAAGGGCTTTTGGGGCATTTCATTTCCATTAGATATTGTGCCAAACTTTTTTCAAGTGGGACATGATTGATCGAACTCATGTGAGTCCTTGAAGAGTGAAGGCCCGAAGAATCCAGAGTCTAGGTCCTTTCATGAGGTCCTTTTTGGTCCAAAGTGGCCACCTCCGGGAAGTGAGTGACAGAATTCTATGATGGAAAAATGATCATTTTATTCAACACATCTCCTAATTTCCATGTCTCCCCAGTTTTCCAATGTTTTTTTCTTCCCAAAAATAGTATTTTGAATCACTTTTCATCTTCATTTTTTGTTATTTTGAAAACCATTCAGGAAAAAAAAGAAACCAAATAATTTACAATTAGGGCATACCATGGTAACTTTGGAGTTATAGATGAAAAATTCTCAATGGGAATTTAGGAGCAATAATTTCTGAATGAGAAGATTTAGAAATTCCACTCAATTGAACAGTCATAGGGTTATCTTTTCTAGGACTATCTTTGATTTCAATGTCAAACTCTTTGAGCATTAGGATCCATCTTATTAGCCTCAGTTTGGAATCACATTTCTTGATTATGAACATAATAGAAGAATGGTCTATGAAGATGATGATTTTGGAACCTAAGAGATAGGATCAAAATTTATGTAAGGAAAAAACCACTACTAGAAGTTCCTTTTCTATCACAGTGTAGTGAGATTTAGTTCAATCCAATGTTTTTGAGGCATAATAGATTGCATGAGGTATTTTTTCTCTTCTTTGACCAAGAACAGCCCCAACAGCTCTATCCGAAGAATCACAAATTAACTCAATGGGTAAGGACCAATCTGGGGGTTGGATTATCGAGGTCGACGTGAGAGAAGTTTTGAGTTTAATGAAGGCTCTCTTTCAAACCTCACTAAAATGGAAAGTGACATCATTTTGGAGAAAACGAGTGTGTGGGAGGGAAATTTTAATGAAGTTATGGATGAATCGCCGATAGAAATCGGCATGACTAAGGAACGAACAAATGTCTCGAACAGAAGTTGGTGCAGTTAGTGATTGGATCACTTATATTTTGGCTAGATCAACTTCAATACCGTCATTTGAATCTATGTTCCCTAGAACAATCCCATTTGAAACCATGAAGTGACATTTTTCAAAAGTTAACACAAGTTTCCACTTGACACACTTTGGGAGGACAAGAGAGAGTGAATTCAAACAAGATTCAAATGACTCGCCAAAAATGGTGAAGTCATCCATGAAGAATTCCATGCAGTGTTCAATGAATTCAGAAAAGAAAATCATCATACACCTCTGAAATGTTACAGGAGCATTGCAAAGTCCAAAAGGCATTCTTCTATATGCATATGTTCCAAAGGGGCATTTGAAAGTAGTATTTTATTGGTCCTGAGGTGAGAATGGGATTTGAAAATAGCTATTGTATCCATAAAGGAAGCAATAATGTGACTTTTCGGCTAATATTTCTATCATTTGATCAAGGAATAGAATAGGGTAGTGATCTTTTCGTGTTTTAGCATTCAATTTTCGATAATCGATGCATACACACCATTTGTTCTTCAGTCACGTTGTGACTTCATCCCCATGTTCATTTGTGACAACCATTATCCCAACCTTCTTAGGTACAAATTAAATTGGACTAACCCATTCACTATCAGATATTAGGTAGATAATACCAGCTTGAAGAAGCTTGGTGATCTCTTCCCTAACTACCTCAAGGATAAGTGGATTGAGTCTTCTTTGTGGTTATCTAATTGGTTTGGATGATTCCTCAAGATAGATGTGATGCATGGAAAGGGAGGGGTTGATTCCTAGTATGTCATCTAGGGTCCAACCTAAGACCTTTTTGTTTTCCTCTAACACCTAAACATGTTTGGACGCCTCAGTTTCAGTAAGGGTGGTAGAGATAATGACTAGATATGAGTGATCATGGAAGAGGAATGCATATTTCAGGTGTGCATGAAGGGGTATCAGATTAGTCTCATCTTTTATTTGTGGGTTATACATCTCAGGAATGGATGAAGGGAGCTCAGTTGGTTCAGATTCATTCCCCTTAATATTGTCCAAGGTGGAGTAGTAGATATCAGAGTAGATGTGGGATTCAAGAGAGTTTTTAAGTTCTTCTAGATTGATGGAGTCTATGAATGAAAGGTCCACATAAACATCACCATTTATGACATGGTTAATCATGGTGAAGATTTCACATGATCCTTTTTCAATAGAACATGAAAACATGGTGTATTGGGGTTCAATTAAATCTTAGAAGTGTCCTCAGAAGCATATATTGAGAATGCAGAGTGATCCTCAGATGGGTATCGCATGGCTTGGAAAATGTTGAACTTGACCAGTTGTTCACTGAATTCCATGAAGAAGATGCCTTAATGGACATCAATCTTGGTTCTCGCAGTCATGAGGAATGGTCTTCCAAGAATTAGGGGAGATCGAGAAGAGTTCGTCTCACCTTCCATGTCAAGGACATAGAAATCAGCAGAGAAGATAAGATCATTGACTCAGAGAAGGACATCCTCAATTATTCCCTCCGGACTGGTTGTGCTTCGATTGGCTAACTGAAAGACAACACTCGTTAGGTGCAAGGTACCTAGACCAAGGTTGGAGAATATGGATTTGGGCATGGCATTAATTGAGGCTCCTAGGTCTATGAGTGCATCATCAATGTTGGAACTTCCAATTTGTCATGGAACTGTAAAGGTACCTGGATCTTTGCACTTAATTGGTATGGACTGATGGGTGGAAACATTTTCAAAGGTCCTAAGTTGCCTCTTGTGGGTACACAACTCCTTGAGAAACTTGGCATACTTAGGAATTTGTTTTATGGAATCTAATAGGGTAATGTTGACTTCAACACATCTAAACATGTCAAGCATCTTAGGATCAGGTGCAAAGGACATCCTTGTCTTAGAAACAGCTTGAGGAAAAGGAATTGGGTTCATATGTGGAATGGAAGGAGGTGATGGAATGGATTCAGATTCCTTTTCAATTTTTTTTTCATTTCATTTTCTAAGTCAACATTCAAAGGAGGTTTGGAGGACTTAACTTGAGGCATAACAATTTTCATTCCCGATTTATGTGCAATTGAACATACATTACCCTTGGGGTTGGGTAATGGATGAGAATGAAGTTGGGAATAATTGGATTGTTGTTGCTGGATCAGGTGGTATGCAAGTTGACCTATTTGAGTTTCAATGTTTTTAAGGCTAGAAGGGGTGAAGGAGGCAAGATCTTCCACTGCACTTTCCCAAGGTTGTTTGGAAGAAGAGGCTTGTCCTGGATTGGGATTCCCTTGATTTTGGTTCTTGGGAGATCGATTGTATTGGTTTTGGAATTGGGAAGGCTCACTAGGATAATGTAATAGAGGAGGGGGATTGTTCCTTTGAGGTTGAGGAACAAAAGGATAAGGTTGATGGAATTTACCATCACCTTGACCATATTGGAATTGCTTGGGGTTTTGAGGAGGGAATTGAGGGGGGTGAGTTATGGGATTACCATACCTAAGGCCTTGGTTATAGGAAGAAGAGAAGGGATCAGTGTGAGTTTGGTTGATGTTTCTAACAAACTGACCTGATAGTTGGGTATTGGTGTTCCGCTGAGCATATGCTGCATTGATCTCCATTGGTATAGATGAATCAGATCAATCCTCTTGAAGTTGTGGACATGTGTCAGTTGGATGAGATGGAGTGTTTCAGATTCCACAGTTTTTGATAGGTCCAAGAAACATTGATTGTGGAGAAGATGAGGTTGGGGATTTGGTATCCATAGATAGTTGTCGCAAAATAACTGTAAGTTTACTCATCCACTCGGTCATCTTTTTCAGCTCAATTGACTGATTATCATGGGATTGTTTGACTTGAGCATGTTCTTGAGTATGGAATATTTGTGTCTTTAGATCCATGGTACTTATGAGATCTCTTGCTATTGCAGGAGTTTTATCAACAAGTGCACTGTCACTTGTGGCATCTATGAGAGTTCTCCCCATATCCAATAACCCCTCATAGAAGTATTGGATCAAGAGTTGGTTAGGAATATGGTGGTGTGGGAAGGTTTCAATAATATTTTTGAACCTCTCCTAGTACTCATGGAGTGATTCACTTAGGAATTGATGGATACCACTTATTTCCTTTCGGATTGAAGAAGTACGAGAAGCAGGAAATAATTTCTCTAAGAAGAGTCGCTTCATGTAATTCCATGTGGTTATGGAACTAGGAGGAAGGTAGTAGATCCATAACTTAGCAGTTTCATCTAGGCAGAAATGGAATTCTCGAAGCTTGATTTGTTATTCCAAAACCCCTTGAGGATTCATGGTAGAGTACACTACATGGAACTCTTTAAGGTGGATATGTGGGTCCTCACCGGATAGCCTGTGGAAATGAGGAAGAAGATGAATCAAACCTGATTTAAGTTTGAAGTCGGCCTCTATGTATGGATATTGAATACCAAGAGGTTGGTAATTAATTTTAGGGGCATCAAGTTCTTTATGTGTTTGTTCCCTAGTATTGGCCATATCTAATTCAATTGGTTGGACAATGACTGATTCTTTAATTATTTGATTATATCTTATGTTCCTCCTGTGTTGGCAAAGTGTTCTCTCAATTTAAGGCTCAAACAAATATGAGGGATTGTTTGGGAGGCTACGGGGCATTCAGAGAGATTTTGGAAGAAAGAGGAAGATGTGGTTTTCTTTGTATATTTTTAGTGTATGATTTTTAAAAGGAAAAGAGGGTTTTCTTTGTGTTTTTTTCAATTTTTTTTCAAGTTGTTCTTATTGTGTTTTTGTACAATAACCAGAAACTAATAACTACCTAAAGCACCTTCCCCAGAAATGGCGCCATTTGAAATGCATGGCCGATTGTCTCCTATCGATTGGTCAATTTTCTGGTGCTCTGCTAATTTGTATAGCAGCACTCGGGTCGAATACTCGGCGATGATACATTGTAATAGTCATTTGTTTTTAGTTGATTGTATTTTGATTAGGGGGTTTTTTCAGAGCATAATTGAAATGATTAATTGACTATAATTGATTTAAAAAATTGATAAATATTGGGGTGACTTCATTATTAGGTAGTTAAGCTTGTGATATCCTTGAGCTTTTCTTTATATTGCATGTAAATTAACACCCACTTCACAAGTTGTCGTCAATTATAATTCCTATGTTTTAAATCTTTAATCCAAGACTTAACATAACAAGGATTATAAAATCAATCATTACTTGTTTATGGTAGTGTATTTATGGTTCCAATAATCCATGGAAACCACATTCTAAACAAAACATGTCATTATTCCATGACATATTAAGTCCAACATACACAATGTTAAATTAACGAATACTCATTGAGAAAATACTCTCAATCAATTAACATCCCTAAATTTTGACTCACCACAATGAGATATTAACTCATCCATTTGGGTGTTAAATATTATGGTAATAATAATTATGATGATAAATAAAGAATAGAAGTAAACTAAAGGGATTAGAAAAGAGTGGTATGTTGAACACACACACACGAACAATGATGATAATTAAAAACAGATTTTTGATTGAACGAGGAAGCAAAATAAGGGAATTTTATTCAAAAAAATTAGAATATTTTAAGAACATTATTATTAAACCACAAAAAGTGTATGAGAATATGAGATATTGAAGAATAAACTTGCATTAGAACCGAATTACAAAATAAAGGACTTACAAAATTATAAAAACGAAGAACAGGAATGTAAGTGAAAACAACGAGAGGAGGAAAGGTATCTAAAGTGAAAAATTGAGTATGTAAGATCCTCCCAAGCCTTTGTAAAGGATCTTTTTGTGTCAATATGATCTCCCCTTTTCTTAAAATCCAACCCCTCTCAAGGAGATAAGGGGATAGTATTTATAGCCCAAGGAGTGGACTGTTTGCATTCCCAATCTATCCCTCCCCCTTATTCGCCAATTTTACTATTCATACAGCAGAATCTCCAAATATCTCCTTCTTCAAAGTTGTAGATAATAATGTTTTCCAACTACTCGAAAACATTGGAGTCATTTGGACTTAAGGATATAATGTTATTGCTGGTTGATTAAAAAAAGTTATACTGTCCATTTCAATACAGTCGTTTTGAAGTCCAAAATGTGAAAATGTTTTTGAATATGATGATTCCTTAAAATCCAAATGATTTCTTCAACAAAGTAGGCCGACCATATCTCCTATTTCACACTGCAAAATCTCAGCTAAATTTGATGCTTACATCATGTGATATGTCATGCATACTATACTATTTTTAATTTTCAGGCAGAATGGTGGGCTGGATTTTAAAGCATATGTTGGGCCCCTTGTTTTTGGATTTGGGCCTTGAAATTTTTATCCACAACTCCTTATATTGTCCCCCAAACTATGGAAGAGAATAATGGAATTTGAATATCTGTATTTAGCCCAGTAAATCAATCTTCATGAATAGTCAAGTTACTTCACAGATTCGTTGGTCTTGTTTGTGAGGACCATATGACCATTCAAATGGCAGAATTGGCTCATGGTACCTTCTAATAAAATGTTTTATATTTAATGTGGAATCCTAAAAAACAAGAACCAAAAAATTTTAATCAGTATAGTGATAGTTATAATTAAAACAGTAAACTAACTCAATTGGACTACTTCTATAATGCTCAAAACTGATACATAATATTAAAACATTAATATTTCACAAAAATTATGCATATCTCATATAAAATAAGTAAATGGAGTACATAATATGTCATTAAAATACTAATAACATCATTCACGAATGAGAAACTCTCCACACTGGCCTGACACATTTTCATAGGAGAAATTCTTCCTAATTATTGTAACTGATGGACCCAGTTGTGGAGATCCAAATGATGAAACATATATTTCAATAATAGTAATCGAGCCTCATATAGTTATTAAATGTGAAACTCTTTATATATGGTTGACCAACATGTAGTATGGGGGATTTTTTTCAATTTATGTTTATAGCTAGACCAAGGATTATAGATCTAGGAATCATTACATTTCTATTGATGACAAGAATCCAGACACAACTTGTTCTTCAATTGGATACACTCCAAGAATGTATGAAATATTCTGATGGGGGAATTGTTTCCATTTATTTTTCTAGTTAGACACATGATTGGTGATCTAGGGATTACTTCATATCATATGCTGACAAGAATCAAGACACATGTATTTCATGAATGGAGGTCTAGTTGGATAATAACACCATGGATAATGGTTCACTAAGGTGATGTCCAAAAAAGGAAAAATGTTATGTCATCCAAGAGACATCAACAAATCAATTTAACATCTTCATACAAGGACTCATGGTATGAATATTAACATCTTTATTAAAAGTATATTATAATCAAGAAGTTAACTGATATGTCTCGATCATGCTGAGAATCAATTCTGAGAGTTCTTAATCCGACATTGTGTATGTTCGGTGGGAGAAATAAGGAATTAAAATGGTTTTGTTCACAATAAATAAGTTATTGATAGAATGGATATGGGTATTTTGTAACATATTGGTGTTATGAATTTATATGATTTTGGAGTTTGTAAATATCTCAAGGGAATTATAACCGATTCATATGTAGTTATATTAAACCATGTAGTTTAGTTGCATTTATTAAGGATTCCATCACTATTGTTTAATGTTTTCAGAATATACAATGGTGATTTAATGTGAAAGAGGAAATATATTAGCTTGACAAAGTACTTGAGATCTTTGTGTCACTAATTATATTTTAATACAAAGAATCAATCCACATGTTGTTCTTGAATGCTGAGATTCCATAATAAAATATGACACACATATACAGATTAGAGGGCATTAATTTTTTACTGCATAGATCTATCTCATGTACACTGTGTTAGATGTGATGTATCATTTTCCATGTAGTTTATTTCCATTTTTAAGGAATGAATATTCTATTCCATTTAATGTCTCATTACTATGAAATCATATGTATAATATAATTTCATTTTTTCAATATGCATCTTTAAGATTTAAATGCATGTGATAAGGAAGATTTGTTCAGTTTAATGTTTTGTGAAAAGGATGAGTTATGGTGTTTAACATCATATGAATTCAATGATTATAATTATTTATAGAATATATACAGAGTAATTATTATGAAAACTCACATTTATGGGGGTGATGAGACATTCTCCTTTCATTTTTTCCAATGAAAAATCATGATTTTCCAAGATCTTATGTATAATATAATGTGCCACCACTTATGTTCCAATATTAGAGGTATCTTTTCAGGTACCATTGTGTTTATGAGTAAAAATAGTATTCCCACATTATGAGATTAATATAGGTGAGACTTTTTACTAATGGATCATGTGTTTTTATTATGATCAATATTGAGGTTATGCAAAGAATGATTCATTTTCTCATCAATCACTTCCAACCCATCCCTTATCTTCTTCGGATGCACATCACATTAGAGTTTCCTATAAATAGATTTTCGATGTAATGGAAACTGATATTCTAATTTTAATACAACCATAGTTCCATTCACTTGTGAATAAACGTTTTCCTATACAGTATTGTGCATGGCGGTACGGCAGGTCCATAAAGCATAAAAATATTATATGGAAAGGAATAATTTTATTGCTTTATCAAATTCAATTATAATTTAATACCTACATCACAAAATATTATTCCATATAATAGAGGTATGAGTGGTTTTATTCGATGATATTCTCATGTAACAGTTTTTTCAAGAAGGTAAATCAAAATATGCTTCTATTTCATTTCAATATTGTGTGGAAAACTCCCAATATAGGGATTATTCTAGAGTATATAAAGGTAATTATTTTCTTCATCACATATTCATTGATGGGTATTTACTTATCCCATTTGGAATAGAAGTCAGTAGATATAACGATGTGCTTAATATACATGATTGTGGTTGGGGGAAATTCCACCAACATCCATTCACCATAACACAAATTGAATGTAATATTTTTCTCTTTTTTGAATTTTTATGTTTAAAAGATGATGTTTTAATTAATATTGTGTTAATTACATATTTTAGTGAATTACACATAGTCTTATTTCCTGGTTTCCTAGTAGTAAAAATCATCCAGATTATATAGGATATCATGTCCATGGAATGATGAATTACACAAGACCATTTATGGGGTTCTTTCATTATGGAGTAATAATCACCTTCATCAATGAACGTAAGGATTTTTCAATAAATTCATGATATGTAGAGGGATTTTTTTCTCATTTGGAAAATTATTAAGCGTTATTTTAAATAATTTGCATTGATTTTTCCCTTTTATCTTGATATTGTATTAACAGTTTAATCAACATATGAATTCAATGATGAAGTTACATGATGTAACATTTGTTTGAAAGGGGACTCTGCCATCATCCCTTTAACATCAGTAGTGAGAGGGACAAATACGTCCTTGATTGAATATTTTCCATTGATCTATTTTATTACTAGCTATGTGTCACCTTTCATATAGTGGTACTCTATCTTCAAATGAAGTCTAGTTCTAGACATGTAATGATTGTTTTCTATTCAACATCATTTTGAGTGTCGCCATCAGATAGTGAGAAACAATATAATTTTTTTTCATTATTTGTTGTATCAAGTACAATCACATGAAAAAAATCAATGGATATTGAGTTTTTATAGTATATTTATAAAGAATAATATAGTGGTTTAACCTAAATATATATCCAAAGGATTGGGTAGTGTATGTGTCATAGAAAACATCGTTATCTGGAAGCTCCGTGCCCATTTTTATGGTTTATAGGGAAGGTTGTGGCCAAAAGAAATTATCCATGGCATTTTCATTAACAGAATTCTATGACACAAAACCGATTTCATACTATTATAGAATAACTTCACAACGGTCCAAATTCCTAATTATCATATGGAGGCAAAGGATTTACTTGAGCAGGTCAATATGAGAGACATAGTGGGCTTTGTGGAGTGTAATGTAATACATTCGATTTATAATTATTAAAATGATATTGAAGAAGCTTCTCTTGACATCAAAATATTGGATCATAGTATATTTAATCATTTGAATAAGGTATTAAAGAATATTCCCACTCTAAACATCATTTTTCTATGTCAACAGACCACTTATTAAATGTTCCATTGAGAATACAGATAATAGGAGTGGATTTACATCCACTAATGGATTCATGAATGATGGATATTGAATTTTTTCAATGAGGCTCTCAATAGTTTCTTGGAATTACTCAAACCGTTGGTAGATAACTACATTGTTCATTTAATAGGTTATGAGGATATAATTTTTTTATATTAGATATAAAATATAAAAGGTTGGTGTGGTGTCCCAGGATCCCCCTTAGAACATTGAGATTCTGAGGGTGTGAGATTACTATGATTTCACTTTTATTTTTGGCTTAGGCCTCCACGAAATAGTGCAACACCAAAAGACATGTAATTTTATTATGGTTACCCAAAATTTACATTTCACCATATTCATCATTAGACAATACTTTCCTAAACTGGTGAATAATTCATGAGAATCTGTGAAGTGATCACACACATTAGGGATTTCATTATGATTTTTTCAACATTAAATTATATATTCCACCATAAAAGGGCAGAATGTTATTGTTATTTTAATGTTTGTATATAATATTATAATCCATTAAACCAAAAAAAGACCTGTTGGTAATAGATCCCTATGTTTTGCTGAAGGTGGTGACTTCTTCATCTTCATGAGATATAATTATTTAATTGTATCAGGAGAAACAAACAATGATAGAAAGCGATAATAATCAAATATATTTATTAATTAAGAGTAATATGATACTAAATGGGATTTTCATATTAAATTAATTTATATTTCAGTATTTAAGAATGATAGAAACAATAATCTACATGTTCTCCTTCATTATAATGAGTACATTGACCCATCATAATGGATTATTATCTTCCAAAAAAAATTGATTATATCAAATTTTCAAAGTGTGATTCTATATTAGAAGAATTATATGGTTACTTCCTCCTAGATTCATTTTTTGTAACACTCCAAGCATCCATGGTACGTTTCTCCATGAATACTATGCTAGAGAGTTATGTACACAACACAACGTTCTTGCACACCACGACCCATAAAACTAGTCATTTAAAAAATACTTATGAATATTAATAACCAAATTTATAATTTTATTCATTGAGGCTCTCAATAGTTTCTCAGAATTACTCATTCCATTGTTAGATGACTAAATTGATCATTTACTTGGTTATGGGGATACAATTTTTTTTGATGTTAGATATAAAATACAAAAGGTTGGTGAGGTGTCCCTGGATACCCCTTAGAACATTGAGATTATGAGGGTGTGAGATTTCTATGATTTTAATTTTATTTTTGGTTTTGGCCTCCATGGAATATTGTGACACCAAAAAACATGTTATTCCTTATGGTTGCCCCAAATTTATGTTTCACCATATTCATCATTAGACAAAACTTCGATAACATTGTGAATATTTCATGAGAATATGTTAAGTGATCACATCACTTTAGATATTTCATTACCATGTCTTAGACATATAATTATACTCTTCCACCCAAATATGTCACAACGTTATTTTTTTTCTTGTTGGTATATGAAATTATAATCCATTAAACCAAAAAAATTAACATGTTGGAAAAGATCCCCATTTTTTGGTGAAGGTGGTGCCTTTTTCATCTTCATGGGAAATAATTATTTAATTGTATCATGAAAAAAAAACCATGATTTAAAGGGAAAAGAATCTAATATAATTATAAATCAAGGGTAAAATGATAATAAATGGGAATTTCTTATTAAATGAATGGAAATATTAGTATTTAATATTGATACAAACCCTAATCTACATATTCCCCTTTATTATAATGAGGACATTAACAACCAGATTGGATTGTTATCTTCCCAAAAAAATTGGATTCTATCAAATTTTCAAATTTTAATTCTATATTAGTAGAATTATATGGTTACTTCCTTCAAGATGCAAGGTTTTTAATACTCCAAGCATCCACTGTACGTTTCCCCTAGAATATTATGATAGAGAGCTAAATACACAACACCGAGTTCATGCACACCATGACCCATAAAACTTGTCATTCAAAAAAATTGTTATGAATATTTATAAACTAATTTATAATATTATTTATTCCATATCATTTTAACATCCATATTATATGTTTCATATACATAACATATGAACCAAAGCATTTTTTCATATAACAAAATTATTTTTAAAAATATCAATTTTCATCATTTTAATGGAGAACCATTTTTAAATATAATATTTTACACTTTTATATATTCAATTAGATATAAAAAAGTCTTCATTATAAGCGGGTAATAAATTGTTTTGTTGATAAATTTTCGGTTCATTTTTTATTACTTTAATATTTTGCTGAATACAAAAAAATAATATATTTTAATTTGAAACAAATATTTTAATAAAAATAATTTAGTGTTAAGTTATTCATTTGAATGGTTTTGAAGTAAAATTAGATTATATTTTCATAATTTATTATAATTATTGTAATTGGATGTAATTTTACATTTAAAATTTACCTAAACACATATCAATCGTTTAATTGTTTTTATTTCTCATAAACCGACTTTTTGGTTTTGACTACAAAGTTTTCTTATACTAATTAATACAACATATAAGATTGGTGTTTGGTAAACAGGACAACAATTTTGAAATTTAAATATCTAAATTATCATGGGACTATTTTTTGGTATTTTTCAAAAAACATTCAATTTTTGATAAATAGTGAAAAACACTATGTTACCTTTTAAAGCTGAAGTTTTATTTGAATAATTATTTTCAATTTAATTTTATTTTACAGTCATAATAGATATTTAATAACAATATTAGTAAAAATATGATTCATTTAAGTCATTTTATAATATGATTAGATATATAAAATTTTGTTGAATATTTTACCGTCTTTTACCCTTATTTTAGGAACATTTATTAATTAGAATAAATCATAATTTAACCGCTTCTATGAATTGAATTTCTAAAATCTGAGACACATGGTTGACTTTAGTATGTAAAAATTTGTTCAAAAATAAGAAAATAATATTTTTCTAATAGCAAAATTTGAAATTTATTTATCACTATTAAAAATATTATGGTAATTAACGGTAAAAAATCATGCTTTTGGTCAATATGTTTTTGATTAGGAAGTTTATTATTGATTTATTTAAAGAAGATTTAAAAGTGTTATATTCAATGAATAATAACTAGAACATTATTAATATAGTGTAATATATATGATAAATTTGATTATAAATATTCATTATAAATATAAAAAGATTTCCTACATAATGGTATTTTATTTTCAAATTTTAGAAATTAAATAATTAATATTATTTATGACAGAATGATGATGTAGTAATTACCTTATTATAAAATTATTTAAATAATAGATATCATAGATATCCAAATAAATGTTAATCGAGGATTTTGTTTAATTCCCATAATTTTCATTGTTAAAATTAAATGTTAGAGTTGATTAAATAAATTTTGTCCGAATTGATAATGTTTTTATGACATTCAAAAAACAAAATAACAAATAGTGTCAAAAATGACATAAAAGAGTTTTTAAAACAAATACTATATTATTAATTGATTTAATATTCATAAAAATATATTTTTTTCCATTGGGCTTAGATATGGTTAGATATATTAATAATGAACCACTTGGGGTTTACTAGGATATTTATTGTAACTATATTTACTATTTTCATAATAATAATAGAATACATGGTAAAAGATAAACTAGTTAACTAAGAGTTAAATCTAAAAGATAATGTTAATGTGGTGACCAAATCATGCATAAAACCTATTGGTTGATGTTTTCTTATCCCATAATCTCTATATATTCTATATAAATAATTTTTATGCCATTATAAAACAAATATTATTATATAATAAATTAATATTTCATTCTTTTCCAGAAGTGACCCAAACCTATATTATAAAAGGTTACAACCCCTTATCGTAGAAACACACATTCACAACCATTTGTATCAGGACAAAACCTGCTTAAATGTCCTCCCAACAACCATAAAATTGACATAGAGGCATTAATTTGATCATAAAACGAACCAATTGAGTGGTTTTGATCAACATAAAAGGAAAAACCTAAAGAAGAGGAAATAATTTCACCACCACATCAAATGTTATTTTCTTCTAACACTTCCTCTTTCATTTTTGTTTCAATAATAAAAATAAATATTCTCATACCGTATACATATTTTGAGGTTAATATTAATATAGAGTCGCCATATTCATTATTCGTTACATCCTATGAACCAAAAACCAAGTGTGCGTACGTACGGCTTACCATCACCAAGTCATGGTGGAGTTTTTTTTCAAACATTTAATTATTTGGATAGGTATAATAATGATTATAAATTACGTAATTAATAAATAAAAAATATTACGATTTTTATATTTATGATATTCTATCAAATTATATATGATTTCACTATCAGTAGAATTATATTTTTCCTCCAGAATACGTACTGATTATTATCTCCATGAACACTATGAAATCCATTCCCAATCATAACAATTAAAGAATTATTTTATTTTGATGATTAAAAATAATTTTTAAGAACATAATATCATCTTATAATTTAATCAAATACATCATATCCATAACAAACATGACTTATGTAACAAATCACATAAATAGAAATGAATTAGTTGACACCCAGGACAATGATACTACATAAATATTATTAACAATGAATTATTAAAAGAATTTATATGATATCATATTTATGTACGTGGTTCTTGTTTAATTTTATAACAATCATTTAACTATTATATAGGTGGTTATTGTACCCTCTACCAATGAAAATTTCAACGTAAGGGGTATTCATCTCAATTTTTATTAGTGTGATTTTAATGCTATATTGCAACTATTTACATTTGTGTGGTGTATGTACATCCCAAGATTTTATTCTTTGTGTAATATAAATTATATTATTAGAATTTGAATTTTCATCTTATGATCATTCTTTCATTGGTTTTTTGTTAAATCTGTTGCAAAATTGGTTTGGGAATTTTTAATTTGGATTTCCACTCAATGGGTTTTATGCAAACATCAAGGATTATTTTACTCCAAGATTACATTTGAAATCATTATTTATTTATATAGTAATTTGCACTCCCTTTTGTGTGGATAAAAATTTTATACCCATAATCACCCCATTGATAGATTCTCAAGTCATCAATTTGAGATAAGAGTAATCTTAACTCAATTTCCATTCATGGATCAAAAAATATAAGTCATTTATGTTGTCGTTACAATAATATGTGTGGATGTTCTCTGATAAATTTACACATAATATATAATATTATTCAGTTAATATATGAAGGGAAAACATAATTATGTCATTGATTTATCCTTAACCTTATGATATAGTATTTATAATGAATTTCATCTCAATTTACATTCTTTTGAGCATTATTAGTTGTTATATGCCAATTCACTTTTATATGGGGTATATACTATAAATTGATATAGTATATAATGAATCCATTTATTCTCATTATATTATAATTATTTGATCACCTCAATGATTTGTATTCCAACATCTCTTATTTTATTAGTAACTATAATTGAAATATTATTTTAAATGTTATAACAATTTATTCTTCTAAAATATTTTCCAAAATATCCATGTTTTAAACACTGTTTTATGTTTTTATTTATATGGACGTTAATTTTTTAAAATTAAAATTTCATTAAAAATGGTCAATATTGTATGGGACACTTGGATGAAAAAAACTATTTTCAACAGATTCTTGGTAAATAATTAGAGATTTAAGTGTTTTAAATTTAAAAGGGGGATATTTACCTCAAATATTTTTGATGATTATTTTATCAATAAAAATATTCTTCATTAATCTCCATGTAAGTTAATTTATTATAATAAAATATTCTATATTATATTGAATGATTTATGTTTTACAATAGTGGATCTATTTTTATATAACATTCTTGGTTTGTGGATAAAATATTGACATTTAATATGCTAGTTTTAATATAATTTTTTAGATTAAGTTTCAAACCATGAATATAAAGAATGCATTGGACTTAGTAAGTGATAGTTGGAGCCCGCTATTGCACCTAGATGAATCAGTGGGTCTCATGAGACATACTCATGTCTTGGAACAAGGCCATGATAAATTATTATTTGTAGTCAAGGAATGAGGCCTTGCACATGTGTTATGAGGACCAGCATTATTCATTACATCAGTATGAAATTGGATATTGATATTACAAGTGATTATTTGATGAGTACAATATTTATGTGAATAAGTAAATGTAATTATTTGATTTTTATTTTCCATATAATACAGATTTTTAGGTTTATAAGGCTTTTGTTTTTGTTTTACAAATTGGATTAAATTCTTATAAATATTTATGATAGATTATCCTGTATTATTATCTTTAATGATCATTTTATCTCTCCCCTTTCTTATGTTTTTTCCGAAGATGTTAAGAAGTATATTATGCTAGAATTGTAGGGATATGTTAAGGGATATGAGTGTGTTCAAAGGGGACACATTGTAGTTATTTTTTAGTTATTGTAAAACTTATTTATATATCTAGTGACTTGAAGGATACTAAACAAATTTTTCATTAGAGTTATGATCTCTTGTTATCTTTCAAATGTTATGTAATAATGCATCGACTCTAGGTAATTAGGGTTGGGGTGTTACCTAATTTAACTCTCAATAGTCATCATGAATGTAGATATGATATGTAACAACATAGTGGAGCATTTCATGAATCATTTTATAATTACATGTGATCATATAATGATGTTTCTTTAGAGATGGAATTCATACATCCTTCTCCTTAAAGGGAATGGTGGAAATAAGAAATATGTTTCATTGTTATTATTTTTTCTCAGTTTTATCTTTATTATCACATCAACGATGGTGAAAAAATATTCCTAATATGTGGGATGACCATTCATGAGTCTATCAATTTCATCATCCACCATTGAGTGAATAAAGGTATTTTTAGACATGGTTGGTAATCTATGTGTGACTTGATCACTATTGTTGTGATAGAGAATATATGGGTAGTGATTCAAAAACATTGAACATCCAGAGTCATTAGAGAGATATTGTAGAGTAAATTAATTGAATACATGCCATCATTCGGGACACGTGTAGCATAAGCATTGATTAGGTATACTTCTTAAAATAGGTTTATGGGTCATATAGAATCACCATTAATCATACACCATGGACAAAAAAGCGAAGATATAAATACATTAGTGGAAGAAAAATATATCTTTTCATCCTCCGATTGTGGTTTTACATCCCTCTTTTAGTATTTAATGCCCATATAAGTGGCTTCTCATGAAATGAATGGGAAATTTTCACAAATTAGTATTTTGACCGTCCCATTGGATGGGTATTTCAAACACTGGTGGAATTTTGATGTTATCTCCACGTAGTTTTAGATCCCATGAATTCCAAAAATGAAATTATATATGGTTTCACGATAGAATATAATGAACTCAACCTTAAATGTGAGTACCCCAAACTGATCCTTGACTTTTATCTTCCTAAGTGGCCTTTTCTTGCTCTTATTGTACCCTTTAATGGTATTATTTGTAGGATATTTGAATCCCATTTTTTATCCCAATATTGGTTGGTAGAAAACCAAGATGTTGTTGATCCTAGATCCATTTTCAATTAGAGTACATCATATATAGGCCTCATCAATTATAATAGAGATATATAGTGGACAAATGTGTCCATCAATAACCTCTTATTAGTTTTGGAATTTGAATGATATGGAGATGTTTCATTCTTATTTAATAGTCTCTACATGATATATCATGACCTCATATATTTCTATCATACAAAATTATGGGATTTGAAGGAAATTGATGAGATTTTTTATGAGTTATTTGGAATGGTGGAGGGAATCACGGATTGGGAGTGTCCCTAGGACACCCGCAAACTATTTAAGAATGCAATAATTTCATGAAAAATGATCTTGCATCCTGATATTGGGATACTCCAAATAATGAGGCTCATGATATGAGAAGTTATAGGTGGATAGGTTTTTATCATGTGCATAGGTTAATGGAATGTCTTCTTCTATGGGTGTAGGTTATACTGACCTTCCACTTTTTCGTGGATGATAAGAAAATAAAACACATACCAGTCAATCCTAAAAGATAAATTGTATTTTGTAACTGTCATAGAGCTCTCAGACACATAAATGTTTATTTTTAGATTAGTGGTGTTCTATTACCTATGACTTAATTTAATCCATTTCCTCCAAGGTGATGTAAACTGTATATAGTGTCTGATTATTCTCATGTTGTCCCCTTTATTCTTGACTTATGTTACTTCGGCCTCAAAATCACTCTTCATGAATGTTCTAATCACATCACGAGGAATATTAATTATCAATTAAGGTGTATTTAATGTGTATTATGAAAATGGAACTAAATATGACCACTTTATCGAATGATGGCTTTTGTGGGGGTAGTTCCCATTATATAGATTTTGTAGAAATGATATCTGAAAGAGTTACCAGTTTCTTAAGAGCTGAATATGACTCATGATATTATAATTAATCCTATGTATGAGGATCAAATCCACCTCTAGGAATTTTATTATATGTAACCATCTACGATAAGAGAAACATTATGGGTTTTCAATGTCAATTAATTATCTAACTGCTACCCATGTCTTGCTAGATCCACTTCCCAATCACTCAATTCATCCAATGCGGTAACAATTACACAGGTTAACTATGTATGGAATTTTCCCATATCAATTTTCGTGAATTGACTTATCATTATAGAAATAAATTAGATACCAAAATATCTAGGATGGTGTGAACCAACATCCTATAGAATATCGAGTTTTCCAGATGATTAACGAAGGTGATATCTTTTGGTTTCTAGGGATGTGATATATTGTGTATGTTATTTTTCATGGATGTTAGAAATAATAATGGATATATTATTTCAGATATATACTGATTAATAAACCGGTTATGAAATTAATAGGAAACCCTAATCTCTTTTCATTTCAAGTCGATGGATATTTTTATGTTGAAACTACATGATGAGAGGTGTGAGATGGTTTGGGGCCTAATAAGGATCTATAACAGGAAATGATATTAGTTTTACGGAAAAAATGAAATTATATTCCTTAACTAGACATTTTATTTATTTTAATGTATGGTTTTTATATTTATTATGGGCCCACTAAATATAATCTTCGATACATTTTTGTGCCTCAAAAAATACATAGCATGTTCTAGGATATTTCATTATGATTCGGACTGTCTATAGATCATCCCAAACATATTAAACATAGAGTTTCATATGTTTCACATATGTAATTAGGATGATGGGTGAATTTGGTAAAACATTAAATATATAAATAATGATATATACCATCGTATTTTTTTCATTTCATTTTTTTATGAATGTTTTATTTTTACATAGAGTAGAGTTGAACTGATAATGGAAATAATGATAAAGGCCTTACCATTTTGTATTGTATCATATAGTGAGAATATTATATGAATAAATTTCCAAAATAGTAAGATTATATTCAAAACACCACATCTTTATTTCCTCTTGGTGACTGTGAGAGGTCATCATTGAACCATATCTAGAGACAATTTACATGAAATTATATTCTATATTTCCCCAGTAATCAATGTTGGAGAATGAAGGACTGTTGAAATTGTGTGGGGTAAAGTGTGATCCATAGAATAGGTATACAAATTATTATTTGGATATACATGTGCATTCATCCCTTTAATTTCTTCCATTATAGTATCTAGAGAACAAATTACATTGAATAGTTTTAGAGTTATTAGTTTCATGGTAATCTTCCATCTACTTGTAAAAACCATGGCTGGATTAGGTTGTTCAATTTTTAAATCCCAATAATTATCAATCTATAATAATAATAAATTACCACCCTAGAGGGGAAGACTGTATCATCATAATATTTGTAATCCATGATAATCCATTAAATCTTCATTTATATATACTATATACCTAGATCTAGAGTGATCTTGACACCCATATTCCACTATTAATAGTGAATATTTTCTTTAGTGATGTGTGAGATGAGGGATATTCATCTCTATATAATGTAAATACCCTATAGAGATGGTTACCATAAGTATTTCCTCATGAAATTTATTTAGAATTAGAATAACATTATCATATTGTATTATCCATTTCCCATAGAAGGAATTTTTTCTATTCATGGTGGCGATTTAGATGTATCTGCAACCTTCTCGTTACCCTAGGTTGACTTCCACCATAGAGGAGGAACTTTTTTAATTAGGATATCCAGGTTTATCTTTACTCATTGATTCAACATGAATATATTATTATACGGAGAATCCAAGTCACCCTCCTCTTATAGTATATATTCTATATTATGTCATTCTTCATTTTATCATTGATTTATATCATCTGTTTTACTAAGGGTGATGATATTGAATGATGTGTTATAGTAAGTGGTAGTTGAATAATTACTCGCATAATGGTAGGTGGAATTTGAATCTCATTCATTAGGTAAATTTTTATAAACCCCATGAATATTTAATATTTTTTTATTACACACCTATGAGGTTTGATTTCATTTTTCATACTCTATTTCTATATAGTAATGTAAACAATGACTTTGAGGGAGTTTTTTTCTTGTTTTAAAAACATACCACAAATAGAAAGGGCTTGTGTCATGTTAGTATGAACATATGACATGCTGAGTGTCTATATTCTACTCTAGAACTAGGCAAGGATGATTATTTTCAAGGTAGTGAGGATGAGGAAATTTTTCCCAGCCTTATGAGATGACGACAATTTTGGGCCACCACTGAGTTTTTATGATACTATTGTTTTAAAAATGATAATTTCAATAAAATATATTTTGACTCGTCGGATATTAAATGAGATATGTATTCCTTCATTCTAGTTAGATGGATTGACTAGGAAGAATATTAATTTCTCTAATACCCTCTTAGGTTATCATAAACTAGCTGATGTCGATTGAGAAAACCATTCCCACCACACTATGGGGGATGGGGATTGAAATTCAGTGATCAAAAAAATTTCCTGGATATCCTCAAATATTAATTACCCAGTGGTTGGAGTTGGTGGGAAATAATCCCCCTTCATTGTTAGTTGGGTTATATCTTAGATATTTACTAAAGCAGCTACTACTGAGACACATTGAATTTCACATAGTTGTGATCGTGTATTTGATTGATGAAATGGAGTACCATGATGGGAGAAATTATAAATGGGAATATATAAATTTGGTCACAAAATATGATTCTACATATGAAATTAAATCCAATTTTTTTTAGGGGACGATCAAAAATGTTTTTCTGATGCCCTCTTCCTATGTTCATGATGTCTTTCAATCTGTAATGTGGGTGAATTCAATTTTATTGTCCAAATCACTAATTCATTACTCTATCTCAAATAACATCAATGTATAAGATGTTACCTTATTCCACATATATGGATGTTTCCTATTCTAGTGACATATTGAATTACAATTCTTTATATAACCCCTATCCTCAGACATGTATGTCTGACGAGGCGCTGTAAATCATTCTATAAAGACTTTTCATGATACAGAATCAAACACTATGTTGTTTATTTACATTATATTCCATTACATGGATATGGGTAATGGGAAATGTTTTCATATCAATAAAACAATATATTTTATTATTTTTCTGATGTTGACACTCATATCATTGATAAGGGAGATGTTTATCATTTAATCCCTGAAGAGTTTCCCACATATCTTGGTGTAGGTAAGTCATGAAGTATTTATTTATCTCATCTAGGAAAACATATTCATATGTGGATATGGGAAATAACCTGGTGGGGTGTTTTTTAAGTAATCTCTCCATATATAAGTTTAAGTATCCTCTACATTAGACTAGCATGCCTATACCTTGTCAGACTAAAGAGGTCACATCCATGGGTATCCGACTAATTGTGAAGAAGAGTTTCTCAATGATTATTGGGATCTGAATATTTTTTTCGATAATGTTATGATCACCTCCCTAAATTAGTCTTTCTATTTTGGATCATCTATCTGTACTAATTTTTCATGGAAAGGGGAGTGTTTCCTTGTCCTTGGGAGAAATAACCTAGGAGAGGAAGACTGTGGAGGATGTTAGGAGTATAGTCCCTAATATCCATCTCAATGTTACTACATGGATAAATATAGATGTTATTGTCACCATATACATTTCATTACAATTAAACATATATTTTAGTTTTTTATAATATGAATCTTACATCCTTAAGGACTATAGTGTTGATAAGGTCATGGATATGAACCTCATTCAGCATCAAGGTCAGAATATGTTGGATTTCCTTTTATGGTTGATAAGGGATATGAGAATTATCAATGAGGTTTTTCATAATATTTTTATAACCATAAGGTGTTATATGAATATTAGTCAATGGATGACAATATACTTGATAATGATGTTGAGCATCATTACTATCAACATGAATATGAGTCTTCTTACAGTTGTTAGTTGGGATATGCATGTCAACCATTATAGAAGTAGAAAATAAGTGCATGGATAGAATATGAATTGATAACCGAAATATAATTATTTTTCAATTAAATGGGGAATGTGATATGAACCCCCTTCTAAATTTCCATTGAATGATATTCTGCATTTGTATATTGGTGGAAGTAAGGATATGATTAGGTCTTCTATAAGATGCTAAAATATTTCAATTAGCCTCACAAAAAGTAATTTGTTCATTTCATTATGAATGTTCCACTATAACATGGTGAACAATTATTAGATCTAGGATATGAGCCTCAAACATTTACATTGGAGTATGGAACCAAAATTGTTTGACAATTTTAGGGTCTATCACAAGGTAAGTTTCCCCCACCCATGGTGAGACATTGTTGGAATGTTAATATCATCATAGTGTTGTTACGTTGGATTTTTTCACTAGTCATTTTCTATTAGAAATTTCCACATAAGATTTTTTTTATCCAGTTTGAGTACAGATATTATCCTGGTCAGGTGCCCCATTCATTATTATAATAAACAAAAAAAACTATCTTAATATAATAAATAATATATCCATTCATTGGATATTAAGCATTTTTATATTAATATGAGTGTTATGAATCTATGGATATAATGATATGAATTTATTCATGTTACTATACCGAAAAAAGTTCCATAAGATGTTAGCCGAGTTCTTTATCTGTTTCAAGGATGTAGTGGCATATTTTCAATCTGATTGTAGGAATGTAGGAACTCAAAACATTAGTCACCATTATGTACTTTATGTTATCATTGATGAATATGAGGATATAATTCCACATCATTGATCCCTTTTTAATTGGAATATGTGGATGGGCTTCATGTTTGGGGGAACATATTTGTTCATACAATATGCATTCAACACAAATGAACATGAAATAATGATACAAGGGACATGGATATGAGCCTTCCCACTAGCTTAAAAAATATATTTCTGGGATTAATTAGTGGGAGTGCATATATAATATTACTATTATTTATACATGAAATGATGTTCCAGATTTGAATTCCTTGGTGACCATGAATGAGTGTCTAAGATGGAAAAGTGTCAGGTTATTCTTTTAGCAAGACACAATGGGGAAATGGTTATTCAAAAATGGGGTGATGGTTGACAATATCCCTCTTCAATGTATCTTTAAATAGTTGGTATTTTTAGTTTAATCTTTTATCCAAATTCCCTATATGTGAAATTTGATTATATTAATGATCCAGTGATAAGCGTTAGAAGCCATTGGAGGCGGAACATTCACCACTAGTTTCACTATATCATTTAATCGACAATGTGGACTCATTAGTTTTGGTGTTTAGAGACACTTATATTATAATAAAGTGTTAGAATTTTAAATGTAAGTTATATTTTTCAAAAATTTAATTTTTTACCTGAATATAATAGTTTTGTTCAGGTGACGCATTCTTGTGATGTCCAGCGGTTGCAGTCATAAGTAATGTTCTTAAGTATTATCTATATGAATAATGATCATGGTATTGGTTATAGATTTCCAATGTATTCTTTTTAGTGATAATGTGAACAAGGAAAAAGTCAATGATCTATTCATTGAAACAATTATGATACGTACTCATTCATATATTCATAGGTAACATAATTATATCTAATGATTATATTTTTTTTAATTAACTGATTTCACATTAGCCACATCATTTCTATTTCTTTTGAATTATTTTGGGGCACGAAAATTGGTTTGGGGGTGGTGATTGAGTTTCAAAATCCCTCATGTTGTGTTCACCATAGTTTATGTTTTATAAAATCTCAAGATGCCTACAACATCAACAAATGAGTACATACTGTATTTTAAAAGGGATCAGGTCATTCGGGTATTCAGTTCAGAAAATGCATAGTCACTCTAATTGGTTGATAGTATGTGATGTCTTCCTCATCCCACATTTTTTGGGAATTTGTTCCAGTTATGGTACTTTCATATCGCCTTATGATATGTTTGATAATATCTTCATAATGACTATAATGAAACCATTTCCCTAAAAAATGACCTGTGAAATAATCTGTTTACTAATATTGGGGAATTACAATTAACAAATCCATCAGTATGTATATGATATTCTTCACCCATTTCTGATGTTACGTAGAAATGGGTGTCTTCATAAATTTTTAAGTCTTATAAGAAAGAACTTTAGAGTTTACATCCATACCAGAACGTGATTAATATGTTGATGATGGTATTTAACTTTCTAATAAATCATGATTTTCATGTTTATGATTGGAATCAATACCCATGTATTCTTTTTTGACAAAGTAGTTTGAAATAATGTGAAAAGGATACATATGAGGTCACATGGGAATCAAATATTTAACTCTATACATTGTATGTTATCCGACGTATCTTGAATTTTATTAGATTCAAAGTAATCATAGATTTATTTTCCAAATTGGCTTTCCCCAATGCGAAATACCTCTTATGTGGGGTGGGTGGTAATATTATTCTATTGATTTGTTCGTACACATTGTGGTTTCAAAATATGGTGTAATTTTACGATTCAAATGATATAATAATTTCAAATCCCTAGTCCCCCATGATCCATGATCATTTTGAGAAATAAGGGATATAAACTATTCTTTCATATTGGAAATGAGTACAAGGATTTTTCATTAGGGTTATTTTTAGGGGGTTATTAATATATATCACATACTTTAAGTAGGAATACAACATTTCATGAATTTAGTAGGAAATATATTTTTCAATGTTCAATTAACATTCGTATATGTTTATGGATGTGGTAAAATAGTATATCCAGGGACATATTAATTTATGTGGGTTAGGATGTTTACAATATTGGGAACCTACACTAAAGATGTTTTCCATTGATCATATGACCTATGAAATATTACAACATATCCTTATTATAGAAGGAATAAAATTTATATTATTTCAATGTGGGGGTATTCCCTAAAATTTGAACTATGCAAGGATATCATGTCCCCGTGTGTTCTCTAGATATGTTATGATTGGATTCTAGAGACATCTAAGGTCTCTATATGAAATTTCAAATTATGTCTGGTCATGTCATAGTTGCCACTATATCAGGAACAAATACAAAATCAGGATCATGTATACATCTCTAAAGGATACCACATGTTATAAATAACATGTCAGGAATACATCGAATGATCATGGCTAGACTGTCGGATGTATTCAGCATGATCTAGATAGAATATATCAACGGATTCATAGGACAAGGAATAAATGTTTAAGAGGTTTTCATATGATCAAAAAATTCATGTATGGAGGGAATTTCATGTCCAAGATGATATTTCATGGGGTGGCTACATGACTTTCCTAATATGACTCTAGGACTATGTGATACCAAGATAACATTTCTGTAGGGTTTCGTGAGATCTAACTGTCATGTGTATATTGGGATGGGGTTCCCAATGGATTTTTTGATAGGACATGATACTACAATATTTATTGAGTGACATGTTTATATGACTTAATAGGAATGAATGGCTTGTACAAAAGACTATGAAATACAGGGAAAACTATCATGGGGGAAGTCTCATGAATCGTTCTTGAGGTTGTTCTGCTGACAAGCTGCTACCGTGAAAACTCATTCCATGATCTTTATGTTATGAAGAGATTGGGAGTTCTGGGAAACTTTACTCCTCCACATTTCATGATTGAACTGCTTTGGAAACCTCCCTTCTAGGGCTGGATCAATATCAATACTGATGGTGCCTCGTGAGTTAACCCGAGTCAATCTGGCATTGGGGTTGTCTTCCAGGACCATACATGGTGTGTTGTTTGTTGTCTTTATGACTCATGTTGATTCTCCACTACACTTGATGCAGAGATTCAAGGTGTTATTGAAGCGGTTGAGCAAGAAGGTAGAAGGGGTTCAGAAAACATTTTGGTTGAATGTGACTCTACAAAATTGGTGATTTCTACCAGGATAAGTTCTCTACATCTTTCTTGGATGTTGACTAATAAATGGTGAAGATTCCTGGATCTTCTCTACTCAAGGAAGCCCATTGTTACACATGTTTATATAGATGAAAATGTAGTTGCTGATAGTTTTGCGAACAAGGTTGTTAATGGCTGTGATTTTCATTGGGAGGATCATGTTCTGGGTGATCTTTATTCCCTTATAAGGAAGTATCAACATAATGGATATACTTTTAGACTGGTGTAATTGTTTTGTTTTTTATCAATAAAGGGATATTTCTTTTTTGATAAGGATCACAGTCGTCTAAAAAATTCAATTTACTTTCCTAATGCTGCAACACAAATTGGGAGGCATGTCCATTGGGTCTTATGATACATCGATGACATGTTCAGAAGTATTATGATAATTAAGATTTTATTTATATGTATTTTCATATGGCCTTTTAATCATTTCCTCATGTTATTTAATGAACAATAATGTTCATTTAGAAAACATGAAGAGTATTATATCATTATTGACAAATATATTCATATTTATTTACTCAATATTATATTTTCATTACATTTGTGCCTTGAAAAATTCCACAAATTGAGATATGCATGTTTTGTGTAACCCAGTCAATATACGAGAACTACTTCACATTATATGGAATGTTTTCCAAAATTAATTTTCAGGATCTATAAAGTGATCACATGATAAACATATTCATGTTGTGGGATCCCGTAGAAAATTAATCATATTTTTCCTAGTTTATATTCTTCATAATATCATCATATTTCATCTATGATGTTCTATCATAATCTCACATCATTATCTATATATTTCATTTTTTTGTGCAAGGGGGATTTATAGGTCTCACCACCCCTGTTATAAGTCTCAATTTGCAGTCTGTGCAACAAATATATGAGGTGTATTTAGAGGAGGATTTATTATATCCTAGAATTTACATGATCCTTCCATATATTATCCATTGAATTACAAGCTTAAACCTACCACTATAATTCTCTACCAATACCATGTTCATTATCCACCTGCATTCCAACAAGATTTCACCTAACCATTTTTTAAAATAAATGAGATTCTACCAAGGGAGGATGATATGTATTAGAGTATAATCAAGATCAGTACTCTCATGGAATGACACAATCATTATAGAACACATATTGTCAGGGGTCCTTCTTGAAACTGAGGAGGTAGGTTAAGGTGTATCTATGGGATTAGGCATACAATTCATGGGGTACACACATGGTAAATTGGGATAAAATGGGGCTTATAACCCCTTTAAAAAGATGATCAACATATCATAGCTTCACAAGAATCTTCCACCCTCTAACATTTTATTATATTGCATAATTATAAAGTACATAGGATCTTGGGACGTCTTACGATAAATGTTCATTATAATCACCCCCTTATCTTCAATGTGTCATGTGATCAATGATAGATCTAGTGATGATGTGTTAAAATTTCCACAGAAAACCCTTATATTTTTCTATGAAGTAAAAAGGGAATAATATTCCATAATGGATGTGTTTTTGGTCCATAAAATGATGTAGGTGTCACACAAAATGATTCCTTGACAAATAAGGTAGAAATGTCAACAAGGGCATTATGTGGTCCTATAAATTGTACAAACATGATGAATGAATATAAACCTAACAATACATTACATGAAGTATCTCCCTCACACCACCCTATTTTTATAATTTGTCTTGGATGATTGAAAAAGGTTTTTATGTGGAAATGTCACATGATCATAATAAATCATCTCGAATCATACAGAATATATATGTTATTGTGATCTCGTCTTTGAAATAGCATTATTTTTTTAAATGGGTAATTTCCTGAAAAATAAGAAGCACATTCTCTATGTATGACCCATTCACATGACCTTCCCAGTGTCATGGGATCCCATATCCTTCTAATAGTTACGCAATAAGAACAATTCCACCACCTTATCATCCCCTTTTTTATGGATAAAATAATACATGTACTATAGGTCTTTATTTCCATTATTGATAATCAATGCCCACATAGTGAGAATCAAAAATTTCTAAACCTAAAAATTGGGAATATTATATAATTATTATGTTGAATGATTATAATTTTCTAGTAATAATATATATTATTAAATAATAAAACATATATTCAAATAAAAATCAATGTCCATAATCAATTGTAATTTATATATAAATAATCATACCATATTTAAATAAATAATATGGACAAATTATAATTTTATATTTAATAATTATAAATATAGTATTTTTTATTTGATTTTTAGAAACAAAATTCACTATTGATGAAATATTATTTTTTAAATGACTAATATATTAATGAAAATTCTCATTTGTAACTAATATGAAATATAAATATGAATGGTAAATATTTTTTGAAAAATTAGTTCCCTATGAATATAAATTTTTTTACATTATAAATAATTAATTTAAATGATTAATTTTTTTTTTTGCATATTAAATTTTTAAAAAAAATTTATTTTTATATTTATTATTAAAATATTTCCTTAACATGAATATATATCCATTGGGGGTCGAGAATATGGCAAGAGCGGCGAAAGCAGCGAGAGCGACGGAACTTTTTCATCAACCTAGATATGGCGTTTTCGTACTCTCCTGGAGTATTATTTGATTCTCACCATGAGTTCACTCAATCCTGATTGGGAGTTTGCTTTCAAGGATGATCGACTCTTATCTATGGGTTTTGGTTCTTCATAGAATCCTGTAGATCTCCCAGGGGCGAGAAAGAAAGGTGTTTCTTTTGCTGAAGTTCTTTCCAGTTCGTCTGTTTTGAGAAATAGAGATATGTCTCATTCCTCGAACATTACTAGACTGGAGAATGGTGGTTTTCTGTAGTAGCAGATCCGGAGGCTTTGCAGCAACGCATTGATCTTTGTGTGTTTTCAATTCTTGGTCGCGTTATTTATTCCAAGGGTGATAAACCCTGGTTTTACGCAGATCTTAAAGATATAATTTCTCATTGCTGGGGTTTTAGTAATTGAAAATTGATTCCTATTGTGAGGGGTTTTTTCATCTCATCTTTCAATCAGGAGATGATTTTAATAAGGCGTGGGATTTTGGAAATCTTCATCTCAAACCTGGTACTTTGAGATTATCCGAATGGGATGTTAATTTTAACCCCCTTACCCTTAAGAAAACTAATGCTCAGATCTGGATCAGACGTCACGGGTTGAATTGGATGTATTGGCATCCTAAAATCCTTAAGGACCTTGCCTCATGTGTTGGCACTCCTGTTAAATTGGATCAGAAAACTTTTGAGGGGGATCTTGGTTATTTTGTTATAATTTTGGTTGATGTAAACCTGGAAAATAAAAGGCCATATAATGTCACTCTGATTGCTAATGGTAATAAGATTGCTGTTAAAATAGAATATGAACGTGTTCCTTATTTTTGTGAGGTTTGCAAGATTGTTGGTCATTCTGTGGTGAACTGTAGGATGCTTCAAAATAAAGTTTCTATGGTTCCCAAAGAGAAGGATTGGAAGGAGGTTAATTGGAATAAAAATAATAAAAAAAGTTTTGTGGAAAAGGAGGGTCCATTAAAGGATATACCTGGTCCCTCTAGAGTTATAGCCACTTCTAATAAATCTTGGGCAGATATCGCTGAAGATGTTGAACAAGGTAGGATTCCTGATCTGCCTAGTCCTCCTGCTATTTTTGGTCAGGAAATGGATAAATTTGGTGGATTCACGTGCATAGAGGATCACATTTTGGATCATAATTTTTATTATGAGATTCATGACCTGATCATGTTTTCGGAATTGGTGGATAACATTTGTGAGCTTGTGGTTTATTTTCAGGATAGTGAGAATTCTGGGATTTCCCAGGTCTTTATTGATCCTGTTTTTTCTCCCATCACCTCCCCAGTTTAGGTGGTTGGAGCTCCTGCTCCTCCCATTGCAGATTCTGCTTTAAAAGGAGTGGAAACCACTTCTTTCAAGTCAGATTCTGCTCCTTCGGAAGAGGTGATCGGGGACCCTTTTCCTTCTGGTGGTACTGCTTCACTGGTTGAGGTTATTGAGGTTCCTGTTGGTCTAGTTGGAATCCTTACTGATGTTGTTAAAAATGGAAAAAGGTACCATCATCATTATGGATATAAGTGATCTTATACAAGAGGACTCTAGTACTAAGAAAAAGGATGGAAGGCCTCCTAAGTCTGGAAAACAGGTAAATGTGGGGGTCAAAAAAGGGGGAAATCATCCCAGTCTTAGGTTTAAATGATGCTTCTTTTCTGGAATTGTCAGGGTTTGGCCAATCATGATACTATGAGGTCCCTTAGGCTTTTCATTTTAATGCATAGGCCCATTTTTATTGGCCTGTCTGAACCCAAAAGAGTTTTTTCTCCTAATACTTCCAATTTTGAAAACCTTGGTTTTCATTTTGTGGAATCCAATAGATCCTCATCGGATATTAAAAGGTTATGGGTTTTGGCTCATTGTTCTTTATCCCGTATTTCCCAAATTTCTGATTCTGATCAGCATGTCACATGCTCTTTCTTTATTCAAGGTTTGCAATATTTATGCTCCTTTATTTATCCCCATAACTGTTAACAGGGTCATAGGAATTTATGGATGGATATTGGGTCTCTCAATTCTTTGATATCTGGTCCGTGGTCTATTCATGGAGACTTTAATTCCATCACGAATTCTGATGAGAAGATTGGAGCCATGTCTAATGTCATCTCTTCTAGGGAGTTCAAATCTTGTATTGATAATAGTGGGTTGATTGAAGTTAATCTTGTTCGGGATATGTATACTTGGTACATGAAGGTTTCGGACCGATTTATTGCTAGTATAATTGATAGGGCCTTTGTCAATGAGGTTTGTCTTGATTTTTGGGGTTCTATTTCTTGTATGACTCTTTCCAGAATCAACTCTGATCATCATCCTATTTTGGTTGACCTTGTGAGTAAGGATCCCAAACCTCCTTTGCCTTTTAGATTTAATATGGCATGGGTTAATCATCCTGAATGTAGAACTATTGTTGAACAATCTTGGAATTCTTGGAATGGTAGGGATAATGATTTGGCTTGCGTCATTAAGCTCAAACTTCTTAAAAGAAATTTGAAATTCTGGAGTAAATATCGTTTCAGTTCCCTTGGTTCTGAAATTTCCTCTCTTGAGGATTCTATTCAACAAATGCAAGCGCAGAATTCTTCAAATAACTTCTCTAATTATATTTTGGGTGAGACTCAGCTGGTTTCCAAGCTTAATAATTTGTTGAATCTTAACGATTTTTTGCAAAGAGATAATTTTAAGGCTAATTGGTTGAGAGATGGGGAAAGAAATTCTAAATTTTTTAATTCTTTGCAGATAATTAGGAAAGTCTCAAGGCCTCTCTCATTGGTTAGAAATGGAAATAATGTGATTGATAACAGAAGGGACCTTTCTGAGCATGTTGTTTCTTATTTTAAGGATCTCTTTTCTGGTTATTTCCCTCTTGATGATCCTGTGGAGAGTATTATTCCGACTCTTGTTAATCAAGAGGATAATTCCAATCTTATATCCATTCCTTTGGAATTTGAAATTAAAGAAGCGACCTTTAGTCTAATGTCTGACAGCTCCCCAGGTCCAGATGGTTTTGGGAATTTTTTCTTTCAGACTTACTGGGACGTTATTCATGAGGATGTTTGTAGGTTGGTTACTCATTTTTTTAAAGGTGGCTCTCTTACTCAGGGTCTGAATGCTCAATTCCTTGCCCTTATTCCAAAGATTGAGAATTCTAATGAGATTCATTTGTTCAGACCAGTTGTTATGATCAATACTATTTTTAAAATTATTTGCAAAATATTGGCTACAAGGTTGTCTTCTATTGCCATTAAGATTGTTTCTCCTAATCAGTTTGGCTTTATTAAGGGTAGGTCTATTCAAGATTTTTTTATTACTGCATCTGAATGTGTTAATCATCTTATGAAATCCACAAGGGATGGTAATATTGCTCTCATGATGGACGTCAGGAAAGCTTTTGATACTATAAATTGGAATTTCATTTATAAGGTTCTTCGTTTTTTTGGTTTTGATGATGTTTTCATTAATTGGGTTAAAATCATTTTCGAGTCAGCTCGTATCTCTATCCTTGTTAATGGCTCCCCTGAGGGCTTCTTTGCTTGTTCTAGAGGTGTCAGACAAGGTGACCCTCTCTCGGCCATTATTTTTTCCATTGTAGATGATTATCTTAGTAGATTACTTTCTATTATGGCTGGTAATGGGAATCTGTATTCTATTAGTGCTGGTAGAGGTTTTTTTGCTCCCACTAACTTGTTATATGCGGATGATATTATTCTTTTCACTAAAGGGGATAAGAGAAATATTAAAAATATTAAGTGTTCCCTTTTGCATTATTAAAAAGTCTCTAGGCAAGAGATTAGTTGGGACAAGTCCTTTGTTTATTTTGGAAGGAATTTTCCTATTTCTAGGAAGACTGGCATTACTAGGGATTTGGGTATTCATGAAGGTGTTTTTCCATTTACTTATTTAGGTGTTCCTATGTTTTGGGGGAGGCCTAAAGCTTGTTATTTCTTTGATATTGTATGTAAAATCAGACGTCATCTTGCTATATGGAAGGGTAAGTCCCTTTCCTTGGCTGGTCGGGTTTGTTTGGTTAGAGCTGTTATCATTTCTACGTTTGTTTATTCTTTCATGATTTATAAGAGGCTGATCTCTCTTATCAAGAGCATTAATGTTTCTATTAGAAATTTTATTTGGAGTGGCAATATTTCAGAGAGGAAATTAGTTACTGTTTCTTGGAATAATTGTTGTAAACCCTATGATGCTGGGGGTCTTGGTATTAAAAATCTTGAGGTGTTTAATGATTCTTTACATGCCTCGTTCATTTGGAGGCTTGTCAATGATAAATCTGAGTCTCTGGACTTTCTCCGCTATAAATTCAGGGATAGGCTCAGGAATGGAGTTTTTAATTATATGGAGTCTTCCGTTTGGCCTGCTTTTAAATACATGTTTTCTTATATTGACTCCCATGCCAGATGGCTTGTTTCAAGGAACTCGTCTTTATCCTTTTGGAAGGCCAATTGGACTGGATGTCCTTTAGCTGACTCCTTGTTGGATGATGATATTAATTTTGATATGGATGCTACGATTATGGATTAGCATGATAATATGGGGGGTCTCTCTAATCATATTGTTACTATTATCAATAGTTACTGTTTCTCTAACAGAGTGGATTTTTGGGCTTGGGAACCTGCTTCTAATGGTCTGTTGACTTCTAAAATTTTTTATTGTCATTCTCTATCTTGCAATATAGGGTGTAAATGGATGAGGGATCATCATATGAACATTATTAGGCCCTCTCGGTCTTCTTTTACCTAGAGACTGGCTCATAGAAAACATCATACTGATTGTTTCCTTCAGAAATGTGGCATCTCTCTCTGCTCTTCGTGTGTGTTTTGTCATCAACATAGGGAAGATATTGATCATTTGTTTATTTGTTGTGTCAATGCCTCATCAATGTGGAAGGCTTTTTTTGATATCTTTGAAATTTCCATGCCTAATATGTCTTCAATTCATCATTTCATTCAAAGCTGGAATTCTATTTCACTTTCTACCCAATTGTTGGATCTTTTTAGAGTCGCTGCTTCTGAACTCCTTCATTTTATTTGGTTTGCTCGAAATAAGATGATTCATGATAAATTTTCCTTCTCGGTTAGTGGGGTTTTATCTGCTATTCATGGTGCTATGCGTTATGTTTGTTATTCCAAGGAAGCATTTTTGCTTTAACTCGGTTCATGATTTGTCCGTTCTGAACAGGATAGGTGTTAAGGGTAATTTCAAGCCTCCGCATGGTACTTTGGAAGTTCTCTGGAAAGAACCTTTTTTTGGTTGTTTAAAAGTAAATTCAGATGGTGCTTCTAGGGGTAATCTAGGGAATTCTGGTTATGGTGTTGTTTTCAGGAATCATAAAGGTGATGTCCTTGCTTGTTTTCATGGTTCTTGTGGCTTTTCCTCTTCACTTGAGGCCGAAATTCTTGGCATTATTGTTGCTGTCGATCAAGCTGTGCAGCGTGGTTGGGATAATTTATGGTTTGAGAGTGATTCTTCTGTTGTTGTTTCTGCAATTAGGATGGGTCTTTATCATTTGTCCTGGAAGCTTACTAATCGCTGGATTAATTGTTTGGAGACTCTTTTTTCTTTGAATCATATTATCACTCACGTTTATAGGGAAGCCAATTATGTTGCTGATGGACTGGCTAATAAAGGTGTTAATGGTGTTGATTTTGTTTGGTTTCATCATGTTCCTGATGATATCCTTATTTTTATTAATAAGGACCATGACAAATCCCCCATTTTTAGACTTTTGTAAGTTTCTTTTGGGGCCTGTTTGTTTTTTGTTTTTCATCAGGATGGCAGTAGAGCTTTGCTGTGTCGAGTTGTTGTGGTTTCCCAAATTCTGTGAATCAGTGTGCTGATCTGGAGCAGGCTAGAGTCTGTAGAGTTGCTGGCTTCATTTGGTTTCCCAAATTCTGGGAATCAGTGTGCTGTTTGGAGCGGGTTGGAGGCTTAGTTGCTGGCTTCTTTTGGTGGAAGGAAGGATTTTATGTTGTTGTTTTTTGGCTAAAAAGGCCAGGGCTGATGGAGATTCTTCTGTCATGGAGAAATCTTACATGATCCGGCTTTGATCTTCATTGGCGGCATTGGTGGCCTCATCCCATAGCCCACCCTTTTTTATTGGGTGTTTTTCTGCTTTGGTTTCTTTCCTTTTCATCTTAACCATTTTTATGGTTTTGGTGATTATTGTTTGTATTTTTCTTCTTCTATTTTCTTTTCTCTTTAATAAATTTCCTTAACATGAATTATTTCTATTTTCTAAAATATAGGTCTTTTTGGATAAATTTAGAAAATACTTTTATAAAAAAACTATTAATTTTATGAACATATATGTTTATAATCACAAAATATATATTTATAATACAATTTAATATATCATTGATTAATTTAAGGAAGAAAAATATAAAATTTTAACTACCATTGACATTTTATAACAACTATGTTTAAAATATGATGATCTTAAAAAATATTTCTAATAAAAAAATATCGTTGTATTTTATTAAAAATAAATATTATCATGGAAAATTTTAGTTTTTTGGTAACATTGATAGTGACATTAAATTTAATATTGTATTAAAAACATTAATTATAAAAACAATGATATTTTTATCATAAACATGATTGTTACTCTTAAAAAAGGTTTCTTTTTTAAATCATGTGTTTACACATTACATATGATAATTTATAAAATTAATTCCATCCCATATACAATTTTTATATGATAAATTTTTTTTCATTTTTGGAAGTAGTCATTGTAATTAAAATATAAAACTAAATTCTATTTTTTGTATGAAATTTAAAATATATAGAAAAAACCCCACGACCATGAAAAATATTAAAAGTGAAAATTCCATGATTAATATACATTTAAACATGATAAAAATTGTTTCAAAATGAATGGTTCAGGTTTCATCGAATTATATGAAAAAATAAATATTATTATAATCATAATTACTTTGAAATTCAAAATGAGAATCATGTTCTATCATTATAAAAGTACTAATAATTTAAAAAATGATATTATTAAAAATAATTAATGGGGCCACTCATCACCCATTCATGTGGACTTTGAAATTTTATTTTCCTCATGAAAATATAATATTTTTATACATATAAAATTATATTCCTTTTCATTTAAAATTTATTTACATGAAATTTGAGTAAGACCCTTATTTCCATGGATTGTTCCAATAAAAATTTATCTTCCTCAACATGAGAAATTATAAACTAATTTATTTCAGAATCATTCTAAAATAATCAAATATATTTTTCTAATTTATATTTAAAATGTTGTGTTTATATAAAAAATTTTATTATGCTAAGGGGAAACATATTAACCACTTTTAACCATTTCTATAATGAATAGAAAAATTTCTATTCATGCCTTATATAAACCATCAAATTCATGAAGGAATGAATTCTGTTATTATAAGACCACTCATCAATGATTATAAGGGTGAAATATAAGAATAATTGATAAATATATTATTTATTTATTATTATTAAGAGGGCAATTACCATCCACCATCTTTTACACTCCTGATTTATGAAATGACTATTTGAAGCATGTATTATGACGTATACCACCTATACAAAGTAACATATCAAATTTCAAATTTAGTTTCATTTTTTAATTTTTATAATCCCATAAAATAGAATTCACAACCATTTCAATATAAAATTAATATCATTATGTATTTTTAAAAATATAATTATCTAGAATATTCGCATTTAATGTCATTATGATCCCATAATTATCATAATTTTTTTTTATACTTATTAAACTCCTACTAGTTGAATTCAATAAATAATTATAATGGATTAAATTGAATACATAATTAATAATAATATGTTATATGAATAGGAAAATAATGATAAATATTATTTTATAGAATTATAATATTAATAATAAACACATTAATAAGAATTTAATACATTGTTTGCTAACGCTATGAGGCCCCGACCTTAAACCATACTTAATATTGAATTAAATGAATAATTCACATTGAGGATATTTTCAGGTTTAGAGTTTTAGAGAATTAGAACATAACTATTACATCTCAAAAGATTACAAAGTAGACACTTCTACTAAGTTTCATAGAATAAAAAAAACTCTTAAAAAGAAACATGTCTAGTTCCTTGTTTTATATAGCATGACTTTCCCTTGATCCCATCCTTGACTCTTTTCCACATTAAGTCCTGTGAAAAACATTTCAAAAAAAATTGGGATGAGCATAAAATGGTCAGTAAGGTATACACAAAGAATGAAAGCTATTAGTTTATCAAAACAACAAGTAAAACTTGTATACTTTATCAAAGTAATACTTTTCACCTTTATGAAGTTGTAAAAACTCTTCAATGAATAAAAGATCATTATATACCATTTTGTAACCAAAATATTGCCATGAAACCCATATAATGATCACATAACATATAAAGGTAACTCGGGACATAAACATACTTAAATGGAATAACCATACGGTCGACATCCACACATATCACTTAATGGAATATCCATACGGCCGACTTCCATACCCAATGCATTGGAGGTTATAACGTAACCACCCGTCCTGGTATTCACGACGCCACCCTTCATATGGTTTATCACGTAACCACCTGTCAAATGTCCAAGTACCAATATAAAATAATAAAATATAAAACAAATATAATAGAAAGAAAACATTTCCACACATTGATCACAATATATCACATAAATATAATGACATAAAAAATCCATTATAAAAACCATATTCAATAACAAAATACATAAAATAGTATATGGTATTTATTTCATTTTAAGAACATTACATCTTGTTGAGGAAGCCAAAAACCAAATAATACTCGTGGCGGCGGAGAAGTCGTTGTCCCTGCATTCATACGACAAAAACATTCCCTTTGGTCATTTATTAAAATGCATCATATAAAAAGATTCATTTAGAATAAATGTATAAGTCAAAGGGGTTTATACACCGTATTAAAAAATGTGGTGTATAATACAAAAATATGCCTCAATGAAAGGAGATTGAGACGAAGTCCCTTACCTCGGGTCCGACTTGGATCGGTCATTCATTAACATCCTGATTAATAAACATGATTTAATTTATACTTGATTAAGAACCATTTTCGAGTTAATTATTACTTTTATATCAATTATTACCATTTTATAAAAATTATTTAATCATTTAAGTTAATAATATTTTTTTTGTCGATACTTGGTTCTTCAGTCGAAAGTGGACTTCTTACAATTACATGTTGTTCGTGTGGTCAAAGTTTCATTATATCCTGAATGATATACATGATTTGTATATCATATATATCATATATATCCAGAATATACATGTACTTATAATATTACATAATCATTTATAGGTAATAAATGAAATGCATCGTTCATGGAGACGGTAAGCCGTACGTATGTATGAACGCTACTTTCATTTCTATGTCATATTAATGGAATTAAAACTAAATGATTGGTAAGTATATTTTAATTACAGAATTATATTCATCATTTAGATGTAAAACTCATCATATATATCCATTATATACATGTACTTATTATAGTACATGACATTTGGGGGTAAGAAATGAAATGCACCGTTCATGGATACAGTAAGCTGTACGTACGCATGAACGCTACTTTCATTTATATATCATACTTTAATGGAAATAAATAATAATTATATAAAGGAATATTATAATTCTAGTATAAAATCATATATAATAACTTTAAATCCATCCTTTATACGTCCCACATATGGCATTAACGAATCAAATCTCTTTGAGGGGGCGGTAGTCCGCACTTCCTAAAATAAAGATATCGCGTATACCCATAATGGAAGCAATAAAGGTATTCCATAAATGAAAAATACAGAAGCTTATTGAAAACATAAACATATTATATATCATATATAAATATAGTGACATCTTAATGGCCACCTTTGAAGGTGTTAGAAGAATATTGAACAATCATCGTTTCGTGAGGCAGAAATTCACCATCCAAAGAAGCAGTATGTTCTTTAACCATTATATGTATGTGTTTGTAAGTGTAGCTCGAATTATTCTTATAAAAACAATTTTTTATATTAATTATAATGGATTTGTTTCAAAATAAATGAATAAAAAGAGTTTAGGGGGTTGGAGAAGAAAAATAAAACAATAGAACACAAGTGAAGACATTACCTTAAAATCAGGTAACTCTCTTTGATTTGAGATCAAAGGCTTCCTTGGGAAGAAATATACCCAAAGTGAAGATTCTAGGAGTAATAGAGGTATGTGGAGAAACAAAATGGGTAGAGATTGGCCAAACCAAAGGCTTGAGATGTGTGGGTAAGGAGGTAGAGGTGGGGGACTTTTATAAGAGGAGATGAGGGGCACTCTTGGAAAGTTAAGAAAAGATACATTATTATAAAATGATCATCAGATAAAAAGGGTCCCACATTTATATATTTATAGGCTAAGGTAATACGGGTTCGAAATCCACCCATCCAATAGGTTTTTCACATGTTTATGTCTTATATTTTACATTATCGTTTCATTTTATTTAAATCGTTAAATAATGAGGTAATCGCTGCATCATCATGGTGTCATAAATAATTTAATTTATTTAATGTCTAAAAATTATAAAAAAATATCATGATGTAGGAAATCTTTTTATCTTTTTAATGAAAACATATAGTAAAATATCTGAATTGTATAACCCCATTTAAAAATTGTTTTAGTAAAACAACTCATGTTTGTGACATTTTTATTTTAACTTTAAATACAAAGATATTAATTTCATATTCCTACCAAAGTCTCTCCACGGGGTCCCCAAGTTGACCCATGGATTTTTTTGGTCGTCCATGACACATAAAATAAATGTAGGACATGTGTCTAGGTCATTTCATATTATTAAAACATTATTTTTACATTAAACTACACTAATTACCTCTAATAGAGATTAAAAACTTAAAAGATACTAGTCACCAAAAAATTATTTTAATCCCATTGACCCAAATTTTACTTGTTAATGACAACCATGTATGTCGGATTTTTTAAATTCAAAACAAAAAGGTGGTAAAATTTCATTTAAATGAAAAAACAGTTTTTTAAGTACCACTTAGTGGTTTCACTATTCATCAAAAATTGAAGTTTTTCAGAAAAATACCAATAATTCACCCTAAGATATATTTGATATTCCGAATTCAAAAATGATTTATATTTTACAAAATTCAAAACATATAAGTTGTATTAATTAATTTAATAATTAATTCCCGTTTTCCTGACAAATAGCTTGTTTTTATGAAACAAAAAGTTTCAAAAGATTGACACTAGTTTAAGTCCGATTTCAAAGTGAAATTAATTCCAACAACAATAATTGGATTAAATGGTAAAAATATATTATAATTTTACTTTAAAACCAATTCAAAAGATAATATAATCATATAAAAAAATTAGATTAAAATGATATTTTGAATTAAAATACATCATTTTTCACTATTTATTAAAAAATGAACTTTATCTAGAAATATACCAAAAATTTACACAAAGTAAATTTTGAGGTCCCGATTCTAAAGAATAGTTTTATTTGGTCCAATATAAATTATAAGAGTGACCAAAATTATATTTAATGATGGTTTTCCATGAAAAGATGATACGTCAACCTTTAGTGAAAATCACAGTATATATTCCTAAAATTGAATTCTTTTTGTATTTTAATTCTTTATCCTTTATTGGATTAATGTAAAAAAAATTAACAAACATATATAATCATATTTTAGTTATTTCTATTCATTCCCGCCAATACAACAGCTACGTGTTAACTACTATTTAAAATAATATTGTTTTATTACTAGTGTGCAATGTAAGATTTCAAAGAAAATCTTTGTTGTGTATCGGGTACGCTATCGAACATAGAAGCCCCTTTAAAGTAAAATTAATATTTAATTCTCAAATATTAATAAATATGAAAATTTATTATTCTTTATTTACCTCGAATGTTACATCCTTCCCCCTTCTGGGAATTGCGTCCTCACAATTTTATTCATGTATCAAAATAAGTGGGGGTATTTATCCCTCATAGCATTTTCATATTCTCACGTTGCCTCTTCAACCATATGGGTTTTCCACAAAACCTTTACCTGGTGAATCACCTTATTCTGTAACAATTGCTCCTTGTGGTCAAGAATCTGGACCGACTCTTCTTCATAAGATAGGTTCTCTTCCAGCTGAACTACCTCTGGACTCAAAACATGAGATGGATCTGGCATATACTTTCTCAACATCGAAACATGAAAAACATTGTGTATCTGAGATAAACTCGGAGGTAAAGCCACTCTGTATGCAACTGATCCATCTCTCTCCATAATTTCATTTGGTCTAATGAACCTTGGAATCAGCTTTCCTTTCTTACCAAATTGCATCACACTTTTCTATGGAGAAACCTTGAGAAAAACATGATCACCTACCTCGAAAGACAGATCCTTCCTCCGGTTATCCGCATATTTTTTTGTCTGCTCTGAGCTGTTATCATGTGTTTCTGAATCAACTGAACTTTTTCTGCCATATATTCTACCAATTCTGGTCCCATCAGCTTCCTTTCACACGCTTCATCCCAGAATGCTTGAGTTCGACACCGCTTCCCATATAATACCTCAAATGGAGACATCTGTATACTGGAATGAAAAAGGTTATTATATGAAAATTCAACCAAAGAATGATGTTGGTCCCAACTTCCCTAATAATCCATCAAACAAGCATGTGGCATATCTTCCAAGATCTGAATTGTTCGTTCTGACTGCCCATCTGACCGAGGATGAAAAGCTGTACTAAACTTTAATTCCGTACCCAACGACTTCTGAAGGCCTTTCCATAAGTGAGAAGTAAACCGGGGATCATGATCAGATACAATGGATAAGGGAATTCCATGAAACCTGACTATCACTTTAAGTTAATATCGATAAAGTTGATCTACAGATAATGTATCTCGAATAGGAAGTAAATGAGAAGATTTATTCAAGCGATCAACAATAACCATGATTGCATCATTACCTCCAGATTTCCATGGTAATCCGACAACAATGTTCGTGGATACATTTTCCCATTTCTACTATGGCACTAGTAATGGATAATGCATCCCTTTCGGTAACTGTCACTCTGCTTTAACCTGCTGACAAGTCAAACACTTCATAGTAGAATCAGCAATATCTCTTTTCATTCCATCCCACTAGTAATACTCCCGCAGATCTCTGTACATCTTAGTACTTCCAGGATGAATTGGAAACTGGGAACTATGAGCCTCAAATAACAACTCATTCATTAACTGTGAATCATAAGTTACACACAATCTCTTCCCAAATCTCAAAACACAATCACTTTCAATATTGAATTCATGCAACTTACCTTTCTGAACAAGATCTACCTTTTTCTGCAACTCACTGTCTTGGTTCTGTGCTTTCTTGATTCTGTCTGATAGAGAAGATTTCACTGATACCTAAAATAAAACAGAAGGACATCCTACACCAACAACATCTATTCCAAAGTTCATTAAATCATTAACCAAAGGATCACGTTCCAAATGCAACTTTGTTAATGAAGCATTAATTTTTCAAATCAAAGCATCAGACACTTTATTTTCTTTTCCCGGATGCTAATGAATTGTACAATCATAATCCATGATTAATTCTATCCATCTCCTCTGTCTCATGTTCAATTATTTCTGAGTGAATATAGACTTTAAACTTTTGTGATCGGTATATATTTCACATTTTACTCCATACTAATGATGCCTCCAAATTTTTAGAGAAAAAAACAAAAGCAACTAATTCCAAATCACGTGTAGGGTAATTTACCTCATGTGTTTTCAACTGACATGAAGAATAAGCAATTACCTGATCAATCTGCATTAGGACACAACCAAGTCCTTTCAATGAAGCATCACTATAGATAAAAAACTCACCATTCTTGGAATTATGTCCTAAAACTAGAGCATTCACCAATATTCTTTTCAACTCATGAAAATAATCGTCACATTCTTCTCTCCAGATAAACTTAACACCCTTCCGAGTTAGCTTAGTCATTGGACAAGATAGCTGTGAAAAAATTTCAACAAAACTTCTATTGTAACCTGCCAAACCAAGAAAACTATGGATCTCGGTTACATTTGTGGGTCTTGGGAACTCTTCAAAAACTTTTGGTTTAGCAGGATCAACAGTTATGACAACTTTAGAAACAATGTGACCAAGGAAAGAAATTTGTTGCAACCAAAACTCACACTTGCTGAATTTGCCATACAATTTCTTTTCTTTTTAAGGTTTCTATAATAACCCTTAAATGACTTTAATTCTCCTATTTACAATTATAAAACACCAAGATATCATCAATAAAACAACCACAATATTTCACCTAAGTCAACTAAGCCATCACAATAACAAACTGTTTAGTTTTGACTCTGACCATCTCAGGATACTGATTTGAAAGGTCATTTCCCGCTTTATGCCTTCCCAGAAAAGCTGTTCTGTTTCCTCTAGGGAAAATCATTCTTAAGAAAGAAATATATTAGGCGAAGCAACCTGGTAATCTTCAAATGCTATATCATTTCAAAAAAATATTTTTGTATAATCATTTAATATAATTCTAACTCCTAAAGTTATCTAAACCGACCTCTGATACCAACTATAAGGCCTCGACCATAAACCTTACATAATATTGAATTAATAGAATAATTCACATTGAGGATCTTTTCAGGTTTAGAGTTTCAGAGAATTAGAACATAAATATTACATCTCAAAAGATTACAAAGTAGACACTTATACTAAGTTTCCATAGAATAAAAAAACTCTTCAAAATAAACATGCCTAGTTCCATGTTTTATATAGCATGACTTTTCCATGATCCCATCCGTGACCCTATTCCACATTATCTCCTATGAGAAACATTTCAAAAAACCTTGGAATGGGCATAAAAATCTCAGTAAGGGATACACAAATAATGGAAACTATTAGTTTATCAAAACAACAAGTAACCATGTATACTTTATCAAAGTAATACTTTTCACCTTTAGGAAGTATTAAAAACTCTTCACTAAATAAAAGATCATTACTTACCCTTTTGTAACCATAATATTACCATAAAACCCATATAAAGATCACATAACATATAAAGGTAACTTGGGACATAAACATACTTAAATGGAATAACCATACGGTCGAATTCCACACATATCACTTAATGGAATACCCATACGGACGAATTCCATACCCAATACATTGGAGGTTATAACGTAACCACCCATTCTGGTATTCAAGGAACCACCCGTCATATGGTTTATCATGTAACCACCAGTCAAATGTCCAACTACCAATATAAAATAATAAAACATAAAACAAATATAATGGAAAGAAAACATTTCCACACTTTGATCACAATATATCACATAAATACAATGACATAACAAAACCATTATAAAAAACATTTTCAATACCAAAATACATAAAAGAGTATATGGTATTTATTTCATTTTAAAAACATTACGGCTTGTTGAGGATGCCAAAGACCAAATAAGACTCGCGGCGGTGGAGAAGTCATTGTCGCCGCATATGTACGACAAAAACATTCCCTTTTGTCGTTTAGTAAAACGCTTCGTATAAAAATATTCCTTTTGAGTAAATGTAAAAGTAAAAGGGTTTTATACACCGTATTAAAGAATGTGGTGTATAAAACAAAAATATGCCTCAATGAAAGGAGATTGAGATGAAGTCCCTTACCCCAGGTCCGACTTGAGTGGATCGTTCTTTAACGTCCTGAGTAATAAACTTGAGTTAATTTATACATGCTTAAGAACATTTTTCAAGTTCATATTACTTTTATATAAATTATTACTATGTTATAAACATTATGTAATCATTTATGTTAATAATGTTTGTTTTTTTGATACTTGGTTCTTCAGTCGAAAGTGGACTTCTTACAATTACATGTTGTTCATGTGGTCAAAGGTTCATTATATCCAGAATGATATTCCTGATTTGGATATCATATATATCATATATATCCAGAGTATAAATGAATTTATAATATTACATAATCATTTATAGGTAAGAAATTAAATGCACCATTCATGGAGACGGTAAGCCGTACGTACGCATAAACGCTACTTTCATTTCTATGTCTTATTAATGGAATTAAAACTAAATGAGAGGTTTGTATATTTTAATTCCAGAATTATATTCATCATTTAGATGTAAAATTAATCATATATATCAATTATATATATGTAATTATTATAGTACATTACATTTGGGGGTAAGAAATGAAATGCACCGTTCATGGAGACAGTAAGTCGTACGTACGCATGAACGCTACTTTCATTTCTATATCATACTTTAATGGAAAGAAATAATAATGATATAAAGGTATATTATAATTATATTATAATATCAAATATAATAACTTTAAATCCATCCTTTATATGTCCCACATATGGCATTAACGAATCAAATCACTTTGAGGGGCGGTAGTCAGCACTTCCTAAAATGAAGATATCGCTTATACCCATAATGGAAGCCATAAAGATATGCCATAAATGAAAAATACATAATATTATGGAAAAAATAAACATATTATATATCATATATAAATATAGTGACATCTTAATGGCCACATTTTAAGGTGTTAGATGAATATTGAACAATCATCATTTCGTGAGGTATATATTCGCCATCCACAAAAACAGTCTGTTCTTTAACCATTAGATGTATGTGTGTGTAAGTGTAGTTAGAATTATTCTTATAACAACATCCTTGTATATTGAAGATACTGTATTTTTTACAAATGAAATAAATAAAAATATTTTAGGGGTTTGGAGAAGAAAAATAAAACAAATGAACACAAGTGAAGACATTTACTTAAAATCGGGTAACTCTCTTTGATTTGAGATCAAAGACTTCCTTGGGAAGACTTCTACCCAATGTGAAGCTTATAGGAGTAATAGAGGTATGTGGAGAAACAAAATTGGGAGATCTTGGAAGAACCAAAGGCTTGAGAGGTGTGGGTAAGGAGGTAGATTCGGGGGCCTTTTATAAGAGGAGATGAGGGGCACTCTTGGAAAGATAAGAAAAGATACTTTATTATAAAATTATTTTCGGATAAAAAGGGTCCCACAATTATATATTTAGAGGATGAGGTGATAAAGGTTATAAATCCTCCCATCCAATAGGTTTTTTACATGTTTAGGTCTTATATTTTACATTATCTTTTCATTTTATTTAAATCGTTAAATAATGATGTAATCGCTGCAACATCATGGTGTCATAAATAATTTAATTTATTTAATGTTTAAAATTTATAAAAAAACTATCATGATGTAGGAAATAGTTTTATCTTTGTAATGAATATTTATAGTCAAAAATATGACTTTTATAACCCCATTTAAAAATTGTTTTAGTAAAACAACTCAAGTTTGTGACATTTTTATTTTAACTTTACATAAAAAGATATCAATGTCATATTCCTACCAAGGTGGCTCCATGGGGTCCCCATGTTGACCCATGGATTGTATTGGTCGTCCATGACACATCCAATAATGGTTGGACATGTGTCTAGGTCATTTCATATTATTAAAACATTATTTTTACCTTAAACTACACTAATTACCTCTAATCGCGATTAAAAACAAAAAAGTTACTATTCACCAAAAAATTATTTTAATCCCATTGAACCACATTTTACTTCTTAATTAAAACCATGAATGTCGGATTTTTGAAATTAAAAACACAGAGGTGGAAGAATTTCATTTAAATGAAAAATCAGTTTTTTAAGTACCACTTAGTAGTTTCACTATTCATCAAAAATTGAAGTTTTTCAGAAAAATACCAAATATTCACCCTAATATATATTTGATATTCCTAATTAAAAAATTATTTCAATTTTACAAAATTCAAAACATATAAGTTTCATTAATTAATTTAATAATTAATTCACGCTGTCATGACAAATATAATGTTTTTATGAAACAAAAAAGTATCAAAAGATTGACACTAGTTTAAGTCCGATTTCAAAGTGAAATTAATTACAAAGACCATAATTGGATTAAATGGTAAAAATATATTCTAATTTCACTTTAAAACCAATTCAAAATATAATCTAATCATATAAATAAATTAGATTAAAATGATGCTTTGATTTAAAATACAACATTTTTCACTATTAATTAAAAAATGAACTTTATCTAGAAAAATACCAAAAAATTACACAAAGTAAATTTTGATGTCCTGATTCTAAAGAAAAGTTTTATTTGGTCCAATAGAATGTATAAAATACCAAAACTATATTTAATGAAAGGTTTCCATGAAAAGGCGATATGTCGACCTTTAGTGAAAATTGGAGTATATATACCTAAAATTGAATTCTTTGTGTATTTTATGCCTTTATCCTTTATTGGATAAATGTAAAAAAAATAACAAACATATATAATCATATTTTAGTTATTTCTATTCATTCCCGCCAATACAATGACTACGTGTTAACTACCATTTAAAATAATATTGTTTTATTACTAGTGTGCAACATAAGATTTCAAAGAAACTCTTTGTTGCGTATCGGGTACGCTATCAAACATAGCAACCCCTTTAAAGTAAAATTAATATTCAATTCTCAAATATTAATAAATATGAAAATGTATTATTCTTTATTTACCTCGGATGTTACAAAAGCTCTTCAAAAGATGCAAGTCATAGAATATATAATTCCATTTCATAACAAAAAAAAATAATTGAATGAAATTAATAAATAATAATAAATTTTTAGAATTAAATTATTGAAGAATTAAATATATTGGAATGATAAAAATTTAGAGGAAATTTATAAAATAAATTGATATTACCAAGCTAGTTCACGAAGATGAAGAATAAAAAAACACAATATTTGAAAAAGATAATAACTAAATAATAAATACATAGAGTACAAATATAAATAATAATAATTAAATAATATATACATTTAAAACGTTCTAAAATATATTATTACTATTATAGTTAAATTAGTTATTCATGAAAATCACGTGATTTAGTATATTTAAGGAATTAATGTAAGTCTGTTTAGAATAAAATTTACACCCATTGACACAAATTCCATATTATAAAAAATTATTTATAGAAATTGTATTTTTTAGACCTTAAATATTTTATATCACGATATACTTAATTCTCAATGAATTCAACTTTTTATTTAAAATCATATACTTAAAAAGGGTTTGACTCTAATTTTTATATTTTTGTTTGGGTTTATTGCATCATTTTGAAATTGAAGAAATATGGCTGATATTATGAAACATAAATAACTATTTATTGTATATTATGATCAATATTTTTTTAAAAAGGTAAAAGAAATTTAATTTTGAAATATTTAAATATAGAATTAATGATCTCAGACACAATATATTATGATTCTTATGATACCATTTATATTGGGAATTTTTGGCTAATGAAAATTTCAAACTGAGTGTTATTTTGAAGGAAAACACATATTTATAATTTGTATACATTTTTTTCAGTGAAAACAATAATATTATTAAACTCTATTGATTCATTAGTTTTTCTTTCATTCTCTCTATATGATTTCTCCCTTGGCCCATTATATAAACATTGTATGGAAACCAACCCAACATTTTTTAATGGTAGGTATGTATTGTTTCCCTATGCACATTATTAAAAATATTTTTATTATGGTATTATCTATTACAAAACATATGATAATTATAATTTTATAATACATTAAAATTCTAAATATTTTATTAGTGTTCATAATGTTTTTAAGTGAATATTCTTTATTTATATTTAATAATAGTAATGTTTTTAAATATCATATTGGACATTATCCTTTCGGATCATTTTTATTTATATGAATCATTATATCTAAATTTTCATGGATTATCAATGAAATTATTTCTACAATATTTATATATAATATATTTTTAATATTATTTTAATATAGTAATGAATTTTTTTATTTAAAAATTAACTTTTTCTATAAATTATAAAATACTTCTCTTTTTAAACTCATTATATATTGACATATCTAATAGATGATCTAGTTTATTCTTCAAATATTACAATCAATTATTATTATCTATAAAAATATCAAAATGTTGTTTTCTATCAATGATATGATATATCACTTCCTTTATCATACAAATAATCTCTTATTCTTAAAACAATTTTTTATCCATTTATATTCAACTACGGAAATACGGTATTTAATTTTATTTATAGAAGTACATCCAAAAATATTATATATGTAAATTGAGTGAGGATATATATAAAATCATTGTTTTCGTGTTGATTACATAGAAATATATTCTTTATATTTGTGGAGGTTTCATCAGAAATGATAGACTATTGATTCATGGGGGAGATGATTTCATAAAAATATTCTTCATATTCGATGAATGTGTTTTCCTCGAATCGATTTTTGTAGAATTTTGGTAGATGGTTCTTTCATGAGAGAAGATGTCCAATGTACTAGTTTGAGTAGAAAAAGAACATTCAACTGACTGAGTAATTCTACATTGCAGTTTCAATGATGATAAAATGATCACATGTTAGATCTCTCATCAATAATGAAACATATTTAATTGGATTTTTCATGGTGACCATTTTTTTTGTTTTAGTGGGAGTAACTATGTTTTATAGAATGTTTCTCTCTACGATGGGGGGTTGAATAAAAGCCATAATATAATATGAATTCATTTTGAATGTAATGATAAATCTATAAATTGTGTTATGTAATAGCTATGAAGAGGTAATGTTTATAAATAAAAATCTCAGAAATTAATTTAATCTAGTTTTAATGTAGATATAATTTTATTGAATGTTTTGTAACCACATTTATCTTCCAAAATGAAATTGATCGGTGATGTTATACAAAGTATATAAGACACTTTCTGATCAACAAAAATCTTTTTTGACCAATTTTTTGTTGCCTTTACAATATATAGAATCATAGAGATAAATGTTGTGAATATTTTATTTCATCACATTATATTTAAAATTTGAATAACTCATGAGGAAGACGTTATCATATAAAAACTCAGTCTAATAATGTTGTTATGTATTTTGGATGTGATAGCTATAGAATATGATAGATGACTTCATAAAGAGAATATTTATAGAAGGATTGTATTTTAGTCAGAATGAATAGAGGTTTCATCTAAAATTGTTTCCTCTCTCCCAATATTTATTTTAAATTCTTTGATTCATCAATTATTGTAGTTTTTTGTTTACACTCAAAACATTGCTGAATTTCCCCTATCAAATTGAAATATATTTTCAATTTAAGTAGTTATAATATTACTATATGAAATTCATGATTTAAAGTAAATGATTATATTAATATTATATATGTTATATTCATTTCAATTAAGATAATTTAGCTCGATGATTTTTTATAAAAGAAGTTATCTAATAAATATTTTCATGAATACATTATGACACATTGTCCAAAATTGCAATGGGTGCAGATGGGATGTAATGATTTATCTTTTACCAAAACACTTATTTTGAGTTTTGATTAAATGAATCTTGAAATAACTAATATTAATTTATTATTTTCATGTGTTATGTTTTTAGAGAAGAATTAAATTCATGTTGAATAAAATCCATACATAGTAATGAAATTGCATTGAATTAATTTATAAAATTATAAAATAATTGATATGAATTTTATAGATTTATAATTAATTTTAATGAATTTTTAAAAGTTGAATTTAATATTGGATTTCCTACCTGCATAATTAATATTTAATTATATATGAAATATATTCTACTTAAAAAAATTTCTTCATTTTTTAAATTTATATTTTATATTATATTAAGTTTCAAAATGAGAATTTAAGGTAATGATAAATAATTTTGAAGAATATTCCCAATAATTAAATATAGATTATGATAAAACCATTACATATTAATTCCCGAGATGATTTGATAATATGATAAAAAAGAATAGAATTGTATCCCACATGATATGTAAATACTTAGTCTATATTGTTTATTAAGATGATTAAAATAGCGTCTAAAATTATGAATTTTATAAAATCACTAATTTTCTATTGTTGTTAATATATCATGTTAATATTTTAATTTATACCATTTATAATTTTTATATAAAATTATAAATCTATAAAATTATGACTTTGGATGTTTGGTTTATTTAAATAAATGACTATGTTTATTTGGAAATAATTTTATTTCAACAACAAATTTTGGGACCATAATGGAATAAAAAATCCACAATAGTAATTACAATATAAATCATTATTATTTCAATTACAAATTTATTTTTTACTACTAATTTTGGTTATGTAATTTAGGTAGTTAGTATATATATAAGGATTCTAAATTATGAGTGGATACTAAAATTGGTAATTTTTACACTATGATGATTTTTTTTGAATATGGTGGATGTTTTCCTTATTATAAATATATAAAGAAGATTGGTAGATAAATAAATTATTTTTAGTGAAAATATAACATATAAATTTCAATCTATACAAATTTTTACAGACATCCATTTATCATCTATAACAATATTGGATACCTTTTGGTAAATACACAATGAAATGTGTTATCTGGAATTCCAATAATGAATAATCATGGTAATAAATCATAAAATGATATTTAAGAAGAATAACACCATATTTAGAATGAATTTATAAAAATCATGGAATCATGTTATATGTAATTGAATTCATAAGATTATAAACATATAAAATAATATAGAACATTAAATTATATGAATATATTAATGATTAAAACAATGAGTAAATTAAATAGTCTACCATTATAATCATAATCATATGATAAGGATAACCACTATCAAAACATGGTTTACGTAGTATAACATCATTCATGAATCAGTATTCTTATGTTGTTCACTTTGGTACTATACAGTGTATATCAATAGACCATATCAATAACCATGCAATTAGAGGGTTATAATGGACAAAAAAAATCATATATGATTATTCATATCCATTCTACATGAGGGAAATTAATCCTTTATTAAATAATAATCATGACATAAACTAGAATAAAGATGTAGGATTCACAATAATACCTTAATTTATAATAGATGGATACATCATATTGATTGTATCGAAAAAAATAATTTAAATATTTAATAATTGGAAAAGTGAGGTTATACTTTAACATTGTTTTATAATGTATAAGTTCTTGAGAATCAATTTTCGAAGACAAAATGATAGTAATAAACAAGGGAAAAAATTTATATAGTTAATTAGGCATATTTTCCACGAAGGAATAATGATAATATTTTCAATAAAAATATAATTCAATAATATGGGTTCTCAATAAAATAACCAATTTTTAGAATCTATTTTCATTTGAAAAATATTTTATGGGGATGATTCTTGACATGATATACGAAATAAGAATGTTTTCTTCAATTAGGTATAATTGAATGTTTTATTTATAAATGGAATTAAAAACCTATACAACACCATGAATGAAAAAGATATTATACATTATATATATGCTAGGGGACCATATAAAAAAATATAATTGCCGCCTCAGTAAAATATGACATAATATTGTAAAAAATGATTGAGAATGCATAAGTGGTACGAAATATGTGAGGCAAAAAGATCACAATTATCAATTTTAACACATTTTTTGAAATCCTGCATCATCATATAATTTAGTGAAATTTTTTGGGGAAACTAATGGGTAAATAGTAATTTATATACAAATAACACAAAATGTGTTTTCAAATGAAATAGATTTCATTAAAAATAATAAAAAATATAAAATAGGTGGGGAAACCGTTGTTTATATTGATGGTATTTATCATAACATAGTTTAATTTAAAAATATCCTTAACACTGGGAAATAATATAAAATTATAAATTGATCTCATAATATAATAATTCAATCTAACATAAAAAATGAATTAAATAATTCAGAGAGGATAATATTAACTCAAGAAAGAAAAAATAAGTTATCAAATGAACATAACTATTAGGGATGAAATCAATCATTGTCCAAAATAATGATGATTATGAGTTGATGAGAATATTACATGCTCAATATTAATTTATATATATTATATTTAATGGGTTATACGATGAAACATATAAATAAATAGTGGTGAATATTATCAAATCATGAATCAAGCAATGTTGATTTTGATAGATTCTGTTGGACATATGATACAATCAAATAAAAATCTATCTGGAGGAATAAATCATAAATTTTATTTTAATATAAAATTATTAAAAAATATTCACGATAACATATAAATAATTTGATATATATATACCATTTATATAAATATTACTGTATTAAACAAAACAGGTCTCACATAATGATGTTTTGAGACAAAATCCTTACATCACGTCCAATAGTGTCAAACCCATGAACATAAAATCATGACTAACTAAATTATTAAAATTATATATATAAACAATAATATTATGAATCAAAATATAATTCATTGTGCTCAATGAATTATCATTTTATAAAAAATTAAATATAGATAAATGTTATATTAGTTACTTGTATTTGTTTGGTTATGTTATTCATAACACATTTCATTTCATTTATATGTAAAAAGGTGTTTCACATTACTTCATGATATTAGGAACATTGTAGTATTTTTTTTGATTTTTTAATTTCCTTAGTAAAATACATATATAGTATAAAAGGTTATCCCAAAAATTTCCACATATTTGAAGTTAACTTGTTAAGTAAATTTTTGGTGGTTGGAGGAACTATGATTGTTTCTTATTTTAATTACATATAATATTCCTTATATTGTAAATATATAATATTAAAAGTTACAAAAACATAATTTTTCATAAAAAATACATCTTTAATTTTTGAAACATAGTGATATCATCAAAATCGAAAAATTGCATTCATAAAGGCTATAGTTCATAAACATTCTTGATTAGATTTTAATTTTAATAAATGATCATTGGGGAAAGTAAAAAATTGAGATTCTATAAGTATAATGATATTGAATCCAATTGAATGTTTTTTAATATCATTAACTAATCTACAGAAGTAACATGAGGTTTTTGGATAATGTTAAGAATATAAGAAATATTATTTATTGAGTATAAACAATACTTGGAAATTATTTCTTGGGTAAGACATTAAGACTCCATTTAATTATATTTTGGTGATGCAAATGAATATATTTCATTAGTAGGTCATTATTGAGAGAATATATTAGATTTTTTGAGGATCCATGGAATTGTATATGGTGAGAAAATGGGAGTAGTTGACCCTCATTTATAAGTAATGAAAATTGTAGATTTTTAAAAACTCATTATTACATACTAATATCACAACATTATTTAGTGAAAAAGGGTATATAAGGGACCATAATGGTATGAGTAAATTAATGAGGCTGATCTTCCTTCCATTATCAAATATTAACAATATTCATTACTCTATTTATCCTTTTGAATATTTCTAAAAATTATTTTTCCTAATTTACTATTATGATTGTAACTGAACCTCCATCCATTTGAAATAAATAAAAATTTGAAATATTAATATTTAAATTTTATAATAATTTTATGATTTTGAATTAAATTTGTAAATAATTTTATAAAACAAAATTTTTATGATTTCTAAAACATAATTTTAGAATTTCCACAAAAAATGTGAAAAAACTTCTATTTTAAAAAATAATATTTTTAGAATATTATTAATTTTAGGAGTGAATTTAATTTTTCATAGAGTATGCTAATATTAAAATTTTATTATTAAAATTAATTTCTTTCTGTAAAATTAAATAATTGTTATAACCAAATTTCATGTGTCAATACTATATCAAATAAAATTTTAGAAGATACCTTTTTTGTTAAAACATTACATATATATTCTAAGATGTTTAGAATGAGTTTTATTTATTAAAATATAATTTTAAAATAATTAATTTAATATTATCCAAAAAATATTATAGTATTATGGACTTCACAATATATCATGTAATGTTTTTGAAAATGAAATATTTAATAAAATTAAAATTTATCACTATTTCACTAAAAATCAATATTTTTATTAAAATCGAAAAAATAAATAGTAAAAATATTGTAAAAATAAATACATAAATTATGTTTAATTACACAAATTATATTTATATAATTATAATTATTTATAATTTATTATAATTATAAAAAGAAATTTAATTCGAATAATTTATTTCAAAAATAAAATTTGTTCTAATTATACATTAATGTAAACTATAATAAATATAGAATTAATCAATCAATGGATTTTTTTTAAAAATTGAGATTCAAAACTAATATACATTTTTGTCATTAATAAAAAGTACAATTAATAATATAACTAGATCTTAAAACCCATAATAAATAAAAATAATTGTTCAAAATATCATTTATTCATATAATAATAAATTTATTAAACTAGTTAATCATATTAATACTAACTAATTAAATATAAATATTTAAATTTTATAAATAGGAATCTTCTTAATTTTTTTGTGATCCATGGGACATAAGAAATTGAATATAATATTTATTTAATTGATGAAAAATATCATATCATATATCCCATTCCAATAAATAAATTCCCCCACCATAATTATAATTATTACAGACCAATAAATGTTGGAGAGTGTATTATTTAAATATTTAAATTACAAGATACAATTTATGATGTGAAATATTAGTTTTTCACATAATCCAAATCAATACACCTATCATTCTTCAAGAAACATAGATTATTTACACCATAATAATATATTATTTTGTGTAAACTATTTAAAAAACTATCAATGTTTTTAAATCATAAAACCATTGAGGAGTATCAAAATATTTTAAAAAAAATTTCTCATTTTCTATAATTTATTATTGTCAACTAGTTCATATGGACCCCCAAATGTCAATATATATCATATTCCTAGAAAAAAAGCTATGAATCATGAAAAAATGTTGTGGATCACTTTTACCATAATCAATTATATTACTGTATAAAATAACTAAATCATTTTCTCAAAATTATTTTTACTTTATATTACCTCTACATCATGATTATAATAATCAGAAGAGTAATCCATATGTGTTTCATGATGACTATAAATTTTTTCCCATATATATACCTATTTTCTATCATTAATCCTCAATGATATTGATTCCATTTAATTTATTTCACAAAAATAATCAATAAAAACAATTATCGACATTAAATAAATTTATAAGATAGCCTATATGAGATTTAATATTCATAATCCTTGGATATGATTTAATAACGAAATACTGTATTTTTTTTTTAATTTTTTAATAATTATTTTCATAAACATGTACGAATTCTGTTATAGTAAATAATTTTTTTGTTATAATGTTCTTGGAGGAATTTATAATGTTTAAAATACTTTGATAAGAAAATGTAACAAAAATTTATAACCTTCTGAATTGTTCAACATGATCATTACTTTTTGATAATACCATTATCTAGACATTTATAAAAAGGTATAGGGTAAAATTTATTTTACCACATAAAATATAACATACAAAAGTTTCTTGGTAAAATACTACTAGAGATATACATATGTTCCATGATCTAACATTAATGTTTAATGGATGAATGATGATCACGAATTGTAGATTTAAATAGGGGTAATAGCACACCAATATTACCGTAGAGACTTTATCAAATAATTATCACCAGACAAGGAAAATTGGATAGATTAAAGTGGATATATATGTATTGGTATAATTTTCATATGTAGAAATATAGGTCAGCATTTATAGATATTAATTTTCATGAAATTTTCAGTGATGATGATTTTACATAATATATAATTAAAAAATGTTGTGAAGTAAAAAATGTGATGTTTTAGATTTATATTTTATATATTGTAATAAAAAAGGAAAAAATACCAAAATAAAATAACATAAACATACATTATAATATAAATATGTTAAATTTTTATCAAGGAATTTATCCATCATCAGCCACCCATGATTCCTTCGAAATTCTTTGAACATTGTTCTAGTGGAAATGTTTTATGTAGCATACTATATATAGATCAATGTTTGAATGAAAATCATTGAATAATGGATTTGTTTCACATCCACCAAATGATGAACCATCACATAGAGAAAGTCCTGATCAAAATAAAATAAGTACAATGTATATCAAAGGATTTATTTGATGAATGATCATCATGAATAAATTATTGATGTTATTGGATGATGGATTTTGGGAATTTGTAATATAATGGGTATTGAATGAAAAAAAACTTTTGATATATGAGCTAAGACATAATGACTGGACATGGTCATCTTGATAAAGAGGGACAAACCAAATGCTGTAAGAGGAGAAAAATATGTAAATTCCAAATCAAATCATCATAAAACCCTTATAGAATTGATATTTGAGAAATAATACAAAACAATGTAAGGTATATTATTAAAATATTGATGTTATAAAATATTTTAATTTTTATTCTATTTCTATGATTAGTATTAATGAATTAGTTAAATATCATATGTTGTTATGGATGTGTGAAGAATGTCAGAATCGGTGCAGTCTTCATGAAGATTCCTGACAATGAAAGAGAACTCTAGAAGGATCAATTATAATCTTGTTAATTTATGTTTTTCCACATTTTTTATGTTTGGGAGATTCAATACAAAGGGGGTGGGGATTATTTCATTTCATATAATAGTTCATTTTAGAAAACTAATTGGTGTATGGGAACCCATTTTCGATCTGTTGGCCATAACATGAGTTGTGGTATTCCATGTGACAAACGGTCTATGGCACTAGAAACTATGGATTGATTCTGTCCTTTTGATATACCCCACTTGAGTTTTGGATAAAATTGGTGTGTGGTTAGGCTAGATCAAACATGAATCCATCCAGGCCATCAGAACTAAAAGGCCAATTACTTGTAGTCCGATTGTCTGTTTGACGCACCCTCAGTTTCATTGAGACCCCTATTATGTGGAGGTCCTTTGGGGATAATTATTAATGGAACTTAATTGCAGATGCAGAATCAACATGTATCTTGGGGATCAGACCCTCCTTGAATCAATGAATCTTAGTGCGGGAACCCTGTGGATGGTTGTTACGTGAGAAATGGATACTACATGGGTTTGTACATTTGGATCCGACATGGGTCTGTGCTATGGGATACTACGTTGGTCTTTTTTCTATGATCCCACATGGATCCTCTCTAGTAGTCCCCACGGGACTAATCTAGGATCTAATGTGGTACATCTGTACTAGGATCATATATGGGTGTGATGATTAGGATCCTACGTAGGCCTACCTCTAAATTTAGTATGAAAATTCAATAGTTACAAATAAACATCGATTCTAATGTACCTGTGTTATACCTGGTGTGATCTGAGTTCTAATATTTATGGTTAAACCATTTTGTTTCTTCACTATGTGGTTTTACCTAAGAGATATTCATCGATGTGGTGTTACCTTCGTGGTACATCTACCTTCATGGATAATTGTTATTTAGGCTTGAGTAATAGAGATATGTGTAATCATTACAACATTTGTATATGTATGGAAATAAACCTATGTAATGATGTTTGTTACTTCATACCTTGTGATTGTACTCTTACTTTTGAGGTTTAACATTTGTGGATTCAAGGATATCATCAGGGGTCTCGGGGTCCCTACTGAGTATTATTTTACTCACCCCTGTATGGGCTATGCTCGCACCATGTTGTGTCTTGTGAAGAAGATGATCATTATTGATTGAGGCTAGGGGTGATGGAACTGAGGCTACTCAGATATCGACTTTGAAGAGACATACCACATGGATGAATTGATTGAGAGTTATCCCTACCCTTTAGGTAGGATTCCCGGCGGAAAATACAAGAGATATTTCCCTTTCAGTGGTACATGTAATTTTAGTTGGGCTTGTATAAATGCCCATACATTCTGAACACATTTTTCTATAGTCGTTACTTTTGGTTACTATTGATTATTGTTTCAGACTATGTGCATTGCATGTTTTAAAGGAAATTCCTTCCCTATTTCTAGGATATGCCTTTCGGTGATAATCGTCTACCTCTGGCCTGTGGAAGGCTAGCATGGCGTCTTCACAACACAAGCCCCGAGGACTTGTCATGACATCACCCGTAATTCTTTCCATGAAAATCATGAATGAATCACATCAATTTTAATTGACAGTACTAGACCACATGTTCACAAACATTGTCATCATATTCTAGAAAAATGTATTTCATGAGTGTATATGTTATATTAAAATTTTTTATTCATAAATAAATCATAAATATAATATTAACGAAATAAAATCTATAAATTCGCTATTATTTACAACCTTTAGTGATTATAATGGAAGAACAAACAACATCGGTTCGAAAGGCAGTAGTACTCCGTACACCAGAAGAATGATTTTGTGTACAATTTGATTGATGTGGGTGAAATATTATGTTTTAATAAAAAATACATATCACAATGTATTTATTATACTGATGTAATTATATAAGAATTGTGAATTAATAAACTTTTTGAAAGAAAAATAAATAAATAAATACAAAAGAGCTCATTGAATAATGTTACCTATTTTTAGGTAACTATTTTTTGTTTATAAAAAAATCTATATATAGTTTCCAATAATCCAAAAGTGATTATTCTAATATGGGGATATGTATGTTGGGAGTTTTTTGGGTTATTGTTTGGATGATCCAAAAGGCATTACTATTGTGAGGATGTGAGGGTTGTTAATTACTTTTTTAGCGGATTAGGAATGAAATTATTATATAAATAAAAAGGTAAACAACGTTGAGAGGTATTCCATATATAATATTCTTCAAACAATGAAAAATAATTTAGTAATTGGAATTTTGGGTCGATCCATTACTCTAACAAATTAATATTAATTTTTTCTGTTATATTTTTCTTAACATTAATATTTCACTATTTTTTAACTATTTTCTTTATAAATATAAAAATTATTTTTATATCCTATTTATATTTACCATTAATACTAAATTAATTTGATATTAATTATAAAATATACTATAATTATTATTAAAAATTATATATAATTTAACAAAACTCCCTTTTGTTTTGGACATTAATATTTACAAAAGTTCATATAACACCCAAAACCAATATTTAGACCTAAATTGTTATAATTATATTATTACTATGCAAGGTTCACAATGTTCATTATAAAATATCAATTGATTTAAAAATATAATATTTTTTATATTTTTTTCCCATTAAAAAAATTCATTTTCTAATATTTTTTAGAAATATTAATCCTTTTAATAAATTATCACTGATTATAAAATAACATTAATTTCAATATATATATTATAGAGATAATTTAATTTTAATTAATATCATGACAATGATGGAATTAGAGTCTTTTTATTTATCACCGGTGTAAAATTATATATTCATCTGAAAAACCAATGTAATATAATTACACAATATTGTTACACATATGTTAATATTTTCAGTATCATTTATTTTAATTAATTATTACCTAAATTATTAACACGTTATAATTTCATAAAAAAAATTTGTAAATAATTCATATCTAAAATCTATAGATAAATTATTATGAAAAAAATATTATTTATATTTTTAAATAATATTTATATCCAAAACATGGTAATTACTTTACCCATGAAATAGCTTTATAGATATTAATAGAAAGAATGGTTCCTATTTTGTGTTTTCTATACGTAACATATTCTGTTTTTCATGTTCATAGAATTGTGTCTAAAAAAATCCATAATATTAGATAATCTGGTTAAAAGGGTTTATATATTTACAAGAATAGTGTATTTCAGAGGCCTATGTGACTTCTTCCATTAAAATTTATAATTATATACTTAGTAAACTCAATTTTTACCGTTATCAGTATAATAAATTATAACTACTTTCACTAAATATCATGGTAAAAATTTTATTTTATATTAATGGAATTATGATATTATACTAACCATATCTATGTATATTAATTTTTACAACCTAAATTAAATTAATTGGACAAATTAAAATTAATTTCAATCCCACAGATGGGACTAGAATGTGGATTTTCAATGGGAAAATGGTAAAAAATTGAAAATTTTATTAATTTGAAATTTTATTTAGAAATGACAATAAAGACCAGAATTAGATTACTAAATTCAAAATTTAACCATAATTACTCTAAACAAAATATAAATAAAATTTACTAAAATAATTATTTTATCTAATTTGATGTGTTCAACAAAATTGTATGTATTTTTTTTCAATATTCATTAAATAATTAATCTTTTAAAAAAATTCAAAATATTCACTCTAAGAAAATTAAGTAACGATAAATTCATAAAAAATTTAATTATACAAATAAAATTTATTAAATTGTAATAATTAAATTTTAAAAAATGGAGCGACATGGAACTATGAAAATATTTTTTTAGAAGAATCCTTTAGTTTTTTATAAAACTAGATTTTGAACTTAATATATGTCTATAAAATATTTATTATTAATGTGAAAACATTTAATTGAATTTATTTTATAAAAATAATTATATCACCATTTCTCGAGATGTTATATACACATCTCTATCGGGTCTTCTATGTAATAAAAAATATAAAAAAATATTTATCTTTTAAAATATATTCATGTTACGCACTATCGACCTTAATTAAATTAAATTTTTGATACTCATACATGTTATATTTATAAAACAATTTATATATCATAATTTGTTTTCTAAAATTATGATGTCAAAAAAATTAATAAAATTATCCTTATATGAATAATGAAAGGGAAATGCAAAGGTCACCAAAAAACTATTTTTTCAAATAATATATCATTAGAGATATCAAGGACATGTATGAGAAATATAACTATAATATTCTGATTGATATTTATAGATACCTTTTTCATGATAATATCATTGTCCATAAATCCAAAAGTAGATGTGTGAATAAAGGTCATTGATATCAAAAAGTAATGATTGTAGTAGGATAAGATATTTGATATAAGTATCTTTTTCAATTCTTGATTAATTCTTTATTTCAATAAGAATATTAGTAAATATATGTTTATATATTATATATGTCATATTATTCTTCTTTTGTGTTGAGAATTATTTAATCTTCATATATCAATATAAGTTTCATCATATGGATATGTAATACCTTAACCCCAAAATAAAAGTTCAAATTTCATTATAAAAAAATTCTTAATGGTTATGATTGCTAAAATACTATAATCCAACTCTTTATAAGGATTTTTAAGGAACTTCAAAAATGAAATTATCATCACATCCAAAATTAAAATGAACAAGTTATTAATCTTTACAAATCAACATGTCAATAAATTATTCATGTATTCTCTTGAAGCATGGTAATAACATGAAATAGTATATTTATTCCTCTATAATAATTATTATTTTTTTCATAAATAAAACATTGATTATGGGTTATATTACGAACATATAAATGTTTTGTAAACTCAACATAATAATGAATAAATAACATTTTCTATAAAATAATTAATTACTTCCAATTTATTTTTCACTTATAATATTAAATTTATTAATATTATTCATTGAATTATCATAGAAATTATTATCTCAACATCAGGGACATATTAAAATATGTATTTTCATAAATCTCATGTTTTCAAATCTGTTGAATATGTCTTAAAATACTTTTTTTCGGGTCATCAATATTTTTAAAAATTTTCTCTCAAAATTATTAATGAAATATTGGAAATATAATATATATATATATTTATTTATTTATTTATTATCCTAATGAGTACATCATTCATATAATAATCAGATATCATAATTATTGAATACAAATAAATGAACCTTATACATTATACCATAGTTGTATCAATTACATAATATGAACATTGATATATTATATTCACTTTATTATTGGGTAATTTATTTATATATTTCCCAATTTCATTATAGTTAAAACATTGAAATTTATTTTTTTTAATTCCTCCACTTTTACTCTTTATCCCATTGACCTTTTTCACTACTCTTATAAAAAACAAATAATCCCTTCAGGAATTTTCCACGGCGATTCTGTACATTGATTTCATATGTTTGAAAATAAATAAGTCTTTTCGTCTGACTATACATTATTTTCTATTTATTCCTTCTTATTTTTTCTATATTTATATCTATAACACATAAAAATACATTCTCCTGGATGTTTGAATAAAAAAATAATTCATAATTTCAAGATAGAAGATTAAATACCAATATTGTTTGGAGACATGGAATATTTTCATAAAATAAGTTGTCAATATATCATAAATTTATTCGTATGTAATTAGTTGAATACCAAGATAACCATTAAAAATGTTCATTATAGTTAAAAAGAGATTATTACTAATTTTACATTATCATATGAAACATTATATTCGTATTAGTTTGTTTCTAAGAAGTGAAATAAAATTCAATGAATGTATCTTGAAAATATTTTATTCGGTGACTTCTATTTACTCTTCCTCTATAATATCCTATATCAACAACCACCATGGAGAATCATAGCATCTAATAAATTAAATATAAAATAAATATATATACATTTGACCTCATCCCATGTCTATAATGATATTATCTGGAGACTTAACATGTTTATATTCCACCATTGGATTTATAGGACTGAAAAATTAGGATGGGGTCAATTTCTATAAGTGATCTAGAAAATGAGAATAGTATTTATAAAGAAGTTTATCTATTCAAAAATGGTTATTTTTAATTTCTTGATTAATATTCCCTAATATATCTATAATAGTCACTGTTCCAATACCATCTATATTGGCTTCCTGAACATGGAATCCACTATATAGTTCATTAGTTTTGATACCATTAGTACTTCTATATTCATTTTAAAATAAAGGAATATATTAGATTAGATCAAATTATTGGAAAAAAATATGTATAATCCCCAAAATAGTGAAATAAATAATCTTAATTGACAAATTTATCCATATATAGTCAAATAATCATAGATAAGTTATTTTTGGGATGTTGTCATATAGTTTGATTCCAAGTGTATCATAATGTTTTGTTTTATATTCTATGTTTTAAAAAATCTAGTTCCCTCCTTTTATTCTTAACTTCCTTATATAAAAATTGTAATTCCATGACCCTCTATTCCAAGATTTGATTCCTTAGAAAATTAGACAGTAAATATTTAATGGAATAAAATCATAAAGGACATTTTTCATTTCAATTTTCATAATCCACGTTTCATACATGATAACCATTAAATATTAGGGATTGAAAATAAAATATATTATATCATTAATCTTGTAGCATTCAACCTTGATAATCAATACATAATATAATCTTAAAATTCAATGTAAACTGAACATAATTATAGAGTGCATAGATTAATTATAAGGGTTAGTTAAAATAGAAGAAATAATGAATCTATAATCATAAAAAACATGTAGAGGTAAATAAATGAGCACACATGCATTATAATAAATATAAAAATTATAATCAATGTTTAAGTAATAAAATGTGATTAAATAATTCTTTCTAAATAATCACAACATCCTAATCCAAGACTATGTAAAATCTATTTAATCAAATAATCACATGAAATAACAATAATGATAAAATTTATAATATTGGATATCTAAGATTCCATGATATATCTTAAATGTAGTTACTGTAACAATTCATCTACATGAAAATTTAGGTTTTCCGGTATAATCCCATATGATAAATCAAGATCTATCCACATGATGTTTGGTGTAATTATCTATCCATAATATTGGTTTAAACTATATAAGAAAAAATAGAAAGGGTTTATCTCGATCTGATTTTTTTCTATTAGAATACTGATGTATCTATGAATTTTAGTATCTAGTCCCCAAAATATTTACTACATGTACAAAAAATTTCTAATATATTTTGTATTCTATATATATTATAAACAATTAACCTTATAAAATATCTATATTGTGTAAATGATATAGAAATGTCAATATTTCCACAATAATTTATATAACATTAAAGGTAAACAGCATATATACAAATGGTATATGATTTAAGGAATAATAATATAAATCATACAAATATATGTATATTAATATTAAGATTAATTTTACAGAAAAAAATTAATAATAGAATGCAATTTTTTTAAGAGAATGTTATTAATAACCAAAAGAATTGATATTTTATGATAACTGTTACCACATGGTAATTTTCAAGAAAAATAAAATTTGATGATATTATTAATTTTGAAAGTTAATGTGCTATAAAAAATAAATTTTTTATGATATTACATTCCATTGGGGAATAATTTAAACTATATTTATGAAATTAAGAACACAACAACAAAGTATTCCTCAATGAATGGAAATTGAGATGAAGTCCTTTTCTACTTGAGATACTATTGGATTGGCTACCCTATGAAAGAATAAATTTAATTACATAATTTATTAACTTGAAATGATGTAAATTAGTGATATAACATGTCATATATATGAATATACACCACAAAAAGTTCAATTAGTGGTGAATATGGAAAAAGTATTGCAAAAATAAATGTGAGACTAGATATCCACTTACATTACACTCTTGTTCAGTTAATATTTTTTTAACACTTATATAACTTATTTTTTAATGGTATTATATTATAAATCAACCATAGTAATATTTATTATATCATATATTATCAATTTTAAACAAATTATATCACGTTTCTGAATGATATTTTAACGTTTTCATGCTTTTAGTTGATAATTGCCTTGTTTTTTAGTGACTTTTGAATTTTTTTATGTTTTTATTACATAGATAAGGAATAAATAATATAAATAATGTAAAAAATGATTTAAATATTATATATATTCACTATATTTGTATTTACTGTATGAATTTTTTGGATAGGAAATAAAATACATCATTAATGGAGACTGTACACCATATGTACACAATAATATTGTTTTCATTTTCTTATCATATTAATACAATGAAAATAAAGTAAAATATATGAATTAAAAATATATAATCATAAAAAATAAATATATATTAGGTATTTTTATTAAAATTATCCTCAATAAAATCCATTAAAAGCGTGAATGAATCACATAACATTGAGGAGGTAGAAGTCCGCACATGTGCAAATTTTGTTATTGTATTCACATATAATAGAAATAATGACGCTACATGTTATATAATAAATCAATAAGAATATATGAAACATTAATATTATATATATCATATAAAATCTATAAATCCAACATTATTCCCATCCTTGAATGGTGGAAATAGAAGAACCAATGACATCAGTTTGCAAGGTGGTAGTCCTCCGTACAGATGAAAAATGATTGTATTTTCCATTAGATATATGTTAGTAAATGTTTATTTAATGAATAGAAAAAAATATATGTACATATTGGATACAAATATTTTAATAAAATCAATATCAAAAAATTGAAAGGCGTGGAAAATTAAATAATACAAATTTTCTCGTTGAATGACATTACCTTTTTTTCGTGAAACCCATTTTTTATTATACAAAAAACCATTAATGGTTTTTTATCATCCTTAATTAATGCATTAATGAATATGGTCAGAATTTTGGGAGTTAATTTTTTATTATTTTGGATGTGAAAAATGTTTATAATGATGAATTGATGTCAGTGGACAGAATACCTTTTCATAGATAAGGGGGAGTCATATTCCTGTAAATATGAAATCTTAAACACTATTGATAGGTCTTCCATAAATAACGTTCGACCCAAATTTAAATAAATGACGAAATTTAAATTTAGGGACTATAATAACTTCTCTAAATGAATAAATATAATTATGTTTATCATTTATTCTTTATCTTATTTGATTCTCTATTTTTACATTATCAGGTTATCACTACAATAATTAATTTTCATACATATGATATATAAGGATTAAGAATAAATTAAATTGAAAATTATTAGAAAATATAAACCAACTAAATTATAAATTGGGTATATAATATCAAAAGAGATATGCCAAATTTTCTTTAAATTAATTTCAATAGATGATCTTGTAACCAAAGAAACACTTCATTAACCTAAAGTATTCAAACAAGGTTTTTACTATTTAGGGGTACATAAGTTAAATACAAAAGATAAATTTTTACATAAATAAATATATATAATATTTAATAAATTTTATATATAAATTTGAAAATTATTTACTTTTTATTAACATTAAATCTTTTAAAAACATATCATTTATTTAAAAAAATTTAATGTCAAATTTGACATTATTTATTTAATCATAATTAAAATAATATTAGGACTAATATTTAATTTTAATATATTATGTTATCAAAAAATTAAATGATTTATTAATTTACAAAAATGATATAGGATCATATGTCAATCAATTTACGGAACTTTTAATATTTTTTTAACATTTCTTTTAGTTAATTATTATTTTAATAATTACTCCATTGATATTTCATATAATTTTTGGTAAATATTTCATCATTAAATATTACAAAAAATCAAAATTATGATAAAATAAAATATAAAAATAATAAATAATATTTATAGATAAAACTAGGTTGTTTTCCCTATAACTTCTCTCAGTATATATTAATGATAAGAAAATTTTCTTTTTGGATCTTATTTTTACTTAACATATTATATAGTTTATGTTCTAGGAATAAAGTATTAAAAATATCCAAAAATATATCCCATGGATACAAGGATTGAAAAAAATCCTGAATATGTGTATTCAACAGATCTATGGGCTATTTTTCCACAATGATTAATGTTTTCCAACTATGTAGACTGATTTTACCTTAATCACTGTAAATAAGTTTAGATGATTTGAGAACTTATTATTATAAAAAATTATATAAAACATATTATAATATAAATATTATACTAATTAAAAATAAATAATACAATTATTATAAATTCAATTAACAAAATTTCAAAAAATAGACTTATTGTTAATCCCATTGATATTGTGAGAAAGAGGTTTTTAATTTGATAGTGTTAAAGAGTTCAAAATGTTATATATACAAATTTAATATAAATTTATATAAAATTAACTAATTTAAACAATTATATTTATAGTTTTTCAATTGTGACATTAAAAATAATTTAAAATATATTTCAACATTAATAAATATTTTCAGGAAATATTTTATAACTAATATTAATTTATATTTACTATTACAAAAAAAAAACATCTCTAAAAAATACCACAATGTCACTCTAATATTTTTTTTATAAATAACCAAAAAATAAATTTATTTTGAAAAATAAAATCTATAAAAATGTTCAAATTTATCTTAAAAATATTTTCATCATTAATTGGATTCAAAACCGACTTTAGAAAAATATAATTCTTATATATAAAACATGATTTTTGTTTTATAATATGTAAATAAATTTGATTTTAGGAATTCCAAAATATTGGATTTAATATATTATATGGAAGAAAATATTTGAAAATGTATCTAGGTACTATATATACTTTTATGTCTGGTGTATCATGTAATATATGCTATTATATATACTGTTTTTCATTTAAAATCATTGGGTGTTACAATCCATATGATGGACATTATATTACACAAAAAACTATGTTCTATATGATATTATGGAATAAAAATGGAAATCAGTCCAAGTAGTTCATTAATAAAAACCAAACATTTCACTATGGTGGAAGACCCAAAATATCTTTAGAAAAGGCATCAAGTATGCACAGACCACCTCAGGAAGCAAAATTCCCACACATAAGGATATAATATCAAGAAAAAACTCTAAAAAATATTAGCAACAATTGATATAGATAAAAACTATATTCTACAAAGATATTTTTTAGTATGGGTGTTATCCTTGAACATCAAATCCATGTTGATAATCTTTTGAATGATGTATATATCCTGAACTATGTAGTCACAGTACACCTAAATGAGGGATATAACATCCAAAAAAATGAAAATTGAAGCCATTTTCATAAATCTTTAACAATAGAGTGGAAGTATTAAATAATAATGGATTGAGTTAGGAATGTATGAAATAAAACATTATCTATCATTAATGATATAAAATAATTAGTTGAACCAATATCAAATAATTCTCAAACCATATAAAAATAAATTAACTCCATACCTATAGAAATACATTTATTTCCTTTAAATTCATATAGGGAATAATCTATCACAAAAATCCATCCAATCATTATCATATCCCTTATCATGAAAACTAGACATATAACCCATAGATGAAATAGTATTAAAATTCAAACCCTTTTTTTAATAAATATTATGTCATGAATTTTTATTATATCCTTTCAAATTAACCGTATCTAAGGACTAAAATTACAAAATAACAATAATCCTTATGAGATTCTTCATTATTACGATTAGTTTGTCAAAATTTCCATATTTATATAAAACAAACTTATATTGTCCTGACAAAGACACTAAAACTGGTCTGGATGGAAATAGAAAACCCATGCATTTCTTTTTCTATAAAAATGACACACCCTAGAAAACACCTCCTCCAACCAAAGATCCAACATAACCTATTATCCCAAAAATTTCTGCATGAATGTAATAGTATTATTAAAGGGACTCCATGAATATATAAAGGAAAATGTGAATCAACATTGTTTAAATATATGGCCTCAATCCCAAATCAAACTTTTGAGGCTTTAGGAACTCTTTAGTGAAAATCACTTTTGAGAGGTAAACAAACATAGAAACCCATGTAGAATACTAAATAATGCTATGATGTACTTTTTACATGATCTGATACATATTTATATTCTCCCCATATAATGTTTTAGGTTTTTTTATTAAATATTTAATTGAAATATGTGTAGGTTTGATCCCCATGCAAGATAAATTTCATAATAAAATCCCACAATCTACTTCCTCATCCCCTGATCATGTAAGTGGATGAACATATCCTAGAGTATTCAGGAGTCATCATGAAGATAATTATCTTATTAATCAACTTAATCCACTCATGTCATTCCCGTGGAATTTTATCGCATTATAAAATTAGTTGATGAAATTTTTTCTGAGCACCCACTAAATAGAGAGTATGATTTGTTTGGGTTGAAACAGGATCCAGATATGGGTCCATGAGAATACTATACTCCATATCATATTTCATGGATTCCAAAATTTTATATAGAAGATATATTTTCAATTTAATTTTCGGTTAGGAACATGATAATGAACAGTCGATTATTTTTAACATTCCTAAATTTTAGGACTGACTTTCATTATTCATAATTAGGTATTAAAATATCAGAATTTTAATGAATTTATGAGTTCCATAAATGAGGGAAATCCCATTATGAAGGTAAATAGCCTCTTAAATAATCTTTCCAAATATTTAATTTAATATTCCCTCAAAACATAGTCTTGTACAATGTAAAACATTTCCAAATACCCGTTTAAACTCGAGATCAAAAACATAAGTTTGTCGGCCAGGAACCCTCCTACACATACATCTCAATCTCAGATAGTACTAATTCATTTCTACAATGAAATAAAACCCCCCAAGAAGCGTTAAAAAATTTCAGGCTAACCATATCCATGATACAATTTTGAAAAAGTACATCCCTAGGGTAATAGGCCAGCCACCAAAGACATCCCATCATGGGAGTAGGATATTATAAAATGAAATACATGAAAAATGAAAAGTATTATATAATACAAAATAATACATAAAACTATTTTACATTGTTTGAGAAAAGGGGATATTTATGACCAATTTTAAACTCTAAAGAATCATAAATATAATTTAGAAAAAACAAAAAAACTTGTATATCTACAAAATGAACATATGATTAACTAAATTGTGAAATAAAATATATACAAACTACCAATATAAAATTTTCGGGTGTGAGAAAAAATTCTTAGAGGATACCACCACAGAGTCAATAAAATGTATATCATCAAGAATTAAACAATTATTTAATTTTAAAAAAATATAATTTTACAAGATTCATCATATTTTCAAACCATGATGTAAATAACATCATTTGGATTTCAAAAATTAATTTCAAATTCCTATGTAACGAACCTAAAATTTATAATGTATAAAATATGGATTCATATCCAAAATTCATAAGTTATTATAGATAAAAAAAATTAACTAAATAATCTATCATGGTAATTTATGTGATACAATATAATTTTAATAAAAAATGTAGGAAACAATCCACAACAAAACAATAAGGAAATTTATATTCAAAACATTGAAGGATTCTCATACTAGGGCATATCCAAAATAAATATTTACTATAAATAATAGATACTAAATTTATATACATGCTTACTAAATCATATTAATTCATTCCATAGTATTTTGATACCCCAATGATTCCCATATTAGTGTGACACAATCTCTGGTCAACTAGGTCCTTTTTTGATGCTCCCATGGTTCCCAATGTTCAATTATCATAATCCATTTCAAAACCATTTTCATATTTATATAACATTTTCAATAAATATGAAATTCACTTTGGATTTTGAAAACCTATTTCTATATCAAAACCATCATTGATTCATTTAGTCAATTATATTTTTCAAAATTTCATTTCTGATGAAAACACCTATATAAACATGTTTCTATATAAAAAAACCTTAAATATTTAATAAAATAAATTCAATGATTTTAACAATAAAATATTGCAAGAAAATTAATAAATTCATAGAACTAAACCATTATATTGAATTAACTACATGAAAACGGAGGTATAACACATTCCCCTCGAATGAAACATTTGATGAAGAGTAGATTGGGTCCCCCGATCCTAAATCCCAAAAAATCAATTTGAATCATCCATAAAACAAAATATATCTAGAATAAAATCCTTATTGTGTCATAATAATAAAACAGGATAAGTTATGTAGCATATATATACAATGATGTGGGATATCCAAATCAAAACTATAACATAACATGATATGATCCATAAAAAACAAAAAATATATTCAATGATTCTATATGGGGTAATATAATGTTATTGAGAAGGGATTGTATGAACCAAAAATATATTATTTATTATTATTATTATACCAAACCATGGTTGATGGGTAAAATCATATTTCTAATGATTTTTAGGATAATCAAACGGTGTCCTAGAGGAGCCTTCCAAAATAAACCAATCATATTCATGAACCATGAAACCATACAAATACATTGTATCTAGGGGATCTTGGGTTACACTATTGGGATGCAATATTAGATTAAATGTGTTCTTAATGTTAATACCCCATTAGAATATCATAGTGGATTACTAAAATTTTCTATTATGGTTAAATTAAATTTTTATCTAGAAAACATTCTTGAATATACCATTGATTTTTACATATATCGTAGTAAAATTCATAGACACCAAAAGATCAAATCCAATGATCTACTATGTAATACTAATAAGAATATTTGAATAAAATTATTCCACTAATCCCAGACATATTAATATCATTATATTTAATTTATTTAATGATTCATTTTATTTCAATATATTAACGAGATATTTTTTTAAGTGATAAAAATTTTGTAAGAGATATATATTTAAATAACATTTTAATTATTACTATGTATTCTATAATATCCATTTATTATTATTATATTATCATTTTATAATAAATAGAGTTATTTTTTTAACCAGTAGTTATTAAATATATATTTTTTTGTAATAAAAACATATTAATTTAATTGATAAAAAATATTATTTAAAAAATGTTATAAATAATATCAAGCATCATTGGTCTATTTAGTTAAAAAAAATTTTTTACTCAAAATCAATTTTTTTAAAAAAATTACTAAAAAGTTGTTCTTCTATGATTTTTTATAGTTATTTTGACTCATAAATTTTTTTATCAAATGTTTTAAAAGGAATATTCATTTTTCCATCCATGTAACCTAGCACTTTTCCTACAAAATATAAAATAAATTTCAATTTTTACATACTAAGCCTCAATGAAACATTCAATCCATCATGGATAACATAATTTTTAAGGCTTCCACAACATTTTTATAAATAAAATTAAAATTAAATTTTTTTTTGAAAAGATTATTTGTTCAATATTTTTTTCAATTTAGAAAGTGTTTTTCCTCAATATATTTTGTAATGATCATTTTAATGTATTTGAATTAATTTAAAAAATTCTACGTTTTAATAATACCAAACTTATCCTTTTTCTAGATATTTTAAGACTATCTTGTATTGGGAATGTATTAGAAATCTCTTTTTTGAATAATTTTTTCTAAGTTAGGTTTCCCATGTAATATTCACTTTTGTTTGGTCAATGGAAAATTATTTTTCCCGGTAATGTTGATATTATTTTTAATGAGTATGCTTTATTCTTTAATTGTATTTCATTTCTATATATGGTGATTTAATTTCGTAGTTAATTAATCAACTATGTAAATATTGATATTTTTCATTTTTTATTCTATATAAGCATGTGTTGATAATGAATTATTTGTATATTAAATTAATTATTCAATATATAAATAATGACTTAGACATACCATGGAATGTGGGACCCTAAATTATATATCCCCTTGATGTATCATGATACTAACATGATGAATCAGTAAGATAGAATTAATTGGGTTTCTATACATATTATAAAGTCATATTGTGAAAAGTAATGATAATATTTATATCATGATATATTAAATCATGATGTAATATATAAATCATTTCCATCCTTAGGAATTTAATTATCATTATCCATGAAATTGTATCATTGATATTATACACGGATAAATATTGTGATAACATTATCGATTAAATAGATTTTGTGTATTTTATTCAATATTAAATATTGATCATTCATTATAAAATCATTAGGGTCTCCTTATTATCTAATCATAATACAATTTAATATATTAAAATTTCTAGATTTATTATTCCTTACTAATTATGCATTATTTTTTATTGTTCGCCTTTTCATTATGTAACCCTTATTGAGAATTTTAGATCACCATTATTTTTTCCATACCCCTTGAAATGAATAAGGAATATCTAATGAAGTTATAAAATGTGAATTTTTTTCATTTATAATGTTTTTTTTAATATTTTTAATTTTGAATTTAAATTCATCTATGTATTTAGTTTATCTATACGATTTAAATATTTATTTCATTGTTATGAGATTTCATGAAACCATTACCATTTTTATAAGGTAACCACCATTTCTAGCCTACTAGGTTTAGGGTTATTATAGTAGGAATCATAAATGTTTAGTATATTCCACGGGTACTATATTTAATAATACTAAGATTAGATAACTTTATCCTATCATATAATTTCAGGATATTTAAATATAAGAGGATCCTAATAATATTTTTTTGAAGATATTAGGTGATTTTACATTAAAATGCATCCCTATATGGATACTAAAGGTACACATTGTTCTTCCATTTTGGATTGTAGGGATAATAAATCTTAAAAAATAATAATGGAATATGACTTTATAATCATGAGGTAACTAAAAATAGGCATAACTACGTACAAGGTTATACTCACTAAGGGGATATGCATTGGATAATTCACAATTTATTTATGAAGTATTTACAGGGGTTATAATTGATACTAAAAATTAATTCCATGATAAAACCAATGGTGTATAATATTGAAATAAAATTCATGATTTTAAAAATTAATAAATTAATAAATGGTTCTTCCTCTATAATTATTAATTTTCACACTAGGAAATTTATTTTTAGGCAATGGTTAGACATTGATAGAATCATGTCCAAAATGGATATGATGGAATATGTGGTGATTATGCGAAACCAAATGGGATGATGATTTGAGTGAAATATATAGTGATTTATCCAAATTATTTTTCATGATATTTCATTAAAATTTCATATATTCACCAATACATAAACTCACTAATGAAGAGAAGGATAGATTCTTCTATTATCATCTGTGGTGGGGACCCTATAAGAATAAGGGACAAATTTCCATGATGTTAGAATTATAGAACTAAAATATTATGATAATGTCCCAATGGAATTGAAAAATTCATCATTTTTTAAATAAGGTCATAGTGTTATGAATTATTGATGAAAAGTGTCGTGTACGGTATATATAAGTAAATTTAATCCTATGACTCTATTTACAGTTATTTTTCGTGAATATGGAAAACCATGGTGTTATCTGATTCATCAAACTCTTTTAATGGTAATCTCCCAGACCAATGGAAGGTATATGATGACATAAAAGGGGTATATATTTAATAATTTTGTTTACATAATTAATTATTAGATTAAATTTTATCATTTTTCTGTTAGTAAAAATAATCATAAAATAGAAATGGAATGAATTATTTCATTGAGGCATATATTTATTCATCCCGTATTTATTCTGGTGATTTGGATATCATCTTGAGTTTATGAGTTTTTGGTTTTTCATAAGTACAATTTTTAAAATACCCCATTTTATGAATATTCATTAATGGATATTTTCATGAATATGGATATTTTAATTGTTATTTATTTGAATACAACCCAATTGTTTACTACATGAAATAATTATATAAGAAACAATCAAATGTGTTTTTTTACATAAGGTTAATTTTATTGGTTACCATTGTGGATTATATTGTCATTGATATTTTTGTTGTTGGTTTTCATCTATATTTTATAATGTTATAATAATTATGTTAATATAGTATTGAAAAAGTGAAAACTTCTATGTTGAATGAAAACCCATCATATATGCTGAGACTAATTATCATGAATTAAAAACCAAATAGAGATAAGGGAAAAGAATGTAAAAATAGAATATAAAAGGTTAATTAAAATATTACATGGTTTATATATATATATATATATAATTTAATCAAAAAATAAAATTTTCAACTATTCGTGTTACGTTTTAGGTTTAGAGATTAATGTATCATATAAGACAACATGTTCTATCAATATTTGTTTTGGAAAATAATTATACAAATATATAAATAATGAAAACTATTTTCTATATATAAATATAAATTTGAAGATATTTTAAATTCATTATACATAAGAAAATATTTTTTAAAATAATTTTTAAGTGTAACAGTTGTACTAAAAATTGATACAATCATAATTAGAGATTGATAATTTTCTTATGAAATATAAATATAAATATTAATCATATTTAATTATTTTCATAGATAGTAAAATAATTATTTATCATTACAAAATGGATATTAAAACACAAAATTTATCATATTACCATTATATATTCTTAATCAATTGGTCTTTTAACTCATAATTGTTTTAATTTTTTTGTGTTAATTGATATTCTATTTCCCATTACCTTTTTTATGATAAATAATCATTATCATTATTCATAATTATTCATTATTTTGATTCATGTAAACATTTTTCTTTAGATCTAATATTATATTAAAAAAATTTCATGTTATGTTATATTTTATAAATATATCTCAATTAATTTCCTCTCTTATCAACAGAATGTTTTAAACCTTTTTAGGTTGTGCGTTCTGAAGTGTGTAATTCTAATTTTTTTAACAGTTCTTTTAAAAGTTCATGTTCAAATTAAAAATAAAAAATTTATTGATGGTGGGAATAATTTTACACCCCATGATTTTAATATATATTTATTATTTATTAATTTATCCACAATGATATAATCCACTATTAACAACTCTACGATATTTATTATATACAATTCGTTCAATAGAGTATATGACATGAAAAACAATGATTATAAGTCCTATGAAATAGATTATTTAATATGGACAATATAAAATATAAATTGAAAATATGTGTATTAATTTGATTAAATTTTATTAATTTTATATATTGTTGTTATAATCAATAAATATTTTTTTGATATCAATCTCTCGGATTTTAGTAATGTATGTTTATTCTTCCCGAGAATACATTTTTCAAAAAACATAAAATTTGCTATAGAATAATATAATAAAATTATCCAATTATATAATTTTTATAAAAAATTAACTTCATATATAAAGTAAAAAATATCATAATTTTAATGTATTCATATTTTGGATTTTTATGAAAAGAGTGTTTTATTAGTGAATAGTGATAATATCGTTTTTCCAAAATCTACTATTTCATTTCAATCAGTTATATATATTGAAATTTAAATTATGAATTTAATATTATTTCCATGTAAAATAAATAATATTAAACTATAATTAATATAATTAAATATATTTTAATTCAAATTATACATGATTTAGATTTAAGATTATTTTTAATATCAGTAATGATTTCTTTTTAAAACTATTTCAATTAATATTGTTCCTCCATTTTAATTAATAAAAAAAATATTTTCGGATTAATGATTTAAATTTTATTTATAAATTTTATTTTGATGATTAAATATTTTATCACATTTCAAGATGAATATTATAATTTTTTTTAATATATTATTTTCTAAATCTTGGACATTGCATTTATTAAAAACCAGTTTTTTGAAAAACCTATGGGTTTTATTTTAAATTATTTAGAAATAATAATTTGAATTGAATTTTGGAAAAATAATTACATATTTTTAGAAATAAAATTTTATTCATTATAATTAGGTAAAATTAAATTTGGTTAATAATTTATTATTCAAGTAGTAAAAATATTTTTTCTTTGGAATGAGAAAATGGGATTAGAGTGGGAATTATAAAATGATGATATTGTAATAATGAAAAAAAAACATATCTAATTATTATTTTTTATCTACATATATACATTATCACATATAAATCTAACTAATGAACCATTTTGGAGACATTATTCATCTAAAAATCATGGGATTGATTTATTATTTGAAAAAATTACATCTGTGTTGTCATTCTCAATAATAAAAAGGCACATACTCAGCTCACATTTTCACATATATCATTCCATTATTTCAACCACAAAATCTAAAAAAATATCCATAAAATAATAATACACGTTATAAAGTAAGTTTTTGTCCCAAATGTAAATCACTAGTGTCCTTAATAATATATCCAAAGGATTTTCTTCTAGGAGTTGGAAAATGTCCCAAACATGCTATTTATTTTTTAATTATTCATTTAATATACAATAATTTAATAAAATTATAATATTGAAAAAAATATCATATCTAATTAGATATTATTTTTATAGTCAAATTATTTATATCCATATCCTCCTCTATAAAATTGTAAATAAATCCATCACTCGTGTGTTGGGAAGACAAATTCCTTACAAAAAGATATAATTTATTTTCAATCTCTATATATCCATGAAATTAATAATGGCATAATAATGAATAAGAAAAATGAATATAACATGATTTTATTCTCTAAAATTAATATATCTACACTTATATACCTACTTTCCTGTTAAGGGAAAGATATTGTGCTAATTATTATGTATGGTCTTGCAAATCTAAGTATCGATGCGACTCATTTTCCACGAACAAGATTCCGGAAAGATTTTACAATTTCATAAATTACTTAAATACTGTATTTTTATATTTGATACCATTATTTTGATTATGTACAGATATAATATTCACTTGAACCACATCATTCATGATTAAATACTACTGAAAAAAATAAGGAAATTAATAAACAAAACAATAATAAAAAAACATTATTCAATAACAGGTTGTAAGATGATATATAATGACAATTTTACAAATTATAAAGATCAATATATTTATATATTATATTAATTAAATCATTTAAACCAATGTGTAATTGGTTTTTGTTCTCATAACCCATATAAATAATGAGGTGACCAATATCATCCTAAATTATATTCATTGGGGATTATTTGAATGTTACATATATTATTTATTTTAAACGGTGTATATAATTACCCTTTTGATTTTAATATAATTAATAGTTCTTTGTGAATTTTATTTTATCTTCAAATGTTTAATATTTCAACAATGGGGATTTTATTTTACCATTACCCTGAGGTAATGAGTTTCCTGAAAATTATATTTTAATTGGGTGATATTAATTCTCTATTTTCATTACTGTTGTATGATTATGAAATTAATGAATTCATATTTTATTATATTTTATATAAAATTGGTCTAAATATATATACATTTTATAGACATAATATATTGATTTATTTATTTTCACTATAAAATATTTTCATTGTAATGATTTCCAATCTCAATTGGTTTTCTTTAGAGATTATGTTATGTTTTACACCTATATTATTTTATGGGGAGTATATAATGACACCATTATATGTTATATCATTAATATAATTATATTAATTTTATTTAATGTTTAATTTTATTTAATTTTTTTAATGGTTATTACCAATAAAAATTTTCTAAAGTTGTAAGAGAATTATATCTCCATCTTATTTCAGTTAGGAATGATTATGATTTAATTTAAATAGAATGATATTATTTGATCATTATATAATAAAAAATTATATTTATTTATTTATTGGTATTTTATTTTTCTCTATGTTATATTATCATTTTAACCATTTGGAATAAAAATTATTGAAAATTGTTTGAAAAATACATGAATTCATTTCTCTCATCTACTAAAAGTAATATTTCATCAAATTCCATGTTTTCTACACATGTTTTTATATAAAATAAATATAAAATAATTGATAAAATTAGTTTTAATCCCTCAAATTATTTCTATAATATTATATTCATGAAAATTTTCTTTCTTTATCAAATCAAGTTACTTTTGATAATTAATAAATTTTTTAAAGGAATAATTTTTTTGATACAGGAGAAATTAATATAACAATCCCTATATCATTAACATTTATTGTATTAAATAATCAAGTAATTTTTTATGGAAGAATGATGATGTTGAATAGATTTTAAATTAATAAATAAAATAACTCTATATATATTGTTATATGGGTACCCATTACACAGCCTAGAGGCCCAAAATAATCATGACCACCGATAGATCAAAATTCGCATGAACCTAATTAGTAAGAGAGAATTAAATTGTGTTTTAAGAATGTTTTAAAACATTATCATAAAATTAGTAGGAATTATAAATATAATATTTTATTATGTCATGATATCAAATATTAAACATTTAATTCATTAACAATTCAGCTATTATTTTCCATTATTTTATTTAATTCATAATATCCAGGGATGCATTTTATGATCTATTTATTGTTAAAATTTATTTTCTACACTGTTATGTTACATAACATATTTATTGTTATTGATATAATCATGATATTAATGTTATTTATTAAGTATGATATATATTATGTTTTTTACCTTTTTTATATTGAAAAAATAAATTTTTTTCTAAATATATTTATAATAATATCAATTGTACCTACGTCTTACTGAAAATTTTGTAGTAAAATTATTTTTTCCATTAACGATGATATTTATAAAGAAACTTGGAGTATTTTTAAGGATAGATAATTTTCAATGACAAATAATTTTCCATATATTAAAAAGTTATGTGATATTTATATATGTATCATTTTAAGTGTGACAACTTATGTACTATATCTATTGGGATGTGATTACATTTATCTATCATCTCTGTAATAATTTAAACACTAAATCTAGGATACAATATTTGGGGACTTCACATAAAAAAATATAAATTTGAATAAAAATATTTTATAATAATAATAATCCATGGAATCAAAACATAATAATCTTGATTAAAAAGTTATATCAATTGGGCCAACATAGATAATTTGTGTATTAGAAACAAAATATTAATGTGTTTTTGAAGAAAATGTAATTAATAAGAATCTAATTTGTTGATGTATAAGGAATAATGAAATCCTAGAAATGATAATTTTGTACACAAATTATCTATACCCCAAAGTAAAAAAATTTATCTGACACAAAAGTTTATTGAACCATCCTAGCACCTCAAAATCCACATCCTCTAAAAACAATAACATAACCAATAAGATAAACCATTAAACCCTAAAAAATTATAATATAATATCTCAAATAACAATCATAAAAAACCCCAACACAATATAAGCTAATTAAGAATAATCCCATGAACCTATATGTTCAAAAAAATAGTGATGATAATTATAATCATTTATGGATTGGGAGATTAAAGTTGACTGATAGAAAAATGGTGACTATAAACCAAGTTAGAGAACTTATATTCATTAAATGATAATTAATAATAATCACTAGAAGACAATAAACCAAAATAAAGACAACAACAACAAATAAACCATATCTTATAGAGAATAACTATTTTATGACCTTCCACCACATTCTTAATCCACGTGGCAAACAATTCATCATTTCCTGATTGGGTCTACAACAGTAGATCATATCAAATTGTTTAAGGGGATCATATGAGTTTATAGGCCTAATGAGTAGGAATATAAGAAAAAAATAGATGGGAAATATTACTAGACATTTCAAAGATAAAATGTCGAGAAATAAGAGATGTAATTAGATTTTGAAACATTGGAGATGATGTAATTTTTTCCTAATAAAGTCGATCTGATCATGGACTGTAGATAACCAGTCCATCTCCAAGATGAAGTCGTAAGGCCTCGTGGCCACTATGAGGAGATCTCAGCCAAAGCTCTTGCCTCTAAGAGTATGCTCACACTGTCGACACTAGTGCATAATCATCGAGTATGCTCCTGTATGAGTCTCTATTTGTAAAGATTAAACTAATAGATCCATCAGAATCTCTAACCTCAGAACGAGGGATGATGAAATGAAAGAGTGACTGGAACCTCTGTCTATAAGAGCTACAGTTAAAGAGGAGTTGACACATATCATATCTCAAATCATCTATAGAGCACCGTGATCGTAAGACTCATTTGTCTAGAGTTGAGTTCTCCCCTTTCCACATGCTCCCAGCGGTCGTGGTGGACCTCCTAGTGGTGGTGGTCGTAAAACCTCATATCAACATGCATAGTGAGATGTATGTCCATCTCCTCTTCCATATCATCCTTCTCCATGCATATTTTCTCAATCGAACCGATTCCTCTTCTTGGGATGTCCCTCAACTTTCTACTTATCATCGCAACAGTTGGTCAAATAGTCACGAGCCTTTTGACCTTGTCCGCCACCAGAGTAACACTACCCACTTAATATGGAAACTCCCCACTAGGAGGGATCTCTATGGAACCCTCGACATCGTAAGGATGTTGAGTTAGATCATCGGTGATAGAATTTATCACTTGAGTCCATGATCGAAGGTTCGGTCCCTGAAAAATGGGTCTCATGCCATATCTGTGGAGTAGCATGAGAGTTCGGTGATCTTCACTGAGTATTGTGCTATAGTCATGCTACCCTACATTAGATGGAGTATCTCTTATATCAGCAGCACTCGAAGGGTGGCTAGACAAACTCCACCCGAAACTAGCTCTCAATGTTTGTCCATCGTATCGTCGCCTCATCATGCACATGGAGCATTAGGCTCAACCATCTTCCTACTGTTTCTTGAAGGAGACTCATTGAAATGATCACCATGAAGTCTGTTGGTGTCCCTACAAGTAAGAAAAATCACAATATAGCCTCCAGCCAATCCTCAGCCGCATGTGGGTCTATCTCTCCCCTATACCTGGGTGGCCTCTAGTGCTGTAACTTGTGCTACAAACTCAAGTAGGGTGCATTGTCTGCTACTGGGGTTTGTGGAATCAGTGTCCCAATGAGAAGTAGTACTGCTAGTGCCTCTGCTATTAAAGGGACCTTCACCGAGGCATCGTCGCTCAGTGGGCTTTCAATACGTTCAAATCTAAGGGATTTAACTGGTCATTCGCGGGGAGGCATCATGAAAGAAATGAATGCAACACGGTTAAAATATTATACTTGGTGAGCTGACATATTTGACCTGTCATAAAAAATCTTTTGATAACACACACTCAATTAGGGTTTTCATGCACTGAGTTATAAATCTGTAGTCAAGGTCCGTGTGTTTGGATATGTCAGTCGTCGGCACAAATAATAGACTCCCTAAACTGAAAAGCACACTTAGTACCCTTAACAATATTTCATCACATAAATGAAAGAACAGATTTATATGTTCTGTAATTGAACTGACTCCTCTAATACCAATTTTTCTTGACCCGTCCCCCCGGGCCCGTATCGTGACTACCCCATGACCCCTTTTCATAGGCAAGGGGCTGGTGAGTAGCTCCAAAGTATAAAATCCCTAAACTGGGAAGTAATTTCAATTATAACTACAAACAAACACATCAGAGTACACAAATGGAAGAATAACACTAAGTAACACTATATAGAAAATAAGTGATTGAATGTTAAAGGGGCCGGAAATACAATCCCAACAGAAAGTACAAGTACAACTGAAAGAATAGAGAAGCAGCTAATGGGTCATTCTCTAGGGTTCTTACATGAAGGGTAGGTACATATTTCTTCCTCATCACACCTCATATGTCCATCGGCACTATGTACATTCATGAAAAATGGTTCTTCTTGGGGTACCATACTATCCTGCTACTCTCAGCCTCAGTCATCACTATCTCTCATCTGCAACCAACACAATGTGGTGCAGGCATAACCCATGTAGGTGTGAGAATAATGGTACTCAGTAGGGACTCCGAGACCCTGATGGTCTCAGTAAATCCAACAAGGTTAAACCACAAGTTATGAAATCAATGGATATCCATTACTTTGTTATATGCCCATACATATACCTATGTTATCTAGTAATCCATCTCAATCATGAGGAAAACACAAAATTCATTCACTCAGCTCAAACCAGGATTTTTCTTATCGAATCCACGGCAGCTAGAGAACTCCTCCTTTGTAAAGTACAGTGGGTCGGTTACTACACTGAGGCACTTCTCAATATCCTCAAACTGCCGAGTTACTCCTTTTTTCATGTACCACGGGTCTGCTACAAACCATCAGGTGGACATCCATAATGGGTCTACTACGAACTACCATATGCTCCCTCTAATAGCCTACAGAGGTACTCTTCCTGTCGAGTATCGTAGGTCTGCCACCAACTTCCAGGTGCTCCCCCATCATTGGTCTACTTAAAAATACTAGACACTCCCCACTAGGCTAGTTGAATCACTCTAAGTCATATCGGTCATGTAGTCATCTGGTGTGCCAGCTACTAGGTCTCTATGTGCTGTTTTCTCATCATTGGAAGGATCTCCTCCATGAGCTACTAGGAAATACTCCAACTCTCGTGGTGCTCCACAAAGAAAAATCTCAATGGTCCACCACATCATAGGTGTAATGGCCCGGTCCTCTCTGGAAAATTCCTTTCTCCAAAAGAAGGTCAAGAAGTGTTTTGGAAGGTAAAATGGACTTTTCCCACACATTCCAGAATTTTGAAACTACACGCCGTGTACCCCCTTTTCAGGTATACCCCGTGTTGGAGCCATGTCCTTGCCGTGTGCAATAAATCAGTGCATGACATGTGACCAGTTCTACATGCCGTGTAGTCCTTCCCCGCGTACGCGTTACCAGTCAACGGTCGGGTACCATGTTGGATCTGTGTCCTTGCCGTGTGCAATATAGGAGTACACGTGATGTGTCCAAACTACACGGCGTGTAGTCCTTCCCCACACATGTGTTACCGTCATACCATGTGTTGACCAATCAATGGCCACAGAGCCGTGTTGGAAGCCGCGTGGAGACCGTGTGAAAGAACCAAGTACACACCGTGTACCAAAAAGTACATGCCGTGTACTTTTGCTTTTCACACCTATGAAAGGAGTGCTCCCCTCCTTCTTTCAACTCACCACTCTCCTCCCCTCTCCTCTTAGAAGAGCTCTCCCAAGAGACTCGAAGGCTCGTTCTTCCATAAATTCTTCGTCCGAGCTCCGATTTATGATCCGTTAGTGGCCACGGGATCGTAAAGACGAGGTGGAACATCCAAGTTGGATCTTTGTCTTTCCTTCGGGATTTCCTTTCCTACTTCCACCCGAGGAGGTTTTTCCGGGACCCGACAGAAGTGACGGACGCCGATGGATGTCTTCTAAGGTTGATCCGGGGGAGCATTGCGATCAAGAACCTATTGAGGTAGGGATATTACCTTCATCACTCTAATTTGTGCATCATGCGGGGTGGGTATCCTCTATTTTCCTGAGAAACAGTTGAACCTTGAAATGAAGATAATAATCGGTTAAAGAACGGGGATGGGAAGTTGTGATTGATGTTACATTATATCCTGTAATATTATGTTGTGATTTGAATGAGCTTCTACCTATAGAAAATCACGGTCTTTGGGGGACATTTATTATGCAATTAAATGTTTCCCTATCCTTCTAGATTTTTCTTATGAATGGAAACTTTGTGGAATGTGGAAATTGGTTAATCACATAATGTTGGATGTTTTAAAATCTGGAACCCTTGTGTGATCACCCCGGTTGAACAAAATGGAATAATGAACATGTGGGTTTTGGCATGGTTGTGTGACATGTGATGGGGGTATTTTGTGGGTTGTTGTGGATAGGGTGAGCAGCGGGGCTGCAGTTGATTGTTTGTGGGTTGGTGTTAATGTTATGATGGTGATGGGCAGTGGGGACGCGATAAATGGTATTAAAGGAATGATGATGTACTGTGTGGTTGTGGTTATGGTGGTTGGAAGTAGGGCTACAGGGATGGGTTTAAATGTTAATGGGCTATGGGTTGTGATTAATAAATAATAGTGGAAGAGTTAATGAATGGTGGGGTGTGGTAATGAAACGGAAATAATAATCAATGAGGTTGGTTGGTTGATATGAAGGACATTGCTGTGCAAGTTGTGTTTTTTCCTAACATGATTTTTGGAAGGCAGGGATATGTTTACGAATGATTGATGTGGTTGGTTGTGGATAGTTTCCCAGTAGTTAAGGAACTAAATAACTATTTCTACTGAAATGGGAAAACATAAATGGGGTTGGGATTGTTTGTTGTATGCATGCTTCGTATTAGCAGTGACGAGGGACGTGCTCAGTTTCTATTTTTAGAAACCATAGGTTGGGATGTGTGGTTGGTATACATATATATATCTGTATCATTTGTGTTTTATCGCACCCCACCCATGTTGAGCACTTAGTGCCAAACACTCCCATTTCATGGGAGAGGGTGTTTTTCCCTTAGTTACTAGCTCCTTCCTACTCCTTCTCCCCTAGGCTGTGATGGCTTGAGGCGACCTTACACCCAAGACTCTTAGGGTAGGTTTCGATTGGGGGTGGCTTTAGCCCAAGACTCTTCGGCCAGGTTCTACTGTTTCCCAAGAATCTTCAGGATGATGCCCAGGGGTGTGCGGGCGGGATACGTGGTTGTGAGGCCCAGGTGTGTGCGGGTGGGATACGTGTTTGTGAGGCCCAGGTGTTTGCGGGCGTGATACGTGGTTGTGAGGGCCAGGTGTGTGCGTGTGGGGAGAGTGTGGCATCGTCAGGACGTTCGCCATTAGGAAGAGCAGCTAACTAAATGGAAATGGTGTGGGGTACCCAATACTCTTGTTCTTATATACTACTACCAGTTGTGATTGTGTTTTTTGGTGAGTGTGGATGGTGAGCTTGGCTGGTTAGAATTCCTTTCTAGGTTTATTCTGTTGTTCTCACAAGACATTAGGATGTCTCCCCACTTCTGCACAAGATATTTAGGTTTCCCTACTCAGTATACTTGTATGCTCACCCAACGTTTAATTTCATGATTCCAGGAGGACTACCAGGGCCGTGCGGGTCCCAACTAGTCGGACAGTTGGAGTTGTTGCTGTTGTTGTACCTTGTTTTCTTTTGGAATTGTACTTTGAGATTTCTTGTACATGTACCTTGTTATAAATTTGATTAAACATGCATGTGGGATTGGTTTGGGTTTATTTCTATATACTTTCTCTTTCCATTTTTGGTGGTTGACTTGTCATATTTCCCGATCTTTAAAAAAATAAAAAGGGTAATGCCTCCCATATTTGTGAAAAACTCATACCCTTGGTGCTAGTCGCCACCCCGGGGCCTACTAGAGGTGGGACTCAGGGGTCATTATCTCCCTTTCGCCATTTCTAGCTCAGTAGGGGCATCTTTTGTTGGAGGGGTCATGATAGAATGGTATTAGAGGTGATGGTTGGGAGATAGGATGAAATCTGGAGTTTGGCACAATAGGGATTGCATGGGATAGAAGGGAAACAATGTTAGTTAATCTTGGTGTGTGACATAGGCCAGGGATGACTGGATAGGACGCGGGATTTTAGGGCCCCCCGTGATCCGATGAAAGGACTCTGAGTCTACTGAATGACCAAGTGACACTACATTGATTGCAGGGTAGAGACCCTAGTAAAGGTACATGCATCATCATGATCGTCTTTTACATGATTTGGGTTTTATAGGAAAGAAATTGAAATAAAATCATAAAAAAAAACCATGAGTTTTTCCTTACTACTTGGGATTAGGAGATCCTTGTTTACAGTACAGCTATGGCACCTGGACGTCGTCCCCGAGTGGCTCCAATGGCCGAGTCCCAGCAGATTCAGGCGGTCGATCAGTTGAGGATTGACTGAGAGGAGGAAGATAACCAGTGGCAGAAGACTCTCTATTCTTTCCAGCGGTAGGCCGTTAAGAAGTACGAGGGTAGTACTTCAGATACAGAGATTGAGGGGTGGCTTGAGGAGATATGGATCGCTTTTACCTTGATCCGTGCTCCGAGGGAGTACTAGGATCCCCTAGCAATCAATCAGGTGAGAGGTGTGGCACGACATTGGTGGACGCTCAACATCCTAGAGAGTATAGATGCAGAGGTTCCATGGGATGAATTTGAGAAGGAATTCCAAAAGGAATTCCTTTCTTCCATGATCAAGGAGGAGAAGCTACAGGAGTTACTCTCCCTTCAGTAGGGGAGTATGTCGGTATGAGAGTTGGGGATACAGTTCAAATATCTCATGCGCTTTGCTCCAGATCTCTTTCTGGATGAGGAGTCTTGGGTGAGATGTTTGGAGGAGGCGCTTTGTCATTCTCTCCAGTATGCTGTCACCTCCTTCACCCTTCTGACATACTTGGCGGTGTAGAAGAAGGCAGAGGTTGTAGAAAGGATGTACTCGCTGGGAGGTTCACATTGAGAGGGGATCCATCCAGGCTCGTCGAAGGGGAAGGTAGTCAGCAGCAGGCCTCCTGCGACGGGACCTTCCAGGTTCAGGCCACTGGGGAGCAGGCCCTAGCAGTTCCAGTTCAGATCTTCGGGTCCTCGTCCCTTTTTCACAAGCCCAAGACCAAATTGTTTTCCTTGTGGAGGTTTCGGGCACGTTCAGAGTTGGTGCCCGAACCGATCTCGGTACAGTGGAGGTGGGCAGGTTCAGCGCCCACATCAGAAGCACCAGTTGCCGGCGAGGCCCTTCCAGTAGCAGCAGGACCATGCTCCTCCAAGAGAATACTTTGAGGGAGGATGATGACTTCAGGGTTCTCTTCATGGACCACGACAAAAGTGTGGTTGGGGAGGTGGATGACCTCAGAGAGGTAGAGGAACTGGGCATGGACAGTTGCACGCAACAGAGTTGACAGCTCCAGCAGGACCAGAGGTGGTGCGTGGTACGATTTGTTTGTTCAACACTCTTGTTTCTTCTTTGTTCGATTTGGGAGCTTCACACTCCTTTGTTACACATGGTCTAGCCCATGCTTTGGGACTAGAAATAGAGAGACTTTCTATTCCACTGGTACTGAGTACACCAGTTGGGGGCCCAGACCTGTGTATCTTGTGTTTATCAGGGATGTGGGCTGACGTTGGGACCACCTCGATCTAGTGGGGACCTTCTCCTGTTACAGATGCATCCATATGATGTCATCCTAGGCATCAACTGGTTGTTTTATGTTAGTGTCGTTATCGAATGCTTCTGGAGAAGAGTCATGTTCTCCGACGTGGATGGGCAGCACATACCTTTTGTTGGTGAGAGGAGCTATCAGGCGGGAATCCAGCGTGTGGAGCAACTCCTATCCTTGTTGGGCGGGTTATCATTGGTTCCAACTGATACAGAGATGATGGATGTCCTAGAAGTTGTTAGGGATATCCTCAATGTTTTTCATGTGGAGGTTGTGACTCTACCCCCCCCCCCCCCCCACGTGACGTTGAGTTTGGGATAGACTTACAGCCCGGTGCCCGTCTGATTTAGATGTCCCCTTATAAGATGGCACCTTTGGAGTTGTGGGAGTTGCAGATTCAGATTGATGATCTAATGGAGAAGGGTTTTGTTCGACCCATCGTATCGCCATGGGGTGATCTAGTTTTGTTCGTGAAGAAGTCAGATGGTGGTCTTAGGCTATGCATAGACTACCTAAGTTTGATCCAGGTAACGGTCAAGAACCACTACCCCCATCCAAGGATATATGATCTCTTCGACCAGCTGAGGGCAACATGTTGGATCTATAAGATTGATCTACAATCGGGATATCATCAGCTGAGGGTAAAGGACAGTGACATCTCAAAGACGGCTTTCAGGTGCAGATATGGGCACTTCGAGATTCTAGTGATGTCGTTTGGAGTTACGAATTCACCAGCTGTCACGACCCGCCCACGGGGTCCGGGCCGTGACTACCCCAAGCCCGCCTTCCATAGGCCAGGGGCTTGAGACTAGCACCAAGGAGAAAATCCCAGTAAAAAGGGAAGGCATTGCCTTTGAAAAGAAAAAAACACCACAGAGTAACAAAGCGGAAAAGTAAACACTAAGTAAAAATAGAGTACAACTGAAAGTGCGGAAAAGTTAATGGGCCAGTATACAAACTTAAACTGAAAGTAAAGTACAACCCGAAAGGGAAAACAACAATTGTAAAGTAAAAGCCGCTACACCAAGCTGTCCACTAGAAATCCCACCTGAAGGGTGGGTACAGATAGCTCCACTGCTCCTCGGGTCCCGCCGTCCGCTCCGGGAACGTCCCGCCCAGTGGTCCTCCTCCAGGTACTGTTCTGCTCTGCAAGCCTCATCCACGATCAATGATGTCCGTCGTCTGCAACCAACACAACGTAGTGCGGGCATAACCCATGCAGGGGTGAGTATAAGCTACTCAGTAGGGACCCCGAGACCCCCAAAGGTCTCCCAAAATCCACAAAGGATAAACCACAAAGGATAGATACAAACACGAAGTAACAACCGACACTGCTTAGGTATATGCCCATACATATACCTAAGTCATAAATTCCAATACGTTCCAACCTCCGAGCCCAAGTACAACTCAGTCCACACAGTAAAGTATATGTATTTCACACAGGAATGAAAAACGAAATCCACACAGGATAGCACAACACAAACCACACAGGAAAACAATAGGATGCAGCTCACACAGGTATACTTCTTCGAAAGATGATAAAGATGATATCTGATCCATCTATGTTGTCGGACCCACGAAGGATCGATAGGTAACTAACCCCCACAAAAGACCCACACAGGATCGGGCCCACATAGGACCTATAGGCGCTGGTTCACACAGGACCGCTGAGCGCAGACCCACACAGGATCGGGCCCACACATGACCTGTAGCACTGATCCACATAGGATCGCAGAGTGCTGTAGTCGTCGTCGAATCCACCAAGGATCTATGTACTATCTTCGTCATAGTCACAGTAGCAGTAGCAGTAGTAGTAGCAGTCACAGTCGTAGCCAGCGCTAGGGTTCCCACAAACAGCAAGCTCGTTCGGGAGGGTCCGCTCCATGAGCCGAGAGGCTGATACATCAACTTTCACAAAGTCTAGAGTTGATGTATCAAAATGTTCTGTATCGTCAATAGGAACTCAACGAAACAGACGGCGTGTCGATCGGACGCCCGGTCTGAGAGTTATTGGCTTTTTCGTCCCAGGGACACAGTTGGTTTTTAAGGCAAAACCAACCCGACCGTATTCCACCTGCGTCCAAACCTCAGGCGGAGTATTCCAAAAGATCCTTCCCACTAATAGGAACTCAACAAAGCTGACGACACGTCAATCGGACGTCCGTAGCTCAAGATATGAGCGTTTCCGCTCTGAGGGCCCGGTTGGTTTCGTGTACGAACCAACCCGGCTGAACTCAAAGTATTCCGAAACATTTTAGTGCGATATACCGAATCGACCATATCGATCCAAGGATCGCATCGCCGCTGACGGTTCGTCAATCGGAGGTCCGTAGCTCATGTTATGTGCAGAAGACTGAAGTCGATTCGAAAACGGGGGGTCCGGGTCCGGGCCGACCCGGCCCGGCCGGCGGTGCGGAACAGCGCGGCGGCGCGGCCAGGGCGCCGCTCGGATGCCACGCGCGGGGGGCAAGACCCCCGCCCTTCCTCAGCTAGCGGCGCGGCTGGATGCCGCGCCTTGGAGAAAACGCCCCACCCTCACGTGGGGGGCTGCCTTTGAGAAAAACAGGGGGGACGCTGCCCCCCCTTTGTGAACCCCCCCCCCCCCCCCCTCATTATGGGGGGCCGTTAGTTGGCTGGCCGGGGGATCAATTTCCCCCGGATTTCCTCCCTTTCGGCCGTCTCGACCTGGCAAGCCGGTTCTTCCGCAACGGGACCGGCAAGAGCCGGTCCCCCTTCCGGCTTCCGACACTAGCGGCCCGGCTGGCTGTAACACCCCAACCTTCTACGGTACGCTTCTCTTTGAATAATGTGATAGCGTGTGTTGTACGCAACACCGAGTTCTAACACACCATAACTAATTAAACTAGCTGTTATGAATAGTAATAACTACTTTTTGAAATTATATATATTTTATATTTCAAAATGGACTTCATTTTTGGATTCAGAATATCAAAATTAGTCTAGGGTGAAAATTTGGTACTTTTCGGATAACTTTCATATTTTGATGAATAGTGAAAATTACTAAATTTTAATTAAAAACAACTTTTTTAATCAAAATAATCAATAGTGATAAATTATGAATTTGAGTGGTTTTAAAGTATATTTAGAATATATTTTTACCATTTAATATAATGTTGGTCATTGGACATAATTTTACAATTAAACCAAACATAAACAAGTGTTAATCTTTTGATAGTTATTATCTCTTAAAAACACGCTTTTTGTTTTGACAGCGGGAATTAATTTTAAATTAATTTCTGCCACTTCTGTGTTTTGAATTTAGAAAAATGGATTCCATATTTGGAATCAGGATGTTCAAATTGTGTAAATAGCTAACTTTTATTTTTAGACATTTTGAATAATTACTGCGGTAAATATTTTATTTACCATGGTTAAAGGGTAAATCCGGTAAATAAGGGTTAAAAAATAATATTATAATAATACAAAATTACCCTAAAACGTGTCCTAACCTTATTGGTGGACACATACCCGACCATGGGCATCCTTGGGTCAATTTGGGGACCCCTTGGAGCAACTTGTATGTGGTAGGGACACATTATATTAATAAAGTTAAAATAAAAATAAAAATGGCATAAGCTTACATCTTTTAGAAGAACAATTTTTACATAGGGTTATACATGTTGGATTTTAGATTATAAATATTCATTAGAAAGATACAACGATTTCCTACATAATTATGTTTTATTTATAATTTTTAGACATTAAATAATTTATTTTATTTATGACACAATGATGATGTAGTAATTACTAAAATAGTAAAAAATTAACATAATTGATATTATAAATACCCAAATAAATATAATATGAAACTTTTAATGAATTAAACTAATTTTATAGGATAATATGATATATTAGGATTGATTTAATTGACTTTTTTCGAAGTAATAAATCTATTATGAGTTTCACAAAAATCAACTATTGAATAGTGTCAAAATTGACATAAAAGAGTTCTTAAAACAAATATTATATTATTAATTGATATTAAATTCCTAAAAATCTAAGGTTCGGCCAAGAGACTTATATTATGATAGGTTAATCATTAATGGACCACTTGGGGGTCTTTTGGATGTATATAGTAAGTTTATTAACCATATTATATAAAAATACAAAGAGACATTGTAAAAGTGAAACTAATTAACTTAGAGTTAATACTTAAAGATAAGGTTAGTATAAGTACCCAAACCTGTCTAAATTCTATTGGATGAGTTGTTTTCGACCTATACCCACCTCAACCTTTGAATAGTCAACTTTGGATCCATTGGAAACCGAATATGAATTTATTATAAATTAATATTTCTAGCTTTTCCAAAGGTGCCCCTCACCCCTCTTATAAAAGGGCACTCCTCCTTCTCATTTACTCACACCTCTCAAGCCACTTGGCTCGTCCAAACTCTGGCCAACTAAGCTCCCCACATCCCTCTCCTCCTCCTTGAAGCTTCCTCTTAGGCAGAAAGCATTTCAACAAGTCCTTTGGTTCCAACCAAAGTGAGTTACCTAAATTAAAGGTAACGATTTCTCTTAAATTATTTTCATTTATTTTGCTTCTTCAACCCCCAAACTCTTTTTATTTCCCTTCTTTTGTAACAACACCAGTATCCTCAATATACTAGGATGTTGTTATAAGAAGTATTCAAACTACACATACACACAACTCCATCTAATGGATGATGAACATAATGTTTCTGTGGATGGCAAACTAACGCCTCACGAAACGATGATTGTTCAAAAACATCTTACCGCCTCTCATGGTGGCCATTTTGATGGCACTGTAATTAAATATGATATTAATGATATATATTTTATATATAAGCTTCTGTAATTCCATTTTAATTCATACCATTATTCGTTTCATGTCGTATATACATTCGATAATTTCATTTGAGGAAGTGCGGACTACCGCCCCCTTAAAATGATATGACTCGTTCATACCACACATGGAACGTATAAAGGATGGAGTTAATGAACTTAAGTAACATATATAAAATATTATATTATACTGGAATAGTAATATACCTATGTATCATTTGGATTTGATTCTTTTAAAATAAAAAATTAAATGGAAGTAGCGTTCGTGCGTACGTACGGACTACCGTCTCCACGAACGCAATGAGATTCATTATCCATCGTATCCATTCAAGTATAATTATCATTTAATGATTTAAAAATGATGTTTAAGGACTTGATATAATTCTGGATATGAATAAGATACAACAAACATGACTTATGTAACAAAACATATAAAGAAAATGAGTAAGTTAACACCCGAAACGGCGATAATACTAAGATATTATTATCAAATCAATATTAAAAGATCATATATGATATCATATTAATGTATATGATTCTTGTATAATTTAGTAACAATTATTTCACTATTATACAGGAGGTTAACCTACCCCAACCAAGGAAAAGTACAAGGTAAGGGTTTTCTTATCTCACTTTTAATTCCGTGAGAATTCCATTGATCACCACTTAATTATTGCATGTGGTGTATGTATACTGCCCATGATCGTATTCATTGTGTAATATACTTTAATTTATGGGTATTTAAATCATCATGGTATGATACTTCTTTCATGGGTGTATGTTTCGTAAGTTACCTAATCGATAAGGGAATTTGAGATTTCAATTTCCACTCAGTTGGCTTTACACATATTTCATTGATTATATTACCCCAAGATTATGTGTGGAATCACTATTAATTTGATTATGTCATAATTTCCACTCCCCTTCCTGTGGATATAAGTTTTATACACATAATCACTCCATTGGTAATTCTCAAGTCATTGATATGAATTTGATAAGAGTAATTTTAACTCATTCTCCATTTGTTGAGTTAAACATCCAATTCGTTGGTATTGTTTTTACAAGAATATGTGTGAATGTCCTTTGATTGTTTTACACTGAATATCCAATCATATTTAGTGTATTTATATTTGTCACACATAATTATGTCATTGATTTATCCTTAACCTAAGGATACAACCTTTATGAGAGATTTCATCTCAATTTACATTACATTGAGACTTCTTTGATGATATAAACCAAATCACTTTTATGTGGTGTATATAATGTACTTTGACATAGTATATCATGAATTCCTTTATTCTCATGATATTACAATGTTTTGATTACCTCAATTATTTGTATTCAAGTGTCTCTCTTTTGGTTAGAAACTCTAACCAAAATACCATTTTAAAATGTTTTAAAGAATTATTCTTCTAAATCATGCTCATTAATGTCCATATTTTAAAAATGGTTTTAAGGATTTATTTTTATGGACATTAATGTTTTAAATTTAAAAATCCTTTTAAAAGTTTCAAAGTGGTATGGGACACTTTGATTCAAAAATCTATTTTTGAATGTCTTCTTGACAAAAAGTGTGACTTTTAAAAGTTTTCAAGAAAAGGGGGATATTTCTCTCAAATAGTTATGATGATTATTTTCATCTATGTCAACATACTTCATTATTCATGATTGAGGTTAATGTGATACAATACAATCTTCCATATTGTATCAAATGAGTTATGTTTGACTGTGGATGTTCTATTTTTATACCATTCATGGTTTGTGGTAAAAGTATTGACATTTCGTATGCTAGTTTTAATACGAATGTTTATGTTATGTTTAAACATATTCATATGTGGAATGCATTGGACTTAATAAGTGACGGGTGGAGCCCGCTATAGCTCCTCGATGCATCGGTAGGTCTCATGAGACAAACTAGTGTCTTGGCACAAGGCCTTGACAAAATCTTATTTGTAGTCTTGGCACGAGGCCTTGGCTATGTGGTTATGATAGTCTAGCATTATGCATTCCATAATTATGAAAGTGGTTATTGATATTTCATGTGATCATTCGACTAGTAGAATATCCATGTGAGTAAGTAAATGGCATTATTTCATTTTACCTTTGCCATTTTATGCTGAAGTTCAAGTTTAAAAGGCTTTTGTTTTAGTTATAAATTGCATTAAGTGTTTATGCTTATTTATGAAAGCTTCTGCTATAATGTTATCCTTACTGAGCATCCGAGCTCACCCCTTTCAATGTTTTATTTTTTTTCCCAGGATTATGAAGAAGTAATTTATGAATGACCTGCAGGGATAGTATGAGGGGATATGAAGACAAGATGTTTTTTTATGATGCAATGTAAAAATTTATGGATGTATCTAGTTATTCCAAGGCTACTAAACTAATCGGTCTTTCGAGTCTTGATCATTCTCATGATCATGCCAATGTTATGTAATAATGCACCGACTCTGGGTAGCTAGGGTTGGGGCGTTACAGTTGGTATCAGAGGAAGTTTAGTACAAACCTTGGTAGCTAAATTTAGATAAACTCTGATTAGAGCACGTAGACCTAAGATGAACTTTAAGGATTAGTATAAAAAAACTTCCTAGAATTTTGGTATTGTAGAAATTTTGTGAGTTTTCCGAGCAATACATCCCTGTCTGGATACGAGCAGGTAGAGGCGGCTCTGGCACAGATGTACCTAGGGGTAAAACCCGAAAACACCGCTTTGAGCTAGACTTGAACGGGAACTGGTGCACGACAACGGGCCTTGCTGCACTCTTGGTTACGACACTCCCGGGGGATATGCTTAGGATAATTTACATTTTCTTTACAAACCGATTTAAGTAATATATACATAAGATGAGATAAAATGACCTTGGTTAATCCTAATATGTTTCAAATTGAGAATATGGTGACATTTTAATCTCTAAATGATTTTACGACTACTATTACTCACACAATGCCTTCTGGTTTTAGTCAATGGCTGGATTCCAAGGAAGTCATAGTGACTTTGAGAATGATGTACAAGTTGGGAACAGTGGTGGCAATGAGCAACAAAATGGAATGTTGATAGGCATAAAAGATATCGTCTTTATGCCAAATCAGTTTTCCAAAAATATGATCAACAAAATATATATTAACCAACTCCCAGACTCAACAAGGAAGAGAAAGGTGATAAATGATAAGAGCTCCAGCAATGGAGACCATGGAGAAAAGAACCCTCAATTTTCATCATGCAGGAAATGTGGAAAGAGACACCCAGGAAAGTGTCTCAATGGGACAATGAAATGTTTTATGTGCGGGAAGGAAGGACATAAAGTAAAGAATTGCGGAAGAAAAATGAAGAGTACTATGGAAGAAGATAAAAATGGTCCCAAGAGTCCATTTACAGTCATTTGCCGTAAATGTAGGGGACCTGGCCATTACCCGAGTGAATGTCCTATTCTATAGGATATTTTCTTGGTCAAAGAAGAAGCTATGTGGAAATAAATGGCTGGAGAAAAATTTAAAAAGTATTAGCACTCCTTGTTGATGGGTTTGCTTTGGAATAATTTTCTCTTGTATTTGTAACCCCGCAATTTTCCATGTGATAATGATATTTGAGGAAGAATTGTCTCTTCTCTTGTGGATATAGGTATAAATAACCATTTGGTTTATATGATCATTGGGGTTTGAGAAAATGATAAGTTATTATAATTTGGGATGAAAATGCAAAGTATGATATAACATTTGTGGTTAAATTATGTTATTTTGAGGAATTTATTTTGGTAATATTATAAAATATAGTTTTTGAAAAAGGACAACACGTAGACCGTGTGACAACCCATCGCGTCGGACAAAGCTATGGGAATCGAACCCACAACCAAAGTGCGATTGGGATTTATCGCCTACCACTGGACTACGCGAAGTCCCTGGTTAGTGTGACTTTTTTTAGTTAAATGATTTTATTGATCAATAATAAGTTGATTTGGGTTCTTATTTCATATCAAAAGAATACCCTTGGTATAGGAAAATGATTTGGTGATTAAGTGATAAATTTTATTCTGGAAGATGTTCGCTTTGTTGGGAACACTATATGCCCAAGGAAAATAGAATACTATGGGGTTTCATTTGTGGAGTAATGATAGATTTTTATCTACGTTTTTATTGTGGATTTATAGTGATTTGGGTTATTTATGGAAATGATTAACCTATAATAGAGAATATGTGATTAGGTTAATTACTTTTGAGTATGTGACTTTAAGAGTATCTGATGTCATTTGGAGATACAATTTAACATGGGAGACTACATAATCAAATTCTTCTATGTTTTGGGTTTCAATATTAGTTTGGATTATATTAATGGATTTTAAGGACAATTGGTTATTGAATGGTATCTATTTAACTTTGGGGTATTGTTGGTTTAATTTTAGAAATTAAGATTAGTGCATAATTATCTCAATGAATATCCTTTTGGGGGATCATTAGATCATTCACTGACTATTTTGGTTTTGATTAATATATGGTTTATCCTGCATGGATCATGTGATTCTATAGAAGTTTATTCTAGCTCTTCCAGTGTGACCAAGTCTTCTTGAATACTCATCGTTTAAAAAAAATTGAGTTAGTGGTGGAAATTTATTAAAGAATGAAAATCTACTTAAAATTTAAGTATATCTCATAATGTTCTTAGTCAATATCATAAATGAATTCCTCTTCCTTATGTAATGTAACTTTAAAAAAAAATGTTGTCCTAGATGGTACCTTAAATCATCACTAATTTATGGCTTTGGGATTGTTGGCCTTTTCATATCCATGTTCTCTACCACTCTCCATCAGATAATTGATGGTTATATTTCTCCTCCATATCCATATTTTCCTACATGGAACCCTAGTATGTGTTATTTTCGGTAATCTTCATACTTTCCACTCTTTATTTTCAATAGAGGCCTCATTAATTCATTTTCCGATGTGGGTTTTCCCACAAATATATTATCTATTTTCAACCTTTTATTTTCGAAGAACAATTTCAAATTGCGAGGACGCAATTTATTGAAGGAGGGGAGAATGTAACACCCCAACCTTCTACGGTACGCTTCTCTTTGAATAATGTGATAGCGTGTGTTGTACGCAACACCGAGTTCTAACACACCATAACTAATTAAACTAGCTGTTATGAATAGTAATAACTACTTTTTGAAATTATATATATTTTATATTTCAAAATGGACTTCATTTTTGGATTCATAATATCAAAATTAGTCTAGGGTGAAATTTTGGTACTTTTCGGATAACTTTCATATTTTGATGAATAGTGAAAATTACTAAATTTTAATTAAAAACAACTTTTTTAATCAAAATAATTAATAGTGATAAATTATGAATTTGAGAGGTTTTAAAGTATATGTAGAATATATTTTTACCATTTAATATAATGTTGGTCATTGGACATAATTTTACAATTAAACCAAACATAAACAAGTGTTAATCTTTTGATAGTTATTATCTCTTAAAAACACGCTTTTTGTTTTGACAGCGGGAATTAATTTTAAATTAATTTCTGCCACTTCTGTGTTTTGAATTTAGAAAAATGGATTCTATATTTGGAATCAGGATGTTCAAATTGTGTAAATAGGTAACTTTTATTTTTAGACATTTTGAATAATTACTGCGGTAAATATTTTATTTACCATGGTTAAAGGGTAAATCCGGTAAATAAGGGTTAAAAAATAATATTATAATAATACAAAATTACCCTAAAACGTGTCCTAACCTTATTGGTGGACACATACCCGACCATGGGCATCCTTGGGTCAATTTGGGGACCCCTTGGAGCCACTTGTATGTGGTAGGGACACATTATATTAATAAAGTTAAAATAAAAATAAAAATGGCATAAGCTTACATCTTTTAGAAGAACAATTTTTACATAGGGTTATACATGTTGTATTTTAGATTATAAATATTCATTAGAAAGCTAAAAAGAGTTCCTACATAATGATGTTTTATTTATAATTTTTAGACATTAAATAATTTATTTTATTTATGACACAATGATGATGTAGTAATTACTAAAATAGTAAAAAATTAACATAATTGATATTATAAATACCCAAATAAATATAATATGAAACTTTTAATGATTTAAACTAATTTTATAGGATACTATGATATATTAGGATTGATTTAATTGACTTTTTTCGAAGTAATCAATCTATTATGAGTTTCACAAAAATCAACTATTGAATAGTGTCAAAATTGACATAAAAGAGTTCTTAAAACAAATATTATATTATTAATTGATATTAAATTCCTAAAAATCTAAGGTTCGGCCAAGAGACTTATATTATGATAGTTTAATCATTAATGGACCACTTGGGGGTCTTTTGGATGTATATAGTAAGTTTATTAACCATATTATATAAAAATACAAAGAGACATTGTAAAAGTGAAACTAATTAACTTAGAGTTAATACTTAAAGATAAGGTTAGTATAAGTACCCAAACCTGTCTAAATTATATTGGATGAGTTGTTTTCGACCTATCCCCACCTCAACCTTTGAATAGTCAACTTTTGAGCCATTGCAAACCGAATATGAATTTATTATAAATTAATATTTCTAGCTTTTCCAAAGGTGCCCCTCACCCCTCTTATAAAAGGGCACTCCTCCTTCTCATTTCCTCACATCTCTCAAGCCACTTGGCTCGTCCAAACTCTGCCCAACTAAGCTCCCCACATCCCTCTCCTCCTCCTAGAAGCTTCCCCTTAGGCAGAAAGCATTTCAACAAGTCCTTTGGTTCCAACCAAAGTGAGTTACCTAAATTAAAGGTAACGATTTCTCTTAAATTATTTTCATTTATTTTGCTTCTTCAACCCCCAAACTCTTTTTATTTCCCTTCTTTTGTAACAAAACCAGTATCCTCAATATACTAGGATGTTGTTATAAGAAGTATTCAAACTACACATACACACAACTCCATCTAATGGATGATGAACATAATGTTTCTGTGGATGGCAAACTAACGCCTCACGAAACGATGATTGTTCAAAAACATCTTACCACCTCTCATGGTGGCCATTATGATGGCACTGTAATTAAATATTATATTAATGATATATATTTTATATATAAGCTTCTGTAATTCCATTTTATTTCATACCATTATTCGTTTCATGTCGTATATACATTCGATAATTTCATTTGAGGAAGTGCGGACTACCGCCCCCTTAAAATGATATGACTCGTTCATACCACACATGGAACGTATAAAGGATGGTGTTAATGAACTTAAGTAACATATATAAAATATTATATTATACTGGAATAGTAATATACCTATGTATCATTTGGATTTGATTCTTTTAAAATAAAAAATTAAATGGAAGTAGCGTTCGTGCGTACGTACGGACTACCGTCTCCACGAACGCAATGAGATTCATTATCCATCGTATCCATTCAAGTATAATTATCATTTAATGATTTAAAAATGATGTTTAAGGACTTGATATAATTCTGGATATGAATAAGATACAACAAACATGACTTATGTAACAAAACATATAAAGAAAATGAGTAAGTTAACACCCGAAACGGCGATAATACTAAGATATTATTATCAAATCAATATTAAAAGATCATATATGATATCATATTAATGTATATGATTCTTGTATAATTTAGTAACAATTATTTCACTATTATACAGGAGGTTAACCTACCCCAACCAAGGAAAAGTACAAGGTAAGGGTTTTCTTATCTCACTTTTAATTCCGTGAGAATTCCATTGATCACCACTTAATTATTGCATGTGGTGTATGTATACTGCCCATGATCGTATTCATTGTGTAATATACTTTAATTTATGGGTATTTAAATCATCATGGTATGATACTTCTTTCATGGGTGTATGTTTCATAAGTTACTTAATCGATAAGGGAATTTGAGATTTCAATTTCCACTCAGTTGGCTTTACACATATTTCATTGATTATATTACCCCAAGATTATGTGTGGAATCACTATTAATTTGATTATGTCATAATTTCCACTCCCCTTCCTGTGGATATAAGTTTTATACACATAATCACTCCACTGGTAATTCTCAAGTCATTGATATGAATTTGATAAGAGTAATTTTAACTCATTCTCCATTTGTTGAGTTAAACATCCAATTCGTTGGTATTGTTTTTACAAGAATATTTGTGAATGTCCTTTGATTGTTTAACACTGAATATCCAATCATAATTAGTGTATTTATATTTTTCACACATAATTATGTCATTGATTTATCCTTAACCTAAGGATACAACCTTTATGAGAGATTTCATCTCAATTTACATTCCATTGAGACTTCTTTGATGATATACACCAAATCACTTTTATGTGGTGTATATAATGTACTTTGACATAGTATATCATGAATTACTTTATTCTCATGATATTACAATGTTTTGATTACCCCAATTATTTGTATTCATGTGTCTCTCTTTTGGTTAGAAACTCTAACCAAAATACCATTTTAAAATGTTTTAAAGAATTATTCTTCTAAATCATGCTCATTAATGTCCATATTTTAAAAATGGTTTTAAGGATTTATTTTTATGGACATTAAAGTTTTAAATTTAAAAATCCTTTTAAAAGTTTCAAAGTGGTATGGGACACTTTGATTCAAAAATCTATTTTTGAATGTCTTCTTGACAAAAAGTGTGACTTTTAAAAGTTTTCAAGAAAAGGGGGATATTTCTCTCAAATAGTTATGATGATTATTTTCATCTATGTCAACATACTTCATTATTCATGATTGAGGTTAATGTGATACAATACAATCTTCCATATTGTATCAAATGAGTTATGTTTGACTGTGGATGTTCTATTTTTATACCATTCATGGTTTGTGGTAAAAGTATTGACATTTCGTATGCTAGTTTTAATACGAATGTTTATGTTATGTTTAAACATATTCATATGAGGAATGCATTGGACTTAATAAGTGATGGGTGGAGCCCGCTATAGCTCCTCGATGCATCGGTAGATCTCATGAGACAAACTAGTGTCTTGGCACAAGGCCTTGGCAAAATCTTATTTGTAGTCTTGGCACGAGGCCTTGGCTATGTGGTTATGATAGTCTGGCATTATGCATTCCATCATTATGAAAGTGGTTATTGATATTTCATGTGATCATTCGACTAGTAGAATATCCATGTGAGTAAGTAAATGGCATTATTTCATTTTACCTTTGCCATTTTATGCTGAAGTTCAAGTTTAAAAGGCTTTTGTTTTAGTTATAAATTGCATTAAGTGTTTATGCTTATTTATGAAAGCTTCTGCTATAATGTTATCCTTACTGAGCATCCGAGCTCACCCCTTTCAATGTTTTATTTTTTTTCCCAGGATTATGAAGAAGTAATTTATGAATGACCTGCAGGGATAGTATGAGGGGATATGAAGACAAGATGTTTTTTTTATGATGTAATGTAAAAATTTATGGATGTATCTAGTTATTCCAAGGCTACTAAACTAATCGGTCTTTCGAGACTTGATCTTTCTCATGATCATGCCAATGTAATGTAATAATGCACCGACTCTGGGTAGCTAGGGTCGGGGCGTTACACTGGCCGCCGGTCTTCTCCTTCCGCCGCGGCCCAGAACCGGCCGCGGCCTTCGTCGTCCGGCGCGGTGCGACGGCACCGTTCCCCTCCGCCGCGGCCCCGCTCTGGGCCCAGCGCCGTCGGTTTCCTTCGACGCGGCGCGACGGCGTCGCGTTCATTCGCGTCGCGCAATAATTGTTGAATGATTCTCGCGTGGTGCGACGGCACCACTCCATCTCGTTTCATCCGCAAGAAACATTCAAGAACAAGGGAGGGGTGTTTCGGCCGTGTTTGTGCGGTCCGACCCCCCTCTCGTTAGAAGATAACACACAAACATTTATCCTCAAGATTGTCATGCTAGAACCAAAAACGAGAATAAATAAATAAACAAAAACAAACCCCTACCTCGGTTTCAAGAACGATGACCGTCAACGACCCGCGGAAGACGAGCGTCGCGGTGGTCGGCGTTGCGGAAAAGGACGTCGATGTCGTGAAGCGAGGATTCGAAGATCTTTGATGGCGATTTCGTTGCGGGAAACCGCCGTGGAAGAGATGACACGGAAGGAGACGTCGTCGGTGTCACGGGTATGGCGTCGCGGAAGACGGTTCCCGAGAGCGTGGCGTTCTTCATCCAAGTCCGAATGTTCTTCGCGTTTTTCGCCAAAGTTCGAAGAAGAAGGAGATAATTCTTCAAAACCTCTCAAGATGGCTAAGGAGACCAACCAAAATAAAATAAGCTAAGGCTTATTTTATTCACACAATTATCATTTTGAATTATAAAGGATTGAAATTCAAACAACTCAACTCCATTAATTAGCCAAGTTGTCAGGTTAATTAAAGAGGGGTTATTGGGAGTTTAAAAAGAGAAGATGAAAAGTTAGGGTTCGTGTGGGCCCCACCACACTTAATCCTCTCAAGGGAGGTTAAGTGGGTGTGGTTCCCACCCCTAACTTCCTTTGAGAGGAGTTAACCAACAAGTTAAAGATAAAAAAGTGTTTCCACATTTTTATATAACTTTTTATAATTTCTCCCAAAACTAACATTCAGTCCGCATAAAACGCAACCTCGGAAAAGGTCTCCTTAAGCGAAAAACAGCGCTGCGAGTTCATCGGTGTCCTCGGATTTCAATTCCGAGCACCAGATCAAAAGTTAGAAATTCCCGCTCGTTCGTTCACTAAACGTACCCGAGCCAAACATCAGAAAATGATTCCGGGCACACCGGGCCTCGGAATCAGGTGCCGTTAGAAACCGCGTTCTTGTAAAATTCCAATGAAAATTAAGAAAAAATTTCCCTTGAATTTTATGAGTCTTTACATTACTCCCACCTCAGGGCTTTACGTCCCCGTAAAGATACATCAAAACTAGGGAAACAAATGAGGGTACTGAGCACGCATCTGAGCCTCCCGCTCCCATGTGCTCTCCTGGAGGTTCCCGTGCTGCCATCTGATGCGCACAAGTGGAATCGATCTCCCACGTAGGACCCGCTCCTGTCGATCCTCTATCTCCACCGGGACCTCCGTAAAAGTCGCCCCATCGTCAACGTCAAGCTCCCCAAGGTCAATGATGTGCATCTGGTCGTGCACGTATCTCCTCACATGAGACACGTGGAAGACATCGGGCACCCGATGCAACTGAGGTGGTAGATCCAGGCGATAAGCCACCTCGCCAATCCTGCTGAGGACCTAGAAGGGTCTGATAAAGCGCGGAGATAACTTGCCGCCTCAGACAAATCACTGAATACCACGTCGAGGTGAGACTCACAAGAAGACGTGGCCGCCATCCTTGAAATCTAGTGGCCTCCGCCTCCTGTCAGCATAAGACTTATGCCGGCTCTGAGCTGTCCTCATCCGCTCCTGGATGACCTGGACCTTCTCTGTCGTGGCCTGGACCATCTCCGGTCCCACAAGTGCTGACTCCCCAAGGTCTGTCTAGCACAAAGGATATCTACAAGGTCGGCCGTACAATGCCTCATACGGTGACATCCTGATGGTGGAGTGGTTGCTGCTGTTGTTGTACGCAAACTCCACCAAGGGTAGTTGGTCCTCCCAGCTATGACCAAAGTCGAGGATACATGCGCGGAGCATGTACTCGGGAGTCTGAATGTTCCTCTCCGTCTGACCATCCGTCTGAGGGTGAAAGGTTGTGCTCAAACGTAGCTGTGTCCCGAACGCCTCCTGCAACCCCTTCTAAATCCGGGAAGTAAAGAGAGAATCTCGATCGGAGATGATATAAGATGGCACACCGTGGAGCCGCACAATCTCATGAGCGTAGAGAAGTCCCAAGCTCTCCACTGAGCCCTTCTCTCTGATGGGTAAGAAGTGAGACGACTTGGTGAGTCGGTTGACAATCACCCAGATGGAGTCGTGACCTCTGGAAGTGCGTGGAAGTCCAGTCACGAAGTCCATAGATATCCCGTCCCACTTCCACTCTGGGACCTCCAAGGGCTGTACCAAGCCTGCTAGTACCTGGTGCTCAGCCTTCACCTGCTGGCAGGTGAGGCATCGAGAAACGAATTCTGCAACAGCCTTCTTCATGCCCGGCCACCAGTGCTGTCGTCTAAGATCCTAGTACATCTTTCCTACTCCAGGATGTACCTCCAAAGGAGAAGTGTGAAACTATCTCAACACCTCCTCTTGAAAAACGACTGGTACCATGGTACGTCCACTGAAAATGATTTCATGGTCTGCTCCAAGGGAGAAACCATCAGGTGCCTGTCTCGAGGATATTTGTGCACGTCGTGTCTCATAGTCAGCGTCCCCACGCTGTGCCTCTCTGAACCGCTGCAGAAGTGGAGGAGAGACTATGAGAGACTGAAGGAAGGCTTCTCCATTTCTATCCACGAAGGATATCTGCAAAGAGGCTAGCTGCTCCATCGCCTCCTCAAGTAGCTGAATGCCCGTCCTCCTGCTGAGGGCATCAGCTACCACATTCCCCTTTCCAGGAGTATAGACTATCTCAAAGTCATAGTCCGGGAGGAACTCGAGCCATCGCCATTGTCTCAGGTTCAGGTCCTTCTGCGAGAAGATATATCTAAGACTCTGATAATCAGAAAAGACTATAAAGCACTCACCCATCAGGTAGTGTCGCCATGTCTTCAGAGCGAAGACCACTCCTGCTAACTCCAGGTCATGGGTAGCGTAGTTCTGCTCATGCGGCCTCAACTGTCGTGATCCATAGGCGATCACTGCCCGCTCCTGCATCAGAACACATCCGAGTCCGGTCCCTGATGCATCGCAGTAGACTACGTACCCTACTCCATCCTCAGGCAACCTCAATATAGGTGCACTGGTCAATCTCTGTCTCAGCTCCTGTAAGCTCTGCTGACATCTGTCTGACCACACAAAGGGTTTCCCCTTCTTCGTCAAAGCTGAGAGTGGTGCCGCAACTCTAGAGAAGTCTGGCACGAATCTCCCGTAGTATCTAGCTTGTCCCAAGAAACTATGCACCTCCGTCACGCTCCTGGGTGGCTCCCAAGCTAACACAGCCTCGATCTTCGCCGGATCCACTGCAACTCCCGCCTCAGAGATAACATGTCCCAAGAAGTGGACCTCACGTATCCAGAACTGGCACTTTGAGACCTTACCATAAAGCTGGTGCTCTCGGAGTGTGTCTAGTACAACCCGTAAGTGGTAAGCGTGCTCCTCCTCAATCGTCGAGTAAATAAAAATGTCGTCGATGAAGACCACGACAAATCGATAGAGGTATGGCTAAAAGATCCTGTTCATGAGGGCCATGAACAGTGATAAAGCATTGGTTACACTGAAAGGCATAACCAAGAACTCATAGTGGCCATACCGACATCTGAAGGCCATCTTCTGCACGTCCTCGTCTCTGACTCTGAGCTGATGATAGCCTGGCCTGAGGTCTATCTTTGAGAACCACCGTGCTCCTTTGAGCTGATCAAAGAGGTCATCAATCATCGGTAGCGGATAGTTGTTCCTCACTGTCACTTGGTTCAGGCGATGATAGTCAACACAAAGTCACAAGCTCTTGTCCTCCTTCTTGGCGAACAAAATCGTGGAAGCCCAGGGTGAAACACTGGGTCGGATGTACCCCCTGCCCTGCAAGTCCTCCAACAGTACCCATAGCTCTCGAAGCTCGGCGGGGGCCATCCGATATGATGGAGTCAATATAGGGGCCCTCCCGGGGTACAGATCAATATAAAAGTCTACCTCTCTTCGAGGAGGTAGTCCTGGAACGTCGTCGGGAAAAACGTCCGCAAACTGATCCCCCACTACAGGAAAACCAGGACTCCGCACGTCAACTGCTCCTAGGATGAGGCTAGCCAACTGATGAGTAATGGGCTGTCCTCTCCTCTGCAGAAGTCCATCTTGTGCTGCGAAGGCTCCCTTCTCGCCGATGAAGGTAAACCTGCTCCCGTCGGAGTGTACACATCGCACCTTGTGCCTAAAACAGTCAATCTGTGCATGGACCATAATTAACCAATCCATGCCCAAGATGACGTCGTAAGGCCTCGACGCTGATACAAGAAGATCCCAGCCGAAACTCTCGCCTCCTATAGTATGCTCACACTGCCGGCACGAGTGTGTAATCATCGAGTCTGCTCCCGTAAGAGTATCTAGCCGTAAGGATCGAGCCAACGGCTCTGTCGGAATCTCTGAGCTCCGAACAATGGCAGCGGCTATGAAAGAGTGACTCGCTCTTGTGTCTATAAGTACTGCAGCAAGGGTGGAATAGACACAGATAGTACCTCGAATCATCACGGGCACGCCGTGGTCGTAGGCCTCCGCTGCCTGGAGTTGTGCCTGTCTCTACCCGCCACCTCCCTGTGGTCGGGGTGGACCTCATGGTGGTGGTGGTGGTAGAGCCTCAAAGCGTTGCCCACCACCTGCTGCTCGGCCAGCTCCTCTGCCTCGTCCGCCTCCTCCCTGCAGATCTCCACGGTCGACCCTCTGCCTCTGCCTCGGTGGTCCCTCAACCATCTGCTACTCCTCGGCACGGCGGGTCGGGCAGTCACGAGCCATGTGGCCATGTCCGCCGCACGAGTAACACTGTTTGCCTCTCGAAAGACTGGCTCCATTCTGTGTGCCCCACACTGCTGAGCCAGTGTCCTGAGGTTGTCTGCCTGAAGGTCAGGTCTGCCTGGACCCCTGAGTCATCCGTCGACTACCAGCTACAGAAGACTCTGCCACGTGCCGCCTTGCGGTGGGTCGCGGCACTGGTGTAGACTTAGCAAGAAACCTCTCGATCAAAAGGGCCCGCTCCAGTACTCCTGTCTGAGTCGGAATGCTGAGGGAGATCAGCAAAGCCATGATCTCGTGTCTCAATCCCTGCTCGAAGGTCAGGGCCCGAAAGAATGGGTCTCGTACCATGTCATTCGAGTAGCGCGAGAGATCAGTAAATCTCGCCGAGTACTGAGCGACCGTCATGCTGCCCTGCCACAGCTGAAGAAGCTCCTGAATACGCACCGCACGAAGGGTGGCAGGGACGAACTCTGAGCGGAAGAGGCTCTCAAAGTCCGTCCATAGTAGAGATGCCTCATCGTGCACCTGGAGTATCAAGATCCACCATCGGCCCGCTGTTGCGTGCAGTAGGCTCGCAGCGAGGATCACCATGAGGTCTGCAGGTGTCCTCACTAGCCTAAAAACACGTACCACTGCCTCCAGCCAGTCCTCTGCTGCCTGGGGGTCCGTCTACCCACGGAACCTAGGTGGTCGCTGGAGCTGGAACTCGTGTAGAGCTCCAAGACGACGTGCATCGTCAGCGGATGGTACTGGAAGCATCGGTGGCTCGGCGGGTAGTTCTACCGTCGGTGCCACTGCTGACAGAGGGCCCGGCACCGAGGCCTAGTCGCTCGGTGGGCTGTCGTCACGCTCGACTCTCGGAACCCTAGCTGGCTGCCGTCTTGGGGCCATCCTGAAAAGGAAACAGCTGCGCCATGGTCAGAACAGTATACCTGGTGAGCTGATACAAATTAATCACAAAAGAAAACTTGAAACACACACGCAATCAATGTTTTCGTGCATTAAGTCGGAAATCATAAGTTAGGGTCCTGGTGTATGGATACGTCGGCCGCCGCACCAACACTGGACTCCCTGGACTGATAACCACACTCAATACGCTAAACACTATTTCTTCACATAGAAAAGATCAGAGTTCGCGGTAGAACCGAACTCCTCTGATACCAATTTGTCACGACCCGCCCTTGGGGTCCGTGTCGTGACTACCCCAAGCCCGCCTTCCATAGGCCAGGGGCTGGCGACTAGCACCAAGGCGTAAATCCCACTAAAAAGGGAAGGAATTTCCTTTGAAAAGAAAACAAACACCACAGAGTAAGCAAGTGGAAAAGTAAACACTAAGTAAAAATAGAGTACAACTGAAAGTGAAGAAAAGTAAATGGGCCAGTATATAAACCCAAACTGAAATTAAAGTACAACTCGAAAGGGAAAACAGAAACTGTAAAGTAAAAGACGCTACACCAAGCTGTCCACTGGAAATCCCACCTGAAGGGTGGATACAGATAGCTCCACTGCTCCTCGGGTCCTGTCGTCCGCTACGGGAACGTCCCCCCCAGTGGTCCACCTCCAGGTACCGTTCTGCTCTGCAAGCCTCAGCCATGATCAACGATGTCCTTCGTCTGCAACCAACACAACGTAGTGCAGGCATAGCCCATGCAGGGGTGAGTATAAGCTACTCATTAGGGACCCCGAGACCCCCGAAGGACTCCCAAAATCCACAAAGGAGAAACCACAAAGGATAGATACAAACACGAAGTAACAACCGACACTGCTTAGGTTTAAGCCCATATATATACCTAAGTCATCAATTCCAATACGTTCCAACCTCCGAGCCCAAGTACAACTCAGTCCACACAGGAAAGTATACGTATACCATACAGGAAAGCAAAACGAAATCCACACAGGATAACACAACACAATCCACACAGGAAAACAACAGGATGCAGCTCACACATGTATACTTCTTCGAAAGACGATAAAGATGATCGCTGATCCATCTAAGTCGTCGGACCCACGAAGGATCGATATGTAACTGACCCCCACAAAAGACCCACACAAGATCGGGCCCACATAGGATCTGTAGGCGCTGGTTCACACAGGACCGCTGAGCGCAGACCCACACAGGATCAGACCCACACAGGATCGGGCCCACACAGGACCTGTAGCACTGATCCACGTAGGATCGCTGAGTGCTGTAGTCGTCGTCAAATCCACCAAGGATCTCTGTACTTTCGTCGTCGTAGTCACAGCAGCAGTAGCAGTAGCAGTAGCAGTAGTAGTAGCAGTCACAGTCACAGCCAGCACTAGGGTTCCCACACACAGCAAGCTCGTTCGGGAGGGTCCGCTCCACGAGCTGAGAGGCTGATACATCAACTATCACAAAGTCCAGAGTTGATGTATCCAAAAGTTCCATATAGTCATCATGAACTCAACGACACAGACGGCGCGTCGATCGGACACTCGGTCTGAGAGTTATTGGCTTTTTCGTCCTAGGGGCCCGGTTGGTTTTTAAGGAAAAACCATCCCGACCGTATTTCACCTACGTCCAACCCTCGGGCGGAGTATTCCAAAAGATCCATCTCACAATGAGGAACTCAACAAATCTGACGACATGTCAATTGGACGTCCGTAGCTCAAGATATGAGCGTTTCCGCTTCGAGGGCCCGGTTGGTTCCGTGTACGAACCAACTCGGCCGAACTCAAAGTATTCTGAAACATTGAGTGCGATATACCAAATCGACCATCTCGATCCAAGGATCGCATCGCCGCTGACGGTTCGTCAATCGGAGGTACGTAGCTCATGGTATGGGCAGAAGACCGAAGTTGATTCGAAAATGGGGGGTCCGAGTCCGGGCCGACTCGGCCCGACCCCCCCTGGGTCGGCCCGAACCGGGTCAACCCCAACCGGGTCGAACCGCCTCGGGTCCGACCCGGCTCAGCCGGCGGCGCGGCGGAGCGGCCGGGGTGCCGCTCGGGTGCCATGCGCGGGGGGCAAGACCCCCACCCTTCCTCAACTGGCGGCGCGGCTGGATGCCGCGCCTTGGAGAAAACGGCCCCCCCTCACGTGGGGGCCTGCCTTTGAGAAAAATGGGGGGGCGTTGCCCCCCCTTTGTTTAACCGCCCCCCCCCCCCCCCCCCCCCTCAATATGGGGGGCCATTAGTTGGCTGGCTAGGAGATTAATTTCCCCTGGTTTGCCTCCCTTCCGTCCGGCCTGACCAGGCCGACCGGTTCTTCCTCAACGGGACCGGCAAGAGATGGTCCCCCTTCCGGCTTCCGACACTGGCAGCCCGGCTGGCCGCCGGTCATCTCCTTCCGCCGCGGCCCGCTACCGGCCACGGCCTTCGTCGTCCAGCGCGGTGCAACGACACCGCGCCCCTCCGCCATGGCCCCGCTCCGGCCGCAGCGCCTTCGGTTTCCTTCGACGCGGCGCGACGGTGTCGCGTTCATGATAATTTTTCCATGGCGTGGCGCGACGGCGCCGCGCAATAATTGTCGAATGATTCTCGTGTGGTGCGACGACACCACGCCATCTCGTTTCTTCCGCAAGAAACATTCAAGAACAAGGGAGGGCAGTTTCGGCCGTGTTTGTGCGGTCCATCCCCCCTCTCTTTAGAGGATAACACATATACATTTATCCTCAAGATTGTCATTCTAGATCAAAGAACGAGAATAAATAAATAAAAAATAACAAACCCCTACCTCGGTTTGAAGAACGAAGATCGTCAACAACCCGCGGAAGACGAGCGTCGCGGTGGTCGGCGTCGCGGAAAAGGACGTCGATGCCGTGAAGCGAGGATTCAAATCTCTTTGATGGCGATTTCGTCGCGGGAAACCGTCGCAGAAGAGATGACGCGGAAGGAGACGCCGTTGGTGTCACGGGTATGGCGTCGCGGAAGACGGTTCCCAAGAGCGTGGCGTTCTTCGTCGAAGTCCGAATTTTCTTCGCGTTCTTCGCAAAAGTTTGAAGAAGAAGGAGATAATTCTTCAAAACCTCTCAAGATGGCTAAGGAGACCAACCAAAATAAAATAAGCTAAGGCTTATTTTATTCACACAATTATCATTTTTAATTTCAAAGGTTTGAAATTCAAACAACTCAACTCCATTAATTAACCAAGTTGTCAAGTTAATTAAATAGGGGTTATTGGGTGTTTAAAAAGAGAAAAGGAAATGTTAGGGTTCGTGTGGGCCCCACAACACTTCATCCTCTCAAGGGATGTTAAGTGGGTGTGGGTCCCACCCTTAACTTCCTTTGATAGGAGTTAACCAACAAGTTAAGGATAAAAAAGTGTTTCCACATTTTTAGTTAACTTCTTATAATTTCTCCCAAAACAAACTTTCATTCCGCATAAAACGAAACCTCGGAAAAGGTCTCCTTAAGCGAAAAACAGCACTGGAAGTTCATCGGTGTCCTCAGATTTCAATTCTGAGCAGTGGATCAAAAGTTAGAAATTCCGGCTCGTTCGTTCACTGAACGTACCTGAGCCAAACTTCGGAAAATGATTCCGGGCACTCCGGGCCTTAGAATCAGGTGCCGTCAGAAACCGCGTTCTTGTAAAATTCCAAAGAAAATTAAGAAAAAATTCCCCTTGAATTTTACGGGTCTTTACACTAGCTGTGTTCATGGGACTTATAAACATTGTCTTCCGAGAGTTTCTAGACCGGTTCACCGTTGTGTTTATCGATGACTCTCGATCTACTCAAGATCAGAGGAGGAGCACGTTGAGCATCTCAGGGTAGTCTTGGAAGTCCTTCGACACCACCAACCTTACGGGAAATTGTCGAAGTGTACGTTCTTGACATAATAAGTACACTTCCTTAGGCACGTGGTGTCTCAGCATGGAGTGTCGGTGGACCCGTTAAAGGTTGAAGCAGTTGTTTCTTGGGAATCAACCAAGAGCATGGAAGAAGTTCGTAGTTTCTTGGGGTTAGCAGGTCACTATCAGTGGTTCGTTTCTGACTTCTCTCGATTTTCTTCTCTATTGACAACTTTGACTAGGATGAACCAGGTCTTCCTATGGAGCGAGCAATGCCAGAATGCTTTCGACTACCTGAAGGATAAATTGGTCATTTCTCCCGTACTCAGGATTCCAGAGGAAGGGTTGTTGTATGAGGTGTTTTGTGATGCTTCTGTCCTTGGTCTAGGGTGCGTGCTGATGCAGAAGAAGGAAGTGATCTGTTATGGGTCTAGGCGGTTATTCCCTCATGAGCGTAACTATTCTACACATGACTTGGATCTTGTAGTAGTAGTGTTCTCATTGAAGTTGTGGTGACATTACCACTTTGGGGAGCAATTTGTGGTATTCTCGGACCACATGAGCCTATGTTATAGCTTCTCCCATCATGATCTGAACTTGCCGATGTGGAGATGTGTCGAGTTTCTCCACGACTATGACGTTGAGATCTCTTACACTGAAGGGAAGGGCAACATTGTGGCTGATTCCCTGACTAGGAAGTCGCAGCAGGAAGTGGTTCGGGAATCTGCTGATGCTTGGGAAGCGATGGGAGAGTTGGCTGACATGCACTTGGATGCAAGGGTAGAAGGTGTTATAGGCTGTGTGTTTCAGATGATGGTGCAGTCCTCCTTGTTGCAGCAGGTGGAAGAGTCTCAGTGGGGGACTCCGAGGCGGAAGTGATGTGGTATCATGTCAATCAGGGGAACTCTCCAGAAGGATGGTCAGAGGACAACCGACATAAGATTCTTTTCCATGGAAGGCTGTTTGTTATGGAGGCGATGCATGAGGGAGTTCTCCGTGAGTTTTATAGATCAACATTAGTAGTACATCTAGGAGTATCAAAAATGTACCGAGGCCTGAGGGGACAGTTTTGGTGGCCCGGGGTGAAACGGTCAGTGGCAATGTTTATGGCTAGATGCCTAGTGTGAAACAAGTGAAGCCTGAACACCGTGCTCCCAGTGGTTTGTTGCATCCTTTAGATGTCTCCGAGTGGAAGTGGGATGACATCTTGGTGGACATCGTCACATGACTACCCAGAGATCAGGGAGGTTATGATGTTATCTGGGTAGTGGTGGATCGTCTGATGAAATCAGCTCACTTCCTAGAAATTAAGGAGTCAGGCCTGGTGAGTACCATAGCAGAGAGGTACGTAGACGAGGTGGTGTGTTTTAATGGGGTCCTGAAGACTATTGTCTCAGATCGGGATACTCGGTTTACCTCACAAGTTTGGAGGGGGTTACAACATGCTTTTGGCACCCAGCTACGCCTTAGCACTACTTTCCACCCCCAGACCGATGGGCAGACGGAGCGGACTATCCAGAAATTGGAGGACATGCTGCGAGCATACATTCTAGATTTCGGAGGATCATGGGTACGACCCTTGCCTTTAGTAGAGGTTTCCTACAACAACAACTTCCACTCTACTATTTTCTTGGTACCGTTTGAGGCTTTGTATGGAAGGCCATGTCATTCACCCATTTTCTGTGCATAGGTTGGTGAGATAGGTGCTCTTGGGCAAGAGGTAGTGCAAAGAACCATAGAGAAAGTCCAGCTTGTACATGAGAGGATGAAAGCGGCTCAGGACCGACAGCAGTCTTATGCTGATCATCGGAGGAGTCCCTTGGAGTTCGAGGAGGGATATCATGTGTTCTTGAAGGATTACCCTTGACGGGGGTAGAGGAGGTTTTTGAAAGGGAGCAAGCTCTCACCTAGGTTCATCAGACCTTTTGAGGTGTTGAGGAGAGTCAGCGAGGTGGAATATCAGTGGGCCCTGCCACCTCAGTTGGAGAAGGTTCATGACGTCTTCCACGTCTCCCAGCTTCTTCGGTACTTACACCACAACTCCCACGTTATTGACTGGGGAGAGATAGATATGGGAGATGACGCGACCTTCGAGGAACAACAAGTCAGAATCGAAGATTGTAAAGAGATGGTGCTCTATGGACAAATAATTCCCTTGGTTCGTGTGTTGTGGAGGCATGGTGGCCTCAAGGAGAGCACTTGGGAGCGGGAGACCCAGATGCACGCTCAGTACCAGGAGTTGTTTTGACTTGTGTTTTTCCATTGTTCTTATGAGCTTTGTGTTGATGTTGTACTATGTAACTTTGATATATGGAATTCATGGCTTTTCAGTTGTGAGAACTTTTTTTCCTTGTTTCTTGGTAATGTGTAACATGTCCGGATGTGTGGAAAGGGGGAAAACCCGACCCTTAATCGATACGCATTAATGTGGATGTGATTGAACCCGTGCGGGCAAGTCAGTGATGCCTAAAGCAGATAATATCTCGACATAGGAGAAGGAATTTTCCCAAAACCACATTTTCGGGCAGTGTGTTGGTTGTGTGGTGTTGTGGGTAGTTCGAGTTGAAAAAAATCCTAATCTATGAAAGTGGGAAGACGCAATTCTTAATCAAGATGCATTAATGAGGATGCGATTAAACCCATGTAGGAGAGTTAGTGCCACCTAAAGCGGATAATATCTCGACATAGGAAAACAAATTCCTAACACATATGATTAGGGTTGTTGGTTAGGTTTCTGTTATAACAAGAACCCTAAGAGGTTTTTTGATGGGTTCCTATGGGTTGGTTTTTGAATTCTCGGGGACGAGATTGTTTTATGAGGTATATGATGTAATGGCCAAGACCTCTCCGGCCCATTCCTTTGTCAAAAAGAAGGTCAAGAAGTGTTATAGAGGGTAAAATTGTGTGTTCCCACACGTTCCAGAATTTTGAAACTACACGCCGTGTAGTTTGAGTACATGCTGTGTACCCACTTTTTCGGGTATACCCCGTGTTGGAGTCGTGTCCTTTCTGTGTGCAATAAATGGGTGCACGCCGTATAACCTATTCTACACACCGTGTAGTCCTTCCCCGCGTACGTGTTACCAGTCACCGGCAGTGTACCGTGTTGGAGCTGTGTCCTTGCCATGTGAAATAAAGGAGTACACTCCGTGTGTCCAAACTATACGCTATGTAGTCCTTCCCCACGTATGTGTTATCCTCAAATCATGTGTTGACTAGTCAACAGCCGCGAAGCCATGTTGGAAGTCGCGTGGAGACCATGTGAAAGAACTGAGTACACGCCGTGTACCATAAAGTACATGCCGTGTACTTTTGATTTTCACGCCTATAAATGGAGGGGTCCCCTCCTCCTTTAAGCTCACCCCTCTCCTGCCCTCTCGTCTGAGCAGAGCCCTCCCAAGAGACTCGAAGGCTCTTTCTTCCATAACTTCTTCATTAGAACTCTGATTTATGATCTGTCAGCGGCCACAAGATCGTAACTACGACGAAAAACTTTTGATCTTGGATCCTTTGTATTTACTATGACCTTTCCTTTCTGACGTCCACCTGAAGAGGTTTTGCCAGGAACCGACAGAAGTGATAGACAACGACGGACGTCTTCTAATGATGATCCAGGTGACCGTTGCGATCAGGAACCTGTTGAGGTAGGGATCTTACCTTCGTCTCTCTAATTTGTGCATCATGCGGGGTGGGTATCCTCTTGTTTTCATGAGAAACAGTTGAACCTTTAAATGAAGATAATAATCGGTTAATGAATGGGGATGAAAAGTTTTGATTGCTGTTACTTTATATCCTGTGATATTATGTTGTGATTTGAATGATCTTCTACCTACGGAAAATCACAGTCATTGGGGGAATTCGCTTATGCAATGAAATATTTCCCTCTACATCTGGATATTTCTTATTAATGGAAACTTTTTGGAATTTGGAAATTGGTTAATCACGTAATGTTGGCTGTTTTAAAATCTGGAACCATTGTGTGATCACCCCGGTTGAACAAAATGGAATAATGAACATGTGGGTGTTGGCTTGGTTGCGTGGTATGTGATGGGGGTGTTTTGTAGGTTTTTGTGGATAGGGTGAGCAGCAGGGCTGCGTTTGACTTGGTTGCGGGTTGGTGTAAATGTTATGATGGTGATGGGCATTGGGGCTGCGATAAATGGTATTAAATGGGTGATGATTTACGATGTGGTTGTGGTTATGGTGGTTGGCAGCGGGGCTACAGGGATGGGTTTAAATGTGAATGGGCTATGGGTTGTGATTAATAAATAAATGTGGAAGACTTATTGAATGGTGGGTCGTGGTAATGAAACGGAAATAATAATCAATGGGGTATGGTTGGTTGATTAGAAGGACTTTGTTGTGCTGCTTGTGTTTATCCTAACATGATTTGTGGATGGAAGGGATATGTTTACGAACGATTGATGTGATTGGTTGTGGATAGTTGCCCAGTAGTTAAGGAACTAAATAACTATTTCTTTTGAAACGTGAAAACCTAAATGGGGTTTGGATTGTTTGTCGATGCATTATTTGTAGTTGTAGTGCTAAGGTACGTGCTCAGTTTCTCTTTTTATAATCCATATGTTGGGCTATGTGGTTGGTATACATATATATATATGTATATTTTGTGTTTTATCGCACCCCACCCATGTTGAGAACTTAGTGCCGAACACTCCCATTTCATGGGAGAGGGTGTTTTTCCTTTAGTTACTAGCTCGGTCCTGCTCTTTCTCCCCATGGTTGTGATGGATTGAGGTGACCTTACACCCAAGACTCTTCGGGTAGGTTTCGATTGGGGTGGATTTAGCCCAAGACTCTTCGGGCAGGTTCTACTGTTTCCCATGAATCTTCGGGATGAGGCCTAGGTGTGTGCGGGCGGGATATGTGGTTGTGAGGCCCAGGTGTGTGCAAGCGGGATACGTGGTTGTGAGGCCTAGGTGTGTGTGGGCGGGATACATGGTTGTAAAGACCAGGTCTGTATGGGCGGGGAGAGTGTGGCATCATCAGGATGTTCGCCGTTAAGAAGAGAAACTAACTAATGGGAAAATGGTGCGGGGTGCCCAATACTCTTGTTATTATATACTACTACCTGTTGTGGTTGTGTTTTTTTTATGAGTGTGGCTTGTGAGGTTGGGTGGATAGAATTATTTTCTAGGTTTCTTCTCTTGTTCTCACGAGACATTAGGATATCTCCCCACTTGTGCACGAGAGATTTAGTTTTCCTACTGAGTATACTTGTATGCTCACCCTACGTTTACTTTCAGGTTTCTAGGAGGACTACCAGGGCCGTGCGGGACCCTACTAGTCAGACCGTTGGTGTTGTTTCTGTTGTTGTACCTTGTTTTCTTTTGGTATTGTACTTTGAGCTTTCTTGTACTTGTACCTTGTTATAAAATTGTTTAAACAGGCATGTGGTAATGGTTTGGGTTTATTTATATACACTTGCACTTTCCCTTTTTTGTGGTTGACATGTCATATTTCCCGATCCTTAAAAAAATAAAAATGGTAATGCATCCCATATTTGTGAAAAACGCATACCCTTGGTCCTAGTCGCCACCCCAGTGCCTACTGGAGGCGGGAATCGAGGGTCATTATCTCCATTTCTCCATTTCCAACTCAAGAGAGGAATCTTTGGTGGGAGGGGGTCGTGATAATAGGGGACTCTCCCAAACTTATTTATTTCTATGATACATATGCGAAGATGACCAAGCCGTTTTTCGAAAATTACATGCCGTGTGGAAATGTGGAACATAACGAATCTTCAATCCTCAAGTACTGCCCATGTAAAATAGCTCATTTCATAAGGATGGTCATGTAGAAAACTAAGGACAGGGCGTGTAATATTAATACACGCTGTGTGCAAGAATCTGTGGTCAGCTCCATGTATGCTGGCCGTGTGCCCGTACCAGGCCTCAACCCAAGATCGCCAACCAGTGTATCTGGTACACAGGGTATCTCGCGTTACATACCATTCCTTGCAGTGTAGTGGAATAAATTATAGTGTACTTCACTCGTGTCCATGTATCTATGGGATACACACCAAGTCAGACAAAACCGCCTCTGTCACTCTATGTTAAATAGTACACGTTGTGTCATCAGGTCATGTGATTCATCTTGTGTCCATGTATTTCCCAAAATACACACAGTGTTTCGCATAGCCACGTCTTCCAGGCCATGTGGAATGTAGATGTTGTGTGATCGGGGTAACATGCCATGTGCTACCAATTTTACACTCAAACCCTAGTCACAGTACACCTGTACTACACAGTGTTTCATTCAATAGTACACACCATGTATTCTGGAATTTTCCTGAAACGACGCCTCTGACTAGCGCGCCTCCTGTGATGCTCGTTCATCATTATGATGGTCCGATTACCACATAACCAGAAACATTAGGTCACCTCGAACTTACAAAGTCATTTTAATTGTTTTTTGGCCTCTGATCATCTTTCAAAACACATTTTTATTCTCCTACATGATAAAGGGTCGATGTAAGGTTCTTCAATTTTGGTCTGATCTATCATCCTCTATCATCATCGCACCTCTACTAGGACGTTGGGATGTTGGGTCTTCATTCTGGGATCATTGAGTGGCAAAAAGAACCTACAATGATACTCTGTTAATTGTCGAAGTAGAACTTGACTAACACACCAATATTCACAAGAACAGCAGAAGGAAATAGGCTGTGTTATATTGGCCCAATCATTCTTCATTATATTGATAACAAGAGGATCTAGTGGAAAAACATCAATCATGGACGGAAGAATTTATGTTGCTCAATACCAAAACACAACCCCTACAAATGTTTGGTCATTCGTTGACATCTTGGAAAGTTAATTAAGGAGTTCTCTGTTATCACATTCGTTTATCATTCCCAATCCTGGTTGCGTCGGCTATGGAAGATGCTCCACGTCAATAGTATTAGAGGAAGGATGTCTGAGGAAGAAGTTGAAGAAGGACCTTGGCGTTCATCGTATGTAGAGCATTCATCGATCTACATTTGGAGATTTTATCCCAAGTTCCTCTTCTCATGTTCCACCTAAAAGAATATTCCAACAAAATAATAGATTGAAATATCATATTAATATTGTTGGCACAATATTCGAATTGGACTGATTAATTTGGTAGTCTCTCCTTAATTAATGTGGATAATTGGCACAATTCATTATAGGGGAGTTGGCTCCAAAAAGGTGAAGAGGCTCCCACGGTGGTGGCACTATTAAGTGAAGAGGGGAGGCATAAATTAAATAAGGTGAGTTGAAGAGTTTATCCTCCTTAAATGGGGGGTTCCAAGGGGTTACAAGTCTAGGAGGTCCCCAACAATATTATCCGCCCAAGGGTGGTTAGTTTGGGTAGTCCCCACCACCATAACCTCTCATGGGTGGTTAAGGTGTGGTTTCCCCCACCTCCATCCTCTTCTTGGAGGTTTTATCCTCCACAATCCAAAAGGTGTAACAAAAAAAATAAATTTTTTCCCAACAGTATATTATAATTTTTTAATTAGAATCACAAAACTTACATTTATTCTTGACCATCAGCCATTGAGATGAAAGCCTTTATAAGGGAATACTGGCGCTGTGAGTTCAATAGTGCCCTTAGATTTTAGTTTTGAGCACCAGTTTAAATGTTATAAAAACCTACTCATACGTTTACTGAACGTACTCAGACAAAACTTCAGAAATTGATTCCGGGCACACCGGGCCTCGAAATCAAGAACCGTGAAAATTTTCGGACTCATAAAAATAACATCAAGTTAAGGAAACAAATTCAATGAAATTTCCGTGTCTTTGCATTACCTACAATTCCACACTGCTAGATGGAGTTCTCGTTGAAAGGAATAAGTATTTACTAATGATTCATTGCATTTACTATCATGAGATAAGAAAATTATTTTAAAATAAGTATTTGTATACTCTACATTTATGAAATATTCAATAAACAAATAGTGGTGAAATTAAAATAAAATATCTAACTCTATTATGGATATCATCTTCTTAGGATTAATTGGGGGGATATTCAGAAGAAAATATTATCGAGAAGGTATATACCATATTAATTTCTAGTGATTTTATTGTCATACAAATAACCCATATATCATCACAGATCAAATTAAGAAAATAATTAGAGATTACATATAACCATTTTTTAATGAAATTATATATTTAAAAAAAGAAATGACTGAGGATCACATATAGGATATGTTGGTGACTCTATAGAAGGAAATATTGTATTCCCAAACCATTAAATGTGAATTCTAGATAAAAAATGTATCATTCAAGCATCATTTAATCAAAAGCTATGTCATATCAATACTTCCATAAATTAGATATGTTATTTTGAAATTTCTTACACCTTATTATGACTGTAATCTATATCCTTATGGGATTATAAGTATATTAAAAACGTTTTTTTGAGAAATTAATCATTTATACCAAAACCAATAACAAATTTATCATAGAACAAAGTCCACTTCCACTAGGAAAATGAACTTGATTATAAAAATAATTATCTCAAGGAACGTTTGACCACATAAATTAAACATATATTACCATGTATTGGTTTTCGGTTTGAAATATATAATGATTCATTTTTAAAATGCTTACGGCGTTACATCATGAAATGTCAAAATTTAATTTCTTATTCCCTAATCAATTAACTATTATTGATAAATAATACTATCCACATGATATTTTATTGTTAGTGCTGATCAGTAAGTTTATTTTTGGGAATAACATTTATGTTTGGATGTTTAATACCATCAATAACTGCATGATATTGAAATATATTTTTACAACATACTGATTTAAACATAAGTAAAATGATATAGATAATGAAAATAACTAGTAATGAATATTAATAAATTATTACCCAAGATATAAATATAATGTGGTTTAGGATATGAGTGGAAAACCATTGTACTCTTTCAATGATGATTATTGAATTATAAAAAATACCAATTTATACAAAGAGGATTAATATTTTAGTAATTATATGGGTACATAAATATTATTTTACCCATGGGACATCCGATTAATCCATTAACATTATGATCAAAGAGGCCAAAAATGATCATATAACGATATTGAAAAATTGTTGTGAATATTGCAGAAGTACCAATTCCTAAATATTGAGTTATAAGGAATAGATCCCAGAATATAATTTATAGTGAATAATTATTTATAGTGATTTAGAGAAACATAATTAATGGGATATCCGGAAGTGGGAAATTGGATATTATTTATATCAATGTTTTACAGGAAATAAATTTAACCTTGAATAATGAAAACATATGGTGATGATTTAACTGTTACCCACCAAAGTTTGAAATTAAAATATAATCATGGAATACATCAATTGAATCACAAAAAATTGTAATGTTCCTAATTCCATTTGTGGTTTAGTTGATCTCCTTACAGTATTAGTCAATTTTATTATAAAAATTAATATTTATCCCATGACTAACTCAATAATATATAAATATATGTCTGTATGTGTGGGATATTGTATAGAAGTATGGAGTACCATAATTTGTTATATCTGATCAGGATCTGAGTGTTACCAAATTTTTCTAGAGAATTGATCATAAATAAATTGTGATATGGATGTGATTTAATATTATATTTAATCATAAAATATACGATATATATAAGATGAAAATTAAAACTATATATGATATTATGATATCTTATTAGATATATTTTCAATGATTTTGGAATGAACACTATCCCCTTATAGAGTCCTCATATAACAATCATTTCTAATATAACATTCAGATAAAACCATATTGGCTTTATATGGAATGATATATAGGTCTCTAGTGATTCCATTCAAACATATAGAGGTTAAAATGGAATAAAATTCTATTCATGTTGGGATCTTTAAAATAATTACTTATTTATCATTTTTAGTGAATTTCAAAAAGTTCATCAAATTAAAATTATAATAATATTGCTCTAATTTTTAAAAAGTCATGTGTGGGTAAAATGGTCATTAAAAATTCATAGTAAAACATTTATTTATTTTGATATGAAAACATATTTTTGGGATATTATTATTAATTAATTTATAAATGACATTGAATTTTTATAAAAACATTTATTAAAATTATTTGAAGTACCAAATAGTGGAACAATTAACTATTACATGGAAAAATCATAGATAAATAAAGGATGAAAAAGGAAAATTAATTATCAAACAATTAAGAAATAATATCATTTATTGTAAATTAATTATTATAGAATCCCAATTATTTAATAAAATGAAACATAAACCCTCTTCCATTATAGAACCCATCTAACATAATAACCATGAAATAATAAAAAAATTCAAAATATAAAAAAAGTACATTGAACATATCTATTTTTATTATAAAACATGATAGTGTAGTATTTGACACAAAAAATAAAACCAAATTAGTATATAACATAAAGAATGTCCCAAAAAATAGAATTTCTAAGGGGAAACCCTTACATTGATAATAATTTTGATGTTAGGATTTATTAATGGATCAATAAATTGTATCAAATTTAAATATAAATATATAATTTTATATAAAACATAAAATGATAATAATTTCATTAAAATCATACTCAAATATTATAATTCACAATAAATAAGTAATATAATAATATTAGATTAAATTGTATTATGAGAATTTCTACCATGTTGTAATATTCAAGTATAGTCACAATGGACAAATTAATTCTAATTGAAGTATAAAATTAGAAAAATATTAATGTATTTATGATATTATTAGTAAAATTATACACATGTACAATAAATAAATTAAACTAGGTCTCTCACGTTAATATATAATTCAAAGATGAAAAATTGACCCAAAATATCTTCCTTAATAGATAATCTCTAAATAAAACCGTCATTAACGATATATCATAATTTGGATAAAAATTTATTTTCAATTTTTCAAAAATAATAATAATAAAAATTCATTATTTGTATATTCACAATAAAATACAGAAGTGGAAAATAGAGAATACGTCTCATAGAAATAAATAATGTGCTGAGAAACCTTTACCTCGAGTCCAGACAGTTGATGTGTTCCCTTTATCATTTTTATATTATTAATATATCAAATATATTTTTCTTAATAAAATTTTATATGTTTTATAACATATAAATAAATCGTTGATTTACTATATATTTTTGAAATATTTTAATAACTAAAATTTTGAGTCCATATTGGGGGTTTTATAGATGTCAAGATTAAGGTTTTAAAATGGATGGGGTCCGTTCAAGTTACTCAATGACAAAATAATTTCAAAATATATAGAGTAATAATAATGAAATACAAACCATATTTATAAATAAATTTTATATTTCAAAAAAATAATTATTGATGGAGACAATAAATGAACTCAATTACAATCCTTGAGACGGTAGGCCATTGGTATACCTGAGTTTCATTTCAATTAAATAATAATATTTCTGTAACAAATTTACATATTATTTTATCATTAAATAATTACCATTATGTAATAAATTAAATATTTTCTTCGTAATATATAATAATATTTTTCATCCATTGGATTTAGTGATGAAAAATAGAGTCACAATTCTTTTGGAGGAAATTTTCCACACGTACACATGAACTTTGTTATTGTTTTTAGTGTGAAAATAAAATTTATAATTACCATTTAATAATGATATATATCTAATTAATATAATAATTATATATTTACTAATGAAAATATTTATTAACAATATAATTATTAGATTCCATGTAAATAATTATGTAAAAATCAATCACATCATTTCATTTTCCCATTGTTCACCATAGACATGCACTACATTATCATATCTCCCACAGAATGGAATGTAAGAGGTTAGATGTGATATAATTACTTCGAAAATATTAATATTTTTTAGAAAACCTTGTATATATTTTAAATTCCTCATTTAAAAATGTTTTTTAGAGGAAGTGATGGAAAACCAATGACATCAATTCATGATGTTGTAGACCACCAAGGTGATGAATGATGATTTCATATCACATTTGATAGATGTTGGTATAGACTTAGGTTAATAAAATATCAGCATGAAATATCAATATATATTATATAATCACTATATTTTATTGTAATAAATGAATAATATTTGAATGGGTTGGAATAATAAAGTATATAATAAAGCTCAATTATGCTTGACAGCTCTTCCTCAGGCAACCTCCAGAGGTAATAAAAAATTATTTGTATGATCGATTTATGTTTTTGAATATGTCTCTAGGTTAGTGATTAGGTATTTTATGAATTAATTTTTTAGGTTATGAGGAGATATAATGGGTTTTGATGCTAGGAATATGAGATGGTATTGGGGGTAATATTATATGATATGTGAGCACCACATTAGTAATTTTTTAAAAGAAAAACATTTACATGGATAATTCACTAGGAAGTAGGAAAAACAATTGGCCATTAATGAGTCATATAAATATAAATGTTGAAATATAGAAACCCAATTTTTTTTATAATGTTTATTTTTCTCATTTTTACCCTTATATGTTTTATTTAAACCCCTTGTAAAAATACATTGTCATAAAGAGTGATAATTATTATATTCACTACTTTTACTATTGATCTTGGTAAAAATATTATTTTTCATTATTAGATTATATAAATTAGGATGATACCAAATAATTAATACATTTCACCATATTTAATTATATTAATTGTAAAATTTTAATTTTAAATGAAACTATAAAATATAATGAAAAAGTTTGTTTTTAAGAATTTTTATAAATAAAATATAATTTCATATTAGTTTTGTGACTAATAATTATCATTATAATGAAAAAATAAATAAATATTTATAAATATTAAATATATTTCATTAAAATAATTTATAATTATATTTTTTAATTAATTAATGATGATAAACAATATGCACTTGAAAACAGTTTTCAGTAAAATATAGTTTTTAAATAACAAAAATAAACATACATTGAAATTTAATATAAAGATTATTAAAATTTAGTTACATTGATCAAATATCTCCAAATAAAAAAAATATTTAAATTAAATAATATTTAAAACATATTTTGACTTTATATTTAATTAATTTATTCAAATGAAATGAATTTTTATCTAACAGATTATTTTCCACTATTCACTAAAAATCTATATTTTATGTAAAATCTACAAATTTCAATATATGTTAATTGATTATGATTAATTAAAATTAATAATATAATTATATAAAATTAATTATTCAAATATTAAAAAATATATTAATATTTTCTCAAAAAAATAAAAAAGAATAACTTTTTTATGAAAACATACATTTGATGAATAATATTAAAATATTAAATATTGATTAAGAATTGACTAAAAATTTTCAATAATTTATGTTGTTTATGAAATATCTATATATAAATATACATATCATTAAATATTTAATTTTATACATATCCACCAACAATATAGTTATGTTGTAATGGATATATATGTCATGGATCATTTATATTCGGAGTACATGTTGAATAAATTATTGAACATAATTATATTATCATGAAAAGAATTTTGTGTTAAATTCTACCGCACCCCTTGATAAATTGAATCTATAAAATTTAAAAATGATCTCTTTACTACTAGGATTTACATTTCATAAAACCTTATTTAAAATCCCACATCATAAAATGGGGACAGAAAATGTCAACTTGAAATGTGAAAAAACGAAATACAAAGGTCATTTAGAATAACACATAACAGTGATTACTTATAGGAGAACATTAGTGTGATATTAATATATGTATATAGAATAAAAATATTCTTTTTAAACTATTTATGAGAGTGATAGAGATCTATATTAGAATGAAATTTAATGATCATTAGAAACTAAACATCCATAAAACCATAAAAAATAGGTGTAAATACGATCTTTGATATTATCAGAAATGATATAAATGGGAAGATATTATTCAAAATCCTATTACAAGAGTTGATTAATTTTTTCCATATATATAATACATATAAGGAAATATAATTCTAGATGTGAATAGTAACATCCTTTTTTAAATTCCTACCAGAATCTCATTATTTTATCCAAACATTGAGTATTAAAGATGATTTTATATTAAGCATTATGAATTATAAGGAACATATATATTATTTTGTAAACATAAGATGATCAAAATATTTTATTTATATAATTATACATTAGTAAACATAATTTTTAGTATAGAAAATTATATTTCCAAAATGAATAAACAATTATATGATGAAATAAAAAATATGTCCTAAAGATTTAAAATTTATACACTAAGTTCGCCCTAAATCAATAATGAATTACCATATATCTAAAATAACATAAATTATATTATAATTAAAAACTATATTACATTATATGGATAAAAAGCCATTAATCATCAATGTAAATAATAATGATATTCTTCCAGACACCATAGGAAATCAATAATAATAAAATTACGAAAGCATAATAAACAAAACATAATAAATCATGTTAATCCTTAGGTTTAAAAATTCTATAATCGCAAAATAACCCATCAAAAAGGTACATAAATTACCTCAAAATTACAATACTTAAAAACACCAGTGGGGTAATTTGTTCATGAATAAATTATTAATCATAAAGTTGTAAACTTGTAATGGAATCCATAACTACTATGAAAAACTCACATGAAAACATCTGAATAAGATAATTTTCTAAACCATCTTATAATGAAAATTATAACATCCCAAAACAGTTACACTACTATTAGGTGATAATAACATAAAATTTACATTTCCATCATCGATACCATTGGAGGCAAACAATTTATTGGCATAAAAAATCAACAGCATCGAAAGTAAATATTACACCACTTACATTCTAAAAGACTATTTCTATATAGAGACTTATATAATTTTGAAAAACAATCACATAGAAAATACTCTTAAATTTAAATTAAAAATATCCTCACTTAACCATGATATTGTTATTTCATATTATGTCATACCCATAATCAATATGAAAACAAATATTGAAATAAATCATTCCAAAACATTACTTATTAACTAGAAAAATTTAATAATAAGAATGGTGAACAAAAATTATCAGTGTGGTTTAATATATTCATTATAAATTGAATTTTATTGGAGAAAATAATTAGAGGATAACAGTATGATGAAATAATCATAGATAATGATAAATAAATATAAATATTTTTGCAAATAAATACATGAATCATACAACATGAAAACATGGAATAATGCTTTCACCAAGGAAACAAATATATTGCCAAATTTCATATCCTGGGTACCCAAAGAAATGGATTGTATCATGGTCTAAGAAATACTCAATTTTTATTAACCCACACATTCGTGGATTATCATAGAATCGCCAATCATTGGTTAATAATGTAAAAACACATCCTTGAATCCTAACATAACCACTTTTCATCAAAAATAGTTCTTAAAAACCATTTGATGAATAAAATAAATAAAGAATTTATTTTATAACGATCTCGTAGAAATGAAATTTATTATATTTAATTATATGTTAAAAAATGGAAGAAAAATGGTCTCCATATAAAAAAACATGAAACATGATTAAAATATTCAAATGAAACAACTTGAATGGAAGTAAATTCATAACATGATTAACCTATGGTAATGAAATGAGTTACTTGGAACACTATTTAGAAGGATATTTATCCATCTAATGAATTAACGAGGACTAAATCATTACAAAATATTCCCGTTGGAGAATATGTAAGAACAATGTATTACGATTTATATTGATGTGAATTCTATTAAAATATCATTATAACATTTCATTAAAAAAATAACCATACAATTTTGAATAAAATCTAATGATATCATCATATATGGAATATTTATTTTGATATCCATCATGGAATAATTTTTTTAAAATAAATACAGTTTCATTTTGGAAAAAAATTTTATAATTAAATAAAATTATATTGTAATGATGAATCAATTTCATGAAAAATAACCTTTTAGGAATAAATTTTTTTTGTAAAACATTTTCTGTTCATGATGGAAGAAAATTTCAATCATTTGTTTTATCTTAAAACATATATTCCCTTTACATTTTCACTAAATGAAAAAAATTTACTCATTCATAAAATGAAATAATTATAATATTAATTGTTTTTAAAATTTGAAATAATCAGGGAAAACGAGGTTAAAATTTTATAGTTAATAAATTTTCAAAATAAAATTAAAAATACTCATTTGGAATAATAATGATTTTCGATTGAAGAGAGAAATGAATTTGGATTTTCTTATGAAATTTTATATAAATCATTTTATGTACTACAAATTAAGAAATTGTATCATTACATTAAAATTTAGTCTAAATAAATATAAGATTAAAATTATATTTCATTATTAATCAATTATTACATATGTTCAAAAAATATATATTTAGTTACAAAAAAATCCCTGATTAAAAGTATATTGCAACAAAAAGCCACTTACACTATCGTCTTCTTAAATCATTTGCCCAAATAATTAATAGAATCAAATTATACAACAAAATTAAGGAATGTATGATGTTTTTTTATATGAATCATCAATTTTTTAGAAAAAACACCTCAAAAATTATGTCAGATGAAAAATATAACATATGTCCAAATGTAGACAATTTGATATGAGAATCCCTTACATTGAACATAATTGTAAGGTGAGAGTTAATAAAAAAATATGTTTTGTGTATAAAATTTAAATGAAAATAAAATAAGTTGAAATAAACAAAATATATTCCAAATTATATACCCCCATAATTTTAGTATATTAAATATAGTGTATATCTAATCAATCCAAGTGAAATGAATATTGAGTTATGATTTTTTTACCAGATGGTAAAATTATTCTCAAATATAAAAGAATAAATTAATTCAATAAGAAAGATTCCATTAAATTATGTATTATGTATTCATGATATTACATTTAAAATTTTAATTACACACATGATATAGAATGAATCATGTTTCTAACATTAAAATAGGCTTTAAGGATGGAAAATTGAGGAAAAGTACCTTAATTTATTGGAAATATCTAGATCAAAATGTCCTGGAACTAAGAAACTCAAAATTATTCATAAATAAAAATCAATTTCATTTAAAAATTCATTATATAAATTCATGGAATGTATATATATAACAACATAAAAAAGTGGTTAATATTAGATATGTATCAAATAATTAAAAATTGATATGGTAAACCATAACCTTATGTTTAGACATTCCAAGTATGTACATTAACACATATATAATAATATAATATCAAATATTTTATTTTGTATAGTATTTTTTCAGTTTTAGTAAATTATATATATATCATTTATTTTTGTAGTGAAATATTTTGCTACAAAATCATTTAATTCCACAACTTGTGTTTTATTGATGTTCAGTTAAGTGTTTCTAAAAGGATATGGTTCGTTGATCATGATAAAATAAGAAATTATTTTCACATATATAAAGAAATTATAATGATTTATTTATAATATTTATAAAGTAATTAAAATTTTGAATCCAATAATGAATGATATTTCTTTAAAATGAATGACATTACCATCATGGAATCAATACACTGTATCTAGTTAAATTTAACATTTCAATTTGTAAATAAAAATTTTTAAATAAAATTTTTTATTGTGTTATTTTTAATAGAATTTTAATAATATATTAATTCCATTTTTTTCATTAAATATATTAATATAATATTTCAATGTTTTTTTACTAAGGATAAATGAGTAACATTGTGTCATATAGGTTGTAGTCCACATGTAAACATAAATGATTCTATTTTTTTTTCAATGTAAGGAATATAATTTAAAATTATATAATTATAATTATTGTTATGAAATAAGTATAATAAATATTTCAATTAAATAAAATACATTTAAAAATTTTATCATTATATATTTCTATGTAATTAAATTGTGGGAAATGAATCACATTTCATTATAAGGTGGTAATACACCACACACACAACAAATGTTATCATATCCCCCATGGAAAAGGAAATTAAAATTTTATATGTAATATTATGTCTTTAAAAGTATAAATATGTTTAAATTATCAAATAAATAAATTAAATAAATCATTTTTGAAATAATTATGTGTCCATGATTGAAACTAATAACATCAGGTCGCTATGGTATTTCATTACACACACAAATCAGGATTTAATATCCCAATTATTTGATTTAGATATGTATTTATGATATAATATTAACATATTAACATATATATGTATTTATTATATTTGTGTTATTATATCAGAATAAATTAACTTGATTTTATGTATGTGGAAGATGAAATAAAATTAAAATGATTGGTTAGTTCTAATAGATCTTCCCCAAACACCGTCTATAGGATACCATAAAAACAATTTGGTGGAGGTATTTATGATCAAAAAATGATATATAGATCATTGGTATAGAAGGAAAGATTAAATTTGGGCAGTCCATGTCTGGTATAATAGTATTTGACAGTGTGACAATGAGATGGGGTGTCCATTTATAACTATGGTTAGTGGCCAAGAAGTTATTTTTTAATTGAAAAAGGTGCACCAACATTTTTACATTATAAAAGGAAAATAAATGGACCATTATTGATAATTATTCATGATTATATATACATATTAGATTTAATTGGACTTTAGATATGTCATTATATCATTTTAAACCTCATATTTTTAGTTTTACCCCACCATATGAAACTGTTTTCTCCTTAATCACACTAATTAATAATTACTGAACTCATTACAACATGATGAAAAAATATTTATTTTTACTAATTAATTAATATAAATAATTATTAAAAAAATACATAATATTTTTTATTAAATTCAATTAAAAATATTTAAAAATCCATATTTATATTTAAACATGACGACGTGATAAAAAAGCGGCTATTCATGATTTTTAATTTTCAACTAAATAGTGATTTAATGTTAAATATTTTACATATTTATATAATTGCATGAATATAATAAATAGTTATCGGCAATAAATATATATATTTAATTTAATTAGTACCTTATTATCTTTGTATTAATTAATTAAAATGAGAAACAATATGCACATTAAAATAGTTCTAAAATTATACACTTTTAAAACCATAAGAATAAAATTATATTTAAATAAAATTAATAGAGGAATAAGAAATAATTTATTGGAACAAATATGAATTAATAATAAATAATTTTAATAAAATATTATTCAAAGAACAACTTATCATTAAAATTCTATAACTTTTTTAATGAAAATATTATATATATAAAATATATTTTTCAAAATTCACTAAAAATAAATTTAGTTTTGAAATAGTACAAAATATGTCACATTGATATTTTTTTATATGACTTCTAAAATTAGATTGATTTTGTAAAATAAATTTTCAAAAAGTTTTAAATATTAATTATATCATTTTCTACCATTAAGAAATGGGAATTATTTTTGAGTAAAAAATATTATTGACGATTAAAACTATATTTCTAAAAATTGATTTAATATAATTTAATAATTCAATATTAAAATATTTTTATATTCCCTGTATATATATATATATATCCTCATGTATTTAATATTATTAATACTATAAAATTTAAATTTTAGGACAAAATTCTTATATATTTCATGTGTTGTTTAAGCCCAATGATTCCTTTTTAATATTCTATCTAAAATATTGTAATTTTTTTAAAAATGATTGGGGTGAAAATTATATAGATTAAGAATAAATATAAATTTATGTTATTAGACTTTGGAGTTAATATTTCTAAGGCTAATCCTGAGGAAATTTTATATAAAGATCTACTAATTTTTTGGGTGTCAATTTCATTTATCATTTATAATATTCTTAAATTATTTATAAATTCATATAATGATTTCCTAAATTAAAATTTTATATTTATATTTTCATAAATTAAATTTTTATTTAATATTTTAATTAATATTTAATTTTAATATAATATAAAATATAATTATGTTAAGAGTATTTTCCAACCTCTTAATAGAATACATTTCCCAAAAATTTCATTATTAATTCTTAAAAAAATTAAATTTCAATATTCTGTTATCTATAATTTATTTATATTATTTATCAAACATATTAACCTAAATGTATATTCAAAATGTATTTTTATAACTCTTTTTTGATATGGATTTAATTTAAATTGATATTGATTAATAAAATGGTATTTTTTCAGTATATAACATTTTATACAATCAAAATGACATTTCATTTACTTATATTTTTTTTCTTCTTAGTTGTCCATTATTGGAATATATTATTTTAGAATCGGTATTTTAAAACATATCATCTCCTAAAATTTATGGATCATGAATGTAAAATAAAAATTTTAATTGTTGAAAACATTATAATTGATTAAAAATAATTTATTTATAAGTATTAAATTTTATTATATATATCTAAATGATAAATATACAATGATATTTTATTTCATGAATCAGTATATAAATAAAATAAAATTAAAATTTTGGTATCAAATAGATTATTTCATTATGTATTCTAATGTAATACCATTTGAATAGGTAATTTCACCGATAAACATTCTATTTGATTTTAATGAGAAATTAAATACTTGATTTCTTGTGGAAGACATGAGTGTGTTTATTCAATATTAACTTGGTGTGTATGATATATGAAAATAATTAATGTAGGAAATAAATATATCATTTGTGATTTCTGTCGAACACTGGAATTAGTAGTTAATAAACTATGATAAGGGGTTGAAGGAGGGTTATTTTATAAAATATTTTAAAATGGTCATGGTGGTTCACTTTAAAGAATGATATGAATTTAAAGAATCTATTATTAAAATATTTAAATTAACCAATCTAGTTATTAATATTTATCACTTAATCAATATTCTAGGATTTAAATTAATTAAGTGTTAGTGTTTTTTGGAGTATAAATTCAAATTTTATTTCATCAAAACCCTATATTATCATCACTTATATAGATATATAAAATAAAAAATATTATATATAGATGAAATTCATCCATTATGTAAATTTTATATCAACTGGTTAATGTATATAGACCACATAGATATTCTAATACAGGATACTATCACTGAATATGTAAATAAAGAGGGGATGAATTATACTCCTTCATCGGACCTAGTTCAACTATTAAAATACCTAACACTATAAAATAAAATTACAAATCCTCGAGGTATATATTGAAAAATATTGGGAAATAAAATAGATTGGGGGAATGTTATTAGGACCATATATTTATCTAAAAATATAAAAAAATTATCATTCCACTCATTGATATATCAAAGCATCGCAACTTTAGAAATAATATTAATGTTGATGATCATGATCATGATTTCAAAATTGAGATTAGTTTAACAGTATTCATTAAAATGCCTCCTAGGAAACGGTTTATGAGATTTATGATAAATGATCATTTTTTACAAGATACATATTCCCTATATAGATTTCTGATTGTGATTGAACGATATATTATAACGTAACATGTCATCAAATCTCTTCCATGTTTATGATGATTTATATAATTCACATTTATAGAAATTAATCTTTGATGCAAAGCATATAATAGGATAATAATATATTATGGTTATTTATTTGTGTTCATCGATAAAAGGGATAATTTACTCAATAAAATAATTCACACATCATCATGTTTTTGTGTATAAATCAAATGTCTTAGAAAAAAATGGGGGAACTTATTGATGTGATTTTACAAAAGTAAACTTATCTATTTTAAATTGTGAAATACAATTTTAACGAATAATGTTCTATGGGGGTGGGGTTCTAAAAATATAATACATTAGTTTTAATTTATATTTATGTTATAATACCTCATTAAATATATGTTAGTGAATAAAAATTTAAAATTCACATAAAAAATATCCATTAATAAAAATTATTTCATATGAATAGACAATAAAATAATAGATAAATCTAAAATATTTAACAAAAAGATAAAATGGAATTAATCCAATAGTTTGTTGAATTGTTAAAATATTGTAATATTATACATAGTTATCTAAAATTTATTTGATTACTACAGTTACAAAAATAATATGAATAAAAAACATTACCAACATTTTTATAATATTCAGAATGAAGTGTGATTTAACACAAAATAATTCTTTAAAATAACAATATATATTTTTTAATTATAAATTATTTATTTTATATTGTGAATTCATTTTGTATATAAATTAGTTAAATTATACTGATCAATTATAAAATTATTATACATTTGAATACATTATAAATGCACTATGAAATAAATGTTATTTTGGGACAAGGTAAAATTTTATAACATGAATTATTATTTATATCTATTTAAATACTTGTTTATATAATAAATATTTTCTAATTATATATTTTTTATATTTAAATAAATTTATAATGATAGTTATAATTATAATAATCATAGAAATAATTTTTTCATAGAATTCTACAAAATTATTGTATTTCATTTTTTAAGGTATTAGCTACTTATATAGTGAATCTTTATTAAAAATTATAATAAAATTATTATTTAAACATTTTTATAGTGTTAATTTTTTATGATGAAAAAACTATTATATTTTGAAAATTCATTCAAATGTTAGGGGGATGGTGTTTTTATAATAATTTAATAAATAATATAAAATGATAATTTATAGTAAATTTTATGTTTATTCCCAATTATTTAAATTATTTAACGTAAAATAATCATATATTTTTATAATAATTTCACAATTAAAATGTTCCAATATATTAATTTTGAATAATTTTTTTTAAGTCTATGTAGTTATAATTTTACTTATTTTTTTATTTCAAATTGAATTGTGATAAAGAATTTTTTATTGAATTTAATTCAAATTCATGAAATTTTATTTTTATCCAAATTTTTTTTTGATCATTTAAGATTCTTAGGGAATGTATATCAAATTAAATTATATTAATAATTTTATGAAATTATAAGAATATTATAAAATATAATTTTTTATATAATTCTAAATATTAATTCAATTCATTTTGTTGGAATACATCTTGCATTTAATATTAATATTGGTAGTTTATAGAATAATTGATAAGAATGAATATGGATTATGAGATTCATGGAATTGAGATGTAAATTATATGACTAATATGTTATTTAGTGATATTAATTGGTATAAAATATTTTGAAAATTAAATTTAACAAAATATATACTCAATTATTCCTTAAGGTATGAAAAGTTAAAAATTGTATCCATAAAATGTTTTCATGATAAAAATGGTATTTTTTTTATAAATGTACTAAATGATAAAAATAATGAATTATAAAATAAAATTTTCTTGTTAATTTTTTTTAATTTAAATAATAGTATCCTGATCCAAAAGTCATATATTGTTTCAAAATAATGACGATACAATAATAAATATGTTATAAAGGTGGACATATAAATTTATAATTGATTGTAAAAAATATATCTAGATAATTTAATATTAAACATATAATAATAACACTGATAATTAATTGATATTGTCTATAATGATAAAATTTATTTATAAATTAATTACAAATCATTATACCATACCATTAGTGAAGGGGAAATAAGTAATGGTCCATCAAACCTACAATTGTTATTTTATGAACAATATGGAATTTCAAAATGAACATCATCACCCATAACGATTCCAAAATTATATAAATTCTAGTAAATATTATATACATAATATGGATCATTCTTCAATATCAAAGAAACATCTATTGTATTAGTTATATCATTACTATATTCACACATTATCCAATTTTCAATACAATAGGGTTTTAAAAACAATATTTCCCCGAATGAATAAAATATCATCACATTCAGGTTGATATCATTTTGATGATTTAACACTATATAATTTGTTTAACATACTCCTTAAGTATTTTCCATTATATTTATAATCCACATATTATTAAATATAATTTAACAAATTAGAAACATCATTTTGGAATCATTATGATATGATATATGTCATATTACCTTAAAAATGTTATATATTCTAACACATTTAAGAGTAATAATACCTTCATGCTGTAATTTGTTTTACCACCTTCATGAAAAATTTTATAATCATTGAAATATTATTGATAATGAAATCAAAAATATTTGTAATATAAAGTTATATTTATTAAGTAAATAGATTTATATAAATATAGTATTGTAATACATATATATATATTTGTTTTTTTATTTTCATTAATAAATTAATTAAATATTATTGATCTAATGTTACCAATGATATATTCTTGACAATAATTATAAAATATCACTGTAGCATTAATAAATTAATAATGAATGACACACCATTCATGAAAATGAAAAATATATTAGTTATAAATATATATGTGATTAAGATATTAAACATGTTTGATGAATAAAACTATACGAAACAAGAATAATTTGAAATAATGAGATAACTATATAAGAAATAAATATTATAACAATGAATGATTTATAAATGTGTAACAAAAAAATAATTAAGAATAAAATTATGTGAAATAAATATAAAAGATGTTATAATATATGTGAAAATTAAAACAATATTTGTCTTATAAATTTTTATGTCCTGTGACATCTAGATGGAATATATGATCTACATTTTTTTGATTGTGTATCTTTCCCTTGAATCATAAACATTCCAATTGGACTATGTTCTTCAACAATTGGTATATTTTCTCATTTTCATTATCATGTGGTATTTTCATTTAATATTTATGGAATTGAAATTTTTTATGTCATTAACATAAAATTTTATTGTTAGAAACATGATATTATACACCATGCAGTTATTGTCAGGCGTTTGAAAACAATATAACGATCTTTCAAAGTGTCAAATTTTTCTTACATCCCCATCACCCCAAAATACCCAAATTGGTTCTATAATGATAAAAGACAGATGATAATCCCAATATCCAGCCTCTACAAGGTTGTGGGTTGGTAACTCGCACGGTTGTATTTAAATTGAATATACTGGAAAATTTTCAATAAAAATATTTGCAATAAAATAGAAAAGTGGGTCATAACCCATAACCAAATCAAAATTATTAAATATAAATAATAATTCCCATTACATGAAATGAAACACAAAATATAAAAAATAGTATATATAAATATAAATAATATGTACTGAAAACACTATTAGTAACTCATGGTAGTAACTCAACAACTCCATTAAGCTAGTAATGTTGAGCATGGTATCCAAAAATTATATACTAAAATGAGAAATAGTTTTCATATATATGGTAATAATTACATGTATACATAATAATATCCCACTTAGAAACATAAATTTAAATCTAGAATGAAGCATACAAAATCATAAGTAATACATAAATTAATGTAACCAACCACATAAATAGATATTAAAAATCATTCCTCATCACCATGTAACTATGATAAATTAAATCAAATATGTAATATATAAAATATCAAAATAAAAAATATAAAGAAGTGTACTCGATTTAAACTACCAAACTAGATTGTCACACTCCCACCCTAATTCAACATATGTTGCAATCATTCCTTAATTCTAAAAGACATCCATGATGTGAGTAAAGACTCAACTATTCCAAAATAAATCACGTCTAGGGACCAGTATATTTGGATGGAATGAGTCAAAATGTTTACATTATCATCTGTATCCCCACAACAACAAACCATTTCATGCAATGTAGTCACTATAGCCTATTTGAGAACATTAAATAAATCCACCACAACCCAGCCATGAACACCCAGTGAAATCTAAAACAATAACATGTGGATATATGTACCTATTATATATGATCCCATTATAGCATACACATACATCATAATAATGATCCATCAAAAACCTAGAATAATTAAATCTAATTCAACAATCGATTATATACAGGGATAAGTCTATTCATCAATGTATGCATGGGGTGTATAGGAGTGGGAGATGTTATTCATATATTATCTCTCTATCTCTAATGTTGTTGAAACAACCACTAATAATTTTAGTGTAGTCATCCCAATTATTGTTAGTGAGATTGAGAATGAAATAGAAAAATACAAGAAACATAACAAAAAAAACTATGGTAAACAACATATAATGAGATTCATCTATTACTATTATCTCAAAACACTGTAGGGTACCTCTACTATGGTAATTGTATTAAAAAAATATATCAAATAGAATAGTCAATATTTCTAAATTTGATATTCATTAATGATTAGTTTTCAAAATCTAATTTCTAATATTAATTCCTCAATATTTTATTACAAATGATGATTGGGATAATAGTTATCTTAATATATTATCATTTATAATAAATAGTAATTACCGACAACCAATCATGGCGATATACTATTTTATTTATCATCTCATATAAATTTGAGAAAATATAGGATTCATCATAAACTAGAAAATAACATGATTCAATTACACTTCATAACATCGAAATATGTTTAATAATATAAAATTATTATATAAATATAATCCCTACATCTATCCATTTTTCTAGAAATAAGTAAGGTGTATGAATTTTGATGACAAATCACTATTATGATATGCACATGATTTCATAGTTTCCAGAACCATCTTGAATAATATTAACCATCATTCTATATCTAACATTGAATATAATAGAACATTTATACTATAATCCCAAAAATATATTCAACCCTTAGTATATCCATTGACTCTATTCCAATTATTTTTATAATCATTATCATAATATATCCATCCCATAATCATAAATATTGCCAATGATTTGAATAATTCCGTGATATAGAACCCAAGATCACACATACCTTAAAAATCTAAAATATGTACCTATAATGAATGAACTAACGCCAATGATATTATTCTACACGGACACCATTATAATTATTTATTCTCTATTCCCCTAAAATATTCATTGCCTATATAATAAATGTTAAAAATAATGAAAATATATAGTGTTAATTTTTTTTCTTGGAACATATCATTTATCAAACATATTTTAACAAGTGAATCAGTTCACTGAATAAACTATCCTAATTTATAGGTTACAAAAAAACAAATAGTACTCAATATACATTTTTTAGTATAAAAAAGGAACTATAAACATTACCAAACATAACATGAAATTAAAAATGTAACGCCCCGACCCCAATTACCCAGAGTCGGTGCATTATTTTAATACATTTGCATGATTACAAGGAATCAACTCCTGAAGGACCGATCAGTTTAGCAGTCTTGGAAAAATAGATCACATACATGAATGTTACATTTGCACTTTAATATGTACAAAACAACATAAATAATCTTTATGAACACCATTATTCCCTTGGCTTAACCCTGCAAATCAATCACAATACACTTCATGGAATCCTGGGAAAAATGAAACATAGAAAGGCGTGAGCTCAAATTCTCAGTAAGGGTAAGCAGCACAACGGAATGTTTCAAAAATAACCATAAACATTTAAGGCAATGTATAAAACTAAAAAAAATCATTTTAAACATGAACATCATCATAATATGGCAGAAATAAAATGAAATAGTGCCATTTACTTATTCTAATAGATATTCTACTAATTGAACAATCACATGCAATATCACTAACCACATTCATAATGATGGAATTCATGATTTTGAACTTTAATTTCTGTGTCAAGGCCCCATGCCAAGACCTAAGGGATAACTGTAACCAGAACCCAACCCGGAGAGCCTCTGTAACCGGACTCCATCCTGGAGTGCCTCTAATAACCGGACACTAACCCGGAGTGCATCTAATAACCGGACACCAACCCGGAGTGCCTATAATAACCGGACACCAACCTGGAGGGCTTACTTTTACCGGTCCCCAACCCGGAACATACTAGTCCAACAAATTCATCTTAAGAAGAGGATGAAATATAACATAAACATTTGTATTAAAACTAACATACAAAATGTCAAAATTTTAATCATAAACCGTTAATGGCTTAAAAATAACTCATCCATAGTCAAAAATATCACAAAACCTTAAATACAATATGGATGATTTGTATCATAATAAATCAACATGAAACATGTTTAAAATTTCTCAATGGATATTGACAAAGATGAAATCTATACTATTTGAGAGAAATATCTCTTTTTTTTAAATCATTTAAAAGTCGCATAATTATAGAGAAAACCTTTATTTTTAAAATATAATTATATGTTTGTGAAGGAAGCTTCAAAGGGGTAATAACGGTGGAGAATAACCACACCCACCGTATAATTTAGAAAAAATATTCAAAACCGTAATTTTGTCAAAAGGTTAAAAAGGACCTTGTTTTGAAAACGACGAAATGATTCCTTTATAAACCTCTTATAAAAAGTCAAAAAAGGGTATAAATTTCTTCAACCCATATTCTTGTAAATAGTAAAAATATTTTTAAATACATCTTTTAGAAACATGGATGTGGATGATAAATAGATCCCAGTAGATTATTACGTATATACAACCATGGATAATGAAGAGATTGCGAAATAAACCCTTACCATTTTGGTATCTTATGAAACGTACAACCCATGAAAGAGGTATCATACAATGAATATGTAAATACACATAAATTAAAGTGTATTACACAAAGAATATAATTATGGGCAGTACATACTCCACACAAAATGTAATAGTGGCAACATGGCATGAATCTCAGGAGAATAAGGAGTGAGATGAAAACCCCTTACCTTGCACTTTCCTTTAGTAGAGGGTACATTTAACCTCTTGTATGAAGATCTTAGTATGTTATTAAATTATAACAGAACCATGTTATTATTTATGATATCATACATGATTCATTTATGACTTTATATTACCCAATTAATAATAATTTCCATGTTAAGTTAACATTTCGGGTAATAATCCCTTTCTTTAACGTACATGTTTTAACTTGTCAATATTTGTTGTATCACTTAGATAATGATTAAAATACTTCCAGAATACAAAACATGATAAATATATCATATATATTTAAAATATAAATATGTATAATAGACATAATTTTTAAATGGAAAACACCGTTTATGGAGACGGTAGTCCGTACGTATGCACGAGCAAAAATATCATTCTTTTGATATTAAAATAATATATAATTGGATGGTATATCATATATACAGAATAATTATCATGTTATATTTATTATTTACATGAATTAAAAATCATTATTATAACCATCCAAATAATAATATATTGAATAACAATTACACCACGACGTGGAGACGATAAGCCGTACGTACGCACGTATAATGACATGTCATTCAAAGGATGGATAGAATACTGAATATGGTTGTACCATATTTATAATAATATTACAGAATATAGGAGATACTTGCTTCATTATTTTATAATGGTAAAAACAAATAAAGAAGAAGAGGAAGAAGAAATGAACTTGAAAAAGGGTGCTGAAATCATTACCTCTTTTTCGGGTTCTTCCTTTTGATTTGATCAAAAGGGATCCTTAGGATGGCTTTTTGACTAAACGAAGGCTTCTAGGATTAATTGAGGGATGTTGAGAGATTATTTGGGCATGGTTTGGCTGAACCAAAAGGCTTTGAAGGTGTGAAGTAATGAGAAGGGGGAGTGCCCTTTTACATGAGGGGTGAGGGGCACCTTTGGAAAAGCTAGAAATATTAATTTATAATAAATTAATATTCGGCTTATAACGGCTCCAAAGTTGATTATTTAAAGGTTAAAGTGGGTATGGGTCGAAAAACACTCAACCAATAGAATGTTGACAGGTTTGGGTTATTATATTAACCTTATCATTAAGTATTAACTCTAAGTTAATTAGTTTCACTTTTACAATATCTCTTTCTATTTTTATATTATATGGTTAATAATCATACTATATACTTCCAAGTGACCCAAAAGTGGTCCAATAATGATAAAAATATCATTATATAAGTCTCCTGGCCGATACATAGATTTTTAGGAATTTAATATCAATTAATAATATAATATTTGTTTTAACAACTCTTTTATGTCAATTTTGTCACTATTCAATAATTGACTTTTGTAAAAATCATAACAGAATGAGTACATCGAAAAAAGTTAATTAAATTAATCCTAATATTTCATATTATCCTTTAAAATTAGTTTAATTTATTAAAAGTCTCAAGTTATATTTATTTGGGTATTTATAATATCAATTATTTTAATTTTTCACTATTATGGTAATTACTGCATCATAATTGTGTCATATATAAATTAAAATAGTTAATGTCTAAAAATTTAAAATAAAATACTATTATGTAGTAAACACTTTTATCTTTCTAATGAATATTTATAGTGGAAACTCCAACAAATATAACATTATGTAAAAATTGTTTTTCTAAAAGATATATGCTTGTGTCATTTTTGTATTCATTTTAACTTAATTAATATAAAGTGTTATTATCAAATAAAATTGGCTCCATGGGGTCCAAAAATAGACCCCAAGATGACCATGGTCGGACATGTATCAACCAATAAGGTTTGGACGCGTTTTAGGGTAATTTGTTATTATTATAATATTATTTGTTAACCCTTATTTACCAGATTTACCCTTTAACAATGGTAAATAAAATATTTACAGAAATAATTATTCAAAATGTCTAAAAATAAATGTTACCTATTTACACAATTTAAAAATCTTGATTCCAAATATGGAATCCATTTTTAAAAATTCAAAACACATAAGTGGCAGAAATTAATTTAAAATTAATTCCCGCTGTCAAAACAAAAAGCGTGTTTTTAATATATAATAACTATTAAAAGATTGATACTTGTTTATGTTCGGTTTAATTGTGAAATTATGTCAAATGACCAAGATTGTATTAAATAATAAAAATATATTTTATGTATACATTAAAACCAATCAAATTCATAATTTATCACTATTAATAATTTTGATTAAAAAAGTTGTTTTTAATTAAAATTTAGTAATTTTCACTATTCATCAAAATATTAAAGTTATCTGAAAAGTACCAAAATTTCACCCTAATGTAATTATGATATTCCGAATCCAAAAATGAAGTACATTTTGAGATATATAATTTATAAAATTTCAAAAAGTAGTTATTACTATTCAAAACTGCTAGTTTGGTAAGTCATGGTGCGCTTTAACTCGTTGTTGGGTGTAGTGAACGTTATTGAATTATTTTGAAGAAATAACACACTATGATGTCTTGGGGTGTTACATTCTACCCTCCTTAAATAAATTTAGTCCTCACAATTTGAAATTGTTTTTTGAAAATAAAATGTTGAAAATAAAAAATATCTTTGTGGGAAAACCCACATCGAAAATTGGGTTACTAAAATTTAGTCTTAATACGAGGAAAAGAGAAATGAAAGGGTCACCACAAAATTATGATTTCGATTAGGAGAAAATTTGTGGAAATTATAGACATATAATTGGAGGAATAATGTAAATATTTATAGGTAGTGATTGAGGTCATCAATCACAAACAAGTTTAGAATTTAAGTCCTTAAATTCATCAATCTATGATGATTTAAAATACCATCGGTTCAAAAAAACATAAGGTATTAGGATAAGACATTTTTTACGTTTCAAAATATCTTAGTTGAAATCCCACATCTAAAAATGAATTAATGAGGCCTCTATTTAAAATAAAGAGTGGAAAGAATGATGATTACCGAAAATAACACTTACTAGGGTTCCATGTAGGAAAATACGAATATGGAAGAGAAATCTAACCATCAATTATCTGATGGAGAGTGGTGGAGAACATGGATATGAAAAGGCCAACAATCCCAAAGCCATAAATTAGTGATGATTTATGGTACCATCTAGGACAACATTTTTGTTCTATGTTCCTTTTCTTAATGTTGAGGAATTTATTTATGAGATTGGCTAAGATCATAAGAAGATATAATTACTATATAATTAGAGTTTTATCCATTAATAAATTTCTACCACAAACTCATCTTTCACCACAAAACATAATACAACTCAAAAATACTCTATTTTACCTAATCGTATACGGTTAAAAAATGAATTTATAATTTTTATACCAGATCTTTTAAAAAAAACTACATTATTTAATCACGGATATTACGTGGGCCAGTGGTAGGTGATACACCCTTGTCGCCCTTCAGTTGTGGGTTCAAGTCTCACGGCCTTGCCGGACGTGACATGTTTTCGCCCAACCTCTGGGTTATCCTTTTATGGAAATCCAAAAATAATCCAAACTAGAACTATCCAAAATCCTTTAGTCCAAAAATGAATATCATTTTTTTTGCATAATAACATGTGAACACCTTCATCATGTATTATTTTATAACACTGCAACATCCGAAATTTCCATAAAACCTTATTGATTACATTCATGATCCATTATTCCTTAAATAATTATGGATATACTCATTCAAACCAAAAATGTTGTAAACCCCAACAATGATGGAATATACAAATAATTAATCCATTTCATGGTAGTCAAGAATATCCAATATAATTTATCCAAATCAACCATGTATTATTCCAAAAACACTACCTCGGTATCAGAAATATATTATGGTTTATCATTATCTCAACCATATATTTTCAAAAAATTTATCCTACTATTGAGTCACTTTTCGTTGTTCCACACAATCTCAAGTCCTTAATGAAATAGTACTACAGTACAATCCTTATATACTCCATAATTTTTAGAACAAGTACATTGTTGATACAACACTCAAATGACATAATCAACATAAGAACTCTAATCATTCCTCTTCATCTTTGGTAGTATCATATCCTGATTATTATCCAATAGCATCATTTGTGGCATAGTCTGATGACTGGGACATAGGTTCGCGTAGTGTCCAAACTCCTTGCAAATGAAGCATTGTACATTTGAAACCATTTTCTTACCCTTGCAGCAATGTACTGTGTGCCTTTTTTCTCCACACTTATAACAAACTCTCATTCCTTTCAGGAAAGTTCCAAGGTGTTTCTTCCCATAGTTATCACATATGGGAAAATTCTTCTTTTCCCTCTTCCCTTTATTTATCTTTCTCTCTTCCATCCTTTTCTTCTCTTTCTTCCCTTTAAAGCCATATGATTCTGAGATTCTTGTACTCATCTTATCTACTCATGATACTATTTCTTTATATGATGATAATATGTGGGAAACTATTCCCCTTCTAAATTCTGGCATAGGACCACGAAAGATATGATCCTTCTTACTCTTTGGATCATACATATTACAGGAGTTCACATTCCTTCTACTGGGTGCCATTTCTATACAACAACATAAACTAGTTCAGTTTATGAATTGAAATGAATAATTACCAAACTTGTAAAATATCTAAAACAAATTGAACAGTTTATGGATATAATCCATAGTCCTAAATTTTCATTCTTTGAGTATGTATATAATCATAATCCCTTCATAATGGTTTGTAAAGAAAATGAGAATTATCCTATGCATATCCCCTGGGAGTGTCGTAACCAAGAGTGCAGCAATGACGGTTGTCGTGCACCAGTTCCCATTCGAGTCTATCTCAAATTAGTGTTTTCAGGTTTTACCCCTAGGTACATCTGTTCCAGAGTCGCCATTACATGATCGTATCCAGACAGGGATGTATTTCATGGAAAACTCACAAAATCTCTACAATACCAATATTCTAGGAAGTTCTTCTATAATAATTCTCAAAGTCTATTTTAGGGCTATGTGCTCTAAACAGAGTTTATCTAAATCTAGTTTCCAAGGTTATTGCTAAAATTGCTCGGATACTAACTGTAACGCCCTGACCCCAGTTACCCAGAGTCGGTGCACTATCTTAATACATTGGCATTATTATAAGGAATCAAGTCCCGAAGGACCGATCAGTTTAACGGTCTTGAAAAAATAGATCAAATACATGAATGTTACATTTTCACATTAAGACGTACAAAACAACATAAATAATCTTTATGAACGCCATTATTCCCTTGACATAACCCTGCATATCAATCACATTACACTTCTTGGAATCCTGGGAAAAATAAAACATAGAAAGGCGTGATCTCAAATGCTCAGTAAGGGTAAGAAACATAGCGGAAACTTTCAAAAATAAGCATAAACATTTAAGGGAATGTATAAAACAAAAACAAAAGCCTTTTAAACTTGAACTTCAACATAATATGGAAGAAATAAAATGAAATAGTAACATTAACATATTCACATAGATATTCTAAAAATAGAATAATCACATGCAATATCACTAACCAATTTCATAATGATGGAATTCATGATGCCAAACTTTAATTTATGTGTCAAGGTCCCATGCCAAGACCTATGGGAAAACTGTAACCGGAAACCAACCCGGAGAGCCTATGTAACCAGACTCCATCCCAGAGTGCCTCTAATAACCGGACACCATCCTGGAGTGCCTCTAATAACCATACACCAACCCGGAGTGCCTCTAATAACGAGACACCATCCCGGAGGGCTTACTTTTACTGGTCCCCAACCCGGAACATTCTAGTCCAACACATTCATCTTATGAAGAAGATGAAATATAACATAAAGATTTGTATTAAAACTAACATTAAAAATGTCAATATTTTAATCAGAAACCATTAATGGAATAAAAATAACACATACATAGTCAAAAATATCACAAAACCTTAAATACAATATAGATGATTTGTATCATAATAAATCAACATTAAACAAGTTTAAAATTTATCAAAGGATATTGATATAGATAAAATCAATACTATTTGAGAGAAATATCTCTTTTTTGAAATCTATTAAAAGTGGCGTAATTATAGAGAAAACATTTATTTTGAAAATATCTTTATAAGTTTGTGAAGGAAGCTTCAAAGGTGTAATAATGACGGAGAATAAATGCACCCTCCGTATAAGTTAAAAAAATTCTTACCTTAATTTTTTCAAAAGGTTAAAAAGGACCTTGTTTGGAAAACGACGGAAAGATTCCTTTATAAACCTCTTATAAAAACTCAAACAAGGGTATAAATGTCTTTAACCAATATTCTTTTAAATAGTAAAAATGTTTTGAAATACATTTTTAAGAAACATGTATGTGGACGATAAAGAGATCCCAGTAGATTATTACGTATATACAACCTCGGATAATGAAGAGATTGTGAAATAAACACTTACCATTTTGGTAACTTATGAAACATAAAACCCATGAAAGAGGTATCATACAATTAATATGTAAATACACATAAATTAAAGTGTATTACAGAAAGAATATAATTATGGGCAGTACATACACCACACAAAATGTAATAGTGGCAATATGGCATGAATCTCACGGGAATTAGGAGTGAGATGAAAACCCCTTACCTTTCACTTTCCTTTAGTCGAGGGTACATTTAACCTCCTATAAGAAGATCGTAGTATGTTATTATATTATACCAGAACCATGTTAATATTTATGATATCATACATGATTCATTTATGACTTTATGTTACCCATTTAAAAATAATTTCCATGTTTAGATAACATTTCAGGTAAAAAAAACATTCATTATCGTACGTGTATTAACTTGTCACTCTTGATTGTATCACTTAGATGATGATTTAAATACTTACAGAATATAAACCATGATAAATATATCATTTATATTTAGAATATAAATGTGTATAATAGACATATATATTTAATGGAAAACACCGTTTATGGTGACCGTAGTCCGTACGTATGCACGAGAAAAAATATGATTCTTTTGATATTAAAATAATATATAATTGGATGGTATATCCTATAAAAAGAATAATTATCATGTTATATTTATTATTTACATGAATTAAAAATCATTATTATACCCATCCAAATAATATTATATTGAATAACAATTACACCACAACGTGGAGACGGTAAGCCGTACGTACGCACTTATGGTGACATGTCATTCAAAGGATTGATAGAATAATGAATATGGTTTTACCATATATATAATAATATTAAAGTATATAGGAGATACTGGATTCAATATTTTATAATGGGAAAAACAAAGAAAGAAGAAGTGGATGAAGAATGGAACTTGAAAAAGGGTGGTGAAATCATTACCTCTTCTTTGGGTTCTTCCTTTTGATTTGATAAAAAGGGATCCTTAGAATGGATTTATGACTAAAGGAAGGCCTCTAGGATTAATTGAGGGATTTTTCTAGAGTGTTTGGGTATGGGATGGCCGAACAGAAAGGCATTGATGGGGTGAAGTTATGAGAAGGGGGAGTGCCCTTTTATAAGAGGGGTGAGGGGCACCTTTGGAAAAGTTAGAAATATTAATTTATAATAAATTCATATTCGGTTTCTAATGGCTCCAAATATGATTATTTAAAGGTTAATATATGTATGGGTCTAAAAGAACTCAAAAAAATAATTTAGACAGGTTTGGGTTACTATATTAACCTTAACTTTAAGTATTAAATCTAAGTTAATTAGTTTCACTTTTACAATGTCTCTTTGTATTTTTATATTATATGGTTAAAAAACATACTATATACATCCAAGAGACCCCCAAGTGGTCCATTAATGATACAAATATCATGATATAAGACACTTGGACGATCCGTAGATTTTTAAGAATTTAATATCACATAATAATATAATATTTGTTTTAAAAACACTTTTATGTCAATTTTGACACTATTCAATAATTGACTTTTGTAAAAATCATAACAGAATGATTACTTCGGAAAAAGTTAATTAAATAAATCCTAATATTTTATATTATCCTTGAAAATTATTTTAATTTATCCAAAGTCTCAAATTATATTTATTGGGGTATTTAAAATTTCAATTATTTTAATTTTTCACTATTATGGTAATTACTGCATCATCATTGTTTCATAAATAAATTAAATTATTTAATGTATAAAAATTATAAACAAATTTCCATTATCTAGGAAATCGTTTTATATTACTAACGAATATTTGTAGTCAAAAATCCAACATATATAACCCTATGTAAAAATTGTTTTTCTAAAAGATATATGCTTGTGTCATTTTTGTATTCATTTTAACTTAATTAATATAAAGTGTCATTATCACATACAAGTTGCTCCATGGGGTCCAACAATCGACCCCAAGATGCCCATGGTCGGAAATGTATCAACCAATACGGTTAGGACACGTTTTAGGGTAATTTGTTATTATTATAATATTATTTTTTAACCCTTATTTACCGGATTTACCCTTTAACCATGGTAAATAAAATATTTACCAAAGTAATTATTCAAAATGTCTAAAAATTAAAGTTACCTATTTACACAATTTGAACATCCTGATTCCAAATATGGAATCCATTTTTCCAAATTCAAAACATAGAAGTGGCATAAATTATTTTAAAATTAATTCTCGCTGTCAAAACAAAAAGCGTGTTTTTAAGATATAATAACTATCAAAAGATTGATACTTGTTTATGATCGGTTTAATTGTGAAATTATGACAAATTACTAACATTGTATTAAATAATAAAAATATATTTTAAATATACTTTAAAACCACTGAAATTAATATTTTATCAATATTAATTATTTTGATTAAAAAAGTTGTTTTTAATTAAAATTTAGTAATTTTCACTATTCATCAAAATATTAATGTTATCTGAAATGTTCCAAAATTTCCCCCTAGGCTAATTTTGATATTCCGAATCCAAAAATGATGTCCATTTTGAGAGATAGAATTTATTAAATTTCAAAAAGTAGGTATTACTATTCATAAAAGGTAGTTTGGTAAGTCATGGTGTGCTTTAACTCGGTGTTGTGTGTAGTGAAAGTTATTGAATTATTTTGAAGAAATAACACACTATGAAATCATGGGGTGTTAAAAAAACCTCATCATTCAGTCAATTCTCATATAATTAATACCCATTATTATTAACAACTTATAATAACATATTCTAATTATTAGGTAGATTTTGAATTCAATAAAAAATTTCCTTTTCCTCTCTAATATAATTTTTTTAAATTTTAGGGGATTATTATAATAAGAAACAATATTGGATAAATATACTTTTAATATTTATATTCATTCACACCATGTTAATACATTTTTTTTATTGAAATTTTTTCAAAGATATTTATAATATTTTAATAGATGAATTATATATTATAGATATAAAATAACTTCATATAGTTTATGAAACCTCCATTAATATTTTCTATATAACTAAGCAAATATAATTATTATATTTAAAAACAATATATTTATACTACTCAACATGTTGTATTAAATCCAATTCATTAAATGTGACATCCTGAAAGTGAATTATTAATTTTGTATAATTTCTTATTTATATTTAGTCACATTTTTTATGCAAGGAGAGGATTTTATTCCAATATAAATTTATATGTTATTTTAGCATTGTCTCATGATTCTTAAAAAAATATAAGAAACTAGGTGAAAAACATTCATTTGTTTCTATTGATTTTAGACATGATCGCTAAATGGTCAATGTAGTGTACCCTAAAACATGGTCTCTACCTGTGTACGGTGTTTAGAGGCCTAAAAAGGGATGCCTAGTTGGCACATGGTTGTTTAAGCCATTAATCCATTATATTTTATCTAAAAATATATAAAAAATGTTTCACTATTGTCATCATAATATAAAAATAATAAAAACAATAATAATTATTATTATATTCAAAAAATTTCTCTCTCCCTCTAGCATTACCCTCATTACCCTGCCCCCCTCCATTTCCAGAACCTCTTGCAACTAGGTTACCTCTACCCTCTAATATTGTGTATAATCCACCTCTATATCCCCCTCCAATTTTTTCATGTGGAATACCTTGGAGATGACTCATATATGAGATATCATCATGTAATTTCCTTCTCCCCTACAGTTATTTCTTTATACCAATTGTCTTGCCTAATTTGCTTCTCTAGGTTTCATGTGTGTTCCACTTGAACCCAAAACCTTTATTTGAATTTTTATTATTTTATATTTATTTCTATCAACATTGGGTCCCATTATGGTTGATTCTATAATTTATAATTGAAGTTAGTGTATTCTTCTTTATTTTTGAATAAGTTTTCTCCAATTTTAAATGACATGAAAAAAATTAATTATGGATACTGTAATTTATATATTTTGATTAATTTATTTAGGTTATATTGATTTTCTTTTAATTCTTATTTAATTATAATACATAGGTGATCAGATATATAAATATATCCTCCTCGTACATATTAGTTTAGGGAAATGAGAATTTTTTACATTGGTCCAAAGTGTATATATTTGTTATGGTTTATATAAGTGTATATATGATGTGGTTTCAAGTTTTCTTCAATAAAGTATAATTTTTTAAAGTTTTTTCCTTGTTACCTAAACATTCATTTGACTTATAATTCATTTATTATTTAAAAAATAAATTTTACTGTTATATAGAAATTATATTTTAAAAAAAGTATTTTAAAAATATAGGGAAATTTATTTTACTCTCTATATATTACATAAGATATCAACATGGAAATAATTTTTATTCTAAAATTCATTATAATTTATATATTATTATCATATTACATGTTTATGTGGTATTTTAATTCATTTTAATGTTTTTTGAGTGAGTTAAAAAAATAATTGCCTATGAAATTGGTGTTTTCCCAATGGGTATTGTAGTGTGTAATGTTTTGGAATTATCATATCACTGTGTACGTATTTTGAAATGAAATTATATCTCATTGTGGTTGGTTTTTCATAAAAAAAATGTGAAATTTTAATTATTTAGATAATTAGATCAGTTGGGAACCCTAGGTTGCTAGGAAGATTTCATTGGCCTTGTGCGTCAGTAGAGTTGGATTGGTAATGACCTAGGCACCCAATTATGTTTACACTAAAATATTATCAAATTGAATGATGATTATTTAGAGACCCCTATATCATTGTATGTGCCCTCTCTAGAGGATCATTAATGACAACATATTATATAGTTAGATCATAGATATAAAAGGATCTCAGTTCCCCTTTATCCTAGCTAATTAGTGGTTTTCGATGGATCATTCTATCTTTTCCATTTATTTATTATAGTAATATTTTGGAAATATTATCCATTTAGATTCATATTTTTTCAATCATCTAAATTTAGTGACACAAATATTTCAATCTTAAACTACTTATCTTTTAATGTAATTTATTGAAGTGTTTTTTATTATTTGGGAAAACATTTTAACTAATAATGGAAAATTGGGTTTTACAAAAATGTAATCTTCTTACATGTTTCCATTATAAGTTTAGAAAACTTATTTTTAAATGTATTAGATTCGTACAAACATGATTTTATATAACAATAATGTAATTTCATAGGGAATTGTTTATTCTGAAAATCCTACTACATTTTAATTTTCAAACATGTATCTTTATCATTTATTTTAGTATCAGAGTCACCTTCTATATCAAACTAAGTCACTATGAGGTGGCATTGATCTAGTGATTGGTGGTTACTGGTATGGTCACATGGAGGTATGTTTGGTATTATTTGATTCAAATAAATTTTTTTATATTTTTGTTCAGATTATGTTTGATTATTAATTTTTGTACCATTAATGGGATAAACCATTCCTAATTGACTATATCTGAATCCATACACTCATTTCTATACATATGGATTGATAATGCTTCACAAATATTATCATCATTCATCATAGGCAACCAATTTAGGGTTTTCTATGGTTATTGTTTTAGAAAAATTGTATCATATAATGTTATCAATTATTATTCTCTGATTTATTCTAGTGTGGAGCTTAGAATGTCTAAATTTAACATGTAATTTATGAGTACGTTCTTTATGACCAACTATTTTGATGGACTCTTAAACATATATGGTTTCACAATATGGTTTTTCATTAAAATATGTGTTTCTCACCTACATGTTTTTGAGGTCTTCAATTATTTTGATGTTTTCTATTGGTGTTGATAATTTTTGGATTTCACTGTGAAATTTTAGAGAACAATGTGGATATTTGGACTGATTTCTAGGGTATATGGTTATTTTTTAGAGTTTGGAGAACTGTGCATAAACCTTGAAACTTCTTTTATTATCATCCAGCTTTCTCATATGATTATCACATGGTCGGAAAAATAGTGTGTCTAAGACGTGTGTTCCATGAATTTTAATAGGCTTTTATAATTTAAATAAACTATGTGTTGGTTTGATTTTATTTTTTATTATCATGTATCAAGATGTTTTTGTGGGTTATTTACTTATGTTGTAAAATGATTATTTCTAAGAAAAAAATGGTTATCAAAATTGAGTAATGTGTTGTTTCATTAAAAATTTGAATTGTTTGGGAAACCATTTATAGATTTTGAAATTATTTGTAAAAATATAATCATGAAATATTATATAAATGTTTTGGATATTTAAGAATGTTTGGAGAAATGGGATTAAAATTTTAAATTCATTGTTTTAGGATAAAAATGGGTTCGATTCAAATTCGTTTGTAATTTCAAATAGGTATAGAATTTTTTTTTTGAATGATAATTAATTGTATGTACCTATGGTGATTTTATGAATTATCACAAATATAGATATTTTTGTGGAAGTGGATGGGTGGGGGTATGTGTGGATGGTTTTCTACTTAGTAATATGATTTTATATGTGTGGTGATTTAGGGAATACCATTGGTATGGTCCTAAAATATTAATCATTTTATATATTCTAAAAATTATTTATGAAGTGAAATTTAAATTCATTAATAAGTTGGTGTTGTGTGATTCTCTATTTTTTTATTTGGGGAATTCCATTTTAGGAATATTTATTTATGTGTATGTTTCCTATAATATTTAATTAGTGTTTTTTGGTTTTAGGATTTAATATAGAAAATTTAATTTAGAGTATGATGTGTTTTTATTTTGTCCTTGGCTTCTGGTTTTTAGAGTGTCCCCCCCATGAATTTTTAAGGGATCTTGATTATAATCATTGGTTGGTTCTTCCATAATGTGTATTTTATTTGATCATGTTAATTTTTTTTCTATTATATCTTTTTTGTATATATATAATGGTGATCCTCAATATTAGGGGTTTCTCTAGTGGTTTGGAGATTCAAACCCTATATATGTATTCAAGATGTGGTAATCAGGTAATGGAGAGGAATTGATACAAAATATTGAGGAGTTCCTTGTTATGATTCTGGGTCTATAACCTATCAAAAATGGTATTTTAATTAATATTTTAGATGGTCTAAGACAAGCGATGTGTATGTCTTTTATTTACTCATTATAGTAGAATAATTACTCATGGGAATGATTCAAAGAATAATTAATCTAAAACTACATCTCCAATTATAATATGAGACCAAATGGATCTTCATTGTAATTCATAGAGAATGGTGACTAAATTATATTATATAATTCTATGATCTTCCCTTATCTAGTTCGATATCTCAAAAATCCCACAGTAGATGAATTCATGGAGAATCAATTAATAGAAAGCCCCCACCCAAAAAAACATCAGAAAATGAATTCTAGGACAAAAACTTATGAAGAATTATTTAGGTATTCAATAAAATAATAAGTTCTTATAGTTACATCATTCAATGTTTGAAGAGATACAAAGAGAAAATTTTATTCTCTCTCACATGATTCATTTGAATATATAGTTTGTTGTGTTACCCATGTGGGAAGCTCTTGAAAAAGAAGTTTTCATGAGGTAATGATTCAAATATATTTCATACATGTGTCCATATATGTCATTTTCATAGGGTTTAAAAAGATGGTTCATGAAAGTGACATAGAGAAAGATCCACTATCATTTATAACCTATTTACCTAGTTTAATGAATGTAGCACTAGAGAATTATCATTCAAAAGATTCATTTTGATGATTATTATTTTTAAAAAAAAATTAATATATTTTTTTTGTTTAATTTGTTTCATTATGAATAATTATGTTTCAAATCTATTGGTAATTCAATGAAATAAATATAACAATGTAATTTTCTAATATATATTGTTTTTAAATGTTTTTTTTGTTTTTAGATATTTTTTTCAATGGGTTTTTTCAATTGGAATTTTAGTGCATGTTATGGATTTAAGGACCAATGTCAATATATGGTTATGAAATATTTGGCATATAATATTTAATGTGATCTAGGAAATCCTATTTATTTTTTCATTGATAATTATTCTAATAAAAATTGTTAATCAGTATCCATTTTTATTTGTTTATTTTTCCCCACCTAATCTTGGAAATGCTAATTAGTCTAGATTGGATAATTTGTCATTTGATATATTTCCAAGAGATCCAGAACAAACCATGATAGGTTCTTTGGTGAATTATATGTTAATTTCATGGGGATTCCTTATGATTTATTATATGATTGGAAATGTGAGTTACTCTTTGATGGTTTTTAATATAGGTGGTTTATGTCATTAGATGTCGAATGTATTTATATGGCTGTTGAAATAGTTCCTTTATAATTATCCTAATGGGTTTTTGGGGTTTTTTAGTTTCAGGTTTTTGGTGAAATGTGTGCTTTCTATATATGAATTTCTATGTGGAAGAGGTTTTCTTTTGGAATGAATTTCATACTAACCTCATGTCTTGATCAGACAAGTCTTCATAGAATTTTGTTTTGTATAAAGAGGAATGATGCAAAAAAAAAAATCTTGCATCATCCCTTATATTTTAATTATATTTTTTTAATTATATTTTTCTAAATATATTTATCAGTGCTTTTTAGTGTCAGGTTCTACTTGGTTTTATATTTTATTTTTGTAAACATTTTAATAGGGGTGCATGTTTGGCACACGGTTTTTAGAAACCATTCTCTAGTTGTGTGTGGGAATTAGAATTATTTATCAGATCCAATTAGATATTCGACACATGGTTTCCTTAACCATACACCAAAACTATTTTGTGTATCTAGGGGTCTAGAGAGGGACATAATATGGTCACATATTCTTTCTATCCATCTTTCCAAACACGTCGGACTAAGAAAATAATATTTTTAAATGATTAATGTATTAAACTAATATTATTACTGTCATTATAATAATAATAATAATAATTATTATTATTATTATTATTATTATTATTATTAAGTATTATTATAATTTTTATTGTATTATTTCAGTCCCTACCCCTTACACACTAATCCTATCACCCATCATTTATCCTAGCTCGTGCGATCAGTAACCCCTCTACCACCTCTATCAGGTGGTAAACCCCTAGACGACCGCCTTCTCTTTCTGTTTGTAGCCTACCTAGACATTTTTTCAGGGTATTGATTTTTCCTTTTCTGTTTCCTCGCTTCCCATCCACCTCATTCTTATTTATTTTCATAGTTTGCTTTCATCTGGATTTATTTCACTGGTAATATCCAAACAAAAATCCTTTTTTGTATTTTATTGTTTCTAGAAGATGTCAAGGGTCATTGGGTCCTATTGTGGCCGATTCCAACTCTACAAATAGAACTTTGTAGTATCACCTTTGGTTCTAGGTTTTTTTCCCCATTTTCAATATATTTCGAAATTTTAGTTTTGGATTTTGTAATAAATTGCATTATTTTTTATTTTTGAGGTATCTTGTAGCTATTCTAAGGTACCTTGAATGTCTATAAATAGATTATAAGAGATATATATATATATATATATATATCCACATTGTATTTATTCCCCCATAGTGAGGGTAATATCTACATTAGGTCAATGGGAACATAAATATTTGTGTGAATTTCTCTGTGAAGTGGTAAATTAGGGTGTGTGTGATGTTGTTTTAGGTTTCATTGGTTAATAAAGGAGTATTTTGAGTAAGGTTATCTACTACCAACCCTTTAGTTTTAATTCCATAATTTCTTGATTATTTAACATGATTTTGTATATAAATAATATTCAATGAAATATTACATTATATTTTTGGGAATAAATTTTTACCATGTTCCCATGTTTTAAATAGGTCTTCAAATTGTGTTTCTTTTCCAAAACATCTTTTTCATGACAATTTATAAATATAAATAATCATTAGTGGTTTATTGTTTTATAAATTATTTTGAATGTGTAATTTTTTATTTTAATGATTTTGTGTTTTTATGTGTCAACATGGTGTTTTCATATAGTTGTTTATGTGTTTTTGTTTTTGAAATTAGCATATATTTAATGGATGTGGTGTTTAATGAATTGTCAGTTCATGATTTTGGTTTATTTTTATATAATTAAATAATATTATTTTTTAAATTATAGCACATGGGAACCCTGGGTACCTCAGAAGTTTATTTTAGACTGTGAGTTGATTGAAATGGTAAGGAAATGAACCAGGAATCCTCACATGTTTACACTACTGTACCATCTAAAAGAATGAGGATGTTTTTGGGAGTGAACCAATACTTGTATGTGACTTATATATAGGGTATTCCAGGAGAAATGATTAAATCATTTGATGACTGAGGTATGATCATCAAATGACTTGGTGAAAAACTAATCTTAAGGGTTTTCCTTGTTTCATTATCACCATTAAAATTTGTTCTCATTGAAATTTATTAAAATGTTATTACTTTTAATTTCTAATGTTTTATAAAACCAAAATATATTGAATCCTGTATTTTATACCATACTTTTTTATCTTTTAAAATAATATATTTAATTTTTTTTAGATATTGGAAACAATATTTACAATGTAATGAAAAATGTGTTTTTTAATAAAAGAAGATTTTTAATTATTTCCCTTTAAAAGAGTAGAAACATCAATATATATATATATATATTTCTTCAATCTATATGGATTGGTTTTCTCTTTATATAAAAACCATATGAAGTAGTTTATATATGAACAACTATCATTTTTTAATTCTTATTCCTATATCTATATCATTTTTTAGCATCAGGAAAATTACATAGTTCAGTCTCAGTCATCATGGGAAAATGTTGATTCAGTGATTAGTGGTGAACATTTGGTTCCTAAGAAGATAATTTTGGATTTAGATTATTTTACATATCATCATTTTTTTGTTTTTCTTAATTATTTCATATTTTTTCTATAATATATGTGATATGTTGTTCCAAATTATTTATATTTGATGCCTAAAAATAGTTACCATCATAGGAGGATACAGATTACCTCTTAAACCTTCTCACAGTCTAGCATAGGTGACCTATTGAGGGTTCACTCGAGTTGGTTCATGGAATAAAATTAATTGTATTATTCTATTATTAAATGTTTACATAACTTAGATAAATAATATTATAGAGCATGGTTAATTAAAACATAACAGATAGAATATATGGGAACCAATCCTAATCATAGATGAAATATGTATCATTTAATTAGAAAACTATAAATGGGGTATACATTTATTCTTGGAATCACCAAATGATTGAACATGATTTAATAGTGTAAGGGTTCCATGAATCTTGGGTAAAAGCTCTAGAACATCAGTTTTGAGAGAATTTAGTAAGAAAAAACAATTAATTGATATCCTTACTATGAATAAATTATAAAATCACTTATAATTCAATGATCAAATATTTAACTAAGAATTAATTTATATCTCAATTAATTAAATTTAAAAGATTTTATAATTTCATTAATCATTCTATAATGATGATAAAAACTAAACACTTTGAAATATACAATAAATTCATTTATTTAATGATATATTTTATATTTTATATTATAAAAAAAATTATGAAATATATGAGATTTTTGGTAAATCAAGTAATTTTTAAAAAATTACTAAATGAATTAGGTGCGAGCATGAACAACCATGTAACCCCATGACGAAAATGGTTCAATGAACAAACAACAACATTTTTAAAAGTATAAAATATGACACTGAGCGATTTATGATTCATCAGCAAGAAGCAATAAATAACAACTACAAATAAAACATTGATCATGTTAATAAACATTCTGACCACTTGAAAAAATATATAACCAAATTATTTTCAATAATCACAGACAAATAGATTAGTAACCACATGAATAAATTTTTTAAAACCCTACAACACATCAAAACACTAATGTAAATATACAACCATGAGATTAAGACACTATGCCCATGAAGGTATCCAATGAATATGAGAAAAATCACTTACCTATTTAATGAAACACCTGAACACTAATGAAATCGACTACTATTTGATGGAAAATGATGACGATGAGTGAAATATCTTACAAAATTAAAGATAAATGTGTCTATTAGATAATACCTCTATCAATAGGATGCAATATTAAATATTATGTATAAAAAGAAACCAATATACCTCTATAAACCTCTAAACCATATAAAATCACAAAGTATATAATCAATAAATATAATAACAGACATTATATTGCTCTAAAAAATCGAAATCCTTAATAATTTAAAATAAACCATCAATAAAAGAAGGAAGTGGCCTAAAATACCACCAAACAAGAAAAGACAGAAGGATCTTGCAATAATAATAAAACAATAGTCACATAGTTGGAATTATGCATACAAAAATGTAAAATCATGAAATTAGATATGAAAAATATATACTATAATAATATAAATAAATTAATATATTATAGATAAAACCAATCATCAATCAATTATGCTTAAAAATAATGCGAAAATGACAAACACACCAATATTATTCTATTTATTCCACCATGCCTCCAATGTTCTTGGACCAATGAAATTGAATTATAGTGTGACACCACCTCTAAATGGCCATGTATATAAAATTTTCATTCCTTGATGGTTGCACCATCATTAATATCCAGCTCACCCTAATCAATGGAATGTTAATCATCATGAAGAATTAAAAGAATCATTGATACATGAATGATTTGATAAATCTATTTAATCTACTGGAGAAGGGATATATGATAATCCATGTCTCCAACCCCTGAAAATACCTTGAAAGGAACAATGAACATGGTATAAATTTTGTAAGCACACCAAACATCCATATCCATCGATGAGGATAAACCCTCACAAACATGTGTTGTCCTACATCGATCTTTATAGAACTCGTCCTATATTCATAAAATAAATTTTTATCATTTTATGAATCCATTATTAAATAAAGGGTATCATGACCCATTACATTTATAATCACGCAACATTTTGGGACTAGATGTAGCTAAAATTCCATTCATAGTCCAGCACAATAGGGAATTGAATGGTTGATTATAGAGTTATTGGTACAGAGCTATACCAAAAGTGGATTGGTAATTTCTATTGTAATATAACACAATTATTATTATATTTTAACTTATTACATCAATAATAAAGATATTTTCCTTGAAATATATCCTATAATATCTTGACATACTTTTTTGTAACCATCCATTTGACTATAAAAATTATTTCTATGCAATAACTAATATCATATAAAGTGTTAGAGCAATCCCAAAAATACCGGGATAAAATGGGTTTATTACTATATATGATCATCTTATGTAATCCATTATATTTCACATCAACATCAATGTATATCCTCAACAACACCGCATCTATGATCAACAACATAATCACTATGAAGTGGGATCACATCATTACAAGATGAAAGACCACCCATTTATCATCATAACCAAACATAAATTTGGGAATACTGGTGGATATGTCCATATAAATTTCCTCCTACCTATTCTAGGGGACATTGATTGGATAATGAATGTCATCTAAAACACTATTTTCAAAAATCATTTACATGAAATCTATTCAATGATATATAGACCACATATGTAAATTCATAAACTCGGACCACCAACAATACTCTTTCAAAAAATGATACATGTTCACTATAAAATGAAGTAAAATTAGAAATAGAATTTGAAACACAATGAGAACCTCCTAATGTATCCAAAATATAGTGAATATTTTCCCAACTAATATTAATAGATACTATCTATCCTTAGATCATTCAACATAATTATCACAAAAAACAACATTATCATGTAAAATGTCTACCTCATGTACCTCTAGGTATGATTACTTCGTCTATTTTATGAATTAAGACATCACAATTAAGTGGAAATGACAACCCCAACAATTAAATTATCTTATTTAATTGTTTAATGATGACAATTCATTAATTACTCTCAAAGTGTCTATAAATTCATGTCAATCACCCTCAGACAACCTCATTCCCAATGAATAGAGCACGACGTTTCATTTTATATGAAAATTTTAAATCCTAATGTCCTAGTCCAATAATAACTCCATCCATCAATATGAATATATATAAAAATAAAAAATATATAAAACAATCATTCAGATGTTTTAATCCATGAATTCCAAAAAAATGAGTACTAAGAAGGTGGGGTTGCTATCACTTCATATTCTAAACTGTCAATAAATGGTCCCGGTCACATGTTGAATAGGTACATATATTAAACCATAACTATTTAGAACCATATAATATGATTTCCCAAGGCATCATTTACAATAATTTCAAGACAAAAGTTGAAGCATCAAAATAAAACACAAAGACTAGATCACATTTCAACTTCACCTTCATAAACTCAAATTTTCCCTATAATAAGATAATAAATAAAAATTTTTGTTCAGTTATAGTGTATTGTATAATTTAAGTGATCATATTAGTGGGTTCTACAATTAACTCTTTAAAATATCTAGATAGACCATGAAGATAGTGTTCCTCTAAAAAAATTTATTTCCCAGGAAAAACTACCTCTATCATTGATGGATTTATTAATACCCTTATATGGGATATTACATATCCCATTAAAATATCTCACAAACAAATAACATATGTTTTAATGTATTCCCAAAAATTAGAAGAGATTAATAACATTCAGTATAATGTTTAGTGGCCAAATGTGATCCCCCTCTAACTCTAAAAACACAATGTTATCATTGATAAATGTGAATACTAGCTTATAAAAAAGGGAACATAGATTGCCTTAGTCCTGTCATCAAAAATAGATATTTTTACCCCAAATTACATCACTACATAATTTAAATATCCATAATGATTCTGAATGAATTCATCAAGATATAACAATTTTGCACAAATATCTTGTTATTCCCTACCAAAAATACATATTCAAACTCCATCTAGATCTCTTAGGTAGGCTAATTAAATAATCATGATGATTTATAGGATATTGTTTCTTTTTTATGTCCTAATTTAAGAGAGTATAATTGTTTTTTGATAACCTGTAAAATAAAATCATCTTATATCAAAAATAGAACTATGAATCCCCATTAAAACACACTAGGTTGAATAAATCCCCATTAAAAAAGATCTACTATTATAAGAAAAATGTATCACAACATATAAGCTGTCATTTTATTTATAGAAATAGTTATATTTTGAACACCTTGTTTTAGTTGAATACATTATATGATCTATTTTTAAGGGGATCACTCTACTAGAAAATAATCAGAGTCATCTACATACAAATTAATAACCTCAGAAAAAATCAATTTACCCATATATGAACTCAGTATCATATATGTCGTCATATTAGATATGGAATTAATACATGTTGAACATTTTTTAGGGTCCCTCCCTTTTATAAATGATTCTGTTTCATTATTAGAAACATGAAATATCAAATTTATACAATTGTAATATATGATATCCTTTAACGAATATAGGTAGTCCATGATACATATGATTTCATACTAGTTTATCCTCTAATATAATAAATCTTCTAAATAGAGGTGGTTTCTAATTACCAATTAACATTCTCTGAACACATCATATAAAAACTCTAGGCCTCCATCATTCATATAAGAATATATGGGAACTAATTTACTCACACACTCATATCAATAAAATATAGATAATATATTTTGAAACAAATTAGAGAAAATAACCTAAATTAAAGGTGAAATCAAACCATTTTAAAGATCTGAAATAATATCTCACATGATGTATAGATACTCGGTACACATTTTACTAATGCATGAATTTGACCACACCAATATTTACATCATGTCTAGACCTAATTATCTTCCATTACATGGATGCATTATTCCTATTAAATGAGGATTATGGATTGCTTTGGGATTTTATCAAACTACCTATTAATTTATTCTTTGACCAAGAGCCTGAAAAACATTTTATTTCTACTAGGTCAGCTGATACTAGGAGATGGGTTAGGATTATATTGGACCACCATCCACATGAAAACAACATAAGATGGATATAAAATAATTCTGTTAATTGATTGGAAATTAATAATAATAATAATACACTTGACCCACTGTTAGAGGTTTAAGAACTATTAACTCTTGTTAAATTAGATTATGAAATATAAAACCTACTTTATGATGATATAAATTCATTAATTTTTCCAAAAAATAATGAACTCCTAATAAAATATCTACTCCCTGAAGATCTAATAAATAACCAATTCATTAGTACCCATTCATATCCAATTTAATAATTATTAGATTTTTTAATCTCTTACCCATTAGTGCATTAATTGAATATAAATGAGGTATTATAGTGTTGGATATTTCAACACAAATATTCTTGGAAACACTTCTTCATCTCCTACTCATAGTTCATAACTATTGAATAATATTATTGAATTTTATAACATTGGATAACAAACTAATGAGAATTATAAAACAATTAATAAAGTTTAATGATCAACTTAAGGGATTATAACCTAATTTAAAAAGATAGAAACTCATCCTAAAACTAATCAGTAAACAACCACAGTCATCATATAAATCCTTTCGATTATCAACAAATAAAATCCACCTCTACCACGATTACCCACACTTCATAATAATATATAATGAATCCAACTGTAATATACAATTATGTAATTAAATAAAGAATATATATATATCACACAAAAAATATTATATCTCCAGATATAAAACAGATACTTCAAAATTTGGATGAACATGTTGGTAATACATTATGATTGTCCTAATTTATATTTCATCTTCAACAACCTCAACTCTCTATTGATCGATAGGAAAATAAAATTGAACATATTATCATCACATATAATAAGGAAATCAACATGGATCTTTACTAGAAAAAGAAAACATTTATTACTCATGATATTCAGAAAAATACATTCTATAGATAATTAATATGTTTGATTGACATTTTTTATTATTTCCCATTTCATACACAACTCAAAATTATTCGTATAACATGATGATATATGATCCTTACCATGTTACTTATAATTAAATCAAAATTGAATTTCATAGAATATACAATAAAAATAATGTTCCACACATCCAAGAATTAGTTTTAGAAAATTTATATGATCTATATGGACATAAAAATATATAAAATGTTGTTTTTTAGAAAAAAATGATACCCTACAATACCATGAATAAAAATCACTTACTAACTCCAAATTATATCGTATATCTAAACCATATCCACTAATACAGTTATGTGAAAACACCTTCCACCAAAATATACACAACATTTGATAGTAATGAAGTGATATAATGACACCAAAATCCTATATTTAAGAACATAATTGATGGTTATTGATGCCAAATTTGTAAAAATTGTACATATAGATGGAAACCAATAATGATTATAAATACAAGTTATAAAACTTGAATGAAAATTTCAAAACAATTAGAAATGTTATAAATTATAAATTACAATTCGTGTAATGATACAAATATACTAGAAAAAATTATATACCAAAAATAATCATTGGGTAGTGACCACAAACACAAAAAATATTGAATCCAAATCAACAGCTCCTCTAATGTTGTAATAACAATCATGTTTCTAAATGTTCCAATTTTACATGGAAAATAGTTTCTATAAACATATAGTGATCATGAATTGTATACTCATAATAATCTTCTCTAAAATATGTTGTGACAAAAATAAAAGATACATAGTAAAAACTAATGATTATAAATTGAATATAACATGTAACCTATAAAGGTAACAATAATTTTATTTCCTAACTATGTCCCTCACATCAAATAACAATTATATGTAAAAAAAATTCTAAACCATTAATATATAAGGAACTGTACACTAAATCCTCCAATAAAATGGTGTTTCACTCAAATACCCCTATCTATAACCACATGTTTATACCAATTCCCTATGAATGTGTACCCTGATTTGAGTTAGTCCCCAATAATACAAACCTTTTTCCCACATTGGTCCCAAAAATTTCTTTCTAGAATCATTTAATATTGGAACATCATTATCATCATTGACCCATTTGAATCCATTTGAATTATAAGAATAACTTAAAGTACGTATACATGCGTTATATCACATTACATCACATCCCATACAAACACACACATGTAAAGTCAAAACAACCATTCTTGGTTAAATATTGGCACATTAATTTTATTTACTATATCCCAAACATAAATGTATAGTATATTAGTGTGACATCATATCATTGATCATGACACACCATATAATTGAATCCATTTTATCCTTGGATATTGGTACCCATCTTAATATAAATGGGAGATATGGATTCAATGAGAAATAAAACATCCATTCCCACTCAATCAAGGATGATTAAAAAAGAACCTTAAAAATATTTTCATATTGATTTATCTATAGACATGGGTTGGGAATTATATGAAATTGAATCATATTATAAATTTTATTGAAAAATTATTGTATGGTAATGAACCAGTTATTATATTCACCATCCACTATCATTAAACATTTTCCTAGACTACACTTACAATATTCTTGTAAACAAATAATGACAAAATTTAAATATTAATTAATACATTATACTTTTTTTAATAAAATTCAAAATTAAATTTTGTATATTAATTAATTAAAATTTTAAACATGTGTTGATGATGATATACATTATATAGATATTATTTCAACAATCATAATCATAAATATCCAGGGATAAAAAAACACATTTATTTTGATTCCCAAAATTTTCTTACATAATTATTATATTACATTTTGTAAATAATCCATAAATTATAAAAACACACACATGAAGAATCTAATAGATTATTGTATTTATAAAAATTGAAACAAAAAAATAGTGTATAGGTGAACTATAATATCTTCCCTGATTATTTTTCATAAATATTATCCTTCTTATAAAAATCATACATAATATATTTCTTCATGACCAAATTAGTGAATAAAAAATATATGGTGAAATTAGTTTATCATTAATGGTAAAAAAGGTAGAAACATAATCACAACATGATCATAATTGTCTAATAACATGATAATAAAATTTTAGTAAAATGAAATTCCTATAAAATATCATAACAATATTTAGTGGAATAAAGATTGGTTTTTTATTGGATAAGAATAATTAGTGTATTAAAGAACTTGATCAATGAGACAATAATAGAGCAAAAAAGATATTGATTTGGGGAATAAATATAAACATAGATAATCATTTCCATATTAGTTATGGATTATTTCCATATATTTCAATGTATAAAGGGTTCAATCCTCAAACCTTAAATGTAAAATTGGTTCACTCCCAAGACAAACTAAATGATAAATTACCTTACAGAATTATGTCCACTCGACATTTCATTCAAATCAATCTTATGAGATATAAATATTCACCAATATAATTTTACGTAGATATAGGTTAGTCATGTATCCTGTTAAAAACTATATTTATATGTGCCAAAACATTATAAAATATTCAACATATCAAAACATATGAAATGAATGTTGTTTCATAAATATATAAAAATATAATAACAAATATAAAATAGAAACATATCTGAATATCTTCGTTTTTTAATTATACAATAACCCATAAAAAGATATAGGTTTCATAATAATCTTTTATATTATAACATGTTGAAGTGAAAATATTTTCATAAACAAAATTATATAATCAATATAAAATATTCCAATAAATAATATAAAAATTCTCATTTGTTCATATTACCATATAGGAATAGGTAATATCAATGGATCTCATTTTATATTGGAAATGATTTTTTGGGATCAATTAAATCATTTCTTGAGGAATGTCCCTATTAAGATTTAAAAAAATATTAAAATAATAAAAAATAATAAAAATATTTTCCATTGAAAATAATATTCACATATTATAATGAATGATTCTATTAAAATAATGATCATGATGAATAAAATTTTCATTTATATAATACATGTAAAAATCAATAATTTTTTCACATTTTTTGGTAAAAACATGATTTTTTGGTAAAAACCTGCATTCTTCTAAATCCTTCTGGTAAATGTCCATATTTTAAAAATTGATTTATGGTTTTATTTATTTATATTTATATTAATTCCATTTTAAAGATTAAAAGTGGTATGGGAAACATTGAATCATAAATATTTTTTAAACATCTTCTTGATAATTATTGAGACTTTTAAATGCATTCAAGAAAAAGGGATATGTATCTTAATGATTTTTACTGATCAATTTAAACTATGTCAACATCCTTTATGGGATATGATTCTTGATCATGGATGATTTATTATGATATAACCTTCCTTAATCTATTGAAGGTTTTGTGATTTGTTTGACTATGGTGTGTTATTTTTATACCATTCATGGTTTATGGATAATGTAATGACATTTCGTATGTTAGATTTAATACGAATTTTTATGTAATGTTAAAACCATTTCATATAAGTAATGCATTGGACATAGTTTGTGATGGGTGGAGGCTACTATAGATCCTCTATGCATCAGTGGGTCTAATTATAGAAAATATTGTCTTCGCATAAGGCCTTGATAAAAATATTATTTCTAGTCTTGGCACATGTATTTGACTATGTGATTATGAAGCCTAAAATTATGTGATCCATAATAATTAAATTGGATATTGATATTAAATGTGATTCTTCAACTAGTATAATATACATTAGAATAAATAAATGGTAATATTTGATTTATCTTTTCCATATTATGTTGAGGAATTAGTTTAAAATGCTTGTGTTATAGTCTAATACATTGCCTTAAATTTATATTCTTATTTATTACAGTTTCCACTATATTTTAATCCTAACTGAGAATTTGAGTAGACCCATTTCTTATGGTTTGTTTTACCTAGGATTTGATGTATTATATTATGAATAACCTTCATGGATAGTATAAGGGATATAAGAGTCTTCATTGAGGACACAATGTTGTTTTTTATATCATGATGTAATTTAAAAATTATATATGTATCTTACACATCAAAGGCAACGAAACTGATTCGTATTTTGGGACATGATTCATTGTATCATTCCAGTGTTATGTAATAATGCATGAATTCTGGGTAATTGCGTTCTGGGCATTGTAGTATGTATCAGAATAAGTTCAGTACAATACATAGAAGCTATATTTGGAATAAAAACTCATATTAGGAAACACTAAACTAAGATAAATATTTATTATTAGTATAGAATAACATTCTAAAATATTTTTAATGTTAATATTATGTACAATTTTCAAGAAATACATCCAGGACTGGACAAGGGCAGGAAGAGGTGGCTCTTGAACAGATGTACCTAGGAGTGAAAACTCCAAAAAAGACTTTGGGTCATGACCCAAGGTATCCTTGTACATGAAAACATGTCTTGCTGCTCTCTTGGTTACGACAGAATCGGTGGATATGCATGGGATAATCCACATTTTATTTTCAATTTGATTTGATGGATTTTGATATAAGATGAGAATAAACAGTCTTGGTTAATCACAATGTTTTTTATATTGAAAATAAGGTGTTATGATATTGTATAAATTATATCTTGACTCACATTATGCTTTCTTGTGTTGGTCAATGGTTGGATTCCAAGGAATTCAATGTAACATTGAAAATGATGTAAAAGGTGGGGACAAAGTTGGAAATAAGAAACAAAATGGATGTTTTATAGGTTTAAAAGAAATTTTGTCCTTTCCAAATTAGTTTTAGAAATATATTATCAACAACTTATAAATTATCCAACTCATGAACATAACAAATAAGAGATAGTTGGTGCATGATAAGAGCACCAATAATGGAGTCAATAGAAAAAAGAAACCTCAATTTTCATCAGGTAGGAAATGTTGATGTATACAAATATGAATATGTATCAATTGAAAAAATAAATGATTTATGTGTGGGAAGGAAGGATATGATATAAATAATTACAGGGGAAAATGAAGAGTACAATTGAAGAAAATAAATATTATCCCAAGTGTCTATTTATAGTAATTTTTTGTATATGTAGTGGACATGGACATTATCCAAGTGAATTCTCTATTCTTTAGGATAACTATTTTGTCCAGAATGAACCTAAGTGGATATAAATGAATGTAAAAATGTTTAAAATAATTTGTGATCTTTTTTGATGGGATTATTTTGGATGACATTTCAATTATATATGTAACCCTACAGTTTGTTATGGAAAAATTAAATTTTGGGAATAACTATCTTTTTTGTTGTTGATATAGTCATAAATAACCATTTGGGTTTATATGATCCTTGAACTTTAGGAAATTACATGTTATTAAATTAAGGGATGATAATTCTAGGTATGGGATAAAATTTTTGGTGAAATTATGTAATATTTATTTAGAGGAATCTATCTCATTTTTTGGAATTTTATAAAATATTCTTTTTGAAAAAGGGAAACACATAGATCATGTGGAGAACTGTTTTGTCAGAGAAACATGTGAGAAAAAAAAACTCATAACTAGAGTGCAATTGGGATTTATCACCTACCACTGGACAACATGATGTCCCTAGTCAGTGTGACTAATTATTTTTAGTTAAATTATTTTATTCATCAATAATAAGTTTATTTGGGATCTTATTTATTATCAAATGGATAACCTTTGTATAAGGAAATGATTTAGTGATTATGTGATAAATTGTATTTTAGATTATGTTATCTCTGTTGGGAACACTATATGCCTCTATAAAATAGTATACTATAGGATTTCAATTGAGGAGTAATGGAAGATATTTATATATGTTTTTATTGTTGATTTATATTGATTTGGATTATTTATGGAAATTATTAAGCGATCATAGAGAATTTTTGATTAGGTTAATTATAATATGTATGTGACTTTAAGAGTAGTCTATGTTTTTAAGAGATATAATTTAACAAGGAAGACTATGTAATTATATTATTTTATGTTTATTTGTTTAAATATTAGTTTGGATAATATTGATATATTTTAAGGACAATTGTTTATTGAATATTATTTATTGATCATTGGGTTTTGTTTGTTTAATTTTATAATTTATTATTAATATTTATTTCTCAAATGGATTATCCTTTATTGGGATCCTCTGATCGTATACTATCAATTTTGATTTTGGTTAATCTCTCAACAGAAGGTAAATATCTAGTTTATACTTTGTGGGTCATATAATTCTATAGAAGTGGATTCTAGTGCTTTAGGTGTGACCATCTAATACTCATCTATTTAAAAAAAATCTAAGTTAGTGGAATAAATTTATTAAATAATGAATAACTTCGTAAAAAGTAATTATATCTCTTTATTTTCTAGGTCAATCTAATAAATAAATTCCTTGTCTATATGAAATGGAACATAAAACAAAAAAAGTTGCCATCCATTTAGTTTTTCAACAGGTAAACTAATGGTCGTTAATCCCATTACAAGTTTGTGGTTTTCTAGTTGATAAATATCTCTTGATCATGTTTTTTATCACTCTCCATCAGATCATGACAAATTGTTTATCTTCCATATCCATGTTTTCCTAAATGGAATCCTGGTATGGGTTATCACAGTTGACCTTTGATCTTATATTTATTTATATAAAAGCTATAGTTATGTTGACTATCTTTTTGAAATGGGACTATCAATGATGTTCGTAAGCCCAATTTTAAAATTTAGAGGATTCAATTTCCAAAATGGGGGGAAACTGCAACCCCCATGATTTCCTAGTAAGATATTTTCATTAATGTAATTCAATAGCTTTTGTTACATGAAACACCAAGTACAAGCACATCATGAATTACCAAACTAGACATTAAAAATGATGTTTTGAATAGTATTAACAGAATGTTTAATTTGATATACTCCATATAATTTTAGAATCCATATTCAGTGTTTCTAAGAAATAAAATAAGAACAAATTCATGTTTTCAAATAATATATGTAATTTTCAATAAAAATAATTTTAACTCCTTTTAATGGAAAATCATTTTAAAAAAAAATATTTGATACTTTTATATATTAAATTTAATGAATTTAAATTCTAGTTTATAATCATGACATATATATTTTTTTTGTATAATTTTTTGGAACTTTTCAGTTAACATTCATAATTTGATAAATATTAAAAAAATACTAAATTTTATGAAAACAAATTTTTTATTTGAAATTTTTTATTTTATTAAATTATTCATATGAATGGTTTGGAAATATAATCATATTATATTTTTTTCATTTAATACTAAGTAGGTCATTATAAGTAATTTAACATTTATATTTTACTAAAACACATGTCAATCGTTTGATATTTTTTATTTCATAAAAACATGCAATTTGTTTTTGACAAAAAGAATTAATTTTTAATTAAATAACCCAACATCAATGATTTAAATTTTTTAAAATATTATTATTTTTTGAATTTTAAATACACAAATTATATTTGGGTTAATTTTTTGGTAATTTTCGATAAAAATTCTATTTTTTTATAATATTGAAAAACACTGAGTTATTGATTAAAAACAAACTTATTATTTAAATATTTATTTATATTAATAATTTAATTCAATATAGATAAATAATACCTAAATTAGGTCAATTTGATTTATTGTAGTCATTTTTTTTATTTATTTAGATGTATAAAATTTTATTGACCTCTTTACCGACTTTTACACTCCATCCATGAGCATTTACAAATTTTCATAAAACATAATTTTATTCCTATAGTGAGTATAATTTATAAAATCTAATATAAATTTTTGAAATCAGTAAATAAAATGGGGTTTAATGAGATTAAAATAACTTTCTAAGAATAGTAACATTTGACTTTTTTTAACCATGATTAAATGTAAATATGGTAATTAAGGGTAAAAATTATACTATAATTACTCTAAAACGTGTCATAATTCTATTGGATAATTGTTATTCGAGAAGAAAACTTTAGGAATAATATATGATCCTCTTTGGTACCCATTTAATATATTAGTAGATTTATTTTTATTTTATTTAAAGAAGAGTGAAAAGAGTTAAATTAAATGTTTAATAACTAATTTTTTTTAATATAGTGTTATACATAATATAAATTAGACAATAAAGATTCATTGGAAATAAAAATATATTTCCTACATAATGGTGTTTTATTTTTAAATTTTAGATATAAAATAATTAAATTTATTCATTACACGTTGATGATGTAGTAATTACCTTATTAATGAAAGATTAGAATAATTGATATTATAAATATCCAAATAAATATAATTTTGGACTATAGATGAATTCCACTAATTTTATAGTCTATTATGACATTTATGGGTTGATTAAATATTTTTTTGAAGTAATCATGATGTAATGATTTTCACAAAAACCAAATACGCAATAATGTCAAAATAGAACTAAATGAGTTTTTAAATCAAATACTATATTATTGGTTGATAGAATTTTACTAAAAATATATGTTTCTACCAAAGGTCATAAATAATTATATATATGTCATTACAAAACATTTTATTTTCCCTTGGATGTTTAAATTATGTGTATTATCAATATAGTTTAAGAATACCCGAAGACACGGTAAAAGTTATAGTATTTAACTAATAGTTACATCTAAAAGATAAGGTTAATACAGTGACCGAATGTTGCCTAAAACCTATTGTTTTAGAGGATTTTGAACCATAACCAACATAAACTCAATATAAATAAATATGGGTATATTAGAAACCAAAAATGAATTTTAATAATATAATATTTCATGGTCTACCAAATGTGATCCCCACCTCCTTTACAAAAGGGTATTTCTCCTTCTCTCAAAATCACCCCTCCAATGCCATTTACCACAACAAATCCCAACCCAAATATCCTTCCAATAACTCTGAAACCTACATACAGTCCTTAGATTGATCAGAAATCCAACCATTGGAGCCCTTTTTATCAACTTAAAAGGAAACACCCAAAGAATGTGTAATAATTTCACCACCCTCTTTCATGTTTTTCTTTTCTTCTACTTACTTTTTCTTAGTTGTTTCCTTACCAAAATAAATACTCAGGTACCTCTTAAACACAATTATGTTTTTATATAAATGGGAAAACAATACTTGTTATTCTCCCATCCTATAAAAAACAATTCCCTTATACGTGTGTGCATACAACTTATTGTCTCCACGTCGTGGTGTAGTTAGTTATTCAAAAACATCATTATTTGGATGGGTATAATAATTAGTATAACTAAACTATATTATAAATTTAACATGTTAATGTTTCTTTATATATAATATTCAATACATTTTTATACTATTTCATCATCAAATGAATTATATTTTTTCTGGTCTGTACAGACGACTTACTGTCTCCAGGAACGTGACGAGATTAATTCCACATCGTAATAATTCAATAATAATTTACATATTATGATTTAAAATTATTTTTAATAACATAATATCATTCTTTATATGAATAAAACACAGCATATACATAACAAACAAGACTTACATTATAAAAAATATTAAGGAAAACAAATTAATTAACAAGTAAAACAATGATAAAAGTGAAATATCATTAACAAATAAATATTAGATTATCATATATGATATCATATTTATGTAATTGGCTCATGAAATACATCCCTGTCTGGATAGGAGCAAGTAAAGATGGCTCTAGCATAGATTTAACTTGGAGTGAAAACTCTAAAAAGGTGTTTGTGTCTTGACCTGGGGTATCCTAGTACACGACAACATGCCTTGCTACTCTCTTGGTTATGAAAAAGTCAAGGGATATGCTTAGGATAATTCAAATATTATTTACATACCAATTTGATGGATTTTAAAATCTGATTACAATAAATAAACATGGTCAAACTAAAGAAGTTTTAGATTGAAAATAAGGAGTTCTGATAATATCTAAATGAATTTATGAATCACATTATGCTTTATTGTGTTGGTCAATGGTTGGATTCCAAGGAGTCAAAGTAACATTGAACATGGTGTTTAAGGTGGGAACAATGGTGGAAATAATTAATATTTGGGTTAATATTTTGGTAATTTTCGATAAAAATTCTATTTTTTTATAATATTGAAAAACACTGAGTTATTGATTAAAAACAAACTTATTATTTAAATATTTATTTATATTAATAATTTAATTCAATATAGATAAATAATACCTAAATTAGGTCAATTTGATTTATTGTAGTCATTTTTTTATTTAATTAGATGTATAAAATTTTATTGACCTCTTTACCGACTTTTACACTCCATCCATGAGCATTTACAAATTTTCATAAAACATAATTTTATTCCTATAGTGAGTATAATTTATAAAATCTAATATAAATTTTTGAAATCAGTAAATAAAATGGGGTTTAATGAGATTAAAATAACTTTCTAAGAATTGTAACATTTGACTTTTTTTAACCATGATTAAATGTAAATATGGTAATTAAGGGTAAAAATTATACTATAATTACTCTAAAACGTGTCATAATTATATTGGATAATTGTTATTCGAGAAAAAAACTTTAGGAATAATATATGATCCTCTTTGGTACCCATTTAATATATTAGTAGATTTATTTTTATTTTATTTAATGAAGAGTGAAAAGAGTTAAATTAAATGTTTAATAACTAATTTTTTTTAATATAGTGTTATACATAATATAAATTAGACAATAAAGATTAATTGGAAATAAAAATATATTTCCTACATAATGGTGTTTTATTTTTAAATTTTGGATATAAAATAATTAAATTTATTCTTTACACATTGATGATGTAGTAATTACCTTATTAATGAAAGATTAGAATAATTGATATTATAAATATCCAAATAAATATAATTTTGGACTATAGATGAATTCCACTAATTTTATAGTCTATTATGACATTTATGGGTTGATTAAATAATTTTTTGAAGTAATAATGATGTAATTATTTTCACAAAAACCAAATACGCAATAATGTCAAAATAGAATTAAATGAGTTTTTAAATCAAATACTATATTATTGGTTGATATAATTTTACTAAAAATATATGTTTCTACCAAAGGTCATAAATAATTATATATATGTCATTACAAAACATTTTATTTTCCCTTGGATGTTTAAATTATGTGTATTATCAATATAGTTTAAGAATACCCGAAGACACGGTAAAAGTTATAGTATTTAACTAATAGTTACATCTAAAAGATAAGGTTAATACAGTGACCGAATGTTGCCTAAAACCTATTGTTTTAGAGGATTTTGAACCATAACCAACTTAAACTAAATATAAATAAATATGGGTATATTAGAAACCAAAAATGAATTTTAATAATATAATATTTCATGGTCTACCAAATGTGATCCCCACCTCCTTTACAAAAGGGTATTTCTCCTTCTCTCAAAATCACCCCTCCAATGCAATTTACCACAACAAATCCCAACCCAAATATCCTTCCAATAACTCTGAAACCTACATACAGTCCTTAGATTGATCAGAAATCCAACCATTGGAGCCCTTTTTATCAACTTAAAAGGAAACACCCAAAGAATGTGTAATAATTTCACCACCCTCTTTCATGTTTTTCTTTTCTTCTACTTACTTTTTCTTAGTTGTTTCCTTACCAAAATAAATACTCAGGTACCTCTTAAACACAATTATGTTTTTATATAAATGGGAAAACAATACTTGTTATTCTCCCATCCTATAAATAACAATGCCCTTATACGTGTGTGCATACAACTTATTGTCTCCACGTCGTGGTGTAGTTAGTTTTTCAAAAACATCATTATTTGGATGGGTATAATAATTAGTATAACTAAACTATATTATAAATTTAACATGTTAATGTTTCTTTAAATATAATATTCAATACATTTTTATACTATTTCATCATCAAATGAATTATATTTTTTCTGGTCTGTACATACGGCTTACTCTCTCCAGGAACGTGACGAGATTAATTCCACATCGTAATAATTCAATAATAATTTACATATTATGATTTAAAATTATTTTTAATAACATAATATCATTCTTTATATGAATAAAACACAGCATATACATAACAAACAAGACTTACATTATGAAAAATATTAAGGAAAACAAATTAATTAACAAGTAAATCAATGATAAAAGTGAAATATCATTAACAAATAAATATTAGATTATCATATATGATATCATATTTATGTACTTGGCTCATGAAATACATCCCTGTCTGGATAGGAGCAAGTAAAGATGGCTCTAGCATAGATTTAACTTGGAGTGAATACTCTAAAAAGGTGTTTCTGTCTTGACCTGGGGTATCCTAGTACACGGCAACATGCCTTGCTACTCTCTTGGTTATGAAAAAGTCAAGGGATATGCTTAGGATAATTCAAATATTATTTACATACCAATTTGATGGATTTTAAAATCTGATTACAATAAATAATCATGGTCAAACTAAAGAAGTTTTAGATTGAAAATAAGGAGTTCTGATAATATCTAAATGAATTTATGAATCACATTATGCTTTATTGTGTTGGTCAATGGTTGGATTCCAAGGAAGTCAAAGTAACATTGAACATGGTGTTTAAGGTGGGAACAATGGTGGAAATAATTAATATTTGGGTTAATTTTTTGGTAATTTTCGATAAAAATTCTATTTTTTTATAATATTGAAAAACACTGAGTTATTGATTAAAAACAAACTTATTATTTAAATATTTATTTATATTAATAATTTAATTCAATATAGATAAATAATACCTAAATTAGGTCAATTTGATTTATTGTAGTCATTTTTTTTATTTATTTAGATGTAAAAAATTTTATTGACCTCTTTACCGACTTTTACACTCCATCCATGAGCATTTACAAATTTTCATAAAACATAATTTTATTCCTATAGTGAGTATAATTTATAAAATCTAATATAAATTTTTGAAATCAGTAAATAAAATGGGGTTTAATGAGATTAAAATAACTTTCTAAGAATAGTAACATTTGACTTTTTTTAACCATGATTAAATGTAAATATGGTAATTAAGGGTAAAAATTATACTATAATTACTCTAAAACGTGTCATAATTCTATTGGATAATTGTTATTCGAGAAAAACACTTTAGGAATAATATATGATCCTCTTTGGTACCCATTTAATATATTAGTAGATTTATTTTTATTTTATTTAAAGAAGAGTGAAAAGAGTTAAATTAAATGTTTAATAACTAATTTTTTTTAATATAGTGTTATACATAATATAAATTAGACAATAAAGATTCATTGGAAATAAAAATATATTTCCTACATAATGGTGTTTTATTTTTAAATTTTAGATATAAAATAATTAAATTTATTCATTACACATTGATGATGTAGTAATTACCTTATTAATGAAAGATTAGAATAATTGATATTATAAATATCCAAATAAATATAATTTTGGACTATAGATGAATTCCACTAATTTTATAGTCTATTATGACATTTATGGGTTGATTAAATATTTTTTTGAAGTAATCATGATTTAATGATTTTCACAAAAACCAAATACGCAATAATGTCAAAATAGAACTAAATGAGTTTTTAAATCAAATACTATATTATTGGTTGATAGAATTTTACTAAAAATATATGTTTCTACCAAAGGTCATAAATAATTATATATATGTCATTACAAAACATTTTATTTTCCCTTGGATGTTTAAATTATGTGTATTATCAATATAGTTTAAGAATACCCGAAGACATGGTAAAAGTTATAGTATTTAACTAATAGTTACATCTAAAAGATAAGGTTAATACAGTGACCGAATGTTGCCTAAAACCTATTGTTTTAGAGGATTTTGAACCATAACCAACATAAACTCAATATAAATAAATATGGGTATATTAGAAACCAAAAATGAATTTTAATAATATAATATTTCATGGTCTACCAAATGTGATCCCCACCTCCTTTACAAAAGGGTATTTCTCCTTCTCTCAAAATCACCCCTCCAATGCCATTTACCACAACAAATCCCAACCCAAATATCCTTCCAATAACTCTGAAACCTACATACAGTCCTTAGATTGATCAGAAATCCAACCATTGGAGCCCTTTTTATCAACTTAAAAGGAAACACCCAAAGAATGTGTAATAATTTCACCACCCTCTTTCATGTTTTTCTTTTCTTCTACTTACTTTTTCTTAGTTGTTTCCTTACCAAAATAAATACTCAGGTACCTCTTAAACACAATTATGTTTTTATATAAATGGGAAAACAATACTTGTTATTCTCCCATCCTATAAAAAACAATTCCCTTATACGTGTGTGCATACAACTTATTGTCTCCACGTCGTGGTGTAGTTAGTTATTCAAAAACATCATTATTTGGATGGGTATAATAATTAGTATAACTAAACTATATTATAAATTTAACATGTTAATGTTTCTTTATATATAATATTCAATACATTTTTATACTATTTCATCATCAAATGAATTATATTTTTTCTGGTCTGTACAGACGACTTACTGTCTCCAGGAACGTGACGAGATTAATTCCACATCGTAATAATTCAATAATAATTTACATATTATGATTTAAAATTATTTTTAATAACATAATATCATTCTTTATATGAATAAAACACAGCATATACATAACAAACAAGACTTACATTATAAAAAATATTAAGGAAAACAAATTAATTAACAAGTAAAACAATGATAAAAGTGAAATATCATTAACAAATAAATATTAGATTATCATATATGATATCATATTTATGTAATTGGCTCATGAAATACATCCCTGTCTGGATAGGAGCAAGTAAAGATGGCTCTAGCATAGATTTAACTTGGAGTGAAAACTCTAAAAAGGTGTTTGTGTCTTGACCTGGGGTATCCTAGTACACGACAACATGCCTTGCTACTCTCTTGGTTATGAAAAAGTCAAGGGATATGCTTAGGATAATTCAAATATTATTTACATACCAATTTGATGGATTTTAAAATCTGATTACAATAAATAAACATGGTCAAACTAAAGAAGTTTTAGATTGAAAATAAGGAGTTCTGATAATATCTAAATGAATTTATGAATCACATTATGCTTTATTGTGTTGGTCAATGGTTGGATTCCAAGGAGTCAAAGTAACATTGAACATGGTGTTTAAGGTGGGAACAATGGTGGAAATAATTAATATTTGGGTTAATATTTTGGTAATTTTCGATAAAAATTCTATTTTTTTATAATATTGAAAAACAATGAGTTATTGATTAAAAACAAACTTATTATTTAAATATTTATTTATATTAATAATTTAATTCAATATAGATAAATAATACCTAAATTAGGTCAATTTGATTTATTGTAGTCATTTTTTTTATTTAATTAGATGTATAAAATTTTATTGACCTCTTTACCGACTTTTACACTCCATCCATGAGCATTTACAAATTTTCATAAAACATAATTTTATTCCTATAGTGAGTATAATTTATAAAATCTAATATAAATTTTTGAAATCAGTAAATAAAATGGGGTTTAATGAGATTAAAATAACTTTCTAAGAATTGTAACATTTGACTTTTTTTAACCATGATTAAATGTAAATATGGTAATTAAGGGTAAAAATTATACTATAATTACTCTAAAACGTGTCATAATTATATTGGATAATTGTTATTCGAGAAAAAAACTTTAGGAATAATATATGATCCTCTTTGGTACCCATTTAATATATTAGTAGATTTATTTTTATTTTATTTAATGAAGAGTGAAAAGAGTTAAATTAAATGTTTAATAACTAATTTTTTTTAATATAGTGTTATACATAATATAAATTAGACAATAAAGATTAATTGGAAATAAAAATATATTTCCTACATAATGGTGTTTTATTTTTAAATTTTGGATATAAAATAATTAAATTTATTCTTTACACATTGATGATGTAGTAATTACCTTATTAATGAAAGATTAGAATAATTGATATTATAAATATCCAAATAAATATAATTTTGGACTATAGATGAATTCCACTAATTTTATAGTCTATTATGACATTTATGGGTTGATTAAATATTTTTTTGAAGTAATCATGATGTAATTATTTTCACAAAAACCAAATACGCAATAATGTCAAAATAGAATTAAATGAGTTTTTAAATCAAATACTATATTATTGGTTGATATAATTTTACTAAAAATATATGTTTCTACCAAAGGTCATAAATAATTATATATATGTCATTACAAAACATTTTATTTTCCCTTGGATGTTTAAATTATGTGTATTATCAATATAGTTTAAGAATACCCGAAGACACGGTAAAAGTTATAGTATTTAACTAATAGTTACATCTAAAAGATAAGGTTAATACAGTGACCGAATGTTGCCTAAAACCTATTGTTTTAGAGGATTTTGAACCATAACCAACTTAAACTAAATATAAATAAATATGGGTATATTAGAAACCAAAAATGAATTTTAATAATATAATATTTCATGGTCTACCAAATGTGATCCCCACCTCCTTTACAAAAGGGTATTTCTCCTTCTCTCAAAATCACCCCTCCAATGCAATTTACCACAACAAATCCCAACCCAAATATCCTTCCAATAACTCTGAAACCTACATACAGTCCTTAGATTGATCAGAAATCCAACCATTGGAGCCCTTTTTATCAACTTAAAAGGAAACACCCAAAGAATGTGTAATAATTTCACCACCCTCTTTCATGTTTTTCTTTTCTTCTACTTACTTTTTCTTAGTTGTTTCCTTACCAAAATAAATACTCAGGTACCTCTTAAACACAATTATGTTTTTATATAAATGGGAAAACAATACTTGTTATTCTCCCATCCTATAAATAACAATGCCCTTATACGTGTGTGCATACAACTTATTGTCTCCACGTCGTGGTGTAGTTAGTTTTTCAAAAACATCATTATTTGGATGGGTATAATAATTAGTATAACTAAACTATATTATAAATTTAACATGTTAATGTTTCTTTAAATATAATATTCAATACATTTTTATACTATTTCATCATCAAATGAATTATATTTTTTCTGGTCTGTACAGACGGCTTACTCTCTCCAGGAACGTGACGAGATTAATTCCACATCGTAATAATTCAATAATAATTTACATATTATGATTTAAAATTATTTTTAATAACATAATATCATTCTTTATATGAATAAAACACAGCATATACATAACAAACAAGACTTACATTATGAAAAATATTAAGGAAAACTAATTAATTAACAAGTAAAACAATGATAAAAGTGAAATATCATTAACAAATAAATATTAGATTATCATATATGATATCATATTTATGTACTTGGCTCATGAAATACATCCCTGTCTGGATAGGAGCAAGTAAAGATGGCTCTAGCATAGATTTAACTTGGAGTGAATACTCTAAAAAGGTGTTTCTGTCTTGACCTGGGGTATCCTAGTACACGGCAACATGCCTTGCTACTCTCTTGGTTATGAAAAAGTCAAGGGATATGCTTAGGATAATTCAAATATTATTTACATACCAATTTGATGGATTTTAAAATCTGATTACAATAAATAATCATGGTCAAACTAAAGAAGTTTTAGATTGAAAATAAGGAGTTCTGATAATATCTAAATGAATTTATGAATCACATTATGCTTTATTGTGTTGGTCAATGGTTGGATTCCAAGGAAGTCAAAGTAACATTGAACATGGTGTTTAAGGTGGGAACAATGGTGGAAATAATTAATATTTGGGTTAATTTTTTGGTAATTTTCGATAAAAATTCTATTTTTTTATAATATTGAAAAACACTGAGTTATTGATTAAAAACAAACTTATTATTTAAATATTTATTTATATTAATAATTTAATTCAATATAGATAAATAATACCTAAATTAGGTCAATTTGATTTATTGTAGTCATTTTTTTTATTTAATTAGATGTATAAAATTTTATTGACCTCTTTACCGACTTTTACACTCCATCCATGAGCATTTACAAATTTTCATAAAACATAATTTTATTCCTATAGTGAGTATAATTTATAAAATCTAATATAAATTTTTGAAATCAGTAAATAAAATGGGGTTTAATGAGATTAAAATAACTTTCTAAGAATAGTAACATTTGACTTTTTTTAACCATGATTAAATGTAAATATGGTAATTAAGGGTAAAAATTATACTATAATTACTCTAAAACGTGTCATAATTCTATTGGATAATTGTTATTCGAGAAAAACACTTTAGGAATAATATATGATCCTCTTTGGTACCCATTTAATATATTAGTAGATTTATTTTTATTTTATTTAAAGAAGAGTGAAAAGAGTTAAATTAAATGTTTAATAACTAATTTTTTTTAATATAGTGTTATACATAATATAAATTAGACAATAAAGATTCATTGGAAATAAAAATATATTTCCTACATAATGGTGTTTTATTTTTAAATTTTAGATATAAAATAATTAAATTTATTCATTACACATTGATGATGTAGTAATTACCTTATTAATGAAAGATTAGAATAATTGATATTATAAATATCCAAATAAATATAATTTTGGACTATAGATGAATTCCACTAATTTTATAGTCTATTATGACATTTATGGGTTGATTAAATATTTTTTTGAAGTAATCATGATTTAATGATTTTCACAAAAACCAAATACGCAATAATGTCAAAATAGAACTAAATGAGTTTTTAAATCAAATACTATATTATTGGTTGATAGAATTTTACTAAAAATATATGTTTCTACCAAAGGTCATAAATAATTATATATATGTCATTACAAAACATTTTATTTTCCCTTGGATGTTTAAATTATGTGTATTATCAATATAGTTTAAGAATACCCGAAGACACGGTAAAAGTTATAGTATTTAACTAATAGTTACATCTAAAAGATAAGGTTAATACAGTGACCGAATGTTGCCTAAAACCTATTGTTTTAGAGGATTTTGAACCATAACCAACATAAACTCAATATAAATAAATATGGGTATATTAGAAACCAAAAATGAATTTTAATAATATAATATTTCATGGTCTACCAAATGTGATCCCCACCTCCTTTACAAAAGGGTATTTCTCCTTCTCTCAAAATCACCCCTCCAATGCCATTTACCACAACAAATCCCAACCCAAATATCCTTCCAATAACTCTGAAACCTACATACAGTCCTTATATTGATCAGAAATCCAACCATTGGAGCCCTTTTTATCAACTTAAAAGGAAACACCCAAAGAATGTGTAATAATTTCACCACCCTCTTTCATGTTTTTCTTTTCTTCTACTTACTTTTTCTTAGTTGTTTCCTTACCAAAATAAATACTCAGGTACCTCTTAAACACAATTATGTTTTTATATAAATGGGAAAACAATACTTGTTATTCTCCCATCCTATAAATAACAATTCCCTTATACGTGTGTGCATACAACTTATTGTCTCCACGTCGTGGTGTAGTTAGTTATTCAAAAACATCATTATTTGGATGGGTATAATAATTAGTATAACTAAACTATATTATAAATTTAACATGTTAATGTTTCTTTATATATAATATTCAATACATTTTTATACTATTTCATCATCAAATGAATTATATTTTTTCTGGTCTGTACAGACGGCTTACTCTCTCCAGGAACGTGACGAGATTAATTCCACATCGTAATAATTCAATAATAATTTACATATTATGATTTAAAATTATTTTTAATAACATAATATCATTCTTTATATGAATAAAACACAGCATATACATAACAAACAAGACTTACATTATAAAAAATATTAAGGAAAACAAATTAATTAACAAGTAAAACAATGATAAAAGTGAAATATCATTAACAAATAAATATTAGATTATCATATATGATATCATATTTATGTAATTGGCTCATGAAATACATCCCTGTCTGGATAGGAGCAAGTAAAGATGGCTCTAGCATAGATTTAACTTGGAGTGAAAACTCTAAAAAGGTGTTTGTGTCTTGACCTGGGGTATCCTAGTACACGACAACATGCCTTGCTACTCTCTTGGTTATGAAAAAGTCAAGGGATATGCTTAGGATAATTCAAATATTATTTACATACCAATTTTATGGATTTTAAAATCTGATTACAATAAATAAACATGGTCAAACTAAAGAAGTTTTAGATTGAAAATAAGGAGTTCTGATAATATCTAAATGAATTTATGAATCACATTATGCTTTATTGTGTTGGTCAATGGTTGGATTCCAAGGAAGTCAAAGTAACATTGAACATGGTGTTTAAGGTGGGAACAATGGTGGAAATAATTAATATTTGGGTTAATTTTTTGGTAATTTTCGATAAAAATTCTATTTTTTTATAATAATGAAAAACACTGAGTTATTGATTAAAAACAAACTTATTATTTAAATATTTATTTATATTAATAATTTAATTCAATATAGATAAATAATACCTAAATTAGGTCAATTTGATTTATTGTAGTCATTTTTTTTATTTAATTAGATGTATAAAATTTTATTGACCTCTTTACCGACTTTTACACTCCATCCATGAGCATTTACAAATTTTCATAAAACATAATTTTATTCCTATAGTGAGTATAATTTATAAAATCTAATATAAATTTTTGAAATCAGTAAATAAAATGGGGTTTAATGAGATTAAAATAACTTTCTAAGAATTGTAACATTTGACTTTTTTTAACCATGATTAAATGTAAATATGGTAATTAAGGGTAAAAATTATACTATAATTACTCTAAAACGTGTCATAATTATATTGGATAATTGTTATTCGAGAAAAAAACTTTAGGAATAATATATGATCCTCTTTGGTACCCATTTAATATATTAGTAGATTTATTTTTATTTTATTTAAAGAAGAGTGAAAAGAGTTAAATTAAATGTTTAATAACTAATTTTTTTTAATATAGTGTTATACATAATATAAATTAGACAATAAAGATTCATTGGAAATAAAAATATATTTCCTACATAATGGTGTTTTATTTTTAAATTTTAGATATAAAATAATTAAATTTATTCTTTACACATTGATGATGTAGTAATTACCTTATTAATGAAAGATTAGAATAATTGATATTATAAATATCCAAATAAATATAATTTTGGACTATAGATGAATTCCACTAATTTCATAGTCTATTATGACATTTATGGGTTGATTAAATATTTTTTTGAAGTAATCATGATGTAATTATTTTCACAAAAACCAAATACGCAATAATGTCAAAATAGAATTAAATGAGTTTTTAAATCAAATACTATATTATTGGTTGATATAATTTTACTAAAAATATATGTTTCTACCAAAGGTCATAAATAATTATATATATGTCATTACAAAACATTTTATTTTCCCTTGGATGTTTAAATTATGTGTATTATCAATATAGTTTAAGAATACCCGAAGACACGGTAAAAGTTATAGTATTTAACTAATAGTTACATCTAAAAGATAAGGTTAATACAGTGACCGAATGTTGCCTAAAACCTATTGTTTTAGAGGATTTTGAACCATAACCAACTTAAACTAAATATAAATAAATATGGGTATATTAGAAACCAAAAATGAATTTTAATAATATAATATTTCAAGGTCTACCAAATGTGATCCCCACCTCCTTTACAAAAGGGTATTTCTCCTTCTCTCAAAATCACCCCTCCAATGCAATTTACCACAACAAATCCCAACCCAAATATCCTTCCAATAACTCTGAAACCTACATACAGTCCTTAGATTGATCAGAAATCCAACCATTGGAGCCCTTTTTATCAACTTAAAAGGAAACACCCAAAGAATGTGTAATAATTTCACCACCCTCTTTCATGTTTTTCTTTTCTTCTACTTACTTTTTCTTAGTTGTTTCCTTACCAAAATAAATACTCAGGTACCTCTTAAACACAATTATGTTTTTATATAAATGGGAAAACAATACTTGTTATTCTCCCATCCTATAAATAACAATGCCCTTATACGTGTGTGCATACAACTTATTGTCTCCACGTCGTGGTGTAGTTAGTTTTTCAAAAACATCATTATTTGGATGGGTATAATAATTAGTATAACTAAACTATATTATAAATTTAACATGTTAATGTTTCTTTATATATAATATTCAATACATTTTTATACTATTTCATCATCAAATGATTTATATTTTTTCTGGTCTGTACAGACGGCTTACTCTCTCCAGGAACGTGACGAGATTAATTCCACATCGTAATAATTCAATAATAATTTACATATTATGATTTTAAATTATTTTTAATAACATAATATCATTCTTTATATGAATAAAACACAGCATATACATAACAAACAAGACTTACATTATGAAAAATATTAAGGAAAACAAATTAATTAACAAGTAAAACAATGATAAAAGTGAAATATCATTAACAAATAAATATTAGATTATCATATATGATATCATATTTATGTACTTGGCTCATGAAATACATCCCTGTCTGGATAGGAGCAAGTAAAGATGGCTCTAGCATAGATTTAACTTGGAGTGAATACTCTAAAAAGGTGTTTGTGTCTTGACCTGGGGTATCCTAGTACACGGCAACATGCCTTGCTACTCTCTTGGTTATGAAAAAGTCAAGGGATATGCTTAGGATAATTCAAATATTATTTACATACCAATTTGATGGATTTTAAAATCTGATTACAATAAATAATCATGGTCAAACTAAAGAAGTTTTAGATTGAAAATAAGGAGTTCTGATAATATCTAAATGAATTTATGAATCACATTATGCTTTATTGTGTTGGTCAATGGTTGGTTTCCAAGGAAGTCAAAGTAACATTGAACATGGTGTTTAAGGTGGGAACAATGGTGGAAATAATTAATATTTGGGTTAATTTTTTGGTAATTTTCGATAAAAATTCTATTTTTTTATAATATTGAAAAACACTGAGTTATTGATTAAAAACAAACTTATTATTTAAATATTTATTTATATTAATAATTTAATTCAATATAGATAAATAATACCTAAATTAGGTCAATTTGATTTATTGTAGTCATTTTTTTTATTTAATTAGATGTATAAAATTTTATTGACCTCTTTACCGACTTTTACACTCCATCCATGAGCATTTACAAATTTTCATAAAACATAATTTTATTCCTATAGTGAGTATAATTTATAAAATCTAATATAAATTTTTGAAATCAGTAAATAAAATGGGGTTTAATGAGATTAAAATAACTTTCTAAGAATAGTAACATTTGACTTTTTTTAACCATGATTAAATGTAAATATGGTAATTAAGGGTAAAAATTATACTATAATTACTCTAAAACGTGTCATAATTCTATTGGATAATTGTTATTCGACAAAAAAACTTTAGGAATAATATATGATCCTCTTTGGTACCCATTTAATATATTAGTAGATTTATTTTTATTTTATTTAACGAAGAGTGAAAAGAGTTAAATTAAATGTTTAATAACTAATTTTTTTTAATATAGTGTTATACATAATATAAATTAGACAATAAAGATTCATTGGAAATAAAAATATATTTCCTACATAATGGTGTTTTATTTTTAAATTTTAGATATAAAATAATTAAATTTATTCATTACACATTGATGATGTAGTAATTACCTTATTAATGAAAGATTAGAATAATTGATATTATAAATATCCAAATAAATATAATTTTGGACTATAGATGAATTCCACTAATTTTATAGTCTATTATGACATTTATGGGTTGATTAAATATTTTTTTGAAGTAATCATGATTTAATGATTTTCACAAAAACCAAATACGCAATAATGTCAAAATAGAACTAAATGAGTTTTTAAATCAAATACTATATTATTGGTTGATATAATTTTACTAAAAATATATGTTTCTACCAAAGGTCATAAATAATTATATATATGTCATTACAAAACATTTTATTTTCCCTTGGATGTTTAAATTATGTGTATTATCAATATAGTTTAAGAATACCCGAAGACATGGTAAAAGTTATAGTATTTAACTAATAGTTACATCTAAAAGATAAGGTTAATACAGTGACCGAATGTTGCCTAAAACCTATTGTTTTAGAGGATTTTGAACCATAACCAACTTAAACTCAATATAAATAAATATGGGTATATTAGAAACCAAAAATGAATTTTAATAATATAATATTTCAAGGTCTACCAAATGTGATCCCCACCTCCTTTACAAAAGGGTATTTCTCCTTCTCTCAAAAATCACCCCTCCAATGCCATTTACCACAACAAATCCCAACCCAAATATCCTTCCAATAACTCTGAAACCTACATACAGTCCTTAGATTGATCAGAAATCCAACCATTGGAGCCCTTTTAATCAACTTAAAAGGAAACACCCAAAGAATGTGTAATAATTTCACCACCCTCTTTCATGTTTTTCTTTTCTTCTACTTACTTTTTCTTAGTTGTTTCCTTACCAAAATAAATACTCAGGTACCTCTTAAACACAATTATGTTTTTATATAAATGGGAAAACAATACTTGTTATTCTCCCGTCCTATAAATAACAATGCCCTTATACGTGTGTGCATACAACTTATTGTCTCCACGTCGTGGTGTAGTTAGTTATTCAAAAACATCATTATTTGGATGGGTATAATAATTAGTATAACTAAACTATATTATAAATTTAACATGTTAATGTTTCTTTATATATAATATTCAATACATTTTTATACTATTTCATCATCAAATGAATTATATTTTTTCTGGTCTGTACAGACGGCTTACTCTCTCCAGGAACGTGACGAGATTAATTCCACATCGTAATAATTCAATAATAATTTACATATTATGATTTAAAATTATTTTTAATAACATAATATCATTCTTTATATGAATAAAACACAGAATATACATAACAAACAAGACTTACATTATGAAAAATATTAAGGAAAACAAATTAATTAACAAGTAAAACAATGATAAAAGTGAAATATCATTAACAAATAAATATTATATTATCATATATGATATCATATTTATGTACTTGGCTCATGAAATACATCCCTGTCTGGATAGGAGCAAGTAAAGATGGCTCTAGCATAGATTTAACTTGGAGTGAAAACTCTAAAAAGGTGTTTGTGTCTTGACCTGGGGTATCCTAGTACACGACAACATGCCTTGCTACTCTCTTGGTTATGAAAAAGTCAAGGGATATGCTTAGGATAATTCAAATATTATTTACATACCAATTTGATGGATTTTAAAATCTGATTACAATAAATAAACATGGTCAAACTAAAGAAGTTTTAGATTGAAAATAAGGAGTTCTGATAATATCTAAATGAATTTATGAATCACATTATGCTTTATTGTGTTGGTCAATGGTTGGATTCCAAGGAAGTCAAAGTAACATTGAACATGGTGTTTAAGGTGGTAACAATGGTGGAAATAATTAATAAAAAGGATTTTTGATAGGTTTAAATTATATCCTGTTCATGCAAAATTAAATTTCCAAATATATGATCAACAAAACATATATTAACCAACTCCTGGACTTAACAAAGAAGATAAAGTCAGTGTATGATAAGAGCTCTAGTATTGGAGACCAAGGAAAAGAGAAAGCTCAATTTCCATTTGGCAAGAAATGTGGATGGATACACATAGGAATGCGTCTCAATTGAAAAAATAAATTCTTTATAAGTGGGAAGGAAGGATATAATATAATGTATTGCCGAGAAAAAATGAGTATTACTATGGATTAAAATAAATATATTCACAAGAATCCATTTACCATAATTTTCTATAAATGTAGGGGCCCTAGGCAATACCCGAGTGAATTCCTAATACTTTGGGATAAACACTTGTCCAAGGAAGAACATATTTGAAAATACATAGAGGGAGAAATGTTTAAAAGTATTAGTTCTATTTTTTAATTGTATTACATTGGAAGAAATTTCAATTGTACGTGTAACCGTGCAGTTTTTTATGTGAAAATGATATTTTAGGAAGGGATATCTTTTTTATTGTGGATATATTTTAAAAACACTTTTGGGTTTAATGATCTTGAATTTGGGTAAATTACTGTAATTAAATTATGGGATTAAAATGATATGTCTGAGATAACATTTGTGGGGAAATTATGTTCTTGTTATTTTGAAAAATTTATCACATTTTAGGAATGTTATACAATATTATTTATGAAAAATAGCAACTCATTGACCATGTGAAAAACTGTTGCGTCAGACAAATCTGGGGGAATCGATCCCACAACTAGAGTGTGATTAGGATTTATCACCAACCACTAGACTACGTGATGTCCCAATTTATTGTGTATAATTATTTATAGTTATATTATTTTATTGGTTAAGACTAATTTAAATTTGGATCTTATGCCTTATCCAATAGATATCCTTAGTTTAAGAAAATTATTTGTTGATTAAGTGATAAATGTTATTTTGGATTATGTTTTCTCTATTAGGAACACTACATGCCTGTGTAAAATAGTATACTATAGGATTTTATTTGACGGGTAATGGTGGATTTTTATCTATGTTTATTTATTGATTTATTACTATTTGGGTTATTTATAGAAATTGTTAACCTATCACATGGAATATGTGATTAGGTTCATTACTTTAAATATGTGACATTATGAGTAGTCAATTTTATTCAGAAATTCAATTTAACAAGGAAGACTACATAAAAAAATTATTCTATATTTTGGGATTATTTAATAGTTTGGAATACATTGATGGATTTTAAGGAAAATTGTTTATTGGATGGTATTTATTGAAAATTGTGTATTGTTGGTTTATTTTTAAATATTAAGATTATTATTTCTTTCCCTAATAGATTTTCCTGTGTGGGGAACATCTGATCTTGTTCTAACCTTTTTGTTTTTTTGAATCTCTAAAGACAAGGTAAATATATAGTTTATCCTTTCTGGATTATATGATTCTATGGTAGTGTATTCTAGTACTTCAGGTGTGACCAACTCATCTTGGATATTAATAGTTTGAAAAAAATCATAGTTAGTGGTATACATTTATTAAAGGATGAAACTCTATATAAAAAGTTCATATATCTCTTTATTTTTATAGCCAATATAATAAATAAATTTATAATATTTATGAAATGGAAATTAAAACAAAAAAGACGTTTTCTGTTTACTTTTTCAACTAAGAAACAAATGACCATTTATCCAATCACAAGTTTGTGGTTTTCATGTTTTAAAATTTCTCTTGATCATCTTTTCTACCACTCACCATTAGAACATGAAACTTTTTTTATCTTCAATATCCATATTTTCCTACATGGAATCCTAGTATGGGTTATCACTGATAACCAGTGTATTTATCGTTCTTTCTTATTAAGTGATAGTTTCGTTGAATCTTTTTTCAATATAGGACTTTCAATGATGTTTTGAAGCCTAATTTTAAAATTGAGAGGATGCAATTTCCAAATGTGGGGAAGAATGTAACCACCCATGATTTCATAGTAAGTTACATTATTTAATATAATTAAAAATCTTATGTTACATACAACACTATGATCGAGCACACCACGACATACCAAACAAGTTGTTCTAAATGACGTTCAGAATAGTATTACCTGAATTTTGAATTTTATATACTCCATATATTTTAAGATTCTCTATTATGTGTTTCTAAAAATAAAAAAAGAGCAATTTTATTTTTCCAACTAATAAATATATTATTAAACAAAAATAATTTTAACACCTATTAATGGAAAACCTTTTTTATAACTAATATTTGACACTTTCATATATTCAATTTAATGAAATTAAATTCTACTTTATAATCGGGAAATAAAAATTATTTTGGATAAATTTTCGGTACATTTTTCATAACATCCATATTATGATGGATAATGAAAAATAGTATATTTTAATTGAAAACCAATTTTTTTAATTGAAATTATTTATTTAGATAAATTATGAATTTTAATAGTTTAGAAATATAATCATATTATAGTTATATCATTTAATATTATATATATCTATTAAGTAATTTCACATATAAATTTGACATAAACACATGTCAATCATTTGATATTTTTTACTTCATAAAAACCAGCCATTTGTTTCTGACAATGAGAATTTATATTAAATTAGTTAATTCTACTTATATGATTTAAATTTTTTAAGTTAAAATTCATTTTTGAATTTGGAATATCAAAATTATCAATGGGGGATTTTTTTGGTATTTTTCTAAATACATTCAATTTTTTAACCATTGTAAAAAACATTTTGTTATTGTTACAATACCAACTTTTTATTTAATTATTTATTTATATTATTAGTTTATTTAAATATAGATAAATAATACCTATATTTGTTCAATGTGATTCATTGGAGTCATTTTTATAATAACATTATATGTATAAAATTTTATTGAACTTCTTACCATCTTTTACCCACCTTCTAAAAGCATTTGAAAATTTTCATTATACATAAATTTACCTCTTTAGTGAGTTGAATTTCAATAATATGATAGACATGGTTGACAAAAATAAATAAAATGTGGTTCAAAAAGGTGATATTTTCTTTTTTGAATAGTAACTTTGGAATTTTATTTACCATGGTTTAATGTAAATAAGATAATTAAGGGCAAAATGGTTATTATAATTACCCTAAAACAAGTCTTAATTCCTTTTTATAAGTGTAATTCTACCAAAAACAACAATAGGAATAAAATATGATTCTCATTGGTCCACATGGATTAGACTAGGACATTTATTATCACATAATTTAATGAAGAGTTAAAAGATTTAAATTCAATGTTTAATAACTAAATCATTTTTAATATAGGGTTATACGGAATATAAAATACAATATAAATATTCATTAAAAACGAATAACAATTTCCTAAATAATGGTATTTTATTTATTATTTTCAGATTTTAAATAATTAAAATTATTCATGACACAATGACGACGCAATAATAACTGTATTAATGAAATATTAAAATAATTGATATTATAAATATCCAAATAAATTTAATTTTCGAATAATGAATTTAACTCATTTTATTGGTTAATATGACATTTAAGGTCGACTTACAATATTTATTTCAATGTAATCATGTTGTTATGATTTTCACAAAAACAAAACACTAATTAATATTAAAATATAGATAAATGAGTTTTTTTAAAAAAAAATATTGTATTATTATTTGATATAATATTAATAAAAACCAATGGTTTGTCCAAAGAGATTAAATTATTATAAATATGTTATTAAGAAACTCTTTAGGTTCTCTTTGATGTTTAGAGTATGTTTATTAACCATATAGTTTAAGAATACTCGAAGACATAGTAAAAGTTATACTATTAAACTAATAGTTAAATATAAATGATAAAGCTAAGATGGTGACCAAAACATGTATTAAACCTATTGGTTGATAATATTTAGAAATATTACCACCTTAGCTTATAAATAAATTAATTTTGATATATTAGTAATGGAAAATGATTTATAATAAATTAATATTTCAAGGTTTCCATAAAGTGACCCTCACCTCTCTTATAAAAGTGTACATACCCTTCTCTCAAAATCACATATCCAACACCATTTGGCACTACCAAACCCTATCCATATAACCTCCAAACATCTCTCAAATCAACCTATATTCCTTATATTGATCATAAATCCAACCTATGTAGCCTTTTGATCAACTCAAAAGGAAACACTCGAAAAAGGGTAATAATTTCACCACCATTTTTCATGTTCTTTTCTTCTTCCACAACCTCTTTCATTGTGGTTTCCATACAAAAATAATAAATCATTTAACCCCTACATAATATGATATTGTTATAAATATGCTACAACAATGATCATAATTACACGCATTATATAAATGATAATGTCACCATACATTCATACGTACGACATACCATCTCCATGTGATGGTGTAGTTTGTAATTCGTAAACATCATTATTTGGATGGGTATAATAATTAGTATAACTGATTTATGTAGTAAATATAACATGTTAATGAATGTTTATATATGATATTCCATCCAATTATATTGTATTTCATCATCAAAATAATTATATTGACACTCATGCGTACATACGAGTTACTATCTCAACAAATGTGATGAGATTATTTCCCCATCATAATCATTCAAGAATAATTATAATTTTATGATTAAAAATAATTTCTATGAACATATCATCATTCTGGATATGAATCAAATAAATTATATACAAAACAAACATCACTTACGTAACAAAACATATAATGTAACACAAATAAGTTAACAACTAAAACAATGATACCAGGCAAATATCATTAACAAAGCAGTGTTAGATGATAATATTTGATATCATATTTATGTATTTCGTTGATTTATAATATAATAATATTAATTTCACCATTATAATGGAGGTTAAACTACCATATAATAAGGAAAATTAAAAGGCAAGGGGTTCCTTATATCACATTAAATTCCGTGAGATTTCCATTGTTCCCCGCTTATTTTATTACATGTGGTGTATTGTGTACTTACATTTGATATATATAATATTTATTCAATTTATATTTATTTTATTTTATAATTCATTTAGTGGTTATTAACTTTTGATCATATGACTGAATTTATTTCAACAATGTAAGGGGTTTTCATCTCACTTCTTAATCTCACGAGATTCATGCTACATTGCAACTATTTTTTTGTCGTGTATGAACTACCCATGATTATATTAATTGTGTAATAAAAATTAATTTATAGTTATTTACATATTAATGGTATGATACGTCCATCATGGTGTGTAGGTTTCATATGTTACCAAATCGGTAAGGGAATTTCAAATTTCAAATTCCCTTCGTTCAGTTTTATGCAAAAATCATTGATAACTTTACTCCAAGATTATGTGTGAAACCACTACTTATTTACTAATGTAGTAATTTACCCTAATATTTGTGATGATATAATTTTGATACCCATAATCAGTCCATTTATAAATTCTCAGGTCCTCGATATAAACTTGATAAGAGTTAATTTAAGTCAATTTTTACTTGTTGTGTTTAACATTCAAGTCATTGTTGTTTCTTTTAAAATAATAAGTGTGAATGTCCTTTGATTGATTTACACATAAAATACAATAATAATGAGTGTATATATATATTTTTCACATATAATTATGTCATGTATTTATGTTTATCCTGAGGATATAGTCTTTATGAAGGAATTCTTCTCAACATACATTCCATTGAGATTTCTTAGTTGTTAAATGCCAATTCACTTTTATTAGGGTATATATAAATTACATTGATATATTATATCATGAATCCTTTTATTTTCATGATATTATAATATTTTTATAACATAAAATATTTGTAATCAAGCATCTCTCATTTTTTTGAACTCTAACTAAAATATCATTTTAAATGTTTTAATATTTTATTCATCTAAATTCATCACATTAATGTCCATGTTTTAAAAATAGTTTTAAGGTTTTATTTATATATATGGACATTAATTCCATTTAAATGTTTCAAAGTGGAATGGGACAAATTGATTCCAAGATCTATTTTAAATAGCCTCTTTAAAATACTGAGTCTTTTAAATGTTTTCATGAAAATTGGATATTTCTCTCAAAGATTTTAACTAATCATTTTCAAGTATGTCAATATACTATATGGGATATTATTCTTGATCAAGTTTGATTTGTTATGATACAAACATCCATATTTTATAGAAGGTTTTGTGATATATTTGGCTGTGGATGTGTTATTTTTATACAATTCATATTTTATTGATAATGTAATGATATTTCATATACTAGTTTTAATACGAATGTTTATGTTATGTTTAATCTTTTTCAAATGTGGAATTCAATTGAATTAGTAAGTGATGGGTGGAGCCCACTATCGCTCCTTGATGCATCGGTATGTCTAAATAGAAAAACTAGTGTGTTGGTATAATTCCTTGAAGAAAATGTTCTTTGTTGTCTTCAATCAAGGCCTTCACTACGTAGTTATCAAGTCTGGCATTATGAATTCCATCATTATGAAATTGGATATTGATATTACATGCGATTATTTGACTTGTAGAATAAAAATGTGAAAAAATTAATGGAATTAATTTTTTTTCCATTGATATATACTGTTGATGATTCAGTATTAAAGGCTTCTGTTCTAGTCTTATAGATTGACTTAATTTTCTTTTCTTATTTATGTGTGTTTCCATTATATAGTTTTCCTTACTGAGCATCTGATATCACCAATATCTTATGTTTTATTTTTCCCACTAATTTTTTTTTATATTTTTAAATAACCTATAGTAATATGATTTGGTATATAAGAGTGTTCAAATGGGACCTAATGTAGTTATTTTATTTCATGATGTAATGTAAAACATATTTATGTATCAAGTACATCCAGGTCTACTAAACTGATCGGCCTTTCAGGACATGATTTATTTTATCATTCCAATGTTATGTAATAATGTAGCAATTTTGGGTGACTGGGGTCATGGTATTATAGTTGATAATGCAATGGAATATAATTCCCACAATTAATAAACCATATATTCCAAAAAAACCTATTCAATTGCTAAAATATAATATTAATACCAAAAGTTCAGCATATGATATTCAAATAATAACTACCATCATGAATTTATTAACATATATTGATACCAAAAATTTAGAAGAAATTGATAAAATAATATTTCAATATAAATATTTTCTTTTATCTTCAATTAACATGACCCATTTTTAATGTATTATAAAATCATGTAATTAACCTAATCACGTATTATCCATGATAGGATAATCATTAAAATACATTCCATAATTCCTCATAAGTCCTAAATTAAAACCATTTATTCCTAATATATCTAATTATATCATTACTCATATATTAAAATAACATAGTATTATATATACATTAAACTTATAAATTTATAATTTTTTTGAATGTCTTCTAGAATAATATTTATCACCTAAACCACAATTCATTTTTTAATACAATGTATATCCTTCTAATATAACATATGTCCCCAAAAAACATAATCTTTTATTAAAAACATGTGTAACTAAAAATAAAAAGTCATAATGTCCATGGACTTCTCTTAGGCCAGTGGTAGATGTTAATGACTTGTCACCCATCATTTGTGAGTTTGATTCAAACAACCTTTATCAACGTATTGGGTTTTTACTAATCCTGTATGTTTTTATTATTATTGAACTCAAAAATTGACATTACATTAAAAAAATGAGATAAAATCCTCAAAAGTAACGAAATTTTTTTTCTAACCTCAATCATTTTATCATAGCATTCATTTTCAACCCAAAAATGTTATAACCCATAATAAACTCAAAACTATGTGGCTCTAATAATTAGTTAGTAAAAGTAAAATTTCATACCCTAAATCCCAAAAAGGAGGTTTTAAGTCACTGATCATAGGTTCAATAGTAAAATTATAATCCCTTATTGATATGAATAACTCTTAATAAAATATCCTAGTCAACAATGCTGTTTAAACAATACTCTAATAACAAATGTAATATAATTGAATCCACACTACCAAATTCGAAAATAATGTAATAAAATTTAAAAATTCAACCCAATTTTTTCATCAATACATTCAAAATAAAAATAAAGTAATGTATCACTTACATACCCAAGTACATTATAAGAACATAGTTTTAGATTATTATAACAAAAATGTATAAAATTTGGTTTATACAAACTGGTTCATAAATAAAAATATACTATCTCCCAATATGTTATGATTTTATTATTTCACATTTTGTAATCAACCACATCCATCTGAAATAGTTACAAAAAAATTCATTTATCATATTTTCTCTTATCCTGGGAAAATTAATCATATGAAAGGGTGATATCATATGATAAGTAAATGTAAAAAATGGAGATATATAAGCATTAAAATTAACATTAGACTATGAGAACAATATCCAAACAAGAACAGACCCTACAATTCATATCAATGATCACAAATAGGAGTCACAAAATAATGATTAGGAGTCTATAAGTCATGAATCATAAGGAATAATGAACATATGAAATTAAATTAGAACATATAAATATGACCTAGAATTTTTTGATAACAATTAAGCACATAATATGATTTTTATTGTAGCAATGACATCACTTCCAAAACCATTAGAGTGGAAAATTACTATAGTGAACTGAGTTCACTCTTTATTCCACCTATGCATTAATGAACAATATTTACTTGTTTATCCAACCCATTATTACTAAACCATATTTACTTTGAATTCTTATCATGTCTATCAATTGAGATATAAATCTTTACCCAATCCATTAGAGGGTGAAATTGGATCCACCATATCATAATTAATTCAATATAATGTGTTCTAAAAGAACATATATTATTCATAACCCATGAAAATATATTGGTTTCATAAAACATTTCATCATGGAAAAACTCATGAAAACGTTAAATATTTTCATAAATTTGATGTATGCACATGTTTTGATAATACCAAATCATATTTTGATAATCCCAAATCATGTTTCATTTATTGGATAATTATGTTTCTCTTAAGATTAATCATTTATGTTAATATCATGTTTTCATAAAACTTTAAGGTCTCAAAATTACCATGTAATTTTATTTAAAATAAATGGGAATTTTATGAGTTCGCTAAAATTGACGATACATTATTCTAAGGGTCAGAGTGCCTGTAAAGAATTTCTAAACTGTTTTTAGGTACCTTTAGTAAACATATGATCAGTTTTTATTTCCTTTTGATCCAGTACTCGGAATTGAAATATTAGCACACCATTGAACACGCAGTGCTGGTATTCTCTTAAGAAGACTTTCACCTCGACGTCAGTTGGTCGAGGGTAAAAGATAGTTTTTGGGTTTTTCATGAATGAATAGAATTAAAGTAAAACATTACATCATTTTATTTTTATTTTATTTGTTTAAACCTCCATCTGTAAGTTGGGATGTGGGGACCACCAGATCATAACCTCCCATGAGAGGTTATGGTGGTGGAGACCACCCGAGTATAACCTCCAATGAGAGCTTATGGTGGTGGGGACCACCCAATGCCTAATCCTCATGAACTCCCTTGATTATAGAGAAAAAACTCTCAACCCCCTCATTAATTTGTAGGAGCCTCTTTACATATTCTACATTAGTTTTTCCAACCCACATATATTTATTATGCCAATGAATTAATAGATATTACAATCTATTACATTCGGCTACGTATTCCTTTTTTGGAAAAGGTGGATTTGGAGAACATGGGAGGAATCCATCTAATGAAGAATTCTCCACCAAAGAAGAATGATGAACTACTTTGACCTTCTTCATCGAGAACTCTTCCGACATGAGACGTCCTCATTTTATGTGAATAGATGATCGTACTACCTTCTTGTGCCAACTCATCGAGCGAAAAATGTAAGGGTTTATTCCTAAATGTATATCACTGTCCTTGTTCTCCATTATTGTCTGGTGAGGGTGGTGAAAAAATTTTCCAAAGATTATGATTTCATGTTCAGGCTTCCTTATTTGTGAACAACTTGCTACCACTATAAACACAAAGGGTGATGGCCAAATAAAAATGGTCTGAACCCTCTACCATTATTCATTGGTGTATTATTCAAAATGGAGGAAGTCAACGAAGACGACGGAGGCAACGACGCTGCCCCTATGGCCTTTCTGCACTGCCCTGACAGAACTGCGGCCTTGCCGCACTGCCCCGGCCAACCCTTGGCCTCCCCACGCCGCCTCGACCAACCTGCGTCCTCACCAAACCATTCTGGTGTCTGCCGAACCGCACCGCCATCTGATCAGAGCCACGCTGCCTTTTGCCAAGCCATTCTGACATTTGAGTTGATCTGAAATGTAGTCCACAAAGTCTCGGCTAGTCCACGCCCTCATGGATGATCCATATCCTCATGTCCGACTTCGCCGCCCTCGTGGTACCCAGCCACTAAGCCACCCATGTGGTACCCTCGCAGCCCTTGTGGGCATGGCCAGACCTAATGGGCCGGTCTGCATTGCAGGTCGTGCAAGACCCAAAGGGTTAAGTAGGGTCGACCACAAACAGATCGAAAAGAACCAGAGCCCAATAAGATCCCTTTACACTCTTTTTGCCATAACATTGGTACCGGGCATCTGTTTGACGAGCCATCAGCAGTATAGGAAATCATGGAGTGGGAAGGTCTCTTGGATGACACCCCACTGTGTTTTGGATAGTTATGGAGTATGGTCAGGTTGGATCGATCATAAATTAATCCAGGACCCTAGGACAAAAAGGCTAATAACACACAAACCAAGAATCTGATTGACATGTCTTCTATTACGTTGAGACCCCTATGACATAGCTGATATTTGAGATACATCATCATGGGACATCATGGAAGTTGGAGTATCGACCAGTAGCTTATTGAGAGGATCCCTCTGGAGGCGTGCGAGCATAGTGCGGAGACCTAGTGGCGAGTTGAGACTTGACGATTATTGACTTTTTTACTTAGAGTTACTCAACAAGCCTAATGGTGAGTGCCTTAGTGACACGGTTGACCCATAGTGGGGAGCGTTATTCTAGAAATAGAAGACCCACGATATTTGACAGATGGAGTACCTCAGTAGGCCTGAGGGGAGCATATCTGTGTGACGTGGCAGACCCATGGTTGGAAGTGCCTCAGTGTAACACAGAAGACCCACGGTACGTGACAGGAGGAGTACATGAGAAGTCCAAGGTAAGGGGGAAGCACCTCTATGTGACATGACTGTGCCACTATACTCGATAGTGGAATAGTTCTCCAATAGCTATGGTGTTCGATGTTATGTTCAGAATATTTATTGGTAATACACCTAGAATAAATCCTGGTTTTATCTATGTCATAACCTTATTGTTTTCCCCACGTTTGATATTTATTACTTGATAACATAGGTATTTGTATGGGCATATACCTATGTATGTTTATCTGTTGATTAAATAATTTTTGTTTTATCCTTGTTGTACTATTTGAGACCTAGAGGGTCTTGAGATCCATAATGAGTATCGTTATACTCACCCCTGCATGGGCTATGGTCGCACCTTGTTCTGTTGGGTAAAAATGACGAACATCACAGACTACGACCGAGAGTACTAAGACTGTACTGTACCTAGAGGTATACCTTAGGATGAGTCGGTACATGGAGGAGACAGAGAGACCAGGAGTACTGGGGAAGCGATATGTACCTACCATTCAGGTAGGAATCTCAGACAACAACCCATTAGCTAACTTCACCTTTTCATTATTTTTATTGTATCACAGTTGTACATGTACAATCTAGTTCAGATTTTATTCTAGCACATTTTATTTTCAGAACACTTTTGTTATGCAGTTTACTTGGTCTTCTATTGAGCTGTGTGCTTGCTTGTGTCTGTGTTTACAAGTTATATGGAAATGCCTTCCCAGTTTTAGGGAATTACTCCAACAGTGATAGTTGCCTTCCCCTAGCCTATGGAAGGTGGGATTGGGGTTGTCACAGCATGAGACCTAGAGGATGGGTCATGAAAAATTTGTTTCAAAGGAGTTGGTTCTACTGTATAACTTATGACTTTGATCGATGATTTCTGTGAAGAAATACTGTCAAGGGTAATGAGTGCAGTTTTCAGTTCAAGGAGTCCAGTTTTGGTGCGTCAGCCGACGTATCCATATGTCATCAGCCTAACATCTAATATAAAAATAAGTGCACAAAAAAACTAATTGTGTGTGTGTTTTCAATAGTCTTATTGGTGAACTCTTTGACTCAACTCACTATGTAAGCTCACCAGGTATAACTTTAGACAGTAGCACACCTTTTTCTTTCCCCGATGCCTCCACGCAGACTGATAGCTAGAGTTCTGAGTGTTTTATGCATAAATATCCCAATGAGTGATGAGGCCTTGGTGCATGTCCCATTTACAGTGGAGGAACCAGTGGTCCCACTCCTTGATTGGACACTGATGCCACCATCCCCAGCAGCAGACGATGCACACTGCTTTACATTCAGATTGTTGATGATTGGATGAAGGATGTAGTGACATTTTTCTTACTGGTAGGGACAACAACCGATTTCATGGTGATCCTTTCTATCATACTTCTAGAGGTAGTAGCATCCAGATAGTGGAGCATGATTCTCTATGTTAATGATGAGGTGTCACATTTCTGGGTAGATTTTGAGAGCGTGTTTCTGGAAGAGTTTATCCCAACGGCTCTTCATGCAGTGTGCATACATGAGCTTCTTCATCTATAGTAGGGCAACATGATTGTGGGTCAGTATTCAGTGAGATTCAATGAACTCTCACACTACACAATAGATATGGTGAGGGACCCCTTCTTCAGGGAATGTACCTTTGATCATAGACTCAGGCAGGAGATCTGGGATTTAGTGATCTCACTTAGCAGCCCGACGCAGGAAGGGGTGTTAAAGAGAGCCCTCTTGGAGGAGTGTCTTCTAGATGAGGAGTCACCAGTGGAGAGACCCACTACCAGTCATCATGTAGTAGATTCTTCAACTGCTAGTAGAAGACAGACATCATAGAAGTCCAAGAGGACCAGACCTACTTGTGGACGATCACAAGACTCAGGATTGGTTATGTAGGGAACCCAAAGCGGAGAGAGTCATGCCAGGAGTGGGTACAATTATTCTTATGGTTGGTAGGGTCACATGGCTCATTATTTTCTAACCCACTATTTGGAAGATCATCAGATTGTCTATAGACCGCCCAGGCAGAGTCATAGGTTCAACTGGGGAGGTCTGTTGGGAGGGGGTATATGTGGTAAAAGAGTTGGTCAGAAAAAAGGTAGTCATCAATGATTTGAGATGTTATCGCCACCACCACCAGGAGGTACACCCAAACCACAGGGATCAGGTGGACAAGGGAGAGAAAAAATCCAGGTAGCTGAGGCCGATTATCATGGATCTTTGGATCGGATACAAGGTAAGATCTGTGTGTACTCCACCTTAGATACATTACTTATAGACACAAGTTCTAGTCATTGTTTTATTACGACATCCCACATTCCGAGCTCAGAGATTCTGAATGAGTCGTAAGCTCAATCCTTGTGGCTAGAAACTTCTATGGGAGAAGATTCGATGATTACGCACTAGTCCTAGCAGTGCGAGCTTACTCTAGGACATGAGATAACCGGCTGCGATATCCTAGTTGATGCATCGAGGCCTTACGATGTCATCATGGGTACAGAGTGGTTATCTACAGTCCATGGTCAGATTAACTATATTATGTGAATAGTGCAGGGGGTATACATGGATGGAACCAGGATTACCTTCACCAGTGAGAAGGTTTCCTCTACAATACATAAAGGACATACTCGGGTGAGAGTTCATCCAATCATCCATCAATTGGATAGCCTAACCCTAAGAGATGTTGATGTGTATAGTTAGAGCTATCTTGTAGTGGTGGACCAATGTGCAGATGTTTTCCCTGATGATGTTCTGGGTCTACATCGTCATAGAGAGGTGTACATTTCATTGATTGGTACCATGGGATTGCACCGATATCATCACCAGAAAATCCGATGGCACCTACGGAGGTTCGTTAGATGTGGGTACAAGTATAGGACATACATGGGAAGGGAATCGTCCGTCCTAGTGTTTCTCCTTGGGTAGCCCAAATTCTGTTTACCAAGAAGTCAGATGAGAGCATGAGTATTTTTTACAACTACCGGCGCCTGAACCAGGTGACTGTGAAGAACATGTGACCTCTCTATAGGATTGACACCCTCTTGACACGTATAAGGGAGCATGATGGTTCTCGAAGAAATTCCTCAGATTAGGTTATCCCCATCTCAGATCTCGAGATGAGGATGTGCCTATGAAGACATTTAGATATCGGTACTGCCACTATGAGTTCGTTTTTCTGCCATTCAGTGTATCCAATGATCTCGCAGTGTTCATCAGACTCATGAACATGGTCTTTTAGTTGTACCATGATCTCTTGGTAGTGGTCTTCATCGACCAAATTCTGATCCACTCGACTACTAAGGAGGAGCATACCTATCATTTATGGGTAGTATTAGACACACTCTTAGAGACCAGCTTTATGGTAAGCTCTCAAAGTGCTAGATTTTGATCCGAGAGGTTCACATTCTACAACATTTCATATTGGACGAAAGATTTGTAGGGGATCCGATGAACATTGAGGCAGTATTATCTTGGGATCCATATATTAGTGTGACGGAGGTACAATGATTTCTGGGATTGGCTGAATAGGACAAGAAGATTTTTCTAGACTTCTCCAGAGTTTCAGAACCACTATCAGGCATGACATGTATGGAGAAACCCTTTGATTGGTTATGGAAATGCAGGAAGAGTTTGGAAGAGCTGAAATAGAGGCTAATTAGTACCCCCATTATGAGGCATCTAGAGGAGGGCGTTGGGTACGTAGTTTACAGTGACGAATCATGGACCTAACTCAGATGTTTCCTTATGTATGAGAAAAAAGTTATCACATATGGATCTTGATATTTAAAGTAGTAGGATCAGAACTATGATTTCCATGACCTGGAGTTTGATTTTGTTGTCTTCACCATGAAGATGTTGCAACATTATCTGATGGGTGAGCGTTTTACCATGTACTCTAATCACAAGGGTCTCATGTTTATATTCCATTCGAAATACTTTAACCTAAAAAATGAAATTGGCTTGAGTTCGTATAGGAAAATGTCTTCGAGATAGTCTATACATTTTGGGAAGTGGAATGTTGTTGGAGATTCACTCAGCAAGAGGTCTGGTATACATCTCCTATGTGAGGCGACAAAGTCGATGGACTCTTTACAGATATCATTTTGTGGATAGATATGGAGAAGCCATTTTAGAGTATCATAAAGTCACTCCCCACATCAACAGCGAGTCCAGGAGGCACAACATTGAGGCGCTGACTGCGAGGCACGACGTACATAGATATCAAAAGGACATGCACCTGATGGATTTTCAGAAGGTGGGGAGAATGCCATCCCCTTCATAGGACGCACCATGGTACCAGTGTAACTTCAAGAGGAATTATTGAGGGTATTTCACAAATCCCATATAGAGGTACATCCAGAAGTGTAAAGATGTACTAGGATCTCTGATGACTGCACTGGTTGCAGAGAGTAAAGAAGGTAGTAGCGGAGTTTGTTTCTTAGTGCCTCACATGTCAGCAAGTGGAGGCGGAGCATCAGGTACCTGTAGGCTTGGATCATCCTTTAGAGGACCCAGAGTGGAAGTGTGATGGGATATCCATAGACGTCATGATATGACACCCTCGTACATCCCTTGGAAATGAATCAATATAGGTGATCGTTGACTGACTCACCAAGTCAGACACTTCCTACCGATCAGAGATTAGGGTTCAGTAGAGGGCATGTGATACCTCAATGTGCAGGAGATTGTACAGCAACATGGAGTACCCTTGAATACTTCCTAATATCATGATACATGTTTGACATCCTTCCTATGTAAGGGGTTTCATGAAGCTTTCCGGACGCAACATTGTTTGAGCACCTCCTTCCATCCTCAGACGGATTTCCAGACTGAGCTGACCATTCTAACCCTCGAGGAAAAGCTACATGCATGTGTCCTTGACATCGGTCATAGTAGAGAGGATCACATCCCTTTGTTAGAGTTTTCATACAACAACAACTATCACTCCACCATTAGTATGGCACCATTTGATGAATTATACCGGTGACCTTGCAGACCTCCTTTGTGATGGACTGACCCAGGGGAGTTAGTACTCGGAAGAACAGAGATGGTTCAGGCTACCAGAGAGAAGGTGCAGATAATCCAAGAGTGGTTGAAGACTGCACAGAGTAGACAGAAGTCATATGACGACAGGATATGGTGACCTATGGATTTTTAGGATTGCGACCATGTCTTTCTATGGGTCTCACCCCGATGAGGTCTATGGAGATTTGGGCGAGGCGACAGGTTATCTTAGAGGACAATTGGACCATTTTAGGTTCATAGAAGGGTACGGATGTGTGGAAAACCAGACCTGAATCTCCCAAGAATGGTTATAGTGGTGTGGACCACCCAGTCCTAACCTCTCATGAGATTTTATGGTGGTGGGGATCACTGAGTCCTAAACCTCTAGAACACCCAGCATTATGGAGACAAACCTCTTCATCCCCATCATTAATTTGGAAGAGCCTCTTGATATTATCCACATTAATTATGACGACACAAATATCCTTATTATGCCAACAACGTAGTAGATATTTATATCTATTGTGTTAGGATACCTATTCTTTTGATGGAAAACGAGGATTGGGAGAATGTGGGAGAAATATCTCTAACAAAGAATGCTCCACCAATGAAGAATACCAACCTTGTTCGACCATCATCTTCGGGTTTTTTCCAACATGGGAAGTACTCATCCATGTACAATTGTGGACCTTCATACAATATTTCTCATACATATCAAGAAAATAGTTTAGTGGTTTATTCCTAAATGTTTATCACACTCCATGAAATCCTATATTTTCTTGTGCAGGTTGGGATGAAACACTGTAAAAGATTATGGTTTTATGTTCATGATTAATTATTTATGAACAACTTGTTACCACTCTAAATATTGAGGGTTCAGACCAAATAATGATGGCCCGAACCCTCCTTCATTATTTATTGTTTCATTCTTCAAAATGGAGGAAGGGGACTATGAAAATTGAGCAAACGAAACTGCCACCCTCCGCATCGCTGTGCTGCCCCGGCCAACAAGTGGCCTCACCGAGCCACGCCAATGTCTGCTAAGCCACGCCGCCATCTAATCCGAATAGCTCCGCCATCGGTTGAGCTTTTCCTCATTCCGAGCTGAGCCATGCCACTGTCCGCCTTGCCGCACCGCCATCGGGTCCGAACTACGTGGTCGTCCATCGACCCATAATGTCATCCAAGCTGAGCCGCTCTACCGTCCGACATCCAAGATGAGACACACTACAGAGATGAGATGGGAATCCATCTTAACCGAGCCGTTCCACCATCCACCATGTTGTGCCACCATCCAAGCTAAGCCACACTGTCATCCGTCGAGCCGCACCACCTTTCGAGCTAAGTTGCGCCACCGAGATGATCTACCCATCCCTCCTGACCAAACCACCACCAAACCATGGTCATTCAATGCTACTCGCTGCCAATATGTTCCCAGCAATGCTGGTTTGCACCCTCGTGGCTTGTCTGTGCCCTCGCGGATGGGTCCACCTCCATCGTTGTACCCCTGGGCCGAGCCGCCCTCGTGGTACCCTCGCGGCCCTCACTGGTAGGGCCGATCCCCACAAGAGAATCCACATTTTGGGATAGGATAGACCTAAATGGTAGGGATGGGTTGGTCCAGGTCAGTCCGACAGGGTGGGACCAGACCCATGCCCACTAAACCCATTTACCATCTATTGGGAATAATTTTGGCACCAGACTTCCATTTGAAAGACTATCAATAACACTGGAAATAATGGAGCTAGATAGTCCCTTTGATGATAGCCCACTATGCTTTGGAATGTGATGGGGTACGGTCAGGTTGGATCTGGCACAAATCCAACCAGGCCCTCGGGAAAAAATAATAATAACTCACAGATCGAGCCTTCGATTGATGCGCCGCCTCTTGCGTTGTCACCCCTATGACATAGTTGAATAATGAGATACTTCTTTTTGGGAATTCATGGATATTGGATTATCGACCATTAGCATGTGGAGAAGATCCTCATGGAGATGAGAGAGCATTGTGAGGAGACCTAGTGGATGGATTTTACATAACAACTGCTGACATTTTGACTCGGAGTGACTCAACAACATTGTGAGGAGCGCCATGTTGATGCGGTAGACCCATAGTGGGGAGTGCCTCTATGTGATGCAGCATAGACATGATATTTGTTTGGAGTACCTAATATGGCCTTGAGGGGGTGCGCCTTAGTGTGATGCGGTAGACCCATAGTGGGGAGTGCCTCTATGTGATGTAGCAGAGCCACGGTACTCTACAAGAAGCATAACTCAACAGTCCAAGGTCAGTGGGAAGCGCCTATGTGTGATGTGGTAGACCCACTGTACATGATAGAGGAAGAGTTCTCCAGTAACCAACTTGTTTGTCGTTTTGTTCGTAATGTTTCTTGATACCACCCCTAGAATAAATCAATGATTGAGATGAGTTAAAACCATTATGTTTTCCTCATGATTGAGATGGATTACATGATAACATTTGTATATGTATGTGCAAATACATATGTATGGTTATCCGTTGAATTAATACTTTGTGTTTTTTCCTTGTTAGATTTTTTGATACCTATAGGGTCTAGGGGTCCCTACTGAATATCATTGTACTCACCCCTACATGAGCTATGCTCGCACCTTGTTTTTTTGGATACAGATGATGGACAACACTGACTGAGGTTGGGAGTATGAGGATTGGGTAGTACCTGGAGGTGGACCATATGACGAGTTGGTACACAGAAGGGATTAACACACAAGGATTACTGAGGGGGAGATATGTACCTAATCTTCTTGAAGGATCTTCGAGGAGGACCCAACAGTTGACTTCCCCATTTAATCAGTTTTATTGTATCACAATTTTACTTGTACATTCCAGTTGGGATGGCATTTTGGCCCCATTTACTTCATCACCCTCTTTTTATACAGTGTATGTTGTTTTTCATCCTGTTGTTTCCTTGGTGGTTTGTGTGTATAAATTTTATAAAGGTAATGCCTTCATAGTTTTAGGGAATTATGCTTTTGGTGCTAGTCGCCAGCCCTAAACCTATGGAAGTAGGGCTTGAGGTAGTCTCTACAAGACCCCCTGGGGATGATTCATGAAAAATTGGTATCAAAGAATTCAGTTCTACCATTGAACATAGGACTATTATATTTCTTTTATGTGAACTAGTAGTGTTAGTGGAAATAAGTTTAGTTGTTAGTTCAGGATGTCCAGTGTTGGTGTGGTGGAAAATGTATCCATGAACAAGGACCCTGACTTTTGATATGCAACTCAGTACATGAAAACACTGATTGTGTGTGTGTTTTTAGAGTGTTATTTGTGAACACATTGAGTCATCTCACCAGGTCATATCACTAGGTATAACTTTTGACCATAGTGAAAATATTTCTTTTCAGGATGCCTCCACATAGATAGTCAGCTAGTGTTCCGTGAGTTGTATGAACATATATCCCACCGAGCCTCGAGGTCGTGGTGCTGGGCCATTTTCTGGTGGAGGCACTTGTAGTACAACTCCCTGTTGGGACACTGATGCCTCCAGACCCAACATCTCATGGTGTATGACACTTGAGGGAATTGAATGAGTTCCAACACTAGAGGCCACCCATGTTCTGGGGAGAGATTGACCAGTCGACGGTTGAGGATTATCTGGAGTCTATAGTGAGAGTTTTCAGACTAGAATGGACTACACCCGATATCACGGTGATCCTTACAGCAAGCCTTCTACCGGAATAAAATGAAGATGGTAGATCTTGATGCTTTGATTTCACAATTTGGTGTTGCTTATCGGGGAAGATTTTCAGAGCCTGTTTTGGGAAGAGTTTTTCCCAGTGACACTTCGTGCTGGGCTCATACATGAGATTTTTTAAATGAATTAGGGAAACATGATTGTGGCACAGTATTCAGTGATGTTGACTGAAATCTCGCTCTAATCAACAGATATGGTGCCCGAACCATTCTTCTGGTATTAAACATTTAATCAGGGACTCATTCAGGTGATCAGGGCTTCAGTGACCTCACTCTGCATCCCAACGCAGGCAGGGGTGTTAGAGAGAGCCCTCTTGGAGGAAATTTTCCTTGCTAAGCAATCAACAATGGTGATACCCAGTACCGGTCATCATGTAGAGGAGTCTTCGTCATATGGTAGCTGAAAAATGTCACAGAGGACCAAGAGGAGCTTAACTATAAGTGGACAACCACAAAACTCAAGATCAGTTGTGTGGGGCACTGGAAGCGGTGCAATTCATGCCATAAGTGAGCAGTGTTATACATGTAGCAGGAAGGGTAACATGGATCATGAATATGCTACCTGGAATTTGGATAATTATCAGATAGTCGAAGGATGACCTAGGTAAATATAGAGGTTTGACTGAGGAGGTTATGCCTAGAGTAGGTGGATAGGAGAGATCACAGCTCTTGGCAAATGAGGCCTACGATCATAGTGCTCTGGAGATGATACAAGCTATGATCTATGTCTACTCCACCTTACATATTGTACCTATTGAAATTGGTGTTGGTCATTATTTTATTGCCACTACCCTTGTTCAGAGATCAAAGATTCTGAAAAATCCATTGTCTTGATCCTTATGGATAGAGACTCATATAAGAGCATATTGAACAATTACACACTAGTGCTTCAGTGTGAGATTGCTCTAGGAGGAAAGAGCTTCGGCTGAGATCTCTTATTGGCATCGGTGAGTAGTTATGATGTCATATTGGGTATGGACTTGTTATCTAATTTCTATGCTCATATTGAATATATTAGGTGAAAAGAGTGGTGTGTCCATATATATTGGACCTGGTTTACCTTCAACAGAAATAAGGGAGCCTTTACAGCACATGATGGATATCCTCAGAGAAGAGTGCATCCAATCACCCATCAATTCGAAATCCTCCACATCAGAGATGTTAATGTGAAGAATCAGAACTATTTTATAGTGGTGGACCAATCCACAGTTGTTTTCTTTGATTATGTCTGAGGTCAACCTCCTCATAGAGAGGTGGATGTTACATGACTTGTACCCCAAGACAACACCAATATCAAAACCATCATATCATATGGCTCATGAAGATCTTCATGAGTTGTGGGCACAACTAGAGGACTTATTGGGGAAGTAATTCATCCAACCTAGTGTTCTTCCTTGTGCATCCCCGATTCTATTTTCCAAAAATATTGATGTGATCTTGAGGATTTGTGTCGACTTATGGCACCTGAACTAGGTGACCATGAAGAACATGTACCCACTCCTAATGATTCATGAACTTTTTTATTAGCTGAAGGGAGCATAATGTTTATCGAAGATTTTCCTCAGATTAAGTAATGACAAACATAGAGATCAAGATGAGTATGTGTAGAAGATTTATTTTAGATGTCGGAATGGGCACTACGAGTTCATGGATAAGCCATTTGGCATTACCAATGCACCAACAGTGTTCATGGGACTCATGAATAGGGTCTTTCAGTCATACAATGATTGCATTGTAGTTTTCTTAATCGATGACATTCTGATCTACTCGACTATAGAGGAGGATCATGCCTATGATTTGTTGGTAATACTGGACACACTCTGAGATACCAGATTTATTTTATTTTCTTGAAGTTCTAGTTTTGGATCTGAGGGGTTCACATTCTGGGACATGTCATATTGGAGGCAGGAGTTGCAGTGGATCCAGTGATGATTGGAGTGGAACATGATTGGGAGACACCTAAGAGTGTGACATATGTACGACGTTTTCTAGGGATGATTGGATACTACTTGTGGTTTGTGCCAGATTTCTCTAGAGTTATAGCACAACTATCGGGCTTGATGAAAATTGTAAAAATGTGGTTTGGTTGTAGAAATGTTTACAGAGTTATTAGGAGATGAGACAGAGGATGACTAGTGCCCCCATCATAAGGCTTTCAGTGAAGGGCGTAGGGTACATTATTTACTGCCATGAATCAGGGACCAGACTTAGATATGTCTTGATGCATGAGAGAGTTGTGATCACATATGGATGTTGAAAAATGAGACAGAACGATTAGAACTATGCTACAAATAACCTATAGTTATAAATAGTGGTCTTTTCCTTGAAGATGTGGCAACACTATCTGATGGGTGAGTGTTTTTATGGGTACTTTGATCATAAGAGTATCATGTATAACTTCTCTCAGAAGTACATGATCCTAAGACAGTGAAGTTGGGTTGATTTCCTCCAGGATTATGACTTTGAGATAGTCTATACTGCTGGGAACATAAACAATGTTGTAGATAAACTCAGTAGGAGGTCTGGAATACAACTGCTATGTGATGAAATAGAGTAGTTGGCCTCTTTACAGAAATACATTGTGGATTTATATGAAGAATCCCTTCTACAGTCTCTTACAGTCACTACCCCACTTCTTCAGTGAGTCAGGGAGGCAAAACATGGGGACACTAACTATAAGTAATGAAGGTCTCAGATATCCAAAGGACAAGCACCTAATGGAATTTCTAAAGGTGGGGAGAATGTCATCCTCTTTAGAAGATGTACCATGGTATATTTGTCACTTCTAGAGTATGTAGTGGGGGAGTTCCACACATCACCTCTAGTGGTAAATCTAGGAATGGAATAGATGTACTAGGATCTTTGACGACGACACGGGTGGCTGGGAATGAATAAGGTAGGAGCATAGTTGGTTTTTTAGTGCCTCACTTGTCAGCACGTGAAGGCAGAGCATCAGGTGCAAGTAGGACTGGTTCATCATTTAGGGGTCTCAAAATATAAGTGGGATGAGATATCCATGGACTTCATGGCAGGAATCCAAGATACATCGATGGGACATGCCTCTATCAGGATGATCGTCGACCAATTTACCTAGTCGGACACATCCTACCGATCAATGAGCTAGGTTCGGTATAGATATTGGGATTCCTCTATGTGTAGGATATTGTGTGGCTTCATGGAGTACGCTCAACAATTGTCTCCAATCGTGATTCATGTTGTACTTCCTAGCTATGGAAGGTGTTGCATGTCATTTTGGAGATGCAACATCATTTGAGCACTGCCTTCCATCCTCAGACGGATGGCCAGACTGAGTGGACCATTCGAACCCTCGAGGACATAATGTGTTCTTGTGTTGTTGACATCAGTCATAGCTGGGAGGATAACTTACTTTTGGTTGATTTTTCATACAACAACTGCTAGCACTCCACCATTAGGAAGGCTCCTTTTGAGGTGTTATATGGATGACCTTGCAGATCACCTTTGTGATAGACTGACCCTAGGGGTTAGCACTTGGGGGACCAGAGATGGTTCGAGCTACCACAGATATGGTGTTGATCATCTTGGAGCAGATGAATCCTTCATAGAGCATGCATACATCTTATGCAGACAGGTGAAGGAAACCACTACAATTCTAGAATGGGGACCACTTATTTCTATCAGTCTCGCCAAAACGTGGTCTATGAATATTTTTATGTGGCGGCAAGTGATATATGAAGTTCATCGGACCTTTTTAGGTTCTCTACAGAGTTGGTGAGGCAGAATACCTCGTAGTTCTTCTACCTCTGTTGCACAAAGTACATGACATCCTCTATGAATCCGAGAAGAGGATTTACATGCACGACCCTTCTCACATCATCAATCATAAAAATATGGATGTCGAAGAAGCGGATAATTTTAGGAAGATTCCTGTATAGATTGAGGATCAACAGGAGTGGGACTTTAGTAGATGGTTGATACCTCTGGTGTGAATTCGCTGGAGGCATGGGATCCTCCAGGAGAGAAAATGGGAGCAGGAGGCTCATATGCGTGCTTAGTACCCCACATGTTAACCTACAGTGAGTTTCAGAATACAGGAAAGTATAGACCTGAGTTGGGGATAATGTAAACACCTAGAATTTCCATGTAATTTTTTCAAAATAAATCTGAATATTACGAATCTTCGAAAATTGAAGGTGCATGATTTCGAGGCCGGGTGTTCCCAGAATGAATTTTTGGAATTTTTTATATATGTTATGTAAATGAACGACTGAGTTTTTCTAAATTTTAAACTGGTACATGGAATTGAAATATGAGGGTACCATTGAACTCACATGATCTGAATTCACTTAAAAAGACTTTCACCTCGATGGTGGTTGGTCGAGGGTGAATGTTATTTTTTTGGGTTTTTTCAGGAATGAATAGAAGAAAAAAAATTTACAACATTTTGTTGTTATTTTATATTTTTAAACCTCCATGTGGATGTTGGGATGTGGGGGCCTCCTAACCTTAACCTCCCATGAGAGGTTATATTGGGGGGTACCACCCGAGCATAACCACCCATGAGTGGTTATGGTAGTGTGGACCACCCGAGGCCTAATCCTCTTGACCTCCCCTCATTACTGAGAAACACATCTCAACACCCCTCATTAATGTGGAGGAGTGTCTTTAATTCCTCCACATTAATTATTCCAACACACATATATTTATTATGCCAATGTCAAAATAGATATTACCATCTATTACATTGGGCTACATATTATTTAGTTGGCAAAGGAGGATTAGGGGAACATGGGAGAAAGCAATCCAACGATGAACGCTCCACCAACGAAGAATGCCGACCTCCTTCGACCTTCTACATCATGACATCTTCCATCCTGAGACATCCTCATCTACGCTGAATCGACTATCGTACTCCCTTTTGGTGAAAACTCATCAACTGAACAAGCTAGGGGTTTATTTCTTAATGTTTATCACTCTACATGTACTCCCTTATTTTCTTATTCGGGTTGGGAAAAGACATTATGTATGATTATGGTTTCACGTTCATGTTTTGTTCATTTTGAACCACTTCATACCACTCTAAATGTAGAGGGTGGAATCCAAACAAGCACGGCACAACCCTTTTCCATTATTCTTTGGTTTATTCTTCGAAATGGAGGAAGGTAGCGAAGAAGACTGAGGCAAGACGCTTCCACCTGCAGCCTCGTCAGGTTGTGCTTCCATCCGCTGAGCCAGAATGCCTTCCATTCCGAGTTGCACCACCATCCGCCAAGCCATGCCTCCATCCAAGATGAGCTATGCCACTATCCACAAAGATACATTGACGTCTGAGCTGGGACGCGCCACCGTCAGTTGAGCCATGCCACCATCTGCGCCGATTTGTACTGACGTTCGCCGAGTCGCGCAACCGTATGAGCCTATCTGCGCTGCCGAGCTGAGCCGCATCCCTGTCCAAGCCGAGCTGCACCACAGTCCACCGAGCCAAGCCACTATTCGCACCAAGCTGCGCCACCATCCGTCAAGTTGCACTACCTTCCAAGCCAAGGGATTCCACCGAGCCAAGACGATCTTCCCTCTTGACCAAAACTCCACCAAACTACAACCAGTACGTGCTCCTCACTTCCAATATACACCCCTCGCAGATGGTATACACCCTCAAGGTCGGTCCATGCATTAACAGCCAGGTATGCTGCCCTCATGGTACACCTCGGCCAGTCCTCCCTTGCTGTCTTCACGGGTCATGCCAGACCCCACACTCCGGATCACATTGCGGTTAGGTCCAGACCCAAAGGGTCGGCACGGGTCGACCCTAACAGGGTTGGCCTTGTCCGGGTCAGACCAATACCATTCCCAATATAAACCAATAACCCTCTTTTGTGCATAACATTGGCATATGAAATCGGTTTGAAGAACCATCAGCAACGCTGTGAATCATAAAGCGAGACAGTCCCATTGATTATACCCCATTGTGTTTTATATTGTGATTGGGTACAGCCAGCTTGTATTGAGCCTGAGTCCACTTGGGATCATGTGACAAAAAGAATAATAACTCATAGATAGGGAGTCCAATTAACACGTCTTCTATTACACTGAGATCGATATGACATGGCAGAACTTGCAGATACTTCTTCGGGGGACTTTGTGGTTGTTAGAGTATCAAATAGTATCTTGTGGAGTGGATCCCTTTTGAGACATGTGAGCATAGTGAGGAGTCCATGTGGTAGGCTGAGACATGATGAATTCTGACTGTTTGACTCAGAGTGACTCGACAGGCACAATGGGAAGTGCCTTGGTGATGTGATAGACACACGGTGGGGAGAACCTATGTGTAACATGGAAAACCCATAGTACATGATAGGAGGAGTACCTTAGTAGGCCATGAGGGGGAGCTCCTATGTGTGACATGGTAGACCACGGTGGGGAGTGCCTCTGTGTGACAGGACTGACCCATGGTACTCAACTGGAGGAGTACCTAAGCAGATGAAGTTTAGTAGGATACACCTTTGTGTGATGCGACAGACCCACTATACTCGATTGAGGAGGAGTTCTCCAGCAGTCGAGGTGTTAGACGTTGTGTTCAAAATGTTTCTTGATACTACACCTAGAATAAATCCATGGGTTAAGCTGAGTTAGCATAGTTGTGTTTTCCTCATGTTTGAGATTAATTACTTGATAACATAGGTATATGTATGTGAATATACATAAGTATGGTTATCTGTTAATTTATAACAATCGGTTTTATCCTTGTTGAACTTAGTGATACCTAGAGGATCTCAGGGTCCATACAGAGTATCGTTATACTCACCCCTAACCGGGTTATTCATGTACCTTATTGTGTTGGATGCAGACGAAATATATCGCAGACAGAGGCCAGAAGTACAAGGACAAGACGATACTTGGAGGTGGACCATACGGCGAGTCAGTACACTGATGATATAGACAGACAAAGAATACAGAGGTGGAGAACTATACCTAACATTCAGGTAGGAACTTCGGAGGATGACTTAGCAGCTAATATCCCCTTTTCATCAGTTGTATTGTATCACAGTTGTACTTTTACATTCCAGTTGGTCTTGTATTCTTGCCCCATTTACTTTCATCACCCATTTTTTATACAGTTTAATAAGCATTTCATCCAGTTTTTTTCATTCTTGTGTGTGTTTACAAGTTATAAAGGAAATGCCTTCCCAGTTTTTGGGAAATATGACTTTAGTGCTAGTCACCAACCCATATCCAATGGAAGTTGGACTTGGGGTAGTCATGGAATGAGCCCCAGGGAACAGGTCATGACTAAAGTATCCTTTATGTACATTTAACCTCAATGTTCTCTTGTTTATTAATACAGTAAAAAATCTCCCTAACTTTCAACAGTCACCGATGCTAGGTCACTGATGCAAGGTCACTGATGCAAAGGTCACTAATGCATGGTCACCAATTCAAGGTGAGGGTCACTGATGATAATTCACACCTGAATGGTCACCGATGCAAGGTCACTGATGCAAGGTCACTGATGTAAGGTCACTGATGCTTGCTCACTGATGTTAGGTCATTGATGCAAGACCACCACTAATGGTTACCATTGAGTAGGTCAATGATGATGCCTATTGATGCACACCTACTGTGAAATCCTACCATTATGAAATACACAATTGCTAGTCTACTGATGCCTATACTTCCATACATTTTCAAATTCTTAAAATTATTATAACAGTCATATATGGTAAATTTAATTCTTCTAAATTTAATTAATGCTAATTGTAGGAAAAATAGAGACTGTAATTGAGTATAGTTTGTGGTATGAGGAGTACTGAACATGATTTACTCATTCTTATTCTCTATCATCAAATATATATGAGAAGACCAGGGAAGAAAATCAGTGTGGTGGTGCAGATTTATACATATGAAAAGAGTAAAAATATAAAAGAATGAACTTATCGGTGAGATCAACAAAGAAACATCCATCATTCATAATGGGAACTCAAGAGCATCTCGATGATCATTTGGGTTATCAAATATACATCTTTTATCCTTCTTCACCAATCTATCCAATCAAAAATATGAACACCATGAACCTGATGTTGGGACACTCTATTTCAAAGGGATATTTCCTAGAAATACTCGAACTATAATTTCTTCACTCCATGGAGTTAGGAGCTGAACTGTGAACACATGTTGCCTTCTCAACTCAATATTATACAATTTAATCTATTTTATTATTTTATTCTACACTTCTATGATGTCTGTGTTTTTGGTACACAAACTATATCAAGTGCTTAAATATAGGATACTAAAAATCCTCACATCATAATTTACCTATGCATTGTTTCCCACAGATAACATTGGAAGAGACAGTGTGTGGTTTGTATTTTGTGTTTTTCCATGAAGAACTGTGGTTATGGGTGAGGACCCTAGACAGTTTGTGGAAACTGTTGAAAATTGTGATACAACCTATGTATCATGTTGACTTTCTATATAATATTATTGGTGGCAGGTGATCACCAAGTTGAATGGATTATGTCTCGATATGATACTGAACCTCTTAATTAACTTTTTTGGGTACTATATTTTATTATACTCAGTTTTTCTATATTCCACTGCACATTATTTTAAAAACAAAAACTTTTTATTATATGTTCTTTGATAGATAGTTTTGGTTAGTCTATGTAGGTGTTTAATTCAGTAAACTTGGTTCAAAAGTAGAATATGTTTTTTAAACTGAATCAACTAAGGACTAATCACCCATTGAGAAACCTGTTGACCAATATAACATCAATATCTATACTACTATAATAAAATGTTATGTGTCAATATTTGGGGAATTTTATCCTAAATTATTAGATAATATTTTATGTATGAACTAAATTCACCACCCCCTATTGAGTGTCAACTCCATCTAAAATTTGGTATCATAGTATTGTTCATTTTATTTCTAATTTCTGAATTGTTCTGTATGTTTTCAAATTATATTCAACTATGATTATTGTTGTTTCTTAATAATCATATAACTTATGTCATATCTAAATTTTCAGTTCATTAAAATTCCAATTAACAATTTATAACATAGTTGTGGGTGTTTCTAATAACATTCCCACTTTCTTTAACGGAAATAACAATGCTCAGTGCATAAAAAAATTAAATTGTATTTTGAAAGCACGGTTCCTGAAATCTACGACACAATAGAAGTACAACATGTATTACATGTTACTTATATGGGCACATGGTCTGAGTTGACTAATGCTACATATAACAATAACTGTAATGTAATGAATGTTTTATACTATTCTATGGATAATGAAGAATTAAATATAATATTTTCCTATAAAACATCATATTAAATTTGGAAAATATTTTCTATTTACCATGAGGAAACAACCAATGTTAATGAAAGGAGATAAAATACTTATATTGTTAAATATGATAATTTTAAAATTATTCCTGATGAACATTTATCTGAAATATATATCTGGTAAAATGAAATAAAAAAAACCATTATTCTTCTTGGGAAACCATTGAAAAAACAAGGATAAGATTATTTAGTTTCTTTGATTCCAACTTAACAGATGGATAGGAACTGATATTTCCATTGTAGAATCCTTTGACATAGGAATGATGAATGTTAAATAACTAATTTGAAATACTATGATTTATTAAGAAGAGATCATAGTAATTCACGATGTATATGAAAAAACAAGAATTAATTCTCTAAAATTCAGGACTACTCACTCAATGAACAAGGATGGAGAAAAAGTTAAATCTCTTGTAATCCCTTCCACCATTGAAGACTCAGACTATGACAGTGATGATTAGATGGCTCATCATGCTGAGAAATTCAAAAAGTTATATCATAAAAAATGTTTTTTTTATAAATTAAAAATATAAAGGAATGTATAATAACAATGAAATGTGAAAAAAGGGTAGAAAATTGAATGGAAAAAATGAGATATTATGATACGAGAGTAAATGAAAAGGTCATGTGAATTATGATTTCCCCAATCTGATATTTAAAAATAAATATGAGGAAAATGGAAAGGGATATAAAAAGTCTACGAAATCTACATGGTGTGCCTCAAAATATATCTCTTTTTCATCTAACACTTCTGATATTGAGATTAATAATAACTCAAAATTGTGCTTCATGATAGAAACATATGAGGTAACAACCGATTCTCTTACACCTAATTCTTATTATTCTTAGAATGAATGTGAATCAAATAATGATGAGAATATGACTACAGATGATCTATTTGAATAATGTGGAATTCATGAGGATACCATTAATGAAATCATGGATAAATATAAATTTTTACAAAGAAAACATGTTTTGAATACTAATTATATGTATGATCTAGAGATTGAGAATAAAAAATGTGTCCTATTGTTAAAATAAAATACTGAACATAAATTATCAAATGTGAAATTAAAAAAAATCTTGGAAATTTAATATATGTAGAGATACCTTGACTCATTTTCTATGAAAACATATCACTCCAGAATACAACGTTGGTATATGATATCAACCAGGATGGAGAAGAATTATTAAAAAAAAATGTTCCAAAATATGGAAAGATCTCTACTATTTTATGTTATGGACCATCATTTGAATTTTCTAATATACCGAACAATCTCTCCATATATGCAAATATATCTGTAGGATTTAAGAAACCTGTGAGAATTTTATAGGTTCCCAAAGTTTTATTTTCTATCCTTTTGGACCCATGAAGATTATGGTACCAATGTTACCATACCCTTAATCTTTTTTACTGGAAAATTGACTAATGTGTTCCAATAGAATTCTATAGTACATGGAAAATAGATGATCAAGACATATAAAAAGAGAATATTCATTCTTCAAGAGCCTAATTAATGTTGTTGGTGGACATGTTACATATAGTGATAATGACAATGGGAAGACCATTGCCTTATGCCAGATTGGTAACCCTATCACTATATTAATTTCAAAAGTACTATTTGTTGAAGGCTTAAAATATTATCTACTTATTATATCTCAATTGTTTTGTGATTTTTTTAATTTATGGTTTAAAAATGATGCATTTAATGATTTTAATTAGAATAGTATATAATATTAACTGCTCTTGGAAATGAAAATATATATGCTATTGATTTAAATTCATTATCTAAGAAAAATGATACTTGATTATATTCATCTCCTAAGGAATCCAGGAAATGTAACATAAGATTTGGACACTGCAATGCGAACTCACATAGAAAAATAACTTGTAATGGTTTATCGAGAGACATAACTAAATTGTAATTCCAACATAACAATGTCTGTAATCCAAGTCAAAAGTGAAAATACCACAATATTTATTTCACATCAATGATTTAAGTTTCTACTTCTCAGCCGCTTGAGTTGGTTTACATGGATTTATTTGGACCATCAAGAGTTTCATGTATAAATGGGAAGCACTATGTTTATGTTCTCATAGATGATATTTCTAGATATTCATGTTTATACAATCTATAACAAAAAATTGAATCTTTTTATAATTTATAAAATATTCCATGTATGTTGAAAATCATATTGAACACCAAATGAAGAAAATTAGAATCGATAATGGTCATCAATCTAAAAAATAGGAATTTGAATCTATTTGTTTTTATACTACCTATACTCAAAATTTCATTACTATTAAAACTACTCTACAATATCTTGTTGTAGAAAGACGAAATTTGACACTTCAAGAGATTTCCTGACTATGCATAGTGATTATAATATAACTATATGTTTTTGGGTTGAAGCTGTTTATACAACATGTTACATTTTCAATAGTCTTAATTAGACCGGTTATTAAGAAATACCCATATGATCTATGGAATAATATTATGCCTAAGTTATATTAATTTGTTGTTTTTGGTTTCAATATATTTATCATTAAAACAATGTATTTGTGAACATGATTTTAATGGTATGATTATCCTTCTGCCTAGACTACTTTTATTATATAGTGGGTGATACTTGTCATAATATTTCATATTTCTTGTCTTTATATGTCACCCTTGATGTTAATGTTTATATGTGTTGAAATTATTATGGAAAAATAATCCTTTAAATATTATACTTTATTTTTTGGAACTATTTTAATGGAAAATGATTACAATTTTCCAATAAAACTGCATCACTTCTTATCATTCCATGATTTTTTAAATGAGAATAAATTTTTTTATCCACATAATTTTTACGGAACATGATCATGGGATCCTACTACTCCTATTAACTCGCACCATGTGAACTGCTTTGATGATGTGTAGACAATTTTTTTCTACTAGTGCAAAGAATGACAAGGTGTCACACTAAGGTTGCGAGGGTCATTTTTTTGGGCTATGTAGCTAGTGGTGAGATGTTTGGAGTTTGTCCAATCCATCATTGGAGTAGCTATTTGGTTTTGAGTCCATATCATTTAGACACGTCTTATGGTGTTTTATAGCTACTATTATTGTTGTTCTGTTTCAACTATTATTTTATAGCTATGGAACATATACATTTTATTATTCCAATTTTCCATTCATTATATATATATATATATTCCATGTTTATATTTAGGTGGGGATAAATCATTACCTTAGTTTTTTCAATCGATGCATGGGTGATTGTCCAACCTGTAGGGATCGAGAACGCGCGTTGGGTATATGACAGATCGGGTTGAGTGATGGGATTGATGAAATCGAATGTTGAATAGTTATAAAAATTATTTTAATATTCATTATGATTATGAAATAACCATTTTCCACCATATCATTCATCTAATGGAATGTGAAACTGTTTCTCAAACATACGTACTGATTATTATCTCTACGTAGTGATATAATTATTTTTTATATACATCTTTTTAATATTGGTATCATGATGGGATTGATATTTAATTGTGATATTTATGAAATCATTATTCTACTTAAATGTTAATTTCATTTATACATTTTCACCATCTAAAATTTTTAAAATTGATTTCCTCGTTCATGCGTTTATGTGGACTATCATCTCGGAAAAGCGATGTGATACATTTTTCATTTCTATTGTAAATGTATGTTAGTATGGATATATTTTATGAATATATATTTTTTATATTAAATATAATGTATTCATTAAATTTTATTTAAATATTAATTTTATATTGTTTCATGTGACGTAAAATGAATGCATTGTTCATGTGTACATATGACATACTATCTCCATGAACAGTAATTAAATTTCTATCTCTACCTATTTTTCATAACTATATATAAATAATGAATGCATATTGTATTTTTGTTATGACTATATTTTTTCTGTCATGTAACGATGATCATTTTATAATAACCAAAGCTATCCAACAAAAACATATGTGAAAAAATAAAATGATTTAACCTTGTTTTAGAGTTTAATAAAAAATTATTAATAAAAGTGTTTCAAATTGTATAAGTAAATCATATATTTTATGAAATATATGATTAAGATTAATTAATATATTTATTTTAGTATATATTTATTATATATTACTTTTTTACACATATAATTTAATTAAGACCTCAGGTATTGGATTATTTCAAAATCTCAACATTTTTTATGTTTGTTAATGATAAAGTCTCTGATGAGGGGATTATTTTATATTTATATGTAATAGAAAATATATTTTCAATATTTATTGTTATTTATATATTAATCAAATATTCTTTCATATTATTATTTTTATTTAATCATAATATAGTTATACTGTTCATAAATAAATATTACATTATACTCTATTTAGTGGTGGATATTTTTAATCCATGATCCTATTTTATAAAATTTTAATAAATTAACTAATGATTTAATGATGTCATTTCTACACTTTTTTGAAAATTTATAATATAATTTAATATGAATATTATTTTAATTTTTGAAATGAGGCACATTTTACCGATGTTATTAAAGGAATATTTTTTTAACATACATGAAATGAATGTAATTTATAACTACCATGAATGTAAAATATTTTTTACAATACAATTCATAAATAAAATGTTATTTTAAAATGAAAAAGGTCCATAGTATTTGTGATGTTTATATATTTTATGTATGTTATTTTAAATTGAAAATGGTATTTTCATCATGAAATTATCAGGTTATATTTATAAGGTATTTTCATCAAATTCAACATAATTGAACAGACCATATGATTTATTGATTAAATATTTTAAAAAATATACCAAATATATATAGATGTTATTCCATCAGTTTCAATGGGGAATGTGTTTTCATTTTGTATTATTGTTCTTCCAATATATACAAGTATTGATGTTTAAAGGGATGATGGATAAGATGTATTTATTATTAATATCAATAATTAAATAGAAATATTAAGTGACATTAGGGACCATGTTTTAAAAATCACCTCTATGTAATGGTAGGAATCATGAGATATTATATATTGGGTATTTGTTAAACCCCTTACCCATTTTTGCACCTATCATGGTATGAGTTCCTAACTGTAGTTTTTGATGTCAAAGAAGAAACCCTCAAATGTATGTTTTAAATTTATATATATATGTGATTAATTGATTTAAAATATGTCATTGATTTCCATTCGATTACATTAATAGTTATTTTATCCATGTATAAGATTCAATGACATGTTCCTATTTTCATTTAATTATTTGTTCATCGTTAATTATTTGAATATTAAGTTTCTTGGAAATGTTATTTATAAAATAATGTATTATTTTTCGTATTTATATTTAAGTATTAATTATAACTCATTTATTCATGATATAATTTTCCATATATACCCCTCTATAAGAATATGAGTTTAAACCATCATGTGTTTCAATTTACCATGATACCAGGAAGGGTACTGTGATTGATAGGAAAGGATATCCTAGTGTGAATAGTAATGTTCACAAAGAAATTTTTTGATACATTTTTTTAATTAAATATAAAATTTAATTGAATTATATAACTTTTATTCCATGAATAAAAAACAATATATAATTGTGCTAATATAATAATGTAACCATATGGTCAGGTAGGTAGGGGTTTGGGTTATTACAGTTGGTATGAGAAAATGTTTAGTTAAAAACATTTGAACAATATTATAGAAATCATATATTTGGTAACATCATAATATGAATTATTCGGAGTATAATATGGTGCATTTGATAACATGATAACATTTCGTTAAGTTAGATATTATCTATTTTTCATAGAAATAAATATAGGTATGTATACTATAAGTGGACATGGATTTGGTAGAAATGCATTTATGTGTAAAACCTCTAAAATGATTTGGATGAGTATGTGTTGTAAATCATAAATGTGAAATGTGAATATTCCTTTACGATGCATTTATTTTGATTAAGAAACGTTAAATTATTAGGTATATTCATATTTTCATAATGAATCATTATAGTTAATTTGAATATACGATAAAAAGGGACTACCTAAAATAATCATAAATGTCTTAAATTGAGAATGTGTCATTATTTATAATTGTTATAAATGATTTTCATTATGATGTGGTTTCCTAATATGATAATGATTAGTCATAACAATTTTTTTGGTTTCTATCAATGTTTATAACAAGAGGGGACCATGATAAATTGTAATGGTATAAAAATTGAGGGGATAATGATAAAAATTGAGATAACAACGGGGGTGAAGAATATATTGATTATTCACAATTAGATATCATGATATATGATTAATAACAAAAGAAATATGTAACTCCCATTCAACTCTTGAAGGTAATTATTGACATTATTATGAGATCAAATTATGAAGATCACGGGGGAATGAAAACTTAAATTACTTCCAATTAGATAGGTGATAATGGTACCTCAAGGAATGTTTCCATGGAAAAGGGATCATGTATTTATTATAGAGATAACAATTATAGAACAAGGTATTTATAATGATCTAAATGTATTATGTGTAAAAAATATGGTACTTTTTATATACAATACATTAATAAAACATTTAACACCTAGAATAATGTAGGAACTATGTCATTTCAATTATTGGAGGGGAAAAATTAATTTCATTATAACACGTGGTTTGGAAATTATGTTGTATAAGTATTATGTCAATTATATTTATATTTTAAGAATAATAAAACATATCAGAGTTATTTTTTGTAAATTATTAAGATGGAGACAAAATCTTATGTTTTATGGTAGTACTGACCTTTAAATTTGATTTAATGTTATTGTTATATTTTATAGAAAAATTCATGTTTTATAGAAATATGAATCTTAATATTTTATTCATATTGATTGATATTTATTCTTTCTTATAAAAATATCATTTATATTTAGAAATTATATTGTATAATATTTGTTACCATGGAGTATATTAGTGGTTTTATAAAATCTATAGTGATTTTTACCTCAATTTTTAATTTAGGAATTTTTTTCTATAATATTTAATTTTTTTTATAGAATACCAAAATCTATATTTCATATAATCATTTATGTATTCATTAAGATATTTAGGTGATATGTGATATAAATTTATATGTGGTAAATATAAGGCCATGGTATTTACATTTTAGTTATGTTATATTAAGATATTATGTATATTATTTTGGGGAAAATGTTTATTTTAATTTATAAAATTTAGTGAAAATTAATATATATATTTATTTTTTAATTTCAACACTCAAAATATGTATGATTCATAACTTTAACTATTTATTGAATGAGTTAGGTTCATATTTGGGTATTAATATTTAGATTTTCTATATAACGTTACTTTAAAAGATAACTTGGAATATCCATTTCTGTATTTGTAAATATAAAAATAAATGTAAAAATACATGGTAATTAATCATGGATATAATTATTTATCAGAAGTGAATTTTGTAAAGTCGGGCCAGAAAATTTAAACTTGATTTTTTATTACATCGAGTAATTATGACATGAAAATTGATCCAAAAAAACAATCTGATGAAAACTTTTTTATGATATGTAATGACATCAAATATTGGTATGTTATTGTACATAGTATCATGATACAAAAACAATCCCTTAACATTAGGAATGTGGTCTTGAAATAAAAATTTTATAATTTAACATTCATTTCAAATAACTAAACATTATTTATACCCATCAATGATTGATTGATTATTGTTCATTTGATTTCTACTAATGAATTTCTCTTTCACTATATATTTCTTTAAGGGAGTTATTTTTATTATTCATGTCCATTTTCTCCCTAGCTAGTAATTCCATTCAATTTGAAAAATATGACTTCTGTAATTCTAGAGGGTCATCACATTACTTATTTCTGCTATTTAAGAAGAATTTTTTAGGAACACTTTCTAAAAAGTGGGATATCAAAATAGTTATTTTGAAATCCCATAACTCGTTATGTTATATCATCAAATCTATAATACTATCATGTTACATATTATATTAAGTTATAGGACCTCAATAATGCCATCATATATGCTAGAGGATGTAGACTTCCATTTGGTGTGCAGTGAACATAGTGTGGAGAATATACCTTCTAGTACAGAGATTTTATAAACAAGAAATAAAAAATATCCTAGTAACTAAAATGGAAGGAATAATACTTCATACAACTAAAATGAAATAGACAAACTATGTAATTTAAATAAAATTATAAATGTGATGTTATGATTATGTGGAACTAATTGAAATTATACTATTAATATATAAAAAAATCATATGAAACAAATAAAAACAACAATTCATTAGGTTTGAATCCATGGTTGGTGACATATACAACATCGAATCCACATACACAAAAACGTGAACTATTTCCCTTGTCCAATCCAAATTCCATAAGATCTTCTCTGGTACCAAAAATCAGTCTAAAAATAGACTAAGTAAGAGTTTATAATTGAACACCTCCATATCTAAAGAAAACCAATTTGATAGTATGTTTATGCGATAAAGTGATAAATATATGTGATAATTAATCAATTAATACAAAATAAAAATTAACCTGTGTCAGAACCATGTCCATTAATATCAAACTGTAAATAATAACCGAAACAATTGAAATCACTTGTCAATTTTATAATCATCTAACTAAGAAAAATCCATATATTTAAAATTTTCATCATTAATATGTGGAGACCAATAATAATTATATTGTGTTTAGGTAGATCCCTGAATTAAATCATTTAATAAATACAGAAAAAAGTTTCACCATTGTAAAAAAATGATTTACCATAGTGTAGATAATATAATTAAACTAGTTAATTTTAGAAAGTAAAAGAATAAAATAACAAAAAACATCAATATTAAATGGGTAGTTGATTTCATTTGCGACCCTAAATATCATTTGAAAAATTAATTTCCCATCTAATTCATTAATACCAATTCCAATCTAATGTGGATGGGTTTAAATATAAAATAATCATTACATAATAATTTAAGACCACTCCTCCACATTTATAGGTTCCACTTCTCCCCAACACCAATCACTAAAAATACATTAATAATTTCAAATCCATATGTACATTTAATTATTATATCACAAAAATTCCAATTCCATGTTTTTTATGGGGTCCTTCAAAGTTATTTTTTTAAGAGGTGTCTTTCTCAATCCTTCTCTCTAAATTTCTTTTCATATTATTATTTCAACTTTCCACATTTATATATAAAGGAATAATAAACCCGTAAACACACACACATATATATATATTGTAGTTATATATTGATAATGTAATATATTATACGAATTCATTTCATCACCCACACAAATTTAATTGAACTAAACCATTATCCAAATTAATGGATTTAATCTTATTTGAGAATAACATCTTTTCATTTAAAAGTAGTTCATTCATTGTTAGATAGGAAACTATTATTATGGTTAAATAAAAAATTAATTATTTTTTATGTTATTTATTTTTTTCAAATAATATATTTACACCATGTTAAATTATAACAATAAAATTCGAGATGGTCAAAAAAATCGGGAACAAAAATATACATCTGTGAGTAATGTTTTAGAAAATAAATCATCCTCACAGAAAAGAAAAAAATTATATGTGTACAAATTTATAATTATTTATTTTTGTTATTAATTTTTCATCATAATTATAGATTATAATTCTTATTTAATAATAAAATTCACAATTATACTCATGTGAACAGGCTGTGAAAAAATGAAACTAACAATCCCTGAAAAATGAAATTGAGCATCCTAGCTCACTGAAATGTCAAAAAATAATGGTAATTAAATTTTAATAAATAAAATATATTTATAATCATGCATGAAATTTGTGTTTAGTTAATCTAAGGTGATTATCCATGACAATAATGTACAGTTCAAAATAATCTAAAATAAGTTTAGGGACACCACCCTCTCTACTCTTTTCCATTAAAGTGCCTAATTTATTTTATGCATTTTTGTTCTATTTCCTATGGATTTTATATGATTTTACAAGACCATATTACATTACATTTTTAATTTTATTTATTAATAAACCCTATAAATCACATTAAACTATTTTATTAATTTCTAATTAATGTCATTATAATGATGAAAATTAGAAGAGGACTTTGTATAAATTTTCATTCGTTATGGATTATTTTGATGTATCCACCTATATTATATTATGAGTTATATATAATTTCCATTTGAATTATTATATCATGAATTTATTTATTATTTTTATATTTAATATATTTTAAATTTAATTCATTTCTGGGGAATTCTATTTGACTATATATAATGTGGTAAGTAAATTCTTAACACAATTTACATTAATTTTAGTTAAACATCTATTGGACTGATTTTTTCAGGATAATATTATGTCCAATTTGAAAAATTATTATTTTACAATTACACTTATTTTATGTGGGATTGAATATGATACATTTAATCTATTCATATGAATAACACTAACATTAATGATATGATATTTTTAATGTGCTCTTTAACGAAAAATCACTTTTTGAATGTTATAAATATTTATTTTTTATATATTTATATTCTATTTCCATTTTTTTAAAATATTGTGAATATATTTATATAGAAATTATTTTTTAAAATAATATAAATATCACATTTATAATTATATTTGTCAAATTGGGAGTATTTTTAGTTTTTAACTAAGGGATATTCAATAAAAAATTATACTCAAATTATTTCATTCTAAAAAAATTCATAATTCATGTTTTCTATATATCGGGAAGGAATTTAATTTATTTTTATCATTTCATCTTTAAAATTTTAATTTGACATTAAATTTGTATATTGTTACATTGAATAAATTTTTTCTCCTTTGTATGTGCATAATTTGTCAAAACCAGTGATTTCAAAATGAAGAGTTCATTATCTTTAATGATTTTTTTTATGATGATTGTATTCATGTTTACTTACTATGATTTTGTTATTAAAAAATTTTTATGGTGATTTTTTTATATGATATAATTCAAATATTGTTGGATTCATGATAAAACAAGGATGGGTGGACCTATTATTAACTAATGATGGTTCATTCTATTATAAATCATAGACATGTTGTTGTGTTATAACCTCAATTGAATAGGGTAGTAAAAATTTAAAGGTCTTCTATATTCATTACTCCATTTTAAATATTTATATTGAAAATGATGTCCCAAAATAAATAATTATATTTTATATTCATTATAATTACTTTTCATTGAAATAAATAAATTTTTAAAAGGTAATATATTGATATTTTCAAAATTATGGTTCGTTATAATGGTGAAAAGTTATATTTTTGTGAAAATATTTTTATGTTATTCCCATAAACTAACTCTATTATTTTTTTTGTAACAATTAATGAGATTTTTTTATCATTACATTTTATTAATAAAAATTCCCATACATTATGAAACAATATTTAAAATGATGAGATCAAGGGGAAATTTTGAAATATTTTTTATGAATGTAAATTGTGATCTTATTTTAAATAATTTATTTAAAAAATATGGATATTAAGTATAATTTCTTACGTTTAATGTATGAGTTTACTATCTAATAGTTATTTCAAATTTTTAAAAACAATAAACCGAAAATCACCCTGTGATTGTAGTAAAATGAATAATTCATTAATATATATGGAATATGTTATTCTTAATATTTAGTTGTTAATATTATTATTTACCTTTTTTAATTTTATCAATCCAAATGTGAAAAAAACAATTCCTCTTTATATGTGGCCTTTGATCTCCATTAATGAAGTAAAAAAGTTTCTATACATATCCATTACAGGTAATTATAAATATATATCAAGAATATAAATATGATATTAATATAATAATTAATTTTTTATAGACGGTCGAACCATAATAAATGTAAAATTTCCTAATATAAAAAATCAAAACATATATGTAAAAGGAATTAGATGTTACCCTGAAAAGAGGTTTTAATTAAAGATTATTGAAAAATTTGTGGTAATATTTTAACAGAAAATGTCATATGGTATTAAATATATGTGTATGGTGTTTAAATAGATTCAAAATAATTCAATATTAACTATATAAGATTTTAAACACATATGAAATAATTCTACTATTAGGATAGGGTTGATTTCACAATATCATCATTATTCTTGATTTTCTATGATTATGTCTCTATTTTGAAGATTATTCTATATTTAAATATAATACCATTTATAAAATAGTATAATATTGATAATATTGGTGATTATATGATTTTATTTTATTTTCATCATTCCTAGTACACAAAAGATCTAAATATTGTTTTTAAAAAAACAATCGATTCTTCAATTCAATCGAGATTATTTTACCCCATATAAAATTGTTCTTTAATATTATTTTAATTATGTTTTTATTAATATACTATTAATTTTAATATTATATTATACCCATTTTTTTGTTATATTAATTATTAAAAATGGAAACTTCTTATAATATTTTAAACATGGAATCTTATACTATAGTTTTGCATTGAATTTTTTTTCAATATACGCAATTTGAATAACATTTCACATCTTATTGGTGGCCAAATATTTAGATTAATATGATAAAATATTCAATTTATACTTCAACATAAAATTTTTACAAAAATAAATTTGGATTTTTTGGATTTTACTTATGTTACTTCAATGTGAATAAGGGAACATTCTACATGATGTTTTTAGTACTATTTTTAACATAATATAACCTATTTAAAATTAAATTATTGATTCATATTCATTAATAAATATTTATTATAATTGTTTTATCCAATATAACTTTCTTGATGGTTTATTTTTTTTAACAAATAATAGTGTTGATCATTAATATGATAGTTCCTCAAATATGGGAAGTTATTGAAATTTTAATCCATGATGAGTAATTTTTTTTCAAAATATGAATTATTTATACTTATTATCTAATGGGTTGGTACTAGAATTACACATTCCCTAAATGTATCAATATGTTTCAAGAGATATTATACATTTCATATTTGGGAAAGTCTATAAACATTTCTGAAGATGTCATTGATTAATGGAATAATGTTGTTTCTTCATGTCAATGGAAAAAGGAATCGACCTTATTTTTCAAATATATTTAAATATAAACTACATAATGTGGAAGTTATATATTAATTTACATGTGTTTTTTATGATTTGTATGATAACCCTAGAAATATTGGAAACACAAGTGTTTTTATAAATGGATTTATTTGAACATAAACTATTCCATTCATATTATTATTTATTGTAATGTTTTTTAATTAATGTATTTTGTTTTCAATTATATACCTTTTCATAATACTTATAACTTATTTACACAATATAAATTCATCCATACATAACCCTTACAAAGAATTTTAGTGCACCGCATTTTTATATTTCATTTCCCCAAGAGGGAATGAAAGGTATAATTATTTAAATCAATGATATTAATTTGGGAATAATTATGTTCCCAATTGAAATTGTTTTTATAATTTCAAATGTAATTTTTAATTAATTTATATATCTAATTTAACAGGACTATTAAACTATTTGGTGCATTATGATGAAAATCCATAAATATATGGAAAATGTAATAATGTGACCACTGATTCCAGACTATTTGGGTCTGGTTATTGACAACAAGAGCATATTACATCAACCAAACCATTATACAAAAAATAATTAAATATATCTAATATCCACCTAGAGGGATAAGTATAGTTAGAATAATATATTCTGATGGTATTATGTATGAACTATATTATATTTTCCAACAAATATGTTTAGTTCTTTAACAAGTGTTATAATATTCATTTCTTTGGTTCAACATAAAAATATTATATATAGCTATTAAAAATTATAACTAGATTCCTTAATAAATTAAATTATAATTTTTGTTTCACAAATAATATTTATCACTTTTCCTTTTTACAAAAAGTAATAACATCATTTGTGTATATTTACAACCAGAAGTCATAGTGTGGCATTGCATATTTTTTCACATCCATATTAATATGATGTTTATAAAGATATAAATAATGAATATAATTGATATTTATGATATCATTGAGATTATAAAATATAAAATAATGTTTATCTTCATATTGTTCTACCAGTTAATAATTATAATATCATTTGGGATTGTGTTGGAACGACAACATCATTGATGTGATGGAATAAATTTATCATGTACTCCTTTGGTGGATGATTATAAATATATATTTATTTAATATATATACATCCTTAATATCATTATTAACATTATATAAGTCATTTAACCATGAGAAGTATGCAAAAATTGAATCAACCAATCTGAAACATATAAGAAAGATGAATTAGTAAACACTCAAAAAAATATTTTAATATGGAATTACTAAAAAATAGATGATATAATATTATAATAAGAACACATATTATAATATATATTTATATTTATATTTACATTGAATTATATATTGATAAAATAATATTTATCATCGGTTATGTTAAAATCACTTATGAAACAATTAAGTTATGTGGGAAGGGATTATTTCATTGTCTCATCCTAATTTGGTAGTGTATATGTTTATGTTTATATTGGAGGTATTATATTATTCTATATATATTAAACCCAATATAATTTATTATTAATGGTTATTGGTGCGGTATCCATGTATGGTTTTCATTTTCACCATATGTGGTACTCAATTGACCAAATTACTATTTTTAAGGAAAAATTTCATTATTATCCAAATTTTATCAGAAATAATTATATGTAATGTCTATATTTTTCTTTAAATTAATTTGACTTTTTTAAATATCCTCCAATGAATGATAAAATTTATTTTTACCATTTATTAAATGTTATATTTATTTATAAATGTAATTTTTTTCTTTTTTACAGTGATGAGACTTTTAAGTAAATTGTTAACAAAATCAACTTAACTATTACAACAGAAATCAACTTTATCTACCTCAAAAGTAAACATGGAGTTAAATATTCATTAAAAAATTCATAGTTTTTTTATATCCTTATTTATTATATTTAGAAATATTTAGCCATTAATATACATTATTTCAAATTGAATAGTGTATTTTCCTCATAATATAATTTAGTTATCATTTTAATTTATTTTAATCTATGTAATCAAAATTTAACATATCTTATGTTTCTCTTAGGGTTTAATTTTTTTATTTTAATTAAAATATTAATCTAGATTAATTATAAATATACAAATTTATATTTTGAATGTAGAAAATATTAAAATATAGAATGATATGATTTCAATAAAATTTATTATTTTGATATTGTACTTAAATATTAATAAATTTGACTATATGATAAATACATTTTATTGAGTAAGAGATGGTAAGTTACTGTTATTTTCCCTCACTGCATTGGAAGGACTACTGAGAAAAAACTATATTGTGTAATTGTAAAAAAACATACAAATTTTTGTACGATTTGTTTCCGTTGACTTGAATATAATATTATGTTTCCCAACATTATTATTTTACCCATAAGCTAAATTTAATTTGATATCCATGTAGTTATTTATGTTTTAACATTATGATGGTATTTTTTTAGTTTTTTGATATTACTTATATATCTTATTTGATTATAATTTATATATGAAATATAAGTTATTATTTATTCATTTAATGATATATATTTTTTTAAATTCCCTTACTAATAAAAAAAATATGACATCTTATAATGAGTTCATTTCATAATGATTACATGAACGGATCTATAAAATAGTTCTACAAATTTATTTTAATTAATAATAATTTTATAGAATGGATTTTTATGTTCAATTTAATTCATTCATATTTTATCATAAAATCTTATTACTATATATAATTTTAAGACTATTGATGTTTTATTATTTTAGATGTTTTTTATTGTTTAATTCCAAATGTATTAATATTATTACTAATTGATAATTATAAGAGTTGAGGTCTTATAGTCCCTATGAATGTAAGATTATTATAAAATTGGTGAATTATATTTAATGAATCATAGAATAGAGAACATATAACTATGAAATTTGTTGTGTATAAATATATGAATTTAATAATAGAATAACTTTTTGGTTTATTTTATATTTTTTATTTATTTCTATAAAATATATATTGATATAGTTACTAACATGTTGATTTGTTTTTTGAACAAGTTAAGTTATTTTTAAGAACTCGGAATAGGGATGATTGGGTATTAAATTGATTTATAATGTTGCCCAATTAGTGGTCATATGATTGAAATCAGGGCTAGTAACTCTACAAAGATATCCATTGGTTAATTTACACATCCTTAATAAAAAAATATGAATTATTTGAAAATATTTTTCATTATATGTATAAATTCTAAATGAAATTCAAATTATTATTCTAATAATTAATATGAATATATGTGTGTGTGTGAGTGTCCAATTTATATAATGTTGTACAACAGATTTAGATTTATATTCTATCATTTAAAATTATTAATTTTTTGATCGGATTCAATATATTTTTTTATTTCATAATGGTTCATTGTTTGAGGAATAATACATAATCAATGCATGTAATAAATTTATGAATTACCTTATTTGAAATATATGTTGCTTCAGATAGTGCAAACATTTGTCCAGAATATTAGACAATTATAAATATACTAGGGATGTATACATAAAATTAGATAAATAACCATGTCTATATTGATCAACCCCTTGAAACCAAACATGGTCAAATATTGTAGTGAAACATCAAAGATAAAACCTACCAATATTCTGTTGAAGTACTAATTAATTCGTATCTATGAAACAAATCATGTAATTGGAGAAGATATGTGTAAGTTTCAATGAAGTGAAATAATGAATCTGATCATGGTATTTTATCTTTTTTATTTTGATTTTTATCAATGATGGACAATAATCCAGAACACTAAGGAGTCAATGGAAATATATAGTTTTTTTATTTACATTCCTTTAGATATTATTTGGAAAATACATTCCCCATATGTAACATCATTATATGGAAATTCAATTTCTTAATTCAATTGAAAAATGATTGTGGAAATGATAATAAATATGAATCTATCAATACAAGGTAGATTAATCATGTTCTGGATTATATATGTTATTAAAGGATAAATTTTGATCAGATAACTTATTGGATTATTCTTTTCCTTTTACATCTATTATATCATAATATTTATTAAATATATGATGACATATAATCATGTTCCACAATAGAAATAAAGTAATTATTCATGTATATTGTTTTATATGGATAAGATTAAAAGAAATCAGAAGATACTCCCACTAAAATAATGAAATATGAAACAAATATATAACAGTATATTTGAATTTTTGACCTATAATAAATGAGAAATGAAATATCCTATAACATGATTTCTATACATGGGGGTTTACATCATCTATTTGGAGAAATATAATAATGGTCGTGACGGTAAGGCAATAATTGTGGCCATATATTCTTAAAGATTAAAATAAAATTAAATAACATGGATTTTCCTAGACATGTGCTTTATAAAAATTCATGGATTAGGTTTTTCTGGGTGGAAAAGGTTATACATTTCAATAGCTTTCCTATTTCTGGTTTTCGATCAGCATGTTAGTGCATCAGTAAGATAGTGTGATGACTTGTTAATGCGTCAGCATGTCAGTTCCCCACCATTTGAGTCCATTGGCATCTATATGCATCGATATCTAAGTGCGTCATCATTTCAATTCATTGGTGAGTCATGGGAGTTGGAATTTTTTATTTGAGTATTTTGGCGTCAGTTAGTCTAGTGTGTCAGCATCGACGAGTCGAGGATGTCGGAGTCGGTAGGTTATGGTGTCGGTTGGTCAGGGTGTCTGTAGGTCAGGCCATCTATAGGTTGAGATGTCAGTGTTCTGAGGTGTTGGTAGGTTATTAAGTTGGTAGGTTGTGTTGGTAGATCACCAAAAGGTGGCTCATCATCGGTGAAATACCTATTATTGTGTCATTTTTTGTTTTCCCAGTTTTTTGCAGCTTTCCAATTTCAATCATGTAACATGTTTTCTCCATGAAATGGTAACCCATTAACTCACAGTCATGCGTTGGTCTATCTAAACAATATCCAAGGTTATTTATTAATTCTTTGTATCTCGTATTATTCTACCTGCCTTGTACCCTACGAGCTACATGGTAAAACCATTATCGGATTTTGAAGAACCTAGAAATTGTCTCTTTTATTTGTAGGATCTCTCTTTTTCCTGAACAAATTCTATTTCTTTTTTATCCCTTTTCATTTCCCTGGGTCAGCAAAGAGGCTTCCTCCATAGATGATTCATACACTGGTCCTAGAGACCCCATTACTAAAGTTTCATATATTTCCTATCTAGTTCTTGTGAAACCCCTATTTATGGTTCAAGGAGGAACATTAATCCTTTGTTCATCAGGTAGAGATTCCCACTGCCTCTCTTAAAATGTACATCAAGCAGGGTGGGTGTGATAATGATTCCTAGTGAATAATGGAGGAATTATTTTCATAAAATAATAAATAAATAAGTAGGGAATATGATCAAAAGATATGAAGATAATTGATAATGGGTTGGGAGGGTTTTGATTTAAATCGCATGTTTTATTTGTCATCCATGTGACCTATTGTTGCTGTAATGGATTATGAAAATCATAAATGATTGTGGTATTTATTCGTTCACTAGTTATGTTTTATTTTCTGTGCTACATTGATAAAGTGTGTAATTTGAAATACTGATAAACCACATAAACATGGTTAATTAAACATATTCACTATAATCAAACCTATAGTTTGATCACCCTGGTTATAATTACGTTGAATTGAAGAACCTCTATTGATTAATAATGTATAGGTATACACATTATATTGATATATATGGATGATTTATTTTTTATATAGGTTTTTGTAAACTCTATGAGTTGTGTGGTGACAAAGTAGGGAGCATGGATGTGGGTATGAGGTTGGACAGAGGAATTGGTTTGGTGAGAACGATGTGGTATGTGCAGATATTTGGGTGGTGCGTAAATAGTAGTTGCACCAGGATATGTGTGTGGTATGTATAGGGGTTGTTATGGTATCCTAATATTGGATATTGATCTATAATATAATGTACGGACTTGTAGGCATATGAACTACATTTTTTTGTGACCGTCGAACAATGTTGTTTAGTGGGATTGTGGTTCAGTTATGAAATTTTATGACGGGGGACTGCATCTAGGAATTGTTTCGGTAGAGGGGATAAAGGTATGGTTTTTCCGATAATGATTGTATGGTATAATTTTTAATAATGTTATTTGGAAATATATAAATAGATTTATTGGATGAATTTGGCTTAATTCAGCAGACATTGAATCTTGTTTTCTGTTTTTGTCCAGTGGGACTGATATTTGAATTTACATTACTTTTTGATGGGGTTATAGATTTTAGTTTCACTATAGTCTGTGAATATATTAAAGAGATACACTTATATAAATTAATTGAATATGTTTAAATAAAACAGGTCTGGGTTTTTCAATGGTAGTAGCTATTGTGGGGTTTGGCATATAGGGTTAGTAGCAAATGTGGTACTAGTGTAATTGGATAGTAGTTTGTTTTAAAACTGTTGGTTGGGTTGAGTGTTTTATTACATAAATATATAACATATATTTTATTTAAATTCATATTTGAACACAATCATGGTAGGGAAATAAGTGTTGAACACCTCCATTTCATAAGGGAGGGAGTATTTTCCAACATTATGGTGGAATGATTGATGGTTGGATACTTACATTCTCTCTCACACCCTCTTCTAGGTTCTTACCACTCATGCATATCTCGTTAGGATGTAATGGTATGAGGCATAACGTAGTACATGTTTATTTGGGAAGGGTATTGATATACATGAAGGTCCTGAGTGTTTGATAGATATGTTTGTTTTGACCATGTCTTTAGGATGTGGCATGGGTGTCTTTAGGCGAGAGGCATGTTTGTTGCAGCCTAGTTATTAGATATTCATGATTACGTGTTGTTAAGGCCCATGATTTTTTGGGATGGTCGGGGGGGGGGGGTGGGACTGTGGGTTGGAATAGTGGCACCGTCATGAAATTGGTTGTTGGGGATTATCACTTAACTAGTGGGAAAGTGGTGTGGGTTTCCCAAATATTGATGTTACTATAATTCTAAATTATTCCAATTTCATTATTGTTTGAGTTTTCCTTGGTGAGGCAGGAATGGATTTTATTCATTGTTATATTCTTTGACGTTTTTGTATTTTCTCATAAGGACATTAGTATGTTCACTTACTTGTGCACTGGTAGATTTTATTTTTTATCTAGGTATACTTGTACACTCACCCCCAAAATATAAAACATTATTCAGGTTTCAAGGAGTACATTGAGGACCGTGGTAGATATTACACTCATAGGCATCAGGAATGGTTGTTGTGGATTAGTAAATTTTATTTTGGAACATAATTTTTTTGTACCTAGTATAAGATTTACTTTTTACCGTGCATATGCGTACATGTTTTTTTATTTACATTTACTTTTGGTACATGGATTTTGTTGAGAATTATTTTCTTTTCTCATGATATTGTTCTATAAAAAGGTTAATGCCTTCAATTTTAGTGTGAGATTCTATACCCATTTTACTAGCCAACAATTTAGGCCCAACAGAAGATGGGATTGAAGGGTCATTATATATTCTTCAACATCAGGAAGGAAATTTGCCACAAATTATTGTCCATTCACTAATCTTGAAGAAGGCGGATCATGACCAACATGTATAAAAGGGAGGATTTGGGAGTTTGAGAGATAATGTTCAGTGTTTGGGACATTGATTATTTCTTGGGATGTTCGTTAAATGTTATTAGGTAATTTTAGTTTGTGAAATTTTCATTGTAAGAATATCTACGACATAGGATTTCTGGGGTCCCCATGATTTGATGCGATGACTCTGGACCTACTGAATGACAAAGTGAGGCTAGAAAAATTATAGGGTAAAACCCTAGGGATGGTACATGCATCATAATGAATTTTTCTATAGGACTTGGGTGTTTTTGAAAGTTAAAATAAATGAACTGTTAAAAATAAAAAAAATTAATAATTTTCTACACAACTCTAGATTATGAGTTCTTAATTTAATTTTTTAGTTATGGAAGATGGATGATTTCCACATGTGGTGAGAGTAGTTGAGCCTCGAATGGTTGACCTGATTGATTAGAGGTTGTCTGATCCTGAGGAGGATGGTGACCAAAGGAATAAGATACATTGTTCCTTCTAACAACAACATTTAGGTGAGTATGGGGTCTATGTCTTGATCATGGTGATGGAGAGTCGGATCGATGATCCATAGATCCCTTTCTTCCTGATTCGAGCACCGATAGACAGTAGTGCAGAAAACGTTTTTTACGTCGGTTATTTTTAATTTTTTACATCGGTTTCTAGCCGACGTTAATACGTGCGACATTATAAATAAGGTTTTTCACGTCGGTTATTTAAAAACCGACGTCAAAAACATAAAATTGCGATGATTATCACGTCGGTTATTTTAGAACCGACGTGATAAATGGGCCTGAAGAATGCTTTATCACGTCGGTTATTTTACAACCGACGTGATAATGGGCCTGGAGAATGGTTTATCACGTCGGTTATCGAAGAACTGACGTCATAAACTACCTAGACAATGGTTTATCATGTCCGTTCTTAAACAGCCGACGTGATAAACCGGGCTGAGCGTGGTTTATCACATCGGTTCATAAATAACCGACGTGAAAAACCGAGGGAGGGGGATTTATCACGTCAGTTATTGTATAACCGCCGTGATAAACCGGAGGGGGGGGGGTTATCACGTCGGTTAGTCAATAACCGATGTGCTAAACCATTCTCCAGGCCCTTTATCACGTCGGTTATTAAATAACCGACGTGATAAACCATTATCCAAGCCTTTTTCACGTCGGTTATTAAATAACCTACGTGATAAACTATTCTCCAGGCCTTTTATCACATCGGTTATTAAATAACTGACGTGATAAACCATTCTCCAGGCCTTTTATCACGTTGGTTATTAAATAACCGACGTGATAAACCCAATTTTTTTTAAGCATAATGCAGTGATCTTCTCTCCACCAGAATCAACCAGAAAATAAATCAAGAAATCGTACCACAAAAACAGAAGTACATCAAAATTAAGCATGTACATAGATAACATATAAAACTTACCCACTAGACAGCATCCACCCTCATTTATACCCCATGGACAGCCCTCCCCCACCCCGTTGGAGCCCTCACCCTCATGTATACCCCCTGGACAACCCTACCCCACCCCTTTGGAGCTCCCACCCTCTTGAATACCCCTTGGACAACCCTCCCCCACCACATTGGAGCCCCCACCACACTCCTAGACTGCCCCCGACCCCCAGACACCCCCAAACACCCCTCGACAACCCCCACCTGCCTGAACAGCACCTCCTCACCCCCTCACTCTACTTGACATCCCCCACCACACCCCTGGACAACCCCCCACCCCTTGACAGCACTCCCACAACCCTGGACCGGCTTCTCACACCCCTGAACACCCCTGCCACCCCCTAGGACTGCCCCCACCCCACCGGACAGCCCTCCCAGACCGCTGGAAACCCCCAACCCCACTGAACACACCCCCACACCCTTAGAACCCCTCCCCCACAGACCCAAATCCATACCAGAAGATCCATCAAAAGTATACCAAAACAAGAAGTATAGCAAAATTAAACATTCACTTATATTACATTCAATACTTACACTGTCAACTTCAAAAAAAAAACTAAATCAAACCTAAACAACTACCAAATACACAATTAAAACGACAATATTCAAAATTACATTTTACATTACAAACAACTAAATTTCAATCAAACCTGTAAAATAATTTGACCACTCCACTTGTACGTGTTTGATGTCTTCAGCAGTATAGGGTTGAGGGTCATCAAAAAGCTACAAATGAAAAAGAAGATAGTTAACGTGTATAATGAATAAATCAAATTGAAATATGATGGAAAAGTTTAAGAGGAAATCGTACCAGGTCAAAATTCACAACTGTCCCATTTGTTATTATTTCAAACATAAATCTTAACATATAATATCCACATTCGATGAGGCCTTGTTGTTCATTACATTTCTGTTTTGAATGAGTGTAAATTCAATATATTATTTTTATGTAATAAATCAAAAAGTACAAATTATAAATGGAAATTTACCTTCGCATTTACATATTTTATCTTTGCATTTCTTTTCTTTGTGTATTTTCGAAAGTAGACCCATGCACTGTTAGAAAATAATACGAATGAGGTAAATTTAAAATTCATTTTAATATATAAAACTATTGAGAAGTTGAAACTTACTTTTCCAATATATTCTTAAAACTTGCCCGCACATCACCATGAACAGAGCATATCCAATAAAGAGCTTTCTCCCTTGGGAAAAAAAATCCCTAACATCCAATGATTACTGATAAAATGAAATTTAATGTTAGTGGTTTTTTATTTTAAAAGATAATTAACTCGTTGAGATAAATGTGTTTCATACCTCTCACAAAAAGGCATCATCCATCATTGTTGGATTATATTATTTTCAAATCATTCAGCAATATAAACCATTCTTTGTTCCTCAGTCAATGCACATGCTTCAGGGGAAATCAATTGCGGGTCCAGGAATCCATATACTTCTGTCAGTTCATTCCTCTCACAAATTTTATAAAGATACCTAATAAAAAACATATATAAGTATACATTTTTAATAAATATAACGCAGGGAAAAGGTGTTAAGACTTACATGGAAAAAATTTTCACCACATTGATGCCCAACTTCTCTCCAGTAACAAGCCCCATGATATCATATTTTGTAATCCCCACACTTATTTCACGTCCACAAACATGAGATTCCATTGGAAACTCATAAAAAACCCAACAAAAAATGTGAATATCTTGACAATCTGTCAAGACCACTGGAATCTGTATCTGATGTCATAGCCTCTTGTCTTTGTTGTTGTCTATACATTATTTATTTACCTTTGAAGTATTCCTGTGAAAAAACAATTGAGAATTATAGTAGTTTTCAAATGATAAAACAACTTTAATAAAATAATAAAATAAAAGATATAACATTAATACCTCTATGGTAATGAGTCGAAGAAGTCTGGATGGCCCAACTAAAAAATGGCTGATACTCTGTCCAACTGTCACCACCTCATCTGAAGGTATTGGTACCCTAGCTGATCTATCAATAATATCCTGTACAGTGACCCTATGATTCTCTACCTCTAATTGTTGATGATGAACTGTATCTCCTATACAATATACCAACTCGTATGCTACTATATGATGTTGAGAATCATCAACACACAACTCGCAATATGTAGGAAGCTGCGGCAGAGGCGTAGGATAAAAAATGGGGCCTGCAGGCTAAGGTGGGGGAGTGGGAGCTACTGGCGGAGGTGGAGGATAAATAATGGGGTCTGCAGGGGGAGGTGGAGGAGTGGGAGCTACAGTCTGAAATTGTCTTTGCATTTCTACAATCATAGACTGCACCGAATCTCTAATCTTGTCTTCCATCGTCGCATTAATATTTTGAACTTCAGCCTCCAAGGATTCTATTTTTTTTATAAACCCCCTCATTGTTAGAAGTTGAAGAACGTGGAAACACTTTTCTTACCGATACACCTGCCAGATATCCTCTTACACGACCAGGATGTTCGGGCCTTCCCAATGCTGCAAATAAAATATCTTCCCTCCCAGTAGCTGTAAATGTCCCCTCTGAACTCTTCTCCTCAAGAGAGTCCTGTATTAATTAATTTAACATTTCTGTAATGATTGAAACTTATATGAAGAAAAAAGTTAACTTAAATAAATTAAATAGATATCATACAATCCTATCATCTATGATTCTCGATTCTTCTGAAAGATATTGCCCTTTTTTCCCTTCCGAGCTCTCTTCCATTTTTCATGTCTAGATGGAGGGGATGGAGGGGCCACCTCTCCAGAGCTTGAAGACTTAGCTCTTAGTTGTTGAAATTTTTCCGCTATCATTTTTTCTTCCAATAATGTATACCCTCCCCGAGATAAACTATGAGGGTATACATTTTTATATTGGATCTCCTGATGAGCTTTCCTTGTTTGCTGTAATTTACGAATAAGAAATCATTAACAAAACATTAATAAAATCATTTATATAAGAAAGTTTATAAAAGTTTACATTGCCCTTACCAGAAATGACTCTTTTTTTCTACTTTCAAAAAACTGTCTCCATGAGTCTTCATCTATAAAAGGATATATACGACATGGATTGTCATGACTCCTATGACCATAAATGAAATCATATGAGAGGGTTGATTTGAAATCCCTCCATCTCCTGGCAGCCAACGATAAGCATTTATTCCTAAATCCTCCAGTGTCAGGAATATCAAATGTCATCTGATAAAGAAGAGTCTAATCATATTATATATACTAGAAACATTAAAATAATGGTCAAACAATAACAAAAGATCTTACCAAAATCGTCTCCCACAACTGAGAGATAATCTCTTTATCCACACCTCTCCAATCATCATACAGAATGCTTACATTGGTCTTGGCCTGAGTTGCAACAAAACTCTTAAAATCTTTGGCATTCGGAACTCTAGGAATATCATCATCATCAAACTCAACTACAATCCTCTGATCCTGTGTACGGGCAAGTGATTATTTTGGTAAATGTGTGCACCCACGTTTACCAACCTTTGAACTCTCTGTCGTAATAGGAGCATGTGAATGTTCATCCCCAGAGGTATGACCAGCAATATGATCCTCTCCAGAATCATGTGGTTGATCATCTGAATGATCTGTCATTATCCTTCAAATCAAAAAAACAAACGTCAGTTCACAAATATACAAATGCAAATATTTTAATACTACTGTAATCAGAAAATAGAAAAGTGTACTAGGTTACATAATAGTAAACATTGGTAATATGGTAAACATGTTAAACAATGGTAAAGACGGAAAAGATGTTCAAGATGGACAAGATGTTCAACATGGTAAAAAATGGAAAAAATGGTAAACCTCGTAAATATTGTAATCATGGTAAAGTAATTGTCAGTGAACAAATATAAAAATTAAAATATTTTTATACTACTGTAATCAGAAAATAGAAAAGAGTACTAAGTTACATAATAGTAAACATTGGTAATATGGTAAGCATGTTAAACAATGGTAAAGATGGCAACGATGGTCAAGATGGTCAAGATGGTAAAAATGGTAAAAATGGAAAACCTGGTAAACATTGTAAACATGGTAAAGTAATTGTCAGTGAACAAAAATAAGCATTTTAAAATTCATGTAATGGTTATAAACATGATAAAGTAAACTAAACAAACATAAAACAAACAAAAACATATATTTATTTTATTTTAAAACATGTTTTAATAAATAAAAATCTTACAATATCTAACATTTATGGAAAAAATAAATGTAAACAAGAAATAATCATATGTTACCTGTAATTTTAGGAATGTACTGATGGATTGTTTTCCCAAATTCCTTCGTCGTGATCGTTCCATATGGCACAAACTATGTCTTCAACATGATCGTCATTATGTTCTGTTAATATTTCCATTGAAGTAGGGATCTCACATAAATCATCATATTCATCAAGTTCATCCTCACCAACATATTGTTTTTTCCCTTGTAAAACAATAGCCTACTGCATATCTGATTGATCTACTACATAAAAAATTTGTTTTTCATGTGTTGCCATTATAAAAGAATTAGCTGTGTCTTCCAATGTATTCAGATTAACAAGTGTCATTCCAAATTCATCGTGTATGAAACTGTTGTTACTGTTAAACCATTTACAGTTAAAAACGGGAACTTTAATTTTAATGTAATCAACCTCCCATATGTCTTCAATCACTCTATAATATGCATTTGATGTAGAAATTGGGTTTTTTTCCTTAGCACTTGAAAAATGCATTGCTTCTGCAAACACCAATACACCACTATTCTGAACTGCACTTCTATTGTCCTGAGCTTTTGTATTAAATGTATAACCATTAATGTCATAACCAGACCATGTTATCACATTTAAACATGGACCACCCACTATCCATTTTAATGTCTCTGATACATCTGATCTACCAAGCAAAGTCTTTTTAATCCATGACAAAAAAGTTTTGTTGTGCTCAATCAAAATCCACATTTCTTTCTTCTTTGGATGAAGTTGTTTCAACTCATTAATATGCAATGTGATATATGGTTGAGCATCAGCTATGTTATTCAAGATGTATGATTCTAACTTCTTCATCTGTTCAGCTGACAGTGATTTGACTTTCATGCCGCGAATCCCCTTTCCCTCATTATTAACTCGTTCATGGTGAGATGGAGGCAAACCTATGTGTTGCGCCGCAGTCAAGTAGCTCGTACAAAACTCTGCTACCTCCTCAGGAATATATTTTCAATAATGGAGGCTTCAGGTCGATATAGATTTTTAACATACCCCTTTAATATTTACATATACCTTTCAAAAGGATACATCCAACGAAGATATATAGGTCCACAAAGCTTTATTTCTCGAACCAGATGAATCATTAAATGCACCATTATATCAAAAAAAGTTGGAGGAAAATACATTTCCAATTGACAAAGTATAAAAATTGTATCCTTTTCCAAAATGTTCAAAGCATTCACATCAATCACCTTGTTACAAATTGAATTGAAAAAATAACACAACTTCATTATAGTCTTTTTGACACGAATGAGAAATATTCCACGCAATGCAACTGGTAGAATTTGTTGCATCATGACGTGACAATCATGTGATTTCAAACCTATCAACTTCAAGTCCTTCAATGAGACAAAAAATTTTACATTAGAAGAACATCCTTGAGGCACATTGGTATCATGAAGACACTGACAGAAGCTAATTTTCTCCCTCTTCGATAATGTATGACAAGCCGGGGGAAGAAATGTTCGTCTTCCTTTAAGAGTGGGAGCTAACTCCAAACGTATTCCCATTGATAGTATGTCTAATATTACATTCAACCCATCTTTAGTCTTTCCTTTAATATCTAACAATGTTCCAATCAAAGAATCACAGATATTCTTCTCCACGTCCATGACATCAATATTAAGTTTAACTTCATGATACCTCCAATATGGTAGCTCAAACAAAATTGACCTTTTCTTCCAAATATGTATATCATTACAAGATTTATGTGTCTTTTCCAATGTCACGTCATGGTTTTTCACCCTCTCAAAATACAGATCAGGGGATAAAGGTTTTGGAGCAGTATCAAACTCTTGTGAGCCATTAAATGCCTTTTTTAGTCTTCTATATGGGTGTTCCATAGGCAAAAACTTTCGATGACCCATGTACACTGTTTTCCTCCCATGATGCAATTGACAATAGGACGTCTGTTGTTCGCAAATTGGACATGCTTTATTCCCTTTAACACTGTATCCAGACAAATTTCCATACACTGGGAAGTCATTTATAGTGAACCGAAGCACTTCATGCAGTTGAAAATATTCCATTTTATATGAATCATACACCCTAATACCATCAGCCCATAACAATTTCAAATCATCAATCAACGGTGACAAGTAAGCATCAATATCATTACCGGGTTACTTTGGACCAGAGATCATTGTACTCAACATGACATATTTGCGCTTCATACAAACTTCAGGAGAGAGGTTGTAAATTACCAATAAAACAGGCCATGAACTATGTGTGCTACTGAGTGTTTGGTATGGATTCATTCCATCTGTGCACAACCCTAGTCTGAGATTTCTTATTTCATTTCCAAATGTAGAATATTGCGCATCAATTTTCATCCATTGTGGAGAATCAGCTGGATGACGTATTTTTCCATCACATACCTGCTCTTCAGCATGCCATCCTAACTTTTTTCATCATGTGAATTAGCAAATAAACGTTTCAAATGATTAATTATAGGATGATACCAAAATACCTTTGAAGGGAGCTTTGTAATCTCTACATCACCCTGTGATTTTTCTTTCACCTTATACCGTGATGTCCCACATTTTGGACACTCTGACAGAAATTCATATTCCTTCCTATATATAATGCAGTCATTCGGACATGCATGTATTTTCTTGTATACCAATCCCATCGGGCATAATATTTTATTGACTTTGTAATGTGAATCAGGAAGATCGTTATATTTTGGAAGAATGTCTTTCATCAATTTTAGCAGCTCTGTAAAACTTCTGTCACTCCATCCATGCTTTGCCTTCAGGTTAATCAATCATAACACCGCCGACAGAACCGTAAAATCTGTACAACCGGGATATAATGGTTTTTCAGCATCACCATATAGATGTGCAACTGTCGGTTCTATCTCAATTTGTTCTGCTACAATATCGCGAATCATTTCTTCAATTCCATCGGAGTTACCATCTTGTGAATCATAATCATCAGTGACATTCCGTCCTATTTCACCTTGCCAAATCCAAAGGCTATAACTCGGATTAAAACCATGTCATATCAGATGATCTTCTATCTCTCTACTTTTTATCTTCTTCATATTCAAACATTTCAGGCATGGACAGAAAAAAATGTCACTACTTGGAACATTTCGTTTTGCAAATTCCAAAAAGGCATCAACACCTTCCTCAAATTCATTGCTCATTCGATGTTCCGTAATCCAACATCGACTCATTATTACCTATAACAAATATCAACAAAAAATATATATTTTTAAGATAAGACAAATACATGTTTATATGAAAAAAATCATAATTTGAATGTATAACAATTTAAAATATAAAACAAATCTATAGGTATTTAAAAAAATATTCTTGAATATTATTTTTAAAACAAAATATAGTTAGATGTAACTGTTTAAAATTTCATTGAATCAAAGAAAACCATGACACCTAATGATTCTCCAAATAAAATATACATCAATAAAACATAAAAAAATGATTTTTATCTGGAATAAGTGAATATGATCAGATGATACGCATTTATAATAATCTCATGCCAATATACTAATAAACATGTTAAAATATAGGAATACCTAATGGAGCATATAACATGTTTTATTCATGCTTGTTGTTCAATCATTATGATCTAAAGTACTCAACACTTTCAAGTGCCAAAATCATGAAAGTAGTAGTAGTTTTCATAAGTACCCAACACCAAATAGATATACATCGTAAGTGTCATGTTAGAAATAGGAATATAGACCATTTGTTTTATGTTTAATAATATTGCCATATTATCTGATCATTATGATTATATATTAGAATTACTATATCCTTTTGATCCGATATATAATCTAAGGATTAATATTTCATTAGAAAAAGAAATGTTAATATCATGGTAATGTAAAAAAAAGTATATGTAGAACTGTATATATGTAATACCAATAAAAAAATACATATGTGTTTGGCCTGGGTTTCACACATAAATCAACTCATCTCACAGATTAAATTTTTGAATCATCCTACATAATACTTATTTTTATAACTAAGGGAATGAAAATAATAAAAGTTTTGATTTACGATACTCATTATGGGTAAACATGATATATATAAATATAATATATAATCTCATAAAAAGATATCCATGGGGGTATAAGAGAATACACAAAGCACATGATCAAAAAGATAAGTGAAACAGTTCTATATAATCATAGATCATAAAACCTGAGTCCAAGTATAACAATTTTAGCATAACATAAGACATGATTTATATGATAGTGGGAACATGATTTAAAAAACCTTATTCACAAGATCACAACATTGGTATGTGGAATAACATAAGAGTGTGGCACAAACATAATCATATAAGTCATAAAATTTGTCAAGGGAAAACATAGTTTCATTCACCTCATATTGGGATATGTTAATCACCTTTCCTATAATTTATTATAATATTTCTTACGAGACACATCACATAACACATTGGACATTGTATAACCATCTGTATCACATATTGATCTATGATATATAATGAATTATCGAATGCATTAGAAGGATATTATAAACCCAAAAGTCACATAATGACTAACCATATATATGGGTGAATCGTGATCATCAAATCATTTATAACACTTTCGTAGATCAATTAACTAACAAAAATGAAATGGGGGTCATAATTGATTTTATAAAACATAATAATTATTAATACATAAAAATGTGTTTGTATGTTAAGATAAGATAATATACCTAATTAAATCTAATTATCGTTAAATTATTTCTACCTAGATAGAAAATACCTTTATAAAAAATATAATTTAACTTGAGAATGGAAAGAAAGTACCCTTTACCATTTTTTATAATGAAAAATCTGAAAAGGATGATAATAATATTTAGGTATTATAATTTTTTTATGAATTACTAATAATAAAAGAAATCACCTCACTTGGTTTTGTTGAAAATCGGACATACCATCGTATTCAATAAATCAGATACACTTTTCATGAAAAGGTCCATCATTTTTAGGAGATGACTGAAAGAAGAAATGTATTATCAGACTCACCATGAGACCAGAATGAAATATTTGATTGTAATAGGTATGAATTGATATTTTTATGAATGCAGATGAAAACAGATGATGGTTTTCTGATCTAGGAGTTCTAAAAATCATACTTTTTTGAAAAAATATTATGATGTAAGAATGTTGAATGAAATTTTAAGGATAGGTATTACCGATTGTACCTGGTCCAATTTCATTCATGAAAATCATTTTCTGGACAATCATATTGAAAATATGATTTTAAGAAAATATGTACTACCAATCTTCATCCAGAAAGACACATTCCAGCTAAGTAAGAAATAATAATGTTCCTGGAAGAATGGAACGTTACAGTACCACCCATTATTTTTTAGATTTTGCTGAAGCTAATCCTCAATGTTTTAAAATTAATTATTCTTTCTAAATGATTGAATAATTTGAATGGTTGTGAAGTCAAATATATATGTTCTCATGGTCATAGTAATATTTTTATCAGATATTGATTTATTTAGATATTTAAGAGGTTGCTCGTAAGCGTATATCAGAATGAAAATCTAGAATAAGAGTTAAAAATAGTCTTATCCAAAATACACCTGCTTGAATGTTGCGAGTTGAATGTTGCGAGTTGAATGTTGCGAGTTTAATGTTGCGAGTTGAATGGACATAATAACCATTTTCAATGACAAAAAATTCCACGAGATTCAAAAAAGAATGAAAATAACATCAAGAATCGAAACAAAAACGAACGAAATAAATTAGTGGAAGGCTTACTTGAATGTCGCGAGTTGAGATGATAGATCCGAGAGGAGTGAAGAAGATAAACAATGAATCCAAAATGAGTTTAATCCAGGTGATCGACGAGCCGATTAGGGTTTACCGCGCGAGAGAGAGACGAGCTGGCGACTGTCAATCGAAAAATCGTAAATGACAGAACACAGGCTTTAATTTTTTTTAAATGTTTTATAATGTCGGTTATTATATAACCGACGTTATAAACTATTTTTTTAGCTTTTTTACGTCTGTTTTCTTAAAACCGACGTAAAAGAGCTCCCGTGCTTTGGTTTCTTACGTCGGTTATTTTATAACTGACCTAAAAACGAGATATCTACGTGTTTTTTACGTCGGTTATTTTATAACCGACGTAAAAAAACCTGATATCTATGCGTTTTTTACGTCGGTTATTTGGTAACTGACGTAAAAAACCCGATATCGTCGCATTGTTTACGTCGGTTATCACATAACCGACGTAAAAAACCAAAGCCCCGGGGGTTTTTTACGTCCGTTTTTAGATAACCGACGTAAAACCCAACAGGCGTGATTTGTAATGTCGGTTATTAAAATAACCGATGTGAAAAATCTACTCGCCGCATTTTTACGTCGGTTATAAATAACCGACGTAAAAAACGATTTTTGCACTAGTGAGAGTAATTTTTTCTTCTGGAAGTCATCCGGATATAATAAGTAGCGTGTTATTGGTTGGTGATTTACATTTAGTAGAGAAAGGACACCGATGATACAAGGGGTGTCATTTAGAAGGAGTTCCAGGAAGAATTTCATTATTCCATGATGACAGATGAGAAGAGTGAAGAGATATTGTCTCCCTATTAGAGAATTTTGTCGGTGAGGGAAATGGGGATCAAATTTAAAGATATCCTAATCTTCACACTGAATCTCTTCATAGATGTGGATCCCTGGGTGAGATGCTTAGGGAAGGCCCATCGAAATTCTCTTCTTTATGTTGTGACTCTTTTCACTCTACTAACATACTAAGAGGTTTATAATAAGGAAAAGGTATTATAAATGATTCAATCACAAGATGGTGTGACCCGAGAGTGGAGATAACTGAGTTATTCAAAGGCGAAAGTCGTCAATAGGAGGTCTCCAGTGTCAGGAACATCAATGTTTCGTCATGTGGGGAGTTGGCTTCAGCATTTCCAGTTCCAATATTTGGGTCCCCACCCTTTTTTATGGGACATGGACCAAGGTTTTTTATCAATTTATTCCATGGAGATATTCAAAACCAAGGCCCAGTTCATACTCATTATGATGGGGGTGGGATGGTTCAGTGCCGACCTTTGTCGTAGTAGTTGCAGGCCATGAACATTTTATGGAAGGAGCATCGATCTCCCACTCCACAGAGGTTAGATAATTCACGAGGATGAGGATATCAATGTTCTCCACAAGGACCATTAATTGGGAATGGATGGGGTGGTGGTTGATAGCCGAGAGTGAGAGGAGCTGGCCATCATTAGTTGCACACCATAAAGGTAGCAGTTCCAATAGGGCATGAGTTTCATCAAAGTATGATCAGTCTATTTCATAGCATTGAATGTGACTTGTTTGATACAGGAGGCCCACACTCTTTAGTTTCACCCAGTCATTCCCATCCTCTGATAGTAGACATAGAGAGAGTTATCATGCCCCTACTATTGAGTATGCCATGGTGAGTGTCACACAAGTCCATTTGATGTTTTTTACTGATGTATACAGATGATGGGGCCACATCATTCCATTCAGGATCTTATTATACTAAAATGCAGCCATACGATTTCAATGTAGGCATATATTGGTTATTGTCGGTCCACACTGTTATCGACTACTTCTGGTGAAGAGTCTTGTTCTCAGGTATGGGTGGGAGGTGTGTAGTATTTGTTTTCATGAAAAGTTATCAAGATTTAAACTAGTGAGAGATACCTATTTAATTTTTATTAGGATATTATTCAGTGAAATCAACAGATACCAAGATGGTTGAAATTTTGGGGGTTGTTTGTGAAATCATGTATGTATTCCCTGAAGTGGTTGTGACTCTACCCCCTCGATGTTACGTTGATTTTTTAATAAACATTAAACCATTTTCCAATCTAATTACAATGTCCCCTATTGAATTTATCCTTTTAGTTTGCAGGATATGTAGATTCAGGTTGATGAAATCATGATGAATGGTTTTATCTAGCAAATTATTCCTCCTTGGTGTGATCCAATCTAGTTCTCGATGAATGAAGACAACATCCTAAGACTGAGCATAGACTACCAATTTATGGATCAGGGGACAATCATGAAATCTTACCCCCTTCTAAGAATTGATGATCTTTTCAACTAATTAAATGGGGATGGTTGGTTCTCTATGATGAATATATGGGTTAGATATCAATAGTTAAGGGTAATGGAGTTAGGCATCCAAAAGACTACTCTGAGGTTTAGGTATGGGCAATTCGAGTTAATGGTGATTTTATAAGTGTTAGGAATTCAAAATCCAAGTTCACGCACATCATGAACTCTATTTTCTATGAGTAACTAGACCAGTTCGTTATCATGTTCATCATAGATATCATAATCTACTCAAGGTTATAGGAGGATCATTTCTGGAATCTGAGAACTACCATGGATGTATTCTCACATGAATAGACCTATGGAATGTTTTCCAAGTGAATGTTACTGATGTGAGTTGTGCACTTCCATTAACACATCATGAAAAAACAATGGTTTTAAATTGACCCATCCAAGCTTTAAATAGTTTTATATTTGGAGGTATCTAGGAATCTAATGGAGTTTTCTAGTATTCAGGGTTTGAAATGAAATTATCAGAGGATTGTTACAATGTTCTCTCATGTTCTGACATCATTGAATGATTTGACCAGAATGATCTAGAACAATGTGTGGAGTGAGAGGTGTATGGAATAAACTAGTTATCTAAAGGAGAAACGTTTCAGTTCCCTGGAGATAATATTTTTAGAAGAAGGGGTGAAGTTGATGTGTTTTGTAACACATCTGACCTAGTATTTGGATGTGTGCCAATGCATAAGCGAGCATTATTCCATTATTGCTCAAGGAAATTTCGTCTTCATTAATCTAACAATGACAACTATGATCAATAGCTTGCATTGATCATGTTCTGTAAATGTTTTAGCGGCATACCATTTTTAGGGTGTGAATTGTGGGCTCCAAGGATCTCAAGTGCATGAGGTATATCTTCTCCCATTGAGACCTGAACTATTGACAGTAAAGGTGGATGGTTTTTTTCTAGGACTATGAATACAATATATCATAATACCTAGGGAAGGGAAACATGATGGTATATTCTTTGAGCATGGAGTCATAGTAGGGGGTAGTTCGGGAATCCAAAGATGGTTGAAGGAAAAAAAGTGTTGGACGCCTTGCGCATGGATGATATGGTGGACAGTGGGAAGTTTTTCATCCTAGTGGAAATGCGCGAGGGAGTTTTCTGTGGGTTAAAAATATCCCACTAAGAAATACACCTTGGATTGACTAGGATGAACTGAGGCCTAGGTGAACTGTTATGGTGTCCTAGGAAGAAAAATGTAATGGCATAGATTGAGGCATGATGTTATGTGTGTCAATCAGTGAAGGCCGAGCACCAAGTTTACAATGGTCTATTGAAGCCCTTAGATTACCATGAGTGGGAGTGAGATGAAATATCAATCTACTCTGTCACAATATTACCTAGATCTCATTGATGATGTGATACTCTTTGGGTATTTGTGGAACGTTTGACAAAATCCATTAACTGCATAGCAATAAATGAGTCAAGAATATAGAATTATCTAGTACAAAGGTACATATGTCAACTGGTAAAGAATCACCGAGATCCATGACCCATCATCTCATATTGTGATTCATAGATTAACTCATGATTTTGGGGGAGATTTCAGTATACTTTTGGGACCTAGTTCTGCCATAGAACTTCTTTCCAACCCCAAACAGATGGGAAGATATAATGGACAATCCATACATTGGATGATATGATGTGGGAATGTGTTTTGAACTTTTTATGCTCATGGTTATGAAAATATCTCCTGGTTGAGTTTTCATACAATAATATCATTCAATATTCCATTGGAATGGAACCATTCAATTAATTTTACATAAGACCATTTCATTCACAAGTGTGTTTGACAGTGGTAGGGGAATAAAGAATTCATGGACAAGAGGTTGTACAGAGCACAATAGGGAAGGTTCTTCTTATTTGTGAGAGGATGATGGGGGTTAAAGAGAGGTAGAAGTCATATGATGATCATAGGAGAGGCCCTTTGAGTTCATGGTTAGTGAAAGAATGTACTTAATTGTCTCCCATTAGCATGGAAAATGAATTCTTGGTAAAGTAATAAGTCTTTCATCTAGGTTCATCGAACATTTCAAGTTGTTTAGCCGAGTTTGCGAGGTGGAATATTAGCTACCATTTCAACATTGTTGTTAGAGAATCCACATCTTCTTCTCGGTCACACAGATATGTCGGGATCGACATGATGACTCCCAAATCCATGACTGCGGGGATTTGGAAAATTAGGATTGAAAGATATTCATGGAGTGACCAGTATAAAAAATGGAACATTAGGAGAATGTGCAACCGTGATAGACCATTCAATTAGTTCAGGTGTTATGGAGGAATGGTGGCCTCAAGGATAATACTTTGGAGTGATAAAAACATATTTTTTCCAAATAAAAAGATGTTTTCTGATTTTGGATTCTCTTTTTTACTTTTTTTCTTTTTCTGAAATGTAATGTCTTACCTTTCTTGTTGAATTATAAGTTATTTCCCTCTTCTATTATTTTGTGTGAAATTTCTTGACGTTGAGGAGTGGATATCATAATAAAAATTCATGACCCATTAATCTAGTTTAGATTTAACTCATATGTGGAATCAGCGCCAGCCATAGAAGATAATATCTTGACATGGAAGATGTATCCCATAATATATATGTTTGGACTATGTGTCTTTTCCTTTTTGTTTTTGTTTTTGTGGAAATGTGGGGCCATAGAGTTTCCATAGTTGTTCAAAAGATATATGGCAAGGAGGTGTTCTTTGAGGTTGAGTTTTTCACTGGAGATTTTTAATAATAGTTGGTGGTTTTCTCGTTATAGGTATATTATGGTGTAGTTTTTTGGACACCATTTCTACTGGTTTATTTTTCAATTCATGAGGAAGAGAATAGTTTGAGTGGTATCTGGTGTAATAAGAAGCATTTTCCCAAAACATTACATTTTCAAAATCCTGTTTTAAGGGTGTTCAAATAGGAAATGATTGATCATTTCATAAATTTCCAATGTTCAAATTTCTCATTGGCATGTTAATGTGCCCTCATATCACTATTTTGACATGTCCACACATTGTCATGTAAGTATGTTAGTATGTCTATGCATTAGCATGTGAGTGTGTCTACATTTCAGTTCATTAGTGAGTCAAGGGCATTAACATTTGTGATTCAAGGGAATCAGCATCGATGATTTGAGTGTGTCAGAATCAGTGAGTCGATTGTATACCTGTCGATAGGTCAGGGTACCAATAGGTCTAGGAATATATAGGTTGAGGCGTCAATATGTCAAGTCATCAGCTAGTCTTTTTGTCAATATGTCAGGTTCGTTTCTCACCTATTGAGGTCTCGACAAAGGAAACTGACCCATCAATGTATCTTTTATGGTTTTCCTAGTTTTTCAATGTTTTACACTCACACATTTCATGTTTTCTACAAGAAATTTTAACCAATAAACTCAAAGTCATGGACTAATATCTCTCTATAATTTCTTAGGGGAATTATAAAATTATGTATATCTCGTAACATTTCTCCAGCCATGAAACTTCCATTCCATGTTGTCAAAACATGATTAGATTATCATGATCATTGAAATCGTCCCCCTGATTTTTAGGATATCCCATTTTTATAAAACGAGATCTATTCCTTCATTATTATTTGTTTGTTTCTGTTGGTGTTCTTAGATTCTTAATCACTATTTGAGTTGTGTGCATGTTCTAGAACCCCTCATACTCAGTAATCACGGAGTTATTCCCTACTCCTCATGGGACACATTTTCCTGGTTCTGGGAGGAACATCGATCCTTCGATCAATAGGTTGGACTTCTTTGACCTCTCTTAAAATGTGAATCTTTTAGTGGGGGGATTAATAATGATTCATAGTGAATAATTAATGAATATTTTTAATTTAAATATAAATAAATATTAATATGAAATTTATTAAAATATAGGAGGATAAATAATAATGGGATCGGAGTGGTTTGATGTTTACCACTGAATTAATTTTTTATCCTTGTGAATTATATTTTATGTGAAACCTTCTGTAAATCAGGACCATTGGAGGTCATTTCATATAATCTAGTGAATTTATGTTTGGTTTTTATGCATTGATAAAAAATCATAAAATGAAAATATGTTAAACCATATATACATGGTCAAATAAATAGATTCCATAGGATAATACCTATTTTTTAGTCTCCCCAATTATAATAATGTGGATGTAATGATCCTCTTCAGATGAAATATTAATACGTATACACATCCTGTTGATATATATGGATGATTGTTGTGTTCTATTGATTTCTATATCTGTCTGCATGTTTTGTGGAGCTATTGTTGGGAGCATGATTGTTGGTATGTTGTTTGAAAATGGAAATTGATCTATAAAAATGGTCTGGAATGTTGGTATAGTAGGGTTGTGGGTTAATAGTATTTGTTATGGGATTTTTGTGTGTGGATGTATAAGGGGTGTGTTAGTATACCAATATGAGAGATTGATCTATTTTAGAATGGATGGACTTGTAGGAAGCATGACTTCCATTATTTATGTCATGACCATCGACTGACATTTGGTAGTGGGATTGTGGTGTGGACATGAACATGTATTTATTTGAACTGTATCATAGAATTTCTTGGGAAATGGGGTTGTAGGTCTAGTTTGTGAGTGTAGTATTTTTTTATAAATTAGAAGTATGATTATTGGAAATAGTTTACCATGTGTCTAAAAAGAATGGGCTTTTTGTGAACTCAAATATAGATCTGTTTTTGTGCAGTTTTGTAGTGGGACTATAGTGTGGTTTTGCATACTATATTTGATATTGTTGTGGTTGGTATTTTCCCAGTTGTTCTATAATAGATTAAAATATATCACTTATGTATATTAACGAATTTTGGTTATACAAAAATGGGATGGGTTATTCTTTGGTAGTAGTGGTTGTTTTGCTGTGTATATTGGGGAATCTGCAAAGGTGGTACGGGTGGGCTTGGATGGTTGTTTTTTTGAAACTCATTGGATGGGATAATTGATTTATTACCTATATGTATAAATTCTAGTTAATTAGGATTTGTATATATACAACAAACTATTTTAGAACTATTTTCCAAAAACATTAATTTCATGCGGGTAGGTGTCATTAAAAACATCTCTGTGGGAGGATGGAAGGATAGTTACTAGCTTTCCCCATTGTACCATGTTCCGGGTTCATTCTGCTAGAGAATATGAGGGAAAGCTGAAATGGGTTGAGGCTTATTATTTTCCAGGAATCATCTAGAATTTTTTGGTTTTAGATGAGGGGTCATGGTGTTTACAGGTTAGGTTTTTCTCCCATATGTCTTTTGGATGGGGTCCACGTGTCTTCGGGTGAGAGGCATGGTTGATGGGGCCGAGATGTCTATAGGCAGGGCTGTGTGTCGCTGAGGCCCAATTGTGTATGGATAGGTTGGTGTAGTGGGATTGCATGTGGGATCAGTTATAACATCATGTAGTTCTTCATTTGGGATAATTTTTAACCAGTGAGAATGTGATGTGGGGTACTAAAATATTGATTTTCTTATACTACAACATTACATGACTAATATAATATGTTAAATTTTCCTTCATGTGGTTTTTATGTTTTTATTCCATAGAAGATTCATTGAGGATCTACTATTTTCTCATAGGGACATTAGTATGTTCACCCACAGGTGCACATGTGGATTTGGATTTGCTACTGGGTATAATTGTATATGCACCCCGCAGATATAAAACCATTTTTAGGATTCCACGAAGACATTGAGGACAATTCTAGACTTCACTACCATGGAAGTCGGTATTAGCTGTTGTTGTTTAATAGTATATTTTCATTGGGTACATACATTAGGGTTTTCTTGTACATTTTACCTACTTTAATTTTGAACAAGAATGTGGGGAAGGGTTTTTTTCTTTACTTTCACTTTTCCAACATGGAGATTCATGGGATTTACCATCTTATCAACATATTTGGTTCCATATAAAGGTTAATTCCATCCAATTCTATTTGATTTTATATACCCCTACTAATACTCTCTACTTGAGGGACAATAGAAGGCAGGAAGTGGGGGTCTTAAACTCTCCTTTGACACAAGGAAGGATGGGCCTAACACATTTCAAAACTTTCCCTTGTCTTGATTAATGGATGTAGTAACATATAATGAGAATGGGAAATAAGGGATTAAATTTCCCAAGTATCAATGGACATCTCTCAAAACATTTTAAATAAATTATATGAATATATGAACACTATAGTAAAAGATAAAGATCTAAAATATGTATAGGAAAGTACAAAGACCATTGAATCAAATTTAGTCAATGGGTAATTTTATTATATATTTTAATAGTCATATATATCTTCCACGTTTTTGATGATATTTTTATAATTTCATTTTACCTTATTTATAGAATCATTAATTAGATATCCTATTGGAAATCATATCCCAATAATGATTTGTTAGACAGTTCCCATTAAAACACATAAATGTTTTCTTTTTTCAAAAATAAAATCATTTTTTATATAGATTAATTCTAAATAATCATTGATTTGGATTTTATTTCAAATTTTAATGATAAAATATATTAATAAATGATATATATTATTACAAATTGTTAAGAAATAGAATTATTTTTCTTCATAGGGGAGACTATATCATATTAACCATAACTGAATCCTCTTCAAATATCTAAAAATTATGAATTTCATTAAGATTAAGACAATAAAAGACAACATAATGAATCTATATCCATAGACTACCATATAAACCTATTTTTCATGAGTAATTGTATTGGTTTACTAAATAATTACCAAGAATCCTATAGAGTGTAATTTCAATTAATCTATTAACAACATTGCTGAAAAAAAACTTAAATATGTGACTCTATATAAGAAGGATGTAGAGGAATTAGGGAATCAAAAAAGAACATGGGATTCAATATAATTGATCGATATGGAATATTGTTCCACCATAGAGAAACCTTATTATTTTTTATATGATTAAAAAATGGGTCTCTAATGTTTAATATCAACTAAAAGGACACGACTTCCATTACTATAATGTAATGGTATCCTCTGCCCCACATTTATTAATTTTTTGATAAATCCCAATGATCAAAATTATTTTAATAATAAATCATCATTCTAGTTATCCTTATTTTCTATTTAATATTAAATAATGAATATATTTAAATGATGTAATTTCATAAGTGGTATATAGATATTTGTTTATAGGAATTATATTTTGATTTCAAAATCTACAATTTTTTATATATATCATCAAAAGAGTATACGATGATTATATAAATAATTAAATAATGGAATTAATTGTTTATTAAATGATATTAACTTAAAAAAATTATGGTTATATGGTGAATTTTGTATTCATTCTTAAAACACCCAATGATTATGATTTAAATTGAATATTAATAAAATATGTTTTAGGACATGGGAGGTTATTTTAATTTTCTTATTATATCCATGGATGGAATCTCCATTTTTCCATTAAGGAAAAATGAGGGGATAAATGTAAAACTATAATGGATGTAGTTGATGTATGAAATATTATTGGATAAGTATGTTATTATCTCTGAATTTAAAAAAAATTATATAATTGCATAATATTTTAACCATGTTGGAAAATATGTTGTTACATTATTATTGATAGATATATATATATGGATTTCTTAAATTAATGATTGTATTTGTTAATGAATTTATGCCAATATTATTAGTTTTAATGGATATAGTTGTCATATATAGTGATACATATTATGAAGTACATTGTAGTGTCCTTATAAAAAACAATAGAGTTGTTTTATATGAAACACGTTAGATAAATATTTATGAACAGAATTATACAACCCATGATCTGGAGTTGGTAGACATAATCCATGAATCGAATATATGGTGATTTTACTTTTATAGTGAATGTGTTGAAATTTATATTAATATAAAAGTATTTAAATACATATTCTCCAAGGAAGAAGACAACATGTGGAAAAAGTGATAAATAGAGTTAATAAATGGATATTATTTCTCAATAAACTAAAACATTGGAAGGAAAATCTTGAATTTGACGATTTTAGTAAAAATATCCTTGTGTTTGGAATATAATTCAGAGTTAAAAATATTATTTATTCATGGATTTAGTAATTTTTGATAAGTGAGTAATTTTTGAATGGAATACATAATAGATATTTCAAATAATTTCAAACCATACTTATCATGGAAAATAGAAATACCACAATTTTGTGATAAGTATATTGAAAAGAATTTCAAAGTCATGAATTATGGTTTGTTGGTCAACATATTCTATTAAGTCAATAAATAATAATTTAGAAATAGTTTATGTGATTAATCAATACATTAGCTAGATAAATAATGATGACATGATTCTTGTAATTTAAATATATAAATAGAAAATTATAAAATATAAATGTACCGGGATTTGGAAGAAAAAATTTCATTGGATATTTTGAATCATAAAATTGTGGACTATGGAATATCATTCTTTTTTTTAATCAGGTAATTGTTTAGAGACATCATCTTATTATAGAAATATAACCTCTACTTATATTATTACATAATTGCGATGATATTAATGTGGAAATTATATCTATACTTATAAAATAAAATAAAATAAATAATTATATATATGATATTGTTTCTAGACATATTTTTCATCTGATTTTATCACCAAAAAATAAGATACATTTATTGAGAACCAAATTAGAATATATATTTATTAAGATGTGAGACTTTATAGTTCATCTCTATAGATTTTATTTAATCCTAATCAATAGTGTACATGAAAATTTTTATATATTTTTATAATTCACTCATAAATGAGCTAAATTTTTGAACCACCTATCATCATTAAACAGATGGGTTTTCTAATAGGATTATATAGAATTTAAATTATATATTGAGGTAAAAATTATATACTTTTGTTCTAATTGACATCTACATTTTTCAATAGATTAATTTTCTTGTAACAATACATTAAATTCATGTATTAAAATATATATGTATTGTACATTTTTTAGAAATTGGTGTTAAACATCATCTTATTTTGATTATGTAAGTGAGAAGATTATTTTGGAAAAAATCTCGTTGAGGAGAAAGAAAAACATGTGAAAATTGTTCAGAATCATATTAAGGAGTAAGATATCTAACTATAAATGTTTTCCCTTATCTAAAATAATGATTTATAATTTCATATGACAGATCAGGTTTTGTGGATGTTTTCTCAATGGAATTGTTTCATAGGAATCATCAATAATGGGAGTCTAATTATTAGGTAAAACATTACATTATAAATTTTAAATTAATTTTAGTCGGGGCTATAAATATTAACATACCACCTATCCTCTCTAAATGTAATCATTTTTTCTATATCATACTATGAATGATGAATTTTCCATAACTAATGCTAATATAATCATTTATGGAGATTGAATCAAAACCATTATTTTAATATGGAAATGTTCCTATCCATAATTTGTGCACTAGAGAACATGTTTTTTGTAATTGGATGATTCATAGAGTAATTTTATATTAGAGAAATCATAAAATAGAATTTGTGTCAGGGAATCTTAAATAATATATATTGTAGGAATACCCACAACATTCAATTTCGTGATATTATAGATATTTTACTTTTGATATTAATGATGTAGGAAAAATATAACACCTAATATTTGATTATATTGAGTAAGCATCTTTTATTAAGAAACAATATATGAATGATTATTAAATTATTCAAGAGTATTATTTAAATAAATAATAAAAATTACAAGTTAAATTTTAATAAAATGATTCAAACATGGAAGCAATAATAACTAAATTATATATTTATTGGATTTTTAGTTCTTCTTAAAAATTTTGTTATTTCATTAAATAACGAAGGAAATATTGTTTTATAAAATAATTACATCTACATTCAAGTATTGTAAATGTACCATTTAATATTTAATTGAATTTAATATTAACGTTTTTATATAAAATTGATTATATATAATCAATTCCATTGAGATTTTTTTGTAGTTAAAAATTTTAATTCATTTTTATACTTAATGTGGCGTTTTTCATGAAAATAAGTTTTTATCACATTTAAAAAAATATATTAATAGAATAAAAAAACTCATATATGAATATACTCCTGTAAAATTGATTCAAATTTTAAAAATAGAATAATTAATAATTTTTAATAATTTAATATTAATTATTTTTTATAATTAATTATAGTTGTTGTAAATGTTTATCACCTCGATTAAGATAATTTCTGCTAATAAGGGTTAGCAATAATTGTATAACGCATCAACATATCCCAAAAAATATAAATTCTAATTTATTGGTTATATATTCCATAATCATCTTCAAATATATTTTCTTTTGGATTTATTTTGATAGATTAAGACATTAATATAGTTGGATATTTTGAAAAATTCCATGTGGGTCTTGTCCCTAAATTATATTATGAAAACACCAATCCTCTTAACATAACTTTTCTTGAGCCTCTTAATTTGTCTTATCCATATAGAATAATGATTATTACATCCAGGAACAAGTCATATAGAACTTTTCTATACCATTCTATCATCTTTAAAAGGGTATAGTTATAATGCTAAGGAGGTTTTCTAAAAGAGATTTCATGTTCTTAGCATAGTGTTTGGATTTTATTTACTCTTATACAACCAGAAAATATTATTTAAATAATATTACATAATAATAAATAATAATTCTATATATAAATAGTATCATTATAATAGTATTAAAAACCAAATTAATGTTTTTTCTATCTTATGGAAAACAAAAGCATAATTCATGTGTACGTAATGTATACCATCTCTATATTATGCTATAATTAATTTTTCATAACCTCTATTCATATATGGTTATAAATATTTAAATAATTAATTTATATCATATTTATGATATTTATGAAATCTTTATCATTAATTAAATTAAATATATAATTTAACCTCTCAAACTTCTACCTGATAAAAAATGATAACATCATTCTTTCGTACATGTGAAAAACATCCATAGTGATGCATTTTGAATAATTTGTGATTTCTTCCTTCGATAGATAATGAAAAAAAGTATATAATTATTATATATTATATGTATTTATTTATTTAATTTTTTTATTTGATCCATATATAATTACGATTCATGGGATAAATCTATAAAACCAAAACATATATTAAAACATTAATATATAATATTCAAATGAACGAAATTTAATTTAGAATAATTAATAAATTGTTATTGAAATGTTATATGTGTATCTTATATAATATTTATGGTTTGAATGTGATTGTAATATAAAAATACAATAAATTTATATTTATCTTAAAAATGATTAATGATTTTAAGAACAATATGACATCTATTAATAGTTTTTTCACAATATCATGTTTATTCAAAAATATGTTTTTATATACATTTCATTTTGAGGAAGTATATGTTATTTTATATCATAAAAACAATAAATTTTCTTTTAATTTGTTTATATATATATATATGGATTCAATTTATTAGTTCCATTTTTACACTATTTGTAACTCAATATGAAAATAAAAAAAATTATGTTAATGTAACAATGTTATTCATATTCTATGTTGAATCACTTTCACCCATATACATATTTTCATTGATAATATTTTTTAAAAATAATCTAGAAACCTATTAATTTTTCAGTGTTTTGAAATATTTATTTGATTATTAATTTATTGGATCCATTATCATGGGGTTTCTTGAATTTTATTAGAGTTTTTAATGGTTTCTTGTTCATTTCATGATTGGTGCATTGTTTTTATGTTGTTAGAAAATGTGTCAAACATGGATAGTATGGGTTTTAATTTTGTTAGGTTTAAACTAATTGTGAAACAAAATCTTGAAACCCTTCTAGGGTCTCTATATAGGGTTTGTGGTTAAGCCCACTATTATATCATACCATGAAAAAAGACATAGGTAACCATGAGAACTGTAATTAAGTTCCAAAAATAATTAATTAAATTCATGAAATATACCTACATAACCCTAAACAACATCAAATACAACCTAAATCTGATCCTTCAGATTTTGGAATAACTCTAAATGCATTTTGACCCTATAAAACTTAGTTCATTTTAAATCTAAGTGAAAATTGATGTTTTCATCCTCTACCAGTGAGTTTCGTCTTCCTTACTCACTTGAGATATCCCTTCAATGGTCCATTCATCACCAATATAGGGATCACATATTATACTAGTTTCAATTGAATTACATATTTTCTAATCACATGTTTCAATTATTTTACATTGAATTTTAATTCATTTTTTCATGTGAATTCATAGATTTGTGATTATTCTTTTGTTGAATATGTAATATGAAAATTATTATTGCAAAAAAAATTTAAACCATATTTTACCCAATTATATTTTAATTTAATAATTTATGATTTAAAGTTATAGGATCTTGAACTCTCACAAAATTTTGTGAAATATTTAAAATCTATGGTTTATATTTTATTTCTAAATCTTATAGTGTTATTTTTAAAATGATGTGTTTGGACCAGTTTTCATTTAAAAGGTGAATTTCATTAATTTGAATTAAATTAGGAGAAATATTTGATGTTTTTATAAATTGTTTCAAATGGTCAGATTTATGAAATTAGAACGAATATTATATTAATTATTTGACAGCTATTTGGGAATTTTTTTACTTGAGTTACTTGAAATAAGTGGTCTATTTTCATTGAATGTTGATGTAAAGCAATGTTTTGTAATATATTCTAGTATTTTAAAATTAAAAATACTTAATTTGAATTATTTGGTGTTTAATTTAATAATTGATGGTTTTAATGGATTGTTTTTAATATTATAATGAATTGTGAAATGTACTAGTTATTATTACCATTTTGAATTTAGACTTTAATATAATGATTTAAGTTTAATTCATGATTATTAACATCCCAAATATAACATTTTAATAATACTATTAGGTAATAATCATTTATTTTGACATGTTAGATTCTATATCATTCCAATTGATGGCTCCTAAAAGTGATATTATTGTATTCAAAAGATTTTAGGGTGATAGGGAAATGAGATATTTGGGCAAGTGTCCATGATTTATAAGTATTCACATGTGATCCTTGAAACTCGATTGTCTCAACCACATATTTTGTCTAGTCATGGAAAACTTGGTAGATATGTGTGGTGAAAAATATTTATGACTCATTAGTGGATCACAACTCAATTAATGGATCCATATATAACATGATAGGTTTGAGTAATGAAATTATTTCTAGGAAAGGTGGTTTGAGTGGAACTGATTTTTTTAGACCTATGAGACATGATATAGGATACATTATATAGTCCACTATCATTACCCAACACAATTGCATCGATAAATGATTTATTTAAACTCTTTATAAATCAATTTATTGTAATTTTGATCCTTGAAAATACTATATTGAATATTTTCAATCATTTGACATTTGGATCATATTGTCATCATTAATTTATTATATGGAGTCCATTTTTTCTATAATGATTTACTAATTTTGTTGTTTTTAATATTCTATATTAGTTGGTTTAATTTAGTATTATGTCACGTGGGATACCTTTTTGATGTCTCTTGTAAACCTTTTTACTTCCATAGTTTACTATTCATTTTCTATTTTATTTAAGTAATTTGAATCATATATGTATTGATTTTCATTTTAGGAGGGTGTCTAGTATAGAGATTTTTTACATTTTGTAGATCCAAATATCTCATAACTCTACTATGAAATTTAAATAGTGATGAAGAATCCATTAGAGTACATTAGTTTTGATCCTGAATCCACATTTATATGGGATGCAGGATGTGTATCCTAATCTAAAATGATATGATGTTCATCAGGCATAAATTTATTATTATTTTATATAAATCATATTATACCAACATCCATATATTCATCTTACCATGTTTGGGTCTATTGGTTTCACATTTAAACAATATGTTCCTATGTCACTAGATTGTTGTTTTATTTTTCATAAAACAATTCATATAATATCAGGGATAATGAATATTGTCTTATGATTTAATATTCATATGTAATGGTAAATTTTTTTACCTTATTATTATTAATATTTTAGTGTTTTATATTTATCCCTAAATAAATTTTTAATATTAAATCCATGAACTCACACTACAAGATTAACTGTTGAAATAATAAACATTAAAATTTTGGTTTTGATAATAATTAAGGAGATCCAAGGTGCCCCATAAAAAATATACAACATCATAAGGAATTATTTGATCAATTAATTTTTTTAGGAAATTTTTTGTTTATTGTATTAGATAATGTGTAAAAAATCATTACATCATGGATTCATAAAAAATGTTTTTAATGATTAACACACTATCTCATTATTCATTTATTTTCTTATTCTACATTTTTTCATTGACATCAAATTTACAAAATCATTTTAGAAACATTTAACATAAAATAATTAATGATATCCTTGGGAAAATGAATCATAATAATGGTGAGATAAAATACTATATAAGGGAATATATACGTATTAAAATTTTAATGTAATTAGTGTGATTATGAGGATCATAAAGTTATGATGACATAATATAAGTTCATGAGCTTAAAATTAGATAAATAAAACTCATAAATTATTCAATTATAAAACATTTAAAAATGGAATATATAAGTAAAAAATTAATGTGTCATCAGAATAAATAATAGTTATCTATATGATGTCCATCATGATCTATGTAATCATATATAATTCATAGTATAATAACAATAATGTTTTGGTATCATATCGAATTATCTTTATAAAAACATTATAAATACATTAAGACTTGAATAATCATATGTCCAACATCTAATAAAATTATTTAGAGAACAGAATAATTACGCAATTAATTGGATCACTATCTAGTTTCACCCAACATATATTATTTATTGGTATCCCCTCACACCATCATGATGCACCCATCACATAAGCTATATGAGGCCCAATTTATTCTATATAGGTGTACACATATATTATAATTACCAAAAAACAAAATGCCAATATATAATATAGTCTTAAAATATAATCATAAAAACAATATAAATGATTTTTATTCTTTCATAAAACAGATTAATATATGGTTAATAAAATGTTTCCATTACAATCTCTTTGAAACATGATTAACCCATGGAAAATAAATATATCACATAACAATATATTTGAAACATAATCATTTTGGGGGACATGAAAAGTTTTCATTACTATCTCAATGAAGTATTTCTAACCTATTGTAATGAAATGGGTTCCATAACAATGTATTTTAATCACTGGTTTCCCATGGAAAAGTAATGCGTTCAGTATCAATTCTTTTGAAACATGAATAACTATAAATAATCAAATTGGATTCATGCCAATATCATAGAAATAATCATAATACGTATATGATAATTTAGAATATGGTGTAAATATAATATATCTCAAAAATATAATATATATGAATAATGTATTTTGACTTTGATGAATAAAAATACCATTTTATGATCATTAAAAACATTTCTGTGGAAAATAACCAAATCATTTGGATAATTAGTTTTATAAAATAAAATATCACAAAATATTATTGAAATACTTTTTTTAAATAATCATTAGAAAATGTAAAATAAAAATCAAGTGAAATAATGTACATAATGTAGGAAAAATCAATTTTTTCATTTATCATAAAAATAAATAATCTTTTCAATGCATTTTGAAATAGCTACTTGAAATTGAACCATTTGTTAAACATTAAGAAATTTCAATTTTAAACCTTTTATGAAAATGATCAATATTTTGTAAAATATATTTATGAAATATGTTATTTATTGAAAAATTATTATCATTTTAGATATTTCAGGGCAATTTATAGAAGATAAGGATATGGATAAGATATTTACTTCATTTAAAATAATATAAATGATCCATATTTGTAAAAAATGACACTATTGATGTTTATTAGATAAATATTGGAAGAAATAAACATATTTTTTTAAAAAAAATATATCAATTTTATGAGGAAGATTTTTGGTTCATGAAAATAATAATATATTATTTCCACTAAAGCAACCACGTATATAAACAATCCCAAAAAATTTAGATCAAAACATAAATAGGTTTACACATTGTTATATATTAAATCATATTAAAATTTAAATAATTTCATTATGTTATTCAATAAATATCAATATCATAATTACATTTAAGATATACGATGTTAAATGTGTGGTATATGTAAGAACCTAGATCTTCATTTCCGGTATGTCTTTCTTTTTCTTAGAGTTTTTGAGAAAAAATGTGTTTCTTGAAATTTATGAAGTACATGCCGTGTACTTTCTATGTACACACCATGTACTCCCTTGTCATGCCATGTCGTGTGCTGGCCGTGTCCAGGCCACAAACATGGTGTGTAGGGGTGATGAGGATGCCGCTTAATGTGGATTACAGAAAAACAGAGTACACGCCGTATACCCTAGAAGTACACGCTGTGTATTTTTTTCATTAGATGGACCGGGGTCGCGCCTAATGGACAGAATGCACTCCTTCTCCAGGTTCTTCATCTGAGAGCGACCCGTATGGTTGTGATTTTTCTCCAGATTCCCAAGCCTCCATCTGATCTCCATCTCAGCCACTGTCGATTGCATTGGGACTGCAACAGTAAGTTATCTATTCTCCTAGATCATTGTTTTCCATTTCCTCCCCTTCCTCAAGTTAACGTTGATTGAGCATTTTGATATTTTTTCAGCTCCTCGATGTTATAAAGAGAAATCAGTCATTTTGGTTCATGTATATCGTTCTCCTAGCATCGAGGTAGGGGGTTTGTGACTTTCTATAGGACGTCTGTGAAAACATTGTGCAATTTCCACAAATACCCTTGAATGGGGTATTGTGTGTTTCTAGTTTTTCACATTGTGTTCGCCTGCTTTTCTTGATTGTTGAGTAGAGGAAATTTATTGTGAATATGGTAGTTTTTACTGAACAATAGGTTTTTTCCATGCTTTTTTTCTTGTTTGGTGTTTTTCTAGTTTCCATGCCTAGTCGTGGTATAGTGGAACTGATGTACTGTATTTCTGTTGTGACTTAAAATTATTGCCAAGTAATTCTTGAGGTTTACATGAGATGATACGCATGCTATGAATATTTATTTTACACAGGGATATGAGAACCTAGAATAGTCGACCACAGGGAGAATATATGTAAGGGCTTCTCTAGAGTGTCTTTAATTTAAGATGTGAGACCACAAGGGGAATTGACGTTGAGTGCTTCCATAGAGAGTTTGTAGTTCCTCGACATGGGCTATAGGGGGAATAGACGTTGAGTGCTTCCCCAAAGAGCCTTCTGTACGTTACGAGACTATAGGGGGAATTGATGGTGAGTGCTTCCTTATAGAGTCTATTATTTAGCTGAGCTAGAGGGGTGAGACGTTGTGCGCCTCCTAGAGGGTTACTAGTACTTTTAGGTAGAACCGTAGGGGTTAGGCTCTGAGAACTACCCAAAGGTTACCTTTGTGTTCTACTTTTTTGAGTGGATGTTTATTGTTTTTAGATTATATGCTAGAAACTATGAATTTTTAATTTTTTGTTATCCCGCTTAATGCCTACTGTTTACTGCTTACTGTACTCTACCTTCCATATATTCACTGACTGTTAGGAACAGATCTTTGGGTGGTTTCCTATTGGGACCTTGCCTCACACACTATTTGGGTCATGATTTTGGGCCCAAATAGATTATGTTGTTGTAGGTATAGATAAGTGCATGCACCCTTCTACTTCTTGTACATGACTTGCTATGGAGCTGGATATCATGGGACAAAGACATGGCTTGCGATGCTGAGGAGTTTCTCATCTTGTTTTTCTTTTGTCCTTTCGTTTAGTACTGTATTCAGCATTTTGACCTTTTTGGCTATTTTCCTAGACATATATGTATCATGCATCATTTATATACATTCTACTCTAGTTTTTTTATTTAATAGTATTCCGTTATATACCTTGTATGGATGTCTACTGTTTCCACTACCGCTGTTATTTGTTTATTTTTTCTTCTCTTCACCAGTGTACTTTTCCAATGAGTGCGTAGTTTCCCCACTATCACACCTAAGGCCCTCACTACTAGTTGGCAGTATCTGGCATTCAGGTAAATGCACTTGAGGCCTTGTGACCAACCGGTAACATGGTTCTTATGGTTGGCTTCCGTAATAAGTACGTTACAAAGTGTTATCAAAGGTTTTTCTTTTCTCTTGATTACTGTTTGGAGCCTTTAACCAGGGATAGGACGGATTTGGTACTTGGTATTAACTTGTGCTCGAGTGTATCCAACCCGTGTACAGGGAAAAGCCAATCAACATTTCAGATTATAGTTTTCTTGTTTTTCTTTGTTAGATTTGATATGATATCATGTAGAGTGGTTCACATGCTTTGTGTTGCTACTGTTGTTACTATTTGTGTTCTATTTCCGTCGCAACCGGATGAGATGAGGGTATGACATCTCATGCATCATATAAGAATTTGTTATAAATCACATGCCATGCATTCTAGCCATTCCATCTAGGGTGAATTAGAAATATCATGCTGTTATGATAGCCTTTTTGTAGATTATGAATGCGATTTTTATATATTCTTGATAGAATCTCTGATATGGATAGAGGACTATTGTTTTGTACCATGCTTAAATGAACACCCAATTTTGGTTCTTTAGGTGTTATGGGAACTCTTGAATTGGAAATTGGTGAATCATTGACATGTTTTTCCTTATATATGACTGCATTGGATGCCCTGATTTGATTAGTGGGGTGTGTAGGCCCTCATGCGTGGGAATTTGGCACCTTCATGCTCTTATTTCAGTGTTTTATGGGCTTCAGTGTAGTTTCAGAGCCAATACTAAGAAAAACCCAGAATAATCGGTGTATAATTTATATATACATTCCGTGTAGTTTTATACCATGTCATTGACTATGTGAGAAGAAAAACGGGTTGGAAAAAAATCTCCAGGAACACTCTGTGTTGTGTATGAAAATGCCCTGTATCATTATTCTTAGTAGACGGTCGTGTCCCTAACAACACAGGTATGTTTTCTCTCCTCCTACACACGCAATGTTTGTTCAGAACACGTCGTTTATTGGTCATTCGTGTACTTGTCCATGTCTCCAACAACATGGGTCGGGAAAATTCTTCAAATACATGCCGTATTTGTTCGGAACACGCCGTGTAGTCTCAGCCGTACAGACGGTCATGTAACTAACAAAATAGATCATGAAACCTTGTCTACTACATGCCATGTCCACCAAGAACACGCCGTGTAGTCTCTGATTAATCAGACCATTTGAGTTAGCCATGTAAGGAGACACAGACAGGGGAATAGGGTTATGTACATGTCGTGTAGAGTTTATACACACCGTGTAGTCTCATTTTGTAAAACATGATTGTTTCCTTCTCATGTTTTTGTTTTGTTGTCCTTTGTTCTATGTCCTTGTTTTCCTTATCTAAGGAATTATTGTGATCTTTCAAAGCTATGCCTCTAAGACATCCTCTGGTTGTACGTCAATTTTTAGGCAGTGATCAAATGCTAGATATGGCTGATCAGGGACTTCCTGCCGTTCCTCTAGTCATGCCACCCTTGGAACCAGCTATCATACCAGTTGTAGGAATTGATGCATAGTACAAGGAAGGATTGATGAGGATGATGCTGACCATTCAGGGAACACCACCTCCTTCCATGTCTATGGAAAACATGACACATGTTTTCCACTAGTAGCATCCTACAACTTTATCGAGGGATGGAGGACCTTAGGTTGTAGAGTCAGTGCTGGAATCCTTGATGACTATTTTTGAGCATCTAGAAACACCTCCAGAGATGCAAGTCAAGATTTCTACCTATATGATGCAAGAATCCTCCAAGAGGTGGTGGGACGTGATCTCACTAGCTGGCCATCAGCAGGTTATGACTTGGGAGGAGTTCCAGTACATGTTTTACGACTACTTCTACCCGGAGACCATGAGCGAAGATCGAGCCTTGGTGTTCAGGATCCTGGAGTAGGGTAATCCTTCTATTATGGTGTATTCCTCTCGTTTAAAAAATCTGCAGCATTTCACAGCCCTCCATTATGGAAGTGGGGTGTTATTGGCAAGGAAGATCGAGGATGGTCTCAGGTGGTAGATCCGATCGCAGGTGAATATCTTCCAGTTGACATCCATCACTTCAATCATCAAACAGTGGCTGATTGCGGAGTGAAATCTGAGAGACTCTGGAGCTAGGATCTATGGCAGTCCTTCTTCCATAGCTAGTGTTCCTCCAGTTGATAGTAGGAAGCACTGTAGGGAGTCTATGCGCGGTGATCTATAGAGGCGAGATACATATTTAGGTAACCAGGTAGTATGCTATCAGTGTGGCAGGGAAGGGCACACGATGCCACAATGACAGAGAGACCTAGTGGAGTTCCGTTCTTGAGGAAGGATGGGTCACGTTCAGCGTTTCTGCTTGGTTTTCTCATCAGTAGGTGGTGATGGGGGTTTGACCATGACTCCTTGTTCAGAAGCAGCACCACTTGTTTCTCACCAGTTAGGAAACTGGAGTTCTTCAGGCCATTTGATCCGAGGTGGAGGTCAAGGCTGTGGCAGTCAGTCTACAGTACTTCAGCGTCCGCAGGGAGGATTAGCTCATAGTGGTCAAGCATGGTCATAGGGTCATGGGGCAAGCGAGGCTTTTGTGGTGGAGAAGACCTATCAGTAGTAGGATCTTAGACCTTCTACCGTTTGAGGTAAAATTTTAGTAGCCTCAATTATATGTTCATCTCTTTTCGATACTGGTGCTACGCATAGCTTTTTCTCTGTTGTTGTTGTCGAGAGCCTTGATCTTTGCATCTTTTCTTATGCCGACTTGTTGACGCTAGACAAACCTTTTTGGGTGAGGACATCTAGTGTATGATAGTGCTTATAGTTCCCTCTTGAGGTTGTAGGGTATCGTTTCTTATGGGATATCTATGTCCTAGAGATGACAGTCTATTGTAACGCCCCGACCCCAGCTACCCAGAGTCGGTGCATTACTTACATAACATTGGCATGATCACAAGAAAGATCAAATCTCGAAAGACCGATTAGTTTAGTAGCCTTGGAAACACTAGATATATTCATAAGTTTTACATTACATCATAAAATGAAAAACTACTACAACAACATAATGTTTCCAACGTCCACACTATAAACCCATAATATCCCTGCAAGTCAATCATAATTTACTTCTTCACTACCTGGGAAAAATAAAACATAAAAAAGGGGTGAGCTCAAATGCCCAGTAAGGATAACAATATAGCGGAACATTCAAAATAAGCATAAACATTTAAGGCAATGAATTACTAAAACAAAAGCCTTTTAAAAATTGAACTTCAACATAGTATGGCAAAAGTAAAATGAAATAATGCCATTTACTTGTTCACATGGATATTCTAGTAATCGAATAATCACATGCAATATCAATAACCACTTTCATAATGTTGGAATGCATAATGCCAAACGTTAATTTCATTGTCTAGGCCTCATCCCAAGACCTAGGGGTTACTTCTAACCGGAACCCAACCCGGAGTGCCTCTAATAACCGGACACCAACCCGGAGTGCCTCTAATAACCGGACACCAATCCGGAGTGCCTCTAATAACCGGACACCAACCCGGAGGGCATACTTTTACCAGTCCCTAACCTGGAGGGCTTACTTTAACCAGTCCCTAACCTGGAGGGCTTACTTTAACCAGTCCCCAACCTGGAGGGCTTACTTTTACCGGTCCCCAACCCGGAACATACTTGTTTAGCACATTCATCTGAAGAAAAGTTTGAAATATAACATAAACATTCGGGTTAAAACTAGCATACGAAATGTCAATAGTTTCACCATAAACTATGAATGGTATAAAATAGCACATCCACATTCAAACATATCACAAAACCTTCAATACAATATAGAAGTTTTGTATTATAATAAATCAACTTCAAATAATCTTAAAATCCATCAAAGGATGTTGACATAGATGAAATCAAAATTCTTTTAAAAGAAGTATCTCCTTTTATTTTGAAATCATTTAAGATCCATATAAAATAAAACATTTTCTTTGAAAATATTCTTATAAGCTTGTAAGGAAAGCTTCGACGATTTTATAACGGCTGAAAATAACCGCACCCGCCGTATAAGTTAAAAAAAACATTCTTACCTCAATTCTGTCGAAAAGGTTAAAAAGGACCTTGTTTTGAAAACGACGGAAAGATTCCTTTATAAACCTCTTATAAAAATTCAAACAAGGGTATAAATGACTTTAACCCATATTCTTGTAAATAGTAAAAATGTTTTGAAATACATTTCGAAGAAACATGGATGTGGATGATAAAGAGATCCCAGTAGATTATTACGTACAAACAACCTCGGATAATGAAGAGATTGTGAAATAACCCTTACCTTGTACTTTTCCTTGGTTGGGGTAGGTTAACCTCCTGTATAATGGTGAAATAATTGTTATTAAATTATACAAGAATCATATATATTAATATGATATCATATATGATCTTTTAACATTGATTCGTTAATAATATCTTAGAATTATCGTCGTTTCGGGTGTTAACTTACTCATTTTCTTTTATATGTTTTGTTACATAAGTCATGTTTGTTGTATCTTATTCATATCCAGAATGATATCAAGTCCTTAAACATCATTTTTAAATCATTAAATGATAATTATACTTGAATGGATACGATGGAGAATGAATCTCATCGCGTTCGTGGAGACGGTAGTCCGTACGTACGCACGAACGCTACTTCCATTTAATTTTTATTTTCAAAGAATCGAATCCAAATGATACATAGGTATATTACTATTCCAGTATAATATAATATTTTATATATGTTACTTAAGTTCATTAACACCATCCTTTATACGTTCCAAGTGTGGTATGAACGAGTCATATCATTTTAAGGGGGCGGTAGTCCGCACTTCCTCAAATGAAATTATCGTATGTATATACAACATGAAACGAATAATGGTATGAAATAAAATGGAATTACAGAAGATTATATATAAAATATATATCATTAATATCATATTTAATTACAGTTCCATCATAATGGCCACCATGAGAGGTGGTAAGATGTATTTGAACAATCATCATTTCGTGAGGCGTTAGTTTGCCATCCACAGAAACATTATGTTCATCATCCATTAGATGGAGTTGTGTGTATGTGTAGTTTGAATCCTTCTTATAACAACATCCTAGTATATTGAGGATACTGGTGTTGTTACAAAAGAAAGGAAACAAAAAGATTTATGGGGTCGGAGAAGCAAAATAAATGAAAATAATTTAAGAGAAATCGTTACCTTTAATTTAGGTAACTCACTTTGGTTGGAACCAAAGGACTTATTGAAATGCTTTCTTCCTAAGGGGAAACTTCAAGGAGGAGGAGAGGGATGTGGGGAGCTTAGTTGGGCAGAGTTTGGACGAGCCAAGTGGCTTGAGAGGTGTGAAGAAATGAGAAGGAGGAGTTCCCTTTTATAAGAGGGGTGAGGGGCACCTTTGGAAAAGCTAGAAATATTAATTTATAATAAATTCATATTCGGTTTCTAATGGCTTCAAAATTGACTATTCAAAGGTTAAGGTGGGGATAGGTCGAAAACCACTCAACCAATAGAATTTAGACAGGTTTGGGTACTTATATTAACCTTATCTTTAAGTATTAACTCTAAGTTAATTAGTTTCACTTTTACAATGTCTCTTTGTATTTTTATATAATATGGTTAATAAACTTACTATATACATCCAAGAGACCCCCAAGTGGTCCATTAATGCGGAACCTATCATAATATAAGTTTTTTGGCCGAACCTTAGATTTTTATGAATTTAATATCAATTAATAATATAATATTTGTTTTAAGAACTCTTTTATGTCAATTTTGACACTATTCAATAGTTGATTTTTGTGAAACTCCTAACAGATTGATTACTTCTAACAAAGTCAATTAAATCAATCCTAATATATCATATTATCATAGAAAATTAGTTTAATTCATTAAAAGTTTCATATTATAATTATTTGGGTATTTATAAGATCAATTATTTTAATTTTTCACTATTTTAGTAATTACTGCATCATCATTGTGTCATAAATAAAATAAATTATTTAATGTCTAAAAATTATAAATAAAATATAATTATGTAGGAAATCTTTTTATCTTTCTAATGAATATTTATAATCGAAAATCCAACATTATAACCCTATGTAAAAATTGTTCTTCTAAAATATGTAAGCTTATGCCATTTTTATTTTTATTTTAACTTTATTAATATAATGTGTCATTATCACTTACAAGTGGATCCATGGGGTCCCAAAATAGACCCAAAGATGCCCATGGTCGACCATGTATCAACCAATAGGGTTAAGACACGTTTTAGGGAAATTTAGTATTATTATAATATTATTTTTTTAACCCTTATTTACCGGATTTACCCTTTAACCATGGTAAATAAAATATTTACCACAGTAACTTTTCAAAATGTCTAAAAATAAAAGTTACCTATTTACACAATTTGAACATCCTGATTCCAAATATGGAATCCATTTTCCTAAATTCAAAACATAGAAGTGGCAGAAATTAATTTAAAATTAATTCCCGCTGTCAAAACAAAAAGTGTGTTTTTAAGAGATAATAACTATCAAAAGATTGACACTTGTTTATGTTCGGTTTAATTGTAAAATTATATCCAATGACCAACATTATATTAAATGGTAAAAATATATTCTAAATATACTTTAAAACCACTAAAATTAATAACTTATCACTATTAATTATTTTGATTAAAAAAGTTGTTTTTAATTAAAATTTAGAAATTTTCACTATTCATCAAAATATGAAAGTTATCCGAAATGTACCAAAATTTCACCCTAGGCTAATTTCGATATTCTGAAACCAAAAATGAAGTCCATTTTGAAATATAAAATATATATTATTTCAAAAATTAGGTATTACTATTCACAACGGCTAGTTTAATCGGTTGTGGTGTGTGTTAAAACTCGAAGTTGCGTATAACACACGCTACTGTATTATTCAAAGGAAAGCGTACCGTGGAAGCCTGGGATGTTTCATTTTAAATTTTTTTGATGTCCCCATTTAGTCAATATGTTTAAAATATTGTATTTAAAAAGGGTTCACTATTAAAAGTTGATAAAAGTGCAATACTGAAAATGAATTTGTTCTTGCATTATATCAAAGAAACTCATAATATGGATTCTAAAATTATTAGGATTATATAAAGTTTAAAATTTAGATAATACTATTCATAACCGCTTTTGAATGGCTTATTTTTGTAAGTCATGGTGTGATTGAACTCGGTGTTGCGTGTAGTGCAAGTTATTTAATTATTTTGAAGAAATAACACACTATGAAATCTTGCGGTGTTACATTCTCCCCTCCTTCAATAAATTGCGTCCTCGCAATTTGAAATTGTTCTTCAAAAATAATAGGTTGAAAATAGAAAATATATTTGTGGGAAAACCCACATCGGAAATTGGGTTACTAAAATTTAGTCTTAATATGAGGAAAAGAGAAATGAAAGGGTCACCACCAAATTATGATCTCGATTAGGAGAACATTGGTGGCAATTAGAGACATATAATTGGAGGAAAAACGTAAATATTTATAGGTAGTGATTGAGGTCATCAATCACAAACAAGTGTAAAATTGAGGTCCTTAAACTCATCAATCTATGATGATTTGAAATACCATCGGTTCAACAAAACATAGGGTATTGGGATAACACATTTTTGACGTTTCAAAATATCTTAGTTGAAATCCCACATCGAAAAATGAATTAATGAGGCCTCTATTTAAAATAAAGAGTGGAAAGTATGAAGATTACCGAAAATAACACATACTAGGATTCCATGTAGGAAAATATGGATATGGAGGAGAAATCTAACCATCAATTATCTGATGGAGAGTGGTAGAGAACATGGCTATGAAAAGGCCAACAATCCTAAAGCCATAAATTAGTGATGATTAAAGGTACCATCTAGGACAACATTTTTGTTCTAAGTTCCTTTTATTAATGTTGAGGAATTTATTTATGAGTTTGTCTAAGATCATAAGGAGATATACTTACTTTATAATTAGAGTTTTATCTAATAATAAATTTCTACCACAAACTCATCTTTCACTCTAAGAGATAATAGAACGTAAAAAAAATTTATACAGGGTTCCAAAATAAATGAATTTATAATTCATATACCAGATCTTTTAATAAAAACTAAATTATTTAATCCAGGACATCTCGTGGGCCAGTGGTAGGTGATACACCCTTGTCGCCCTTGAGTTGCGGGTTCAAGTCTCGCAGCCTTGCCGGACGCGACGGGTTACCGCCCAACCTCCGGGTTTTCCTTTTATGGTAATCCAAAATAATCCAAACTAGAACTATCCAAAATACTTCTATCCAGACTCACAGTCCAACATTTATAAGTAAGGTAAACATAATGTAGAACCTTTTTACCCCGTAATATCATATGAATACCTTCATCATGTATTCTTTTAATACACTGAAACATCCTGAATTACCATATTCCTTATTGATTACATCCATGCTCCCTTATTCCATATAGAAAGCTGGATATACTTCATTAATCCAAAAATGTTTTAAACCCCAAAAATGATGGAATATACAAATCATTAATCAGTTCGAAGGTAGTCAAGAATATCCAATATAATTTATCCAAAACAATCATGTATTATTCCAAAATCACTACTTCGGTATCAGAACTATATTATGGTTTATCATTCTCTCAACAATATATTTTCCAAAAATTTATCCTGCTATTGAGTCACTTTTCTTTGTTCCACATAATCTCAAGTCCTTAATGAAATAGTACTGCAGTACAATCCTTATATACTCCATAATTATTATAACAAGTACATTGTTGATACAACACTCAATTGACATAATCAACATAAGAACTCTAATCATTCCTCCCCATCTGTGGTAGTATCATAACTTGATTATTATCCAATAGCATCATTTGCGGCATAGTCTGATGACTGGGACATAGGTTCGCATTGTGTCCAAACTCCTTGCAAATGAAGCATTGTACATTTGAGACCATTTTCTCACCCTTGCAGTCACGTACTTTGTGCCCTTTTCCTCCACACTTATAACAAACTCTCATTCCTTTCAGGCAAGTTCCAGGGTGTTTCTTTCCACAGTTACCACATATGGGAAAATTATTCTTTTCCCTCTTCCCTTTATCCATCTTTCTCTCTTCCAGCCTTTTCTTCTCTTGCTTCCCTTCAAAGGCATAGGACTCAGTAAACTCTTTACTTATCTTATCAACACATGATATTATTTCTTCATATGATGATAATACATGGGTGACTATTTCTCTTATAAATTCTAGCTTAAGACCATGAAAGATATGATCCTTCCTTCTCTTTGAATCATGTGTATTTCCGGAGTTCTCATTCCTTCTACTAGGCGCCATTTCTAAACAATGGCATAAACTAGATCAGTTTATGAATCAAAATACATAATCCCATACTTATAAAACACTTGACATAAATTGAACTATTTATGGATATAATCCATAATCATAAGAATGTTTTCTTTGAGGAAGTATATACTCATAATCCCTTCAAAATGATTTGTAAAGAAAATGAGAGTTATCCTAAGCATATCCCCCGGGAGTGTCGTAACCAAGAGTGCAGCAAGGCCCGTTGTCGTGCACCAGTTCCCGTTCGAGTCTAGCTCAAAGCGGTGTTTTCGGGTTTTACCCCTAGGTACATCTGTGCCAGAGCCGCCTCTACCTGCTCGTATCCAGACAGGGATGTATTGCTCGGAAAACTCACAAAATCTCTACAATACCAAAATTCTAGGAAGTTCTTCTATACTAATCCTCAAAGTTCATCTTAGGTCTACGTGCTCTAATCAGAGTTTATCTAAATCTAGCTTCCAAGGTTTGTACTAAACTTCCTCTGATACCAACTGTAACGCCACGACCCCAGCTACCCAGAGTCGGTGCATTACTTACATAACATTGGCATGATCACAAGAAAGATCAAATCTCGAAAGACCGATTAGTTTAGAAGCCTTGGAAACACTAGATATATTCATAAGTTTTACATTACATCATAAAATGAAAAACTACTACAACAACATAATGTTTCCAACAACCACACTATAAACCCATAATATCCCTGCAAGTCAATCATAATTTACTTCTTCACTACCTGGGAAAAATAAAACATAAAAAAGGGGTGAGCTCAAATGCCCAGTAAGGATAACAATATAGCGGAACATTCAAAATAAGCATAAACATTTAAGGCAATGAATTACTAAAACAAAAGCCTTTTAAAAATTGAACTTCAACATAGTATGGCAAAAGTAAAATGAAATAATGCCATTTACTTGTTCACATGGATATTCTAGTAATCGAATAATCACATGCAATATCAATAACCACTTTCATAATGTTGGAATGCATAATGCCAAACGTTAATTTCATTGTCTAGGCCTCATCCCAAGACCTAGGGGTTACTTCTAACCGGAACCCAACCCAGAGTGCCTCTAATAACCGGACACCAACCCGGAGTGCCTCTAATAACCGGACACCAACCCGGAGTGCCTCTAATAACCGGACACCAACCCGGAGGGCATACTTTTACCAGTCCCTAACCTGGAGGGATTACTTTAACCAGTCCCTAACCTGGAGGGCTTACTTTAACCAGTCCCCAACCTGGAGGGCTTACATTTACCGGTCCCCAACCCAGAACATACTTGTTTAGCACATTCATCTGAAGAAAAGTTTGAAATATAACATAAACATTCGGGTTAAAACTAGCATACGAAATGTCAATAGTTTCACCATAAACTATGAATGGTATAAAATAGCACATCCACATTCAAACATATCACAAAACCTTCAATACAATATAGAAGTTTTGTATTATAATAAATCAACTTCAAATAATCTTAAAATCCATCAAAGGATGTTGACATAGATGAAATCAAAATTCTTTTAAAAGAAGTATCTCCTTTTATTTTGAAATCATTTAAGATCCATATAAAATAAAACATTTTCTTTGAAAATATTCTTATAAGCTTGTAAGGAAAGCTTCGACGATTTTATAACGGCGGAAAATAACCGCACCCGCCGTATAAGTTAAAAAAAACATTCTTACCTCAATTCTGTCGAAAAGGTTAAAAATGACCTTGTTTTGAAAACGACGGAAAGATTCCTTTATAAACCTCTTATAAAAAGTCAAACAAGGGTATAAATGACTTTAACCCATATTCTTGTAAATAGTAAAAATGTTTTGAAATACATTTCGAAGAAACATGGATGTGGATGATAAAGAGATCCCAGTAGATTATTACGTACAAACAACCTCGGATAATGAAGAGATTGTGAAATAACCCTTACCTTGTACTTTTCCTTGGTTGGGGTAGGTTAACCTCCTGTATAATGGTGAAATAATTGTTATTAAATTATACAAGAATCATATATATTAATATGATATCATATATGATCTTTTAACATTGATTCGTTAATAATATCTTAGAATTATCGTCGTTTCGGGTGTTAACTTACTCATTTTCTTTTATATGTTTTGTTACATAAGTCATGTTTGTTGTATCTTATTCATATCCAGAATGATATCAAGTCCATAAACATCATTTTTAAATCATTAAATGTTAATTATACTTGAATGGATACGATGGAGAATGAATCTCATCGCGTTCGTGGAGACGGTAGTCCGTACGTACGCACGGACGCTACTTACATTTAATTTTTATTTTAAAAGAATCGAATCCAAATGATACATAGGTATATTACTATTCCAGTATAATATAATATTTTATATATGTTACTTAAGTTCATTAACACCATCCTTTATACGTTCCAAGTGTGGTATGAACGAGTCATATCATTTTAAGGGGGCGGTAGTCCGCACTTCCTCAAATGAAATTATTGTATGTATATACAACATGAAACGAATAATGGTATGAAATAAAATGGAATTACAGAAGATTATATATAAAATATATATCATTAATATCATATTTAATTACAGTTCCATCATAATGGCCACCATGAGAGGTGGTAAGATGTATTTGAACAATCATCATTTCGTGAGGCGTTAGTTTGCCATCCACAGAAACATTATGTTCATCATCCATTAGATGGAGTTGTGTGTATGTGTAGTTTGAATCCTTCTTATAACAACATCCTAGTATATTGAGGATACTGGTGTTGTTACAAAAGAAAGGAAATAAAAAGATTTATGGGGTTGGAGAAGCAAAATAAATGAAAATAATTTAAGAGAAATCGTTACCTTTAATTTAGGTAACTCACTTTGGTTGGAACCAAAGGACTTCTTGAAATGCTTTCTTCCAAAGGGGAAACTTCAAGGAGGAGGAGAGGGATGTGGGGAGCTTAGTTGGGCAGAGTTTGGACGAGCCAAGTGGCTTGAGAGGTGTGAAGAAATGAGAAGGAGGAGTGCCCTTTTATAAGAGGGGTGAGGGGCACCTTTGGAAAAGCTAGAAATATTAATTTATAATAAATTCATATTCGGTTTCTAATGGCTTCAAAATTTACTATTCAAAGTTTAAGGTGGGGATAGGTCGAAAACCACTCAACCAATAGAATTTAGACAGGTTTGGGTACTTATATTAACCTTATCTTTAAGTATTAACTCTAAGTTAATTAGTTTCACTTTTACAATGTCTCTTTGGATTTTTATATAATATGGTTAATAAACTTACTATATACATCCAAGAGACCCCCAAGTGGTCCGTTAATGAGGAACCTATCATAATATAAGTTTCTTGGCCGAACCTTAGATTTTTAGGAATTTAATATCAATTAATAATATAATATTTGTTTTAAGAACTCTTTTATGTCAATTTTGACACTATTCAATAGTTGATTTTTTTGAAACTCCTAACAGATTGATTACTTCGAAAAAAGTCAATTAAATCAATCCTAATATATCATATTATCATAGAAAATTAGTTTAATTCATTAAATGTTTCATATTATAATTATTTGGGTATTTATAAGATCAATTATTTTAATTTTTCACTATTTTAGTAATTACTGCATCATCATTGTGTCATAAATAAAATAAATTATTTAATGTCTAAAAATTATAAATAAAATATAATTATGTAGGAAATCTTTTTATCTTTCTAATGAATATTTATAATCGAAAATCCAACATGTATAACCCTATGTAAAAATTGTTCTTCTAAAATATGTAAGCTTATGCCATTTTTATTTTTATTTTAACTTTATTAATATAATGTGTCATTATCACTTACAAGTGGATCCATGGGGTCCCAAAATAGACCCAAAGATGCCCATGGTCGACCATGTATCAACCAATAGGGTTAAGACACGTTTTAGGGTAATTTAGTATTATTATAATATTATTTTTTTAACCCTTATTTACCAGATTTACCCTTTAACCATGGTAAATAAAATATTTACCACAGTAACTTTTCAAAATGTCTAAAAATAAAAGTTACCTATTTACACAATTTGAACATCCTGATTCCAAATATGGAATCCATTTTCCTAAATTCAAAACATAGAAGTGGCAGAAATTAATTTAAAATTAATTCCCGCTGTCAAAACAAAAAGCGTGTTTTTAAGAGATAATAACTATCAAAAGATTGACACTTGTTTATGTTCGGTTTAATTGTAAAATTATTTCCAATGACCAACATTATATTAAATGGTAAAAATATATTCTAAATATACTTTAAAACCACTAAAATTCATAATTTATCACTATTAATTATTTTGATTAAAAAAGTTGTTTTTAATTAAAATTTAGAAATTTTCACTATTCATCAAAATATTAAAGTTATCCGAAATGTACCAAAATTTCACCCTAGGCTAATTTCGATATTCTGAATCCAAAAATGAAGTCCATTTTGAAATATAAAATATATATGATTTCAAAAATTAGGTATTACTATTCACAACGGCTAGTTTAATCGGTTGTGGTGTGTGTTAAAACTCGAAGTTGCGTATAACACACGCTACTGTATTATTCAAAGGAAAGCGTACCGTGGAAGCTTGGGATGTTTCATTTTAAATTTTTTTGATGTCCCCATTTAGTCAATATGTTTAAAATATTGTATTTAAAAAGGGTTCACTATTAAAAGTTGATAAAAGTGCAATACTGAAAATGAATTTGTTCTTGCATTATATCAAAGAAACTCATAATATGGATTCTAAAATTATAAGGATTATATAAAGTTTAAAATTTAGATAATACTATTCATAGCCGCTTTTGAATGGCTTATTTTTGTAAGTCATGTTGTGATTGAACTCGGTGTTGCGTGTAGTGCAAGTTATTTAATTATTTTGAAGAAATAACACACTATGAAATCTTGGGGTGTTACATCTATGATGTCGTTCTCGTGATGGACTGGTTGGTTCCCTTCCTGGCATTAATCGAGTTTTATCACCACATGGTGTGTTTAATTTCACCAGATTGTGAATCTTTTCATCATAGAGGCGAATGAGATATCCAGGCAAGTCGAGAAGGACTTGAGCATCATGGGCTAGGAAAGGTTATAGCCCAGAATTCTTGTCTTTATCTGGATGATCAAGGGACTTCATAGTTGGACATTCATCCAGTTGTGTGTTGTTTCAGAGACGTATTTCAAGAGTAATTTTTAGTTTTTCTTCGGAGCGTGAGGTATACATCTCGATTGATCTCGTGCTAAGAGTGGCACAGGTGTCCATTACTCTATATAGGATGGCTACAACTGATTTGCAGGAGATCAAGAAGCAGTTGGAGGAGTTACAGGAAAAGGGTTTCATCTGACCCAGTACTTCTCCTTTGGGTTCTCCAGTCCTGTTTGCAATGAAGGCAGATGGTACCTTTAGGCTTTATGTGGATTATCGGAAGTTGAACCAATTGACAGTCAAGAACTGATATCCCATGTCAATGATTGATGATCACTTAGATCAGATTTGAGGAGACAATGTGTTCTAGATGATTTATTTGAGATCCGGTTATCACCAGTTGCACATTACACCATTAGATATACCCCTAACAGCCTTCATGAGGAGGTATGGTCTCTACAAGTACACGTTTATTCCATTAAGTATCATGAATGTGCCAGTAGTTTTCATGGCACTGATGGACTGAGTGTCCCATCCTTACTTGGATTACTTCGTCGTGGACTTCATAAACGATAGCCTGGTGTACTCTCACACTCAACATGACCATGATACCCATTTTGAGATCATTCTGAGTACAATGAGAGAGCATCATCTTTATGCTAAAATATCTATGTTCCACTTTTGGATGAATCAGATTCACTTCATGGGTCATGTCATCTCAGAGGCAAGTGTATCTGTAGACCTAGAGAAAGTTAGAGTTGTACTTTCTTGGGAGCATCCAAAGAACATGTTTGAGTTACGGTGTTTCCTAGGGCTATATGGATCCTACAGAAGCTTCATTCAGGAATTTTCACACCTAGAAGAACCTTTGATAGGTCTAACCAAGAAAGGGGTGAAGTTCTTATGGTCAGACACTTTTGAGTCAACCTTTTAGGTGATAAAGGGAAGGTTGGCATCGACACCGATACTAGTCTTTCCAGAGTCAGGAAAGAGTTATACTGTTTATTATGATGTTTTAGTTATCGGGCTGGGCACTGTGCTTATGTAGGGAGATTGAGTCGTTGCGTACGGGTCTCGGTAGATGAGGCCACATGAGAAGAACTACCTGACGCATTATCTAGATTTGGTAAATATTGTCCATTCCTTATGTTGTTGGAGACATTACCTTCCGGGAGATCAATTTTTGGTTTTCACTGACCACAGGAGTCTCAAGTACATCTTTACTCAGCGTGACCTGAATCTTAGATAGCACAGGTGGGTAAAGTATCATTAGTCTTTTGATTTTGAGCTTGCCTATACATCGGGAAAGGGCAACACAGTGGAAAATACGTTGAGCTGGAGAACTCAGATTCATGTAGTTTAGGATGCCAGAACTGAGTGGAAGATTATGGGTTTGTTCTCTGATATGCATCTGGAGGTGCACAAAAGATAGGGACAACCATACCTTTCTTCTATAGCTTTTACCTCTACACTTCTTGATCGGGTACAGATGAGGAAGCTATCAGACTTAGAAGTATTAGTCCTATGGGAGATTGTTTATAGAGAGGACCCTCTTCTAGGATGGACAATGGGTGAGGATGAGATCATCCATTTCAGGGAAACGTATCGGTGCCATCAGACAAATGCGAGGAGCTGATGTGGGATTTTCATTCCTCAGTTTTGGATGTTCATCCTGGCATGAACAAGATGTATCGGGATCTCCATCGCCAGTACTAGTGGCTTGGTATGAAGAGGTATGTTGTTTGTTTCATCTTGAGGTGTTCTACTTATCATCAGGTGAAGGCAGAGAATCAGCGACAAGCAGGCCTTTTGCAGCAGTTACCCATTCCAGAGTGGAAGTGGAACGATGTCGCGATGGACGTCGTGATCGGATTTCTGAGGTCACCTCAAGGGAACGATAATGTTTGGGTTGTCGTAGATAGGCTTACGAAGGATTATCACTAATTTCCAATCATGGAGACCTTCAATATTGATGATCTTGGAGGACTGTACATCCGAGAGATTTTACGTCTAAATAGAGTTCCACACACTATTGTTTCAGACATGGATGCACGCTTTACATCTTGGTTCTACCTGAGACTTCAGAGGGCCTTGGGTATACATGTACATTTGAGTAAAGCATACCATCACCACACAGATGACCAGTACGACTGTACGATGTAGGTGCTTGAGGTTATGCTTCGATCTTGCATTCTAGACATTGGCGGTTCTTGGGAGAAGCATATTCCTCTGGTGGAGTTTTCCTATAAAAACAGTTTCCTGGAAACTATACAGATTGAACCTTACAAGGCCATGCCGATCACCCTTATGATGGATGGAGACAAGATAAGCAACTTTGATGGTACCTCATCTTGTTCAGGAGACGTCAAAGTAGATTGATTTGATTCAGAAGAGGATGGATATAGCACAGTCTTGATAGAAGTCTTATAATGAATATTAGAGACAACCTCTAGTGTATAAGGTCAGGGATCGAGTTTTCCTACATTTCACACTGAGGTTGGGACATAAGATGATTCAGTGAAATGGTAAGCTTTGACTATGGTACGTTGGTCTGTTTGAGGTATTGGGGAGAGTTGGGTCGGTTGCCTATCGGTTGCAGTTACCTCAGAGGTACCAGGACATGCACGACGTCTTCCACGTCCCTTAGCTCCAATGATACTTTTTTGACCCGTCTCATGTCTTTCAGCATAAAGAGGTTGAACTCGATGGGGATGCATCATTTGAGTATCATTCTATACTGATTTTTGATCACAGTATGAATGATCTCTATGCGTAGTCTATTCCTCTAGTACGGGAGCTATGGCAGCACGGGCGAGTACAAGATGAGACCTCAGAATGGGAGGCCTTTGTACAATCGTAGTGGCCGGAGCTGTTCGGGGTTTCCTCTACTCTCCCTCATTATGGAAATTTGGGGACAAATTTCTTTAAGGGGGGTGTTTGTAAGTACCCAGATCTTTGTTTCAGGTATGTCTTTCTTTTTCCTAGAGTTTATGATGAAAAAGGGGTTTCTGGAATTTTTTGAAGTACTCAACGTGTACTTTCTGAGTACATGCCGTGTACTCCCTTGCCACGCCAAGCCGTGTGGTGGCCGTGTCCGGGCCACACACACCATGTGTAGGGGTGATGTGGAGGCAACTTAAAGTGGAGTATGAAAAAACCGAGTACACAACGTGTACCGCCAGAAGTACATGCCGTGATTTTTATTTCATTAAACGGACCGTGGTAACGCCTGATGGACAGAACACACTCCATCTCCAGGTTCATCATCCAAGGGCAACCTATACAGCCTCTATTTTTCTCCAAATTCCCAAGCCTCCGTCTGATCATCATTTAAGCCACTGTTGATTATGTTGGGACCACAACGGTAATCTCTCTCTTCTCCTAGTTCTTTGTTTTCTAATTCCTCCCCTTCATCATGTTATCGTTGGTTGAGTGTATTGATTTTTTTGAGATCCTCGACGTTCTATGGAGAAACAGTTATCGTGGTTCACGGATATCATTCTCCTAGCATCGAGGTAGGTGGTTTGTGCCATTATGTAGGAAGTATGTGAATATTTTGTGTAATTTCTACCAATACCCTTGAACGGGGTATTGTGTGTTTCCTATTACGCCCTTGGTGTTTTCCTGCTTTGCTTGATTGTTGAGTGGAGGTAATTTCATGTGAATAGGGTAGTTTTTACTTCACTCTAGATTTTTTTCCATGCTTGTTCACTTGTTTTGTGTTTTTCCAGTTGCCATACCTTGTAGTGGGATAGTGGAACTGATGCACTATATTGCTGATGTGCCTTATAATGATAACCAGGTAGTTCTTGAGGTTAACTTGGGACGATATACACGATATGAATGTTTATTTTTCTTGGGGTGGTGAGAACCTAGTGTAGTGGACCATAAAGAGAATGGACGTAAGGGCTTCTCTAGAGTGTCCTTAATTTACGATGCGAGACCATAGGAAGAATTGACATTGAGTGATTCCTCAGAGAGTCTGTAGTTCCTCGACACAGGCCACAGGGGGAATTGATGTTGAGTGCTTCCCCAATGATCCTTTAGTAAATTACGAGACTATAGGGGGAAATGATAGTGAGTGCTTCCTCAGAGAGTCTATTATTTAGCTGAGCCAATGGGGTGAGACTCTGTCTGCCTCCCAGAGGGGTTCTAGTACATGTAGGTTGAACCTTATTGGTTAGGCTATGATAACTACCCAAAGGTTACCTTTTTTCCACTTCTTGAGTTGGTGTTTCTTGTTTGTAGATTATATGCTAGAAGCTATGGATTTTTACTACTGTGTTATCATGTCTACTGCCTATGGTTTATTACTTACTGTACTTTACCTGCCATATATTCACTGTATATTGGGCATAGTTCTTTGTGTGGTTGCCTACTGGGACCATGTCTCAAAACTTGTTTGGGTCAACATTTTGGGCCCAAACTGAATATGTTGTTGTAGGTATAGATAAAGGAAAGCGACCTTCTACTTCAGGTACTTGACTTTCTATAGTGCTGGAGAGCATGGGACCAAGCCGTGGCCTGCGTTGCTGAGGAGTTTCTCATCTAATTTTCATTTGTACTTTGGTTTAGTACTGTATTCAGCATTGTGACATGTTTGGATATTTTCCTAGACATATATTTATCATGAATCATTTACATACATTTTGCTCTAGTTGTTTGTTTAACAGTCTTTCACGGTTTACTTTGTATGGATGTTTACTGTTTCAGATATGGTTTTTATTTTTTTATTTTTTTCATCCGTTGTGTACTAATCCAATGAGGTCATAGTTTCCCCACTATCACAACCAAGTCCCTCACTACTATTCAGAAGCCTTTGTCTTTTGGGGAAATACGCTTGATGCCATCGGACCAACCTGGAATGGGGCGACTCTGGGTGGCTTCAGGAACCGAGATGTTACAGTATATACTTTACATAAATGAATATAGGTGTATATTATAGACATATGTCAAAAATTAAGATACATTGAGCTGAATAACAAGTAAAAATTGAGTCCATTGAATATGATAAAAAATCCATGAATAAATTATGTGTATCAATTTAAAACAAAAATAATTAAATTTGAAATATTGTATAACATAATGAATATAAATTACACACAAAATCAAATAATATCAAATATAACAAGGAAGTAATATAACCATATTAAAATAAAAGTATTTATGATATTATTTATAAAATGTTAATTTTAGATTCAATCCCACATGGATAAAATAATTAAAATTTGAACAAAAAATTTCCATATTTATGAACCATTCAGGATATTACACAAAAAATGGGATTTATGTAAACCACAAAATAAAAAGAAGTTGTGAATTTGTCATATGTCTCAGGGAAATAATTGTGAGATGAGTAACACTTACCTCATGTATAGATATTGAATGTGTGTCCTTTGAATTATATGTAATGAAATTATTTCAATTATTTTATTTATTAATAGAAATTGTACGGTTTTATTTATTTACTGTAAATAATTTATTTAGTTAATTTTAATGTTATATTGAAATACATAATTAGTTAAGTACATGTTGGGTGTTTTGATGAAGTTCATTTTATTATATCAAAATATATTCAGTGTGTTGATAATGTTCAGATATGTCTTTTTTTAAATATTTGACGAATAATACTGATGATATATTTTTCATATTTATAAAAATATAATATTTTATCCAAAAATGGAGGATATGAATTACAAATATGAATTGCGTTAAAATCATGGACATGTTTGGACGTACATGTGCACGAGTAATGAATCAATTTTTCAATGAAAAATATTGAAAGATGGATGTAAAATTTTATAATTAAATAATGATAGAAATTACATAGATTAAAATTGATTTTTTTAATATATATATATATATATATATATATATATCATCTGTGTGTTTTTAGAATGCAAAAATGATCACTTCACTTTGGGAGGTGGTTGTAAACACATATACACAAGAGACACTATTATTTTTCTATAAGAGAATAAAAATTATGTATTGATGTTTATTATTTATGAATAAGTATTTAATTTTATAAATTTTTCTTTATATATAATATCTTTAATTAATGTTATCATTATTACCTTACGTGTATTGACTTACGTAAAAATCAATCACTTTGCATCACGATGCGATAGTCTTTCGTATACAGGAGTGATGTTATTACATCCCCAATGGTAAAAAACAGTGAATTTATATACATGATAATATTTAAAAAATAAATAATATGTAAAAAAATTTCTATATAAACTTTTAATTCATCATTATATGAATCACTAATAGGAATTGATGGAGAGTTATTGGAATTAGTTCGCACTGATGTAATATTATTTACGAATGAATGATGATTTGATATAGCATTTGATTGAGCATGATATAGTTTTTGGATACAAAAGTATCATAATAAAAGTTATGTATATTATTTATACTGAAAAATTGTAGGGAAAAGACCTATTTATTAAAAGAAAACAAAATAGCCCTTTTTAACTAGGAGTGGGTAACCCCTTACACACCCGAAGGCCAGAGGCAAACGACCTTAGGTTCAAGAGACAAAAGTATCGAAAAACAAAATTTAAAAAAAAAGACTTAATTGGATGGATTTATGAGGAAAGATTATAGTTAATAGGGATGTAATTTTTTTTTGACTATAATGGGGTGGTCCAAAGGGAATTGAAGGTATGGATTGGATATCATAGGGGTGACCTTTTATAACTGACGATAGTGGAATGTTAATTTTTTTAAAAGAGAAAATGTGTAACCTCGATTAACAGATGAAAGAAGACTCAATAAATACCATTTTCTAGAATTATTCATGATAAATTAGATATATTGACTGAAAATATATTTTTGGCAACATTATAATAATTTATTACACTTATTGTTATAGATTAACCCATATAAATCCCATTTTTACCTTAACTATTATAAAAAGTTGTTACTGTTTTCCCTATTATATGATGTAAAAAATTAGGTTTAAATAAAAAGATAATATAAAAATTATAAACAATTAAGGAATCAATTTTAGAAAATTTAATTCATATATGTGGACAATTTTTATTAAAAATTATTCTCATTGACGTGGCGAAAAAGTGATTTTCCATCAACTATATCTATTTAGTAGAATATGATTTTAAATAAACTGCAATAATTATAGAAATAAATTTATCAATTAAAATAAATAATTATTTATAAATAATATATAAAATTAATTTAAATTATTACAATTTATGGATTATTTTTAATTAATTAATAATGAGAAACATTATGAATATTAATATAGTTTTCATAAAAATACGGTTTCCATTTCCCAAAACAAACATATACTAAAATAAAATATGATGGCGAGTAAAAATAAATTATTTGGATTTAATAAAATAAAATTATACATATTTTAGATTAAATAATATTCAACATATTATGATACATTTACATTTAATAATTTCAAATAATAAATAACATTATTAGAACATAGGTACATTCAATATTCACTAAAAAAACGCCATTATATAAAAAATATAAAAAGATACACCATAATTAATTTTGATACTCTATTATCAAAAATTAATTTACATTTATCAACTTAATATTGGAAATTTTACAAAAAATATTTTTAATATTTTTTTACGAAATAAAATAATAAATTTTCTCTAAGAAAAAATATTTTTAAAGAGTATAATTATATTAAAAAATATTTAATTTTTATATACTAAAAACTGATGATTAATTTATTTTAGTATTTCATTTATATATATATATATATATATCACAATATATTTAATAGTATTCATTCATGCTAATTATTTGTCTTTTTTATTATAGTTATACATTTCATGGGAGGTTTAAAATTTGAGTTCTATATCATATACATTATCAAAGACAAATATTGCAAGATATTATGTATCACAAGATATAGAAGATATTTAATTTATATAAAATAAATTATATTGTAATGTTTTGAGGAGTAACATTATTTTATAAAATTAGTTTTACATTTTATATACTATTTCAGAAATAGATATGATCTTTCTATATAACGCAGAGTTTTATCAAAAAAAATTTAATAAATTGATTCATTAAAATTAGAATTTTCTCTCCATGATTAATTTATTGATATATTAATTATTTAACACACATCATTAAAAGGATTGACAATAATTTGTATTCAAAATTCGGAATGGTAAATATGAAGTTCATCACATAACTTGGTTTCCACATTCTTCATCACTATTGGATGGTGAAGATTTGGTAATGGATGGAAAGTTACAATTATTTTATTGAGTCATAGTGATCATTTATATTTATAATTTCAATGATCATAATACTGATACGGATATAAAAATCCAAAATTTTCTATCAGTTAAAAACCATGAATTCCTCATAAATAAAGCTATATTGATAGATTTATTGTTTCAATATCCATTTCATAGTGGATTCGAATTACCTTCCCAAAATGTATGAGATAATAACGAAATTTTTTTTATTTATGCGTATAATTTCATCCATCGTCAATAAAAAAAAAATATGATTTATCCTCTAAATTTTGACTAATCAATCCTTTTTTTCTCATTCCCAAATCTCTAAATACAATATTTTAAATGATTATATAAAAATAATTATGACAACATTCAATTACATCGTTACTTATTAGCTTACCAAAATATTTTTTTCACTTGCTATGATAAATCAAAAACAATTACACATATATATGATGAAATAATAAAAAATTCAAAGAAATGAATCATTAATACAAATAGATAAAACATAGCCATTACTAAATAACCTAAACAATAATGTGTGTTTTAAAATCATATGATATCATATACCATTAAACATTAATGAGAAAATATATTGTGACAAAGATTTTAAAAAAATTAGTCACTTAATCACACAATCACATTCCAATCCCACGGTTATATAACTGATAAAACAAGTGTTCCAATAATTAACTCAATATCAAACATCATATAAACACAAATAGTTATCAAAAAATAAATATTTTGTATGAAAATTTAACTAAACACTCAAAATTAAACCAATGAATTGGATAATCATTAAGGTAATAAATCGTCTTTTAAGGATTCATTAATCTATTTAATATATCATCACTTAAAAACAAACAGGGGTGGCCATGACATTGAACTTTTTACCCGCTTATACATTTAAAACAGTGATGATATCCATAACTATTAAGATATAACGGCTTAAAAATATCATAATCACCAATTTTATCTAATCCCTCATTTGATACCAAAAATACATTACCCAAACCTACACATATATATTAATTAATGATATTAAAAACATTAAATCTCTTGAATTGACACTTATGAATGTGACCAAATTTTTCCCTTATGAAACACAAAAAATCCAAAATGAATTATTTGGTAACATGCATTATCATGTACAAATTTACATTATTGTTTTTAATAATTTTAAATAACTATTAAAAGCATGGATTCATAAACAATAAGTTCGCATAGATGAACAACAACACCAAATACACCAATTTGTTCACACTCCTCATTTTATCATCCTCATCATTTATATGAAACACTTCTTGAAATAATAATATTAACATATATCATGATAATATGTAGACACAAAATCCAATTAATGGTGATAAAAAAGGACTTGTAAGGGTAAACATAAGCATTAAAATCAAATTTAATCACTGATAATATGATAATAATAAGTGTATTAAGACATAATCAATGTAAATGATCATAAATTATAGAAGTAAATCTTTTCAATTCCACGATTATCAATAATGAAATCTAGGAATACTAATTTATCAAAGACAGGATTCATCAGAATCAGTTACCGTGTTCCATGTGTTATAAAAACATTATCTTATGAATTTTTTAAAACCAATAGCCTCACCAACAGATGTGTTGGCATATTTGAAATTATCATTATAAAACACTAAAAGAACATGTAAAATCGGAAAATCTATATATCTGACATGTTATATAATTCTTTATAGAAAATAATAGTTACCTAAATCATTATATCATTATTAGGATGATCCTACTATATAATCTTCATATAGCTCAGTCAATGATATCTAGAATCACCCATTGTATAAGTTATATCAGTCTCAGCAGTGCTATCTTGGTAAACCAAAAATTTATAACACCCATGAACTACAATATGAATAGATGAAATCGATATTAAATTACATCCAATACTCATAGAAACAATATTTAATATCTTTATTAATTGATTTAAATGTGCAATATAAATATGTTCCAAAATAATGTCATTGAATGAGGATTATCCTATAAAAATAAATGTATTCCATAAAAATATTTTTTAAACTATTTTAACTGGTTGAAAATAAAAAAATAAATAAAAACCACTTTATAACATTATTAACACTGGTAAATGGAATAGGTTCCATAGAAATCTCATGGTACATTCCTAAATAATGAAAATGATATTTGTTCTGTATCAATTACATTGAATCCGGATTAACACATCAAAATGAAATAGGGTCCATGTCAATGCCGATGAAACATATGTAATCCATACATATAAATTATATTGATGGTATAATTTAAAAATAGATACATTAGATCATATGAAACATTATGTTTTATTGATAATGATTAATTTAAATACCATTAAAATAGAACTTAACTATTTGGTGGAAAATAACACTATCCCTTTGAAATACAGTTTTACAAAATAATAATTAACGGAATATTTTAAAATCATAATCATAAGAAAACAACATGGAAAATACAAAGTTAAATTCAAGATATATAGTTGAAATAATTATTGAATAATATTTTTATATAATAATTGTAAAAAATAAACATTATTTTTAATACATCTTGAAAACACATGTCAATAGTGAACCATTTAGAAAATGTTAATAAAATTTCATTACAATTTTTTTAGTAATTTTAAAATTTCAAGTAAAATATATTTATGAAATGAATTTTTTTTATTAATAAATTTTTTTGGAAAAAATTTAGAAAAAATTCTAATGGAAGTAAACGATACCAACTAAAATATAAAATAAAAGATTAATACAATTTACAAATGATTTATTATGGATTCATTATCCAATATAGAATGAAATAGAAATAAAAATTAATACCCACATTCAAAACCAATATCAAATAAATATATTTTTTTCATTAAAAAATCATTATATTTCTTATAGATAATTTTTAAAATAAACAATATTTAATGAAAGGGAATTGTAAAATTAATCATTTGGTAGTTTTATAACTCATAAATAATAAAAACCATGAACAAATAACATTAAATTATACATAATATATTATGAAATTGAAGAGTATCATGATATAACATGTATATTTTTAGAATACACACATAATAATTTAATGTAGTTTTATATCATAATTCTATGTCTCAAATAATGATAACTTTCGATTAATAACTCTTTGAACATTCTTACCATTGAATTTTCGATTTTATCCAAAAATTGATGTCGGGTTTAAAATAAAGATATACATAATAAATTTTTTAGAAAACATATATTTAATAATATTATATTCACACATAATAAAAAAATATAAAATAAATTGTATAATTTATATAACATATTCAAAATTAATTGAGTTATAAACTTCATTATCACTTGATAACATTCAATTAAAATACCTTGGGATGGAATAATTAAAAGTAAAGTAATAAAATTATTTTTTAAGAAATTATGATTATATTTGTAAAAGTTTATTTTTATTAATCATATCATTTAAATAAATTTTAAATATGGAATTTGTAACACCGAAATAAATTTGAGATGAGAAACCCTTACCTCGAGTCCTACAATTCCATCTGTGTCCATTAAATCATGTATAATAAGATTAAATAAATTATTTTATTTACTAAGAAAAATTTTAATTCCTAAAATCAAAATAATAATACTTATATTTTATTTATATTTAATTAAATATTATAATTCATATTCAGTTATGTCTACATCAGGTGTTCTGAGGATGTTCAGTTCAATAATTCAAAACAGATTTTGTGTGATGGGCATGGTCAAAGAGGTAATTATTTCAATGACTAAAAAATATCAATCATGAAACATTTTTATATTTTTACATCTTTTATAATATTAAACCAATCAATAATTGGTTTTATGAGAAATGAACTATGGTACATTCATAGAGATGGTAGGTTGTACGTACATAAGAGTAATGATTCTATTTTTTAACAATAATTTTTAATATAAGCTAGGGAATATTTTATCATTCTATAATTAAATTAATTAAATAAATATCAAATTATTTCATTACATTTAGATATATATATCATCCATTTTTTTTGAAATGGATAAATATTCACTTTGGTTTTTGGGGGGTGGTAGTCCACACAAAAGCATGAACAACGTTATCATTTTTTTGTATATCATTAAAAATTAAATATTACCAATTTAGTATGATAAAAATTTCATTAATATTATAATTTTGTATTTTATATAACATTTATTATCTAGTATAATCTTTATTAACCTCCATGTATTTTTTTATTGAAAAATGAATCACATCTATTAGTCAGGTCATATTCTTCTATACAAATGAGTGGCATTATTTTATCCCTCATGGGATGGAATGATAAATGGTATATATAAAATCATATTTAAATAAATTTAAACCTATTAAAAATATCATATATATAATTTTATTCAAACTAATAGAAATTATTCCGAGGAGATGATGAAAAATGAATGACAATAATTTCTAAGATTGTAGACTTACATACACAAGAATGGTGAATTTGTATCCCTTTTGATGAATGTTGAGATGGATTAAGGTTATTACATAAACATAATAACATATTAATATATTATAAATAATTTTTAAATTATATAACCTTGTTTTATAAACATTTTATTGATTTTGAAAATTTAATAACATAATAACTCTAGGTGAAGCATCTTTCATGTTCTTAAAACAACCTCCATATCCCGACATGAGAAGCCATAATATAATAAAGTTATAATAATAATAAAATTTCTAGGAGATAAAGAGTTAATTTAAAAAGTTATTTGTACATGTAGTTGGAGAATCAAATTAAATTTGAGTTGTAACGATGATAGGTGAGGGTGACCATTTATAGGTGATGTGTTTGACACACTTGTACTTTTTTTAAAAAAAATTCATGTACCCTCATTTTTCACATGATAGAAGCCTAAAAATATAAAATATATTTAATATATAAGAATGATATTGTATAAATAAGTCCATAAAATATATATGACAATATTTTTATTTCATTTTATCAATCATATATTTTACTTTTTCCCTTATTATAATCATTTTCCCTGAAACCTTTTTAATTAATTATGTATATTATACAAGTAATTATAGTAATAAGTTATATTTACCTAATAACATAATAGATATTTTTATAGTTCCAGATACAGAGTCCATCTTAAAATATTTAATTCTAATATGTATAAAAATTAATTTAAAAATTAATCCCACATACAAGATGAAAATGTTGTTATCTAGATGTGTATTTATGAAAAAAATTACGAATCATATTAATTGTATAAAAAGTATTATTCAATTTATTCCTTTATATTAATATTTATAGAAATATAATATAAAAATTTAATATATATATTTCCTCAATATGTAATTTTTTTTATTATAAAAAATGACAACCATTATGAAATTTTAAATAGTTTTTCGAAAAATAGAATTTTTTAATCGAAAAAACAAATATATCATAAATTCCCATATGAAATTTATTCAAAAAAAATTAATTATATTTTTTTAACTATATATTTATTTTGTTTCATTAAATTATAATAATTATTTAATTGTAAATTTTTGGTTCATAATTTACTCATAATAAATAGTATTTTAAAAAAATCATTTTTTTCATTGTTCAATGAAAAAAAAATATTTAAAAAAAATGTACACCCTAATTAAATTTTTTTCATAATTTCTTTTTCTATTATAATGAAATATTTTATATAATTTTTAAAATTTATTTTTGATATTTTTTCACGGATGAAAACAAAATTATTTTCTATAGATTTCAGGTTTTTTGAAGAATAATTTTAATTTATGAAAAATGGATTGATTATTTACCAAAAAATATATAATTTATAATGATACATCACGTTACTTAGTTACATGTAATTCCATTCTCTTATATCATTTTCAGGATTATTTGGTGTTATCTTTGAACTCTTATGGATGGAGAACGTTTACAATGGAAAATAACTTACTACTCATGGTTGTTTGTTTGTATGAATAAACAGAGCCTGAAAATAAATGAGTTAATGTATTTATGGGGTTCTTCTTGATTTTTTAGAATTACATAGTTTATTTAATTTATATTTTAAATAATATATATTTTTTAATATGTTGTATAAATACACACTATTTAATTATATTACATGATATGTACGTTATGAATGATATATTTCATGAACATAGAATAATACATGAAGGGAGCATACACTGTGTTAAGGCTACACATTGCATAATGTTAAAAACTATGTAAAAATGGTTATAGTTTTTGAGTTTATGTGATCCCCAAGCATCACATGATATGTCATTAGTTTAAACATTGTGTGAATTTCATGGACATTTATTTGAAATTGTTGCATCAGTTGATTAGTATCTCAGTCATATGATGATCTCTCCCATATTATCCTAGGGCTCTTCTTTAATTATTTGTTGTGACTTCATTTTAAACCAAATTGATTATTTCTGCAATAGATTTCTTTTTTTTTCAATTCATCAGTCTATGTGAGGAATTCGTCTTGATTATTTATTTCCATTGATTGTGTTAGCACCATTTTATTTTAGTAACCGATGTTTTTAGAAGGGGATTTGATTATTTTTTAATCTAAATAAATATATTTCATGATATTATTATGGGAATCATATCTTTTTTGGTTGTGGTGTTAATGCTTTGCGTTCTTGAGGCCTTCATTGTTTCATTTTCTCTATCAAACCTTTTACAAATTAAAAAAATTCTTATTTTTTTTGGGTACTAGGGCCTCTATTGTGGTTCTCTGTTTATCCTTATTGTTAGATATCATTACAGGCATGTGTGACCGGAGTGTTGGGGTAGGTTATTATATTTATATATTATGTTTTATAACAATATTACTCAGGAAATTTTATATATTGATTTATTTATTGAAATAGAATGGTTGACTATGTGTACATGTTTGGCGGAAATCATTTTTTAAATGATTTTCCCTAGTTTCTATAAATGGAGAAGTGTTTTCAATGAATGAAGAAAATATTATATAACTATTTTGGAATGAATGTCTTGATTAAAATGTTTGAAGAAATTTTTGGAAAATAGGGAACATGGGAATCACTAGGTAATTAGGTAGAAGGTAGAGTAATAGGTATCATCAACCATTAGGGGGTTTACTCATGGATATTTCTTTTTCTACTAATGTATTTTATTCTTAAAAATTATTAGGCATATTAGTGGGTCACATGATGTGGTTTTCATATACTCTATATACTTGTAGAATATGTCTAGTGGTTTGATGTATTATAGATTTTTTATGATAGGTATTATATTCGTAGATATATTAACCTAATGTGATTCTCATTATGACATTACATATGATTTTGGCATATTTGGCCAATTTAGTGCGTATTATTTTAATTTACTCGAATGGATTATATATGAAACGTGATACCTAGTTAGGTTATCATTGATATATTTTTTTTCTGATATATGGATATAAAATTGTTTGAAAATAATTTACCTTTCCAATTTATAAAATATGAAAAAGTTGAAATTAAATTTATCTCCCAATCCTTTGATATTAAAACCAATAAGTTGTTATCATTCCCTTTTTCCTTAATGATGTATTTACATGTGTTACTATTTATATACATCATATGGAACACCTGGGGGAGACCTTACAGAGCATTTTTTCTCACATCTGATTCTCCAATACTGCAGTATGCTGACCTTGTTTTATCATTGGATGTACTTAAATTCTATATGACATAGTGAGGTGAAATGTTTACCTCATTTTGGGTTTAGATATTGTTTAGTGATGTAGTGGGTCTTTTCACATGCAAACATGGACCCATAAAATTAGATGTTTTAGTATTCTTCTAATAATTCTTGAATTTTATATTGGATATTTTTTCTTGAGCCTTTGTTGTTTTATTATGTATAATGTATTATTTCTATTAAGACATGTCTTTTTTCCAACCACTATTTCTGTAACATTCCATATAATTATATAATATGAAATTTTCATATTTATTAATATATGTGAATTAAATATTAATTTTATTTATATGGGGATTCTATGATCGATGGCATGCTCAACACGAAGTAATGTGTTTCAACAAAATCTCATGTTTCACACAAGTCTGGGTCATACTAAATAATAATAATATAATATTATTTTAAATGGTAATTAACTTCTAGATGTTGTATTGGTGGGAATGAATAGAACTATCTAAAATATGATTATACATGTTTTTTACTGTTTTAACATTTATCCAAAAAATATTAGAAGCTTAAAATTTCAATGTATCAAATTTAAATCATAAACACAGTAATATTATATAAAAGGCTGATTTATCATAATTTGATGGAGAACCCTCATTAAATATAGTTTTTTTCACTTTTATATTCTCTATTTGAAAAAAATAATATTCTCTTATAGATTCAGGACATCAAAATTAATATTGGCTAATTTATTGGTATTTTTCTGACTTAATTTATTTTTTAATGAATAGTGAAAAATAATATATTTTAAATCAAAACATCCTTTTAACATAATTAATTTTTTTGGATAGACTATATTTTTAAATTTTTTTAATGTTTTGTTTGATTATATTATTATCATTTCATCCAATGTTGGTCATTGTAAATAATTTAACATTGTAATTGGACATAAAGATGTGTTAGTCTTTTGAATGTTATTATTTCTTAAAAATTTCCTTTATATTAAGAGAACAATAATTTTTTTTAATTAACTACTTCCACTTCTATGTTATGGATTTTATAAAAATGAAATAATTTTTGAATTCGGAATATCTAATATAATTGAGGCAGACTTTTTGGTATTTCTCTAAAAACTATTAATTTTTAATAAATAGTGAAAACATATATTAGTTGTTAAAAACCATCTTCATTATTTAAATATAATTTAACCACTTCTTACAATTGAATTTAAAAAATCCAACATAAATTTTTTTTATTAAAAAGTAATATTTTGTTTGAAAAGGGGAATATATTTTTTTGGTAAATTGTATCTATTGATTTTTTATATTGCGGTTAAATGTAAATATGGTAAATCAAGATTAAAATAATATTATAATAATATTAAATTACACTAACATGTGTCCTAATCCTATTAGATGATACTTTTTGGACCATGTCCATCCTTGGGTCGATTTTACGACTACATGAAGCCATTTGAGAGTGATAATGACAATTTATATTAAATAATTATACTTAAAGACTAAAATTACATATGCATATATCTTTTTGTAAATCAATTTTTACATTGGGTTATATAAATTATCTCTTAGACTATATATATATATTTTAAATCTAAAATTATTACCTATATAATGGAATTTTTTTAAATTTTTAGAAATAAAATAAATAATATTAATTTTGACCCAATAATGAAGGAGTGTTTACCTCATTAAAGAATGGTTTAAATAAACTAATTTATAACAAATAAACCAATGTCGAAATAAATTACAAATTGTTATTGGATGATTTTATTTTGAACTATTTTAATCTTATCTTAGTCATTAATGAGTTTTGGACATTTAGTAACTGAACATAAATATATAAAAAAAAATTTTAAAACTTTTCTAAAGATCCCCTCCTCCCCCTTATAAAAGGTCCTCACATATAACCCATTACTCACCCCTCTCAAGCCCCTTGACTCGTCCAAAATATATCTATATATGCTCTCATGGTTCCTATCTACCACCGAGAATCCTCCCCTTAGACAGGAATCTCTTCAAGAAGTCATTTTGGTTCAAACCCAAGGGAGTTACCTGATTTAATGGTAACATGTTCTCTTCTGTTCTTTTTTTAACAACTACAGCACCATAAACTCATTTAATTCATTTAATTAATTTATATTATTTCAACAGGAGTATTATAAATATTCTAGGGTGTTTTTTGAGATGGATTAGAAATGAAGTAACCCACACCATCATATAATGGTTAATGAACATACTGTTTCTGTGGATGTTTAATTAACGCCTCACGAAACGATGATTGATCAATTATCTTCAACCGCCTCTTATTGTGTCCATTATAATGGCACTATAATTATATGTGATATATATATTATATTTATATTTTCTCTAATATTATTTATTTTTCATTTACATCATATATGTATTTTTTTCCATAAAGGATTACCATGATAATTTCGTTGGTTAGAGTGTGGACTACCACCCTCTCAAATTTATATGAATCATTCATTCCATATATGAGATGTATAAATGATGGATTTGATGAAATAATATATAATATTATGCAGTAATTTTAATATACCTATGTATAATTATGTTTTAATTTTAGTAAAATAAAAAATAGGAATCAAACTAGTGTTCATGTGTACATACGACTTACCATCTCCATGAATGGAGAAATTCCATTTTTATCTTATCTTAAAATGTTATGTACTATTATAAATACATATTTATACTAGATATATATAATTTATAAGATTTATAAATCATAAATATCATTCTGCAGATAATTTCATTTTTCCACATAGAAAATTTAGTATTATTACAAGATCATTTTGAACTCAAGCTCTAAATAGCAAAAAAATGACCAATATGAACTAAAATAACTAACTAATTGTTATAGAAAAAGAATAAGTGATATTAAATGAATAATAAAGATGAAAATGTTTCTTAATAAAGTGGAAATTAACATAGGTTTATTATTATGGAATTTAATGAAATAATGGATTAAGTGAGACACGAGGTAAGGGACTTCATCTCAATCTCATTTCATTGAGATATGTTTTGATAATATACACCTTTTTCTATTATAAGATATATAATAAACCCCTTGGAATTTTAATTTCATTCCAATGGATTTTTTTCAATGAATCATAAAACTAAATGTCAAATAGTAATGTTTTTGTCGATTGGGGCGACAATGACCTCTCCACCGGCATAATAATTAGATGGCATCCCCTATAGGCCTTATTGTTTTTAAAACATAAATGACACGCTATATTCTGTTTTTGGGTGTTTTGGTTTTGAAAATGGATTATGGAATTTATTTAATATTTCAATTTTAGTTATTAGTGAAATATTTATATTTTCAATATCTTATATGTTATAATTTTATAATTGTTATTTGTTATTTTATTGGTGGATACGTGATAAACCAAATGATGGGTGGTGGAAGGATAAAATAGAATGAGTGGTTACATTATAACCACAGATGCTTTGGGTATGGAATTTAGTCGAATGGCTATTGCAATTAGTGATCTGTGTGGAAGTCGACTGTATGGTTATTCCATTTATATATGTTTATGTCCCATGTTACCTTTATATGTTATGTGTTCTTTCTATGGATTTTATGGTAATAATTTTGTTACAAAAGTGTATGCAATGATCTTTTATTTAGTGAGGAGTATTTTATACTTCATAATGGTGAAAAGTAATCCTTATGATAATGTATTCATGGTTTACTTGTTGTTTTGAAAAATTAACTGTGTTCATTGTTTTTTATCCCTTACAAAGATTTTCATGATCATCCAATGTTTTTTTGTAATTTCTTTCAAATTTTATAAAGATGGATAGTGTCAAGGATGGGATCAAGGAAATTTCTTTATGTCTAATATATTGAACAATACATGACTCTTCTTTTCATGGTATTTTATCTTTCTATAAAATTTGATACTAAATAGAAGTGTCTACACATAATATTCAATTTTGATTATTCATTTTATGGAATAATTATCTAATGCTCAAAAGATGAAATGATCCTCAATGTGAATTATTAATTTAATTTAGGATTATGTAATGTTTTAATGGTGGGTCCTTATTGTTGGTTTCATAGGTTGGTTTAGTACAATTTAGATGTCATAATATTTTTAAAATTAATGTCCATAATTTAATTTGTTGTACTATTAAAATGATATTACATTATAGAATACCATACTGCTATGTCTAATATATTTCTGCATTCAGAATGGGATTATGTACATGAAATGGGGCAACAATGTTGCAAAGGAATATAGATAAGAATAAACATCCAAATCAGCAACCTAAGATGGATTGAATTGGAATAGAATATTTTTTTGTGGTGAACGAACATTTGACTCAGTCTATAAATAGTGGTGGTATCCATGCACAATATTAGCCAGATCAACCATTTAGAAATATGTAAATAGTAGAGCATTTCATTAGGTAACATCACCCATCATTCAGATGATCCTCTGACCTTGTCCTAGTTGAATGGTTGATGAAATCACTGGAAAATATTCATAATGTCATGCGTTGTCTAGAACATTAAAAGGTTAGTCTCAATGTTTTCAGGTTTGAAGGTGAATTTGCTTAGTGGTGGTCGATGGTGAAAAGTATCAGGGATATTGAGGAGATTTATGCTCTTGACTGGGATGAATTCAAAGTTATGTTGCTTGATAAATATTTTTCTATGATTTTTTTACATAGGATGGAAAAAACAAATCTTGGAATTGAGGTAGTTGGATGACTCAGTGGCTACATATGATAAAAGTTCACTTGAATGGAAGGGTATGCTCCAAATTACTTATAAGGTATTGATTGTATGATAAATCCATTTACTCGAGAATAAATCCTCAATATCAAAGATCATTAGCCACTTGTGAATTCAAAAGATATAATAAACTTGTAATATGTTCCTAGAAGGTAGAAATGGAGTTTTTTAATGATCAAGAGTTCCAAGAATGAAATTGAAAGAGGAAGTCATGTTGGTTGTTAAAGGGATAGAATTCATCAATGAATACTAGAGGTATGAAAATTAAATATATGTCTTTTGATAAGTTAGGTAAAAGGATTCTAGAGAATTTTTATCAAGGTCTGAAATGTGCTTCTAGTGTTGTATGTCTAGTCATATTTCTCATTACCGTAAAGAAATGATTGAACAGGAAATGAAAAGTCAGAGATAATATGTTTTATGTGATATGAAATGGTCATTATTCAAATGAGTGTCCAGAAAAGAACTTAACTGGTTTAAATTATCTTGACTACAAGCATAAAAGGGTGGTTAAATATTTTTCAACTACTTCAACAGATGTTGGGCCATCGAATGATATATTTAGAGGTATAATGTTTTCTTATTCAGATTATGCCAATGTGTAGCTTAATTCGGAGACTACACATTCTCTCATGTCTGAGAATATTTCTAGTAAATTGGTAATTCAATCTCATGATTTGAATCTTACAATTATGGTAAAAACACTTGGAGGAAATTTAGAAACAAATTGAATTTTTAATAACCTTCTTGTCCTTGTGTGTGGAAAGAATCTATCTGTAAACCATATTGTTTTACCTCTTGTAGAGTTTGATTTTATTTTTGGAATAGATTGGATTTCTATTTATAATTCTGATATTGCCACCAAAGCTAATGTGGTTTCATTTAGAATGAATTTCAGTTCATGTACAAGAATGATCCCTCACTTTTGAAAACCTATCAGGATGCTGAGAGACTAGTAAATGATGAAAAATAATGTTACCTTGAACAGATTGTTGAAAACAATGGATTGTTTAGATTAATGTTCATCCAGTGGTAAATGAGTTTCTTGATGTTTTTCCTAATGAGTTTCCACGTAAAATACATGATTTTGAAATTGAATTTACAATGATTTAATTCTTGATACCAATCCATTTTCCAAACCCCTTTGTCAAATTAATCAAATTGGACTTTTAGATTTAAAGAAGAAATTGTATGAGTTATTCGATAAAGGTTTCATTTGATCTATAATATCACCGTGGGGAGATCATGTCATGTGTATTAAAATAATAAATGGTTCAATGTGACATTTCATTGAGTATAGATCATTGAATAACATTAGTGTTGAGAACATGTATCACTTTTCTCATATAGATCATTTGTTTGATCAGCTATAGGGAGCTCAGTATTTTTTACAGATAGACATGAGGTTGGTTTACCATCAATTGAATGTAAAGGATAAAGTCATTCTGATGACCACATTTCAAAATAGATATGGCCATTATGAATTTTTAATTATGACATTATATTTAACCAATGAACTTGTTATATTCATTGATCTGATGAATAGAATATTCGTTGAGTTCTTTGATATGATTGTGGTTATGTTCAGTAGTGGTATTTGGGATTATTATAAATGTAAAGAGTTAAATTAAAGTATCTTAATTGTTACCTTTCAAACCATAAAAGAAAAGTAACTATTGGGTTATTCACCATGTGTGCGTTTTGGTTTCAACAAATTTTATCTTATGGTCACATTTTTTCAAAAAATAGAATAAATGTTGATCCTGATAAAACAAATGTTGTTCTAGAATGGCCAGGACAGCCAAATATAACCTTGATCAATTGTTATAATGGGTTCGAATGTTATTAATGGAGTTTTGATGAAAAAATATCACAGTTAACAAGCCCAATGACTAAGAATACTTATAAATGTGTTATCATAATTTGGAAAAAAGAAGGCGATTATTGTTTTCAGGAATTGAAAAGAATATTGGTGAATAATTCAGTTTTGGTAAAATGATCTAGAGATGGTGATTTTTTTATATATAGTGATGCTTCATTAAAATAACTTGGTTTTGTCCTTATGCCAAATGATCTAGAAATTTCATAAGTTTCATGTTAGTTGAGACCTCATGTATTAAATTACCCTACACATGATTTGGAATTAGTTGTTGTTTTATTTTCTTTAAAAAATTGGAGGCATCATCTGTATGGTGTAAAATGTGAAATATATAATGACCACAAAATTTTGAATTATATATTAAATAAAAAATAATGGAACATTAGATGGAGAAGATTGCATGAATTAATCAAGTATTATAATTTCATGACTCCATACCATCCAGGAAAGTAAAATAAGGTGTCTAATGTTTTTGGTTGAAAGTGTAATTGTTCATTAAATATCTTATTCTTGTAACAAGATCCTTTGTTTAGATACATTATGAAACATGTCATATAATTATATGGAGAAATATATTCCTCTATTTTGATACATGTGTCAATGAAATCATCACTATCAGGTTGGATTATGAAAGCACAAAATGAATAAAATGAGCTACATAAAATGGTAGAGTTTGGTTATAAGGGTATGTTGCCTGATTTTGACAATGATAATGATTGTATTTTTATATTTGGGAAGTGATTATGTGCTCCTTGTAAATCACATTTGATGAATGATTTGTCATGTGCAGCTCATTGTTCTCTGTTTTCAGTTCATCCAAAAAGTACTAAGATGTATTGAGATATTTGAATGTATTACTAGTGGTATGGAATGAAAATAGATATCGCTGACTTTACTATGAATTTTTTGACTGTATAGTGGGTTACAGTAGAGCATAAATTATAGGAAGGGATTATTTCGTCTTTACTGTTTCGAGATTGGAAATGGATAAAAATTACCATGGACACTATTGTAGGATTACCAAAGATATCTCGAGCTAATAATGCAATATAGATTATTATTGAAAAATTGACCAAATCGAAAAATTTATTTCCAATTAGAGATATTTTTTCTGTAGATCGACATTCTCGGTTGTTTAATATAGAGATAGTTAGGTTACATGGAGTTCTCCTCACAATTGTATCTAATCATGATCCCATATTTACATCTATCATTTGGAAAGGAATTCAGAAGTCATTGGGTACTAAAATAAATGTTATTTCATCATCAATCAGAGGGTCGGTTTGAACAAACTATTCATTCCATGGAAGATATATTACATGCTTGTTTACTAAATTAAAATGGATTTTGGGACCAAAAATATTAATTGGTTGTATTTTTATATAATATTATTTTTCAATACAGTAGATAAATTTCTCATTTTTATGCATTATATATAATGCATTGCTGGTCTCTAGTTTTTTGGGATTGAGTAGGTTAAAGAAAGTTGATGAGACCAAAATTTGTAGAATATATGGCAGAAAATAGTTCAGTTGATTCAGAATCAATTGAGAATAGCTCAAGCAAGAACAAAGTTATTAAAATAACCATAGAAAGGCTCATTATTTTGAGTTAGGTTATCATGTCATTCTCACTGTTTCTCCATGGATATGTGTGATGAATTTTGGCAATAAGGGAAAGTTGAGTATGGGGATCAATGGACCCTTTGAAACCATATAGAAAGATGGTTCAACTACATACAGAGTGGCTTTCCCTCCATGATTATCCCCGATACAAAATGTTTTATATGTTTCAATGTTGATAATGTATATACTAGATCCATCTCATGTTTTGATCCTAGATGAAGTTAAGTTGTAATAGAATAATTCATATTATGAAAAACCAGTCTATATTAATGACCAAAGAGAGAATGTGTTGAGGAATAATTTAATTCATCATGTAATGGTTTTTTGGAAGAACATTATGGTCGAATAAGTAACATGGGAATCTGAAAATTCAATGATGGATAAATACCTCAATTTATTTTATAATTGAACAAAAATTACGAGAACACAATTTCCAAAAGGGTGGATGGATATAACATCCCATGTAAATATAGAATATGGAATTCTCATATTTACGATCTTTTTTTAATGAAATATTATTTTTACATAAAAAGGAATTGATTGTTCGATGGCATACCAAACACACATCATTGGGTTTCTCCAAAATATCATGATTCAAACAAGGCTGAGTCATACTAAAAAATAATAATAAAATATTATTTTAAATTTTTATTAATATCTTTCTGTTGTACTAGTAGGATTATTAATTGGTTTTAAAGTTAAATTAGATTATATATTTACCATTTAATCCCATGTTTGTCATTTAAAATAATTTTACTTTGAAATTTTACATAAACATGTGTCAATCATTTGATAGTTATTATTTCATAAAAACACAATTTTTTATATACAAAGAGAATTAATTATAAATTAATTAATTCTTATTATATTTTCGGAATTTGGTAAAATAGACATATTTTTTAAATTCAAAATAACAAATATAGCTTAGGCATAATTTCTACTATTTTTCTGAAAACATTCAATTTTTTATGAATAATGAAAACACTAACTAGTAGCTAAAAACTATCATATTTATTTATATAAAATTTTACCAATTTGATGAATTTAATTTTTAAAATCTGATAAAAATAGTTATTATTATTAAGGAAAATTTTGTTCAATAAGATGAAAATATTTTTTTGGTGAATATTAACTTTTGACTTCTATTTACCACGGTTAAAAAAATAAGGATATTGAAGGTAAACATAATAATATAAAAATAATAAATTTTCCAAACATGTGTACTAATCCTATTGGATGATAAATATTCGTCAATGGGCATCCTTGGGTCTATTTTGGGATCCAATGGAGCCACATAATAGTGATAATAACACTTTATATGAATTAATTATAAGTAAAGACAAAGATGACATAAACATATATCTTTTCGTAAATTTATTTTTTCATTGAGTTATATAAGTTATCTCTTCAACTATAAATATTCATTTGAAAGATAACAATGTTTAATACATAATGGAATTTTTTTATAGTTTTTAGTCATAAAATAAATAATATTATTTGTGATACTGTAATGATGAATTTTTTAGCTCATTAATGAATAATTTAAATAACAAAGATTAAAAAAATTAATACTATGTCAAAAAACTATCCAATTCATATTTTTATTATATTATTTAAAACAATAGTCATTTTATCTTTTAATTTAATGAATTTTTCACAATTAGAACAAAAATTATATTGTAATATAATATTTTTTCAAACTTTGTTAAAGAGCCCCACATCCACATTATAAAAATCTCTCACCTCTAACCCATTACTCACACTATTAAATCCTCTTAGCTCATAAATAATCTATCCAAATAAGCTCTCAACAACCCTCAATTCCACCTTGTATCCTCTAATTAGGTAGAAGGTACTTCAATAAATCATTTTTCTTCAATCCAAATGTAATTACCAGTTTTAAAGATAACATCAATTCATAAGTTCATTCCTTTTATTTTACTTCTCCAACCCCCTAACATGTTTAAATTCATTTATATTATAGCAGAAATAGTATCATCAATATACTAGAGTTTTCATGAGAAGTATTATTACGCCCATTACACACACCTCAATCTAATGTGTAAAATCATATTGTTTATGTGGACGGTGAAGTAACACATCACAAAAAGATGATTATTCAATTATCTATTACAGCCTCTTATAGTTGAAATTATGATGGAAATATATTTATATATGAGATATATTATATTTACTTTGTCTCTATGCTTCTATATTTCTCATTTATATCACACCTTTAAGGTTTCGATAAAAGGTAAAATCGATAAAATCATTTGAGGATGTGTAGACTACCGCCACTCAATGTGATATGACTCGTTGATGCCATATGTGGAATGTATAAAGGATGGATTTAATAAAATTAAATTTGATATTAAATTTCACTTATGATATACTTATGTATAATTCTTTTTATTCGATTAAGATATGAAATAGAAATGAATGTTCTGTTCATGCATATGTACGAGTTACTCTCTCCATGAACTATTCATTTCATTTACTATATTAACTGAAAATGTTGTTTACTATTATAAATATATATATTCACATGATTTGTATGATATATATGATATCTAAATCATGATTATCAATCTGGAGATAATGGAAATTTGACAACATGGGAAATGTTTAATTATAACATGTTCAATTTTAACTCAAGTTTTGAACATCTACAAAATAACTAAAATGAACTCATATATTAAAATAATTATTATATAAAGTTAATAAGTTTCATAAAAGGAATAATAAAATTTTAAATTGTTCTAAATCATGTATAAATTAACTTATGTTTATTATTTAATTAATTAAAGAACGAAAAGGTCAAGTCATACATGAGGTAAGGGACTTCGTCTCAATCTTCTATTATTGATGCATGTTTGTATAATATACACCTCATTGTTTTATATAGAATATAATAAACCCATTTTAAATTTATCATCTTTCAATGAGAATTTTTTTCTATGAAGCGTTTTACTAAATTAAAATAAGAATATTTTTACCATTTGTGGCGAAAATGACCTCTCTACTACCATAGTTATTAGTTGGCGTCTTCTATATGCAGTAATGTTTTTTGAATAAAAAAACCCATTATTATATTATTGGTTTTTTTGGAATTGAAATTTTATTTTGAAATTGATTTATTATTTCCTTGTCTTGAAATTATTTATTTTTATCGCAAATGAAATGTTATTAGTTAAATATTTAAATATTAAATTTATTATGTATTATGATATTTTAATTTTACATGGAAATTTGACATGTGGTAATATGATAAACTATATTATGTGTGGTTTAATGATAAACTAGGATGGGTGGTTACATTATAACCTCCAATACATTGGTTATGGAAGTTAGTCGTATGGATAATCAATTTAGTGAAATGTGTGGAAGTAATCCATATGGTTATTCTATTTATGTATGTTTATATCCCAAGTTACCATTATATGTTATGTGTTCTATCTATGAGTATTATGGTATTATTTTGGTTACAAAATGGAAAAAAATTTCTTTTATTTAGTGAGGAGAATTTAATACTTTATATAGGTGAAATGTATTAAATATGATAATGTATTCATGGTTTACTTATTGTATTAAAAAAATAACAGTTTTCATTCTTTAAGTATCCCTTATTGATCTTTTTATGCTCATACAATGTTTTCCTAGAAATTTTTTCCACTGGACAAAAATATGACTAGGTTCAATGATGGGATCAAGAGAAATTCATGATGTCTAAAATATGAAACTATATGTGACTATTTGTTCAAAGTGCTTTTATTTTATGAAAAAAGTTGATACCGAGTAGAAGTGTCTACATGTAATATTCAAATTGAAATGTATATGTTATGTCCTAATTCTATAAACCTATAAACCTATAGTGATATTCGATGTCAATTATTCAATTAATTTATAATTATGTAATGTTATAAATTAGTGTATCTATAATTTCTTACTACTGTTTTTTCATATTCTCTGATATGGTTTTAGATTAGAAAAAAACATTCCCTATATTTTTTTTGATTCAGGGTTGGTAGACATAGACTAATGACGAACGAGAACGCCATTTAAGTGTATATATTGTTGGGTCAGACAAAAATACTAAGATGTTATCTAGGTCAACAAACTACAATTTCATATTAGAGCCAATATATCATCATGAGTTCATATCATGGGACATTTTATAGACTAAATATAACAGAGTTGATACCTTATAGGTTTTTGGCAGCATGTTCCAGAATATTTCATTCAGTTAAGAGACTCATGATTCCAAAGATTTCATTGAAGTATGTATATATTTCATGAAATTAATATATTTTTTTACATGTTGGTTTTCTAGTTTGACGTAATTTTTATCTATTTTTTGATTTTTTTTGTTGTGGTGTGAAAATGTATTCCTTCAAGACTTTATTTGTGAGTTTCTCATGAGGGTGAAGTTGATCCTCAATTAGGTAATCCTCCAGCAGATTAGAATATTATGTAGGCTCTCATTTGGGATGTTTAAGTTGTTAATGAGAATCTAATGCATGCTAAAAACGTTGATGTTGCGGTACAACCTATTGATGTAAGAGAAAAATCTAACATAATATTATATCCACAAGATGACACTTCCCATTAAATGTATGAATGAAACTCAAGAGGTAGAGGGATATATTGTCAATTTTTATCAGTTATATGATTTCTTGGATACACATGAGAGTATCAATAAGACTTTTAGGGAGTATATACTAGATGCTGGTAGCAATATACAGCAGTATTATTTGGTATAAGATGATATTAACTTGATATTTGGTTTGAAGGATTTAAGAATATATTATTTGAATGGTTTTTTCAGATTTACTAATGATTGAATTGTCTCTTGTGTTACAATCTCTACAACACTGAGATTGTTCAGTATATGCATATAACAATATGTTTTCTAATATTGTTAATTTTTTAATAGATTATATATGGATTGACCAACTAAATTATTAGAATAAGTAATAGGGGTTGTCATCAGATATTAGATCACAAGTAAAACTACTTATAACTTTTTCCTCTAAAGAGTTGGTAGTAATTTCTTTGATAAATGACATTAAAATGAATGTAATGATGTTAATAATTAAACATCTCATAAACTTATTGGATGATTCATTGGTTCTATAGGAAAGAAGAGGATGTCAAAAGATCATTGCAAGAGTTGTGGAGTGGTTCTCAGGAGTAAGACTCTTCGACACAACTATATATTTTGAGAAATGGCCATCTAAGATCATATCATTATTGAAATGTTAGACATATCTGGTCTTCATGTCCTTCACATATAAAAATGTGTTATAGTTGCATATTCCAGTTTCAACAATATATATTTTTAAGGATATTTTTACACTTCGATAAGGTTAGGTATTTTTGGCTCCAAATTCATCTAAGGGGATGTAAATTGTTTCATAGACTATAGATATCTATCAACTAACATTATATGTAATGAACATGTACACAGTAGAGGATTTATTTAATGAGGAAGATGTGGGTTCTGAAATAGTAATAGGTACCAAATTTTTATCATCATTAGTAGAGGTTTCATAATTTTCTAGTGGGGATTCCCACTCATTTATATCTTGATATTTTGTCCATATATTTAAAATTAAAATTGATCTCATTTTATTTTTTATATGTTTAGAAAAACCAATTGTTAGGAATGAATATTGATGGTTTCAGTTCCCTTCCTGAGTTCTAATAATCGCATATGCTTAGTTAGTCTAGGGTATTATTATTATTAATCCGGATCTTTTTAATGTCACCATCGAGATGTATTTGGTAGTTTCTCATGATGCTGAGGATAATTGTTATTATAATATCAATAATCCCTTGATTATAGATAATGTGAAGAAATACATAGTATTTACATTCCCTGATTTGAGGTCATTAATTATGAACCGTGTTTTTCATTTTAAATTGAAATCATTTAATGGATAACATGGATCACATATGTAATAGAGAACCAATTAGGATTATAGTTTTATAAAATTTATAAAAACACTTACAAAAAAATTAACATGACCTTACAATATCAATTATCCCACATAAACATGATATTCATTTTAATTGTAATCTAACATCGTCATCTATATGAAATTACTTCTAGACATAACTTATTCTTCATCAGTTCATAAAAATAAAGTAACTTGAAATAAAATAATTTTGACCTCAAATAATCAGTAAAGAAAATGGTGGAATTAAAAAAAGAAATTCATCCATTAGCTTAAGAGTAATAATTATATAATTAATTAATCAGATTGAATGGGATAGTCATAATAGAATCAAACCTATAAATACCAGGATCATAAAATATGAATTCATTGAGATGTCAAGGGTCCTACAAATAAATAATAAAATTATATGTGACATCAAACTATATAATTATAAATATAATAAAATCATAACATAAAATTAAATCTCAATAAGATTAATTGGAGAATATGTTTCATAAAACACATTTAAACCCCTAAATATTATAACAAAAATAGAGCCGAAATTCAACATTAAGTTTATATAGTGAACTGGAGATATATAATTGTGATCACACTTTTTATATGATATATATGTCTCATGAATTTTCATTGAGGTATAACAAGGACTAACCATTTTTATAAGGTATATCTGGATTACCAGTGATATATAATGGGGTTGAACCCTTCAAATTAGCGATATCAGACTCATCCTTTTTATATAACGATGAAGTAGCATATCCAGAATTAAATAAATTCAACATAAAACTCATATAAAATTCACTAATTAATTAATTACATGATAAAACAATGTAATAGAAATGTTTTAATGTCATTCCATTTTTAATCACATTGATTCCATGGAAAATAAATATGTTTTATAAAAATATCAATTAAAAATGATTAACCAATGTAAAATAAATGGGTTCCATAAAACATCTCATCAAAACATGTCTAACCCAGGGAAAGTAAATTTTTTCCATGAAAATATATTCAAAACATCTTTATATCATTTAAATGAAATGCATTTCAAAATAATGTCATTGAAACATGATTATCCCATAAAAAATAAATGGGTTCTTTAATGATCTAATTTAAATATGATTAACCCATTGAAGACAAATGGATTCCTCAATAATAACATTCATTGAATAATAATCCATCAAAATAGATAAGTAAAATTTTATCCAGAAAAAATATCCCTATTGTATGATATGTAACAACAAGATTTGTTGAATTTTATGAATTCTAATACCATATAATTATGAATACCACCATTCTTTAGTAATATAATCATTAATCATTATAAAGTGTCTCATGACACTTTGAATAATTTTAATCATTAACCACATAAATGTAATAAAAATAAATGAAACTTATTTTATTATTATAATAAATATATTTATGATATATCATTTAAAAGTAGTATTATATACAACATATAAAAATAATTTAGTGCATAAGACGAATAAGACTCAATGGAATGGATAATAAGACAAAAGCCAGACAACTTTGGTAACATCTGAATCCGAATATCATTAAATTATAAAAATAAAATGAAACATTTAAATAACATAAATATAATATAAATAATTTTATAATATATCAGTAATTTATTTGATACCCCTCACACACAAAATTATTTTGTAAACCATACCATTCCCTTAAAGATGTTAAAAATGAGATGAAAATACTTTAGAAATATCATATCATTAGAGTGATAATAAATCAATGAAATTATTAAGATTGAAAATATAAATATTGACAATGAAGGTGTCAATAAATTATAAAACAATAAATTGAAATTTCATTAAAATTCATTTTATAACATAGGAAATTCCATATATGTTTATCCCAATGAATAGATATTGATTTAATAAATCTCTTACCAGGAGTATGATTTTTCATGATTTTCCACTATCTTGAGGAATAATATACTTAGTTAGATTATTAATTTTCTTCAAATACTTTTCCTAGTTTTTTATTACTTTTATGTAACATAAAAATTTGTTGTATAATATTTTATAATCATTAATGGTTATATATAATTTTAGGCCATATTTGGTTTATGTGTTAAAAAAACATTTATAGGTTGATTATGATCAATTTAGTCATTATTTAAATATCACTATAATAATAATCATAAAATATTTATCACCATTTTATATGAATTATAATTTTGAAATTATATAGGAAAATTTTTATGGAATGTGAACTAATGTTATAATCATGACGAATGTAGGTCATTCATACAGATGATTATTGTTCTCACTTGTCAATGATCATTATAGAATGAAGATTTTTAATGTTTATATTTCTATAATTACCATTTTAAAATATAATTGAATCATATATATATATATATATAATTATACTGATATGTTATTAATATTCAATAATCACATTAGTTTTAGGAGGTAGTAGTCCACACATCCACATCCAACATTATAACTTTTTTAGGGTGTCAAATGAAAATAAGAAAATGATATCTTAATTGTACATAAATATAATTGTAACATGAATATAATATACATTTAATATATACAATTTATTTTCACTATACACATCCTTATTAAAGTCTAGGTAAAGGGTGACCCCATCACATCTCTTTGAGGAGGTAATGGTACATTCATCCCCAAATGCTGTTATCAAATTCCCAAAAAATCGAAAGCATGAATTTACATGTCATATGGAAATTAATGAATTATAAAATAATTATAGATATAATATATATCATATAAAAATATTATTTCCATCAGAATTACCAACTACAATAGTTGGTAAATAAAAAAATGAATGTCGTCATTTTTGGAGGTAGTAGAACACTATATAATAAAACAAGGATTTAATTTCCCATTTAATGGATGTGTTTATTGGTTATGTTATATTCCTAAATACAATTAAAAAATTATTATATTTAGGTTATTATAATAATTACATAACCATGTAAAATTTTAATTGAATATTTGAAAGAAATGTAATAAAATAGAAGTGCTGATTGAATTACTACATTATTCATTTACTCACTATTTTTTTCACCAATAGACATCAGGGGATTTATATATGCCAAAATGAATTCCTATGAGATGATTAAATGTATTTTTGAAGCTTAATTTTCCTGTTTTTTGATGATATGAATGGATTGACGGGTTTGATGATGTAGGTAAGGTGTGTTAATTTATATAATAGTGGGGGTGATATTCATGTAAATATAAATATATAAACCCTATTGGGAGGCCCCCTTACATAATTTGTTAAATACAATGAAAATAATTATACAATTGTGTGGATATAGTTGAATCATTGACATACAATTTGTTTTGGACATGTGTTTTGGGAATTTTTTAACATATGATTAAGGATAAACTACTAAGTGAACACATTTTCTACCTTAATCATAATAAATAAAAATTATTATTTTCTCTAATAATTTTTTTCAAAATCATTGTTTTCCGACAATTAATTTTTAAATTGTGATGATTAAAGATATAGAATCGATTTTTTCAAATTCAATTATCATATATTGAGTGAATTAATTTTAAATTATTCTTGCATACTGGATGATACAATGTGTTTTTTATAGAGAAATGTTCAAAATGATGGAAATGTTTTATATCCGTAGAAAATTTAAATGTGAAAAAAATAAAATATATTTTATTATATTATATAAAATTGGAAAAAATTGACTTTAATACAAAAAATGTAACATTCTATTAGTTGAATCTAGTATGTCTTCCATTTTTTAAGTTCCCTTTCGGATCAATGTCCATAGAAGTGGTTTTCTGGTTTCTTACAGGCTATAGAGTAGGTAAATGTTGACTACCAGAGGTACACATCATGTACCATAGATACACATTATGATGAAGGACTCTATGATGTAACTAGTAAAATTTTTATTTTTTTGACCTGAGGTGATGGGTTTTTCAACATCACATAATCTGTGTGGACTACACATCTTGGAACATAGGTATATGTCGTGACTCATCTGATGCCCAAATTTAAGTAATGGGTATGGCAGTTTCTCTTGGTATTATCCTTCCAATCAAGTTGGATCTCAAACCCTAACCCTTCCTATGTTTTTTTCTTTGGACCCCCTCCTTCCAAATCAATTCGATCAGCATTGGATCATCCTTGCATATGCGGTTCATCTCTTTAGTTAGGTGTTATTTTTATTTTTTCATTGTTGATGATTGTAGTATAACACTAGATATATGGTTCAAGACCCATTAAAATATGTTGGAAGGTTCATATTTTTTATAGACCTAATGTGGGATATCATTCTGGAATCCTTTTAATTCATTGGTCATGGGGAAGTAGTAATTCATCCTTATGGCATGTGGGTTTAGTCAGTTCCTCAAACCTCTTCTATTTTTTTATCAATCATAATATGTTGGAATTTGATTCTAGGGCCTATATATTAATTTTGTGTTTTCCTTTTTTGGGAACACTGTTATGGGTGTGTGAGACCCAATCATTATGGTTGGTGGTTCCTTTTAAATTTAGACAATTTTATTACCATTGTATTAAGTTATTTATTTAAATTTCTAATTTAAAGTCAGTTTCATTTACTTAATTACAATAGAATTGATAAAAAAATTCCAATTATTTTGGATATTTTCAATTGTTTAAAAAAAGATATTTGTAAAACCCCCAATTCAATTGAATTATGGTTGTGTTAGTAGTATTGGATGAATTAAATTGGTTAATTTAATTAAATATTTTAGGGAATTTTATTCAATTAAATTGTTGAATTTAATTATGAAAATAAATTGTGGAAAGGATGGAATATAAATTTAGTGTATTTATTACTCATGAAAATGGATTAAAATGATGTGATATAAACCTAGTTTTTTCTTGTAGAAGAGGAATTTTACTGAATGAAACCTATATTCATTTGAAATTGAAATAAATTGGAATTTATGAAATTGAATAATATAATTTATTGTATTTTATGATGTATTCAAATAAAATTTCCATCATGTAATAGAAAATTAATGTCATAGGTAGTTGTTTATTTTTTTAATACACTCAAAATATTATAATGTTCTATAACATTCATGTGGTGGGTCACATCCCCAATGGGAGGGTGGTGAGTCACCTCTAGATAGTACTCGTTGGATGTTAGTATACTCATTTTTTCGTATATTTAGGATGTTTGGAATCCTATAATTGATAAATACTATTTTTCTTTCTGGTAGATGACAATGTTTCTCATTTGTTTACTTATATATGTAATATAAATTTATATCAATGTTGTGTGAAATAATTTACATTTGTAAATAATTTATATGAAATATTTTATATAAATGTGTAATTTAAGACAATATTTTAGAATTTTTCCAAACTTTTTTTAATGAAAATTATGTCATTATATTGTATTTGTCATTAATTTTTAAAATGTATAGCATGTTTGTATTGTATATTATTTTGACTTTCCAATCCTTTTTAACTTGAAAGACTGAAAGCATCTATTTGGAATATCTATATATGGAATTTATTATGGAATATTTGGTGGAATCCTAATAGGCTTAGGCTCAAACCCTACTTTTTACTTCATGGGGTTGAGGACTTGTTTCGTCCATTTTTGAGTTATGGGGAGGGATTTTTTGAAGATGAACTCTGCAATTGAACTGTGGTTTGACGAGTAATGTCTTTAGGGACCATGACGTATGTTTTCACATTTTTTTCATTGGATTTTATTAAATTAGAATATTATATCTGGATATTTTTTTTGAAACTTTACCCCCAATTGGATTTTATTTTAATATTTATATTTCCTTGCTTCATTCAATTCATCTATGCTTCTTAGAAAAAAATTTCCCACAATCATATTGAAGATGCCATGTACTATTCAATAACCAATGGGGTTCAGGAATTCCCTACAGTCCATGTCATGGTAAGCTCTATTATCAAGTTACCAATGAACTAGGGTGGTTTTGTGAAAAATTGTTATCAATTGAATTTTTTGAGGATCTTACCTTGATGATAGTGTATATTTGATTATTCTTATAAGAATATAGGTAGTAGTTAAGAATAATTTCATTTCAACCTCTCACTGCAATGATCCTTATGTCCATTAGGGTGGTCAGTAAAAGACAATATATGGATTAGTTCTAGTATTTTCTCAACTGAGATCTGGATAAATGTATATCAAAATAATAGTGTCCTTCATGTAGATAGTATTTTTCACTTATTACACAATGAGAGTGTTAATATAATATCATCATATTATCTGTAGATGTTGTGTAGAATCATTCCTTTAAAAATAAGTGTGATTCAGAGAGGAGAATAAGATGATTCTTAAACCTCAACCAAAATATATTATTGTTGATCTGAATATAGTTGTGATTATTGTGCATAGTGTCCATGCTCTAGGGCAGGATCCACTTCCAATTACCACTCAACCTCCAACTATAAATACTCAAAGAGATTTTCTTTAGAATGGTTCCCAGGAGTTCCTACACCAGAATCCAATAGTAGTTAAGGGGTCCATTGAACCTTCTGATGTGGACGAATGTTTGAGGAAGTCATGATAATGACTTATTATTCAAATCACTTTATTGTGCTAGTGAAATTTTCTCATTAGATTTAAATTAATGTGATGGTGAAGGATAGACTCTTTGAATTGGGACATTGATTAGACATTCATTCTTCAATCTTCCAACTGATTCATTCCACTTATACTAATGTGTTGGATAGTGAGATTATGGTTGATATGGAACTTTCTTGGAAGTCGGTTCTTGTGGAATTTTCTTTTTCTCCTAATGGTATCATGGGTTACTTCAATGGAAAAAATTGTGTGATTATTATTGAGGTGGTTCTCGATGTCAGAGTCACTATAAACATCCTACATCTCAAGGAGGGAGGTCATTGGTTTTATATTAGTGTGTCCAAGTAAGACATTATAAGAGGATTTTCCCAGAGTCACCAATGTGTTGTAGTGCATGCGGCCATTAAGGACCCTTACATAGATTTTCCAATCATATCTCTACCCCGTGTGGGACAATATCATCAGCTCATCCTAAAACTTTAAGGAAATGAAATTAATCATTCTAAAATGTGTTTCATCCATAAAAATCATAAAAGTTTATTATTAACAACTTGTAAGGGTCTATAGAGGATACAGACACATGTCCCACAACTCTGAGAGGTACCATTACAATATCATCTTCATTAGGGACTTGTCTTTTTGATAATAATGCATCTCACTCTTTTATTTCATCATGTATCATAAATATTCTAAATTTTCATATGGAGCGACATTCTTTTTGAATATATATTACTAAACCCCATAGTATGAAGAGAGAGATGTGTCTCAATAGCCTTGGTTGTTTCTTCTCTATATCAAATATCGAGATAATGTTGATTTTTCTAGTTTTTGATATGATAACTCTTGATGTCATCTTTTTGATGGATTGCATGTTTGAAATAAAAATAGTAATTATTGATATTTTTAATTGGTCTACATTACTATTCTCAGTGGTGTGCCTCTTTTTTTTTCAAGGTGATTATGACCCAAGATCGAGTACAACCAGACCTTCTTATCAGTCATTGAAGAATGTTATATCAGTGATTTATTTTGATCTCAAGATGAATTCAATATATTTCGCTCTCCATCCTATCATCATTGAGTGTTTTGACTTGTTTCATTCAAATTTAATTTGTCTCATCTAGTGAGAGAGGATGATTTTTATACTGACATAATTATTTTTTTTAACCAGTATATATTCCCTCAAAACAAATTGGCCTAGATTAATTGAATGAGTTAATGTAACATTGGGAAAATATTCATGGGAAAAGAATTATTCACCAGAATATGTCATCCTTGGTTGTTCCAGTTATAATCTCCATGATATTTGATGGTTCCCCTCTAATATTTGTGAATTATCAAAGTATCAATTGTGTTATCATAAATAAAAAGTATTTATTTACATAGATTGATTATCTCATTTATCAGTTGAAGGCTGTGAAATGGTTTTTGATGATTGAACATAGATCTGGTTATGATCAACTTTGGATAAAATAATCTAAAAAATATAAAAACAGCCATTTGGAGTAGGTAAGACCACATTTAGAACATTATTATACCCTTTAGTTTATCAATTTTATAATAGTATTGTGAAAGACTTAGCAATGTTATCCACCTCGATGACTGATCATACATGGTAAGAGGAAATGTTTGTGTGGAATGATAAATTTCAGAGTTTTTTTTATGTGATCAAAATTTTATTGACTAATGTTTTGGTGTTGACTAATTTGAAAGCCCATCATGGTTTTGTAGTCTTTTTTGGAAGTATTAGGGTGAGGATTAGGTTGTGTTCTTAATTAAAGGTGATCATTTAGTAAATTGTGCATCTAAGTATATTAGGCCACAAAAGAATATTTTTCCTAACTATGATCTGGAACATATAGTAGTGAAGCAAGAACATTGGTGTTTGAAGAACAATCATTATTTGTATATTGTTTATGCTGTATTTTGAAAAAAAAATCATTGGCCTCAAACTCATCTTTTTCATATAATAATGAAGTAGCATATCAAGAATTAAATAAATTCAACATAAAACTCATATATAATTTACTAATTCATTAATTACATGATAAACTAATGTAATATAAATGTTTTAATGTCATTCCATTTTGAAACACATTAATTCCATGGAAAATAAATAATTTTCATAAAAATATGAATTAAAAAATATTTACCGATGTAAAATAAAACGGTTCCATAAAAATTCTCATCAAAACACGTCTAACCCATGGAAAGTAAATGTTTTCCTTAAAAATATATTCAAAACATGATTATATCATTGAAATTAAATGGATTTCAAAATAATTTCATTGAAACATGATTATCCCATAAAAAATAAATGGGTTCTGTAATGATATAATATAATCATGATTAACCCATTTAAAACCAATGGATTCCTTAATAATAATAGTAATTGAAAAATAATCCGTCAAAATAAATAATTAAAATTTTATCAAGATAAAATATCCCTCGTGTAGGATATATAACAACAAGATTTGTTTAAATTTCTGAATTTTAATACCGTATAATTATGATTACCACCATTCGTTCGTAATATAATCGTTACTCATTATATGGCGTCTCATGCCACTTTGAATAATTTTAAGCATTAACCACATAAATGTAATAAAAGTAAAGGAAACCTATTTTATTATGATAATAAGGATATTTCTACTATATAATTTAAAAGAAGTATTATATACACCGTATAAAAATAATTTTGTGCATACGACGATTAAGACCCAATGAAATGGATAATGAGATAAAAACTAGACATATTTGGTATCATCTGAATCAGAATCCCATTAAGTTATAAAAATAAAATGAAAATTTAAATAACATAAATATAATATAAATAATTATATAATATATCAATAATGTATTTTATACACCTCACACACAAAATAATGTTGTGAAATATACCTTTTCCTAAAAGATGTTAAAAATGTGATGAAAATACTTTAGAAATTTCATATCATTAGAGTGATAATAAATCAATGAAATTATTATGATTGAAAATATAAATCTTGAAAATGAATGTGTGAATAAATTTTAAAATAATTAATTAAAATTTCACACAAATTCATTTTATAACATAGTCAATGCAATATATGTTTATCACAATGAATAGATATTGATTTAAGATATCTGTTACCAGGAGTACGATTTTTCATGATTTTCCACTATCATGACGAATAATATAATTATTTTGATTATTTTTTTTCATCTAAAACTTTTCCTAGTATGTTATTACTTTTATGTCACCTAAAATATTTTTGTATAAAATTTCATAATCATTAATGGTTATATATAATTTTTGGACAAAATTTTGTTTATGTGTTAAAACATACATTTATAGGTCGATTATGATCAATTAAGTCATTATTTAAATATCACTAGAACAATAATCATAAAATAATTATCACCATTTTATATTATTTATAATTTTGAAATTATATAGGAAAATTTTTATGGAATGTGAACCAATTTTATATTCATGATGAATGTAGGTCATTCATATGCATGATTATTGTTCTCATTTGTCAATGATCATTATAGAACGAAGATTTGTAATGTTTATATTTCTATAATTACCATTATAAAATATAATTGAATCATATATACAAAGATATATATATATATATATATATATATAATTAAACTGATATGTTATTAAAATTCAGTAATCACATGAGTTTTTGGATGTGGTAGTCCACACATCCACATCCGACAATATAACTTTTTCAGGGTGTCAAATGGAAATAAGAAAATGATATGTTAATTGTACATAAATATAATTTTTCCATGAATATAATATACATTTAATATATAACATTTATTTTCACTATACAAATCCTTATTAAATTCTAGATAAAGGGTGACCCCATCACATTCTTATGAGGAGGTGATGGTACATACATCCCCAAATGCAATTATCATATTCCCAAAAAATGGAAATCATGAATTTAAATGTCATATGGAAATTAAATAAGTATTATAAAATTATAGATACAATATATATCATATAAAAATATTATTTCCATTAGAATTACAAACTACAAGAGTTGGTAAATAAAAAAATGAATGTCTTCATTTTGGGAGGTAGTAGTACACTATAAAGTAAAACAAGGATTTAATTTCATATTTAATGGATGTGTGTGTGGGTTTAGTTATATTCATAAATACAATAAAAAAATTATTATATTTAGGTTATTGTGACAATTACATAACAATGTAAAACAATAATTGAATATTTGAAAGAAATGTAATAAAACAGAAGTGTTGATTGAAGAATGTTACATACTTTTCAAGTTACTCACTATGGATTTCACAAATAGACCTTAGTGGATTTATATATGCCAAAATGGATTCCTATGAGATCATTAGATGTAATTTTGAAGCTTAATTTTCCTATTTTTAGATAATCTGAATGGATTGAGGGGTTTGATGATGTAGGAATGGTTAGTTATTTTATATAATGGTGGGGGTGATATTCAGCTAAATATAAATATATAAACCCTATTGGGAGGCCCCCCTTACATAATTTGTTCAATACAATGATAATAATTATACAATTGTGTGTATATAGTTGAATCATTGACATACAATTTGTTTTCAACATGTTTTTAGGGAATTTTTCAACTTATGATTAAGGTTAAACAACTATGTGAACACATTTTATTAATTAATCCTAATAAATAATAACAATTATTTTCTCTAATAATTTTTTTCAAAATCATTGTTTTCCAAAAAATAATTTTTAAATTATGATGATTACAAATATAGAACCTATTTTTTCATATTCAATTCTCATATGTTGATTGAATTAATTTAAAATTATTCTTGTGTACTGGATGAGACAATGTGTTTTTTAAAGAGAAAAGTTCAAAATGGTGGAAATTTTTCTATATCCATAGAAAATTTAAATGTGAAAAAAATAAACTATGGTATATTAAATTATATAAAAATGATCCAAATTATCTTTAATTCAAAAAATCTACCATTCTATTACCTGGATCTAGTATGTTTTCCATTTTTTAAGATCCCTTTGGGTTCAATGTCCATAGAAGTGGTTTTCTAGTTTTTTACAGGATAGAGAGTAGGTAAATGTTGACTACCAGAGGTACACATCATGTACCTAAGGTACACATTAAGATCAAAACGTCTATGCTGTAACTAGTAAAATTGTTATTTTTTGACCCAAGGTGATGGGTTTTTCAGCATCAAATAATCTGTGTGGACTACACATCATGGAACCTCTCTATATGTCGTGACCCATCCCATGCCCAAATTTACATCATGGGTATGATAGTTTCTGTTGGCATTATCCTTCTAATGATGTTGAATCTCATACTATAACCCTTCATATGTTTTTTTCTTAGGACCCCCTCTTTCCAAATCAATTCGATCAGCATTCAATCATCCTTGCATATGCGGTGCATCTCTCTAGTTAGGTGTTATTTCTATTTTTCATTGTGGATGATTGTAGTATAACACTATATCAATGGTTATTGATCCATTAAAATGTGTTGTAAGGTTCATATTTTTTTATAGACCAAATGTGGGATATCATTCTGGAATCCTTTTACTTCATTGGCCGTGGGGCAGTAGGAATTCATCCGTAAGGAATGTGGGTTTAGTCACATTCTCTAACATCTTATGTTTTTTTATCAATCATAATATGTGGGAATTTGATTCTAGGGCCTACATATTAATTGTGTGTTTTCATTTTTTTGGAACACTGTTATGGGTGTGTGAGACCCAATCATTGAGGTTTGTGGTCTTTTTTAATTTAGATAGTTTTATTACCATTGTATTATGTTATTTTTTTATATTTCTGATTTAAAATTAATTTCTTTACCTTAATATGAATAGCATTAATAAAAACAAATTCCAATTTTTTGGTATATTTTCAATTGTTTCAGCAAATATATTTGGAAAACCCCCAATTCAATTGAATTAAGGATGGGTTGGTAGTATTGGATGATTTAAATTGTTTAATTTAATTAAATTTTTTATAGAATTTTATTCTATTAAATTGTTGAATTTAATTTTGAAAATAAATTGTAGAATGGATAGAATAAATTTTTAGTGTATTAAATACTCATGAAAATGGAATAAAACAATGTGATATAATCCTTTTTTTTCTTGTAGAAGAGGCGTGTTATTTAATGAAACCTATATTTGTTTGAAATTGAATTAAATTCGAATTTATGAAATTGAAGAATATTATTTAGTGTATTTTATGATGTATTCAAATAAATTTTCCATCATGTAAAAGAAAATGAATGTCTTAGGTAGTTGTTTATTTTTTTGAATACACTCAAAAATAATAGAATGTTCTGTATCATTACTGTTGTGGGTCACATCTCCAATTGGTGGGTGATGAGTCACCTCATGATATTACTAGTTGGAAGTTAGTATACTCATTTTTTTTGTTCAGTTAGTGAGTTTAGAATCCTATAATTGATAAATACTATTTTACCTTTTGGTAGATTACAATGTTTCTCATTTTTTCACTTATATATTTAATATAAATTTATTCCATTGTTGTGTGAAATAATTTACATTTGTAAATAATTATATGAACTATTTTATATTAATGTGTAATTTAAGACAATTTTTTAGAAATTTTCCAAAAAAATTTAATGAAAATTATGTCATTATATTGTATTTTTCATTCATTTTTAATACGTATCGCATGTTTTTACTGTATATTATTTTGACATTCCAATCCTCTTTAACTTGACAGACTGAAAGTGTCTATTTGGAAAATCTATATTTGGAATTTATTATGCTATATTTTGTGGAATCCTAATAGGCTTATGCTCAAACCCTACTTTTTACTTCATGGGGTTAAGGACTTGTTTCTTCTAGTTTTGAGTTATGGGGTGGGATTTGTTGAAGCTGAACTCTACAATTGAACTGTTGTTTGATGAGTAATGCCTTCAGGGACCATGAGGTATGTTTTCACAATTTTTACATTAGATTATAGTAAATATTAATTTTATTTCTGGATATTTTTTTGAAACTTTACCCCCAATTAGATTTTAAATTAATATATATATTTACTTGCGTTATTCAACTCATCTATGTTTCTTGGAAAAAAATTTCCCACATGCTTATTTTATGATTCCAGGTACTAGTATACAACTTTTGGGGTTCAGGAATTCCCTACAGGCCATGTCATGGAAAGCTCAATTATCAAGTTACCAATGAACTAGGGTGGTTTTGTGAAAATTGGTATCAAATGGAGGTTTTGAGGATCTTTCCTTGATGATAGTGTATATTTGAGTATTCTTATCGGAATAAAGGCAGTAGTTAAGATTAATTTCCTATCCACCTCTCACTGTAATGATCCTTATGTCCATTTGGGTGGTCAGCAAAAGACGATATATGGATTAGTTCTATTATTTTCCCAACTGAGATTTGGATAAATTGAAATCAAAATATTGGTGTTCCTCATGTAAATAGTATTTTTCTCTTATTACTCAATTAGAGTGTTAATATAATGCCATCATATTATCAGTACATTCTATGTATAATCATTCCGTTAAAAAGAAGTGTGATTTAGATAGGATAATAAGATGATTCTTAAACCTCATCCAAAATATATTTTTATTGATCTGAATATAATTGTGTTTATTGTGCACAATGTCCATGCTCTGGGGCAGGATCCACCTCTAATTCCCACTCATCCTCCAGCTATAAATACTCAAAGTGATTTTCTTTAGAATGGTTCCCAAATGTTCCTGCACCATAATCCAATAGTAGTTAAGGTGTCTATTGGACCTTTTGATGTGGAGGAATGGTTGAGGAATTCATAATAATGAATTATTATTCAAATCACTTTATTGTGCTGGTGCAATTTTCTCATAAGATTGAATTTAATGTGATGGTGAAGGATAAACTCTTAGAATTGGGAAAATGATTAGATATTAATTCTACAGTCTTCCAACTGATTCATTACACTTATAATAATGTGTTGGATAGTGAGATAATGGTTGATATGGAACTTTCTTAGAATTCAGGGTGGATGGAATTTCCTTTTTCTCCTAGTGGTATCATTGGTTCCTTCAAAATAAAACAAGTGTGTGATTATTATTACGGTGGTTCTTGATGTCAGAGCATTTATAGACATCCAACATCTATAGGGGAAGGTCATTGGTTTTCTATTAGTGTGTCAAAGTAAGTCATTCTAAGAGGATATTCCCTGAGTCACCAAAGTGTTGTAGTGAATGCGGCTATTCTTCTCCCTTACATAGATTCTCCAACCATATCTCTACCCCATGTGGGACAATATCTTCACCTCATCCTAAAACTGTAAGGAATTGAAATTAATCAATCTAAAATGTGTTTCATCCATAAGAATCCTAAATGATTCTTATTAATAATGTGTAAGGGCCTATAGAGGATGCAGACACATGTCACACAACTCTGAGAGGTACCATTACAATAGCATCGTCATTAGGAACTTCTCTTTTTGATACTGATGCATCTCACTATTTTATTTCATCATGTATCATTAACCTTCAAAATTTTCCTATGGAGCAACATTCTTTTTGAATATATTTTACTGAACCGCGTATTATGAAGAGAGAGAGGGGTCTCAATAGTCATGGATGTTTCTTCTCTATATCAAATATCGAGATAATGTGGATTATTTTAGTTTTTGATATGAAAACACTTCATGTCTTGTTTGGGATGGATTGGATGATTGCAATCAAAAACCGAAATTATTGATATTTTTAATGGGTCTACTTTACTAGTCCCAGGGGGGTGCCTCTTTTTTTCAATGTGATTATGACCCAGTTCGAGTACAGCCAGACCTTCTTATTAATCATTTTCGAATGTTATATTAGTGATTTATTTTGATGTGAAGAAGAATTCAATTAGTTTTGATCTCCATCCAGTCATCATTGAGTGTTTTAAAATGATTCCTTCATATTTCATTGGTCTCCTCTAGTGAGAGGGGATGATTTTTATATTGACATAATTCCTTGTTTTGAACTAATATATATTCACTCAAACCAAATTGGTCTAGATTAATTCAATGAGTTGATGTCCCATTTGGACAATCTTCTTGGGAAAATAATTATTCACCGGAATATGTCATCATTGATTGTTCCTCTTATAATCTCCATGATATTTGATGGTTCCCCTCTAATATTTTTTGGATTATCAAAGAATAAATTGTTTTATCATAAAAAAGTATTTATTTCCATATATTGGTTATCTCATTGATCAGTTGAAGGCTATGACATGGTTTTTGTTGATTAAACATTGATCTAGTTACCATCAACATAGGATAATATAATCTAACAAATATAAAAACATCCATTTGGAGTAGGTAAGAGAACAATTAGTACGTTATTATTTCCTTTAGTTTATCAATTTTACAATAGTATTGTGAAAGACTTATCAATTTTATCCACCTCAATTACTGATCAAACATGGTAGGAGGTAAAGTTTGTGTGGAATGATAAATTTTACAGTTATTTTTCTGTGATAAAACATTTATTGAAAAATGTTTTTGTGTTGACTCATCGGAAAGCCCATCATGGTTTTGTGGTCCTTTTCGGATGTATTAGGGTGAGGATTGGGTTGTGTTCTTAATTAAGGGTGATCATTTATTAGGTTATGCATCTATGTATATTAGGCCACAAAAGAATATTTTTCCTAACTATGAACTGGAACAATAATATTGAAACTAGAAATTAGGTGTTTGAAGAACAAACATTTTTTCATATTGTTTATGCTGTATTTTGACAAAAAAATCATTGGTTATATCATCCTTAAAAAAATTGAATCTTCGACAGTGGTGTTGGGAAGGGAACCTAATGTATTTTGACATCGACTTCACCTATACCATTTGGAATGGGAATGTTATTGCAGATGCATTGGGAATGAAACATAAAAACCATACATTAAAGGAATCCTCATAGAAGTTAAATTTGATGTATCTATTTGCACAATGGCTTAGTGGATTTCTAGATGAAGGGGATGAGGTTTCCCTGAATTGTGTTCTGTTGAAATATTCCCTTCATGGCTTTATTCTTCATTACTATAGGAAAGATAATGAGATCTGTAGCATTATATAATCTCTTTATGTTGGGGAGACAACATCCCTATGGTATTTCTCTAAAAAGAGTGTTATATGTTATTAGAACCACTTAGTTGATCCATTATCAACAACAAAGGCTGTGATGTGAGATTTCTATAACTCCCAATGGTCTATACACCCCAGGAAAAAAATTTAATATTGAGTGGTGGTAGTTTTTGTGGTCAGGAATTAGATGCTGCATTCCTGAGTTTGATTCTTTTTTATATATTTTCCATGTGGTTAGGGATGAGTATCAGAAACCTTGAACTTTACATCAGCCATGTTCAGTTCATACATGGAAGAGAGATTAGATCTCTTTGTAATTTTTATGTTTGGTTTTCATGTACCCTGATAATGAATAATTCAATTTCAGTTTTGACTGACAGAATAACCAAGTCAGTGCATTTTATTCCCACTCTTGATTCAACCATGGATGAGGATTCTAGAAGTCTCTTTTTGATTGAGAATATTCATTTTCAATGAGTTATATATTTCATAGTAATTTATAGGGATACTTAGTTAACATACCTCTCTATTAGAGAGGCCTTCAGGAGGTGTGGTGATATTTGGTACATTTGAGCATTCCCTACCATCCATAGACATATTTCCAAATAGAATTAGCTATATAAATTCTTGAGGATTTGCATCATGACTATGTTCTCAAATTCATGGGGACTTGGGATGGTCACAGAATAATGGTTGAGTTTTCTAATAATTATAGTTACTAGTCCACAATCATAATGGAACCTTTTGAGGCCTTGAATGGATGACCATTTAAATTTTCAATGTGTTGGTCAGACATTGGGAATTGTTCCATGGTTATAACAAGCATGGTACAAAAGATGATAGAAAAGATCCATATATTAAATAATAACATTTTTATAGAACTAATTTAAATATTTCATGTGTTTATAAACATCATAATACTTGGGAGTTATCTATTGGTGATCAGGTTTTCTTAAAGGCTTCACCCCAGTAGGTTCATTGATTGTTTGGGTGACAAGGGAAGCTCGTACCTCACTTTGTGTGTCCTTTACAGATTATTGATTAGTTGGGGGTGATTAGAACTCAATTTACATTTCCACCACATCTTTTGTTGATACATTACATGTTCAATGTATCGTATCATAGAAAATATCTATTTTATCAAACAAATCACATGAGAAGAAGTGATTTTATGATTTGTCCTGATTGTTCATTGATTGGGCGACCAATCAATATTGTTGATTCTGATTCCAAGGTACATTGTTGGGGGAAGAAATTTTTTGGTTGTGTAATATGGAATCATGGCTTTGATAATCATGAGATATTTGAACATGAGACGCTGATGAGGGTGTTTTTTCCACATCTGTTTTTCTCATATGCATAATCATAGGTTATTTGGAGGAGGAAATTTTTATTGTGGCGAGGTTATAATTTTTTTTATCTTGATTAGGTGTTTTTTCCATTTTGTTGAGCTCAATTTAACTTCAAATTCCATAGATGTGGGTTTATGGTTTTCTTATAGGCTTCATATAAGATAAATGTCACGTTAGTGAGGTACATGTTGTGTTCCTAAGGTATACATCATGACTAAGGCCTATATGACATGACTGGAAAAAAATTCCGTTTTTATCCAGAGGTAATGGGTTATCTATCGTAACATATCATAAGTTGTAATGACCTGGAAAATCCATGTAAATTATTTATAATTAAATGGAATTATTACAGGTACACAAAAATAGACGTCACATGATTCTGAGGCCCGAAGTGTCCGAAACGTATTTTTGAAAAATTTTATTGTACATTCAGTAAATGTGCGAGCATCGATTCATATATATTGAAATGGTGCATGAATTAAAAATCTGAGGCCACAATTGAATTCATAGTTCCACTCTTTGATTTTACAATGATTTAATTTAACTAGAAAGGATTGAAGGAAAATGTTAATTTTTCCACATTACAGAAAATTATTCAAATAAATCTATGAGTAATTTTATTTTCATTCAACAATTGAGATTTGGGGACGAGACCACCATGTAAAATCAGTCTTGAATCAGACTCATTTAATTACATGTCATTTGTTTGTGTAACAATGACACTTTTATTATTTAATGGAACATTCAATGGGATTAATTTATAAAACACATTAATTAAATGCAATAAGGTACTTTTCCCCCATATTGAAACAAATATTTTCCTTGGGTTTTGTATATCAATGAGACGAACCTCTAAATAACACCAATGTCATATCCCTCCATTGATGAATGGAGATTCAACGATGCTATTAAGGTTTCAAACCAGACATCAATGGGAGATGGGGAATGCTGACACACACATTTGAACAATGGATTTGTCCTACTTTATCTTCAGGAAATTCATCATATTATACATAGGGGTTTTAAATTTTCTTATGTGTTTAAATTATTTAACTTCTCTGTAAATTACTGATATAAAACATTCAGTTCAACCAATATAAGTTTTGATCTGATATTCATTTTTTTGTGGTATATTGTCACTGGAATTCATTAAGTGGTTTTTTTAATTTTTATGCGGATTATTGTTTCCCCCGCATGTTAAAACACAAACTCGGGTGACATGGGGGTCCCAAAAAAGTCCCCAAAAATATGAAAAAACATGTTTTCTGATGTGTTCTTCCTGGGTGATCATGAAACATTGCAGAAATGAGAAAATGAAGGCATCATAGTTTATGTGACATCCCAGGTGGCTCGTAGGAATAGAAGAGAATAAAATAATCCCCCAAGAGATTCACTAGTGTCCCACAGATGCTCTGCCGGCATGACACCCCCCCACATGCAAGTGGTCATGAAGTGATTGTGGCACTCACAGGTGCAAAAGAGGATTGGGGTGGCTGGCCGACACCAGCCGCGGTAATGGCAGGTGGTGCGCAGCAGAGATTCCACAGCTCCGGCCACTGTGAAAGTGGACACAGACCCTGGGTCCCACCCTAGATTGGTCAGCTGAAAGAGGGGTGCCCGTCAGCTTCCACTAGATGAAGAACCAACATTATTTTTCCTTTCAGTGTGGACCAGGGTCTACACCCACCTATTTGGTCACGCACATCGGGCAGACCGGACCTAGTCCATCATGTCCTAGATGGGGGCATCTAGTTCATGTAGGGCCGGTTCAGGTTATGATGGGTCAGACCTTGGTCAGGTTCGGGTCTACCCAGACCCGGTCATTAAGGACCAGACCTAGACCCATATTTAGACCAGTTTCTCTTAATGTATCTTATCATCTAAACTAGATGTTTTTGGATGAACCGTCTATGGTTATGGAACCCATAAGATGAGTTGGTCAGTTTTCAATACTCTAATTTTGTTTTAGAGAAACATTTATTATGTCTATTTTTGATCAAAACTAAATCTATTATGGAACTAAGGACTAAAATCCCTATAACCTAATGATTGGTCACTTGATTGACATGTCATCTATTTCGTTGGAACCCTTATAACATAGCCGTTCTTCAAGTTAATTCTTTGTGGTATTTTTTGTGATGTGATAGCAATAATTTTTAAGTCAGCAGCTAATAATCCACTATGTGGTTAAGCACCTAGTGATCCTTTGGAAGTTAGCATTGATAGATCCATGTAGTGGGTTTGTATCCAATGATCATCTAAGTTGGTCATCACCTAGTAACCCACTTTGTGGTTAAGCACTTAGGGATCCTATGTTTTTCAACACATAGTGATCCTCCATGGGTACGCACCTTGTGATCCTCCTTGGGTCAGCACCTAGAGATCCAATGGTGGTAAGAACATAGTGAGCATGATAATTCATGTAGTATATGCTTCTCGATGGAATAATAAGATATATATTTATTACTAATCATCTTTATTTGTGATCATTAAGTTATAAACCTGGTGTGAGTGTTCCTTTAATCTGAATTATTTGATTGAGATATTGCTTTGATGTTTTTCAATTGTGGAATTCTGAGAGACATTTAAGGGTCTCGAGGTCCCTACTATGTATTTAAATACACCCCCTTCCTGGGATTCTCCCACACCATGTTGTTTCTGGTGTACAGAATTTGTTTATTTGACCGAGAATGTTTATCCAAGACTAGATGGTTCTCAATTAAGATAAAAGAAAATGGAGAGAAAAAGTGATGATAGTTGACAAGTTATACATACCATTAAGGAAGGATCCATTCCGGATAACCTCATAGGATGTTTTTCTTTTTAACTATATTTTTCTTTTTGTTGGGATTGTATTCTACCCCATTCCGATTTTGTTCCCACATTTACTTTCAACAGTTATACTACATGGATTTTTCATGTTGTGTTCCTTATCTATGTGTTTATTGATTTTAAGGTAATTCCTTCACATTTTAAGGGATATTCCATTTTTGTTCTTCTCTCGAACCCCTGGACAATGGATGGCAGTCTTGTGGTAGTCATAGCACAGTCCCCTAGGGATGGTTCTTGAAAAAATATTATCAAAGTAGATGGTTCTACGAGAAGGACTAAGAGTTTATGTTTTTCAATAGAGAAATTGTGTTATATGTCTTGAGTTTAGGATTTAGTTTGGGGAGTCTATAATTTTTTTTATGTCCCACATATCCATACACATGGATAATACATTATAATTTCCACTATATATATGAAAACACTTTTTGTGTGTACTATTAAATTGATGGTTTAATTTTGTTCATTTTTGAGTCAGCTCACCATGTAAAACTTTTTAACTGTTGAGTATCTGTATCATGACAGAATGCTTCCCCATAGGCAGTCTTCCGAGATTCCATTAATTTTTTTTTGGATTATATTCCATTGAGTGACGAGGATTCGGTGTAGGGCCTTTATTGAGCATCGGTACCATCAGGTGGTTTACCAGTAGAACCACTACATGTAGGTTAGAAGATGACACCAGCCCCACCATTAGACCAAGCATAATGAATGAGCGCATTGAACAGGTTCTACTAATTGAGGCCTCTGAATTTTCATGGTGTAATAGATCCCTAGGTTGTTGGGGATTGGATGGAGGTTGAGGCATTTCTTTTCTGCTTGGTTGAGACACAACTATTCCAGATGGTGATCCAAGATGATAGCAATTTCTTGGGATCAATAGGGAGATTGTGGATCATGAAACTCCATACACATGATGAGGTGACACTCTCCAAGTTTGACATTGAGATCCTCTTCAGGCGGAGATCGTAAAAGTGAAATTATGCTCAATGCTTATTTAGGAGCTACTAAGCTTATAGTGGGGGAGCCTAACAGTGGCACATTACTTGGCGAGATTCAACAACCTCTACCACAACTCCACTAACATGGTATGAGACCCATTATTCAGGGAGAAGAACTTTGAAACGGGTATCCAATTGGATATCAATTCATTGGTGATATCACTCAATATATCGATGTAGGCTTGTGTGATTACATGAGCGCTATTGTTGGAGAGCATCCTTGGTGAGAAGGCATTGACGATTACATACAACACCGAATGATAGGTAGAAGAGTCATCTACATTAGGCAGTAGGCAGATGTTTCGGTGGTCCAAGAAGGCCAGACCTTCTGAAGGACGACCCTAGGATACTAAATCAGTGGTGCAAATCTCATGAGGCATACGATGCTTTCTAAGGAAAATAGTCTGTTACTCTTGTAGAGTACATGGGAACATGTGTTGTGACTGTCCAACTCACCACATAGACAATAAAAGGACCGTAGAGGGATTGTTGAGTCACTGATAGATATTTGGGCAATGATGTCTACAAGGCGGTGGGCGTGACCGAGGATCTAGTCGTGCAACATGCAATGAAAAACAGATTGAGGTTTTACCGCTATCACCCCCAGTCAGTCCACCTCGACCACGTGGAGTTAGTGGAAAGGGACAAGATCAACTACAGGAAGGTGAGTCCTATGACAATTAAGCTCTATAGATTAATCAAATTACAATCTTTGTCTACTCCACTATAGTTGCAGTTCATATTGACAGTGGTTCAGTTCACTCTATCAATATCATGATTCTCATTCAGAGCTTCGGGATTCTGATGGAGTCATTTGATCGATCATTATGATTAGAGACTCCAATGGTATAGGATTCAATGATTACACACCGGTACATGTAGTTTGAGATAACTATTGGAGGCAATAGATTCGGCTGGGATCTCCTATTATCAACGTCAAGGCCTTAAAATGTCATCTTTTGTATGGACTGGCTATCAGGGGTCTACGCTTAGACTGACTGTTTTAGGCGCAATGTGCGATGTGTCTGTGAGAAAGGAACCATGTTTTCATTCACTGCTGATATGGAAACCTTTATTTAACAGGAATTGCATTATTAATGGATGGTGAGTCCATTCAAACATTAGTTTTCTAGCCTCACCCTCAGTGTTGTGGATAAGAGGAGTCAGATATATCCTATTTTGGTTGACCATTAATCTATTCTCATTATTAACAATGTTATAGGACTTCTTCCTCAAAGGTTGGTATAATTTTTATATCAATATATACCCCTGGACAACACTGGTATCAACAACCACATATCAGATGGCTCTCATAGAACATTGTGAGTTGAGGGTATTATTTGAAGGTTTCCAATAAAAGGGGTTCAAAATGCAAAATGTTTTTCCATGGGTAGCTAGTATTATTTTTTCCAAGAAGGAAGATGGGATTTTGAGGACCTACTAGTACTATTAGTTCCAAAATATATTGATCGTGATAAACATGTATCCACTAAAAATGATTGATGATCTCTTCAATTAACTAAAGAGAGCTCAGTGGTTTTCAATGGTAGACCACAGATCAAATAATATTAATCTTAGGGAACAAGAAGAGGATGTAATGTAGACATCCTTCTGATGTTGGTTTGTACAATACGAATTCATGTCGATGCCTTTTGGTGTGACCATTTCCACATATGTGTTCTTGTTGCTCTTAAACAAAATCTTCTATCCATACAATGATCATTCGTGGTGGTCTTCACTGATAACATTTTTTGTACTTTGACATAGAGGAGGAGCATGAAACTCATCTATAGATAGTTCTGGATACACTCTGAGAGCACTAGATTTATGATATGCTCTAAAGGATCCCATTCTAGATATAGGAACTCCACATTTTGGGCCTTGTTATCATGGAATCTAGAGCTGTAATAGATCTAATGAAAATAGAGGCAGTGGGTTCATGGGAACTACCCAAGTGTGTGACCGAGATGTGGAGTTTCATGGGGTTGGATGGGTAATACCCGAGATTTGTACTTGAGATTTATAGAGTAGCATCACCCTTTTCATCTTTGAAAATTAATGAACATCATTTCATGTGGACTGAGATATGATATCTGGGTTTCCAGGAGTCGAGGTAGAGGCTAAAGAGTGCCCCCATCATGAGGTAATTAGAAGAGGGCATTGGGTATGTAGTGTACAGTAACACATCAGAGGTTGGAATTAGATGTTTCCTGATGCAATATCATGAATTGAATTCCTACAACACATAGTGGTTGCAGAAACATGAGCATAACTAAGTGACCCATGACCTTGAGTTAGCAGTAGTGGTCTTTACATTGATGATGTGAATACACTACTTGATAGATGAATATTTTATTGTCTACTAATATCACAAGAGTCTTGGGTATATCTTCACATACATGAACCTAAATATGAGATAGAAGTAATAGCTAGATGTCCTCCATGACTATGAATTTGAAATTTTCTACAATCATGGGAAGGGAAACGTGGAGGCCGACACAATCACTATTCGGTATGGACTACATTTCCTGAGTGGGGAAACATACCATCGAGATATATTGAAAATATCCTTTGTGGATAGTGATTGAGAATCCTACCTCCAGTCTATGAAAGTGACTCCCCAACTCTTTCAGCTTATCAGGAAGGCATATCTTGGGGACACTGACTATAGTGCCCGAAATGCTTGGATAACCTCATGACGAGCTCTAGAAAGATTTTATGAAGGTGGGGAGCATTTCATCTTTTTCAGAGGATGTTCCATGGTACCAGTGACACTACATTATGTGGTTATGAAAATGTTACACAAATTCCAATTGCTGGTACATCCTCATATGGAGAAGATGTACAAGGACCTCTGCCATTAGTATCGGTGGCCAAGGAAGAGGAAAGCCATGGCATAGTTCGTTCACAAGGCTAAAATTTACAACATGTACTATCCAAGCATCATGTACAAGTAGGATTAGAACATCCACATGAGGGACTATAATAGAAGTGGTATGTAATCTACATAAACTACATGATAGGGATACCATGTATATCTAGTTTCCATGATTTCATCTAGGAGATCATTGATCGACTAACCAAGTTGTCCCACTTCAAACACATTCGAGAGAATGAATCAGTATAGGGATTTGGATGCCTCTAAGTACAAGATATTTTACAGATTCATGGGGTGACATCATCAATAATAACATAACACGACCCTAATTTTACATCCCTGTTGTGGAATGGATTATAGGAGGAATTTGGTACTAATCTATGCTTGAGCACTACCTTCCATCTTCAAATAGATGGTTATACAGAGCAGACCATATAGACACTTGGGGAGATGATTCATTATTATGTTATTCATTTTGTCCATAGTTGGGAGGATAACCTATCCCCAGTATATATCCAATAACAAAATATCAATCCACTATTATAATTGAACTGTTTGAGCCATTGTACGAGTTACCATGAATATCACCTTTATGTTGGACAGACCGTGGGGATTAATCCCTTATTTTTCTAGTGTTGGTATAAGATACCACTGATAAGGTGAATATCACCATGGAGTGGATGATGAATTCACAGAGAAGGAAGAATTATTATTCTGATAAGAGATGATGACCCAAGAAGTTTGAGGAGGGATGTTATGTTTTTCTTTCAGGTGTCACATCGACATGGATTGCGGTGTTTTGGCTAAGCCAAAAATTTATCTCTTAGGATCATCAGACCATTCCTGATTCCCAACAGAGTTGGAAAGGTTCCATGCCTCATATATAATCCCCCACATATGTAGATGGTGAACAACGATTTCCACGTGTCACAGGTGAGGAGATTTGTGCATAACCCATCACACGTTATCGACTGGGCGTGAGCTGGAAATTGATGATGGGGAAACATTTTTTGTGTTCCAAGTGGAGATAGAGGATCAACCGGACAAGATCCTTATTGTATGGTTGATCCTTCTGGTGATTTTTTGGTGTCATCATGGGAAAAACTAGGTGGGAACATGGAATCAGGAGGCCAAGATTCATGCTCACCACACACATTTTTCTTCTTAGTCTTTGTTGTGGATTTTGTGGAGGAAAAGGCCAAAGGTGGGGAGAATTTAAGGACCTATAATTTCAATTAATTTTTAATTTTATTGAAATATTACTATTATGAGAAAATTTCTTGCACTTCATCTAAAATCATGGAGATCCCTGAATGGATTTCTCATCTTTTTTTTAATGTAAGTTAATTAAACGAACGAGCAAGGATTTCTATTATTTGAACTAGTGATAAGATTGAATATTATAGGGCACTGTTGAAATCAAAGGGTTGGGATTTCCTTAGGTGAAACATAACATTTACAAAAAATATTTGGTCAAAAAGTTTTATTTTGGGACTTCACAAATATATAATTATAAAATAACTCTCTGAGTTAATTTATTATCATTCAACAATTGTGCGACAGTGGTAAGGACACATTGTTACACCGAGCTTTAATGGGAGTCATTTGATGACATTCCCTTTGTTCGTGTATCTATAATGCTAATAGGTTTTAATTGAACATTCTATGTGGTTCATTAATGAACCACATCAATGAAATGTAATGATGGGGTTCACTTACCCTTATTTAAACAATGATATTGCATCTGTTTTGGATACCCATGAGAGGAACCACTGATGAAATGCCAGTGACGTCTTCGTACAATGAAGAAAAGAGTTTTGTTGAAGCCAATATGGTTTCGAACCTGACATCAACGGGTGGCAACAAATGCAGAAACACATCATTGAACAACTGGTTTCTCTTCCTTTGTCTTTAGAAAATAATGTGTATTATAGGTCATTGGTTTAAACTATTTTATACATTTAAATTATTTTCCCCCTCCTTTGTTGATTGATATAATGAATGTTGTTCAACAAAATAATAGGTTGATTCATGATTTAAAATTTTTTCAGGAGGATTTTATGGAAATTCTAGTTACTTTTTTTTTAAATATTATGATGATTATTCATTGAACAATATGTTATAATTATAATTTAGATGTCGCGAGAAAACCTAAAAAAAGCCACGAAGGCTCCACTGAATGTTTTTTTTATGTTTTCATCATGTTTGATCAAGAAAAACTTCAAAAAGGGGAAACCAATGGCCGAGTAGTGTAGGCAGCATCTGTCACGAACCAGGCCGGGTCTCCATCCGACCAGGTGCCCGACCCGGTCTGCGGCAAGGCCCGAAGGGCGTTTCTGATCCCCACGGGCTGGCGCATGTGCCTGGGTATCAAGAGTAACCTATGGGAACGGTTAACCCGAAATAGTATACACAAACACTAACAAGATAATAAAATGAAACTAGGAAATTGAAAACCAATGAGACCATTGAACTGAAATCAAATTTAGTAGTTTACAATTAGATGCAACATCCCAAAAATAAACTACAACAAAAGAGACCAAAACTCTCACTCAAACCTCCAAGCGACAAGAGTGGTGTAGGATCCACACGCCACAACACCAACCTGCCCGAGAAGACCATCAATGACTAGAACCACCATCGCTGAGCACGACGCAAAACCTGGAATACACAAGAAACAAGAATCTGCATACACCCAAGGTTGTTTGTAGGGTTTGAGCTATAGGCCCAGTAGGATGCCACATAGAATAAGTTACATTCCATAACATCAAAAGAAAATTTAAAGTGCTTATTCAAAATTATACGTTCAAAATTCTTTTGAAGAAAAGATTTAAAAACCAAAAGCCAAAGGAAAACAATGGAAACACAAAAAAATACCTCATTCCATAGACACAATTTTATAGGGGAAGAGAAAAGTTCATTATGGGAACACATAGACACACACTCACATACACACACACACACTCACACACACATACACACATACACACACACACACACACACACACACTAACACCCAAATGGTCCTCCATATTCCGACTGAAGGCACCATGCCATAGATGGTAGAGAACTATAGGTAAACCCCTAAGGATCATCTAGCTCGAGTGGGACCCTAGAAACCTCTTGTCTCAGTGAAACGTGGTTTAGAAGGCCATGACCCTCAGAAAACGAAGCTTAGAAGGCCACGACCCTCAGAACACGTGGCTTAGAAGGCCACGACCCTCAGATATCATGTTTAGTTAGTGTTTCAATCGTCAATCCAGATACGTGAAATATGGACGATACCCATCCGGTTCACTAGCGCACTAGTTCTAGTCTGCCCACCTAGATACCTATGGTTTTCCCTTGTGCTCAAACAAGTTTCACATTCACATACTATATTTCCTTCTCATTTCGCAGACCAAACAAGATATTGCACACAAAAGTCACCATTTTCATACCAAAGCACTATTTCAAAGACGCACGCACACGACATGTCTCTTTTTATAAAAATACACCACTTTAAAAGTGAAAGCATATTCACTCCTATAAAGAACTATTTCAGCGTCATATAAATACACCAACAAATCATTTGAGTTATTATTGAGATCATTTCCAGAAAATACAAGAAGACCTTTCACCAAAAACAGCTTGATTTTATATAGATGCGTCACTTTAAAACTTGATACACGAGGTAACCATGTCAAAACTAGTTTTCCATTATTCAAACAATTTTTCATTTCAACTTCAAAGTTACACAACAAGGAAAACACACCAAAAGTGATTCATATACTTTGAAAATGTCTATTTAAATAAACAAGCACCTAAAGTGACTAGAAAACACGTTTCGCACCTGCCAAACAACCCTAAAAAACCTTTCAACCAAGTTTCGCACTAAAAACGCCACTTAAATAAACAATTCCTCAACTTATGAAACATATCGCATGCAAAATAAACCATTACAAAATCAATTTCACAAATCAACACTTTCAAAACCTTTTTGGAACACTATAAACAATTATTAGACATTTCTAAAATTTACCACAACCGAATTGAAGGGAATAAAAATTCCAATTTCTAAAGACAAGTGCAACATTCATCATGCACGCATGTTACACCATTTTTAAAATGCATTTCGCAAAATCTATACAGCTCTACCAAAACATTATAAACATAATTCACATCTTGCAACTAAACCATATCACATATTAAGTTAAACTAAACAAAAAAATTAAATTATCTAAATGAAGTAATGACATGGAACCAACTACATCAAATAGGAACGGAAAAGTTACAGGGCGCAAGATTCCAGTTGCACAACGATTGCACCGTATCGAGCTGTCAAACAGGTCCTAAAACAGCATGCCGTTAAACAGGTTCATAGATAATGTTAACATAATAATAATAATAATAATAATAATAATAACATAAAAAATAATAATAATAATAGTAATATAAATAACATAATGATAATAACATCATAATAAATCTCAATAATAACATAATAATAATAATGATAACATAATAATAATAATATCCAAATAATAATAGCATAACATAATAATATTTACATGATAATAACAATAATAATAACATTAATATATTAATAATAACATAATCATAAAGTTAATAATAATAACAAATTATAATAATAATAATAGTATTATTAACATAATAATAATAAATTCAAAAGAAAAATGTTAATGTATTATTAGATAAAATAATAAAATGAAATAGATAAAAAAAGAGGAACAAACCTATCGGTTGGGGTGGAGAGAGAAGGAGGTCCGCCGGCCGTGGGTGCTGGGAGGACGGCCGAGCGGGATAGGGGAGAAGCAGCTTGCTGGAGGAGCGGGGTGCATGTACAGGGAGGCGCGGGTCTGGCGTGGGTGCAACAGGGGAGAAGTGGGGTCGGCCGAGGCGGAGGCGTGGCCGACGCGGGTCCGACGTGGGTGCAACAGGGGAGCAGTGGGGTTGGCCGAGGCGGAGGCGTGGCTGACACGGGTCTGACGTGGGTGCAGTAGGGGAGCAGCGGGGTTGGCCCGAGGTGGAGGCATGGTCGTGGGGTAGAGGGGGAGGAAGGGAGAGTCGGCTGGGGCAGAGGAGGAAGGAGGTGTGGGGGGTGCACCACAGATGGAGGAGAAAAATGAGGGAGAGAGAAGGAAAACATGGGGAGGAAGGAAAAGATAAAAAGAAGAAAAAAAAGAAAAAGAAAATAAAAAAAGGGTGTGGAGGGTGGCGGTTAGGGTTTCTAGGGGGGAGTTATACACAATGAATTAAATTAATGATATTAATGTCATAATAATAATTATAATAACAATGATAATAATAATATTAATAATAATAGTAATAATAATAATAATAATAATAATAATAATAATATCGATAGTAATAATAATACTAATAACATAATAATCAATAAAAACAATAATATTATTAGCAATAATAATAATAAGGATAACATCATAATAATAATAAAAATAAAAATAATAATAACATAATCATAATAAAAATTAATAATAATAGCAATAAAATAATATTAATAATAATACTTTGCAGCTGAAGTTAATCGCCCAGCAAAAGAATATTCGCATAGCGAGGGCTGCACGCTAAAAAGGAAAGGTCACGCGGCTACGCTCGTGTTCTGCCAGCGCACCGAGCGGTGTAGAGAAAATACACATTTATCAACGCCACAGTAAAGGTCTCATTTCAGGTTCAGCCCGCACTTAACACCAGTAATTAAATAAGCAATCGATTCTACTAATGAAATAAAATTTTAAAATTAAGGTCATACCTCAGGGCGAAGTCTGGGCGTGACAATTCTCCCCACCATGAAAACATTCCATCCCCGGAAAGCCACAACTAGGGTTGAGGCAGAAAGAGGAAACTGATACCCCACTAACGTTCAAAAAGGATCTCTACAACCAACAAGCGAAAAGCATCAGAAGTAACGTTCTCAGAATAAGTGACTCAAATGACATCCTCAAGAAGCATGTAAAAAGACTTTTTGATATGAGGTGCCCACACCCAAAGATCTAGAACGCCTTCATCTGGTTGATTCAGGAATGAAACTCTCGTACATTCAGAAACCAACCTCACAAACCAAAACACCTCAACCATCATTGAACGAAAAACACACCACATTACTGGAACGAAGATACAAGACCAACCCCCATCCGTGGAATACTTCAATAACCTACCACTAAACCATCTCAGGGAACGTAACTAAATGGCCCACCACAGGAAAGCCCGATGGGGCCCTCCACTATTAAAAACATTTCGACGCTCGAGACGAGACTAGAAAATCGACACGAGGAGGCCCGGGCGGACTCCCCACCATTAAGAACCTACTATCGCCCAAGATGGTTTTGGGAGATCGACATCGGGAGGTCCGAACGGACTCCCCACCATTAAAGAAGAGTCTAACATCGATTCATTACAGAGATATTTGTATGAGATCCGATGTGGGTATCCCCTCCATTAGAACTAACAGCAGGTACACAACTTTAAAAAAAAGATTCTCGATGGTGACGAAACACCCCACCGCAAGGGGCGGGGAGGGAGGGGCCCGACTACTCGGCCATCAAAAGCACGAAAACCATATGCAACCAGACAGTTCGTTCGGAGCAGAACAACCACGGAAGACAATTTAAGCTGATTTCACTTTCAACACCGATGACAGAAATAGTTTTGGGGTCTCATACACTCTCGGGGTTCCTCACCACGCGCCAGCTTCACTCCGAGGCCTATGGCTGGAGCCCTGATGTTTGAAGCATCTTCTGCCTTGTAGTCAGGCATGGAATACTCCCAAACGGAGCTTCTCCTTTTGGTGTCACACGAAATCACACTACAACCAAGGAAACACCAGCAACCACAACACATTACGACATCCAACTGATCGTACACTAAACATTCACCAACACAAGTGCTTTAATGGTGCATGCGCATCACTCTTTGTCACACTGGATGAGAACACGACACCACGAATCATCACCTGAACATGATCATTTCTGTAGAGAGGAACACTATACGTAGAGGGACTTCAAAATGAGTCTTAAACAATATGTGACTCCTGCAGTTGACCATAGCATCCCTATGTGACTGGGTCTGCCACACTAGTGACCCAATGTAGACCGTTTCTTAAATGAAACCAACAAAGGACCAAAGGTAATTTAGAATGATAGACCGCACCATCAACTTTGGGTTTCTTCCAATCCACCGTTGACTATCACATAGACCTTACACTGTAAGACGTCACCGAACATGACCCTTCCAGATAATGTAAACACTACAAACCATTCAAGACATCGTTAAGCACTGACAGCTCTCAATCGCCTTCACCCTTCCCCACTGAAGTTCCTTTCGTCGTTTCTAGGGGAAACCTTCAAGCGTAACGACGTCAAATTTCATACCCGATGACTCAGGAAACTCAAAGAAACCAAAACTCTGTTCAACTCCCCTCGCATCTGTCATCCCGCTGCGAGAGGATCCACTTAGTTGTAAGAAGGAGAGGTGGGTTCAATCCTAGAATTAAAAACGAGAGTCCTTCAATCAATTGGTGTGCTGGCCAACGGGGAATTCCCCATAGTTGTACTTCAATAACATGAAAACGCTTTGTGTGGGTCATACACTAGTCAAGAAAGAAAACTATGGATCCAACCAAACTGGTCCAACGGTCAAGACATACCACAAGCTAACACCAAACGTGCAGGGGAAACCACTGCAAGGGCTCCCTGATGTACTCTTCAAAGGAATTTACTAACCACATGCTTGGATAGAAACTTACAAACAAGAACTAAAACTCGGGACACAACCATTCAAAAAGAATACTCAGCTCAAAACGCCACACATCCAACATCTCAAAAACACAGGGAAACACCACAGAAACACCATTTACTAAAACACTAAATTTTTCCTTTAACAAAAAATTTTAAAAATAAGCAAACCCAGTAGGTTACACAAACACCAATGGCGTCCTGTGAGCCTCGCACATGCATGTTATCATGCCGCACCGGCACCCACCTCATGTCCATCCAGGCACTCATTCACTCGTTCCATTAACCATTTCCCTTTTTCGCATACACTCATGCATGTGGTTGCCCATGAGAGCATCAAGGATCAAAACCAAACCATTCCATTTTTCAAAACCAAAACATCCAACCCACACCTTTCAAACCTCACACACCATTTCATTTTCAAATAGCTTCATTTGAAAACATTTTCCAAGATCAAAACATTTTTACTTAAAAACCAAATTTCCACGAATCCAAAACAATGAGAGAAGAAACAATACAGGAGGAAACTAGTGTCAGCGAGTGATTGGAGCATATGGTTGGTGGCCATACGCTAGTCACACCGTTGGCCACAGAGAGTATTTTAGGACAGTGTCCCCGACTCCACAAGGCTTTCCAGACCCTGTGAGCTCACTAAGACCATTAAACATACTCCCTTTTCATTTCCCTTAGACACGATCATCCGCAAGGACCAAAAACTTAGACAAACCTCCACATACTTTGGTAACATGAGTCCCGCCACGAGTTGTGCTGGCCAGACACCTAACTCGTAGCCAGGACGTCGAGTCCCGACAAATTTAACTCAAGTCTACCGTGACTCTATCCCAAAAGAAACGACCCAAGAGATCAAACCCCTCTGATACCATTTTGTCACGAACCAGGCCGGGTCACCATCTGACCCAGTGCCCAACCCGGTCCGCGGCAAGGGCCGAAGGGTGTTCCCGATCCCCACGAGCTGGCACAAGTGCCCGGGTATCAAGAGTAACTTGTGTGAACGGTTTACCCAAAATAGCATACACAAACACTAACAAGATAATAAAATTGAAATAGGAAATTGAAAACCAATGAGACCATTGAACTGAAATCAAATTTAATGGTTTACAATTAGAGCCAACATCCCAAAAATAAACAACAACAAAAGACACCTAAACTCTAACTCAAACCTCCAAGCGACAAGAGTGGTGTAGTATCCGCACGCCACAACACCAACCTGCATGAGAAGACCATCAACGACCAGAACCACCATCGCTGAGCATGACGCATATCCTGGAATACACAAGAAACAATAATCTAAAAACACCCAAGGGTGTATGTAGGGTGTGAGCTACATGCCCAGTAGGATTCCCCTGAGAATAAGTTCCATGCCATAACATCAAAAGACAATTTAAAGTGCTTATTCGAATTTATACGTTCAAAATTTTTTTGATGAAAATATTTACAAACCAAAAGACAAAGGAAAACACTGGAAACATAAAAAAAGAACTCATTTCATAGACACAATTTTAAAGGGGAAGAGAAAAGTTCATTATGGGCACACACACACACACTCACACACACACACACACACTCACTCACACACACACATACACACACACACTAACACCCAAATGGACCTCCATATGCCGACGGAAGGCACCATGCCATAGATGGTAGAGCACTATAGGTAAACCCCGAAGGATCATCTAGCTCGAGTGGGACCCTAGAAACCTCGTGTCTCGGTAAAACGTGGCTTAGAAGGCCACGACCACCAGAAAACATGGATTTGAAGGCCACGGCCCTTAGAACACATGGCTTAGAAGGCCACGACCCTCAGATATCATGTTTAGTTAGTGTTGCAATCGTCAATCCAGCTAAGTGAAACAGGGACGATACCCATCCAGTTCACTAGCGCACTAGTTCTAGTCCGCCCACCTAGATACCCAGGGTTTTCCCTTGTGCTCAAACAAGTTTCACATTCACATAGTCTATTTCCTTCTCATTTCGCAGACCAATGAAGATATTGCACACAAAAGTCACCATTTTCATACCAAAGCACTATTTCAAAGACGCACGCACACGACATGTCTCTTTTTATAAAAATACACCACTTTAAACGTGAAATCATATTCAACTCCTATAAAGACCCATTTCTGCGTCATATGAATTCACCAACAAATCATTTGAGTTATTATTGAGATCATTTCATGAAAAGACATGAAGACCTTTCACCAAAAACATCTTGATTTTATACTGAGGTGTCACTTTAAAACATGATACACGAGGTAACCATGTCAAAACTTGTTTTCCATTATTCAAACAATTTTTCATTTCAAAATCAAAGGTACACAACAAGGAAAACACACCAAAAGTGATTCATATACTTTGAAAATGTTTATTTAAATATACAAGCACGTAAAGTGACTTGAAAACACCTTTCGCACCTTCCAAACAACCCTCAAAAACCTTTCAACCATGTTTCACACTAAAAATGCCACTTAAATAAAAAATTCCTCAACTTATGAAACATATCGCATGCAAAAGAAACCATTAAAAAATCAATTTCACAAATCGACACTTTCAAAACACCTTTGGCACACTATAAACAATTATTAGACATTTCTAAAATTTACCACAACTGAATCGAAAGGAATAAAAATGACAATTTCTAAAGACAAGTGCAACATTCATCACGCACACATGTTACACCATTTTTAAAATTCATTTCTCAAAACCTCTATAGCTCTACCAAAACATTATAAACATAATTCGGATCTTGCAACTAAACCATAGCACATATTCAGTTAAACTAATCAAAAAATTTAAATTATCTAAATAATGTAATGACATGGAACCACCTACCTCAAATAGGAACAGAAAAGTGACACGACGAAAGATTCCAGTTGCGCAACGATCGCACCGTATCGAGCTGTCAAAAAGGTCCTAATACAGAAGGCCATTAAACACGTTCAAAGATAATGTTAACATAATAATAATAATAATAATAATAACGTAAAAATAATAATAATAATAGTAATATCAACAACATAATGATAATAACATCATAATAAATATCAATAACAACATTATAATAATAATGAAAACATAATAATAATTATATCCAAATAATAATTGCATAACATAATAATATTAACATGATAATAACAATAATAATAACATTAATATATTAATAATAACATAAACATAATGTAATAATAATAACAAATTATAATGATAATAATAGTATTTCTAACATAATACTAATAAAATAAAAAGAAAAATGTTAATGTCTTATTAGATAAAATAATAAAATGAAATAGAAAAAAAAGAGGAACAAACCTGGCGGCTGGGGTGGAGAAAGAAGGAGGTTCACCGGCCGTGGGAGCAGGGAGGACGGCCGAGCGGGATAGGGGAGTGACGGCTTGCTGGAGGAGCGGGGTGTAGGTACAGGGAGTCGCAGGTCTTGTGTGGGTGCAACAGGGGAGCAGCTGGGTCGGCCGAGGCAGAGGCATGGCCGACGTGGGTCCGACGTGGGTGCAACAGGGGAGCAGTGGTGTCGGCCCAAGGTGGAGGCGTGGTCGTGGGGTAGAGGGGGAGGAACGGAGAGCCGGCTGGGGCGGAGGAGGAAGGTGGTATGGGGGTGCACCGCGGATGGATGAGAAAAATGAGGGAGAGGGAAGGAAAACGTGGGGAGGAAGGAAAAGAGAAAAAGAAGAAAAAAAGAAAAAGAAAATAGAAAAAAGGGAGTGGAGGGTGGCGGCTAGGGTTTCTAGGGGGAGTTAAACACAATGAATTAAATTAATGATATTAATGTCATAATAATAATAATAATAATAATAATAATAATAATATCGATAGTAATAATAATACTAATAACATAATAATGAATAAAAACAATAATGTTATTAGCAATAATAATAATAATGATATCATCATAATAATAATAAAAACATAATCATAATAAAAATTAATAATAATAGCAATAAAATAATAATAATAATAATAATACATTGAAGCTATAGTTAATCGCCCGGAAAAAGAACATTCACGTAGCGAGCGTCGCACGCTAAAAAGGAAAGGTCACGCGGCTACGCTCGTGCTCTGCCCGCGCACCGAGCGGTGTAGAGAAAATACGCATTTATCAGCGCCATAGAGAATGTCTCATTTTAGGTTTAGCCCACACTTAACACCAGTAATTAAATAAGCGAGCGATTCATCTGATGAAATAAAAATTTAAAATTAAGGTCATACCTCAAGGCAAAGTCTGGGCATGACAGCATCCCGGGAGGCTCATAGGTGCAGAACGAAGGAGTATCATAAAACCACATCTTCACAGGTGGCCTATGGAAGCTCTAATTGCATGACACCACCGATGTGCTGGTGGTTGGATATCACTAGTTTCATGGAGGTGGAACTGACTATAGGTGCCACAATGGACAGGGGTGGCTAGCATACACCATCTATGTTAAAGGCATGCAATGCACCACAAAAGAGATGTTGTGGCACCAACCAAGGAAGATGCAGACATAGACCATGGGTCCCACCCTAGACTGACTCACAATACTTTTATGTTGAAAGGGAGTCACTAGCCTGGTGATATTGTTTGATGACTGAAAAAACATTTACCATTCAGGGGTAGTTGGGTCCATACCCACCAGGCAGGCTGCACCCAGCCGACAGACTGAACCTGGTCCAACTGGTCCGGGCTAGGCCCAGCTAGTTTAGTCTAGAACGATTCATTCTTGGGTTGACCGAAACCTAGTTGGGGAAGCCCAGACTCACTCGGGGTGGGTCATTACGACCGGGTCAGACTAGACGTGGAACAATTGTTATACCATTTTCGATTAAAGTGGCTTATATTCTAAACTAGGAATCTATTTATTGAACTGTCGGTGAACCTATAACTCTCAGGATGAGGTGGTCCGTTGGACATAATTCGCTTCTGTTGTAGAGAAATTTGGATTATATCCGAGTTGGATTGAACTCAAATCTAACTAGTCCCTCGGTACGAAAATGCTTATAACTTACAAATTTGGGCTCTAATTGATGCACCATCTATTCTGTTGGAAACCTTATTATAATAACCCAACCTTAAACATTACCTAATCTATAATTATGTCCATAATTCACATTTTAGGATATTTTTAGGGTTTGTTTTTTATAGAAGTAGGCCATATCAATTGCATAACAACTTGAATATTACCTGTATACACTACTACCCAGTACCCATTTTTCATTAAATTAAATATAACTCTTGAAAAAAAAGGCATGTATAGTTCCATGTTTTTGATAGCATGAATTTTCATTGATCTCATCATTGACCTTACTATTCTTTATGTCCAGTGAAAAACATTTCAAAACATGGGAATAGCATAAAATGATTAGTAAGGGTTATAAAATAAATAAAATAAACATTAGTCCATCAATAAATACAAATTAATGTGACCATACTTTTCAATCATTACATACCTAATAAATTCATAAGAATTACGACTAACATGTTGAAATCATAAATCAAAAATGGAAACTTACTTCATTAATAACATACATAATTTGTAGCTATCATAGATACATAGTGAGTCACATTTTGAATACCCATCATAGTATATTCCCTAAATCTCTTAAGAGAAACATTAACATTTAACTCCGTCATGTTACCTAATGTAATGGAGTGCTATCTCGGGCTCACCCAAAAAATGTTTATCACAAAACCACCCATATACATAAACAATTCCCAATATCAATAACATTTTAATTACACATAACACAAGAATAAATTTAATATAACATTCATACATTCCAATGATAATATATAAAATCAAGATTTAGAAATAAGGAATTCTTTAACAAACCATTTTCAAAACCATTTATAACATTTAATAAATTGATTTTTGAATCAACGTGTCCCATAAAAAATTAAATATTTTAATGAATTATCATTAGATCACATTAAATTCAATATAAATAAATCCTCAAAACAATTTATAATACATGGAAATGATAGATAATGATTTAGAAGAATAAATCATTAAAACATTTAAAATGACATTTTATTTAAAGAGATTTTAACAAAAAGAGAGGTGCCTAAATAATATTAATTGAGGAATAAAATTAAATCAGAACATTATAATATCATGAGAATAAAGGTATTCATGATATAATCTTCCAATAGATAGTATATACACCGTATAAAATTGAACGTTTCATAATAAGAATTATTTCCCAAGGGAATGTAAATTGAGACGAAATCCGTTATAAAAAACGCATCATTAGATTAATGATTAATCAATTACATAATAAAGTATAAAAAATATAAATACACTCAATATGATTGGATATTCAGTGTAACTCAATCGTATGAAATTTACACATGTTCATTTTAATTCAAAACCAATGAATTGGATGTTTAACACAATGAATGGATATTGAGTTAAAATTACTCGTATCAAGTTCATACTGATGACTTGAGAAATTATCAATGGAGAGAATATGTGTATCAAAAGTATATCCACATAAAGGGGAGTGAAAAAATAAAAATAAATAAATAAATAGTCATTCCAAAAATAATCATAGCATGACATAATTATGAATTTGAATATTATCCCAATGAATAAAAATTGGGATGAATGTTTCCCATACTAATTTGGTAACTTACAAAACATACAACCCTTGAAATGACGATCATAAAATGAAGTCGTAAATAACCATAAATTAATGTATATTGCCCAATTAATAATATCATGGACAGTAAATGAACCACTAATAAGGAAATAGTGGCTAATATATCATAAATCTCACGGGAATAAAAAAGATAGATGAAAATCCATTACCACATTTTAATCAATCGAGTCGTATGCCCAAATGTTTATAAGAAGCGAATGATTCACAAAATAACATGAATATAAATAGTATCATGATAATATATATCAAATGGTAGTACAAAATACACCACATTAAATAAATCAGTGTCAAATAATGTAAATCTCACAGAATTAAATGTGAGATAAGAAATCACTAACCTTATGTTCGACTTGACTCGTTTGTACCTTGTTCATCCACAATAATAATATTAGGCTAATTTATACATGATTAATATCCTTTTTCAATTTTATTATTAATTTTATATTATTTATTTATATGTTATAAACATTATGTAATCTTTAATGTTAATAACAATTGTTTTGTCGATATTTAGTACTTGAGTAAAAATAGACTTCTCATAATTACAAGAGGTTCACATGGTCAAACGTTCAATATATAAATAATTCTATTCATGATATAGATATCATATATATCATTTACCTCCACTATATATATATATTTATAATAGTACATAACATTTAGAGGTATTAAATGAAATGCACCATTCCAGGAGACAGTTAGCCATACGTACGCATGAACGATACTTTCATTTATATTTCTTATTTTAATGTTATTAAAACATAACGAAACATAGGTATATTATAATTCCCATATAATATAATATATAATATCATTAAATTCATCCTGTATACATCAATCATATAGAATTAATGAGACATATCACTTTGAGGGGGTGGTAGTCCGCACTTCCTCACGTGAAATTAATGCGTTTACCCATAGTAGAATGCATAAAGGTATCCTAAAAAACATAATCATAATGAAAAAATAAACATAATATACATAAAATATAAATAGATTTCCAAATTAATGGCCACTAAGAGAGGTTGTAGGTGATAATTTAACAATCATCATTTCTTGAGGTGTTAGTTTACCATCCATAGAAACAGTATGTTCTTTTTACCATTAAATAGAGGTGTGTTTATGTTTAGTTAGAATAATTATCATAAAAAAATGCCACTAAATTTAAGAAACTGGTGTTTCTATAAAATAAATGATTGAAAATAGTTTATATGATGGATAAGTAAAATAAATGAAAATAATTAGGAGAAAATATTACCTTTAATTCAGGTAACTCCCTTTGGTTAAAACCAAATGGACCACTTGAAGTACCTTCTGCATATGGTAAGGAATCTATGAGGAAGAGGGGGTTATTGAGAGATTTTCTGGTCAGGGGATAGAAGATACAAGGTGATTTAGAGGTGTGGGTAATAGGATATATGTGAGGTATTTTTACAAGGAAAATCAGGGTTCTTTTGGAATGTGTGAAAATATTATTTTATTATATAATTATTTTTAGTTTCTAAAGGTCCAAACCTCATTAATATTGATTCTAAGATATCCAATGGCCGGAATAAATTAATACAATAATAATTGGATAGGTTTTCGATGATAATTTAATATATATAATCTTATTTATTAAAATCAATTATTTATGAGTTAAATGCTACATCATTTTTAATTCATAAATAATTATATTTATTTGATGTCTAAAAATTATAAAAAAATGTCATAAAGTAGGAAATATTTTTATATTTTCAATGAATATTTATAGTCGAAATGATAACTTATATAACCCCACTTTAAAATTAATTTACTACAAGATATTGGTTTATGTCTTTTTTTACATTAAATTAATTAATATAAAGTATCATTATCACTCCCATATGGCTCCATGGGGTCCCAAAATCGACCCAATGATTCCCACAGACAGACATGACTCATAAATAAGGTTTGGACAGTTTTATGGAAATTTTTTAATATTATAACATTCCTTTTACCTTATATTACCCTATTTATCATTAACCACGGTAAATAAAAGTCAAAAGTTACAATTCACATACAATTATTTTAATATTATTGGACCAAATTTTACTTACTAATAAAAAACATACATGTCAGATTTTTGTAATCCAATTCATATATGTAGAAATATTTTATTTAAATGAAAACGATAGTTTTTTAACTATTACATAGTTGTTTCACTATTCATCAAAAATTGATGTTTTTCATAAAAATACCAAAAAATCATGCTAAGGTATATTTTATTTTCCAGAATCATAAATGATGATTATTTTAGAAAAATAAAAAAATAGAATTTTCATTAATTAATTGATTATTAATTATCATTATCCAAAGAAATATCATGTTTTTATGAAACAATAACTAATAAAAATTTGTTATTTGTTTAAGTCTGATTTCAAAGTTAAAATAATTCCAACAAACAAAATTGGATTAAATAGTAAAATATATTATAGAATTATGCTTTAAAAAAATTTAAAAGATAATATAACAATATAAATAGGTTAGATAAATGGTTGTTTTGAATTAAAATACTGTATTTTTCAATATTTATAAAAAATGATTTTTATTAGAAAAATACCAAAAATATTACCACTGTAAATTTTGATGTCTTGATTCTAAAGAATAATTTTATTTTGTCATAAAAAACCAATAAAAGTGACCAAAACTAGATATAAAGAGGTTTTACAATCAAAAGGTGGTAAATCAACCTTTTAATGAATAGTAAAGTATTTATGCTTAAAATCATATTCTTTCTTATTTTAAGCCTCTAAAATTTATTACATAAATGTAAAAACATTTAACAAACATGTAGATTCATATTTTAGTTATTCTGGTCCATTATAACTTATACAACTAAATGGAATTAACTACCATTAAAAATAATAATATATTATTGTTTTTTAATACAACTCTACATTGTGTGCAACATAAGATTTCAAAAAACCCCACTATTGTGTATTAGTTACGCCATAGAACATATAATCACCTTTATTGTGAAATTAATAATTAATTTAAAAATAAAAATAAATATAAGAGTATCATATTATTTATTTACCTTTGATGTTACATCCTCCCCACTTTTGGGATTTGCATCCTCACAATTTGAAAATTGTGCTCAGAAACATCATAGAAAGTCCCACATCGGATAATGTGTCTATAATACTATCACTTTAAAATAAATAATGATAATTAAAATGGCATCCCAAGATAATCCATACTAGGATTCCATGTAGGAAAACATGGATAAAGAAGAAAAATAATATGTCATGTTCTGATAGAGTGTGATAGAAAACAAGATTAAGAGAATGTTAACTACTAGAAAATCACAAAATTGTGATGTATTAGATGCTATTTTATTACCCAGTAAAAAATTTAATCCAAACACATTTTTGTTTTACATTAATTGTCATTATAATTTGGATTTCATTTACTATATATATTTAGAAAATAAATAAATATACTTATCTTTAAGTAGAGTTTCATCCTTTAATAAGTTAATACAAAAAACAAATCTTTTCTCTGAAAAATCTGCAATAAAAAAGACATGGTCAAATCAAAAGTACAATAATAATATTCTAGATAATCACATAATCTAAAAAAGAATAACTATATATTTCCCTTGTATTTATACATCTACTAAAACAAAAATGGTTAGTATGAGATCATATAATCCCTGAAAAGGATAATCCTTTAAAAGTTAAATACTACTATTAATCTCAAAAATTCAACAAAAAATACCCATAGTTCAAGAAAGACAATTCAATACCCATTTAACCTTAAAATTATTCAAACTAATACAAACTACGATTGGAACCCAAAACTCATACTGATTTATAATCATCCAATTGAACTGTTAATTATGATAGGTTAATCATTTCCATAAATAATCCAAATCACTATATGTTGTCAATAAAAACAATTATTACTCCAAAATAAAATTTCAACCATTACTCAACAAATTTAATCCCAATGTATTCTATTTTTCTTAATAATACAGTGTTTCCAAATTAGAGAACATCTTCCAAAATAACTTTTATCACTTAGTCACCAAATCATTTTATTATACTAAAGATATCAATTTGATAAAACATAAGATCCCAAATCAACATATTCTTGATTAATAAATTCATTTATCTAAAAAGAATAATTCATAAAAACTTGGGAATTTACACAGTATTGTTATAGGCGATAAATCCAAATCACACATTGGTTGTGGGTTCGATCCCCGCTAATTTTTTAGATGCAATGGTTTTTCACACTATCTACGTATTATCATTTTTATAAAACTCAAAAATATATCGAATATGTTTTATCTTCAATGGTTTCTTTAAACCTCTCATTTTTATGTAATTTAATAATTATCTCAACATCTTAATTCTTGAAGTCATATATTATATGTAATTTTTTTTATTTCACCATCATATGATAAATTAAAATGATCCCCAAAATAAAGAATATTATACCTTGATCATGGAGTCCACATGGTTTCATCGTCATCATGTTCTGGAATGTAGAAGTCCCTAGCAATTCATCAATGAATTATAGATCCATAAAAATAATTTTCGTCCACCATCCAAATACACCTAGTACAACATGGGTCACATGGGTGTTCACAGAAAAACAATTTTGGAAAATAATCATGTATGGAATATAATTTGAGAAAAAAATGATAAAACATGTTTTCTAAAAAACATTCAGACCAAATTTGAGTTAAACATTCAATAAATGGTCATTTTAAAATACCATAGATATGTGTTGAGAGACTATTGTAAAATAAAATTTAAATATGTTTCGAAAGGGTCTCCTTATTCAGCACCTTTTTCAAAATCATAATGTTCTTCAAAATATTGTGATAAGGTAAAATATTTTAAAATTCCATCAAAATATTTACCTTTCTTGAAAATATTAGAATATATAGAAAATATGATTTGTATAAATACAACCCATGATCCATGAGGATAATGATGTATAGTGGAGGGGTTTGATATCTGAAACAACCTCTTTCAAGTGAGTTGTATTCTAGAAAATGTTTCACAATCATCAGAACATGACTTGATAATAATTATTTCAAGCATGTCATCAGGAAGAGATAGTAATTTCATTTGAGATCCTCCTCCTTCCATTTGTAACTGACTTTACATGATCATAAAAAGTTATACAACTATAATTTAACTGAAATAATAGACATATGGACTACCCATGTGTCTTACGAAAACTTGTAATCCATAATGTTGTGGAATCCTCCCTCTGAAATCAAATATAAGTACCTGACCTTAAACATTACATAATCTTGATTTATGTAAATAATTCACATTGATGATCTTTTTAGGTTTATAGTTTTAGAGAATTAGGACATAACTATTACATAAAAACATGAATATTAAATGTAGACACTACATCCCAGTATCTATTTTTCATTTAATAAAAAAAACTCTACAATAAAAAGATATGTATAGTTCCAGGTTTCAGACTGCATGACTTAACCTTGATCTCATCCATAACCATATTCATCCTTATATCCTATAAAAATCATTTCAAACCATGGGATAAGGTTAAAAATATTATTATGTGTTCTAATATAATGAAAAGAAACATTAGTCCATCAATACATTCAAATCAATGAAACTATACTTTTCTATTATAACATACCTCATGAAATAAAAGGATTTTTGAATAACTTATAGAAATCATATATCATAATGTAAACTTATGGAATTCACAACTTCCATACATTTTAGTTATCAAAACAATGTAGGCAGTCACATTTGGAATACCCTTCAAAGTATATTCTCTAAATATTATAGTAGAATCATTAACGTTTACCTCTTTCATGTTAACAAATGCATTGGACAGCTATCATGGGCTCTCCAGCCCTAGGATTATCATAAAACCACCCATACACATAAAAATTTCCCATTAACAGTAACATATAGGTAACACATAACCATCAATAATGTAATGATAACATATTTACATTCTAATCATAATATACCAAATCAAGATATTGAAATACAAAATTCATTATCAAACCTATTCAAAACCATTTAATAAATTTATTACAGAAATTTTTGAATCAAAGTGTCCCATACCACATTTATGCTTTCAATGAATTAACATTTGAAATAACTAATGTCCAAAAAAATAAATCCTAAAAACAATTTTTAAAACATGTAAATTACCGATAAATTTTATAAGAATAAAAATTTCAAACATATAAAACGATATTTTAGTTAAAGAGTTTTTAACAATATGAGAGCCACTAGAATACAAATTATTGAGGACTAACATTTAATCATAACTTTTTAATATCATTAGAATAAATGGATTCATGATATAATATACAAAGTATAATATATAAAACGTATAAAATTGAATTGGTTCATAATAATAATGATTTCATAATGGAATGTAAATAGGGACTAAATACCTTATAAAAATGTTATCCTTAGATTAAGAATAAATAATTTACATAATAATGTGTGAAAAAATATATTTAAACTAAAACTGATTATATATTCTGTGTAAATAAATCATAGTAAATTCACACACTTTCATTTTAATACAAAACCAATGACTTGGATGTTTAAGTAAATGAAAGTAAAATGAACTAAATGAAAGTAAAATGAATTAATATTACTCTTACCAATTTCATATCGATGAATTGAGAATTTATTAATGGAGTGATTATGTGTATCAAAAGTATATCGATACAATGGGGAGTTTAAATTACAACATAATTAAATATATAGTGATTCCACACATTATCATTGGATGACATAATTAGGAATTATAAGATTAACCCATGGAATGTAAATTGGGTTCAAAGGTTCCCATACCGATTTGGAAAGATACGAAACAAACCACCCATGAAATTAAGATCAAAAAATTAATATGTAAATCACCAGAAATTGAATTATATTACACAGTGAATAAAATCATGGCCAACACATACACCACAGATAATTAAAATAGTGGCAAATATAGAATGAATCTCACTGGAATGTGAGATGAAAATCACTTACCATATTGTAATCAATTGAATCATATGACCAAAATTTATTAACAACTAATTTTAACATAGAATTATATGAATATAAATAGGATCATAATAATATAAATCTAATTTAAGTACACAATTCACTACATGGAATAAATTAGTGGCGAACAATGGAATTCTCATAGAATTAAAAATGAGATGAAAAATCCCTTACCTCATGTCCGACTGGACTCATTTGTTCCTTTTTCATCATGAATAATAATCATATGTAAATTTATATTAGATTAAAAATATTTTTCAATTTTATTATTCATTTTATTTCACTTATAATAATTTTAAAAACATTATTTAATCATCTAAGTTAATAACGATTATTTTGTCAATATTTGGTACATGAGTAAAAATGCATTTAGTATAATTACATGTTGTTCAAATGGTCAATATTTCATTATATCCATAATGATATTCATGATTTAGATATAATAGTACATAACATTTTTAGGTAAGAAATGAAATGCAGCGTTCTTGGATATAGTGAATCGTACGCACATTTGAACACTTCTTTCATATAAATTTCTTATTTTAATGGAATTAAAACATAATTATACATAATTATACTATAATTACATTATAATATCATTTATTATGTCATTAAATTCATCCTTTATACATTCCTTGTGGGGAATTAAAGTGTCATATCACATTGAGGAGGTGGTAGTCAGCACTTCCTCAAGTGAAATTATCACGTTTCACTACAATGGAAAACATTATGGTATGTGGTTATAACATAAAGAAGAATAAAAATTATAAACATAATATATATCATATATAAATATAGTGGAATATTAATGGACTCCTTGAGAGGTGTTAGAAGAATATTTAATAATCCTCGTTTCATGAGTTAGTTTGTCGTCCACAAAAACAATATATTCTTTAACCATTATATGGAGGCGTTCGTAAGATTAGTTCAAATCCCTATCATAAAAATGTCCTATAAAACGTTTTATACTTTTTTTCTTATAAATTAATGTAATGAAAATATTATAGGGGTTGGATAAATAAAATAAAAGAAATTTTTTTAAAGGAAACTTTTACCTTTAATTCAGTCAACTCCCTTTGGTTTGAACCAAAAGGACCTATTGAATTGACTAATGCTGAAGGTATGTCATCTATGTGATATATGGGGATCATTATTGATTATTTGGGAACGTCATGGATCAGAAAGTTTTTTAGATGTTTGAGTAATGTGATAGATATGAGTCCTTTTTATAAGGGGGGAGGGGTTCATTAAAGAATTGTGACAATATTATTTTATTAAATAATTATTTTTGATTTCTAAAGGCCCAAAACACATTAAGGTCAAAGATAAGATGACTCATGGTCTAAATAAATTAATCAAATAATAATTGGACAGGTTTTGAATGTTATTTAAATATTTTTAATCTTATTTATTTAAATCATATATTAATTAGGTTAATACTGCAACATATTTGTGTCATAAATAATTTTATTTATTTGATGTTTAAAATTATAAAAAATACAATGACGTGGGAAATATATTTATCTTTCCAATTAATGTTTATATTATAAATGTAATCTTATATAATACCATGTAAAAATTAATTTACCAAAAGATATTTGTTTGTGTCATTTTTGTTTTTTTACATTAAATTAATTATTCTAAAGATTCATTATCACTTCCAAGTGTCTCCATGGGGTCCCAAAATCGACACAAGGATTCCCACAATCATACATGACTCATCCAATAAGTTTAGGACGAATGTTAATTCAATTTTGAAATATTATAATATTCATTTTATCTTCAATTACCCTATTTAACTTTAACTGCAGTAAATAAAACTCAAAATTTACTTTTCACAAAAACATATATTCATATTATTGAACGACATATTTTAAACTAATAACAACCATGAATGTCATATTTACTAAATCCTATTCATAGAAGTAATAAAATATTATTTAAATAAATTTTTTGTTTTTTTACTACTACCTAGTGGTTTCATTGTTCATCCAAAAATGTAGTTTTTCTGAAAAATTCCAATAATTCAGCCCAAGCTATATTTGATAATATGAATTAAAAAATGATATATTTTTTACAAAACACAAAACTTAGATGTTTCATTAATTAATTAAAAATTAATTATCCTTGTCTAAACAAATATCATGTTTTTGAGAATCAATAACTGTTAAAAGATTGATACTTTTTTATTTCCAATTTCAAGTGGAAAATAATTACAATAACCAAAAATGGATTAAATAGTGACAATATAATCTAATTACACATTAAAAATATTTAAAAATATAACCTAACAATATAGATATGTTAGATAAAAAGGCAGATTTAAATAAAAATATAATATTTTCACTATTCATAAAAAATGCATTTTATTAGAAAAATAGCCAAACATTTCCCAAAGTACATTTTGATATACTAATTATAATGGATTATTATATTTTGTAAAATCGAACATATAATAGTGAACAAAAATATATTTAAATAAGGTTCTCCATTAAAAGTTGATAAATCAACATTTTAAAGAATATTTGAATATTTATGCCTAAAATCATTTTGATTATTATTTTAATCATCTAAAATTTATTGGATAAATGTAAAAACATTTAAAAAACCTATATATTCATATTGTAGTTAGTTCTGTTCATTTCCACCAATAGAATAGCCTAGAATTAACTACCATATAAAATAATATTATATTATTAATTTTTCTGTATGACTCATCATTATGTGAAATGTAACATTTCAAAGAAACTCGTTATTGTGTATCAGGTATGCCATAAAACATAACATCCCTTTTAATGTGAAATTAAAAATTAATTTAAAAAAATTAATAAATATGACTATATTATATTATTTTTTTTCCTAGGATGTTACACTTATGATATGGAGGTTTTTCAGGATACTACTTCAGGATAATTCATGGCCTTTGAGGTATGACCGGTTGATTTATGTGATTATCCTCCTATAACCGAGCATACTATGTGCGGGAATCTAGTGGTTGGAAGTGATGTGAAAGCAATCATCTATGGGTCAGCACCTAGAGATCATCTAAGTCGGTCAACACCTAGCGATCCTCTACGGATTAGTACTGAGCAGTCCTATGAATGGATTAGCACCCAGTGATCCTCAGAGTAGGGAAACATCATGAGATGCTCTTAGTGGGTTGACACCTAGTGACCCTCCATGGTACATGACCTGCATAACCGATGTGGTTCAACACCTAGAGATCCTATGTGGGACAGTACCAAGTGACCATCAGTGGGTCAGTACCTTGGGACAATGATCAGTCTTATATTATAAGCCCCTCGAAGAAAAATTATTATCAATATATATATGAATAATAATCATTATTCGTGTACTCTAAATTATATACATGGTGTGAGATATATTTTAACATGATCATTGAGATTTAAATTCTTTGGGGATATTCCTTTGCTAAATTCTGAGAGACCTTTGGGGGTCTCGAGGCCCTTACTTGTTATATTTATACACACCCCTACAAGGGCTTGTCCCACTCATTGTTGTGTATGGTAAAGACGAGGGGCAGTTCTAATCTAGAATTGGTAGCCAAGACTAGACGATTATTGGAGGGTATAGATGGACATGGCATGTAGTTTTGATTACTAGAGACAATATGTTACTATACTTCTAGTAGGATCCTTGGCCAATGAACTAATGATCTGTTTTTTACATTACGCTGTATTTTTCATTTAGTTGGGTTTCTATTCTCAAACTTTCCACTTTAATTCTCACTTTTTCTTTCATGTGTTATACTATGTGGGTTGTTCTTATTATGTTCGTGGTCTATGTGATTGTAGTTTTACCACAAATACCTTCCCATTTTTAGGGATATTCCATTATAGTTTTAGTTACAAACCCCATTAATTTGGAAGGTAGGAATGGGGTAGTTAGGACATGGTTCATAGGGGAGCGGTTATGACAATGAAAGGACTACACGTCCTAACCCTTGGGTATATGTCATGTCCCAAACCATGCCTTGTATTATTTCACATGTATGGTATTTCTGATATATCTTTTTATTCTAGAACCCTTGTATTTAGAATCAGAACCCTTCCTATGAGTTTTTTAGTGGTTCCCCTCTTTCTGGATTGATCTGATCACTATTGGATCATCATTGTGTCTATATTCAGTTTATCTAGGTAGGTTTAATTTAATGGGATTCTTTGGGGTTGATAATAATAGAAATATAGATATACAGTCCATGTTTCATGAACCTAAGTTATATATTACATCCCGGTTTCTCCTAGATCAGTTGGGTGGTCTTTTTTTAGAATCCTTTAACTTTGTTTTCCTTGGTGTAGTGGTCGTTCTTCCTTATATTATGTGGGCTTCCTCTCTTACATTAACTTCTAATTTTTATTTTTTGATAAATCATGAGTTGTTGGGATTTGATTCTAGTGCCATCGCTATTTTTTTTGTTTTTCTTTTTGGGTGAACTTTGTAGCTGGAATTTTCCACCCGAGCATCAAGGTAGGTGGTTCCTCCTTAATTGATATAATTTGATTACCATGGTATTATGAAATTTATTTTAATTTCTGATATATTTAAAATTTCTAAAATGTGACTTCAATATCATTGATAAACCCCAATTCTATTGAATTGGGTGAATTGAAATCAGTTTGGTACAGATATTCGGTAAAACCCCATTTTAATTAAATTAGGGTTGGCTTGTGGAAATTCGTTGATTAAAATTTTGGATTTGATGGAATTTGATTCAGTTATGTTATGGAATTTAATTGTTGAAAATAATTTTGCAGAGAATGGATTTTGTTTTGAATGGATTTGAAACACATGAAAACAGTTGAAGATGATTTTATTAAAACCCCATGGTTTTATTTTTTTCAACGATGCTGGTTTTTTAATAAAATATGTTTGGTTTTAAATAGAAATAAATTGGAATCATGGAAAAGGAAGAATGATATTTATTATTTTTTAGGATTTCTTAAAATAAATTTCACATCATGTAAGATAACATTAAGGTCATATGTCTTTGGTAAGTTATATTGATACACTATACACATTGACAAAATTATAAAACTTAATTGTGCTGGTCAAATCCTCGACGGGAGGGTGAAAAGTCACCCTTATCTAGTGTCACAGGAGATGTGAAGGTACTTGTTTTTTTGTGTTCACATAGATAGTGTGTAATCCCATAAATGGTCAATTCTATCATAACATTTGGCAGATGCCTACATTTCTTGCATATTTATTTATATATGGGATATAATTGTATAATAGTTTTGTTTGAACTGCATTACTTGACTGTTGAATTCATATAAACTATTTTATATAAAAAATTTACATTATCAATTATGATTGAAATGTTCCATATTTTGTACATAAACTCATCGGCTATAAAATTATCATTCCAACACATTGAAAGCTTTTAGCCAATTTTTTTTGAATATCAGATTGATTTTCCATACCAGTTTACAATGAAATTTTTTATTTTTTCATTGAAAAATATATATTTGGAATCTATTATAGAATCATTAGTGTAATCCACTAGGAATAGGCTCACACCTTACTTTTTCCTTTGGGTGTTTATAGACATTATACATTCATGATTGAGAAAATGGAAGGGATCTCATAGTGGTGGATCAAAATGTTGAACTGTGGTCTTGGGAAGTGGTGTCCTTACGAACCTTTTAGGTTATCTTCCGATTTTAGTTCTTTGGGATTTAGTACATTTTAATTATGTGCATCTAATTTTATGGTACATTACCATTAGTAGGGTTCTATTTTGATAAGAAAAGTTTCCTTCACCTTTTACTTTTGTTATGTTTTGTGGGAAATCCACTCCCACTTGAATGTTGTATGACGATAGATTCTAGTAAACAGCCTATGGGGATAGGTAATTCTCTTCATGGATGTCTTGTATATTTGGTTTTTAGGCTGCCCAAGCTGGTTTGTGACATACAAAAAATGTAATATATCACTATAAATTATTTAGATAAAAGATAATATTCCAATTAAAATTCAAAATCATTCACTATTCACCCAAATATTTATTTCCTCAGAAAAATAAATAAAAATTTACTCAAAGTATATTTTGATAATATAATTTAAAAATTAATGCATATTCTTTCAAAAACAATTTAAAAAGAAATCATTTATTTAAAAAACAATCCATCCATTTAATGGATATAAAATAAAATTTAAATAATATAGAACATTTTAATATTAAAATTTTATTTATTATCAACTAATGACTATGAAACATTCTGGATGAATTAAAAAATATTTTATTAAAAATATTTCATATAAATACGATTAGTAACGTTAAATAGTAGTGACTAATTTAATTTTTATGAAAAATTCTTTATCCTGGTCATAAAAATATTTTTTTTTCATTATAACATAACCATTATTATTATTTATAATTAATTTGATATCAATAAATTTATTTTATAAAGTATTTTAAACTATGATTTCATAATTTAGTTAGTCATATAAATTCCCACCATTACAATGTCTAGGTTATAATTGTTATCTTAAATTAATAATACTAATTGAATATATTTTTTTAATAAGACTCAGGCTTGTGCGTAACATAAGTCTCTTAATGGAGTCGATTTTTAGGGAAATGATTTATAAAAATAATGTTAAATGTGATTAATGTTAATATCTGAATTTCATAAAAAATACACTATTAATTAATATGAAATAATATTAAAAAACATATTTCATAATATCATAGGGTGTTACATCCCACACAGACCAAACTAAAATGATTTTCACACACAAAATTCATATTAGGTATAAAATTATTAGAATTTATAGAACACATTTAATTAATATCAATTGAAAAAATTATAAAATAAAACATATGATAAAAATCAAAATTAAGAAAATAGGCCCCCATATGGTACAATTTTAAATTATTCTACCTAGGGAGAATATTAGTGTTAAATTTAATAATTTATTTGGAAGGAAAAAATATTTAAAATTCATGAATTGAAAGCGATAGAAAACATGTTCATGTGGAAGCCAATTTAAAAATAACAAACCAAATAGTTGTGGAAAATAACAGTTTTATCATTAGAAACTATGAAAATATTACAAAATTGATTATCAATATAATTTTCATAAATTTAAAGGAATTATATCACCATCTAGAATCAATACATACTAAATTTTACTTATATGATTAGTAAAAACTCAACCTTTAACCAATTTCTACCAAAATCTCATATTTTTCTCCAAATGATGATAAATAAAAATTATTTTTCTCATCCCAATGCACTAGAATCATGTTTTAAAGACTATTTTTCTATAAAAGGGATAGATGAGTTATTTCACTAATAATTAGACATTAACCATTACCAAAATGGTAAAAAAAATACTAACATAATTGCCAAAATGAGTAAACCTTTATATGATACAATAATATTTTAAATATTATAGTAATACCCAAAGATCGTCTGAATCATTCCATTAATAAATATATCATAAATTAATTATACATTTCATGAATCATATAGAAAACAAAATATTTTAATGATTTGATAATATATTCATTAATGAAAACTCATCAAGTGTTTCTCAAAGAAAATCTTCCTTCAAAATACATCATTTTATTCATATGGGTTTTAAATAATTCATCCCAAAATAATTCTCCAAAACAGTATTGATATCCTCAAAATATTTACAACATAAATAAAACAAATTAGGAGTCGTAAGACATTGATCATAATATCCAATTTAATCTTATAGTCTTATGGTGGTATATATAACTATAAAGATAACCACATATGAAAAAATTCATATTATTAAATGTTATATAATCCTCCCTCTTAAGAAATCTATAATATCCTATAGCTCACACGCCAAGAATATATTCTAATATATATAACATTAGAATTCATGGATTTTATGTTATTAATTATTAAGAAAAATTATCATATTAACTTTGCAACATCTAGAGGAAAAAATAGTGGAATTATATAAGAAATAGCCATTTAGGTTTAAAGATTTTTATTATTATTAAGTACTGATATATATAAAAGTCAAATGAAATTAATGGATAATTTCTCCCATATAACAAATTTTTTCTTATCAATATTAATACATCTTCATCATCTATAAAAAATACCTTATAGAAATAAATAGTTCAAATTATATCAATATACACCATGTAAATTAAATCCTAATAATGAAAAGAAAAAACTCATTGTAAGATAAACATAAGAAATATTATATGATTGTCATCAATTTGAAATATATTGTATAAGGGTATAAATAAATAATAAGAATTTAGGATCTCATAATAAAATAACTCAAAATATTAATATCAAGGTCATGAAATATTAATACATGTAGAAGTATAGAGTCCTCATAGAGATGTTTGGTCATAATTTTGAATGAGTAACGTTTAACATCATCTATTATCATTTTGAAATGACAGTATGTAATGTTTATCATATAAAATTACTATTAAACAATAATATATATTTATAAATATGTCATTCTTTTCATGTGGTGATGAAAAAGTACGAATCACATTACTTTGTGGAGGTGGATTTCCACACATCCTTGAACGACATTATCACATTATCAGTGTGTAAAATAGAAAGATGACTATGTTATATTATATAAAAAGATAGATAATTTTGTAATTAATATCATAAATATGTTATTTATATAATATTATATTATTAAACCCATATTTAATTAATTTCATGTATAGGGTGAATGTATCACGTCTCATTGGTGAGGTCTAAGACTACAAGACAACAAACGATGTTATCATATTCTGTTGATATATAATGAAGGACGTTATGTGTTAGAAAATAATTTAATAATTTTCAAGAAATGATAAATATTATATTTAAAATATAAAGTTATTATATACAAAATAATTATCAATTATAAGATGTGGTAATATAAAAACGTGTTACTTCATTTCGTGAGGTGGTAGTTTTCCATTCATATAAACAGTGATTTGATTTCCCAATTGGTGGCGGGATGTGTAAGTGTAGGTGAAAAACATAAAATAACTACACATTATTATATATATGATAATATTTAATTATAAAATATAATAAAAACAATAATTTTAGATGGTGGAGAAATATATTATAATAATGTGCTTTTTCAAGAATGATATCTCATTTTAATGTAACTATGGTTGGGTTGCACTAATTGACTACATTGGTTTTCTTTATCCAAAGTGAGTATTATAGAATGATATAATGGATAGTGGGATTTTATTTGGTCATGATTGGTATGATACCAATGGAATTATAGGTGTTATTAATTATTGAGGGTGGGTTACTTTTTGTATTGAAGGGTGAGTAGGATTCATTTAAATATAAAATGTAATCACTATTAAGAGGTATCCCTTAAATTATGTTCCTGAAATAATGATCCTAATTATATAAATGTGGTTATATGGTCCAATATTATCAAAATAACTGATTTTATACTTGTTTAAACTTCATTTTTCTATATAATATTAATTTTTATCCACCACAAAGACGCATTTTCTACCTTAATTGTTGTAATTACTTTCAACTGCATTCACTCATTTCTCAAGTTAAAAACAATGATGAACTATATAGATAGTATAAATTATGATTATTAATAACATTGAACTAATTTTTTCATATTAAAATATTATATATATAATTATTTATTTTAATATTAATCCTATGGAAGGGGGTGAGGGAGTGGGTTTTTTAATGTGAAAACGTCAAAAGATTGAAATAATTAAATATTTTTTCCCAATGTGAAATTTACTCCAATGACCGAAATTATTTTAAATTATATATAATTTATATAATTTTAGTTTATAAAAATAAATATTATAATTTAACAATATAAATTATTTATATGAGAAAAATATCTCAATTAAAATTATGTTTCATCCACTATTCACAAAAATATGAATGTTCTCAAAAATAAACCAAAACTAATCACAATGTAAAATTTGATATTAACCATTCTAGAAGGAATATAATTTCATCAAATTAAAAATTTTATGCCTTCAAGTTTATTTTTTTCACATTTCATACATTAAAATGTACTAATGAATTGTTTTAAAAATATATATATTTTAATGTCTAAACGTAGAATATTTTATTATCTTAAGGCTATGCAACATATTAGGTGAATTTAAAAAAGTATTAAATACATAACATAAAAATTTAAATAAGATATTTCAATAATAATTAATAATTAAATCTTTATGATAAAAATTCTATTATTGTCAAAAAAATTATTATATAAAGACATATAATTTATATTCAATTGGTCTTTATTTTTATGTTTAATTATGTGGTAACCCTTGTACTAATTTTATAAAAATTTTAAAAAAATTATATGATAATTTAGTTAATCATATTCCATCCATCCATTTCTAAATTATGATTACAACAATTATGTTACATAAATAATATTAATAGTTTATTTTTATATGATAATAATCATGCTTGTGTATAATATATGTTACCAATGGGGATTGATGTTTTATGAAATACATGAAAAAATATGTGTTTCATGTGATGAAATCTAAACATTGTATTATATTTAACCAAATATACTAAAAAATTTAAATTAATTCTAAACAATATATTTCATAAATCACTAGATTTTAAAGTTATAATCAGTGCATCTCATTTCATATAGATGATGTGAGCTCATGGAAATATAAGGGTGTCTGGGATCTGAGGTATGTTTGTACAAGAGTGTCATACAAAATGATAAGTAGTTTGACATCTTCTGTTCTCATTGTAACCAAGGCTTTTTACTCCTTATTTGATATTCCTTTTTTCATGATTTTACAAACATCACATTCTAATATATCTCCATGAATCATATTGAGAGGGTGGTAGGGTTAATGATAGACATAATTAAAGGTACATATCTTGTTTGAGAACAATCTAAACAAATAGAATCATAAGAGCTTAATTATTTTAGGATATAGTAGGTTGATCTTCTGGTGAATGGTTTTGTTCTCATTAGTGTTTCTCCTTCGAAACTACCTATTGTCTTTTCCAATACGGTTGTTGGCTCACTATGATTGTATGGATATTATCTTATGTTGAACAATATGATGGTTATTAAAAAGTATCATTTGATTCATTTTAATGATTTTTTATCAATTATTGGGGGGGATGCAGTTTTCAATGATTGACCATTGTTTGTGTTATAATCATCTCATATATTGACAGTGTTATATACCAAATAAGAATTTCATGAGTTGGAATAGACATTGATAATATCATGTGATATATTTTGGATTGACTATATATCCTATTTTTTAGGTTTTTATGAATTTTATATTGAATCAGTACCTGAACATAATTTTGTTAGTAATTGTGAATGATATTTTTGTTTATTTAGTATCTGAGCAAGAGCATTTTATTTTTGTGAATCATCATGTATTACTACATTGTACATAATGATTTAAAATTTAATTTTTTTTGGAATAATGAGTTGATATTATTATGGTACATGATTTCAGATCATGGATTATTACTTGATCATGAGAATGTGAATGTGTATTTTTAAGGGAATAATAATAGAATGACTTTATGATTCTGGTCTTCCATGATATTTCTGTATAATATAGAAATTTTATCAAGAATTACATGACTTTTTCATCACATTTGGATATTATTACCAGGAAGTAGGTTAATTTCATAAGCGATGTATAACCGAAGTCATCTTTTGATGAGGTAAGAAGTCTTATACGATCATCTCCTATTTTGAGATAGCTTTATCCTAGTAATGGGAATGCTGTATTTTATGATTCATTTGGAAATGGATTATCTTCTCTGGTTATGCATAGTGTTAATGAGATAGAATTAATATCTCATCATCTTCGACCACATACAAATAAATGCCATGCTCATGATATATATATTGTTTTAGTTGTAGATGAGATTATGTGTTGGAAGAATTTCTTTTGGGGAATGGTTCATTGCCTTATATGAATATAAGATTTTGAGTTCTATATTTTATCAGAATCTAATGAATCTTAAATTGAGGCATTGGATGAAGAAACATCAAACATTTTACATTGATATTGCCTACAACCTAGGTAATAAAAATGTAAATAATTATTGTCATTATAATAAATTTACATATGAATATTCTTTAGAATCAAAGAGAAAGTTTAATTTAAATTTTAAAATTTTCCTAAATGAATATAGATTTCCATGATAATGCTTTAGGTATGGTTCAGACTAGTTTTATGTTATTATCATCCCAAGATGAGTCTATTTTATAGAGTCACTAGTAGGATAATGTGTTTAGTAGAATTTGAGAAGCTCTATATGTTGGGGTGGTTTTATTTGGTTGGTTTATTTCTTCATATGGTATTTTCAGTTTATATGATCATTTTTTCTATCCAACATTTTTGATGAGTTTGGTTTATATTTATTATCAATGTTATTATTGGTGTGTTCAGTCAATCACTATAACTATGTATCATTACATGTGAAGGATGTTTTGGTGGCTGATTATAATGCCATTCATTTATTATTAAGTGTCCCATTGTTACCCTTCACTACAGCTAATAGAATAGACTATAAAACATTCATGTTCTGTATAACCTATACCAATGTCGGCTTTGAAATTTTAAGAGTTATCTATAGATTTTTCCATTAGATTACCATAGATTACCAATGTCAGGTATATCAATCTGTTTTGGGTTTTTAAGACATTATTGGTCCCAGAGTCATTGATTTTTATGGATCATGGGATAACAAACAAGGACATGTTGAGTTTTCTAATAAAAAAATTACCATTCATCAATCAAAATGGATCCTTTCAAGGAATCATATAGTGTCTCTTGTATATCACTTATTTATTTGTATAGTAGTGTGAAGAATATTTGGTGGAACCATGTTTGGATTATGATATACATCTATATTTGGTTATAACATAGAGCTGAAATAATTCCTATTAAAATAAATAAAATTTTCCATTGTTTTTTTTAATTGGGTAAAAGGTTTTTAGCATATTTTCTTTTAGGTGTGTCTCTTTAGATGCATATAACACAGATTTTTCGTTCTGATATATGTTGTAACATTTTATGATAATAATAAAATTGGGATGTTTACATATTAGTTTTAATTGATGGTTCTATTGATAGAAAATCTTGATGTATTCCACATATTGTAGCTTATTAAATCCTAATATGGCCACCCTCATGTTCTTAGTAAGGATGTGGTTGTGATCTCTATAGATTTCTTGGTTTTGGGGACTTCATTTGATATCATAGAATCTAAAATGAATGACTTGTGTGGGAAGTCTATTTTGTTGGACATAGTGTTATGGTGATATTGATCAAATTTTCTTGATACAAGTGAATGTGAATTTTGATGAGGTATATATAGTCTTACATTATAATAATATTTTATTCTTCAACCTATGTTCATGGATATGGAATTTCTTATTGTGTGTTGTTTTTATCATCTAGTTACCCACTTTCAGGTATTTTTATTCTCATTGCTTATTTTTCTCATTAATTGAGTATGTAATTGGACTTCCAAGGATGGACACCATTTTAAATGAAAAATATAATAATTTTAAAGGACATTATAATTTTTGAATAATTTTATAATTATTATAAATCTATTAATATATTTAGGGGGGTCATCCCATGTTTGGAGAACACACCATTAGGTTGAGGTTTGTGAGAAGAATCAGAAATTTTTTATTTTTACAGGATAAAAAAATACAATGTAATTGGAGTACACGATGTGTATATTCAATAAGAAATTTGTTTTGAACCAATTATATTGCATCCTTTTTTTATACACTATGTATTGTTTACACATGATGTAATGTTAAAAAAGTCGTTTTCAATAAAATGGTGGAAGATTTTATAAAATATTAAATCTATGAGGATTACACGACATATAAATGGATAATACACCATGTATAAGGAATTGAAATTGATTTCATGGAACTAAATTAGATTATTATAATTTCCTTCATCAAAATATTTATCCCCTTTTGACCTATGTATCATCAATGGATAGTTTAGGATCCAATATTCGATCCATAATTAGTCAACATTAGGGTTTGTATGCATCTCAATTGGTTTATCGTCTTTCATTCTTCTTTATTTCCTATTATCATGTTAAGGATATGAAATTGCATTATCATATACATTGAAACATGGTGTTGGGTCTTCTTTATTATCTCTAGATCAATTATGTTTGGTCATTCAGATGATCATTTCCCTAAAGGTTGTGGTGGGATCATTATTTTATCTAATGTTATGTATTGATTCATCGTTCATGAAAAAACAATTTATAAATAGAATAAATTATGAGATGTGTGGATTTTCAATAGTTCATCCATTATGTTAACATGTTATTTCTTATTGGTGGACCCAATGAGGGTTTGTGAGACCTGAGTTTTGAGGTAGATGGTTCCATCTCTAGTAAGTTTTGGTGATTTAAATTTCTTTATATATTTTTATCATTAATCTATGAAATTAAATGGAATTAACGAATGATTGAATTTTTCTCGGTGGAAATGAATTTTCATAATATATAGGATTCCCATTGTTCATGTAAATGTAAAATGGTATTAACAATATTGTGAAATGGTATGTTATACTGGTTGTGTAATGGATTTCAAAAAACTGATTGATGATTTTTTTGGTTGAATTATATTGATAAATACACCAAAAAAATTACACAGGTACATATTTTGAAGATATTTTAATAGTTATAATTCAGTATTAATGGTTTGATAATGGGTATTTTCTATACTCCCAATGTATGTTATTCTAGAGACTTCTTCAACCATTGGTGTTCACTTTCTTGGGGTATTACCAAATTATATATACTCTATGAAAATTTCTAGTGGCTTCATTTGTACATGCTTTTATATATTTGGTATGAGTGTCATAGATATATTTACCTGCAGTGATTCTTAGATTGATGTTATCGATGTATATGTTTAATTTTGGTTGTTTAATTTTTATTTTATTGATTATATTTCAATTGATTTTTATTATATGTGACACCTACATTGGTTTTCATGAATTTATCTATATTTATAAATGGGTAGTAAATACATTGAATCTAATTTTCCTTTTTTATATTAATGTATAGAATAAATGTGAAAATAAATTTATTCAATTCTTTTAATATAAAAATAGTCATCATTTTTTTCAAAATATAGTTATTTATATCTAATAATGATTGCATTATTGATAATATACCTGATATGGAAAATTTGGGTTGGGCCATATTGAGTTTGTTATCTCACACCCTTCACATCCTATTCGCAGTGTGTTGACATGTTCATGTATTTAGATTTATGAAATAGAAAGGTTCAACATTGAAGTGGGGTGGTTTTTGTTATATTTCATTTGAGTATTTTTTAGTGGGATGCTAGGACTTTTCCCATCCTACCATTTGATTTTATTAGTGTAATATTTTCAGATTTGTTTTCATTTTATATGGACTTGACTCTTAAATATTTTTTTGATACATATATAGTTTTATTATTTCCACGGTCTTATTTCTTTTAAAGAAATATTTTAATGCTCTCATATTTCTCTATACTATGTTAATTTATTATATGTTGTATCATAATGTTGTGAAAAAATTGTTCATGGTATTTTATGTTCAAGCCCAGGTGCTCGTTGTTAGCTCATATGGATTCAGATCACATTTTAGGTATGTGAAGTATTGGGTCAGGTGGTTGTATTTAGAGGGTAAAATGGTCGGTATGTTACATATATTAATATATATATATATATATATATATATACATATTATGTAATGTGTTTAATAATATTAATACATTCTAATTTAACAGCCAATTGATAATAATTATATATTTAGAAAGTCAATAATGGTCGAGTATTACCATAATATAGATTATTGTACACAAAAATATTGGTGATCTTGCACTTTAAGGTATTAAATAAATTAAATTTATTTGAAATGATATATATCATAATGTATCCTTCTATTATATTATATGATAATATTAGTGCTGTGTGTCGTATATTTTATAAAAAATAAACATCTTTTATTAGAATCAAGTGGTGTTAAAATTATACTATCATTATTAATAGTACCTTTATATGGTCAACATCATTAATATGGTATTTCACCCATGTTCTTTTATTCTGAAATTATTATGATCTAATTGTCTATGACAAATTTATTTTAATATTTAGATCATATGATTTTTTTCATACTCCATTCTTATTTATTTAATTACACCTTAATAAATTTTTAAATATAATACATGTTTAGGATGGGTCCATATGTGGAATTGTTTTTAGATATGATTAACACTATTGTGAAATAGGATGGTTGTGTTTCCAATATCTAATAACACTAATCATTTATTCAACAAACATGATTTTCAAAAGATAGATTTTATATACTATATTCACTTCCGGATAATATGAGATTGAATGAGTGTAGGTATGAAATATTTTTTAATAACAGAACGTTTTCATGTATATTATTTTTTTGTGCATTATTAATATTGAATTCAATATTTATGTACAAATCATCAATCAGAAGTTAATAATTTTATTCATTCAAATTGAAAATATACTTGGGAATCTTATAAATCATACATGATATGAATAAATTTAATAATTATTAATTCACTAATTATACAAGTTTATTAAATAAATTATATGAAAAAACATTTTTTATTCCATGGATTTTTACATTCTAGAAATGTTAATATGGATACTGTGTTATTAAACACAAATTTTTAAATATTAAAAAATACAATATATTTTAATGATTATTAATACATATGAATGACTAATCCATTATGAATCTTATAATTTATCCATAAACCAAAAATTGCAAATACCATCGTCAAATTAGAAATTTTATTTTAAAATCATGATAAACAAGATGCGTGATTTGAGATTTTAGAATGAAATGATTTTTCAGAATGTAATGGGTGGATTTTATTAGTTATCTGTACATTATTAAGTACAATATAGTCCATGGGTTTAATGCCATTGTTTATATTAAAATTTTCATTTTCCATTATGCTATTAATAGAAATTAATTTCATATTGACTATAAAAATTAAACAAAAATAAATATAATTAATTTTGAATTTAGAAAATAATTCCACAGTAGACTAAATTTATAGTAATACATTTTTTAAAATAAATTTTATTATAATGAAATAATTTAAATAATTTTTGAATTTAATTAAAATTAATTATTTTTAATATTATTTATTTAATTTTAATAAATATAACTAAGTATTTATAAAACAAAATGATGTCCAATAAATAAAAAAGTTATTTAATAGATAATTTTTTTAAAAAATATTATGATTTAAATAGTTTTCTATAAAATAATTTTTTTAATTAAAAATTATTTTATTTAATGAATAAATTATAAAATTTTTATATATAAAAATGATTAAAACATAATTATTATTTAATGAAAAAATATTTAAATTCAAATAATTATTATACATTAGATTAAAATAACAGCAAATTCATTTATAGTTAAAAATTATTTTTTAGATATAGATTTTTTTATGAAGTGTATTTTTCCAAAAAATGTAATGGATCTATAATATAAATTTTATAATTATATGTATTATTTTTATATAGTAATATGTAGTTTTTAATTAATTTACATATTATTAACTATAAATGATGTATTTTAAAATTATTTTTATTATTATAAATATATTTTTAATGATTTTTAGCCATTATCTTTTACTATTATAAAATAATAATTTACCACTTTTTGAAACATTATCTAATGAAATATATTTCGAAATTTAAATTATAATTTATTAATTAAAAAATAAGTTAATATTTAATTTTAGATATAATGATATGTTTCTATGGTAAAACATAGTCACAATAGTAAATGAAAAAATTCATTAAGTAGTGAATGTAATGAATAATATTATTATTATACCGAAATAAAATTTCGTTAATAATTTCGATGATATAATTATATATCTACTATCATTCTGTGATTTTTATAGTAACATTCATTTTAAAAAAATAATACACAATAAGGAATGGTTATTTCTAAATATAGAACTCATATTCAGTTATATACTGATCCATGATCACCCTTTATAAACCCCACTTAAATAATGACTTCCACATATTGTTCTACCATATTTACTTCCCTATGAATCCTTTGTAATAAATTCTATATCGTATTGTAAAAATGATTCCAAAAATCCTTATTGCCTTAATGGATTCAAATATCTTATATGACTGCATCATTGAAGTTAGAGTCTATATGAGAGACATGAAATCAATGTCGGAATTTTTTATTGACTTGATCAATTTTTAATGATTCATAATAATCCTTCTATGGCTATATCCTTTAATAATTCATTTATTCATTATAATTTTCTTAATAATTCTTATCTACTTGGGACAATAAAAATAATAATTTCATTCTCATAAAAAAAATTACAAATAGTTATATTTTAAAAAAATATCATTTTAAGTTATTTCTATCTAATATTACCTCATTAATGAAATTTTTAAAATATAAAACAATATTATTTTTTATGGTGTATTTAAAACATCATTTTCATCTCTTAATAATAACAACTTTTTGATACATCTTTTTTTGAACTCAAATTCAAAATCATTATTCTATTGGAAAATAAAGAATATATAACCCTACTATTAATTGATTTGATGAATTAATATCCTTACATTAGATATTTCTCAATATTTTTTGTCCATATTAATTTATATTTTTTTACAAACCCAATATTTTATTATAATATATTTTACCTCCCATTTTCTTGGAAATATTATAGTAATATATATTTTTGGTATGCCATTTTTTATATGGTTCTTTTATTATTTTGGTATGTTTAGATCGAAACACATAAATTAATTGATTTTAATGGAGAGTAAAATATAGAATATCACTAAAGGAATATATTCTTGATGTGGATGTTTATTTATATCATGAATAATTTAGGGGAGTGGTCATGAATAATAATTAAAGAATTAGTACGTTTCAAGGACATTCAGTGAGAAAATGTGGATTTCTATACATATAGAAAATATAAAGTCTATAAAATAATTTAGATGTATGTAGAATTATTTTTTCCAGGTTTGGTTAGACATTTTAATTAAATATCCCTTCAGTTCTTATGTAACATTACATGTAATAAAAAATAAGATATTATTATATTTATTAATATTTTGAATTAAATATTAATTTTAATTAAAAGGGGATGCTATGTTCGATGGCATAACTGACACACAAAACGAGTTTTTAAAAAATCTAATGTTTCATTAAATGGTTAGTCATACTGATATATAATAAAATATTATTATTATTTTAAATGGTATATAACACATAACTTTTATATTGGTGAGAATGATTTTAAGTAACCATTTTATTATTAAAATTATGTGTTAAATGTCTTTCAATATATAAAATAAATATTATTGGTATTAAATAAGTATGAATCAGATTTTAAGCATGAAATACACTAATAGTATTTAAATGGTTGAATTAATGTTGTTGATGGTGAACCATTATTCTATCTAGATTTATTTATTTTTATATGATTCATTTGATAGAATAAACATCTTATTAACATGTGGTAAATCGAAATTTACATTGGAATTTTTTTTGTATTTTTTGAATAATGTTTATGTTTCTATAAATATTGAAAAATACTGCATTGTTAGTCTAAAATATGATTAAATAAATTTTATTTATATGAATAAATTTTTCTTTTAATTTGTTTAAATGTTTAATTATATTATATTTTTATATTTTAATCCAATTTTGGTCATTGGATTAAATTTAAATTTGAAATAGTAATTTGAAAAATGTCTTTCACTGGATAGTTATTATTTCATAAAAACACGCTTTTTTGTTTTAACAATGGTAATTAATTTTAAAATAATTTCAACAAAATCTATGTTTTGAATTTGAAAATAATAATTCGACATTTCATTTTAGGAGGTTAAATTTTTTAAATAGATAACTTTTATTTTTATACATTATGAATAGTAGCTTCAGTAAATGTTTTATTTATCATGGTTAAATGGTAAATTTGATATGGAAGGGTAACATAATAAAATTATTAGAATATTAAATAACTGTAACACATTTCCTATACATATTGGATAAGATATTTCCAACTGTGGTCATTAGTGTGTTGATTTTTGGACCCCTTGGAGCCACTTTTGTTCGATATTGTCATTCAATTACATTTATTTCCTTGTGATGGAAAAAATAACCTAAGCATATATCATTTACTAAAACATTTTTTATATGGTTTTATATAAGTTATCATTTCAACAATAATATTCATTAAAATTCTATAATGATTTCATACATCCTCGTACTTTAACAATAATTTATAGTGGTAAAAAATATATATTTATTTATGACTCTATGTTGGTGTACTGATTATATTATTAATGAATATTTAAAATAATATACTTTAAAAATTAAATGGAATTTATTTGGAAACATTTTATGTAATCCCAATGTTTTTGGGATGATTATTACTTATTATATTTTAATTAATGATGTTTTTTCAAATGAATCATGTTTTTATGAATTTGCAGTATGTCTTGATATGAATAATATATAAATTGAGATAAATGAATTTAAAAAAAAGAGTATTTTATCAAATGATATAATAGTCTTAAATATATAATATTTTGATAAACAACTAAAATAAAGATTAAAATGTCATTAATGAACAACTTTAGGATCTATTGTAATTTTTCAGTAACTATGGTGACCATATATTATGAATATACAAGAAGACATGGTAAAAGATAAAATAGTTCAATAGTGATTAAAGATAAATTATAAGGTTAATTATGTGACCTAAACATTTTCAAAACCCATTGGATGAGATAATTTTGACCTATAATCATCTTATATTATAAATATTTCAGTTTGATGTTATTATAATTTTATAAAAAACTAATACTACAATTATACATTTAAACATTACTAATTTTCCCTTCCTCCCTCTTATAATATGACACTGCCTCTAACCCTTACTCACACCTATAAATCCATCTTATCCCATCAATTCACTACCAAAATAAGATCTAAAAATCCCTATAATCCTCATAGATTTGTTCCCCTAGGTTGACTAATATTCAAGGAAGCCCTTGGCTCAAATAAAAAGAATTTGCCTGATTTTGATGTAATGTCTTCTCTCATGTTCAATTTTTTTATTTTTCTTTATCCACTCCCTATTATATTCTTTTTATTTTTTTTCATAACCAAACAATTGCCCTATATATAATATGTTGTTGTTAATATAGGTATTCAAACTACACATACACCCACCCCTTGTCTAATGGGAATAGAACATAACAATTCTATAGATGGATAACTACTGCATCACGAAATGGTTATTGTTCAATTATATCATACCAGTTCCTATGGTTGAAATTATGATGGAAGTATAATTATAAATGATATATATTACATCTCTATTCTACTTTACTTATAATTTTGAATATACCTTTATTCTTTTCATGTAGTATAAATATGAAAATTTCAATTGAGAAAGTGCAGACTACCTCCCCCTCTAAGGGATATGTCCCATTCATACTATACAAGGAATGTAAAATAAATGAAATAAATGATATAATATAACAAATATAGAATTGAAATTATAATTGAATTATAATATACCTATGTATGAATTAGTTTTCATTCCGTTAAATATGAAAAATAAATGAATGTAGTGTAATGCATACGTACGGCTTACCGTCTCCATGAATGTTGCATTTAATTTCAAATATACAAATGCTATAGACTTTTATATATACATATATAATGGATATATATGATATATATTATATCTAAAACTTGAATAGATTTATTTGGATTAGGTAATTTTACCACATGGACAATTTATATTTATAACATGTTCATTTTTACTGATGTTCAGAACATTGACAAAATGTCTGATATGAAATTAGATAATTAACTAATTGATATATTATTATAATAATTTATATAAAAGGAATAATAAACAAGAAAAAGTATATGAATCAAGAATAAATTATCATTATTTTTTTATTCATTAATGTAAACAACAAACGAGTCAAGTCAGACATGAGTTTTGGGACATTATCCCAATATTCATTCTTTGATATGTATTTTGATTTATATATGACGAGATTATATACAATGTACAACCCCCTTTGAAAGTTAATTTCATTCAAAGGGAATCTTTTTCTCTATTGTGTTTTACATAATGATAGTATAAATCATTTTTTTATGTATGTGGTGAAAACGACATTTCCACCATCATGAGTATTATTTGATATATTTCTTCCATTACAAGAATTGATGTTTTTATAAGAAAAAAAATATAATATTCCCATTTTACATATTTTGGTATATAAAATGGTTTTGAATTTTGATTTTCTATTTCAATATCTTTAAATTATTTCTATTCATTTAAATGTAATTTTTATTATTGAAAAGTTGATATATGAAATCATTTATGTTTGATGATCATATTATGGTACTAGGTCATTTGACGAGTGGTTACACGATAAATAAAATTGATTGTGGTTTTGCAATAAAAACAGGATGGATAGTTACATTATAACATCCAATTCATTGGGTATAGAAGTCGGTCATATTTTTTCTCCATTTTTAATAATGATTTATAGATGTCAGCCACGTTATTATTCAATTTAAGTATGATTATTTCATAGGTTTACCTTTCTTATGATATTTGTGATATGTAACAATTTTATAGTAATATTTTTGTTAAAAAATGGTATGCAATGAGATTATATTTAGTGAAGAGTACATACTACTTCATAAATGTGAAAAGTTTTATGTACGATAAAAATTTCATAGTTTTCTTGTTATATGAAAAAACTAACAGTTTTCCTAAATTTTGTATCACTTAATGTGATTTTATAGGCTCATACCATGTTCCTGAAATGTTTATTACATGATATAATGTTAATATGATCAAGGATGGGATTATGGAAAATTCAAGTCATATAAAACATTGAACTAAACATGTTTCCTCTCTTTTAAGAGTTTTTATTTTAAGAAAAAAAAAGTATACTGTGTAAAAGTATCTAAATGTAATATTCATGTTGTTATGTATATGTTAGACCATATTATCTATAGATCTAAACCTGAAAATATCCTCACAATGATTTATTAACATAATTCAAGATTATGTAATGTATAAGTCTAGGTCCTTATAGTTGGAATCCAAGCTCAATTTAAATAACTTTCAGAGTTATAAATTTTTTAATAAAATTAACATAATCACATTTTACATAATAGTCAAATTGAAATGATATAGAATTTGAAGATTACCATGTTACATTGTCTAGGATATGTTTGTTTTAAATTTTTTTCCAAAGAGGAAACATGGCGGCTGTATTGGGAAGGCATACAGAGGAGAATAACCTTCCAAATCAACATCCCAAAATGGTTGGAATCAGAACTGAGCAGTTTGATGCAGTAATGGTGTAGTTCAATAGGACTATAAATGTTGGTGGTATACCTACATGAGATCAACTAGATAAATCATAGAATAAATTCTCTATAGTGGATCATTTAATGAGGAAACATACCCTATACTTATGATGATCATCTAACCCTATTGAAAATAAGGGGGGATCAATGCACTAGAAATTATTTTCGATGACATGGGATGTTAAGACAATAAAATGGATAGTATTTATGTTTATCGTTTTTATGGATAAGATGATCAGTGGTGGTCGATGGTTAAAAAAATCAGGGAATGATAAGAGAATTATACTATTTTTTGGGAAAAATTATTAGTATGTTTATTGAGAAATATTTTCCTAATGAGTTTTGAATTTGGATGGAAAATAGTTTGGAATTTAGGGTGGGTGATGATTCAGTGGAAACATACAATGAAATGTTAACTCAATTGGCTATGTATGTTCTAAATTTCATCTGATATTTTCATAGTAAGATAAATAGTGTTTACTCATGAATGAAGATGAAATATCTAATAGAATTAGCCTTTTATAAATTTAAATTCTATGAAAAACATGTCAGTTGTAACCCAAAGGGTAGAAATAGTGTTTTATAAGGATCAGTTGTTCTATTTGAGAATGAAAAATAAGAGGCCTAGCTGTTAGGAAAAGGGAATGTATTCTTCAAATAAGACAAGATGTAATAAAATTATATTTTTCATCTTGTGAGAGGTGTTGTAAGACAAATCTGGCATAATATTTCTCAAAATCTAGAAAGTGCTTCATATGCGGTATGACTGGTCATATGGCACGTAACTATATGGATGATGATCCAGCACAAAATGAAAATCCATCGGTAAGATGTTTTAGTTGCGATGAGTTTGTGGATTATGCCAAAGTGTGTTCAATGATGATTGCACTGGGTGGAAACTAAACAGATCAAAATTAGAAGGGCGGGGAAAAATCTTATACTACTACCACATTTGTTGTGGGAACATCAAATTAATTTTTATCTGGTACTTTTATTGTTTTTTCATATTATGAATATGTGTTGTTTAATTTAGTATCTACATGCTTCTCCATTTCATTGATATTTTCAGGTAAATTTGGAATTCCATCTTAAGATACGAATCTTTGCCATATGTTATAATGACATGGAGAAATTTTTAGACAAAATGAAATTCTAATAAACTTCATGTCCTTATGAGTCTAAATAATATAACGAAAAATATTTTTGTTTTCCCATTATTATAGTTCCATGTAATTTTGGGAGTAGATTAGAATTTTTTTACAATGTTGTTATTGACAATAGATCTAAAGAGGTTTCTTTTAATAATGTAATTGATTTTTTATACATAAAGGAACCCTTGTTTCTAATAAAATATCAGGAAGATTTGAAACTAGTGAAAGCTGGAAATTAATGTTACGTTAAACGTATTTCTCAAAACTAATCATCTATTCATATTAATGATGAACCAGCAGTAAATGTGAATCATGATGTTCTTATCTGCGAGTTTCGTATTATTATATTGATCTAGAAGTTAAATTTACTGTTTAATGTAGTTCCTAATGATATTCCAATCTCAAAACCCACTTATCAAATGGCTGAAATTGAACATTTAGAGTTAAATAAACAATTTCTGGAGTTGTTAGATTATGGATTCATTCGACCTAGAAGATCATTTTGGGGTGACCCAATCTTTTTGGTTAAAAATAATGATCGTTCAATGATAATTTTCATTGATTATGGGACATTGATTAATATAAAATTATGAAAATGATCCATTGCCTTATATCATTGGTTTGTTTTATTAGATCTAGAGGGAAAATTATTTTTAGAATGTTGTCTTGAGGTTGGTGTACCATCAGCCAAAAGTCAATGAAGTTGACATAAGTACCTATACTTAAAACATTACATAATCATTAATTTAACAAATAAATCAAATTGAGGATCTTTTTAGGTTCATATATTTAAATAATTAGGCTATAACATATACATGATGACAAGAATAATACATGTTGACACATCTACACCATTTCCATTTTTTCCAAAAAAACACTTAATAAAATTTCCATGTCTACTTCCATGTTTTAGACAACATGAAATTTCTATAATCACATCCATGACCCTATTACACATTATGTCTTGTGAGAAACATTTCAAAAACATTGGATGAGAATAAAAATCATAGTAAGTGATACACAAAGAAGGAAAACTGTTAGTTTTTCCAAACAATAAGTAAATCTTGAAGATGTTATCATAAGTAATACTTTTCCCATTTATGAAGTTGAAAATACTCGTCATTGAATAAATGATCATTATATAAAATTATTTAAACAAAATATTACCCAAAAACCCATATAAAGAACACGTAACCTATAAACGTATCTTAGGACATAAAAATATATAAATATAACAAACATACAGTAGACTTCAACAGATATCACTAAATGGAATATCCATACGGGTGACTTTCATACCCAATGAATTGATGTGTATAACATAACCAACCATCTTGGATAATCAAGACAGCACCCGTCATTTGTATTATCATGTAACCACCCATCAAATGTCCATGTACCATTATAAAATCATTACACATAAAATATTGCAAATATAATCATTTCACTAATTACATATAATTTTTTATTACAAGAAATAATTTCAAGATATGAAAATAATAAATTCATTCCACAAACCATTTTCAATACCAAAACACCCAAAAATAATAATAAGGGGTTTCCATTTCATTTTAGAAATCATTATGGCATAATGAATAAGAAAATTAACTATTATGATGGTAGTGAGGTCATTATTGCAAAAACGTTAAAAATATTTCGTTTGTCGTTTAGTAAAAAGCATCATAGAAATGAGATTCCCTTTAAATGAAAGTAAAATTCAATGGGTTTTATTATACACTGGGTAAAATAAGATGGTATATATTATTGAAATATGCGTCAATGAAAGGAGATTGAGACGAAGTCCCTTACCTCATGTCTTACTTGTCTCATTTGTTATTTAATCTACTAAATAATAAAAAAAGATAATTTCTAATTCTTAAGAAACATTTTCAAGTTCATTATTAATTTAATATCACTTAATTCCATGTTATAAATATTATGTTATAATTTATATTAATAACGGTCAATTTGTAGATATTTGATACATTAGTCAAAAGAGAAAATCTTATATTAACAAGTTGTTCACGTAGTCAATAGTTAATTATATCCAGAGTGATATTCATGATTTAAAATTCATATATATATTATATATTCACTATATATATATATATAATACTACATATAATTTGTATGTAAAAAATGAAATGCACCTTTTAAGGAGATGACAAGCCGTACATACACATTAATGCTAATTTCATTTCTATTTCTTATTTTAATTGTATTAAAACCTTATAATACATATGTATATTTTACTCCATGTATAATATCATATATAATATCAATAACTCTACCCTTTATAAGTCCCATGTAAGGCATTAACAAGTCATTATACTTTGATTGGGTGGTAGTCCAGACTTCCTCAAATGAAATTAACGCTTTTACCCATAATGGAAACAATAATGGTATTGTATAAATAAAAAATACATATGCATAAAGAAAACATAAAAATAATATATAAAATATATATATATAGTTCAATCTTAATGGACACCAGGATAGGAAGTTGGAGATAATCGAACAATCATTGATTCGTGAGGCGTTAGTTTACCATCCACAGAAACAGTATGTGCTTCACCCATTAGATGGAGTTGTGTGTAAATTTAGGTCAAATACTTCCCATAACACCATTTTATTATTTTTAGGTTACCAGTTTTGTTATAAAAGAATGTAATAAAAATATATAATGGGTTGGAGATGTAAAATAAAATAATAGAATTTAATAGAAACTGTTACCTTAAATTTGGGTAACATCCTTTGGTTTGAACCAAAAGGACTTCTAAAAGTGCCTTCTACCTATGATGATGATTCTAGGATGAATAGAAGGATATATGGAAATTTATTGGGTAGAGGTTGGGAAATCCAAGAGTTTTGATGGGTGTGATGAATGGGTTTGATGTTTTTTCCTTTTATAAGGGGGTGGTGGTTATTTTTAAGAATGTTTGAAATAATAATTTTAATATAAAATTATCATCGGTTAAAAAAGGTCAAAAAATAATTAAAGATTATGATAAAATGACTCATGGTTGGAATAAAATATCTCAATAAGAATTGTACTGGTTTTGGATATTGTTTTATTATTTATAATCTTGTTTATTGAAATCATTTATTAATGAGGTAAATACTGCATCATTATTGTGTCACAAATAATTTAATATATTCTGTGTCAAAAAATTATAAAAAAATACTATGATGTAGAAATATTTATTTATTTATATTGAATATTTATTGGTTAAAAGATAACGTATATAACACCAGGAAAAAATTAATTTACTAATAGATTTTTGTTTTTGTCATTTTTTGTTTATTTTTAATTAATTAATATAAAGTATCATAGTAACTCATTAGTGGCTCCATGGGGTCCTAAAATAGACCCATGGATTCCCATTGTCGTCCTTGACTAATAAAATATGGTTAGGACAACTTTTATGTTACATTTTGTATTATTATAATATTATTTTTACCTTGAGTTACCCTATTTACATTTAAATGTTGTAAATAAAAGTCAAAAGTTACTATTCACCAAAAATTATTTTCATATTATCAATCAACATTTTACTTAATAATAACAACCATGTAAATAATATTTTAGAAATTCAATTCACAAAAGTGGTATAATTTCATTTAAACGAAAAATTCAGTTTGTTAACAACTACTTTTTGGATTCACTTTTCATCAAAAATTAAACTTATCCAGTAAAATACAAAAAATTAAGATTATTCTATATTTGATATTCTAAATTCAAAAATGATTTCTATTTTACATTATTCAAAAACATTGATTTTGGATTAATTAATTTAAAATTATATCTTGTTGTAAAAAAAACTTGTTTTTATGAAATATTAACAATCAACAGATTGATAGTTGATTAGGACTAATATCAATGTGAAGTTGCATACAATGACAAAAATTGAATTAAATTTTAAATTAATAATCGAATTACACTTTGAACCAAATTTTAAAGAAAATATAACAGTATAAATAAGTTATATTAAAATATTGTTTTGAATTAAAATACCACATTTTTCATTTTTCATAACAAATTGTATTATATCAGAATAAAACAAAAAATTTAACAAAATTGAATTTTGATACCCTAATTAAAAAGAAGAATTTTATTTGTTCAAATAAAAAATATAAAAGTGTCTAAAAATAGATTTAATTAGGATTAACCGTTAAAAGGTGGTAAATCAACATTTTAAATAATATTATCCTTAAAATTAGATTAATTAATATTTTAAACCTATATCATTTATTGGATATTTGTAAATCCATTTTACAAACATGTATAATCATATTGTAGTTAGTTTGGCTAATTCCTGTCAATACAACAGCTAGGAGTTAACTACCATTTAAAATAATAATACAATTCTATTAGTGTGCAACATAATATTTCAAAGAAACCCATTGTTGCGTAACAGTTATGCCATCGGACATATAAACCCCTTTAATGTAAAATTAATATTTAACAAAAAAAATATTAATAAAAAATAGAATGTATTAATTATTTATTTACCCATGATGTTACATCCCTCCACCCATTGGGAAATTTCTTCTTCATAATTTTATTCACTTATCAAATAAGAGGGGGTATTTATCCCTCATAGCATTTTCATATTCCCTTGTTGTATCTTAAGCCATATGTTTTTTCCAATAAACCATTACTTGATGAATTATCATATTCCACAACACTTTCCCTCTTCAATCAAGAATCTAGATTTGTTGTTCCTCATAAGAGAGATTATATTTCAACTGAACTACAGATGTGCTGAAAACCTGATATGGATCTATAAGTTACTTTCTCATCATTGAATCATAAAAAAACATTGTGTACCTAGGATAAACATGGAGTTAAATTAACTTTGTAGGCATCAGATCCAAAATTATTCAGGATTTTATAGGGGCCAATGAATATCTGAATCAACATTTCTTTCTTACCAAAACACATCCTACTTTTCCATGGATAAACAATAAGAAATTCGTGATCACCTTCCCCAAAATAGATATCCTTCCTTTGGTTATCCGAATAAAATTTCTACCTACTTTGAGCTATTAATATGTTATTTTGAATCAACTGAACATTTTCTTCCAAATCATCTAGCAATTCTGGTCCCATTACCTTCTTTTCACCTACATCATCCAAAAATGCTGGAGTTAAACACTGCTTTCTATATAATTCCTCAAATAGATCCATCTTTATATTGGAATGAAAACTATTATTATATGAAAATTCAAACAATTAATGATGTTGGACCCATCTTCCTTCTTAATCCCTTGTGAAAGAACGTAGCATATCATGCAAGTTATGAATTGTTCATTTTAATTGACCACCTCATATAAAATGAAAATCTATAATAATATTTAATTCAATACCCAATGACATCTGAAGGACATTCCAAAAGTTAAAAGTAAACTTGTGATCATGATCAAATATAACGGAGTTGGGAACACCATACAACCAGATGATCTCTTTAACAAACAACTGAAAAAGTTGATCTAGAGACAATGTTTCCAGAATAGGAAGAAAATGATGAAATCTATTTAATCAATCAACAATAACCCATATTTCATTATTACCTTCAAATTTAATTCATAATCCCATAAAAAATACCATTGACATATTTTCCCATTTCTACTCTAGCACTGGTAATGACTGAATCATCCCTTTCGGTAACTGCCATTCTACTTTAACCTACTAACAAGTCAAACTGATTACATTAAAATAAAGAATATCTATTTTCATTCTATCCCAGAAATAATACTCATGATGATATCATTACATTTTATTACTTCCTAGATGAACTAAAAATGGAGAACTACGAGCTTCACATATCAACTCATTCTTCTATTGTGAATCACAAGGCACCCATAATCTCTTCCCAAAACTCGAACCCCAATCATTATGAATGTTAAATTCAGGAAACATGCCATTCTGAACTAGCTCAATCATTTTTTGTAACTCACTGTCTTCCTTCAGTGATTTCATAATTTTGTCTGATAGAGATGATTTCACTGACACCTAAAACAAAACAGAATAATTTCCTACACCAAATTACTTATACACAAAAGTTCATCAAATCAGAAAAAAAAATATCTCATTCAAAATATAGCATGGTTAATGACGCATTAATTTTCAACACAAATCATCAGCCACTTTATTTTCTTTTCCCAATGGAATAGAATCAAACAATAAACGTCTTTGACTAAATCCAACCATCTCCTCTGTCTCATGTACAAAATTTTTTAGTGAATAAATAATTTAAACTTATCTAATTTGTATATATTTCACACTTACTCCTTAAAAATGATTCCTCCAAAATATTAAAGCAAGAACTAACAATATCTAATTTTTTATCTTGAGTAGGGTAATTAAATCATGAGGTTTCAAATAACGTTATCATATTCAATTACCTGATCATTCTGCATAAGTACAAAACCATTTCCTTTCAATTAAGCTTCACTATAAATAAAAAAATCTCCATATCTATAAGTCAATGCCAATATTGGAGAATTCACAAATATTATTTTCAATTCCATAAAACAATAATCACATTCTTTATTTCAGATAAATTAAACACCTTTTTACGTTAACTTAGTCATTGGACATGATAACTCTAAAAAGTTCTCAACAAACCTCTGGTAATAACCTTCCAAACAAAGAAAACTAAGAATGTTGATAATTTTGTGGGACTTGACTATTCATAAACATAATTTGTTTTTGCAGGATCAACATTTAAACATTTTTTTTAAAAAAATTGACCAAGGAAAGTGATTTGTTGTAACCAAAATTAACAGTTGTGGAATTTATGAAAAAATTACTTTTCTTTTAAGGTTTTCAATACATCCCTTAAATTAATTTCATTATCGTCTTTTATTTTAGAATAAACCTAAATATAATCAATTAACACAACCAAAAACATATCTGAGATCCCATGGAAAATTATATTTATAAGATCCATGAATAGAGCAGGAGCAATGGTTAACCCAAAAGGAATAAATTCGAATTCATAATGGCCATATCTAGTACGAAAAACAGTCTTTGGAATGTGTTCTTCTTATACATTCAACTGATGGTACCCTGGACTCAAGTCAATATTCAAAAAATAATGAGCTCCAAAGATATGTTTAAACAAATCATCAATATGATGCAAAGGATACTTGATATTCACTATGATGTTATTCAATGCTCTATAATCAATGAAAAGTCTTTTTTTAACAAACAAGATAGGATCATCACAAGGTGATGTTCTAGTTTGAATGAAACCACTCTCTAATAACTCTTTAAATTGCTTCTTTAACACTAAATTTTTAACTTCAGACGTTAGATATGGGGGTTTAGAAATTGGATTAGCATTAGGAACTAAGTCAATAGTAAATTCAATATCCTGATAATGAATAATACCCAGAAACTCAATAAGAAAAACATCCAGATAATCATTTACCACTGGAACATCATTTTTCTAAAATGATCCTTAATTTTCAACAATATGGTCAAGGTATCGTTTATTCCTATATTTTAGTTTTTTCTCAGATTTAAATTATTTTATCCAAAGATAAGGATTGTTCTTGAACACAAACTGAATATCTTTCTGAAAAGAATTCTTTTTAGCTCTGCAGTAAATCGTAACATGATAAATATGAAACCCTAATCATACCCAAAATAACATCTAACTGTACTAGAGGAAAAATAAAAAGATTTGTAGGTAGATTCTTTTCATGCACAAAGACATGATGGTTCTTATAAATTCTTTTTGTATCAACATTTCATCCAGTTGTTTTTTCCATAAGTTTATTATTCATATCACAAGAAGGAATTACCAATATATTAGAAAACATATTAGAAATAAATGAATGTGTAGACCATAAATCAAACATAAAATTTCAATAATCTAAAAAAAGAAATAGTTTACCTGATACAACTTCATTTAATAGATCAACATCTGCTGATGTAGTTGCAATGGATTTCACCACCCCTTTCTTCTCGTAGTTGTATTTTTTCCTCAGTTGAGTTCTTTTTTGGACAAACATTTGCATAATGTTCCATTCCATTCCACTTAAAACATATTATCATGAGCATATCAATGGCTACTTGATCTCCTTTTTTATAGTGACATGCATTATTACCTAACTTACCACACAAGAAGCACTTCCCAGACCTTGATAAACATTATCCAGGATGCTTTTAACCACACCTATCACAGGTTGGATATTGAGTTTTATTAACACCATGATTCATTGAATAATTATTTACCTTTGCCTTCAAACTAGACCTCCTATTATGTTTTTTTAAAGAACACCTAATCATCGGAAAACTCTATATCCACCTTCTCCGCACATCGACCATGTTTTTCATAAATTTTGAACTCAAGAGTGTCTATTTATCTTCTATATCACGGATTCAGTCCTGAGTAAAATACATCTATCTTAATATCTAGTTACAGGATGATATTTTGAGTATACATTGCTTATTGAGTGAACATTCTTTCATATGTAGCCATTGAGTCATCCACCTACCTCAATTCCATGAATTGTTTCTCCATCCTATGTAAAACCAACATAGGAAAATATTTCTCATGGAACAAAAATTTGAATTAATACCAACCAACTACAACAATCTATTCAGAATCCCTGATATTTTTCACCATCTAACAACATTGGTCAAATTCACCTTCAAAACGGTAAACTGTGAGACTAACCCTTTGATGTTCTGAACACCACATGACATCAAATATTCTCTGTAGTTCTTTAATCCACACATCTTCTATTATAGGGTAAGATAATACTCTAAATGATGGGGGATTATGCCTCATGAAATGATCCAATACTGAAATGTTCCTCCATGGATGATCTGACTGATATTGTGGATGGATACCCCAACTATTTATAGCCTGACTCAACTGTTCCATAACATCAAAAAACAGTTCAGTTCTGATTTTGAACATCTCAGGTTACAGATTTGGAATATTGTCTTCTTCCTGATGTTGTCCCAACATATCTTCCTTGTTTCCTCTTTTGAAAACCATTATGAACACTGAAATATATTAATTGGAACAACATGGTAATATGTAGATGCTATATCATTTCAATATTACCATAAACTAATTTATAGATTTTAATTTTACAAAACCCGATCTCCAGAAGTTGTCTATACCAATATCTGATACCAACTATAAGGTCTCATTCGTAAAACATTACATAATCTTGAATTAAACAAAAATTCACATTGAGGATATTTACATGTTAAGAGTTTGAGAGAATTAGGCCATAAAATATACAAGGAGACATGAATAATACATGTAGAGGCATCTACTCAGATTCATTTTTTTACAAAATAAAACACCTAAAAATAATATTCGGGTATAGTTCCATGTTTTAGAAATCATGAAATTTCCATGATCCCATCCCTGACAGTATTCCACTTTATGTCCTGTGAAAAACCATTAAAAAACATAGAATGAGCATAAAAATCTCAACAAGCTATACACAAAGAAGAAAAATTTTTAGTTTTTCAATACAACATGTAAACCATGAATACTTTATCATTAATAATACGTTTTACCTTTATTAAGTAGTAAATACACTTAATTTAATAATAGATCAATACATAACATTTTCTAAACAAATTATTACACCAAAACCCCATATACAAAAATAACATATAAAGCTAACATGGGACATAAACATGCTTAAATGGAATAACCATACGGTCACCTTCAACAAAATTAACTAAATGGAATAGCCATACGCCCGACATCCATACACAATGCATTGGAAGTTATAACATAACCACCTATCATAGTTTATCATGGAACCATCTGTAATTTGGTTTATCACGTAACCACCCTTCAAATGTCCATGTACCATTATAAAATCTGAACACATAAAATATTGCAAATAGAAACATTTCATTAATAACATTTAATTTTAAATCACAAGAACTAATTTCAAGATATTATAATAATCGATCCATTTCAAAAACCATTTTCAAACCCAAAAAACCCAAAAATAGAATAAGGGATTTCATTTTCATTGGAGAAAACATAAAGGTATATAGAAGAATCCAAAAAATGATTATAGCGGTAGTGAGTTCATTATCATGAAAAATATTAAAAACATTACCTTTTTCGTATAGTTAAACACATCATATAAAAGAGATAGCCATTGAATGAAAGTAAAATTCATAGGGTTTTATTATACACCATATAAAATAAAAAAGTTATAGATTAAGATGAATTCCATTACCTTGTGGTCAACATGACTTGTACGTTCTTTAATCTTCTGAATAATTATCTAAAGATAATTTATACTTGCTTATAATCCTTTTTAATGATCATTATTCATTTTATATAAATTATTATCATGTTACTAAAATTATTTAATCATTTTTGTTAATTATAGTAATTTTGTTGATATGATGTACTTGATCCAAAAAAACATCTTATATTTACAAGTTATTCAAGTTGTAAAAATTTAATTATATCCCGAGTGATATTCATGATTTAGCTATCATATCAATAGTATATATTCATTATATATATATATATAACAATACAAATCATTTGGAGGTAATAAATGAAATGCACTGTTCATGGAGACAATAAGCCGTATGTACTCATAAATGCTACTAACATATCGATTTCTTTTTTAATAAAATTTAAACATAATGATACATATTTATATTATTAATCTATTATTATATCATATATAATATCATTATCTCTATATTTTATACATTCCATTCATGGAATGAACGATTCATATCACTATGAGTGGGTTGTAGTCCGCACTACATCAAATGAAATTATCATGTTTACGTATAATGGAAAGCATAAAGGTATGTTAAAAATAAAAAATACATAAACATAAAGAAAATATAAACATAATATATATCATATATAAATTTAGTGTCATCTTAAAGTCCACCATGATATGGGGTAGGAGAAAATCGAAAATCAACATTTCGTGAGGTGTTAGCTTGCCATCCACATAAACAGTATGTTTTTCACCAATTAGATGGAGGTGTGTGTTATTGTAGTTCAAATGAATCTCATAATAAAAACCAAATATATTTAGGATACTTGTGTTATGATAAAAAAATGTAATAATAATATTTTAGGGGCTGGAGATGTAAAATACTAGAAAACATTTTACGATAAACTGTTACATTTAATTTTGGTAACTTCTTTTGGTTTGAACCAATATGACTTATGGAAGTTCCTTATGCATAAGGTAGTAATTTTTGGAGGATGATAAAGATGTAGGGAGCATAATTGGGATGATTTTAGACAAGACAAGAGGCTTTAGTGGTGTGAGTAAAATGATAGATGTGGTGTCCTTCTCTATAGGGGTGTAGGGGCTCTTTAGGAATGTTTGAAACAATAATTTTTTTTATAAAATTATCATCGGTTTCAAAAGGACCAAAATAATTGAAGTCTATGATAAGATAATTCATGTTAAAAATAAAAACATACAATAAGAATTGTATAGGTTTTGGATATTGATTTATTATTTATAATCTTATTTATCTAAATTATTTATTAATGAGCAAAATACTACATAATTATTTAGTCATTCATATTTTAATTTAGGCAATGTCTAAAAAGTATAAAAAAACACAATGATCTAGGAAATCATTATATATTTCCAATTAATATTTATCTTATAAAAGATAAATTATATAACACTATGTAAAATTAAATTTACTACAAGATTTTTGTTTATGAAATTTTTTTATTTATATAAAATTAATTAAAATATAGTGAAATTTTTACTCTTAATTGGCTTCATGGGGTCCCAAAATTGACCCAAGGATACCCATGGTCGGCCATGACTAATCCAATAATGTTTTTACATGTGTTAAAGTAAATATTGTATTATTATAATATTCTTTTTACCTTGATTTACCCTATTTACCTTTAACTGCGGTAAAAATAGTCAAAGTTACTATCCACCAAAAATTATTTTCAACTTATTGAACGACATATTAAAAACTAATAACAACCATTTCTGTTGTATTTTTTAAATTCAATTCATAGAATAATTAAAATTTCATTAAAATTAAAAAGTATATTTTTTAATTACTACTTAAGGGTCTCACTATTCATAAAAAATTTACGTTTTTCAGAAAAATAATAAAAATTCATCCTATTCTATATCTGTTATTCCATATTAAAAATTGATTACATTTTTAATAACATATAAAAATAGATGATTTAATAATTAATTTTAAATCAATTATCTTTGTCAAAACAGAATGCACGTATTTAAGAAATAATAACAATCAAAATATTGACAGTTTATTATGTGCAATTTCAATGTGAAATTTCTTCAAATTACAAAAATTGGATTAAATTGTAAAAATGTAATATAATTACACTTTTAAGCCAAGTTAAAATATAATATAACTATTTAAATAAACTATATTAAAAGTAATTTTTGAATTAAATTATATCATTTTTCATTTTTCATTAAAAATTTAATTTTACCACAAAAATACCAAAAATTTACATAAAGTGAATATTGATGTCCCAATTATGAAGACAAATTTTATTAGGTGAAATAGAACATATAAATGTGTCTAGAACTATATTTTACTAGGGGTTTCTATTAAAAGGCAGTAAATCAATATTTTAATGTAAAATGTGCTTAAAATTAGAATAACTCACATTTTAAGACTCTAGATTTTATTAGATAAATTTAAATTCATTTAAGAAACATGTATAATCATATTGCAGTTATCTTTATTCATTATTTCCAATACCATATCTAGGAGTTAACTATTATTTAAAATAATAATATTATATTATTAGTGTGCAATGTAAGATGTCAAGGAAACTCGTTGTTTGGTATCAGGTATCCCATCAAACAAAGTAACACATTGAAAGTAAAAATATTATTTAATTCACCAAATTTATTAGAAAATATAATGTATTATTTCTTTTTTTACTAGGTATGCAATAGAAGAAGTTCTGAAGGCCATGTTTCATACTAGATATGGCCTTTATGAATTTGTATTTATTCCTTTTGAGTTATCCAATGTAGCTATTGTATTCCTGGATCTTATGAATAAAATTTTTCATGTGTTTTATGATATGTTTTTCGTTATTTTTATTGATAACATTTTTGTATATACCAAAAGTAACAAGGAACAAAAAAGACATTTAAGGGATGTTGTTAAAATCATAGTTAAAAAAATTAAATTGGAAATTAAAAAGGTGTGAGTTTTTGTTACAAATAATTCCCTACAATGGTCACATTGATTAAAAAAATGGCATAAATATTGATCCTTATAAAAAAACTCTTGATGAATGGCCACAAGACCCAAATTTAATTGATATTCATAGTTTTCATTGTTTAAAGGAAATTACCAGTGTTTTATTGATAATATTAACAGTTATCTATCTCACTGAACAATTTAACTCGAAAAGGAGTTTTGTCCATTTAGAAAAAAATGTAATGATTTTTTTTTCAGAAATAGACAATATGATTTGTGAATGCTCTAGTTTTGGAATTACCTTCCAGAGATCTTGAATTTTTTAACATGAATTATGTTTCATTGAAATGAATTGGTTATTTCCAAATGCAGAATGTTGATAAAATTACTTATGCTTCACTTTAGTTGAAACCTCATGAGTTCAATTACCCTACACATGATTCTGAATTAGCTTCTATTTTTTTTGCTTTAAATTTTTTGGAGGTATAATCATTATGGATAAAATCATTCAATATATACTAAAAAAATATGTTCGATGTCTTTATTCAATCATAATTAATAGAATATGGGATAAAGGAGAAGACTAGAATTAATCAAGCATTATTATTGCACGATTCACTACCATAAAAAAAGAAAATAGTGTGGTTAAAACATGGAATTGAAAAAGAAATGCAACATTACCCATGTTACATTTGGAACATGATCCTCTAATTAACAATTCGATGTGCTTTGGAATAGAAGTTTTCTTTTTGGTAAATTCTACAATTTTTTTCAGGTGTCATTGAAATCATCAATAACAGAGATAATTAAGAAATCGATGAAGGAAAACAGTGAGTTTTATAAAAAATAAGAGTTTGATTAGAATGGTAAGTTTCCTGAATTTAACACTAATTATGATTATGTATTGATATTTGGGAGTAGATTATGTGTTTTATATTATATTGACATTTAAAGAAATAGTTTTAATGTAACACACCAAGCTTCCATGGTATGTTTCCTTATGAAGAATTTAATAGCTTGCGTTGTTCCCCACTTCATGTTTTAACACAGCACGACCAATCAAACAAGTAGTTATGAATGGTAATATTCAGTTTTTAAAATTTATTAAAATATATTTTTCAAAACAGACTTCATTTTTTAATTAAGAATATCAAAATTTCCTTAGGTTGAATTTTCTGTATTTTTTCTGAAAACATTCAATTTGTTATGAATAACGATAATACTAAGTTATTGTTTAAAACTGAAATTTTATTTAAATAATTAGTTATATTATTTAAATTTATATGATGCAAAATTAGATCCATAATACATATATATTTTAAATTTAATTCATTGTTTTCATTTTATAATAATATTATATATATAAAATTTTATTAAACTTTTTATCATCTTTTACCAACTTTCTAGGAGCATTTTCCAAATTGCATAAAATGTAATTTTACCACTTCGGTGAATTGAATTTCAAAATACCTAGATACAAAGCTGACATAATTAATTATAATGTGGTTTAATAAGATGATATATTATGTGGTGATTAGTTACTTTTGATTTTTATATACAACAGAGAAAAGAAAATAGGGTAACTATATGTAAAAATGATTTTACAATTACCTCAACACATGTCCAGATTTTATTAGATTAATGAATTTCGACAAAATAATCCATAGGAATAACATATTATTTTATTTTACCAAATTGGATAATGTTTGGACATTTGATATATTTTATTTATATAAGAGTTTAAGGGGTTCAATTCAATGTTTAATAACTATGACATTATTTATATAGGAATACACATAATATAAATTTGACAATAAATAATCAATAAAAATATAGAAATATTTACTACATGATGGTGTTTTATTTAATATTGTTAGACATTATATAATAAAATATATTTATGAAATAGTGATGATTTCGTAATTACCCAATTAATGAAATATTAAAAAATTTATATTATGAATATCTATATATATGTATTTTGAGATTTTTGGTGAATTACACAAATTTTATAGGTCAATATGACATTTTAGGGTTGATTAATTGTATATATTTTGATTTAATAAAGTGGTTATGACTTTATCAATAATCAAATAGTAAATAGTGTCAAAATTGACAGAAATTAGTTTTTAAAACCAATAATATATTATTAATTGATATAATACTCCTAAAAATATAAGAATCATCCAAAGAACAAATATAATAATAGTTATGTCATTATTGAACCATGTGTCATTCTATTGGAATTTTTTATTAATTTTATTAACCATATAATATAAAGATACTAGGAGACATCTTAAATGTTAAATAATTTATCCAAGAGTTAAATCTAAAATATACGAGGAATATCTTAACATAAACCTATCAAAAACCTATTGTATGAGAGGTTTGAAACCCATCCCCACCATATCCTATAATTAAATAATTTTGGAGCCATTAAAAACTGAATATATTTGTATAATAAAATAATATTTCAATATTTTCCTAACGTGACCCTCAGGTCTCTTATAAAAGGACACAACCCTTTTACCAAAATAAAACCTCCAATGCCATTTGACTCTTCCAAAACCTACTCAAATATCCTCTCAAATACACTTACATTGACCTATTGGATTTAATTTAATTTTAAATCCCACCTATATAGTCATATTGATCTACTCAAAAATAAACACTAAAAAAGAGGTAATAATTTCACCATCTCTTTCAATGTTTTTTTCTTCATCCACTTCCAATTCTTAGTTCTTTCCACCCCCAAACAATAAAACTAGTACCTTATACAGCTGTGATTTTATTATAAATATGGTAAATCTGTATTCATTATTTTATCCATCATATTAATGGAAAGTCACCATTCATGCGTACGTACGGCTTACCATCTCCACGTCACGATATAGTTTGTTATTCAAACCCTTCATTATTTGGAAGGGTATAATAATTTGTATAACTGATTAAAATTATAAAAAAATAGGATTATATATATATGTTATGTCATCCAATTAAATATGATTTCATTATGAATATAATGATATTTTTAGTCATGCATACATATGGATTACAGTCTCCCCGAACACGAGGAAATTCATTCCCCATCATAACCATTTAATAATAATAATAATTATATGATTAAAAATAATGTTTAATAACATAATATAATTATGTATATGAATCAAATACATCCTATCCAAAATAAACATGAATTATGTATCAAATTATATAATGAAAAACAAATTAGTTAACACCTGAAATAATGAAACTATTGAAATATTATTAACAAAGTAATATGAGAAGATCATATATGATATCATTTTTATCTATGTGGTTATTGTATAATTTAAAAAAAAATGATTCATCCATTATACATGATATTAAATGTACCATTTATCATGGAAAATTATGAGGTAATGGTTAATTGAACAATATCTTCATTATTTGAGGTTGTTTATACGTCAATATCTACTGAGACCTCTTTAGCATCCACATACGTGATTCATAAGAGTGTATTTCAATACATTTTTTCAATTTCCTGGACTATTGGTTAATGTCATTTATACCATAGTAATAAATTTTTAAAGATGTTTATAATGAAATAACTTCATCGTTTTCCAATCTAGGTCAATTACTACCTTTAGACAAAAATATGGAATGACAATTTTTTTAAAATTTTATGACAGGTGATGCTATTTTCTACAATTGTAACACATTTAAAACATACCTTACAAGCTTATATAAATATTTCTGAAAAATGTATTCTTTTATAATTATGTGACTTATAATGGTTTCAACATATAAATCAGTATTTATTTCAAAGAATTTTCATTTCATTTTTGTCAACAACCATTGATTGTTTTTTAACATGATTGAATTTGACTTGTTATGATACAAGTCATCCATATTGTATTGATGGTTTTTTGATATGGTTGATTATGGATGAGTTATTTATATACAATTAATGATTTTTTGATAAAATATTTACAATTTTTAATCTTGTTTTAATATGAATGACTATGTCATGTTTAATCATATTCATTTAAATAATGGATTCGACTTAGTAATTGATGTTTGGAGACCGCTATAGCTCCTCAATGCATCGGTAGGTCTAATGAGACAAATTAGTGTCTTATCACAAGGACATGAAAAACTATTATTTGTATTGTGGGAATGATTTCTTGACTATGTGGTTAAGAATTTTGGAATTATGAATTCCATTATTATGAAATTGGTTGTTTATATTTCATGTGAATTTTCAAAATGTAGAATATCCATGTGAATAATTAAATATCATTAATTGATTTTTATTTTCCAAATTATGCGGTAGTTTTAAATTTATAAGGATTATGTTTTAGTCATATAAATTGCCCTAAATATTTATGCTTATTTATGAATGTTTCAGCAATATTTTTATCCGTTCTGAGCATCATAGCTAGCAACTTTATAGGTTTTATTTTTCCTAGGTTTTGATGATTTATTTTATGGTTTACCTAATGGGATGGGATAAGGGATAAATGTGTGTTCAAAAGTGACAATATGTTATTGTTATATTTATCAAATAATATAATGTAAATATTATATAAGTATCTAGTACATCCAAGGCTAATAAAATAAATAGTATATTAGGAAATTATTCATTATATCATTCCAATGTTATATACTAACGCATAAACACTAGGTAACTAGGGTCGGGGAATTTCATGTTATGTGAAGCTCATAGTCCTCTATTTTCAATTAATCATGGCAGTACTAAGATATATAGAGAATTCCAAGAGTATTATTGGTTGTATTGAATAAAAATAGATATTGCTGACTTCACTATGAAGTGTTTATCTTTTCAATATGTTAATGTAGTGAGGATGTTTCCCAAAGGGATGCTTCACCATTTAATAGTTACATAGTAAAGAAATATGGAATATCACAATAGGAATAGATTTTTGATGTGGATTTTTATTTAAATCATGAATAATTTAGGGGAGTGGTCATCATTAATAATTATTGAATTAGTATGTTTCAAGGATATTCAGTGAGAAAATGTGGATTTCAAAACAAATAGAAAAAATATAGTCTATATAAAAATTCGGATGTTTGTAGTAATAATTTGGCCAGGTTCGGTTATAAAGTTAAATTTAATATCCCTTCAGTTCTGATGTAACATCCCAGTTAATAAAAGAATAAGAGATTATCATATTTATTAATATTTTTTATTAGATATTAATTTTATTTGAAAGGGGATTCTACGTTCGATGGCATAACAGACACACAACATCGGATTTTTAAAAAATATCATGTTGCACACAAGGGTTAGTCACACTAATATATAATAAAATATTATTATTATTTTAAATGAAATATAACACATAACATTTATATTGGTGAGAATGAATTTAAGTAACAATTCTATGATTACACATATTTGTTAAATTTCTATAAATATATCAAATAAATTTTATTGGCTTAAAATAAGTATGAATCAAATTTTAAGCATGAAATACAGTAATAGTCTATAAATGGTTGATTTACTATTGTTTGATGGTGAACCATTATTAAATCTAGTTTTATTTATATTTATATGTTTTATTTGAGAAAATGAACTTCTTATTTACAAGTGTGACATCCATATTTAAATTGAGAATTTTATTTGTATTTTTTGAATAATGTTCAATTTTCTATTAATATTGAAAAATAATGCATTGTAAGTCATAACTATGTTTAAATATAATTTATTTATATGAATAAATTTTAATTTTTATTGGTTTTAATGTTTAATTATATTATATTTTTATCTTTTAATCCAATGTTAGTCATTGTCTATAATTTAAATTTGAAATAGGACTTTGAATAATGTCTATCTTTTGATAGTTATTATTTTATAAAAACATTCTTTTTTGTTCAAACAATGGGAATTAATTTTTAAATAATTTTAACAATATCTTTGATTTGAATTTGAAAAAATAAATTTGAAATTTCATTTCAGGAGGTCAATTTTTTTTAAAAATATAACATTTATTTTTAGACATTATGAATAGTAGTTTCAGTAAATGTTTTATTTACCATGGTTAAAAGGTAAATCTAGTATGGAAGGGTAAATAAATAAAATTATTAGAATATTAAATTACCTAACACATGTCCTATACATATTGGATAAGATATTTCCAACAACAGGAATTATATGGTAGATTTTTGGACCCCTTGGAGCAACTTTTGTTCGATAATGTCATTCAATTACATTTAATTTAATTTGAAGGAAAATTTAACCTAACCATATATCGTTTACTAAAAAAATTATATGGTTTTATATAAGTTATCATTTCAACAATAAATATTCATTATAATGCTAAATTATTTCATACATCCTCATACATTAACTCTAATTTATAGTGGTAAACTATTTAAATTTATTTATGAGTCTAAGTTGGTGTATTGATTACATTATTAATGAATATTTTAAAATGAATTGATTTTAAAAATTATATGAAATTTATTTGGAATCTTTTTTTGTCATCCCATAGTTTTTGGGATGATTATTACTTATTATATTCTAATTAATGACGTTTTTTCAAAAGAACCATGTTTTTATGAATTCGTAGTATGTCATGATATGAATAATATATAAATTGAGATAAATGAATTTTAAAAACATATGATAATTTATTAAATGATATAATAGTCTTAAAAATATAATATTAAGATAAAAAAACTTTTATAAATATTACGATGTCATTAATGAACCACTTTAGGATCTATTGTAATTTTACAGTAACTATGGTGACCATATATTATGAATATAAAAGATTCCATGGTAAAAGATAAAATAGTTCACTGGTGATTAAAAATAAATGATAAGGTTAATTATGTGACCTAATCATTTTTAAGACATATTGGAAGAGATAATTTTGACTTATAATCATCTTATATTATAAATATTTCAGTTTTATGTAATTATTATTCTATAATAAATTAATACTACAATTATACATTTAAACATTACTAATGTGCCCCTCCTCCCTCTTATAATAGGACACTGCTTCTAACCCTTACTCACACCTCCAAATACTTCATATCCCATCCATTCACTACATAAATAATCTTTAAAATTGCCTATAATACTAATATATTCGTTCTCCTAGGTTGAATAAAAATCATGGAAGCCCTTGGCTAAAATAAAAAGTAGTTTCCTGATTTTTATGTAATGTCATATCTCAAGTACTTTTATTTTAATTTTCTTTCTCCACTCCCTATTCCATTCTTAATATTTTTTTACATCACCAAAAAATTATCCTATATATAGTAGGTTTTTGTTAATATAGGTATTCAAAATACTCTTAATCCAACCCCTTGTCAAATCGGTATAGAACATAATATTTATATGGACGGAGAACTATTGCCTCCCAAAATGATTATTGTTCAACTGTCTCCTACTAACTCCTTTCGTGGAAATTATGATGGAAGTATAATTATAAATGATATAAATGATATCTATATTCTACATTATTTAAAATGTGGAATATACCTTTATGCTTTTCATGTAGTATAAATTTGATAATTTCACTTGAGAAAGTGCGGACTACTGTCCCCTTTAAGGGATATGTCCCATTCATGTTATAAATTGAACATAAAAACATTGCAATTAATGATATTATATAAAAAATATAGAATACTAATTATTCTGGAATTATAATATAACTATGTATGATTTATTTTTCATTCCGTTAAATATGAAAAATAAATGAATGTATTGTAACACATACATATGGCATATCGTCTCCCTGAATGGTGCATTTAATTTCAAATATAAAAATGCTAAAGACTATTATAAATACATATATACTGGATATATAAGATATATATTATATCTAAATCATGAATATTATTCTTTATATAATGTAATTTTACCACATTGACAATTTATAATTATAAAAAGTTCATTTTTACGCACGTTCAGAACATTGAAAAAAGTATGATATGAAATTAAATAATTAACAAATTATTATAGAATTATAATAATTTATATAAAAGGAATAATAAACAAGAAAAATTATATGAATCAAGTAGAAATTAAAAACATTTTTTATTCAGTAATGTAAAGAACAAATGAGTCATGTCGTAAACGAGGTATGTGACTTAGTCCCAATCATTATTCTTTGATGTGTTTTTTGATTTATATACGACCTGATTTTATACTATGTATAATCCCCTTTGACATTTAATTTCTTTCAAATGGAATATTTTTCTCTATTGAGTTTTACTTTACGATTGTGGGAATCATTATTTTTAATGTATGTGGTGAAAACGAACTATCCACCATCGCGAGTATTATTTGATATATTTTATCCATAACAAGAATTGATTTTTTTATTAGAAAAAAATACCATTTACCCATTTTACATATTTTGGTATTTAAAATGGTGTTGAGTTTTTATTTTCTATTTCAATATATTAAAATTATTTCTAGTGATTTCCAATGAAAATTTTAATATTGACATGTTGATATATGAAATCATTTATGTGTGATGATTTTAAAATGGTACTAGGTCATTTGACGAGTGGTTACATGATAAATCAAATGGATGCTGGTTCTGAAATAAACACAAGATGGGTGGTTACATTATAGCATCCAATGAATTGGGTATAGAAGTCGGTCATATATATTTTTTCATTTGTAATATGGATTTATGGATGTCGACCATGTGGTTACTCAATTTATGTATGATTATTTCATAGGTTTACCTTTTTATGATATTGGTGTTATCTATCATTTTTATAGTAATATTTCTGTTAAAAAAGGGTATGCAATGAGATTAAATTTAGTGAAGAGTACTTACTACTTCATAAATATGAAATGTTTTATGTATGATAAATAATTCATGGTTTTCTTGATGTTTGAAAAAAATAATAGTTTTCCTAAATTTTGTATCACTTAATGTGAATCTATAAGCTCATAACATGTTTTTGAAAAGTTTCTTATAGGATATAAGGTTAATATGATCAAGGATGGGACCATGGAAAATTCAAGTCATATAAAACCTCGAACTAAACATCTTTCTTCTCTTTTATGAGTCTTTATTTTAAAAAAAATTGATACTGTTTAATAGTATCTACATGTAATATTCATGTTATTATGTATATGTTATGACCATTTTTTCTATAGATCTAAACCTAAAAATGTCCTCACAATGAAGTATTAACATATTTCAAAATTGTGTAATGTATATGTATAGGTTTATATAGTTGGAAACAAAGGTCAGTTTATATAACTTTCTGAGTTAGAATTTTTTTAACAAAATTAACATAATCACATTTTACATAATAGTCAAATTGAAATGATAATGAATTTGATGATTACAATGTTACATTGTCTGGGATATGCTTTTTTATAATGTTTTTCCATAGAGGAAACATGGTGGATTTATTGGGAAGGAGACGCTGGGGTTTTTTCGTGAAACTCAAGTAAATAATTTCCCCTTAAAATGTTACACTGTGGTGACCACAGGGTTGTCTCACGAGGAGGTTACAGGATAAGTTATCAAACTGTCACTTTGTTAATGTCAGAATTAGAAATGGGTTTTGAAATTATATAAATTTTTTTAAATAATATAAAATAATTATTAAACTATAAATATACATTACTGATTGTAAATCATAAACAAATTAGACTGTAGAAAACAAAACAAAAGAAGGCAGTGTTGGACAAACATCGAACCTCAGATACTCCCTCTATCCATGTTTAATTGAATTATCAGATTATATTTCTCAATTATCAGTTAAATAACTCCACGTGAACACCCATATTGACTAGACACCATATTGGAACCTCAATTATGGATGTTTATCCTATTAGGAATGTGAATCAATTACCCAAAGACCTTTGAGCAATCAAAACTTATTGAACTTGTTATGCTCAATAGGGATTCCACGCCCAAAGAAGATTAAATAACAAGAAAATTATTTTTAATTCATAAGATAACAAACAGTCTAGAAAAAAATAGAAGAATTTGAATTAATGAAAAAAAAGATACATCAATCATTCATGAAAATCAATTCTAGAAAAATATAATTTGAAAACATTGAAGTTCCAAACTCAAAAGGGAAGAATATTTGGAACTCCACTGCCCACCACCACTCGGAGTTTAACCCTTCATGTCTTGATTATCAATTTAACTCCCTTTATCCTGAATATATCCTCTAGAAATGCTCACTCCCTTGGTCTAACCCCCTTGAAATGACTATCCTTGTAAAAGATATAGGAGTTACAAATTTATAGGGAAAATGGGTGAACAAATATCTCTCATTTCTGTCCGCCCAAAGATCATGACATGTAGGACCATTAAATGGATTTTCTGGAACAATGTCTTTTAATTAAAGTTGTTCCAAATCGTCTTCCTCATGCCTCCACAACATTTCAGGTGTATTGGTTCACGTATCATGGTGTTATGGCAATTTTAGTACGAAACATTTAATCTGCCCATGTGACTCTTCGTCTTCCACAACTCCAAGTTCCCATGTCATTATGGACTTGAAAAAAGCCGATTCAGACATGGAATCCTTAATTAATGATGTTACATTATGCCTCCGCCAGCTCCTAGTTTAATATAAGATCCATTGTATCGATCATCATCGATATACAATATCATATTTAAAACATTCCAGATCTGCACACAGTTTTCGAGGCACATATTGTGAACTGATATTGGGCCTCCAAATGATTGATTGTGCTGGTACTCCATAAGGATGAAATTTGGTCCATGATATAAGGAAACCAATAAAAAGTAATTTCACAATTTCATTGAGTGAGGAAAATAATATATCTGAAATACAGAAGACAAATAAAACATGTAAACACCAAAATAAACCAATTTTTGCATTTGAGCTCAAACAACCACTAAAACCTAAAAATATGACAATTGCACATAAAATAACACTATTGTGGGTATAATAACATTGCAATAAAGTATATTATATATGATAATTATATCTCCATAACTCCCCCACACTTAGGAATTGTACTCCTGAGCAATCATCTTATATCCAAATCAAAATTCACAAAAAAAATCAACAATGAGAAAACACCATTGATCTCTTCCAAAATGAAATTCTATCATTTAATACCTATTAAAAATGATTACAAATCATTTTAATTCCTCACATTTAAATGTATTAAACCTTATAAATTCATCGATGACCCAATCACAGCCTACCTCACCTTGAATTTTGTGTCACTCTTCACTCAAGACAAATTAAATATGGAGTTATGCTCATACATTGAAAGTGCATGTATCACCTTAGGCTTGTGACCATTCTCCTCTCTCCACAGCATGAAACATGAAAATGAATTCAATCATGATGTCTCTTCCAGGTGAATTATATAGATTAGGGTTGGTGGGAAAATGATTGAAAAATTAAGGCTAGAAAGAGGAGGTTATACTCTTAAGTATAATGCATGAATATTCTAGTGAAAACACTAGATAATACTCACTCAATCCCCTTAAAAATGTGAAACATAACACCTAACCACCTTTTTTATGACATGGGAAATGAGCCATGAAATGAATCCAATGAATTATTGCATCAATGTTCTCCCCTTTTTTTCATTATTTTCTTTTTTTGTAAATCTCCAAAAAGGAACAACTTTATTTTCTTTTTTTCTTTTTTTTAATGGAGAATGAGATGGAAATTGAATAAAATGAATGAATTACCATCATGAACTTGAATTAAATAGGTACATGGGTCATCAAAGGATTTACAATGATAAATTCAAGATCATCTCCATTATTTTCTCTTTTTTTCATTTTTTTAAGGAGAACCACATGAAACAAATAAAGCACAATGAGAGGATTACCCATGCCCAATATGATCTTTATCATCCACTACCCAAAATATTCACACACAGATCACATCATCCATAATGGAACACATCCAATGAATGCACACGAAATATCCTTCCCCCACACTCAAACTTGACATATCCACGCAAAAATACCGAGGGTGCAGGTAGGTAAGGAAAAATCGGCTTGTAATGTGCCTTAAACTTATAAGGCAATTCATGGAATATAAGGGCTAATGAAGGATAGATGAAAAGGTAGGTCTCAAGATAACATATGGCTAGCCAAAAAAATTAATCAATCATATCAAAATCATTCCATGAAATCCAAAGCTTCGAAAGAGAAAAATCACAAGTTATAGTTCTCCCACAAAATCCAAGCGTCTCTCAAGAAAGTGTGGGTATTAGAAAGAATATTTCAAAGTGGTTCAGAATACATCACAGGACGAGAGAAATGTTTGAGTAAGTTTTTTATGGTAATAGATTTCAAAAATTGGTCAAACTCATAAAAATGCATGAAAATTCAATTCAAGGAAAAAGTATTCACATAAATAATCCTTTAAAATCAATTTCATCAAAAATTATTTCAATCATCTCAAATCAGTTAGTGTGTGAAAAATGATTAGAATATTGATTAAAGATCAAGATTACTAAAAAGTTGAAAAATAAATAGAAATAGAAAGCACACAAAACAAGTAATAAGGTTGACACTCCCCCAACACCAAGATTTCACTACCCCCCAATGCAGCTCAACAAACGAATAATAAGGGAAGAAAAATAAAGGGAAGGAAAGATACAACCTGACTTTATTTTTTAGCGACATCATTGAGTTAAGCTCCTAGCTACTGCCACTTGACATAAAATTCTTGAAAGAAATAAAACATGAGAAAAATAAATAAAAAGAAAGATCAATGGAAAAGAAAGTGGAATGGAAAAGAAAAAGGATAATTCTTATTTTGACCCCCCAAGCACGTGCTAGGTTTTTACTACGCCTAGTCAGGAAGTAGCAGCGGTTTAACCCCAATCCGATGGTGGTTGAAGTTTCTTGCTCAAAAACAACCAAAATTAAATCTATCCAATCTTCTTCATCTCAAACATCTTGAAGAAGCTCCAAAAAATAGACTTCTTCACCTTCTACTCCCTGACTTTTATGTTTTGATGATATAGTGGAAATGGGAACAAACCGTAAAATAAACCTCCCAAGAAATTATCTTCACAAAACGCCTCCACTGCTTGTTGAAACAGGCATACCATCATTTCCTCAATTTCATCCTTGAAAGCCTCATCATCTGAAAAATATGTCCACCCAAAAGAAACATGAACTAAATTTTCATAGGGAGAAGCACATAGACAATTACTATCAAAATTATCAGGAAAGTAAGGATCTAAATTTGAGACATCTTCCTATGGATTCTCAGGTTCCAGCTCTTTCCCCGAGTAAAAAATAGTTGCATTGAAAGTGGGAAGCAACTCTAGTTCATCCATATTCTCTTCAAAAAATAATGGCTCATGTTTCACTTCCTTTTTATCCAAAGATTCGTACGTTGTTTCTAAATTATCATTTTCAAGAATATTGTCTTCAAAAGAAATTTCATTTTAAACAAGTTTATCTCAATGGTTTTAAAAGAGAATTCATTTACAAAAGACACGTCTATGGGTGAATCACTAAAAATTTGTTCCTTAAAATGTGAAAAATATGATTGAAAATCAGTTTTCAACACATCAACACAAGGTTCATCTACACCAAAAATTAGTGGGATGTCATTTTCTATTTCTTGAGTATCTTTTTGAGCTTTCAATTCTTTCAATTCTTTTAACTCATTGGAATGAATTCCCATTTGTCTGATTACTTCTTGATTTTTTTTAAATGAAAAAATTATTTTGTTTCATTTCAATAGTATCTTGATGTAAATTTAAAAAAAAATCATTACATGGCTCCTCATATTGTTGATAATCAGTCTAAACAATGAGTAGTCACTTTGAAAATCCAATTTTTGGGTTTTTTTAAAACAAAAATTAATGGATAAAAGGACTAGATAATCTAAAAACAAATAAAAAAACGTAGTCAACCTCCCCGGAAATGGCTCCAAATTTAAGCTAGGGTTTTTTTTTCATGAAACTCCAGTCAATAATTTCCCCTTAAAATGTAGCACAGTGGTGACCATAGGGTTGTGTCACGAGGAGGTTGCAGGATAAGTTATCAAACTATCACTTTGTTAATGTCAGAATTATAAATGGGGCTTGAAATTATATAAACAATTTTAAATAACATAAAATCAGAATTAAACTATAAATATACTTTAGTGATTGGAAATTAGAACTAAACTTGACTGAAGAAAATAAATAAAACAAGGATGTGGTGGACAAACATCGATCCTCAAGTACTCCCTCTATCCTTGTTTAATTAAATTATCAGATTATATTTCTCAATGATCACTCAAATATCTCTATGTGAACACCCATATTGACTATAAACCATATTGATACCTCAAATATGGATGTTTATCCTCTTATGAATGTGATTCAATTACCCAAATACCTTTGAGAAATCAAAACTAATTGAACTTGTTGTGCTCAATGGGGAGACCTCCTCCTTAGAAGTTTAAACAACAAGACAATTATTTTACATCCATAAGATGAAAAATAGTCTATAAAAAATAGAATAATTTGAATCCATTAAAAAAAGAGACTTCAATCATTCATGAAAATCAATTCTAGAAACATATAATTTGAATACATTGATGTTCCAAACTCAAAAGGGAAGAATCTTTGGATCTCTGCTGCCCACCACCACATAGAGATTAGCCCTTCATGTCTTGATTATCAATTTGACTCTTATTCTCCCGAATATATCCTCCAGAAAAGCTCACTCCCTTGGTCCAACCCCCGTGAAATGACTATCCTAGTAAAAGGGAGTGGAGTTAGAAATATATAGGGAAAATGGGTGACGAAATATCTCTCAATTCTTTCCGTCCAACGTTCAAGACATGTAGCACCATTAAATGGATTTTTTGGGACAGGGTCCCTTATTAAAAGTTGTTCCACATCTTCTTCTGCGTCCCTCCACAAATTTTCAGGTTGATTGGATAAATTATGAAAGAGTTATGGCTGTTTTAGTGCGGAACATTTAATCTGTCCATGTGACTCTTTGTCTTCCACAACTCCATCTTCCCATGTCATTATGGACTTGAAAAAATATTATTCAGACGTGAAATATTGAATTTAATATTATTCTCTATCCCTCCTCCAGCACCTTGTTTAATATAAGCTCCATTGGATCGGTCTGCATCGATATACAAGCTCAGATTTAAAACATTCCATATCTCCATAGAGTTTTCGTGGCACTTATTGTGAGCTAATTTTGGGCCTCCAAATGATTAATTGAGTTGGTACTCCAGAAGGATGATATTTGGCCCATGATATAAGGAAACCTGGAAAAAATGAATTTCACAATTTGGTTGAGTGAGAAAAATAATATATCTGAAATACAGAAGATAAATAAAACTGTTAAACAACAAAATAAAGTCATTTTTTCATTTGAGGTCAAACTACCACTAAAACCTAAAAATAACACAATTGCACATAAAATAAAACTATGGTGGGTATTAGAACATTAAAATACAGTATATAATATATGAACAATATATCTCCATCAGAAGGCATACAGAGTAGAATAACCTTCCAAACCAACATCCTGAAATAATTGGATCTAGAACTAAGCAGTTTGATGAAGTAATGGAGTAGTTGAATCGGGATATAAATGTTGGTTCTATACCTTCAAGAGATTAACTAGATCAAACATAGAATAAATTTTTTATAATGAAGCATTTAATGAGGAAACATCCCCCATAATTATGATGATCATCTAACCCTATTCAACATGAAGGGTAGAACAATGCAATAAAAAATATATTCGATAACATGGGATGTCAAGACAATAAAAGGGTTAGTATTTATTTGTATCATTTTGATGTGTAATAAGATCAGTGTTGGTCGATGGTTAATCAAATAAATGAAAGATAAGAGAATTATACTAATTTTTGGGATATATTCCTTGGTATGATTATTGAGAAATATTTTCCTAAGGTGGATTGAATTTGGATTGAAAATAATTTAGAATTGTGGTTGGATGATGATTCAGTGGCAACATACAATGAAAAGTTAACTCAATTGTCTATGTATGCACCAAATTTCATCAGAGATTTTGATAGTAAGATAAATAAATTTTACACATCAATGAAGCTGAAATATCTAATAGAATTAGCCTCTTATAAATTCAAATACTATGAAAAATATTTCAGTTGTAACACAATGGGTAGGAATAGAGTTTTAGATGCATCAGTTGTTCTATGTGAGAATGCAAAATAAGTGGTCTAGTTTGTAAGAAAAGGGAATGTATTCATCAAATTTTACTAGATATAATAAAACTATATTTTTATCTTGTGAGAGGTGTGGTAATAAAAATCATGTATAATATATCTCAAAATCTTGAATGTGCATCATGTGTTGTATGACTGGTCATATTGTACATAACTATAATGATGATGATCAAGCACAAAATGAAATCCATCAGTATGATTTTTTAGTTTCTATGAGTTTTGGGATTATGCCATTGTGTGTTCAAAGTTTATTACACTCGTTGGAAACCGGACAAATCATAATTAGAAGGACGGGGAAAAATATTCTACTACTACTACTACATTTGATGTGCAAACATAAAATGAATTTGTATCAGGTACTTTTATTGTTTTTTCAGATTATGAATATGTGTTGTTTAATTTAGTATCTACATGCTTCTTAATTACTGTAAAATGATCAGATAAATTGGGAATTCCATCTCAAGATACGAATCCTGGACATATGTTATAATGACCTGGATGAAATTTTCAGACATAAAGAAATTGTAATAAACATCTTGTCCTTATAAGTGGAAATAATATACCAAAAAATGTTGTTTTCCCACTATTAGAGTTCCTTGTTATTTTGGTAATAGATTAGCATTTTTTACAACACTGTAATTGACAGTAGATCTAAAGAGGGTTCTTTTAATAAATTAAATCTTTTTTATACATTAATGGATCCTTATTTCTGATAATATTTATGAAATATATGAAACTAGTGAAAGATGGAAATTAATGTTACCTTAAATGTTTTTCTCAAAAAAAGGAACTGGTCATATTAATGATAAACCAGCAGTAAATGAGTATCATGATATTCTTCTCTACGAGTTTCAAGTTATTATACCTGATCTAGAAGTTAAATTTACTGTCTGACAATGTTCTTGATGATATTCCAATTTCAAAACCCCCTTATCAAATGGATCAAATTAATCTTTTAGAGTTAAAGAAACAATTTATGGAGTTGTTAGATTAGGGATTCATTCGACCAAGAAGATAATTGTTAGGTGAACCAGACTTTTGGTAAAAAAAAGATGGTTCAATGATACTTTTCATTGATTATAAACCATTTAATAATATAACTATAAGAATAATGATCCATTTACTCATATCGTTTGTTTGTTTGACCAGCTCTAGGGAGATCAGTATTTTTAGAATATTTACTTGATATCGGTGAACCATCAGGGGGAAATTCAATGAAGTAGATATAATTACCTAGCTTTAAGACATTACATAATCATGAATTTAACATATAAATCACATTGAGGATATTTTCAGGTTTAGATTTTTAGTGAATTAATCAATATCATATACAAGACAACTTGAATAATACATGTAGACACATCTACATAGTTTCAATTTTTAAAAAAAAACACTTCAAAAAAAATTTCATGTCTAATTCCATGTTTTAGATAGAATGACATTTCAATAATTCCATCATTGACACTATTCCACATTATGTCCTGTGAGAAACATAACAAAAACATTGGATGAGCATAAAAAGCAAAGTAGGGCATACACAATGAAGGAAAACTGTTAGTTTTTCCAATCAACATGTAAACAATGAAGATGTTATCATATGTAATACTTTTCTCCATTATGATGTAGATAATACTCTTCATTGAATAAAAGATCAATACATACAATTTTTAACCAAATGTTTACCAGAAAACCCATATAAAGAATATGTAACATATAAAGGTAACTTGGGACATAAACATACATTAATAAAATAAACATACATTCGACTTCCACACATATCACTAAATGGAATATCCATATGGGTGACTTTCATACCCAATGCATTGGAGGGTATAACATAACCACCCGTCTTGGATAATCACGACACCACCAGTAACTTGGATTATCATGTAACCACACATAAAATGTCCATGTACCATTATATAATCAGAACACCTAAAAACTTATAAATATAATCATTTCACTAATAACATATAATTTAAAATTACAAGAAATAACATCAAGATATCATAATTATCAATCCATTCCAAAAAAAATTTCAATTCCAAAACACCCAAGAAAATAATAATGGATTCCATTTAATTTTAGAAATCATTATGGCATAAAGAAGTAGAAAAATAACTTTTACGAGGGTCGACATGTCCTTTTCATTGAAAACATTTAAAATATTTCATTTTTCGTTTAGTTAAAATCATCGTAGAAATGAAATTACCTTTGAATGAAAGTAAAATTCAAAGGGTTTTATTATACATCGGTCAAAATTAGATGGTATATATTATTGAAATATTCCTCAATGAATGGAGACTGAGATGAAGACCCTTACCTCATGTATGTCTTGTCTCATTTGTAATTTAATCTCCAAAATAATAAAAACAGTTATTTTCAACTTGATTAATAACCTTTTCAGGTTCATTATTATTTTAATATCACTTATTTCAATGTTATAAATATTATTTAATCATTTATATTAATTATGGTCGTTTTTTCGATATTTGGTACTTAAGTCAAAAATGAACATCTTATACTAAAAAGTTGTTCATGTAGTCAAAAGATCATTATATGCAGAGTGATATTCATGATTTAGAAATCATATATATAATATATATTCAGTACACACACACACACATATATATATATATATATTTATAATAGTACATATAATTTGTATGTAAGAAATGATATGCAACTTTCTAGGAGACGGTAAGCCGTACGTACGCATGTACGCTAATTTCTTTTCTATTTAATATTTTATTGGTATTAATACATTATAATTCATATGGATATTATAATTCCTATATAATATCAAATATAATATCATTAACACTATCCGTTATAAGTCCCATGTATTTCAATAAAAGTCATAACACTATGATGGGGTGGTAGTCCGTACTTCCTCAAATGAAATTATTGATTTCACCGATAATTGAAACAATTAAGGTAATATATAAATGAAAAATACATAATAATAATTAAAACATAAAATTAATATATAAAATATATAAATACAGTTCCATCATAATGGCCACCATGATAGGCAGTTGGAGGTAATCGAACAATCATTGATTCTTGAGGCATCAGTTTTTTGTCAAGAGAAACAATATGTTCTTCACCCATTAAATGGATTGGTGTGTAAATTTAGACCAAATACACTTCATAACAACATTATATTATATTGAGGATACCAGTGTTATTATAGAAGAACGTAATAAAAAGATATAATGGGTTGGATATGTAAAATAAAATAATAGAATTTAATAGAAATTTTTACATTTAATTTGGGTAACTTCCTTTGGTTTGAACCAAAAGGACTCCCTAAACTGACTTATACCTATGATGATGCTTATAAGAGGAAGATAATGATACATGGAGCTTTATTGGGTAGAGTTTGGACAATCCAATAGGATTGAGGGTTGTGAGTAATGGGGTAGAAGTTGTGTACTTTTATAAAGGGGTGGAGGGTATCTTTAAGAATGTTTGAAATAATAATATTATTACAAAATTATCATTGGTATAAAAAGGTCAAAAAATCATCAAAGATGATGATAAAGTGACTCATGGTTGGAATAAAATCTTCTAATATGAAATGTACTGGTTCTGTATATTGTTATAATATTTATAATCTTATTTATTGAAATCATTTATTAATGAGGTAAATATTGCATCATTATTGTGTCATAAATAATTTAATAAATTCTATGTCTATAAATTATAAATTAAAATACTATGATGTAGAAATATTTCTATATTTCTATTTAATATTTACTTTTTAAAAGATAACTTATATAACACCCGGAAAAAAAAATTTACTAATAGATTTTTTTATGTCATTTTTATTATTATTATTAATTAATTAATATAAAGTGTCATAATCACTAATTAGTTGCTCCATGGGGTCCCAAAATCGACCCATGGATGACCATTTTCATCCATGACTAATAAAATAATGTTAAGACATGTTTTAAGGTAAATTTTGTATTATTATAATATTATATTTACCTTGAATTACCCTATTTACATTTAACTGCGGTAAATAAAAGTCAAAAGTAACTATTCAACAAAAATTATTTTCATCTTATTGAACAAAATTTTACTTAAATATTAATACCATGTAAATAATATTTATGAAATTCAATTCATAAAAGCGGTAGAATTTCATTTAAATGAAAAAGTCAGTTTGTTAACAACTACTTCGTGGTTTCACTTTTCATCAAAAAATTAATTTATCTGGTAAAATACCAAAAATTAAACAGATGATATAATTGATATTATGAATTCAAAAATGGGTTCTATTTTAAAAAATTCAAAACATATAATTTGTATTAGTTAATTCCAATTTTTTCCAGTTTTCAAAACAAAAAACGTGTTTTTATGAAATAATTACAATCAACAGATTGACAGTTGATTTTGTCAAATATCAATGTGAAGTTGCATACAATGACTAAAACATAATTAATTGGTAAAAATATAATCGAATGACACTTTTAGACGTATTTAAAATATAATCTAACGATATAAATAAATTGTATTAACATAATTTTTGGAATTAAAATACCGCATTTTTCTTTTTCCATTAAAAATTATATTATATCATAATAATACTAGAAATTTAACATAATTGAATTTGGAAATCCTGATTCAAGAGAAGAATTTTAGTTGTTCAAATAAAAATATATTAGTGCCCAAAACTAGATTTAATGAGGGTTAACCATTAAAACGCAGTAAATCGACCTTTTAAAGAAAATTTTCATTAAAATTAGATTCATTCACATTTTATTCCTAAAAATGTTATTGGATATATGTAAATCTATTTAAAAAACATGTATAATCATATTGTAGTTATTTTAGTTCATTCTGTCCAATAAAACATCTACGAGTTAACTACCATTTAAAATAATAATATAAATTTTTTAGTGTGCAACACCATATTTCAAAGAAACCCATTGTTGCGTAACGGTTATGAAATCAGACATAGAATCCCCTTTAATGTAAAATTAATAATTAAGTCATAAAATATTAATAAAAAAGTGAATTTTTTAATTCTTTATTTACCCGAAATGTTACATCCCTCCACCCATTGGGAAATTTATTCCTTGTAATTTTTTTTACTTATCAAATAAGTGGGGGTATTTATCTATCATAGCATTTTCATATTCCCTTATCGTATCTTCAACCATATGGTTTTTACAAAAAAACAATTACATGATGAATTATCATATTCCGCAACACTTGCTCTCTTCATTGAAGAATCCATATTGGTTATTCCTCATATGAGAGATTCTATTCCTACTAAATTACCTTTGTGCTAAAAACATGAGATGGATCTATAATATACTTCCACATCATTGAATCATGAAAAACAATGTGTACCTATGATAAACATTGAGGTAAATCAACATTGTAGGAAACCAATCCATCATTATCCAGGATTTCATAGGGTCCAATGAATCTCTAACTCAACTTTTTTTTCTTACCAAAAAACATATTACTTGTACATGGAGAAACATTATGAAAGTCATGATCACCTTCCCCAAAATATATATCATTCCTATGGTTTTCCGCATAAAATTTCAGCCTACTCTGGGCTATTCATATGTTCTTCTAAATCAACTGAGCTTTTTCTTCCATCTCGTCTTCCAGTTCTGGTCCCATTAGCTTCCTTTCACCTACATCATCCCAAAAAGATGGAGTTCAACACCGCATTCCATATAATTCCTTAAACAGAGCCATCAGTATATTGGAATGAAAAATATTATTTTATGAAAATTCAACCAATGAATGAGGTTGGACCCAACTTACATGGTAATCTATTGTGAAAGCATGTAGCATATACTCCATGTTCTGAATTTTTCATTCCAATTCCCCACCTGATATAGAATGAAATGTTTTACTAATATTTAATTAAATAACCAATGACATCTGAAAGCCTTTCCAAAATTTAGAAGTAAACTTGCGATCATGATCAGATATAATGTATATGGGAACACCATGAAACAAGACTATCTCTTTAACTTATAACTGAAAAAGTTGATCTAGAGACAAAGTTTCTCGAATAAGAAGAAAATGAGAAAATTTATTCAATCGATCAAAAATAACCTAGATTTTATTATTACCTCAAAATTTCTTTCATAATCCCATAAAAAATCCCATGGATATATTTTCCCATTTCCTCTCTGGCATAAGTAAAGACTGAATCATCCCTTTCTGTAACTGCCATTCTACTTTAACCTACTAACAAGTCAAACACTTTACAGTAAAATAAACTAAATATATTTTCATTCTATCCCACCAGTTATACTCATGATGATTTTATTACATTTTATTACTTCCTGGATGAAATAAAAATTGAGAACTATGAGCTTCACATAACAACTCATTCTTTAATTTTGAATCACATGGCACACATAATCTCTTTCCAAAACTCAAACCCCGATCATTATCAAATTTAAAATCAGGCATCATACCATTCTGAACTAGCTCTTCCATTTTTTGTAACTCACTATCTTCCTTCGGTGCTTTCATAATTCTGTCTGATAGAGATGATTTCACTAACACCTACAAAAAAACATAATAATTTCTTACACCAAACTACTTCTATGAAAAATTTCATAAAATCAAAAACCAAAGGATCTCGTTGCAAATGTTGCATGGTTAATGATGTTTTACTTTTTGACTCAAAGCATTATCCACTTTATTTACTTTTCCCAGATGGTAAAGCATCATACAATAAACATCCATGATTAATTCCAACCATCTCTCATGTCTCATGTTCAATTTTTTTAGTGAATATAAACTTTAATGTTTTGTGATTAGTATATATTTCACACATAATCCATACAAATGATGCCTACAAAATTTTAAAGCAAAAACCAAAAATATCTAATTCTATATCATCTGTAGGGTATTTTAAATCATGAGGTTTCAACTAACGTTATCATATGCAATTACATGATCATTATGCATATGTACACAACCATGTCCTTTCAACAAATCATCACTATAAATAAAAAATTCTCCCAATCTAGAAGGCAATTCCAAAACTAGAGCATTCACCAATATTGTTTTCAATTCCTAAAAACAGTCATCGAATTATTTATTTTAGATAAACTAAAAAGCTTTTCAAGTTAACATAGTCATTGGAAATGATAACTGTAAAATGTTCTCAACAAACCACTGGTAATAACATGCCAAACAAAGAAAACTATGAATATAGATAATTTTTTGGGTCTAGAACATTCATAAACATGTTTTGTTTTTGCAAAATCAATTGTTATCTTTTTTTTGAAACAATTTGACCATGGAATGAGATTTTTTGTAACAAAAATTGACAATTGCGGAATTTCTGAAAAAATTTCCTTTCTTTTAAGGTTTTCAATACAAACCTTAAATTAATTTAATTATCCACTTGTATTTTAGAGTAAACCAAAATATAATCAATGAACAGAACCACAAACTTATCTATGATCTAATGGAAACTTCTATTCATATGTTCCATGAATATAGCAGGAGCAGTGTTTCACCACCCCTTTCTTCTTGTAGTTGTGTTTCTTTCCCTTAGTTTAGTTATTCATTAGACACTCATTTTCATAATGAACAATGTCATTGCACTTAAAACATCTTACCATTATCATTTCATTGCCTAATTGATCATTTTTTTATAGTGACAGGAAATATGAACTCACTTACAACACTAGAAGAACTTCCCAAACATTGATAATCATTATCGAAGATACTTTTAACCACACCTGTCACAAGAAGGATATTGAGTTTTCATAACATGATGATTCATTTATAAATTATTTACACTTTCCATCCAACTAGAACTCTTATTCTGTTATTTTTCAAAGATCAGCTCATCAACGGCATACTCCATTTACACCTTCTCCCCACATCGAACAAGTTTTTCATAAATGTTGAACTCAATAGAGGCAATTTTTCATCTATATCACGAATTCAATCCTGAGTAAAATCCATTTATCATAATATCACATTATTGGATGATATTAGGATTATGAATTTCGAGATCAGTGAACATTCATTCATATATAGCCGTTGAGTCATCCTCCTACCTCAATTCCATGAAATGTTTCTCCATCATATGTCAATCAAACTTAGGAAAATATTTCTCAAAGAAAAAAAATTTGAATTCATCCCAACCAATTTCATAAATATATTCAATATCCCTGATATTTTTCACCATCTAACACAATTGATCAGATTCACCTTAAAAACAGTAAACTATGAGACAAACCTTTTGATGTTCTAAACACCACATGACATCAAATATATTCTGCAGTTCTTTAATCCACCCTTCAACTATCATAGGGTAAGATAATCCTCTAAATGGTGGGGGATTCTACCTCATGAAATGATCCAATACTGAAATGTTCTTATGTGTTTGATCTGAATAAACTTTTTCGTCGATACCCCAACTATTTATAGCCCGATTCAACTGTTTCATTACTTCAACAAATAGTTTGGTTCCGATTTTGACCATCTAAGGTTGCTAATTTGGAGGGTTGTCTTCATCCTGATATTATCCCAATATAGCTTCCATGTTTCCTCTGTGGAAAACCATTCTGAACAGAGAAATGTCTTTTTTAGAAAAAAATGGTAATCTGTAAATGCTATATCATATAAATATTACCATAAATTAATTTATATATTTTAATTTAACAAAACCATAACTCTAGAAGTTGTCTAAACCAATACCTGATACCAACTATAAGGACCCAGCCATAAAACCTTACATAATCATGATTTAAAAGAATAATTCACATTGATGATCTTTTCATCTTAAGAGTTTTAGAGAATTAGGCCATAACATATACATGACGACATAAATAATACATGTAGACACATCTTCTTAATTTCCATTTTTTTTACAAAATAAAAACACTTAAAATATAGTTTGCTCTACTTCCATGTTTTAGAAATCATGACATTTCCATGATCCCATCTCTAACCATATTCCACTTTTTTCCGGTTAAAAATCATTAAAAACATGGGATGAGTATAAAATGCTCAATAAGGTATACACAATGAAGAAAAATTTTTAGTTTTTCAATACAACAAGTATACCATGAATACTTTATCATAAGTAATACTTTTCACCTTTATTAAGTAGTAAATACTCTTCATTGAATAATAGATTAATACACACCATTTGCTAACCAAAATATTACCAAATAAACCCCATACAAAAAACACATAACATTTAAAGGTAACATTGGATAAACATACATAAATGGAAAAAACATATGGTCGACCTCCACACAATTAACTAAATGGAACATCCATACGGCCAACATCCATACCCAATGCATTGGAGGTTATGACATAACCACCTCTCCTGGATTATCATGTAACCACCTGTCATTTGGTTTATCACATAACCACCCTTCAAATGTCCATGTACAATTATAAAATCATAACAGATAAAATATTGCAAATGGAAAAATTCTAGTAATAACATTTAATTTGAAATCAGAATAATTAATTTCAAGATATTGAAATAATGAATCCACTTCAAAAACCATTTTCAAAACCAAAACACCCAAAAACAAAATAAGGGATTTCATTTTCATTAGAGAAAACATTAAGGCATGTAGAGGAGTCCAAATTACAATTACAGCCGAAGTGAGGTCATTATAATGGAAAACATTAAAAACATTCCTTTATCGTTTAGTAAAACGCTTCATATAAAAGAGATTTACTTTGAATTATAGTAAAATTAAAAGGGTTTTATTATAAACAATGTAAAATAAGAAGGTATATATTATCGAAATATGCCTCAATGAAAAGTGATTGAGATAACTTACATTACCATGTGTCTAACATGACTCGTACGTTCTTTAATCTTTTGAATAATAAACTAAAGTTAATTTCTAGTTGCTTATATACATTTTTCATGTTCATTATTCCTTTTATAAAACATATTTGCATGTTAATAAAAATATTTAATCATTTATGTTAATGATAATAATTTTGTTGATATACAGTACTTGAGCCAAAAAAGGCTTCTTATATTTACATGTTGTTCAAGTGGTTAAAATTTCATTATATCTACATTTATATTCATTATTTTGATATCATATATAGAGTATATATTCAGTATATATATATATATATTTATATTTATAACAACACAAATCAGTTGGGGGTAATAAATTAAATGCACTATTCATGGTGAGAATAAGTCATACTTACTCTTGAATTCTCATTACATATATATTTTTTAATGGAATTTTAACCTAACGATACATAGTGATATTGTTAATCTAGTATTATATCATATATAATATCATTAAAACTATCATTTATACATTCCATGTATGGCATGAACAAGTCATATCACTATGAGTGGGCGGTATTCTACACTTCATAAAATGAAATTATCGCATTTACATATAATTGAAACCATAAAGGTATGTTAAAAATGATAAATACATAAACATAAAAAAACATAAACATAATATATTTCATATATAAATTTATTGTCACATTAACATCCACCATGATTGGGGGCAGGAGATAATCGAACAGTCATCGTTTCTTGAGGTGTTAGCTTCCCATCCACATAAACAGTATATTCTTCACACATTAGATGGAGGTGTTTGTAAGTGTAGTTCGAATGAATCTCATAAAAACAACCTAATATTATGATGATACTAGAGTTTCTATCAAAAAATGTAATAACAAGATATTAGGGGTTGGAGATGTAAAATAGTAGAAATCATTTTAGAAAAAAACTATTACATTTAATTTGGGTAACTTCCTTTGGTTTGAACCAATAAGTCTTATGGAAGATCCTTATTCATAAGGTAAGGCTTATTGAAGGAGGAGAGGGATGTAGGGAGATTAATTTGGATGTGTTTGGGTGAGAAAAGAGGCTGTAGAGGTGTCAGTAATATGATATAAGTGGTGTCATTCTCTGTGGGGGAGGAGGGGCACTTTAGGAATGTTTGAAACAATAATTTTTCTATAAAATTATATTCGGTTTCAAAAGGTCCAAAAATAAATAAATTCTATGAGAAAATAATTCATGGTAGAAATAAAAACATACAACAATATTTTTACAGGTTTTGGATATTGTTTTATAATATATAATCATATTTATTTAAATCATTTATTAATGAGCTAAATACTACATCATTATTGCATCATACATAATTTACATTATTAAATGTTTAATAGTTATAAAAAAATATTATGTAGGAAATCATTATATATTTCCAATAAATATTTATAGTCTAAATGATAAATTATTTAACACCATGTAAAATTAAATTTACTAAAATATTTTGTTTAGGTTCTTTTTTATTTCCATAAAATTAATTAAAATAAAATGAAATTTTCACTCTTAAGTGGCTCCAAGGGGTCCCAAAAAAGTATGTTGTATTTTCGAAATTCATTTCATAGAAGCAGTAAAATTTCATTTAAATGAAAAGACTATTTTTTAATTAATACTTAGTGGTTTCACTGTTCATAAAAATTTACATTTTTCAAAACAATACAAAAAATTCAGCCAAATATATATTTGATATTCTGAATTGAAAATTGATTATTTTTTACAAAATTAAAATCATAGATGTTGGATTAATTACCTAAAACAAATCTCATTGTCAAAACCAAAATCATGTTTTTTAGAATTAATAACAATAAAAAGATTGACAATTGATTATGTTTAATTTCTATGTGAAATTTCATCCAATGACCAAAATTGGATAAAATCGTAAAAATATAATCTAATAAAACATTGAAACCAATTTAAAATATGATTTTAAAATATAAAATAACTATGTTTAAAGGTAGTTTGAATTAAAATACTACATTTTTCATAAAAATTTTATTTTTATCACAAAAATACAAAAAATTTACAAAAAGTGAATATTGATGTCCCAATTATAAATAAGAATTTTATTTGGTCTAATAGAACATATAAATGTGGCCAAAATTATATTTTAATATATTTTACCATAAAAATGTTCTAAATCAACCTTTTAATGAAAATTCTACTTAAAATTTGAATCACTCACATTTTAAGCCTGTAGCTTTTATTGGATAATGGTAAATACATTTAACAAACATCTGTAACAATATTGTAGTTAGTTTTATTCATATTTTCCAATACAACATCTAGGAGTTAACTATGATTAAAAATAATAATAATATATTATTAGTGTGGAATATAAGATGTCAAATAAATTTGTTTTTGGGTATCGGGTATTCCATCAAACATAGCAACGCATTTAAAGTAAAAATTATAATTAAATCACTAAATTTAATAAAAAAGAGAATGTATACTTTCATTATTTACTAGGTATGTTACATCAGTTGTTCTGGAGTTCATGTTACGTACTTGATATGGCCTTTATGAATTTTTATTTATGCCTTTTGGGTTATCCAATGCACCAGTTGTATTCTTGGATCTTATGAATACATTTTTTCATGTGTAATATTATATGTTTGTGGTTCTTTTTATTGATGGCATTTTGGTATATTCCAAAAGTAAAGAGGAACAAAAAATTAATTTAAGGGATTCCATTAAAATCATATTTAAAAATAAATTAAATTCGCAATTCAAAAGTTGTGATTTTTTGTTACAAATAATTCCATTCCATGGTCACATTGATTAAAAAAATGGGATAAAAATTTATCCATCTAAAAATAAAAACTGTTGAAAAACCGTCACGACCCAAAATATAATGGACATTCATTGTATACTTGGTTTTAAAGTCTATTACAAATGGTTTTTTGAGAATATTTCACTACTATCTATCCCACTAAATAATTTAACTCGAAAAGGTTTTTTGTCCATTTAGAATAAAATTAAGTAATGATTTTTTTCATAAATTGAAATGATGTTTGGTGAATGCTCTTGTTTTGGAATTACCTTCCAGAGATGGTGAATTTTTTAACATCAATTATGATTCATTGAAAAGGATGCGTTATTTCCTAATGTATAATGATGAGAAAATTACATATGCTTCACTTCATGTGAAACCTCATGAGTTCAATTACTCTACACATGAATCTAAATTAGTTGTAGTTTTTTTTCATAAACAATTTGGAGGATTTTTTTTAGGGATAAATGTTTTAAATATATAGTAACAAAATATTATTGATGTCTTTATTCACTCAGAATTAATAGAATATGGGATATTTGAGATGACTAGAATTAATCAAGGATCTTTACTGCACGATTCATTACCATCCAAAAAAAAGTGGATGAAACGTGGAGTCGAAAAAAATGCATCACTAACCATGTTACATTTGGAACATGATCCTCTAAATAAAAATTTGATGTAATTTGGAATAGAATTTTTCATTATAGTAAATTATACTATTTTGTTTCATGTGTCATTGAAATCATCAATTTCAGAAATAATTTAGAAAGCAATGAAGAAAGATTGTGAGTTTCAGAAAAAGGCAGAGTTGGTTTAGAAGGGTAAGTTACAAAAAATTAACATTGATTTTGATTTTATATTGAGATTTTGGAGTAGATTATGTGTTTTCGTTTTAATTCAAATTTTAAGAAATAGTTTTTATGTAACACACCCAACTTCCCCGGTATTTTTCCCTTTGATGAATATAATAGCTTGTGCTGTTCACCACTTCATGTTTAAACACACCATGACCAATCAAACTAGCTGTTATGAATTGTAATATTCACTTTTTTAAATTTATTAAAATATATTTTTCAAAACGGACTTCATTTTTGAATTATGAATATCAAAATTTCCTAAGGTTGAATTTTAAGTATTTTTTTTTGAAAACATTTAAATTCTGATGAATAAAGATAATACTAATTTATGGTTTAAAACTAAAATTTTATTTAAATAATTAGTTATATAATATAATTTTATATTAGGTAACATTAGATACATAATACATATATATTTTTTATTTAATTCATTGTGGTCATTTTATAATAATATTAGATATATTTAATTTATTTAACTTTTTATCGTCTTTTACCGACTTTCTAGGTGCATTTGCAAATTTGAATAATATTTAATTTTACCACTTCAATTAATTGAATTTCAAAAAACCTAGAGACACAATTGATATCATTAATTAAAATGTGGTTTACTAAGATGATATATTATTTGGTGATTAATTACTTTTAACTTTTATATACAATAGAGAAATGTAAATAGGGTTATTAAAGGTAGAAATGATTTTATAATTACCTCAACACATGTACAAATTTTATTGGATTAACTAATTTTAACAAAATAACCCATAATAAGAACATATTATTTTATTTGACCAATTTGGATAATATTTGGACATTTGTTATATTTTATTTAAATAAGAGTTTAAATGGTTGAATTCAACGTTTAATAACTACACCATTATTTTTATAGGCATAAAAATAATATAAATTTGACTATAAATAATTAGTAAAAAGCTATCAATATTTACTACATGATGTTGTTTTATTTAGAAATTTTAGACATTATATAATAAAATTAATTTATGACACAGTGATGATGTAGTAATTACACAATTAATGAAATATTAAAAACTTTATATTATAAATATCTATATAAATGTATTTTGAGTATTTTGGTGAATTACACAAATTTTATAGGTCAATATGACATGTTATGGAAGATTAATTGTATATTTTTCTGTGTAATCAATTGGTTAGGACTTTATCAATAATCTAATACTAAATAGTGTCAAAATTGACATAAATTAGTTTTTAAAACCAATATTATATAATTAAATGATATAATACTCCTAAAAATCTAAGGATCAGCCAAAGGACTTATATAATAATAGTTATTTCATTAATGAACTATGTGTCATTATATTGGAAATTTTTATAAATTTTATTAACCATATAATATAAAGATACAATGAGACATGTTAAATGTTAAATAATTTATCCAAGAGTTAAATCTAAAATATCGGAGGAATATGTTAACATAACCCTATAAAAAACCTATTGTATGAGAGGTGTGAAACCCATGCCCACAATATCCTATAATTAAATAATTTTGGAGCCATTAAAAACTGAATATATTTGTATAATAGAATAATATTTCAATCTTTTCCTAACATGACCCTCTGGTCTCTTATAAAAGTATAAATCTCTTTTACCAAAATAAAACCTCCAATGGCATTTCACTCAGCCAAAACCGACTCAAATATCCTCTAAAATACACTTACATCGACTTATTTGATTTTATTAAATTATAAATCCAACCTATATAGTCATTTTGGTCAACTCAAAAGGAAACACTAAAAGAAGAGGTAATAATTTCCCCATCTCCTTCAATGTTTTTTTCTTCATCCACTTTTTATTATTTGTTCTTTCCACCCCCAAATAATAAAATTATTACCTTATACAGTTGTGATTTTATTATAAATATGGTAAAACTTTATTCATTATTTTATCCATCATATTAATAATAAGTCACCATACGTGTTTATGTACGAATTACCATCTCCACGATGCGATGTAGTTTGTTATTCAAACACTTCATTATTTGGAAGGGTATAATAATTTGATTAACTATTGAAAATTATAAATATAACATTTTTAGGATTATATATATATATGTAATTTCGTCTAATTAAATATTATTTCATTATCAGTAGAATGATATTTTCACTCGTGCATACGTACAGATTACAGTCTCCCTGAACGCAGTGAAATTCGTTCCCCATCATAACCATTAAAGAATAATAATAATTATATGATTAAATATAATGTTTAATAACATAATATAATTCTATATATGAATCAAATACATCCTATCCAAAAAGAACATGAATTATGAATCAAATCATATAATGAAAAAAAATTTGTTAACACCTGTAATAATTATACTATTGAAATATTATTGACAAAGAAATGTGAGAAGATCATATATGATATCATATTAATGTATGTGGTTATTGTATAATTTTAAAAAATGATACAACTATTATACATGATATTAAATGTACCATTGATCAAGGAGAATTACAAGGTAATGGTTAATTCAATAATCTCTTCATTATTTGAAGTTTTTATACGTCAATATCTACTGAGACGTCTTTAGAATCCACATATTTGATTCATAAAAGTGTATTTCAATACATTATTTCAATTTCTTGGACTATTGGTTAATTACATTTATACAATATTTATACTTTTTTAAAGATGTTTATAATGGAAAAATTTCGTCGTTTTCCAATCTAGGTCCATTACTACCTTTTAGACAAAAATAGGGAATGACTGTTTTTTAAATTTTACAATAGGTGCTGGTATTTTCTACCATTATAACACCTTTAAAACATAACTTACATGCTTATTGATATATTTCCGAAAAAATAATTCTTTTATAATTAGGTGACTTTAAATGGATTCAAAATATAAAGAGGTATTTATTTCAAATAATTTTCATTTCATTTTTATCAACAATCATTGATGGATTTTAAACATGATTGAATTTGACTTGATATGATACAAGTCGTCCATATTGTATTGAAGGTTATCTAAGATGACTGACTAAGGATGATTTATTTATATACCATTAATGGTTTTCATGATAAAATATTTAGAATTTTTAATCTTGTTTTAATATGAATGACTATGTCATATTTAATAATATTCATTTAAAGAATTCCTTGGACTTAGTAATTGACGGTTGGAGCCCACTATAGCTCCTCAATGCATCAGTAGGTCAATTGAGAGAAACTTGTGTCATTGCACAAGCACATGAAAAAATATTATTTGTATTTTAGGAATAATTTTTTGACTATGTGGTTAGGATGTTTGGTATTATGCATTCCATTATTAGGAAACTGGTTATTGATATTTCATGTGATTATTCAACATGTAGAATATCCAGGTGATTAATTAAATATCATTAATTGATTTTTATTTTCCAAATTATGTCATAGTTTTAAATTAATAAGGATTATGTTTTAGTCATATACATTGCCTTAAATTTTCATGCTTTGTTTTGAAAGTTTCATCAGTATTTTTATCCTTACTAAGCATAATAGCTAATAGGTTTTTATGTTTTATTTTTCCTAGGTTTTGAAGAATTATTTTATTGTTTACCTAATGGGATGAGATAAGGGATAATTTTTTGTTCAAATGTGACAATATGTTATTGTTATATTTATCTTAGGATATAATGTAAATCTTATATATGTATCTAGTACACAAAAGGATACTAAAATGGTTAGTATATTATGACTTTATTCATTATATCATGCTAATGTTATATAATAACGCATTAATATATTTCATTATATCATGCCAATGTTAAATTTTACGACAGGTGCTGCTATTTTCCACCATTGTAACACCTATATAACGTCCCTTACGAGATTATAGAAATATTTGCAGAAATTATTTTCTTTTATAATTATGTGACTTTAAATGGTTTCAAAATAGAAATTTGTATTTCATTCAAATAATTTTCATTTAATTTTTGTCAACAACCTTTGATGGAATTTAAACATGTTAGAATTTGACTTGTTATGATACAAGTCATCTATATTGTATTGAAGGTTTTGTGATATGGTTGACTATGGATGAGTTATTTTTATACCATTAATGGTTTTTTTGATAAAATATTTACAATTCGTAATCCTGTTTTAATATGAATGACTATGTCATGTCTAATCATATTCATTTAATGAATGCATTACACATTGTAAGAGACAGTTGAAGCCCGCTATAGCTCCTCAATGCATCGGTAGGTCTAATGAGAAAAACTAGTGTCTTGGCACCAGGACATGACAAAATATTATTTGTAGTGTGGGAATGATTTTTTGACTATGTGTTTATGATTTTTAGAATTATGAATTCCATCATTATGAAATTGGTTATTGATATTGGACGTGATTATTCAACAAGTAGTGTATCCCTGTGAATAATTAAATATCATTAATTGATTTATATTTTCCAAATTATGCCACAGTTTTAAATTTATAAGGATTGTGTTTTAGTCATATACATTGCCTTAAATTTTTATGCTTAGTTATGAAAGTTTCAGTAATAGTGTTATCCTTACTGAGCATCATAACTCATAGCTTTATATGTTTTATTTTTCCTAGGTTGTGAAGAATTATTTTATCGTTGAACTAAGGGGATGGGAAAAGGGATATATGTTTTTTCAAAAGTGATAATATATTATTATTATATTTATCTCAGGATATAATGTAAAACTTATATATCTATATAGTACATTCAAGGCTTTTAAATGGTTAGTATTTCAGGAAATTTTTCATTATATCACTCCAATGTTAATTAATAACACATCGATAATAGGTAACTATGGTCGGGGAATTACAAGTTATATGAAGCTCATAGTCCACTATTTTCAGTTCATCCTGGCAATACTATGATACATATAGATCATGAGGAGTATTACTGGTCATATTGAATAAAAAGAGATATTGTTTATTTTACCATGAAGTGTTTAACTTTTCAATATGTTAATATAGAGAGGATATTTCCCAAAGGGATTCTTCATCCTTCAACAGTTCCCTAGTGAAAATGGGAAAATATATTACAGGATTTCATAGTCGTATTATCAAATAATTATCGAGGTAACAATGGAAACTAGGATATTATTGATCGATTGACCAAATATGCTCATTTTTTTCTATTAGAGATGATATTTATATATAGAATAACTTTGTTATATGTATGTTAAAGTGATAGTGATGTTTTGTGGAGTTCCCCACTCTATTTTATTTGACTGTGATCCTAGGTTCACTTTAAACATTTGGAAGTGTGTTCCAAAGAGATTGGGTACTGATTCAAATTTTAGTACATCTTTTAATCATCAATCATATGGGTAGTCATAATGAAAAATTCAAACCTTGGATAATATGATATGTTCTAATTCATTGGAATTCTCGGGAAGTTGGGACCAACAAACTTCTTTTGGTTGATTTTATTAAAATAATATTTTTCATTCCATTATACAGATGTCTCTATTTGATGCATTATATTTAACTAGTATTGAACTCCATCTTTTTGGGATGATATAGGTGAAAAAACGATAGGAATGGAATTTTTAGAATATAGTGCAAATAATGTACATTTGATACATAAAAACATCAGTATAGCTCAATGTAGGTATAAATTTTATATAGAAAATAAAATAATGGATCTTTATTTCATGGTAGGTGATTTTATTTATCCCAATTTTTCTCCATGTAAAAGTGTGAAGTGTTTTGGTAAGAATGGTGAGCTGATTTAGAGGTTCACTAGAACCTATGAAATCCAGGAAAGTCTTGGATTAGTTTCTTAAATAGATGATTTAACTCCATTTTAATCATTGGTAAGAAATGTTCTTCATGATTCAATACTAAGAATGTATTATCCAGATCACTCTCATGTTTTGAGTCCAATGATTTTTTTTTTGGAATATAATCTTTATTTTGAGGAACATGTAGTCCAGATTAATGACCATTGAGAGAATGTGTTGTTGAATAAGGTGATTTATCATGTTAATGGTTCTGAAGTTAAACCATATTGTTGAATATAAAATATGAAAATCTTAATATTAAATAGGGGATAGATTCCCTAACTTATATGATATGGTAATAAAATTACAATGACCCAATTTTCAAAATGGGGAAGGTTGTAACATCATAGGTAATTAATAAATGCCACATTTTCTTATTTATTAATATTTGTAAATTAAATATTAATATTACATTAAATGGGATGATTTGTTTGATAGAATACCTAACATGAAAAAATGAGTTTCTATGAAATCATATGTTGCACACAAGGATGGGATATACTAAAAAATAATAATTTAATATTATTATATAAAATAGTAATCAATGTTGAGACATTGTATTGGTGGGAATGAAAAGATCAAACCATATTATTATTAATCATTTTTGTAAAATGTCTTTTAATTTATGCAATAAATTTTACAGACATAATATAAGAATAAATCCTATTTAAAGGATTAAATACTCTCAAATTCGTTAAATGGACGATTTACCACTATTTTATAGGGAACACTTTTTTAAATCTATTTATTTAAATTTTTATATGTCCCATTTGAAAAAATATCCTTTTTTATTAGAAACAGGGCATCAAATTTTAATTTGGTTGATTTTTTTATTTTTATGATAATGTTCATTTTTAAATGAATAGTGAACAATACACCATTTTTAGTAAAAAATTACATTTCATATAATTTATGTATATGTAAATATTGTCAATTTAATTGGTTTTAATGTGTAATAAGATTGTATTTTTATCTTTTAATCGAATTTCGGCCATAGGAGGTAATTTCACTTGGAAATTGGTCATTAAAATTTAACAATAATTAATAGTTATTATATAATAAAAACAAGTTTTTTAGTTTGATAAATGAAATTAATTTTTTCAACTTATGCTTATTGAATTTGGAAAAATTATTCACATATTTTGAATTAGGAGGTCCAAATTTAGTAAATATATAACTTTTATTTTTAGACATTATATATATTAATGTCAGAAAATAATTTGTATACCTTGGTTAAAGGGTAAATCTAGTAAATTAAGGTAAATAAATAATATTACAGTAATATTAAATTACACAAAATCATGAACAAACACTATTTTATATGATCTGTCTGACCATGGGCATCCATGGGTGAATTTTAGGACTACATAGAGACCCTTTTGTGTAAAAATGACATTTGATACCATTTAATTTAATGTCAATGAAAATATAACCTGTGAATATAACTTATACTGAAACATTTTTATATGGAATTATATAAGTTATATTTTCAACTATAAGTAACCATTTCTAATATAAAATTATTTAATAATTCATCTAATGTTGATTATAATTTATATAAATCAAATAAATAAATTTCTCTATGACACAATGGTGATGTAATAATAACAAAATTAACTAATGATTTAAATAAATGAGATTAAAAAAAATAAAAAAAACATATTTTCAATTTTTTATGTTATCCATGAATTTTCTCAATGGTTATTACTTGTAATCATTGAACTAATGATTTTTTTCTTCAAATGAATCACGTTTTTATTAATTTTTAAAAAGTCATGAAATGAATAGTATATAAATAGACATAAATGTGTTTTTAAAACAAATAATCATTTTATTAAATGATAAAATAGTTTAAAAAATATAATATTTAGACTAATGGAGTAGATAAGGTTGAAAATGATTAGAATGAACCACATTATGTTTTATGGTAATTTTATAGTAACTATGGTTTCAATATATTCTGATTATAGAATATGTCATGGTAAAAGTAAAATAAGTTTTCTAAGGGTCAATGATAAAATATAAGTTTAATTTTGTGACCTAAACATGTATAAAACCAATTTGATTATATTCTTTCAACCCATACTCATCTAACATACCAAATATATTTCTATTTTGTTATTAAAAATCTAAAATAAATTAATAATAAAATAATACATTCAATCATTCTTAAATTTCCCCTCACGCCTCTTATAAAAAAAATTATTACTTTTACTCACATATCTTCATCACCCATGGCTTGACCATACACATCCAAAATAACCTCCCAACATCCCTATATTTCTATTATAATATATCCCCTATACAGAAGTAAATTCTACAATTCCCATAGACTCAAATAAAAAGTGGTTACCCGATTTAGAGGTAACGTCTTCTCTCTAGTCCTTCTATTTTTTTCCTTCTCCACTCCCTATGATCTTATTATTTTATATTTACATAAAAACCACAATATCCTCAATATAAATGTTTTTATTTGTATTATTCAAACTACATTTACACACACCTCTATCTAATGTCAATAAAACATAATGTTTCTAGGGACTGTGAACTACTACCACATGAAACGTTCATCGTTAAATCATATCATACAACATTATATTGTGGACATTATGAAGGAACTATAATTATATATTATATTTATTATATTTATTTTTTCATTATGATATTGTAATTATCATTTGGAATATACATTTATTCTTTTCATGTTGTATAAATAAGGTAATTTCGATTGAGGAACTGTAGACTACCACCTACTCAATGTGATATGACTCATTCATGATATACATGGAACCTATAAAGGATGGAATTAATGAACTAGTGCAACATATATAAAATATATATTTATTGAAATTATAATACAACCATGTATCATTTATTTTCCATTCCTATAGATATTATAAATATGCAATAGTAGCGTTCATGTGTACATACAAAATACTGTCTAAACAAATCGTGCAGTTTATTTATTATATCTATATTTTATAGACTATTTTAAACACATAATTATTTGATATATAATATATCTATGATATCTAAATCATGAATACAATTTTGGTGATATTTTAATTTTTTCAGCTTGGAAAATAAATAATTATAATAATATCATTTTTTACTCTAGTTCCAAAAATCAACAAAATGTAAAATATAAACTTAATTAGTTATATAATTTTCTTTAGAAATTTAATAATTGATATAAAAGGGAAAATAAAATTGATAAATGTTTTGAAGAAAGTAGAAATAAACTTATTATTATAATTATATAAATTAAATAATGAACAAGTCAGGTTAAAAATGAGGGTAGGGACTTTGTCTCAATATCCATTTTTTAGGAATATTTGATTTATACATGACATTCATTTATATAGTTTATAAACCCCATTGAAATGTTATTTCATTCAAATGAAATATTTTTCTAGAAATCATTTTAAAAAGAAAAACCTATTGTTTATTTTTGACATAAGTGGTGACAACATTCATTTTGTCACGGTGAGCATTCTATGATATTTAGATACCTTAAAACTCTGTGATGTTTTTAAATGGGATATAAATACCTTATAATAATTTTACATAATTTGGTATTGATTTTTGTTTGAAGATTTCTTTACTATTTTAATTTCATTAAATTATTTCTTATGATTGTAAATGAAATTTTTATGATTGAAATGTTCATATTTGAAATCTTTTATCTGTGAGGATTATACAATGGTATATGGAAATTTTATAGGATGATACGTGAAAAACTAAATAATAGGTAGTTCCATGATCATCCTTGGATTGGTGGTTATTTTATATTCTCCAATGAATTGGGTTCGGATGTTGACCATAGGGATATCCCATTTCTTAGAATGATTTATTGAAGTTGATCACATAGTTATTACATTTAAGTATGATTTTTTCCTAAATTTAAATTTTATGTGTTATGTGTTATTTATATGTGTTCAATGGTAATTTTTTTTTAAAGTATGAAATGTGATTTTATTAAATGAATAGTATTTACCACATAATAACGGTGAGTATTATTACTTATGATAATATATTCATGGTTTTCATGTAGTTTTGAGAAACTAATAGTTTTTATGATTTTTGTATCTCTTACTGAGCTTTTAATGATGTTACCATGTTTTTAAAATGTTTTTACATGACTTAATTTGTAATAACGTCAATGACGGGTTCAAGTAAAAGTTGTTCCGTTTATAACATGTAACTATACATGTTTATTTTCTTTTAATAGTTCTTATTTTATGAAAAAAATGGATACTGAGTAGAAGTGTCTACATGTAATATTCAATTTATTATGTATATGTTATGATATAATTCATTAATGATATATAATAGAAAAAAAATTAATGTGAATTATTAACTGAATTAAGGATTATGTAATGTATTTCGGCTGAGTAATTAAATCTAATTTCATCCAACTCATTCCCCAAAATAACCAGTATCTATGTAAATTTTTTTTAGAGGAACACATATTTCAAACATCATTAATAATAATTCATATATTATTTAATCATTAAAATAAAATATAGGTCATCAATAATATCCTTCTAATCTAGATACACTAGTTATTTAAGGAATACTACCCTATACCAAGATGTTATTGGTGGATTTATAGGATCTTACTAGTTCTAATCAAATAATATTAATATTTTTGTTGAAATGGCATATGATCCCATGTCATTTAATCATTTTATGATTATATTTATTGGATTATAATGGGTCTAGATATTTTTTTGATATTCCAACATTCAATATAATATATGGATACTAATTTCACAATTTATTTTGATCCAAAAGGAAATGAAAATATCATACTAAATCAATATTAAATAAGGTACTTCGATAATGTTTAATGGAAATTATTTTTAGTGAGATGAACATAGATTATTATAAAAATGTCATAAACATATTTATTAAATTAATAAAATGGTATGACTACAAATAATTTCATAATATTGACGAAGTGTCCACTCTTTAAATGGAATTTTTCTAGTTGTACATCATCATAGTTCCAATTTGATACAATATTTATCATTATATGTTGAATTATATTAGTATGAATTATTACTTATTGGTAAGGAAGATTTCATTTATATAGAAAAGGTTTGTGTGAGAAAACATTTAATCGGTTTTCAATTGGGATATAAAAAAAATCATATAAATTTGAGAATTGTATTTTATTAATTTTTCATAAATTTCTAAAAAACAATTTTATATTAAAACGTGATATAATTTAATGTAATTAAAATCCCATCAATCAATTTGAAATCATAGTGAGATACAAATTATCATACTTTATATGAATATTAGAAAATTAAAGAATATTCATATTTAGAATGACTACTCAACAACTATAGAGGATATTTTATATATAATAATAAATTATTATCCAATGTGAATTAATTGTAAAGATTTCATATTTCTATTATAGAAGATCGTATGTTTTTATTAGGTTATCCCCCAAGTTAGATAATGGAAATTAGTTGTGATTTGATGTGTTGAGTGGTGCATATATGTTGACTTAGTGTTTCATTATTTTAGAGTAATTTTTATTTTAATTATTTAATTATTTAAATTATTACATTTATATTTTATGGTTTTGATTTTTTATTTATAATTTTTAAATATTGAATATCTCTTAATATAGGTTTTATGGTTTTGTAATGATCATGATATGCTTTGTATCTTTACTGTGAATGTCTTTCCCTAATGATTTAGTTATTACAATTCATTTATTTACCTAATATTTTCTTAATTGAGGTCACCTATAGTTATCTTCAACTCATTTCATTCAAAGGAAATAATTATTTTTTGTTTTTTAAAATTGTTATTATATTTTCGGACAATAATTTGGGATGACATCAGGTTGATTGGATTAATTTTGACTTGAAATGTACCACAAAATGATGTTTATCAAACCACTATTCTTGAACATCAAGTTACCATGAATATTAAGTTGAAAAAATTGTTCTAAAAAACTTCAATAAATTTCAACACCTCATCTTCTTGTGATTTTCTAATGAGTTTATTTTTTGGAATTTTAATGAATCATACAAATATGATTTAATTAACATATTTTTTCATTATTTTTTTTCATCTTTTTGTTTTTTATTTTTTTTTATATGATTTATGTTATAATCCAAAATTATAAAGAAGTAAAATATTTATTTGAAAATTGAGGATATGGATATTTACTAAGGATACCACCAAAAACATATAAATATTATAAATGAATAAAATTTTCTTCTATTGTGTATGTTATATTCAACAAATATCTTAAATAACTCAGAAAATATATTTATTTCATTTTGTATCATTGATAGCTTCCATTGAATTAAACCTATAGTCAAAATGAACAATAATATATTTTACCATTATAATATAACTATTAAATTAGTGTGTATTCATTATAATTACTCAATTCATAAAAAAATTTTAATCAATTTATTATAAATAAAATGTTAGTTTTTAAATGAATAAGAAATAATTTAAAAAAAGTATAGTTTTTCATAAATATGATTTTTTTGTAATGAAAACATAATTTCAATATAATTTTTACAAATTTTAAAAATTAAATTTTTGAATATAATCTAAAATTATTTAAATCATAATATTAAATTTTATGAGGGAAATTTTTCATATTTTTTATGAAATATATTTTTCTATTAAGAATAATGAAAATATGTAAATTTAATTGAAAGATATATTTTAATTAATATTTTTAATAAATATAAACTATATATATAATATGATTTAATTTTAAATTCATTTAATATTTTTTGATCTATGGATATTAATATAATATAATTGATGTTGAGTTTCTTTATTGTCAATCCCCACTGAGTAGATCAAACAATGTGATCTAATTCAATTGGTTTCATTAGTGTTGAAGGTGTCACAGCTTTCTACAATTTCCCACATTTTTCAATTCAAAAATTTTGATGATGGAGAATTTTTTTTAAGATTAATTATTTAGATGTAAATATAATATTTTCAAAGAAGTGAACATAAGTTCTCAATACATATGAGAAAATTATTTTTAAATGACTCCTTAAAAAATATTTCTATGAAAATAAATTTCAGAAAATAATGAAGTTGAATGATTATAAATGTCTCTTAAACGACTAAAATATAAACTATTCTCACGCTAAAGGAGATTTTAAAATTATGATGTTGAATATATTAAGGATGTTTTGTGGAAGTATTATAGATTTCATGTCCTTTTCATGAAGTGTGATTTACTTTTATATATAAGTTGTTACCTCCATTATTGATGATTTTTATTTTCAAAACAGTTTTATAGGGCCACTACATTCTAAAAGAGTTGTGAGAAGAATTATTGTTTGAATTATTTTCACAGTGAAAAATTTCATGAAAGAGAGTTACAAGTAAAAGATAACATGTGTCTAGAAATACCATGTGGGACTTTTGAAACATTATGTTTGTGTAAAATTATGACATATGTGAAAAAGGATGATTTTTCATGAAAAATATGGGTCCTGGAAAGAGTGTGAATGTTGTTCAATAAAAAAAATGATTACATTAATGTGAAAAAAATTATTGTATATATTTTGATCATATATTTATCAAGTGAATAAATGTTTATTGATTCTGGAATTTAATTCTTATATAACCTCATAATATTGGTGATATTTATTTATAAATCCAATAAACTAAAGATTTATTAATTTAAAAAAACTAAGAAACACATCAACCAAATAAGTGATTAAGAAAGAGTCGATTGGGGTGATCTGAGGGAGGAATGGTTCGATCCCAAAATATCATATAAATCCTTGTTTTTGAGAACGAAGTAAATTTATTTGATATTTTCTATCCAAAATTTATAGTGGTGTATATTATATTCATGTTTTACAATCACACTACTAGTTTATAATCCATATACTAGCTCTTTCTATAGCACTAGGGAAAAATTTTGTGTTGTGTTTCTATTTTTGTGTATTGGATTCTGATAATTGCATGATTTTATCTGAATAATATTTAATGATTCTTGACTACATGGGGTCATAATCCTTCTAATTCAAAAATAATTTCTCCCTCAAGATTTATCCCTCTCATTTAAAACTCCTATATAGAAATAGAAGTTGTGTCCCAATTAGGGTATTTGTGATAAATCAACCCCATATTCTGTTTTTATTTTAATTACTTAGAATTTTAGATAGGTTACAAATTTTATATAAGAAACAATAAAATTTGACAGAATAAAATAATATCCAATATATGTTCTCGTGGAATTTTTTTAATAAGGTTACAATTTATTTGATTTAGATTAGTGATGTGACGAGTATTTCAATGACTAATGATTTTAGGAAAATAATTGATGTGATTTAAAAACCTCATAATGCTCTAAATATAGCACTGTTTTATCACTTCTATTTTAAAGTGTTGTGATTAACCTTAGATAAATCCATTTATGATAAATTGGAAAACATATATGATTGAATCTGAAATGTGAAGAAGTCCAAACATCAGGTTTTTCAAAATTAGTACTCTGATCTAAATATTCATCCTGATAAAACTATAGGTTGTTTATTTATTTTCATTATTAATGTTATTCGAGAAATTCATGGAATTGTAGAAAAATTAATAATATTAAATTTCTAAAGAACATCCTAAGAATGATTTAACCACTATATTATCCAAACGTTTGACCCCTTGAATATTTATTATTGACTATTCATTATCTTAGTGATCTAGTAAGAAATTTGCTGGATTATGAAATGAGAGTCAAAACTAAGATTAAAAAATTTGGTTAAGAAAGGAAACAGAATTAAAATCCACACAAATACATGAAATTTATAATGTTATTGATGATGGATATGATTCGAATATTGAACTTATTTATATTTTTTTAGAAAAAATAATGTGAGTAAATAGGAGATTTATTGGAAATATTCCTTTATCTGTTTTTATTTTTGTAATGTATGTAATATAGTTGTTCGATTCTAAAGGACATTAAAAGACATAGAATGTGAATAAAATATCCTATAAATGAATTATATATGGTTTTAAAAAATGAGTGACTTCAATTTATGAATGAAATTAATGAAAAATAGTGTTGTTTTAAAATATTAACAAAATGATAAAGTATTTTTAATGGATTTGTAACTGGATATTTCATCTAATACTAATCATTCTATTATTGATAATATAGAAAAGGTAGAACCTATTAATAATTTTGAAAATCCATTTAACGTTGTTATTAATAAATATGTGTATCATAATGGTGATATTGATGTTATTGTCCTTAAATGAATTAAAAATAGAAATATTGGAGCTCTATTTAAAGTATTATCAATGTATGTGGATAATCATGAAGAAGATAATGATCAATTGTATAGAGTGTAAGAAGAACATTTTACAAATCATGATTTCTCAGAAGTTGTTTTTGAGATTAAAAATTGAATTTATTTTCTATAAAAAGATATCATTCAACATCTGTATAAAATATATTAGAATGATAATATAGTTTCATTCCTTGAAGAGTAATTTATTTCATTTAAATGAAAATTAGAAACAAAATCAAAGATGAGGGAAATGACGAAGAAATTATAGTTTTGATTGTTTTTTGATATAGATAATTTATAACGTGTTAAAAATTGTTCTTAAGGAGTAAATAAATCCTTCAATGATCAATGATCAAAATTTATGTGAATATTTTCAATAGGTAATGATACAGAAATATCAAATGTTTTAAATGAGATGTGCCAAAATAAAGGGATTTTGAATGTTGGGATTATCATAAGAGCACATGATATCTTCACAGATTCATATTCTTACAAAATATTGAATAGATATGAAGATAATAATAATCAATATGGATATTCATAGTAATCAAATTCAATTACAATATAATGGATCTCGTGAAGGATTGGAAGTCAGAATATATTTCCTCTTAGAAAATCACAATTCTAGGACATTTTACGAAATTCCATGTCTAAATACGAAGACTAAAGGATCTATCAGAATGGGTAAGAACCCCATAGTCTATAATTGATAAGGAGATCATATCATTCATCATATAGAAGAAATAATTTTTATGAATATTTTTTCATTGTTTTATATATAACCGTAAATCATTTGAACACATGTACAGAAAAAGAAGAATCTATAACTAAAAACCACCCATACAATTAAATACTGTTAAAATTAGTAGAATTAAACATCAAAATAATTATTACCTTTTGAAAGAATAATACTAGTAATATTAATCCATGAATATTAAAAATGCATTTGAGTGCCCATCTCATGACTCAACTCAATCGTGTATCTCAGGAATGGAAAATAAGAAGATTTTGACACCTACCCTGGTTTAAATCACTCTTTAGAATACATATAACTATAGAACCAAGAGTCATGATAGAGGATTCCCATACCATAATATGACATATGAGGATTTTCTAAAAAAATAAAGAGATATTTCATCGAATAGTGATATTTGACAATAATGGTGTTTAAAAAACAATTCACATTGGAAATCTTGAGTATGAAAATGATGAGATAATGAAAACATAAGTGCTCTATTTGGATGGGTTATATCATTATATCATTATTGTGTGGTAAAAAGTATTTATAGAAATTTCAGTGAAATTTAATTATAAATATTTCCCCATAAAATTTGAATAAATGTTATTATCTTTGGAAATGACTGAAAAGAAGTTGTAATTTATACCAAGAAAATAGTAAATAAAAAATTATTTCTTAATAGTTTAATCCTCCAATTAAAATTATTAAATTGTAATATTGGTAAAATTACTCAATAAATAATGGAAATATTATCCAAGATAAATATTGTTATGTATATTACCTATTTGAATCATGATCAATAAAATACATTTGAATATTTTATTTAAAAAATGTGTTTTTATAATTAATATCATCTAACAAACATAAAGTCATTGAATCTACATGATATAGTCCACATAAATGTGTGTGGTCAAATGAATATGGTTGGCACATTTGGGGGGGTATTCATTAATTTTTATAATTTATTATATTTATAAATCATTCATGATGTTTATTTTCAAAAAAAAAACAATAGTGACTGATTTCATGAAGATATATCCTTGATGATTCGAGAATGAATTTGTATTAATAATTAAGATATTATTATATGATAGTGGAGTATAATAAAGGTTCATTTAATTTAAAAATGACACAAATAATGTGGTATCTATCATGAGTTTTAATCAATGAGAACAACTAAAAATTTAAATCATTAAACACAAAAATTTATCTGTGTATAATATGGACTTAATAATGCATACTGAGAGTTGTATTTCTCATCATAAATATAAATATGTTTTGATGTTGTGTTTTACCTTCAAAATTTAATAAGGATGAATAAAGGTATGGATAGGAAATCATATGAGATATGGAATGATAGGAAAACCCTTACAAAATTATTTTTATATTTTTGGATGTATATGATTCAGAAAAACAATGAATGAAATAAATTAAATTATGATGATTCTATTGATTAAGGAATAATCCATGTATAATAAATGAAGAGTATAAACTATAGATGCAATAAAAATTAAATTATAACTATCATATAGTGAATTATTTCATGATTAGTGATGATTAAATTACTAATAACATGAGTATATCATATGTATATAAAATTTAAGATGAAAAAGTGTGTTTAAAAGGGAAAGGTTCAAAGACAGAAATTATTGAATTATTTCATAACATTAGAGGTTTTCCAAATTATTTTGATTCATAAATACACTCATAAAAATAAAAAATTTCTAAAAAAATATCATTGCCTGACATGAGATATGGAATAATAGAAACATACCTATATAAACATTGTGAATATGGGAATGAATCAAATTATACAACCCTATCAATTGGGAAACACACCTCATTTATGGTATAAGTAAAGGATTAATCAGGGGTTAAGGACATGAATGAAGAAAAATATCAAATTAGAAAAACTAATCTTGGTATATTATTAAGAGATAAAAATGAAAATTTGATTGGAAAAAGACGATATTCAATTAAAATTTTATTGATCTCATAAATGTGACCTTGAACAAGACATGATTATTGTGTAATGGTTGTGAATATATTTAAATAATTGATGTTGATGAAACATTTCATCCAATAGCTCTACTAGAGAGAATGAGTTTTTTCATAGTTAGGTTGATTATGAGAGGGTACGACGTTTATCTTGTGGAGTTAAAAATAATATTATTCTATGGTATTTTTGAAAAAAAGTTTACATTGAACTACCAATGAGTTTTATGATTTTAAATGATGAAAACTATATTTATAGATTAATTAATGATATTTATAGCGTAAAACATTGTGATTAATCATAGTATTATTGATTGGATGATTATATGTTGAAGTTAAATTTTTAAATAAGAGGTGTTCATTATAATATATGTGTAAAATAATCTACAGAAAATGAATTTATAGTTCTTTTTAAGTTATATTATTATATTTAGAAATATTATACATGGATAAATGGATGAAATTTATTATCACCTGAAGTCAATATTATCATTTTCCATCATTATTTAACTTCTATACATTTTTGAGGTTGCTGATGAATCAAATGAATGACTATACCAACATTTCAAAAGAAATATATACAAGATAGATTTAGAATATATTCAACAATCATTACGTTAAACCTATGTATAATCTGATTGAGTTTGATATAAAACATGGAAATAATGATAATGAGGAATATGTGGATCCCACCTTTTAAAATAAGATAATTGGAAGCTTGTTATATTTGACTACTATATTTCTAGATATTATTTTTCGAGCATTTTTAGAATAATAGTTCAAAATTAATCCAATGGAATGTCATGTTATACAGTTTAAATAATATCATGATCTATATTCACGTTACTATGAAATTCAGATTCTACATTTCAGTTGTAATTGATAAATTATTATTATCATTTTCTTCCAAAATTTGTTATAGTTGTGTTGGACTAGAGGTCTAGATATGAAGGTTCATTATTCATTGGAAAACAATTTGTGAGTAGGATAAAGAAACAACAAGAAATTATTTATTTTTGGATGGCCAAAAATGAGTATATATTGGTGATAATGAAATACACTCATCTATTATGTATGATATTACCTCATTAATAAATTTTTCATTATGTTAATTAGATAATAGTGATACACTGTGATAATAAGAGTGTTATCAATCACATAAAAAATAAACTTCAACAATCAAATATAAATCATATTTATGTCACATAAAACATAAGAAAATAATTAGTTAACAATGTGTGAATCAAATGGATATTTTTTAAACTAATGAACAATTGGGTGATATACTGACTAAGCCTTTGGAAAAAAATGTTTTAGGAGTATCCATTGAACCACTTTGTTCAAAAAAAAACATTCCTTGAGAAGATTATATTTTAACACCTCAACCCATAATTTTAAATGGTTCTATCAATTTTGGAATGTGGTGTGGGGTTTATGGAGATATAAATTCAAGGGGTAGTATTGGTTTCTATAGTGAATAATATAGTTTCTTTGGGTTTATTTCCAAATGGGGGAGTTGATAAATTCTAGAAAATAATTTCAACATATTATATGGTTGTAAGATTTATGGCCTCTTATGGAATGAAATTTTCAATTGTACTATTTATTTATATAACCATACATTTCATGTATACATAGAGGGATGGATGTGATATTTAAATAAAAAATATATATTTGAGAATTTTTATTTATAGAATTTATCTATATATTTCAAAACAGTCAAAATGTTGAAAATATTGGAACCAATGTTATTCATAGTAATAATTTGATTTTGTGTTTCGTTTTTTTTCATTTCAAACGTGGTTGATCAATAATGGCAATTTAATACCTATAAGTGTATTTAGTGTTAAATATTTCATAATTATCTAGTTATTTGAATATTTAGGTTCTAAAATTTGGACGATAGAGAAAGAATTTTTTCAGAAATGAAATATTTTCATTTAAAAACCACAGTTTCAAGAAATAGTTAATGAGTTCATTAGTGATTCAATAAAATTAATTATCAATGATTCGTCATCAAAATATATCTTATGAAACTATTTGTATAATGTTTTTATGTTACATACAAATTTTTATTTTGTAAACCCATCAAATACATTAATGTTTTGAGAAAATGGTGATATCTAATCAATGTACTTCGGAAAACTCAAAATGTAGCTCACTTGGTTGATGGCATTCAAGGTAGTTGTGAAACATTTTAGAAGGGATTAGAAATAGGTGTTATCAACCTTTATAAAATTAAATTTACTATCCAGAAAAATATTCAACACTACTTCCTCATAAATTTTTTTCATGAAGTAGAGTAACATGAAATAATGTTTCATAGTAAAGAGTTGGGATATGAAAAATAATTTTTTTCTCGAAATTCAAAGTGGGGGTTTTTAGAATTTAATTATCTTGAATGTATGCATTTCATAAAAACTAGAGAAATCATAAACCAAATTCATGTTTTTACTGAGAGTTTAAAAAATTAAAAAAAAAACATAATATTTAGTGAATGTGGAAAACTTATGAGAATTTTTGGATTTTATCATATATTTTAATTTAATAGATCATTCAAGGACATATTTTCTAATCTATGGTGGATGTAGAGTCTCATTATAATAATTGGTAATGAAATAATTTTCAAATTTACATAAGATAAAAATAAGGAATTAAATAATAGAAGAAAATACTATAGCTATATAAAATGTAGTTTTTTTGGGAATGATCTGAGGGAGAATGTTTACTCTCCCAAAAATTATTGTGAAGGTATTGTTCTGGACATAGACTGATTATGTGTGATCATTTGTTATTCAAAATTTTGATTGATGATTAATTGATTCATGTATACAATGAAAACATTTGAAAAATTATCCTTATAAATTCTATTAGTGGAGAACCGTGTAATTTTTTTTGATTTTATTATTACATATAAGTGTTCTATACGTTAATGATTCCATATGAAAATCTTATAATGTTTCAACCATCATAGGGATGTGTTCTATATCATTCAACGAAAAATTTGACAACCTGATTCACCCACCCCTCTCAAGGTACACAAGGTTTTTACAAATAATATTCGAATTAATCTGATTTATGTCATTTTAATCATTTCCATATTGAATTATAAATTAAAAAATAGTGTATTTATTTCAGACATGTTTTTCTGAAACCCCAAATTTTCATTTCGTTTGCAGGATTCAAGATAAATTTAATTTACCCAATTCATTGAATTGAATTTACAAAAATGGATCTAATATTTGGTATTTCAATTATTTACAATATCTTGTAAGTTCAAATTAATATTTAAACATGGAAAATAGTAAAAATTTTAAAACTTATTTACTATAATTAAGGAAAAATGGATTTAACATTCCATTATACTAAAATGATAATGGTATAAATTACAAAAAAACATGGATGAAATAATTCTTTTGCATATATTAGACATTAAATATAAATATGGATTCCTTTTATGTAAATAACATGTTTAAATCCACTATATATGATGATATTTCAATTTCAATAAAGAAGATACACGAGGTAATGTATTTTATATCAATTTCCTTGGATTAAGGATCATTTGCCTATTTTGAACCAAATCCATTTTTTTGGTAAATACTATTCCCTTGTAAATGTAATATTAAGATTTTCATAATAATTCTTTTTTATTAATTAGTTTCAATCTGAATTCTTTTATCCATGAAAATTTGATTTAAAATTAACCATTTTTAAACAATTTCAGAAAATAATTTCATTTTATTGGGTTACATTAATTATTCATCTACTTTTCATTTCTACGATTTTATGTGAAATAATATTTTATTGTATTATGTTTTATTTATAATTATATTATTTGAATTTATATTGTATAAATATAATCTATTCATTCATTAATTATTAGTTCAAAATTTTTATCACTATAATTGTTTATATTGCAGTCTCATTCTAATTAGGATTGTTTATTCTTGAATATCTATTAAAAAAAATATATCTGACCATTTTACAATGAAACTAAATTTATTTCCATCTCATTTAGATATAAATTATATTTTAATCATATAAAAAAATTTGTTCATTCTTTTTTACATAAAGTGTTTGGAATATTTTTTTTGAAATCCATCCTTATTTCTATGTTCGATCCGAATTTTGTGTTCTTCACATACTATATATTTAAGTAAATATTTTCAAAAATTATTTTATCATCTGAAAAATTTAATTTTTAAATAAAACATTACTATATCCTTTTGAAATGAATTTTCATATCATTTCAAAATAAATTCACATTTGGATTTTAGTGATAAATTTAAATGAATCATTATTTAATAATTTATTGAAGGAATATAATTTCATTACCTAAAAACCCTCCAAATGATTTAAATAATCCTTTACAAGTATAAAATATTATTTCAAAATCGAATTATCATATTTTTTAAAATTTTATTTTTATAACTTAATTTTTAATATGATAAGTATACATTCCTCAAAAAAATTAAAATATATTATTATTGAATTTCAATCTAGAAATGACAGAAAACCTTTAATATTAATTAACTTTTTAAATTTTGTATTTATACCATGCATAGTGTTTTTATGGGAGGTTTATGATCACTATTTCCTTGTAATTTATTGATTTTTATATTATTTATTCATTTGTGTAGTCATTATCTTTTTAACAAAATATTAACATATAACCAGTCTTTGGATGATAAATTTACCATAAATATCAAAAATATTTATCATGGATTTTTTCTATTTCATAAAACACATATAATTTCCTAATGTGGTGTTATACAGTCGATCGTAATTATTTATAGAAAAATAATAATTAAAATTTATTCTTTTATGTATACCAGTATTTTATTATAAGACAAATTTTTTTATTTCATAAATTGATTATTCAATATATGATGCATTATTTTGAAAAGAATAAATATGGAAGTATTGGTAATATAAATCCCCTCAGGGTAGTAAAATGTATTATGAGACAAATCAATTGGATAAACTTAGTTAAATGGTCTTTTACCAATTCACTATAAATTATCTGGAGGATGGATTTTGATGGTATAGGTATTCATGATTCATTAGATTAAAATTCCCAATAATTAAGAATTTACTTCAATAATAATTCAGTTTTGACAATTATTCATTCTATTTTAACTATGATATTATCATTAGATATACATCATTATTATTTATTATGTAAATGGAAGGTGTTCTCTATTAATTACTTCTCCATATTGATTATTCTATATATTATTTGGACAGTAATGTAGTTTAATTGGAATGTCTGTTCTGTTATTTATAGATATATATATTGATTATGGATTGTCTATTAATAATAATAAGATTATAAATTTAATAGAATGTTTGTATAGATACATATATTTCAATATTTATTATTCTTTACTGATCCATGAATTATTATGTTGTAATTAAACATTACTGATCATTTTAGCTCTCCATTATTTTTTTTCCATTTCAATTAATCTATGATTATTACTATATCATTGTATATAATGATATGATAGAAGGAATACATATATTCACCAAAAAAATTATGTAATAATTTCTATTTTCAAATTTAATCCAAGACACTAGAGTGTATCAATTTTACCTAGAAAATTATATTATTCATCCCCATTGGAAATGTTCCTTCGCGTCTTATTCTAATATAATAAATCAACCACTAACACTAGGATACAATGTTCATGGTTACTATTGTTTGTAATATATGAATTATAGAACATACTATTGGAAATAGAAATAGAAAAAAATTATAAGGGAACGTAATACTATGATTTAGTTTTAGTATATGAATATAATTACAAATGATTATTTTGGTAAGGTATTGAATATTTTGTTTTCCCGGGAAATACATCCCTTTGGAGATTCTACAAGTGTATTTAGTTCAAGAAATGATATTCCCATTTGTAATAACATTGATGAGGGCACCTATGATTTTACCAAATCCTTAGTTCATGAAACATTCCCTAAATAATCACCTATATTGATACTCATAGGGAATATGTTCAAGATAATTATAAAATCATACCAATACACTATTAATTATTTTAATAAATTTTAAATATGAATAAACATTGTAAAAAATTATGTCAATTAGATTGAAATGAAGAAGTCTCAGTGGAATGAGAAAATGTATTATCTATAACAATTATGGTAATAAATCAAATAATTTCCATGGAATAATGAATTGTACAATGAATGGAGAAAATAAAATTATTTAGATCCAATTATAGTACATTATATTTAATATATAGAACTTATAAATTATCTATTTCAATTAAATTTTAAAATGGTTATACTCTAGACAATGGGTGGAACTAATTGGAAGTAAAATACATGAAGTATTTATATATTATTATTCAATAAATAAATTTTAAATATATTTTATCAATGGAATCATTGATATAAGAGTCACGAAACAATGAATTATTTTGTTAAATTTCAGAAGCAAATCATACTTAATTAACATAATATTTATGGATACTATACTGGGTTTTTTTAATTTCTGTTTTTTCCTAAGTTTAAACTTTTAAAAATAAAAATTTAAAATTTATTTGATTCCTTTCTAACATAGTTGGAGATACATTGGGAACCTTTTATAAAAATATAACCCATCCCTTTTTCATATGATTTAGTGATAAATATATTTAATGAATAATTCCATTACATTTTATATATAGAAGCCTAATATTAATGATAAACTATAGTGTTAATTGATCAGTAATGAAATTGTAATAATATATGAATATTATTTTTATACATTATTGGAAATAATATGTTTTGTTGAAAACCATAGAAAAAATGTTATTTAAACCATAATTTTATTTCAATAATTTTATTTATTTTTTTTGTAATTTTTTAAATAAATTTATTCATATTGTTTTGGAAAATGAAAAATCAACTTATTGGGTGAAAACCCATCACATTCTGTAATGTCATGGGGCATTAACCAATTCCCAAAGTATGATAAGGGTTTATCACATACTACTCGAATACATGATGTGATTTTTAATATTTCATTTTTTTTATTTGAATGATTTGAAAAATAAATATTAATGGTGAACCAATGGTGTTACATTTCATGTTTAGAAATTAATTTACTATATTTGATATTTTTTTCTACCCATATATGATTTGGAAATTAGTTATTGATATCAAGGAATGATTTTTACTCGGTTATATGTCTTATGATCCCTAAAAACTGAATTTTTTGTCTTTAGGCTTAAATTTATTTTCTTTGGATTTTCATTTCCTAGATTAATGGATGAATTTTAAAATGATTTAAGTGCAACTAATATGTAATTTATCTTTTGAAATATAAACATTTCATGTTTTTATATTATGTTAGAATCCTAGACACTAAAATAAAGGCTCTTATTTAAAAAAATGATTATTAAACCAACATTTTTACTATTAATTTCACATTAAATGAATAAAATGGTATTTTATATCCTTACATAATTAGGATTTTGGTCCTTTTAAAATCCCATTAATCATTCAAATTTTTATTAATAGAGATGTCAAAAAAACTATAAAATGATTTATTATTATTTTTTTAAATGTACATATCTACACATTCTGCCAAAGATATCATACATAGAAACCAATTTCTGTTTTATTTCACATTAAGTTTGAATATATATTTTTCTATTATTAAGATGATATTTTTAACCCTCATACGATGTGGGTTCATCAATAATGTTATTTCAAAATACTAATCCCTTAATTACAATGTTAAAATTCACATTGTAAGGATGAAATTTATAAACAGTTGAAAAATTTAACACCTATATATTTAAACAGGAGTATATTATCATTGAATATGTGGTATGGAACATCTATCTTATAGAACCCATGAAATAAATTTCTTTGAATTTAATCGTGTTGATAACAAGAAAAACATTCCAACCCATGTTGAAATGAACCATAATAAAATATAAAAATAAAATCTAACATTTAAATTGGATTGTATGAATAGAAATTCATTATGTAATAAAATTATAGTCATTAATTGATTTGAAAAAAACATGAATCATTTAAAATGGGAGGAAAGTTTTTTCCGGAATACTGCATTTCATCAAAAACGTGATTTATGCACGTTTTGCGAAAATAATTTTAAATAAGTTATTAAAAATGTCATAAAATTTAATTTTAGAAAATAAAAAGTAATTTTGGAATCATGATATAAAAATTATATTTGATTTTATATTTAAGATATTTCCTAAATTTTTCATTTTTTAAATACATAAAAATTATGATATTTTTTATAAAAAATCATTTTTATTAAATTATTTATATTTTTAAAATAGTTTTTCTTTGTTTAAAAGAAAATATATTTAAATTATATATTAATTAATCCTATTTATATTAATATAATAATTTCCATGTTGAATTTTGATATTAAAACATTTTCAATAATTATCATTTTTTAATAGAAACCACATTTTTTGTCGCATTTACAAAATTAATTTTAAACATAATTCATCCATATAAGTGAAAATAATTTTAAAAGATGCCTTTCATATTGGGAATCATCATTATTTATTTCATATAAATAGATTAACTTTTTTTCCAAATTTAAGAATCAAAATATACAGAATTATTTATCACGATTAACATAAAATAAATTTTACATGACTAAAATATAATGAAAAAAATAATATCAATTATATCATGTAAATGTATATATAAAACTCTATTTATTACACTATTTTAATGTAGAAAACAAGCATACATGTTTTAATTAAATAAATTAAAATGTGGCACTCACCTCACTAATAAAAGGTCATCCTTCCTATAATCATTTTTTAAACATAAAAACCTATGTTTTTGGCCAATTAATATAAATTTTTCATATAAAATTAAGTCTACCCATCCCTTATGAATTTGTTTTGGTAAAAATCCACCATTTTAAGGTATTGCAGCAACCCTGAGGTAGTTACCAGAGGAAGAGGTAACATTGAACAAAAAAAAATTATCTATATCATCCTACACCATAATAAATTGTTGTTAAAAAATAATTGTATAACAAAATTATTATCTTATATATATATATATTGTAATTATATGATACTAACCTAAAACAATCTCTACATTTATAAAATGTTTTTCAAAATCATCATTCATATATAAGGAAGAATATATCCTCATTAGCCAATGTCATTAATTATTAAATTAAAACATCTAGTTTATGTTTATAAAGATAGATAAAATGTATGTATATATAAATATATGTATGTGATTTTTGAAAAAATTATAATTATATATTATTTATATCATATATACTTTTTTTCATTTTAATACGACTTGGATACTAATATATCGTATATGTGTACGTCAGATTACAACTGCGCGATGTGATGTTCTTTGTTTAAATATATATATATGGTAATAAGGATAATGAAATTTAATATATGTTTTATAATTTAAAATTTAATATTATTAGTGAAATGTTTATCATTTTGGAATGATCATATATGATTTTTTTCTTACAATATGAATTTATAACATTATTCATATAGGTGCAGACTACCACCTTAATAAATAGGTGTAACTATCTTTACCTAAGAACACCACATTTATAGTACATATAATTAAGTTTAAATAAATAATATTTTATATATTGTATATTGGTAATTAAATAATTATAAAATTTCACATACTATATTTCCATAACGATCATTGAAAAATGGTAATATTCCTCATGAATACGTACAACCCACATTCTCTATGATAGTAACATTCTTCATTTTTCAAAAAAAACATTATACATTGATATAAAAAATATAAATGATTTATAAATATTATAATTATATCTTTATTATTCAGTAGATCATTGAACATTATTATATGCATATGAATTTCACATCCCAACACAACGGGGACCAAACTGCAACTATTGTATGCCTATATCCAATAGGCTAGGGGATGGAGTCTAAAATAGAGTAGAAATATGACTCACATTGGGGGAATTATCCTAATGTTCTTATAAGAATGCACACATATCCATTCTCATAAAATTATGAAATATAAAACAACCGGTAACTATGCATGAATATATCTACGATCTGACTATCAGAGAACGAAAACAATATCTCAAATGATATAGGCCAAATACAAGCACAACAAAATAAAATAAATAATATTCTAAAAAAATTGTTTTTGAGGATTTTTATCAGTGTAAAAATGGAAATAAATCTCATCCTCTGTGGATAAATAATATCTTCCTCATCCAAATCCATCTTGGATTCCATCAAAATTTTAACCCTCAACATATGATTTAACATGTTTGGGAAAATCCCATGCTGGTGTGAATATAGTAATACCATATAAGACACTCTAAAATCCCAATGAATATGTCACAATGAATAAAAAATAACTTATAATAGGTATATTTTAATGTATTATACGATAAAGAAATATATATACAATAATATTAGAAATATAGTCTCAAGTAATATGAAAACGTTATTTTGTTTATAGGATTCTCGTTCAAAGGTTCTTTGTAGCACTTATCCAAGGGAATAGACTCTAGGAGTTAGATAGTACAGATAGGTTCTCACCATGATTTACTGTAATTTATTTATTTCCATGATATATACACACTAGATTACTTAATAAAACAATACCCAAAATGGGGAAAACACCTTATGTGATTGGTTTTCCAACAAACCAATCTTCATTATCATTCTATGTAGGAGATTAATGCATTCATAATTCTGGACATTACCATACCATGTACCCCACCTTGGAAAATGTTGATGAAATAAGATCTCACTTCAGGCCTTATGGATGTATTCCAACAACTATACCCAACATTATTATTTCTCATACTGGATCTATATCTTATTCATATGAACATACTCTATACTAGCTTATTAAAAATAAATCAATGGAATATATCCAATGGAAACATGAGCTGGTCCCAGAGGAAAAGAGAAAAATTCCATCCATGGAGTACATGGAATGTATTTAAATTAAAAATATTTCCCCCATCAACAAAGGGTTCTTCATATATACCACCATAGATGCATTTTTTCATGTAGGATTACATGGCATGTCCAAGCCTATGTACATATTACTGTTTCCATGTAAAGATCGTCATGTCCATTTTCAGATGTATATATATGTGTCTGAGTACACAATGAGTCCAGTAATGTGTTCTTCTTGTATTTTTTGTTAACTCTATGAGGTACATGTTGTGCTTCTCTATAATGTTCATATGTAGTCTAATAGCTATCACACATTGTGTGATATGTTTCTTCTCTTAGAGTCTATATAGATGCACTAGGAATCCCACATGTTATTTAATTACAATATGCACATCACATAACATATTATTTTTTATTTTCCTATAATATATCTTTATTTTATTGTAATGTCATTGTTATCTCAGGTTCCACTAATAACCTCACCCGGAGAAGATAAATCTTTATTTCACCAACCCTATCCATCACTGATAATAGAGTTCCCTCCATCTAATATATTACAAAATTGAAAACACCTGCCATTAGTTTCCAGAATGTCAAATGAAGAATAGTGTAAAATTTTTATACATATTTATACATTTTCATGACAACTATAGCTCAACCTTTTCATAAATCTAAACAATGATCTACAATAACAATATATTACACCATGTAATTGGTGAACAATGAAGTTTTATCTATTTTTTCAATTGTATTCCAAATTAAATAGTTGTAATGATTGAATGGTGGGTAGTTCAAGAAATTCACAATCCAAAAGTATGGAACAAATATCAATAATTTTTTGTCACTCAACCATTTGATTCAATTTGATCAAGGAACTAATATCCAAAATACAAAAATAATTATCCCAACAATCAATATGAAATAATTATTCAACATTAATTCAATAGAACAATGAATAAATTCATTAGTTTATTGATATTCATTCCTTAAAGGGAATAATAGATGTGGAATAAATCTAAAAAACAACATCCTATCTTGAGATGGATTTATTTCATGTGAATAGAAAATATATTTCTTAATCATTTGAAGGATATTTGTATCTCATAGCACAATGATACTCTATCATTATTTAATATGAAGTTTTAAACAAATAAAACACTCCTAAAATGGTTTTAATAGTATCTAGGTTAAAGAAAAAAACCATGATATCTCCTCAAAATCATATTTTTATAGATGATTTTTTGTCATTCTGTCAGAAAAAATAAATTACAAAAATTTTATTTATTTAATTTAATAATTCTCCACTTATTGGATATTATAAAAACAGCTAATGATGATAAAGAATGTTGTGACTGGTTTAAATCCCATCCTTAATGAATAATAGAATCCTCTGATTTCTGATTTGAACTTCTATTTAATATTTATTCCACCTTTTCAAGAAAATAATGAATCTGTTATGTTTAATATATTTAATATAATTCCAAAATTAATTCCAATTAGAACAAGCCTCGTAATATCACATTGTCTCTAGTACTAGCTATAAAAATGGTCCATAATATTTTATACTATAATATATAAAAAAAATCATCATCTTTAAGGGTTGAACCAAACTATTTTAATATTATTTTCCCCTAAAAACATTTTTTATATAACACTGCCACTCTAATAATGAGGCCAGTATATTTTAAATTATGACCATTATTATTTGAAAACTATATGAATATTGGTCAATTATGACCATTGGTTGATATTAATTTTGCAATCTATACACTAAATATTAATTTTAATCTTATAAATATTGTTATATGTAGAAATTTCATATGAAAATTAATGTTGAAAGATATGTCTACAACCTTATCCAGTAGAGTCATGTTCTATGAAGCCCGTTTTCCTAAACCTAAGAGGGAGGTATCATCCATAGTAATCACCCCTGACCCTGTCCATTCTAAGCTTTATATAATGAAACCTGAACAAAATCACCTATCGTAGATGTTTATGTTAGAGTATAATACAACTTGATCGATGCAAGCTTAGTTTCCACATGAGTATACCACCATCACACAACATACACTTATGAACTATTAAGGTATTATAAGTGGTTATGTTTTTATAACCTAGTTATTTATACTCTAATGTCATATTATAATTAAATATTTTGATATATCAATTATAATTTTTGAATTGTTTTTTTAAGAAAAATGATATAGAACATGATAAATTAAAATTTTAGGGAAAAATTATACATTTAATTAAAGATATAAAAATTATAATAAACTATTATATTTAAAATAATACTTATTTTAGAGAAATATTCTTGAGATAATAGTCCTATTTAAATAGAAATGGTAAAATAATGTTATTTTTTCAAGCTTATGAAATTTCAGAATGCATTTTTGGTTTCCAATTTGTTGTAAATTATTTATTATAAATACTGTTTTCTTTATTTAAAAGTTAATATTACCATTTTTAGATCATTATAATGATTAAATAAATATAAATTTTTAAACAATCATATTGAAATAATTTTCTGCCAATTTTGTGGGAATTTTAAATAATACATTATTTATTCCTGAATAGTCAAAATAAAATTTGAGTATTTTTCTATGTTTAATGACATCATATTGTTGTAAAAAGTGTTATAAAATTATATTACAGTCATTGGAAAAAAAATATCTTATATTGTTTCCCATGTGGCCAATAACATGGGAAATACCATTTTTAAGAATATAGTTTTTTATTTTCCACTACCTAGGTGTCCAAAAAAATTAATAAAAATAACCTCCAATTTTTCATTAAATACCCTACTATTTCATCATTATATTTCGTTTAATATTTCTTCTATATGATTATATAATATTTTTACCTACCAATTATTCCTCTCAATGCTTCCTCTACACTCGAGGTCCCAATTATTGAGTTTTAAGAGTCGCTCTTTAAGGTAAGTGAAATCTCAACTTCTCTTTTAGGTTCATGTTTCCTTATTATGTAATATATCAATAAATTTTACATGTAAGGATCTTCAATAAATTTAATTTTATCCCTTTAGTGTATTAAAATTCTTTAATGAATATGAGACCCTTTTCTCTTCTCTTTTCAATGTTTACTAAAACCATGTTTCATACATGTTGTGCTGGAAAATTTTCTTTTAAATTTTCTATAATTTTATGAAGAAATTTCCTTATTATATAAATTAAATACCCAAACCACTATATTTTCAAGGGTTATTCACAAATATTTCAAGATTAACTTTTTATTATTGGATTAACCTAAATGAAAACGACCATCTATTGTCGTGGGTTAATAATGAATAAATATCATGTATTTAACAACCTAATAAATGATATGATTTTTTACGAACCCCGTGTCATTTATATTACATGGTTTATATAGGAAATTTTATATTTTGATATGATTATATCACATAAATTAAGACATATTATGGTTATACCTAATATCACTCCAATTCATTGGGTGGTGAATTTATTATCTAGAGCTGACATGTTTTTTGATACCGAGTTGAATAACCTTGGTTATTTTTATGACACCTTGGTGATAAACCATTGTAATATAATTTTTAATGATCAAATAAATGTTGTAGAAAATTGTATATGTTATGTTTTATGTTTTCCTACTATTTTATATCTCATTTTATTTTTTTTCATGATAGGATTATATATTTTATTTTCTTATAATTAATTATCATGGTCATATGTAAACTATTTCGATTACCTTCCCATAGTATTCTTTAATCTCACCCATTACTTTGATATATGTTCCCAACATATGATATTCAATAATTTTATATGGGGTGAACTAAATAATAATACATTAATGTGCATGAAAACATTTCATTTCATGTATTATATACCTTTCTTCCAAGATACTAATCATTAAAAGATCCTCTATTTTTTACTATGTATTTTAATGTAATTTAATAAAAAGTAAAGAATCCATATTTGGGATCAGATGATGGTATAGTTTTTTTATTAAATTATTATTTTGAAACATTATTATGAACCTTTGGGAATGCTATTATATAGATAAAACTCCTCTTATGTTGGTGAAATTTTATCTATGTATTTTTGAGAAATGAAATCCCACATTGGATATGAAAAAGTGGGTGTGGTTCTATCACAGATTTACTTAGGGGTAATAACTCTGACATATTTTGTTATAGAGGACTTGCCATAACTGAGTACATGACAACAACCCTTACTAAACTATTTTTTAACACCCATGTGTGATAGTTTCGGTTAAACAAAACCATTTTATGAATCGTTGTGAAGGATTTATTGAATAAGTTATTTTTATTCCGGAATAAATGACTTAAGCATGATTTTTATTAAATTCCAATAGAATTATAATAATATTAAATGAAACATGTTTATCAATATGATTTTAAACTATTATAAAATTTTAGGAAGTAGGAGAAATTGAAAAAAATTTAGGCATAATAGACCAAGCACTAACAACCATCCGATGTAATCTTGATTAGAAAACATAATGAGAATGAAGAATAAACATACTTTTGTTCTGAATAACAACATGAAAACTGTTGATACATTAAAATCATCTCGAAGAGGAAAACATTTTATAGTCCTTTTTTCATCAAAGATCGCTTTATTTTAATGGATCTATTGACCTAGTGATTGATGAATAACTGATAAGAACTATTTATAGGATATTTTATATACTATATTCGTTGGAATAAGTGAACTCTGATATGTACATATTTAATGGATAAGCTGATAAGTGGGGGGAACTGGTTATGAATAAGATCTAAAGGGTGTTTATCAATTATTTAGAGTTGTAATAAATCCAGGGAATTTTATTAAAAAAATATTTCACAATTCATTGAGAACCAAAATTTAGACAGAATTCCTATTAGTAATGTATAATGAAAATTAATCTCTTGGAAGCTATAAAATGACCTTCAAAATCCCTTCACATTAATCAACTTGGCATTTCATAGATAATAATGGGAGTTTTGATATAATATTTTACGGACTTAGATCCTATATAAGGATTAATATTTAAAATAGATACAATGACAACTATATAGAGATAGTATTAAGTGATAAGAAGGTGGAACTCGTGTTCGATGTGACATAGTGGTCACACAAGATGAAAGAAAAGAATATATAAATATATATTTATTTTGAAATAAAATTTATCATAGAAGTGGAGGAAAGAAAGTGAAACATTCCATATAAATTAAATGTTGGATTAATCATTCATGGAACTGCTAGCACATAAGTCAGAAATGATACAATTATGGAAGATATGTTAAAATTTATTGTAAGTGACATTGTGAAATAGAGCCACAACATATAACACTAACAAAAAAGGGATAATAGTGCATGACCCACATAAATTCCAATATTTCATGTATGGATAACATGTCCAATTTTCTAATCACTATCTAAATCCAATTATAATGGAGTTAAATCTCCATCATTCGTAGAACATGGAATGGGAGAAATTCCAGGATTTTTCTAACATGATGGTTGATGATGAATCTCCAAATGATGCGGCGGAAGGTACCCTCATTTTTCTCTCTGAGAAATTAAGTACATTTTTTGATTATAGTTCTATGCATTACTTTATTTCCACCATGAATTCAAAAAAAAAATCGCTAAACAACTAGAAGTAGAACTATCAGTGATGAATCTTGGTGTGAATATCTAATCCTAAAAACGTATAGAACCTATTATATTTAATTAAAGTATCATATTTACATTGAAAAACTAGTAGTAATTCAAATTTTGTGATTTGAATTTATACTGCAGATGTAATACATCTGATGTAATAATGTTATGATAAACTGTAGAAGCATGGAAAACATAGTAGTTTTGAATGGACAACATATAGATGTTTACAAAGGATATATAAATCTACCTATGATTTTTCATGGAGAAAATACCATAAAATTAATTATGAAAATGATTAGTAGAGATAAATAAGGTAATTAATTTATATAAATTGGTAATGTCCCCATCATTCTATAATATTTTGACTTATTTCTAAAGTTTTTCCTAGACCACCTACTAGAAACATAGGTAGTGTTCTCCATTGAAATAATTCCTTGATCCAAGACTATATCAATGAAACAATATTTAATGTAAAATATTGAGCATGGCGAATTAACAAAACTACATCATGATATATTGGGAATGATTTTTCTGAGTGATGTGTGTCTCCATGGGGAGCACCTTTTCCCATTGTGAAGAAGTTGAAATGATCAATGAAACTGTGAATTGATTATAAAGATAATAATAAGCATATATTGAAAAACAAAACACCCTTACAAGGATTGATTATTTATTTGCCCATCATCATGGGAATTAATTGTTCTCTATTATTGACATTGGATCCAGTTATCTTTAATTGGGGATGAATAAATAAGGTATTCCAATGACCACCATCCAATCATTGAATGGGAATTATGATATTGTTGTAATGCCATTTGACTTGACTTATTTCCATGAATGTTTTTTGATTATATGAATAATGTGATTAAATTCTACATTAATAATGTTATTGTAGTTTTTATTGATGATATTATAATAAATTTTATAATTTGTGAGTAGACTGAGGATCATATAAAAGTTATATTAGAAACTATTAAGAATGACAGGTTATTTGGAAATTTCAAAAATACGAATTTTTGTTACAACAAGTTTATTTCATAGGGATCATGGTAACAAATGAAGGAGTCTCTATTAACTCAGTGAAGAAAATATTGGTAGAGGATTGGTCTCATCTAATAACAATTTGTAGCTTCCTTTTTTTTGTATGACGTAATAAAATGTTTGTGAACAACATTTCACCACATTATAATCTACTGATTAATTTAACACAAAAATGGGGTATGAGTATTTTGAAAAAGGAGTGAGGATAATGTTTCCAATAGCTGAAGAAGTTAATGGTTATGACACCCATCATAACTCTATCCCTTATTAGATAAGATTTTGTTATTTTTACTAAAGCATCTCTGAATGTGATGGGGTGTGTCCTCATGAAATATGATAAGGATAATTTTTATAAATCTCAAATGTCGAAGCCCAATAATATGAACTATCCTACACATGAACTGTAGTAGGATGGAGATATATTATACTATGAATATATGGATACACTATCTTTAAGGAGAGAAATGATATATATATATATATACATGATTGTTTGAATTTTAATATCACATAGAAAGATTGAACATAAGAAATTGGACATGGTAAAAACTTCTTAAAGACTATTTTTTTTCAATTCCTTCTCTCCCTAAAAGTGAAAACATATTTGTTGAGGAATTATGTAGGAATGACTCTATTGTGTTGGAAATTATGATGATTAATGGAAATTATTTGATCGATGACCCAGTCAAATTTGAAATGGTAATCACAAAGGAAGGGACATCATAAACCCTATCCCAAATGATTTCTCAACCACCATTGCAAAATAATATCAAAAAATATAAAAGAGCAGATCATGTGGTTTATAAGAAGATAGGAGCGGTGAAGAATATGAGGATTCATGAGTTAAATATTGATAATAAAGGTTCTTTTATATATCATACAAGGCTTTGTGTTCCTTATATTTTGGATGTAAAGATAATATTAATGGATGAATCTCAAAACTCTACATTCTCTATTCATCATGAAAGAAAAAAATTTATAAGGATCATATTGATCATTATTGGTTAGATGACAAGAAATAAGAGATTTCCAACTACACTATAAGGTGTTTGGATTGTCAACAAGTTAATGAAGAGTGAAAAACTCTAAAATGTTAATACATTCAACTATAAATAACATCATAGGTGTTGGCTAATACCATTATATAATTATTCTTTGGCCACATAATGAAATCCAAAGCAAACAGTGGGATATGGGTTATAGTGGATCTTCTCACCATGGATACCCATTTTATTGATATTAATAAAGAGTTATATCTTGATGAACTAGTTGTGATATGCATGAATGTAATGGTAGGGCTGTATAGTGTGCCAAATTATACTATATATGTTAATTTTATAAGGTTCACATAAATATTATGGATACAATATCAACATGATCTATGTACCGAATTGAATATCATTTTGACCTATCACACCCAAACGGATGGCCAATGTGAAAGGAATATTTAAACTCATGAGGATATGATAAGAATAAACTTAATGGAATTAAAAATATAATCTGGTCAACATATCTCATTAGTTGAATTATCATAAAATAAAATATTATATTTAAGAATTCAATTTGTACCATATGAATAGCAATTTGGGAACTGATTTAGAACACCTACTTAATGTGATGATGCTGGTGATATTATGATTCATGGTGTTGAACTTGTACAAGAGGTGATAGAAATGGTCTATGACAGCCACCAACCTTTAATGTCTGCTCAGATTCTGTAGAAGAGCTATGATGAAAAACATAAATGGGTGATTATGTTAATTTCTAACAAGATATTATTTCTTAAAATTTGATGATGGAAGTGGGTCATGTGGTTTGTGATGAAATGGAATCATATCCCCATGAATATTATCCCATATAAAATAATTTAACTCATATGTGTTGTGGACTAACGTTATGCACTTCAACTAAATCTATATCGAGTTCATGATGTATTCAAAGTATTTATATTGAGGAAGTAAATACCCAACTCATCAAATTTTCTGAATCCTGATCTTATACAACATGAACATGACTAGACTTATGAGGAGACGACTGTGGAGATCTTGGACAGTATATGCAAGGTCATGTGCAACATGACTACCCACAATGTCATGGTGTTGTGAAGAAACAAAAAATATAATGAAGCCACATGGGAACCCATTGAAACTATGAGGAATAAATACCCTCCCCTATTCTCAAATTTGGGAATGAGATGAAATTTCATAAGGGGGAAAATTCAATATCCTAAAATTTTGAATGATATATTCATTTTGAAAATGTTTATTAAATAATATTATCTCTCTAAATATGAAGTGAGAATTATTTGAAATGTGACCATTGGGTTTTAACCCTTATATGAGCATTAGTTAAATATTATTTTTTTCTAATATAACCTTTCAAAACCATAGTATATATAGAAAATTTAATATTATAATTTTTTATTAGTAGAATGGAAAATGGAAAATTAATGTCGAAAAATGTGTTGATGTCCTCATCTAGTAGATTTATTCCCTGCGAATCCCACTTGTTAAATGATGATATGGTGGTAGAATCCATGGGATTCACCAATGAATATTTTCAATCAGATCATAACCCATTAAATATTGATCAAAATGGGCTACAAGATAATTTAATGTTACTATAGTTTACCACTAGATTGATGTTAGAAGAGTTGCCACATAAGTCTACCATCATAGCACATCATACTCATAGAGAGTGCGTTGGTGTAATAAAGGGTTATGATTTGAGGCTTTAGATGCATCATGTGTAATGAAAGTGTATAAATAAAATATATGTGTTGTCTATTCCATTTTAAAAAATATTCTTTCTTAGTTAATTGTTTAAGGATATGATAAATTGATTTTTTGGTTAGAAAATTTACTTTTTATAAATGATATATAAAATATAATAAACTTATATATTATGAATAAAAAATAAAATAATGAAATAGTTTTCTTAAAATATCCTATTTAAATATAAATTATATTATAATTTTATTTTTTCAAGATTGCGAAATAAGACTCTTCATTTTCTCTATTAAATTTATATATGATATTTTTTCCATTAATAAAAAAATTATTTTCTAGATAAGATTATACTCATTTAAAAATTAATATAACTAAATAAATGTTATTTTTGTAATCTACAAAGAGAGAATATGTTATGGTTAATTTATGAGTATTTTCTAAACTACAATATTTTTTCATGAATAATAAAATTACAGTATGGTTTTTTCAACTATATTTAATGTAATAACAATGATGATATAAATGATATAAAATTATAATATACTCATTTGGATTAATATATCATAATATTTTTCCAATAGTCCAATAACATGGATAAATATCCTGGGAAAACCCGTGGTTTTGAATTTACCACAACCTTGGTGTCCAAAGAATTTAATAACCAAATCCTCATATTTTTATGTATATATCAACCCTTTTCTCCATTATCATTAATTAATAATTCATCATACATTAATATATGATTTTATAACTCAATAATGTTCTCCCAAGGCATCCTCAACCCCCCAAGGTCCCAATCACTGAGTTTTAGGAGTTACTCATCAATGTAAGTTAAATATCAACTATTCTTTTCCATTCATGTTCCAATTTTAATGTGGAATGTCTCTCATATTTCTATGATATGTTATTGTTTCTATTGTATTCCATCTCATTTATGTATTTACATACTTTTATTTGTGGGGTACCCTTATTAATGCTCATTTTAATTTTTTCTAATACAATATTTCTAAACAATTATGTTACATAATTTTTTTCTCAAAACATATCTCTTTTTATCAAAAAAATTATATTACAATATTTAGCTAAAACAAAAAACTCTATATTGTCTATGGGTATTAACCTATAAGTCATAATAATCTATTTTATTCTGGTATTAGTATACATTAAAAAACCATCCATTTTTGTGGAATATTAATGTCATAAAGATCTTATCTTTCTACATTTTAATGTTCCATGATTTTGATATATTACTTTACCTTTTAATATACCGAGGTTATTAATTGAATGATTTATTATGATTCATGTGTCTAAACTTAATTAATATATTTTATTTTTTCCCATGATAGTATTCTAATTAATTGGGTAAATAATTTAATCTCTAGAGTTAACATGCTTTACCATACCATATCGGATAGCCATTGTAATTTTAAATAAACCTTGGAGATAATTCTTGGTTATATGATAATAAATGATTAAATTAAATTCTTTATCCAAATTTCCATGTTATGATAACTTTTCATATTACAATGATATGAATTTTTTAAATTTTATCATGAATTTATTATATTCATCATGTTAATATTGATAATACCCATAATCACCTGTAAAAGGTTTCTATTGTTTTCCCTTACTAGGAGTTTTTATTACATATTACATAGATTTTTGTCCCCATGTTATGATATGAATTAATTTTTTATATGATTAACCAAAGAAAAATTCACTAAATTTGATTAAATGAATGTTTTATGATTTCATGTATAATTCACCTTTTTTACAGGAAACTAAACATTAAGTGATCATATATTTGTAAAATGTCTTGTAATGATGTGTAATAAAAATATGGGATTCTAAATGTAACATTATCCCAAACATAAATATATATATCCTAAAAATCCAAGAAAAGGTCTACATATTGATATGTGGTTTACTAATACACATCTAGGACACCCAATGCAAGGTATTGTTATGAAGAGTCATGTGCTACCACAAGACATGAAATAAATGGATCACTCACCCAAAAAATATCCTCAATATATGATCCTAAATATATAATGAGTACTCAGAAAAGGATACCATATCATTTACTTCCATACTTCTATAGTTGATAAATTGATTTGGGTTTTCACATACCTACATTTCTATGATGCATGGAAGAAAATGTGTACCCGGTTAAACTATAGTGGTATATCTAAGATGTAATCAACCTCTCAAAATCTATGATCTATCAGGATTGGGCCAATTAATATATTTGATCACATGACACCTTTTCCAAATATATGTAAACCTTATCTTGGTGAGAACCTCAAGAATACATATCATCACTCCTTAAACTCTAAATAACAATGTTTTCAATATTTATATGATTTTGGACAGCTATGTGTCATCATCATCAACAAATGGATGACATGAAATTCTTCTACTATGGATCTCACCATCATAGGACAAATATATTCTAACTCTCCTCTGTTTGGAAATCAAAGTGGGGATATGAAATTTTCAATGTTAAAGGGATATAATGAAGACATATCGATGATGAAATAGAATATATGGTTGTACAAAAAAACAACCAATGATAGATTATCCTACAAACTACAACAAAATACTATCATAGAATACCAATTTATATTATAAAAAAAATTGGTCATCACTTATTTACCCCATTATGGTGGTGAACCACTATCCTCTACTGAAATAGAGTCCCAAATATCTTCTATAAGTAATTCTATAATCGGTATGTGTTGTGAGTATCTTGGTTATAAATTATTTTTAGGGGACACTATGATGTTGGGATATCCCATTCATATAGTGTTGTCACATTCTCACTAAATATCTATGTTCTTGAATAGCTAGTTAGTAGTTTAACATGGTGATTCAGACTATGATCACCAAAATTGAATCATGTTCCCCAGATTTATTTGAATCCCTAAATATAATATATATGGATATCCAATCCCACATCCACTCTGGAACCTTAATGTGTAGATATTTCCCAACAAGAACATAGTAACCATCCATCACTTTCTAAAAATAAAGGCATCTAGAGACAAACTATGCAACACCCATTTTCATCCATGGACACCATAACAATCATTAGTGGTCCTTGTATAGAATTTCCACAAATGGAGGTACCACCAAGGTTGATATTTTAATCACCCTTATAAAATCTTCCAAAAACATCAATTATCATATTGTGCATCCTATGAAAAAGAACATCATCCTCCTAGAATTTAAAAAATCCATTTGATGTATGACTAATTAATATCTATATATGTAGGGTCATATAGTCAAAAACCCCATGTTTTCCTCCCTGTACTAATGTAAAATAAGAGTTTTAACATCCATCAACATGAGGAATTATTCTCCATCCCCATCCACAATGTATACCTTCATTAAAGAAAACTCTTGAACACCTCAATTAGTAACTGCGAACAAGATCTCCAACAGAGAAAATATAATTCACATATTTCATTCACTTATGTATAGAAAATATCAATTTCATGTTATATGATGAATATCAACCATCCCCTTTCTCTCATGCTAAAATCCATATTAATGAATATGTACATGACACTCTTATAGAGATAAAAAATTATTAACCACCCACCCATCAGGTAGATTTGACACGTCATCTGTTTTGAGACTACCACAACTAGATAAATAACTTGGGCCACATTGATCTACTCATGTTGTATCAACTGACATGAACCATACGAAATCACCACATACCTATAAATCATAACTAATAATATCCAAATCCCAGATGAATTTCATAACATGACTAGCACAAATGCCTCTTTTGGAAATATTATTATGAGATCACTCATAAATCTATACCTCAAATTTATGAAATCAGAATGGTACCACTCTATACACCTTAATGGATTAAACTGCGAATCAAAATATACCATGGAATACAATATCACCAATATATAATGTATTGATATTTGATGGTAACCTTCCAACTATATGAAGCTCCAACCACAGTCCCAATCATGTGTGGCTCCAAAAAAAAGACCACCTTAAAATTCACCACGTACAACACTGCACCATATTCTATGATAATATATCAAATATAGTTGACCTATTGTATCCCTTACTAGAACATCAATATTTTTCTATAATCTTATTTAGCTTGGAGTAAATTTAATACCATCCACAAGTGTCTCATGTCATCCTACTCAGATTCTGAGTAGACTAGGATATCATAGATAAAGACTAGACAACCCCCATTTAATAATGGATGAATGATATTACTCATGATTCCCATGAACACATCTCAGCAGTTATCCTCACAAAAGGAATCACCAAGTACTCATAATGAATCTTACAACACTAGAAATACATCTCTAATATCCCCCCTCTATCACAAGTAGCTGACAATTGAATGATATAAGATCATTCCTTGATAACATCCATATCCTTTTCAACTGATCATAATGGTATTGAAAAAATATAGTAGATTATTTTTTATAATGGTAACATATTTTTAGATACTACAATACAAAGACAACATTTATCTCCCATCCACTTTCTTGGTGAAAAATATAGGGATTCCAAGGGTGAATGAATGGGTCAAAAAAAATACATGCCACTATAATACGTCAAACTGTACCACCACATTATGAAATGGGAAATTAAAATAATTGAATAATCCATTTGTCATCCAATCCAACTATTTTGAAATAAGCTTCACCCTCCTACACAAGAATCCATCATACTGTGAATTGGATTCCTTCTCTCCCATAAAGGAGAACCAGTTCCCATCATTGGAGACACAGTTCATCCTCTGTCAGAATTAGTATATTTTGGGATGAAATGTATATAACCAGTCCATAACTAATATAAAATTTTAAGGACTCGGGCCTTTTAAAAATATATCATAAAATAAAAAATCAGCAACAAGACTATGTTAACAATTTCTGTAGTAGTGTGCAATCATCATGTCACCTCTAGTAGGGGTTTCAATGTGAAAGGGTCAAGCCAATCTCCCATTTATTTTTTACCTCATACCATATAATCATACATAATGGAATGGCATTAACATGTGTATATCAATACAGCATGTAAGGATTAAAATACAAGTAACAAATCATGTATAATTTATATATCCCCAATGTTATATGCATCGACCACCTGTAGCTATCTTCTCTCCTTAATCCCTCAATGCATTGGGGAACCTGGAGGTGCTGATGCAAACAAGTCAAAACATCATCAATATATAGATGCTCTCCTAGATTAATTGCAATATCCACCAAACTGAGAACCATTTTTTAATTTCACTACCTCATCATATGTCTTCCATACACTATCTCTCCATCATTCATATGTTGAGTTAGGAACACTCTTTAAATATATCCTTGGCCATCATTAGAATAGAACTACCTCTCTCTTACTTTATTATATCCACACAGTTATCCGTGAACTACATAAATACTATAATATGCACACTTCCTTACTCACGTCACACTTCCAAGACCTTATGTCAGTCATATTATCCTCTTTGCGGAAGTCTCAACCACTATGGCCCAACTGCCAGCACTAACAATCTATGTCTAATCATCCATGAAATGGTTGACCAACAATTCATCATCTACAACGAAAATTTATGTATGAATTCATAGATATATAATTTTTATCATATTTCACTATGGGTTCCCCTTTTTATGGACATAATACATAATAAATGATAACCCACCATATCTATCGAGAGTCAACATAGGATAGTGAATGTCGATGATTAATCTTCCACAATCGTTTTCTCTACTGATGTTGTACATTCTCATGGATGCACCTGACCATCAATGTAGCTAGAGAAAACATTTACCTAATAAAGTGATCAAACTATGTCTATGAATGTGTAACCTCATTAAATTTTAGGATATCTAACACCACCTTTGTCTTGAAAATACATTGAAGGAATCACTACTAGGTATAACATCTGTTCTGTAGGTGTCCTGACAAGGCAGAATACAAAATTAAAAATCTAAGGTCATTCTTCAGCTGCCTAGAGGTTGAGCTCGCCTATGAACATGACGGTTCGTTTACCCTAAATCAGATGAAGCATGCATAGGATGCATTCATCACATACTAGTACATCTAGTACCTTCATTGTCTTGATAGGTGGTGATAATACATGCACCCCACTTGGAGTAAAAACCGAATGTATAGGTACTTGAATCAATGAATCATTACCAAGGAGGACATCCTAGTTATCATCATGCATAATATTTGTAGAAATGAGTGATGGGGAAATGATGAAAATGACAAGATGTGGAACATTAAATGAGAATATATTATGTGATGACTCTATAAGGACATAGAAACTTGGTCACATTCAAAAATGATGAATGAATCTATTTATTCCCAGAAACTAGTTTCTACATGTATTGAGTTATGAAGTAGTTTATCTGTGTATTTTTGTATGGATTATTTGGCTGCCATACTAACACTAAGAACACTATATTTAGATCCGAACTCAATAAAATCAAAATTATTTAGCAAAAAATAATCAAATACCCTATAACATTTTATAAATAACACTTATGACAAAACTCTATCACCAACCATCCCAACAGGGCCAAAATAAAAACTTCATGAAGCCACTATCCAATTGTCCAAGGGATGTAAACTAAAATGGATTAGGAATATCAGTGAGATGTGAGTCCAGAGCCTAATGTACATATAAAAAAGTATATATATAAAATTACATAAAATTAGTAAATATAATGAAAACTAATAACCATGCCTACATAAATATAAAATCCCACTATTAGAGTATGATAAAAAGTATTGTAATGAAATGTGGAAAATGAGATACCTACAAATAAATCAAAAATCAAAAATAACATGTCACGTGGTTGAGGGATAATATAAAGGAAACCACAAGAACACACTATGGTTGTTCTGAATCACTAATAAATTTCTATTCTTGGAAATTCATGTAAGTCATCAAATCTTGGGTCATCATTATAATACCTGACATATGAAGGAAACTCCCATGCATGGGTAAGTATAAGAATAACAAATATGAGACCCTAAAATCAATAATAATATTGTATAATGTATAATAATCATCTATTTGTTGGGGTCTATCAATGGAATATAAAACAACAAAACCCATATACACTCATAAGGGAAAATGCATCTCAAGCATGATCACAATTCTTTTTCCATACTATGATTCATGTTGGAATGTGAAATAGAAAACTCATATTGGAGAGAACAATCCTTTTGTTATATAGCATTGATGGAGTCCGTCCAATATGTAATATTTTTTGGGTCCCATCATGAGATGTACATTATGGATGTCATAATATATTGACATATATAATGGGGCTCTCACTGAAGTCTATGGGTGTTTCCAACAACCCATTCCAGACTAACCATGTTAATAGGGGATCATCACCCATGTTGTATTTGTTATGATTACACTAAGAACCCAATATAATAAAATTTATATGATAAAGGTTATCTCTCTCAAACTCGTGGAGGAATTCCCACCAATATATCCATGACTAATGTTCCATACAAGGGATTACTATATTATTCCTATGAAATTACTACACAATTCCCATTTGTGAACGAATCAAGGTAAAAACCCCGATGGAACATTTCGAGGATGATGACGACTATGTCTCCATGTGAAATTTGAAAGAGTAAATGATGATTAATAGAAGTCATTGTAATTTTTAATTAGAATCAGGTTCTTCAGATGAATCACATCACATGCCCATGGTCTTGTTAGAGTACATGATGTGTCCATGCCAGTGTACTTTTGAATATGTACATATATTGTAGTTTATTTAATTTATGGCTAGTCTTGTCTATTTTAGAGAACCAGAAATATCTAATGAAAAGTTCTCTTAGACATGTTCACGTACACTCTAAATTAAATTCAAATACTATTGGTGTGTTTCATCATCCACATTGTAGTACTCACATTTTTTGTGATACTTTTCTTCTCATAGAAACTCTAGAGTCTCTCATGGGGTATAACACATTGTATAATTATAGATTATATTACATGTAATCCGTGATTATATAAAATCTGATATTCCTCACCAATGTATTCAAATTCTATAATAACCTCTGGTTTCACCAACCTTGTCCCCCAAAGAACATCAATTTGATGACATTCGATTCTTAATAAAATGAATAACTAAATTATGGCCTTAAAATATATTTGGAAATCATCAACATGAACCCTACCTATCAATGCGAGAAAACAGATATGAATGAAAACTATTTAACGACCATTATCCATTGTCATAATATAAAATATCAGACTCATTGTCAATCTGAACATAGAACAAATATAACAATAGGTTGCACTATGAAATAGGTAAATAATGGATTTTTGTCACATATTTATTTAATCACTAGAAAAAAATAGTAAAGATGTTTAATACATTATGAATGGTGGGGTAAATCTAGGAATATCAAGATAAGAATGATCCTAGAATGTGTTCATGATTTCTTAGATTTGATTTTATTTAGAATGACAAATACATATTAAAAAAAATCATCCAAAAATCCATGAAAAAAATACAACACACAAAATACAGACAATCAAGGAATAAATTCATTATATTATTGATTTGAGTTCATAATAAGAATAATAAAACATAAATAATACAAAATTAAATAAATCAAACCACATGATTGAACACTCACTGACAATGAATGTATCACTTTTTTAATCATTAGATATATCATTGAATATAATGGTGCAACGATCCTCACTATCAATATGGTCTAATTTCATTTTCAAATAAATGTTATCCTCCAAAAATAATATAGGTATGAATGGTTGTGTTTAAAATCCTAACATTTTCTCATCACTATATTCCTAAAAACTATATCTGGTCACTACTTCCAAAATAAAAATTTATTAATTTTATTAATTCTTCTATAAATGAAAATTATAAAAATACCTGACATTGACAACTATTGCATCAGACCTATGGTAAATTCCATGATCTGAGCTCAACGAGTCCATCATATTTTTGATCTGGGCCTCATTTTAAGTGTCATTCAACATTTTTTTTTAACAAAATACACTTAAATTATATATATATTATATTTAATATATTTCAAAATTAAATTTTCTGTCCTATATTATCACACATTCATAACACCTAAAACTAAGAATAATCCAAAACATAATATAAATAAATATATTAGAATATTAGAGTCTTCAAAATGATCAAGATCATTCATAATAAATCACACATTATAAAAACAACAATTAACACGAGAAACAATTTGAATAATGAAATATTATTACGTAATAGGTTAAAAGAAGTCATAAAGGATAATTTATGGTGTTACAAATTTCATAACCAATCCCACCAGGTCCTATGACATGACATCCCAATCCAACCTCGTATAGTTCACATGTTTTCAACCTATACCAAGTAGGAATATCACACACCTACGTGGCATTAACCCAAAGTACCTACACACACACACACCAATATACATATACATAAAATTGTACCTTTTTAAAATTAATAATAGTAAAAAATTAATTCATACAGAAGTATCCAACAATGATAGTATGATATTAAAGGAAATAATTAATTTGAAAAAAAAATTCAAGCACCCAAAAATTAAACTATATAATTGTTTTACCTTATTAAAAGTTTGGACTATTTCCAAAAGCACTACTAGAACAATACATTATCCATATTTACATTATCTATACTCCATCCACTCTCAATAATAAGAGTAATGTTATAGATTGCATGTTTTATGTACAATATAGAATACATTCACGAATTAACTGTGCAAGTTTGAGTAAATAAATACATATTAAGTATGAAAAAACCCCATACCAAGAATGGAGTAACTAGAGGGATTTAATTAACTTGACCAAAGCCTAAGGGAACCCATGTGATAGTGAACCACACCACTTCATATCTTCCCAAATCTATTCACCTCATCACCCTTGTAATTTCAAAAAATTAATCACATATAATGTGGTAAATATGAATAAACTCAAATATTCTCATAATATAATGTATTAATCATAGACCCAACTATACGACCATCTACATCCACCATCTCAAGGATCAGACATAACATTATTATAGGAGTTATAAATCCTTTATTTATACTGTAACATCCCAAGTAAGTAATGAATAATAGAAATTTTTATCTATGTCTATTTATGAATTATATAGTGTGTTTGGGGCTTAAAATGAGAATAAATCCAACCTAAAGCATGGAATACTCTAGTATTTTTAAAAGATTGTTTTACCGCCTTTTGATGGAGAACCATTTTTAAATCTACATTTTGACAATTTTATTATATATATTTGTCAAAATAAACATATTATTTATGATTGGGACATTGAAATTTACATTGGATAAATTTTTGGTATTTTTCTAACAATGTTCATTTTTTAATGAATAATGAAATATACTGCATTTTACATCAAAACTACTTTTTCATCTAATTAAATTATATGATTATATTATCTTTTTAATTGGTTTTAAAGTTCAATTATAATTTATTTTTACCATTTAATCCCATAGTGGTCGTTGGAATTAATTTCACTTTGAAATTGGACTTAAACTAGTGTCAATCTTTTGATACTTATTGTTTCATAAAAACACGCTATTTGCTCTGAAAGTAGGAATTAATAATTAAATTATTTAATGTAACTTATTTTTTTTTTAATTTTGTAAAGTAGACATCATATTTTAATTCGGAATATCAAATATAGCTTAGGGTGAAGTTTTGGTTTTTTTCTGAAAAACTTCAATTTTTGATGAATAGTGAAACCACTAAGTGGTACTTAAGAAACTGATTTTTTGTTTATATGAAATTTTACCACCTCTGTGATATTAATTTCAAAAATCTGACATACATTTTTTTCATTAAGAGGTAAAATTTGGTTCAATGGGATTAAAATATTTTTTGGTGATTAGTAACTTTTATGTTTTTAATCGCGATTAGAGGTAATTAGTGTAGTTTTAGGTAAAAATAATGTTTTTATAATTTGAGATGTGCTTAACACATGTACTAACCTCATTGGATGTGTCATCTCCAACCAATTCAATCCATGGGTCATCTTGGGGACCCCATGGATCCACTTTGTTTGGGAAATGACCTAAATAACTTTTTATTTAATGTAAAAGTAAAAATGACACAAACATGAGTTGTTTTACTAAAAAATAATTTACATGGGGTTATACAAGTCAGATTTTTTGACCATAAATATTCATTAGAAATAAAAAAATATTTCCTACATCATGATTTTTTTTAATAATTTTTAGACATTAAATAAATTAAATTATTTATGACATCATGATGATGCAGTGATTATCTCGTTAATAAAGGATTTAAATAAAATGAAACGATAATGTAAAATCTATGACCTACTAATGTTCAAAACCTATTGAATGGGTATATTTCGAACCCTTATCACCTTTTCCTCGAATTATATCAATGTGGGACCTTTTAAATCCGAAACTCATTTTAAAATAATGGATCATTTCTTTACTTTCCAAAAGTGCCCCTCCTCTCCTCTTATAAAAGGCCCTAACCTATACCTCCATGCCCACAATTCCAGAGCCTTTGGCTCAGCCAAACCCTTCCCATTTTGTCTCTCCGCATCCCTATATAACTCTTAGAAGCCTCACATTGGGCATAAGTCTTCCCAAGTAATCCTTTGAGCTCAAACCAATGTGAGTTACCCGATTTTAAGGTAATGCCTTCACTTCTGTTCTTTTGTTTTATTTTTCTTCTCCAACCCCTAAACTCTTTTCATTAATTTATTTTGTTTCGAAACCAGTATCTTACATATACTAGGATGTTTTTATAAGAAGTATTAGATCTACACTTACACACACCTACATCTAATGGTTAAAGAACATACAGTATCCGTGGATGGCGAATTTCTTCCTCACGAAACGATGATTGTTCATCACTCAAATATCACCTTCAAAGGTGGACATTAAGATTTCACTATATTCGTATATTATATATAATATGTTTATGTTTTACTTAATCTTCTGTGTTATTCATTTATTTCATATCTTTATGGCTACCATTATGAGTAAACGCGATATCTTCATTTTAGGAAATACGGACTACCGCCCCCTCAAAGTGATTTTATTCGTTAATAACATATGTGGTACGTATAAAGGATATATTTAATTATACTATATATGAAAGCATACTATAATTAAAATACTATTATGTATCATTATGTTTTAATTCCATGAAATATGAAATATAAATGAATGTAGCATTCATGCGTACGTACGGCTTACCGTCTCCATGAACGGTGAATTTCATTTCTTATCTCTAAATGTTGTGTAATATTATAAATGCATGTATATACTGGATATATATGATATATATGATATATAAATCATTATTATAACTCTGTATATAATGGATACATGAACATATTGTAATTATAAAGAGCATATTTTGACTCAAGTATCAATGATCGTTAAAATGACCGTTATTAACTAAAATATTTACATAGTGTTCATGACATGGTAATAAGTGATATAAAAGTAATAATGAACTTGAAAAATGTTCTTAAGCAAATATAAATTAACTCAAGTTTATTATTTAGGAGATTAAAGAACGATCAAGTCAAGTCGGATACAAGGTATGGGACTTCGTCTCAATCTCCTTTCATTGAGGCATATTTAATTTTATACACAACATTATTTTATACGGTGTATAAACCCATTTGAATTTTACACTTATTCAAAAGGAATATTTTTTTATATGAATCATTTTAATAAACGACAAAAGGGAATGTTTTTTTGTCATACGTATACGGTGACCACGACTTCTCCACCGTCGTGACCATTACTTGGGTTTCGGCTTCCTCTACAAGCCATACCTTTTTTTTAAATGAGAAATAAATATCATGTTTTACTTTTCTTTTATTTTGATATTGAAAATGGTGTTCATAATGTTTTTATTATATTAATGTGTTGTATTGATATCTCGTGATTAAAATTGGGAAATGTTATGTTTCCTTTATGCATGTTTTATGTGATAAGATTATGTTATGGTTATTGGTTATTGTTATGAAGATGGATGGTTCCGTGAAAAACTATGGGCAGGTGAGCCCGATATATCTCTCCAAATCATTGGGTAACACGAAGGAGTGAAACTTTAAGGTTTCTCTGAAGAGATTTAGGGAATATATTGTGATAGGTATTCCAAACTTAACCAAGAGAGTTATTCCCTACGTAAGAATGTTATGAATGCCTCAAGTTAACTGTATGTATTATGATTTTTATGATTTATTCATGATTTGATGAGGTATGTTAAAGTGCTTGAGTTTTATGGGTAATGTATGATTTCATTCTTATGTTTATATGAACTCGGGTTTCCTTTCAATATTTTTATAACCCATACTGAGGTTTTTATGCTCATCCCAAGATTTTTTGAAATTTTTTTCACAGGTCAAAGGGAAGGTACATTATATGATAATAGTGTCAAGGAAGTGTCAAGAAAGAATCCATGTTATATTTTAAATATTTTTCCGTTGATGGAAAAAATGAATACTATCTTTATGTAACCACTTTGTTTAAATGTGGAATGTAATGCAAGTTTTATAATCTAATTATCTAAAACTATAAACCTAAAAATATCCTCAATGTGAAATCTTGTAATAACTCAATATTAAGTAAGCTTTAAGGTTGGGTCCTTATAGTTGGTATCAACGGTCAGTTTAGATAACTTTAAGAGTTAGAATTTAATTAAATTATTATCCAAAAATATTTTTTTATGGTCAAATTGAAATGATAAAGTATTTGAAGATTACCATGTTGCTTCATCTAAGACATGTTTCTTCAGAATGGTTCTCCGCAGAGAAAACAGGGATGCAGTGATAGGAAGGCATACAGAAGGAAATAACCATCCGAATCAGCATCCTGAGATGGTCGGAATTAGAACTGAACAGTTTGTTGCAGTAATGGAACAGTTGACTCAAGCGATAAATGGAGGTGGTATCCATGCACGAGATCAGCCAGATCAACCACAAAGGAACATGTCAGTGGTGGATCATTTCATGACGCAACGTCCCCCATCATTCAGAGGATCATCTGACCCTGTTCTAACTGAAGGGTTGATTAAAGCAGTGGAGAATATTTTCGATGTCATGGGGTGTTCGAAAAGTCAAAAGGTTAGTCTTTCTATTTACCGTTTGGTGGGTGAAGAAGATCAGTGGTGCTCGATGGTTAGAAATATCAAGGACGATGTTTAGATTGATACTCTCGACTGGGATGAATTCAAAGGTATGTTTCTTGAGAAGTAATTTCCTAAGGCTGTTCGACTTATGATGGAAAAAAATTCTTGGAATTGAGGCATGAGGAAGACTCAGTGGCTACCTATGAGAAATGCTCACTCGATTGGCAAGGTATGCCCAAATTGTATCTGATACCTTGATAGTAAAATAAATCGTTTTTACTAAGGATTAAAGCCAAAATATCGAAAGGCATTAACTTATCGTGAGTTCAAGAGTAATGAAAAGCTTGTTCAATGTGCTGAGAAGTTGGAAATGGAGTTTTCCGATGATCAAGTGTGTTATAACAACCAATAGAAGAAGAGACCGAGGTGGCAGGAGAAAGGGAAGAATTCTTCAAAAAAATGTTTGATGGTAAGAAAACTAAGTTTCTAGTTTTTGATAAATGTGGTAAAATGAATGTTGGGGAATGTCTTCTAAACTCTAGAAAGCGCTACCGATGTGGTAAGATGTGACATAAGGCTCGTTATTGCACTAAAAAAGTTCAAGGTGAAGGTAGGACAAAATTTTATTTACAGTTAGTGAAATGTTTTAAGTGCAATGAGATGTGCCACTATGAAAACGAGTGTCCGAAAAAGAGCATGAGTGATGATAAGAAGTTATAATACAAGCAGAAAGGGGTGGTGAAATCATTTGTAACTATTTCAGAAGATGTCAGGCCATCAATTGATATTTTATCATGTACTTTGTTCATTTTTTCAGATTATGCAGTGTGGTGTTTGATTCAGGGTCTACACATTCTTTCATCTCTGAAACCTTTTCTAGTAAAACAGGAATACCATCTCATGAAATGACTCCTTAACTTTTGGTAAAAACTCTTGGGGGAGATGTTGAGGCAAAAAGAATTTATAAGAGTCTTCCTATCCTTATCCGTGGAAGGAACCTACTTGAAAACCTTATTTTTTTACCTCTAGTAGAGTTTGATGTTATCTAGGGTATGGATTGGCTCTCTATTTACCATGATAAGATTTACTGTAGAGCTAACGATGTTTTTTAAGAAAGACTTTCAGTTTGTGTACAGGAATAAACCCTTACTATTGATAACATATCAAGAGGCTGAGAAACTTGTAAAATATGGAAATGAATGTTACCTTGCACACATTTTTGAAAATAAAGGAACTGTTCAGATTAATGATGTGCCAGTGGTAAATGATTATCCTGATGTTTTTCTAGATGAGTTACCTATAATAATACCAGATCGGGAAGTTGAGTTTACTGTTGACTTAGTTCCTGATGTTAAGCCAATTTCCAAACCCCTTTATCGAATGGCTCAAATTGAACTTTTAGAGTTGAAGGAGAAATTGTAAGATTTATTAGAGAAAGGTTTCATTCGACCTAGAACATCACCATGGGGTGCTCCTATTTTATTTGTTAAAAAAAGATGGTTCTATGAGACTGTGTATTGATTATAGAGCCTTGAATAACATCACTGTTAAGAACAAATATATGTTGCCTCATATCGATGATTTGTTTGATCAGCTCTAGGGAGCTTTGTAATTTTCAATTATTGACATGAGACCAGGGTACCATCAGTTGAAGGTAAAGGAAACAAATGTTCTAAAACTATGTTTCGTACAAGATATGGCCATTATGAATTTGTAGTAATTCCTTTTTTGCTAACCAATGCACATGTTGTATTCATGGACTTAATTAATAGAATTTTCCATGAGTTCTTGGAAAAGTCTGTGGTTGTTTTCATTGATGATATTTTTGTGTTTTATAAAAGTAAAGAAGATCATGAAAGACATCTAAGGGTTATTTTTCAAAACATTAAAGAAAAGAAATTGTATGGAAAATTCAGCAAGTGTGAGTTTTGGTTTCCACAAATTTCATTCCTTGGTCATATTGTTTCTAAAGATGGGATAACTGTTGATCCTGCAAAAACAAAAGTTGTTGAAGAATGGACAAGACCCACAAATGTAACTGAGATTCGTATCTTCCTTGGTTTGGAAGGATATTACTGAAGGTTTGTTAGAAATTTTCATGGTTATCTAGTCTAAAGACGAAGCTAAATCGTAAGGGTGTTAAGTTTATCTGGAAAAAACAATGTGATGATTTTTTTCAAGAGTTGAAAAGAAGATTGGTGAATACTCTAGTTTTGGAACATCCTTCCAGGAATGGTGAGTTTGTGATCTACAGTGATGCATCATTTAAAGGACTTGGTTGTGTCCTTGTGAAGAATGATCAGGTAATTGCTTATGCTTCACGTCAGTTGAAACTCATGAGGTAAATTACCCTACACATGATTTGAAATTAGCTGATGTTGATTTTGGTTTAAAAATTTGGAGGCATCATTTTTATGGATTAAAGTGTGAAATATATACTGATAACAAAGGTTTAAAGTATATATTCACTCAGAAAGACTTTAACATGAGACAGAGGATATGGATGCAATTAATCAAGGATTATGATTGTACAATTCATTACCATCCGAGAAAAGAAAATAATGTGGATGATGCTTTGAATCAGAAAAGTAATGCTTCATTAACCATGCTATGTTTGGAATGAGATCCTATGTTTTTTGATTTGATGAACTTTGGAATAGAATTTGTTGGTGCAGGATGTTCTTCTATTTTGTTTCAGGTATTAGTGAAATCTACTCTATCAGACAGAATCAAGCAAGAAAAGAAGCAAGATAGTGAGTTGTAGAAGAAGGTAGAGCTGGTTCAGAAAGTTAAGTATCATGAATTCAAAATTGATAGTGATTTTGTTTTATGATTTGGGAAGATATTGTGTATACCATGTGATTCACAGTTGAAGAGAGAGTTTTTATGTGAAGCTCATAGTTCTCCGTTTTCATTTCATCCTGGCAGTACTAAGATGTATAGAGATCTTCGAGAGTATTACTGGTGGGATAGAATGAAAATAGATATTGCTAATTTTACTGTGAAGTGTTTTACATGTCAGCAGGTTAAACCAGAGCGGCAGTTACCGAAAGGGATGCTTCAGCCTTTACCAGTGCAAGAGTGGAAATGGGAGAATATATCCATGGACTTTGTTGTGGGATTCCCAAAGACGTCTCGAGGTAATAATGCAATCTGGGTTATTGTTGATCGCTTTACTAAATCTGCTCATTTCCTTGCTATACAAGATTCTTTTTCCCTAGATCAACTTTCCCATTTGTACCTTAAAGAGATAGTCAGGTTTCATGGAGTTCCTCTATCCATTGTATCCGATCATGATCCCAAGTTTACTTCTATCTTTTGGAAGGGCCTTCAAAAGTCATTGGGTACTGAATTATATTTTAGTACAGCTTTTCATCTGTAATCATATGGGCATTCAGAGAGAAAGATTCAAACTTTGGAAGATATGCTACGGGCTTGTTCGATGGATTATTAGGGAAGTTGGGACCAACATCGTTCTTTGGTTGAATTTTCCTATAATAACAGTTTTAAATCCAGTATACCGATGGAACCATTTGAGGCGGTATATGGGAAGCGGTGTCAAACTCTAGATTTCTGGGATGAAGTGGGTGAAAGTAAGTTGATGGGACTAGAATTGGTAGAAGAGTAGGCAGAAAAAGTTCAGTTGATTCAGAAACACATGAGAACAGCTCAGAGCAGGCAGAAGAGCTATGAGGACAATAGGAGGAAAGATTTCTCTTTTGAGGTAGGTGATCATGTTTTTCTCAAAGTTTCACCATGGAAAAGTGTGATGCGATTTGGTAAGAAAGGAAAGTTGAGTCCCAAGTTCATTGGAACATATAAAACTCTGGAGAGAGTTGTATCAGTTGCATACCAAGTGGCTTTACCTCTGAGCTTATCTCAGGTACACAATGTTTTTCATGTTTCCTTGTTAAGGAAGTAATTGCCAGATCCATCTCATGTTTTGAGTCTAGAGGTAGTCCAGCTGGAAGAGAACCTATCATATGAGGAACAACTGGTCCAGATTCTAGACCACATGGTGCAAGTGTTTCGGAATAAGGTGATTCACCAGGTAAAGGTTTTGTGGAGAAACCACATGATTGAAGAGGCACCATGAGAATCTGAAAATGCAATGAGGGATAAATACCCCCACTTATTCGATTAGTATATAAATTACAGGGATGAAATTTTCTAAATGGGGAAGGATGTAACATCCCAAGTAAGTAATGAATAATAGATATATTTATCTATGTCTATTTAGTAATTAGATAGTGTGTTTGAGGCTTAAAATGAGAATAAATTCATCCTAAAGCATGGAATACTCTAGTAATTTTAAAAGATTGTTTTACCGCCTTTTGATGGCGAACCATTATTAAATCTATATTTTGGAAATTTTATATTCTCTATTTGTCAAAATAAACATATTCTTTATGATTGGGACATTGAAATTTACATTGGATAAATTTTTGGTATTTTTCTCACAATGTTCATTTTTTAATGAATAATGAAAAATACTTCATTTTACATAAAAACATCTTTTTCATATAATTAATTTATATGATTAGATTATCTTTTGATTTGGTTTTAAAGTTCAATTAGAATATATTTTTACCATTTAATCCAATAGTGGTCATTTTAATTAATTTTACTTTGAAATTGGACTTAAACTATTGTCAATCTTTTGATACTTATTGTTTCATAAAAACACGCTATTTGCTCTGACAGTGGGAATTAATTATTAAATTAATTAATATAACTTATATGTTTTGAATTTTGTAAAATAGACATTGTTTTTTAATTCATAATATCAAATATATCTTAGGGTGATGTTTTGGTATTTTTCTGAAAAACGTCAATTTTTTATGAATAGTGAAACCACTAAGTGGTACTTAAGAAACTGATTTTCTGTTTAAATGAAATTTTACCACCTCTGTGTTTTGAATTTAAAAAATCTGACATACATGGTTTTCATTAAGATGTAAAATGTGGTTTAATGGGATTAAAATAATTTTTTGTTGAATAGTAACTTTTATGTTTTTAATCGCGATTAGAGGTAATTAGTGTAGTTTAAGGTAAAAATAATGTTTTAATAATATAAGATGATCTTGAAACATGTCCTACCCTCATTATATGTGTCATGGACGACCAATAAAATCCATGGGTCAACTTTGGGACCCCATGGAGCCACTTTGGTTGGGAAATGACATAAATATCATTTTATATAATGTAAATGTAAAAATGACACAAACATGAGTTGTTTTACTAAATCAATTTTTAAGTGTTGTTATACAAGTCATATTTTTGACTGTAAATATTCATTAGAAATATAAAATCATTTCCTACATCATTATATTTTTTTTATAATTTTTAGACATTATATAAATTAAATTATTTATGACATCATGATGAGGCAGCGATTACCTCATTAAAAAAAGATTAAATAAAATGAAACAATAATGTAAAATCTATGACCTGCACATGTCCAAAACCAATTGTATTAGTATATTTAGAACCCTTATCAACTTATCCTCGAATTATATCAATGTGGGACCTTTTAAATCTGAAATTCATTTTAAAATAAAGGAACATTTCTTTACTTTCCAAAAGTTTGCCTCCTCTCCTCTTATAAAAGGCCCCCACCTCTACCTCCTTACCCAAACTTCCAAATCCTTTGTATTTTCCAACCCCTGCCCATTTTGACTCTCCAAATCCCTCTATAACTCTTAGAAGCCTCAATTTGTGCATAATTCTTCCCAAGGAAGCCTTTGAGCTCAAACCAAAAAGGAGTTACCCGATTTTAAGGTAATGTCTTCACTTGTGATCTTTTTTTTATTTTGCTTCTCAAACCCCCTAAAATCTATTCATTCATTTCTTTTGTAAAAACACTTGTATCTTCCATATACTAGGTTGTTTTTATAAGAAGTATTCGAGATACACTTATACACACCTACATCTAATGGTTAAATAACATACTGTTTCCGTGGATGGCGAATTTCTGCCCCACGAAACGATGATTGTTCAACACTCATATATCACCTTAAAAGGTGGACATTAAGATGTCACTATATTTTTATATTATATATAATATGTTTATGTTTTACTTAAGCTTCTGTATTTTTCATTTATGGCATATCCTTATGGCTATCATTATGAGTAAATGTGATATCTTCTTTTTAGGATGTGCGGACTACCGCCCCCTCAAAGTGATTTGATTCGTTAATACCATCTGTGGTTAATATAAAGGATATATTGTATGATATTATATATGAAACCATACTGGAATTAAAATAATATTATGTATCATTATGTTTTAATTCCATAAAATATGAAATTGAAATGAACGTAGCGTTCATGCGTACGTACAACTTACCGTCTCCATGAACAATCCATTCCATTTCTTACCTCTAAATGTTGTGTAATATTATAAATGCATCTATATACTGGATATATATGATATATATGATTTATACATCATTATTATACCTCTAGATATAATGGATACAGGAAAAACGTGTAATTATTAAGAGTCTATTTTGACTCAAGTACCAATGATCATTAAAACGACCATTATTAACTAAAATAATTACATAATGTTCATGACCTGGTAATAAGTGATATTAATGCAATAATATACTTGAAAAAGGTTCTTAAGCAAGTAGAAATTAACTCAAGTTTATTATTCAGGAGATTAAAGAACGATCAAGTCAAGTCGGATATGAGGAATGAATCTTCGTCTCAATCTCCTTTCATGGAGGCCTATTTCATTTTATACACAACATTATTTTATACAGTGTACAAACCCCTTTTACATTTACACTTATTCAAAAGGAATATTTTTCTATACGAATCGTTTTACTAAACGACAAAAGGGAATGTTTTTTTTTGTCATACCTATGCAGCGACAACGACTTCTCCGCCGCCATGACCATTATTTGGGTTTTGGCTTCCTATACAAGTCATACCTTTTTTAAAAAATATAAAATAAATACCATGTTTTACTTTTCTTTTATTTTGGATTGGAAAATGGTTTTCATAATGTTTTTATTATATCAATGTGTTATATTGATATATCATGATTGAAATGTGGAAATTTTATGTTTTCTTTATGCATGATTTATGTGATACGATTATGTTATGGTTCTTGGGCATTGTTATAAAGACAGGTGGTTCCGTGATAAACTAAGGGAGGGTGAGCCCAATATTGCTCTCCAATGCATTGGTTAACGCGAAGGAGTGAAACGTTAAGGTTTCTCTGAAGAGATTTAGGGAATATACCGTGATGGGTATTCCACACGTAACCAAGAGGGTTACTCCCTATGTAAGAATGTTATGAATGCCTCAAGATACCTTTATGTCTTATGATTTCTTGGATTTATTCATGATTTGATGAGGTATGTTAAAGTGATTATGTTTTATGGGTAAAGTATGATTTCATTCTTATTTATATATGAACTCATGTTTCCTTTCCATATTTTGATAACCCATACTGAGCTTTTTATACTCATCCCATGTTTTTTTGAAATGTTTTTCACAGGTCAAAGGGAAGGTACATTATATGATGATAGTGTCAAGGAAGTGTCAAGAAAGAATCCATGTTTTATTTTAAATATTTTTCTGTTGATGGGAAAAATGAATACTATCTTTATGTAACCACTTTGTTTAAATGTGGATTGTAATGCAAGTTTTATGATCTAATTCTCTAAAACTCGAAACCTGAAGAGATCCTCAATGTGTAATCTTGTAATAACTCAAGATTAAGAAAGGTTTATGTCTGGGGCCTTATATATACAGCATATATGGAATGAAATCAAGGGATCTCATAAATCAAGAATCATATATATGATGTCACAACCCTTCAATCCCAAATCTGACACAACCAATTGAAACCATCGAATTGGGAGACACTGATCTTATCGCACTATATTTCCATACATGGTGGTACATATACATGAGGGTAGTTTCAATGAACAATGACAAATATAAAATAAACCTAGTTACTCTTTATATATTTTGATCCTAAGGTATCAGATCCCTCCAAGGATCTGTTGGGGGACACTACGAGCCCTATCTATATACCCCACACTCAGAAAGTGTATATTACATATAAACAATAATATGGGAAACCAATCATAAAATATGATATAGGCGCATGTTTAGTTGGTCATGATGATTCCATAAAATCTACCTTGTAATAAATCATTATATAAAACAAAGGGAAAAATATTGGAATCATATATGATACACAGTCCTTCAGAATATAACGTCATTGTTAAGTGAATATCTTAAAACAGAGTTCGAGGGTATAGACCATGGTCTCACTAGGGGATCTATAACCATATAAGAACATCCTTATAATTAGATAATTGATTCCAAAGTAAATATTGGTCATGAAGATTCAAAAATCCATAACAAATGAAACTCTAAAGTACGTAAGTATCACCCTGGGATTATTGGTGTGATATGTTATCTAATCCACTGAATGTGTAGATAATGTGAATTGAGGTGAATCACTCCTAAAAATGGCAATGCACATATGGTTCAATACATGGGGATTTCAATGAGGGGTAAGAATCCTTTTATGAGATAAGATACAATAAACCATTATAGATAATAGAATAAGTGAACACACATAAGCACTAAAAGATCATACATTTCTAACCAATATGACCTACAACATCACCTTATGATTCGTCTCAAATGCCTACATAGTGGACACAAACACATCCTTTAAGAATAACTACTCCATATAAGCTACATGTGGTCGTCTATATGAATCTCTAAAATGGATATGGATGAGGGAGAAATGACTCCAAGAGAAGCTCATTGTGTGTACCAAATGTAAATATATTTTCTCTTAACATCTGCATGTTGTTTTATCAATTGATGGCCCACATCATGTATAAAATATTACACACATTATTTATTATATACTAGACGATGTGTGGCCTTTGTCTGGACCCAATTCCATGTCATTTCTCAAACGCATCCTCACGGGTAATGTAACACAACTCAATGTGTAACCCAAATAAACATTGTCTATATCATGTACACAAAGTGTTTCTCTTTGCTCAGTCACAAACATATGTTAGTTTCCCTAACCATGTATTTCTTCAAGATCATGTCCTTTATTAGTGAAATACTAACTACTACCTACGACCGTGCATATTAGATAACTACACGACATGTGTAACCATTTAATTAAATATAGTCATGATCTATTATATTTACTAAATAATAATTTCACAATGTGTATAACCATGCATGTAATAAGCTATGAATGGAAATTATAGATTTTAATTCCTTCGGAAACACCCAAAATTAATTATTCATAAATAGAACTAATGATCGACCACCACAGATCATATGAACTAGTAGAGGGGGTCAACTTCCATTCTAAAAGGCCTAAAAAATTTTGGATGATAATATCATCAAACGTACAACCTCATCAATAAAATATTGATTATTTTATTAAAAAAATCAATAGGAACGTGAAAATCCTTGATCTAGTTGAAATCAATATCAAAATAATGATTTTATGGAACCTCATCTCATTGGTTCATCAACAAATCTTTCTCTTCCATGTGAGGAAAACCAAATATCCATTCTATGGATAGTGAAACTGAAATTATTGGTTGTTAATCACTTAATTTTATTAAATGAATAAACCTATGATCAATACTCCACCAATTCTCACCCTTTACTGGGCACCCAATGTTGACAAAACATTTTTCATGTCTTGGAAAAATCTTCATTTATAAAATCAACTAAAGGTTTAGTGATATAATTTGATGCACCATTCATGGGTTATTTAAAATTTACTAAAAAAATTCATGGATGTCCCAAAATATATTTTATATTTTTTACACGACTACATAGAGACTATCCAAACTCTAGAATTTGGTACCCATATAGTGTCAGGATTTAAAAGTATTACAATAAGTATTCCAATGTATTACAAACAAATCAGGAGTCATTATAATTTCCCCATCATATTTATTTTCAAAAACCAAAAGATATGTCTTATAAAGAATAGGAAAAATGATCTTTCCCCTAGGACTCCCACCATTTATCTCATCATGGGTTCTCATGCTACTTTTAATAACATTATCATCGGTGACCACAAAAACAAAAACTCACCCAACATTCATCTCTATCCAAGATTACATCATCCTACAAGGTGACCATATGATTCCTCAATTATGATAGATGGAAACATTAATCACCAAAAACATATCCAAACATGTTTCGTGTGGTACGACATCCCACGGACCCACCTGACGATAAAAGGAATGGATTACAAACCCCAATGATAGTCTATAATCTAGGCTAGCTCTACGAACACTCAATATGGTATGATCGAACCAAACAAAATAAATATTCTACGAATTATATTGGAACACATCCCCATTCTATAAATACCAAAATTTACTCACAAAAGATCTCACCCTACTCTAAATAGTTCACATATCTAGAAAAACATCCCCTCAGATGGTCACACCACTAAAAGAAAAAAGTTCTCATAATCATTCAATAATTACACGTGATAGATTTAATTTACAATCCATATATGTGTGACACATTTTACACCATTATAAAATCCATGAGGATCATTTTTTGGGGATATCAGGAAATGAAAGACCTCAAATTCATATATTATATGTTATGCCTCCCTAACCTGAAACTACAATAGATGAACATGACATTTGAAAATATAAATTTCACACATAAATAAAATATAAGGGTAAAATATAAAAATATTATTACTCAATCACCAAAATCATGAGAAGAAGTAACATTACATTCATGCAGTAGCTAAAATCGTCCTATGGTCTACCAAGAACTGATCAAAAAATGGTTAGTAATCAAGTCCACCAATCTCAAAAACTGTAAAAATGAATGGAACAACTTCTTGAATATTGGACAAGTATACATGGATTTAAATACTAAGGTACTCATATCTAATATTCACCATATCTAGTACAAGACATTCACAACTAGCCACAAACAACACCTCCAACACTAGAATAAAAAAAAGGCAACCCATGTGAACTCAGTGGGTCTTTAGAGCCATAAAAACCCCACCAGAAACTCATGAAGCCTTGCATGAATTGATTGAAATCAATGTTCTAGTGAAATAAGTTCCTATAGAGTCATTATACCTTGAATAAGGTATAAAATATGGAAAATGTGTATCATGACAGTAATGAAACAGAAATTGGAGAAATAAGAGACATGGAATAAAGTAAACCATACTCAATTTATTATACTAGAAGACCCTAATAACTAAATCTCATTATTTAATATCCCCCAATCCTTTCTAAACAAGTAATACCTAACACCTCAACTCACCAACCTATCCCAAGCACACATGGCAATGAAACACATCCCCCCCCACCTTGAGTCCATTCTCTATGGTGGAAATAAAAAACCCACAAGGTTTTGTATCCCGTAATTTCATTTAATAATAGATGTATAATAAATTTTATTTCCTAATAATAAAAATAAATACCAAACAAAATAATTAGGGAACCATTAATACCATCCATCACCCAAAATATAATTAAGAATGTTTTAGCAAGGAATGATTTTCACACACACACAAACATATAAACTACTGAAAAATTAGAATTGATTATGATATTACCTCCAACATATCCAAGATCCAATAGGATATAGTCATCCATCACCTCTATTTACCCATGTCTCTATCCACTCGATTCTTTATCCTAGACTGGACCATTTATGGTGGTGGTGGTGGTAAAAGATTAAAGAGACCACAACCATTTAATGCTTCAACCCCTATTTCACACCTACCAACATGAATGTCTTGATATTTTTATAACTATCATATATAATTATATAGTACATCTATGTAATATAATATAAATGTGTTTGAAAGAACCATGTGATATTTCTGTACCCCTCACATGATAAAAAATCATTAAAACCAAAGGATTGTGTTGTTCGCACGACCTCGAAAAATGTCCATGCCTCATATATTGATTGACTATTGTTTGTGAGTCGTGATCATCAAACACCTCATGTGTACCCTACCCATGAATCTCATGATATTCTCTCATTCCTTTAATCTCCCAATGTAACACATGAAAGTCCATGCACTATTCAGTATGACAATATGTATCCAACTGAACTATAGGATGTGGATATAAATTATTCCCAAAGGGTTGAAGCACTAATAGCAATACACTTAGAAAACACCATGCCTCCTGAGTGTGCCCCTGTAAGGTTACCTCATCACTAATCATGTCTTACTGTTGAACATTTTATGGAAACCCTAACAAATTTAATCAATGAAATATCGTAAAAGAAGACATGATGTTCCATGTTAATATATTATATATGGGGAGTTCGCTCAAGATGGTAATGAAATCCCACAAACCAATCCTATATTAATCATGTACCAAAATATACTCAGAAATTGATAAATACATGTTATACATCAAAAATTAGTTTTGAAATGTCTCGGTGAAATGAAAAATCATCCTTTACACTACCATTGGTGTCCCATAAATGAAATATACACATGAAAGGCTTTATCATTGTCGTTATGAAACCCAAAAAATATCACAGAAAAGGAATATAAAATTTTTGTTCCATATTTGTTACCATCTATGATGACACTCAATCACAACCCATCCCAATGAGGCCATGAATCTACTCCCTAACATAGCATATAATGGTCCAACAAACGGTGACAATCACTTAGTAACATGTTTCACACATGGGAGGCATTATCCTAATGTGCCATAACACATGAATCCAAATAAATCTCAACAATATAATAAATTTATGAATATAAAACTAAAACTAGGAAAATAGATATATATAAATCTGAAAAAATTGTAATATAATACTAGAAATTAGTAAAAGGGGGAAAAATTCAAACTCATAATAATAAAATCATAGATGATACTAAAATTATCAAATGGATTGGACCACAACCAAAAGAATGACCAACACACACGTTTATTTTTCTTACCTAGATATATGCTCCACCTACTATATATCCTCCTTAGAATGTTCTAGAATAACATAAATACAAAAATAAACATCACATGAGGGAAAATATTGTGTATGGGTGATTAAAAAAATACCCATTTGATTCCCCAAAAACCCAAACAACAAATGGAGTAATTTATGGAAATTATTTAACTTGACCCTTGCCATAGGGTACCCAGTCCAAAGGGAAAATTCATATCCACCACTCCTCGTTAATCCAAATCGTGCCATCATATCACCCATGGAATGTGAATAAAGGTGACACATACTAAAGTGTCATCTAAAATAATCCATGATATACTAATAATATACTCTATGTCTCATGGATTTAAACACACATACATCCTCACACACAAACTATAGAATTCAACATAACTCTCATCTAGGAGTACTCTCTCCATGGGCATAGCCATCCCATATGGAATGAAAAAGAGATTTGTCAAACACTGGGAATCATAAAGATGATGTTATATCCCCAACATAAATGAAGGAACTCAATAAAGATATTCCATTATTTTGGTTAATTATGAACTTATGGTATAACATATAAATCCCTTATTAAAACTATTCAAAATGGAACACTTGTCAGATAGTTCCCTAGAGAAAAGTCACCCAGTTAGATAGTAGATATCTAGAAACACATGTAGTGGATTCCTACTAAGATCAATTGGGGTACCCAACAATACAATGTTGGTACACTACAATCATGAAATTCAGTATCGCCAAAAAAACCCAAACCTAAATCAACACTCTTATATGAGGATAAAAGCTCCCATACAATTGGTCATAATAATTCCACAAACTTTGTCTGAGAAATCATCATCCTATAATTTGATGAAATCAATGATGATTAATCTGAGATACACAGTCTATCATACTAAAACAAACTATGAACGAATATATCATGATACAGAGAAAACGGGTCTACACCTAGGGATCATTAGGGGCTCTATCGCCTACTAAGAACTTCTTATTATGTAAAGAATTGATGTCGAGGTAAATATTGTTCACATTTTTTCCATAAAACAAACCATGGAAAACACTAAAGGAAGAAAAAATAATATTAATCCATTTTAAGCGATATGTGCTTTCAGTCACTAAACTTCTAGTAAATGATGACGGAGAAGACTCACTCTATAATATATGAAAATTCCCACATTATACATGCTCATGGAAGCCAAATAGGGATCTTAATCATATGATGAGTATGTGATACAAAAAAGACTCCAAGATAATAGAATTATGTAACATAGAAAACAACTATAGGTATATTCATTTCTAACAGATGGGACCCATATGATCACCAGGAATTTTATATCGAAGGCCAATTATATAGACACTATCATGTACTAGGTAAAAAACTATGTAGGATAGGCTACTTGTGGGACACCATATGACGCTTAAAGAATGATATATAGATTTAGGGAAAAACTCCATATAAATAATAGGGCATGTACCCGATGTAAGTGATTATCTATAGACACTAGACCAAGACCATTTCCACTAATGGCACATGAAATGGATAAAAGATAACACTCGTTATGTACCCCAAGCTACAAAGCTTATGATCTCATCTGAACCCCAGGGCATGTCCTTGCCCATACACCACATCATTGTCCATGGAACACTAAATGACATGTAATCTTGATACATGGTGTGTTTATATTTCCCAAGGCCTCATCCAATGTCTTTGTGCCTAACCATGTATTGGAAAAAAATCTGAGCCCTTTAACATGGAATAACTACCCATGTTCCTCGGCAAACATGACCTGAATAACTACATGATGTGTAACACTCTTATATAGAATGTAGTCCTAATACATGACCTTATAGTAATGGGAAGAACACATGGAATGTAACCCTGTCATACACATCGTGTGAAAAAATATCATCAACTAGAATTCCATTTGTGCCACCAAAACACCTATTTTTTCAACTAAACAAAATAAAGACCCCCATAGGGTCCCTAGCTGTCCACTATGGTCGATAAACGATAAAAAATACAGAAAAGATTATTTGATTTAAATATAATAAAATATACTACATCGTGGAGGAACACTGAATCTTCATGTCCACAATGACACATGAAACATGAAAATCGTCGATATGGTGATGATTGGCATAAAAAATGGGATCTGGCAGCACCAACATTACTCGGTTAGTATACTATCCACTATTCACTATAAGAAGTAACCCAACTCTACCTTATACCTAGAATGAATCTAAAAGGGCGAGGTGTTATTAATTTATTTTTACTAAATTGATAAACAAATTCTCAAAGTGCAACAAGCTCTAACCTCTTATAGGTATGTTGACATCAAAAAACATTATGTCACGTCTAGATTAAATTTACATTCTAAACACAATTTTGACTTCAATTTTTTATTACATGGCTCCAGTTAAGTGTAATTATTAATTTAATGATGTAGTTAATTGATTAGATAAAATTTATTCATTTTTTTAAATGATTTCATTGAGGTTCTACGAACCCCTGAATCCTACACCAAATCATTTCCATGCTTCAGAAATATTCCTTGAAATATTCAAAAATCATTCACAAAAACATGATTTTATATAATAAAAATTAATATATTTCAATTATCAGTCAAAAAATAATTACAAACAATATATATGAGGTCAAATCATGTAACACAAAAAAATGATTTAAGGGATTCTATGACAATTTATTTTCATTTGGGTGAATTTGTATGATATTACCTAATTTCATTTATATTGAATATATTCAGACCTCATGTAATTTAATATCCTAATACCTTAAAAAATTAATTTTGAAATAAAATAATAACTTATTCACCAATGGGTATTTTATTTTATTTTTTTCAGTTGGAAATGAATTTTATAAATCAATTTCATTATATTCAGTTTTGTTATTTCATCAAAATCATCTATAAAATTAGATTATTTGTGAAATGAATATTTATTATATTATGTTTTATTTCCACATTCTTATTTTAATTATCATTTCATACACATAATTTATATAGTGATTAATTTTTTACTTCAAAATTATGATCATTGTATTGGTTTATTTTATAATCTCTTTCTATTCAAGATTATTTATTCTAGAATTTATGATAAAGAAAATTAATTGACCATTTCCAATTTATCTCATTTCATTTCATTCTACTTTGGTTATTTGGGCTATTTTATTATAATAATATCATTTTTCTACTCATCAGTAAATAAAATGTTTTGGAAAATGATTTTTAATAAATTTCATCATTATATACAACGTCAATCAGAAATCCTTTTTATCCTATAAAAAAACAGAAAAAAACTAACCATTTTGAAAGAATTTATTATAATTTATTTTAATAAAAAATTGAATTTAATATTCTTTTAATTTTTAAAATAATTTTTATTTTTATATTACATAAAAGGGAATAGGATATTATTTTTAATGATTATGGAATGAACAATATTTTGAGATTACTAAACCTAAAAATTTTATAAATAATCCAATATAATATTAGACCAATATTATCAGAGATAATTATATTTAGAGAAATTTATTTTCAATTAATATTATTTACAAAATTTTTTATGAACATTAATTTTTAGAAGGTCAGATTTAAAATTGAAAGGATCAATTGTTCACGAATATTTTAAATGATAGTTTTACTATTTTTAAATTCATCAATGAAAACAACCATTTATTAATACACTAATGTCTATATGTTTTATTTCTAAAACAATTATTTATATGCATGTTTTATATTCATTTTACAATGGAAATTATTGACCTAACATTATTGATTCATTTCATTAAATTAAAAATCCCATGAAATATTTACATGAATGTGTTCATTAAATAAAATTTTCACATAAGATTTATTATTTTTATCATTGGTTTAGTTTTTCCAAAAATCATATTTATTTTAATCATATGGTGTTCTATATTTCATGTTATTTGATTGATTGGGAAAATATTGAAAAATATTTTTTTGTTTCCCAATATATATATTTGATGATAAGGAACATTGTTTGTGAATTAAATAAATTATTCTATATATGAGGAATTATAATGACATAAAAACATCCTTGGGGCCAATTTTATGATATCTCCAAAATGAATCAACATGTATCCTGAGGTGAATATTTTGGATTCGCTTAGTTTAATGGGATTTTAACCATGGGTTTTTATCGTTGTGGATGACAGATTTTAACTGTATATGTTTCATGATTTTTATGATCAAGTCATCAAATAATTAACCATTTCCTTCATTAATAATTTGGTTATTTTTATTAACCATAGGATTTTATATATGATATTATATTTGGAGGTATTTTATTTATAGTAATTGATTTAATAGAATGTGTTTTCAGTTCATTACCTATATATATTGATTACAACATTTATTATCCTGAGAATAGTGTTTTTTTAAATGGAATGTGTGTTTAGTTATTTTTCATAACATATTTAGTGTCAATTATCTAATTATTATATACATGTTATTGAATTAGCGGAATGTGTGTTCAATTATATACCATTCCACATTGATAATTCTCTATTTATTATTTGTATCTTAAAATTAGCTTATCCCTTGCTAATCATTTTAGCTCTACAATATTTTTTTTCTTTCCCAGGATTCAATGAAGTGTACAATAAATTATAATCAAGGACTTTATATTGGTATTAAAAATAATCTTCATATGAAATATGTTCTGATTTTTCATTTGTAATGTAATGAAAGACTATAGAATGCATCTAGTTTACCAAGACCACCAAACAATCTGGTCCTTCATGATGTGATTCCTTGTATCTTAACCCATTATAATAAATGAGATACTAGATCTAGGATACTGGGGTCATTGTATTTACACAAAAGGTGATGAGAATTAGAATATAAATAGGGGTGAAATATATAATGTTGTTTCATCCGAAATATTGGTGAACCAAGAGCTAGTTCAACGTATTATTCATGAGTTTGGGTATTTCAACAATGATTATTAGGATATAAAAATTCATTGCATGATTTAAAATTTTTAATTATATAAATTATATAATGTAATTCTTCTAGATAATTAAGATTTTGAATGAAGATTTATAGTTTAATATAATTAAAAAAATATTATATATCCATGAAACTAATGTTATAATAAATCCCATGCCATCTGTGTAAATTATATAAGACATGAAACTACAATGGTGGTACATAAATGTTCTAATGAATATTCACCATGGTCTTACATGTGTGGTGTTTCTGGAGTTTTTAAAATTATATATTATCCACACATCCTATATGTATAAAATATAGCATTCCTCTTCAAACTAATAAATGATTTTTTGTCATTGATTGAATATACTTTTCGGTTCTCAAAACACAGCTCATTTATTACAATAGGTATTGGTACACAAATTTATTTCAGGTACAATATTCTATGGATTTATATTTCTTGATATTCACAATAATTTTATCATGATTATTTTTCTAATTATATCCCCATGGTATATAAGGAACTGGTGGGTTTGGGGGAAATAAATGGTATCCTTTTTTTTATTTGAAACCTTCATCCATCCATGTGAGGCTGGATATCCAATTGATTTAATAATGGAAAAAATGAGGTCTATTACTAGGTATATAGGAACTCAGAGAAATAGAATACTTCATAAGTATCATTTCCACTATCTCATATGAATTTATATAGATGTTTTACAATGTCCCTGATCAGCATAGATAGATGTAGTGCACTACACATCCTCAATGTTATCATAACTCATAGTGGATTTCATATCATGAAATATTAACATATAATACTGATTTCAATGGAGGTGAGATATCTCAGACCAATCACATGTCATTCATCTTTTTAAATATGATATTATAATAAAAGTTTTCTCCATAACAATTGGGTGACCGATCAGGACACCATGAACTCCAAGATTGACTATATGGCACAAAAAAATAACGATTATGGACTATTCTATAGAAGATGATAAATTTATATATATATATAATGACACTATATAATGTAATAAACCATGTCCCACAATGATGTGGGGTACCATTAATGTGAACTTTTGACATGTGAATTTCATTTTCATACTACTGAATCGATTTTTTAAAAAATATGTCATGTAATTAAATAAATAATAATTCATGTATATATTATGCCTATCATCATTAGTAGGAATACACATTTCACATAGAATTAATATAAATGGTTGATGTTCCCACTATGTTCTATTACCAATTATTTGATATCTTTTTGGACCGAGTTATTTATATTAGAAATGAAAAAATTTATGTAATATTTTAAATAGATTGGATTGTGGAATTTAATTCTTATCCGGATTCTTATTATAATAAACTTATAAATACCCTTAGGTTTCACCTAATATATTTAAATGGTATTGAAAAATTAATACCATAAATAAATGACCTTTAGTTGTAATAAATGGAATCATTTTATGAAATCTTGTATGAATTGATTGTTGAACTGCAAAATGATACATTAAATAGGAATGTTCCCATATTATTTGAATAATACCAAGATTACAGTCATAATGATGTCATTAGTCTATCCCTTGAGTAGAAAATACAAATTTAGGTTGATATAACTATGATATCAGCCCATATTTTATGTTCATTATATAAAATGACTCCAACTATGTTATGTAAATTAATGGTAAATCATGAATATGTCAAGGTAAATTTAATCATTACGGTACATACATATCCATGGGAAACATTGTTTTTCTAATAGGAGAGAATGTTATTGACATTTTTGTGTAAAATATTAGAAGCTAAATAATGTTCCAATGAAGAATTATTATTAGCTTCCTAGAAGCAATGATCTACTTGATAAATTAATGAATAATCTTATAAATTCCACTTCTCTGATTAAACTAATCTTCCACTAATATAATGAATCATTTTTCATTGTATTATATTTTTATATTTTGGCTTAATATAAAAAGTATTAATCACCATATGGATTATTTTGAGATTTTATTGAGAATATTATTTGATTACAAGAATTAATCAAAATAATCTATGTGTTACTTCTAAATAAAATATGTTAATTAAAATTAAAATTTTACTTCTTATATGTTCATATTATTTATCCCATAAGTGAAAGAATTCATTAATTTATTTTCATCCATACATGAATACCTTTTAGATATATTGTATTAGGGGACATTCATGTTGATATAATCAATCCTTCCATGATTTAACTTGAATTTTTCTCCCTAAATTACAAGTACATTGAGATGTTTTATTTTTAAATTGAATGATGATAAATATAAATCATTTCAGGAGATTAATGATGGACTCACCATAGAATAAATTATCGTGTTGTATGAACTGGAATTAGACTATGTTTTTTATTATGATTCATTTGGACTGGAATTATGTTACGTTCTTTTGACTGGAGTGCATATTTTAGAATATGACTAAATTTTTTTTCGAATGCATGGAAAAAATTATCTGACACATGACATGGAATAAACTAAAATGTTTCAAGCCAGAAAAAAACATATCCACTATATTTTTGGGTGTTCAATTATGGTGTTTACAATTCAAAAATTATTGAAATATTTCTTTATTAATATCTTAACATAAAAAATATACATTGGATGGAGTATCTAGAGATATTTGACCATCACATAGAATATAAATTTATCAAATTAGATTTAGTAGTAAATTCCTTGAGTATGATATATAATATTAAAATAAAAAGGAAATATTTTTAATAATAGATATTGATGAGCTCAATTGTAAAATTGTATTTGAACTATGCTGAAAATAATTAAAATATGGGTTTTCACTAGGTCAATAATTCCCGTGATACGATGGATTTGAGTAAAGAGGTTCAATAAAAACACATTACTTCAACATTATTTTGACAAAAACAAATGGTTAATATATAATGAATAGTTTTTAATAGGATGAAAACGTATTGTTTCATTTCTAAAACCAAACTATGGTACACCAATCATGTTAGGAACAAATTATTTTGATGTATCACAATTTCATATGGATTAAAAATTCAAGTAATTAGTAAATTTATATGAAAGAAATTGCACATCTCTTATTCATTGGTTTAATAAAATACATTAAATATTATATTAGTAAATGTCTAATATTTCAATAATAAAAGGATAGATATAAAAAATATCATAATTTAGGATTCTATACATATAAATATTTAGAAATCTGTTAATATTTTCATAAAAATTGATATAGTTATACAATTATTACTTAATAAGAATGATACTATTTTTTTGAATTTTTGATTGATTCAAAAAGTCATCACACATCCTCCCTAAACATGTTTTCAAAAAATTAGTTTCATTCGAAAATATATATAATTTAGATGTTATTTTGATTCATTTGATATGGATATCTATAATACATAAATGAAATCCAAAATTTATTTCGTGGTTTTACCACTAATTTTATTAACATATTGAAACCCATTTTGAAATGTGATTGACATATCATCCACATATGAATTGATGGTTATGAAATTTGTGTCATATGTTCAATGATATTCATAAAGAATGTAACATCAACTTATTTTTATTATGAGATGATTATATGCTAATAGTGGATATTTTATTTAATATCTTAACTTATGAAATGATACAAAAGGATCCATTTGAATAATTTAATGGAGGTCTTTATCTCTCTTGATTTTATTGCATGGAATTTGGAGAAAGATTGCTTAAGGAACCCATTAATGTTCTTAATACTAAAAAAATATATGATTTTGAAGAAGTAGATGGAAATAACAATAATATTATTAAAATATTAAGAAGGACAACAAACAAGAAATTATGTTTTTATATAGATGAATTTGTTTTTCTAAAATTATTATAGTATCTGTGATAATTCCATTAGTGAATTCAATTTAATATATATCCTTGATATGTTAAAATGTTTATTGTTATTTAATGTAACAATAATGATGAATATTTACTTTCGTTACCACAAATATTATTTGATATTACTATTTTTCATATTTATCATAACAATAGATGTTTTAGTTATATCACAATGATGTGATTAGATAAAATCAAGTGGTTCGTTAAGAAGATGTGATTCATAACCTCATGCTGATTTAGATTCTAGAAATATAGGAAAAAAACTTGGGGATAATGATTTCCTTGGTATGATTTTTTTGGAATCATGTTCATATTTAAAAAGATAATTAAAAAGTACTGAAATTCATGTGAGAGAAATAGATGGTTCTCTTAAAAGATAATTACTATTTATATTTTTTTGGAAAATAAATGATTATGGTGTAAATAATTTAGTATCGTAGATTATAATACATTCTTATTATGCATAATTAAATTTTCATTTTTGTTCAATGGTATGGATAAAAAAAATTGGATGGCGAATAAGAGAATAATATAGTATATGTGTCCATCATGTAATTTAATAAGTGAACAGTTACTTATGGAATGAGTAATTTTTGACTAGTGGAAATTAATTTTATTCAATAATTACATAGTTTTAACCGATTTTATTGATGCATAATGATATTTTATGTATTTAGATCAACTGTGGTTCTGAAATATGATGTTATATTTAACGTCCTGAATTCATCTAGGTTTAGATAGAATTTAATTTACAGAATCCATTAATACTTTTTTTTCCATCACATTCCCCAATATCATTAGAAACTCTCTATGTAATATTTGGTGATATTTAATTTAAAATTTTATATTCTGAGGATTCATTATGAATATGATAACGGAAATATATTCTTAAGGTTTATTCCAAAATAACAATGTTATGAAAATTCTCCCTTTACATAAAACCCCAACACCATTTTTCATGGACATATCAATTGGAGAAAACATGTTTTAGTTGAATAGAATATGATATTATAATGAAATCTAACTAAAATACTATATCTATATATCATTGAAAAAACCATTGAGAAGATTTTTTTTGAGGTTAGCTATTTTTCCCTAACACCAATATATTTTTATTATAAAAGTCCCAATTTTATTAAAGGATTTCTATTTTAGACATAATGAAATAAATAATTATATTACTCTATTTTATTTTATTCACATTTTTTTACCATTTATATTGAATTTTATGATATTTCATAATATTTTTTAACAAATTATATAGAATTTTTTTTCTATATAGAAAAAAATTGGGTAATTTATGTATAGTTGAGATGGAATGTGTTCAAGTGATTTTGGAAATGATTATTGGGATATGGTCACAATCCCAATATGATCCCATATTTATCTAATTTTCCTAACATAATGATTAATTAATCTTCATTCATCATCAAGGGGGATGTCATTTGGAAGGCTTTAAATATTCATGGAGAACAGTGAATAGTTATGTCAAAGGGAATTGAAAATTAGTTTTCTTATAAATCACTTGATATCTGAATTTTCGGTGAACATCATATATCATTCATCATCCCTGTTTACATCAAATAATGAAATAGATTTCAATTAAGAATTTCCAATACAAAAATTCTAAAATACTACATTCAAACATGAATTTTTATTCAGTCCCATGTTGGATATGACTTACATTTCATATTGGGTGTGTTACGTACCTCATAAATATACAATATCTATGTATAATGTTTTTTTTACAATGATACATTACCTAGGATGACTTATTATTTCTTTTTTACTGCATATGTTGGTTAAAATCATGTGTTTTTGGATATAGATCATTTTAATGAGTTAGGTGTGGGAGAGTGTAGATTTTCTAATATTGGGAGTGAGTCTTGTTTCTTTCTTAGTTAATAATTTTTTTATTTCTTCTATAACACATAAATAGTTGGTTTATTATATTTTCTGTAGTATTATAGTCATATAATCTAATATAATTTATTTTTTCCATTGATTTTAATGACTGGTTGGGTATGTTTAAATGAGAAATCACCCCTAATGAATTTTTAACACCATATTTTTTATTAGTAAGAATTAGTATCCCTGATATGTCACCTATTTGTAGGAAAGCCCTAGAACATTCAATGATATTAGATATGTAATGGTTGTTATATTTAAATTTCTTTCAGCTAAACCCTTTATCAAATGAATCATTCTTCTTAAATATTAATGTAAATATTTATATTTCAAAATACATTCCATTATTGGAGAAATTATTCACATTTTGTGTCTATAATAATTCATATTGTACTTATACTGACACATTTGACCTATTTTATTATAATAATCATTTTACTCACATTAGTAAATTATTTAATAATGTTATCTCTTTATTCATTAATAAAAATATTCATTAGAAATTTCATAAATGTTTTTTTGAATAAATATTTATTACATTAAGTTATAATTATTTTTTACGACTATATACCTGTATGTTTTTTATATTCATAAATTTCTTAACATTTTTTTTAATTTATCAAATCCTTTTGAAAATTATGTTTTCATGTCAAAATCACATTATTTCAACAATATATTATATAGTAATAGTATTCCTTTGTAAGAATTATTCTAATCCCTTATATAGGGTATTTATTTTCTCTTTCCAACTTCATTCCTACCAAAAAATTATTTCCTTAATTTTTATAAAATATAAATGTGTATTATATTGTCCACCCTTCTTAATTACCTTTTTATCTTTTGAAATGAACATATTAATATTATATCAATAGATGTAAATTTTATTAATTTATATTAAATAATAAATAGTTATTTCATTAAATTTTCATTTATTTTATATATTCTACTCCATATTTCTTCTATATGAATGCTAATATTCTCAAGGTTACAATTTAAAGAATTTATTTTTGTAAAAATGTATTCAAATTATATTTATCAGAAAATAAATAGATAATTACTTTGACTAATATCATTATTTTTGAAACAAAATATTATAAAATCAATAAAGCACTTATTTTATAAATTTATTTAAATTTTTATATGTATCTCTAAATGTTCAATTTTTATGATCCAAGTCCCCTCCCAAACTAATAATCCCACATAGACTATTAGTAAATGTAAAATTATGCCCAAATCCCAACTCCATTTGAATGGGGTATGGATACACGTAGCAATATTATAAAACACATAAACGATATTTAGAGCCCTAAAAACCTAAAAATAATCCAAAAAATAAAACGAATTTTATCAAATGATTTTACATTTAATTAAAATTACCATAACACGAAACATTTTTATATAATAATTTATATAATAATTATATAATATAATTACATGTATGATATCCTATGACTCAAAAAAATTTATCAAATACCAAAAAAGTAACCAAATTAGAAAGTGTTGTGTGTCTAAGACTATATAGCCATTTAAATAATTCAATATCCTAAGGAAAATACAAAATATTAAATTATAGTGAGAAAAAAATGGATTAATTAATCAAAAACATAAATTGAGATTATATATGAAATGTTAAAAAAAACTATCCACCTTATTTTAAAAAAATTACTATCCTATGAAAAATCATAATCCATTAACATGAGAATAATTCAATAGAAATTAAATGTATAAACAAGGATAAAAATAAAAATGTGGCTACGGGAAATCACAAGATTTCAGAAAATTCAAAATCATAAAAAAAATCCCACAATAGAGATCAAAAATTTACTACCAATATTAAATATTAGTGGATTAATTCATGAAAAACAAGTAGAGATATATAATGATGTCCTATCCATATTTATATTGGAATTAATGAATAAAAAAATAACACAACTTTACAACCATTAATTAAATGAATAAAAAACAATCAATCACCAGAATAAAAAAACTCTATAACCGTAGTCCAAATTACTCCCCAACATACTGCCCCAACATATATCCACATAAATCACTATAAATAAACATTTCAAATTAGTTATTCTATATTATAATGTAAACTAGAAGGGCAATATCTCCTTACCCTACTCTTTCCAAGTACATTACCAACCACAAATTGAAATAAATACATTATTCTTTTAATAATAGTGTATCACGTGAATTTAGTACATTTATATTATTCCTTATCTCGTCCATGTACATATACATCTATATATAAAATTAAAAATAATATTAACATTTCAATTATTATATTATATAATAAAACATTTTTATAATTCTAACATATATATACATATAATCATTTTTCTACAAAAAAAATTTATACTACAACTAATAACTTTATATATTATATCATACACTTAAATTCGCTTTTAAAAATTTATTACAACATCATAGATACCATAAACAAAAGTATATGATTCTAAAAAAAATCACTGTCAAGAGATTAAAAATACCAATATAAGAAAAAATTCAACAAAATCAATAATATTTATTTTTTGATATCAATCAAAATCACAAGATGTAATATTAACCATTCTCATTACATTCATTATTTCGTATATTTTATATAAAAGTACATTTTCTAAACACATATCTACAATCGTCATCAATAAATTCAATGAATAATAATCATTTTAATAATTATTTCATCATTGACATTCCACTATTCAACAAATTTCGTTGCATATATTGTTTCCTTTCAAGATTAAGCATTATAATCCTTTATTAATTAGTTTTTTAATATATTCATTCAAAATGGAAATAATTTTCCTCCCATATCCTTTATAAATAGAACTATCATAAAACCAATACATCAATGTAGAAAAATACCTCCCCACATCCTTTAATCCAATGGACTCAAAACATCCCAAGTAACACATGAAAAAATCCTTCAACCATAGTATTATCATAGTAAAAAATTGGAAACCAATTATAGTTTATACTGATTTATTTATAAAATAAAATTCCCCCATAACACACAACCATCGCATACATAAAATGAATCCTCACCAATATAAGACCAACATCAAAAATGTTCTAACAGATAATGTTTATCAATATAATTAAAATATTGGTTAACTAATATAATACGAGACATAAACATTCATCCATACTTCTATTATTAAATTTAAATAATTAACTAGATTATTAACATTTATAAGGACACACAATAGTCAAATACAAATAAAAAGTCTTTTACATCTACCAAAAACCAAAAGGAACAATTTTGCAATCAATGACAATCTGTCTAAGAAGATTGAAGCTTCGTATTAATCATATATTAAAATTATAATTATAATGGATTAGTTTCTAAATTTTTTAAAGCCCCATTACACTGTCAATAAAGTTTATTACTCCAATTATAGTGTGCAAAACAATAATCTATATGAGAATTAATGATATGATTATTAATCACATAAAAGTAAACCATAAAAACTAATATCAAAACACATAAATCACGTTTGATTCACATTCACCATTCTGGCTCATCATAGCCAGTTTTTTTATCATTATATAATTATATAATTTCATATAGTGTTTTTATAATATATAAACTTTTTGGAGAAAAAAATATTAGACAAGAGAATTCCCAATAAAATTTACTTCTATTATAATTTAATAAACACTTTTATTGAAAATTAATTTGGATTAAACATTAATAATTGATATTTATGAAAATTAAAATCATCATCATTTATAAAAGGACCCCTCCACCACACTATCTACACCATACATTAATGATAAACTTTTGTATATTCTACTAAAAAATTAATTTTAAAAGAAATATACCTTGCCTTTATAATTGTAATTTATTTTTTATTCAAAAATAATTTAAAATTAAAAAGGCATCCAATATAACATATAATATCATTAATAATGATAGAATATATATATCTATATAAAGGAATCCATTGTATGTATTTTTATTTAGCCAGCTCATTTCCACCATTTTATAAATTCTATTGTTATATCCTTTTATGTATTATATCTTATATCCTAATCTTTTATTATATTAAATATCTCATTTTCTTCCACATTTTCATCATTTCATTCTCGTGATACATTTTTAAATTGTTTATTATATCATAAAATATACATTATATCTATGATTGTCTCATTTTTTATTTGTTGAGGTGTGTTTGACATTATGCACCTATTTTATTTTTTTTGTTTTATTTTCTAAACCATATTCATCATTTAATGATAATTCACTATTCATTCATGAGTTGTACAGTTCAATATGACAATATCTATTCAATTGTATGTTGATTAATTTGTTAAAATAGTTTAATTGGTTTTTATTCACAAAATAGCCATTCCTATTCCTGTAACAATTCTCATTTTACTATATTGTTTTATGTTTTGTTTACACCAACATAGATTTTTTTAATATCATAATGCCACATTATATTATAATTATTTATATTTTTCTCTCACAACCTCCAATTCAAAATAATTATAAGTGACACATTATATAATTATATTGTGTTTTCACCTTATACTCCATTCTCTAAGTCAGGTTTTGTATTATACATACATTAATGTATATATTTTATATAATAAATTTTTGACATAATTTATCACCCTTATTTTTTATATGCATAATTTAGGTTCAATAACGCATTTTAATTTTTTTTAATAACCTTATTAATTACCATTGAAAAAATGGTTTTGTATAGTAAATTTGTATTTCATTAGGCATTAATACTTTTATCATTAATATTTACAGGTTTGAATATGATATGTATCCATTTCTGTACTTCTTATGGAATTTTATCTTTCAACTTGTTAAATTAAATTTTCATGTGAAAAATAGTATTCATTAATAAATATCAATTTGGATGATTTTAATTAAAATACTATTCTTTTATCAATATCTTATTTCACATTATCATTCTTCTAAATGAAAAATAAATATTAATTTTATTGATATAGGTTTTATAATATATAATATTATTTAAAATTTATTTTTTATAATATGATGTATTTTATATTGTCATCTCAACATCATTTAAATATGTCATTTACTTCTTCTAAGGGTTCTTTTATTTGGATTTTTTTAAAATAATGTTTTAAAATTATATTCACAAAAAATAAAAAATGATCATTAATGTGACATGCGATGACATTTTTACAATAATGTTACAATGTATTGATTAAAATTTAAATTATAAATTTTGTTACATTTTTCTACTTTATCTCTACATGTTATATAATTATTACCTCCAAACCTATCTATAACTCCGCTAGGTATTCTGGGAAGGAAATAGATAACCTCGAATCACAGTTCTAATTTTCCCTCAGTTAGCAGCAAGAAACAATGATATAAAATGAAGAAGTAGGAACCATTACCATAAAATATAAATGAAATAATTGATAACCATCAATCATATCTAAAATAGAAAAATTTATTATTAGAACCCCTCTTCCAAAAATGTATATATATGTAAATGTATAAAATTATTATATATGATAAATGGTGGGTTGATATAATATATCCCCAACCATTTATCATAAATACCTAGAAAACTCATACAATCTATAAGGGTTTCGAACCATGGGAGTACTCAATATGTTAATTATTGTTAAAAATTTAATCATCCATTTGAAATAAATATATAACAGTTTATTACAGTTATATACAAATCCATAAATAAATATAGAGTCAGTTTATGTAATATAATATTTTTTTCTATTTGTAATCTAATTTAACAAAATTTTCAAAATAATATTCAACATCCTACGTAGTTTTTGAATAACAAACTCAATCTAATTATTATACCAGTCACCAATTTGAATTCCATAATAATAATTAATTATCCCAAGATAAGAATAACATAATAATTGTTTTTAAAATCATCCTAATTGAAAATCCAAAAAGTAATAATTTTACACTAATATATCTATAGAGTCTTATGTATCCAAAAACTATTAATCTTTAATAATTAAATCTATATATATAATTAGGAATAAATTATTGAATTAATAATTACACCCTATCACTACCACTAATTATACACAAAACCCATCATTATACCATACATCCATAAACCACAACTCTCAAACCATAAAATCAATACCACCATCACATAGTATATCATATCTTGATCCTCAAAATCTCTATATAAAACACATTCCCTTCTATACACAAATAATATAATATAATAATTTAGTATATAACTCTGGTTCCATATTCCATCCATTTGGATCCCCACCAAAATCAATCTATTCCCATCCACCTCTACATAATTGTGTATCATGAATAATAATTACATAATCCTTGTTTTATCATCATTATATATATATATTTACAAAACCATATATCATCATTATAACTATATAACCATGTATATTATTACATTTCATACTCAAATGAAAAAACCACTTGTGTTATATGAAAATAACTCTTTAATATTATCACATCCTCTGTAACATTAAATATTAAAATACACTATAATGTCATATCCACATGAAAACATTCTTAATGTTATAACAATAACACATTAACCACAGACCATGACCCTATACTCCACAACAAATCAACACCAAAAACATAAATGAAACCATCTAAAAATAATTAATAATTAAAAAAAATATTATTACAAATCCCAATATTTACAATCTATATAGACTATTAAATTTTTATAATAATTATTTAATAACATAAATAATATATAACCACTCTTAAACAATTATGAACATAAATTTCAGAAAAAGAATTAATATATAAGTTATTATAAGTTTATTATTTGTCTATTATTTGTTAAATTCCATTCTAATTATAATTATATTATATTCATAGGTGTTATAAGAAATTATTAATTTTATTCACAATAAATTCATGTATTTTTGATATTATGTGTCAATCTATTATCATTATTTCAAACATTTTCAAATAACCAATGTCTCAAAATACAGAATCACCTCCACATAATTTTAAATCAAATGGATACATGGATCACACTATCTCCCACACTGAAAACCGACCTTCTCATCCTGATAATAGATATTATTATTTATTATTTATTTAGTGCTTAGAAATCCCCTACATCACTAGAATAATATGTTAATATGTTTCCATAAATAGGGAAAATATGATCATAACATGATGATCGTGTTAGGAAAACCTCAATAACCGAGAAAAAATACACATAAATTCAAGGATATATGAGAAAAATAACATTTCATATCCACTATCCAATCCTATCAAAACATGAATGAATTGAATTTTATGTCATAATAATTGATGTGATTATCCCTACATATCAAAACTGTATTTTATATTAAGGACAAAGGCGAAATCAAATAAAAATGAATTCAGTATCCTTATAGGATATAACTTTGGCGACCTGTATTTCATAGAATGCGAATAAACTAAGAATAATCTATTAGAGAGTTCTAAATTGATATATGTTCTAGAAAATTATCATTTCATATAGTAAATGGTTATGGTCATGTCATTATTGGTCTAAATTAAAAAAAACATTGAATTCCCAAATATGATCATTGGCTCTGGAAATAATTTCAATAAAATTAACATATCCTCATTTCATATAACCTATGAAGATTACATTATTAATTAAATTTCCATGAATTTCACCTCATCATTTAAAATAATCACACAGGGTAATAGGAGAGACATGGCATGATAACACCTTGAAAATATAAAAATATAAAATCAATTTTATATTATTTAATATTTTGATGAAAATCTATCACATAATGTCATCTAAATAGAAAATTATTTATGTATGGGGAATAAAATCATTAAAATTGTTAGTCCTAGAACATAATAATTTCACTAAGTACAAATTTAATTATAAACACATATCTTTGTGATTGAATTTGATCACACGATTTTAATAACTATCCACCATGATTCAATGGTCCATATCTATCATTTTCTAAATGTCACAAGAGTTATGAAATCTATTATCTTAAAAATCATTCTATATGAAACAAATAATTCAATTATTTTGGCCACAACATGATGCACACCATTTGGTTGAAATATTTTATTTCACACCATTTCCTTTCTTTTAAAATTATCCCAACTCCTCCAACTCAACATGAAAAAATTAATGGTACATGAAAATCAATGTCAAAACGTTTGAAAATCCCCCAATGTTTCTCATCCCCAAGATACCTAAACGTCCGAGATAAAAAATAATCAAAAACATATTCAGTAAGCACTGATTTCCATCATGAAAATGAATTATCTACTAACACCACAATAAAATGGGAAAATAAAAAAACTATAATAACTATAATATCATCAATATATTTTTTGATACCTATAAAAATGATATTTATATTCTAGGGAGATGGACACACCCCTACCTCAGATAAACCATCATTTTTTATTTCGCAATGTTGGATATTTAGGATGAGGATTCGGTTGGGTGTCCATCAAAATTCCATATATATTTATTGTAGAAGTTTTCTTTTAGACATATTCATGGTTACATTGATTTTTTGGGGGGAAATTTGCATTGTAAAATTATTTTTTATTCCCTCAATGTCCCAATATTGTGTTTAAATTTTTGAATAATAATTGGGTTGACTTCCCTTGTATTTTTTGTCTAATTACGTTGTTTTTGGTTAATATTTGGGATTTTATATTTTTAACATGACCTTATAAAATAATCAAATCAAACCCTATAAATTTTACACTGTTTTTAGTATCCCTCGCATGATGTTTTCATGTTTTACAAACCTGTGCAGTAAAACCATGCAGCCACATACATGATTAATAAAATTTGATGTGGAAAGAAATTTTGGGTGATAACATCTCTCAAATGAACCCCCAGGTGTTGAATATCAACCATATTTCTCCCCCATTCATCCTACATAGAATTGGGGTGAATTTGGGATGATTTCACATGAATAGTTGGTGATTCTTCATGTTTCCTTCATCAAATCTTCTCTATATCTCTCCATCTCTTGGTTAATGGGTTTCATTTGGGGGTTTTCTTCCCCGGTCGAACCTTAATGTCTAGGGTTAATATTTGGTTCATTTTTCTATGTATCTGGAATGTGAAAATGGTATGTTGGGCATAAATCTATCTTCCCTTGAAATTTTATCGTATTCACACACCGTTTAGGTAGGAGTTTCAACGTTTTTCATCTCTGGTGCAAACCATTTGTGCATGAGTGTCTTAAATTTATTTTTAAATGTTATTAATGTACATAATAAATTCATTTATAGTATATTGTGTTGTTTCCATTTTGATAGAAATTTAAAAAATGATTTTCTAATGGGTTCCATTACTATACATATATAAATATGCATGAACACAAGGTGTTCAATAAAATACATATTGTTTTCTAAACATGAAATTGGTCTTGTGTTTTTTTATACATGGATTTATATATTAAATTCATGGAATCCTGAATTAGACCATGATATGCGATTTACATTCCTGTTTATGGATTGTCAATTTATGATTAAATGATTTGGAAAGGTTCCTTGAGTTCTCAAAATTATTATAAGATATGAGTCTATTAAATTTGATTAAAGGGAAGTAGTATTTCTGCAAAAAAAAATTTACAGTCTTATGGATATTCAAAATGTATCATTAGATATTATAACCATCATCAGTGCACTAGGTGCACCCATGGATGGGAATTCATGTGAAAATTATACTTAAAAAATTAATGTTTTTCTAAAACATTTTCTATTCAAATGATTACATTTATCTCTCCCATTTTATTCTTTATTAAATGGATCATTGGTTTTTAATAGTGTGTTGGTACATCATGTGTCATTAAAATGATTATTAATGTGTTCTTTAAAATTTAAAACATTGTGTAACATATAACATAGATGGAATCTAAATTTATTAAGGGACTATTTTTCTTGGAATATTCGGAAGTGGTTTTGGAAATGATTTTGGAAAGATTTGGTAAATGTATTTGGGTGTTTTCATATAAGGCCTTTTTAAAATTTTAATTTTAATGGCTCTATTTTGTGTTCATTTTTTAAAAGATCATGGCCTGGAAAATGTGAATGCCTAGATGGAAACCTATGGTGTTTTACCAAATGATTTTAATGCTTTCGTGATGTGATATTTCGATTGGCACTCTGATGACATGGCATATATATATATATTTATATTTATGTAGGAACCTCAATTAGAGGGATTTCCATTCTTGTGATATTGTATAGGGTTCCCATGTTTGGGGTAGGTATGTGTGGTGAGATGAGTCACCATGGGAGGGCCTCCTATATACACATTATAACTATTATCACCATTGGTTCATAGGTATCTTGTAGATAATTGAGTGATGGTTTCTCACTAGCCCCGATTATATGGGATGACTCTCCATAGTATATCGATAGTCTAAGTGAGAATTTATGTGGGTTTTTATGAGAGGGGGATTGGTGGGTTATTGACTGTGGGGCTTCACCATACAACGATAGGTGGTTCCTGAACCTAGTAAGCCTAGATTTCTTTAACGGATGTTTTGTATCACCAATGGTTATTATCTATATTTCTTGTTTAATTAATTATGCATTTAATGTTCATTTATTTAGTTAATTTATTTTATAATATCCCTTATATTATTGATAATGGGTTTTATTTAAAATGAAAATTTTATTTTAAATATGGAAAAATAGTGTACATAGTTTGGAAAAAGGGAATACAAACATTTTTTACTTTTTATTAATAAGAAAATCTATTTTTGTAGACATACATTAAATATATTTATAATGTATTGTTTTGGGAATGAAATCCAATGGAATGTTAGGTGAATTTCTATTGTGTTTTCCAGCACACAACCTATTTTTACAAGTTGGTGTCAGTAGAACCGAACTATTTTACAGGTAAAAGTTTTGTTCATTTTCTTCTTGTTTGAGTTATTCCTTGGAGAATGATTGACATATAGTTAGTGGTGACCCCAAGGTCACAAGTAGATCATTTTAATATCTGGTTGTATTATTTTTTGTGACTTATGTATCTTTCACATTCTGTATTATTTTTTTGTATTTGTATTGGAGCATATTTTTCTTTTTTTGAGATTTAGTTTTTTTTTCTCTAATAAATTTTCATTGAGGTATATATTGTTCCTATAAATTTTTGGATAAATAATTTCCACATGTTTTATTTTGGTTAGTAAAACTCTTTCCATACATGGGGGATTGGGAATGCTAATTGGGATATGTCGTAGACTATCCCATAGACTAGTTTAGGGTCGAATCATGCTAGTTTGGGAAAAATGGTTTTATAATCGAGTGTTCTTGTTATTTGGGGTGTCTGGTAGATAGAGATTAAGGCTGCTGGGTCTCTGGATGTAGGTGTAGTAATGTAATCATGAACTGATACTTATTATAAACCTTGAGTCCCCAGGGGGAGTTAGGGATTTGAGTCTTTTGATTTGGATTATTTTGGATTGAGGGGTGACAATGAGGTGAGAGGGTTCATGTTGTGGCCTTTCATGGGTTGGTGAACCATGTGAAGTCCAAGGGTATTGTTCATTGCCCTTCTAGTGTAATTCTTTTCTTGGGGCATATCTCAACACCGTGTTTCCAGACTATGAATTGGCATTATTCCCTCATTTTGGTAGTATATTGTTGGATTGGATTCATTTTGGATTTAGTCGACGTAAGTTTATGGTTAATATGTATGTGGATTCTAATAAAAAAATGGATTTAAAAATGAAGTTTTTTCCATAAAATGGGTTTAAATTGGTAAATTTAGGTTTCAAACATTGAGGGTGTTTTAGGTTCATATTTTCAATGGAATATGACCCTTGGAATTTCTTATGGAAGTTTTCGTGTGTTTTTTATGTTTTATGAGTTCATGTTGTCACGTGGTGACGTGAATGTATTGAAGATCATGTAATGGTTCATGGGATAACCTGGGTTGGGGTTTTGAATTAAAGTCATTTCATTGTATTTCTAATTTGTATTTGAATAAGAATATGATTTTGGAAATATGTTTTTTCATGAAAAAAGTCTTTTTTTGTTAATTCGCCTCGGAAGAAGGAACTTTCGAGTTTTAAATGGAAAATGAATTTTTTTTTTAAAAGATATTCTGGTGGTATTTATTTTTATTTGTCTTCTGAGCCAGTTGGTTTTGGTTTTATGTGTTCCTTTGTGTTTTTGCATCAGATTGATGTTGGATTTCTTATATAAATTTCATGATGTTTAGAAAATGCCTCTCAGGAGGGTTCGTAATGTTCCTACTGAGTTATTCCTGATTTATTTTCTATCCGTATATTTCCATGTTTTCTATGGTGATGGAGGTGTTCATGATATTGGATAGTGGCTTGAGGATTTCTATCATGTTTTTATGTCATTGTGACCTCTTGATTGTGTTATAGTCTATGAAGTTCAATGTTTGTTTGATGGTCCAGTCTTGGACTTGTGGGGGTTAGTTTCCTAATATCAACAGAAGGTGAGATATCATTGGACGTGTTAATGGCCGATTTCATCCAATGGTTCATACCAGAGGAGGTGATGTAGAGGAATGTGGCATAGGAATCAGATGTTCTAAAGGGCATGTGACTAGTAATGTCTTATGGTGACCATTTTAAGAAGATGTTAACATTCTCATTGGATGATGCATATGTGCATAAAATAAAGGTTTCTCTCTTTGTCTCGGGTCTTCATCCTAATATGGTGGAGAATGTTATATCTTATGGTGAATCCTATTTTGAGAATGAGTTGGATGAGGAATTTATAAACGAATTGGATTTTTGGGTGTAGCTGGTGGTAATGGGTTTTCATGAAGGTTCCATGTCTAGTGAGTGGGGTATGCCAGAGGATCCTACTTTTGTAAAATTTATTTCATCAGTTTCATCTTCCTGTTCATCAAGTCATTCAACAAATTGTTTCTAGTGTTGTCGATCTGGCCCCTTAAAGTAGTCTTGTATTATTCCTCTAAATAAACATAGATTATGTGGACATTTGGTTCATTTGGAGAATATATGTAAAAGGTGATATCAGAAAAGGAAGTCTTGATCATAGGTATTGTAGCCTAACTATGAGGCATTATATGCTTCATCTATCATATCCCTAACCATATGTCTCTAGATGAATCTCTGTCACATTCAAGAGTGACATAGGTGTTGTGAAACTCCAACCTCGTTTTTTTCTATGTGGGGATAGAAATTATTATAATACCTTATTAATAATTTCCTAGATGATGTAAGTTGTATTTTGTGTTAATGGTATTGTTAATAGAGAAATTGTAACCCATGAAGTTGTGACTATCTAAACGAGTATTTTGAATATTTTCATACTCCTTTGACTGCTTCTTGCCTTTTTGAAGGCCAGTTTTGATTTTAACATTCATTTGTGGGATATTCAAGATTCTGGGGTTTTTTGGAATTGGTAAATTGTTTTATTGGATTGTTTGGATGGTTCCTTATTTATGCGGTTGTAGTTTCAATCCTCTATTATGTTGTTCAGGGTTGACCTTGTTGTAAATTTTTGGGATTTCGAGTTTTTTGGTGATTTTTCTGAGAAATGCGAAATTACAGCATGGTTAGTGGAAACTATTCACCCCTTGCCATTCAGACAGTACCAAATACATGGCCTCTGCATTTTCGTGTGGTAGGTCTCAAAACCATGAATAACGTGGCCCTTTTCAATAAGTGTCCTAGGAACTATTTAAAACTATTTGGAAACTATGTAACCAAGTTTTGTGGGAAGCCCCTTTCATCAGATAGTTCGTGCACAGTTGCTGCATAGTTTGGTAAACCATATGGCCAATCCATTTATGCTTTATAAAAAATATAAATGTCAAAATCCCTTGTTCATGGTTGCAGTGTGGGTGTTTATTGGTGTTTCAATTTTATCTTTATTAATTGAGTTCTTGTGGTTCGGATAATCCTATCATGCACTGAAAAATACTCATTCATGCATTATAGATTCTTCTAGATCAGTAGGGTGTGACATGTGGCGGGAATAATCATCCAAAGGTTCATAGATTCCCATTGAGGTTTTAGGCATGGAATTGATATTCGGTTGAATTTCGTATGGGTATCTTTATTGGGGTATAAAGTGTCAGTTGTGGGGAGATATGTCACACCCCAATCACTTATACAACTCCATTTTACTTATTTCCCAATATTGGTTCATTTGGATGAGGTTTGGGTTGGGTATGCAACAAAATTTCTTTTGTTTTGGTGGTACTAGTATTGTTCTATAGCGATTCATATATATTTTGAAATTTATGGATGAATGTGGTGTTTTGGAGAGTTTGTGAAGTCCTCTGTGTCACTTTGTTGTGTTTAGAACAATGAATAATCATTGGATGGAAATACCAAGTGTTTGGGGTGTAATTTGGGTGGTTTTCAAATTTTTGGGGTCGAACAGTTTGGGAATGTCCTTCCTAATCCTTAAAACCAAACCCTGCAATGTTGTAGATGTTTTCTTATATACCTTAGACGATTTACACACCTTTTACAAAACCGAGTAGCAAAACCGTGAAACCATTTATGGGACTAATAACATTTGACTTAGAAACCCATATTGGGTGATTCAACCTCTCAAATGAACCCATAGGTGTTGGATATCAACCAAATTGACCCCACTTCTTTATGCTTTAATTTTGGGAGATTTGGGGCGATTTCTCAAGAAAGGTTGATTGTTATTGATTTTTCCTTCATCTAATCTTCTCTCCCTCTCTTACAGTCATTGTTCAAGTGTTTTCATTGAGGGTTTTCATCCATAGAGAAACCCTAATGTCTAGTATATATGTCTGGTTAAATATTCATTGGATATAGGGTGTTCGACAAGTCCATGGGGATTTAATCTACCCTTCCATAAAGTTTCATCACATTCACAGACAATAGAGGTAGGAGTTTCAATGTTTTTCCATTTATGTAAAAACCATTACTACTTATGTTCCTTAAATTTAATTTTAAAATATATTCCCATAAATATAATGGTCATGGATATTCTATAATGGTGATTCATTATATGTATAATGTGACTAAAATGGTTTTTAATGGTTTTTCATTATTATGCCTATATATGCATGCACCCAAGGTGTTTGATACCATATATATTGTTTTATAATCAAGAAATTGAGGATGTATTGTTTTTTGTTGGACTTATTTTTCAATATAATATTGATTGTACTGTTAATTAGAGCATTAGATATGGTTATGTTTTCTATTTATGAATTTGTGATTTATAGTGAAATTTTTTGGAATAGTTCCTTCAGTTTTCAATATGGTTATGAAATAATTTTCAATTGTGTTGTTTTAATGGGAAGTTTATTAATATAAAAATGTTTTTGGGTAGTGTTATGGATCTTAAAAGAGTTTTATTTGATGTTTGTACATCCATGGGTGTAGTAGATGCATACAAGGATGTATATTCTTGTAAAAATTACACCTAAAAAATAATGCTTTGCAAGAACCTAGGACATTCAAACGATTTCTCTTCTCTCTCCCATTGAATTCCTTGAAAAATGGATCTCTATTTTATAAATAGTTTGTGTGTTTTTCATGTGTCTTTAAATTGATTTTAATATGTTCTTTATAATTTAAATCATTTGGAATCATGTAACATTATTGGTTTCTAAATGGTTAAAAGGCTCATTTGGCATGGCATACATGGATGTGGAATTGGAAATGATTTCGGATTGTTTTGGTAAATGTTTTTGGGTGTGTGAATGTAATGTCCAGTTTGGCATTATTATATTAAAGGTAATGATTTGTGTTGATTTTCGAAAAGTGCATGGCATGGAATATGAGAACTCCCCATTGGAAACATTATTGGATCAACAAAATGGTTTGAATGCTTATGTGATGTGATGACCTGGATGGAACATTGATGAGGCGATATATATATATATATATATATATATATGAGTTCACATATAAATGAAGGAGATCCATTCAGTCATTATCTTATAGGGTGTTCTTGTTTGGGATCAGAAACTGTGGATATATGAGTAATGTGTGCGAGGGAATCCTACTTACATAGTATTAATATTACCACTATGGGTTCTTAGGCGTATTTTAGATGATCGAGTAATGGTTGCTCACCATCCCATATTAGATGCGTTGGTGCCACTTCGTAGATTTATAGTCCATGTGGGAATTTCTGCCATTTTAGTCACGAGGGTGATCAATGTGTTATATACTATGGGGATTCACCATAGATTGGATGGTGGTTTGGAAATGATTACATCCAATGGTCTTCTAATGATATTTTGGATAACAATGGTTATTATATTTAATGATTGTTCACTTTCTGCTACATTTTATGTTTATTTATTACGTTTATTTATTATTAGCATCGACCTAGTACTGTAGTTTTATATTTTATATAAAATAAAAAATCTATTTTGAATATGGAAATATTGCTAGAATATTTTGAAAAAATGGGATGAAATATGTTTATTAATAAGATGGAAGAAAATAAATTTTCATATAAATATTTCAAAACTAGTGTTAATTTCTTTTTTTGGGAATGGAAAAACATGGACTCTTTGGTGATTTACAACATATTTGTCAAGACCACAACCTACATACTCCATTTGGGGTTGGTAGACCAAATCTATTTTTCATGTTTTAATTTTGATCATGTTTTTTCTAGTTTCAGTTATCTCTTGGACTATGGGGTTCAGGTGGTCATATGTAACCAAGAGGTCACATAGAGATTGTGTTAGTACAAGGTTGTTTTATTTTGTTTTAAATTCTTGATCATTCAGTGTTTTTATTACATAGTTTTATTTGTATTGTACCATATTGTTCTTTTCATGATATTCAGTTTTTGTTAGCTCTGCTACGTTTTAAGTGTTTCATATTTTAATATTATTTATTTTCAGCTAAATCATTCTATCTTGTTTTATTTTTATGCCTTACACATGTTTCCATAATAGGGTGATTAGTAAATCTCCTTGATATTTGTTATGGACCGGCTTGAGTGATTGGTCTTGGGATGAATCGCGATAGTTTATGATAGAGAAAACACAAATCACCCAAAAAAATCCAACTTTTACATCAACAACTATTCTTATCATGTCAACCATGAATCAAAATATAGAACCTTAACAAAAAAACACTATATAAGTATACAAATATTTCTAGAAAAAATCACCATAATATTTATAATGAATAGAATATTATTTTATATTATTAAATATCCATCAAAATATAAAATTAAATAGGGATCAAATACCATATTGGGGTATTTAGTAAATGGGGTAGATCCTATTTTCGTGAAAAAATATATAAATAATTTCCTGTTGAAAAATAAGAACCATGTTTGATCATGGGATATCTTTATTAACCATACTCCACATCATTTCATTGAAAACCAATCAATAATGAAAACATAGGAAACATTGAGATACTATAAGATATGGATTCACAATCCTCTAAATATATATAAAGCTACATAACATTACACATCCAAATTCAATGAATTCTACAAATCAATGTATTATTTAAAATCATCCTATCTTCTCAAGTGAGACTATGTCAAGACCCGTCCTCGAGGCCCGTTCCATGACTACCCCAAACCCGCATTCCATAGGCCAGGGGCTGGCGACAAACACCAAAGGTCTAAATCCCGATAAAATGGGAAGGCATTTCAATTATAAAGGTAAAAAAACACAATAGAGTACGCAAGTGCAGTAAGAAATAAACAAAAAAGATTACAAAATTAAGGGATGAAAAGTAAATGGGCCAGTATAAAACCCCAACTGAAAGTACAATACAACTGAAAAGAAGGTACAATAGCAGTAAAGTAAAGCAGTAACCACAAAGCCGTCCTATGGATATCCCAGCTGAAGGGTGGGTATAGATGGTCTCCTCAGCTCCTTGGGTCCGACCTTCTGATCCATGTATGTCCAGCCAAATGGTCCACCATTGGGTATCGTCCAGCTCCACAAGCCTCCACCTCATCTGTGTTGTCCATAGTCTACATCCAGCACAATGTAGTGTTGTCAATGCCCTTTCAGGGGTGAGTATACGATACTCAATAGAGACCCTGACATCCCCGAAGGTCTCCCATAATTCACGAAGTATAAATCACAATGAAAAGAAACAATCACGAAGTATCAACTGCCTATACTTTGCTATATTCCCATACATGTACGTAAGTCCTCAATTCCAGTTCGGCTCCATATCTCAAGCCCAAGAACAACCCAGTCCACACAGGAAAGAATTTAATCACACCGTTGGTATTGATTGAAAATCAAGACTCAGCTCAAATTGTTATAATACTCATGAAGAGGGTGTAGATGATTATATGTAGCCTCTGAATCATCTCCAATCCCGAACCCACATAGGAACCAAGTATAGAAGTTGTCACAGCCGAACCCATGGAGGATCCATGTACAGTTGTCACTGCTGCCAAACCATGGAGGATCCAAGTACAGTCGTCACTGCTGGTGAACCCATGGAGGATCCACGTATAGTAGTCATCACTGTTGAACCCATGGAGTAACCAAGAACAATTGTCATCGCTGTAAAACCCACAGAGGATCCAAGTACAGTGGTCATCATCATCGATCCCACGAAGGAACCCAGCACTGCAGTCGTCGTAGTCGCAGCCACCTCTAAGGTTCCCTCACACAAAACACACGATTTCGGGAGGTTATACTACTCAAGATAAAGGGGGGTTGATACATAAATTATCACAAAGCCTATAGTTGATATATCCCAATGTCTTGTCTCATCAATAGGAACTCAATGCGATAGACGGCGTGTCAATCAGACACCCTGTCTGAGAGATATCAATGTTTCTGTTCAAGGGGCCTAGTTAAAAATAAGCTCATTTCTAACATGGTCATTCCCCAAATTCATCCAAAACTCACTTAGATTATCGACAAAGGACCGTCTCACCGCAAGGGGCCCAGTGCCGCAGATGGCGCGTCGGTTAGACGCGCAGTCCTTGAGTTATTCACCATAAAGTGTAAATGGGCCCAGCTCATTAAGCCCGATGGGCTGGTGGGTCAGGTCAACCCAGTTTTGGCGGGTCTGACCCGGTAGGGGGGTTGGACCGGCTCGATAAAATGTGCAGCCTGACCCGGCAGGGCGGGGCTCGACCCTAGGGGGTCGAGCCGTCCGTGGCAGGGGGCGCGACCCCCCGGATTCCCGAACCGGCGGCGCCGCCCTCATTAACCGGGCAGCTGAAGCCAGCAATCCTTTTTGGCATAAGCGGCCTACTCGGGCGGGACACGGATTTGTTGCACGGCACCTTCAGGTGCCGGGTCCTTCCTCCGCCCGACCGACCGTCTAGTCGGAAGGTTCTTCTACCGATGCAGTCTGCCATTTGTGTGTCGTGGTTCTGCACATCATTGTGTCGGGGGGCGCCACGGTTCCTCCCTTAGGCCCGGCCGGCTATGGCCGGTCGGTTCTTCCTCGATCGAGCGGCCATCAGTTGCGTGATGTGGTTCTTCCACACATGGCCAGTGCACAACATCAGCTTCTTCCATCGTCACCTCTTCCAACACACCTCAATTTCAAACAAAGAGACTACGTAGGGTCTTCGCGCCGTGTGCGTTCGGCATGAGCCATCTATGTTAAGCGGTATCAATTGGAAAATGATAAAAATGGTTCATGAATAACGAAGAACAATTTTATTTAAATAAAATTGAACCAATCCACCCTACCCTGGAAGAGATGCGTGGTAGACTAGCGTTGCGGAAGACGGTGTCACAGGAAGATGGTGTCAACTCGTTGACATCGGGGAAGAAGAGTTAAGGATGGCGTGTCGTCAGCGTTCCATGTTGGTGGCTCCTTCTACTATGATTTGGCCAATGATCGAAGGTGATGATGATGTTACTCGACAATTATTCATTGGAAGGATGGTGTTTTATCTTTGATATAAGAACACACATATCTATTTTTCCAGAGCTCCCACAAAGATCCAACACAAACAAGTACCCAAAAAATAATATAATAGCTAATCTATTATTTTATTCACAAAAGTAATTATAATTTCAAACAATTTAGTTAATTATTTAAAGAGGATAAAAACTTTAATTAACATGTGTTGGAAAAAATTTAAAGATAGAGAGAGGGGGAGGTGAAGAGAACTCATAAATAAGGAGGTTGTCGTAACAAAGGAAGGGGAATTAATTAGGGAGTTTGAGAGGAGTTATGAGAGAAAAATGGTTGGGGATCATGTGGGTCCACCCTCTCAAATATACACAAATTGGAAGTTAGGTGGGTGTGGGCCCCACTAATAACTTCCCATTGGAGGAAATAACTGCCATAGATATATAAAATTTTTCTATAAAATTTAATTTAACTTCTTAATTAAACCTCAATTTTTAACATTCAAAACGCATAAAACACAACTGTTGTAAATGTCCCATTATGTAATTATCATTGTTTTGAGTTCATCAGTGTCCTCATATTTCAATTCCGTGCACCAGTTCAAAAGATATAAAAACCCACATGTTCGTTTTCTGAATGTACCTGAACAAAACTTTGAAAATTAATTGTGGGCATACCTGTGCTCGGAATCTAGTGTCGTCAAAAGCCACGGACTCATAAAATTCCTAATATTTAAGATAAATAATTTCCTTGAAAATTTCAAACATTTCCATTACTCCCACCTCAGGGATTTAGGTCACTATAAAGCTAAAAAATACACTAAGAAAAGAAAATGAGATACTAAGCTCGCATATGTGCCTCCTACTCCCATGTTCTCTCTTGTATGTTCCCATGCTGCCATCAAATGTTCACCAGAGTAATTGATCATCCACATAGGACCCACTCCTATCGATCCTCAATCTCCATTGGGACCTCCACAAACATCGCGCCATCATCGATATCCAGCTCCTCGTGATCGATGATGTGGGCCAGGTCGTGCACGTATCTCCTCAGCTAAGATACATGGATGACGTCATGCACCCTGTGCAGCTGTGGTGGAAGGCACATATGGTATTTCACCTCTCATACTCTGTTGAGGACCTTGAACAGCCCGATGAAGTGCAGAGATAACTTTACTCCCCAACCAAGTCACCGTAGACACCTTCGAGGTGATACCCCTAAGAAAACGTGGTCGACATCCTCGAACACCAGTGGTCTATGTATCCTATCAGCATAGGACATCATTCTACTCAGTGAAATCCTCATCCACTCCTGGATGATCTGTAGCTTCTCCTTCATAGCCTGAACCATCTCCGGTCCTACCAGTGCCATCTTCTAGTGTCAGCCCAGCACAAGGGTGATCTGCAAGCTTGTCCATACAGTTCCATTTATGGTGTCATCCCGATGGTGGATTGGTAGATGTTGTTGTACACAAACTCCAACAAGGGTATGTGATCCTCCCAACTACGACCAAATTCAAGGACACATGCACGAAGCTTGTCCTCGAGTGTCTGTATGGTCCTCTCAGTTTCTCCATCCCTATGAGGATGTAAGGTGGTGCTCATGCATAGCTGTGTCCCAAAGGTCTATTGTAACCCCTACCAAATCGGAGAAGTGAATCGAGCATCTCGATCAGAAATGATAGTCTATGGCACACCGTGAAGCCGTATTATTTATTGAATGTATAGGTGCCCCAATATATCTACTGATCCATACTCTCTGATCGGTAGGAAGTGGACCGACTTGGTGAGTCTGTCTACAATCACCCAGATACAGTCGTGCCCTGTTGATGTACATGGAAACTCTGTTACGAAATCCATGGATATCCCATCCCACTTCCACACTGGAACCTCTAAGGGTTGTACCAATCCCGCTAGTAACTGGTGCTCCGCCTTCACATACTGACACATGAGGCATTGGGAAATGAACTATGCTACATCCTTCTTCATAACCGACCACCAGTGCTTTTGTCTAAGGTCTTTGTACATCTTTTCCACTTCTGGATGTACCTCTAGAGGGGAATTGTGAAACTACCTTGGCACTACCTCATGTAATGCGACTGGTACCATGGTACGTCTCTTGAAGAGAATGATGTGGTCCCATCCTTCTGAAAATCAATCAGGCGCCTACATTTTGTAAATATGAGAACGTCGCATCTCAATGTTAACATCCCCATGATGTGACTCCCTGACCCATAGATTTATTGGAGGAGTCAATGTGAAAGAATGTAGAAAGGCTGATCCATCTCTATCCATGAAGTATATATGCAATGTGGCTAGCTGCCTCGTCGCCTCTCCTAGTAGATGTATGCCAGACCTCCTTCATAGAGCATCTGCTACTATGTTCCCCTTCCCAGGAGTGTACACTATCTCAATTTCATATTCCTATAGGAACTCAAGGAATCACCACTGTTTCAGGTTCAGGTCCTTCTGTGAAAAGATGTACCTGAAACTCTGGTGGTCAGAGTAGACTGTAAAGTTCTATCCCATCAGATAGTACCACCACATCTTCATGGAGAAGACCACTATTGATAACTCCAGATCAAGGGTAGCGTAGTTCTTCACGTGCTTCCTCAAATGTTGTGAACCACATTCGATCACCACTCACTCAGGCATTAGGACACACCCGAGTCTGGTTCCTAATGCATCGCAGTAATATAAGAACCCAACTCCCAACTCCGGAAGCATCAAGATGGGATCACTTGTCCATATCTATCTCAACTCTTGAAAGTTATGCTGGAATCTATCTGACCACATGAAGGGTTTCGCCTTCTTTGTCAAAGCTGAAGGTGGTGATGCAACTCTGGAGCAGTCTAGAAAAAATCTCTGATAGTACTCAGCCAGTCCTAGGAAACTCCACACCTCCGTCACACTCCTGAGTGGCTCCCAAGAAAGTACCTCCTCGATCTTCACAGGGACCCCTAAAACCCCAGCCTCTAAGATGATTTGTCCCCAGAAATGAACCTATAGAATCCATAACTATCAGTTCGAGAGCTTAACATAATGTTGTTGCTCTCAGAGTGTCTCTAGTACATCCAACAAGTTATAGGCGTGGTCCTCCTTAGTAGTCTAGTAAATCAGTATCTCGTCGATGAAGACTATGAAAAATTGATCGTGGTATGGCTGGAAGGTCCTGTTTTTGAGACCAATGAGAACTGATGGAGTGTTGGTTACATCGTTGGGAATAACTATGAACTCATAGTGGCCATACCGACACCTGAAAGTCGCCTTCTGCACATCCTCGTCTCGAAATATGAGCTAGTGATAGCCTGTCCTAAGTTCTATCTTAGAGAACCATTGTCATCCATTGAGCTGATCAAGGTGGTAATCAATCTTTAAGAGGGGATACATGATCTTTACGGTCTCCTGATTTAGGCGATGTTAGTCTACATATAGTCATAACCTCCCATCTTCTGTCTTGGTGAATAAAATCGGTGAAGCCGAGGGTGAAACACTGGGTCAGATGAATCCCTTTACCTGTAAGTCCTCCATTTTAATGATGACTTCATATGGACTCGACACCACCAGAAGAAGATCCCAGCCGAAGATCTCACCTCCTAGAGTAATATCACACTATCATCACCATTACATAATCGTCAAGTCTGGTCCCATATGAGTCTCTAGCCGTAAGGATCAAGCCAACAATTCTGTCAGAATCTCCGAGCTCCGAAAAAGTACAGTGGAAATAATATAAGGACTCCCTCCTGTGTCTATATGAACTGAAACAAGGGTGGAGTAGACACATATAGTACCTCAAATCATCTCAGGTGCACCGTGGTCATAGGCCTCGACCGCCTGGAGCTGAGCATGCCCTTGTGTGCCAGCTCCCTGTGGTTGGGGTGATCCTCCTAATGGTGGTGGTGGTAGAGACTCAAAGCGTCGTCCACCACCCACTACTCAGCCAGCTCCTCTGCCTCGTCCGTCTGCTCCCTACGGACCGCCACGGTCGAACCTCTACCTCTGCCTGGGAGGTCCCTCTACTGTCTGGTGCTCATCTACATGGTGGGTTGTGCAGTCTCGAGCCATGTGACCCTGCATGCCTCATGCATAGCACTACCTGCCCCACAGATGGTTGGTTCTATTTCATATACCTCACACATCTGAACCAGTATCTTGAGATTTCCCACTGGTTGGGCTGGTCCACTTGGACCTCTGTTGGCGTCGACTCAGCAAGAAATATATCCACAATAAGGGCTCGATTTAGCACTCCTTCCTACATCATAATGATGAGGGAGATCATTGAAACCTTGATCTAATGTCATAGTCCCTACTCAAAGTTACGGGCTCTGAAGAATGTTTCTCGTACCATGGCCTTGCAGTAGCACATGAGGATGATAACTCTTGTCGAGTACTGAGCTACTGTCATGATTCCCTATCGCTGAATAAGTAACTCCTGAATCTGCACCGCATGAATGGTGGCTTAAACTAACTTCGAGTAGAATAGACTCTTGAAGTCCGTCCAATGTATAGATTCATCTTCATACACCTGTAGCATCAAGCTCCACCATCTACCTGCTTGTGCCTGTAGTAGACTCGAGGTAAGGTTCACCATAAGGTCAGCTGGTGTCCCTACCAATATGAAGACTCTGATGATAGCCTCCATCAAATCCTCGGTGGCCTGAGGGTTTGTCTGTCCATGGAACTTGGGTGGCCTCTATCTCTGAAACTCATGCAACACACTAAGGCGTCGTTCACTCTCTATTTCTGGGGATGGTGGTATTGGAGACCAAGCAGGTAGTGGTACCGCTAGTGCATCCACATTGATGGGGCCCTGCACCGAGGCCTCGTCGCTTGGTGGGCTTCCATATCACATGTAACTCAGAACCCTAGCTAGCTTTCTTCATGGGGCTATCCTGAAAATTAACAGGTGTGCCATGGTTAATACAGCATTCCTGGTGAGCTGACAAAAAGTAATCATAATGAAAACTTTTTAAACACACATGCAATTAATGTCTTCATGCACTGAGTTAGAAATCATGGGTCAGGGTCCTATTGTATGGATACGTTGGCCGCCGCACCAACACTGGACTCCCTGGACTGAAAATCACACTCATTACTTTTAACACTATTTCTTCACCGAAAGAATGATCATAGTGATGAGTTCTACAGTAGAACCAAATCCTCTAATACCAATTTGTCAAGACCCATCCTCAGGGCCCATTCCGTGACGGCCCCATGCCTTCCTTCCATAGAAAATGGGCTAGAGACTAGCCCCAAAGGTGTAAATCCCAAAAAAAAGGGAAGGCATTGCTTTTATAAATGAAAATAAACACAACAGAGAATTCAATTAAAGTAAGCATGAAGAAAAACAGAGTACAAATGTATGTGCAGAAAATTAAGTGGTCCAGTATACAAACCCACCTAAAAGTACAGTACAAGTGAAAATAATGTACAAAAGTAGTAAAACAATGTATCAACCACTAAGACATCCTCTGGATATCCCACCTAAATAGAGGGTACATATGGTCTCCTCGGCTCCTCGGGTCCGGCCATCTGGTCCGTGTATGTCCTACCAGGTGGTCCACCTCCGGGAACCATCCATCTTTACAAGCCACCACCTCGTTCAATGAGTTCCATCATCTGCATCCAAAACAATGTAGTGCAGGCAATGCCTATGTCGGGGTGAGTATATGATAATTATTAGAGACCCTGATACCCCCTATGGACTCCCAGAATCCACAATGGATAAACCATAGAGGAAAGATACAATAAAAAAGTACCAAATATCTCTACTTAGGTATATGACCATACATATACCTAAGTCATTATTTCCTATTCAGCTCCATCTCTCGAGCCCAAGCACAACGCTGTCCACATAGGAAATATTTCAATCACACCGTTGGTATTGATTGAAAGTTAAGACTCAGCTCACACAGGCATACTACTCATGAAGAGGGGTGTAGATGATTATATGTAGCCTTTGAATCATCTCCTCTACCAAAACTATGTAGGATCCTAGTTTAGAATTCATCGCTATCAAATCCATAGAGGATCCAAGAATAGACGTCACCACTGCCAAACCCATGGAGGATACAATTATAGTCATCACCGTTGTCGAACCCACAGAGGATCCTAGTACAGTAGTCGTCACTATCGAACCCAATTAGGATCCAAGTACAGTTGTCATCACTGCCGAACTCATGGATGATCAATGTACAGTGGTCAGCATCGTCGATCCCACAGAGGATCATAGCATGGTAGTCATCGTAGTCGTAGCCAACTCTAGGGTTCCCACACACAACATGCTCGATTCCAGGAGGGTCCACTCCCCAATCAAAAGGGGTCTCGATACATCAAATACCAAAAATTTCATATTTTATGTATCCCAAAGATCTATCTCATCAATTGTAACTCAACCCAATAGACGGTGCGTCAATCGGAGGCACAGTCTGAGCGATTTTGGCTTTTCCGTTCAAGGGGTCAGGAATAAAATATGCTCGTTTCTAACCTGGTTAATCCCCAAAGTCATCTAAAACTAACTTTGAGTATAGAAAAATGACCATGTATTCTCAAGGGTCCTAGAGCTGCAGATGGCACATTGATCGGACCTGCGATCTTCGAGTGATTAACACATATCTCTAAATAGGCCCGGATAGTTAATCCTAGTGGGTTCGTGGGTCGGGTCAACCTTGTTTTGGCGGGTCCAACCCGGAAGGCGGGTTGGGCATGCCCGGTGAAACATACGGCCCGGCCCGTTAGGGTGCGGCCCGAGGGGGGATGAGAGGTCCAATGCAGGGGGCGTGGCCCCCTTCATACCCAAACCGGCAGTGCCAAGCGGTGCCACCCTCCCTAACCATCTAGCCAATGACGGCCGACCTTCTTGGCGCAAGCAGCCCACTCGGGCGAGCCAGTAATCTACTGTGAGGCACCTTCATGTGCCACGGACATCCTCCACCCTACCGGCCATTGAGCCATCCCGTTCTTCCTCAGAAGCGGCCCGCGCTTTGCGGGCCTCATTTCTCTGCATCACGGCCCCGTGTGGGTCCGCAGTTCCTCCCTTCGGCCCGACTGACTATGGATGATCGGTTCTTCCTTGGTCGAGTGGGCCATGGTTGTGGGTCACAGTTCTTCCGCACACGGACGGTGCACGGCTGCCTCTTCTCCTATTGTTTCCTCTTCCAACACGCCTCAATTGAAAACAAGGAGACTACCAAGGGTTGTCGGGCCGTGTGCATTCAGCCAGTGCCCTCCGCATTAAGTGGTAGCAATTTGTCAAGGAGAAACATGGTTTCACAAAAAATGATGAACAATTTTATTCAATTAATTTGATGCAATCCACCCTACCTTAGAAAAGATTCACTGTAGTAGAGCGTCACGGAAGACGGTGTCACGAGAAGACGGCGTCAACTCGTTGACGTTGGGGAAGAAGAGCTGACGATGGCGTGTCGTCGGCGTTCCTTGCAGGTGGCTGCTTCGCCTTTGATATGGACAAAGATTGAAGGTGATGATGACGTTCCTCGGTGGTTCTTCATTGGAAGTATAGTGTTCTTTCTTTGAGATACGAACACCATTCTCTATTTCTCCAGAGAACCCACAAAGTTCAAACACAAAAATGTTCCCCCAAAATAATATAATAGCTAACCTATTATTTTATTCACAAAAGTAATTACAAATTCAAACAATTTAATTAATTAATTAAAGGGGTTGAACTCATTAATTAACATGTGTTGGATGTAATTTAATGGGAGAGAGGTGTGGAGGTGAAGAGAACTCATAATTAAGGAGGCTGTTGTAATAAATTAAGGGTAATTAATTTGTGATATTGAGAAGAGTTATGGGAGATAAATGGTTGGGGCTTGTGTGGGCCCCACCTCTGAAATATCCACACATGGGATGTTAGGTGGGTGTGTGGCCCACAAATAACTTCCCATGGGAGGAAATAACTCCCATACATATATAACATTATTCTAAACAATTTTATTTAACTTCTTAGTTAAACCCCAATTATTATCATTCAACCCACAAAAACTGCAACTGTGGTAAAGGTCCCTTTAAGCAATTACCAGCACTGTGAGTTCATCAGTGACCTAATATTTCAATTCCGAGCACTGATTCAAAAGATAGAATATCCCTCACATATGTTTACTGACCATACCTGAACAAAATAGTAGAAATTGATTTCCGGCACACCGAGCCTCAAGATCATGTTCCGTCAAAAGTCACAGACACGTAAAATTCCAAAGATTTAAGAAAAACAGATCCTTGAAAATTATGGGTGTTTACAGACCATAACAAAAATACAATATCATTGAAACAAACATCTCTATATTTTTTACTAGTATTATTTCCCTTTTAAAATACTTCTATTAAGAATCCCATACATATTAATGATTCAAAAAACAGAAGGTGGAATAAATTAATACAATTTTTATACCTCATTATGTAAAAAATCATAATACAAAGAAACCATGCCATAAAATTGTTCACAAGTAAATATATTCTCTCATTACACTATAGTGAGGATATGTTGTTCTTTCAAATCCTCATTCATCTAATCATATATAAAATATTATAATTCAAAATTTCAAGAAACAGTAACCTAGAATTCAATATAAGTTATGAAACATCCCCCCTAGTTATTAAAAACTAATTTAATAAAATAATCCATCTACAAAAGAATTATTAAATCAATAAAGAGTTTCAATAATTAAAGGAAAACAAAAATATCTTCTTTCTAGTCCGTAGTCTTTTTGGAATATTCCCAAATAAGAAACATTAATAAATGATTCCATAGAAAAACCAGATATAATATGTCCTATTATTCCACATCCACATCCCAATTCCCAATACCACATATGTTCTATTGAAAAAACATTATTTATTGAAAATAATAATAATTTCATCATAAAAATGTAAAAACAATTACCCTTATTATTAAAAATTTCATATAAAATTAAGGGATATAAAAATTAAAACTATCATAACCAACATTATAATCTAAAAAACACTAAAACAAAACACATCACCATATCAAAAATCATATTCCCACAATCCATCTACCATAGAAATTTATGATTGACATTGGCACCTCTTCCTTCAACAAATTTATTATACCATAAACATATCAATATTCGAATATAAAATATAATAATGAATTTCATCCAAAAAAACATTGACCACATCACATAGATTATAAAAAAATTCATAAATTATAATGGAATAAAAATTTATTAATAGAATAAATCACAAATTCCATATTTTATATATTAATTTCATGGGAAATATTTTTTTTTAATATATGTCATCACTTTATGAAAAATAAAATCAAATATAAAATCATTAACATCAATCATCAATCATTAAATTGAATTTGAATGAATCATATAATATAATAATTAAATAAATTCACCTAAATTGGAATTGAAATTAAAAATGAAAACATATACTTAATTTATTTTAATACACCATTTTTAAGATGATTAAAGAAAAAATTGATTAAACATTTTTACCAATAAGGAATCATGGACTATTATTAAATAACTGTAAATATACTTTTACCTCCACAACATTGGTGTTATAATTTTTACACTTATATTTTCTTGAGAAATACAAAAATAATGACTAACTGATCATGTTTATTTACCAAAATGTTAGACATACTTCATGTACTATGAAATACTCATTTTACAATTCTAAAAAATTATTGTTTTAATAATGTATTTAGGTTTATACATTAACATAAATATTTCAATATATAAACATGGATTTCTATATTCATTTCAACAAGTGTCACTATAATTTTCCAAAATCCCTATATTTATATATAAAATTAAAATTATGATGTATTTTTATTCCTAAAAGAGATCAAAATTTAAATGCGTTAATATTAATCTTGTTTTCATCTTTTAAAAACTACAGAATGTGTTTAATAAAATAAAATCTTATTAAAAACTGATAAACCTGCGTATTGATTAAATTATGACCATGGTTGCATATTCTATATCATTTGATAATGATTGTAATCATAATGTAATAAAAATGGCTCCAAACAAATTCACATAACATAAAAAACGTAATTAATTAAGGGAGATCATAAATTTAAATGTCTGATAATATTTTTTTATTATATACAATAATAGAATGTTAATCACATTTTTCTAAATATTCAATATATCATTATGGTGTAAGTGACTTATATTAATGAAAATTTTATTGGTTAATTTTTATAACATTCATTGCAAAAATATATTTCATTATCAATATGGTTTTATTTATTCAATCTTATTTATTAAATTACAATTTTACCTTACAATAATAAATTACATTAATTTAAATATGGAATATAAAAATTATCATTAATTAAAAAATAAAAATTAAATCATTTAATCAATTATAATATATTAAAAAATATTACCAATACTACTAATGAATGTTTTTCTAGTACCTTTATTTTATTTCTTCCAAAAAGTGTTTTAATTTTCAATGAATCAACAACAATATTTTCTCATGGTCCTCAGGTTTTATCACAGTAGACATAATATATAAATATATATATATATTTATAAATTCATTTCATTATCTTTGTTCTACATAAAATTTTATGATCGATCATTATTTCATACCTACCGACACGAAACATTCATGACATAATCTGAAGTCCTGACACCACTCTAACTCAAAAAAATCATTAATTTTATGTTTTTTTACTTCAACAGAACATGGAATTCCACTTATGAATGTAGTACGACGACCCTAAATTATCAATCATAATAATTATATCATTTCTTCTAAATATATAATAAAATAACACAACAAACTCCCAATAACCATATGAGTTTACTAAATATGGAAGGATGGAAACATAAAAACCAAAAAATTAGAGAGATAAATTGTCTACCCGTATGTTCTCCTTGGATATAATAATTCTTAATCAAATTTCCAAACACCTATGTATTGACATTCATCGTACTCATAAAATCTTCTTCTTCTTTTGGTAACTAATTTTGGTTCCCAACAATGTTATTATTTGGATTCCATTTTTCTCCAAAGAGTGGGTCCTTGGAGTAAGGTATGGAATTTTGGAAGTTAATTAGAATGATAATGGGTGAAAATCAGTTCTCTAAGAGGTTTCAAGAATATGTATTCGTGGTGGACGATTATAGTGGATGGAAACAACACACGTCAAATTTTTTAATATAAGTTAGGTGTAATCATATTTTAACCTAATATTATTAATTGAATACCGAAAAACTCACAAAATAGTAGTTTTATGGCCTAAATATATCCAATGAATGGGGTTTTCAATAGATTAATGGTCATTTATTTTCTTATGATTATAGATTTTTCCCTTATTAACCATAAATTTAACATATTTGATGTAATTAATATTAATGACATTCACTATTATTTTTGGTGAAAAATAATTTTTTTTATTATAATCTAATATTATACTCATTAAAATCAGGTATATAAATTATTCTAAATTAAATTCACATAACATGAAAAATAATTTTTAATTTAAATCCCACAAACATTGTAAAGACCGGTAAATTCCAAGGAAATATTTTTCTTAATTTTCATTGGAATTTTACAAGAACGCAGTTTCTGACGGCGCCTGATTACGAGGCCCGGTGTGCCCGGAATCAATTTCCAAAGTTTGGCTTGGGTACGTTCAGTGAGCAGACGAGAGAGGTTTTCTAACATTTGAACTGGTGCTCGGAATCGAATTATGAGGGCACCGATGGAATCGCAGCGCCGGTAATTGCTTAGAAACGCCTCTTCCGGAGTTGTGTTTGCTCTGGTGTGTTTTTTAATTTTCAGGCTTAAAGTTAAGAAATAAAATAATTGTACAACAAACTTTATTTTATTTCACTTAAGCCACTTGGAAGCCACCTGAAAGCCACTTAAAGTAGCTTAAGCTGAATTTTTGCGGATAGGGTGCTATCCAAAAATATCTTACCCTCTTGGTAGGATATTTGTGAGGTGGGACCTGCACGAGCCCCACCGTTCCTTTTCCGCTAAGTAACGCACCCATGAAAACCCATCATTATGTAAGTCAACTGATGCATTTTATTAATTTATTAATGCACCAATTAATTGGGCAGTTTTCTTCATTGAATTAATTGGGCGGTTTATTTCGTTTAATTAATTCTATGAATTAATGGGTCGTTACTTATCTCTTTATTCGTTTCTTAACCGGTTTGAAACTTGTTGGCGTAGTAATAGAATAAGACCAATGCCACATCTTGAGGATTACGCGTTGGGAGACCTTTGACAGAATTCTTGTGCCTTCACCCTTCTTCGCGAAGAATGCGAAGAACGCGAAGAACGCGAAGAACACCGGCCTCCGACGAAGAACGCCCAAACCGCGGAAATCGACGACGCGACGTCGTGTGTCGCGACGCCGACATTTCCTCTTCTGTGAGGTTCCTTCCTTCGCAACGAAATCTTCAATCATCTGTTGGAGGTAATAGATTTAGGGTTCCTTTTAGTACTCCTTTGTGTTATTTATCAACGCACAGATTTAATTATTATTAATTAAATCTCTTGGTTCTTGAACCTCGGAGTTCGATGACGCGACGCCCTCCCGCTACGCGACGATCGCCTCCTTCCGCGGTGATCAAATCCGTGAAGAACCCCGTGTGCGACGACTTGATGTGGTAAGGGATTATTGTTAATTTATTTTATTTTCCGTTCATGATTCTAGTTTATCGATCATCGTGGATTTTTCGACTAGATGTTATCATTTAACGAGAGGGGGGCTGGACCGCACAAACACGGCCGAACCCCCCTCCTATATTCATGTTTGATTCTTGTGGATGGAATAGAATGACGTGGTGTCGTCGCACCACGCGAGAATCACACGACAAGTGTTACGAGACGCCGTCACGCCGCACTGCGAAAAGAAAGAACAAGGACGCGACGCCGTCGCGCCGCGCCGGAGAACCACGAAGATGGTGTGTTTCATTTTGGATGTGCGGATTGACGGGCGACGACGAAGCAGTCCGTTTGGGCGGTTGAATCCCTTCGCAGTGAAGGTGGGGTCCCAGGGGGACCATATGCGAAAACGGCAGAAGGAACGGACCACCGAAGCGTGTCCGGTGGTCCGCAGAAGGCGTCGGCAGCGCGCAGCCGGAAAGGAGGCGGCCAGCGAACCGCGGACCTCAATCAGCGGCGAAGGGCGGGGGAGCCGCGCACCCCGCCCGCGTGTCCGCTCGGCCGCGCTGGTCGAGCAGCGGCCAGCCGGTCGGGCCGGACCGAACTGGACTGCGCCAGGCCGGGCCCAGCCGGGTCGGACCCGGGTCGGGTCGACCCGGGGGGGGTCGGGTCGGGTCGGCCTGGGCCTAGACCCCCGTTTTCGGACCACTTTCGGTCAAATGCCTGTAACTTGTGTTACAGGCCTCCAAACGAATCGCCGTCAATGGCAACACGATCCATGGATCTAGACGGTCGTTTCGGTATATCACACTCAAGGTTTCAGATTACTTTGGGTTTGGCCGGGTTGGTTCGGATACAAAACCAACGGGGCCCTCGGAGCGGAAACGCTTCTATCTTAAGCTCCGGACGTCCGATTGACATTCCTTCGACTTTACTGGATTTCTCTAAGTGACACAGATCTTTTGGCTTACTCCGCTCGAGGTTTGGATGTCGTCGGAGTGCGGTCGGGTTGGTTCGCTCACGAAACCAACCGGGCCCCTGAAACGAAAAAGCCAATAACTCACAGACCGGGCGTCCGATTGACGTGCCGTCTATCTCATTGCGTTTCTATTGACGATATGGAACTTTTGGCATCCTCCACCCGAGTTTTGGATGCAGTTGGGTTATAGCCGGGTTGGATTGTACCCGAAATCCAACCGGGCCCCTAGAAAGGAAAAAGATGATATCTTTCAGACATGACATCTGTTTGATGAACCGTCAGCGGTGTTGTTGATCTCGTCGAGAAACGGTCCCTATGATTATACCCTATGAGAGTTCGGGGTATAGTTGAGATACGGCTGGGTTGGTTCACTTACGAAACCAACCGGGCCCCTGGGACGAAAATGCTAATAACTCACAGACCGGGCATCCGATTGACGCGCCGTCTGTTGCGTTGAGACCCCGATGACAAGGCGGTACATTGAGATACATATTCGTGGGAATTTGAGATACATGGATTATTGACTTGTAGATCATGGAGCGCACCCTCCCAGAGACGAGCGTACGGAGTACGGAGACCGTGTAGTCGGCAGAGACCTGAAGACTGCTTATCTGATTCGATTCAGAGTGACTTACGTAGCCCAGTGGGGAGCCCTAATTTGTGAGGTGGCATACCCACAGTGGAGGAGCACTACTATGTGAGGTGGCAGACCCGCGGTACTCTACAGGAGGAGTACCTCTGTAGGCTATGAGGGGGGAGCACTACTGTGTTTGGGTGGCAGACCCCGGCGGGAAGCACTACTGTGTGAGGTGGCAGGCCCGCAGTACTCGACAGGAGGAGTACCTCAGCAGTATTTGGTTAGTGAGTAGTACATCGGAGTCGTGACAGGACCACTGTACACTCCAGAGACGGAGCTCTTCAGCAGTTACGGTTTCGATAATGAAAATCCTGGTTGAGCTGAGACTTTTGACCTTTGTGTTTACCTCATGATTGAGATGGGTTACTTGATAACTTAGGTATATGTATGGGCATATATCTAATTAGAGGTTATATGTTGAGATCGTATTGTGTTTATCCTTGTTGGTTTAGTGAGACCTTGAGGGTCTCGGGGTCCCTACTGAGTATCGTTATACTCAACCCTACACGGGCTATGCCCACACCTCGTTGTGTTGGTTGCAGTCGACGAGCAGCGCTGACGGAACCCGAGTGTTCGAGGACTGGTCGGTACCTGGAGGTGGACTACACGACGAGTTAGTACCCGGAGGTGGACTACACAACGTGACGACTCACAGAGGAGGTTAATAGATGAGAGCATGGAGGAGGCTATCTGTACCTACCCTTCAGGTAGGATCCATAGTGGACGACCAGGAGCTACGCTATCTGTACCTACCCTTCAGGTAGGATCCGAGAAGGAAGACCCAGGAGCTGGTTCCTTCTTCCAGCTGTTTGTCTTTTTGTTGTTGTACCTTGTTCAGTTGTAGTTGTACTTTCTTTTGGGATTGTATTCTGGCCAATTTACTTTTCATCATTTCTTTTGTACTTAGTTTTCTGCTTCCTCTTGTACTCTGTGGTGTTTGTTTTCTTTTGTAAAGGCAACTACTTCCTAGTTATCGGGATTTTACGCCATTGGTGCTAGTCGCCAGCCCCTGGCCTATGGAAGGTGGGCTTGGGGTAGTCACGGCATGGGCCCCGACGACGGGTCGTGACAAATTGGTATCAGAGGAGTTCAGTTCTACCGCAGAACTTATAACTCTGATGTTTATTTCTGTGAATCAATAGTGTTAAGAGTACCGAGTGTGGTTTTCAGTTCAGGGAGTCCAGTGTTGGTGTGGGCGGAAAATGTATCCATACACCAGGACCCTGACAACTAATTTCTGACTTTGTGCACAAAAACACTGATTGCGAGTGTGTTTTCCAGAAATTTTATTTAAATGTCATCTCAAACCAGGTCATCTCACCAGGTATAATCTTTTGACTGTGTCACATTGTTTCTTTCAGGATGCCTCCCCGTGGACGACCAGCAAGATCCCTACGAGTGGTGCGTACTGACAGCTCGCCGAGTGACGAGGCCTCAATACAAGGCCCTATCCTAGTTGAGGCACCAGCGGAGGCACCAGCGGTACTACTACCCGTTGGGCCACCGATGCCACCAGCCCCAGCAGCAGAGGATACACATCGCTTGAGCGCACTGCCTGAGTTCCAGCGCCAGAGGCCACCCAGGTTTCAGGGAGGGACGGACCCGCAGGCGGCTAAGGATTGGCTGGAGGCTGTGGTGAGAGTCTTCAGGATAGTGGGGACGCCGACATATTTCATGGTGATCTTTGCTGCCAGCCTTCTTCAGGCACCAGCAGGAAGATGGTGGAGCCCGATGCTTTAAATGCATGACGAGGCGACACTTCTATGGGCAGACTTCGAGAGCCTGTTCGGGGCAGAGTTTGTGCCATCCACCCTTCGAGCGGTGCGTATACCGGAGCTACTTCAGCTACGTCAGGGCAGCATGTCAGTGGCGCAGTACTCCGCGATATTCATAAACCTCTCACGCTACTCCACAGATATGGTACGAGACCCATTCTTCAGGGACTGAACCTTCGAGCAGGGGCTCAGGCGGGAGATCAGAGCTTCGGTTGTATCACACAACATTCTGACGCAGACAGGAGTGTTGGAGCGAGCCCTCTTAGGGGAGAGATTCCTTGCTGAGCAGTCTCCAGGAGTAGGACCCACCACTAGCCAGCATGCGGCAGAGTCTTCTGTAGCGGTCAGTAGACAGATGATGCAGGGGTCCAAGAGGACCAGACCTATAGGTGGTCGACCGCGTGACTCAGGGTCGGTAGTGCGAGGCACCAATGGCAGTGATAGAGCCAGACCTTCCATGAAGTGTTACTCCTGTGGAGGAATTGGTCACATAGCACGTGACTGTCCGACCCGCCATGCAGATGACCAGCAGTTAAATGAAAAACCTTCGAGGCAGAGGCATAGGTTCGATCAGGGCGGACCGCAAGGAGCAGGCGGCCATGGCAGAGGAGCTGGTCGTGCAGCTAGAGGTGGACGACACTTCGGGATGTTGCCACCACCACCAGGAGTCCCACCCCAATCGCAGGGGACATGAGGACATGGGAGAGATCAGCTTCAGGCAGCTGAGGCCAATTGACATGGACCTCTGGAAGCAGATGGACAGGAGCAGAACTAGCTTCCGACCTGGAGACTATTGATCATGTTGCTTCTGGTTTTGTTGATGTTTGTCTGTAGTTTCTTTGTGTCTTGTACTATGAGCTGCAATAATAAAAATACACTTATCATTGTTTGCTTTCTTATCCTTTTATTTGGTTGAGACTGAGTGGTCCCGGTTAAGACTATTGACATGACCCTCACTTTCGAGTTTTCTACTGAAGGAGACCTAGTGACCACACACTGATGCCGACAGTGTGACTCGACCCTTGGAGGTGAGAGTGACAGTTGGATCTCTTAGTAGTTACGTCGAGGCCTTACGATGTCATCCATGTCAAGAATGCATTATTCATGTCAGGATTGACTGTATTAGGCAACAAATGTGGTTCATCTAGGGGATGAGAGAAGATTTCTCTTATCAGAAAAGATGACATCATAGCAGCTCTTGTAAGACTAGAGAAGGTCCAGGTCATCCATGATCAGATGAGGACGGAATAGGGCCGACAGAAGCCTTATGCTGACAGGACTTGGAGGCCTCTAGAGTTCGAGGAAGACCATCACATCCTTATACAAGTCTCACCTCGACGAGGTTTACGGAGATGTGGCCAGGGAGGAAAGTTATATCTGAGGTTCAACGGACCTTTCTAGGTCCTCAGCTGGGTAGTAGAGGTGGTTTACCGCTTGACCCATCCACTTCAGTTGTACTAGGTGCACGACGTTTTCCACGTATCCAAACTGAGGAGAAACGTGCTCGACCCTCTGCATATCATCGACCATGAAGAGATGGACGGTGGCGATGAGGTGACTTCTACAGAAGTTCTTGTGGGTATCGAGGATTGACCGGGACAGATCCTTGGAGGACGGTCGATTCCTCTTGTGCACTTTCTTTGGTAGCACGGGAACCTCCAGGTGAGAACATGGGAGCGGAAGGCTCAAATGCGTGCTCAGTACCGCCTTTGATTCCCTAAGTTTGTGGTGAAGCTTTACGGGGACGTAAAGCCCTGTGGTGGGAGTAATGTAAAGACCCTTAAATTCCAAGGAATTGTTTTTCTTAATTTTCTTTGAAATTTTACAAGACCGCAGTTTCTGATGGTGCCTGATTCCGAGGCCCGGTGTGCCCGGAATCGATTTCAGAAGTTTGGCTCGGGTACGTTCAGTGAACGGACGAGCGGGTTTTTATAAATTTTGAACCGGTGCTCAGAATCGAATTAGGAGGGCACCGATGGAATCGCAGCGCTGGTAATTTCATAGAAACTCCTTTTCCGGAGTTGTGTTTTCTCGGGTGTGGTTTTTAATTTTCAGGATTAAAGTTAAGAAATAAAATAATTGTACGACAAACATTATTTTATTTCACTTAGGCCACTTAGAAGCCACCTCAAATCCACTTAAAGTAGCTTAATCTGAGTTGTTGCGGATAGGGTTCTATCCAAAAATATCCTACCCTCTTGGTAGGATATTTGTGAGGTGGGACCCACACGAGCCCCACCTTTTCTTTTCCGCTAAGTAACGCACCCGCGAAAAACCGTCATTATGAAAGTCAACTAACGCGTTTTCATAATTTCTTAACGCACCAATTAATTGGGTGGTTTTCTTCGTTGAATTAATTGGGCGGTTCATTTTGTTGAATTAATTCTACGAATTAATGGGTCGTTACTTATCTCTTTATTCGTTTCTTAACCGGTTTGAAATCCGTTGGCGTAGTAATAAAATAAGACCAACGCCACATCTTGAGGATTACACGTTGGGAGACCTTTGACAGAATTCTTGTGCCTTCACCCTTCTTCGTGAAGAACGCGAAGAACACGAAGAATGCCGGCCTCCGACGAAGAATGCAGAAAAAGCGGAAATCGACGACGCGACGCCGTGTGCCGCGACGCCGACGTTTCCTCTTCTGCGACGTTCTTTCCTCCTTGACGAAATATTCAATCATCTGTTGGAGGTAATAGATTTCGGGTTCCTTTTAGAACTCCTTTGTGGTTTTTATCAACGCACGGATTTAATTATTATTAATTAAATATTTTTGTTCTTGAACCTCGGGGATCGACGACGCGACGCCCTTCCGCGACGCGACGATCGCCTCCTTCCGTGGCGATCAAATCCGCGAAGAACCCGTGTGCGACGACTTGAAGAGGTAGGGGATTATTTTTAATTTATTTTATTTTCCGTTCATGCTTCTAGTTTATCGATCATCGTGGATTTTTCGACTAGGTGTTATCATTTAACGAGAGGGGGGGCCAGACCGCACAAACACGGCCGAACCCCCCTCCTATGTTCATGTTTGATTCTTGTGGATGGAACGGAATGACGTGGTGTCGTCGCACCACGCGAGAATCAAACGGAAAGTATTACGCTACGCCGTCGTGCTCCACCGAGAAAAGAAAGAACAAGGACGCGACGCTGTCGCACCGCGCCGGAGAACCACGTAGAGATCACATTTCATTTTTGACGTGCGGATTGACGGGCGACGACGAAGCATGCCGTTTTGGCGTTTGAATCCCTTTTCAGTGAAGGTGGGTTCCCATGGGGACCATAGGCGAAGCCGGCAGAAGGAACGGACCACCAGAGCGTGTCCAGTGGTCCGGGGAAGGCGGTAGCGGCGCCGGCGACCGGCGGCGGCGGCGCGCCGCCGGAAAGGAGGCAGCCGGCAAACCGCCGACCTCAATCAGCGGCGAAGGGCAGGTAAGCCGCGCACCCCGCCCGCGTGTCCGCCCGACCGCGCTGGCCAAGCCGCGGCCGGCCGGCGGGCCGGGCCGGGACCCGCCGGGTCGGACCTGGGTCGGGTAGACCCGGTTCGGGCCGACCCGGGGGGGGGGGGGGGGGGTCGGGCCCCGTTTTCGGACCACATTCGGTCAAATGCCCATAACATGAGATATGGGCCTCCAAACGACTCGCCGTTAGCAGCAACGCGATCCTTGGACCGAGGCAGTCGTTTCGGTATATTGCACTTCAGGTTTCAGATTACTTTGGGTTCGTCCGGGTTGGTTCGGATACGAAACCAACCGGGCCCTCGGAGCGGAAACGCTTATATCTTAAGCTCCGGACGTCCGATTTACGTTCCGTCGACTTTAATGGATTTCTATAATTGAGACGAATCTTTTGGCTTACTCTGCTTGAGGTTTGGATGCTGTCGGAGTGCGGTCGGGTTGGTTCGGTCACGAAACCAACCGAGCCCCTGGAACGAAAAAGCCAATAACTCACAGATCGGGCGTCCAATTGACGCACCGTCTGTCTCGTTGCGTTCTTGTTGACGATATAGTACTTTTGGCATCCTCCACATGAGTTTTGGATGATGTTGGGTTATAGCCGGGTTGGATTGTACCCGAAATCCAACCGTGCACCTGGAACAGAAAAAGATGATATCTTTCAGACAGTACATTCGTTTGACGAACCGTCAGCGGTGTTCTTGATCTCGTCGAGAAACGGTCCCTATGAGTATAACCTATGAGAGTTCGGGGTACAGTTGAGATACGGCCGGGTTGGATCGCTTACGAATCCAACTGGGCCCCTTGGACGAAAAGGATAATAACTCACAGACCGGGCATCCGATTGACGCGATGTCTGTTGCGTTGTGACCCCTATGACGAGGCTATACTTTGAGATACTTCTTAGTGGTAATTTGAGATACTTGGAGTATCAAATTGTATCTCTTGGAGCGGACCCTCCCAGAGACGAGCGTGCGGAGTACCGAGACCGTGTAGCCGGCAGAGACCTGAAGACTACTTATCTGATTCGATTCGGAGTGACTTACGTAGCCCAGTGGGGAGCACTACTTTGTGAGGTGGAAGACCAACAGTGGAGGAGCACTACTATGTGAGGTGGAATACCCACGGTACTCTACAAGAGGAGTACCTCTGTAGGCTATGAGGGGGGAGCACTACTGTGTTTGGGTGGCAGACCCCGGTGGGAAGCACTACTGTGTGAGGTGGCAGGCCCGCAGTACTTGACAGGAGGAGTTCCCCAGAAGTCTTTGGTTAGTGAGAAGTACCTCGGAGTCGTGACAGGACCACTGTACACTCCAGAGATGGAGCTCTTCAGCAGTTATGGTTTCGATAATGAAAATCCTGGTTGAGCTGAGACATTTGACCTTTGTGTTTATCTCATGATTGAGATGGGTTACTTGATAACTTAGGTATATGTATGGTCATATATCCAGGTAGAGGTTATATGTTGAGATCTTCTTATGGTTATCCTTGTTGGTTTAGTGAGACCTTGAGGGTCTCGGGGTCCCTACTGAGTATCGTTATACTCACCCCTGCACGGGCTATCCTGCACCTCGTTGTGTTGGTTGTAGTCGATGAGCAGTGCTGACGGAGGCTGAGTGTTCGAGGACTGGTCGGTACTCGGAGGTGGACTACACGACGAGTCAGTACCCAGAGGTGGACTACACGATGTGATGACTCACAGAGGAGGTTGACAGACGATGGCGTGGAGGAGGATATATGTACCTACCATTCAGGTAGGATCCGTGGTGGACTACCAGGAGTTGCGCTATCTGTACCTACCCTTCAGGTAGGATCCGAGGAGGACGACCCGGGAGCTGCTTCCTTCTTCCAGCTATTTGTCTTTTTCCTGTTGTACCTTGTTTAGTTGTAGTCGTAGTTTCTTTTGGGTTTGTATTCTGGACCATTTAATTTTTAGCATTTCTTTTGTACTTAGTGTTTTGCTTCCGCTTATACTCTGTGGTGCTTGTTTTCTTTTGTAAAGGAAATTCCTTCCCAGTTATCTGGATTTTGTGCCTGTGGTGCTAGTCGCCAGCCCCTGGCCTATGGAAGGCAGGCTTGGGGTAGTCACGACACGGGCCCCGAGGACGGGTCGTGACCAACATGGCTAAAAAGCATATTTTTAATGTAATAATGATCAAAATATTATTTAGAATATATATATATATATATTGAACATAAGTGAAATTAAAAAGACATAAATTGGTTTAATATATTTATAAATGATATAATATTACATTCAAACAATCATAAAATATAAAATAACAATATTAATGAATTATTTTATAAATGTTTTTTCTATTAAAATTCAGTATTTTTCACGGTTTACTCAATGATAACGTGTATCAAAACAATCCTAAAACATTAAACTAATCTATTTTTCACTTTATGAATTAAAATATTATTTTTATTTTATCCAATTCAATTTCTATAATTTTCTAAAATTAATTTTATTTTTGTTCATAGAATAACATAAAAAGATGTTCTTTTGAGGAAATAATATATACAATCATATAAAGGCACTAAATTTTTTTATATTTTATCATAGTTATTATTTATTTATATAAAAACATTATAAATAAAATTTTAAAACGATTTATTGAAAATTATTTTAATATTTTTAGTGGATAGGCTATCACTATCGTTTTATAAAAATTATAAAATGATGTTTTAGGGAAACTCAGTGTTGTGGGTAATATATTCCAATTCAGTGTTGTTTTTATCGCATGTAAATCTGTGATTCATGTAGCACATTATTAAAAAGGTTTTTAATATAAAACAAGACAATACTATATATTTGATATAAAAAATATTTTTTTCAATGTGAAATGAAATTAAAAAAAATTAAAAATAATATATTAATATGAATTTTTTTCTAAATCTCGGGGTATTAAATTCTACACCCTTAAATATTATTTATCCCTTGAAATTCATAGGGGTTGTTAATGGTTTAATACATGAATTTTTTATTCATAAAATACAACAACATAAAAATAAATTCTAAAACATCCTTTAAAAAATAATATTGGAACCATAATGGTTACCAAAGGTAACTCATTTCTACATTTCCACATAGTATTACACAAATGGAATGTGAATACATGGGAAAAGAAGATAAATCAAACCTTCAATTACTGATGGAGTGTGATAAAGAACAATTTTTGGATAAAGTTAAAAAAACTAAATCCACAAGCATATGAGGGTTGAAAAAGTTCATTAATAATATCATAAAATACGACAACATGAAAACCTTTTATTTCATGATCCATCCATAAATTTAATAATTTTCACAATGGGATATACTTACATGATTTCAACTTAATAATTCCCTTTTTTCTCCTTTATCAATTAACAAAAAATCCCTTTTTTTAATCTCTATTATTCGATTACAATTTCCATTTAGACTCATAAAATGCATAAGATAATTGGGTGAATACACTAAAAAATCGGTTAGTAATAAGTATTAATAATGAAATAATCGTGATAATGGAGAATAACATATGATGAAAATGGAATAAAATTATATAATATTTTACACGGTACATAAAGGATAACATTGATTCATTAAATAAAAGATTTGGGATAATAAAACCATCGAGTAATAAAAATGTGGTTGAAATATAAAACATATCATAAATATATTTCATGGATAATTGCTGAGAAATGAATAATATGATGGTATTATTAAACTCCAAAAAAACCCTGAATTCAATTACAGATATAAAAATGAACTCAAGAATTCCACCCCATACATTGGAGTCTAAAAACTGTCTATGTGGATCCAAACATCATCAATGGAAATATATTCCCTCATTATTAATATCATTCTCTAGTAATAATGAATTTTAATCTACATAGAATACTCAAAGTAGAATATGAAACATCATTACATAATACAGCATAGAATAGATATACTATATATAAATAAATATAAATATGTGGTCTCCATTAATTTGGATCCAAACATGAGTAATGTGTAATAAGACCAATCAATAAAATTGATGTATCAAACAAAGTACATACTAGTACTACAACTAGATCTATTATCATCCTAAAAAAAATTTCAATTAACTAATTTCCCTTCCATAGTTCCCTAAAATTGATGTATTCACTTGAGGGGTGAGAATAACAAAACCTAATAAGGCAAAAAAAATAATCTTTCAAAAACGGGAATATGTATAATGACATTATTCATGGAATGAAATAAATTCATAAAAAAAAATAAAAAATTTTATGAGCACACCATTCCTAACCACATCTAATTTAAAACCAAACACACATTCATGTGATACACAATGGATGGAATATTAATATATATTAATGTCTTACTAAATATACAAAATTTTAGAAAAAATACTTCTTAATATCTCAAGGAATCGTGTGAACAAACAACTTCACATCAAATAAGAATCTTGTAAATCATGTAGTAAATATCCACATGACATAAAGTGATTTTATTACAAATAATCTAATATAAATCGAGTAAACATGTTACATGTATTTCCCTAGGTATCATGTTAATAACTTAACAAGGATAATGAATCATTGTATCCATTCACCATAAAAAATTCATCACATCTATTTCCATTAGTAGAGCCTAGTCCAACTCAATAAAATTAACATGAAAAATCACTCCAGCTATTTTGTGAAAATATAATTATAACTATAATTAAAATATAACACATGTATTGTGTTATAACATAAAAAAGAAAAAAACCCACAAAATCAAGAAAAATTGTTGTAGAATACAATACATATGAACAAAAACTATCATGATCAAATAATCAACATGTATTATCATTCCAAAATATATGATAAATTGGATTCACAAGATACACAAACCCACATACAATTAGAAATATTATAGTTTTTAAATTTATTCCAATACATGAAAAAATTTAATGAATCATGTGCTTACAAGATTACTAATTGTCATAGAACATCCTAACAAATGTATATCGATGGAAAATGCCACACTTTTTCTTAGAATATTTGTAAAACCATGTTACACCCCCACATCTAACAGATTCACATTTCAAGGATTATTATTCTCTAGTTTCAATTCACAAACAAATATCTTTAAATAATAGTATCAAGGAGATTTCATATTTATAAGAGTATTTATAGACTCACGTATCTCTCTTATTATACCAATAGAACCAATTCTGTGGTATATCAATTTATAGGATTCCAAATAACATGATTAGTTTTTGATAAAGGAAAAGATAATGTTTTTATCCTTGGTTATTTAATAAAACCATTAATTTATCTAATAAACATTTAAATATAAAAAATATGATATAATATATTTTATTCAAACTAAAAATCAATATGGTAAGGGTCATATAGAGATTAATATATCTATTCTTACATGAGGACATACTCCTTTAAAACAAAATATTACTCCAATAAAATTGAAAATCTTTATCCTTTTTAATCCACTACCAATATAATATAATATCAATAATCCATAATTCTTTAGCATTGTTTTTCAAATATATAGTATCAACCCATCAGATTTATAAATAATATAAATCGAAAAGATGTGTATACCTAAGAAACCTGATAAAAATATGGTCTCCCATACAATTCCCCAATTATAAATCATCATGAAACTGGGATTCCCTATAATATAGAATTTGAGTAGTGTATTTCATATGGTAAGGAATGAGGTAACTCATAAACCTTTACAGATTCATATACGAAGAGGAATTGGTCAAAATGTAATTAAATATCCATTACGGAATATTTTAGGTCATTAATTTCATTTGGACATAGTTTGGATGAATTTTAGTTATAATCATATGCCAACCAAGCACACATTATGATTGTATTGACATACTGCACAATTTTTCAATATTTTTTAGGAAACTATGAATGGAATTACTTTTTGTGTATTTAAAAAACCCATAAGGGTTTCTAGGTGATAAATATTGGGTTTTAAAAATATGTAATATGAATTGATCCTATACCTCTAGTAATGTTATATTAATCATAAAAATAATAGTTTGGGAAATATATACATTAAATTGAATCCTAATAAAATAAGTCCAAAAAAATGAATCAATTAAGAATCCACAAAAATGATATGAAATATTCATATATCAAAAAACTATTATTAAATGATAAAACCAACATCTAACACACCAAATTAATTTAACATAATTTCATCCTCCACCATTAAATAATATTCATCCATGAGAGATAAATTCATGAATACTTCTGAATAACAAGGAAAATGAGCTTGAATAATTGACTTCTTATATAATACCCCTTATTGGATTTTTCATCACCATAATAAAATTGTAATTTATATTTTATTATTTTTTAGAAATTATTTCACTTTGTTTTAAAATCAACTCCTTGAATTATTTGTATTATTCATTAGACTCTAGGACAAAATCCTAACCATAGATGGAATGTTTGAGAATAGTCAGGAATCTATGATGTGGATACATATGAATTTTTTCATTCATCAATAACATAATTCTAGATCTAGATGGAATTACACATTTCTTTCCCATTAGTCTATGTCTAAGGGTCTAAAATTTATTTTTATATATTCCCTTTCTACCTCAAACATCAATTTCATAAATTAGGTGTCACCCTCATAAAAAAAGTCTCCAAAAGATTATTCTAAATGAATACCCTAGTTGTTCACATTAAAATTATCCCTAAACTGATTTATTATTAAATTATTCTAAATTGGATTAAATATCTTGATAGTATCTAGTATTATATTAGGGCACACTGTAGATTTATCATTAGCATCATTCATAAGAAGTGGAGAATGGAATGTACTAATGTATGTATCCTCTTATGGTAACATTTTAATTGGTGTCTAATATCTATTTTTCTATTTGATAGGAACCATGTATAGTTGATATTACCATTCATAAATAATTTATAAGAATCATGATTGATTCATGTCCTCAAGAATTTAAATCATCTTCTCTAATTGTATATCGATCAATGGATTGTAAGACAAACTCAAATGTACTACATTACAAATTTATCTTATAAATCCATGAAAAATCCACAACATTAAATGGTTTTCTATTTAAGAAACTTATATCTAGGTAACTCTAGGAAATCATAAAATCTAAAATACATTCATCTTTTTCAAATAATATACTGAGTGAGTCTCACAGATTTGACTAAACTGAGAAATATTAATTAAGATTTTTATAATATAACATATTGCGTTCGTGATACTCGAGATCCATGGTGACACAATCATTAATTTTGTCATGATATACTCTCACCAAGAAATTGGTGAATAAATATGATAGAGTAGTCCCCAAGAATGGTCTTGGTTGTCCATTATCCCATGGGAGTTAATTAATCAAGAATTTTGTCTTATGATTTACCTTTTCATTATTGGCCATTTGAATTGTTCCATTTTGTAATGGTCTATTTTTTTCATGACCAATATATATGATATACATAGAGTTATAGAAATATTTCATTATATCTCTCCCAGTAGAAATAAAAACCATTAAATTACAATGTACTATGAACACATAATCACTATCCATTGACCACATATGTTTTAGATCACATCCTTCTAGTATTTCCCACATCATTGCATAATCATGGTTAGTTTCTTATACATCAATAAAACGATATACTAAAAAATATGTTACCACCAATGGAAAACATGAAGACAATATTATTTCCCTAGAATCATTCATCCTCCAATAAACCCAAAATATAATCAAGCACCATTGTTCATCCGAATGAAAATTTCCAATATCCGAAGATTATTATATCCAACAAATTATATCATTCAGAAAAAAATAAAAATGACATTTTCCACAATACATATAATTTTTAATTTCCCTAAATACACTACCATGTGCCTCTACATAATGTTGAGGACATTATTTATTAATATATGGACGATGTCATTCTAAACATTATAATGAAAAAACCTCTCGTGAGTAGTTAAAATCATGCACCAATAATTCCTGCTCGAACACAAATTTTTGATAGTTCCCTAAACAATGTATCATTTTATGTGACCCATGTGCTACTACATGATCCATCTACAACATCACATTCGCAAAAAAACATTTCATTCATCATAGTCATTTTTTTAAGAAAACCTTTGATCAAAAAGAATAAATTATAGTGCTTTAATTATCCCCATATTTAGATCATGAATTTCTATTTACAATTTAATAAAAATCAGAATATCAATGTATTATTTTTAAGCGTTGTGATGGGTACAAATAAATGGGAAATTTCCTCGTTAAAACATTGATACTATTCTATTAACATTAAAAAAAATCACAATAATGTTTTGATGATGTGTTTATTAAATCACTATATCTAATTTAACAACGTTTAGGAAAATACATGTTGTAGACACCAAATTCCCATATAAGGTTTCATCATGTGTCAAAAAAGTACATTTCAAAAAATGGAATTATTTAAATATTATAAAATTTTAATTTGGACTATCTCATGATTTAGAGTATTATACATTGGGGTCAGTGAAAATTTGATGATATTATAAATTAATATTATGATGTATGAGTCAAGGTATAGTTTGAAGATATTTTTCTTGAAAACCATTAACACTTTCATAATATTATTTGGTCCAAATGGTATCACAAATTACTTGTACATCCCATATATACATTGACATATTTTCATTCTGGTATCTCAGTTTCTGACCCAAATCATGTGATAGACCGACTAGAGATCACTCCTTGAGAAACATAGTGCTATTTTAAGTAGATCAAAGATAACATAATTTTATGAAAATGATACATATTCATAAATTTCACCTTGTTAATATTATGGTAGTACATGAATTTTCAATAACCACTAGCACCTTCATGGTAACCATGATAGTTTGACACCATAATGATGTACTATGCAAAATAAATCCTTTATAACCCTAATACCTCAATTGTACCCTGATATCAATCAACATAGTTGGTTCCATACAATATGGGGTATAAAATTTGATGAACCACTATATCAAGATAAATATGAAATATGAAATCCTCTACCAAGGGGATGTCTTGAGAATTTATTCAAATATTCATAATATGAATATCAACATATAAAGTTAATGATGATATATAATCCATTGATCCTACATAACTATCAATGTGTAAAATCTATGTTTTCATGATTCTAATGGATCAATTATAGATTAAATCAACATTCTCACAAATCTCACTCACTGGTCATGATATACATAACTCCATTTAGAGTTATAAATGATACCTATATCTGATATATATATATGTGTGGCCTATTATTTGATAGGATAACCTTTTTAACAATCCCAATGAATATATTCAGCTATAGAATCATGAATAAAAATAAATATATATAACTATAAACAACTAGAATAATCTATGGGAATAATTTAAGAAGGCTTACACACATCTACAATAATTTTTAAAGGGAATGAAACTTAGAATATTCCATGTATCGTATATAATGTCCAACAATAGTTTTTGTAGAAATACTGAGATTTTATAGTCTTGTTTCATAGAATGATGAATACAATCTATATGTGGTCAATATTATTCCAATATTTATATATAGTCCCTCACCACCATATTCAATAGTTTCACTTTAAAAAAATACATGTTCTAGCATAATTAATGAACATTTCATTGAGATGAATAACACAACAATTTGTTTCATTACCAAAGCCTACTACAGGGTTCCCCCATCGTGAACCGTGGCTTCCAAAATAGTATTATCTCGATTCATTAAGTACTTTTTATGTAAATTATCCATACAAATGAAATTAATGATTCTAAATTATAAAACATTTCAAAAAATTAATTAGAGGTATTATGTAGATTGGTTAGTAATTTTATATCCATCCACATTTGAATCATTGTGGATCATCTAATATTGGAAATTAAGATGATGAACATTTCTCTATGTACATATGTCTACCATGTTAAGAATCCAAAAATTCAAATTATAACAACTAAAAGACTACCCTAGAGTTTCTGTAAGGGGTATACTCCCCTATGTATTGTATAGAGTATGAAGACCAACATCTCAGTCACCTAATGTAACCTTATTAATATTCAAGGCCTTTTCCAAAACCAATGAGTATATATATCAGTATAAACATAGAATATTTCTTCTAATGATATGATTATGTCTGATATCAAACTTCTAGGACCTATGGTAACCATTTTGTGTCAATAGAGGATATAAATACCATAGTTTTATGAAAAGTGATAAGATTGTGTTTGAAGGACTAATAGTTAACTAATTAACTAGTAAAATTATTTGTTACCGTATGTATTATTTTATAATTTTTAAAATAAATTAATATTTATACACAATTGGAATAAAAAAATATTACATGTCACATTATTATAAAAATTTACTCATCAGTTTCTATTACATATATATATAAACCAACTAATAACGATGATGCATTGGTATACTATATAGGATCTAACCCTTATATAAATTTTACACCTAACATAAAATATATTAATAGAAAAAAAATTTTTTGAATATGATCAGGATTACTAATTCAACATTAAAATAAATTTGGAATAATTTAGTAAATAATGAAATTTATTACAATATATATAATGTAATTAGAAATGTGGCTATTATGATATGATAGGTACTTTACAGGAGATGACTATTATAAAATATATCCATAATAAATTATCCCTTTGGTAATGAAATTCTCAAAAAATGGTTGTTAGAGTTAGTTTATATTATGATTAATGATAATATTTATATTAATGCAGATGAAATGATTGAATAAAATAACATGATAAATACTTTTTAATAAAATTTATCAAAGGTTATAGAGGGAGGATTAGTCATTATATTTTATCCATTACCAATCCTATATAGATAATCAATAGGTATGGATCAAGTGGTATTGACTAATGGTGAATTTCATTATTATACTAATTTTCAATAGATCCATGCCAGACGAACCACCTCACGGGATTACCACCACAACCCACATTACACTTGGAGACTAATCTTAAATATAAATAGGTTAACTATCAAGGCCTCAGTTTTATTATAATGTATTTATTTTAGAAATTAAAAACATTTTTTAATTATGATATATTCTTATTTGTTGTTACGCACTTATAAAAAATATATCTCAAAACGGAACAAAATACAAAATATTTTAATATGAAGAGAACATTATTTCATATATGGTAAAATAATATATATTAAATTTCCTTTGAAAATTAAATTTTTCCAAATAATGTTTTAATATATGGAAACAATAATTATTAACATAATTTTATGTAATTATAAGTAGATATTATAAGGGATATAGAATTCGTTGTACTATATAAATGATTATATTTTTAATAATTTAATATATTATACTTAAAAGTAATTTTATTTCACATTTTGAACAATTTTCTAATTAGTAGTTTGAAATTTTAATGTTGTAAATTGATATTAGGAAATCATGGATATTTCATAATTTTTTGAAACAATAATTTTTTTATGTAATAATATAAAATATAATATAATATACGGTATGTATTATAAAATAATAATAAAATTAATGTTATGTAATAATTTAGATATTATCACGAAGAACCTTATGTAGACAATTTTATTAATATTATTTGTTTTAACATGTTTTTTTTTCATTTTCCAATCCATTAAATTACCTTTTAAAATGAAAAATAGTTAATAATAAATTAAAAACATAAATTTGTAATGAATTTAATAATTCAAAATATTATAAATAGATTTTTGTTATAATTCATTAATTATTTATAAAGCATGATATCGATTTCAAAAAGCATGATTGGAAAATAATAGTATGCTAGTTTTAGTGAATTTTTAATAACCAAAATTTTGATGACCTATATTTGGATAATATTAAATAACACATACAAATTCCATATAAATACCCACCCATAATTTCCTTCCTATGCACTTTAAATCTATAAAAACATAAATTATAATAATTTACTCTATCTTAATTCCAACCAACATGAACCCAAATTCCTAATGACTCTATCACTATGATATAAAATGTTACTTCACTGTGTAATGGACAACTGCTCTACTTCTTATTTTAAATTAACATACCTCATTTGTGTAATATCTTATAAATGTAAAAATTTATACATTAAATGAACATTTATAGATCCCATTATTTCCAAAAAAGTTTTTTATCAGTTGGGGACCTTTTTTTTCATTCATTATTTCATTTCATAAATCTACAACACATACGGATCACGATATTCAAATATTTCTGAAATTGAACTCTTTTACATGAATGGTTTTATATTTTTTTTACCTAAAACTCTTTTATTTGATGGTATGTGACAAATATGATAACAAAATTACAAATTGGTGATTCTCATATATTAATCAATCATATCCATTTAGTGGATTTTAATGTTTATAATTATCATATTATTGGGGATTTATGAATATAATTACATTTTTATAAAACACATTAATTATTTATTATAGTTTAACAGTATAAATTTCATTCAAACAATATGGGGAACATGAATTTAGACATATGAAGGGTGATCCCTGATAGTGCTCAAATTTATTTGGTAATTATATTGAATATTGGGATGACATGGATTAGGATACAATAGGAAAAAACATTGGTAATTATATTTAATGAATAATTACATATAAAAACTAGTGATACACTTATGAATTTATAATTTTATGTTATATCCTCTTTTCCATTTTACAATTAATGTTTATTATTTTATGAAAACTGATTTTTCATATAGTAATTCCAAGTTCTAATACTTCATGATTGAATGGTAAATGTTTCATTTTTTATTCCAATATTGATATTTATTATTACCAATTTCTATTTATGTAGTTCCCTCATATATGAGATGTAGTAAATGTTATATTGGATAAATATATGAAGTATAAATACAATTTTATTATAAGAATTTTTCTAATTTTCAGTCATTTCAATCTTAATAAAAAATAATATAATGAAAAAATATTCTATGTAATATTAAATGTTATATCCTGTGATGTTATTTATATATATAAATAGGATTAATTACAATGATGTTATAAAGAGAAGGCTTAATTAAATATTGAAATTATTAATTTTAATAAATTCCATATGAACCCTAGGGTTACAACTAAATATAAGAAAACAATATGAAATTTTGGGGATGTTTAAATCCTATCATTTATGAGAAATCAATTCATTTTCCAAATACTATATATGGATGATTCAATGGAATTGGTTTTCTTAGTTGTAATAAGCCTAGAATGAGGATTTGATAATAAATAAAACATAAAATAATCAATTAAAAATAGGCATACATGAGAACCTATTTTGACAATGTCAGGGATATGTTTTGTTCATCAGATTCTATTTAAAAACCTCAACGTAGGATATATAGGACATTTAATTGTCCTTAAGGGATTCTAATGACTAATTCCTTGATTATTGTTTTTTAGAAAATAAAATCCCACTATAATTAAAATATTACAAAATTTAACATTATCCTTAATATGGTTTTCAACTTTTATAAAAATGGACAGATATATATAGAAATATGTTAGTGATGAATATAATGGATGACACACTAATACCCATCCTATTATGGTAGAATATATTATGTAGAATTTCATTTATATAATGAATTAACAATCATGGGTTATAAATAATAACCTAAATTATGTTTATCACCCACATATACCTATAATGGAATAAAAACTAATTTAGTCCATTCACTAAAAACCTTATTATTTTAGTAGATATTTTGATCCATTAATTTAAAAAAAGATATTACATATATTTAAAATATATTTACAGTAAATTTTTGTTAATTAAAATTTAATTTTATTGTGGTAATATATCACATAAAATAAGAAGGTGTTTAGTGTGGGATATTGATTATAAAAACAAAAATAGTGGGCGTATTTGTGATATTTAATGTTAAGATTTCATAATAATCTTATTGAAAAATTATTTTTCAATTTATATGTGAACAAAAATAGTGATTGAATTATAATAGCTAAAATAGTAGGAAAATAAATTTGATGGAATATCCTGAATGAATTTTACTAGAGATGATATATACATAAACAATATTGTTATGGATTCTAATGGAAATATTTATTAGTTCAATGTAGGAATATTACCCAAACTATTTTGTAATAATGAAATAGATACCAAAAAATAAATTACGAGATAGTGCATATGAATATAATGAAATATATTGTATATTAATATAAAAAATTGTCTCATAATCTGAATGTTATAAAGTGAAAATTTGATACAAAATCAATGAAACTTTATGATCGTGAAAGTGTTCTAAAAAATCCAAAACAACCCATGTGATGAAATTTTGGAATGGACCATTAAGGGAAATTGTTTTATAAACATGGATGTTGATACAAGTGTAGATGAGATGAACATATACATTCGAATAGTCACTGTGAGTTGAATTATCAACATATCAATTAAAATGAAATGTGTAGGATGTTGTTTGAACAGCTGCCTAATTTATGATTAATGTGTGGTTAATTTGGTAAATTTTGTAATTAGTTTACAAATAAAAAGATAATATAAAATATCCTTCATCAACCACAACAAGGAACATTTGATAAATTTCATGCAGTTATAAAAATGATGGATCATGTAAAGGATCCAAAAAATGTTGCTAAAATTATAGATATTGTTCTCTAAAATATAGAAGGTAAAAAAATTAATTTTAGTTATACTCATTCATTTATTTCATCAAATTTTTAAATTTAATCTGAACTTATACATATACTACTAGATATATAGTTATCAGTTGAGACAGCTATAGTAATTATCTATGAATTAAAGGAGTATACAAAATATAATAACATCGTTAGATTGTACAAACTCATCAAAAATATTTTATTCATTCCTATAATATAATAGGATTATATAATATTGATTTATAGTCTCCCAATGTAAAAATACAAGACCGACTATATATGTATGTAAATTGAAATTTTCATGAGTAGATTACCAAGAATTATTTCCAATGGAGAGTTATCTTAGAAAATTAATTATTTAGTACATTCATGTATAACAATATTTCTAATGATAATTAATGAATAAAGAGAAGATGTTGATTGAATATAAATAGTGAAATCCCATATTTATTGAGAATATATTATTCTATTTCTTGAATAGATACATGCATATACATTGAATATAATGGTATTTTTCATAAGAGTACCCATTAATTGTACCACGATAAAATTGTTAACTCTATAAAGAATGAAAAATTCTGTGTTATAGGATTTAACTAATAAACTAAAAATCATGTTGGAAAAAAATTTATGAAACCATGTATATGTCCTTGAGGAGAACCTAATCCATTAGTGAAAAATAAATGAGGACCCAGGAGGATATGTATTAACTATAGAGAGATTTTCACTATTTCAATAAAGAAAATATTTCCACTCATGAGAATTGATTATTTATTCATCCAATAATGAGGTTCTAAAATGTTCTATGGGATTGACATCTGTTCATTGTATCTGTAGTTTAGGGTGATGAAAGACAGTACCGAAAACACATCCTTCCAAACCAGATATGGTGGGAATGAGTTCATTCTTATTTCATATGGCTAGAATAATTCTCATGATGTAAGTAAGGGCTTTGTAATTACTATATATACGATGTTTCATGATATCTTATTTTTTGTCGTTATTGATAATATTTTCATTTATTGAATAGTTTTGATGAATTCATAGACTATCCAAGAGTAACATTAAAATATAAATTGAATGATAATCAATTTTATAATTTCTAAATGTGTTAATTTTATTTATAATAACTTGTATTGTTTTCGCACATCCTGATCAGATAAAAAGAATTTATTGATATTGATGTCAAGACCCGTCCTCAGGGCCTGTGCCATGACTACCCCAAGCCCGCCTTCCATAGGCCAGGGGCTGGCGACTAGCACCAAAGACGTAATTTCCCGATAACTGGTAAGGTATTTCCTTTATAAAAGTAAAAAAACACCACAGAGTACAAGTGGAAGTGATACACTATGTACAAATGGAAGTGATGGAAATTAAATGGGCCAGAATACAAACCCAATCGAATGTACAGCTACTACTGAACAAAAGTACAACAGAAAAAGACAGACAACTGTAAGAAAGTAAGCTGCTCCTGGGTCGTCCTCCTCAGATCCTACCTGAATGGTAGGTACATATAGTGCAGCTCCTAGATCATCCACCACGGATCCTACCTGATGGGTAGGTACAGATTCCCTCCTCAGCACTCCACGTCCGATCGTCCGTCCGTCTGTCTCCTCCGGGTACCGACTCGTCGTGAGATCCACCTCCAGGTACCATCCAGTCCTCGAACGCTCGACCTCTGTCAGCGATGTCCGTCGTCTGTATCCAACACAACGAGGTGCGGGCATATCCCGTTCATGAGTGAGTATAATGATACTCAGTAGGGACCCTGAGACCTTCAAGGTCTCTCTAAATTCAACAAGGATAACCATAAAGCAGAAACACCACAGATAACTCTTACTTAGGTATAAGACCATACTTATACCTAAGTCATCTGTGACCCATAACAATCAGGAGGAAACACAAAGGTCATAGACTCATCTCAAATCAGGATTTTATTCACGATATCGAAACCACGGCTGTTGGATAACTCCCCCTCTATCGAGTACAATGGGCCTGCCGCTACAACCAAGCGCGTCCCACTAACCTTGGACTGCTGAAAGACTCCACCTATCGAGTACTGTGGGCCTGCCACTGCAAACATGCACATCCCACCATGGGTCTGCCGCTACAACCAAGCGCACCCTGTAACACCCCATGCTTTTATGGTACGCTTCTCTTTGAATAATGTGATAGCATGTGTTGTACACAACATCGAGTTCTAACACACCACAACGGATCAAACTAGCTGTTATAAATAGTAATACCTACTTTTTGAAATTTTATATATTTTATATTTCAAAATAGACTTCATTTTTGGATTAATAATATTGAATTTAGGCTAGGGTGAAATTTTAGAACTTTTTGGATAACACTTATATTTTGATGAATATTGAAAATTACTAAATTTTTATTAAAATCAACTTTTTTAATCAAAATAATTTATATTGATAAATTATGAATTTGAGTGGTTTTAAAGTATATTTATAATATATTTTTACCATTTAATATAATTTTGGTCATTGTACATAATTTTAAAATTTAACCGGACATAAACAAGTGTCAATCTTTTGATAGTTATTATCTCATAAAAACACGCTTTTGTTTTTAACAACGGGAATTAATTTTAAATTTATTTCTGCCACTTCAATGTTTTGAATTTGGAAAAATGGATTCAATATTTGGAATAAGGATTTTTATATTGTGTGAATATATAACTTTTATTTTTAGATATTTTGAATAATTACTACGGTAAATATTTTATTTACCATGGTTAAGGGTAAATCCGGTAAATGAGGGTTAAAAAAATCAAATTATAATAATTCTAAATTACCCTAAAACGTGTCCTAACCTTATTGGTGGATACATGTCCGACCATGAGAATCATTGGGTCGATTTTGGGACCCCATGGAGCCACTTGTAAGTGATAGGGACACTTTATTTTAATTAAGTTAAAATGTATACAAAAATGACACAAGCATATAGCTTTTAGAAAAACAATTTTTACATAGGGTTATATATGTTGGATTTTGGACTATAAATATTCATTAGAGATCTAAAAATAATTACAACATAATGATATTTTACTTATAATTTTTAGACATTAAATATGTTAATTTAATTTTGAAACAATGATGATGCATTAATTACCATAATAGTGAAAAATTAAAATAATTGATATTATAAATACCCAAATAAATATAATTTGAGAATTTTTATGAATTACATTTATTTTCTAGGATAATATGACATGTTAGGATTGATTTAATTAACTTTTTTCCAAGTAATAATTCTGTAATGAGTTTTAAAAAAATCAATTATTGAATAGTGTCAAAATTGACATAAAAGAGTTTTCAAAACAAATATTATATTATTAATTGATATTAAATTCCTAAAAATCTATGTTTCATCCAAGAGACTTATATCATAATATTTTTATCATTAATGGACCACTTGGGGGTCTCTTTGATATATATAGTATGTTTATTAACTATATAATATAAAAATGCAAAGTGACATGGTAAATGTCAAACTAATTAACTAAGAGTTAAAACTAAAAGATAAGGTTAATATAATTACTCAAACCTGTCTAAATTATATTTATGGAATGGTTTTAGACCTATCCACAACTTAAAAATTAAATAATAAAATTTTTATCCATTAGAAACCGAATATGAATTTATTATAAATTAATATTTCTAGGTTTTCTAATGGTGCCCCTCACCCCTCTAATAAAAGGGCACTCATCCTTCTCATTTCTTCACACCTTCGAACCCTTTTTGTTCGTCCAAAACCTGCCCAAATATTCTCTCAACATCCCTTACTAAAACCTAGAGTCCTTTTTGTTATCATAAAGCCATCCTATGGAGCCCTTTTGATCAAATCAAAAGGAAGAACCCGAAGAAGAGGTAATGTTTTCACCACCCCTTTTCAAGTTCCTTTCTTCCTCCACTTCTTCATTTTTTGTTCTTCCCATTCTAAAATAATAAATCCAATATCTCCTATATACCAAAATATTATGATAAATATGGTACAACCATATTCGGTATTCTATCCACCCTTTTAATAACATGTCACCACACGTGCGTACGTACGACTTACCGTCTCCACGTCGTGGTGTAATTGTTATTCAATAAATTATTATTTGGATGGGTATAATAATGATGTGTAATTCATGTAAATAATAAATATAACTTGATAATTATTCTTTATATATGATATACCATCCAATTATATATTATTTTAATATCAAAATAATGATATTGTCGCTCGTGCGTACGTACGGATTACCGTCTCCACGAACGCGATGAGATTCATTATCTATCGTATCCAATCAATTATAATTCTCATTTTATGATTAAAAATAATGTTTAAGGACTTTATATTATTATTTATATAAATAATATACATCCCATTAATAATAAATATGACTCACATACAAAATAATATAAAGTAAAATGAACCCGTTAACACTCGAAATGACGATATTTCTAAGATATTATTGACAAATAAATGTTAAAAGATAATATATGATATCATATTAATGAATATTATTCGTGAATAATTAAATAAAAATTATTTCAACATTTTATAAGAGGTTAACCTACCGTCGACTAGGGAAAATGTACAAAGTATGGGGTTTCTTATCTCACTTTTAATTCCATGATAATTCCATTGTTCACCACTTATTTATTACATGTGGTGTATGTACTGCCCATGATTGTATTAATTGTGTAATATAGTTTAATTTATTGATATTTTTATCATCATTGTATTATCCTTCATTCTTGGGTGAATGTTTCGTAAGCTACCAAATCGATAAGGGAATTTGAAATTTCAATTTCCATTTATTCGGCTTTACGCAAACTTCATTGATTATATTAATCCAAGATTATGTGTGGAATCACTATTCATTTGATTATGTCATAATTTCCACTCCCCATTATATGGATATACTTTTGATACACATAATCACTACATTGATAATTTCTCAAGTCATCGATATGAATTTGATAAGAGTAATTTTAACTCATTCTCCATTTGTTGAGTTAAACATTCAATTCATTGGTGTTGTCTTTACATGATTATGTGTGAATGTCCTTCGATTATTTTACAATAAATATCCAATAATATTTAGTGTATTTATATTTTTCACACATAACTATGTTGTTGATTTATCCTTAACCTAAGGATAAGGCCTTTATGAGAGACTTCATCTCAATTTACATTACATTGAGACTTATTTGTTGTTATACACCAAATAACTTTTATATGGTGTGTATAATGTACTTTGACATAGTATATCATCAATTCCATTATTCTCATGATATTAAAAAATTATGATTACCTCAATTATTTGTATTCACATGTCTCTCTTTTGGTTGGAAACTCTAACTAAAATACCATTTTTAAATGTTTTAATGACTTATTCTTCTAAATCTTGCTCATTAATGTCCCTGTTTTAAAAAATGGTTTTAAGGATTTATTTATATGGACATTAAAGTTTTAGAATTAAAACTCCTTTTAAAAATTTCAATGTGGTATTTGTCACTTTGATTAAAAAATCTATTTTAAATGGCTTCTTGACAAATAATGTGACTTTTAAATGATTTCTAGAAAAAGGGGGAAATTTCTCTCAAATTGTTTTGATGTTTATTTTCATCTATGTCAATATCCTTCATTATTCTCGATCGAGGATAATATGATACAATACAATCTTCCATATTGTATCGAATGAGTTATGTTTGACTGTGGATGTGCTATTTTTATACCATTCATGGTTTGTGGATAAAGAATTGGCATTTTGTATGCTTGTTTTAATACAATGTTTATGTTATATTTAAGAATTTTCATATGAGGAATGAATTGGACTTAGTATGTGACGGGTGGAGCCCGCTATAGCTCCTCGACGCATCGGTAGGTCTAATGAGAAAAACTAGTGTCTTGGCACAAGGCCTTGAAAAAATCTTATTTGTAGTCTTGGCACGAGGCCTTGGCTATGTGGTTATGATAGTCTGACATTATGCATTCCATCATTATGAAAATTGTTATTGTATTTCATGTGACTATTCGATTAGTAGAGTAACCATGTGATTAAGTAAACGGAATTATTTCATATTATTTTTTCCATACTATGTTGAAGTTCAAGTTTGAAAAGATATTGTTTTAGTTATAAATTTCTTTAAGTGTTTATGCGTATCTATGAAATATGCTGCTATATTTTTGTCCTTATTAAGCATGTGAGCTCACCCCTTTCAATGTTTTAATTTTCCCAGGATTACGAAGAAGTAATTTATGAATGACCTGCAGGGATAGTATGAGGGGATATGAAGACAAAATGATTTTTTATGATGTATTGTTAAACATTATGAATGTATCTAGTGTTTCCAAGGGTACGAAACAAATCGGTCTTTCGAGACTTGATCTTTCTTGGGATCATGCCAATGTTATGTAATAATTCACCAACTCTAGGTAACTGGGGTCGGGGCGTTACAGTTTTTATCAGAGGATGTTTAGTACAAACCTTGGAAGCTATATTTAGATAAACTCTAATTTGAGCACATATACCTAAGATGAACGTTGAGGATTAGTATAGAAGAACATCCTAGAATTTTGGTATTGTAGAGATATTGTGAGTTTTATGAGCAATACATCCCTGTCTGGATACGAGAAGGTAGAGGCGGCTCTGGCACAGATGTACCTAGGGGTAAAACCCGAAAACAGCGCTTTGATCTAGAATCGAACAGGAACTGGGTCACGAAAATGGGCATTGCTGCACTCTTGGTTACAACACTCCTAAGGGATATTCTTAGGATAATTTACATTTTCTTTACAAACCAATTTGAAGTGTTATATATATAAGATGAGAGTAAATGACCTTGGTTAATCATATTTTGTTTCAAATTGTGAATATGGTGACATGTTAATCTCTAAATGATTTTATAAATACTGATACTCACACAGTGGTTTCTGTTTTTAGTCAATGTATGGATTCCAAGGAAGTCATAGTGATTTTGAGAATGATGTACAAGGTGGGAACATTGGTGGAAATGGGCAACAAAATGGAATATTGATAGGGGTAGAAGATATCGTCTTTATTCCAAATCAGTTTTCCAAAAATATGATCAAAAACATATATATTAACCAACTCCCAGAATCAACAAGGAAGAGAAAGGTGATGAATGATAAGAGCTCCAGCAATGGAGACCATAGAGAAAAGAACCCTCAATTTCCATCATGCAAGAAATGTGGTAGGAGACACATGGGAAAGTGTCTCAATGGGACCAAGAAATGCTTTACATGTGGGAAGGAAGGACATAAGATGAAGAATTGTCGAAGAAAAATGAAGAGTACTATGGAAGAACATAAAAATGGTCCCAAGAGTCCATTTACAGTCATTTTCCCTAAATGTAGGGGACCTGGCCATTACTCGAGTGAATTCCCTATTCTATAGGATATTTTTTTGGTCATAGAAGAAGCTCTTTGGAAATAAATGGTTGGAGAAATGTTTAAAAAGTATTAGTGCTCCTTGTTGATGGGTTTACATTGGAATAATTTTGTCTTGTATTTGTAACCCTACAGTTTTCCATGTGAGAATGATATTTGAGGAAGAATTGACTCTTCTCTTTAGGATATAGGTATAAATAACCATTTGGTTTTATATGATCATTAGGGTTTGAGAGAATTATATGTTATTATAATTTGGGATGAAAATGAAAGGTATGATATAACATTTTTGGTTAAATTATGTTATCGTATTTTGAGGAATTTATCTCATTTTAGTAATATTATAAAATATAGTTTTTGAAAAAGGACAACACGTAGACTGTGTGACAACCCGTCGCGTCAGACAAAGCTGTGGGAATCGAACTCACAACCAAAGTGAGATTGGGATTTATCGCCTACCACTGGATTACGTGATGTCCCTAGTTAGTGTGACTTTTTTTTCTTAAATAACATTATTGAACAATAATAACTTGATTTGGTTTCTTATGTCATATCAAATGAATACCCTTAGTATAGGAAAATTATTTGGTGATTAAGTGATAAATGTTATTTTGTAAGATGTTCACATTGTTGGGAACACTATATGTGCAAGGAAAATAGAATTCTATGGGATGTCATTAGAGGAGTAATGGTGGATTTTTACCTATGTTTTTATTGTGTATTTATAGTGATTTGGGTTATTTATGGAAATGATTAACCTATAATAAAGAATATGTGATTAGCTTAATTAATTTTAAGTATGTGACGTTAAGAGTAGATGATATCATTTGGAGATACAATTTAATGTGGAAGACTACATTCTTATAATTTTTGGGTTTAAATATTATTTTGGATTATATTGAAGGATTTTAAGGACAATTTATTATTGAATGGTATTTATTTAACTTTGTGGTAATGTTTGTTTAATTTTATAAATTAAGATTAGTATTTTTTTTTCTCTATTGGAATATACATTTGGGGGATCATCAGATCTTATACTAACCATTTTGGTTTTGATTAATCTCTAAAGACAAGATAAATATATAGTTTATCCTATGTGGATCATATATTTCTATAGATTTTTATTCTAGCTCTTCCATTGTGACCAAGTCTTCTTGAATACTCATTGTTCAAAAAAATTAGTTAGTGGTAAAAAGTTATTAAAGAATGAAACTCTACTTAAAAAGTAAGTATATCTCTTTATGTTCTTAGTCAATTTCATAAATGAATTCCTCGCCCTTATGTAATGTAACTTCAAACAAAAAAATGTTGTATGTTTACTTTTCCTACTGGGAGACTAAGGACCGTTTGTCCCAACACAAGTTTTTGATTTTCTTATTGTTAACATTCTCCTGATCATGTTTTCTATCCCTCTCCATCAAAACTGAACACTTAATTTATCATCCATATCCATGTTTTCCTACATGGAATCCTAGTATTGGTTATCTTGGGTTACATTTATACCTATCTTCCTTTCTTTTAAAGTGATAGTTTTATTGACTCTTTTTCCGATGTGGGACATTCCATTATATTCTCAAGCCCAATTTTAAAAAAAATTGCGAGGAAGAAATTTATCGAAGTATGGGATAATGTAACACCCCATGTTTCCATGGTACGCTTCTCTTTGAATAATGTGATAGCGTGTGTTGTACGCAACATCGAGTTCTAACACACCACAACCGATCAAACTAGCTATTCTGAATAGTAATACCTAACTTTTGAAATTATATATATTTTATATTTCAAAATAGACTTCATTTTTTGATTTGTAATATTGAATTTATCTTAGGGTGAAATTTTGGAACTTTTCCGATAACACTTCTATTTTGATGAATTGTGAAATTTACTATATTTTAATTAAAAGAAACTTTTTTAATCAAAATAATTTATATTGACAAATTATGAATTTGAGTGGTTTTAAAGAATATTTAGAATATATTTTTACCATTTAATATAATGTTTCTCATTGTACATAATTTTACAATTAAACCGGACATAAACAATTGTCAATCTTTTGGTAGTTATTATCTCTTAAAAACACGCTTTTTGTTTTAACAAAAGGAATTAATTTTAAATTAATTTCTGCCACATCTGTGTTTTGAATTTGGAAAAATGGATTCCATATTTGTAATCAGGAGCTTCATATTGTGTGAATAGGTATATTTTTTTAGACATTTTTAATAATTACTACGGTAACTATTTTATTTACCATGGTTAAGGGTAAATCCGGTAAATGAGGGTTAAAATAATAATAATATAACAATACTAAATTAACCTAAATCGTGTCCTAACCTCATTGGTGGATACATGTTCGACCGTGGGAATCATTGGGTCGATTTTGGGACCCCATGGAGCCACTTGTAAGTGATAGGGACACTTTATTTTAATTAAGTTAAAATGAATACAAAAATAACACAAGCATATATATTTTAGAAAAAAAATTTTTACATAGGGTTATACATATTTCATTTTCCACTATAAATATTAATTAGAAAGATAAAACTATTTCCTACATAATGATATTTTATTTATATTTTTTAGACATTAAATAAGTTAATTTAATTATGACACAATGATGATGCATTAATTACCATAATAGTGAAAAATTAAAATAATTGATATTATATATACCCAAATAAATATAATTTTAGACTTTTTATGAATTAAACTAATTTTCTAGGATAATATGACATTATAGGATTGATTTAATCAACTTTATTCGAAGTAATAATTCTGTTATTATTTTTACCAAAATCAAATATTGAGTAGTGTCAAAATTGAAATAAAAGAGTTTTTAAAACAAATATTATATTATTAATTGATATTAAATTCCTAAAAATCTAAGGATCGTCAAAGAGACATATATCATGATATTTTTGTCATTAATGGACCACTTTGGAGTCTCTTGGATGTATATAGTATGTTAATTAACTATATAATATAAAAATACAAAGTTACCTAGTAAATGTCAAACTAATTAACTAAGAGTTAAAACCAAAATATAAGGTTAATATAATGACTAAAACCTGTCTAAATTCTATTGGTTGATTTTTTTAGACCTATAAACACATTAAACATTAAATAATATACTTTTGATATTTTAGAAACCGAATATGAATTTATTATAAATTAATATTTTTAACTTTTCCAAAGGTGCCCCTCACCCCTATTATAAAAGCGCACTCCTCCTTCTCATTTATTCACACCTTCAAAGCCTTTTGGTTCAGCAAAAACATTCACAAATATTCTCTAAACATCCCTAAATACAACATATAGGACTTAGTTTGATCAGAAATCCATCCTATGGAGCCCTTTTGATCAAATCCAAAGGATGAACCCGAAGAAGAGGTAATGTTTTCACCACCCTTTTTCAAGTTCCTTTCTTCTTCCACTTCTTCTTTATTTGTTCTTCCCATTATAAAATAATAAATCCAGTATCTACTATATATCATAATATTATTATAAATATGGTACAAACATATTCAGTATTCTATCCACCCTTTGAATAACATGTCACCATACGTGCGTACGTACGGCTTACCGTCTCCACGTCGTGGTGTAATTGATAGTCAGTAAATTATTATTTGGATGGATATAATAATGATGATTAATTCATGTAAATAATAAATATAACATGATAATTATTCTGTATATATTATATACCATACAAAAATATATTATTTTAATATCAAAATAATGATATTGTCGCTCGTACGTACGGACGGACTACCGTCTCCACGAACACGATGAGATTCATTCTCTATCGTATCCAATCAAGTATAATTCTCATTTGATGATTAAAAATAATGTTTAAGGACTTGATATAATTTTGGATATGAATAATATTCATCCCATTAATAACAAATATGGCTCACATAATGAAGAATATAAAGTAAAATGAACCCGTTAACACCCAAAATTACGATAATTCTAAGATATTATTAACAAATCAATGTTAAAAGATAATATATGATATCATATTAATGCATACGATTCTTGTATAATTAAATAAAAATTATTTCACCATTATAAAAGAGTTCAACCTACCGTCGACCAAGGAAAAAGTACAAAGTAAGGGGTTTCTTATCTCACTTTTAATTCCGTGAGAATTCCATTGTTCACCACTTATTTATTGAATGTGGTGTGTGCACTGCCCATGATTGTATTCATTGTGTAACATACATTATTTTATGGATATTTAAATCATTATTGTATTATCCTTCTTTCATGAGGGTATGTTTCTTAAGTTACCAAATCGATAAGGAAATTTGAAATATGAATTTCTATTTATTGGGCTTTACGCAAACATCATTGATTATATTACTCCAAGATTATGTGTGGAATCACTATTAATTTTATTACGTCATAATTTCCACTCCCCTTTCTATGGATATACTTTTTATACACAGAATCACTCCATTTATAATTTCCCAAGTCATCGTTATGAATTTGATAAGGGTAATTTTAACTCATTTTCTATTTGTTGAGTTAAACATCCAATTCATTGGTGTTGTTTTTACAAGATTATGTGTGAATGTCATTTGATTGTTTTACACTAAATATCTAATAATATTTAGTGTATTTATATTTTTCACACATAACTATGTCATTGATTTATCCTTAACCTAAGGATACGGCCTTTATGAGAGATTTCATCTCAATTTACATTCCATTGAGACTTCTTTGTTGTTATACACCAAATCACTTTTATATGGTGTGTATAATGTACTTTGACATAGTATATAATAAATTCCATTATTCTAATGATATTACAAAGTTTTTATTACCTCAATTATTTGTATTCAAGTGTCTCTCTTTTGGTTAGAAACTCTAACTAAAATACCATTTTTAAATGTTTTAATGACTTATTCTTCTAAATCTTGCTCATTAATGTCCATGTTTTAAAAAATGGTTTTAAGGATTTATGTATATGGACATTGATGTTTTATAATTAAAACTCCTTTTAAAAGTTACAAAGTGTTATGGGACACTTTGATTCAAAAATCTATTTTTAAATGGCTTCTTGACAAATAGTGTGAATTTTAAATGATTTCAAGAAAAAGGGGGATATTTCTCTCAAATAGTTTTGATGATTATTTTCATCAATTTCAATATCCTTCATTATTATCGATTGAGGTTAATATTATACAATACAATCTTCCATATTGTATTGAATGAGTTATGTTTGACTGTGGATGTGCTATTTTTATACCATTCATGGTTTGCGGATAAATTATTGACATTTAGTATGCAAGTTTTAATACAATGTTTATGTTATGTTTAAAACGTTTCATATGAGGAATGCATTGGACTTAGTAAGTGACCGGTGGAGCCCGTTATAGCTTCTCAATGCATCGGTAGGTCTCATTAGACAAACTAGTGTCTTGGCACAAGGCCCTGACAAAATTTTATTTGTAGTCTTGGCACAAGGACTTGGCTATGTGGTTATGATAGTCTAGCATTATGCATTACATCATTATGAAAGTGGTTATTGATATTGTATGTGATTATTCTATTAGTAGAGTAACCATGTGAATAAGTAAACGACATTATTTCATTTTATTTTTGCCATACTGTGTTGAAGTTTATGTTTAAAAAGCTTTTGGTTTAGTTATAAATTGCCTTAAGTGTTTATGCTTATCTATGAATGATTCTGCTATATTGTTATCCTTACTGAGCATCTGAGCTTACCCCTTTCAATGTTTTATTTTTCCTAAGATTATGAAGATGTAATTTATGAATGACCTGCAAGGATAGTATGAGGGTATATGAAGACAAGATGTTTTTTATGATGTAACGTAAAACATTATGAATGTATCTAGTGTTTCAAAGGCTACTAAACTAATCTGTCTTTCGAGACTTGATCTTTCTTGTGATCATGCCAATGATATGTAATAATTCACTAACTCTGGGTAACTGGGGTCGGGGCGTTACACACCCCTAAGAGCCTACAGGGGTACTCCTTCTTTCGAGTACCGCGGGTCTACCGCTACAACCAAATACACCTCCACCATGGGTCCTCCGCTACAACCAATAGCACCCCACTGGGCTATCTGAATCACTCCAAGTCGATCGATCAGCAGTCGTCAAGTCTCAGTCAGCTACTAGGTCTCTGCACTCTGCTTTCTCGTCTCTGGGAGGTTCAGATCCATGAGCTACTGGTCGATACTCCAACTATCATAAGTCCCACTAAGAAGAAACTCAATGTACCACCTCGTCATAGGGGTCTCAATGCAATAGACGGTGCGTCAATCGGGCACCCGGTCTGTGAGTAATTAGCCTTTTCGTCCCAGGGGCCCGGTTGGTTTCGTGTGCAAACCAACTCGGTCGTATCTCAATTGTACCCCATACTCTCATAGTGTATACTCATAGGTACCGTTTCTCAACGTGATCACCAATGCTGCTAATGGTTCGTCAAATGGACTTCTGGTCTGAAAGTTATCAGTTTTTCCGTTCCAGGGGCCTAGTTGGATTTCGGGTACAATCCAACCCGCCCACTATCCAACTGCATCCAAAACTCATGAAAATCATGCCAAAAGTTTTGTCTCATCAAGCGGAATCCAACAATGTCAACAGCATGTTAATCGTACGTCTGGAGCTCGAGATATAAGTGTTTCTGCTCCAAGGGCCCGGTTGGTTTCGGGTTCGAACCAACTCGGCCATACCCAAAGTTCCGCAAAACCTTGAGTGTAATATACCGAAACGAACGTCTCAATCCAAGGATCACATCACTGCTGATGGTGCATCGATCAAAGGTAAATAACCCATTTTATGGGAAAAAGACCGAAAGGGGTCCGGAAGTGGGGGTTTCAGGCCCGCACCGACCTGGCCTGAGTCCCCTAGGGTCGGCCCGAACCGGGTCGACCCGAACCAGGTCCGAATCCAGACCGCTTGGGCGCGGCCAACTGCCAAGTGGCTCGGCTGAAACAGCCGAGCGGTTAGGGGGGGGGGGGGCTTCCCCCTGTTGCGTAATCGCGGCCCCCATGTGGTGGGGGGTGGGGGATGCTTTCCGGCTAACCGGGGGTTACGACCCTCGGCTTCTTCCCTGACTGACCGGCCCACTCCGGCCAGCCGGCTGCTGCCGCCACGGGACCGGCATTGGCCGATTCCCCCCTGCTCCGACGCCGGTGGCCTGAAACCGGCCACCGCTCTCTACTCCGACATGGCCTATGGTCGCGGCCTTGGTCCGTCCGGCGCGGAGCGACTATGCCGCATCCCTCCACCACAGCCCTGCTCCGGCCAAGGTATATTCGCAATTCTCCGGCTCAGCGCAACAACATCGCGACCTTGTTTGTCTTCATCGGCGCGACGCGATGGCACAGTGCATCCTTGCCGCACGATCCCACGCGGTGCGACGGCAGCGCTCCATCTTTATTCCAAACCACAACCAGGTCATGCAACAGAATTAAGGGAGGAGGGTCGGCCGTGTTTATGTGGTCCGGCCGCCTCCCGTTAATCGATAGAAAGTGGGTAAGATTAACGAAGAACGTTCAAAAATTCGTGAAAAAAACAACAACAATAAATTCTCTACCTCAAGCATCGTCGAGCGAGGGTTCACCGCGGAATTGCACGTCGCGGAAGAAGGCATCGCAGAAGGGGGATCGCCACGTCATGGAGACATGATTCATTGCCATCACTTCGTCGATCTCCGAGGATCCGGCGTCCTTGTTGACCTTCGTCAGTGGTCAGCGTTCTTCGCCTTCTTCGTGTTCTTGGTCGAGGAAGAAGAACATCAAGAACAAGAGGAAATTCCCCCAAGACTTCACAAACAAGCCAACGTCTTTGAAATTAAAAATTGAATCAATTGATTTAATTGAATTAATTTCAACGTTTAAACCGCCCAATTAAAAGAGGCGTTTAATATTTAATTAAATGCAGGGGTTGACTTCATCAAAAAAAGGGGGTGCGGGTGCGTTATCTTAATTAAAGAGGTTGAGGAAGTTGAAAGGGTGGGGATAGTGTGGTCCCCACCTCACTAATATCCTACCTAGGGGATTAGTTAGGATGTGGGTCCCACTCAACCACTTAGCTTATGATATCACTTCCTTGAATAAAAATAAAATTTATTGCACAGAATTTTATTTTATTCTTTAGTTATCCCAATTAAGAAAAACTCCACCCGAGCAAATGCAACTCCGGAAAAGGTATTCCTAAGAAATTAACGGCTCTACTATTCCATCGGTGCCCTCAGAATTTGATATCGAGCACCAGTTCAAAAGTTTGGAAAACCCGCTCGTTCGTTCACTGAACGTACCAGAGCCAAACTTCGGAAAATGATTCCGAGCACACGGGTGCTCGGAATCAGGCGCCGTCAGAAACTGCGTTCTCATAAAATCCTAAAGAAAATTATGAAAAAAATTTCCTTGACATTTCCAGGTATTTACATTACTCCCACCTCAGGGATTTATGTTCCCGTAATGCCTTAACACAAAATAGGGATACAAAAGAGGTACTGAGCATGCATCTGAGCCTTTCACTCCCATGTGTTCACCTAGAGGTTCCCATACTGCCAAAAAAATGCACAAGAGGAATTGACCATCCTCATAAGACCCGCTCATGTTGATCCTTGATCTCCACTAGAATCTCCGCGCATGTCGCCCTGTTATCGACGTCCAACTCCCTGAGGATGATGATGTGTAAAGGATCTTTCACGTATCTCCTCAGATGAGGTATGTGGATGATTTCATGCACCCGGTGCAAATGAGGTGGAAAGGTCAAGTGATAAACCACCTCACCTACCCTTCTGAGGACCATGAAGGGTCCGATGAATCACAGAGATAACTTACCGCCTCAGCCAAAACTCAGTAATTCCACGTTGAGGTGGGACCCATAAGAAAATGTGGTCGCCATCCTCGAACTCTACTGGACTCTGCCTGTTGTCAGCAGAAGACTTCTGTTGGCTTTGAGTTGTCCCCATCTTCTCTTGGATGACCCGGACCTTCTCTGTCATCGACTGGACCATCTCTGGTCCCACAAGAGCTGCTACGATTTATTCTTTTCCGATAAGATAAATCCAGTCTCATCCCCTTGATGAACCACGTTCTTTGCCTAATACAGTCAATCCGGACATGAATTGTGTATTCATGCCATTGACGACATTGTATGGCCTCGACGTTACTTCCAAGAGATCCAACCATCACTCTCGCCTCTAAGGGTCGAGTCACACTGTCGGCATCAGCATGAGGTAACTTGGTCTCCTCCAGTTGGAATCTCGAATGTGATGGTCAAGTCAACAATTCAAACCAGAACATCATAGTACAGAAAAAGGAAGGAAGAAAAGGTCACAAAGGTAAGTGTCCTTTTATTATTACATCTCATGGTACAATGACACAAAAGTAACAACAACATGGAACTATAAGTACGAAGAACAAAAGGAAACCACTAGTTCCGCTCCTGTCCACTTGCTTCTGGAGCTCCGTAGTCATATGCTTCTGCAGCCTGAAGCTGAGCTCTCCCATATCCACGTGTTCCTTGCGGTTGGGGTGGACCTCCTGGTGGTGGTGTTGGCAACACCTCAAAGCATCGTCCACCTCCAACTACACGGACAGCTCCCCTCCGTCGGCCTTCTACTCCCAGTGGTCCGCCTCGAACGAACCTCTGCATCTGCCTGGGAGGTTCTTCATTTAACTAGTGGTCATCAGCAAGACGGGCCAGACAGTGATGAGCCTTGTGACCAACCCTACTATATGAGTATCATTTTCCTTTCATGGTGAGTCGTTCTCCACACCGGGTTCCTCGCACAAACGATCTTGTTTCATGTGGTCGACCACCTGTATGTCTAGTCCTCTTGGAGCTCTGCGTCATCTGTCTACTACCCACTGCAGAATATTCTGCTACATGCCAGCTAGTGGTGGGCCCTGCTGCTGGAGACTGCTCAGCAAGGAAACTCTCCACTAATAGGGCTCGCTCCAATACCCCTGTCTGCATCGGGATGCTGTGGGAAACAACAGAAGCTCTAATCTCTCGCCTGAGCCCCTGATCGAAAGTTCGGGCCCTGAAGAACAGGTCCCGTACCATATCTGTGGAGTAGCGCGAGAGGTCTGTGAAGCTCGCTGAGTACTGAACCACCATCATACTAGCCTTCTTTAGATGCATTAGCTCCTGTATATGCACCTCTCAAAGGGTGGAGGGTACAAACTCTGCCCGGAACATGCTCTTGAAGTCTGCCCAATGAAGTGTCACCTCGTCATGCATCTGGAGAATCAGGATCCACCATCTACCTGCTACATCCTGAATTATGCTGGCAGCAAGGATCACCATGAAGTCTGCTGGCTTCCCCACTAGACTGAAGACTCTCACCACAGCCCCCATCCAATCCTCAACTGCCTGTGGGTCCATCTCTCCCCTGAACCTAGGTGGCCTCTGGCACTAGAACTCATGCAGTGTGCTCAAGCGACGTGCACCCTCTGCTGCTGGGGCTGGTGGAATAGGTGGCCCAATGGGTATTAGTACCACTGGTGCCTCCTCTGGTGCCTCAACTAGTATAGGGCCATTTATAGAGGCCACGTCGCTCGGCATGTTGTCAGTACGTACAACTCTCGGGGCTCTAGCTGGTCGTCCGCGGGGAGGCATCCTGAAAAAAACAAATGTGACACGGTCAAATGATTTATACCTGGTGCGCTGACCTGGTTTGAGCTGTTTTAAGGGAAAACCTTAGAAAACACACACAAAATCAGTGTTTTTTTGCACAAAGTAGGATATCAGTTGTCAGGGTCCTAGTGTTTGGATACGTCAGCCGCTCGCTCCAACACTGGACTCCCTGAACTGAAAACGACACTCAGTACTCTTAACATTATCTCTTCACTGAAAGAAAATATCAGAGCTATAAGTTCTGTGGTAGAACCAACTCCTCTGACACCAATTTGTCACGGCCCATCCTCAGGTCTCGTGCCGTGACTACCCCAAGCCCGCCTTCCCTTGGCCAGGGGCTGGCAACTAGCACCAATGGCATAATTCATGATAACTATGAAGGCATTGCCTTTATAAAAGTAAACAAAACACCACAGAGTACAAGCGGAGGTAATATACTAAGTACAAAAGGAAGTGTTGGAATGTAAATGGGCCAGAATACAAACCCAATATAATGTACAACTACAACTGAACAAAAGTACAACAAAAAAAGAAAAACAACTGGAAGAAAGGAAGATGCTCCTGGGTCGTCCTCCTTGGATCCTACCTGACGGGTAGGTACAGATAGCGCATCTCCTAGATCTAGCACCACGGATCCAACCTGAAGGGTAAGTACAGATTCCCTCCTCAGCACTCCATGTTTGATCATCCTTCCTTCTGTCTCCTCCACGTACTGACTCGTCGTGAGATCCACCTCCAGGTACCGTCCAGTACTCGAAGACTCGGCCTCTCTCAGCGCTGTCCATCGTCTACATCCATCACAACAAGGTGAAGGCATAGCCAGTGCAGGGGTGAGTATAATGATACTCAGTAGGGACCCCGAGACCCTCATGGTCTCTCTAAATTTAACAAGGATAACCATAAGCAGAAACTCAATAGATAACTCTTACTTAGGTATAAGCCCTTATATATAACTAAGTCATCTATGACCCATCTCAATAATGAGGAAACACAAAGGTCATAGACTCAGCTCAAACCAGGAGTTTAATCATTATATCGAAACCACATCTGCTGGAGAACTCCTCCTATGTCGAGTACAGTGGGCCTGGCGCTACCACCAAGAGGGTCCCACTGAACATGGTCTGCTGAAGTACTCCACCTGTCGATTATTGTGGGCCTGCCGTTTCAACCAAGCGCATCCCACCATGGGTCTGCCGCTAAAACCAAGCGAACCCCCTCATAGCCTGCAGAGGTAATACTTCTGTCGAGTACCGCGGTTCTGCCGCTACAAACAAGCTCGCCTCTGCCATGGGTCTGCCATTACAACCAAGCGCACCCCACTGGGCTATCCGAATCACTCCGAGACGATCGATTAGCAGTCGTCAAGTCTCAGTCAGCTACTAGGTCTCTACACTCTGCTAGCTCTTCTCTGGGAGGGTCTGCTCCACGAGATACTACTCTATAATCCAAATATCACATGTCCCATGATGAAGTAACTCAAAAGACCGCCTCGTTATAGGGATCTCAACGCAACAGACGACAGGTCAATCGGGCGCCCGGTCTGTGAGTTATTAGACTTTTCTTCCCAGGGGCCCGGTTGGTTTCGTGTGCGAACCAACTCAGCTGTATCTCATCTGTACCTCGAACTCTAATATGGTATACTCATAGGGACCGATTCTCAACATGATCACCAACACTGCTAAAGGTTCGTCAAACGGACGTCTGCTCTGAAAGTTATCAGATTTTCTATTCCAGGGGCCTAGTTGGATTTCGGGTACAATCCAACCCTTCCACTATCCAAATGCATCCAAAACTCAGGTTAAGCACTCCAAAAGATTCTTTTCATCAATAGGAATCCAACAAAGTCGACGGCACATCAATCGGATGTCTGGAGATCGAGATATAAGCGTTTCTACTCCAAGGGCCCGGTTGGTTTCAGGTTCGAACCAACCCGGCTGTACCCAAAATTCTCTGAAACCTTGAGTGTAATATACCGAAACAACCGTCTTGATCCAAGTATCACATTTCAGCTGACGGTGCATCGATCGAAGGTTTTTATCCCATGTTATGGAAAAAATACCGAAAGGGGTGCTGAAGTGGGGGTTTTGGGCCCAGACCGACCCGGCCCGAGACCCACTGTGTCGGCCTGAAACAGGTCGACCCGAAATTGGTCTGGGTCTAGCCCACATGGTCGAGGCCCGACCCGGCTGGCACTGCCAGCGGCCACGTGGCTCGGTCGAAACGGCCGACCTGTTTGGGGGGGGGGGGGCACTGCCCCCCTGTTGCGTAACCGCGGCACCCATGTGGGGGGGGCTGATGTCCGCCAAGATGGGGGTTATGACCCCTAACTTCTTCCCTGACCATCCGGCTCACTCCGGTCTGCCGGCTGCTGCCGCTACGGGAACGACGTTGGCCGGTCCCCCCTGCTCCGATGCTGACGGCCAGAAACCGGCCGCCGCTCTCTGCTCCGCCGTGGCGCGATGGCGTTGTGCCCCACCACCGTGGCCCCACTCCGGCCGCGGTATTTTCGCAATTCTCTGGCGTGGCGTGACAGAATTGTGACCTTTTTCGTCTTCATCGGTGCATCAGGATGGCGCCGCGCATCCTTTCCGCATGATCCCGCGCCCTGAAACGGCACTGTGCCATCTCCGTTCCAAACCACAACTACGTCATGCAACAGAATTAAGGGAGGAGTGTCAGCCGTGTTTGTGTGGTCCGGACCCCTCCCGTTAATCGATTGAAAGAGGCTAAGATTAATGAAGAATGTTCAAAAATTAATGAACAAAAAAACAATAATAAATCCCCTAACTCAAGCATCGTCGAGCGAGGGTTCGTCGCATAATTTCACGTTGCGGAAGTAGGCGTCACAGAAGGGGGATCGTCGCGTCGCGGAGAAAGGATTTGCCGGCGTCTCATCGTTGATCTATGAATATCCGATGTTCTTTTCGATCTTTGTTGGGGGTCGGCGTTCTTCGTGTTCTTCACGTTCTTCGTGTTCTTCGTCAAGGAAGAAGAACTTCAAGACCGTGAGAAAATCCTCCCAAGCTTCCACGCACAATGAACCCCTTAATAAAATAAGACTTGTCTTATTTTATTTACATACAAGTCAACGTCGTTGAAATTCAAAATTGAATCAATTAATTTAATTGAATTAATTTCAACGTTTAAATCGCCAAATTAAAAGAGGAATTTAATATTTAATTAAATGCACGAGTTGACTTCATTAAAAAAGGGGGTTTAGGTGCGTTACCTTAATTAAATGGGTTAAGGAAGTTGAAAGGGTGGTGCTCGTGTGGGAACCACCTCAATAAAATCCTACCTAGTGGATTAGTTATGATGTGGGTCCCACTCAACCACTTAGCTTAAGTTAACACTTCATTGAATAAAAATAAAATTTGTTGCATAGTATTTTATATTATTCTTTAGTTAACCCAATTAAGTAAAACTCCACCCGAGCAAACATAACTCCGGAAAAGGTGTTCCTAAGAAATTACCGGTGCTGCGATTCCATCGGTGCCCTCAGAATTTGATTCCGAGCAACGGTTCAAAAGTTACGAAAACCCACCCATTCATTCACTGAACGTAACCGAGCTAATCTTCAGAAAATGATTCCGGGCACACTCGGCCTCGGAATCAGGCACCGTCAGAAACTGCGTTCTCATAAAATCCCAAAGAAAATTAAGAAAAAAATTTCCATGAAATTAACGGGTCGTTACAATTGAAATAATATAGGACAATTAAATGTTCCCATAATCTGTAATAGTAACAAATATTCCTATATTTCATGGTATGGTAGGATATTATAAAATATTTATGAAAAAAATTCAATATAGTTTAAACCACTAAAAAAGTAAAATTGAAAATTTCATATGATTATCTGAAAAATGGATTGAAAATAATGAGTTTGACAACTGAAGAATAGGTTTGTTTGTTCACCTAAGATAATATAAAACTCATTTAGAGATATAATTTTTTATCAATTGTGATGTATCTAGGAAATGGAATTGATGTCTCTTATTTTAAAATGCAATGGGTTTCTCATTGAATATCAATAGTAAATGTTACCTAACAATAATTAGTCTACTCATTACCTGTAGTTAGCTTATTTCATTTTTTAACAAAACTTATGCAGAAAATATCTTTATGATATGAAATGAGATATATAAATAGAAATAAATTTTTGATGTATATATTCAAAAGAAGCACTGATAATGAGATAATAGATATTAGTGAAACATCCAAAAGACTATGATTTTACTATTAATTATCACCATGGTACATAAAAAATTTAACATTTGCATTGATTATTAATTATCCAAAGATGATGAAAAATATGAGTATTTAAGGAGGAACATTAAATACCATTAAATTAGTGTTATTCATATGAATTATAAGAGAATAGAAAACATCTTGGATATCCCAATTAATTTCTCAACTATCATTAAAATAGACGATCAAGAATATCCAAAGTGATAATAGTTTGATGAAAAAATAAGATAGGGGATACATAACAGAAAGATTATAATATTCCATAGTGATAATGATGATGGACACAAAATTTTGTACAAGAATATATATCATATCTATTCAAAATATAACAAACGATATAATCGTTGAAGCTCACATCACAACATTATATAAACATATCGAAATAAATAAATTGATTATGGTCCTTTGGGGTCATTATAGGTGGTATGTCAGGAAATGGGATATTATTATTAATATTTCGATATTATTAGAGGTTTAACATGTGGAAATAATTAACAACTTCCCCATAGGGTTTTAAAAACACTTTTCCTACAAAAGTTAATTTAGGATCACATCAATATGGACAATGTTAATGGAATTCATATGATATTCATGGAAAGAATTATATAGATTTTTTTGGTGATAGGTTTGAAAATTCATAAATATTTATTTTCATAAAATATTATTTTTTATATAGGGGCTAGAATGAATATATATTTATAATGTAGTGAGAATATATAGAGTTCTATTTTTTATTATTTCTGACTAAAATCCTAGAACAAATTCTATGTTTTGGATGATGATTAAATGGAATATGAATATAGAATAAATCATGACAACAACATATCATTTTCAAACTAATGGGTAGTCGAATAGTTTCATTAAAACATTGGATGACATGATTGGGTAAAAATTAGTAAATTTTCAATGGATTTACAAAAAATATCATCAACGTATCGAATTCTCATACAATTATATATTCTAAAATGATATTAAATAGGTATAATTTTTATATATTTGTGGGAAATGTTGTAAGAAAACATCATATAGAAATGATGATATAGAATAGAAACTATTGGGACCATGCATTATGAAGGGTAATTTTGAAAAGATTCAAGTAATTTCGAATCCCATAATTGTTAAATACAGTCTTCCTGATATATATGATAAAAATAAATGGATATAATATTTTATGATTGTGATCAAATATTTTTAACGATATCACATAGGAAATGTTTTATGTGAATTGAAATAATGGGTAACTTCTTCCATGTTACATTTATCAATTTTAGATGCTCGACCATTGTGGTGTAGATGCATATCAATTATTAGTGCTTCCAAATCATATCAATGACCATGATTTCATTAACATATCTCTACAGAGAAAATATATATTTGAACCAAAACAAAAAATTAATATTTATACATTTAAATTATACCCAAAAATTTTCTATAAAGAGGAAATAATCAAGATTATTTAATAGAATCAAAAATGTTTTGAGGGAAAATAGAACACTATTTTTCATTATCCTTCTGAGAAATAGAATGACAAGATATGAGTCTTTGAAAAATCAAGATATGGTTAAATAAAAATACCTCTACTTATTTTTACGTTTGAAAAAAATTTAATTAATGTTTTTATTAAGGTGGGAGAGGGAATGTAACAACCTTATACAATATTTGATTAATAAGAAAATAATATTTTCACAATAACTATTTTATTATATTTCACAATATAAGTGCATAGAATGTCTATTTTAAAAATTATATTAGATGTCATGTTAATTAACCAATTACAATAGTTAATATTATTATATGGATACAAAAACAAATGAATAGAGATATTTAAATGTTATACACCATAAAATCAATATCATTGAGGAAGAATACGTAAATAATGAATCTTTTAAAAGATGGCCAAATTTTCAGAAATTTATATAAATTATTATATGAATTGTAAAAACCATTTTGAATAATTAATTAATTTTTGATGGTTTATTGTTTATAAAATGAATGTTAATGGGAATGATACCATTTGGATATTACCATCCATTAATAAAACATAACCCCTAATAAATGTATCCCTTAGGAGATATGACTATTGGCAATGTAGTCTTTAAAAAGTGCTCATTAAGGTATAATTATATAATGAAATATAAATTTTAATTTACTAATGATGGAGGAAATGATAACCTAAACTCAAAGGATCATGATATTAAAATAAGGTTTCATAGAATATAATAGGGTTGTAGTGTCATCGAAGTAATTAGTTAACAATTCACATGAAGAACATCAAAAAATAAGGCTTAATCATAATTTACTACATAAAATTTTAATGTTATTTGATTTTGGAACAGGATAATTGTGGGAAAAAACTTACTATGAGACTACCATAATCACATATCATTCTCTGATATCTTATGCTATTATAAAAAGGTTATTTTTCTATAGGTCCGAGTAGTATTAAAGGCTTCTTAATATAGAATATTAATTAAAAATTTATTGATTTTTCAACCTAAATTGTTGTTACACCCTTATGTAAAATTCATATTATTTAAAAAAATATGATAAAATTTTATTTTTATAAAATAAATTCATGAATTGTTTTTTCATGAAATAATATAAATATAGTTATCATTATAGTAATAATTTTCAAAATTAAATTTATATTAAAGCCTTATATAACTAGTAAGTAATTATATATTTCTGTCTATCTATATATAGTTTTTATATGGGATAAAAAATCTCTATAAATTAAATTTAATTATTTTATAATAAAAAATAATTAAAATTTTAAAATTAATATAATTCATAATTAAAAATTATTTCTATTGAAATAAATGAAATTCCTGAAACAATTATAAAACAATAATATTTTAATAATTTTTTGTGTTATTAATATATATGTATTTAATATAATATATTTGGTAAAAAGGGATAGTATTATGTCATACCAGATTTTTATGTTTTTTAATTAATGTATTACCTATTAAAATTTATTATTTATTTAATATTTTGATTAATAATGTATTTAAACCAATTTCCAATCATATAAATGAAATCCATTGTCTAAAATTGTTGATTAAAATTTTAAAAATATACATTTTGGGAAACATAATTTTCCATAGGGTAATTAATTTTTAAAAAATGGGTCCTATTTTTTATTCATTTAAATATTATTAAATAAGATATTAATATATAAAAACATGATAAAAAATTGAGTATCCCTATGGTTTTTTATTTTCCACAACCTCAAATTTCAATAAATATTTATAATAAATATTAAACAATACCCCCTCTTTTATTATACATACACACATATCCCTTTTCCTCTCCTCTCTTAATATATTAAGAACAAAATTATTCTCATAAACACACATTAAAATCCATCCAAGGTTTATAAATCATTCTATGGTTTCCCCTATGAAAAAATTCTTCCTAATGTAAAATATATCTCAAATTCCACTTTTCTATCCATGAACCTTGTTTTTTGGTATGTATTTTATATGTTTCAATACATTATTCTCATGAAATATATATTATCCCATTACATTATATATATTATTTATTATTTGGATACCCTTTTTTCCTCTCATTGATCTCTATCATTTATCCACATTGTAAAATATTTCAGTTTTTTAATATTTCATGACAATTTTTATTTTATTTGAAATATTTTATATTGTGTATACACAAACCTCTTATTTTTTTCCATGGGTATTCACAAAGATTTAAAAATAATGTATTTAATGTGGATTCAAATTTATGAAACTCACATTACCTTTTTATATTCTATAAATGATGTAAATTACATGTTGTTATGAATTTATTCATTAAATGGAATTAACAAGAAACTTTTTCATTAGTTCCCATATGATAGAAAATAAATTAATGACTATGATATATGTGCCACCCATTAATATAGACATATAACAATGTACTATGAGACTGAAATAATTAACTGGGAAAATAGTTAATCTCTAAATATGTTATTATATAAGATAACTTGTTGTAAAACATCCCGAATTAAATTTTTTTGACTGCTTGGTGTTATAACATGGTTATATACCACACTTCATTATTATGTCTAACGACACTTCCATTTTATGATTCTCAGTCATTCTATCTTGATATGTCTCATGTTCTTATATTATTGTAATTTTTTTATACCTCATGATCAAATGGTAAATAAATAATTTTTTATTCCTTCACTATGAATTATGCTCAACCATTCCTTTGGATGAATTAACATATGATATGAGATTCTAAAAAACAGAGTTTATTATTTTTCTATGATTTGTCTATTAGAGTTAATTTGAATAATGTATAGTTTTTCATATGTTATGCTCTAAATTTCCAATAATCAAATTGTAAAATGATCAACTATATTACAATAATTTTAACAATGTAATGTATGTTTTATAAAATAAAATAAATGGATTCCAAAACGTGTATATCATAATGGACCCCATATAAAAATTCATTAATTATTTATCCAGAACCAAGATCATTATATCATGAATGATTTCAATGAATAACATTTAATTAATGTTATAATATGTGAGACCCCTTAGTCTTATAGTTTCTCCCATCAAACCCCACAACATCCATGTAAGACCTAGAATCATGGACACTACCATCATAGCCTTAAAATCCTTATGTGTATCATTATGGTCCTAGATACCATTAATGTGGTCTGTCCAGTATTACATATCCTATGACACTCTAGTTCCTTGAATGGTTGTAATATATTTGATATGGTAGTCTCTCACATTGCGGACTATGGAGAATAGTTACCCTCCCCCATGGTAGGAACAACTGGGGGAACTCTTAGATTAGGTGGTCCCACTACCTTCACCACAAGAATAGTTATAGGAGAATGATCTAAAACACAATCCTTATAATGAAGTGGTAGAGTATTGGAATCCTACATAGAATTATAATTCTATAAATAATATCCTTATATCCCCATAGGTATCTATTGAAGTAGAACCATGAATAACATTAGTGAAATGTAAGAAAATAAATATTGCAAATTTGGATAAAACCAGTATATTGGATCACACATAGTTATCTGAGGAGTATACCCATTACCCAATATATATACCACCTAGTAAAATCTGAGAACTATATCCAATCACATTAGTCTCATTTAAAAATAATTAAAAATCATAAATTAATTATCATGCTTAGAATATAAATATCATCATATATATATCAAAATATCATGGAATATATATATATTTACATCCATATTTTAAAGAAGTAATTACATTATATAATAGGGAGAAAATTTCAAGAAACTAAATACAAGAACTAATAAAACTCAAAAAAAATATATATATTTGGAAATACGATCCAATGATACTAATAGTAATCTATTAAAACATTTAAACAACATAAAATTGAAAAAAGTACAGCCTAATTAATGGAGTCTTGGAGGTCTATTGCACTTGAGCTATCATATAACATGGAAACAAAAATACCATAGTCCCAAATGTTCATAATGATATCTTCTATGAACCAGTTCGGTCAAATAGAAAATATTAATGTTCTTCTCTGATATGATTTTTTATCTCTCTTATCTGAATGATCAATTCTGATTTGGAGAGTCATAACAGCCATTCAATCCTTTTTGTACATAATATGCTGTAAAATAGTAATGAGTGTCTAAATTATAGATGTTTGGAGAAAATATCATTAAAACAATATCTATAAATAAATAGTAATAAAAAAATAACAAAACATACTCTATTTAGTCAATGTAGAAGAGAAAACATGATAATGTAATATCATTAGGATCACAGGTCGTAAAAAATAGACAAAGACAAATAATAAATTATTATGTTGAATGAAAAACTAGAGTAATGTTAAATAAAATAAATAAATTAAATTTTACCAAAAAATGGGTGATATCATAGTACAACTCCCATATTCATTCTTCTTAGTTCAACCAACATCTACTGGAATCTTTCTTATTCTTAGATCCATATACTGGATGTCTACATTCAAATTAATATACCAATTCTATGTGGGATTTATAAATCCATTTAGGTCACCAAACATAAATCCAAAAAAATATTTACATGTATATAAACTTTATTCCATGATAAAAATATATTATCAAGAAAGAATAAATAATATTTCATGGGAACCATTGCATTAATGTAGAAACCATGATCTATATAAATACCTACTCCTTCTCAAAACCCATAAATAGCATCAAGATATCATAGGTAATAAATAATTTATTAATGTTCATAAAAAATAATACTTATCATATAAAATTTTCTTTCTAACATTCAAGTTAACATCCACTATGAATCATATAAATCATTTTTCTCAATTTCTATTTTTCATCGAGTGGCCATACTACTCAGAATCCAATAATCATTTAGAAAACATTTAACATTGAATAATCTAGGAATATATAGAAACATATTATATTCATGAGGATTCACCACATCCTACCAATATTTATAAGTCTATAATCACCATTATTTAATGTTATTTTTACCCCTAAAATAATATATAATAATGTCAAAAAGGTCCACCAAATCCATGATGTGTGAACAATACATGAATTGAAATTATAAAACATGTAACAGTTTATAGAATTGAATTAAAATAATCGCCTAACTGCATGTTAAAAATGTCACAAAAAAATATGTTGTTAAGACAAATGTTATCATATAATCTACAAGTATATTCACAGTAATAAGTATAATAATATTGCCTCATGGGATATGGGCACAGCCACGTGCGATCATAATGAAATGTGGTCATGGATCTATGATAAAATAAAAAAAAATTAGTAAATATGTACATATAAGTGCATATAATTCTAGGTATATTCATAAATTATGGGTTTTTATAATAAAACATGGGTTTTATCATTGATTAATGACTGGAACATGTATCACACCCATAGAAAATATGGTCGCACAATATTGATTGAAATTCTCGAGTTATAGTTTACCATGAAAATGTTTTAGGTAATATAATAATGGATACTACATTTTAATAATGGTGGTTTATTAATACAACCACTCATGGGTTATTTGAATTTAATTAATTATGGTTTTTGTAAATATAAGGACTTAAAATCACCAGATCTATTGTTATTTGAATAAAATATCGTGATTTCAGCAATGATTCGAGAATAAAACCACAATTATTGAAAACAATGATTTATCCATAATAAATTTATCAAATTAAAATTTATTCAAGATTAAAATAATGATTTATAGAGTCTCAACATGATCAATTTTTGGAATATTATGCTGAAACATCAACAATTTATTAGGAATATAATTATAGTCAATAGGGATGTGGTGGATATGTCAAAACAACCATTAATCAAATATCCAATAATTAATACATCATAATTTTGGAATGTAATTAATATGTTGTGCCATATCATTCTAGATTAATGATGCAATTCATAATAGTAGTGTAGAACAAAGAGAAATCAGATGAATATAGTATTTCAAATCACAAACCTCAATTCTATAACATTAAGCTACATAAAATCGCCAGAATCATACTTTAGATGATATTTAATCATTAGATAATGTTTTTTCATATTATTATTTTTGACATTCCAATATAAAAAGAATAAAACGTGAAAAATAAATAATATGGAAGAATTTAGATCATTGTTTTCATCATTTAAAAGATTCAAAAACAATACACTAATCGTGCAAATTTATTTGTATTCTATAAAACTAATACATCATGATAAACAATTCCCCAACCATTGTGATGGATACTATATATTATGAATTTATTTACCTTGTAAGGAAGAAATATTTATCATTTCTTATGCCTTATCCTTGGAATACCTTTAGATCCCCTTCTTATTATTGCAAGGTTTCTTTGAGAACCCAAATGGTTTGGAAAACTGTGAAAAACTGTGAAGTCTTTAATATGGAACCATTTTTTAGAAAAATGATATAAAATCCCTAGAAATCATCAAAAAAATTAGTTTAAATTTTTTATTAATTGGTGAAATTAAAATATAACACACAAGAAATTTCATGGTCATTACAGAAAATGTCACATCATGGATTATGTTTACTCCCTGATATTTTACATAAAATTTTATATGGTTTAATATTTACACAATTAATTGGATCCATGTCTAGGAACAAATATAAAACCATGTATAAGAATATGTGTTACATATAATTGAATTAAGAAATTTGAGTAAGCATAAGATATATCTAAGGAATTTCATTGGATTTATAATATTTTCAATAATATTTAGCAAATGATATTTGATGATAATTTCAATTATTGGAAGTAATTAAATATTTATTACATTCATATATGATAAATATATAATTAATCTCAAATATGGGGTCCATTTGAAGAAGAACTCATGGGAAAGGATGAATATTTTTTTTATAGAAATAAAAATTTTGAAATGTTGACCTTATGTAGTTAGTAAAAAAATTAATAATGAAATAATACTAAATTTTAATTCTATGAATACGTAATAAAAATTGGTTAACCATAAAATAATTTTCATTTAAAAAAAAATTAATATTTTATATAAATTATGAATTTTATTAATGGAAGAATTGAGATAAGAAAAAAGTTACCCATATTAAGTAATGATTAAAAATAACACAGTGATAAATGACCAAATTATATATATATATATATATTATAATGAAAATAGATTACAACATGTATAAATATGTGGTTGATATTGAGAATTTTAAAAAATAATATAAAATTTTATGTATAGGTACTATGAGGTGGATATAAAAAGGCATTACCAAAGGAAAAAGGGTTGGTGAAAAGAGTTACCTTGACATAGGTCCATGACACTCTTGGTACAATAAAAAATAAATTTTACAACTAAATTAATGTTATGAAATAAAATAGTAAAAATAATTTTTATCTATCTTTATTAAATTAATATTCATTTATAATTATTTAAAACAATTTTTTGGACATTATGTTCCTTTAAAATCTCATACGGTTGTTTATTTCACGGTTCCAATGTATCTATACATTATGTTGGATAATTTATGATCTAGATCAATGATACAAAAACTAAATATGTGATTTAAAATTATATTAATGTCTTTATTTAAACGTAAACAGTCTCAAATAATCGAACTGTATATATATATATATATATGATTCATTCAATATAAATGTTATCATTATACCGTTCATTTAATTAGGTGATATTACAAACCATATTTAAAAAAAATCAATTTAAATTATTGAATCATTTTAAAAAAATATAAGAACACGAAATAATTTTTAATATTCATATAATAATAAAATTTTACTATATTATAATTTCAATAAAAATATGTGAGGATGGTAGTGGAAATAGTGTATATTGTTCCAAAAGCATGAGATATCTCCAAAATATGAATAATTATTTTTTAATTTGAATAATATAAAAAGTGATTTAAAAATGGATATTTACTTTTCACAATAAAATAATATTATATTTATTATACTAATGAAAATATAAAATTTTTATGAAATATGTCAGGATGATTCATATGATTATAATATTAATTTATAGATTGGAAAAGACCATTATCATTTTGGATGTTATCTCTTGTATAAAATCATAATACACCTTGTATTTACTTTTGGAAATTGTAGATGAAATTTTCTGTGAGGAGAGGTATAACGAGATATTATGGACGAAAATGTAAAAGCTAAGATGTATATAATGTTTCATGGGAAAGGGTATTTATGAGTTGTATTTTAAGGGGATGAGACAAGTGTTCATTAAATGAATATTGATTATTTTATTATTATATTTACAATTTATCTTATAAAGATGATTATTTTGACTATATATAGTATTTACTATGTGTGAGCCATTAAAAATTGGGGTTTTCCCAAATAATGTCTCACTAATTCATCTTTTAAGCATATAATGTCAAATATATTATTTGAGTATTTCATTTTACTCCCATAATATACCTATTTTAAAAATTAAAAATAAATTTCCCTACCCGTAATACAATGTGAATACTACTGAAATGAAATATAATTTTATCATAAAATTAATAAATATGAGGGAGAATCAATTTTGAAACAAACACATTATTAATTTTATAAACAAAATTTGAATATTATGATAAAAATTTATTGACATTAAAAAAATTTATTTTCTCATTTTATTATACTATCAACATAATAAAAAATATTAGTTTATTACAAATACGTTTGATGAAAATAATTATCCATTCAAATTATTAAATTTATTGAAAAATTATATAAATAAATTTTAGTTTTCTAAAATTATATTAACGTATATTATTATTCTCAAGTTATTTTATAATCTATTTAATGATAAAAAATTATTATTTATTTATATTATAAGATATCCTATTTTTTGTTTACACTTGTATATGTGAGTTTACTACTCTAATATCCCTGTTGTTATTCCTTATAATCATGTTTTAATTTTAATTAACATATAACTACAAAACAGATCATATTTTTAGTAGTCATATGGGTTAAAAAGGTCTATAAATACCGTAAATTTTATTAATTCATCATTATATTATATTATCTCTTATATATTTATATATTTTCATTTTTAAAATAAGTATTTTAGTATTAATGTTCTGTTTCATTTTAACAGTGTTGATATTTTTGTGATTATTTTAGGGGATACTTAATATACATAATATTATAATATATTTATATTATGTTTCCATTTCCAATCCCATTATAATAGCCTCAAATAATATGGATTTATTTATTCAATAAATTTTATTTTAATTTCACTATAAGAAAATATTATTTTTTTTATATCGTTTATGAGCATTATATAAAACTACATTACATAATAATTCACATATTTATAATTGAAAGGAAAATTGAAATGATAAAATCAATATCATTACGTAATTATTTAAACATAATCACAAATTTCATTAATACAACCTAGTGAATAACAATTTGTTTACATATATTATTCTTGAGTACATAAGAATTTAAAGATGTGATCATTTAATTATTCTTATCTTATGTGAAGGGAATTAATTATTCAAAAATATAAAACAAAACATAATGAATCATTCTTCAATTTATGTGAATAAACAAGAATAAAAATAGGTTTGGGTATTCCGAATAGAAAAAAGATAAATGGTATTTAAAATTATGATTTCAACTACATAACATATGAATAATGATGTTTGTTGAATGATATTAATGCTAGATAATGGATGAAACCCACATATCGAAAAAAAATATGTACATCAATGGAACCATAGTAAGTGAATGACAAAATAATATGTCAGAAATTAGAATAATATCTATAAACTAAGTACATATATTAAATCGGATTAAAATATAATCCCTTACCCAGTGCACTAACTTCTTAAAACTTGAGTAAACATCCATAGATCTAGATCAACTTCATAAAAAGGATATTTGGGGAAAATAAGGTGAAATTCATAATCACTCACACTGGAGAGAATTAAATGGTGTGGAGGGATGCGGGTTTTTATAAAGCAAAGAAGAGTGGTATATTATTTTTTTAATATATCATTTTGATTTATAGGTTTTGTAAAATAAATTCCTTAATGAAAAATTAATTTAATGATAATGGTTTATGAAATAAATACGATCATTAATGAAATTTTTAATTTTTAAAATTAAACAACGTTTTTATTACATTTCCCTTGGGAAATTAATTTTTCTATAATATAACTTGTATTAAATCATTTTCAAATTTAGATATTAGAACATTTTTTATATTATTAGAAGGTCATATAAATTCATTAAAATACATTACAATATTAAAATAAAAAATGTTATTTCATGAAATCACATACTAATATTGTTATATCATTAATGAATATTTTTGAATTGAGAAATTATTTTAAATATAATATAATTTTTCTAATTATATACATAATATATTTACCATTATTAAATGTCCAAATTTTTACCCTTATCTAATTTCTATGAGATTTATTGAAATATAATATTTATTTATAAAAAATATATAAGTCTAATATTAATTAATTTCACAATAATAAAATATTATTTTTTTTTATCGTTTGTGAGAATTATATAAAACTACATTACATAATAATTCAAATTTTTATAATTGAAAGGAATATTCCAATGATAAAATTCTATATATTACATAATTATAATAACATAATCACTAATTTCATTTATATAACCTAGTGAATAACAATATGGTTACATATATTATTCTTGAGTACATAAGCATTTAATGATGTGATCATTTAATTATTGTTATCCAATGTGAAAGGAATGCATTATTCAAAAATAGAAAACAAAACATATGTAATCATTCTTCCATTTATGTGAATAAACTTGAATAAAAATTGGTTTGGGTATTTATAATAGAAAAAAGGTTAAATGATATTTAGAATTATTATTTCAATAACATAACATATAAACAATGAAGTTTGTGGAATGAGATTAATATAAGATAATGGATGAAACCCACAGATCGAAAAACATTTGTACATCAATGGAAACATAATAAGTGTATGATAAAATAATGGGTCAGATATTAGAATAATATCTGTAAATGAAGTACATAGATTAAATCATATTAAAATATAATCCCTTACCCAATGCACTAACTTCTTAAAGCTTTAGTAAACATAGATATATCCAGATGACCTTCATAGAAAAGATATTTGGGGAAAATATGCTGAAATTCTTAATCAGTCACATTGGAGAGAATTAAATGGTGTGGAGGGACGAGTGTTTTTAGAAATAAAAGACAAGTTGTATAATATTTTTTAAATATATCATTTTGATTTATAGGTTTTGTAAAATAAATTCTTTAATGACATCTTTGTTTAAAGATCATGGTTTATGAAATAAATATGATCATTAATGAAAATTTTAATTTCTAAAATTCAACACTATTTTTATTACTTTTCCCTTGGGAAAATAATTTTTCCATAAAATAACTTCTATTAAATCACAATTTCAAATTTATATATTATATCCTTGTTTATATTATTGGAACGTCATATAAATTAATTAAAATACTTTATAATATTAAAATAACAATAATTATTTCATTAAATCACTTACTAATATCGTTATATCATTAATGAATATTTTTGAATTAATAAATTATTTTAAATATAATATAAATTTTTTAATTATAAACATAATATATTTAACATTATTAGATGTTCAAATTTTTTCCCTTATCTAATTTCTATGTGATTAATTGAAATATAATATTTATTTATAAAAAAATATCTATATCTAATATTAATTAATTTCAAATTCAAATCAATATTTAAAAAAATAGTGCTTTTCTGACATATTAAAAAATATAAACATTAAAAAAATTATCTGAAAATTTATATAGTTATATTAATGTCTATATTTAAATAATATAATTCTATAATAAATCTTCATGAAAAAGAATATTTTTAATAATAATAAATAAAATTCTATATTTATATATAATGTAATATGGGTTTTTTAGTATCCAAATTTTTTTATATATATATATCGTCACTTTCGTTAAATATTCATCTTTATCCTTTTTAATAAACTAATTATTAAAATAGAATTTTTGAATCCTGTATTTAATATTAATGAATTCAAATTACACATTTTATATATTATGGTTTAGATAAAAAAACTAATTACACCAAAAGACACATAAAGTGTAATTTATTTTTTGATGATACTATCATGGGGAAGCTTAGTAAACATTGACCTAGTGGTGAGATTCCATAACATTTACTTATTTTGTAGTCAAATCTACTCAATCCATGCATGATGAATATCTATATAGACTAATTCACGAGTGGCCCTAATTAATTCCACCACCTCCAATGTTTTGAAAAAAAGAATTCAAAAGGAATAATCATTCTTGTTTAGTGAATAATTTATCCTTTTTTGCAGTATATCATATAATTTAAAATTATATAGTTTATATGTAATTATAACATAACTACTAATTCAAAACATTTCCAGTGTTCGTAGAGAAAACATTCCTATTGGCCAGTGGTCTAATATTGATCAGATCCCAATAGTATAATTTCCTTTCAAAAACTTTATTTACACTACATTCACAAAACTTGCTATTCATTACTTCAATATTAAGGATTTTATACTTCCCTAGTAATGGTCTACCCTATTGAAAACCCTATTATTTTATTTATCTCATTTTAAATTAGTGACGATTTAATTTTCCTAAATAATTCAATTATGTATTAAATTACTATTCACAATTTTTATTTATGTTCCCCAACATGCACATATTTTAGAAATTATATTAATCGTTATTTCAGGGGTTTTAGGGGTTTAGGAATTATGATTTTCATTCTATATGACCACAATAGAATAATTATTATAAATATGACTTCTTCAATCCACAACATAATGGAATTTTTGTTTCATCAAATTATCATCAATTAAGATATTTGTTCCTAGACATTTGTGACCTTCTAAAAAAATGAGTTTATTTTACCATCATCACTTATTCTGGACCCATTTTTTTTCCTGGAAGATTTTATATCTCTACATGATATTAAACAGTCTTGTTATCGGGTTTCTAATCACATGTATCATTTTATAAAAAAACTAGATTATTTTATCTTCTTATAAATTTTCATGTTCCAATTAATCTCAATTTCTATCAAGTATATGAATATATCCTAACATATACTTTCATTACAAGGATATATAGAAGAATTATTGGATTGTGGAATAATATCGAGGTATTAATAATCATTACGTATCTATTCAGACATGATTTGGAATTTAATTTTATCTAATGTACAATTGATTTTGTTTTAATTACTTTTTAATCATCATAACATCATTCTACAATGATATTTTTTAGAATACAAGATCAAAAAAAATTATATAAGCCCATCAATTCTTATTCTTGTTAAATATATTGTCTTCCCAAAGAATCCTTGATTTGATTTTGTATCGTGTTATCATCCCTATTTTTCCTTTCCCAATTTGTTGTACTAATATTTTTTCCTCTCTAACATCATCCTAACATGTTAAATTTCTATACCTCCTCCAATAGATTACATCATCTGGATTAATTTAAATACTGGACGTAAAAAAAAATTTGTAATAGAAATCTACTATTTTTTATGTTGATCTCAACATACATGAAAATAAATTATGATAACCAATAACATTTCATCCAACAACTAAATACACTGTCATATTTTCAATTAGTTTAAGGATAATTGGATCTACTTTGTTAAACATTAATATTCAATTCCTTATAAATTATCCCCGATGATTTATTTGTAAATCAATATATGTGGTTTGAAATAATTGATACCATATATCGATGATTTCAAACATGTTACAGAATATACCAAAATGTAGATGTCTTGAATGTTAAATCCCCCCATTTGAAATATAAAAAGGAATAAATTTCCATCATTTATTATTTAACTATATATAATATTTTTCCATTATTGATGAAAATACTAGTAAATAAGTACATAATGTTACTTTCACACAAACACACACACAGAGACACACACACACACATATAAATATATTATTGGGAGTTGTTACAATAGATATTTTAGAAATTTATACTCCACCATTACTTATTAACAATAAAAACATATATTACTATAATTAGAATAATTAATTATTCTATTATCCCACATAAAAAAATTGTTCATAGATTTATAGTCATTGTGTCACTTATATGATGTATACAGAATAATTTTATAATATTCATTAATCATTTCAATCGATAAGCACAATCAATAAGATATAACCATCCTAATAACAACAAATTCTATTCTATCAATATTAATATTGTTATTAGAAGACTTCTTTTTCTTGGATTCTATCTTAGTGGGAAATATATGATCATCCAATTCTTGATCATCATATGTAGTTATGGTTGGGAAACTGTTTACAATAGTCTATAGGAAGAACCTTCTATTATATATTCCATATCTATTAGTACCAAGTCTATAATAGTTGGATATACTCAAATCCCCATCATTCGGGAAAACATTTGTCTCTTTCCTACATAATGCATTCAAAAATTATTATCTTCTCATGGGTGGTAGTGAATTAAATGATCTTAGTCCACTAGATATTTACACCACCATGATTTTCTCATTATTGATTTTTTATGTGTGAATATATATTAATCTCTCACTTATAGTTCTTTCACCAAACATATACCAAAACTGATAGTTCCTCTATATAATTAATTCAATGAATACTAAATTGGAGTAAATAATATGTGAATAAATATTATATTATAGAGTATTTAATAATATAGTTTTATAGGAAATCACATTTTTATTTTCCATTAATACAAATCAATGTAATTTCAAGGATTCGTCAATATAAATTTAGAATCCTTCCCTATAATAGAATAATGTTACCAATGGAGTAGTAACCAACAACTTATTATACCAATGTAAGTGTTCTTATAAACAAATTTTCATGATAAATAGAACTCGGTTTGGGATAAAATGGTTAGTGGGTAACAAATATATGAAAATATTTTCACAAACAATCTACAGTTTCATTCCTAAAAAAGTAATCTATAAATCATTGTTTGTGTTAAAGGAAATGGACACTAATATTCAACTTTTTTCTTTTCTTGGTCAATCAAGAATCCTTAACTCATCATTATGTTCCCCATGATTGAAATAAATAATTAAATCAAATACCATTTTTTTAGTTTACCAAAAATTGTATCATTCCTAATAGTTTTTAATAATACAAATAAAAGAACATAATTATTCATAAGACTTTTGAAATATATAATAATGTAATAAAAAAATAACACAAAAAATTTATTCATGTAGTCCTTAAGAACAATATTCATCATATTTCACAATATGAAAGGAGGCTTTTTCTTTAAAATGGAACTAAATATATGATTTATTTTTTATAAAATTTTTAAATGTTATCCTTTAAGCTATTATCTTTCTTAACACGTGGTGGATCATAAATAGAATGGAATTCAATCCTAAAGATGAATTTAGGACCATGAATCTATATAAAAAAATTATCAATCAATGTAATACTGTATTTTTTATTAACTATGATCTCATTTTGTTATATATATTTATGGAATTAATTATAGTGATAAATTATTTTTTCTTAAAATTGGGTTAGTGTTCAACACAGACACACAATCATTCAAATAAAACCATTGTAAAAAGGTATTGATTTTTCTTCATAAATCCATTAAACCCCATTAGTGTAATTTAATTTGGGTTGATTGATATTTATCTGGATATAGGTATTATATGAAATAATTATTGTATCTCAATTTCTAATAGATTAACATTAAATTCATTAGGAATTATATTAATTTATTCTCAAAACATGTGTATATCTGTATAGAACTATATTCACCTCATAATACTTTTAAATATTTATATATATATTAACAGAGTTCATATCTTTTAAGGTATGTAATTATGAGACATAGTTTTCCCCGAATTAATTTTATAAACAAATAAAGTATATTTTATACCATGATCATAATGGAATCAGGATAAAACATAAACTATAACTCTGCTCTTATTTCTTATGCCATAAATTAGTTCATAACACAGTGGTTTTAAAAAACAATATTCATGTCAGAGCTCAGATTGGAAATATGATAATGTCATTGAGTGTGGAATGGTATTTTTTCCTTGGCATGACATAAAATGATAGGGTGTGACAGTTTCAGTTTCCCACATCAAGAATAATATCTATAAATAGAGTAATGTGATTTATATTATAGTTATTCCCTAATTTATTTCTCTCTCTATGGCTATGATCTATCCCTCTTGTTATCTCTCTCTCCCTCTTTATCTACTTTTTCCTCAATGTTCTTCGATAAAATGAGGAAAACATCTGCCAAATCATCGATTGATCAAAGTAATAGCATATTGTACCCATAAAAAATGAAGAATGACACATTTGAGGAAGGATTTATCATGTTTTGAGTTATAATTCATGTTTTAATAGAAAATTTCCCATTACCCTCCTTTTGTCTATCCTAACATTGATTCTAAGATGGTCATACAATCACAAACAACAATCTATGACTAAAACAATTTTTTTTGTAAATTTTCATGTTTTCTACAATCAACATTTTGGCGCATTAAGCTTCTGGAGGATCAAAATTCATGGGACATTCTATGGAAGCCACTATCACAAGGGTCCTCAGTCTCAAATGGAATTTATTGTTGAATTATGGTGGAAAACAGCTATCCACAGAGTGGCAAAGAAACCATGGCACCAGCGTTTCCATAACGTGGTTGGGCCACATGACCAAAATGGCAGCCAGTAGAGAGCAGAACATGAGACACTAGGTAGTGACTACTACTACCGTTACCATAGCAGGTTACTGGGCCATGGGCTGGTCCGCATCAGTGGGTGGGTCGGGTCCAACCCAAGTGGGTCAGGCCAAATAATTTTAATGGTTCTGAGCTGGGGTAATCTCACGATTGACCATGGTGATCATCCAATGAATGTTTAATGATTCCATCCACTATTTAAGCCATAATTTCATGGGGGAGGTCGATCGAGTGACCAACGTTGTAGGTCTTCTAGTCGACTACCATGGTAGGGGGACCTACAACAGGTTGGTCCACCGACCCCTAAGACCCAGATCAATGGGTTAAAAAGCCAGTAACATCAAAACCAATCATCTATATGATCTGCTGACTATGGTATTGAATTTAACCATTAGATATAGAAATTTGGAGATAATTTTTATGTCTTTGATCGGATGACGAGACCCACATTGTCCCATTAGAGTGTCCTGTAGGGAAAATAAAAAATCTCATCAGTTGTCGGTTTTTTGGAAACTAAATAACTTATCATGTGTTCTCTTCAAAAAGAATGATAAGATTACATTAGTTTCAGTATCAATGATATGATGTGTGGTGCTAAAAATGTGACACATCCTCAAGATTTGTTTTATTATTATAGTGATTAGGTGATTATATCTGGTACATTTGAGTGGAAACCTCATGTTTGGATGGGCATGGGTCCTCAACCAACTAGTGTGGAATCCTCCAGCCGGTCTAGGCATCAGTCCACAATGATAAAATTGTGTAACCCTGAAATATTCCTGGAACTGGGTCCTCAACGATGATAGAGAGGCACCCTCATGCCAGGCAGGATATGGGTCCTCAACGACTCTATAGTGGAACCTTATATCTAAGATGGGCATGGGCCGATTACATGATATGAAATTTTTATTATGGATATGTTATGATGAATTTTTTGGAATAACATTGGACTCACAATTAAGAGGGTTACATTCCCCACCATGTCATGTCCATGTGATTCAACCTAAAACTAGGCAGATATGATAGACCTATCCAAAGAGGAAAGAATCATGGTGTCGTGTTTGAGACCCTTTGAATTTCTCTTCAGGGAAGACATGTGGGAATTGGGCATTGATGTTGGTTACACATGGAACTACTGGGGACTCATTACCTATTATGTGTATTGAGATAGTGATCGCCTTACTCTCTAATTTGGGGTTATTTGGTTTGAGAATAAATATTTTCATTATACTGCAGCACCCAATCAATGGGTTCTTGATACTTTCCTTATAAAAGTTGAAAAGACACTTGGGGTATGCCACATGATTTTTGTGTCTATATTCTCTTAGTAGGACACGTATACTCTCATAATATAGCAACTGATGAATCGATGAGATGTTCATCTTCTCCCCTTCTCTATACCCCTGTATTATGATGATCATAGTTCACATTATTGTTGGATTGAGCTACACATTATTATTTTATAATGATATATCTTTTTAAATTGTATTCGTTGTATCTCAAACATTCCCCCTCCTTTTTGGTACAACCTACTGAGTATGTTTATACTTAACCAAACATGGGATTTTCCAGAACATATCATGCATCATAAAGAAGATGAATATGTTATATTAGGATATCATAGATGTCAGGATCATAGGTGTTTGGACCACTTGTGGTGGTCACAGTTTTGATTCCTAGAGCAAGGAATTATCAGTAGCATTATATTTAGTTTTTTGTTAGGTTGGGTCACTGTATTTGTTGGGAATGTATTTTTTCCTTTTTTCCAATATATTTACATTATTGAACTCATACCATTATTGGGTTTCATGTATGATTGGGATTTGTTTTATATTAGGTTTCTTCTTTTACTTCTCTCCCTCTAAACATTTCATTATGTTTTACATGTTTGTGTCCATGTACTTAGGAAAATTCTTCCTGTGTTTTTTTATTTTCTGCTGGTTTCCACCCTTGGCCTATGGAGGCGGGCTTGGGGTTGTTGCAAATCAGGCCCCAAAATAGGTCATCTAGAGAAATATTTTATCATAGGATGATCATTAAATCAGATTGTTTCCGGATATTTATAGTTAACAGTATTGGTTGTGTATATGTAAAAAGTTTCATTGTGTCTCTTGATCGAATCACAAACAAAAGAGTCTAGTTATGGTTCATTAGATGATGTATCGATAAACCTAGACCCAGGTGACCCACATGTCAACTCAGTATGATGAGAAACATGTTGTAGGGATTAATGGTACATGAAACATATATGATCGAGTTTTTAATTATACTTGTTGATCCAGGTCCCCTTTCTTTTTAGTACCTAATATATATGTATTCTCATCTGACTATGGTACACATTGAAAATTTTCAAGATTATTCAATGAAGATATTTAGTTAGGGTACCTACTATGGATCACGACTACAACCTTGTATGTTATGAGGCCACAATTCAAGGGTCATCATGTTATATCTTTCCTCTTGGTGGACCATCAACAGTACCTCCAGCTTTGAAGCAGTAGTTAGTTCTAGAAGAAAAGATCATGGATGAGCATATGTTGGGAAAATATTTTGAGTTCTTGATAAAGATCCCAATATTGTTTTGGGGTGATTCATACCCTCATGCAGTAGAGGACTAGATGGAGTAAGTGATCTACTATTTAAGGCTAGTGTGAACACAACAAAATAAATGGTTTCTATAGAATCATGCATTTTCCTTGTGATGGATGGGCATTGGTGGGTTTAGTTACACATATGCATTTAGAGATGGCCCTATCATGGGATTAGTTTCATAATCCATTTCATGAGGATTAATTCCCCTTGAGTTTATGATTCTTTAGAATAACATATATCTTATAGCATCAGAATGGATAAAGAATAGTATTTTTATACACAACTAGGATTATTGTTCTTACAACTACTCCATGGATATGCATTGTGGACATTATTTCCTAGAAATAATTTTTAACCATGGTCTCTTCTATGATATTTGTGTGAGCTAAGTTCCAAAATGGATCCCTATCTATGTTATGGTGATGGATGGGGAACTCATGGCATAGTGTTTCCTAGTGGAGGGATGATAGGAATTTGGGACTGGTAGTGGTCACTTTAGAGTATACATATCCACTCTAGCAGATAGTAGTTATGTAGTAGGACTATGATGTAGTAGGTCTATCAAGGATCACTAATTTCCACATAGTCAGGAAGCTCTCGGACCACACAGTGCATCAGGTCATCCTGGAGTGGGGTGGTTTTTTATGTTAGATGAGTGACCTCACATGACATGATTATCTAAGCATCTCTCTGGTAGGTACAGGGTTGGCCACCACGACAGAGAATTGTCATGATCATAGTGGTCAATAGGGTGTGGTGCAGGTAAGATATAAGACGTAGTTTGAACATGTGGTGGGGGAGATGGTATGAGTTTCCACCACGACCACCACTAGTTTGTCAAAGCCATGATCATGGAGACAGTGGTTGGGTCCAAAAAAAGATGTATTCTATTGACATATGTGCTCCTCTATCACAAAAGACGATATATGGTTCAATCTATTTTATTTTACAATTTCATCAGTATAAGGAGACATAGTATGAAGTCACGCTTTTATCTCACTAATCATGGTACGCGGTTTGGAGCTCCCAATAGAGGCTCTATCAAAACATATTTGTCTTGTGGTGCATATGGGATGTGACTATTCTATATATTTTATCTGTTGGTTGTACGAGGTTTCATTTGGAGGAGAAATGTTCACATGTGAACGGATGGTCATCATGATGGAACCTTATGATGTTATCTTGCGTATGGATTGGATTTCAATGGTTCGTTCCCAGATTGATTATCACCATAGGCTAGTCTGGTGTATGTATACTAATAGTAAAAGGTTAACTATTCTCGATGAATGAGGTCTCGTAGGAGGGAATATGCATGTTATTATAATGGGACAAAAAATCTTATCTCCATCAGTAAGATAGTGTGGCCCCAAGTGCAACCAACTCCTCATGAACCTGGGTTGCATCAATTGTTTAGGAATACATGGAAGTCTTACCTAATGACTTCCCTGGACTAACTCGGAGGAAACAGATTGAGTTTTTTATTGATTTGAAAGTAGGTATTACTCTGATATCTAATACATCATATCAAATAGAACCTACTAATATGTAAGATCATTGATTATTTGTAAATAAAATTCATAAGATGTTTTTTATCAGTCTCATTGTGTCCCCCTAGGTAGATCCGGTTCTATTTTTTATGATGGAAAATGGGTATTTTAGAAATTGTATGTATTATAATCCCCTAAAATAAGTCATGATAATGTATATATACCCCTTACCATGGATTTAAAGCCTCCTTTTCTAGTTATGAAGTTTGAGGTGGTTCTCAAGATCAATATGAGATCTGGATAACACAAGCTAGCGGTTTGATAGGTTGATATTATAATGTTTTCATTTCGATGTTTCTATGGACATTACGAGTTCCTTGTGATCCCTATGGATGTGAATACCAACCCTATCATTTTCTTGGCCTTGACGAAATATGTCATCCTGAAAAAAATTGTCCGATTTGACATTGTATTCACAGATAATGTACTTATTAATTTAGCATCAAAGGAGGAGCATGTACAACATTTGAGGATGGTACATGATTTTCTTTGAGAGCTCTAGATTTATGGAATGCTCTTGTAGTTTTAGTTCATTATACAAGATCTTCACATTTTGTGGAATTTCATCTCTAACAAAGGATTATCCAAGGAAAATGCAATGATCAAGGAAGTTCCTACTTGGGAACCACATAAAAATTAGTCATAGGTGCATATTTTTCATGGTTCGGCTGGGTAATACTGGAGATTTTTGTCAGAGTTTTCTAGGATCATTAAACCATTGACCACATTGAATAATAAGGGAACATAGTTTACCTGTTTTGAGTAGTGATATAAGGAATTCTAGGATAAGATGATGAGGTTTATGAGTGCTCCAGTTTTGAGACATCAGGATGATTTAGTTGATTGTTTAGTTTACAGTGATACCACATGAGATTGAATTGGTTGTGTTATAATGCAACAATATAAAATCATTGTGTATTTGACTAGGATATTGAGACCCAATGAATATAACTATGAAACTCAAGACATGGATATTTTATCATTATTATTGTCCCTGATGATGTTGAGTCAATACCTCTTTATAGTGCTTTGTGGTTTACTAGGACAACAAGAGCCTCGTGGTTATATTTACGTAGATATATATAAATATGACGCAGCGACACCTCATGGTGTTCCGATAAGCCTATTACATTGATTACATATATTCCTTAGGAATTGGAAACGTTGTAGAATATTACCACAACTGGATTTCCCAGAATTTCCTTGTGCAAGATGCTTCAATGATGATAGCTTCCCCACAACAGACCCTAGTGGGGAAGGATTGTATTGTTTTTCTATAGTCGATGGAGATGAATACTAATCTCCTCATGTGTTTGAGATACTCCAAGATGGGATATATCACTATAATGGTTCAATGTGACCATATATCCATTGGTGATGCCCCTAAAGGTTATTTTTAAAGTGTTAAACATGAGATATTGTTTTAGAGGTGAACAATGATTCTATTTTTGATGTGGGAGGAATTAATGTGGGAGTTCCATATTTCTCATTTAATTATACATCCTTGTGGGGGAATATGTTCATTTATATTTTGAATTTGTTTTGGTGGACCAATATGAGATGTACCACTACTAATTTCTCCTATATTTTCATACCCTTCATTAGGAGAATTCTTAGCATCAGGTCCTGATTGGATTGCTGAAATGACGAGAAAGCGTTAATTTTTATTGGGATGTCATATCTATGTACTTAATCACAAGTCTTATGGGAACAAAAAAGGGTCATGAGTCTCTGTGGGTGATTGTTAACTGACTCACCTTGTCAGAAAAATTCTTTTCTAATAGGGAGTAATATTTATTTGAGATTTTGGGGAAGTTGTACTTGCAGGAGATCATCATCCTTCATAGGGTACCCTCAACGATAGTCTTTGATCGTGACACACAGTTTATGTCACAATTATTTAAAGGATTGTGTATGGTCATCATGACCATGATATAGATGAATACATAATTTCACCCCTATACCGACAGGCAGACAAAGTGCACTATCCATGTTCTAGAATATATTCTTATGGCTTAAATGCTATATTTTCGTCGGAGTAGAGATGGTCACCTAATTTTTGTAAATATTTCATAAAAAACATCTATCACTATACCATTTTAATTGAACTATATTAGGACCTATATAAGAGAACATATAGGTCACATTTGATTTGGAATGAGGTTGGAGAATCATTCCTTTTGGGCATAGAATAAGTGTGAGCCTCAATAAATAATGTGAAGGTAATACATGAACAATATAAGACATCATAGAATATAAATAAATAATATATAGAGTTCTATTATAGGCCCTTATATATTTATATGGGAGACCACATTTTCTTGATAGTCTCCCCATGGTGAGAAACGCAGATGATATTATAGGGTGGTAAGTTATCCCTGTTGTTCATCGACCCATTCATGTTCATGAATAGTGTTTGTGGTGTTTCCTACCACCTATCCCTACCCCCAAACATGGATTGGGTGCACAATGTCTTCTATGTGTCGTAGTAGAGGCAATATGTGCCTGATCCAATGCATAACATTCACTAGTGAGAGTTAGATATCGAGGATGAATCTAACATTTTAGAGTACCCAGTGTTGATTGAGTATCGATAGGATCAATCCTTATTTGGTCCAGCCTTCCACCTAGTTCATGTTCTATGGCCACAAGGAAATGTGTAAGAGATTTCATAGTAATGGGAGAACCAGATGTGGTCTCATTGTCCCGATTAGTATTCCTTGTATTTTCTTATTGTTTATGAAAATATTGATGGGGAGAATGTTGTAATAGAATGGTTTTCACCATGTAATACATTATATAATTATATATATATATATATATATCTAGATGTAGGTTCTCAAGATGGAATGCAATTCCGAGTCATTGTGTTCACAGAGTTATTTTTATAAAAATATAAAGTATATATTATTCAATGAACACAATGAAATTGGGGAAACATTTAAACGATAATTTGGATAGTAAATCTTAGGTCACAATTGATTCCAAAATGTGGTGTTTTCCCTTGGTGGTGTATAACTTTTGTCGTTGTGAGCCTTCTCTAGAAAAAGTCATCTTGGTTAAAATTGTAATTCAAAATAATTAAACATAATTATTTTACCAATATGATTGGGCTAAATATCCTTAAAATAGGATCTTAGATTAGAAATATAAGACATATGTTGTGTCTAAAATGGGACGTTCTACTAGCTATAATATAAAATGAGAGGAAACTATGTTTTTAGTTATCTACATAGAGAATGATGACTATTAATAGAGTCAACTAATTCATATTATGGTTAACCCATAATCGCTCTCACTCTATACTCATAAGATCTCCATTTGTTTCTCTCTATATCTTTACTTTGACATTATTCACTTGAATGAGGCTCAAACACTACCAAATAGTTGGTGGATTGATGCTAGAGCGTCGTCGACACACCACAAATGATGAACAACCATTTAAAGTATGAATTTATCTCATTTTCAATTCTGATTCAAGATTGTGTACAAAATTATCCTATAGACGTCGGATTGTCATATCCAAATCTAGAATTATCCATGGATTCTAGAATAGGGCCCTCGATCCATGCTTAAAAACCTATTTTTTAAGTCGTTCATTGTGTTTATCTACCTCCAACATTTGGCAACATATAAATACCCATAGATAGATGATCAGGGGAAACCACATTGATGACACCATTGCAAGGGGCCCTGATCCATATATAGAATCATGATAAGGAAACTAGATCGAGACGTGTGAACCATGGAATATATTAGAGGTGCACTGCCAGCATGACAACCGGCGGTGACACTACGTGGATAGGCCATGTGTTCCGACTATCACCTTAGTAGGGAATTCTTCAAAACCCATGGTCAAGACCACCACTACCATTCCCATGAACTATGACTGAACCACTGACTAGGCCTCCGTGGACCGAGCCACCAAAGTCCTGGACCAACCCGAGTGTGCTGGGAAAAACAATTGGGCATGGTCGATCCTGATGTTTTGTACATCTATCATATAACGGGGTTAGAGGACGGTTGACATGGGTTCATCCAACAGTTGACATGGGGTCACCCGATGATCGTTCGGGGTTTTCGGCTACCGTGAGTCACTCCACCAACCTCTAGGACCCACTTTAACGGGTTCAAAAGATCGTAACTACATTATTAGGCATCCCTTTGATGAATTTTCCATGTTAGCATGTCATTCATTTCAATGATTTCATTTTGATATAATTTCTATGTTTTCAGTGGGAAGGTGGATCCCTCTTTGAACCATTTGTGTGTCATTTACTGAATATCATCATTTTTACTAGTTGTCCGATTTGGTCAAATAATTAGTCTGTCATGCGCGTTTTCATTGGAAAATGTAATAGTGGCCTTTATTTCATAATCAATGATACGAAGAAAGGTCTTCCAAACATTACTAATCTTTTGGTAGTGATCGATGGAAGTGGTGATCAGGTGATGATATTAGGGTCCTCTGGGTGGATCCCACAAGACGGGATGGGCGTGTGTCCTCATCCTACATGAGTGTCACCCTCCAGCCGGGTTGGGAATGTATCCTCAATGACTCTAGAGTGGAACCCACCATATGGTTTGTGAATGGTACCTCAAAAATATTATACAGTCACCCTTTATATGAGATGGTCATCGATCCTCAATGTTTCTAGAGTGGAACCCTCTAGATGAGGTGTGAATGGGTCCTCATCTTGAGATGTCTTCTTTTCTAAGGATCAGTGACATGGAATGTTTTGTTGTAACCCTATACTCACTAGTTAATGTTTTTCTATACACACCAATATGTGTTATGATTAAGTGATCTATAAACATGTGAATGAGACATACCCGTAAAGAGAACTTAGTATCAGGGTGTGGGGTTTGAGACCCTTTACCTTGTAGTTCAGTGAAATAAATAGCCATTCGACATCAATTGCGGTTACTCATTAAACTATTGGTGACTCATTAAATGGTATTATAATTGAGAATGATATCATCTTACACACTTTTTTGTGATTATTTGGTTTCAGTATATATACTTAATCCCTATTGAAGTACCCACTACTTGGGTTACAGTTACTCACCTTCCAATAGAGGAGAAGACATGCGCGGTATGCGACATTATTTATGTGTCTATATTGACATGGATGGACAAGTATTATCTCCTAATTTAGGTAAAAATACCTGATGAATAATTAACCTTATTTCTGTATCTTGATCCTTGTGTGTAGATGAGGTTAATTCACTTACAAGTTGTGTTGAACTACACTCATTTACCTTACCTTGTTATATATTTTGTTCTTATTTTCTTTTGTTTGTCTTAATACAACGCTTTCGTATAGGGGTGTCCTATTGTGTATATTTATAATCACTCCTATATGGGCTATGTCCACACATATAGGGCTTTATGCAGTCTATGGAATGATTTTATATGGACTCTAGGGAGCTCATGATCATAGGTGTATGGATAAGTGTGGTTGTCTGAGTTTGGATTCCTTGATTAGAGCTTACTCAAAAGATTATATTTCAATTTTCTATCAGATTGTGTCACTGTACTAGTTGGGTGAGTTTTTCTCCTTTTTCATTTTTGTTTACATTAGTGTACTCAAACAAATTATAGTTTCACATACATGATTGGGTTTAAATTTATAGTATGATGATTATTTTACCTTTCCCCCAATTCAATTTTCATAGAGTTGGTTGTGTGTCGTTTTGTGTGTACAGATACTTAAGAAAAGGCCTCATCATGTCTGTTGGGCCTTCAATTCTAGTCACTTCCCAAGGCCCTTGGATGCTGGCTCAGGGTAGTTGTGGATTATGCCTCAGTATGGGTCAGGTTTTGACAATATCTCTTATACAAATAGATTCAGTTTTTTCCCATATTCTCCAATAATTATCATAATTGTAGAAATTTGTGGTGGTTCTTATGGAGACTCAGGCTAGGATATCTACAAAAGGAGGAATGTTATAGGATTTACTAAGATGAAAAATAATATTTCCTAACCAAAACATATGGCATTGGAATCAAACATAGACAGTAAAACTATCCAAATTATAGATTCAAAATCCACCATTGGAAGGACCATTATGTTTCAATATTTATTTCACTTACCAAAGATTTTATAAGTATCCCTATATATGATAAACTATTGAATATTTCCTCTATGAGTTTTATCCAACACCTCATACACTAGAATATAAGTAAGGATCTTGAAATTTTTTCAAACATGAATTATTTAACGAAATTTGGTAAACCATAATAAAATACATGCATTTAATATGTGAGTTTTTTATAAGTTTTCCTAACAAAATATCATTAGGATACTCAATTTCAACGTTTTTTATTTAATAATAACAGACATGAGACAATTCCCTTATGAGGTATATGGTGAATTTCCTTAAAAATCACTTGATTTGGTCATTGATTATAAAAAATTTATTGCTCCCCACACATGAATAATTATTCTCAAGATTGTATATCAAGTATAATCACTTTTTGATTGGAATTCATATTCTTTTTTTTGAATCTTATTCACTGCTATGTGATATATTTCCATACAATTATAACATTTATCTAATTCTACTTCCATATAAAAAATTCAACCAATGATTCCCCCCCCCCCCCATATGTGATGCACATTGGTATTTTTTGGTCCTTATTTTTTCATTCATGATAAAAATACATTTTGATATTTTTATCCAAAAGCCATTTCTTATCATTTATTTGACAAGACTTTACATATCCACACACTGAATTTACACATATATTGAACATGAAATTATCTCTTCATTAGTAAAAATTTATCTAATTGATTGTGTTATCTATAAACATTTTGTTGTAAGTCTAAATAGTTGAATTTTTATCTATTAAGATTCATTGAAATCTCTTGAAGTGTATCACACATTACTTTTATGGTGCTTCACATAACTGTAAACAAATTCATTTCAAATTTATTTCAAATAATTTAATTCCATTTTCATTATGATTTGAATGGAAGGAGGAAATTACATTTTAAGACATATATATTTTTGAAATCTTACCACTCCATAACATCCAACTCAAACATTATTATACTAATATTTATTTGTGTTCCGTAATATTCATCCTAACCTTATACGAATTATTTTACCACAAAAAAAAATACTATAAACGAGACTAATATATGACATTATATATATTTTTTGTAATACATTATTATATAATATATGGGTCATATGATCCACTACAAAAAAGTGTCTATTGAGGCATGAAATGAATTAGAGTTAATTGTTCTTAATTTTGTGAATACAAAAACATCTCATGATTAATTTTTTTATTACATGATTTCCATTATTCATCATTTTCATAAATTTTTTACTCCATCTTAAATAATTTTAAGATTGACATCATTTAATTTTCCATAAAATCATTTATTTACGAAATTTATTTCATTTTAATTTTATTTTTAGAGAATAATTATTTTTTATAAAAATAATACTATTTAAAATTATATAAAAATAATTCTAAAGTACAATTTAATTTTAAATCTAATTAATATAATATGTAATGTTGTTATAATTCAATATAAAAAAATCCCTCATTTAATATATAATTTTTTTTTAAAAAATAATTTGAATTATCAAATAAATGTTTCACTTTATTGTTATGTTCTATGTTCCACAAATACCATTTTTCATAATCCATGTATAGTTTGAGTTTATGAACAATGATCCATTTTTGGTCTATTACCCATTTGTACATATATTCTAGGTTTAAATCCACATGTATTATCATGAATGATATTTCATTCCGTGGATACCACTAACATTATATATTCAAAAAATATTATTCGGATTACAAATATACAAACATTTTTCTTTGGAAAATTATATTTTTTTATTGTCATAATTTATAAAAAATTTCTATATCCCTCATTTGATAACAACTATAAAGATACAAAATTTTTTGTATAGTTTTTTAACATAATTTCATAAAATAATATTACACTAATTACATTTAATGAACTATTGTAGATTAGTATCTGGAAAACATGGAACATAAAACATGATTTAACTAGAGGGAACAAAAAATAAAAATTTGTTTAATCTTATTAAAGGAATCCTTTTTTATTTCCACATGCTCTCCACAAGATATCTAATTTCATAATAAAAAACATCAATAGAATAGTGTGATCATAATGAATATTAATTGATAAACTAATGAAATAAAAATGGATCATTACGAGGTATAAATCATAAGAAAAAACCAATAGAATAATCATATGTATATAATATATAGCTTTGAAATTTTTCTACAATATATAATTGATACATTAAAATTCACATCAACATGGTTCATCATAATTTTTTCAAAAAACATAATTATATTATTATAAAACAATGTATAATATTCATTTTATTTTTAATTCTTAATAAATTTCTCACAATGTTAGTCTTATAGTTGTTTTCACAATTAATATTTGATAATTAATATGTTAAATATGCATAATATATCGTAATAAAAAAATTCATCATTAACCTAAAAAGAATAAAAAATTGTATTCATGTAAAATAATTAATTAAATATTTTCATAATATCCAATCCTTTACTACATTATGAAATAATGAGAAAATTTTATGGGTTTCATTAATTTCAATTCCCAATAATTGAATTATTATTTCATCAATATGAATATAATTTATTGAAAAATGGTTTTTTCATTCAAAATAATAATTAGAATTGTATAAAATCAAATAATGATTTTTGATGCACAATGTGTACACAAATTAGTCTACATAAATGATAATATGGGTGTGAATGTAATTTTATCAATTATTAAAATACATTGGGATAATGACGGAATGAATATTAAATAATGATATTATAAAAATAAATGAAACTAGAAATCTTTCATTAATGAAAGTAGAGTAATAAAATGATGGATTAAGAGAATCCCATACCATGTGAGCAATATTCTTACCGAATGAGTAAAGTTCCATATAAATAAAAAACTCATATAAATGTTAATTTTGATGGAAAATTAGGGGATATTATTTAAAAATATCATATAGGGGAATTATATTGTGTAGAGAGTTGGGAATTTATAGAAAGATGAAGAGAATAGATTATTAAATTTGAAATATAACCTTCTCAATTAATGGTTTTGGAAAATAAACATTTAATTGTCCTCCCATGGTTTTATATCTTGGTTTAAAAAATAAATAATTTTTATAATGGAATTTATAATTTCATGAACTAAACAGCGTTCTACATATTTCTTTTTCACCTAGAATACTGTTTTCCCACAAAATATATTTCTAAATGACCTAATATACTATTCAAACAGTAGGAAATTGATTACATGTTTAATAATTCATTCGATCCTATTTTAATAAAATATAATAATATAATTACAAATTTTTTAACTGTTTTAGTTAAATTAATTATTATATAATAATTAAATATTTATGATTTCATCTATCATATTGGAAACTGAAATGGTTTTTTAAGTATTCACTTAAAAATATTGGTATTTAATAACTATTTATAATCTCACCCATATCGAATTATGAAATAATTATTTACAATATAATTATTATAATGTCAAAATAATTTTATAAATAAGGGTATGTTAACTCTTAATTAAAAATTATTATTTATTTGAAAATTGCAATTTTTATGTCAATATCAAAATTAAAGACCATCAAAAAATACATGGGATGTTGTAAATTTATACTACCAAATATATTTATATAATTATTTTTTATAATAAAATTTCATTAAAACTATATTTTTTTAAAATAATAATGGTAATTATAATTTTTCCACGAATAGAATAATACATTCATTCTATCCAAAAATATATTTTTCATTTTCAACATATATTCATGTGTTTTATATTTATTAAAATAATAATTAGTATTTGTAAAATAAATTTCTACATCATTTTAAAAAGGAATATTATATATTTTTATTCTAATGTATAGATATATAAATTATTGTCACAATGGTATATGACCGATTTGTATAGTGTGTGATCATGGTGATTTCATTTGGTGGCGATTTAATATTAATGTTGTATTGATGTCCTATAAATATAACTTCACTTAAATTTGTTTTTATCAACCCATAATTACTTATTTCTTTTTTTTGGATTGGTCAATGGTTCACCCTAGTTACATTGTACCCTACCCAGGGTCAAATAAATGGTCTTCATAATGTAGGATCCATATATTTAAATTCATTTTTTACCCTTTTTGAATCAATTATCACATATAATTTCCCATTATATAAACATACTCTATTTGAAACATTAATTTCAATGTTCATAAACCCCAATGGTAATAATTCCTAATAGTTGTATTGACTATGAACGATATTGACCATCTTTCAAAAAATCCCATACTCAGGTAATGGTCAAATCCTAAAGGTAAAATATCCATTTACACCCAATTTTTAATCCACCATTATTATAACAACATAATCATTACATCACTTATAAAAAAATCCACACATCCCATAATAATGTATATTATTGTCTAAACTCATCTATATATTTATAAAAAAAATTATTACATGGGTGAAATTTAGGAGAGAATCATATAATATTGATTTTATATTTGTGGTTTCCCTATTTATTTTATTTAGCACTATATAATATTTCTAAAAGTTATAGTCAATATTATTTCATGATGGGTAATTTTATTATAATATTTAATATTTTTTCTATTTGAACATGGAAAAAAGGTCCTTGAATATTATTATTTCTACTATTAATAACATAAATTATTGTTCTATTCTGTATATATAAAACATCATATGACATACATATACATTCCACTTCATTTACCAAAATCTCCACCATCACTAAGAATATCATCTTCTATTTTATATACATGATTCAAACACTGATTTTTTGTCAAATAAATTAATGAAATTCCCAAAAAATATTTATTGTAAAAATATATCAAAAACTCTATAAAATATAAAAAAATAAATTTTTCAAATGTTCATTAAAATTTAACCATCAATCTATCATGTCAACATTGTTGATCATCTTTAACCAATAGTGATCTTGAATAATGACCTATCAATGTTTATTATTGAATACCTGAATAATTTTATATTTAAGCCATTAAATTTACATCACATTACTACAAAACCAACCATTATTCACATGCTAAAATACTATATTTCTCAATTCATAGGAACAATGTGACATTCACATATTAAACATCCATATATTCACATCGGATTGTTATACATCCACATTTCCCAACACTACATAGATATAGTAATGTAATTGAAAAGAACATGAACCCGGTTCTCAAATTTTTACATTTTATTCCTTTATTCATTGAAATATATCCCCATTAACATCATTAGAGTTTTATAAAATGAAACCAGAGGATATCACCCTTATTTCATACAACGTCCATATATAAACCCCAACAAGATTTCAATTTCTACTAAATATAACAATTTATTAAAAAAGTTCCATACTAAAATATTGATTAATTAAATCTTATATGTTTAAAATATAATTTATATATCACAAAATTTAAATCTACACTCATCTTCCTTTGTGAACACATCATATCTCCAAAAAACATTCAAAACAACATTCCAAAAGAATAAGAACTATAAATAAAAAATACAACCTACCAAATATCCCAACCACATGAATGATATTATATGAAGAAGATAAACCATATCAACAAGAATTTTAATGTTTCTATATCATTCATATTCTAGATATTTATTATCTTCCATCTTCATTAAAATTATATTATTAAAGTTTTATTCACATTCACAATTTCTAACGAACAATTATACATTAATCTATGTTATTTTGTTCAATATCATGTTTTTTTAATTAAAGGTTCATTAATATCTTATTGGATAGTAAATTAATTACATAATACCACATATTTTCTTATTTAGTAATAATAAAACAATATTTCATTTTATTAATATATTTATTAGAATTTTTCTTAATAATACACACATCACCTTTATTTTTAATAGTATTATGATCCCAACAGTCTAAATGCACCAAATATCATACCTTAACCAATAGCATTGATTTATTTCATTCTTTTATCATACTAGGATCTTTTTGGATGATGTTCACGTTGATACCTAGTTTAAGTATTTTAATTTTGGTAGTATGGGGTGAGTTTTTAGTCTACTCATGGTTAGCCCATGATTTGGGTAAACTATGAAACTTTTACAAGGAAAATATTTGGATTGTTTTAGGGTATAGATGTAAGCTGAATAAGTTTCCCATTGTATGAAAAATCACATGGAATCATTGACTTTGGTTCGCTACATTTTGAGAGAGGATACCCTGGGATTTTGAAATGTATGAGGTGTAATTAAAGTGTTTCCTAGATTTTTAAAAACCTCAAATCCCAACAATACCTTCCCCTATTGTTCCATAAATATGTACCCCCATGGTAATTTTTGGAGCACTGGACTATCTCTAAACACCTATCCCATTGGTTTCGCCGCTATATTTATGATCCCCCAAGATTACAAGGTTAATTTTTCAATATTTCTGGTCCATTTTATCTTCCTCTTCTCCACACCTATGAATTTCTATCAAATTCCATCCTCTTTTCCAAACCTAATAAAATATGTATGATGTTTGTTCGGTGTTTCATTAGTTTTACTATGTTTGTATTATTCATAGGGTTATTCTCTTTTTCCTCTAAGATATTCGTTATAAGTGAACACTGTTGTGGTAGTTGTATCCATTATTTTCCATTTTAGAACATTCTATTGAATTTTTTAGAATTCCTAGTTTCTTACAAAATAATACTATATTTCCCAAGATGTTTTTTAAATTAATTTTGTGTTTTAAAGATAGAAAAAGTTGATAATTGGTTTTTAAAAGTTGTTTTCTTAAATATTATTATTTGTTCATGTGTTCAAGGTGTTTGAAAAAAATTTCCTTGTATTCTTTTATAAAACTGAGTGTTTTAATAGTATGTTTTTCCTTTTAAATTATGATGGTTTAGATTTATGAGAATTACACACTTCCATAAATTGTTTGGGAATCAATATTGGGATTACATGGGTGTTCTATTAGATGTTTTCATATACAGAAGTAAATGGAAAAATCATTTGGATGTGCCATCAAATCATAATGGTTATGTTTAACATAATAATCCATTTTTTAAATAACTCATCCTTTCCCCATTCCCACGTTCCCATTTTCAATTAATCATACATGTTATATAAATGTTTTATGATATTAAAGTGGATTGAATATGGATTTAAATGCCTTATTCAACATTATTCCCCATTTTTCAATCTGAATTCAAAAAAAGTTTAAAATAATACTTTAATGTAATGAATGTTTGGTATTTTGGAAGATAGTTGGTTTATAAATGCTACATAATCTCATTTTTCATCATTAGTCATGTGTGTGTTTTCATAATGTTTTTGATGTGGAATCTGATTTGGAACGTAAAGGCTTGTTTGACATTTTTTATATAAAAGAGTTTTTAATGTTGTTTTTGAAATGGTTTCAATCATTATATCAATGTATTGGAATTGAATAAATCAAAGTCCTGTTTATGAATATATAATGTTTTGGAAATAAATTATCAATTTGGAGTATAAAATTCTAGTCGGTTAAATTGAATTATATGAGAAATATTTTACAAGATCATGTGATATGATGGCCTAGATAGCACTTTTGAATGACATATTACATGATGGGAACCCCTATGTAGGATTTCTTGATGTGGGATATCCCGTGGTTTGGGTTGATTTTTTGATAGGAATGTGAGGTGATGGCATGTGAGGGGAATCATGCATACGAGGGCCTCCAGATTTCATTGTGTATTATTATCATTGGCTTCCTAGTTATCTATTTGTGGTTAATTGAATTTTGTTTATCCCAGTTTCATGGGTTAATACCCATGGGATGTCTAGAGTTTGGGTTTTATTGTGCTATTGGATAGGTTCTTAGAATGGATTACGATTTATCAACTATGGAGATGCACCATAAGACTAATTTTGAGTCCAAACCGAATACAACCATGGATAACTCTAGGGACGCTTAGGAAACACCCATGGTTACTATATGTATGTTCTTTTTTACTTTTCTATTTAAATTTTTTGTCATTATATATTTAATTATTTTATTTCATATATAGCCTTGTATTACTTGTTCTGGATCCATGTGTGGAATTTGGTTTCTAGAATGGTAAAAAAATACTTAATCGGAGTGTGGTGGGTGTTTTTTTGAAAAAGTGACAGATCTGTTTATTTATAAAAGTCAGGAAATACTATTTTAATATATTTATGGAGAACTACTATTTTTGGACTATTTGTGAAAAAAAATGTTTGGATTATGTGGTGGTTTCAAACTATGTTATTAATTCTCATAACCAACTTGTTCCATTCAATTTTGGTATACCTCAGTTGTTTTACATGTGCATGTTCCTAGTTTTTTATAATTTCATAGTGTGGGTTTCTCTTGACATTGGAAGATATGATGAGGTCACATAGATATTGAGTTTTCATTTTTTGGTATCAAATGTATATTTATATTTTCTTTTGTGATGATGTTATATTTAAAATATTTTTTATATTTATTGATAATGAGTTATTAATAGTCCTTCTATGTGTTTATTCTATTTTAATTGAGCCTATATCATTTGGAAAAAATTTCCTATTCAAATTACATGTATGCCCGACACTAGATTACAACCCATGGGGATAGTGAATTCCATTTTGTCCATGTCTTGAGCCGAGTTGAATATCAGGTTAGATGGAATCAAGGCTTAGTTCATGAGAAAATTGTGTCATAGGAGGTCCTTGTTATTTGGAGTGTTTATTAAATAGATAATGGGACTACTGGGAATCTAGTGGGAGGTAAAATATGGTTTTTATGAACCCTTCTTCATTCTTATCATTGAGTTTCTAGGGGATTTCATGGATGTGAGTCTAATTCTATTTTTCTGTAATTATTTATGATGGAGGGAATCTAGTGAAATTTTATGATCTCATATTGTATAATGACCTAGGTGGAGTCTATGTGAATGGATCACGGTCATTTTCATTATTGATTTTTTATTATGGAATGGCTAACTAACTATGTTGTTGAGTTAGGTACAAACATATTTCCACAATCTGATAGTTTTCATGTTTTGTTTTTGATTTTTGTTTCTATTGGTTTAAGTGATTTTTTTAAATAGATGTGTCTTTTAAAATAATATTGTTTAAAATGATAATGGTATATTTCAAAGGGGTTCATATTGAGAAAATATATATTTTAAAAGATAATGAATTTGGTATTGAGAAATTGATAAATACTGGGTTGTGGTTATTGAATGGAATGGGTGACTCTTGGTACTCCTCATGGTTATTCACATTTGTGTCTATGTGTGTAAGGAATGTGAATGTTTTTATTAGTAATATATGATGTGAATGGTAGTTAATGGACACATATATGATAGTTGATGTGATTCCATGTGTGACTTCAAGAAGCTTAAAATTTTTAGTATTTTTTTTAATTTTTTTTTTGTTTTTGAAAAATTGATCTCTGTATTTGTATTATGTCCTTAAAAGAAGGATTCTTTGAAGATTAAATAAAATGGTTTTTTTAAATTTTATTTTTTGTTGGACTTGTAATTTTTGGCATCTGTGCTTTCCATTTTGGATCTATAAGTTATTTTTTATTGTTTTTTGGTATGATGTTGGTTTTGGATTTGTGACCAATATGTGGATAATAATAGGCCACCCATAATGGTCCCAAAATTGTCTAGTGGCAATTTCCGAGTTATATTTCTCCTAGGGTTTTGGATTTTTTATTGGTTATTGGGTACAATTAGATGTAGTAGATTAATTAAGGTTGTTGGGATGTCTTCATATCATTGGGAACTGACAATTTGTTTATATGAATGCTATTATGGGTTCGTATGAGGGTTTTTCTTTGGATCAATGGATGATTCATTCTATGACATGATCCATGTAATGATGAAATTGGAAGAGTTTAAGTAAATTTTCACATTATGTTATATACCTGAAGAGGGGAAGAATATGAATGTGGAAGAGCACAAGAATGTTGGTCATGGTCAGCGAATATTAAAGCCATATGATTAACACATCAAGGATATAGCTTCTTTCCCTTTAGAAATATCATCTCATGATCAGTTTAATGAATCCATTTCATTTTTGGTCTCCTACTATATTTTAATGTGTAATATCTCTCATTAAATGATCTTTGTATTGATATGATAGTGGAAAAAGGTAATATTAGCTGAGTTGGTTCATAGAGTGAAATCTAGGGTGGTTAATGAACTAGTTTTCCCTGATGTTTTGGATAGATCCCCATATAAAAATAGTTGTATTAAATAGAAACATATTTATGAAGTGTTTCTATTTTTGTATCCAACATCACATTCATCAGACAATTTTGGTGTCTGCATCCAATGTTTCACCATTGGTAATTCAACGTAAATATGTCATGATCCTTTGAAGACATTCCACCTCTATGGTTGTTTGGATGATCTATGGATGTTATGTAAAAAATTTATACTAATGAAGAAGGATTCTAGATCAGATGGTTCTAGCACCTGAATATGAGGTAGTGGATGATTTATTTATCAATGCCCAGCTACATTCCTAGATTAAAGCTTGTGCATAGTCAGGAATAAATTAGGGCGTAATAAACCTAGGATATTTTTTTCTGCATTGTTGGAGTAGATAATGTTTATGTTTCATATTATAATTTCCTTCTTATTGTGATATTCCTTTATCTATGTATGAATATTTATGATTTTATTTTCATGTAATCACAAGTGTTTCCCTCGAGCATGAATCATAGAAGGTATTATCTTTACAAATCAATTTCTAGTTATTAGTTGCATATATTTGGGGATATTGGTTTTTTTTAAATTATTATTTTATTTTGTTTAGTTTTACTCTATGGCTAAATATTTTCTTAGTGGTTTCCCCTTAGGTTTTGGCGTTTTACCTTGTGAGGAAAATATTAATTTTTGGTGGTGTTTTCGATATAATTATGTGGTGAATTTGGTTTAGTTCAACTTGGGAGTTCACATTTTTCCTGGTGATGTTAGTTTAGTTTTTAAGGAGTGGAAAACCCTTTCATGTTCTACAATTTCAGATCATATTTTGGTTTCCTATAGTTTTTTTCATTTTTTATTCTGAGTGAATGGTCACCCAGAGGCTCATTGCATCATTTTCCAATATATAGTTTCTAAATCAATTAATTTTACCTAGCAGTGTTATTATTTTCTAGGATAAAAATTGTTTTTGGGTGGGGGCAGTGGAGTAATTCTCACAACTAACACTTTGGAATTCATTGATTTTATTAATTAATTGATTTGGAAAATTTTGTATGACATTAGGGATAATCATCAGTTTAAATTTATGAAACATGGATGTATCAAGTGTGTTTTGTGTGTATGTATGACTGACACAAGATTTGGTTAAACCTTTTGACTTTGTATATGTAACCATATTTATAGTATTGGGGTATATGTTTATGTCACACATGTTGTGCATTATTTGGAAAACCATGTATCCACTATTTTTTGGGTTTAATTTATTAATATGTTGTCCACTGCCCTATTTGTCCACGGGCAGAAAATGGTGTGGACAATATGTGTGAGTTTACAATCATTTAAAAATCACAATATCCATAATATGGAATCCCATATTTTTACACTAAATTAGGAACCCTCCCTTCATGGTATTTTTGGTGTTGATAGGTTCTCCAAATCCCTAACTCGTTATTTCCCCTCCCTCCTTTTATGATCCACTACGCATCCTTGGTAATTTATTCAAGATTTTGGGTCAATGTTATCTTCTTCTCCTCCCCGTTTTATTTATTGTTATTTATATTGCGGGATCCCTCTTGGATGAACCCTAAAACTAGGGATTGATATTTGGAAGGTTCTTATTTGGTTTTATCGTGTTTGAATTTTTCATTATTGTGTTCACTTCCTTTTGTTGTGGTTTTGTCTCACTCGCAAGATGTTGAGTTAGGTGTATCAATTATTTTTTTTCATCACATTCCATTAATTTCATAAAAATTTGATGTTTCTTAAAATGTAATATTATCATGCCTGTGGCATGTTAGTATAAAAATATTTTGTGGTTTTTTTATTTAATTTTGCTAAGAATTGGTTTTTAAAATGGGTTTCTTAAATATTTTTATGTGTTCATGTGTGCATGGTGTTCGATAAAAAGCATATTAGTCAATTTTTTGATATTGAGTGGATTAAAAGTATTATTCTTATTGGTTACATAATGATGTTTTAGTTTTATGGGAAATATATGGTTATTTAAAATCATTTGGATTCTCTCTTGAGATTTCATTGGTGTTTCATTTGATATAGAAACATCTATAAGTGAACAAGGTTCATGTATTGTTGTGCCAATAAATGATAATGGTCTGTTTTAACATTATGACCCGGTTTTCAAAACAAATATCATTTCCACCTCCCATATTTCTCAATTTCAATTTATATTATATGTTTTAAAAATGTGTTATTGTCAATGTGGATCGACTATGGTTTTAGATGTCATGTTCAATGTTATCTAACATTTGGCATTATGAACATTAATGTACTTTCAGATTACATATGAATGTATGGTCCATTATAATTTTTAACGATTATAAGTTTACAAATTGTACAAAATATCATTTGAATATTTTATTATTTGTGTGTTTTCGTGTTGTTATTGAAGTGGGATTTTATTTGGAACTTCATTTCCTATATAACATTATTAATAATTAATAATTATATATTATAATATTTGATATGGTTTGTGAAATTTTTGTAAGGTATTATAATTGATAATGTTGAAGGGTCAGTTGAAACATTATATTGTTTCAGGAAGAAATTGTGGTTTTGTAAGTATAAATTCACAGTTGACATTTCTATTTATTTTGAGAAATTTATTACAAGATCAAGTTATGAGATGCCCTGATAGACACTGTTGAAGGAATATTTACCATATGGGAACCCTTATGGGGTATTTCATTATGTGGGTTTCCATGTGGGTGGTGTCAAAGATTTGGGTGGTAATTGTTGTTGCGGTTGGTAAGGTAGTCATTCATATGAGGGCCTCCTCCATTCATCTTGTTCTATTACAATGGGTTTCCTAAGAATAATTTAGAGGATCATGTGATAGTTTTGAGTTAACCCTGATTATATGGGATGATACCCCTTAGATGTATAGAGACCTGGAAAGATTGTGCAACTATATTAGCAATTAGATTGACCAGTGTGTTATGGACTATGGGGAAACACCATTTGAAGGAATGTGAGTCTAGACTGAGTATGTAATGGCCCGGACCTCTCCAGTCCATTACATTGTGGAATTTTGGTGTTGGAGGTGTTCCGGGAGGCCAAGGGGACATATCCCCAACACTTTTCCAATTTTCCAGTTCTGTGAACAGTGTTTCCAGTTTTATGAACAGTAACAGATCGGTCTCACCGATCGGTTTCATAGATCGGTGTGACAGATCGGTTTGACAGATCGGTCTGACAAATCGGTCGCACCGATCGGTCTGATAGATTGGTCTCACCGATCAGTTTCACAGATCGGTCTGACAGATCAGTTTCACAGATCGGTTTCACAGATCGGTTTCACAGATCGGTTTCACAGATCGGTGTGACAGATCAGTGTCACAGATCAGTTTCACAGATCGGTGTGAGAGATCGGTTTCAGTGATCGGTCTGACAGATCAGTTTCACAGATCGGTGTGAAAGATCAGTTTCACAGATCGGTGTGACAGATCGGTTTCACAGATCGGTGTGACTGATCAGTTTCACAGATCGGTTTCACAGATCGGTGTGACAGATCAGTGTCACAGATCGGTTTCACAAATCGGTGTGACATATCAGTTTCACAGATCGGTTTCACAGATCGCTTTGACAGATCAGTTTCACAGATCGGTTTCACAGATCGGTTTCATGTACAGTAACAGTGGGTAAAGAGTGTTTCCAGACTCCTACAGTTTTCCCCTTTTGACATTTCCTTTGACGTAAAATACATTTAAAGCCTTATTTTAAGGGCTCTTAAGGCTATTTAAAATGCCATAAATCCTATATTAATTATTCCTAAGGCTTGGAATGTTTTACTTGGTCAACCGCGTGGGTTAATGCGTTTTGTTTTTAATGGAGAATTAACCGGATCTTAAACTGTCGCCCCATTAAATCTTAAAAAGGGACGAGATATCATTCTTCCTTGTTATTTCCCTTTGATCTCGATTAAGAGGCACTAGAACCTTTCAATACTTTCTGTAGGAGTTGCACAATCAATATTTACTCCTAGAATTGGTTCCACTTTGTTTTGATGCAACCAAGCTGTGTCGATCAATCTTTGATATAAGCATCCTCCGGTGGATGCAGTTGTCGTGAGGAGAAGAGCACTGTGACCCGTTGTGTGGATAAAGGACGTCCAGAACTCTTCGAGGTAGGGGATTTATGGCTTCTCTAATTTTATATGTGCAATCGTAGAATTAGCATGATTTATCCCTTTGGATCACAATGAAATTGACCTAATTAAATACTTGAACCGGATTAAAAGAATTGGTTGATCGCATGTTGTTTCATTATACCGTGATAACGGTTTGCCTCATGTTTTCCTAGGTATAGTGATATCTATGTTTTCTTTGATTTTTTGTTCATTCATGATTGAAATTGATAATGAACATAAAGCCGGAATTAATTGTTAATTAATTGGAAAGATAAAGAGGCATGTAAATTAATCTTGTTTTGTCATTGTTGTAGTTGTTCTAATTTGAGGATAATCAAATTAGGGAAGGAATCATGGTTGTTTAATTGTGATAGCTTACTGATTACGTATCCATGATTGGAACCTACGAATAACAAATCTGTTAATTCAATATGGATTAGAGAACAAATTATGTGGGAATTTCTAAAAGGGTTCTATGTTACCCTCTTGTTTGTTAAAGGGTCAAGAGCCCATGATGTGATGTTTTTTTTCCTGCTAGTTGTGTTGTGATGTGAGCCTGGATGGTTGTTGTGATATGTGGAGGCATGAAGGCCTTGTGGTTATGGCAGTAGATGACGCCTAGATTGGCGAGATGCATCAGTTTATGCATGTGGGTGTCGGGGAGGACACCAGGGGTGATGGAATGGGATGGATGTGGTTGCTGGTTGCTTGTGGTTTTCTTGAATGTTAATCTGCTTTGCTTTTCCCCACTGCTCAAGGCAGCTGGTCTTGCTACCCTTCTTCTGAAGGAGGCGAAGACGCGCGAGGTATGCCACGTGATTTCTGTTTTTATCCTCCCGAGGGTGAATTGGTATATGCTCTTTCTATAGGAGGCAAAGACTTGACGGGTAGTATATCTACTCACCGTGTTGAGCCTCCTTTGTGTTTAGAAGAATAGGATGTTTTTCTAGAATGCATGGGAATGTGGAAAAGTAATTCGGTAATGAATGTTTGATTAAATGGTGAAAATCCACGGGGATGGAGATGCTGGAATTTAAAGGTGATGTGAATCTTAAAAAAGAGCAGTTGTTTTTTAATGTGATGCCAATTTAGTTTAATGTGGAATTGTTCATTCTTAATTAATGTTTAAAGAATTAATTAATGAACAGTGGAACTGATAAAATGATAATGGAGTAATCTAATAAATCACTTCAAATGTTTGTGTGCTTATAGGATACATAGTCTTAGAAGTAGCAGCCTGGAGTCTGAGAGACGTTAGCTGCAGTTGTATCTAAGACTAGGTAATGCCCATAGTGTGGATGTGATTTACTTATATATTATGTACTTTTTGTGTTTCTATACACTACTCCACCCTGTCGGTAAGGGCAACTGACACCCCGGGGATTCTGAGCCCTGGGGGGTGTTTTCCCCAACATTCTGATGAGAGGTTGAATGGCTGACTACCCCCTTTGGCTCCGCTCTCTTCTCTTGGTAGATACTTCTGCCATGAGGCACAGCGGTTAGTTACCCCATATATGTGTGTAGAGAGCTATAATGTCTTGTGGTTATTCACACGCACATATTCTTGATATAGTATCCTACGGACTACTATAGGTGTAACGTGTATAGGCTATGATGGCTTGAGGATCTTTACCCGGCGTATGGGCTGTAATGGCTTGAGGTATTATACCCGACGTATGATACACGTTATGCGAGCTGTGGTGGCTCCCAGAAATTACCTGGTTACTTTTGGTTATGAGGACGATGTGGTGCTTCACACAGGTGTCTGCGGGAAAGCCTATGTGGTGCACGAGGTGCAGATTGTGGAGCTTAGCCCAAGTGTCTGCGGGCAAGCCTTGGAGAGAGATGCACAAGACGTATGTCGTTGGGGCAAAGCGGCAAACCAGTGGGGAAGTAGTAGCAGGGTACCCTTGATATTCTTTACTATATTCCATATTCTTGTATGCGTTACTTGGTGAGAGAAGCCATGGTGAGGTTGGGAACATAGTATACCTGTTTAGGTGACGAGTTAGTTTCACTTGTTGTTCACTGGGCTATAGCATGCTTTCTTTACATTTGCATGAGAGGCTTGGGGAGGATCCTACTGAGTATACTGTTATACTCACCCTATGTATGTATAAACTGTTTTTCAGGTCACTTGGAGCAGGTTGGAGATCAAGCGGGTTACTACTAGCTTGCGGTTGGAGGAGGAGCAGTTAGGGCTTGTGGTCGCTGCCGTTTTACTTTCTTTTGGGTACTTTTAGTTTTCCCTTTCAGTTGTAGTACTTTTTCATGACATTTCATATATGTACTTGGTTTCCTTTTATATCTCAGTTCTAAGTTGGAGTTGATTGGAGTCTATTCTATCTCTCTCTCTTCTGCATGTGTTCTCTTAGAGGGTAATGCCTCCCATTTGACTGTTTATTATACCCTCGGTTCAAGTCACCAACCTGTGTCTACTGGAGGCGGGACTCGGGGGTCATTATCTCCCTTCTCACATTGCCGGCCCAGGAGGTGTACACTTTGTGGGGAGGGGGTCATGACAGAGTGGTATCAGAGGTCTGGTTGAGGGATAGGATGGTGTTTGGAGTTAGGCACAGGTGAGGATGCATGGGATGGTAGGGAAACAGTGTCATTCATGTTTAGCAAGTGGGGTAAACACTGGATACCGGCAGAGACATAGGAGTTCAGGGCCCCCTATGATCTGTTGCACGGACCTTTAAGTTTACAATGGCTACTAAACAAGTGATACCAATTGCAGGGTAGAGACCTAGGAAGGATCATGCGTCATTATTCTTTGCGCTTCTGTTTGAATAGATAGACCTTGGGATAGGTAACCTAAAATTAATAAAAAAAACAATTAATTAATTAATGTTGAGTTATATATATTCCAGGCTTAGGAGCTCTAACAGTTGTCATTTTACAGGTATGGCTCCAGGACGACGTCCTCGTCAGGTTTGCGCAGAAGATGCCCAACAGGCTGTTCCAGCAGATCGTCGCCAGGTAGAGGTTGACGATGATGACACATGGAGGAAGACACTCCGAGAGTTCCAGCGCCAGAGTCTACAGAAGTACGAGGGCTCCGTTTCAGATGCAGTCACAGAAGACTGGTTGGAGGAGGTCGAGATAGGCTTCAGTTCGATTCGTGCTCGGAAGGAACACTGGGTGTCCTTGGTTGTGACGATGTTGCGTGGATCAGCGAGACAGTGGTGGTTCTTGTTCCTCCAGGATCGTGAGGAGTCAGAGATCTCATGGGAGGAGTTTCGAGAAATGTTTAGAGTCGAGTTTCTTTCGTCGACTGTGAAGGCGTCCAGTCGCCAGGAGCTACTCACCCTTCGACAGGGGAGCTCCAGTGTTCGAGAGTTTGGAATCCGTTTCAGGAACCTTCGACGATATGCTTCAGACCTGTTACCAGATGATGAGGCCAGGGTGAGGCATTTAGAGGAGGCATTGCGTCCAGAGATCCAGCGCCAGGTCACCCCATTTATGCTGAAGACATATCTAGAGGTGCTGGCGAGGGAAAAGGTTGTTGAGAGGACTTTGGCTAGGACCAGATCATCACGAGAGGGGAATCGTCATGATTCCTCACGAAGTAGAGCTGCGGTCTGAGGTTCCCAGTTTTCAGGATAGAAGAGTTTCCGTTCACCTGGGGGTAGGTCCCAGCCCTTTACATCTCGTTTCTCCGGAGGTAGCAACTCTCAGACCTATGCCAAGGGATCAGGCGCTTGTTTTTCTTGTGGTAGTCGTGGTCATCAGCAGCGGGAGTGCCCGACTTTTCAGAGCAGTCATTGTGCACCAGGCGCTCCACTCCAGGTTCCTCCGTTGAGGCAGTTCCAGCCGAGGCAGCAGTAGCAGGTTGCACCAGCTTTAGATCACCCGAGGGTAGATGGAGCAGGCAGAGGACAACCCCATGACGCTCCCCGTCCTCAGAGAGTAGAGCGCGGTCGTGGTGGTGGTCGTCATCAGTGTCAAAGAGGCCGTGGAGGTGGTCGTGGTCAGCTTCATGCTCTAGCGTTGCCAGCTCCAGGCGAGCCAGACGTCGTCCGAGGTACCCTTTGCCTGTTTCCTACCTTGGTGTATTCCTTGTTTGATTCAGGAGTGACACACTCCTTTATATCCCTTACCCTTGTCCACGCTTTGGGACTTGAGGTTGAGAGGCTTCTAGTGCCCTTCACGTTGACTACGCTAGTTGGAGGTCGAGCTAGATTGTTTGAAGTATGTAGAGACTGTGAGCTAGTGTTGGGGCAGCACCGCTCTTGGGGAGATATCCTATGTTTACGAATACAACCATATGATGTCATCCTCGGCATGGATTGGTTGTATTCGGTGCAGGCTATTGTGGATTGATACAGGAATAAGGTCGTTTTCTTTGATGAAGATGGAGAGAAAGTGGTTTTTGTTGGTGAGAGAGATCCTCGGATGAGTCATAGACGAGTTCAATCCTTATCATCCATGATGGCTGGGATGACGCTGAGTTCTTCAGAGGTTCAAGAGCTGGCGTTTCCTAGGGTCGTAGAGGAGTACCATGATGTCTTTCCAGAAGAGGTTGTATCCTTACCCCCTCAACGAGAGATCGAGTTTGGGATCGAGCTACAGCCAGGAGCGTCTCCTATCTCTATGTCTCCGTATAGGATGGCCCCTTCTGAGTTACGAGAGATACGTATTCAGCTCGATGGTCTGTTGCAGTGTGGTTTTGTTCGGCCAAGTGTGTCACCTTGGGGTGCACCAGTTTTGTTTGTGAAAAAGGCTGATGGGAGTTTGCGGTTGTGCGTCGATTATCGTCGGTTAAACAAAGTGACAATAAAGAACCACTATCCTCTCTCGTGGATTGATGACCTATTTGATCAACTGAAGGGTTCAAGTTGGTTTTCAAATATAGACTTGCGGTCAGGATATAATTAGATGCGTGTAAAGGATGAGGATATCCCGAAGACTGCTTTCCGCTGTCATCATGGGCATTATGAGTTTGTTGTAATGCCATTCGGCATGACAAATGCTCTAGCTGTTTTCATGGGGTTGATGAATGCTGTGTTCTGTGAATTTCTGGACAAGTTTTTTGTGGTTTTCATCGACGACATCCTTGTGTACTCCACATCTGAAGAGGAGCATATGGAGCATCTATGAGCCGTTTTGGGAGTTCGTCGCCAACATCGGTTGTTTGGGAAGTTGTCCAAGTGTGAGTTCTGGGCTCGAGAAGTTCATTTCTTGGGACATGTTGTGTCCCAATAGGGAGTAGCTATGGATCCTTCGAAGATAGAAGTAGTGGTGTCTTGGCCAGCCCCCAAGACTGTGTCAGAGGTGCGATGTTTCATTGGTCTCGCAGGCTATTATAGGAGGTTTGTGGCTAATTTATCCCGATTTGCGACTCCTCTGACCTCTTTGACCAGGAAGGATCAAGCGTTCATATGGACTGTTAAGTGTCAGACAGCTTTCGAGTATCTAAAGGAGAAGTTGGTAAGTGCTCCAGTCCTTTGTCTTCCAGCGGAGGGAGTCCAGTTTGATGTTTTCTGTGATGCATCACATCTGGGGCTAGGTTGTGTTCTCATGCAGCAAAGGTCAGTTGTTTCTTATGGATCCCGAAAATTGCGTCCCCATGAACGCAACTACGCCACCCATGATCTTGAGTTGGCAGCTGTGGTGTTTTCTCTGAAGTTGTGGAGACATTACCTCATTGGCGAGCACTTTGTGGTTTTCACCGATCATAAGTGTTTGAGGTATGTTTTCTCTCAGCGGGATTTGAACTTGCGCTAGCATCGGTGGATGGAGTTCTTGCATGAATACGACTTCGAAATATCATATACACCTGGGAAGGGAAATGTTGTTGCTGATGCACTGAGCCGAAAGTCACGTAATGATGTTGTGAGTGAATCTGGTGATTCTTGGATAGTGATGGAAGAGCTATCAACTTTGTATCTTGATATAGGAGAAGTTGGGGGAAGAGGTTGTCTTTTCCAGATGACGGTGCAGTCATCCCTGATGCAGAAGGTGGAAGAGTCTCAGTTGGGTGATCTAGAGGTGGAATTTTGGAGAGACAGAGTTGTATGTGGTGAGGCCCTAGATGGTTGGTCGGAGGATGAACAACACCGAGTGTTGTATCATGGCCGGCTTTTTGTTCCCTTGGCGATGCGCGAGACAGTTCTCCGAGAGTTCTATAGTTCACCCTTGGCGGTACATCCTGGTGTGACAAAGATGTACCGATCCATGAGGAGTCAGTTTTGGTGGCCTGGGCTGAACCGTACAGTTGCAGAATGTGTGTCTCGATGTTTAGTCTGCCAGAAGGTGAAGGTCGAACACCGTGTTCCTGTTGGTCTTCTCCAGCACTTAGAGATTCCTCAGTGTATGTCTTAGGACATCTCAATGGACATTATTACAGGTTTACCTCAATATCCGGGAGGACATGATGCTATATGGGTGGTAGTGGATCGTTTAACTAAATTGGCCCACTTCATTGCAATCAAGGAGTCGAGCTCAGTGGAGGTTTTGTCGAGGCAGTATCTGGAGGAGGTGGTGAGGCTTCACGGAGTACCTAGGACGATCATTTCTGATCGAGATCCATGTTTTACCTCTAGGGTGTGGAGAGGTCTCCAACATGCTTTTGGCTCTCAATTGTTCCTTATCACTACTTTTCATCCTCAAATGGATGGTCAGACAGAGCGAACAATCCAGATTCTTGAAGACATGTTGCGCTCTTGTGTTCTTGATTTTGGAGGTTCATGGAAAAAGCACTTACCTTTCGTAGAGTTCGCATACAATAATATTTTTCACTCAACCATCGGCATGACGCTGTTTGAAGCCTTTTATGGGCGGCCTTTCCATTCTCCGTTGTGCTGGAATGGGGTCGGAGAGTCCGCAATTCTCGGACCAGAACTTGTGCAGAATACGACAGAGATGGTTCAAGTGATTTGTGAGAGGATGAAGACAACACAAGATTGTCATAAATCTTATGCTGATCAAAGAAGGAGACCCTTAGAGTTTAATGCTGGGGATCATGTGTTTCTAAAGGTGACTCCCCGTCGTGGGCAACAAAGGTTTGGTCGCGGAAGTAAGCTTTCTCCCCGTTTTGTTGGGCCTTTCGAGGTGTTAGCTCGTGTTGGAGGTGTGGCGTATCGAGTAGAACTTCCCCCTCAGATGTGTCGGATACATGATGTTTTCCATGTATCACAGCTCCTTCGTTACCTTCATGATGAATCTCATGTTATCGATTGGGGAGAGATCGATATTGATGATGATGCAACCTTCGAGGAGCGACCTGTGGAGATCCAAGACCATAAGGAGAAGGTGTTGCGTGGGCATTATATCCCCTTAGTTCGTGTCTTGTGGTGACACGGTGCCATGGAGGAGAGTACCTGGGAGCGTGAGTCATAGATACGTGCTCAGTACCCAGAGTTGTTTAATGTTTAACTCCTTTCATTTAATGATGTTTTCTTTGTGGTTGGACCCTTCATGTTTTATTTATGTACCTTTGATGTGATGTTATGTTTGAATTGTTTGGGTATGGATTGTTTGTTCCCATACTCCCGGATGTCGTAGTTTTGTTCCAGATTTCGAACAACTCATGGTGGTTTTCTCCTGAGAGGAATCTTAGGGGGTTGTTGTTCGGACCCCTCTTTTCTTCTGGGATGGTTTTTAATTCTCGAGGACGAGAATGTTTTGAGAGGTATCTAATGTAATGGCTCGGACCTCTCCGGTCCATTACTTTGTGGAATTTTGGTGTTGGAGGTGTTCCGGGAGGCCAAGGGGACAAATCCCCAACACTTTGCCATTTTTCCAGTTCTGTGAACAATGTTTCCAGTTTTCTGAACCGTAACAGATCGATCTCACCGATCGGTCTGACAGATCGGTCTCACCGATCAGTTTCACAGATCGGTCTAACAGATCGGTCTAACCTATCGGTCTGACAGATCGGTCTCACTAATCGGTCTGACAGATCGGTCTCACCGATCAGTTTCACAGGTCGGTCTAACAGATCGCTTTCACATATCGGTGTGACAGATCAGTTTCACGGATCGGTCTGACAGATCGGTCTCACCGATCGGTCTGACAGATCGGTCTCACCGATCAGTGTCACAGATCGGTCTGACAGATCGGTTTCACAGATCGGTGTGACAGATCATTTTCACAGATCAGTTTCACAGATTGGTTTCACAGATCAGTGTGACAGATCAGTTTCACAGATCGGTTTCACAGATCGGTGTGACAGATCGGTTTCACAGATCGGTGTGACAGATCGGTTTCACAGATCGGTCTGACAGATCGGTTTCACAGATCGGTGTGACAGATCCGTTTCACTGATCGGTGTGACAGATCGGTTTCACAGATCAGTGTGACAGATCAGTTTCACAAATCGATTTTACAGATCGGTGTGACAGATTAGTTTCACAGATCGGATTCACAGATTGGTGTGACATATCAGTTTCACAGATCAGTTTCACAGATCGGTGTGACAGATCAGTTTCACAGATTGGTTTCACTGATCGGTTTCATGTACAGTAACAGTGGGTGAACAGTGTTTCCAGACTCCTACAGTTTTCCACTTTTGACGTTTCGTTTGACGTAAAATACATTTAAAGCCTTATTTTAAGGGCTTTTAAGGCCGTTTAAAATGCCATAAATCCTTATTTAATTATTCCTAAGGCTTGGAATGTTTTACTTGGTCAACCGCGTGGGTTAATGCGATCCGTTTTTAATGGAGAATTAACTGGATATTAAACTGTCGCCCCATTAAATCTTAAAAAGGGATGAGATATCATTCTTCCTTGTTCTTTCCCTTTGTTCTCGATTAAGAGGCACTAGAACCTTTCAATCCTTTCCGTAGGAGTTGCACAATCAATCTTTACTCCAATGATTGGTTCCACTTTGTTTTGATGCAACCAAGCTGTGTCGATCAATCTTCGATATAAGCATCCTCCGGTGGATGCAGTTTTCGTGAGGAGAAGAGGACTATGACCCGTTGTGTGGATAAAGGACGTCTAGAACTCTTCGAGGTAGGGGATTCATGGCTTCTCTAATCGTATATGTGCAATCGTAGAATTATCATGATTTATCCCTTTGGATCACAATGAAATTGACCTAATGAAATACTTGAACCGGATTGAAAGAATTGGTTGATCGCATGTTGTTTCATTATACCGTGATAACAGTTTGCCTCATGATTTCCTAGATATAGTGATATCTTTGTTTTCTTTGATTTGTTGTTCGTTCATGATTGAAATTGATAATGAACGTAAAGCCGGAATTAATTGTTAATTAATTGGAAAGATAAAGAGGCATGTAAATTAATCTTGTTTTGCCGTTGTTGTAGTTGTTCTAATTTGAGGATAATCAAATTAGGGAAGGAAGCATGGTTTTTTAATTGTGATAGCTTACTGATTAGGTATCCATGATTGGAACCTACGAATAACAAATCTGTTAATTCAATATCGATTAGAGAACAGATTATGTGGGAATTTCTAAAAGGGTTCTGAGTTACCCTCTTGTTTTTTAATGGGTTAAGAGCCCATGATGTGATGTTTTTTCTCCTGCTACTTATGATGTGATGTGAGCCTGGATGGTTGTTGTGATATGTGGAGGCTTGGAGGCCTTGTGGTTATGGCAGCAGATGACGCCTAGAGTGGCGAGATGCATCAGCTTATGCATGTGGGTGTCGGGGAGGACACCCGGGGTGATGAAATGGGATGGATGTGGTTGATGGTTGCTTGCGGTTTTCTTGAATGTTAATCTGCTTTTCTTTTTCCCACTGCTCAAGGCAGCTGGTCTTGCTACCCTTCTTCCGAAGGAGGCGAAGACGCGCGGGGTATGCCACGTGCTTTCCGTGTTTAGCCTACCAAGGGAGAATTGGTATATGCCCTTTCTATAGGCGGCAAAGACTCGACAGGTCTTATATCTACTCACCGTGTTGAGCCTCCATTGTGTTTAGAAGCATAGGATGTTTTTATAGAATGCCTGGGAATGTGGAAAAGTAATTCGGCAATGAATGTTTGATTAAATGGTGAAAATCCACGGGGATGGAGATGCTGGAATTTAAAGGTGATGTGAATCTTAAAAAGGAGCATTTGTTTTTGAATGTGATGCCAATTTAGTTTAATTTGGAATTGTTCATTATTAATTAATGTTTAAAGAATGAATTAATGTACAGTGGAACTGATAAAATGAGAATGGAGTAATCTAATAAATCTCTTCAAATGTTTGTGTGCTTATAGGATACCTGGTCTTAGAAGTAGCAGCCTGGAGTTTGAGAGACGTTAGCTGCAGTTGTATCTAAGACTAGGTAATGCCCATAGTGTGGATGTGAGTTACTTATATATTCTATACTTTTTGTGTTTCTATACGCTACTCCACCCTGTCAGTAAAGGCAACTGACCCCCCAGGGATTCTGAGCCCTGGGGGGGGGGGGGGTTTCCCCAACATTCTGATGGGAGGTTGAATGGCTGACTAACCCCTTTGGCTCTTCTCTCTTCTCTTGGTAGATACTTGTGCCATGAGGCATAGTAGTTATTTACCCCATATATGTGTGTAGAGGGCTGTAATAGCTTGTGGTTATTCACATGCAAATATTCGGGATATAGTATCCTACGGACTACTATAGGTGTAACGTGTATAGGCTATGATGGCTTGAGGATCCTTACTCGGTGTATGGGCTGTAATGGCTTGAGGTATTATACCCGACGTATGATACACGTTATGTGATCTATGGTGGCTCCCATAAATTACCTGGTTACTTTTGGTTATGAGGACGGTGTGGTGCTTCTCTTAGGTGTCTGCGGGCAAGCCTATGTGGTGCACGAGGTGCAGATTGTGGAGCTTAGCCCAGGTGTCTGCGGGCAAGCCTTGGAGAGAGATGCACAGGACGTATGACGTTGGGGCAAAGCGGAAAACCAGTGGGGAAGTAGTAGCGGGGTACCCTTGATATTATTTACTATATTCCATATTCTTGTATGTGTTACTTGGTGAGAGTATCCATGGTGAGGTTGGGAACATAGTATACCAGTTTAGGTGACGAGTTAGTTTCACTTGTTCTTCACTGGGCTTTATCATTCTTTCTTTACTTTTGCACGAGAGGCTTGGGGAGGATCTTACTGAGTATACTGTTATAATCACCCTATGTATGTATAAACTGTTTTTCAGGTCACTTGGAGCAGGTTGGAGATCAACCTGGTTACTACTAGCTTGCGGTTGGAGGAGGAGCTGTTCGGGCTTGTGGTCGCTGCTGTTTTACATTCTTTTGGGTACTTTTAGTTTTCCCTTTCAGTTGTAGTACTTTTGAAAGACATTTCATATATGTACTTGGTTTCCTTTTATATCTTAGTTCTAAGTTGGAGTTGATTGGAGTCTATTCTATCTCTCTCTTTTCTGCATGTGTTCTCTTAGAGGGTAATGCCTCCCATTTGTATGTTTATTATACCCTCGGTGCTAGTCGCCAACTCGGGGCCTACTGGAGGTGGGACTCGGGGGGTCATTATCTCCCTTCTCACATTGCCGGCCCAGGAGGGGTACACTTTGTGGGGAGGGGGTCGTGACAGAGTATATATTGGGATCACTCTAGGTATTTTTAAGAGACACCCATAGTTACTATTAGTATGTGTGTGTTTACATTTATATTTTAATTTATTTTTTGGTTACACATTATTATATTTCTATTGTATCCTTCTATTACTTACTCTATATCCATGTGTGAAATTTTGTATCTAATAAGGTAATTTTATATTGAAAATGGGAATGTGGTGTACGATGTTTTGAAATTGTTAATGTTGTGTTTTTTTATTAAAATTATAAGAAAACCTATTTTAATATATTTATTTAAAACTAGTGTTTTTTGAGTATTACATAAAATAAATGTATTGAATTTATGTTAGATTTTTAGTATGTTGTTAAAGATAAACCCTATTTTTACTATTCAATGTGGGTAGACACAATATGCTACATAGGTAGATGTTCCAGGTTTTGTTACATGACTTAGAGTAGTTTGGTCTTGTGGATGGTGGAGACCAAGAGGTCACGTGGAGATTGATATATTATGGTTCAGTCTCGATTCTATAATTAGTTTCTCTTGTGTTCTACTGTTTTATTTAAATATATTTATATATATATATACATTCCTCTATTGGTGGTCCTTCCACTTGTTCAGTTTATTTTATTTAATATTAGTCTGTAAGAAAAAACATCACCCATTGTTATTACATTGTTCCCCGAAACTTATTTCTAGATCATGATAATCAAGAGAATCTGTCATTCCATGCATCATACTTGTTCATATGACAATTTAGTGGGCATCTCATCTTGGTTTTTGACAACAATGCCTCCTCTAACCTCTTAATATATAATCACCAAGACTAGAAACTCACATATTCCAAATACTGACCACCATATCAAAATTAATGATATAACCTAGAATGACTGAAAATTGAAATTCATATATGACTATGTATATGAAATATATTCCATTGCACATGAAAGTCAACTCATTATGATATATAATCATTAGATGGAAGACACCAATAGCCAAATCATACCCATGAGTGTCATGTTATGTTATAATTTGCATTCATTTTCATTAATACTATGTCTAAAATCCCATTATCACATTTTACTAGTAAATGATATTATCAATATTTATTATGAGTCATAAAAAATAAAATAAGTAAATAAATCATTTTAACCACACTAAACCATCCCTTCTAAATTCAACCCAAACAGAACCTATAAATCTGTCACAAATAATTTCACCATGAATAACATTTATTAAATAAATTATATCCATAATTTCTTATATAATTAATAACCAAAAAATTATATATATTAAGTTAGTATCCTACTAACATGGGGAAAACATTCATCAATAATAGAATTACAATAGATTATATCTATCAATAAAAACAAGAACACCATAAATTTTATGAGAAAGATAATTCATGAGAAATTATCTTACCCATTTCCATGAAATAATACCCACTTAAATATATTTATTTAATTCTTTTCTTATATAAGTTATTTATTTCAAAAAAATTATTTCCTTTTATATTACCTGGAAATGTAAAATTGATAAAAAAAATATAAAACATAATATATAAAAATATATGTATGGTTTCACAAAAATTATCTTATTATGATTTCATTTTTATTTTCTGAATTTGTTTTATTATTTTAAACAATTATATAATACTTTTATGCGACAAAATTTCAATATGTCAAGTAAGAAATTTTTCATCAATGTGATAATCATGATTTTCTATATGATTAATTTTATATGTTACACATATTTATATTTAATAATTTTATTATAGTTCTATCTAAAATAACCCTAAAGTAAATTAATGAAATATTTTTATATCCTTTGAATACAATGAGACATGAATACTAAAGATCAATTTAGTTTAGGATTTATATAGTAATAGTTGACGAATTATATAATCTGACACATGTTCTATTTCATAAGCCATTATGGGATAAATATAATAATTCATAAAAAATAATTCGATGATGATCATGGTTATTAACTTTCATATAAGTTTCCATTTTATATTTTTATTATTTAAAAAATGTCTATTATTTATTTCCTTAATAATTTTTTTTGTTTTCAAATTTCAATTTTTATAATTCAGTGGAATATATTTGATAATTTTATAAATTCTCTTTCGAAATATAGTAATTATCATCTTGATATTACGTTTTTGTATTATATAATACTTTGGTCTGTAAATACATCCACAAAAAAATTTATGTAATCTAAAAACCCTAATTTGTCAAATATATGTTTATAAAGTGGGGATTTGAATGTACTAATGGAATAATTACGATTTTATAGAGTCTATAAATTGTATTAATGTATATCATAGGTATTTAATATATATTTATTTATATTAATTGATATAATTATTGATAATCAATCTTTTACATACATTTATCACATCTATATTAAAATAAATCATCAAATAGGGTATTATTATTTAGTTATAGATTGAGATAAATTAATATCATGGTAATGAATGTAGAGAGGCATTGACAATTAATTAATGTTTCTAAAAATAACTATATAACCCAATGTATAAGAACCCATGTCAATAAAACCAATGTACAAATTATCTTATAGTTTTTTCTTTAATTTCTCTAATACAATTTTGGTGATTTGGTATGATGTCTTAAATATAAAAATAAATCTATGTAAATTGTAATATTAATTATGAACATCAAATTACTCGAAAATATAAGGTTAATAATATAAAACTAAAATTTTATATTCCAATATAATTTTCATATGATGACATTTATGTTTTTTTCAACCATTTAAGCCCAATATCCCACATTAATTTTTATTGATTCCCTTAGTTTTAAACATTATTCCAATGTAATTCAATAATGATCTTTACACCAATATTTATTCACTCTAGGATTTATGATGTTAAAAGTGATTATCAAATCATGATAGTTAATATTATCATTTTTGAATGATATCAAATGCATGAAACATGTTGCAACATATTCATCCAAGGTAGGAATAATAATAATAAAAAGAAGTATAATCCAAAAAACCAAAATTGAAGATGATTTATACAACATGGATGCATTAAATTTCCTACATTTTGTTTTCAATGATATCTCAATATATATAACTCAAGTGATGAATCTATATTCTTATTAAAATTTCATTATATGATGGAATTAGAAGAAATATACTAAAAATATCATTTTTAGATATTCAGTTACAAAATATTGTGTCATTCACAAAAACATTTTAATGATAAAATTATATGGTATATATTTCATCAACGGTTTACTAAACCATTGGGTTTGGGGTTCACTAAAGATTATTATCTCAATTATTTTGGAAATATTTATGAAATATTTTTTCAATTTATCATATATAATTAAATTATAACCATTAATGTTTCAATTGTTCATTAGTTGGAGCCTTATAATATTCTATTGTGTTAACTATATTCAATGTATTTTTAATGAAATTTGGGGATTTTTTGAATTTTATTCCATAGATAAAACATATTCTTAATTCCTAGAGTAACTTAATTTTTTTCTTTATAAAACACATTCTGTATGTATATGGATTGATGATTATTTATTCTTGTGGTTTATCAATTTATATTCAAAAAAAATTATGTAACTTTATTATATTCATATCATAATGAATAATCAGTCTCCAAAATTTCTATTTCCACCATAAGAGGCCATTGAATAATTTCTTTATAGCCTACTGATATTCCTCATGGATATTTTTTTTCATATATTGGATTTAAGTCACTAATGAAATGATCAATTTTTTTTTCATGATAGATGATAATACCAATAGTATATGTTTTATGTTTTGTTATGTTTTGGGATTACTAAAAAATTTATTTATACTCTTAATACTATACCTCGAGGAATTAACATAGTGTATTGATGTGATGTATTAAACAAAAATATTTATTGGAACAAATTTTATAAAATCCACCAATTCCATGGAGACAAATTATCTCTTATGCCATATTTTTTATCAATGATTATGCACATCCTTAATGAAATTATAAACTAATAAATAATCTTTTTAATTTTTTATAATTATAGAAAATGAAATCTTCATAACCTTTTTGATATATTCCTAATAACTTATAATTCAAAAGTTCCACTAATGGATGGTTTTTGTACCTTAATGATGGAATATATAGTGAGTCTTCCAATTATTCATTCTATTTGAACATTTACATGATTTTTTTCATCAAACATAATTTTGGATAATATATAAATAAAAACTATAATCATTCTCAAATCACACTTATTTATGTAATGGGAAAATAACTAAATATCTTAATACTCTAATTATAAACATGATTCCTCATAGTTGAATAAATTTATGAAAATACAAAGGGTAGACATGTGATATAAATAATAATAGAATATAAAAAATGATAAAAAAATGTGTTCAAAAATTACATAGATAATCCTTATAAAAAACAAAAGTAAAATTAGAAAACACTTGAACCATTATAATAAATTAAACATGAATAAATTTAAAAAATTATTAAAAAATGTTAATTTCATCAAAAATGCTTATAAATGGTTAATATATTATTATTAAAGGAATTTATTAATTAATATAAAAATGGAAAATATTATTATATAATGTAATGATAAAAAAAATTTAATTATACATGACTATATAAAATTTTGGATCATGTGGTAATCTAAGTCAATGATTTTTCATGACTGAAAATCAATCATGTGAGGTAAACAAAATTTTCACTGATCGTTTTCTATAAATATTTGGATTATTTTGGAAATGGTATATTATTTTTATATCTTGGGATGTTAAACCTTCTTGAATTTTTCATAAACGATGATGAACATATTATTTCATAAAATATGATACTGTTAAGTTAATAACCCAGAATATGAGTTTTTTTAATTAACTCTATCATTTAAATGATTTTTCTTTTTACAATGTCTTTCAATATATGTAATTAAAATAAATATATAATTATTTTCTCACAGTCAATATTTCATATTTTCTCTATTAATAATTAATTTTTATATATATTTTATTGATGTGGGTTTCTATAAAAACATTGAAATTTTATAATTGTGTAATATAAATTATAGTATTTTTTCATCCTAATTAATATTCCTCAATTTATCTTTATTTGGTTAAAATTTTATATTATTTGGAATTTTTTTAATTTTTTTTATGTCCATTTATAACACAATGATGGGTATTTTTAATTATATATATATATATCCATTATTCAAACATGGTCAAAAAGAATTATATATTTGTTTATCATATATTTTGTTTTAATGACTATATATAATATATCTACCTGATATGGTGTAACTTAATTAATAATAAATAACAAAATGCACAACTGGATAATGAATTTAGAAAATTAAATTTCTCTGTAAAAAATATAATTTAGGATTTATGAATATACCAAACTATTTATAATTATTATATAGCCCATGTTCTATCAATTAATTGTTTTTATGTATCATTGATTTTTAGATGAGGGAATATGTATAGTTTACAATTTTTTGTTATGTGTTATGATATATCCATTAAACTCATTTAGAACCCATTATTCCTTATTATATTATGATAGGATGCATGTTTTGATTCATTATAAATAATTTTATGAGATGTAGGAGGTTCTAGAAGATACACTATTTTTATGATGGACTTCATAGAGAGATTTTACAAGTGACATTGTTTTATATGATTATTCTTATCCCATATTTCAATTATTTTTCCCATAAATTATGATTACTGTAACTTGATTCTAATATGTGATGTGTTTATGTTTTTCATTAATAGTGAGAGTTTTTTATCATATATTTCAATAACATGATTACTATTTCTAAATATATTTTTTTGATCAACAATCAAAATATTATGACCCATTTAATTAGATATTATTCTGTTTTTTCATGTTTTCAAAAAAAAATTATTATATAATAAATTATTAGTAGATGATATTTATTTTTGTTTATATATAATTATATCCCATTAATTATCATGTTTCCTAATTCATATGGAATATATTATCATGATTATACATTGGAGGATGACATATGTTGAAAAATTAAATATAATATTTTTGGAGTGTGTTCTTTATTGTTTAATTTATGTATTAAATGTAGTGTTAAACTAAATATTTTTTCCTTTAACTTTTTTATATTGGAAATGTATTTATATTGGAATGTGTATCGATGGAATATATATATATATATACATTATTGTTTTTGTTTTAATTTCTTTTTATCAAATTATTATTTACTAAATTTTTGGAATTAGTTTATGAATCATAAATATTTAATAACATTGGTTGAATTAAAATTTTCTTATGATAATGTGAATATATCATAAAATTAGTTTAATTATTAATACTATTTTGACTATATTTTTATAAGATATTATTAATTTATAATATTGCTGATATTTTCGTTTTTAAAACTAGATATCACAAGTAAGTGTCATGTAATCAATGGAATAATATTCCAATGAAATGGATGTTCTAAAGTGAAACCAAATTTAATGGGTGGTGGTGTGTAAAAGTTTATTTATGACACATATATATTTATGGGTCAAAAGATATATATTCTCAAGCACAAAAATGAAAAAAAAATGTTGGATATTATAACTATCAGTTCTATATTATGAAATTTATTAACACAATTAATTATATCTATTGATCAGCAAATTTATATGGAATGGAATAATATAAAAGTAATGATATGATTGGTCTATCAATGCCCAGAGCATGAATATATTGTCATTAATTTCTTAACTGTTGGAAGGTGAATAAAAATAATAGTGGAATATAATTCAAGCATTGTTAAAGAGAATTAAATAATTTTTTTTAAATTGAATGTGTTTACGATATTATTTCCCAATAATTATTTTCAATAAACTATTTAAATCTAGATTGAGCATGAATTCTTCCTTATAATGATTATGGTTGTTAGTTATACTTGTTTGTATGAATAAAAAAAATCATAAATTAAATATACGCCTATAAATATACATTTCAACAAAAGTAAAAATATTAAATAATTAGTTATATAATTACAAGACTCTAAAAATGTATCAATTAGATTAAATGGATTTCATATTGAAATTATTTAGTGTTCTGTAAAAGTGGATTTATAATTGGGGAATCTTGTTATAATTTTTTTTTATTTTATAAAAATTATAATTTTGTTTCTATTAATCTTAAATCATAATCCACATATATGAAATCATATTTAGGCACATAAATTTCAAATTTTTTGGATGATTCTCCAAAGAAATTTCTTTTTGGGATAGAGATGATATTTTTTGTATTGTATAGTAGTCCTTAAAATATATTGTATAATAAATTAATTAAGGATAATAATCCTTATAAATGTAAAACATTATTCCAAAAAGTGAATAACCCATTCATTATACCTTAAAATATATAATATTAAGTAAATATTAAAATCAATGAAATAATCATAGCATTAATGATGATAATTATTTTCCGTATAAAAAACCAAATGGATTTTTAATTGAATTTTAAAATGACTATATTATAATGGATTGTAATCAGAATATGGTGAAATGTAAACATATTATTTTTTAAATATCATAATACATATTTTATTCTAGTTATTATCATTACATTAAATTCTACATTATCACAACTGTAGTATCTCAGAATTAAATTTTTTTTTAATAAGTAAAACTATTATTTTAAATAAATATAATGAATATGTGTTAAATATTAGAATGTGGTTATTCATGGATTAATTTTATGGATTAATCCTTGATAGAAACATAATAATTATTAACATTGGTACTATTTTCTTGATATATTAACAAATATTATAAACTCTATTTTGAGTTGATAGTTTATATTTATTTATTCAACTAATTTCAAAAAAAGTATGAGGGTAGTTTAATTTTTGAGGTGTGGTTAATAATTATAGAACCATATAATAATGAATAAAATTATTTTAAATAATTATTTAAATTATAGTGGAAATTATTTTTCTATATGGGATATGATAAATATCTGTAAAGAGTTATAGGGAACACTCATTGAGTTATGTACAATGAATGTATTGTATCTGATAATAATTTACTCATAGATTATGTTTTAATATCATTTAGATTTCATTGATTAGTAATGTTGATGAATTAAATGGTACATATTATTAATGGAGTAATATAAATAATTTCATCACTATAGTACACATTTCAAATTGACCACTATTATATATCAATAATATAAGGACACTGTAATGATGAATAATCATCATCATTATCTTGAATTTTTATCCATATTCATCATATGATAATCATGATTTTATTAATTATTGTATACTTGTATGGATGAAACTATAATGAATATCTAGTTTTTATATTGGAATATTCTAAATTAGATCATCCAATAATGTCACCTAAATGTTATCATTATATGCCCAGGTATACCTTCCTAGAAAACACAAGATGGTAAAAATCCCCATGGTATCAAAAAAATTAATTTTGGAATTATTTAATCAGTGATATACTTATGAGTGGTAGAAATAATAGAGTATAATAATAGATATGGTGAGTACATATGTAATGAACCATCCATTCCAACTAGACAAGTCACCAAAGGTGGTCCACTACATGGTGAGGTATAAAAAATAGACATAAACAAGTCTATAATATAACCAAAACATTACATAAAACAAGAGTATGATGAGGAATAATGACATATAAAAAATACATACAATCCCAAACAAATATACTGAACCCTAATTCTATAAATAGAATATACCAACATGTCATTGTGTGAACAATTATCACCTATAAACATTAACATTCTAGAGGTATGATAGGATAAGAATTCCTTCAATGATATATTATTCCCTTCTATATCCTTCATTCCTACAAAACATGTTATAAAACAACCAGAAAGAAAACATTTGGGTGTGATAACATATCTAGGTTTTATACCACTAGGGAGTATATAAATGTTAAAAAATAAAAAATGCATGACTTTTTTAAAACCAAATATTAATATTAAAACATTGACATAAATAAAATATATTGATTATATACTTTAATACTAAATTCACCATGACTAATAATATATAAATAATAAAAGAATAAAATTAAATAAAAAATGTGAGAAAATATCCTTGAAATAAATCATTATCCAATGCTATTTTTCCCATTGTATATATGAATTCATAATAGGTGAAAAAGATATTAAAACCATATATAAGTTTGTTCCATCAAATATCGAGCACTTCCATAGTCTCTTAGTATCACAAAAAAACAACTAGTGGTTTGACATACACTTGGGTTACTTTTTCCTCTTTCTTGACACACCCATGTTTCCCAGTAAACCCATTTTGTTCAAATCCATTTCCATGACAATGTTCAAAATTAATTAAAACAATTTTCAAACAAACAATTCTATTTCAATGATGAAAAAACTAAAATAAATGACATATAACAAGATCATAGAAACACATTCATATATTCTAGTATCTCTATAATGATGGAAATCTATATTCTATCGAAAACAAAAATCCAAAATTATGATAAACCCACAAAATAATTTGTATGATATAAAAATGAAAATAAATAGTAGTAAAAAATAATATATCATTAATTTGAAAAAAATGATGATAATTCCACCCTCATTACAAAATACAATTAAGATGAATGAATGTATTCTTACCAGATTCATAGGGTGCATTCATCATAGGAATGAAAAACCAAAAGAGGTGATACAAAAGGTGGGGGATTCAAGAAATATCTATTAATAATTATAGAGTTTGTGATGAAACAGTTGAAAAAAATCATGAATGTAGGTCACATAATTTAGCTGTGCTCGAGTAATTCACTTAGTGAATAGCTTTCACTTTTTGAAATTAGAGGAATTTATGATACATAAAAAAATGTTTCACCTAAAATTATATTATTTATTAATCAATGTTGGAATGATGTTGAATTATTTCATTCACAATATTATTTTATTTCCCACCACGAGATTCAAATCATTATACCAACAATTGATTCACATCATGTAACACATTCATGATGTGATTTTTTATAACATACAGTGCCCAAATTTTTTTTTTTGCACAAATCCTCTAAAAAACAAAAAAAATTGTTTTCCCCTAAGGATCAATGTATAAATACATTTACACAATTATACTCAGAAAACATCAATTAAAATTGATATAAATCAACAAAATTATGTAATTTCTCCCCCAAAAGCTCTCCACAATGGAGAATCAAGAAATTATCCCTTAAAAAATGGAAACCAAAATAAAAATAATAGGAATAATCGAACCAAGGTGATGGGGTAATAAAATATATTTACTATATATGGACGATTTACATCGAATTTCAATATGATCCCAGACTCTAAACAATTAAAGCCAATGTTTTTTCATTGATTATACCATCTCCCACATATTTTGGACACCCTATAAACACATCCATAGTACAAGGCCCTAATAAATCATTTTACCATGTAACACTATCTCTAGAAGATCCATAATCTATTCTGATTTATCATTAATAATGATTAGATGATCAATAGTAATATCATCCAATTAAATCAAATTGTATAGATCAATTTTATACATCCTTATATAAGAAATATAAAACATTTCATGGTTATATATTTATGTATTTGGAATGTCAACCAAATATTCCATGTTTCATATTAATCTAATTATCTAATTGGGGGGTCATACACATGAGGCAAATATACCATTTGTACCTAATTGATGATGTCCTAAAAATGTAAAAATGATTATATAGACATGATCCCATTCATCAAACTCTCTCTAGCAAGGATGAAAATCTATATAAGATTTTTTATAAAATTGTTTCATTCTCAATATCAAAAGGATCAATTGAATCCCCCCCATCCACTCCAAAATTAGACACAAAATATCTGAAAAACACTCTCCCAACACACCACAACACAAAGGATATCAACATGGAAATCCAAACCATTCCTATATGGCATCCATTTTGATATATTACTAATAAATATTTTTCCAGACAAACATGAATAAATTAATATTCATTTCCCATGAATAATCAAAATCAAGAACATAATTCTATAGAATATCCTAAAAATTTGGATATCTCTCTCTATTTTTCTATCTCCCTATAAATGAAAATATGTGCTCAATTTAAAATAAAAAATGATCACCTCAATTAAAAAATTTCAAATATAGGATGTGAACATCAGATCCCTATTGAAAACAACCATTGAGGGACCCATTTGAAGTCTCAAAATATCATAGATAAAAAATTTCATATGTTATTCCACCGCCATTTTCTCCTTCGTGTGGAAATTCATTGATTTTATGATTTTATAAATGATCAACAAAATTCCATACTTCTCACAAGGTTCAGATGGTAGACCAATGATGAAATCTGAATAAATTTTGTTGAATTTTTATACTATAATGTGTCTCAGTTAAAAAATAGAGGGAATCTAGTGTTATTCCTTAATAGTTTTAAAATTATGTCTCCACTATATAAAATTCCTAATCATGCATCTCATCCCAAAACACCAATACGATGTTGAAAATCTTGATACAACATATAACCATATAGGAATGAAATCCATCAATAATGTTTTCCACTATCCACTAACTTCGCCAATAATGAATAAAGGAATGACCCACCTATTATGGAATAATGATGTGATATGCGGAGACTAAGACCACTCACTCAATGTATCCCCCTCATAATGGATGATACTGAATCCCTTTCACTCTATGTCATGTATCAACATGAGAATAACATGCACATAAAATGATGGGTCATCCATCATATACTCTAAATATACCCACCACAAATTCATTTATTCTCAATCTCATAATAGCGAAGAAACTCCTTAAATAACTATATTCCACATATTCCTTCAATATTTTTGTTAGTAATTTAATAATTATTTTATTACTGAATGGATTCCATTTAACTATAGTATAATAAATAACAAAATAAATTGTTTAATAACAGTCCATATATTATATATGTCTAATGATTCTATCCATATGATTTAAAATATACCCAAATTATCATATAATCATAATAAACTATAACTCATTTCCCAAAGAGAACATGAAAAAAAAATTTGATTGCATTTATAAACGTTTCAAAAATAAGATCATGTCAAGGGTATTTATTATATTGAGGGTGTAACTCTTGGGAACCATTACATAAAACATATACCCGCTCTATCAAGACCGACTCTAAACACCTACCTAAATTAACATAGAACACATCCAAACCAAAAGATATTTTTAGAATAATCGAAGCAAGGGATGAATTCAATATCACATTATGTACTTAAAAATAGCTCGACACTAGTGATTAGACATAATCATTAAACCATAAATGGATATATATTTTCAATTGAGATGCAATATTCTAGTAGTCATGAACAAAATAATTATGATACTCAACAAAACATAAGGGGATTTATAACTCCTACACTTTTTTGGGCTAACAATTGACATAAAAACTTGTAGATTTTAATGAACAACTGTGATTCATATCATAAATATAAAAGTCCATAGAAACATTATTTCATCAATACATAAGTCGCATTTGGAAATCATTCATTAAATATAATGTTGCATCATTGTTATAATAATTATATGAAAATGGTCTAACCAAACCACCAACGAATAAAATAAAATAAAATAAAAATCAATGAACTCAATAACATTAGTGTCCATGAATAGATGAATGATCTATTACATCAATTCCCTGAAAAATGTAGGTGTTTTATTGAGACCTAATGAAATTAATTGAAACACCATATGAAAATATTAACTCATAAACATGATCATGTGTATTTCCTCTTTATGGACACTAAACTGGGGGATCCCTAATCATAGTTCAATCTTAAAAACCCAAAGGACAATCTATTCCAGATCTATTATATAATCAATCCAAAAAAAGGAAAATCTTGTCATGGTAGTCAACTAATTTAACATTTTATATAAAATAAAACATTGGAGGCTTCCATATTATATCTTATGAATGAGAAAAATCAATCCCCCTACTAATATATAAGGAAAAATAAATCCTTTAATGTTGGGATCTGCAAGATAGACCTTATATTACACAAAATCAGTATGATCCTTATAGTAATATAGAAAAAATAGGAATTGTTCCAGGAAGTATACAAATAAAAACTATGAAATGCAACTTTTGATAAAAATAAGAAAAAATCACCCTAAATACCTCAAGGTACATACAAACTAATACATGTAGCTGACTTCACAAACAATTTTTAACAAAACAAAGAATCTTGAATAATGACTAGCCAGTCATTACTCGATTATAGGGAACAATATTTCTTCCCCATGTTGATCTAATGTCCCACTTAAAATGAAATACATGAATAAACACATTGACATAAATAAATTTTACATGATGGTGATAACAATGTATCAAGAATTACACATTGATCAACCATTTCATGCTCATAATAAGGATGATAATTTAATTATAGAGAACAAATAATTCCCACTCTACCTCATGGTCTACTATCATCAATGAACATTTTAGTAATATGAAACCATTTTCAGACCACATTCAGAAAGTCATGAAATGACCCAATTAGACAAACATAATCTCTAAACAAAATAAAAACATGTCAAATGCCATTGACAAGATTAAATTTTTTTAGACCTTGTAGAAATAAAAGAAATCATAATGGAATAGTAAATAAAAATCAAAACACTAACAATGGGTTTCCCAACTTGAGATTCCACCGGTGCATACTCCACCACATATAGATGTTCAATCTTAGCTCTGCCATGTAATTATATATCCACAAGATCATCCCCATTAGACCAAGTATATGACTCACTACCCTTTGATGCATTGGCATGAACATAAATGATCATGGTGAATGTGGATCAAGGCTTACATCCAGAGAACATATTTTTATAAGAAATATAATAAATATATATTAAAAAATTATGAAAAATCAATGTATCCTCAATATTGTTAGTCTAGGTATCAACTAGATGCATCCAATGATATAAAACTAGATCCTGATTTTCCATGAAATCTCTTGATGGTAGTCCGGAATGAAATAGGATTTCGTTACTATTAGTTTTCAAAATATATGATACATTATTTATAACAAATGTACCAACTAAAACTCCTCCAAAAGATGTTTTTAGATATATATTCCTCACGATTAGAATCATTATAAACTACCTGAAACGGTTTGTATCCATATGAGAATCACCATAGAACAAATATCGATCATCTACCCAAAATCAATACTCCATGCAATTAGGTAATAATTGGTGAGTAGAACCAGTGAAAAATGAACCGATTTAGAACAACTGATATAGTAATTGAGAATGGAATGATACATCTGATTTTAGGACAATGAAAGAAAGGATTTTTCCCACAAAATATCTTTGGGTCAAACTTTTGGTTGATAATTTTTCTTGAATTAATCTTATGAATTATCCTCACACAACATAGCCTTAAAATTTTTCCCAGATTCTCCAACTATGTCCTTCAAGAATATATATTTAATATTCTACCTTATAGTCCTTTCAATTCATCAAAATGTTGAAGATCCTGTAAATCAGTTCTTGCAACTCATCATATTCATGTGTACCTTCTTCACAACAGATGAATAGTGGATGATTCTTGGTAAATTTTTAATCAAGATCCCATACGGTCCTTGGTTACAAAATCCATCTTGATCATATTTATATATTGGGAATATCACATCTTTAAACAATGAAAGACCATTCAAATTTTTTTAATATAGAAAATGTATTATATATTACTCTATATATTTTAAAAAAAGATTCGTAGAGTAATTTTCTATCAATCATAAGACAAAATAAATTACTCCTAATAAAATTCAAAAATAATAATATCAAAATTAGGTATTGATTTCAATGATTTTCAAAAAATTATGAAACTAAATCAATTTGTAATTATAAGAATGTGACATGAAATATAAAATAGAAATAATTTCAATAAAATAAATATACCGTAATGTTTATTTGTATGATTTAAAACATCAACACTCAGCCCTAGTAATAAAATTTAAGACCACCAGGTGTAAATATTTTTTAGACATGAATTTTATTTAGCTAGGCACACTCCCATATATAATAATAAAATTTGGTGACAATAAAAACAATCTGCCTATTAAAATGATCTATACATGGGTATTGTTATGACAATTTAGTATAAGATTCGCTATATTAACAATTTGTTATTAACTAACCCAGGTCAACTAGACATTCCATCCATAATGGTCTACCACATACTGAAGTAAATAAAAAATAAAAAAATAAACTCTTAAATATATCTATAACAACACTTATTACTATACTAAAATAAAGAAGATAAAGATACCAAATAATATATAGTGACAATGTTAAATATGATATATCATAATAGTATGATAAGAGAAGACTAAATACGATCTATAAAACCAAATATCAACTCCAAACCATCACTCTACAAAGGAAACAAATGAATAGGTAATCTAGATTACTACATGATAAAATTACCTTTCCCTAATTCATACAAAATAATGTCTAATACCACACATAAGAAAATTTAATGTGTGAGAAAAGAGTCTAGTTAGATATCAAAAAATAATATATATATGTCTTAATAACAAGAATTTACAAGATTGAGATTTAAAATAAAATATATATTATAAAATATTTTTTATAAATAAAATCATATTTAAAAATTCATTTTTTATAAATTTATATCTAATTAAAAAAAATTAGTGAATATATCATGTATAAAGGAAACATATAAATGTTATACATGTGATAATGTTTACCAAAAATACATTTTCATGAGATATTACATGTATAAAATAAAAAACATACAATTTGGACCCCAGTATATGGGAATTTGAACTAGTGATAAATGAAGAAAGAACTAGGAATATGTAAGCTTTAACCCACATCAATCTGATCCATAATCCTGAGATATCAAAAAATACACCCCTTGTGGTCCCACACACACTATTGTCTCCTATGATTATTACTTGATTTCCCCATGGTTCCCAATTCAACTACTTTGTTAAAAATAATTTCTAAAATTACTTTTTAATTTAATTCAAAGCATTTTTGTACCATTAAAATCCATTAGAATGAACAACATAAAATAATAAACATAAAAATATAAAAATGATATAATATTTAAACACTTTAATATGTCTTCTATCATCAATAATGATGGAATCATATCATCCATTTAAAATGGAGGTCAAAAAAGGATCAACCTTCAAAAGGAAAGCCTTGAAAAAAACAAAAATGGATTTATAAAATCAATAATTATTCATAAATATAAAAACAAAAACATTTTTTCACTAACTCAATGAACAATGTATATTATGAAGAAAAAATAATATTGTAATGATAATTGATCAATCATCCATATAAATAAAACAAAAAATGATATTATTATGAAGGATTTAGAGCAACCATAATCACCAAAATAACTGTTGGGATTGAGAGTAAAACATGCACACATAATAATAAATAATCGTACAGGTAGGCCATTGAAAACCACAATACATAAGGAATTTGTATAGTGAATCCCATTTATGGAATGAGATAATATGAATTAATGATAGAGAGAATTTGTTTTCCTATGATTAAATTAAATCAGTATTGACGTTTTCACGACATGTAAATATTTCACATCCTATGAAATTTTCCCACCCTATAGATTATTAACAAAATCATACCTATAGAATTTTCACATCAGTAACTCATTCAGGATGTACATGTGTCCATCAAGACATTCTCTAAAAAAAAATTATACATAAATCATATAAACTAGATCCTAAGGTTCTCTCATCAAATAGAGAACCTTTTAAATCTATTTACAAATTTATATGTTGACTCCATTAATTCAAACAAACATACAACCCAAAACATTAGGTCATTTACCCGATCAATGTTTCACTATTCCCATGGATCACACAATGATATATGAAAAGGAATCCAAAAATAAATTACATGGTGTTTATGGAGAATGTAATGGGGGGTTAGAACACCGTTTGTCTAAAATAAAAAAATTAAAATTGTCACATCCAAAAATTATAAAAAAAGACTAAAAATTAGAACATATTATATTATGAAGAAACAAATTATATCATGCCCATGTGATTGTATTTAACAACAATCTAAACCCAATAGAAGGAAACACAATCTAGGAAATTTATCATCTATATGATACTCCTTCATTTCCCTATGTCTTTTATAAATAATGTTATACATTCCCGAAAGAAAAAATTAGTGACTGTGAACTAATGTTTTCTATGATACACATTTTGAATCTATAGAATTTAAATTTCCATGAATATGTTGGATTTTTTATAAAAACATAATAATTTATATACATAAGAATTAATTTTCAATGTTAAATCAACCTTTTGATTTTAAAAAAATTACAATTTAAAATAGATTCTATATGAAATAACATTTATCTATGAGGGATAAAAAGAATAGTAAATGGGTTTCATGTATCAGGATCCATATATATCAATACGGTGAATAAAAGTAATGATAAAAAATTATAAATACATATTGTATCCTCAATGCATAAAAATTTGAAAATCCATGACACAAAGGTATAAAAAACAATTATAAATATATAAACACAAGATAACATAAGTGAACTCTAATGTATGGTATCCCCAGTCCCTAAAATAGCCCAACTAAAAGAACACACGCAATATTTTCCTCTTACCCTACACATTGATAAATATTATAGGGCACACATATTACAATTTTCCCCAAAATATACATTGGTCACCCAAATATTTTATTATGTCATTATATTCAAAAAACCATATTAATCATTTCATGAAAAAAAGTGTCAAGGAAAAATTTCTATTATTATATTTATATTTTCATAAAAAATATCTATATTGACACCAGTAATATCTCATAATAAAATAAATAATATGAAATTCCACATTGAGTAATTTTATTAAACCCATAATATATATTTATATGCTATTCCACAAAAAGACATTTTAATAAATAATTTAATGTGTCCTCAAAGATAAATTTCACCACCCATGTATTTCGAGTAATTAATTTAATAATTAAAAAAAAACTCATAAAAACATATTAAATTATATGAGATAGTTTTTAAGAAGATAAACCTACCTCAAGAATAGTGAAAATATAATTTCCCATTTAATTAGTTGTAAGAAATTCATATTTTCAGTAAATATGATCCAATAACAATAATAAACAACAATAATTACCCACCATTTTATATAATTCAATAATAACATCAATATAAATTTCCTATGAATCCCTAGGAAGGGAAATTGAGATTACTCCTTGTGATTAGAGATGAAAGCGAGTGAGAAATTGGACATACCATTGTGAGATTTACCCATGATAATAAGGGAAGATCATGAAATCAAGGGGAGTGTCCCATAGATGAAAAAAGAGCACCAGTTAGAGCTAATGAGGGATTTATCGGAGAATATAGTTTAGAAAATATAAATGTATTCGTGGTAATTTTCTATTTTATGAATACTGAATCAAGTACCATATTTTTTCATATTGGTTATATAAAACATGATTTTTTTATAAAGAAATTATATATCCAAAAAATAAATTACATTGTTTCTATTAAATAATACCAATGATGGAAAACACAAGATCCATTAATTCCTCTGCATCTAGTTCAAACCCATCAACAAACATAGTTTTCATAGTGAAAAAAAACTCTATGTAAATAAATGATCCAAAAAATAAAAACTGGCAATATAACTCCGGGAAAATTATCACATAGTTACCAGTTTTTCTAATAATGTTGTTCTATGAAATAGTATGCGTGGACTATTTTTTCAGAAAATAATAATTTATAACCGACAACTCCAAAAATATTCTACAACTTCAAAAATAAAAAATCCATAATCAAAATTAATTAAATATTTTATTTATAGGAAAGCAAAACTCACCCCTCTATAAAACCATTCCTCCCAAAAATAAAATGATTAAAATCAAAAACTCAAAAATAGATTAAGATATTGCATCATCAATCAGGACATAATATAGCCTGTCTCATGTATTCCATGAACACACTACTATCAGCCTCAAGATAATGAGATAATATTTTTATAGATCACTTTTTCATTTTTTTCAACTATTTGTACATTTTTTTAATCAAGGTGCTATCGAGCATAACCATCACATCCTCCTTATCAATTATATGGGATAGATCTCATTGAAAAATATTCATTTGAGACACATGTAACACATCATGAAAAAATATGAAATGAACCCATAATTATAATGTATAATCTACCATTTAAACTCACTCTAAAATACTAAATAGGCTAACATAATTATGTGGTAATGCACCGTACCTCGTCCAATGTATATTTCACAACCTAATTTTTACTTATATAAAACCCTAATCAACTCTATCAAATTCAAATAGTCAAAGTCACCAATTAGAATATAATTTCCAATTAATCTAGGATATTCCAAAACATATTTGAAAAAAATAATCTCCTTATAAATCCTTCCCAATATGATACCCAATCCTATTATGGTACATTATTCATTCCCCACACAAACAAGGTGGTGGACTATAGTGTCACCATTAAATTGACTCAAATGTATCCATTATGATTGATACTTGATAATTATATTAACATATATATTTTGATACAGGTATATGTATTTTTAATGATATAATAAATTGAAGAACAAATTCCTAATGATTCTTCTAATTATTCTTGATGGCCCTCTCATATTTTCCATCAATATATTGAAGATATGATCTATCAACTTCACCAATGAACCAATAAATTTTTAGAATATGCTCAAAAAAAGGATGTAATGAAAGGGTATTTATATGAAATGATATCCAATGGAACACGATGGATTTTAATAATCTCCAACATATACTTATTTAAATGATCTTTTACCAAATTAAACTACATAAATGTAATAAAATCCACCAATTTCATGATTCAATCAATAATAACACATAATTCATACATACATAAAGAATTATAAGGTATCCTAATAAAATATTTTATAGATATATCATTCAATGACAATATAATAATGGTCTATTTTTATAAAAAACTTATATTCCTCAGATATTCATCTTTATACCAATGATAAGAAAAGAATCAAGAAAAAATATATATTATAAATGATCTATTTATCATCCATATGTAATGATATTTATATAAAGGATACTTATATATTGCTCTTGATTTCATGGAAAAATTTGATTTCTTTCCAAACTCAATGAATTCATATATCATGTTTTTTCAAAACAACATTCCTTCATCAAAACCAGAACACACATTCATGATTCCATGACCACTCATGTGAGGATTCCAAGAAAAAATGATCATGGTTAACCGGCTATAACTCAACATCATAACCCTTTTTTGAGGAATTTAGTTACGCATTCATGATCCATCCAAAACATCTTTTCATTCCTTTAAACTGTCTCTCTCATCATCTTTCTACATATTCGAAAATAAGCTATTCATGAAAAAACACATCAACTAACTACCAAACTACCTAGGATGGAAGTATTTGGCTCAAAGAAACTGTGGAAACATTCATATTTTTGGTGGGGTATTAAATATATATTTTAGTGAATTGATGTTATTCTACCCAATATATCAATATCATGGTCATATCCATACATGAAAAAGAGATATTCAAAATATTCTTGTTAGAATACACTATAAATCATTATGAGGTTGTTGTGTGGCCATGTCATAAGATAATTCATCACTTCTTCAATCTCATGATCAGGAAAGGGGGAGTCCTTATCATGAATAATTAACTAATGTGATACTCATGATACTACTTGTCTACCATAAATCAAAAAAATACCCAGAACTGCATATAATGCATTAAAATAATCATCATATCCTAGAACATTCTCTAGAAGAATCATATGATATTTTTAATTAATTTTCATTTTCATTTGCAAAATTTCTTTTTCAAACACTAGATTCCTCGAAATAAAACATCATTCACATATAAGATAAATCTATTATTGAAGACATAGGATTTGATAAGTACTAAAAACTACAATTTATAACCATTAATTCCCATGAAAAATCCAAAATCCAAATTTTTTTTGGACATCTAAATACATGATCACTTTATTCATTTCAGGGTCCACTAAGACACATTTTTTAGAAATCATAAGTGGAATAAAACTACCACTCTAAAATTGAACCGATAATTTGATAATTTTTTATATAAAAAATGTTATTATAATATTTAAAAAATTATATTCAAAATATTAGAATGATTTTACCGTTATATATAACAAGCATGTATATGGTTTACAAAAAAATCATCAATGAATCCTCCAAATGAAGGAATATTAGATTCATCAATTCCGTGTACCCTAATGGTTCAGTAGTAAGGATAGTATGTATGACCAAATACAAATAATACCCACACCTCATCCTGAATTCCCTCATTGGAATATGATGTCCCTAAACCCTCATTTTATGGTACCTCAATCATATTTTAGTATCCTAAAAGATCCTAGCTACATTGAGCTGATTTAAAAGATCATAAATCCGGGGAGGTTGATTTTTTATCTCAACACACTCCTCTATGAATTTTTGATAGTGAATACAATAGCAGATACCCCCTTTAAATATATTAAAAAAACTAGTGATTTTATGGTAAAATTCTAGGATGAACATATCTCATACCCATAGATCCACAAGATATGACTCAAATTATATTAATTCAGTGAGTTTAATACAAAAATAAAGGTAATGTAATTTGACTCATATCATGAATAAATTTTAAAAAATGGATTCCTTCTAGGGTTTAAACACATTGAATTCATGTTGAAAATATGCAGGATACTTACTCCCCACTCAATGAAGGGGTCATTAATATTTAAATAATCATTATCTAGGAACATCTATGAATAATAGTAAGATAACTCTTTTGTACATGGAATAATGATCCATAATCGCTAAAATATGTGATCTCCCACACCCTACTACCAATTATTTCCTAAAAGACTATTAATAGACATTATAAAAGGCATGTAGTGACCCTGAGCCAAGTATCCAAGAGTTGTGGCTTTCATTATTACATTTCCATAATATAAATGTAAGGAACATCTCGAATGACTGAATAGTTTATTTGTATTTTTAAATTATATTCATACATGATTCATATAGTACATTTTAATACCCAAATTACATCATAATGATTTTCATGAATTATCATTAAAACCGATATAACATTCATTATTAACTTGTGTAGTACACTTCATTTATTTCTTGAATAAGAATCAAAATAATAGTGTTCATAAATTATTACTAAGTGTTACGTACAATATAATCTCTGATTAATTAGTTATAATAATTAATATTGAAATATAAATAATGGAACAGACATGAAATATTATCAATAAACTTAAAAGGAATCAAATCCATATATAATATATATGCAATAAAATCAAGGATAATAGTCAATATGAAATATCAAATGACTAAAAACAGAATCCATTAAATAAATATTAAGATTCTCTTAACTGGATAATGTATTATAAATATGGAAATTCAAACAAGTGAAAAAACATCCGATTTAAATTATAAAATGATAGTGTTATAAATCCAGAGAAAATATTATATAAAAAATCTAATGTATAATAACAAAAAATTTATGGATGAAAGAAATTTTTAATTATTGGAAGTCATTTTTATCTAGAACATAATAACACTACTATAAGTATATATCATCAAGTAATTTAAAAAAGAATGGGTAGATACCTATATAAAAATTTTAAACAAACAGATGCTTCCCATGAGACAACTGATACATTCATGGTATTTCAAAAAATGGGTCCCACTCAAGTCACTCATGTCCAAAAATTTCTACTTTTTTATATAATCAATTTAATTAATCAAAATTATACCTTTCCCTCACATATCAATATTGATTAAAAAATTCAAATTTATTTGTAATTCTATAGAAAAAATGTATCTCAAGGAAAAATATAGTACGTATAAAAGATATGCGGTTTAAAATATAAATTTATCCATGATATGTTATATTTATATTTGGGGGAAATTTATTGTTCAATTATTATAAGAATGTGAACATTTTAATGAATATTTATTGAGTAAGAAATTAATCACTAATGTCATATTTAATATTATCCTTAATAAAAATAATCATAAACCATAAAGGAAATAAAAGTATTGAATCAATATAGAATATCCATAGTTTATTATATCTAAAATAAAGGGATATACTACTGATGAAAGGAAATAAAATAAAATGAATAAAAAAATTGAGGACAATATCATTTAAATATTGATCAAATATTATTCGAACTAAAATATCACAAAACGTGTATAGAATAATTTTATTTCAAATAAAATTATGAATTTTATAAATTAATAATTTTAACATAGTATTGGTTATGAAGGATGATATGTCCATTCATGATGTCACATTAAAATAAAGATTCACTAAAAAATTTAGTATAATAAAAAATTTAATTATTTTGGAAATGAAATTAATATTTCTGTAAATAAATTTTGTAAAAAGTAAAAAAAGTTTATAATGTTTTAAATATATCATATTTAATAGGTGAAAACATCAATGAAATATTTATTGAAAACATATTTATGGTAGAATTTTTTTTTGTAAAATTAAAGAATAGAAGTTATATTTTAAGAAAAACATTTTGTCAATAATTTTATGTATCAAATAAAGGAAAATAGTACTATTTCGTGAATATTACATAAATAAATAATTAATAATTAAATAAAATGGGGTTATTAAGATATAGTCCAATAATTCCCATCAAATAATATTCAATAATAATTTCCCCCTATTAGAATAAAACTGTAAAATATTCCAAAAAATGATCTTACATTAATGTGGGAATTTTTCAATGAATCGATTATATGAATCAAATACATATCCATAAAAAGTGTAAATAAAATATAATATAATTATAAACATTACAAAAACTATATTAGAAAATCAAAATTAGTGAAGAAGTAATATAACCTTATAAAAATAAATTGAATTATAAAATTTATTACCCCATGGTAAATGTTAATTAAAATATATTTTCCTGAAATAATCAAAAAAATATATTAAAACAATATAAATTCTTAATTAATAATTATATTACATATTAAATTGTATCTATATAAATAATATATTATAAATTAGGATTATATTATTAAATAATTCCTAATTAAGAAAAATTTGGATGAAGTAACTTAGCTTGATTCTGAATCTAACTGTTTATCCATTATACTTGTAAATAATCAAAATATGTTAAATATTTAATATATTAAGATCATATTTTGATATTATTATCACTTTTATTCCGCACATTTCCATGTTATATATTATTACATAATAAATTTATGTATATTTTGTTCGTTTTGATGATATTTAACTTATGTGTCAAAAATAAATTAAAAAGTTGACATTGGTCTAAGAGGTAATTAATTCAATTTTAATGAATAATTATCCTGACATAACTATCCTAATTTTACATAATTAATATACTAAATATTAATAAATAAATATTTTTTATTAATTAAATACTTTGTGATTAGTTAAGAGATAGGCCATACATATGCATGTGTAACACTTAAATTTGTCTATGATCATTACAGAAATAAGATAAGTAATTTTTTCGTAAATCAATTATCATTATATAATAAAAACCATATTATATGTTAAAATGTTCTTATTTATATATCAACTATGGGTTGTGGTGAAGGAAATTATGTCAAATTATTTGGTGAAGGTGATAATCCACATATATAGATATGATGTTAACATTTTCCTTGAGTAAAAATATTAGAATAAAAAAGATATATATTATATTTTTGGAATAATAAATATTTCATCAATTTTATTATTTTTTTAATTTTTATCACATATATTTATTAAAATTATATTTATTACTATTCATTTGAAACATTTCTGAAAAACTAATCACAACACTCAGGGAGGAAGTAGTCTAATGTACACACAAGTGAAATTATCGTAACAACAATAAAATGGATTGTAAAAAAGGTATATATTATAAAATAACAATAGATGAATAATAATGTTATAAATATCAAATATATACTTTACATTCATCATAATACCCAAAAAGTATGGATTGTAATATGAAATCCAATGTCATTGGTTTGAGAGATGGTAATACATCGTACACCCAGATGATGATTTAGCCACCCATTTGATGAATATGGAGATGGTTTTAGGCTATGGAAATATTACAAAAACATATCAATATATTGAGTATTATTAATTAATTAATTAATTAATTATTGATTACAATTGAGTTGAGTGAGTAAATAAAAAAAACATGTTGAGGAATTTTGATTCTTAATCAGGTATCATTTTTTGGTTATAACAAGAGTGTTCAAAATATAGACTTTTTCCAAAATTTAGGGTTCTCTAATTAGAGAATATATTTTCAAAATATTGTGTTGAAAGTATTTTCAAAACCAAATTGTTTTTAATGTATGAATAATATAGGAGTGTAAGTGGTTTTTTTAAGTGATGTGTGTGTCACACTTGTATTTCTTTTAAAAATATAAAATAATAACCCTAATTTTATCATTCCATGATCCAAAAAAATTGTTATATTTTAAAACCTCTATGTGATAGGTTTGATGAAATTCCATGAATTGGGTGTTTTAGTAGTTTATTTGTACCTTTTAACCATTTTATTATTAGATTTACCGTGGGTAAAAATATAAACCCCTTAACCGTGGTAATTAATATTTAATATTTTTTCAATAAAATATGGAAAAGAATTAATTTTAACTTATTATAATATATTAATAATAATTATTTTTAATATGACTTCTATATTTACAACATCCACTCTTATTAGAAGTATAATTTACATTGAAATTATTTTTTGAGACATGATCAGAATGAGAAATTCCTTATTTAATATGTCTAAAAGATTATATTATTTCTAAATCATTATGAAACATGAAAATAATATGATAAATTATTTTGAAAAAATGATATAAAATTAAAATATTTATTCCATAAAAATAATTAAATATATCACTTATCTATATAAATTATTCATACCAAAAGAATATTTTAAAATAAAATTTAGAAGTATTCTCTATTCATCATAAAACGAATCATTTTAAAAAAATCCTAGAAATTCATCCTAATATAATAGTTATACTATGGATAGAAAAACAAATTTGTAATAAAAATAAATTTTAAATAAATTGGTACAAATTAATTTTAAATTATATGCACAAGGGATACTAATCCATCATTTAAAATGAAATTTTATATAAAAAATGATTTATCTTTCAAATGATTCTTATATTATTTATAATAAATATAAAATCATAATTTTCAAATTTTAGTTTATAAAATTCTTATCCACTAACTTAATTTCTATGTTATACTGGTATTCCATATTAGGTTTCATTTAGTCTAGGGGTTGTGATTTCTAAAATCTATCAAACTAGTTAAATTTAAAAGTAATATATTATTAAAATTAAAAAAATTGCCTTCGGGACATTCATGAAAAAGTAATATATTATGTGGGATATCTATGATAAGTGTTTTGTATCACATAAGGTAAATATTGAAATGTTTTTTTAGAATTTTCATGTGTTATATTATGCATACCTTAAATAAAATGAATTATTGGAATTCAATCATGATATTGGTAATCATGCGTTTGATATTTCAGAATTATTTTGATCAAAACCCTAATACTATGTTGATTAATAAAATATCATCATAGTTATAATGATATGGAAGTACAAGAGGTCATATTTAATAACTCTTAACATTGATTATAAGTATGAGAACATTTGAGTTAAGTGAATATATGGACATGGATGAAAATAATAAATAATTATTGAGAGTGAATTATGTCTATAATCAAAAGTAGTTGAATAATCAATGGAATGTTAAGGGACACATAACCATAATACTATTATTATTTAAATTACCACATGAGTAATTAAATAATATTGTAATAGAATGATATTTTTTTCAAACTTATTTTTTAAAGAAAAGAAAATTTAGTAATGTTTGGGAATATATGTAACTATACTCACACAATACATATCTATTTCTTGAGACAAATTTCATTCTTTAGTTTCTCGTAGATCAATTTCCAATTCCACCACTACTCCTAAAAATTTGTATCAAAAAATAAACCTGTTATACCTCAAAACTAAAATTCAATTTTAACACATTTTAAGATCCATAAAATAGTTACATGTCATTACATATATAACATATAATTATTCAAAACCAATATGGTTATCACATATTTTTCAATTTAATAAATAAGTATATTAACCATAAAAGCAACCCAGAAGATTCAAAATTATAATTTTTCTTCGAATCCTTTAACAAAAAAAAATATTAACCAAGAAGTTACGAGTGCTATTTGTAAGTGTTAAAACCTTATCATTTATTGGTATTGGGTTCAAGAAACATATAATTTCATGATGTGAATAGTTTTCACTCAACATGGATGTTATATTTGCTAAAATTAATTTAACATTCCCAAAAAAAGGCGAACACATTTGAAATGAAATTAATTATTAAATATCATTTTTAATATGTTTTCAATATAACCATTTTCACAATCTAATATTATTATTTTACTATTAATATATTTTCATTAGTTTTCACATTAACCTTGAAATTATCAATACCTTTAAACATATTTCTATAAAATTTAAATACATAATTCATAAAAAAAATATTCACTGAAACATATATTATAGCAATTGATTGGATTCCCTTATTTTTTTTCAAAAATATCATTAATCATGGTATATTTCTACCCCACAGATGTTTAAAAGGGTCATTAACGATGTTAAAACTAATATCAAACAAAAACTCCTAAACCAATGTTTGTATAAATAACAATAATTTAAATAAAGACACAAATGATTTTGTAAATTAACACAATCCTTATATTTTTCATAATTCTCATCACAAAAATACCATTGGTAAAATATTTATACTATATAGATACTTAATCCCAATATATATATATATTTAATCCATTGTATTTACACATTTTTTCTTCCATTTTGAAGGATCTTACCATTAGAAAGGGGAATTGACTTGGATAATCACTAGATTCCCCATATTTAATGAAAATAATTATTAACTGACCCATATTATTTAATTTATTTCCTTTAATCACGTTCATAATTGTATCCTCTATTATTTATTACATTATTCCCTTATTTTCCACACATAATGATATTCCATTACTTTTATACATGTTATTTGTTATAAAAAACACCATACTTTTAACCAATACCATTCATTCCCATAATCTATTCAAATTCATCATAATTCATTGTAATGAATATTTTTGTTATCCTATGTGAATCCTCCTAGTGTTTAAATCTATCGGAACAATAAGGCTCATTTTCCAACACCTTGTGTCGATCATGAAAAGATAAATGCACCCATATCCGAGTTATTACCCATAGTTACCACTATTTAATAATTTCATCCATTTTTAGTATCCATAAAAGAATACATTTCTGCTAGAGTCTAAATAATATATTCCCAATTGTAACATTATAATTTAATTATATACATATAATTAATTATTTCATAGAGTGATGTTACCTAATATATTTTTTCCTTATTATATTTCCCATGATTACAACTGATCATTATCTAATAATGATTTTAGTGACCCCGAACTGAATAGCCTGAAGCCAGTTCCTCATTATTAAATTGGCATCAGATACAAGGAATTTTATCATAATGGAAAAAACATTTTTATTTTTTGATATACTATATACATACATGATTCCTATAGTAAATTGAATACAAAATATAAATAATATTTTAATTTATAATTTTCATTACTTTATATAGAGAATTCATCAGTATCATAAATAATAAATTTCATGGATTCCAGGGAATTAAAATAAAATAATGGTGAGATCAATATATTATTAATAATTATGTAATGTAAAACTTATAATGGATAAATTATAATAATAAATATGTAATAGTAAATAATTTATCACACATTCCTTGTAATCAATAAAAATAGTATATCCAATGAAAATGTGGATAAAAAATCTCATTCATAATAATCTATACAGAAATCCAAATAACTAGAAAAACATTCCATTTAACTAATATCATGACTTTAATTATATTATAATTAAAACCTATATGAAAATGTATATAACGGAAAACATGTTCCATATAGTATATAAACTGAGAATGAAATTCATCACGATATAATATCATGGATTATATATTAAAGAGAATTATAACTAAATAATAAATGAATGAAGTTATTAATTATTGGACATAATTTTTCTCACGTACATGTTCCTATTATGAACAGAATATAGATACCTTCTAGCTGATTCTCGATCATGTATGTGGTAAGACCCGAAGGGAAATGTCGTTTCCCATGGGCTAGAATGAGTTCCCGGGTATCAGAATATCATGGGAACGAATTACCAGAATAAATAAATATAAATCAAAAATAAAAATTAATCAAATCCAAACAAGAATTTTCAACCAAAAAACCCTTTAAAAGTATTATAATGTATGTTACATATGTAAACTACTAAGAAAACATCAACTACCTCTGGGTAGGGAGACCAAATACCAACTCAAACTCCACCACATGGAGAGGGGACCACACTCTCAAACAATTTTCCCTATTGTTTTCCATGAAGACAATAAACAACCTAAACCACAAATCCCAAAATACTTTCCTTTACCTATATCAGAAAAAACAATATCTACTTACACCAATGGTATTATCTACGGTGTGTGATAACGGCCAACAGGATACCATGAAAAATGATTCCACTTATAAAAAATAAATGAAAAAGGTATTTTTTTCTTTAATTGATTAAAATATTAAAAATGTTAAAAAATTTAATTAAATAGTTATAAGGGTTACAAATTTAAAGAATATAATATAAATTGTAAAACATATACAAAAACTTTTATAGTAACCCCAAAGTCACATTTTGTATTGATGGTGAGATAAATGTTAATAGTGATAACCAAACATGGGAGAGGCCTGATAGATACATGAAATATGTGGGAAACTATAACATCTTTACTTGATTAAAAGTAGTATGGGAACAAAAAAATAGGCATTCACATGCACGGGGCACTAGTATGGAACACACCCATAACCTATTGGTATCCAATAAATATCTATAACATTAGTTAGTTTTGTCATCGTAAATACAGCTATGTGAAATCGAGTCGATTCCACTTCTATGTCACTAGTGCAATAGTCTTAGTCTACCCACCTTATACCGAAACATCCCATTTGTTCTCAAGAGGATCAACGTTCATGTCACAAGTGATGTCAAATGGAAAAAATAAACATGGAACCAACTATACCAAATTCCACACCTCCACACACAAATTCTATTTTAATCAATTACTCACACAAAAAACTGTCAAAAACCACACATGCATCAGTCGCATATTTAAATAAATTTCATAAAATAATTTTCTTATAATGTGATACAAGATTGAAATCCCAAGAATTCAATAAAAAATTCTAGTATGATTGAAAAATATTTTTTGATACACCAATACAAAACATACACAGTTTATCAAATTAAATCAAACAGATTAACAAGGGTTTTTATTGAAAAAAACTAAAAAATTGGATAACTACGCTATTAACCACACAATTTCAAACTAAATATGAATCAAAATAATATTTTTAAAACACAACAAAACTAATTAACATTCAAAATAGATTTAACACGAATATAAATTGATCAATTAATACATTAATGTGGAACCAATTACCGGAGTGCAGAAAACATTGAAAACATGGTGCACAAAACACACCATGTTCCAAATGAACAATAAGAGATAAAAAAACTCCCTGGATAAGAATTTGGTCAAAAACATCACAAAATATACCAATATCCACACAAAACCATAACCTATTAAAATACCATCAAAATAAAAAAGGAAAAAAGGAGGAACAAACCAACAGTGAGGGTTTGGGGGGCATCCAAGAAAGGGGGGATGATGTCGATGGTTTTCCGCACCAAAAAAAATGTTGGAAAAGTGGGAAAAATATCATCACTGTGACAAGGATAGGGTGGTGTGTGGATGTTTAGTAGATAGAGGAGGGTGGTGTTGTTTCTTAAGAGAGATGATGGGGTTCCATGGCTATCCAGAGTGGTAGGAGGGTGGACCAGCAAAAAGGAAGAGGGATAGAGGAAGGAGTGTATGACCTGGGTTTCATGGTGGGAGACCAAAGTGTGAAGGGAGAGAGGGGTGAAGGAATAGTGGATAGAAAATAAAAAAGAGAAGATAAAAAGAAAAAATAATAATAAATGAGTGGAAATTAATTACAATAAAATCAATCTAGAGAGAAAGAAAAAAAGTATAAAAATTAATAGTATAAATAATTTAAAAAAATATTTTATAACTAAGAAAAAAAATTAACATAAAAATCTTTATTTAAATATTTATGAATATTATAATAATAATAATGATCATAATTATATTAATAATATTATTATTATTTAAATAAATAATGAAATATATATTTTTATTTTGTATTGATATTTTAATTAATTCTGTTAATCAATCAACTAACTATACACTATGAAGACCACTTGATAGTATATTGAAGCTACATGGAATTGATCTTATGCTATGCGTGTTATGGGCATTGCCAACCCAAAACACTCGTTTATTAGTAAAAGCTAAAAAACATAGTTCGATCTCAGACCACACCTCTAAAAAATTTAAGAAATATAAAATTATGTTATAAAATATTGACAATTATAATTAAAATCATACCATAGTGATAAATCCAGGTAATACAATTCTCCGAACCATGAAAGCATTATGTCCTCTAAAAGACAACATTGATGCAGATTAGAGAATAAGAATAAGTACTCCTGGTCAACACTGGAATTTTACTCCCATGTATTTTTCTCATCATTACGATTCTTCCAAATGATAAGAAACAACAGAATTGACTTCCCACAAGTCACGTTCTCATGGGAATCCACTATTTTCACAAGTCGCTCAAACATTAGTAAATAAAAATCTATCTCAATATCTTCTAATTTTAGCAGATGAGAATTGTCCGAATTATTCTTTTCCAATTGAGAGAATATAAATACGTCATGAATCAATGTCAAATGGGATGGTAAAGCTATCAAATATTACACATTTCCAATCCGGTCAGAAATCTCAAATGTTCCAACCTAACTCATTGTCAACTTTCCCTACTTTACCATGTGGATATGACCCATGAGAGGGGCCACATTTAAGAACCCCTAATCACCTATATATAGCTCAAGATCAAAACCCCTCTAATCAGCAAAATATTATTAGTGACTATAACATATCCCTAACTTCTAACTGATCAACTTGACATTATAAAACGTCTCTTGGACAAGGATTAGTCCCAAAAGTGAGGCCTCACCTATCTCAGACCAACCTAAAGGATAATAACATGGCCAAAAATAGAGCACTTCTAAGGGTTCCATTGGAATGTTTGATTGAGAAATGTTATTATAATAGAACTTGACTAATCCAAAATGGATATCCCATTATACTCCAAAATCCAATACACATGCATCAAGAATTTCCTCTAGAAAAGGATTTCCCTGCTATGTCTGGCCATCCGTTTGGGGACGGTATATCGCGTTAATTTGGATTTGTGTTCCCAATACCTTTTTCAGTCCTTCAAGAAACTAATAGGTAATTTGGTGCTATTTATACTATGAAATTGATTAATGCACACCATGATATGTGACCCCAACCTAAATATACCATCGACCCAACTCATCCACCTTAGTTTTACCTCTGATCAAGAAAAAATGGACTTATTTGTTCATACGTTCAATCACTAAACACATTATGTCCCTTCTTTTAAGTATTCAAGGAAATACATTAATGATTTCTTTGGAGACCTCATCCCACATCCAGGTAGGAATTCATAATGGTAGAGTTAAACCAAAAAGTATTTGATGCTCTACTTTCTCTAACTGACTTGTAAAACATCTCAATACAATGTTAGCTATGTCCCATATCATACATGTCCATCAAAACCAGTGAAGAAAATTGTATAACATATTGTTAGTATCGGGATGGATGGCTCACAATGAATGGTGGCAAACCGACATTACCACATTCTGTGGAGAATATAGTACCACTATGTATCACTTGAAGTACAAGATCCCCATAGGATAAAAATTCCAATTTGTAGAAGTCTCCCAAACATGAGGAAACTACATAAACCACTGACATATCTCATCATCAGTATTCTCAAATTGAATCAATTCCAAGAAAGCATGAGTCAACTAAATAATTTCCAATAATGTACGTTGATTGTGCTCCTAGGTCGATAATTTCATCTAGAAAAATAACCCATCGAGGTATACTCCACGCTTGACTTCCTCAATGAATGCACAAGTACATTGTTTTAAAGGTGTTATCCAACACATTAACATATCTTGGGGAATAGATGAAATCTATGTCAAACACCTCTAGATACTTAATCCAATTGTTCAACCTCAGATTAAGATCATTCTGGGAAAATATGTATGCTAGGTTTTTATCTTCCGAAGAGAACAAAAATATCTCCCCAAATAGGTATGGATTCAAATTCATTTGGGAGTGTGTCCCCACATACATCTATAAGTCATGTGTTAGTTAAATCTTCTCATGCGGTCAGAGCTGGAGGGATCTGTATGCCACTACCAGATTATCCAGCATGAGTACGCACCAAAGTCATGTACATGAAGTATAAAAATAAACCTTCTATCCCTTTTCTAATTACATAAAAATCAATATAGGTGATGTATTCAACAACTTCTTCATCTACACAATGAATTTCTTGAAATTTAGGATCTATTAAAATTTCACCCCTTTTCGGGTGAGTGTAGGCATAGAGGAAGCATGGCATGAGAAATCGTAGAAAAAATGCCAATAATAACCTTCCCGGACAATAAATATCTTGATATCAAACACATTCCCGGAATTTTCCCATGAAATTACATTAAATATCATCTTAGGGTCCCCTGAAACCCCTTGTTCTGAAATGAAATTCCCTAAAGACATCACTTCTGCAACACCCCGAGATTTTATGAGAAATAATATTTTTAATTTCATTGATGCCCGGTGTTGTACGCTACCCCTAAATTAGGTTGCGCTATACACAAAAACAAGTATATATTTTGATCAATGTATAAATAAAAATATTTTTATTATGTTATAGGAAACACCAAAATAAGATTGCACTACACGCAACCCTGAGTTGGCTTGTATTACATGTAATAGTGACCATCTCGATAGTGTGTGTTGTACGCAATACTAAGTTTCACTAAACATAGATATATTATTATAATATTATTATGAACTAACTGTTATGAATATTAGTAACTAAATTTTTTATTTTATGACATTCTAATTCATGTTACACATTTTATAGATCATGGTATGAGAAAAAAATAATTTTTTTATGTAAAATAAATATTTTTATAAAAATGAATTTCCCCATCATTGATGGAGAATCTACATTAAATATAGTTTTTGACATGTTTATAAGTACAATATGACAAATGAAACTTCTTCAATGGAATAAAAATATAAAAAATTACATTGGATAAAATTTTGATATTATTCTGATAACCTTCATATTTTGATGAATAAAACAAAATACGGTAAATTTTAATTAAAAACATCTTTTTTCTCGAAATAATTTATTTGGTTAAATTATAATATTTAATGATTTTAAATTATAAATATAATATATTTTTAAGATTTAAAATGATTTAATTCATTATCATTAATTTTACATTGAATTCATAGGAAAAAATATTTCAATCGTTTGCAACGTTTTAACTTTAAAAACTTGTTTTCTCAACAGCAAGATTAATTTTAAATTAAATACTACAGCTTCTATGTTTTTAATTTGGAAAATTGGATTATATATTTAGAATATGTACATAAAAATTATGTTAATAGGATACTTTTTATGTTTAGACTTTATAAATAGTAAATATGGTAAATTTTATTTATTATAGTTATAGTTAAATTGGGTAATTAAGGGTAAAATTAAGATTATAAAATTTCCTTAACACCTGCCAAAATCCAATTGGATGAATAAAAGACGTCCCATATCACATAAGGGACGTAGTTGATTAATTTAATGGATTCATGACCATGAAAATGACGTAATAATTATTAAAAACCAAGAAAGTGACAACATGTCACTCTATTATATCTTATATGTGTAATAATTTTAATTTACTGATAAAATTATTAAATCATCGAAAATAATTATTCAAAATAATTATAATAAAATAATATACATCATGTAAATTTATTTAGAATTTTTAGGGATTAAATAATTACCATTTTTTGTGAGATAATAGTGATTAAGAAATTGTTTGTTTAATAAAAAATTTAATAGTACAGTTTTTATTAAACTTATAGTGATCATAAAAGGCACAAAAACAAGAAATAAACTTATTAGTCATGTACATGTAGTCCATATTCATCCAATGGTCTAATATTGGACCATTTGGAGCCTCCAAAAATTGATTATGACACTAATATTGTTTTATTTTAAATTATGTCAATGTTGTCACCATTATAATTTAATAAATATAATAATTTAAATGTTGTGATTTTATGATTTTAAATTTGAATAAAATTATTTTAATGGAAGATATTTGATTTATCTACATCATATCATTTTATTTAAATTTTTTATGCAAAAAATTTGAATATTAAATAATTATAAAAAATGTTGTAGTAATTATTTTACGTAGATAAATATCAAATAAAATATTATAAATGTACTAAAATAAATATTTTATGAACTAATTATTGTGCCCCACTAATTTTCTAGATTAATATTAATATTTTTGAATTTAGTAAATAGTTTTTTGTGAAAATATATTTTTTGTGGATTTTATTTAAATTCATATATATGAATAGTGTCAAAATTGACACAATTGTTATTTTATAAAAATATCATATAATAAATTTGTATAAAAATCAGAAAAAATATTTAAAAAATATAATTTAAACTTTATATGGCCTAAAATGTCATAAAGTATCCAATTATTGAAAATTCACAACACATAATTAATTATATATATACAATTTATAATTTATAATTTTATTACCACAAATAAAATAATCTGATTAAATAAGGATAAATGAAGTTGATAATGTTAAACTAAATTACCAACATGTCTAAATCATTTTGGTTTATGATATTAATATAATATGGAATCTAATATTACGATTTGAGACAATTTTTGAGTTTTTTATGTGGGGTTTGAGTTTATTATAAATTAATATTTTAGATTTTTCCAGAAGTTCTCCTCTCCTCTTTTATAAAAGGGCACCTCCTCCCTCTCCTCCTCACACCACATTGAGCCTTCATGCTCAGGAAAACCTGATAATTTCCCTTTTAATGTTCCTTAAATACATTCTATAGGTCTGGGTCTTCTTCAAATACAATCTATAGTGCCCTAATACGAGGTTTAGAAGAGGTGCGTCAAAGAAGATGTAATCTCCTTTACTGATTCTTCCAAATTTATTTCTGCTTCAACTTCTTCTTCATTATTTGTATAATTAAAATGTAACAACATCATTATCAATAATATACTGATATGTTATTATAAATATGGAACAACACCATTTTACCTTCTATCAATCCTACAAAAAACAAAATTACCACGTGTTCGTACGTACAGAATATCGTCTCCACGCCGTGGTGTAATCAGTTTTCCACCACCACCTTACACTGATGGGTATAATGGTGGAAGGAATAACAATATATGATTATTATAAAATGATTCTAATTTTTAGACATTATTTAATCTTCTCCTATACCATTCAATAATTATGAGAATGATATCATCACTCGTGCATACATAGGGATTACCGTCTCCACGACGCGATGAGATTCATTTTCAATGTTAACCATTCGTGAATGAATATAAAGTATATATAATAAATAAGCATGAAAAATGTGACATAATAATTATACTGTATTTAGGTATATGTTATTTACTTACTTCCATTATATTTAATAAGGAAACGAAAAAAACATTCATTTTACGTACGACCTACCGTCTCCAGGAACGGTGTCTTTCATTCCATTTATCGATCAATAATATATATTTATATGATGAATATATATTATATAAAAATAATTTTTTACATTTTGTAATTAATTTATTCAGGTTATAATTAATTATATCAAGAAAAACAAGTCCAAAAATGTACGATAAATGAAATGATATTACCCAATACGCTGCTTTAACATGGAATTGACAAATGAACGGGTAATATAACATCATAAGTGAATCATATATGATATCATAAATATTCTTATGGTTCTGTTACAAGTTAATAATATAGTTAACCAAACTATAAAGGAGTTTATGAAATGTATATATGAATTTGGACCCATGGTAATGAATTATTTCATCTCACCTTTATTTTTTTGAGACATATCCCATAATAACCAGCATTATCTTTTGTATGGTGTTTATGTTTCCCTTGAATTTTTTTTATTTTTATTAAGAAATATAAGGTATTTACATATGCATGTAATTATTTTTATTTTATGACATGTATTATTCCAATTATTTTAATTGGTAGGTGATAATTTACCAATATCATATTTATCCAAGATTGCTTATACATAAGTATTTACAGGGGTTATATTTATCATCCATTTCCATTTTTTAGAGAAATGTTATAATAATGTAATTAATATTCTTCCATTTTTGTTTAAAGTCATGGTTAACCCTTTTTTACTTTTACTATGTACTATGGAAGGAATCTCTGTTTTGATTACAATACGAGGTACTTTTTGACTTTTCTGGTAAAAGCACAAAAAGAATGTTCTTTTAAACTATGCGACATGAATAGATTTTTACAGTTTCATAACACCTTATTTACATGAAGATTATTCATCAATATTTCATGTTTATTTTCAACCATATCAATTTCTTTTAAAATTCCATGATATTTTGAGAAAAGAAGATGATTTTTAAGAATATATTATATTGTTTCCAAGAATTCATTTCAAGTGTTTTATCAAAACTATTTCCCATCTAAGATGACATTATTTAGTATGATTATGTTTCAATTATAATTTCTCTATTATATACATGGTTTTATTTTTCTTATTATTAAATGATATCTATTTGTTCTATATGGATTATAGTATTCTGGGATGATGTTTATGAAACCCATTTTATTCATTGGGTTATGATGAATGATTTATGTTTTTTGTGGAATATGTAAGAATGATTTCATTATGGGATGGGTGGGACCTATATCTCCATTCAATGCATTGGGTAAATATTTATATCTCATGAGATTGACATTGTTGGAATGATAAGTAAATTTGATTCAGTAATACAGGGATGGAACAACAAGTAAACCAAGTTCAGTAATGGACATTGTCCACAATTATGGTATTGGAAGAAATGCCTTGGCTACGATGGAAATCATATCATATGCTTAATGATATTCCTCAATTACATGTTTTATTTCATTCTTATTTTATCATGATGAATTTTATTTTATGATCTATGCCTTACGTACTGCCAAGATTTATTTCACAACTCAATATTTTAATGCTTAAATATTATGTTAATGTATTTAAGTTCAAACGTATATGGTTTTTATATTTTATCCTTTCTTAACCTTACTGAGCAATTGAACTCACCCTTTTTATGTTTTCTCTTCCCCAGGATATAAATAATGGTTTTGGCTATGGGAACAAAAGGGAAAGATCCTTATGAGATATGTTTAAGATCTTTCACCATGATTAGAAAATTTTGTTCCATGTTTCCAAAGACACTATAATATTATGGTCAATCGATGTATTTTTTTTTGTTTTTTATTAGGTATTATGTAAAAGTAATGTAATATCCATGTAGGTCTAGTTTGGGTATAAACACTTAGTATCTGAGGAAATGATTAGTTAACCTATGGAATCTAGTATCTGAAATCCTTAGTGAGATCTCATGAGATATTTCTAAGGTATATCTAGGGATGTCCCCAAGGTTTTGTATAACTATAGCCTACACTTCTAAAATTATCTTCACTATAATTAATAAACTTGGGCGATCTTAAGTTTTAATATGTTATAGAATGTTTCATAAATTATACATCCTATAAGTGACTTTTTATGATTATGTAGTTCCTCATTTTTTCAACTGTTTCATACACAATGGTTTCTGGTTTTTGTTGTTGGTGGGAACCAGAAGGAATTGGGTTAACATTGAATCCAATGGAAAAACTGGTGATTGTGAGCAGTGAAATTGTGTAATTATTAGAGAGAATGTTATTATGATTATACCGAATCAGACATCGTGATATATAATAAACAAGGTGAACTTTAATGGTATTTCTAATTGATCAACTAGAGTAAGATGGACTTTTATTCATGTTCTCATGGTGAAGAGCATAGAGAAAGGAAGATTGATATTTATAAACAAGAGAAGATGAACCTTGAGGAATATCTCAAATTAAGGGGTAGATGATATCTATGTGGGGAAAAGGGTCATAGAGTTACATATTGTTACAGAGTCCAATGTCTTATCTGAGGAGAAGATGGGCATTTCCTAACTCAATGCCCTGACCTAAGAGGTTATTTATAAATCATAAAAGGACCTATTCCATTCAAATCATTGAAGAGGATGGGTTGAATGGTTTATTAATTAGAATTAAAGAATAATGTTGTTGAGATATTTTTATGGTATATTAGAATATCTATATATTGGTACATTGTTGTTTTCGATAAGAATATTCATCTAGTATCCCTAAAAAGTGATTAAAATATTATTGGAATGACGATGATATGTGCATAATGATGGGATAAGTAGAAAATAATATCTTTAATTGTATTCATGAGATCATGAATGATAAAAGAAAAAGTGATATTATTATTTGAGTATTTAGATTTTTTTTGGATTTTGGTATTTGGAAAGTGTTATCTTTTGACCATATTCATGCTTTCACTAAGGTTCAATGGGTATTCATTTTTCAATAGAATACATGATTAATGTATTCACATGTTTGGAATGCGACCGCCAAGATATATTGTATGATAAACGATGGTATTCACTTGGTCGATTGATGAAATTTCTAGTTATCATTTACTTTATACTATGAGATTGGATAGAAGTATTTTGGATAAGCCTAATGATTCTAATAGATTATTTTAGACATTAGATATTATTGTTTAAGGATAGAACATTATGATATTTTTTATATAAATTTATATTAGTTTATTTTAAAAAAATATACAACCTATAGGATAGGTGACAACACATCGTGTCAGACATGGTTACATGAATTTGAACCCACAACCAAAGTGCAACATGCCTTTTTCGCCTACCAATGGCCTACAAGAAGTACCTGGTTAGTAAAAAATGTCTTGTTTTATTAAGTGGTATCATAGATGAAGTATAAGTCTTTTTTGAATCATATAGAGCTAATCTCACCATACATGGTCTTATTTATATTTAATAAATTTTTCTTACTTTTTGAGACATATGGAATAACCTATCAATATATTGCATGATCAACTAACATTTCAAGAAGGATAAATTCAACATCATTTCTCTAAATAAGAAATGATGTGGAAATTATTCATGGAATGACCAAAGAAGACATTACACTGAAATAAAGTAATTATTTATCCATATGCAATAATTCATCAATATTAGGAAAATGTTCTTGAAAACAAAAAATGTTTTCCTAGTACCCTCATATTCGATTAATTAGATGGTACCTTAGAACATCACAAATTTATGGCTTTGTGATTGTTCTTTTTTTCATAGCCATGTTCTCTACCACTCTCTATAAGAGTATGATGGTTATATTTCTCTTCTATATCCATATTTCACATTTCTTCTCTTATGTGTAAACCTAGTGATGAGGTTATTTGGGTAACCGTTATGTTTCGTACATTAGTTTTTAAAATTATGTTTTGGTATTGCTTTTTAATATGTGGGTTTCTATGAATGAAAAATTAATATAGAAAACCATTTATATACCCGATGAATTTTGAGTGTGAAATTCATTTTAAGGGGGGTACAATGTAACATCACGAGATTTTATGAGAAAAAATATTTTTAATTTCATTGATTTCTTGTGTTGTATGCTACACAAAAATTACCTTTCGCTATACACTACACCTAATATAGATTTCGAATAATGTATAAATAATAATATTTTTGAATATGTTATAGGAAACACCAATGGAAGAAAAAACTACACACTACCCTGACTTGGCTTGCATTACACGCAATAGTGACATTTCTCAGTAGAGTTTGTTGTATGCAATACTGTGTTTCACTAAACAATGATATATTGTTAAATATTGTTATGAACTAGATGTTATGAATAGTATTAACAAAAAAATTTATTTTATGAAATTATAATTAATCATACACATTTTATAGAACATGGTATGAGAACAAAATAAAATTTTAGGTTAAAATAATTTTTATTAAAAAAAATGCAGTTTTGCTACCTTTTGATGGAACACCCACATTAAATATTATTTTTTACATGTATATAATTTAAATTTGTAAAATAAAACATCTTCATATGAATCAAGATTTAATAATTTACTTTGGGTCAATTTTTGAGATTATTCTGATAACCTTCATATTTTGAGGAATTGTTAAAATACGATAAATTATAATTAAAAACAACTTTTTTCATCGAGATGATTTTTGTTGTTAAATTATAATAATGAATGGTTTTAAATTAAAAATATAATATATTTTAACCTTATATTATAATTTATGTCATTATCATTAATTTTACATTGAATTCATAGGTAAAAGCATTTCAATATTTTACAATGTTTTAACTTTTAAATCCTGTTTTCTCAATAGTGGGATTAATAATAAATTAATTAATGAAACATCTTTGTTTCGAATTTGAAAAAATGTATTCCATATTTGGAAACAGTAGGTCCAAATTATGTTAAGAGGCTAATTTTTTTTTTAGAAATTATGAATTGTAACTACGGTAAATTTTATTTAATATAGTACAAGGTAAATTGGGTAATTAAGGGTAAAAATAAGATTATAAAATGTCTGTAACACCTTCAAAATTTTTATTGGATGAATAAAAGTAGACCAATATCACCTAATGGTCAAAATAGATCAACATCTTCGACTTTTGAGTTAGAAGGTGATGTAATAATTATAAAAACCAAAGAAAGTGACAACATGTCACTATCTTATTCCTTATAAGTGATATATTTTAATATAGTGATAATTTTTTTAAAACATCAAACATAAATAGTAACAAAAAATAAAATAAATTTATATACATCTTGTGAATTTTTTTAGATTTTTTTTGGGATTAAATAATTATCATTAATTTTTAGACAATAGTGATGCAGAAATTGTTTATTTAGTAAGAAAATCAATAATACAGTTTTTATTATACTTATACTGACCATAAAATGCACAGAATCATGACCAAAACATATTGGTCGTGTACATATAGTCCATAAGCATCCAATCGTCGAATATGTGACCATTTATAGCCTTATAAATGCGATTAAGAAACTTATATTATTTTATTTTAAATGATGTCAATGTTGTCACCTTCATAATTTAATAAATATAACAATATAAATATTGTAATTTTAAGATGATAAAATCGAGTAAATGTATTTTTATAGAATATATTAGATTTACCTAAATCATAGTATTTTATTTTTAATTTTTATGCCCAAAATATGTATATTAAATAATTATACAAAAATGGTGTAGTAATTAATTTAACAAGTGAAATATCAAATAAATGATTCTAAATTCATTAAAATAAATATTATATGAACTAATTAAAGTTCCTAAAAGATTTTATAGATTAATTTGACTTTCAAGAATTTATTAAATGGTTTTTTACGAAATTATATTTTGTGTGGATTCTATTTAAATTCAAATAAATGAATGGTTTCAAAATTTACATTATTGTTATTTTATAAAAATAACATATTATAAAATTCTTTAAAAATCAAAAAAATATATAAATATTATAAATTAAAACTTATATTTTCTAAAATTTCTTAAATTATCTAATTATTGAAAATTTACAACACATTTGTATTTATTTATAAAAATTTAAAATTAAGAATATTATTACCACAAATAAAAATAAATAGATTAAATAAGGATAAATCAAGTTGATATGGTTTAAAATAAATATCGAACATGTCTAAATCATATATTTTGATGATATTACAACCCTATATCAACTAATATTCGGATTTGACTCATTTTAGGTGGTTTTTATGTGGGGTTTGAGTATATTATAAATTAACATTTTTGAGGTTTCCAAAAGAGCCCCTCTGAACTCTTATAAAAGGGAACCACTTCCCTCTCCTCCTCCCCAAACATTGAGCCCTTAATCTCAACCAACCACTTAAAATATCATTTCTCCACTTCCCTAAAAGCATTATAGAGGTCCTGGTATTCTTCAAAAATCATCTTTAGTGCCCTATGTGGCCGTTTAAAAGAAACGCGTCAAAGAAGAGGTAATATCCTTTACGGATTCATTAAAATTTATTTCTTCTTCTAAATTATTTTCATTATTTTTTCATTATAATGTAATAATATCAGTATCACTCATATACTGATATGTTATTATAAATATAATACAACCCCATTTCACCTTCTATCCATCCTATGGAAAATGAAATCACCGTGCTTGCGTACGTACAGAATACCATCTCCATGCCATGGTTTAATATGTTTTCCACCACCACCTTACATGGATGGGTATAATAGTGGAAAGAATAACGACACGTGTTTATTATAACATGATACTAGTTTTGAGATATTATATAATCTACTCTAATACCATTCAATAATTATAAGAATGATATCATCGCTCATGCGTACGTATGGATTATCGTCCCCACGACACGATGAGGTCCATTCTCTACATTAACCATTCCAGAAAGAATATAAAGTTTATATAATAAATAATCATGAAAAATGTGAAATAATAATTATACTGGATTTATGTACTTATTATTTACTTACTTCCATTAAATTTAATTAGGAAACGAAAACAACATTCATGCGTACATACAACCTATCATCTGTATAAACATTGTATTTCATTCCATTTATTGATCTTTCATATATATTTAGATTCTGAATATTTATTGCATATAAATCATGTTTTAAATTCTTGAATTATGTAAATCAGTTTATAAGTAATAATATCTTGAACAACAAGTCCCAACACATATGATAAATGAAACGATTTTATCCAAAACGATCATTTAACACTGAATTAACAAAAGAGCAGGTAATATAAAGTCATAAGTGAATCAAATATAATATCATAAATATTTTTATGGTTATATTACAAGTTAATAATATTTTTAAATCCACTCTACAAGAGTTTTAGAAATGTTTGGATGAAATTGGGCCTAAGGTAAGGAATTATTTCGTCTACCCTTTATTTGAATGAGACATATTCCTTAATCACCTACTATTTCTTTTTTATGGTGTTTATGATTTCCATGATTGTTTTATTATTTGTATTATGACGGATATGATATTTACATATGCATGTAATTTTATTTATTTTATGACATGTACGATTCCACTTGTTGTTATTGATAAAGGATAAATTTGCTATCTCTTTTTATCTGAGATTTCTTATACGTAAGTATTTACTGGGGTTATATTTATCATCAATTTACTTATTTTAGGGAAATGTTGTAAAAAATTATTTACTATTATTCAATGTATTTTTAATTTCATGTTTACCCCTTTTTGAATTTTACTATGTAAAATGGAAAGAATATTTATTTTGATTACAATACAAGGTACTTTTTGACTTTTCAGACAAAAGTACAAGAAGAATGTTAATTTATATTATACAGAATGAACTGATTTTTACAATTTCAAAAAACCTAATTTAAATGAATCCTATTCTACAATATTTCAGGTTTATTTTCAGCAAAATCATTTTCTTTTAAAATTGAATTCAATTTTGAGAAAATAACATGATTCTGAAGAAGAAAGTATATCTTTCACAAGAATTAATTTCATGTGTTTTATCAAAACAACTTCCCAAATAAGATGACATTATTTATTATGATTATGTTTCAAGTATAATGTCTATATTTTTTACATGGTTTGATTTCTCTTATGATGAAATGATATCCATTTGTTTTATATGGATTATGTTATGATGGGATGATGTTTATGAAACCCATTTTATTCGTTGGGTTATGATGAATGATTTACGATTATTTTGTGGAACACATAACGATGATTTTATTATGAGATGGGTGGGACCTATATTTACCCCCAATTTATTAGGTAATGCTGTAAATCCCATGATATGGAAATTACATGAATGGAAAGTAAATACGGTGCCAAAATATAGGGCTGGAATGACAAGTAATCATGGTTCAGTAATGGAAATTATCTGGTATGATGGTCTTGGCAGAAATGCCTTGGCCAGTATGGAAATAACATAATGTGCTTAATGTCTTTCCACAATTACATTATTTATTTACATGATATTTTATAATTATTAATTCTCATTTATGATCTATGCCTTACGTACTACCAAAATTTATTTAACAACTCATGTTTTTAATTTTTAAACATTATATTCATGTTTTTAGGTTCTAAAATATATGGTTTCTTATATTTTATCAATGCATACCCTTACTGAGAATCTGATATCACCTTTTTTATGTTTTCTTTTCCCCTATATATAAAGAAATATTTTAGGTAAGAAAAAAGGGAATGATCATTATGGGAGAGGTTGAAGATAATTCACTAGGATTAGAAGATTATGTTCCAATTTTCCAAAGACACTACCTATTACGGTCCTTGGATTCCTGTTATTTTTATGTATTAATTATTCTGAAAAAGTTATATAATTTCCATATAAATCATGTTTGGGTCTCAATAACTTCCCTTATCTATAATATACACTATAAAATAATGGAATATGAGAGGTGATCCTGCAATGTGACCAGTATATTTCACATGTTATTCTCATGTTCCTCCATAGATCCTGAATAAGTCAGGAGGTCATCCATGAATACCATGACAAGAGTGTTGAGATACTATGGAAAAAATTATTCATGAGTTCTATAAAAACCACTACAGCATTTGATAATCTGAAAGGTAAGAAAATGTACTCATAGTGGCTATAACTGATTCAAAATTCTATCTATAAAATTTGTTTTCTCCAACCCTGAATTAGTGGTAACCTAAACACAAGTCTACATTGGAGATCAACTTCACCTTGTTCAGTTGGTGGAACAAATCATCAATCTAGGGAAAAGGGTATTTATGTTTTAAGGATACCTAATTCAATTTCGATGAATCAATACAAAAAAAGAAAGTCACATAGGCCATATTCACTAATTAGATTGGGGTGGCCCATCTATTGATGTTAGAGTGCATAAAGGCTTTGGATTCTAAATTGTAAAATTGAGTCATTAATTCCCTAAACTCTATGGGTGGAATGTGATATGAAGGAAGAGATATAGGTTATTTTTTTGGAACCATCTCAATCAAGAACTCCACATCCCACTTTAGGTGGAATCCTGAAAAATCATCTGTAAATACCTCTAGAATCATGTCCACCATAGGAGGTATTCTACCTATCAAAATGTCACTATCATCTCCCAATGAGAGCGATGGTAACTGATAATAATGATTACACGACTCAAGAAGTGGAGATCACATGTGACCAGACCAGGGATACCATTTTCCATTAAATACCTATGGTCTCCATTCAGTTTCCATAAAACTAACTCAGGGAATACAGTAATCAATATGCTCCTAGGGGTTCACCAGCCATACCATGATGATGATCAGATCAAAGAGGTCCATATTCAAAAATAATAAATCCCACATCATCTCAAAATACTGACTCAAAATGTCCACATGACAAACACCTAAGTCTATGCTCCTTCATCATCCCTAACGGTCTTACCAACTCCATTGTAAATGATAACATTTTTTTGGTAGGTTTAGTATATTTACATGATAGGAAGATATAATTGAAAATTAAACACCAATATCAAATAAAAAAATAGTTATAAAATAAGAAATTAGAATGGTACCTCTAACTGTTGATGGTCTGGCATTAGATCCATCAGGTGCTTGATCCCTAGGTTGTAGATGCATGGTCCCTATCTGACAATGACCACACAAATGCATCCCTTCCATAATATGGAACATTCTAGAAGAGTATCTTGTCCTTCCACAACATCAAACAAACTGAGGTCCCATTATCCTGTTCAGATCCTGTAGAATTGACACTCCCTTCGAAGAAAAAATTCATGTCCCAAACTTATAAGGGCATGTTACCCTAGCAAAGAGATGCATGTGTCCCATAACACCATATTTGTAACAAGGCCTAGAGTATTAAGGGACATGTCGGCCAGGTGTGTCCAACTTTACCTACAAAATTCAACACCATAGAAGATAAACCTAATGGCCCTAGATGATGTCTACCTGGGATTTTAGACTGAGCTACCACAATATTTATTCACATTCTCATCACACATCCTTTTCTTCTTGGATAAACTCCCACAACCCAAAAATGGCATGGCCCCAATAGAACAAGACCTTACCTTGAATTAAATCTCCATCATACAAGATTGATCACCCACCTTAGAAGAAGTAATCATATTGAATTGGAATTCTTGCGAGTAAATATATGTCCACAAAACCTTTCCAATCATTTATGCCTTTGTCTATTCATTACAGTCTATTTCAGGTGCATAGAATATGAGTTCATAAAAGGTGATGGAATAGTCCATAACATAATAATCCACCTAAACAATATCTATTAATTCAATAAAACAAAAATAAACCAATACATTAGAAAAATATTAGTCATTGAAGACTTACATGATATACTTCTTGCTCATTTTCTCACGCTTCCCAGCAAAGACCACTATGTATCACCACCATCTACTAGGATCATCTAGATGAAACAAATAATATTTCACTCTATAATCTTTAAGAGTTTCTTGGAATTTGATCATGTGGTAATTCTTCTAAATATATTCTTCGGCATCCTGAGTCTCCATGCTAACTCATAATGAATGTGGTTTGTTCCATATAAATTCTTCGTATTTTTAATTTTTTTTCTGCCTGGTTACTCTTATCTAAATTGAGTAGGAGTAGGTGTAGGAGTATCTACCAGTCCTATCGCTTGAGCATCCTAGACCACAACTTCCACCAACCACTGATCAAACAATGAGGGAGAACTCACTACGGTTTCCTCATGTGGGTGCGTGTGAGAACTCTAGGGAGGCATATTGCAGTATGAGAAAAAATTCCAAATTAATCATTAATAAATCATTTCTAAAAAATAAAATATTATCAAGAAAAATAAAAATCAATAAACAAATATTGCAATGAAAGACCATGACGAAACCTCTTTGTCCTTTCTTAATGTCTAGGCATCAGCTTTATCCTACATGTCCCACCTAGAGGAGAAGTCAAACATGAATCCTTCCATCCCATGGCCACTCGAGGACTATCATGAGGAGTGCTAGAAAGTAACCATACTCACAAAAAAATCTTTGAGCCCCTAATGCCCTAGATTATGACTAACTAGAATCATCCCAAATAAAATAACCCAATGATCTTAACCTCCTCAAATACCATTTTTTCATGAAATAAAATAGGTTTCCATCCAACTAACTTCTAACCTGATCATTGACAAGACTAAAATAGATTCCCCAATTCTTATAGGCTTTCTCAACTTTCCGAGTTTCAAAAATAAAATATGGGAACAATTCACTCGAATAAATAAATATAAAACAACCATCAAGATAAAAAAATCCCAAACATTAATTTACAATGAATCATGCCTTTAACCAAAATAGAAACTGAGTTATATATGTAAATTATACCCAAATAGAATATACCATTGTGTAGGGTGATGATAAATCAACTCAAAAACTTCCAACTAGTAAGTGATAACAACATGCAATCCATCTACACAATAACACAACATGAATTCTCCTAAAAACCTAAACCCCCACTCCCAAAATCATTACCTTTACCTACATCAGACATAACCAAATTTATATACACAAAATTGTGTATATAGGGTGTGAGATAATACCAATATTATTATACCAAGAAAAAAATCAACGTATAAAAATTCAATGAAAAAACTATTGTTGTATTAATAGACAAAAAGATAAAAATATTTATACAATTATAATGAAAAAGTTTTTTAGATAAAGACTTCAAAGAAAATAAATTAAAATACACCCAATGTTGCATTTATGCTAACCCCAATGTCAAACTGTGTGAAAAAAGTGGGAGGAAAGTGAATTTGGAACACAAAACATGGGATATTCCTAAAATGTACTGTCAAGAAGTGGAACACGAGAACATCCTGTCTCAGTGAAAATTGGTGTGAGACATACAATAATATGTCTTCCTGTGAATGATCCTCTAGTAGGGAACACTCCCATAACCTAATAGTCTCCAATCAAGGTCAAAAAGTTTAGTTACTGTTGTATTCATTAATATATAAATTTGAAACAGGGTCAACGCCACTTCTATTTCACTAGCACACTAATCGTATTCTTCCCAACAAGTTCCTAGGTCTCCCATTGGTGATCAAGATGTTCATTGTTCATATCACATGTTATATAAAATGGCCTAAATAACCAAGGCACTAACTATAAAAAATGAAACACATGCTCACCCAAATTCCATTTTTAAAATTATGGACACTAAAAAAATTCAAATACCCTATCAGCATCCCTCACATATTTAATTAAAAATTACAAAACAAAAGTCAGAATGACTTGTATGACTCAAATCCCAATATTTCAATGAAAATTTCTCCTATGAATCCATGCACATTTTTGCTACACCAAAACAAAAATTTCCTAGTTTATCAAATTCTAAAAAATATTTAAACATGTTTTTTCACAAAAAAAATAAAATATAAGAAAACCAAGCTAATTAAGAAACAATTGAATGCTAAATCTCAAACAAAACAATATTAGTACCACACAAAAATCGAAAATTTATTAAAAATGCAACTCAATTTATCAATTAATAATTATATGCATAAAAAATACCAATATGTAGAATACATTGAAAAATTGGTGCTCAAACCTGACAGTGCACCAACGGCTCATCAAGCGATTCAAAAAGACACAAAAAAATAAATTCCTACATGAAACATCAAAACCCGTCCAAAAGCCATAATAATGACTTACTTGATAATCTACCAATAGATGAAAACAAAAAAAAATTTGAAAAAAAAACACCTCTAGCGATGGTTAAGTATGCTACCTGAGAAATGGGGAGGATGTTGAGCAACACCGCACCGAAAAATTGGATGGAGAATAGTAGATTCGCTAGATCGGTGTGATGCATATAATGTGGTGTGCGACAATTCAAGAGAGAAAGGAGGATGACGTATCTATATATGAGGGAGGCAAGGGTGGCATGGTTGTCTATAGAGGGAGGAGGGTCGTCTGATAGGATGAAGAAGTGATGGAGGAATGAGCGTGTGACCTAGGGTTGTAGGGGGATACCCATGTCTAACGGGAGACAGAAAGCGGAGGAAGAGAGCATTGAAAGAATACAAAATAATGAATGGAAGAAGAAAATAACAAAATAAAAGTATAATTAATAGTAAAAAAATATAAAAATAAATATTATGGTTGGATAAAACATAAATTTAATTATTGGAAAAATAATTATTTTATAAATAATGACATAATAATTGTTTTATAAATATGAGAAAAACTAATATTAAAATGCTAATTAAAATATTAATGGAAATAATAATAATAATGTTAATATCATAATTATAATTATTTCTAATATAGTTCAAAATTGAATTTATTTTTTTCTTTTGAAATTATTTTTTTATTCATTAATTCAACTAATCAACTAACTGGGCATCATAAAGACAACAACTTTTTCATGAAAACCACATAACATCGACTATGCCCTGCACGTGCACTATCCATTTCCATGACAAATTCATTGTTTATCATAAATTGTGAACAAACCTATGTTGGACATGGACCGAACCTTAACAGAACAATTTTATTATTGATTAAATGAGGATATAAAATTAAAAATAAAAGTCAATATTAAAAGTAAAACATAGTGCAACATATGAGTTTTACATTACATATACCATCAATATCCTTCAATAAATGTTTTAAAATTGATTCAACCCATGAGAATATCAATTAATTGAGGGAAATTCTATTAATGTTCCCCAGTCCTATCATGTATGTCCAATACATTACTGATATATCATATATTTGATATAATTCATAAAAAACGAGTTTAATCATAAAATGTCAATATTAATTAAGGAATAAAAGAATGTCAATATTTCCCCAAGTAAATAAATGTCTTTAACTATAGAAAACCATATTTATAATTGATATAAATATTAAACGATAAAAATATATTTGATAAATTTTAAGGTTAATTAGGGGAAATTTAATGTCCAATACTCAACTGAATGTGAATATTTCGATCCCAATATATTGAACACTAGATTAGATACTTGAAATTAATTTTAATATCATCCATGATAAAATTATTAATATAACATCTTGTGTAAAATTTGAATGGTATCAATAAGACTTATACCCAATGAAGTATATGTAAAATAAATGGTTTTTTGTTGATGAAATTAAATACAATAAAAAATTAATTTAAAACATTGTTTAGTAAAATACCCTTTTTGTTTTGATAGTTTCCTCTCAAAAATAAATTTTTATAAATAAAATTGGAACATAATTTTATTTGAAAATAAACTTCAGAAATATTTAAACTAATAATTAAATCATATTATTGGTCCTGGTGTTTAGATATTCCATTCCTTCAATACACATTAAAACAAATATTCCTTTATCATTTTTATCAAAAAAGAAAAATATCATTTTTTTGAATAGAATATTCTGATTCCTTTAAAATAGATTAAAAACTATTAAAAATGGGATAAAATGTCATGAATAAATAATGTTTTAAAAGTGAAAAACATTATTGAAAACTTTTTTTAGAAAACATGATTTTAAATGAAAATAGTTTTCTGACAGAGGGGAGAAAAGAATTCATATTTTTTTAAAAACATTTCTCAACCATTTTGATTCAATAATTTCTGGAAATGGATTTATTAAATGAAAATATCGTGAATAACCATAGTAATGGAATATTAAATGGGTTTATTATTAATTTTTCAAATATTTTCTTTCATCTTTATTTCATGAAAAAAAATATCGATTAAATTATGGCAATGAAAAAAATACAATGATCATAATACTGAAGAAATAATAATTCAATTAATCAATTAAATATATAAACAATATATATTCCTAACAAATGGTTTCATAACATTGGATAATTAAAATTAATTACAATTATAATATTAAAATATCAATAATGTTGAAATGTAATATTACATACTGTAAAAAATATTTTTTCAAGGTCTTTATAAGTTTTTAAATTTTAATTCAAATCCCATTAGATGAAATAATTAAATTTGAATCATCATAAATAAGAAATGTTTATGATTTTTGGATTAAAATATCATTAGATAAGTATATAAACCATATATAATAACATAATTTCAAAACATTTCAACATGCATAAATGAATATAAATTGTAATGAATTCTCTTATATTGAGTCTAACTCATCACCCTCGTCTATTATATTATGAAATATAAAAAATATATTAATTATTAAATATATTAATTAAATTTTTTAATCTTATTATTAATTTTTTAATCATTTCCATGTTATACATGTTTAATTTTTAAATTTAAATTTACAAAGGGTTTTTTATTGATATTTTAATGATGTGTCAAAAATGAAATCTAATGTTGAGTATTGGTCTAAGAGGTCATTATTTCAATAGATACATATTAATTTGTTAGAAATAATTATTATATTTATACAATTATTATTATTTTTAGAATATTATTGAATTTTGTTTTTCAAAAATGAATTATCTTATGATTATGGTGCCAATATGTAGTACATATGAATGTGTAACTTCTATTTTTTCAACGATCTCTTTGAAATGGTGTTATGTAATATTAATCATTAAATAATAATAATAATCTCATAAGTACCATATTATGTATATAAAAAAACATATGTATGTTATAAATATGATGTGGTAGTTAAAAATGAGTCACATTTATTATGAGGGTAGTATTTTACACATACAAGAGTGATGTTATCATCATTCATTGAGTGAAAATGTAAAATAAAATTATATATTATATAGAAATAATGATACATAATTTATTAATTTAAAATTTATTCCATAAAAATATATAACACATATTCATTAACATTATCCTTATTTCCAACCACATTAAATGATAGTTTAAAACAAATTATATAATTTCATGAGGTAGTAGTCCACCGTACAAACAAGTGATGATATACTCTCCCATATGGAATGGAAATTAAAAGGAATAAAATATGATATAATGAATGAATACGTATAAATATATTAAAAATACCATATACATATATTATATCTATAATTATTACAAATTTTGATAGGTGGTAATAGAAAAACTAATTACATTGGTTAATGAAGTTTTAGTCCGCTCACCTCAAGAATGATTTTTTCATAACCAATTAGTGGAAATCTTGATGGTTTTAGGTAATTAAATTATTATCAGAAAAAATAATTATATAAAATATATTGATTTTATTATATCTAAATGGTTTAATAATTATTTCTGGATGTGGAGGATGAAATAAATTTTTTATTCTCATTTAAAATCATTAAATCTTCATTGGGTATCTTTATATATTTTAACCAATACATCACAAGGATGAATATACGAAATATAATAAGGCATTTGCGATAAAATTAAGTATGTTGGTATGTTATTTTAAGAGGGAGTTTCTCAATAATAAAATGGTGTGATGAATATGTGATAATGGTGTCCTTTTATAAGTGTGATTAGTGGAACATTTGCAACTTTTCAGAAATATTCAATAATACAAACATCATTATAACTGCAAAATCCTCCAAAATAGGCCATTATATAAAATATATTAGATATGTTGGATATTTTTTCCTCAAATGGGTGTTAAGAAATTTGTTAGGTCATTTTTAACACATACCTTCTTAGTTTAATCCCCTAGGAAATATATTTCTATAGCAACAGTGGTCATTAAAATTTTTTGTTTCCATGATTCGTTTTGACCAAAAATAATTTTTTATTTGTTATAAAATATAAATATATTTAATTAAAAATATGTAATACATTAATAAAATGAAAATTTATTAATTTTTTATTATTTAATATAATATTAATCCAGTATATGTGATAATAAAGCGGGTTTTCAATGAGAATATGTGTAAAATATAAAAATGATTTTATATCAAAATATATATTAAAATTAATCAGACATAATAAATTGAATTATTTGATATAAACATGGAGTAATTATTCATCAAAAAATAATTAATAATTTAATTTATCATTATAAAATATTTATATGAAAATCCGGGTTTCGATTAAAAATCATTATTCTTCATTATTCCATGAAAAATGATACTATTCAGAAAAACCAAAAAAATCACCCTAAATTAATTATGTTATTATTATTTCCTAAATGAATTTTATATTTATTCCAAAATTTTATAATCATTTAAAAAATTATACGTACATAAGTTTCATTGATCACAAATAATCATTTTAAAAAAACGGCATTTATTGTGAAAATATTCATTTAATTTAAATAGATTATTATTTATATCTAATAAATTTATTAAAAAAAATATCATATTTTATTTTGTATTATTCATTCAAAAAAATTATTATTTATTTGATTATAATCTAATTATTATTCATCATTAAGACTCATGGATGTTTATTCTACAATCTATCAAAGTGAGTAAATATAAAGAAATACATTTTGTTGGATGTTTATGATCAGTGCAGTGGGTCACATACATTATCAAATATAATTTTATTCATTTATAATTTCATGTTGTTACAAGTCATATGATCTTATCAAATTATAAATTAATTGATAATATTGAGTGATATAGTGGAATTAGATACACCTTCATCGAATAAATTGTAACCATAGTTGTCATAGTAAACAATATACATATCACTGTAGGTGTTCTTACCTTTGATGACCCTAGTGGGAAGTCCACTGAATATATATCTTCAACCATATCATTATATGATTTTATATATTTTTAATCATAGATGGAATAATTATCTAATCCCACCCCTTTTTTAATGTCACAACTATAATAACATCCCTCTTTAAAGGTGGGTATAACACTACTTATATAGGATACCCAATAACTAAAATGGTGGGTCTTAATTGATTAATACCATATGTGAAACACCTTGTGTCCTGTCATAAAATTATGTTTTAGGTGTCCCGTTCTCCCACACTTGTGATATGCCACTTCTGTCTTCAAAAATATCTTTTACATACCCTTTTTTATACCATGAATCTTATCACCCTTGTTCATTTTCAGAACATAAAATAAAAATAATCCTACATCATGCTTTTATTGATGCTCCAAAAAAATTTCATATAAAATATACATAACAGTAAAATATATCATTTTCCAAAACAATCAATAAATTTTTCACAGAAATAATAATCAAAATAAAATTAATAGTAGGTATCAACACTATTTCGAATCCTCACACAAAAATATAGTCAATAAAAATATGATCTTGATTTAAGTTCACCTATTCAAAAAACCAGGTATTGTGCACCATGATAGAACAATATCAAAGATATAATTAAATGATATTCTATACCATATATTCAATCAATTACTAGTAATTCAACAATAGATTTAGTTCATTCATGATAATGGTATTGTAGAGATCATCATTCTTCTTGTATAGAAAAATAGTTTTTCACAACTTCCTTCTTGTACCTTCAAGCATATAAGTGGTGATACCATTAATAGAGACATATTTACATTTCTTAAAGAGGATTATACTTTCAATTATCTCGATCATTGATTATAATATAAAAGGAAACATTAAATCCTGATTTATTGGGGGATATTACATTACAAATTTTGTACCACGATCCACCCCCAATCCCACTTTATCATTGGTGACATGGATAGTGGACTATATTTTTTGAAAAATAATTTCTACCAATAATATAAGATAATATAAATCCCAGATATCCAATGTTTTCTCTACCAATGGAATTAATATGATATCTCCACATATAATCTCACCCTTAATTTTTAGTTAAAAATTCATGTATTCATTATATAAATAATCCTAAAATCATGATATAATAGAATAAATGAAGGGATTTCAACCAACCATTTTAGGTTTACCTATTATATAACCATTATAGGCTCACCATAATGCCTCATGTGTGCCTCACCTTAATCAAGATGCTTCCAAATAGAATCATGGTTCTAAATGATATAATTGATATACCATGAAAAATATTTGGAGTAAAATTATTGTGGAAAATGGTCGAACTAATAAATATGGTCAAACATCAATGTACTCAAAATAAATAACTCAAATAAAAGCATGTTATAAAGAATTTAATTCATAATATAGTCATATTGAATCATAATTTTGGAAAACAGAAAAAAATTGGTCATTCACATTGAATATGACATATAAAAAATAATATTTTGAATATAATTACCACAAGAGCAACAGGAAACACCATGCCCAAGAACGTAACTAGTTTCCACAAAGCACATTTAGAACTAGCAGACTCCTAGGACTGCACATGAGTAAATTTTCACTATCTTGAAGTACTAGGCCACCAAACCATCCATCACACATGAACATATAGAATTAGAAATATTCACTCATTCCATCATGGGCACCAAGATGCATTTAAAATAGGTATGAAAAAAATTTATTAGGACATCACTAATGGTGGACATATAATATTCTTACATAACATGTACATGAACAAAATATATTCCCAGAATATATGAATACAAAAAAATATGTAAAAATTTTACAATAAATTAAAAATTAGTGTTTAGAAAAAACGATAATAGCTAATCAGAGGAAGAATTATAATACCAAATGTAAACCTAACCCCACTTTGGCAGCTACCAAAAAATTTATAGTAGGACTCTAACCATTGAAAATTATAACAGATCAATCTTCCAAATAAAAATAAGATATTAATGAGATCTAAATATTATTGAAATGAATATCATGCATCAGGGAATAAAAATAGAGATCCACAAGAAAAAGATCATATAGTAGGGTTAATGACACCTATATATTGATATAAACTGGTGATAGAAACATCTTGGATGACACAGCTAGAGAACTTAACAGTCAAATATGCCTTACAAAATGAATCTAACAATACCTATGGACAAAAATATTGTGGTCTCCAATCAAAAAATTAAGATACAAAATAATTAATGGACCTTATATCACTACAACACCTACAATACACAAAACCCAATCAATAAGTTACATAACACCTTATGAGCATAATACCACCCAAATCAGTGTGTCAGAATAATATAGATGGGGTTTTCACTAATCCATGTGGTATATTATTTCCCAAATATCATCTATACATATCTAATTTGTGGATGAGTAAACAATATCATTACTAATGTAATATTCAAGGCCCAATAAATCCAAAGGGTCTCCTCCTAACGCAATATTCTTGAATAGAAATTGTGAAATACATCATGGATAATGGGAAACTAAACATGGTGTGATACAAACCTCTAACAAACTATCCATATAGAAAAACTATTATCATTGATGAAATTTCATAAAACAAATCATAGGGCCTATCTCAGAACACTAGATCTCAACATCTTGAAATAGATTCCATGGGCTCAAAATTACACATCTCTTGGTAAAACCAAAACATGTGGATCTGCCAATCCATTAGGTGAAAACATGTAACGACATCCTACGAGGTACATCCTTTATATACAAAATATTTTAGTCTATGATCATATAATAATACTTAAATAGACCGATGATAAGTGAAAATGTAAGACATCATAAATGGTTTTCCATAATCAAATATAAATCTGGAGACATAACATGTGTTTACAAATCCCAAACTACCCTAAAAAGTCTTTGATAGAACCTCGATCAATAAATGTGACCCATGAGAATGCAAATGAAAGAATTCTAACAATGTTTATTTTAATAGTAGTCATGAAAACCATAAATGTAGGACCCTAAAAAATAAACCTTTAAAAAGATGAGGAGAGGGAAAATCTCACAAAAGAAAACCATAGACAGTCTCTCAATAAAAAACCTATCCATGGGTACACACTCACACACTAGGTAATCCAATCAATTCCATGAAAAATGGGAATCATCAATACCTATATATGAACATGAATGATCACATGATTAGTAAACATACCACTATAAAATCATCATGATTCCTTTATAATCATTTCCAGATCTCAGTGGAACCCATATGTATCATCCATATCTAGATGTCATCCAATCCTAACAGAATCTAATTTAATGGTATCTAAAAATTAAAGATAAAACCACAACACATATAACCATGATAAACTGATTTTAATATATATAAATGAATAGTGTTTTATTCAAATATACTACATTATCATGCATTCTATAATCAATCTAGATAATCTCAAACATATCATTATAGAACACTCGATCCAGATCAATCAATGATCTCACTAACCACACTGGTGCCTTGTATATCATAACATAACCGAAAAAAGTTTTTTTCGAAGGAATCCTAAATGAAATACTCTTATTGAACTAAATCATTCCAAAACACCGGCTAAGAAGCATAAAAATGATAAAAAAAATATTCCATAATGATATACAAGGGAAAACATATAAGAATAGACTTATTATAAGAAATATTCATCCACCAATGATTAAAATATTAATATTGGCCCACTTATGGAAATGTTTATTATGTGTTCGTGGTGTTTATGGTGTGTGACATGAATGGTAAAAACAATACATGTGCCTTATTCGACTTGGAATGAAATTTACTGATTTATATGGTGTTTTTCTCTAGATATAGGGTGTGTACACACACAAGGGTAACTACCATATACCACATCACTTTATAATCATGTATATTACTAACTACTTGTTAAATACAACTCATAAATTATGTATACCATTTAATAGGTCCCTAGTCATATACCTATCCATGTACCCCCATATTGTATTAGCCTATGTATAGTAAAAGGTAACTACTCATGTATTCCACAAGAAGTCTAATCATATACTAAACAAGAATATGTGACAAAAAACATCTCAATTCACCACTATACTGTGTGTAACATTAATATTTAGATTATTGTCGCATAAATATTATTTTTCATTAATTTTTTGAACACATTATGTGTGTTAAATGATCTTAAAAATGAGTTTATTGATATTCCAAAAATGAATCTCCTAAAAACATTCATATTTGCCTCATTTCTCCATAGATGACATGGATCGACCAAATTGGTGTCCCAGGAAAATAAAAATTAAACATAAAAATACTGTATATTGATTTATGGTGTAACAATAAATATGGGCGCATAAAAATGTGTAAGCCACAAAAGATTCATACAAACTATGATATGTATCTGGAAAATGAAGAATCATAGTGTCCCAAACATACAACGATAGATCCTTATATCACAATATCTATCTATCTTCTTATATTATCACAATCTCCCTCTCTTGGCTGAGTGATACCATTATAGTGGAAACCCATACCCAAAAAGTCAATATAAGATCATGAATATAATAGGTGAAATGATAATGATGAAAAAACCAACAAGGTAAATAAAAAATCGTGAGCTTGACCATGAAGACCTATATTAGGTTATTCCTCACATATGAGAATCCACCCTCATTAGAATTATCCAAAAATATTGAATCTATATCCAACACTTCATTTAGATGATATAATAGAAAGAACACACACTAAAAAAATTAATATTCAATATTGTGTATAATTTTGAATTGCTTGAATTTCCACCAATCTCTTATACCTATGTAATATCCCTATTACTTGTTCAATATAGTGGTCATAAAAATTAGATATGATTATCTCATAGAGAAATTTACCATTTTTTTATAAACACCTTAGTTAATTAAAGGTATTTTATATTACGTAATATTTACAACTTTATGTGAAGTGGGTGATCACAAAAACCCCACCACAATACCCTTATGTCCACCATAATGTCCTGGTTGAAAACAAAAATCTATGCTCTACCCTAGGAGCTAAAAAACAAAGGATATATATACTTTCCAAAATATTGTGTTAAAAAATAAAAAACTCCCTCCCAATATGGTTCTTCATCAACCATGATGGATAAGAATCTCCCCACCATATCAGTATCCTTATCACTGTCCCACTACCCAATATAATGTGACATGGAACAAACTATTTACCTCACCAAAAATGGATATAAATGGTAAAACCCCAACAAATTTTCTTGGGTATGAAAAAAACAACACTTTATAGATCCAAAAAAAATAAAAAACACCATGTTTAATATAAAATTTTATTACATGGAACATGAACTCCAATGAAATTTGGTTCACTCCCCACCATAAGGATTTCATTATTCCACTCATGAAAGTGTATTATGAACATCATTGATATAATATAAATCCAAACAAAACTAGGATTTTGTTGCTAAAAATGCTAACTATCATATAGAACTCTTTCAAAAAACGAAGCACCCTGGAAAACCCCCTTAAACAATGAGACATCTAACTGATGCCATGGCCAACCACATGACCTCCCTACACTCAGATATATATCCAAATAACCAATCTTATAATAATCATCTCACTATTATAATCAATTCATAACCAAAACAAATAAGGCCAGGGGTCTAACAAAACATTCCCTCTCTTTCCATCCATGAGGAAAAGAGCGCTCATAACATTCCTCTTCTCAAACACCATACATCCTTATGCCTAAAAACATCATGGATAAATAATACTTTATAGATCCAACAAATGAAGTTATTTCAGTCCCAAACAAGCCTTTTGTGATAGAAGGATCACGGTGCTCAACACATGACCCGATTAACAATAATTACATGATAATTTAAAAATAATTTCCATAGCATGAAATATTCACAACACAGATCTTAGACAAACAACATGATTTTATTCAAATGTTTTTATTATCACCAAGAAATTTAATTAGTTCATGTGAATAATAATAAATGAATTAGAAAACAAATAATATAGTTCTTCTATCTATTAATATATTTAATAACTTTCTATAAATAATCAATTAAAATTTCTTAATATCATTATATTCCCCAACTGTAATAATTCTTCCCAATGGAGTTTTTCTTTTTTTATTACTCAATGTTATAAATGATTTTTATATTTCATAGAAATGTTTTTTTAAATATTATTTTTTCGAATTAATATTTTCAAAATTATCTAAAAATTATAGGTTTATGTATTTCATAAATTTTTTATTTTTGAAATAATAGTAAACAAATAATTATTTTTGTCGAAAATGTACGTTACTGTAATGTATTTAAGTGTTTTAATTATTTAATAGTGATTTAAAATAATCTAATAATAGTTAATGAATTTTTATTAAATTTATTTTATTAAAAAACATTTTATTAAGGTGATTTTGGCTAAAACGACATTAAGATGAGTTTTCTCAGGTGTATTTTAAAATTAAATTACAAAAATTATTTGTTATAAATATCAAAAAATAGATTATATATTATTAATAATTTGTAAAAAAATAATTATTATTTTTCAACATTTGTAGTTAAATTGCTAATTTTATTACCACAATAAAGTGTAATTAAAGCAAATTAACAAATAAAAATTTTTATATAAACATTAAATTTCTCAAAAAGAAGAATAAATATTATTTTTTGAGTATATATTGATTTTAATTGAAATTTCTCAGTTCTGGAAGCCACTTAGAGGTGACCCATACCAGGTTGGTCAAATTGCCTCAAGCACATTTCCCCGAATGACAAAGGCTTCCAAATAGCATCGAGGGCCTTGTGTGTGACATTGGGGAAACTATTCCTTTTTGGGCAGAGTAACATAGTGGAAGAGAAATAAATATAGAATAGCAGAAGAAGTAAATATCCAAAATAAATAAATAGTGGAAGATTGACATAATAAGAAACTAGTGCACACACACACAAATATATATATATAATTATTCATGGTGCTTATGTCTAGGAAAACAACCAAAGAATTCAAAATGGAAAATACAACCAATACTAAACAAAAGTACAGAAGAATCAGATAAACAACTCCCCATCATCACAATCCTAAGCTAATTCCCATTCTCTCTAGTTCCACTGCAAGTCAAGTGCATGAAGTAGAAGGTCTCTTTCCCTTGTCTATACCTACAACAATACAATATATTTGAGAAAAAAATTAGGGCCTGAATAGGGATTGAGATGAATCCAAGTAGGAAACTACCACATGATCGGTGCCTAACAGTTAGTGAATATATATGGCAGGTAAATGTTCAGAAAGCATAAAACAAGTAAGTACTCAATAGTTAAAATCTATAATTTCACATATCAAGAAACACCTAATCAATGCAGATAATCAAAAATTGGTAACCATCGGGGAAGTACTCAAAGCTTATCCCCTCTAGTGCTACCTAGGACATACAATCATTTAGCTAAAAAATAGGAAACCCTCTGGAAAACTGCCCACAACCTATCCCCTATGTTCCTACCTATAATGTATAAGAAACCCACAGGGAAGCACAATTTGTCAAACCCCTCTGGTTTAGCTTAAGCATAGACTCTCTAGGGAAGCACTAAATGTCAATTACCCAATGTAGCCCACTTCGAGAAACTACTATTACTCCGGGGAAGCCCGCAATATCAGTTCCCCATGTGGTATTACATTGTATAATTTCAAAGACACTCTTTAGAAGACCTCAAAGTCAGTCATCCCTATATTCTATACACGAGGTTCTCACGGCCCTGTGTATGTCAGGATAGTGTACCATTATGTAACTGCTAAGGTAAATCTCATGAACTACTAGGCTAGAATTCTACAACATATTAGAATGTCAGATAAGCATGATGAATCCATCCTACCATACAAGGCATGGGAAAAATACGAATCAGCATAACATGCTAAGAAGAACCAAAGTGTCACAAGAATAACATGCATCTGAAACACCTCCAAAGCATAGAAATCAGTCCTATTAATATACAAATAACATATACTCACACACACCAGCAAAGAAGGAAATTAACATGGTCAAAGATAGCAAATGCACAATACCACATTCATGGTTATTGGTGATTTTCATATACCATTCCATGACCTTAAATTTAAAGTCACAAACTATCAACCTCTTAGGTTTTGGTGAAATCAACATCTTCTCCCAAACATGCTCCAAAATGGGTGAATGCCTCCATGAAACCACCTCAAAAACCCTTTCCTAACAACAAAAAAGACATCCTTTAACACACCAAGTATACACAATCCTTGATCTACATGGAACCCTTGTAGATCAATGAAACTATGAGATGGGGAGAGAAAGCCCTATCCAATACATCATAGAAACAAAATATGGACATACCTGAGGAAAAATTCCTTCGATCCGCCAAGAAAACCCATTGATTTGCTTCCAAAACGAGCCAAGGAGCTTCCCCATCCTCTGAAAATCATAACTCATGCGTGATCCATGTGTGGGAGGAGGAATGGTGGATGTAAATGAAATCTTGAGAGGTTTGGGACATAAAAACTATAACATTAAGTGCACGCACGGTTTGGGAAACTGTGCGCCAACTGTGTAGTTTCTACTATCTCTTCTAGGGACTTCACATGGCTTTCCTGCATGGTTTGAAAAAACATGCGCAACCCATGTAGATCCCACTCTCATGGGTTCTTGGTTTCCTAGGCTGGCTGCATGGTTTTCTCAGACCGTGTGCCTACCGTGTGCCCCTACATAACCTCTAGAAAAACCTCTTTTTCCCAACAATGACCATAAAAGGAAAACATACATGAAATTAATGTCTAGGTTATTAAAATCATCCCACCTTAAATAAATTTTTCCCTCAATTTCCCAAGTGTGGTGTAGAAGAAGAAACCTCGAACAGTTCTTGCCATTGTGCTTGTACATCGGCCTCGCTCTCCCATGTCTCATCCTACACACGCCCATGATGGCACAACACTCGTACCAAGGGAACAAACCCACCATGGAAAACCTTAATACTGTGATCCACAATCCCTATTGGATGATCCTCAAATGAAGCATCCACTTTGAGCTCATCCTCCTTGTGTTGAATGAACTTAGATTGGTCTGAAAAGTAACAATGAAGCTATAAAATGTGGAAGATGTCGTGAATTGCCCGGTACCTCTCAGGTAACTTCAATCTATAGGAAACTGGCCAAACTCTCTCTAACACCGTAAATGGCACGATGTACATTGGTGAAAGGATACCCTGTCTCTTAATCTTCCGGTCTCCCAACCTCGGTGTCACCTGTAAGAAAACGGGATCCCTGACCTCGAACTCTAGAGGCTATCTCTGCTGATCAGCATAAGACTTCTATCGAGACTGTGCAGCATCCATCCTCTTCAGAATCAACTCTACATGCTCCGTGGACTCCTGACAATGAAGAGGTTCTAAAAAAGCTATCTCTCCATCCTCTAACCAATATAAGGGTGATCAGCATGGCCTACCATATAAAACCTTATAAGGTTCCATCTGTATAGTTTCTTGAAAAATGTTATTGAATAAATATTATAGAAGAGGTATATGCATCACCCAAGAACCTCTAAAATCCCGAATCCATGCATATAGCATGCCATCAAGCACCTGAATCGTACGCTAAGACTGGCCATCTGTCTGGGGGTGGTATGTTGTACTCAATTGTACTTGTGTACCAAAAGCCTTCTAAAGCCCCTACAAAACGTTAGATATAAAACCTGCATCCCTATCTGAAATAATAGAGTGTGGAACTCCTTATAAGTGCTCAATATCAAAGATGTAAAATCGTCCCGGCTCATCAACACTGATGGTATCCATGATCGACAAGATATGAGGGACCTTAGAAAGCCTGTCAATGACTACCCATACTGCATCATTCCCTCAGGGTGACCTTATAAAACGGGTCACAAATACTATCACGAGGTTATTCCACTTCCACTCATTAATTGGTAACTACTATAAAAGCCATATTAGTCGTTTATGCTCTATCGTCACCTACAGATAAGTGGAACACCTAAATAAAAAAACCAACTACGTCAGTCATCATACATGGACACCAATAATGGCTGTGTATATCACGATATATCTTGGTGACACCAGGATGAATTTCTCAAACTGAGGAATGAAAATCCCACATCAAATCCTTGAATATGTCTTCTGGCACTCATTGAAGTATGTGGAAACACATGATCTCATCCTTGACTATTTTCCATATAGGAATATTGTCCTCTCCTAACACACTTTCTCACAGTACTAGAACATCATAGTCTAATAGTTTCCTCATTTTCACTCAAAAAAGAAGTGTAGAGAAAAAAATACAGATGAAAAAAATAGATTCCCCTGACTATCATGTGCCTCTAAATTCCTCATAGGGAATAAATCCACAAACATCCACTCAATTCTAGCCTCCACAATAGCTTGTAACTTAGTCCCCCAAATCAATGCATCAGTCACAGTGTTGCTTTTGATTTGCATACATGAAAGCAAGAATTCAACGGACTGTAGGTACTCAACCCACCTACACTGTCTCAATTTCATATCAAGCTAAGTGAATATGTACTTGACACTCTTATGGATGGTGAAAACCAAAAAAAATTTATCTCAAAAGAAAATATATCTAACAACGTAAGCCATGAACAACAGGTGAAAACTCAATATCTTTCATCGGGTAATTCTTATCATGTGGCCTCAACTGGTGAGACTTTTATGCCATGAATCCATCAACCTACATAGGCAAATGTCCTAGCCGAAATCATGATGCATTTCAATGAAAAATATAGATATTTACCAACTCTGGAATGACTAGTATCGGTGCTGAAGTCATCTTCCCATTCAGTTCCTGAATGACTAACTCACAACAATATTTCCATAAGAACTTCACACTATTGTTAGTCAGACCCCTCAGTGGTGCTGCTAAGAATGATAATTCTTGAATGAAATGTCTGTATTATCCATCCAGCCCTAGAAAACACTGCACCTCAATGGAATTCTTCGTCTTCTCCCATGAAACATCATCTATCATTTTCTCTATGACTACAAATACAATTGTCTCAGAAATAACATGACCTAATAAGTGAATCAGATCCATCCAAAATTGGAATTTTGAGAGCTTAACATATAACTAATTCTATCTCAGTGTACTCAAAATGATCTCAAGATGGGTAGCATGGTTGTGTTGAGTGTGAGAGTACACCAAGATATCATCAACAAAATTGACTACGAAGGATTCCATGTTTCGATAAATCATGTGGTTCATCAATTATATGAAACCTATAGGCGTGTTAGTGAGAATAAACAACATTACCATATATTCTTATAGACCATACCTACTCCGGAAATATGTAAGAGGTGTATTATATGGTCTAACATTAAAATGATGATAAGCAGATCTCAAGTCAATCTTTGATAACCTTCGGGCTCCTGGTAGTTGAATAATGAGATCATCAATCCTAGGCTAAGGATATCTATTCATGACTGTCAACTGGTTCAGCTTCCGATAATCCACACAGATCCTGATGGTATCATCTTCCTTTTTCAAAAACTGGATTAGGGAACCCCAAGGAAAAGTACTTGGTCTGATGAATCCATTTTCCTAGAACTCCACCAACTACTTCTTCAGCTCCTGTAACTCTAGTGTAGCCATCCTATATAAAGGAATTGACATCGGTGCTGCTGCTGGCACAAGATCAATCAAAAATTCAACATCGTTCTCTTGAGGAAAACCTGAAAATTCCTATTGAAATATATCTCTAAAATGATCCACCATTGGAGGAATGTATAGCTATCAAGTCCCATGGACATATAGATAATGAATAGAAATCTAGGTTGTAACTCCTCTCTACCCATGATGCTCTAGACCCGTTCTGCTAACATGTACATCTCACTCACCATTATGAAGAAAAGATACACCTTCTACTGTTATTAAACTCACCATGCGGTGATTACAGTCGACGAATGCATTGATGGGAACTAACGAGTCCATTACAAGAATGAAATCATAACGTAACATCTCATGGACATTGAAATCTCAAACGAAGTGACACCCACCAACATCAAGAGGGAACTCCATGTACTGACGTACACCAAATTTTATTGTCCACAACAGAGTGTCTACTTTCAAAACATCGGTAGAAGAAAAATAAAGATTCCAAGAATCTCCAAAATAGTGAAAGATATAATTCTAAGCATAGAACTAGTATTGAAAATATTTGATGATAAAACCGATCAAACTAGGATCGTACATTAAACTGTAGAGGGGTCGAGATCCTGCTCCTAATGGGTCTGCTCCATTGCAAAGTCCTGGCCAGCTCCGAGGCCCTATGACCCTTCCTGACTACTCAGAGATGATCCACTCTAATATAATTGGAAGACAGGTTACTGATCATTGCAACCACGACCTCCACCATGGCCTAAACAGCCTAAATATATCATGTTCCAAGACTGGTGACAAATTGGAGGAGTTTCTCTTATAATAGGAGTCATAGATGAACCCATGTCACCACCTACATATGTAAATGTCTTATAGAAATGTTGAAGGTGTCCCAACATGCCACTATATTGGAACTCCATCGGGTCTCTCTGGAACTGCGGCCTCGTATGCCCGATTCTCCCATACTGTTTTCACACCACCTTGCTACTATAAGATGCATCCCACCTACTTGGATCTCCCCGTGTAGTCTACCTACGATGCTTAGGCAATCAGCTCATGAAGCACTAACTATGGATGTCGAGCTGCATTGGATCCCAACTCTGAATTCCCTCACATTCAGCTACATAATCAGTGCTTGGTTGATGATGGAATTGATGGAGGCAAACCTGAATATATTATCATGAGAGTGGATATCCTTATTGAGGACATAAATGAACTTCCTTGCTAGAAAATAACCCATATCTTCCCAGGAAGGGTGTTAAATGCAGAAGCTCGCTGAAATGAGAGGAATTCTGCATAATAGAAAGAGTACCTAGCTCTAGCCTAATAAACTTCCGGGCTCAAATGACACTCAGGATCTCCAAACAGAAGTAGTCATAAAAGATGAATTGGAACTCCTCCCATTCAATAACCTCCTGATGTCCCACCTATGAGATTATATCCCACCATCTCATGGCGGATTCCCATATCATATAGGTAGCAATATTGACTCAACACTCTGGAGGAATCTCCTAATTCTCATAAATCATCAGCATGGCTTCTAGCCATGACTCTGCAGCATGAGGTCCTCCTTTTCCAGAGAAGGTGGGAGGGTGCTATTGCTGGAAGAACAACGTCAAATCTATCATCATTGGGGTAGGAGGTTGTGTTACCTAAAAGGTATGAATCATCCTCATAAATCCTTCCCTGGATTGTGCTTTAGCACATGTGTCAAGTACCACTACTGATGCTAAGACTGGCACATCAGGACGATCTATAGGAAGTCCATGATCAGCCATATCTGGTGTCTGATCACCGCCTTGTGGCTACAGTACAACTGAAGTACTTCTCGACGACATGACTCTGCAAGGTCAAATGCACACCTCAGATCAAAATTAACATGGAATGAAACATAGGAGTACACCGTGTGTACATATTTTACACAGCATGTACTTAATAAAGAATGTTTCCTCTGAACATAAGAACACATATCATGTAGTCAAAACTACACAGCATGCATTCTAGGTGTTTTCTTTGGAGTAAGCCTCATAAACAACTCTGGAAACTCAAGAAACATTGAAACTAACATTGAAAGTGATAAATTCTGATCTATGAGGAACCATAATCACCATGAATCAAAGCTTGTAATCTTACACATGTTATAAACAAGAAAAGACAAGGTGATGATCCACCATGTTCAGGTCCATGAGGTCCCATAACACCTCAGGAACCAAAATTTGGAATTTATCTTAATCAAAAAATAATGGAAACAATATGGTATCAAGAAACATGTATTTTATTAATGGATCTATCTCAACTTCATTCATATTCTACACAACACATATATTATCAACATGAAATTGCTAATGAATCCTAGATAGAATGGCAGGAATGCCTGACATGTGATTTATAGCTAGTGCCTATATGATGCCTGAAATTTAATACCATCATATCATCAGGTTGAGATTGAAATTGATCCTCAATAACATCAATGTTAACTACACAAAACATGTGAATCACCCTAAGGTGAATTCGAATCAACAATAAAATTGCAAACCTGAAAATTGCAATAACAATGAATATTGGATTTTCCCGATACACGGGTTATCTACTCCTAGGCACAAATTATTTCCAATTACCTATTCATTCCTATCCCTAAATAAAGGCTTCAAATAGTAAGTCAAGAGAATATAATCCTCAGATACAACTTTGTAACGTCACAGTTCGAGAAGCCACTGAGATGTGACCCGTACACGGTTGGTCATATGTCATCAAGAGAATTTCCTTAAATGACAGAGGATACAGACTAGCAGCGAGGACCTTTGGTGTGATAGTGGGGAAACTATTCCCTCATTTTTAGATTAACACAACAGGATAGGAACAAATATAAAAGAGTAGAATAAGTAAATATACAAAAACAGTTAATAACAAAAGACTGGGTTAATAAACAACTAGAGAACATATATATATATATATATATATATATAAAGATTCATGGTACATATGTCTACGAAAACAACCAACCAAGTCACGATTCATTATAAAACAGTTACTAAACCAAAGTACAAAAGAAATAGATAATCAACTTCTCAGCATCGCAAGCCTATGCTTGTCCACATGCTCTCCAGCTCCACCGCATGTTATGTATCGGAAGTAGAAGGTCATGTGAACTTGTCTATACCTGCAATAATAAAATCTGTTTGGGCCCAAAAGAATTGCCCAAATAGGCTGTGAGACAATTCTCAATAGGTAACCACCACGAGATCTATGCCTAACAGTCATTGAATATATGGCAGGTAAAAATGTAGAAATCAACAAAAAAGGAATTACTCAATAGTAACAAACCATAGTTTCAAATTTCAAGCAATAGATAATCAAATAATATAATCACAAATAGGTAAACCTCTGGGATGTACTCACAAACTATCCACTCTGGTCCTACCTAGATGATACAAGCATGCGGCTAACAAACAGGTAACCCTCTATGAAGTGCCCATAGCCTATCCTATTAGGTACGACCTATCAAGTACTAGCAACCCTTTGGGAAGCACACTCGGTCTAACCCCTCTAGTTCAGCTTATGCATAGACTCTCTAGGGAAGAACTCACTGTCAATTCCCCCTATAGTCTCTTATCATACTAAAGGTGCTCTATGGAAGAACTAAAATTCAATTCCCCATGTGGCCCATGTCGTGTAACTACAAACACTCTGGGGAAGCACTGAACTCCAATTCCCCCTGTGGTCTTGAATCATATACTTATTAAGATACTCTAGATAAGACCTCAATGTCAATTATCCATATGGTACATACCCCGGTTTCTCATGGCCCTGTGTAATTCAAGCATGTGTAGAAGCACATAATAGTGAAGGTAAACCTAATAATGTACATGTCTAACATTCTCAAGCATATCAACATGTCAGATAAGCATGATCACTCCATCCAACCATACTAGGCATGGGAAAAAAACAAAGCATCATAAAATGATAAGAAGAACCAAAAATTCAGAAGTAGAACATACATGGGAAACACCTCTAAATCATAGCAATAAACCATATTAACATACAAATAACCTCTACTCGCACACACCAGCAAAGCCGGCAATTAATAGGGTTAATAACGGTAAAATCACAATACCTTGATCGATGGTATTGGAGATTTTTCACATTCAATTGAAAAACTTAAAACTAAATTGCACAAACTACCTACCACTTTGGTTTTTCTGAAATCGACCGCTTCACCCAAACACGCTCCAAACCGGGTGAAAACCTCCTCAAAACCACCTCAAAAATCCTCCCCTAACATCAAAAAGGTCAACCATTAAAAAATAAAGGAAAAAAAACCCTAGATCTACATGAAACCCCTTCAGATCTATGAATCTAAGAGAGTGAGAGAGCAAACCCAAACCAGAACCTCAAATAACCAAAAGAGGGACTTACCCGAGGATAACTGCTTTCGATCCGCAAAGAAACCCCATCTATTTGCTTCCAAAATGAGCCAAGTTTCTCCCCCTATCATTGAAAATTTCAACACCCATATGAGCCAAAAATGATAGAAATAATGGTGGAGGAAAGGGAAATCTAGAGTGGATCGGGACTTAGAAACCCTAACATTAATTGGTCACATGGTTACCCCAGTTGGTTGGGAAAACAGTGCACCATCTGCGTGGTAGCTACTATGTCATCGAGGGACTTATCACAGCTTTACTACACATTTTGACAAAACGTTCATAGCATGTGCATATCCCACTGTCATAGGTGCTCAGTTTCCTGGGCTAGACACACGGTTTGCACAGACCGTGTGCTAACCGTGCGCTTCTACACAACCTCCACAAAAACAAATTTTTCTCAGAATCATTGAGAAATGGAAAATTTATCTAAATGAAAGTTCCGGGTTCTTATATTAATTATGAATGGACAAATTTATTACCTTTTGGGGACACTTGTATGATATTATCAGCTGTATAATAATTTATTTAATGAATGTAAGATCATTCACCCTACTAGTTTTAATAAATAAAAAACTAAAAGGGGTTTATCTATCAAAATTCTTGGAAAAAATGATATTAAATATTAATGGTATATATTCATCCTGTTTATTTATTTTTAAATTTTCATTGATGAAATAATTTTATTAGTACTTAAAAACTCTAATGTAGTAGTTATTCAATTAATTAAAAAATTAAATAAATTATATTAATGATACAATAATAAATATTATATTAATACAATAATATGATCAAAAAATTATAAATTAAAAAATGACATGTTATGGATATAATATACCATTTTTTCAAATTTTATGTGTCTTATTGATATTATTAATGTAAAATTAACAGATAGTTCCAAAAATTGACATTTTCTATGTTTTACATTAAATAAAATTTTATCCAATGATATAAAATAATAAAAAACATACATCATTCCATGTGACTATTATATGGTTTTAAATATAATTCATCATAATTTATGGACATTATATCTTTTTATAGTAACATTGTCAAACCTCAATGTATAACAATTTATATTCTCATTGTAAGAGATAAAGGTGTAAAATTAGTGGTATAACCAAACATTTAGTGTATAAAGGCCATAAAAACATGTCTATTTGTTATTATATGAGATTTATTAGACCAATAATAGTCTAATGTTTAAATGAAATCCCTTTTTATCGGTTTTTAATTTAATATTAATTTATATTAATTCCATATTTTTAGAATTCCCAAGAGTTCCCCTTCTGTACTATTAAAATGGAACCTTTACATACCATGACTTCACACATAAAATAAATTTCTATTCAATAATAATTGAAAAATAACTTTATATAAGACATAATATAAGTATATTGTTATTTTTTTGGTATACCAGCATCATTAATAATGCTTATGGTTTTAATCAATTTATAGATTCAATGGAAGATGTATAAATTTTATATGCCTATTTTAGTTAGGTTTATATATCATCATCCATCAAAAAAATTTCAACCATGATATAATAATAAAAAATTTATAATATATATATTTATATTTTTGTATTATAATATCATAACATTGAATCATCTCCACTCCCATGAAATGGGAAACGTAAAAATCATTATTGTGTATGTGAAACTACTGCTTCGTGAACAAATGAATTCAATTTTCAATAACCTCCTATAAGGATTTTTAATAATGATGTAATTAATGTTTTTATAAGTTTATTAGGACATATTTATCTTTATAACATGAAAATATGTCATTTAACTTCTTATGATTCTATGCAAAGAAAAATGATAACCTCTTTCGTGTGTACATGTAGACCACCACCAACTTGAAGTTGTGTGATTTGTTTTTTTATAATCACATCATATAGATGATATATATATATATATTATTATTATTTAAAAAAGTAATATTATATATATTATATGATTATAATTACTAGATATTAATTAATACTTATATTCCATCAATTCTTATGAATAAAAATTTGAATGGTTATTCATAACAGCGTATGATCTTCCATTTTTGTTATTGTAATGATGTTCAATATTCATAACCATTATTAATGATTGGATTAAAAAATTTATTTATTAAAAAAATATAATTATTTAATTAATTCTATTTTGGATATAATATAATAATTACATATTTGACCATATTAATCCTAGAAAACTTGTTTTCATATTTGTATGACATTTCACTAAAATTAATAATGTGAATATAAATGCTTAAGTAATTTTTACAAAATCTAAATATTACTTATAATGGTTATTTTATATATAAAATATTCTTAATAATATAAATAATTAACATATGTTTACAATTCAGGGTGGTAAATAATGTATTAGATCAGTCGAACCCTTGGTAACAAATTTTAATCTCTCTATTAAATTTATGGGACACTTACTATATATTATAATTGTTTCTTTTAGGGTTTATATATTTCCCATTAATGTATTTTATGATTGATATCTAGAAAATTATCAGATATAGATTTCTATTATAGCTTCCATCACTCATGGGGAATATGATTCAAATATTACAAAAGATGTGAGGGTTAATTCCACAATCAAATAAATATTCGTGATTGTTTATATTTAAGTCTCTCTTAAGGAATATTTCTATTTGGTGTCCATGTTTTCTAAAAAAATTCAAACCTTTTTTTCTATTTGAATACAAATTGGTTAAAATCAATTATACCAATTATTTATCTTTAAATGTCTATTTTAAATGAATCTCATTGATGAGGTACTTTTTGATTCATATTAAAATAATATTGAATAGATGTTTTTTAACATTTAACTAATATACATAATTTTACACTGTCATGATGACTCAATTCCTTGAACATTCCATTGCATGTTTAAAATTTAATTTTCAAAGAATATTTTTTCATTTATATGTATTATATTTTTTAAATGAGAATGTTTTTAAAATGAAAATGTAATATTACTCATGAATTCCTAAAAATGATCACTCAAAATTATATTCCATATATGATTACATTAATTGAAGATAAATGTACTTTAATGGGGATATAAGGTATGGAAACAATACTTATTAATTCTCAATATGGATTATGTTAATATTGAAAATATGTGATTTTTATGAAACACATATCATTTCCTAAGGTTATGCTAAGATGAAATGTTTATTAAACACATTTTGTTTCATGGGTTATGATATCATATTCCACATATATGTGTGAATTTTTTCATCTAATCAGTGGTACCTATATATCCTTCAAAATAGTTTGGATTATTACTATATCTCATGATATAGTTATGAAAAACAAATCAATGTTCTTGGTCCATTGTAGGAATCAAGTCAATAATCTAGAGATGTTATGGGTAACACATGAATGTATGTAATATTTTATATTAAATGGATGTTGATTCCATTTATGATTGTCTTGGTATTTAACCTTGACAAATGAAATTATTTCTACACTCATGATGATTTCAGAAACATTTATGACATGGTCTTTTGGTTCAGGATTGTTTGATGATTATTTATTGTTATTATGATTCATGTCACATGGAATACTATATTTGTTTTCTATAGGATATGATTATGAAATTTTTCATATAGGTTATCATGATTTTATGTTATGGTTATGATCATATAAAATTATAATTACCTTATCATTTCATATGATTGATGATTGATAACTCTCTTATTTACCCTCTCTAATTATCTGAGATCACAATTTCTTATATTCCATTTTACCCAGGTTATGAATAATGATTATAAATTATTTTTGTTTAGAAATGTTTCATATGGGAGGAATTGTGTGGGAGATTATTTTGATGTAACATGGAATATAAAAACCTGGATATAGAGGGTGATTATATTGATCTTTATGAACAAGTTGTTTATAAATGTATGTTGTAAATTGTTTACCCTAATCAACTAAAACTCTATACCAAAAAATTCATTAGGTGTCTATGTGAAAAAATATATCGACTTTTGAAATTAGATGTTCTTATGGATTTTTTTGTCATATATTGGTATCAATGCATTAAATGTAATGTTTTTTAGAATCTGATCTAGATGGGTAGGTAGAAGATATTTATTGTTGGTATCCGAGTATGATTTAAATATCATTGGATAATAGGATGTTTCCTGGGAATTTTTCTTAATAGATATCGATACCATTGTGGATATATATTTTTTTATGGAAAATAATTTTCTCCTCAGATACCCATTTTTTGGAATATTATAATATAATTTAGAACAATCAAATGATATTTCCAGAGAGCTATATGTAAATATTTTATTTAAAATAAATTATCAATTGAAAAATATTATTTTCACATTATTAGGAAGAAAAATGAATGGTAATACATATACATTTATGACAAAACATTTCATTAATATAGAATATATGAATTAATTTTACAACATTTCTATTAATATTGTTTTATTATATAGAAGAACATGGGATTGGAAGTTGATTTGGTGTTACATTATTACTGATATTTTAGTGGAATTTCACTATTTTGGTAACTCTATATGATTAATTAAAATATATTTTTAGTGACTTTAATATTATTAATAAAGGTTGAATTGATATTTTTACAAATATATTATTATATTAAGGATTTATGGATATTCATCTTATTTATATAATTGGTTAGCATAACAATGAAATTTTATCTTTAAGGTGTGTATATTTTTAGAGATAATTTCTGAATTTATCATTGATGATGATATTATAAATTTCTTCTAGTTTTAGGATTCAATAATAGATTAAAATATTTTTTTGGAATTCTAAGGATACTTATTAATTAAATTATTTATGTTGATCATTATGTATTATTGAAGAATTTTATATGTAAAATTAATTTTTAAACTATCAAGGATTATTATTTTTGTGAATCATATTATCATTTGCTAACCATTTTTAATGATACTTTATATATTGGATATATTTATATTCTTTTTGGGATTTGGAGATCACTAATAATATGTTTCTAGTGCTTTAGGCATGAAAATTACATCTTAAATAATCTTAATTAGGAGATAACGATTTGATTATAGTGTAAATAGATTAAAATATGAGACTCTATATATAATTTAAGTATATTTACTCATTTTATATGACTATGTATAAATATAATTTCTTATATTTGGGAAATGTATCTTCAAATAAGATATTTATCAAGTAATTTTTCTAATCGAAAAATAAATTAACATTTAACGCATCGTAGAATTACTATTTTGTGATGTTTATGATCCTCGTGACCATGATATCAATCACTCGATATGTGTCCTCGGTTCTTATCCTTCTCTTACATATCCACAAATTTAATTCCCACTAATATTCAATAATATGGAAAGCAAGATATTTTTAATTCCTGATGACATTTATACTTTCTTTCTTCTCTTATTAGGTTAATTTTTTATTGACCCTTTGGTGTGATGTATAATTTAACAAAAGTTATTTTTAAAAGTAAAATATGTGTAACAAGATCATTTTCATATTTCAAGGATTAATTTATTAAATGAGGGAGTGAATAAAATTTCTCAATGATTTAAAAATTTATTCCAAATCATGCATGATATGTAACAATAATATTAGACAAATAATAATATATTATATTAATATAGATTTTATAAATGTTTTGTTAAATTGGTAGGAATTAGAGTAATTGATGATTTATGAAGAAAATATAAATTTATAGCTCAATATAAATTTATTGAATAATTATCATGAAATGATTACTTAATTATAATTAAATCCTTTTTGTTATAAAATATACATTTTCATAAGAAATTTGTTTTTCGTGTTGTTTATGTGTGAGTATAAAAATAAATTTTTATATGAAATATAAAAAAATTTGATTGAAATAAATATTTATTATTATTTATTTTTTTGGTCTAACCATTTAAAAATTGAATTATTTTAAATATTCATAAAATATTGAATATTCAAGGATTATTAAAAAAATACTTATTGTTAATGGAAATCTATTTTATTTTAATATTTTTACAACGTAATATTGTGTTTTGTATTATTTTTAAATTTAAATTAATAAATTTTTATTTAAAATCAACATATTATTGTTTTTATAATGGTTTATAATCTTCAATTTACTATAAAAACGTTTTTAATAGTAATTTTTGAAGAAAACCTTTTTTATTTTGTGTTCCATTAAAATATTATATTAATTTATCAAAATTCGGTTTTTTCATTTTTTAAAAATTGATTACATATTTTTATTTATTTGGTTAAAATTTAATAATCATTTGTACAATAATTTTTTCTAAAATATTAGTGATCATATATATTTTTTTACCACAATTTAGAGGGAATCATGTAATTTATGGTACAAATTAAATGGTAAAAGCCATTAAATTACCTAGAAGCATGAATAAATGATATTTAATTATTATAAATTGAACATTATAATCTATTGGTTAGATTTATAACATTTTTTGGACACTTGGATGGGGTTATGACATTTAGAATAAATTATTAAAATAAAAGTAAAAAATATCACCATCAATTTTTAGTAAATAAAAAACTTCTTACAAGTGGAAAAGTAGAGAACGTAGTCTACTATTAATATTAAATTTAAATATAAAGTATTTATATAATTTAAAGAAATTTATTTATTATTTTTATTGAATAAATAACTAACAACAATACTTATTCAACACTGATACAATATTTGTTCAGTTAAATATATTTTAAATAAATGTTATTAATATTATTATAATAAATAAATTTGGAAATAAAAAAATAGATAAATTAATTTTATATATATCCATATTACCTTAGTGATATAATTAATTTTATTTATATTTTTATTTGTTTTAATGATATTATTAATATCAATCTAATGAATTGTTCTAGAAATTAGCATTATGGATATTTTTTTGAAATAATGTTTTATAAAATGAAATAAGATTTATAAAAATAATAAAATATTACTAGTAATTAATATATGGTTTAAAATATCTTTCTACATCTATTAATTATTATTTAGTCAATTTATAGTATGTAAATTGTCCCTCAAATTAAAAAAAAGATTTTTTATAGTAAAATTAAAATGGATTAGGTATGGTTATAAGTGATTGATAAGGGGTTAAATTTTGCCGAAACAAGGAAAATTATTAACTAATAAAATTATCTACACCAATAATCATATAATATTATAAATATATAAATTTTTATATATTTTTTAATTGAATTTTAATTTATATTTATTTAATATTATGAGAAACACCATGATTTCCCCACCAATTTTATAAAATAAATAACTTATTATTCTCATAACATTTCACATACAAACACATATTGATCATTATGAACCTACACAAATCCCTTTAAATAAGTCATACCCTAATTTTGGATCCATTTGTTTAATAATAACACAATCCATATAGGGATTAAGGTGTTAATCGACAGATTGTTTTTTCAATTAATATGTACAAATTTTATCTTATTATTTTAGTATTGTTTCTTATTCCACCTCCTCCATGTATTACTCAAGAATTAAATTATAATAACACCAATAATATAAATAAAATTATATGTTATTATTTTATATCAGAACCTATGTCAATCTTCAATTCCATCAAATTGGAAACAAAATCACCATTCAAGTATATGGAGGAGCACTGCCTCTCCATCCAATATAATTCATTTTCCATCACCATCCCTAGAGATTTATTTTATTTATTGAATTAATAATTAAAGAATATATTAATGATATATTTATCATTATAAATTCATAATATATCATTTTTATTCCTACCATTCCATGCAGTAATAGTGATTACATCATTCGTGTATATGTTTTGACTAATACAAGCACGAAATGATGTGGTTTTTTTCATTACAACATCTCATGGATGATATATATAAGTATATTTAATGAATTTATATGATAAATAATATATTATCATATTTTTAGTGATATTTTATTATACATAACTTATAAACAAAATGATCATTTAGTAATGGAAATATTAATTATACGTGTGTACGGCCTTCTATTTAAATGATAGTTGCCGAGTTCATTTTTTCATAACAATATTTAATGGTTGAATTAAAAAGTATTTTTTGTTTTTTAATTATTTTATTTCCTTCATATTTTTATGAAAACAATGGAATACTGACTTCTTTGGTCATATTCATCCTACCAATGTAATTTTGGACATATTAATTTAATAGGTCCAAAAAGTCTTCTATAAACATAAATGATTATGTAATTGTTGTAATATTGAAATAATTTAGATAAATTTAATAATAAACCTAAAACAATATTATTTAAAAAGTATATAGTTATTATAAATTTATTATTTTGCATGATATAGCACATATATGATTATTCAAACTCAAGGTAAATGGTTTTAATATTCCAATTATTTTTATGTGACACATTATTTATATGATAATTTTTTATTTTGAGTAATGAATATACATCCAATTATTTATTTTTAAGAATTTTATATTGAAAATTATAGGATATTCATATCGATATGATTTAATTTGATTCAGGGAATATATTAATAAAAAGTTACAAAAGTTGTAATTGATTATTTCATAATCTCATAATTATTCAGCGTTGATTATATATATGTTCCCACTATGAAATATTACAATTACACACCCCAATATTATTAAAATATATTCAAAAAATTTCTTTTATATTATAATAATATTTTTTAAAATCATATTTCAAATATTTTACTTTTCTAAAAAAGTTATAAAATAAATATTTTTGTCGCCGTACATTCATATTTTTATTAAAGAAAAATATTGATAGAATGTTTCAAACTTATATGCCATGGTTAAATTTTTCCACTTTCATCACTCCTAAATTATTTTAATTGGGATTTCTAACTATACATGTTTATTTTTAATGAGAATATTTCCAATTATACATCCAAATAATTTTATAAAGATAAATTATTTTAATGATTGAAATGACATTTTCCTCTTAAAATAGTCTATGTGGCCTTTATAATTATTTTCCCATCTGTGATAACATCCTTTGATATGACATATAATTTTATAATGTTATAATATAAGTATATTATCCAAAAAAATTTATGTATTGTTTAGTTTTTTAAAAGTAATGAATTTTTAAAGAACCATTTTCGTTTCAATTGGTAATTCTATAATTATAAGTATATAGAATAAATTTTTTCATTGGATATAATATATTAGGGAACTAATATATATATTTTTCAATATATCATTGGTGGGACCTATAAATTCCTTCAATAAATAGGGTTCTTAATTTTATATCATGATAAATTTATGGTAAATAATATGATGTTCTTGATTCATAATAGGAAACATGTAAATGTTCATTATCTGTAATGTGAAACATATTGGTGTGATTGATCTGTTATATGGAAGATGTGTTGATGCCTGATATAATGGTCATGGTAGTTAAAAATGACTTATGAAATTATTTTTATACTTATGATGATGACAGAAATAATTATTACTTCAAATTTAGTTCATTTTAATGCTAGGAATACATCTCATTCTTATGATTCATGTATTTTGGAATTTTTAATGTGTTATTCTATAAATCATTTATATGATATGTTTTATATTGAGAATGAAAATTTAATGTTATGGTCATGAGATTATACACAACTTATTTTTTATGATTTCATTTGATCATTTATTGATATCAGACATTAAAACACTTATGTAATATATAATTTGACACTTTATTATATTAGATTTTCCCCATGTTATAAAGACTGATGCTAAATTATATGTCAAAAAATGTTAATATATGATTAATTGTTTCGTAGATGATGAATTATTATCATGAATATGAAATGATGTGTATAGTGGTAGATTAAGTTGATCATTATGAACTAGTTATTCATTAAGCCATGATGTAAAGATATTTTCCTAATTCTATAAAAAGATCACTCTACTATGTCCTTGGTTTTGCAAATGATGCAATATTTTATTTTAATTCTGTAATTTTTTTCGATAATGTTTGTTCATATATATTTTCACAGATCCAAATTTATAATTCTAATTTTTCTACCTATTAATCCAGAAGTTGTAGGATCAAAATAATGATGTAGATGCTCAAAATATAAGAGGGGGGTGAATTGTATACTTTAAAAAATTTCACTAAACAAGAAATGATTTATGATTATCAATGTTAAAGTATGAAAATTCACAACACCTCTAGCACCAATTGAAATATTGGGACAATGTATGAAATTACAAACTTCTAGTTCAATACACTTTCTTAAATCTGGAAAGTGATTTTGAAAAACCTGTTCCGGAAATATAGATACAGAAAATGAAACATCACCAATGTTTTAAATATGATATTCTACCTTAAATAGTATAGAATCTAACTGAATCATAGTACACATGTGTAAGAAAGTATAAGATGTTTATATATTCTTAAACATACAAAATACAGCGGAAAAGATAAACCTATAACAAAAACAATTAACAAGATATAAATCTTTTAACCTAAAGAGAAGGGTATCCAACAACCTTGGATAAAGGTCCCCTGATTTATACATTCAAGAAAGTCTGTCTTATCCACACCCAGGTATTCCCTAGATACGATGATTGGAGTCTCTGTTTTGCTATCCCTGCAAGCCCTCAACCTCAAGGTAGTTGGATCCTTTGTCTTCATCAGCAAAAAATCCCTCGAACTTCATGGTAGTCGGAACCTATGTCTTCCTATCCCTGAAAGCCCTCAAATTTAATCACCAACATTCAGAGTCACACGAAGCAATTTTAATGACTAGTTCAGGACACAAAAGGCATAAAATGATTCTCTCTCTAGAAATCACCTTGACAGCATGTAGTCTCTAGAGTGATCAACTTGTTGTTCTTTGTGGTTGAGCTCTTTCAAATGAGATATTATTTATAGGCTCATTAGAAACAGTCAGTTCTATCCTCCAATGGTAATATTTTCCTTAAATTTCAGAGGGACCTGTACATGTGTCACTCAACCAATGGTTATATAGAAACAGAATGGATGACATAGTTTTATAAAAAAATATGTGTAATTGAAAGTACAACATCGTTTTATAACAAACTTAAAAAATCAAAGTGTATGTAAACATTTTTGGAGTCTAACCAAAAAATATTCAGAGTCTAGATTACAAGCCTATTTGGATTCTATTTATTATAAGAATTCAGAGTCGAACTTCATAACAGTTTGTATCCATAATTCTTAATCAGAATTCTCAACTATAATTCATAATGAGAATTCTAAACAAAAATTCATAATGAGAATTCATCACTGGAATTCATAATGAGAATTCATCATTAGAATTCGTAATGAGAATTCATCGGAGAATTCATAATGAGAATTCATCACAGAATTCGTAATGAGAATTCATCACAGAATTCGTCCTGAGAATTCATCACAGAATTTGTAATGAGAATTCATCACAGAATTTGTAATGGGAATTCATCTAAGAATTCATAATGATAATTCATCTCATAATTCGAAATGATAATTCATCACATAATTCATAATGATAATTCATCACACAATTCGTAATGATAATTCCTCAAAAAATTTGTAATGACTATTCTGCATTAGAATTCTTAATGAGAATTCATTGTAGATTTCGGAATGAGAATTTGGGTCCTAAAACAGAATTCTTCATATCTATGTATTATACGATTCTGAAAATATAGATATGAATACAATTTTTATACTTAAGAAAAATATTGATATGAATAAAGAAAAAAAGATGGAGATAAATTTCCTTAAGTAAGTTTTCCTTATAGATGTAAAACAGGGGTAAAAACATATTTTCTTAAAGATAAGGTTTTGTGATTTTAAAAACAAGAAGGAACAGAAAAGTCATAAGGAAAACCTTATTGAATCAACAATCTCACCCTTTTTGGAAATCACAAACATCCTTACAAAAAATAATATAAGGACATAGAAAAATTTCTTGACTTTGAAATTAAAGCTTATCCCCCTTTTTTATGGATGATAGTGAGAACAACTAACTCCCTCTTATGCTTTATAACTCTATGGATTGTATTGTGGATTTTCGGAATGGGATTTTCATTATCATAAGAACTAAATACATCATAATGTGAATCTCTCCCTTAGTAAGGGATAGTTCTTATTTACATAGAAATTTTTCTTCTCCCTTATAGATTCTTCCTTCTCCTCCTTTTGAGTAATTATTTTTTCTTCTCCCCCTTTGTGACATTCAAAAAGAACTGAGGGAATGGAAAAGATAATATAGTACCTGAAATATTAGTACATGAAACCAACCAAAAACAAGTAACCACAATTTCAATACTATTGTAATGAACTAATACAAGGAAAGTAGTTCCACCAAATATAGGAGTGGTCTATTTTGTTTCTTTTTCATTGGGCATAAGAATTTTGACCATTATCATCAGCTTATTCATTTTTTGTGGTCGTCCTCCAATTGCTTCTCTAAAGAAACAATTCTTACATCTTTATACTCCATTGAACATGCACGAGCTTTAAAAGATTTATCTTTCTTTACAAACACTTTATCTAATTTAATCCAAATATATTTTTCATCCATGTAGTACTGGACAAGAGAACATAGTTTCCCATTCAGATCTTTGACCTCCTAAATCCGAACATCCTGCTTAAGATTGAACTTCTTCTTAAAAGAATTTGTAAGATCCTTTATTTTAGAGTCTTTTATATCAATGGCATATTTAATACCTACTTGTAATTGATCAAGCTCTGCTATCTCTTGAAAAACATTCTTAGACCACTTGGTTATATTCTTGAATGATAATCTATGAGCATCCAAATTGATAAGAATGTTTTTATGATCAACTTCAAGCATAGCACACCTATCCATCACCATGGATACACAATCCGAATTTTGATTTATGAAATGCTGAATAATCTAGCATCTGGATTCTATTGCCGGAAAAAGTGGAATGATATCCACCAACTTCTTTAGAAACAATTCGACAAAGTCATGTCCAAAGATAGATGACTCTGAATCTGATATTCTAGTTGGAGATGGTTCTTCCTCTTGCTGGGACAACTTCCTTTTTGATTATCCTCCAGCTTCTTTCCTTCTTATAATAATATTAATTGGAGTGTCTACAACCACTTGCTTTCCCTTATCAACATTCAGAATGGTCTCTTCATCATGAGATTCTTGTTCACTTTCTGAAAGTTGAACATTCTCATTTTCATCAACTTTATTCTTCTCTACTCTGTCTTCAATATCCTTAGGCTGTATGAAGTAAGGATTGTGACTTTCTTCTCAGATGTCTTATTCACTTCCTCTTCACTATTCTCATCAACTCTAGGATTAAGAATTTTTGAGGATCATACTTGGGATGTATAGAGAAAAAATTTCTTGTATGAACTATCCTTCTCATGATAGTATTCACCTTGTTTTTTTACATCACCAGAGCAACCACTTTTTTCTGCTTGTTGAATTTCTTCCACAACTTTTTGAAATATCAGCATCAATTCCTTCTCAGCTTTTTTATTTTTAGAATTTTCTAGAGTCTTATCAAATGGAGTTCCAGGATAACCTTCAACTAAAAAGGTATTCCGAATGGGTAAATTTGCAGATGCTACTTCAATGGATTTCAGAAGAGATTGAACAATCTCTTCCTATGACATCTTTTTCGTCATATTCTTCTCCTTAGCATGATTTTCTAATTCATCCATAGATTTCTCTTTCAAGTCCTTAGCCTCACCAGGATCCAATCTAAATTGAGGCTCCTCTTCATTCCTTTTTTCATTATCTTGCCTCCACTTGGCAGCTACCTCATCTGGAAAGGCCTTTTGTGTCTTGGTTTTAGGGGTTGCAGATTGAGTTTCCTTGGACTTAGGGGTTCTCTCAGCAACATCCACTTCCTTAAATTTTTTTTCTTCCCAGCTTTCATTGATGGTTTCTATGTTTGTTGATATTTATGATCTACCTCATCCTCTTCCTCAGGTAAAGAATAGAATCCTCCAGATTCAACAGAAAATCCAATTTTCATCATCTACAACGAATCATCACTAATGAGCATTACCTTGGCATTTCTAGGCATAGATGTGATAATAATTTTAAACAAATCAAGAAACCTAACAATTATCTTATTAACCGAGGCTGGATACATTATAATATGAGCTTTCATATTCACTTAATTTATATTATTAACTATAATCAAAACATTCCTCATCAAATTTAACTTTCGTAGATTTACCAAAAAATATATGATGTATATATCACCCTTCTAGAGATTATCCTTATCAACCCTTCTAGGTGTGAAAAAACCTTGTACCCATAGCTATAGAATCTGATGGTTCTATGAGAGATGATAAATATTAGCGGTCTTAACATCTTTAAGTCCAAGGAATTCCTTATCCTTGACTTTATAGAAACATCCTAGCTCATCTTCCATCTTATGTGAGAAAAATTAAGCTTCACCTCCATATGACAGACCCACCAAGAATAGAGCCTTAGGGTAAGAAAGATTATAAGTCTTCCCATAGGACATGAAAGAAAACATCTCCCCTCCATCTTCTTCAAGGAAGGAAACTGTAGCGTAAAAGTCTATAAGCAAATATGAATAAACCGGATCCTGATTCGCTGGATTTGATAAGCATACATCCTCCCATCCATTAAATCTAATATTCATAGTTATAAGAGAATCATACTTTTAGAAAATCAGATTAACCACCCTCTCCCTTTAAATTAACCAGTTAGAAATGGGCTTCGCTGTTGAAATATCTTGATAAGTGGATTCTACAGACATTTGGAACTGAATGCTTCTGAAGAAATCGGAACGGACTTAGTAAAGAGCAGAACGACCTTTAGCAAGGAGTACCGAGATTTGAGATGGAAAAACCTGATATTTGATGTGGAAAAACCCTCAGGGGTCCCCTTTATATAGGCATTGCGATGACGGTTCTGCTTCCATGGTTGATCGAACAGTTGAGAAACATTGAGATTTGATCTGACAATTGAAAAATAATCCACTATGAATACATGACTCTGATCTTTTGAGGTTTTAAGAAAAACATTTGGATTTAAGAAAACTAGAATCCAAAAAATTTAAAAAACATAAGAAAATACCAGAAAGTAAAATATGATTACAAAGACTTAGTTAAGGAAATCATACCTTTTGGATTGGCTAGAAAGATTGTTCATTATAGGTGACATTCTTCTTGAAGAAAATTTTACTACTAAAATCTTACTACGAAAAACTAAAAAAAATAGTATGAAAACATTCATTACGAAAAAATATCTGTACAATAATTTCATAACGAAAATTCTCAGTAGGAAAATTTCATTACGAAAGTTCAAGTACGAAAATTTCACTACGAATGTTCCAGTACTAAAATTTCTTTACGAATGTTATAGTATAAAAATTTCATTACGAATGTTACAGTATGAAAATTTAATTACTAAAGTTCCAGTAAGAAAATTTCATTATGAAATTTCTAGTACGAAAATATCATTACGAAAGTTTCACTAAGAAAATTTAATTACGAAAATTCCATTATGAAAATTTCATTACAAAAGAAATTTTGAAAAGCTTATAACAAAAAATATTTTGGAAATCTCATTACAAAAAATTCTCAGAAGCTCATTATGAAAAATTTTCAAAAGGTAACGAAAAAATGTACTCCCCCTATAAAAAGGAGTTTATTACAATAAGGAAATTTTTTCAATAATATATTAATGATGAAATACTACCTTACAGTTATCATTAATAAATTTTGTTTAATGTATTCAAATCTATTGGAAGGTAATGATTTTGGGAAAATATCATCAAGTTGATCTTGCATTCCGTTAAACTGAATGATGATATCTCCTTTTTGTGTGTGATCACTATGAAAGTGATGCCTAATATCTATATGATTTGAACAAGAGTGATGTGCATGGTTTTTACTAAGAGAAATGGCACTTGTGATGTCACACAAAATTTGACTCTTAGTAAAACTCAATCTACAGTCTGTGAGTGTGTGCTGCATCCACAACACTTGAGCACAACAACTTCCAACTGCTACATAATCAGCTTCAGTAGTGGATAGTGCTACTGAGTGTTTCTTCTTGCATTACCATGGAAGTAATGAATCTCTTAAGAAATAACAAGTTCTGAATGTATATTTTCTATCCATTCTACACCCACCAAAGTTAGCATCTGAAATACTCTTTAAGATAAAATCATTTCCAGAAGTATAAAATAATCCTAGATTTATGGTTCCTATTAAGTAGAGAAAAATTTGTTTCACTGCATTTAAATGAGATTCCTTATGATTGGATTTATATCTGGAACATAAGAATACAAGGAACATTAAGTCTGGATGACTTGCTGTCAAGTATAGTAGGCTTCCTATCATACCTTTAAATGATGATTGATCCACTGGTTTCCCAGCTTCATCAATATCATGTGTGGTTGAGGAACCAATTGGAATAATAATTCATTTAGTGTTTTCATATCCATAATTTTTAAGAAGATATTTAGTATAAATTTGTTGAGATATATAGGTTCCTTCTTCCTTTTGAGAAATTTGAAAACCAAAGGAAAAATGTTAACTCACCCATCATAATCATTTCAAACTCAAATTTCATTAAATTTGCAATGGAATTAGTTAATGATTTCGGAGTTGAACCAAATATGATGTCATCACCATATATTTGAACAATCAAAACATTTTTCTTTTATTTCTTTATAAAAAGGGTTGGATATGCATTTCCCTTAACATAGTTATTTTGAAGCAAATATCTTCTTAGTCTATCATACCAAGATCGAGGGGATTGTTTAAGTCCATACAATGATTTGGTAGGTCAAAAAACATGATCAGGATGTTTTTTGTCTTCAAATCTAGGAGGTTTCCAAAAAAAAACTTCCTCTTGTATGGAACTTTTATGAAAAGCACATTTCACATCCATTTGAAAATGTTTGAAATTGAAGAATGCGACTAAGGAAAGTAAGATATGAATAGATTCATGTCCAGATACTAGAGCATAGGTTTCTTCATAGTCTATTCCCTCTAGTTGTTTATAGCCTTTGGAAACTAGTCCAGCTTTATTTCTATCAATTACTCCCTTTTCATCACACTTATTTTTGAAGACCCACATTACTCTAATAACAGAAGTTTCCTTGGGTCTTTCAACTAAGGTCCAGACTTTATTCCATCTGAATTCATTTAGCTCATCATGCATGGCTTTGATCCAATCATCATTACCTAAATATTCATCAGTTCTTTTTTGTTCTACATAGGAAAGAAATGCTAGATGTTCTACGTCATTCCTCAAGGAACTTCTCATCCTTACGGGTTGATTTACATCACCAATGATAATATCATTGGGATGATTCTTAAGAAACACATGAATTGGGTTTTTTAAAACTTGTTCATCAATATATGGTAGAATGTATTTTGGGGTAAATGTTTCAGAATTATTTTCTTGAACATTTTTCTTATCAGAAAGATACTCTAATAAAGGTTGATAATCGGTTTTTGAAAACACATCCATGGATGAATGTTGGGATGGTTTAAAACAAAAGGATTAGACTCATCAAATTTTACATGTACTGTTTCCTCAATAGTTCAAGGGTTTTTATTGAAAACACTAAAAGCCTTATAAGTTGTGGAGTAGCCTAAGAAAATTCCTTCATCAAATTTTGGTGCGAATTTTTGTAAGTTATCTTCAGTATTCAGGATGAATACCTTGAAACCAAAAACCTTGATGTAGGAATGTCTAGTTTTCAGCCATTCCATCGCTCATAAGGGTTTTTATTAAGAAAAGGTCTAATCAAAACTGAATTTATAGTCTAACAAGTAGTACTTACAGCTTTCAGCCAGAAATTTCTATCTATAGAATATTCAATCAACTTGGTTTTAGTTATCTCTTGAAGAATTCTATTTCTTCTTTCAACTACACCATTTTGTTTAGGTGTTCTGGGAGCTGAAAAGTTGTGAGTAGTAACTTTTATACTACAAAATGATTCAAAATCAGAATTTTGAAATTCACCTCCATGATCACTATGAAATATTACAATTACACATCCCAATATTATTAAAATATATTCAAAAAATTTCTTTTATATTCTAATAATATTTTTTAAAATAATTTTTCAAATATTTAACTTTTCAAAAAACGTTATAAAATAAATATTTTTGTCGCCGTACATTCATATTTTTATTAAAGAAAAATATTGATTGAATGTTTCAAACTTATACGCCATGGTTAAATTTTTCCACTTTCATCACTCCTAAATTATTTTAATTTGGATTTCTAACTATACATGTTTATTTTTTATGAGAATATTTCCAATTATAAATCCAAATAATTTTATAAAGATAAATGATTTTAATGTTTTAAATGACATTTTCCTCTTAAAATAGTCTATGTGGTCTTTATAATTATTTTCCAATCTGTGATAACATCCTTTGATGTGACATATAATTTTATAGTGTTATAATATAAGTATATTATCCAAAAACAATTTATGTATTGATTATTTTTTTAAAGTAATGAATTTTTAAAGAACCATTTTCGTTTCAATGGATAATTCTATAATTATAAGTATATAGAATAAATTTTTTCATTGGATATAATATATTAGGGAACTAATATATATATTTTTCAATATATAATTGGTGGGACCTATAAATTCCTTCAATAAATAGGGTTATTAATTTTATATCATGATAAATTTATGGAAAACAATATGATGTTCTTGATTCATTATAGGAAACATGTCAATGTTCATTATCTGTAATGTGAAACATATTGGTGTGATTGATCTGATATATGGCAGATGTGTTGATGCCTGATATAATGGTCATGGTAGTTAACAATGACTTATGAAATTATTTTTATACTTATGATGATGATGGAAATAATTATTACTTGAAATATATTTCATTTTAATGTTAGGAATACATCTCATTCTTATGATTCATGTAATTTGGAATTTTTAATGTGTTATTCTATAACTCATTTATATGATATGTGTTATATTGAGAATGAAAATTTATCGTTATGGTCATGAGATTATACAAAAAATATTTTTTATGATTTCATTTGATCATTTATTGATATTAGACATTAAAACACTTATGTAAAATATAATTTGACACTTTATTATATTAGACTTTCCCCATGTTATAAAGACTGATGCTAAATTATATGTCATAAAATGTTAATATATGATTAATTGTTTTGTAGATGATGAATTATTATCATGAATATGAAATGATGTGTATATTGGTAGATGAAGTTGATCATTATGAACTAGTTATTCATTAAGCCATGTTGTAAAGAGATTTTCCTAATTCTATAAAAAAATCACTCTACTATGTCCATGGTTTTGAAAATGATGCAATATTTTATTTTAATTTTTAAAATTTTTTTCGAAAATGTTAGTTCATATATATTTTCACAGATCAGAATTTATAATGCTAAATTTTTTACCTATTAATCCAGAAGTTGTAGGATCAAAATAATGATGTAGATGCTCAAAATATAAAAGGGGGTGATTTGCATACTTTAAAAAATTTCACTAAACAAGAAATGATTTATGATTATCAATGTTAAACTAAGAAAATTCACAAAAACTCTAGCACCAATTGAAATATTGGGACAATGTATGAAGTTACAAACTTCTAGTTCAATACACTTTCTTAAATCTGGAAAGTGATTTTGAAAAACCTGTTCTGGAAATAGAGATGCAGAAAATGAAACATCACCAATGTTTTAAATATGATATTCTACCTTAAATAGTATAGAATCTAACTGAATCAGAGTACACAAGTGTAAGGAAGTATAAGATGTTTATACTTTCTTAAACGTACAAAATCCAGCGGAAAAAATAAACCTATAACAAAAACAAGTAACCAGATATAAATATTTTAACCTAAAGAGAAGGGTATGCAACAACATTGGATATAGGTCCCCTGATTTATACATTCAAGAAAGTATGTCTTATCCACACCCAGGTATTCCCTAGATACGATGATTGGAGTCTCTGTTTTTCTATCCCTGCAAGACCTCAACCTCAAGGTAGTTGGATCCTTTGTCTTCATCAGCAAAGAAGCCGTCGAACTTCATGGTAGTTGGAACCTATTTCTTCCTATCCCTGAAAGCCCTCAAATTTAGTCACCAACATTCAGAGTCACACGAAACAATTTGAATGACTAGTTCAGGACACAGAAGTCATGAAATGATTCTCTCTCTAGAAATCACCTTGACAGCATGTGGTCTCTAGAGTGATCAACTTGTTGTTCTTTGTGGTAGAGATCTTTCAAATGAGATATTATTTATAGGCTCATTAGCAACAGTCAGTTCCCTCCTCCAACGATAATATTTTCCTTAAATTTCGGAGGGACCTGTACATGAGTCACTCAACCAATGGTTATTTAGAAACAGAATGGATGACATAGTTTTATAAAAAAATATGTGTAATTGAAAGTACGACATCGTTTTATAACAAAATTAAAAAATCAAAGTGTGTGTAACCATTTTTGGAGTCTAACCAAAAAATATTTAGAGTCTAGATTACAAGCATATTCAGATTCTATTTATTATATGAATTCAGAGTCGAATTTCATAACAGTTTGTATCCATAATTCTTAATCAGAATTCTCAACCATAATTCATAATGAGAATTCTAAACTAAAATTCATAATGAGAATTCATCACTGTAAATCATAATGAGAATTCATCATTAGAATTCGTATTGAGAATTCATCAGAGAATTCATAATGAGAATTCATCACAAAATTCGTAATGAGAATTCATCACAGAATTCGTCCTGAGAATTCATCACAGAATTCGTCCTGAGAATTCATCACTGAATTCGTAATGAGAGTTCATCACAGAATTTGTAATGGAAATTCATCTAAGAATTCATAATGATAATTCGTCTCATAATTCGAAATGAGAATTCATCACATAATTCATAATGAGAATTCATCACACAATTTGTAATGATAATTCCTCACATAATTTGTAATGACTATTCTGCATTAGAATTCTTAATGAGAATTCATTGTAGAATTCGGAATGAGAATTTGGGTCCTGAAACAGAATTCTTCATATCTACGTATTATACGATTCCGAAAATATAGATATGAATACGATTTTTATACTTATGAAAAATATTTATATGAATAAAGAAAACAAGATGGAGATAAATTTACTTAAGTAAATTTTCCTTATAGATGTAAAACAGGGGTAAAAACATATTTTCTTAAATATAAGGTGTTTGTGATTTTCAAAACAAGAAGGAACAGAAAAGTCATAAGGAAAACCTTATTTAATCAACAATCTCACCTTTTTTGGAAATCACAAACATCCTTACAAAAAATAATATAAGGACATAAAAAAATTTCTTGACTTTGAAATTAAAGATTATCTCCCTTTTTTATGGATGATAGTGAGTACAACTAACTCCCCCTTATGCTTTGGAACTCTAAGGATTGTATTGTGGATTTTCGGAATGGGATTTTCATTATCATAAGAACTAAAAACATCGTAATGTGTAGCTCTCCCTTAGTGAAGGATAGTTCTTATTTACATAGAAATTTTTCTTCTCCCTTATAGATTGTTCCTTCTCCCCCTTTTGAGTAATCCTTTTTTCTTCTCCCCCTTTGTGACATTCAAAAAGAACTAAGGGAATGGAAAAGATAATATAGTACCTGAAATATTAGTACATGAACCCAACCAAAAGACAAGTAACCACAATTTAAATACTATTGTAAAGAACTAATACAAGGAAAGTAGTTCCACCAAATATAGGAGTGGTCTATTTTGTTTCTTTTACATTGGGAATAAGAATTTTGACCATTATCATCAGCTTATTCATTTTTTGTGTCCCTCCTCCAATTGCTTCTCTAAGGCAACAATTCTTACATCTTTATCCTCCATTTCCAATGCATGAGCTTTAAGAGATTTATCTTTCATTACAAACATTTTATCTAACTTAATCCAAATATATTTTTCAACCTTGTAGTACTGGAAAAGAGAACAAATTTTCCCATTCAGATCTTTGAACTCATACATCCGAACATCCTACTTAAGATTTAAATTCTTCTTAAAAGAATTTGTAAGATCCCTGATTTTAGAGTCTTCTATATCAATGGAATATTTAATATCTACTTGGAATTGATCAAGCTCTGCTATCTCTTGAACAACATTCTTAGACCACTTGGTTATATTCTTGAATGATAATTTATGAGCATCCAAATTGATAAGAATGTTTTTATTATCATCTTCAAGCTTATCACACCTATCCATCACCATGGATACAGAGTCCGAATTTTGATTTATGCAATGCTGAATAATCTGGCATCTGGATTCTATTGCAGGAAAAAGTGGAATGATATCCACCAAATTCTTTAGAAACTATTCGACAAAGTCATGTACAAAGATAGATGACTCCGAATCTGATATTCTGGTTGGAGATGCTCTCTTCTTCTTGCTGTGACAGCTTCCGTTTAGATTATCCTCCAGCTTCTTTCCTTCTTATAATAACATTAATTGGAGTGTCTAAAACCACATGCTTTCCCTTATCAACATTCAGAATGGTCTATTCATCATGAGATTCTTGTTTACTTTCTGAAAGTTGAACATTCTCATTTTCATCAACTTTATTCTTCTCAACTCCTTCTTCAATATCCTTAGGCTGTATGAAGTAAGGATTGTGGCTTTCTTCTCGGATGTCTTATTCACTTCCTCTTCACAATTCTCATCAACTCTAGGAATATGAATTTTTGAGGATCCAACTGGAGAAGTATAGAGAAAAATTTTCTTGTATGAACTATCCTTCTCATGATAGTCTTCACCTTGTTTTTTTTACATCACCAGAGCAACCACTTCTTTCTGCTTGTTGAATTTCTTCCACAACTTTTTGAAATATCAGCATCAATTCCTTCTCAGCTTTTTTCTTTTTATAATTTTCTAGAGACTTCTCAAATGGAGTTCCAGGAAAACCTTCAACTAAAAAGGTATTCAGAATGGGTAAATTTTCAGATGTTACTTCAATGGATTTCAGAAGAGAGTGAACAATCTCTTTCTATGACATCTTTTTCTTCATCTTCTTCTCCTTGGCTTTATTTTCTAATTCATCCCTAGACTTCTCTTTCAAGGCCTTAGCCTCACCAGGAACCAATCTAAATTGAGGCCCCTCTTCATTCTTTTTTTCATTATCTTGCCTCCACTTGGCAACTACCTCATCTGGAAAGGCCTTTTGTGTCTTGGTTTTAGGGGTTGCAGATTGAGTTTCCTTGGACTTAGGGGTTCTCTCAGAAACATCCACTTCCTTAAAATATTTTTCTTCCCAGCTTTCATTGATGGTTTCTATGTTTGTTGATATTTATGATCTACCTCATCCTCTTCCTCTGGTAAAGAATAGAATTCTCCATATTCAACAGAAAATCCAATTTTCATCATCTACAATGAATCATCACTAATGAGAATTACCTTGGAATTTCTAGGCATAGATGTGAAAATAATTTTAAACGAATCAAGAAACCTAACAATTATCTTAGAAACTGAGGCCGGATACATTATAATCTGAGCTTTCATATTCACTTATTTTATATTCTTAACTGTAATCAAAACATTCCTCATCAAATTTAACTTCCTTAGATTTACCAAAAAATATAAGATGTATATATCACCCTTCAAGAGATTATCCTTATCAACCCTTCTAGGTGTGATAAAACCTTGTACCCATAGCTATAGAATCTGATTGTTCTATGAGAGATGAGAAATCATAGCGGCCTTAACATCTTTAATTCCAAGGCATTCTTTGTCCTTGACTTTATTGAAACATCCTAGCTCATCTTCCAACTTATGTGAGAAAAATTAATCTTCACCTTAATATGATAGACCCACCAAGAATAGAGCCTTGGTGTAAGAAAGATTATAAGTCTTCCCATAGGACATGAATGAAAACATCTCCCTACCATCTTCCTCAAGGAAGGAAACTATCTCGTAAAAGTATATAAGCAAATATGAATAAACCGGATCCTGATTCACTGGCTTTGATAAGCATACATCCTCCCAGCCATTAAATCTAATATTCATAGTTATAAGAGAATCATACTTTTAGAAAATCAGATAAACCATCCTCTCCCTTAAAATTAACCAGTTAGAAATGGGCTTCGTAGTTGAAATATCCTGATAAGTGGATTCTACAGACATTTGGAACTTAATGCTTCTGAAGAAATCGGAACGGACTTAGGAAAGACCGGAACGGCCTTTAGCAAGGAGTACCGAGCATCGAGATGGAAAAACCTGATATTTGATGTGGGAAAACCCTCAGGGGTCCCCTTTATATAGGCGTTGCGATGACGGTTCTTCTTCCATGGTTGATCGAATGGTTGATAGACATTGTGATTTGATCTGACAATTGATAAATAATCTGCTATGAATACATGACTCTGATCTTTTGAGGTTCTAAGAAAAACATTTGGATTTAAGAAAACTATAATCCAAAAAATTTAAAAAACATAAGAAAATACCAGAAAGTAAAATATGATTACAAAGACTTAGTTAAGGAAATCATACCTTTTGGATTGGTTAGAATGATTGTTTGTTATAGGTGACATTCTTCTTGAAGAAAATTTTACTACTAAAATATTACTACGAATAACTCAAAAACAAAACAATAGTATGAAAACATTTATTATGAAAAAATATATGTACAATAATTTCATTACGAAAATTCTCAGTACGAAAATTTCATTACGAAAGTTCTTGTACGAAAATTTCACTACGAACGTTCCAGTACAAAAATTTATTTACGAATGTTCCAGTAAAAAAATTTTATTACCAATGTTACAGTATTAAAATTTAATAAATAAAGTTCCAGTAAGAAAGTTTCATTATGAAATTTCCACTACGAAAATATCATTATGAAAGTTTCACTAAGAAAATTTAATTACGAAAATTCCAGTATGAAAATTTCATTACGAAAGAAATTTTGAAAATCTTATAACAAAAAATATTTTGGAAAGCTCATTACAAAAAATTCTCAGAAGCTCATTATGAAAAATTTTCAAAAGGTAACAAAAAAACGTACTACCCCTATAAAAAGGAGTTTATTACAATAAGGAAATTTTTTCAATAATATGTTAATGATGAAATACTACCTTACGGTTATCATTAATAACTTTTGTTTAATGTATTCAAATTTATTGGAAGGTAATGATTTTGGGAAAATATCATCAAGTTGATCTTGCATTCCCTTAAACTGAAGAAGGATATCTCCTTTTTGTGTGTGATCACTATAAAAGTGATTCCTAATATCTATATGCTTTGAACAAGAGTGATTTGCATGGTTTTTACTAAGGGAAATGGCACTTGTGTTGTCACACAAAATTTGAGTCTTAGAAAAACTCAAGCTACAGTCTGTGAGTGTGTGTTGCATCCACAACACCTGAGCACAACAACTTCCAACTGCTACATAATCAGCTTAAGTAGTGGATAGTGCTACTGAGTGTTTCTTCTTGCATGACCATGGAAGTAATGAATCTCTTAAGAAATACCAAGTTCCGAATGTATATTTTCTATCCAATCTACACCCACCAAAGTTAGCATCTGAAATACTCTTTAAGATGAAATCATTTCCAAAAGTATAAAATAATCCTAGATCTATGGTTCCCATAAAGTAGATAAAAATTCATTTCACTGCGTTTAAATGAGATTCCTTATGATTGGATTTATATCTGGAACATAAGAATACAAGGAACATTAAGTCCGGATGACTTGCTGTCAAGTATAGTAGGGTTCCTATCATACCTCTAAATGATGATTGATCCACTGGTTTCCCAGCTTCATCAATATCATGTGTGTTTGAGGTTCCAATTGGAATAATAATTCATTTAGTGTTTTCATATCCATAATTTTTAAGAATATATTTAGTATACATTTGTTGAGATATATAGGTTCCTTCTTGTTTTTGAGAAATTTGAAAACCAAAGGAAAAATGTTAACTCACCCATCATAATCATTTCAAACTCAAATTTCATTAAATTTGCAATGGAATTAGTTAATCGTTGCTGAGTTGAACCAAATATGATGTCATCACCATATATTTGAACAATCAAATCATTTTTCTTAAATTTCATTATAAAAAGGGTTGGATATGCATTTATCTTAACATAGTTATTTTGAAGCAAAAATCATGTTAGTATATCATACCAAGATCGAGGGGATTGTTTAAGTCCATACAATGATTTGGTAGGTCTAAAAAAATGATTAGGATGTTTTTTGTCTTCAAATCTAGGAGGTTTCCAAAAAACATCCTCTTGTATGGAACTATTATGAAAAGAACATTTCACATCTATTTGAAAATGTTTGAAATTGAATAATGCGTCTAAGGAAAGTAAGATATGAATAGATTCATGTATAGATACTAGAGCATAGGTTTCTTCATAGTCTATTCCCTCTAGTTGATTATAGCCTTTGGAAACTAGTCTAGATTTATTTCTATCAATTACTCCCTTTTCATCACACTTATTTTTGAAGACCCACTTTACTCTAATAACAGATGTTTCCTTGGGCCTTTCAACTGATGTCCAGACATTATTCCATCTGAATTCATTTAGCTCATCATGCATGGCTTTGATCCAATCATCACTACCTAAATCATCATCAGTTCTTTTTTGTTCTACTTGGGAAAGAAATGATAGATGTTCTACGTCATTCCTCAAGGAACCTCTCATCCTTACGGGTTGATTTACATCACCAATGATAATATCATTGGGATGATTCTTAAGAAACACATGAATTGGGTTTTGTAAAACTTGTTCATCAATATATGGTAGAAAGTATTCTGGGGTAGTATCAGAATTATTTTCGTGAACATTTTCCTTATCAGAAGGATACTCTAATAAAGGTTGATAATCAGTTTTTGAAAACACATCCATGGATGAATGTTGGGATGGTTTAAAACAAAAGGATTAGACTCATTAAATTTTACATGTACTATTTCCTCAATAGTACAAGTGTTTTTATTGAAAACTCTAAAAGCCTTATAAGTTGTGGAGTATCCTAAGAAAATTAATTCATCAAATTTTGGTGCGAATTTTTGTAAGTTATCTTTAGTATTCAGGATGAATACCTTGAAACCAAAAACCTTGATGTAGGAATGTCTAGGTTTTCAGCCATTCCATCGCTCATACGGGGTTTTATTAAGAAAAGGTCTAATCAAAACTGAATTTATTGTATAACAAGCAGTACTTATAGCTTTCACCCAGAAATTTCTAGCAATATAATATTCACTCAACTTGGTTTTAGTTATCTCTTGAAGAATTCTATTTCTTCTTTCAACTACACCATTTTGTTTAGGTGTTCTGGGAGCTGAAAAGTTGTGAGTAATAACTTTTATACTACAAAATGATTCAAAATCAGAATTTTGAAATTCACCTCCATGATCACTATGAAATATTACAATTACACATCCCAATATTATTAAAATATATTCAAAAAATTTCTTTTATATTCTAATAGTATTTTTTAAAATCATTTTTCAAATATTTTACTTTTCATAAAACGTTATAAAATAAATATTTTTGTCGCCGTACATTCATATTTTTATTAAAGAAAAATATTGATTGAATGTTTCAAACTTATACGCCATGGTTAAATTTTTCCACTTTCATCACTCCTAATTTATTTTAATTTGGATTTCTAACTATACATATTTTTTTTATGATAATATTTCCAATTATACATCCAAATAAATTTATAAAGATAAATGATTTTAATGTTTGAAATGACATTTTCCTCTTAAAATAGTCTATGTGGTCTTTATAATTATTTTCCCATCTATGATAACATCCTTTGATGTGACATATAATTTTATAGTGTTATAATATAAGTATATTATCCAAAAATTTATGTATTGATTATTTTTTTAATGTAATGAATTTTTAAGGAACCCTTTTCTTTTCAATGGGTAATTCTATAATTATAAGTATATAGAATAATGTTTTTCATTGGATATAATATATTAGGGAACTAATATATATATTTTTCAATATATCATTGGTGGGACCTATAAATTCCTTCAATAAATAGGGTTATTAATTTTATATCATGATAAATTTATGGTAAACAATATGATGTTCTTGATTCATTATAGGAAACATGTCAATGTTCATTATCTGTAATGTGAAACATATTGGTGTGATTGATCTGATATATGGAGGATGTGTTGATGCCTGATATAATGGTCATGGTAGTTAACAATGACTTATGAAATTATTTTTATACTTATGATGATGATGGAAATAATTATTACTTGAAATTTAGTTCATTTTATTTGTAGGAATACATCTCATTCTTATGATTCATGTATTTTGGAATTTTTAATGTGTTATTCTATAACTCATTTATATGATATGTTTTATATTGAGAATGAAAATTTAATTTTATGGTCATGAGATTATACACAAATTATTTTTTATGATTTCATTTGATCATTTATTGATATTATACATTAAAACACTTATGTAAAATATAATTTGATGCTTTATTATATTAGATTTTGCCCATGTTATAAAGATTGATGCTAAATTATATGTCATAAAATGTTAATATATGATTAATTGTTTCGTAGATGATGAATTATTATCATGAATATGAAATGATGTGTATAGTGGTAGATGAAGTTGATCATTATGAACTAGTAATTCAATAAGCCATGTTGTAAATATATTTTCCTAATTCTATTAAAACATCACTCTACTATGTCCATGGTTTTGAAAATGATGCAATATTTTATTTTAATTTTTATAATTTTTTTCGATAATGTTAGTTCATATATATTTTCACAGATCCGAATTTATAATGCTAATTTTTCTACCTATTAATCCTAAAGTTGTAGGATCAAAATAATGATGTAGATGCTCAAAATATAAGAGGGGGGTGAATTGTATACTTTAAAAAATTTCACTAAACAAGAAATTATTTATGATTATCAATGTTAAACTAAGAAAATTCATAACACCTCTAGCACCAATTGAAATATTGGGACAATGTATGAAGTTACAAACTTCTAGTTCAATACACTTTCTTAAATCTGGAAAGTGATTTTGAAAAACCTGTTCTGGAAATATAGATACAGAAAATGAAACATCACCAAACAGTGAGAATGGTGTGGTTTCATCATGATTTGGGCCAAACAGTGAGCCCATTTTTATATTAAAAATCCAAATTTGATTCATTTTTAAATCCTTAATTTTATAAAAAAACCCCCATTACACATCCCATGTCACCTAACCTATCCAATGAAATCCTACATATCAATTTGGACCCCTTCAGAACACATTATCATTGTGGATATTGGGGATTTATCCCACCTTTGTACCAAGATCAGAGCCCATTTTCTATAATAAACAAAATAAATTATTTGTTTCATATCTCATTTAATTTTAAATATTTTATTGTGATTAAACATCTCACTCAAGACCATAAATTGTAGGAGCACCCTCATGTTGCAATTTTCCTCTTTAGAGATCATATGAATCATGTATTAGGGTGAAATATCTCGTGGATTCTCAAATTTTCCATACTTAATAATGTGACTTGTTTCCTTCATAAATCCTTAATTTATTACTATTTTCACCCATATCAGTACCCATATGACCTCCTCATCCTTATTATATCATCCTGGTCAATTTTGGATTCCTGTATATTCAACTGTTGGTGTATTTGGGGTGATTTCTTCATGATCTCACACGTAAGATGGTTTCCATGTTTCCCCCTCCAATTTTCATAGGGTTTAACCAATTTTTCATCATGATCCTAAATTCAATAAAGTAGGTATTCTAACTTATGTTTTGATAAAAAATTATTGTATCATGTTTTGTGGTTTTAAGGTTGATTTAATTCTTATGTGGTGCGGTGGTGGTGTGATTTAACATTTGCCTAAGGATTCATCGTTTTTGTCTTTTGTGGTATGTGATTACATTTTTACAAACTAATAAAAGAGTTGTTTTACCAGATTTATATTTTTTTCATACTCTTACTGCATTTTTTTAGTTGAATTTTTTTTGGAATTTTTTTAAAAAATTGAATTTTTTAATTGCCATTTTTCTGTGAAAATTGGTATTTTTTATGGGTATTACATTTGGTAGAATTTGGGGCTATTTTATTATTCATGGAATGGTTTTATTAAAAATAATTCTACTCTAAATGAAATTTAGGGTAATATTTTGAGGAATTGGGTTTCCAAAATGGCTTTTAGATTAATTTTATATACAATGCATGGTTATATTCCTTGAAATTGGGTTATGGATGTTATTATTGGATTATTAAGTTATATAATGGGAGAAATGTTGGTTTAATTAATATTATAAATGTGTGTGACAATAAATGATGTTTATTATGTGGAAATTGATTTTGGTAACAAGTGAAAATTGTTTGAGCACAAAAGGGGAATCCCGAGTATCTATGTTTGGAGATGTGTAACAGTAAGCATTGATCTTGAGCGGTAATTTAAATATTTCACATATCATGTTGAACATTGAAAACACTAAAAAAGCTATAAGGATGATTATTGGAGGATAATAGTATATGATAATTATTTTTACTAGTGGCTCACGCAAGAGATCAGATATGGTTTTGATTACATTACACCAATATATGAGGTACATGGGACCCAAATACTAACGTGTTCATAAGAGTGCTCACATATATTACGATAGGCGATGGGTTTGTTACACACCACCTGATGGAAGTCATATGGTTTTCCATAACAATTGGGATCCTCTCTCTAGATGTACAAGAACTCAACTCCGAGATTTGGGGAATCTTTACATTTATTTATCATCAATCATGGAAGAGGAATATGATAGTACACTTGAGGTTGGACTTACTCATGATGTGGATATGTTTTGATAGGTATTCTAAGATACTTTATCAGGATTTAATTTAGAGAAAGATATGGATTTCATTATTGATTTGGCACTAGAATACCTGCCAGTATCTCATCCATCATATCTTATAGCCCCCACCGGACTTAGGAAATTATAAATACAACTAGATGATTTAAAATATAAAGGATTATTTCACCCAAGTGTCTCCCCATGGTCTTCTCTTGTTTTATTTGTAGAGAAGGTAGGAAAATACCTTTGATTGTGTATTGATTATTGAATGATGAACATGGTAACCATCAAGAAAAAATTTCATTTTCACCGAAAAGACGAATTTTTAGGAAGTATGATATGGGAAATTGGTTTTATAAAATATAATTACATTAATATTTCCACCAATTATGGTTGAAAGAGGCAGATATCTCATAGATCTCCATTCAAAGCCGGTACAATAACTTTGAGTACATGTTCATTCAATTAAATTTGACCAAATCTCTAATGTTCTTTATTACCCACATGAATATGGTAATCCACCTATATATCAACATATTTATCATGGAATTCAAGGATGAAATCCTTGTTTACTCTAGATCTGAGGAGGAGCATGAGGATCATCTTATGACCATGATGGGTACTTCGAAGGATCAATGAAATTATGTAAAGATATCTATGTAAACCTTTTGGATCAATGATGTGATATTTCTGGGGAATGTGATATAAAAATATATTTTTTTTGGATCCTAGGAAGATCATAGTAGTGATGTAATGGGAGAAGCTAACGAATGTGTTTGAGATCAAGAGTTTCCTTGGCATGGAATGATACTATAGGTGGTTTGTTCTTTATTTAACTCAACATGCATTACACATGTCTGCACAGACCTTGTAGGGGGATGTTTGTTCGAGTCCTTGAATGTAAATCATCCTTAGAGGAGATGAAGTGATGGTTGACCACTGGCCATGTATTAATCATTCCAGGATCTAGAATGAGATATTTGGTGTATTGTGAAGCTTCCGGTATGGGTATAGACTGCATGCTTATGCATGAATATCACTAGGTGGTTTGTGGCTCCCCCACAACACCGACCACATGAATAAATTACCCAACCCATGAATATTGTCATGTAGTAGTGATGTATTCATTAAGACTTGGAATCACTACCTCATTGGGAGAAGTGCATGATATACATTGTTCACCAAATCTTGGCCTACATCCTTTCACAAAAGGATAACAATATGAGATATTTACTCTATATCGAGTACATTTAGGGGTTTGAAATTGACTTTGTCTATACCCTGGGAATGGGAAATATGCTATTAGATAACTTGGGAAGAATAGTACCAATGTAGGCTATGATGTATTCTAATAATGAGTGGAATCTGATGGCCCTATTTTCTCAGATGCACATGTAGACCAAAGATTATAGTTGATGTCCATTATTGGGGAGAATTTAGTTGACCCCTTCTCTTGTGGATCTGAATCATAGAGACCAACTATTTGACGAGATATGTCAGTGGTCGAGGAATAGACATTAGTGTGGGGAGATGTCTTGTGATTGGTCTCTGTCCCCTGACGGTATCTTGTTCTTCATGGTGTACTAAGTGGTGCCTTTGTATCTATAGAATGTGGTGATTATTGATAGCCACCAGTATTAGTGTCCCATAATTCCTAGTGCCACAAAGATGTTTTATTATGTACACTATAAATTATGGTGACCAGGTATGGGACATGACATAGCTATCTTTTTGTTGAGATGCTAAACCTGTGAGCTGGTGAATGTAGAGCATAACATGCCATCTAGTTCTCCCCATTCTCAACGCATTCCTTCCTGGAAGTGGGATGAGTACCCTTTGGATTACATTTTTTGGTATACTTGTACAACCTGGGGTAATAATTCCTCATGGATAATAAATGATCATCAATACAAAATCAACCCCCAAAATTTTGATCTATGATACCACTAATGTGGATGAGTTGGGCCGATTGTATCGTTAAGATGTTGTAAGGATTCACGGTGTTCGATCAATAGTTGTGTCAGATAAAGACATTTATTTCACTTCATTATTTTGGGAAGGCCTTCACAAGGCCTTCGAGTCACATATTGAAATGACCATGACATACCATCCTCAATCGGATGCTAGGATAGTGCTGGAAAATTAAATTTTGGAGGAAAATCTTCATGCAAGTATTTTGGGAATTGGAGGTTCCCGAGACAACCATTTACGATTGGTTATGTTCAATTATAATAATATTTATGAATACTTAATACGAATGGCTCCCTTTGAGGCCCTCAATTTTTTCCATGTCAACCCCCCTGTGTTGTGTTATGGTAGATGATATATCACTATTGGTTCGGTTCTTGTGTATGAAATAATTGAGTAGGTATCATAAATTAGAAATCATTTATTGATAGCTCTAAGTTTCTAGAAATCATAAGATTATCAAAGGCATTGAGACCTAGATTTTTCAGCTGGTGATCTGTTTTTTTTAAAGTGGTCCCTCGTTCATACCATCTACTTTTGGGAATGAAATAGAAGCTGATGTCACAGTATGTCATGACTTTTGAAATCATTGAGCATACACTACAACAAAACCGGCCCCTAGTGGCGGTTTTTTTTCATTTGGTGGCGATTTACAAAAACCGTCGCGAAACTGGGCGTCAACAATCTATTAGTGGCGGTTTTTACTATATTGCGGTCGTTTAAGAAAAGCGTCGTAGGTGCCTCTTTTCGCGATGGTTTTTGTCCATTTCGCGGAGTTTTTATGTGTAGATGATACTTTTTTTTTCACGGCGGTTTTAACCGCCGTTATATTCTGGCGTTTGATGCGCGTATGTCGCAGCGGTGAAAACCGCCGCTAAATTTAAACATAATACATTTTGCAGTGGTTATAACCGCTGCTAAATGCTGACCAGTAAGGCATTAGCGGCGGTTAAAACCGCCACGAAATGTTGACCTGGAAAAAATAATAATTCTGCTCCTACCACACCACTGCCCTGAAAAACAAATCAAACTAGAATATTGAACAAGAGACAGCATACAAACAAATAACATGGTAGTATTCATTGAAAAATAAGATATGAGAAAATGTTGTTTGTTATGGAGTCCAACTTATGGAAAGGTATGTATCACAATTTGGTGAGTAACCAATCCATGTGACCCCCAAGATGTATATGTTTTTTTAGCTTCTTTAATTTCTTATGTGTTTTAAGAAGGGTTGATTTATATTATATGGATACTAATACTCTATATAATAAATGGTTATGAATTCTGATACAATTTATGTGATCATGATAAACATGGTGGTGTGTAATGATATGTAATTGGTTATGCTCTAAGTTGATCGATACAACATCCATGGGTGGATTGCGATATGGGTTGGGTTTTTTTAACAATGGATTTGTGTTATGGGATAGAACAAATTATGTTTATATGGGTATAGAATTTGTTCCAAAGATGTTTGATTGAGTAGATATATAATGTATGTTATGGTATGGTTTTTTGTGTGTTTTGGGTTGGTTGTTAATGCCTACTATAGAAAATGGGTAACTTGTGAATTGGCGTGTGTTTTAGGTTGGACAACACACTAACCGTGCATGGTGATTGAGAGAGTTTTGTTTATGATCTTGTAAGTTATACATGATTCCTATTGAGGATTTGAGTTATGTCATTGGATATGGGATAAGAGATTCATGTATACATCCCATGATGGTCATCATGTTGCAGGTTGGATGGGATTCATCATGATATAGTTGTTATTGACTTCGTTAAAGAAAATAGGTTTGAGTTTTTTAAAATTTCAACAACAACTGATCTAATGTTTTCCAAAATACCATATTGGTGTAATTATACTTAAACAACCCAAATGATATTGATATTTAACAATAGTTATTATCATAAGATAATGTCATTAATATACATGTGCATGTATGTGATCGTTATCCTTCAGGGGAAGTATGGTGTGTCGATTTCTAGTTAGGATTAGTAACCTAGATTTCATAGTTGGATTGGGTATGGGATTTGTGATATGCATGAGAACCCTCGAGTGGGTATATTGGCCTATGATTTTCCTCGTGATATTTGAGATGGGTTCATAGATACTTCTTCATGGGTTGTATCCTATATAGGATGTGACATGTGAACTAGGGTTGAGAGGGACTAGTAATATTGAGATGTATCTTGGGATATTGGTGATTGGAGTGTTCTAATCAAGTGAAATAGCGATTCTCATTTCCACCTGATGAGGGTTTTCTTGTATGTATGTAATCCAAGAGAGGACTTATCCTAGGTCTAGGAGTTCATTAAATAAATGAAAGTAAGTTTAGACACATTGTTCTATAGTGATGGTATATAGGTGGATTGTGGTTTGGTATTCAGTTAGTAATATCATTGTATTTGGTATTGTGAATGTAAAAGCATGGGTAGTGCTTGTGTTTTGTCAAGTCTAACATGAATAATCGAGATGGTTATTTGGGGGATAAGTTAAGTTAAAATACGATTATTTGGATGTTATTGTAATGATTCGTATTAGGTGTTTTAATAGAGTGTATACATGCTTAGATTCATGTTATACTGATAACGGTTAAATTTAGGTATTGTGGGAGGCTTCCAAGATACACTCTTTCCATGTCAGTAAGAGTGTGAGTTCTTTATCAGCATAATTGGTATGTTGGTTGTATAGTCTATGATTAGCCTTTCAGGTGGGGATTTGGGTAGTTATTAGGTGTAGTTTTACTTGGTTAACATGTGGTTTATAATAATTGTTGGATTTTCATAGATCTCATAGATAGCGAGATTTAGTGATGAAGGTAATGTGACTATTGGGAATTTGGTCATTGGGACATTATCAATCCATGGTTGTTTCATGTGATGCTTTCCTAATGTATGGGTTTGTTCAATTGTGGAGACACCATGTTTCTCAATATGGTTAGTGCATTGGGATACCAAATGACACATATTTTGATGCATTTTTTATTATAATTAGATGGTCCTTGAACATTCTTCCTATGGTTTATACATTATTCTATGAGACATGTGATATGTGGTCGCATCGCTTGTTTTATATGAACCTTAAACTAAAAACAAATTGGTATTCCTGGACCCATTTGAGTGGTGTAAAAATTTTAAGGCCATGACAGTGCCTTTTATCATTAACCTTTCATGCCTTAGACATTTATGGTCATGGGATTGGCCTTTTAGTGTGAAACATATTGGATATGGATCCAATAGGGGTATGTCTATGCTAAACTAAAACATATTGGGCCATCGGATATGAGTTTTATCTTCCACTTAGTAAGGAAATTGATTGAAAAAGGGAGTATCTAGTAAAAATTGGCATATATAAAACCAATATGTTACCTAGTAACTTCTGCCTTGTTGAGTGTTACATGGGGTGACTGTTCCTCCCTCCTGAGATTTTATTCTAAGGGGATATACTTTGGTTGTGATTATGGATATAGGTTGGGCATGTGTAGACCAACCTAGCATAGACCTAAAGATGTGTTAGAATTTATGGAAGCCCTTCAGTGAGATTTTTATCTTCTGTTGTTATGGTTATCTTTATACCATTGAATGTTTGGGGCTTTGGTATGTGATAGAATTTCTTCATGCCTGTGTAATGTGTTGTGGCTCATTGGGCCTTGATAGTGATGGTATGAATTGGGATTACACAGCTTGGATACCCAGGTGCTGCTATGGAGCAACAATGATATGAATGGGACTTACACAGTTGGACTGCCTACGTACTTCTATGAATCAGTTATGGTACGAATCGAGCTTACACAATGGGGATACCCGAATGCTGCTATATAGTGGAAATGGTATGAAAATGGGTAACATATATGGTATTCTCATTGGATGTGGTACCAATTCAAACACAGGCCTAAAGGGAATGATGTATACCACATTAGAGAAATCAAGACATAAAATGAAACATCATAAATAAATAAAATGCATAGAAGGAAACATGAGAAATCAAGAAAATTTTAGGACATGAAATTTTTTGGTGGAAACTATGTTCCATACATGTTACATATACAAAACAACCATTCTCATACTTGTTCAACATGTCAACAACACTACTACTCATCATTTGATGCTGCATCATCATCCCCTCCACCATCATCTACACTCCCTGCTTCCACCTATAAGAACATTATATTTAAAATTAAATATTTTTGAATATTTATAATTAAACTTAAAACCAATAAAAGTGTGAAAAATAAATGATTTTGATTTTTTGTGATTTACCTTCTCACCACTAGCCGATGCACTACCACCGGGGGCATATCTGCTCATATGCTAACGTATTTCAAGAAACTCTTTCTGCAAAGCAGATATCTGATCCCCCTGCTAGTGACCTGTGTTTCGTAGAGAAGACATATCCCTCTGAGTATCTTCAGGTATGCAATGACTATAACCAGAAGTAGATGTAGCTGAAATCCCTGATGGCCTACCAAAGACCTCAGATGGTACGGGTCCCAAACTCATCCTGCGCACTCTACTGGGATGCTCCTTCCCAAGGACATTACCAAACGGGTCATCCTGGGTGACTGAGTTGGATTTCCTAGGATTTACATCCCATATTTCTTTAATTTTTACCTATAAATCAAATATCAATTTATATTAACACAGTAAAAACTGATAATAAGTTATTATAATAAATAATTTACTTCATACCCCAACTTCTCTGGAAGGTTCATCAACAAAACATCCATCTGTTTTTTTATGAACATCCAGCCACAGTTCTATTCGGGATGCTCCATGCCCTAAACTCTGTGACTGCATTAAAAAAAGATAAATCAAAAATTAAATATGTTAAATAGATAATATTGTCTTATAAATATTTCAACTAATTAAAAGATTACCAATGAAATTCGGCTTCTAGCAATGCTTTTTGAGCCCGTAGTGTGCGGGATGACTTGCTTTGCCCGGTTTGATGCATTCTGCCTTGAGAGATCCTGAAATAAATAAAATTCAATTTAACAGTAATGTATTCAATGTATATCTCCTCTTCATGTACTTGTATAAATGTAAAATGAGGATAATATAATAATATATATTTCAATACCATCCGCTTCTCATCATGATGGCTATCGACAAAAACATTCCACTATTCTTTTGGTACCCCACTAGGTAGCTTCTCATACATCTTTTGCACGTTCAACGAAGTATCATTGACATCACACCACAACCTCCATTTGATATCTTTCCATTTTTTTCCAAGATTTTTCAATGTCCACTTCCGTGCTATCACATCAGCAACAGTAAAGTGGAAGAACATCTGTATACAGAAATTCATTTCGAATATATTAGTAACATGACATACTATTAAACCATAAAGTAATAAAATTACCTCTATCTGAGAATCAAAAACATCATTTTTCCAGTTTGGAGGCATATGCCTCCAATCATCATATGAAATAGGCAGGGAAATGGGCTACACTGCCAGCTGACCTATAATCTGACAAAGTAAACCTGCGGCGTCATACATCGGGACCCCATAAGAATCAAATGGCACCACTATCTTCTCGCCATTCATGTTCCAAACATCAGAAATATTTATGTGTTTTTCCACGGTTGAATTTTTTTCATCTGCAATTAGAAAACAATTACTATAAACAAAATGAAATAAATTAATTTAATTAAAATTTGTACCTATGACTGTGACCCTGCAGAATGTCTGTGATGAACATGAAGGGGCATGTCGCTGGCCCACTACTGAGGCTCTAGTAGGGTGAGGCGATGACTCATCCTCTAATGAGACATCCGCTGACGGTGTCAGAGATGGTGCAGAGGGAGATGATGCAGGGATGTAGGCAGCTGCTGCCTCAGATGCCGTAAGGACAGACGGATCGTCATCTGTCGTAGAAGTAGATGAAATGGTGTACCACTTCTTCCAGGGCATTCCTGTCATTTAATCAAATAAAATTAATTTCAGAATATATATTTCAAAAAAATTATGTAGGAAAAAAATTAAAAATGATAATAGATGCCCAGTACTAACAAACAAAATATATATAACAATGATAATGAATGACTACAGAAATGAAACAAGTGTTTGCTGAATGAATAAATAATTGTACATACAATCACTTTCCCCTTCAATCATGTCGGTTTCCTGCTCCATTTCTTCAACCACTTCATTCATCCTTGCTAGACAAATATTTTCAATATCATGATGGATAAATAATTCTGCTTCCTGTTGTTGATGAAATTCAATTGCAGAGGTCAAATATTCCACTTCATCACCCATATCATACAAATCTCTTTGTATTACATGAGTAACTACACTCCACCCTTCATCCACAACATCATTCACATAATATACCATTTTTTCCTGCGATGCTAAGATATATGGATCATGCAGTTAACCGATCACCAACATCCATCAAGCGAGAGAAGTTTACAGAAGTAAATTGAAAGGAATCTCTTTTAACACCTCTGATAATATCGACCCATTTGAATTTGAATAAAACAACTGAAAAATGCCTATGGTAGTTTAATTCAATAATATCATGCAAATTTCCATAGTATTCCACTTCAGCAAATGTAAATATACCATTATTCTGTGTTTTCAAACCCACTTCTCGATCGACTGTATGAAATCGAAAACCATTCACATTATAAGCGTCGAACTTTCAAACTTGTTTTATAGGACCTCTAGCAAGAAACTTCAAATCTTCTGACAAGTCTACTCGAGTATCAGTATTCATGATCTGAAGAATAAAAATATAACTCAATAGATTTTCAAATTGTATGTGCCAAACTAATATTCATATTTATTGCAATATTTATAAATTTACACGTCGTGCAAACCATTCTACCAACTCTTTATTCATAGCATTCATTATATCTTTTTCATTTCATGTTCGGCCTCTCATTCGTCTCATTGTTTGAATCCTCAACTCTTCAATAAATGGATCTGCAATTTCACTATTCAGAATCGCATATCTATGTGCTTGTAATAACTCCAATTCGGTCAGTGTCACGTATGAGGTCCTCCCAACTGATCGACCAATAGCAGGAAATATTTTTTATTTCTGATGCATTTGAGAATGAGTTGATGTGTCGTCAACATGTCCAACTCTATTAAATCTTGTCTCAATATCATCCAAATATCTGGAACAAAAGGTGAGACAAACTCCTCATCCAAATAGCCTTTAGCAATAGAGCCTTCTGGTTGAGCTTTATTTCACACATATGCTTTCAAAAGCCCAAGATATCTGTGAAAAATAATAATAATATTATGCATTTATTTAAATTCCAAATATTATTTACATAACGGGAAACATATAAATAAAATACCTCTCAATTGGATACATCCATCAATAATGAACGAGGCCTCTTAATTTAGCTTCGTCAACCAAATGCACAGTTAAATGCATCATGAAAGTAAAAAAAGATGGAGGAAAGATCATCTCCATTGCACAATGGGTCAATACAAACCTCTCCTTTAGGTTGTCTAGTTGTAATGGATGTAGATTTTTCTCATATAATTGCCTGAAAAATGTGCAGAATTGCAGTACAACAGCAGTAACTTTTTCAGGTAATAATGTACGCAATGCCAATGGTAGTAACTGTTGTAACAAAACATGTGAATCGTGACTTTTCAATCCATATAACTTACGATTCTTCAAATCAACACACCTCGAGATGTTACTCGAATACCCATAAGATACCTTCACATTCTTTAAAATTCGACGGAACGCATCTTTATCCCTATTTTTCATTGAAAAAATGGACAGAGCATACATTTCATTCTCATCTGTCCATAGATCACGTTTTATGTTCATTACTTGTAAGTCTTTGCGAGCATTGAGATGATCCTTCGAATTTACATGCTCATTAAGTAATGTGAAAATCAAATTATCACATACATTCTTCACAATATGCATAATATCAAGATTGTGGTGCAAAGAATTAAATTCCCAATACGGAAGATTGAAGAATATACTTTTTTTCTTCCATTGTTGCGTTCTGAGTTCACTTGACGATGCACTTCACACTCGTTTTCCGCTATCAGTCAAATGATGAATCTTCCCAAATTCTGTTTTAACATTTTCAAGCAGTGTCAATATTTCAGAACTGATTAACAACTTTGGAGGTGGTCTATGATCAATGGAACCATTAAATTTTGATTTGTTCAGCCGAAATCTATGAGATGCATCAATAAATCTTCGATGGCACAGGAAGAACAATTTTCTACTGTGAGGTAGCCGTTTGGGCTCAAAATCAAAGTTACAAACGGGACAATCCAAACCCGTATAAGTGTTCCAACCAGATAAATTGCTAAGCCCAGGGAAGTCACTAATGGTCCACATTAATACAGCATGCATTTTGAACATTGTTTTATAAGAAACATCAAATGTCTCAACACCGTTGCTCCATAACTCCTGCAATTATTCAATCAAAGGCTGCATGTATACATCAATATCATTTCCAGGCATTTGTTTTCCAGGAATAATCATCGAAATGATAAAAGATGTTTGTTGCATACACATCCACAGAGGCAGATTATAAGGGATCAAAACAACTGGCCAAATGCTATAAATCGTACTCAAAGTCCCAAATGGGTTGAATCCATCAGCAACCAATCCCAATCGAACATTCCTAGGATCAGCTGAGAGATCTGGATGTAATGAATCAAATGTCTTCCACGATTGCGAATCTCGTGGATGTCTCATTAACCCATCATTGTTATTATCTACAGAATGCCACTTCATGTGTTCAGCGGTTTTTGATGACCTGAATAATCATTGCAATCGAGGCTTCAAAGGTAAGTAACGCAAAACTTTTGCAGGTGTGTTACTTTTCTTCATCTCTATGAAATTATGTTCAATCATACTTCCAACATCACCTTTTCACTTCCATCTAGAAGAAGAACATTTCTTACAATTCTTTCTACTTGAATCCTCTCCCCAGTAAAGCATAAAATCATTGGGACACACATGTATTTTTGTATAATTCAGACCATGATTGTTTACAACTTTTTTCATCTCATAAATCAATTCTAGGATTTTTTTCTTCAGGAAATGCATCACGAATCAATTCCAATAACATGTAAATTGCCTTATTTTTAATTCCACATAGACATTTGATATGGTACAACTTTTGCAGAAATGAAAGCTTTGAATATTTCAAACACCCACTATACAACTCTTGATTTCCATCGTCAAATAAATCATGAAACACATTTTCCTTACTGAAGTTTTACCTTACATTTGGCTCCACATAATCAAGAGAAGGATCCAATGATATGTTACAATCTTGATCTACTTGTGTTACAGTCTCAAAAACATCACTTGTCACATTGCAATTTGTAGCACCCTCTTCTGGTTGTTCTGATATGTTTTGATGCTCATAGTGGGGTCTTGTAGTGCCGAATGCATCATTTATGAGGTTTTTCATTTCATTTTCCTTTGGCGACAAACTTGGGACATCATTCTGTGGATTAACATCAGTCCTCAATCTTTCTATATTGTTTGATTCTCTATGTCAAATCCATCACAAATATTGATCAGGGAATTGCTTCAGTATTAAATGTTCATAAACTTCATATCTCTTCAACCATGTTCTAAATTTACATTTAGGACATGGAAATCCTATTCTCCCTTCAACGGATCGATTAGAAATTGAAAAATCTAAAAACTCATTCAAAACCTTAACATATTGAGGTGTGTTCCTCGGTAATGTGATCCAACTTTTATCAATGTATATCACAATGTTCCTACACAAAATATACGATGGTGTAAGATTACAGAAACATAATATAATAAAGATAAACAATTGATCATAAAGTATGCATAATATAATAAAGATGATTCATTGATCACATTTACCACTTCAGACTAACCGAACAAGTCTAGTCCATAGGAGACAGCGTCAACACCTCATTGAGGAGCAATAATAATATCGGGTTACACACTTATCATAACACTATCGATCACACATTTATGTTTCCTCAAACAACACCCCATTGATGTGTGATCGAAACTGATCATAATGAATTTTAAACCTGAGACATTATGTGATTGTTTAGGGTTGACCTTAGATGTCCTCCAAGAGGAATGATGTTTCTCAATGGTTTCATACACAACCAACCATATCAAAGTCGTATTTCCTATGACAAAGAAGACTATCTGGGTACCAATCCATGTACTGAATATGGTGTGAGTTAAATTAAGTAGGCCACCACAAATGGTTTCTAATGCATAATTTAGTCCATTAATATAAAACAAAACAATAGTGTGAGGTATATCAAAATTAAGTGTATCTATAAATATAAATCCATGTCACACTCAGGTTTCTTAGGAGACACTTGACACAATCTCAAACCTTAGAGATATCATGTATACATTGGTAATAATATCCACTTTGAAATGCACCAACCTAGAAAAGTTAGTGGAATACACTATAACAATACATTCCCATTTTTATAATGTTAGAATGTATCAGGTATTTTCCACATGTAACATTTTAGAATAAAACTATAGTTTATATATTTTTTTGAAGGATTCCCACGTAAGATCCTCATGAAATATAGCATGCACAACTGAGCATCACCATTTCCTTCCCAATCCATCAAGAATATATGTTGACCCCCACCCCTTAGATTCCTTGTGAATCTTTATAATTTTAAATCTCCTACCAATCTACTCAATACTATCCTCAAATTTCTGGATTCCATTATCACCATGAAAGATAGGTGGAATCTTGTGAGTAAATTATGAGTCATTAATCACTACTCATCCTGGGTTTTTAATACCTTCATAACCAAAGTATGAATAGTGCATATTATAACTTCCACTAAAGAAGATACCACTAAGGGATTCTCTTATTAAACCCGTCTCACAAATCAATCACTTAGATTCATAAGACCTCTTCGAGTAGTAATCGTCTAACAAATACAATATGAAAACCCCTTTAGTTATGAGAAAATTCCCAAATCATAGAACAACTTCCATAATCCATATTAATGATTTAAAATAATAATAATTTTATGAATTTATGAATTTTATTAATGAAATATAAAACATAAGAAAGGAATAGTTTTTTTTAATAGACATCAAATCTAGTTTATTCAATCAACAACAAAGACCAAGTGACAATATTTTCAAAAACAACTAACCACCCATAGTAACTTGAATTCATACATGGAGGTGAGATGTCTAGGCACCATCCCACACATATTAACTAAATTCTAGTGCTACTAAATCTAGTCTACCAATGAAACTAAACCAAAAATTGGAAGTGTCGTAACATTCCAGGCTCAATATTCCCTTTGATATTAATTTATAAAGAACCGACTAGGGAAAACTAGGCATGTCTCCCAAGAGGGTCTTATACATGGAGATGTGTAATAAAGAGACATGAAAGTAGTATCTTGTTTTAGAGAATAATGTTATGAAACCATATTAAAATAAAAAATAACGATAAACATCCATTAGTATAAAAAATTCAATCTAAATAGGCCAAACCATAATGAATTTAGTCAACCACTTTTTGTGAGAAAAACCATTTTTGAAGAAAGACCTCTTTAAAAACATATATATTTTCCATTAAATCCATTTAAATCCATCAATTTCATGAAACAAGCCAAAGAAATTAATAAGAATATATGGAAATTTTAAATTAAAACCGCTTGTATTGATACACCTACCTTATAAACATAAGGAACAAAAGATCCTTCGACAACATAAATTGGAAACAAGCTGATATTCCTCAAATAGAAAAGGAATGAGGGAAAACCAGAATGGATTGATTGATAACACATATTATTTATGAAACCATCGAAACCATATCACACAAAACTACCAAACCAAGAACATAAATGATAATGAGAGTGAATGATATTACACGTACCCAAAGGAAGACAACCCACCACACTAGTGAACAAATGCTCCAAGAAAAGAAATCTGGTAGAGGAAGATACCCAATATTATCTAAAATCATTCTAGGATTTATGAGGGAGGTCTTCACATTGAATGGAAGAAGGGTAATATGTAAATCATGATAAAAACCATTGGTTCTAAATAATTAATGTCAGGAACCCCTTTCATGGTGTGAATTCCACGATTTATAAAAATACCCAAAAAAGAATCCATAGTTTTAATTAATCCTAATCAACCCATTAAAAACTTGAAAATGTTTTATGACTTATAATTCTTCAAGCTCTAAACCAAAATCATAGTATCTACCCTGCAGTAGATTCACATTGTGTAAAAAATTCATGATTCAAATCAAAGAACCAAGAAATAACTAAAAATTACCAAAATAGAAGGTGGTCACGGGGGGCGCCGGGGGGCACCGGGGGGTGCGGGGGTCGCCGGAGGCCGCGGGGGGTGCGGGGGTCGCCGGAGGGCACGTGGGGCGCGGGGGGCGTGGGGGGTGCGTAGGGCGCGGGGGTCGCTGGGGGTCGAGGGGGGCGTCGAGGGGGTGAAGGGTTCACCGGAGGGCGTGGCACGGGGGGTGCAGTGGTCGCCGGAGGCCGCGGTGGGTGAGGGGGTCACCGGAGGGCACGGGGGGGCGCAGGTGGCATGGGGGGGGGGCGCAGGGCGTGGGGGTCTCTGTTGGACGAGGGGGCGCCGGGGGGGGGGGGGGGTGCGGGGTTCGCCGGAGGGCGTGGGGGAGCGGGGGGTGCGGGGATCTCCGGAGGGTGCGGGGGGCGCGGGGGGTGCAGGTGTCGCCAGGGCCGGGGGGGGATCGGGGAAGAGGGGGGATCGGGGAAGGGGCGAGGGTTTGTGGGGGAACCATGGCATGGGTAGGGGAAAGGGTCAGGGTTTTTTAAATAAAATAGGGTTTCGCGACGGTTTATTAAAAACCACCGCGAAACCATTCACTGAAAACGTTTAGCGGCAGTTTTGTCAACCGCCGCAACAAAACCACCACTAAACCGAGTTTTTTGTAGTGATATTTTTTTGGTAGAATATATGTTATCTTTTACATCTCAGTTGAAATAAATTCATGATGTCTTCCACAACTATCAGTTGAAAATGTACAACCCTGATCTATCCCTTTATCTAAATTGGGATGAAATGGTGATAGTTACCCATTTATCGGTTTTCTAGTGGCTGGTGAAAATTGTGGAATCCCAAGAAAATATTATATTGATAGAAGACTTTTATCCAAGTTAAATAACACTTGTATCATTGGATGGATGAGTGTGATACATGGGATCAGAAATAAGGGGTCAAATAACAGCTTCTATATCTCTTATCTAACTAGGATTGTTTTGTGAATTTTTCATGAAAGACTGTTTTTATAGCGGAGATAATTGTCACAAAAATGAGTTATTTTAATGGTATTTTTTGTTTAATTTAAATTCATGATTTTATGGAGGGGTTTTCCCATGTATATTTGGAGATTGGTGTGGTTTCATAAACATTTAAGCCAACCATGAGAAAATTTATATATTTAAAAACAATTATTTTTATAAATCCTTCATGTTTTAACATTTTTCACCCCTTCCAATTCCAACATGGCCTCACCTGACCTGTTGAAACAAAAATATAGTAACACCTCTAACCTAGTTATAGATAGTCAATGCATTATAAAATAAAGTTGGAATTATAAGAAGAGATCAAGTCTTGAATGACTCATTATATTTGTAGCCATGGAGTTACAAGATACATACATAAGTTTTACATTACATGGTAAGATAAATACAACAATCTGTCCCCTTTGAAAACACCAATATCCTGTAACCTATCCCAATAGTTCAAAAATAATGCACTTCTTCACATCCTTGGAAAAAGAAATCATAAAAAAGGTGTGAGATCATATGTTCAGTAAGTATAACAATATAGAAAAAACTATCATAAATAAGTAGATATATTTAAAGAAATGTATAATATTAACACACAATGCCTTTAAGCTTTAATACATCATAATATTGCAATGACAAATCATATAATTCCATTTATTTATTTACGTGGGTATTCTACTTGTCATGTAATCAAATTTAATTTTTATAGACAATATCATAGTGATGAAATGCATAATGTTAGATATCATAACATCATTTTCAGTGCCTCAAGCCAAGACTACAAAAAATATTTGTTTAATTCCTTGTGTCATGAAAATAATTTGTCTCATAAGACCTACTGATGCACCGAGTAGCTAAAGTTGGCTTCACTCATCAATTATTAATTCTAATTCATTCCCCATATGAAAAGGTTGAATCCTAATCTAAAAATTCGTATTAAAACTAGCATAAAAAATTTCAATATTTTAACCCCAAAAATGAATGGTATAAAAATAGCACATATACCATCCAACATAACTCATTCAATAAAATATAGGAGATTTTATAATAAAAAATAAACTCAATTGTGAATAATTAATGAAATTTTCATTGATGAAAATAATCATCAACACTATTTGAGAAGAATATCTATCTTTTTCTTCAAAAAATTTAAAAGTCTCATTATTTAACAAGAAGATGTTAAAAATATATTTTTGAGTACAAGTTTTCCCCATAACATTGCATATATAAAAAGCATTTTAATTTTAAAACATTCATGCCCATATAAATAAATTGTTATAAACATTTTCAAAACATATACATTAATGAGAATGATTTAGAAAAATAATAATTTAAAATGATATTTTATTTGGTATTCCTAACCAAAAGAGAGACATTTGGATACAAATAATTGAGGTAAAATAAGCATTATAATATCAACAGAATAAAGACATTCATTATTTATTATGATATCATATAGTATATACACCATATAAAAGGGAATTGGTGCATAAAAACAATTAAGTCTCAATAGAATGTAAATTGGGATGAAATTCATTATAAATATTGTGTCCTGCGATTAAGGATAAATACATGAAATAATTTAGTTTAAAAAATATATATACACTAAATATGATTTTATTTTCAGTTTAAATCAAACATTGAACATTCAAACACATTCTTGTAACAACAACACCAATGACTTGGATGTTTAACTCAATTGATGGAAATTGTGTTAAGATTGCTCTTATCAAGTTCATATCGATGGCTTGATAATTTATCAATGGAGTGATTCTGTGTATCAACAGTATATCCAAACAAAGGGTAGTGGAAGAAACTTCATAAATATATAAATACTGATTTACTACATAATATTGGACTGAAATAATCAATGATGTTTTCGTAATACCCAATGAGTGGAAATGAAAAGTAGAAATTCCACTACTGATTTGTTAACATATGAAACATACACATCATTAAAGAAGGATCCTACAATTCAGATGAAAATTACCACAAATTAAAGAATATTACACAATTAATACAATCATGGGAGTTTCATACACCACATAAATGGAATTAGTGTAAATATAGCATGAATCTCACACGAATTCGAATTGAGATGGAAACCCCTTAACTTTTACCTTATATTGGTCAGGGGTATGTCAAATTTTTTTATAATGGTTAAATAATTGTTATTAAATTATTAAACTAACACTTACAGAAATATTATATCATATATGATGTTTTAATATATCTTTCTTAATAATAATTCTGTAGTATCGTTGTCTCTACTGTCAACTAATTTGTTTTCCTTTAACTACTTGGTGACGTAAAATATGATTGTTCTAGATAGGATGTATTCGATTAATATCCAGAATGGCATTGAGTATAGTGAAATTAGTTTTAATCCTAAAATAAAAATTAATCTTGAATGTTTTTTATGGAGAATGAATTTCATCTTGTTCGTGGAGACCGTAATCCATACGTAAGCAGGAGCGACAATATCATTATATTGATGATGAAATCGTATGTAATTGGATTGTATATCAAATATACAGAATCATTAACATGTTAAATTTATTATTTACATCAGTTTTACTCATTATTTTACCCATCAGAATAATGAAGTGTTTTAATAGTAAACTACACCACAACATAGAGAATGTAAGTTATACGTACACATGTATAATGACTTTTCATTCATAGGATGGATTGAATAATGAAAACAGTTGTAAAATAATTGTAATAACATCACAAATATGTATATGGTACATTATTTATTATTCTTTTATGGAAAAATAGAGAATGAGTAAGTGGATGAAGAAAACAACAATGAATGTGGTGATGAAATTATTACCTCTTCATTGGGTCTTTCCTTTTGAGTTGATCAAAAGGGCACCTTAGGTTGGCATTCTAACAAATAAAAGGATTCTAGGATTAATTGACGGTTGTTGAGAGGATATTTTAGTAGGGTTTGGTAGAGAAAAATGACTTTGGATGTGTGAATTTTATGGAATGGGATGTACCCTTTTATAAGAGAGTTGATGGTCAATTTTAAACCCATTGAAATATTATTTTATTATATAATCATATTCTGTTTATAATGGATTAAAAATGATTTATTTCAATGATATGGTGGGAATTAGTCGAAAGAATCACACCCTATAGGTTTTATACTTGTTTAGGTCAACATATTAACCTTATATTTTAGATTTAACTCATAATTAAATAGTATAACTTTAATCATATTTTTTTGTATTATTATAATAAATGGTTAATAAAAACACTATAAAAATACAAATGAACCCCAAGTGGTTCATTAATGATATATATAACTTTTTCAAAGTCATTTGGCCGAAACATTGATTATTCAGAATATCATATCAATTAATAATATAATATTTGTTTTAAATACTCATTTATGTCAATTTTGACACTATTTGGTAATTTGTTTTTCTAAATTTCATAACAAATTTGTCACTTAAAAAAATTATTTAATCAACCCAATAATGTCATATTATCCTAAAAAATAATTTGAATTCATCATAAGTCTCAATTTGAAATTATTTGGATATTTATAATATCAACTACTTTAATCATTCATTAATAAAATAAAATTAATTGTTGCATCATAATTACTGTATGATAATTGTGTAATAAATAAAATCAATTATTCAATGTCTAATTTTATTTAAATAAATAACCATTATATAAGATATCATTTTAGAATTATAATTAATATTTATAGTTGAATTTATCTTATTTATATCCCTATATTAAAAATGGATTATTTATTAAACATTGATTTAAACTCATTCAACTCTTTTTTAAATAAAATAATAATAAATGACCTAATCTAATCAATGTGAACCAAAAATATCATATTTTATTAGTTATGATAAATTCGGTCTAAATATACTTATCCAATTGAAGTATGAAATGTCTTAGGGTAATTATAATATCAATTATTACCCTTAATTACCCAATATACATTTATTGATGGTAAATAAACGTCAATAGTATCTATTCACAAATGAAAATAATTTTATTTGTATTTAACCACATATTACATATAGTTTTCAACTATTCCTTTCTGATTTTTGAAATTCAATTCATAGAAGTGGTAAAAATTTTCTTTATGCAAATTTTCTAATGAGTATAGATGGTGATTAAATGAAGATAAAAAGTTAAATAAAATTGAATATATCTATTATTATTATAAAATGACATCAATCAGTTACATTAGACTAATTTTGGTATTTTTTGTATATTTTTTACATTAAAATAAAAACAAATAAATAATAATTATTTAAATAAAAATTCAACTTTAAACAATAACGTTGTGTTCTTCAATATTCATAAAAAAATTAAATGTTTTAAAAAAATACCAAAAATTCACCCAAAGATAATTTTTATATTTCAATTTCAAAAATGATGAATATTTTACCAAATTAAAAGCTTATAATTCGACATAACCATTTTAAATAATTATTCCTGACGTCAAAACTATAAAGCTGGTTTCCGAGAGTGAAAAAACAGTCAAAAGATTAATATGTGTTTATGTAAACTTTTAATGTAAAATTACTTCCAATGACCAAAATTGAATTAAATATAAAAATATAATCTAATTAAACTTCAAAACCATTCAAATGTATAACATAACAATATTAATTCTTTTAATTAAAAAATATGCTTTCAATTATAATTTAGTATTTTTCAATATTCATCAATATATGAATGTTACCAAAAAATCACTAAAAATTTATATAAAAAATGTTTTTATGCCCTGATTCTAAATAACAACTCTATTAAATCAAATTGAATATATAAAAGTATCAAATATTGGATTTTAATGGTGTTCTCCATCAAAATGTTGTGAAATTACATATTTTGAAAAATAATTATTTTATCTGAAAAATTGTATTTTTTATTATATTATGTATATGAAACACATAATATGAATGTTAAAGTTATATAGAGTATATAAATTATAAAATTTGATTATTGAAATTCACATGTACTTTTTAAACGAATAGTTTGATGGGTCATGGGGGGCTAGAACTCATTGTAGTGTACTTCGCACACTATCGTATTATTCAAGGAGAAATGTACCTTGGATGCTAGGGGTGTTACATTCGTCCCACATTCAACAAATTGTGTCCTATAAATTTGAAATTTTTATTCTGAAATTATGGATTATAATATATAAGATACCCTTGTAGAAAACTGATATGATAAAAAGGGATATTAGAATTTAGTCTTAATAAGAGATAATGTGAAATGATAGAGTCACCACCAAATTAGGATTTCACAAAGGAGAACCTGAGTAGCAATTATAATTCAAAAAAAATAAATATTTATAGAGAGTTATTCAGATCATCAATCACAATCCAGTGAATGAAAAATTGAGGGTATCAAAGCCCAAAATCTATGATGAATTATAAAAACATCTGTAGAACAAAAAATATGGTATTATGATAGCACATTTCTAATATTATATTTAAACTAATGTTTAAGAAATATTTTATTCAAGGAATTATAAAATGAATACGTGATAGGTATAGTTCCATCCATTAACAAATTTCTACCATAAACTCATCTTTCACTCAAAAAGAAGATTATTCTAGATGAAATCATCGAACCTAAAGCACTAGAGTCAACTTCTATAGAATAAAATACTCCACATAAGATAAAAAATATATTTACCTTACCTTTAGACATTAGCCAAATCCATAATGGTTCATAAAAGATTAGATGATCCCTAAAAATGATAATCCATTATAGAACGAAATAATACACTTAAAATCCAAATTAATTTTAAAATATCTAATGTTCATAAAAGTCCATTGAAAAAAATAATTGTCCTTAAAATTATTTAAAATAATTCAAACTAAGTTTGAAACCGAAAATTTATTATAACTTGATCACATAGTCTTCCAAGATAACTCATAAAAATTATCTCCAAATAACATCCACTAATCATAAATTTATTTAATTAAAATTAATTAACCTATGAACATTTTATATATGATAGGTTAATAATTTTTCATAAATAACACAAATAACTAAATGTCCACAAAATAAATACATTCTACCTAAATAAATATAAACCATTACTCCACAAATTAAATCCCCTAGTATTATATTTTCTTTAGGTATATAGTGTCTCAAAATAGAAGGCATCTCTAAAAATAACATTAACACATAATCACCCAAAAATATTCATATACAATATATAAATAATAATTTTTTTATAATGAACATATTTTTGATCCATAAAATCATTAATCTATTAAGAATTAGTCATAAAAACTAGGGACATTACGTAGCACAATTATAGGCGATATATGCCAACCACACATTAGTGGTTGATTAAATATCTACAGCTTTTCGCATACGTTACGTTGTCACATGTTTTGTGTGTTTTCCTTATTCAAAAACTATATAATTATATAGTAATACGTAAAATGAGATAAATTTCTCAAAAATAACCATAACATTTTTTAACCACAAATGTTATCTCATACTTTTCATTTTCTTCACAACAAGTTATTACCTATAATTGGATCAAAACCATGAATCATATAAACCCAAATGGTTAAATATAACTATATCCACTACAAAAAAGATAATTCCTCCTCAAATGGAATTTTCACATAACAAACTGTAGGGTTACGCATATGAGATAAAATTCATTGAACGTAATCCCATAAACAAATATCCCTAATACATTTAAACATTTATCCATCCATTTATTTATTCATAGGTTCAATCCAGAATTAGAAATTATCCAATTGAACATGACATTGACTGGGGTACTACCCATGTACCCTAAATTTATGTAAAATGATTTTAAATTGATTATTAGTATCATTTCTATTTTCATCCATATTACTATTTGTTTTTTCTCAGAAATTAATTAATTTTTGTCCTTATTTCCCACAAATAAATAATTTCCTTATTCTAATGAAACACATTCATGGGTGTCTCCTTGAACATTTACTACTTGATGGTAAATGAGCATTATTTTCTACATGGTCACCATTTCTAGAGAACTTATCATTCTCTTCCATTCTATTCCATGTTTTTTTGGGAGTTGGTTAATGTATATATTTTTATCATATTTTTGAAAAATTGATTTGTCCTAAACGTGATATCATTTATTCCATCAACAGTCCATTTCAATTTTCAATTCCACTAACATACCAACCTTGTAAATCATGTCCAATATTACTATGAATTCCTTGGAATCCAGAAAATGACTAATACTAGAACGCAGAGTGTGAAAAATAATAGTAATAAAATCAATTTGAGATTATCATGACACATTATTTTAAATCTTAAACATCATCAGATTAATCAAGGTTACTTATTATGATCTTATATTAAAATCCATCAATTTTTTTATAATGAAAATTTGGAATATCATAATCCTAGCCCCAGGGAGTGTCATAACCAAGAGTGTATCAAGGACCGTTGTTGTGTACCAGGATTCCATGAGTCAATCCCAAAACACATTTTCGGAGTATTCACTCCTAGGAACATTTGTGCTAGAGGTTCCTCTACCTACTCGTATTTAGACATGGATGTATTTTTTGGGGAAAAAAATATCTACATTTCCAAAATTACATGAAATTATTCTATAATAATCATCAATTCCTATCTTAGTGTAATGTTCTCTAATCAGAGTTTTTATAAATCTAGCTCCCATGTTTTTTACTAAACGTTCTGAGATACAAACTATAATTACCTTTCCTTGATTCCCCAAAGATGATCCATTATTACATAACATTATCCAGATCACTATAGATCATGTCTCGAAAGATCAATAAGTTAATTATCCATGAAGGTACTAGATACATAGATAAGTATTACATTACATAATAAGAAAACAAAAACAATGTTTCCCCTTTGAACACACTCATATAACTAAACCTATCCTTGTAGTTGATGAATATTATAATTATTCAAATCCTAGGAAAAAGAAAACATACGAAAATGGTGACCTCAGATGATCAGTAAGGATAATAATAAAGTAGAAACATTCATAAATAATTATAAACATTTAAGGAAATGTATAAGAATAAGGCACAAGACTTTTAAACTTAATCATCACAATATTATGGAAAAGATAAATCAAATAATTCCATTTACATTGTCACGTGTATATAATACTCATCTAATAAACACATTTAATATCAATATCCAATTTAAATAATTATGGAATGCATAATATCGGACAGTGTAACCACATTATCAAGTCCTCGACCAAAAACAAAAAATAATGTTTTGTCAAAGTCTTGTGGCAAGACAGATGTTTGTCTCATGCTACCTACCTCCTTGAGGGGCTATAGCGGTCTCAGCGTGTCTCTTACTATGTCTAATTTATGCTATATATGAAATGGTTGTAATATAATCTAGGCATTTTTATTAAAACCTGCATACAAAATGAAAATATTTTAAGCACATCCCATTAATGGTTTAAAAATAGTATATCCAATTGAGAGACATTTGAATACCAATAATTGAGTTAATAAGATATTTGAAATATCATGATAATAAATGGATTCATGATAAAGAATGTCAATTCACAGTATATAAACCATATAAAAGTGAATTTGTTTATAATAACATAGATATCTGAGTATAATGTAAATTGATATGAAATTCATTATAAAGACTGTATCCTTAGGATATAGATAAATAAATAACAAATTTCTTTGTAAAAAATATAAACACACTTAATATTATTGGATATACAATGTAAATAAATTAGAGGGAATTGACACATATTGTTAAAACAACAACACACATGATTAGGATGTTTACCTCAATGAATGGAAATTGAAATAAGATTACTCTTAACACGTTGATTTTTATGACTTGAGAATTTATCAATTGAGTGATTAGGTGTATAAAAAGTATAACCATGCAATGGGGAGAGTAAATTACAATATAGATAAATAAATACAGATATCACACAAAATCTCAGAGTTAAATAATCAATGATTCTTGTGTAAAACCTAATGAGTGGAAATCGAAATTTTAAATTCACTTAATAATTTGGAAACATACCAAACATACACAACATGAATGTTGGATCATAAAATTGAGATGAAAATTCCAATAAATTAAAGTATATTTCACAAAAAAATACAATCATGGGATGTACATACACCACACAAAATTAAATAGTGGCAATATAGCCGGAATCTCAATTGAATAATAAGTGAGATGAAAACCCACACCTTGTAATTTACCTTGGTAGAGGGTACATAAATGGACTCTATAATAGGTAAATAATTATTATTAAATTATAAAACATCCACACACATCAATATATTATAATATATGATCTTTTTATATTTCATTGTTAATAGAATTTTAGTAGTATCATAGTCTCAGGTGTCATCGTATTTGATTTCATTTATATGTGTGGTTACATAATCCATGTTTATTATGGAGAGGATGTATTTGATTCATATCCAGCATGATCATAATTTCTTAAATATCTTTTAATCAATAAATGAATATTATTCTTGAATGGTTATGATGGGGAATGAATTTCATCATGCATGTGGAGACAGTAATCAGTACGTACGCACCAGCAACAATATCATTATTATTAATGGTTAAATCTTATATAATTTGATAGTGTATCATATATAATGAATACATAAATTTAATATTTATTATTTACATCAGTTAAACTAATTATTATACCAATCCATATAATGTAGTGTTTGAATAAAAAAATACACCCCGATGTTGAGAGAGTAAGTTGTACGTAAGCACGTATGGTGACTTTACATTCATTGGACAGATGGAATAATTAATATGGTTATAAAATATATATAATTACATAACAATATTTATAACATTCTGGGGTGATTATTTATTTAAGGAAATAAAAATGAAATATAATGTGGATGAAGAAAATAATTTTGAAAGAGGTAGTGAAATTTTTACCTCTTGATCTGGTGTTTTCTTTTGAGTTGATCAAAAGGGATCATTAGGATGACTTTCTGATCAATGTAAGGCCTCTAGGTCAAAGTGAGGATAGTGGGGAGAATATTTTATCAGGTTTTGGTAATGAAATTTTTTTATAAGTTTTATTTTGATAGAAGGGGACGTAGCCATTTATAAGACAGGTAAGAGTCACTTTAGGAAAAGCTTGAATTTTTATTTTATTATATAATCATATTCAATTTATATGGATTCAAAGTTATTTATTTAGTGTTTAAGATGAGGATGGGTAAAAAACTTTTAAATAATAGGTTTCATGTATGTTTATGTCACTATATTAATCTTATCATTTAGATTTTAGTCGTAGTTAAATAATTTATATTTTACCTTCTATTATTGTATTATAATAATATATAGTTAATAAAATTACATTCAAATGTAAAGAGAACCCCAAGTGGTTCATTATTATTATATATAACCTTATCTACTTATTTTTTCTGACCCATTTATTTTTAAGAATATTAAATCAATTTATAATATAGTATTTGTTTTAAAAATAAATAATGACATTTTTTAAAAAAATTGGTTTTCTATTTTTTGAAAGTAATAAGAAATATATCACTTAAAAAAATGATTTCATAAACCCTAAGATTTTATATTTATATATAAATTTTTTGGAATTTATCATAAGAATTATTTTAAATTTTTTGGGATATTTATACTATCAATTATTTTATGTTTTTGTTAATAAGGTAATTTCTGCATCATCATTGTGTCATAAATAAATTAAATTATTTAACTTCATAAAATTGTAAATGAAATTCCGTTATGTAAGAAATAGTTTTAGATTTATAATGAATATTTATTTTCTAATTTAAATTATGTATGTCCCTATGTTGAAAATGGTTTAGTTTTTAAACATTGAATTTTTCACTTTTAACTATTCTTCAAATAAAATAATAATAAATTTCCTAATCTAATCCAAGTGGACCCAAACGACTTTATTTTATTTAAAAGGTGCTTTTTGGTCATAATACACTTTTAAAATAGAATATGAACATGTTTAAGGATAATAATAATACCATTTTTTATCTTTAATTACCCTATTTACTTTTTAGAATGGTAAATAAAAATGCAATGTTACTATTCACAAAAAAAATTCATCTTATTGAATAAAATTTTACGTACCGATTTCAACCGTGTATCGTATATTTTTTATATTCAATTTAAAGAAGTGTTAAAATTATATTATATACAAATATGAAAATGTTCCTAGAAGGTGAGTAAAAGATGGTCAAATGTTCAAAAAAAATTATATATCAAATATTATTATAAAATGAATTAAATGAATTAAATTTGACTAGTATAGATATAATGTATATATATTGACATTAAAATAAATGATAATTAATTTTTTTAAATTTCTAGTTGTCTTTAAAAAGTAATGTAGGGTGTTTCACTATTAATCACAAATTGAATGTTTTAAGAAAAATACAAAAAATGCACCCAGATATAATAGTGATTTTCCAAATAAGGTTTTTTGTCTATTTTAAAAAATTAAAAACATTAAATATGTTTTAATTAATATAAAAATATATTCCCATTGGAAAAACCTGTAAACTGATTATTGAGAAATAAAAACTATCAAAATATTGATATGGGTTTATGACAAATGTAAATATAAAATTACATCCAATGACCAACATTGGATTAAATGATTAATATATAATATAAGTATACTTTAAAACCATCCAAATGTATAATTTAACACAATTAATTATTATTTTTATTACAAACATTATTTTCAATTAAAATTTAGTATTTCTCACTTTTCATCAAAATGTGAATGTTATCAAATATGAACCAATAATTTACCAAAAATAAAATTTAATTCCCTTCTTCAAAATAATAAGATTATTTTTTCATATTTATTATATAGATGTGTCAAATAATTGATTAAAAATGGTTCTCTATTAAAAAGAAATAAAATTACAATTTTTTATAAAATACTTCTTTTATCTAAAAAATAGAATTTCATCTCATAATATATCTATGAAACACAAAATTTGGATGTTAAAATTATATGGAGTATATAAAATTTAAAATATGGTTATTATTATTCAAAACATCTTTTTAAATGTCTACTTTGATGGGTCATTATGTGCTTGAAAACGGTGTTGTGTACTTCACATGATGTCATATTATTCTATGGGAAATGTATCGTGGAAGTTTTCGGTGTTATAAATAACAAACTGGGAACCATATAAACATGATATAATGGTGGATTTGGGTGATTTATTTAGGCATTGGCCAAACTTTGATCCCATTTAATATTTTAAAATAACAGTTCATTACATTTTTATCAAATTACTTTTATAATATTTTTTTATACCACCTCTCAAGTGAACACAACAACCCAAGGCATTCCCCCAAGTTCCATTTTTCATTTTTATAATAGATATTTATCATGTATTAGGGAAAAATTACACTAGATTTCTCAAATTGTTCATATTTGAGTTGGTAATTTTTTCATTCATAAATAATACATTTTTTACTCTAATTCCCCCATTCTAGTCGTCACATTACCTCCACATCCTTATTAAATCTTTTATATCAATTATTACTTCTTGAAGATTCCATTATTTGTGTATTTGAGTTGATTTATTTAAGATTTTTCAAGAAAGAGGGTTTCCTTCTATTCTCCTCCAATATTATTTGGGTTTATCCATTTTTCTTGAAGTTCCTAATGTCTAGAAATAATGGATTCTAACCTAGGTATTGTTAATGGTTTAATTTTTCTAATATTTTTGTTCTTGGTATTCTTTAACTCCATTGTGGTGTCGAGGTGGTGTGGTTGAATATCCTCACCAGGATATGGTGTTATTGTCACATAGAGTAGATGATTCCATGATTAATAACTACGTTTCAATTTATCCATTCCATATTTCAGTTTTTATCATACTCTCCCTTCATTTTTCATTATGTGAAATTTAGTTTCAATGTATTTTGTTAAATAATTTATTTTTTAAAAATAGAATTTTCTATTAAAATCATTGGTTTACATGTGTATTACATGTGTCATCATTTGGGTCTATTTTATAATTAATGTAATGGTTTTAATAAAATGGGTTGATACTATAAATTTCGGTTGAAGGAAATAATATTGAAAATTGGGTTTTCAATTTTGGCTTTTAGATGATATTTTGTGCATTGTTTGGTTACATTCCGTAAAATTATTTTATTGAAATTCTACGTGGTTTAATGGGTTATATAAATGGTGAAAATCATGTGTAGAAACATTATAGAATGTGTGATACCGGAATTGAGTTTTTTATGTGAAAATCAATTTGGCTAACCTGTTGAAATTGTCTGATCACAAAGGGGGATGATCGAGTATATAGGTGGGCGGACGAGAACTAAAACAATATTTATGTAGAGTTTTTTTCCCAATTTCACATAGAATGTTGGACATTTTCAACAATAACAATAATATAATGGTGAATATTGGGGACCACTAAGCTAGGGTTAAGTTCCCTAGTAGTGGCTCATGCTCAATGATAGATATGGTAATTGTTACTTTACACCGACATACTTGGTTAATGGAACCAAAATACTATCTAGACCCTTGCTGTGTTCCAAAGAATATTGCTCCTTGACATTTTGGTATCTATCAATGGATTATGGTGTTTTGGATAAAAAATTAAACTCCATAAAAGTTTTATTTTAATATTCTAACCCTTTCAAATTTCCCATTGATAACTATTTTCTTTTAAATGATTCTTTATGTTGAAATTATTACTACCATTTTTTTTATTAAAACATGTATTATTTAAATCATGTATTGATTACTGTATTGAATATTTTGGGTTATATATTATTGGGCTCAATATCACTTTCTATATTCACCCCTTGAGTGTATGTAGAATAGATTAGGTTTTATAGTGGTATAAGAAAGGCCTTGGGTGGTGGCAGTTTGAGTTGATTGTTTCCTTCCATGGTGTGGGGTTGTGGAGATGGCTCATGGGTGATGACCCCAGGTAATGTGGAATTACATGGGCTATTTTGATTATAATTTTATATATATATATAACTCTTGTGTCATGTTTAAACCTATGTGTTATATAATTAATTTTATTTAAGTATTTTTCAGCATGAGTTTTTTATATCTTGTTTATTGATTTTTTTGTGTAGTTTTATGTAGCCATACTTAGTTAAATAATTCCCAAACCAATATTTATGATATCCTGGAACTTTTTCTAACAAGTATGGATAAGGAACACCCTTTGGTACTTCCTTTTATCATGGTATGGTGTCGGTTTTGAAAGAAACCAAATTCGGTTCCTGTAACACACAAAACCAAAAACGTAAAAAAAATACAATCATTAATTATATACAACATTATATACCAAATTTTTAATCCAAACCTCAAACATAGTATCTTCATTACATGATATAATCTCAATAAATCCTAAGACTCTATATGAGAGACTCTTATTGATACTGAAACAATGGGTCATAGTCTTATCTATTACCCAACCTAGGTTATAAAATGACTGAAGACATTAAGTATACAAACACACTAAGTGAATGTACATGGGAAGGAAATATGTCTCTGAAGGCCTACCCCAATAATTAACGTATAATATTATTTTGTAAAATGTTAATGTATATGGGATATTCCAACCCATTCAAAAGGCTTATAGTACCTGATATAAAAGAACAACAATATCAAATCAATTGGAAAAAATGGAAAACAACCAACAATATGATATGGTCCCACAAAAATGGTAAATCACCCCCTATTGTATCCCCTTACATAGGATTTACAGCAGATGGCCCACCCTGCCTCCTGAAAACCGAAATGTTTTTTTGATATAGATATGAAATCTAAGACATATTAACAAAAAATGTATTCACCACTGACAGTAGGTTGTAACTATTAGTGTCTACCTGAAAAAGAACATATATCATGATTTAAGATTCTAATATCATGATTTGAGGTTGTGACTAGAACTATTAGGTGGACAAAACCTAAAAAAGGATAGTTAGAAAGGTTATATAGAATGATTAGAACATTGAAAATAGAAACAATAATTGTAGGATCCCTCCATAAAATTGGATCATCCCACACCAATGCTTCTATAACAGTAATAATATATGCAACAAAATAATCCAATGACATGTGTTTCATAGCACTAAATGATCTTGATGCCATTTTAGTTGTGAGGTCATAGAAAAATATATTGTGATTACCTCATTTGAATTATAAAATATCTCTCTAGGACCATTAATCCATATCCAACTGAAATAGAATAGAATGAGATCAAAACTCATTGGAAAAGCTCAATCCATAAAACCCAAAGGGTTACCACCTTAAAAAATATCATATATAAAAATACAACAAACATCATATCCAATGGCCAAACCAAACATGGATTTATCATACCTATAACCCACTATTTGAAAAGATAATATAATATCACCAATTACCTATTGACAAATAAAATAGATGGCCTCTTTTAGAACCATGGTTCTCAAAATCTTACAAACAACCACAATGATATCTAAAATACTAAAGTCAATCCCAAACCAAAATATAGGTATCCCACTATACGATTAGTCGCATTATAAATTGATTTCCCTCTAGGATCCCCAACTAGACCCATGGTCTTATTCCACTCCAATAGACACATACTCAAATGGCACAAAGACTGTGATAAAATAAGCACTCCCTAATGTGGGATCGTAAATGTAATGCAAATCACGGGATATGCATTTATTATAAAAACCCAAATATCCTTTAATATCCTTCCAATGATTCTCAAGAAACAATGTTCCCAATGCACATTTATGTTTAATTACTCGATATAGGGGGTTCATGATGATACTCTTGAGCACCTCTAATGAAGGACCCTACTATGGATCCTCAATACCGGATAAATATTAGGGAAAATAGTAAACAAGAAAACCTTATTTTAACTCCCTATAAAACATACCATTGATGGGTACCAAAACACCAATGAAGTAATCAATGAAATTTGAAATAACTCAATATTCCTTAATAGCTAACTATGAAAACCATTAACCACTCTATCAGTAACCAGTCTTCAAATTCATCCTCATGAATCCATCAGATTCATGTCAACTACTAGATGACACCCATAAATAACTATCATACAACGTCATTATCTCCGGAAAGAGGATCCAAATTCTCTAGTCACCTCAAACCCAATTTCAAACATCTATTTATATAACCTCAATCAGGAAGTCTTAAAATGTATGAATATTTTAGATATCCTATGATACAAAACATGATTACTTATTTAAAAATTGTCCCATGAACCAAAAAATAAAATTTTGATGCACTTGGTCTAATATTGTCAATGAGAACACAAGCCAATCCCCTATAATATTTTGTAACAAAACATAAATGACATCCATATACTAAAATTTATCAATAAAAAATATAATCATGATGGCCTCTAAAAAAATATACAACCATAACATTACTTACCGAATATTCCACCTAATGTAATATTCAAAATCTATTTATAACACCGGAGGATAATAGTTGAAAAGGGAAATATGGGAGGAAATATATATGTTACATAGGTGCAGTTCATGGTTTTTAGCTGTAATGTTCCTCCATGGAAATGTAACTCATGACACTCAATGTACACTTCCCCATGGTACATGTTTTGTGCACGTCAGTACAAAGTGTGTTCCAACTTGTGAGTACCTCCCCATCTACCACAACAGTCACTCACCACGTACATCACAGATTGAATGAAATGTAATCCCCATTCATAACATGTAACAACCATGTGGTCCCTATCTAGGTACATAAACATGTACCCCACACTAGGATCCACACCATGAACATTACATGTGTAGATTCCATATATTCTATTTGATATTTGGTCATGTACCCCACCTATCATTGTTCCGAAACACCCTCCTAGCCACAACTACATAAAATGTACCACATGTTCATAGTGTGTCATCCCAAAAAATAATCCTCCATTAAATTGGAAAATTCATTGACTATGCTATCTGAACTACAAAATGAGTGCATGGGTATTCCCAAACCTAAAAAACACCTGAAATGGTCTCAAATCCAAAATTTCTTACCAAAAGTCATAAATTTTCCCACAAAGGGTCCCAAAAAACTCATTAAATGACTTGAAATTTTAAAAATCAATTATAAAAAGGGTCATAGAGAAATTAAAAATTGACCCTACCCTTATGGCAGACACTGTAAATTCTTTATATAGAAACACGATTTGTAGTTGACATGTAATGGTCTAGTGAAACCTGATCTATTTTGTGGATACTTCACCTCTCCTTAGACCTCATTTATACCTCATCCTCACACAAATTAGAAACACCCATAGGGTAGGGATCAAAAACATAAATATCCAAGAGATTATGGTAAAATCAAATTATGGAAAATAAAGTAAAAAATGAAAAAAATGTAAAGAAAAGTATCTCTAGCTAGGCCCCTATGCTTGATGTATGGTCATGCCTCACCAATGAAATTCCTAACATTATGATAGAAACTTTTGAGACAAAATACCCATCAAATGTATCCATTAAAATAAATCATGAACATGAATTTAAAAAATGAATTATCATTTAATAAATTAATTAATAATAATAACATTAAAATTATAATGGCTTAAATTCCCACAAAAATAATCATTTCATAAAAACCTTATTTTGTGTCAAATAATATGGTATGAAAAATTATCTGAAAATATCATATAATAGAATATATATTTTCCCCCTAAACATAGAATGTAATAAAAACTGTAAAATATCAATGACATTTCACAACCTGTGATAATGTCGGTATTTAAAAGTTTAACCATAACTCAACCCTTTAATACATGTGTTTAATATACCATATCATCTTAAATCTTAATGAAACCTATATTGACCAACCAAAATCCCTTATGAGATTTCTTGAATTCCATGCTATGGAAAAAAATTGAGATCAAATAATAGAATAAGGGAAATTTTATACCTTAATAGAAAAATGAGAGATATATTCCATGGACTGTTATAGATGAGAAAAGAGACACGTCCTTTATCCAAAACAACCAGACTAGAAATGTCACATCCAATAAGTAGTGAAATTTTTTAAAATTGATGATTAATAAAATGAAAGTCAAAAATAAACATGGGGCTACCTCCTCATGTATCTAATCCACAATCATCCATAACAATATAAAGGCAACATGATATACGAAATGTCTCTTCCACTTTATTCACTTTTGTTTAACTTTTTCAAAATACTAAACGATTGAAATATAAAATGGAATTATTAGGGTCTGAAAATACAATACTAGATATATAACACCAATTTACATAATTAATGATTATCCACATTAATCAATTAGTTAATTTAAATGAAATAGTTATAAAAAATTACATAAATAATAATATTACCTAAATAATTATCCATTAGTTTTTTAAAATATTATATTAATTTAATAAAAAAATTCAAAATAAAAATTTTCAATGAGGCTTATGATGTCAAGTAAAATAAGATTCATTTATAATGATACATTAAAATATAATTCCATGTTGTGATATAATTATATTAGTATACATGCAAAAAACTGTATACCAAAATAATATAATAATTTATTTTCTATTTTAAAAAATTGTAGAAAGTTATGAAAGTATTGAATAATTCAGGAACACAATTGAATTATAATGTATGGAATCTTTTTCCCTTATTAATGGATTTTGAAAAGTAACAGTGGATCTATGAGAACTTCCTATTGTTTTATAATAAACTAATACAATAGGAAAATATCAAATTATTTGATGCACCCCATGGTCATCCCAATGTGGTAACACATTGTTATGTTAATTATGTCATGTTTTCCTTTTATTTTATATTTTTCCAATTCAAATACAATATATTTGTGTTTCTATATTCTCATTAAAAATTTTATATAGTGATAAGACATCGCTACAAATCATGAAAATCTATTTTCAAATCAAATTATTCTATGAGTAAATTAATCAATCCAATCATATTCATTAAATTTTTTTTATTAAAACCCAACTTTTTAAAAACATTTCCATTTCAACCAAATATAAATTTCACCTAAAATATATTTTGAATAATTATATGTATATTTTTATATAATATTAAATCAAAATAATATTATTACGTAAAAGTAATGGACACTAGGATAATGTCACCTTCCTCAAGAATAATTAAAACCGTGTTTTATTTGAAATAGTTTAGTGGAAATGGAGATATTTTGTTCATAGAATAATATATATAAAAATAACATCATAAAAATTATATCATCTACCATATATCCACTAATTTATGAATAATTAACTTCTATCATATCAAAAGTAAATGTTATCGAGGAATAGTAAAAGAAAAAGCTGAGAAATGAGATAAAATATAATCGCGCCGTGACGAGATACACCCCAAATCATCAATGATAACTAAATAATGAAATAGATACTCCAATAGATAATAATGGAGGGAAAGGATTAAGTTAATTACATAAAAATACAATATTAGAGTTAATAAAAGTAATTGAAATTATGGTAATTTAGAATTATATGATATTTAGATTGTGCCATATGGTAAGGATGCATGGTAATAAAAACCATGTGGTAAACATATGGTTTCCACTATCACTTGAAAAAAAATGGTGTACCTAAGATATCAGAACAGTTTGACAAATAATTCTCTACCGTTTTATATCTTTTGTACAAATCCCATCAATTAGTATGGTATTCATACTGAATTGAATAGTTACATAAACCATTATAAGTCTGAGAAAATATCACTTCGAAAAAGAAAATATATATACATTGTTTAACAAATTTATATCACCAATTTTACCCTAAAAGATCCCCCTATAATGTATTATTTGAAAAAGAAAAAACCATATCCATAAATTCAAAAAATGAATAGAACATTAAAAAAAATAAAACATGATAAAAAAAGGCATACCTATGACTTTGAGGGATTTATATGTATGAATTATAGTATCATTAGTATGAGGATCATTTTAATAACAGTTAGCATCATGGCCATTATATTAGACTCATAATGATATCCAATGTATGTATGATCAATATAATGAAAATCATTTAAACATTGATCAATGGAAAAATAATTTTCTTATTAAAAAGGGATAACACACGAATAATCATCTATTGAACTATTATTATTAACCTCAACCGATCAATTAATCCATACATGAATATTTAAAGTATAATAATAATATTTTTTTGGAGAAATTATGTAACAAAATGTAAAGATAACATTGTTTTGACCATAAAAAAATACATCATCTGGATCAATCATGTTGATCATAATGAAAAAATGACCAATAGAGGAATATAAGATGTAGAAATTATTGTGAATTTGAGATCCATGCCACATGAAGTACTACAATATTATTCTGAATGATTTATTGAATGAGTGGATAATTATTTTGAAATAGTTTAATGTAGCTTATTTAATTATAGAATAAGTTAAAATAAAAACCTATGAATTTATAAATTTAAAATGAATTATTAATTGATAATTAAAATTATTTTGAATAAAACACATACATTTAATGATTATTTTCACATAAATGATAATAATTTTTCAATATAAGATATTAATTTTGCAAAAAAAATTAGGAACTAATATTTAATAAATATATTTTAGTTATTGTATTTCTATGATAAAAAATGAATTGTATGCATCGTTGAATATGATTAAAAAACTCATGAAAATTTATTGTAATAATTAAGAAGCCATGACACCAAGATATTTCCACATTATCAATGAAATAATAATATTAAATGATTTCAAGGAATATTGCTGTTGGCGCCAAAATATTGCACGAAAGGAAGGGACGAAAAAGAAGGCCGGCGCGCTGCCTCACGAAGCACAGTCGCGAAGCACCGCCGCGAAGCACCGCCGCGAAGCACCCACGTGAAGCGCCCCGACCATCGCGGCCTCGCGAAGCTCCGGAGGCGGTAATGCTCCACGAACACATTTGACATTCGCGAGCCGCCGCGAAGCTCCGGAGGTGGTAATCCTCCGCGAACACATTTGACGTTCGCGAGCCGCCGCGAAGCTCCGGAGGCGGTAATCCTCCGCGAACGCATTTGACGTTCGCGAGCCGCCACGAAGCTCCCGAGGTGGAAATGCTCTGCGGACAACGTTGATGTTCGCGAGCGCGCCGTGAAGCACAGAAGGCGGCGCGCGAGTTCTACTTCGCGGCGCCCCTTCCCTATAAATACTGGACTCCCCCTGAGTTCTGGGGACATACAATCCGACCTTTCGGCTTCTCCTATCCCGAATCGCAAAGCTCTCTTTTCCCTGGGAATCATGACCTCCGCGAGGTACTTCTACTTCGCAAGATGCCTCTCCTTGTCTTGTTTTGAGCCCCTCTTCCGAGAGGGATGCCCTTCGCGAAGCTCAAGGGAATTCGTGAAGGAAGGGGATTCCCAAGGGAACCCGGGCAGCCGCGAAGAGTTTATGCTTCGCGAAACACACAATCCATGTTAGTGATCCCTATGCTAAGGCAGGATCACTACACATTGCGAAGCACACTGCTTTGCAAGACCCTGCTTCGCGAGGAACCCCTTCTTCGCGAGGCAGTGCTCCGCGAACACTGTTCCACTTCGCGAAGCATCTTCCACTCACACCTATGCCCCATGCTAAGGCCAAGGCACTCCACTTCGCGAAGCACACTCCTTTTCTTAGTGATTCTCCTTCTGGTGCGACCCTCTAGGTTTTCACGATGTGATTTCAAAGTCCCATGGACAATACCACCCGTAGCGTTGTTTCGCCTAATGCTTCTTTGCATAGGCACGCTAACGGCTATTGCTTCTTCGCATAGCCATTCTAACGTAGACCCCTCGATGGTTCGTTCCACAACCCCCCTTAACCATGGCCTTACTGGTACCTTCCATTCCCCAAGGACCAGAGGGTACCGGTTATGTAAGTCCTAGGGGTGTGGAGTGAACCTACCTCGTCCGAGCTACAGGATGTTAAACTGCCAAATACCATGTCCTCAACACATGACATTAAACTGTGACCCAACCTCGTCTCCCTCACGAAGGGTCCCCCCAGATCGAACATTCATTACACCACTCGTCTCCACGGGAATGGAATAACCCATCCACAAGGGATGATATACTCTTTATTGGAGTGGCGTATGTTCGTAGGAGAAGGGCGACCCTAGTTCCCCAACGGATGGTTGCACCTCTACATCTCCGTACTTCCCCACTACCATGGTTAGTGGAGGGAGTGATAGGGAACGAGGCACCTCCCATCATCGGACCAAGGTCCATCTTTCTCGCGCTTTGTCGCACCATCGGCCTCCATCCTGGAGTATGTCCCAGCACTATGGGCCACCTAACGTGTAAGCCCCTCTTCGCTTCTCACGGACGCATCCTTCGCGACGTGATCGTCAGGTCCTTGCAACCTCTTGTTTGTCACACCGATCATGACTCACATGAGCTTAGAGTTAGCACCGACCCTGAAACCCCACCCCACAGTGAACTACGAGGACATTTATCCATGTCAAGGCATGGTACGTATGAAGCATCCACGAGGTTCAAGCCCACCCGTCATCCATTCATGTCGGGTCCCATTTCTGTCCAGCACGACGTTAAACTGCATTCCAGTCTAATGGCAAGTCGTTGCGACCCGTCCAACCCGAACTATGAGGACATTGATCCATGTCAAGGCATGGTACGTAGGAAGCCTCTATGAGGTTCAAGCCAAATTTCTCGGTCATTCTATCACGTCGTGTTTCGCCCCCATCCAACATGACATTTAACTGCATGCCTCGTCCCGCATGACGTTAAACTGCATGCCCCTCTTGTCATGCATGACATTAAACTGGAAACCCATTCCCACCTAAACTACGAGGTCTTTGATCCATGTCAAGGCATGGTACGTAGAAAGCCTTCCAAAGGTTCAAGCCCACCACCCATTGGACCAAGGTCCACTTTCACGTCGGTTCACCGACAAAGCCCCATTTGAACTACGAGGTCTTTGATCCATGTCATGGCATGGTATGTATGAAGCCTCTATGAGGTTCAAGCCCACCCATCATCCAATTCATGTCGTGTTCTACGTACGTCCAGCACGACGTTAAACCGCAATTCCAGTCCGATGGCAAGCCGTTGTGATTAACCTGAACTACGAGGTATTTGATCCATGTGAAGGCATGGTACGTAGGAAGCCTCCATAAGGTTCAAACCCACCATCCAGTCGTTCTGACCTCATTCACGTCGGTTCACCCCCGTCCCGCATGACGTTAAACTACATTCCCCAATCCGAACTACGCGGACTTTGATCCATGTCAAGGCATGGAACGTAGGAAGCCTCCCCGAGGTTCAAGCCCAACAATAATTGGCCCAAACCATCTCCTAGTCGATGTTCCAAGCCCACATTTTCATCCGAACTACGAGGACTTTGATTCATGTCAAGGCATGGTACGTAGGTAGCCTCCCCGAGGTTCAAGCCCAACTCCCATCAGACCAAGGTCTCTCACTTACGTCAGTTCGCCGAAACCCACTGCCCGTCGTTTATTCACGTCAGGGTTCACTATCGTCCCGCATGACGCTAAAATGTATTCCATCAATCCCACAAACTACGAGGAATTTGATCCATGTCAAGTCATGGTACGTAGGAAACCTTCCTAAGGTTCATGCCCACCACTAGTGGACCCACGGGTCTACATTCACATCGGTACGCTGATGATGCCAACCGGGACAAGGTCCACCTTAACGTTTGTTCGCCGACGACATCCATCAGGCCAAGGTCCACCGTCACGTCAGTTTACCGGCACCATCCCGAACTACGCGGACTTTGATTCCCTTCCACGGGGATACATAGGAGGCCTCTTCAAGGCTCAAGCCCAACTTCACTATCGCCCCCTGAGATGGCCCCATTTCAATCTCCCTCCACTCTATTCATCAACCTATCACCTATCCCGATTCTCGCCCGGACCGTCATATCCCGGTGAGAACATGTCGGTACGCTCTTCTTCACAGCCGCCCACAGGCTGGCCCCGGTATCGACATCCCTTCAAGGAGGATCCCTCAATCCGATCTATCCTAGCTAATTCTCTGGTTGGGTTGATCCGTCTCCGCTAGACGTTAAACTCGCGGCATACCCTGTGTTAAACACGGGAAGCTGAGGAAAACCTCAGATATGCGTCTATGGCATATAATTCCCCGCGTTCGATGTGGTATGCCTCGGGCTTCCATTCCCTCGAGAAGCCTTGTGACCAAGGATAATAGACAGACATGCCAGGTACCCCAACATCCAGACATGCTACTGATGCCTCAACGTGATTACTCCCCTGACTGAAGGTTGCTGCCCTGACTGGACCCTTTGGATTGTCCCGACAGAAGCAGTGTAATTAACCGGCGTCCATGGAAACATGGCACTCAGAAGAGTTTCACGAACAATGTATTAAATCTATGAGGGAGACCCGGACTAGGTGACGAGTTCTGAGGAGGAATCCGCAGGAGGAAGAACTGACATACCATCATCCAATTTCGATCAAGGAGCAGAAGTCCCTGAATAAGGAGCGAATGCCGCCCGCCTTTGGAAAGCGGGAATGCGGGGTAAAAAAAGCGCTACATGTCCTCCTCCGCGAACGGAAAGGAATGCGCGCGCGCGCCCTGGCGAAAGCATCGGAAACAGAAATGGTGAACCCGACGTGAATTTCTTCTCCTCAATATGGAGATTAGTAGCATTCGGGACACCAGTAGATTGACGTGTCACCGGATCCAGATATCTGGTGCCTGATCCCGCCAAGCAAATAGCGGGCCTGTCATGAAACTCACCGGAAGTCGGGTTAGTAGAACGTGGGGCACTCCGTTCTGCAGCGTGTTGGCGTGGATCCTTCTTACAGACGTGTAGAATGGAAGGACGCTAGGGCACTGGCTGTCAATCCTTTTCCTCTCAGTACTGATGAGTTGATCCCTTCGTTTTCCAGGAAGCAGGTTGCTGTTACAGAGATGCGGTCACCATCTTCTCCTCTCCCACGCAGGGGTAGGGGCAACACCGCCACGGCCACCCCACGTAGCTCCGCTACCGCCACGACGGCCGCAACGTCGCAGAATACGGGGCGCCCACATCCCCTTTCCCCATCAGAGGTCATCCAGTGAAGGTTGATCAACAACCTCGTGCGCAGATACGAGGAAGAAGGGGTCATCCCAACTCGGGATACGGCCCGCCTGGACCTGGAAGCCTCCAGGCCCTGCCGTCAACGCCGCCCTAACAGGCCGCGCAGGGAGCCCCTGCTCCCCACCCCAACATTCAACCGTTTCCGGAGCCTATCTCCGGAACGCCTTGACAACTCATTGCCTTACGCTGAAGAGGCGGGCGCCGTCCGGATCAGCCCGCTCAGGGTCCCGGCCCAAGGGCTCCAGGCGAGAGCTCCCGCCCGGCCGCGTCAGCGCCGCCGTCCAGCCCCGCTGGGAGAGCAGGCAGGCTATGTCCTTGCACCACCTGCACCATCTCGCCTGACCCGACGTCAGCGCCGGGCCCGGGCTGAGGACGCTCGCCTAGGCGCGTCGACATCGACAGCTACAGTGGCCCAAGCCACTGCCGACGTGCATCGTGAAGCCCCTGCATACACTATGCAGGGGCACTCTTTCACCTGACCAGGATCGAGACCCCAACCGCCCCACGGACAGGCTGGGTTGACTCTCCGGGTTGCAGGCCCAAGTGGTGATCGCCGCGAGCTAACCCGCAGTAATGTCACACCGTACAGAGGTCCTCCCCGTACCACCACTCCACAGAGCATGGGCCTTCCCTGCTCCAAGGTTCTTCATGGAGGCATGCCTCGTGCAACCCCCATCCCGAAGGAAGACCTGCCCCACGGCAGTGATGCTTAGTGTGGAAACATTTCCCGCGCCCACTATACAGGGTACGAGGTCCATCCTCCTGCCCCTGACTGCCAACATTAAGGAACCGTCCATCCGGTCCTTCTCTGACATGGGGGCCCTCCCTACGTCCTCTCTACAACCAGCGAAGGTCCTTCTCACCCCGGCAACTCGAGGGGTGAAGGTCAGCCTCGCTCCACTCGCATCGATCATGGAGGTCCTCCCCATGCTCATGCCAGTTCCAACAGTGGCTCTGCCTATATAGGTGTTGTTCATGTAATTCCTCCCCATGTACCCTTCGACATTTTCCCTGGTGCCCCTGCACCACGACTATCTCGAGTGGGGTCCCTCTCCACCACGACGCCAGCACCACCCCGAGGCTGTCTGATAGGGATCAACCCTTTCCCGAAGAGCCACCCCGGGGCAGGAGAGCGGGTCGTCGTCACCACAAGAAGAATCCTGGTAAGGCCTAGGTGGAGATCAAACCTGCCCGCTTCTCGGACTCGGAAGCGGAGTGCGATTCAGCGATGGAACCTTCTCCCCGCTCCTCCGTATCAATGACTGGGGCAGGAACCAGATGCATTAGCCTCATTCTCCCAGAATTTGAGGTCCACCAGATTCCCATCTCCCTCCGCAGGTACATTCAAGAGGAGGAAATCTTGGGAATTCCGCAGGTCTCGACCGCACAATCACCGCCTTTGTCACCAGAAGTGCCCTCAACCTCTACCAGAGATCACTGAGAGTTATTTTGGGGGCCAACGACGGTAGAGCGACGACACGACCTGTCGCTGGTAGCCGCGGCTCCTGTTCCGGATGCTGTGGTTATCAGCCCGTCGTATCGTGACATCGTGGCCAGGTCACCTCACTCTTCATAGGATGGCCCGGAATTCGGCGGCCAGTCAGCTCGTTCGCCGTATTCTCCACCGCCGAGCTTACTATCCCAGAGATCCGCCTCGGTACCACTACTGGTCCCTCATCCGCCCCCGGTTGACGAGTGGGGAAACACAGGGCCAGACCCTGAGTCCATGCCCAGGAGCTTCTGGAGTATACTTGCAGCGGATTACTTCTCGGAGAAGTTCTGGCTGACGGTGGCGCTGAATTTCCGCATACCAGAGTCTCTTGCCCCTGAAGAAGTGGGGTGCTTTTGTTGAACCCTATGGGCGACACACTTCCACCTCCGTTATGAACGGGTGGTGTACCCCAGAAGTCGAGAGCACTTAAACGAAATCGGCGAGTAGTGTCGCCTGATCGATGCGGCCGCACTTCTTGTGGCCCAGCACCCTGAGTCGCCAGGCCACCAGAGCACCCTCCAACAGAAATGTGTTCAGTGCTTTAAAGCACTCCGCAGAATCGTCAGGGAAGCCACCCCCATGTGCTAGTCCGTGGTTGGGGACACTTTGCCGCTCTCATCTTTGACCCTATCCGACGACAGCCCGATTTTCTATGCGACATCGAGGACATGCCCTCAAGAGGGGTCGCAGTCCACATGGTCGATGCTGTGGATAAGTAAGACGAGCTTGAATTCCTTGATGGAGACGTACCACCAGAGGGAATACCGCCACTGCTGGACCCATCAGGGAGAGTTACCCGTCAGCAGAGGAACCTGCTAGGCCTCCCAGTGCCCACTGAGTCACTAGTACTCGGTCGAAACACCGACAAGGGTAAGGAGCACGTCGGAACAGTCAAACACTCCGACACGTCTGCCTCTGTGAAGAAAATGGACGAAGATCCCGAGAAGGCCACGTTACGCCAGCATCTTGATGAGAAAAATAGGCTGGTTGATGAACTATTGGCTGAGCGCGCTGCAGAGCGGCGACCCGACTATGGTATTCCCAGGCCGGGGCAACAGGGGCAGGAACAATTTCCCCCCGGTGAGATGCCTCTGGGCAACCATGATCATGCTACTGCGGTAGACAGGGTAGAAGCCGGAACGTATGGAAAGAGGGCGACATACGTCTCGCCAAATCCCCCCGAGCGACGGGGCAATCTGAAGAATCTGATCCGGGTTCCACCAATCGCCCCATGGGTCGTTCAACCAGTTTACCCACGAGCGGCTGAAGCCGTCTACCGTGTGGAAGAAACTGGAAATGCACTTGTGGTTAGGGATCCCTGTCAAGACAGGGACCCCCACCCGGATGATCTTATCGCGGCGCTCACAGCCCGCCTCGAAGCATTGGAAACGCGGCAGGTGGCGGTCCCACCGGATGGAAAGCCTTATCCCGCGTGGGTGGATGATATGCTCGCACCTCCGGGTTTTGGGAACCCCACTTTCTCTCCTTTTAACGGGATATGGGACCCACCGCAGCACTTGGATCATTTTTCTTCCAGGTGCAGCCCCATGCTGGGGACCCCGGCTCAGCAAGAAGCCGCCAAGCTCCGATGTTTCGTACAGACATTGGAAGGTCCGGCATTCGTTTGGTATAGCCAGCTCCCTATCGGATTGGTGACCGGTTGGGAGGACCTTCGTCTGCAGTTCTTATACTAGTTCAGCTCCACCACGCGAAAGACCAGCATTGCAAACCTCTTCAAGTGCAATAAAAGGCCTGATGAGTGAGTTTCAGATTTCATCGCCTGGTGGAAGGGACTTACGTATTCCCTCGATATGCCACTGACTCAGGAGAAACTACTAACGATGTGTGTGGGGAACTTCAAGACAGAGCTGGTACCCTCCCTGATCACCCAGAACTACCTTGGAGGGTTCAGAGATTTCCTAGATAAGGCTCAACGCCTCGAGGAAGCCCTATAACAGGCTAGTCAGGCATGTTTGTTGCCCCCTATGATCCCATCTAGGAGGACCGCTAGGGCTGAACCCGCCGCGGTGGCCCAAATAGAAGCCCCGAGGCAGCTGGAGTTACTGTCGGTGGCACCACCCCCGCAACCCCGCAGAGGTCCTCCACCTCAAGCATAGGCTCCTGCTCAGCAGCGGCCGCCTCAGAACCGACAGGTTCCCCCGCGCAACACACCACTGCCACCTAGGCGAGACAATCAGGCGTTGCCTCCTTGGCAGGCCCCTCCGGCCCATCGTCAGGGCCAGGCCCCCAGGGCCCCCTATCCGGAAAGAAGGTACCAGACATATTCGTTCAACGAAAATCAGGTCTCTGGCTTCTTCCGGAGTGCTCTAGAGCAAGGGATTGTGCGTTTGCCTGAGTGCAGAAGGCCGGCAGAGGCGAATCTCACCGATCACCCCAACTACTGTCCTTATCATCGGATCCTGGGGTACACCCACAAGCAATGCTATGTGTTTAAAGACTGGCTTCAAGACTAGGTCAACAACAACATAGTTAAGTTGGGCCCAGCACCGGTGCAAGTGGCAGGTGTCTTTGTAGGATCAGAGATCGGCAGCGACATTGAAGGTGACTGGCAGCAGGTCCCCAACCGCGGATCCTGGAAATACGACGACTAGATGGCTCTAAAAACCATCATCAGTGCCCATGGTATCATCCGAGCGTGCCTGAAGCAGCCGGAACCTTCAGAAGAAGTATCTGGTGCCTTTGCATCATCTTCACAGTCGGCCTCTTCCCAAAAGGGCAAACAGCGGTGATGCTAGAAGAAGCATCACACACTGCTGGTGTCATCGTCGTCCCGCACTCTCGGAGACTTTATGCCCCCTGAAATGGGGATTCCTCCCAGAATCCGCCCAACGGTGGATGACTCCTTCAGAGACATACAAGGGTACGCTTTGGTTAACACCGTGGAGCTGGTAAATCCCTATATGACCCCCAGCGAGGTGGAATGACAGACAGACCTCCCCAACATTTCCAGCCGACGTCAACGTCAGCAGAATCGCAACCGTGCCGGTCATCGAGGTACGTCGGCAGGCACTTTCAGCCAAGCCGTGCACGCTACTGAGACCAGGCAGCAGGCTCAGCGCAGATCTCAGCACGTGCAAACCCATCCAACACCCTCGGCTCTACCTCCACCGCCGTTCGTGCTACTGGATCGGGGGGAGCTGCCTCGTTCATATCACAGTCAGTCTTTCCTGACTACAGGCCAGCCTTCGCTGTCCGATCCTAGTCCGGCGACTACTCTCCAGGCTTCTACTAGTATGCAGCAAGATGTGCCCAGTACTAGCCGATCACCGGTTCAACCAGCAGGACCCTCTATGCCTCCAAATACCGAACGACCTCTTGTAAGAAGAGGTTCACGTTTGGCACGAAAGTATGATGTCCTGAAGCACCTGGCCGGCATTCCGGCGAGGCTCTCCATCCTTGAGGCCCTTCGCCTGTCATCCGAAATGCGCGAGGCACTTTCCGAGGCCCTAAGGATCCCCCTCTAGTTCGAGACGGAGGTAGCAGCTGCAGAAGCCTTCCATACCGAGACGATTGAAAATGCCGAATGTCAGGCGGTTATCTCGTTCTCCGGTGAAGATGAGGACCCTCCTATACAGGGCACATTCGCCTGCTGTATATCACTGGCCACTTCAATGGTGTGGAAGTCTGTCGTTGCCTCGTCGACACAGGTTCCGGAATCAATCTAATTCCGACCCAGACGTTGCAAAAGCTGGGTCTGTCTGAAGGTGATTTAACTCCCTCTGACCTCAGAATCTAGCAGTACGATAGAACAGAGCAGACCCCAGTCGGCATGATCCGCCTGATGACCCAGTTCGGTGGCTTAATTGCCAGCACCGAATTCATGGTTGTCTCTCAGGACACCACCTATAACACATTGATGGGTAGGCCATGGCTCAATCTTCATGCGGCGGTTCCTTCATCGTATCACTAGTTCCTCAAGTACTCGCTCAACGGTCGAGTAGGCGTGCTCCAAGGAGACGTGTCCCCTTTTGCTTCTTGTGAGGCCTTCTATCTGGATGCGGGTTATTAAAAAAGTAAGGATATGAAAATCCTAGTAAGCGAGGATGAACCCGCCCCGGTCAAAAGTGATCCCTGGGAGAGAATGGATGATGCCTACATCCTCCCGATCCACCGGTTGGAGGCCACGACCCCCAACATGGGGCAATGTTTTGTTTCATCGAGTACGCAAGGAAGGCATGTTCCCATGTCCAAGCGACAACGGAAAATCACCTCGTACTCCTACATCAACCAGGCTCAATTCATTCCGGAACCTCCTACCCATGTACGGTACCGGGACGTCAGGCTTATGACAACGGCAGTGCGCCATACGTGTCTCTTCCGCCGGGCTGGAATTAACCGACTCAGGCCAACACATCACCACTTCTTTGATATCATCAAATGTGGCCCTTTAGGCCGAAGGCCAGATGGGATAGGGTTGACTACCTTCATTGCTATGGTCTCCATGGAAAGCGAGCCTCCAGATGTGATGACCGCTGCTGCCCAAGCCGGCACCAGCTGCCCCTCGGATTTTGACAGCCCAGAAGTATCCCCCGTCACGGGAAGTCCCCCCACAGGTGGGGAGGAAGACCTGGCGGATGCTCCCCGCGCCTTTGAAGAAGGCGTCTCTACCACTGTTGATGAACTGGTGCAGGTGAACCTTGGTAGCGAGGCAGATCCGAAACCCACATTGATTAGTGCAGCCATGTCCCCCGAGGAGAGGCAACAGTACATCGACTTCCTCAAATAGCACCCTGATGTGTTTGCATGGAGTTACACCGAGATGCCAGGGCTAGATCCCCTGGTGTCCGGTCACCGTCTGGGCCTCCCGACAAAACATCGTGGGTTTAAGAAGCCTCCCAGGAAGATGCACCCTTCTCATAGTGCTATGGTTGAGGCCGAAGTTGACATGCTAATCAGAGCCAACATCGTCAAGGAGGTCTAGTACCCCAAGTGGCTTGCCAACATTGTGCCAGTCAGGAAGAAGAATGGGTAGATCATAGTCTGTATTGCCTTTTGTGATCTTAATCGCCACTTCCCAAAGGATGACTTCCCACTCCCGGTGACAGAGTTGTTGATTGCCACCACGGCCGGGTTCCAAGCCCTCTCTTTCATGGATGGGTATTCCGGGTATAACCAGATCCGGATGGCCCCCTAAGACGAGGAGTCCACTACCTTCAGGGCTCCCCAAGGTACCTTTTTCTACTAGGTTATCCCATTTGGTCTGAAAAATGCAGGTGCCACCTATCAGAGGGCCATGCATCGCATATTCAAACCGATTCCTCGGACGTTGGTGGAATGCTACGTGGATGACCTCGTAGTCAAATCATGTCAGCGCCAGGACCATCTCAAATACCTTGAGAAAGTGTTCGGTTTCCTCCGTTCCCGTCACCTGAAGATGAACCCGCTGAAGTGTGCCTTTGGGGTCACCTCTAGGAAGTTCCTTGGCTTTGTTGTCAGATACCGAGGTATCGAGATCGACCCAGAGACGATCAAGGCCATCAGCCAGATGCCTCCTCCGAGCAACATTCGGGAGCTTCGAGGCCTTCAAGGACACGTAGCCTATATACGCTGATTCATCATGAATTTTTCTGGCATGTGTAATCCCTTTACCCGGCTCATGAAGAAGGGAGCCGCCTACGAATGGGATGAGGAATGTTGGACCGCCTTCGAGGAAATCAAGAAGTATCTTCTCCAACCTCCGGTCTTGATGCCACCCGTCTCCGGAAAGCCGCTGGTCCTTTATGTGACCACGCTGGAGAGATCCCTCGGTGCGCTGCTCACCCAGAAGAATAACGAGGGTACTGAGAACAATCTCTACTATCTCAGCCGCATGCTTCTCGATACGGAGGTCAGATACTCCCCTATCGAAAAGAGCTTCCTTGCGCTCGTCTTCGCCGTGCAGAAGTTGCGACATTACCTGCAACACCACGAGGTGCAATTGGTCTCCCGGGTAGACCCACTGAAGTACATCCTGAACCGTCCCATGCTGACTGGCCGACTAGCAAGGTGGGCAGTAATTCTCCAGCAGTTCGATATTAGGTTTGTACCTCAGAAGTCCATTAAGGGATAGGCGTTGGAAGACTTTTTAGCTGCCCATCCAACTTCCGCGGATAAATCACTGGACATGGATTTTCCTGATGAGACGATCCTCTCAGTCGATCATGTTTTCCCTTGTTGGAAAATGCATTTCGACGGTGCCTCCCGGAGCCCCACCGGTAGGAGGCTCAATGATCCCAAGCTCAACAGAGTGGGTCTGGGTATTTTCTTCATTACCCCGGCGCAAGCCGTCCTGCCATACTCGTTCCTGTTGTCAGAAGGCTGTACGAACAACGAGGTAGAGTACCAAGCTCTTATCACCGGCCTCGAGCTGGCCCTTGAGATCCATGTGCCCCATCTACATGTGAAGGGAGATTCCGAGATGGTAATCAAATAGGTTAATTGAGACTATGTCGTCATGAAGTCATAGCTCGCACCGTTGTTGGAGTACACCCTCCGCCTAATGGCTCAGTTCTCTTCTCGACCAGAGGTTACCCATGTCCCACTGTCGCAAAACGGCCAAGCAGACGCCCTGGCTGGCTTAGCCGCGTCGCTCGCGGAACCAGAGCAAGATGATTTGATCATACATGTGGCCCACCGGAGAGTCATTTCCCCCACCACCCAAGAGGAAAATGATGGCCTGCTGGTAAGTCATCTCACCGTCGGACCCCCCACATCAGGGGTCCCGGGTTCGTCAGACGTAGTGGTTGAAACCACCCCCGACTGGAGAGCACCTTTTGTCGAGTATCTCCAAAATGGTCGCCTCCCGGACGACCGGGCTGAGCGAGAGCGAATTCGACGCCGCGCACCGCAATTTACCCTCCAGAGCGGCCCCAGTCTTGAACAGACCCTTTATAAGCGGAGTTTCGATGGTGTCCTCCTCCATTGCATCCACGGAGGGGAGATACCTCAAGTTATGCAAGAGGTTCACGCCGGTTCCTGTGGCGCCCATCATGCTGGGCCGAAGCTGTCCCATCAAATCTGGAGGTTAGGGTACTTTTGGCCCCCTATGATCCACGATTGTATCGAATATTCCAAGAGATGCCATGCGTGCCAAGTACACGCCAACTTCTTGCATCGGCGGCCGGAGCCCCTCCACCCCACCAAGTACTCTTGGCCGTTTGTGTTATGGGGGCTTGATGTAGTGGGACTGTATCCACCGGCAACAGTCCGCCAGTGTAGGTTCATCTTGACTGCTACAGATTTCTTCTCCAAGTGGGCAGAAGCAGTTCCGCTCAAAGAGGTCAAGGCCCGTTCCATCGTTGACTTTGTGAGCTCCAATATTATCCACCGGTTTGGAGTCCCTCACACCGTCCTCACCGATAACGGCACCAACTTCCGAGCAGCTGAATTGATGAAATTGTACGCCAAGTACGACATCCGGTCGAACCATACTTCCCGCTACCACGCGCAGGCGAATGGACGGATCGAGGCGTTCAACAAGACCCTCTCTAACATTCTGCAGAAAATGGTCGGTCAGAACAAGAAAAGTTGGCTGGACAAGCTCCACAATGCCCTCTGGGCTTACCAGACGGCGACTCGCAACTCTACCCAGGTGACCCCATATTCCATGTTGTATGGGGCCGAGGCCTTCCTACCCATTGAGATCCATCTGTCGTCGTTATGCACTGCAGTTTATGATAACCAGACATCAGATGAGGTAGCCGAGACCCGTCTAGTTGAATTAGAAGCACTAGACGAGAACCGGCTTCGTGCCCTGCACAATCTGGAAAGGCATCATGATAAGATGGTGAGGGCCTTCGACAAAAAGGTTTGTATCCGCTCTTTTCTACAGGGCGACCTGGTACTGGCCCTTCGAGCGCCAATGATTCCCAGTAGAAAACCGCACAAGTACGAACCCAAATGGGAAGGGCCTTATATCATCCATAAGGTTTACCCCAATGGAGCATACTCCTTGGTGACCACGGATGGAGAGCGTATAACCCCTCCCATCAAATCCAAGTTCCTCAAGCGATACTTTGCCTAGGGAAAAAAGGTCCAGCACGACCCTAAACTCCGAGAAGGTCCAGCATGACCCTAAACTGCGAGAAGGTCCAGCACGACCCTAAACTGCGAAAAGGTCCAGCACGACCCTAAACTGCAAGAAGGTCCAGCACAACCCTAAACTACGAGAAGGTCCAGCACGACCCTAAATTGCGAGAAGGTCCAGAAGGACCCTAAACTGTGAGATGGTCCCGCACGACCCTAAACTGCATCCCCATCCTTACTACAAGACGTTAAACTGCAATCCAGTCAGGCCTTCCTGACTGAGGCTCAGCCTCAGGCCCCTTGGCCTCCTCGGGCCCCTGGCCCCCGTCAAGCGATAATTTGCCTAGGGCGAAAAGGTCCAGCACGACCCTAAACTGCGAGAAGGTCCAGCACGACCCTAAACTGCGAGAAGGTCCAGCACGACACTAAACTGCGACAAGGTCCAGCATGACCCTAAACTGCGAGAGGGTCCAGCACGACCCTAAATTGCGAGAAGGTCCAGCACGACCCTAAACTGCGAGAAGGTCCAGCACGACCCTAAACTGCGACAAGGTCCAGCATGACCCTAAACTGCGCGAAGGTCCAGCATGACCCTAAACTGCGAGAAGGTCCATCACGACCCTAAACTGCGAGAAGGTCCAGCATGACCCTAAACTGTGAGATGGTCCCGCACGACCCTAAATTGCATCCTCATCCTTACTGGAAGATGTTAAATTGAAAGCCAGTCAGGACTTCCTGAATGAGGCTCAGCCTCAGGCCCCTTGGCCTCCTCGGGCGCCCGACCCCCGTCAAGCGACACTTTGCCTAGGGCGAAAAAGTCCAACACGACCCTAAACTGTGAGAAGGTCCAGCACGACCCTAAACTGCGAGAAGGTCCAGCATGACCCTAAACTGCGAGAAGGTCCAGCACGAACCTAAACTGCGAGAAGGTCCAGCACGACCCTAAACTGCGAGAAGGTCCAGCACGACCCTAAACTGCGAGAAGGTCCAGCACGACCCTAAACTGCGAGAAGGTCCAGCAAGACCCTAAACTGTGAGATGGTCCTGCATGACCCTAAACTGCATCCTCATCGTCCCGCATGACGTTAAACCGCATTTCTAGCCTCAGGCCCCTTGGCCTCCTCAGGCCCCCGGCCCCCGTCTTCCCCGCGAGACGTGAAACTACAAGCCAGACATGCCTTCCTGACCGCGGTCCGGCCCCATGCCCTTGTTTTATTTCCCGACTTTCCCTCTTGCGGGATTGTACGGTATGGTGTAGGACTACGTCCTCATTCACGTCAGATTACTTGTCGTACCGTATATATCCCCTAATGAGATGCTTATCATCGTCCCACATGATGTTAAACTGCATTTCTAGAACTACGTGTGGCTTGATTCCCATCTTCATGGGATACGTAGGAATGCTCGGACGCCTCGTCTTGAGCCCATCCCCAAGATTTTCCCTTCTTCTATTCCCCCTGGGAATAGTTTCCTTGGAGGATATTTGTGTAGCAGGGAGTAGGCTTTCTTGGCCCTTCTCGCACAAGGATTGTAAGGGTCGCACCATGTGCCCACTCCCGTTCTTCTATCCTCCCACGTCCTCACCGCATGACGCTAAACTGCATGGCCTTCAAGAACTACGTATGGCTTGATTCTCATCCTCATGAGATACCTAGGAACGCCCAGAAATTTCGTCCATTGGCCCAACCCAAAAGCCAAAATCTTCCCCCCAGGTCAAGACATGGCAGGGTGCACACTTTTGCCCCAACTCACATCGAGCAAGCCTCAACCTGGCTGCACATCCCCCCTGGAGATGTTTACCTATTTCGTGGATGGATACAGCTATGCTTCACCCACTCTTTGACTGGGATTCCATCATTTTCACTCCCAGAGGGACCCCCAAGAACGTCCTGGATATAATTCCCAAGGGCTCTCCTACCAATACGGGCCAACGCCCCCGAGGGTTTTCAAGAAACAAGCTGATACAAGTCCCGCATTGCGAATTTGGTCAGCGGTCGATACTCATTTGTTGCTCCCATATGGGTCACCATAGGAACGCTGTGTTTCGAACATGGTCAACAGTGTCCTGGATCTTCGGGTCCACCCTGAGATGTCCCAGGCATCGAGTGCAGTGATTCATTCTTCCCCATCCCGAGGTGAGAAACTTCCCCCAGGTGGTGCTAGCGATCAGGCCCACGGCCCTGATTCCTCATAAGGGTGTACGGTGTGATGTGGGACTATGTCCTCATTCACGTCGGGATAATGTACCATGCCTTACGCCCTCCCTTTACGAGGCCCAGCCTCAGGCCCCTTGGCCTTCTCGGGTCCCCGAACCTCGTCCTCATGTAAGACGTTAAACTGCAAACCAGTCAGGCCTTCTTGACTGATGCCTGAACTTAGGCCCCTTGGCATTTCCAGGCCATGGCCCAGGTCCCCTCTTACCTAGGGTGTACGGTGTGATGTGGGACTATGTCCTCATTCACGTCGGGATCATGTACCATGCCGTACACCCTCCCTTTACGAGGCCCAGCCTCAGGCCCCTTGGCCTCCTCGGGCCCTCGACCCTCGTCCTCATTGCAAGACGTTAAACTACAAGTAGGTCAGGCCTTCCTGACCGATGCCTAACCATTAGGCCCCTTGGCCTTTTTGGGCCACGACCCAGGCCCTCTTTTATACGAGTGTACGGTGTGGTGTGGGACTACGTCCTCATTCACGTCGGCATCTTCTCCATAACACACACCTCCCTTGTTTGGGGGTATATTGCTCCCCTTCTCATCCCGTATGAAATTAAACTACATCTAGATAACTACGTGTGACTTGATTCACATCCTCATGGGATACGTAGGACCACCTGAATGTCCAAGATTCGGGTCCATCCCCATCTCTCGGGAATCCTCATCCCATCCTGGCCCCTTGGCCTATCCTTCCTCCATGAGAGAATTATATGGTGTGGTGTGGGATTATGTCCTCATTCACGATGGTCTCGTAATGACCACGCCATGTCCCCTCCCCTACATGGAAGGCCAAGCTTTATTCGGACACATCCGCACCCGCCTTCCAGGCTTTGTGTATCCCTGCATCAGGGCTTTCATCATCTTTCACACCCGGAGGGACCCCCAGTAACAGCCTAGATACTATGCCTTAGGGCTCTCCTACCGTTACAGGACAACGCCCCCGAGGGTTTCAGACAAAAAATCGATAAAATCCTGCATTGAGAATATGGTCAGCGGTCGATGCTCGTTTGTTGTTCCCACCTGAGGCTAACACGATATGGATGCTATGTTTCCACCATGGTTAACAGTTTTCCTCTATCGCCACGCCAACCCATTAAGCATGAAATGTCGGTTACACGATTCACACCATTCGTCACTTCATCATGTCCAAGTAGAGTCTCAGGACTCTTGGTACTTTTCCTCCGTGCACGTCCGCGTGTTAGGGGAACAAGCTGCGTCAAAGGAGTCCTTCAGGGCTCTCTGCTGACTCCCCTTTGATGGACAACACAAGTATTGCGATAAGGATCTTCCCCCCTTGTTTCCCACACCGAGTTTATCTCACGTGGGCTTAAGGATTGGGTTGACGTCTATGCTTACTCGGGAGTTGTCACCATCCACGGTCTGATCTCTAAGACCATAAACTAAGACTCTAATCTAGAACTACGTTCAGCTTGATTCCTATCTTGATAGGATACGTAGGAGTGCCCAGACTCCTTGTCTTTGGGTCCAGCTTGAGTTTAGCTAATTAGCCTCTCGGTTCCTTCCATTGGGACCCCGACCACGGGACCGCATGACATGGGGTGGGACTACGTACCTATTCATGTCGGGTTTGCAATAGTTGCACCACGCACACCCCGTTCTGAGAGTTATCCCTCCTATTACTTGTCCCGCACGACATTAAAATTCACCCTTCAGAACTACGTGTGGCTTGATTCCCATCCTCATGGGATACGTACGACCACCTGAATGTCTAGGATTTGGGTCCAGCCCCACCTCTTGGAGATCTCCAGATTTCCCGGTCACCTAGGCCACTTGGTCTATCCTTCTCCAGGAGGGGGATATATAGGTATGATACAAGGTTTTGGGCACCGTGCCCCCCTTCCCCCGGGAATCTGACATCTCTCGATCACCCTAAAGGTTGAGTCCCTTGAATCCTTGCAGTGGTTCACCCATGTGTAAAGAGTACTCTGGTCTAGAACCAAGAGTGTTAGATTCAACTTGATCATGTTCCTTCCACTTGTCAAGCTTTGTGTTCCCCTCCATTCGGGCTTCCATCACCTTTCACACACAGAGGGACCCCCAAGAATGGCATGGATACAATGCCCAAGGGCTCTCCTACCATTACGGGCCAACGCCCCTGCGGGTTTTGGACAACAAATCGATAAAATCCCGCGTTGCGAATATGGTCAGCGGTCGATGCTCATTTGTTTGTCCCCATTTCAGGCTAACGCGACGGGATGATGTGTTGCGAACATAGTCACCAGTAATCCTATGTCGTCACACTAGCCCCTTCATTCCTTGAATGTTGGTTGCATGATTCACATCATTTTCCACCCCCATCATGTCTAGGTGGAATCTGGACACTTTTGGCGCTATCCCTCAGTACACCTTTCCATGTTAGGGGGACAAAGCTACAATATGGCGTCCTTCGGGGCTCCCATTGTCCGAGCTCTAAGACCATAAACTAAGATCCATTCGGGACTAAGTTCAACTTGATTCCCATCCTCATGGGATACGTAGGACCGCCCAGATGCCCTGTTTCCGGGTACAACCCATTCAGGGAGCCAGTCTCTCCCTATGTTTCACCTCTGTATAGGCCCCACAGCCTAAGGTTTCCCTCTCCGAATGGCATACAATTTGATGTGGGATCATGTCTCTGTCAAATGTGTTTTGTAACACTGTGCACATTTCCCGCCTAGCATCGTCTCTGCTACGTCTGCGCTGCATGATGATAAAATGCATGCTTGGTCCTATCATACGACCCTAAACTGTGGCATTATCGTCCTGGATGCACGACGAAAAACGGCACTGCATTGTGGTGACCTTGTTGTAGAGGACATCATGTTGGTTATTGGTCACGTGCCATCCCATTTGTCAACTCCCATCACGGCTTGATCCTTGTGGTGACATCACAACCTACTACTCTAGGCCTGTTGCTTCACAAAAAAAAACCATTCACCTTAATGAACAAACAACATACATCAAATTCCGCTTCATTTAGTGCAAGGGCCACACCCGCATTCCCCTTTTCCCCTGGAACTTGTATCTTACCATGTAACCATCTAGAACTATGTATGGCTTGATTATCATCCTTATGAGATACGTAGGAGCGCCCGGGAACTTCCCTGTGGGCCCAACCTAACCTTTGTATTCGGTCCCTCGACTCGAGCTTTTCCCCAGAGAATGCATGGTAATTAGGGCTTAGGTACTCCTCCATGTCGGGTCTTGGTGGCATGTGTCCCCTACTCCTTCTACCCATTTATGGGCTAAGTTCCATCAAGAACTACGTGAGGCTTGATTCTCATCCTCATGAGATACGTAGGAGCGCTCGGGCACTTCCCCGTGGGCCCAGCCTAACTTTCTCTTTCGGTCCCTTGACCAAAAACCTCTCCTAAGTAGGTCGTGCGGTGTGATATGGGATTGTGTCCTCATTCATGCCAGGTGTTTGAGTTACTCCACCATGTTCCTCTTTTGTCACTTCCCATACATGTTCCGAATTCTACGACCCTAAACTTAGATCTCCCTATGGGAAATGACTCTGCTCCCTCTATCTAATACGTCTCATTTTCGTATTCAGATGTGTTTTGACAAAGAACCCGAAGTGTGGGACATTCATACTGACATTCCCTCCGTCCCACGACCAATCTTCGTGAGCTCGCTATTTGGATCCTCATCCTCATCCACATCCAAAAGGTCCCTCAGATGACATGGATACTTGGCTTAAGGGCTCCCCATGAATGCTGGACCTAAGGGCCCTTCAATCGTTTCAGGCCAACGTCCCTACAGATATTTGACAACATTTGTGACATGGTCCCGTGTTTCGAACATGGTCAACAGTCGACCCTCATTTGTCTGTCCCCATTCTAGGATAACACGATAGGATACTGCGTTGCAAATATGGTCAGCAGTTACCCTCCGTCGTCACGCTGCCATCATCGTGATCTGAATCTCGAGCATCATGATTCACAAATTTCCACTTCCAAATGTTCAAGTGGAATTCCATCACACTCGGCTCTTTCTCTTCACGCATATAGGTGTGCCACAATGTCGTGTTAGTGTCACTGGGCCGGTATTCACCAAGCGTCCCTTTGCCCTAACCTACCCCCTCTGTGTCGGGAAATTCCCACCACTACTGCTTGTTTCCCACACCGAGCACGACTCACGTGGGCTTAGTAGTTTTGGCAGGATGTGTACCAACACGGTCGGGCTGCTCATCGTTTTGCATGACGTTCAAATGCGCTTTCTGAACTACGTATTGACTGATTCACATCCTCATGGGGTACGTAGGAATGCCCGACCACTTTGGTTCGGGCCCAGCCCAATCCTCACTCTTGGTCCCTTGACCTGAAGAGTTTTCACCGAGGGTATGTGGTATGATTCGGATCCCAAGTCCTCATTCACGTTGGTTTCATATCTACCACGCCACACAATTCCTTCCCTTTTATTCCACATCCTATCGTATGACGTTAAACTACATGAGTCTATGTGTCCTGAACGCATGACATTAAACTGCGGTTCTACCCTGAACAAGTTCAGGATGCCCCATGATCCCGCTGGGAAGTGACAGATCCCCTTGCCATATAGGCCCTGTCCCAAAGAAGGAATGATCCATGATCAAACCAATGTGCTCATATGGCGTACTCCCACCACGATGGTGTAACTACATGAGTGTTGGATTCTATTCGGACAGACCATCATTCCGCATTCCACGCTTTGCGTACCCCTTATGTGGACCTTTGTCCCCATTCATGTCTCACGGGACCCCCTACGGCCTGGTCTCATGCCGCATCGGCTCACCTACCATCCTGGGCCAACGTTCCGGAAGACGGGTCATGTCTGGAAGGACCCCCTAATAGTATGGATTTTTGACCTATGGTCCGCCAGCTGTCCTGGGCCAACGTCCCGAAGGATTGATCAGCAACATTTGTGACATGGTCCCGTGTTTCGAACATGGTCAACAGTCGAACCTCATTTGTTTTTCCCATTACAGGCTAACGCAGTAAGGGTACCACTTCTCCTCCAAGGTTAACAGTTGTCCTTTATTGCCACACCATCCCCACAGTGTTCCGAGTCATGGGTATCGTGATTCACACTTCCCATTTTCATCTGTTTGGACCGATTTCAGCACCCCTGGCGATGAGTCGTTCGTGAATAAGAGCACGCCGAAGAAACGGTGGGATGAGAGGGAAACTCTCTCCTGTTTCTCGTAACGGGCTCGACTCACGTGGGCTTGGGGAATTGTCACTGAACGTCCCTCAAACATTTGTAGGGATGTAACAAGGAAATTCAAACAGTGGAAATCATGCATGCTACGACATTCAAAACAAAAATAAAATTTGGAAGCACGAAAGTACCAATAAAGGGTTTTGGGTTTGTTACAATAGTCGGGGGTCGACTTCCCCCATGGATGGGTTGACCCCATCAAAAGAGCGTTGCATCTCTGCCACCCGTTGGCTTGTGGAATCCAAGGCTTGCTGCCGCTGAACTATCTCCCTCTCCTCCTCAGCAGCGGTGGGGCGCAGTTCGTCAGTCCTGGCATTGGCCCACTCTACATCAGCTTGAATGACAACGATATCTCCAGAGGTCTGCCTCATATGCTATTCTGCCTCTGCCGGCTGGGCCTTCAACCGTGAGACCAACTTAGATTGTGAATCAAGAGAGGCTGAAAGCTCGTTTTCCCGGGTCTGCATCTGTTGAACCTCACCTTCAGCCTCCTGGAGCTTCTTAATGCTGGTCTCTTTCCTCCGATGCCAGCCCATGCTGATCCCACGATCATGCTCCTGGATCTTATCAGCCATAAGATCGCGGATAAGTGCGTGAGGACGTTGGGAATCCACTCCCCCAGCTCACAGTTCGTGCAACCACGAGCGAATCCTATCCATTTTGGATAGCCATTGTGCTTGGGGAGTGTCCTTGATAAAGCGCGCGATCAGCTTCAACGACCGGCGGCGGACTATGCTGCGGTCTTCCTCGTCGGAGGCCGTTTCGTCCCAGTCTGCGCGATTGGGAGGCTCGTACGCGGGATACGCCAGCATGAAATCCTCGGCAGGATCAACAAACGGTGTTGAATCCAGTGCGACACCTGGCGCTGAAGCAGGCACGACAGAACTGGGACCGACCGGTTGATCCTCTTCCTCGGAGTCCACCTCAATGATTTCGGGTACGGCCCTGCTGGTGGTCCAGCCCGTGATGATGTGCGTCGCAGCTTGAGAAGATGGCAGGACTATCGCCACCATTACCGGTATGCCCCTAGGAGGGACGCCACCAGACATCCCGACCAGTCTTGTTGCAGCAGGCCACGCCAGTCGAAGAACTGTATGATAGAGAGGGACAAACGCTAGTTGCCATGGTCTACATCTGACAACGAGGAGACCGGTGGAAGAGACGTACGAAGATCGACCTCCGAACACAGATCTTGAGCCGGTACTGAAAGGACCCCGAGATGAGGCCCCCCGTATACTGTTGGAAGGTCTGGAGATTCTGGAGGAGCCACCTCGGGCGCCCTGGTCCCACCAGACACGGAACTGGACGCAGCCATAGGCACGGGTTCTGATGGTCCTGCATCATCACCCGCCAAGGAGCGAGAACGATGCATGCGAACAAGTTCCTCCTGCATAGCTCAAACATTGGTGATAAGTCCATAGGGACCCAAGAACAGATCGTAAGGAGAGAAGTTCAGAATGCTACCTCGAGGGCCTCCGTGAAATCGTCGGATTCTGAGCCTCGGTCTTCGACCTCGCCCTCCTCCAGCGGGCTCCCTCCTCCAGCCTCATCCTCCCGAGAGTAGTCCTATGATTCCTCCGGCAAGGGGAAGCGCTCCCTCAGATCGGCAGCCGATAACTGTGGGGAGACTATCTGATTCAACAGTACCCTCACCCGGTCTGTCATTGGGCGAGGGACACCACTGGAGTGGACGTAATCCTCCAGCTCTTCCAGGTACTGTTCTGCCTCCGCCGGAGATGCCATGAATCCATCCCGAACTGGGCCTATTCCCGGCAATTCCATCCCGAAGCGATTCAAGTGTGCCCATATCTCAGTTGGGCTGAGGAATTGCCGGTTGACATCCCAAATGTCGCAAGCTTCCGGGAAGACGGCATTCTCTGCCATATCAATGTGACGCAGATGCTTCCCCGGAGCCTGAGTGGATATCCTATGAAATCCCCTTGGTGGCCTCCCCTCCGGATGACCCTGCTCTTCTGGAATCACCGGATCCACCGCTGCTGCCATACCCTCTGCCGGTGCGGGTCTCGCCGCCATGGAAGCCCCGCTACCGCGAGCGACCCTAGCTGCCCTCCGACCCCGACCTCGAGATAGAGGAGGCCCACCGTCACCAACCCGGATCGTTAGCTGCTTCATCATGTCCCCTGGGTAGGCAGCCTCCCAACTGATAATGTATTCCTTCACCAATCTGAATGCGGTAGTGGATGGAGGCAATGCAATCCGCTTCTTCCCATATTCCCGTGTGAACATGAGCCACAGCTGCCTCATCACACACGGGTGCTCCTCGTGACGCACCTCCTAGTAGACCTGCGGGGTCAGCTGCTGGAGGCACCAGAACTGCCTCGCAAACCGATGCGGGGTGTACGGTTCATAGAGCGGCTGACGATCTATTCGTGCCACCAAAACTCCACCTCAAAAGGCCAGGAGGTAAGCCCGATGTTCTTCCGTTCCCCTTCCATCATCAGTAAGTATCCCCATCGGCAATGGGAAGGGATGGAAGTTGAACTCATCCGCCCTCCACACCCTATTCAGCACCATCGGAACGACCCGTTTGAATGGGAATCTCCCAACCGCATTCATGATGGAGGGGCGGAAGTTTGATCCCGGCGGCAAAATGGGGTTTGGATACTTGTAAATCCCCCAGACATGCGCTGCGATCCACCCATACAAGAGGTGGAAGGGCCCGCATATCCTTGGCGGCTTCTTGCCATCGCTAATATGCCGCAACATTCTGTATAGTTTGGTGAGCATCAGAATCCCCAGATTGATCCGCTTCCCCATGGCCAGCATCGACGCCATGATAAATGAGCCGGGCCGTACCCACATGCTTGTATCTCTCACAGGTAGGATCCAACCATAGATGAGAGTCGCGATGAATGCCTCCAGCCTGACTATCGGCTGATGTTCAGTGCTGACACTGAAACCCCAAGTCTTCCATTGGCTTTCCTCCATGACCTGCCAACACGAGTGCCTCATTCCTCATTGGGCTGCCCTTGGACAAGTTCGAGGCCTCGGAGGGAACTCTCAATTCTCTGGGAAATTCAGGAAGCATTTGAACCATCTCCTGAAATGGACAACCCTCACTGCCTCTTTGTCCTATCGGGGACAAGTGCCATCAGCGCCGATGCCAGTCGCGACATTTTCTCCACATCCCCCACGCGCTGACAACGGGGAGGAATTCGTCATACATGGCCCCCAATATTGGGACCCCCGAAATCTAGTGGACATCCCACAGGCTGATTCCAACCTCCCCGTGATGTAGGTGAAAAGTGTTGGTCCTAGATGACCATCTACTTAGCAACTCCTTCATTAGCTGCTTCGGTTGGTAAATGTGGACTTGGGAGGCCCATGCCGCCTCATACAACCCCACTCTCCTCATCTCGGCTCCAAACTTCTCGCATGAGGCGCCTACCCAGTAGGCCCAGGCCCAGTCATCAGTAAGGTTGCCACCCTGGCACAGGTCCCACTCATTAGACCATCCCTTCTTCGAATCCGGAAAAGCCGCCTTTAGCATGGTACGGTATAGGGGAGGAGAAGTCTCTGGATGCATTGGCTTCCTGTCAATATCGTTCACATGGTTGTAGAGACAGTCAGCGTTAACGGGTGTGAAGTCCTCCCGCGCGTGACCATCGGCCTCCCTGAACCATTGGTGCTGGCACGGTGTACTCCTGAACCAGCAAGCTGGTTCGTCCCTACTCACCTCAAGGATGAAGACGGCATCCCTCACCCCTAAGCAGTACAATGTCAGTTTCTTGCATTGCAGGCAATCCTTCTGACCCTCTGATAGCAGATTCATCAAAGAAGTGTGGTCCGAGTGGATTCGGATCATCTCCCCCAGGCCTGGACAGTTGGTCATCTCATCCCGACGAGCAGCATCTGCATGGACCCCCAATACAGCCTCTTGATGGACCATTTTAACTCTGGCCCTCAGAAAATATTTTTTCCCGCTGGATCGCGAAGCTCGATCGCAAAGACGAATCGCGAAGCCGGATCGTGAAGATAGGTCGCGAGACCATGCCGCGAGGTCCGGCCAAGGCCGAAAAGCAGAGGTTCTCTTGGCGCGGACGCGAAGTCGGAGACCCATGGTTCGCCGCGAAGCTCGATTCGCGGAGGGATGTCGCGGAGTACGCGGAGCTTCGCGAAGTCGAGAGCGCAAAAAGACAAGGAACTCACGTGAAGACAAAAGAGGTCTCCCCCCCTATTTATAGGCGGTGACTCTGAAGCATCGCGGCGCGCCTCACCCGTGCGGAGCATCGCGGCGCGTCCGGATCTGTGGCCCCGGTCAGCACCGCGGGCCCCCTTCGCGAAGCCGCTTCGCGAACCGCCGACAATTTTGGCGATTTTTCCTCAGACTTCGACCCTTCACCCTCCGCGGCTCCAATTCTGAGGGGGGGAATTTGATGGTGCCAAAATATTGCACAAAAGGAGGGGACAAAAAAGAAGGATGGCGTGCTGCCTCGCGAAGCACAGCTGCGAAGCACCCACACGAAGCGCCCCGACCATCTCGGCCTCGCGAAGCTCCGGAGGCGGTAATGCTCCGTGAACGCATTTGACGTTCGTGAGCCGCCGCGAAGCTCCGGAGGCGGTAATCCTCCGCGAACGCATTTGATGTTCGCGAGTACCCGCGATGCTCCGGAGGCGGTAATCCTCCGCGAACGCATTTGACGTTCACGAGCAGCCGCGAAGCTCCCGAGGCAGCAATGTTCCACCGACGACGTTGACGTTTGTGAGCACGCCACGAAGCACAGAAGGTGGCGCGTGAGTTCTACATCGCGGCGTCCCTTCCCTATAAATACTGGACTCCCCCCGAGTCCCGGGGACGGAAAATCCGACCTTTCGGCTTCTTCTCTCCAGAATCGCGAAGCACTCTTTTCCCTGGGAATCATGAGCTCTGCGAGGTACTTCTACTTCGCCAGACGCCTCTCCCTTGTTTCGTTTTGAGGCCCCCTTCCGATAGGGATGCCCTTCGCGAAGCTCAAGGGCATTCGTGAAGGAAGGGGATTCCCAAGGGAACCCGGGCAGCCGCGAAGCATTTATGCTTCGCGAAACACCCAACCCATGTTAGTGATCCCTATGCTAAGGCGGGATCGCTACACATCGCGAAGCACACTGCTTCGCAAGACCCTGCTTCGCGAGGCACCCCTTCTTCGCGAGGCAGTGCTCCGCGAACACTGTTCCACTTCGCGAAGAACCTTCCACTCACAGCTATTCCCCATGCCAAGGCCAAGGCACTCCACTTCGTGAAGCACACTTCTTTGATTAGTGATTCCTCTTCCCGTGCGACCCTCCAGGTTTGCACGATGTGATTTCAAAGTCCTAGGGACAATACCACCTGTAGCGTTGCTTCGCCTAATGCTTCTTCGCATAGGCACGCTACCGTCTATTGCTTCTTCACATAGCCACGCTAACGTGGACCCCTCGATGGTTCGTTCCACAACCCCCCTTAACCATGGCCTTACTGGTACCATCCCTTCCCCAAGGACCAGAGGGCACCGGTTATGTAAGTCCTAGGGGTGTGGAGTGAACCCAACTCGTCCGAGCTGCTGGACGTTAAACTGCCAAGCACCACGTCCTCAACACATGACGTTAAACTGTGACCCAACCTCATCTCCCTCACGAAGGGTCCCCCCAGATTGAACATTCATTACACCACTCATCTCCACGGGAATGGAATAACCCATCCACAAGGGATGATATCCTCCTTATTGGAGTGGCGTATGTTCTTAGGAGAAGGGCGACCCTAGTTCCCCAACGGATGGCTGCACCTTTGCATCTCCGTACTTTCCCACTTCCAAGGTTAGTGGAGGGTGTGATAGGGAACGAGGCACCTCCCATCATCGGACCAAGGTCCATCTTTCCCACACTTTGTCGCACCATGGGCCTCCATCCTGGAGTATGTCCCAGCACTATGGGCCGCCTAACGCGTAATCCCCTCTTCGCTTCTCACGGACGCATCCTTCGCGACGTGATCGTCAGGTCCTTGCAACCTCTTGTTTCTCACACCGAGCATGACTCACGTGAGCTTAGAGTGAGCATCGAACCTGACACCCCACCCCACAGTGAACTACGAGGACTTTGATCTATGTCAAGGCATGGTACGTAGGAAGCCTCCATGAGGTTCAAGCCCACCCGTCATCCATTCATGTCGGGTCCCACTTCCATCCAGCACGACGTTAAACTGCATTCCGATCTAATGGAAAGCCGTTGCGACCTGTCCAACCTGAACTACGAGGAATTTGATCCATGTCAAGGCATGGTACGTAGGAATCCTCCATGAGGTTCAAGTCACATTGCTCCGTCGTTCGTTCACGTTGAGTTTCGCCCCCGTCCAGCATGACGTTAAACTGCACGCCTCGCCCCGCATGACGTTAAACTGTATGCCCCTCTTGTCCTGCATGACATTAAACTGCACACCCATTCCCACCTGAACTACGAGGTATTTGATCCATGTCAAGGAATGGTATGTAGGAAGCCTTCCAAAGGTTCAATCCCACCACCCATTGGACCAAGGTCCACTTTCACATCGGTTCACCGACAAAGCCCCATTTGAACTACGAGGTCTTTGATCCATGTCAAGGCATGGTACGTAGGAACCCTCTACGAGGTTCAAGCCCACCCATCATCCAATTCACGCCGTGTTCTACCTACGTCCAGCACGATGTTAAACCGAAATTCGAGTCTGACGGCACGCCGTTGTGATTAACCCGAACTACGAGGTATTTGATCCATGTCAAGGCATGGTTTGTAGGAAGCCCCCATGAGGTTCAAACCCACCATCCGGTCGTTCCGACCTCATTCACGTCGGTTCACCCCTGTCACGCATGACGTTAAACTGCATTCCCCAATCCAAACTACGAGTACTTTGATCCATGTCAAGGCATGGTACGTAGGAAGCCTCCATGAGGTTCAAGCCCAACAATCATTGTCCCAAACCGTCTCTTAGTCGGTGTTCCAAGCACACATTTTCATCTGAACTACAAGGACATTGATTCATGGCAAGGCATGGTACGTAGGAAGCCTCCCCGAGGTTCAAGACCAACTCCGATCGGACCAAGGTCTCTCACTTACGTCGGTTCGCTGACACCCACTGCCCGTCGTTTATTCACGTCAGGGTTCACTATCGTCCCGCATGACGTTAAACTGTATTCCATCAATCCCCCGAACTACGAGGAATTTGATCCATGTCAAGGCATGGTGTGATGGAAACCTTCCTAAGGTTCAAGCCCACCACTAGTGGACCCACGGGTCTACATTCACGTCAGTACGCTGACGATGCCCACCGGGCCAAGGTCCACCTTAACGTTGGTTCGCCGACGACATCCATCGGGCCAAGGTCCACCTTCACGTCAGTTTTCCGGCACCATCCTGAACTACGCGGACTTTGATTCCCTTCCACGGGGATATGTAGGAGGCCTCTTCAAGGCTCAAGCCCAACTTCACTATCTCCCCCTGCGATGGTCCCATTTCACCCTCCCTCCACTCCATTCATCAACCAATCACCCGTCTCGATTCTCGCCCGGACCGTCATATCCCGGTGAGAACATGTCGGTACGCTCTTCTTCACAGATGCCCACGGGCTGGCCCCAGTATCGACATCCCTTCAAGGAGGATCCCTCAATCCGATCTATCCTAGCTAATGCTCTGGTTGGGTTGATCCATCTCCGCTAGACGTTAAACTCACGACATACCATGTGTTAAACACAGGGACCTGAGGAAATCCTCATATATGAGTCTATGGCATATAATTCCCCGCATTCGATGTGGGATTCCTCGGGCTTCCATGACCTCGAGAAGCCTTGTGACCAAGGATAACAGACAGACATGCCATGTACCCCAGCATCCAGACACGCTACTGATGCCTCAACGTGGCTACTCCCCTGACTGAAGGTTGCTGCCCTGACTGGACACTTTGGAATGTCTCGACAGAAGCAGTGTAATGAACCGGCGTCCTTGGAAACATGGCACTGGGAAGAGTTTCACGAACTACGTATTAAATCTATGAGGGAGACCCGGACTAGGTGACGAGTTCTGAGGAGGAATCCGCATGAGGAAGAACCGACATCCCATCATCCCATTTCGATCAAGGAGCAGATGTCCCTGAATAAGGAGAGAATGCCGCCCGCCTTTGGAAAGCGGGAATGCGGGGCAACAAAAGCACCGCGCGTCCTCCTCCGTAGATGGAAAGGAATGCGCACGCGCGCCCTGGCGAAAGCGTTGGAAACAATTGTTTTCTGATTTTATTTTAATATATAAAGTGTATTTGCATATTAAATATAATAGATTTATATTAAATGTATATGATTTTGAAAAAGCCTTAAAAATACATTACATGCTGTTGTACACAATTAGTTCTATTTAACAGTCATATTTATGGAGAAATATCTTTTTATAATAGGAATAGATAAAATAATGAAAATATATAGAACATTTTATAGTTAAACATACATTAATGAAGTATATTTCATCTAGGTTGTGTTTTTGAATATAGAATACAGTGTGAATCTATATATATTTATCCAATAATAATCATGGTTATAAAAACCTATACAAAAAGTGTATGAATCTATGATTGGGGGGACTAAAAATTGATTCAATGATATAGTATTTTCATGATGAAAAATTTAGAAAATTTATTTTCTACATTATCTTATTGATACATTAAAAAGTTTGTGGCAATGATCTTATATTGAGTTTATCTATTCCATAACATTTCCTTTAAATAATGTGTGGCTATAAAATAATGTGTCTATAAAATAATTTTGAAATTATATTTAGTGGAAAATTTCATTCTAGAAATCAATATAAATTGTAATTTTTATCAATGAAGAAAATATATTAATAATTAATAAAATTATTGTTATACTATAAATAAAAAATATATAGACCCCAAAATGGATTTAGAATAAAGAAGAATTTAAGAAAATTAATATTATTGAAAACATTGAAGACTGTTATAAAATAATAATATTCTTGTATATTTTTTAATTATCAATAGGCGTGTGATCTTCAATCATGAAAAGGATGATGGATTAAAATCAGGGTAGATTTTATGTTAATGCTCTAGACATTAAATATATATGAGATATTTAATTTTATGGAACTAAATATTTTCCCATTATAGGATAAATAATAATGGATACAACATTCATTAATCAAGCAAGATGATGTTATTTATTTTGAGGACATTATACAATGTAAAATAAATGATTAATATTTTTTAATCTATAAATTATGATTATAATTACATTTATAATTACATAAGAAAATTGTTTCTCCTTTATCAATGATGTCAAAGTTGTTTATTTGAAAATAAAAATAAATGAGACAAAAAACAATGTATAGATATAATAAAATTGGATATTTTATATTTATTCAAAAGAGAATATGTTTGGGAAATATAAATTGGATCTGGAATATATGAAACATAAAAAAACAATGAAAATTGTTTTGACAAGATGAACAAATCAAGAACAATGAGAAGATTCATGACGAGGAAAAAATGAAATATCTTAAGCATTCCCTATAAAAGAATATGATAAATACAATTATTTTATCATATAGAAATTTTTTTACTCCCCAGGTAGTGGTGATATCAGTGAATTTATAGAGAAAGAAACAAAATTAAAAGGTGAGATAAAATTCAGTATTTATAAGTTCATAAATATAAAAAACGTAAAAATATATAAAGTGAAAGAAAAAAATATTTTAGATGAAATGGAATTTTTTGTAAATCATAATGGATCGATATTACATAGATAAATAAATAAATATATATATATATATATATGATGGTTGATATATATAATATTGTGATGGATCAGGATGATTCATTCTTTAGATAATAATAATGTTTTAATTTACATGAATCACATAAAGTGATTACAAAAATTAGTTATAGAAAATCAATTATGGATTCTCAACAACTATTGAGGATAAATTATTATAGACTATTATTATAGTAATGAAGTTTACCAATAAGGATAAAAAATACTCACCTAATATATCACTAAACTTTTATTTTATAAAAAAAATTTAGGTAAAGATATTATGAATAATTTTCATTTTTTGACGTAAAATGCATGTGATTATTTTTTAATAATATTAGAGTATAATTTCTCAAGGTGATAATTAACTGCTAGGAGAAATATATCATGGTTTGATGGAATAAAACATCAAAAATAATTCTATGAAAACCATTATTAGTATAATATGATCAGATATAATAATATTTTAATTGTTTAATATAGTATATTAATAGAAATCCAAATTGTTCTGGTAAAATATAATATATATAATGAATTACCATGATCCATGTTATATAATTGGTCATAAAATACAGAAACTTTTTCAAATATTAATACTACTAACCAAAACATATACAAATATACACGTGAAAATGATATTTTATTCTTTATTTAATTTCTGTTCTATATGTGACCAAAAATTTCATAATGATAATTTAGGCATGTATTATAAAATAAAAAATCGTTAAAATGATCTAATGGGGGACAATACTCTGATGAATAGATTTTATGATACTTTTAATTATAACCCTATGAAAAGTAAAAATTTATAATAGGTAATGCTTAAGATATTAAAAAATTTAGTAGGAGATGGAGAAAAAAATATATAAATAAAAGATAAATTCTAATAAAAAAGTATTTATAGTTGTTTTAAAATTTTTTGTAGGAAATAATGATAATTTTACACCATGTAATGATATAAAAAATAAAGTAACTTATTTTAATTCTTTTTCCTTCAATAAATTTAATAGAATAATTTATAATAATATTATAAATCGATGAAATATTTTTCGGGAAGTAGACTCAAACATCACGTAATTATGTTCATTTTTGACATTTGGGGGAGAATATTTCTAACATGGGATGGTATCCCAATTTATAATGATGATAATATAACTTATTAATTCTTATAATACAAAAAAATACATTGTTGAATCATTACAATGAGTGTATGAAGGATTTTGTTTTTCACACTCTCAAACATATGGCTACTACTATATAGATAATATAGTCATCATTATTCCATAAGTTAATTTTTTTCACTAACATTTAGATAAATTAATTATTATTATTGGGAAATATATTATATAATATTAGATATTTTTATTATTAATTTTAAATATTAAATTCTTGAAAATGGATTAATTGAACCCTTAGAGGTATGGAAAACATGAGTATATGTTTTTTATAAATTATGTGTTCTAAAAAAATCTAGATATTTTTGTACATTCTATGAATATATATATATATATATATATATATATTGAAAAAGGTATGATCAATCATATCGCAATCACATGGTATGTGAATTCTATGCCTAAGCATTTGTGAATATTTATAATATAAGAGGGAGTATTCATCAGCTTAACATTAAATTGTTGTAGTGTAAACTTAGTGGATAGTAGTGTACAATAACATTAATTAATCTATTTAATGAATCCCCAATATGATTATTTATAAATTATATAATTGTAATAGATTATGAGATGTTAACCGAAATCATTGATTTCATGGAAATATGAATATTGTTTTTTACATCAAATTAGATTATGTATACTTGTCAATGACTTTCAAAATGATAATTTCCATGAAACCCTATTAATATACAGATCATTATAAAGTAGATAAAATAGTTTTGTAATGAAAATGGTTTATTTTGTCAATTTTATTGATGAATGGTGTTATGAGAATGCCCTGAAAAAACTATTAAACTTATTTTTAAAAGAGAGGGAGAAAAACACACACAGACATAAGTTTTATATTATTGATAAGTAATTCAAAGGAATACTGTGAGGTAATCATGGTTCAATTATATATTTATAAATAAATTATTCATTTTTTGAAGAAATTATTTAAATATGTTTCTGATAGAGAAATTTGGTCATTATTAAATGAATGTTGTGGTGATTGGACTCCTAAATATGGCATGGAATTGGTTTTTAAGCATGAGAAATAAAAACAATTCATTATATATGTTTTGAGGGAGTAACATGGATTTTTAATGGGTATATTATTGTTAAAAAAAATTATTTTGATGATTTTTCTGATAATAAATAAGCTGGGGACATGTATTGATGGATCTGATATTGTCTATAAATGTTTTCATTAATGCAGAGAAGAGTTCCCTTGTTTCCATTTGATGGAAATGTATCTAGAGAGAGTGAACCAAATTTTTTACATAATTTATTTTAACAAAAATATTTAATTGATGGATTTTAAGGTATTGTTGATTTATAAAAATGAAATTATTCCATGATTATTATTCTAGGGATGATGTAATAATATCATCCTAGACCAAAGTCAATGAACACAAACTATTTTGTACATATGAATTGAATATCAAAAAAACATTTGATGTGAACATAGATAATAAATTTATTGTTATTACAAGAAAATAAGTTTGATAAATGAAAAAATAAACATGAAAAAGGATAAATATTAAGTAAATAATTAAAATAATTTTATAAGTTTGTTTGGTAGTTAATGTACGTGATGGGTTTTTCACTGAGTAAGGGAAATTGTTTTAAAAATCCTCTTATAAATTCCTTTAAACCCATTTTATATATGTAATAATTATTAAGATTATTATGTAATTATTTTTTAATTTACAGAAAATATATATAAATGGAAATTTATCTCTTTTTTGACTTTATTTTATTTCATTTTATATGGAACATTTTTGTGAAACGTTTTGATGTTAATTATTAAAAAAATTATTTATTTTCATTAATGTATATAGTGGAAAATTATTTTCTATCCACAATACCATCTATTTATTTTTTTAAATATTTTTCAGGATTTCATGTATTTTAAAAAAGAAAAATCAATATTTCATAATGTTTAGATAAATTTCATAAATGGATTGAAAATAGATCTAATTTTTCAATATATGGAAATGCTTTCTTACGGTTTGAAAAACATATTCATGGATGAAATTTTAGTATTGGATGATTTTATGTATTATGATTATATTATGGTAAATAATAAATTTTATGATAATGTGTGCTTCCAATATAATCCAGTGGTGGGTGGATACATTATTGACTAATGATAGGTGGTTCAATGATAATCCAAGGATTAGAGGGTTTGTGATATCCCTCCATTTCATCGGTTATGGAATAAAACCACAATGTTATTACATTTTAAGGAGTGATTATAAGAATTATATATACATTTATTTCGATGTAAACTATATGATTTATCATTTATTTCATTTTATATTTTATGGAAATATTATAATATCCTATAATATGATAATAATATACTACATTTTATGGGTAAAAAGTATAAGTTTGTAAAAAATTAATTATATGTATCTAGTGAATTCAATAAAACAATTATGTTTCTTATTTATCATTTTTATTTTTTTTAATATTGTATTAAAACATGAATTTCAATAATGAAATTTCATGAACAATAAAATTATTATTTTGAGGAAAATAAATATTTTTATGAAGGAAAAAATAATATACATTCGTATACTAATAAAAAATTTCATTATTTAAATTTACCGTAATATGTTTTTTTTTCTATAAATTAATTTAAGAAATTTTTAACAGAGGATTTCAGATTGGTTAAAGACCAAGAATTGGAAATTTTTAATATCACGAATATTTATCATGAAAATAAAACATGTTTCATTAAAAATATTTTATATTATCGGTGTACGAATACTGATTAGATGTGTCTGATTTCTGTATTATAAGTTTTTGATGTAAGAGTAAATAAAAATTAATTGAAAATGATTAACCTAAAAGAAACCCCAATTATAAAAGAATGGTTTAATGATATAAAACAAAACATTACCTGATATTTAGTTCATGGACAGTAAAATTAATACTAGTTTTCAATATTGAACTCATTATAAGATAGGTTACTATTTGGGCATTAGGTAAAATACATATACAATAAAAATATCTAGATTGTTAGAGGGGTTATTGATATTTTGGAAAAAAAATAAATAGTAGTAGATAACATGGTTATAGATATCCATGTTTTTAACATGCTCATACGACGGTTAATAATGATTTTAAAAATATGTCCCGAGTGAACTTTTTGGTTCATTAAATGTTTTGATCTTGTAGGTACCAATATAAAAATGGATTATAAGGAAAATATGTTTTTTTATTGAATGATAAACAAAATGAAATGGGATATATAATGAAATCTTTGATATGACATCATTTGTATGAGGTATGTTTGGTATAAATTATATTAAATTCAATTTTAAATTGTATAATTTATTTTTTTCTTCTGAATATGGATTTTCTTTGGTGGTTTAAGAAATAAAAAAATGAATGATTTAATAATTGTTCTTTTATCTTGGTTAGCACATGATTTCAACAAACTGTACACCAATTATTGAAATCATTGAGGAGGGATCATTGTTTGTAAACAATTCTAGGTGGTAAGGAAACCATGTGTTTCAATCGCTTCTATTAATGGTGAGTCCAGGAGTACTATTATATTTTTTAAATCATGTTGGTACCACCCCCACACATTGATTTCTAGTACCTCATAGACAGAGGAAACAACGCATTTATCACACTTTTTATGCAATAATATGTCCAGACCATGTGGATTTTTTAAAAAGGGTTATTTTCCCATTTTCCCTCTTGTATGTATTTCATTCATTCTAGGATCTCTTACTTGTTTTTACCATATCATCTTAATGGACCAAACAAGAGATACCAAGTTCTCCATGGATGAATCGTCCATAATTCATAGGGTTTTATGGATTAGTTAGGTGGGAATCAAATCATTGTGAATGACATATACTTTGTTTCAAAATATTTTCGTGGTGATGATATGTTAATTGTTTTCTTATATTCTATGTTTCTTGAAACTTATATCTACTTGGTTCATATCATTGGATTTTGTAGTTGATTTATGTCACATAAATGGTTGTTACAGGACTAGGTGAAGTCTACTAGTATAAGTTATGTATTCTAAAGGTTTTTTCAAACTGTATTATTATTTACCTTATTATTGTGGTTGTACAATGGAATTTCAATGCAATATTTTTTGTTCCATAAAAATTAAAATTAAATTGGTCTATTAATTGATGTGTTAGACTCTTTTCATACCCCATCATGTTCATTTATTATTTTCAAAAGGGATTACTTCCAGTAATGGTCTATATAATCCCTTCAAAATAATGAATTTTTTTTATAAATAATGAGATAGTGAAAAGAGGGGTAATTGGTTTTAATTGTTATTTTAATTTTTATATACATTATGGATTAATTTTTATAGTTTTGGGATAAGAGTAGTTGGTATGTATTGGTTATTAAATTAAATTTATTAAATATTATGAATTTATCATATGATCGTATTCATTTTAAAATGGTTTTAATCATTTTATTGGAACATTTATATGCTATAGTTTTTAATTAAATAAAAGTTATTTTTGAAATTGTGTTATTATTAAAAATGAGTTTATGATCGTCAGGTATTTTGATATAGGACTTTCAAATGGGTTTCAAATTATGATTTGGAATGGGAGAGAGGTCACCCCATTTGTGAAAATGTCATGATGAGTATTATATTGGTTTTAATGGAAAATGACATTCATAGAATTCATTGGGATTATCAATGAAGAGATACTATGTATTTTATGTTTTAATAAAAATGTTTTAAATGAATTTTTGGTTTTCAATTTAATGAATTTTAAAAGGTGTGGTATTTTATTTTGAAACATGATTATATATTTTAGGTATTTTAATTGTTAGATAAATGTAGTTATAAAAGGTTGAGAAAGGAAATTACTAAGGGGTACTTTAATGTTATTTAAGGGTTACATAGACTATATATAAGAATTTAAATAATTTTGAATGAAATTAATCGTGAAAATGTGATAGAAAAATTGCACATGGGTTTTTATAGTTTTATAAGAAGTCACAAAATTTTCATTTAGAAATGTGAGTAAAAGTAAGTTGGGATAATTGTTTAATACTCTTCTGCATTGATAGGAAATTTTTATTTTCCATGTACCTCGATGCATTATATTTTTAGAGAATGATTATATTATTCTACTTCCAAGGGTATAGAAATTAAGTAGTATATCATAGTTGGAATGGTCACACACAGTGTTCTGAATCTCATTTGGATACATTTTATAATGTTCCTTTTAAATATCTGGTTACCCCAATTGAATATTTTTTATATGACCACATGAACCAATGTATGATTTAATTACTCAAATTTTGGTTGGAACTTGGGGGGCCAATTATATTATTAAATAATTTAATCTATAAAAATCATATGTATTATTAGAGTTTGAAGATTTTTTAATGTCCCATATAAACGAACTATTTATAGTTTGGTTATTTATATTTACACAATTTGTTGTGACGTACTGAGAAGTGCTAACACACTTCTTGATCCCCCATGATGATTGAGTACTTTAGAATATTTTACATCTTTCATTTATAGTTTTTATAAAATGTCCTTGAATTTTTTACTTATTTGGGATGGTATGACAGAGCATGGGATGTCTATAACTAGTTGGACAAGGAACTACAGTAGGGGTATTAGATTTTTTTAATTTATGAATTCCTAATATGTTTATTTGACATCTTATTATTCAATCTTGTTTTATTTTGTTTCTTTTGGAAGTTGTATTACATTTTCTCATTTACTATTTCTAAAGGTTGTTGTAACTAAGGATATTACTTCTAATGTTCTTTACATTAGTAATTGGGTATATTATACCTATTTTTTCAATAGACACAACCTTCAATTGAGTAGCATACGTCATGTAGGGATGTGTACTGAGGTCGGGTTTCACACATTCTTGGGGAATCAATCTACTGTCACCTGAGTAAATATATGGAAATTTTTAATTAGTTTTATTATATTTTTTCTTGATTTTTAGATCTTGTTATATTGGATAATTCTATCTAGTCTATGATTACTAATATGTCCTTGTATGGGTACCTATATCACCGTGATCTTCATAATATCTATGTTTATGTAATGTCCCAGACCAATCCGGTCTATGCATTTGTGAAAATGTGGTGTTGGAGGTGTTTTGGAAGGTCAAGGTGGCTTGGAGTGAATTTGGGTGTACTTTTAAAGAAATCTAAAGGGTTATGGCCTTCGCACTGGAGGTTCATGGTTTTTCGAAACTGTGCGGCCAAACCGTTCAAGGAAGGCCTTGGAAGCAGTGGATAACGCATGGTTATCACACGGTTTGTCTAACCGTGTGGACTAACAGTGTAAGGAGTTGTTGACAAGATAGAAGCTAACACACGGTTAGCACACAATTTGTTATACCATGCGAACACTTAAAGTTAGATCCTAAAATTGTGGATCTGAACTCTTTTTCTTCTAAATGGTCAGTTTAATCCCCTAAGAGTCCATAACATCGGATTACCCTTACTTGGAGGTATAATAACCTCTCTGAAGTGTATTGGATGTGATCTGGGGGCTTCTCTTTGCGAATCAAAGCCTGTTTCTTGAGTAATGTGATCCTTTTTGTTTGGTTACTTAGATCTACCTAAATATGCTCCTCCTATTCTCTTGAGATCATAGATCTATGCCCGTTATGGGCATATCTAAGTTTTTGGATGTCAGTTATGATGGGATTTTGTCTTCACTGTGTTAGGAGAGGAGATCTAAGGAGGATTCATGGAGAATCGACCCGGTTTTCTGGGCGTTCATCATACGTTGTGGTTTTCCTCGAAAACTTTTGAGGTAGGGGATTTGTGGCATCTAAAATTGTTTATGTGAAATCATATATTTAACATGATTTATCCCTTTGGATCATGATGGAATTGAACTAATAAAATACATGATCCAGATTAAAATAATTGGATTGATCGCATGTTGTTTCTTTGTACTGTGAAAACGGTGTGCCTCTTGATTTCTTAGATAAGTGTGATATCTATGCCATGATTGTTAGCATGGGGTTCTTGATGAAATTTATAAAGAATGTAAAGCTGAAAATTAATTGATAATTGGTTGAAAAAATATAAAGAGGCATTAAAGCAGACCCGGTTCTTGTTGTAATTTGATATTGATCAAATTTGGCATAGTAAGCATGTTTAATCATTGGTGATGGCATACTTAATTGGTTCATGATATTGGAACCAACGAATTAAATTTATTAATTCAATATGGATTAAATAACTTTATTGAATTCCATAAATGGTTCGGAGTTACCCTCCTATTGTGAATTAGGGATAAAATACCATTTTCTATGATGTTTTTTCCCACTGCTTGTGTTGTGTTGTGACCCTAGAGGGGTGTTGTGATATATTGTGTTGTGATGTGACCCTAGAGGGGTGTTGTGATACGTTGAGGCCGGGAAGCTTTGTGGTTTTTGTAGAGAATAACACATAGAGTGGCTAGATGCATTGGTTTATTAATGTGGGTGCCAAGGAGTACACCGGGGATGATGTAATGGGATGGTTGTGGTTGTTGGATGCTTAGAGCTTTGTTTGGTTGTTTATCTGTTTTACCTTCCCCACTGCTCAAGGCAGCTGGTCTTGCTTACCCTTCTTCCGAAGGAGGTGAAGACACGTGGGGTATGCCACGTGCTTTCGGTGGTTAGCATCTTAAGGGAGAATGGGTCTACGCACTTTCAATAGGTTACAAAGAGTCGATGGGTAGTACGTCTACTCCCCGTGTTGAGCCCCCTTGTGTTTAGTAGCATAGGTTGCATTTATGAAATTCCTGGGAATATAGGAATGCAATGAATGTTTTAATAAATGATGTTAACCCATGGGGTTGTATTTTGATGAAACATAATGATGAGGTTCAGAACATTGATGGGATAATGGTTTTTGGATGTGATGTTAATGGAACATAATGTGGAATTGTTCTTGGTTAATTAATATTCGATGAATTAATTAATGTACATTGAAATTGGTAAAAAGGGGGGAAAATGATCTAAAAATGAAATTTAAATGGTTTTGTGATTATAGGATACCTAGTCTTGGAAGTGGCGGCTTTGAGTCCAAGAGACGTTAGTTGTAGTCGTGTCTAAGACTAGGTTGTGCCCATAGTGTGGTTGTGAGATATATATATATTCTGTACTTTTTGTGTTCTATACGCTACTCCACCCTGTCTCTATGGGCCACTGAAACCCTAGGGAATATGATTCCTAGGGGGGGTGTTTTCCCCATCATTCTGATGGGAGTTTGAAATGCTAACTACCCTCTTTGACCCCGCTCTCTTCTCTTGGTAGATACTAGTGCCATGAGGCACAGCGGTTAGTTTTCCACATATATGTGGTTAGAGGGCTGTGATGGATTGTGGATTTTTCACACACATATATCCCAGATATAGTATCCTATGGACTACTATATGTGTAACTTTTATAGGCTGTGATGGATTGAGGATCCTTACTCGGTGTATGGGCTGTAATGTCTTGAGGTATAATACCCGACGTATGATAAACATTATGCGAGATGTGGTGGATCCCGGAAACTACCTGGTTACTTTTGGTTGTGAGGATGGCATGGTTCTTAGCCCATGTGTTTCCGGGAATACCCTTGTGGTGCACGTGGTACAGATTGTGGAGTTTGGACCAAGTTTATATGGGTGATCCTTAGAAGAGAGATCCACATGACATATGTCGTTGTGGCAAAGAGGAAAACCAGTGGGGAAGTAGTAGTGGGATACCATTGATATTCTTTACTATACCATATGTTCTTGTATTCATTACTTGGTGAGAGTAGCCATGGTGAGGTTGGGAATATAGTATACCCGTTTAGGTGACGAGTTAGTTTCACTGTTGTTCACTGTGTTTTTGCATGCTTTCTTTACTTTTTCACGAGAGTCTTTGGGGAGGATCCTACTGAGCATACTTTTATACTCACCCTATGATAATATAAACTGTTTTTCAGGTCACTTTGAGCAGGTTGGAGATCAAGCAAGATACTACTAGCTTTTGGTTGGAGGAACTGTTCAGGCTTTTGGTCACTGCCGTTTTACTTTCTTTTGGGTATTTTTCGTTTTCCCATTTTATTTTAGTGATTTTGCATCAAATTTCATATATGTACATGGGATTCTTCAATATTTTAGTTCTGAGTTGGAGTTTTTTGGTGTCTATCTTATCTCTCTCTTCTACATGTTTTCTATTAGAGGGTAATACCTCTCATTTGTGTGTTTACTATACCCTCGGTGCTAGTCACCAACCCGGGTCCAACTGGAGGTGGGACTCAGGGGTCATTATCTCCCTTCTCACATTGCCACCTCAGGAGGGGTACAATTTGTGGGGAGGGGGTCATGATAGTTTCAATTTTTTGGAATTGATTAATTTTTTTGTTCTTTTAAAGATGAATCAGAGCCCACATTGTGTAGGGTAGTTTTATGTAATGTTATTGATTTATGATTTTTTATGATCTAATAGTATGGAAAGGTAATGTGTGTGTTCATTATTCATAATAACATTGGATTGATAGGTCATTCTTATGCATCAAGTGACTGATAATTCACTGTAGTTCATTATGCTGGTTGTTTTTTTGTCGGTGGTTTATATTTGCAAATTATCCATATATTATTATGTTTAAAATGATGTAGAGGTATTGGTATTTAAATTTTATGTAACCATCTGTATTTTTTGTATAAAAGTGCAAGGTGTAACTATATTAGACCAACTCCGAATCAGACATATATATAATGGGCATGTATGCACTATTTTTATGGAGATATTTTTTTAAATAAAGTGTTAGTTAGAAATTTTATGATTTTTCTATTTATAATATTTGGATGAAATTCTATCTATACAAAACCATGAATCATTAAAATTAATGAATTTAAGGATTTTCAAATTTTCTTAATGAAAGGTTTTGATATGTTATTACAATGTATTTATAATGGTACATATTTATAAAAGGAAATGAGAACTAATAGAATATTTAGGTTAATTTTCCATCAATATCCTTTTATTTGTTTGATGTTGTGTATCGATGGTTTGGTCTATGAGGGTTAACATTTTTGAAACGCATGGTCATGGATTGGGATAACATGAGGAGATTCCAGGTACTGGGTAGTTGGATGTCAATTTTTGTGCCATCATAAAGTTTATAGGCCTGCTGTTGTGATATGCTGTATGATATTATGGATGTAGGGATCCTTGTGGGATGTGAAAATGGGTGTGGGTCATTGGATATTAGAATGTATATCATATATGGGTTTACATTATCATGTAATGTGGATTCCCTGATTAATTTTATGTCACATGTTTTGGAATTGGTCTAGGAGTATCATCTTTGAGTTGCGACATGTGTGAGATATTGTGCATATGGATTAGTGAGAGATCATATTGAACTTCATTATGTAACTCTAGTTTATGGATTTGGTACCATATGATCCAGTGCAGTGACCCACGAGAATGTTGAGCCATTTTTTAAACACATTTGGGTTTTTTAATCAAATATGTATGGTTTCGATTTTTTACAATGGGGCATGACGTGATTTTCAATGGGTGGGGTCTATCCCAATCGCATATATATATATATGATTTAGTGGTTTTTGGAATGTTACTTATGCTATAATCTTGACATGATATTTTTGGAATGTGAGTTTATAAATGAGGAACACTAACTTTCTATTCTGTGTACTTTGGATTGAGGGTAATTATGCATGCTTCAAAGGTGGATTTGATGCATGATGGGTGTGATCGTGTGCCCGAAAATTCACTATTATATAATGGATTATTTTCTGTTGTAAGAACCTAGAGTCAATAGGGAATTATTTATTTATAGTTCTATACTTGGAGAATTATATAGATTCTTGACCAATATATATTAGCAGTGATTTATATAATTTTATATTTTTACATTGAAAGCTCGTGATAAATGTTGATATTGATTATATTAGCTCATTGATCTATTAATTATGAATGGGATGATGTGGTGACATATTTTTTTCCTTATTTTTTCCATTATAAATCATTATAGATTATAATGTCAAGGATTTACTGAGTTTAATGGCACTTATTGTCAAGCATAATATATAGATGATTGAGTCGGTGTTTGATCCTATTTTTAGTAGGGTATAAAAAATATGATTTTTAATAAGGATTGATGAATAGCCACAAAAAGGCCTACAACATGGTGTTTCTTGTAAGTTCTATATGTATGGATCAAGTTAGTGGTCCATTTATATTTAGGATATGTGAATTTTATTCTAAAAATACTTCACCATTTTTTCACTATAATTAATGATATTTATGCGGGTTAATTTTTGGGGAATTTTTTTATCAATATGATATATATTTATCATTCTCAACTTGAATAATTCATGTCATGATGGAAGACATTGGGGGTGTAGTGGTGATAATTCTTGTGAAAATTATGTCACATGGGTTCTTTGAAGAGATACATATAGAAATTGTGTGTTTGGTGGGAAAATACCATTTGTAATGTGGTTATTGATTTTCGATTAGATGCATGATTGAATGGAAATACATGACTTTTCAGAGGTATTTGGTTTCCCTATAGTGAGATATTACATTGAGAATGGTTCAGTAATTGTGGAAATCATCTAAAATATCATTGTATCACTAAAACTCAATATGATCATTCATAACATATATATATTTTCTTGACTACTCTAAAATATAATGAAATAAAAAATATATGTAAATATTCGTATTATTTGATGAAGGGGTGGTCATTGGATGGTTTCTCCAATGATATTGTTTTTGTAAATCTATGTGGTGTGGGGGAAATAAACAACCAACCCTCAGATCATGTGATATTTGTGTTGGATTAGATATCATAAAATGATAAGGTATCCAGTCATGAATTCCATGGAAAATGATTGTTATTGTTTGTATTGTAACTATAGTGAGGATTGGACATCCACACCCACACAAAAAATTTGTAGTGTATAAAGTGTGTTTTTTTACTGTTGGAGTTTCATGGATGAGGTGGTGAAAAAGCCACCCCTTGGGTGGAAAGATATGTGTTAGTCACTAAGATAAAACCCTCATGTTTAGAGGGTCATGGTTTTGTAGATCATAGGACAAAATACTCAAGGGTGAAAATAAGATGTTGGTCAAAAACAAATATGGTATGCGAATGAGTTCTATATAATTTCAAATAGGGATAAATAGTAGTGATTGAATGAGATGTGAATTGTATCTATGATCGGTGGAGTTCTAAAAGTAATACAAGTTCTTTTGGAAAAGTTGAATTATTGGGTGTGGTTGATCGTTATAATGGTTATTTGATGGTTGATGTGATGTCTTCTGAATCATGGTAAATGTTGTTTGTATGCTCTAATTGACTATTCAGTTGATCATGGAATTCCTCTATGTGATCTAGTATAATGACCAATCTTGGTACTGATATAATGACAGTTAGATTCAGTAGTTTTCATGATGGGTTGGATGATGATCATCCAACGTGGTTGATTATACTGAACAATTGTTATATAATTAAGACCACATATTTCAGGTCAACATGGAAAATTGGGGTGTACTTCTTGATTAAAACATGTATTTTGAGGAAGTTCTTTCTTTGTTAGACGTTTTGGCGTGGATGGTATGTTTTCATTAATTTTAGTGGGTTCTCATTGTTGAGGATGAGTTCAAATATCGAATGTTGTCCTCATTTGTGTTTTTAAATTCTCAGGTGGAACTAATCAAGGTTTATTGTGTTATTATGTGTTCTTGGATTTAGTGATCTAACAATTGTTAAAAGACCTAATAGAAGAGACATGTGGTTTATAAGTAAATTTAATGGTTGGTAGAAGCATATACCATGATGATAAAAAATAAATAACACCATAATTGTTTAGTTTTAATAGTATTCATTAAGAGCCACCATGATGATTTATATTTGATGATGAGAACTGTCTCAGGTTTTAATGGTTAAGAGCATTGAATTAATGGTAGTTCCATTGTTGTGGTTCAGATGATTAGTTTGCAACAAGGCCACTATGATATAAATCCTATACCAAAATAGGATGGTGTATGTGTATAGATGACTATGTTCTCCATCATGTGAAACTAATTAAGGGTCTCCAATGAATATTAAAACAAGTTAAGTTGGTTCCCATGTGTGTTGGGTCATTGAGATTGTGGAGAGAATTTGACCTATGGATTAATGGTCAGATCAGCCATAGTGGTAAATTTTTGTGCTCATGCTTTTTTTATGTTTTATATTTCATGTAATTATTATGTCAATTATTAGATGATTATTCTTGATGATATTGAGTTGTTTTAGATGTGGATTTTGAGGAGTATCTAAATCTTGTAGTTTCCTGAAATGATAATAAACTTCATCTGGGGTAAGACTTTTCTTTAGGTCACATGTTTTTGTGGAATAAACAAGTTCAATAGGAAACATGGAAAAGGTATAAAGATATGTTAGGCTAGTTGACCAACCCACATTCCATTATTGATCAATGACACTCAAAAGTGTAGCTTGAGGATGATGTATATTATGCTGGATAGTTTGTATGATCCTAACAAACATAGTAGGTATATTACATGTAAATTTGATTCAACTAAATTTTAAATACGATAATGGAGTTTTTAATGACTGTAAGTCTGGTAATGAGTGTGTCTAAGGGTTTTAGAAAATCGTAATGATGTGTAAGAGTAAATTATATACATAGATATTAGTTGTAACACCATTATAACTATCCTTTACTATAGTCAAGTAGCCTACATGAGTGGGGTGCCCAGATTTTTAAATTATGGAATGGGTCTTGGAAACTATGATAGAAATGATCATTGGTTAGTGGTGTTCACTTTGTAAACACAAAGTTTTATAAATTTTATGGCTACCTATACCACACCAGAAGGCCTTATCCCCTATTATACAATGGGGACGACAATGTTGCCACATGGTTTCTCCAATCACACAAACATCAATTTAATACATTTAAAAATTGGTATTTTAAAATTCCCCCACCCCTAGGTTATTTATTTCTAACCCAGTAGTTATCCACATTTGAACCCACTATAACATAAGGTGTGAAATATGAGATCCAATGTCATACAAGGTTCAATATTCCTTAATTTAGTGGTGTTTGGAGGAACATTTTATGAAAATATAATATATAGGTACATCAATCACTTCATTTCCTTTTTTAATATAATATGATTTTTCAATTATTTCCACATATTCTGAATCTGATGATCCCTATATCCATATGGTTATTAGGTAATTTATTTTTATTTATTTCTCCACAAATTTTGTTTATTGGATTAATATTTTTCTATGATCATGGGGTAGGTGGTCTAAAATCCTTAAACTATAGTCTTTATATTTCTCTTTTGTTTGTGGTTGTGCTTTCATAGAGCCTCTTTTGTTTCTACGTATTTGAATAAGAAATGTAAATTTTCCATAAATTGATGTGTAAGAACCTTCATGGTCCTTATTGAAAATATTGATGATTTTATATGAGGACTAGGTATGATCATGGGGTATTCCAATACCTAATATTTGATTAACAAAAATTTAAATTCCTGAAATTAAGAAATTATTATGGATAATGGTTTGCAATTTTAATTGTTATGTTAGTATGGGAATAGGAAAATTGGAATAATATGATGATAGTTTTTTAGGGTATGATAATTGGTTTAAATAATATTTTTTATATATGATTCTTTTCAGATATTCCCAATATCCATTTTAATTTGCCTTAAATTTGTGCTTTTTAGATTGATCTAGCAGTTCTTTTAATTATTAGAAATTATTTTTTCAAATGAATTACAATTTTTTTTTGTTGTTGACCTCATGTTTTATAGAATGTGTTTTCAAATGGGTTTTAACTACTGATTAAAAATGTGTGTGGGGTCACCCCTTTAGTGAAAATATCATTCTTAATCCTTGTGATGATTGCATATAAAATTTAGATCAGAAAACTTCATTAGATTATCAATGATGATTACCCATGTTATTAATGGTGGATTCATGATATTTGGAAAAGGTGTTTGGTTATAGTATTTTAAAAAACATGGACAGATAATGAATTTAATTTTTACTATGATTCGATGTAAATGGTTCTTTGGGACAATCATAAATTATGTGTAAAAGGTTAAAACAGGTATACAGTTTGGGGAATGATGATTTTATTTATTACTGAAATGGTATACCAACTTTACACGAGTATATATTCAATTAAATGATCCAATAAATTATGATAAATCGTAATGTACACTTGTGTTTTATAGTGTGATAACAGGAAATTGATGTTTACCTACATAAAATGACTAAAGGATGGTTTGGATATTCGAATTATTCTTTTCTCCCATGGGAAAGAATCACTGTTACACGGATCATCCTGATGAATCAAGATTTTAGAGGAATTACTGAGGATCTTAACTCCATGTGAATGGGCCTCAAATTCTACACCATTTTTTGGGATGTTATGACATCGAGTTCCAAATACATTTTTTGAACATAGAATGATTCTCATTGTATGTCAACTAGTGACCAATTTTTTGTAATGTTCAGATGAGTTTCTTGGTATAAAGTATGTTAAATAGCATTAGGTGTCACAAAAATCTTGTGGTACAATAAGTATAATAAAATAATGTCTAATTATGAAATGATTTTTTATTTAATATTTAATAATTTTATAATTTTATATTTAAATGCCCAACTTGTAGACCAGTTATTACATTAGATAACAATAGTCGAGGCCTATATTGTTTTACTCACAACCCGTTCAGGCCATAGTAGATTTTATATTCCCAAACAGATTCCACATTTTTAGAATTAGTTACAAGTTATACACTTTTTTTGCTCTATGTTTTAGAATATAGGGTGGAGAAATTTATTTCAATATGGGGATAGACATGGGGGCACATTTGGTGTTTTACATTTTTTTTCGGTATTTTGGGTTTTTATTAGATGACTGGCCATTAAGTAGACTATATATATTATTTTTAAATTATATATTTTTTTGGGGTGTTTATGTAACTATGTATTAGTTGTTCCATTTAATATGATAATTTTTATTTTTAACTATTGATATTAATTTCTTTGGTTTTATACAATGATAAGTTGGTATAGTCTCTATAAAGTTACTCTATAGTCTTATAATGCTAGTCAGCAGCTTCTAGAGTATAGGGAGAAACTCATGAACCCATGTTTCACATCCTCTTGGGGAACTTGTCATGTGGAACTTGGGTTGAGATGTAACCAAAACACGTATGGCTATTCATCTCCATATATGAAAATTATTAAATAATAAATAAACATAGATGTTATTATGATTTTATAAAATAAGAGAGAAATGAATCTATATGGATGTTCAGATAATAAATATCATAAATGTAAAAAATATAAATGAACAATGGTTTCATAATATAGGATGAATCAACTAGTAAATTTTGGTAATTTTATAGGAATATTTTTTCTATGTGGTAAAAGAAGGAATAAATAAATATTATACCATGGTAGATGGAAAAATTTTGTTGAACCTATCAATGGGAATAAATATTTTCACAAGGTATCAATAGAATGATTTATATATGGATTGAATGGGTATTATTCAAATCATGGCCATAGGGAGAAGGCTCAAAAACATGATTATAAAGACAAAATGCTTAAAAATGACTAATTCCATTATTATAGAAGATGAAAGAACTATTAATTATGAATTATATGTATCTAATATATCCAAGAATAAAATATGATATTATTTAATATTTTATCATTATTATAATATTTTATATAGGGATGTTTTTTATGTAAAATGGTTGAAAATTATGGATAATGTATTTTAATGAATGATGAATGGTTAAGGTGAATGGATATAAGGGTACAATAATTACATTGTAGTGGAATATTTCGGGTTGATCACAATTTCAATATAATAGAATAATATTTTTTAGATTTTATTAGATGTAAATACTTTTGGGGACATTTCATGAGTTCTGGTATATTTTTTAGGTCAATGTATCACATAATTTTAACATATGAAAAGTTATTTTAAAAATAATTCCATTTTGGTTTACAGAAATAATTTTAATAATAATGGATACCGTTATATTTTCTATGATATTTGAATATGAAGGTTATATTTTTGGAAACATTATATTAAATGTTATGAAATAGTTTTAGTAAATGAATACAATAAGGTTATGTGATGAACTGTCACAACTAATATATCACGAGGACTATACCGACAACCAATGGGTGACAACACTACATTACCTCCTGCTAACCTATATAACTTACTGGTTAATATGACCAATTTTTTTAAATGATTTTACTGAAAATTATTGTATTGATTTTGGGAAATTTTGAATTATTTTATTGATAGCCATGAAAATAATTATTGATTTTTTGATTTATTTTATTTCATGTTAGTTTCACTATTTTTGGTACCTTATATGATTACGATAAACATAAAATTATAATAATTTATTTTATAATTACCATTGGAAATATATTTTTGAAAAGTATATGATATTCATCTGGACATAAGGTGAATCATTTCATATATGGAAATTATTATCACATTATTGTGTTTATACTTTTATAGAACATAAATTTTGGAATGCTACTTTACGAGATGGATATGTTATTTGGAAGAAATGGGTAAATTTATGTCGATGAACCCGAGATAAAAATATTTTACTTTATGGGAAAAAATCCAAAAGTATAATATTTTAATGAATTTTATGGGTACTGATTTTTGGAATCAATTTGTATTAAGACTAGTTATTATTGATTAAATTCATATATTAATGCAATAATTCTTAATATAATGGTTTATTCATTTTAAAATTCTCTAAAAATATTATAAACATTTATAATTTATATAACATCTAAATATAATAATAATATATAAAGATAATTTTGTGTAATTATGTGATCTTTTACAATGGTATTTTAGTAGATTGTTCAAAAAAATCACAATTAAAACTCATTAATTGGATAGAAACATGAAATTGTTGTGGAAATAGGTTAATGAAAGAAATTATAATTTTTTTAAAAATATTTCAATATAAAAGTATACAACATGGTAATGGAATTCTATAACTCTTTAAAAAATGTACCATGAAAACAAAATGATATCTTATTAACATCAATTTTGGTGAATCAATTGTCTCTTCACACATGACATGTTTATTATTTTTTTGGTAAAATTTTTACTCCCCATGTTCTATAATACACTCAATTAGTAAATGGGGATATTCATGACATAAATGTCTATGTTTTCATGTGGAACCATTTATTTAATTCTTTAAATCCCAGTTATTTTATATTATATACATCATTCATTATTCTCTTTCTCTCTTATCAAGAATTGTCTTTATTATCCTATTTTATGAGGTGGGTTTTCAAAAATATTATTTTGAAAATTCGATACCATGGTTTCCAAAATCATGATAATATTTTAAGAACAAAATTTATGAAACGGTGTTGGGGATTTAATGTATAATGTTTTAAAAAATAGAATTCTTTTTTATAATATGCATGACTTGAAACACCAATCAGAAATGAAAAATTGAATATTAATAATTTAAATTGATTGTAATATCCAAGATTTTAATTTGGAGGGTATGAATTTTATTATATAAATATTAAATTATATATAAATATTCCAAACAATACAACTGTATTGATTCACAATTATGAAATAAGAACAAAATTTTTAGTAATTCTGTTGTATTCTTCAAATATATTTTTTCATCAATAATGTAGTTATATCATTTTGTGGGATAATAATATAATTATTATCTAGTTTTTTTGAAAATTTTATTTGATAATATAATGATCATTTTTAAATATTAAAAAAAATTCCTTCATGTGAAACCTTAAGTGTTTTCAGAATAGTTTGACTTTTGAATGTATAGTGGAAAATACTATTTTTTTCGAATAATGTATTTTCATATAAATTATTTTAAAAATAATATTTTATTTTATGTTAGTATTAAAATTTATGTAATTTGTATTTTTTATATAAATAATCTACAAATATATTTGTAGTGGGTTTTATACATTAATTTAATTTAAAAATATTTTATATATTTAAAAATTCCCTTCATGGGAAAAATTATTTTTCATCATGTTTTTCTAGTTTAAATTGACATTTAAATTTTATAATTTTTTGTTATGTATACTCAGAAAAGACTTCTATATTAAGAAATAGTGGGATCAAATTTTATAAATTAAACCATTTTAATTTTAGCCAATATGAATTGTAGATAGAATAATTTTTTTATTACAATAAATGTTAAATTACGAAATAATGAGTCAATAATAATATGGTTAGAACTAGAAAATGATCCTAAATCATTCTTCAATTTTTTGGAATAATTCATTTAATCAGTACACACACATTATTCACTAATAAAAACATTTTTCAATTTTAAGTGATTATAACCAATAAAATATTTTTAGTAATGAAATGTAAAAAATGACCCATTATTTTCTTTAATATCAAAAAAATATTTAACAATTGGATAATTCTAGGATAAATTCAATTATAAGTAGTATTTTGAATTATTAGTGACTTACCTTCATCTTAGTAATTTATTATAGATTTTTATTGATGAAATATTTTCCTTAAATCCATATTCAACAATAATGTTTCCATTATTGAATTAATGTATTCATAAAATTTATGGTTTAAAATTTATTAAATGTTATATAATTTGGAATAATTTATAAGTATCTAGAATTAATCATTAAATAATTTTGAGTTTTTAATTAATAATTAATTCTAATATATTTTAGGATCATTTCAGGTTTAGAGGTTTATATAATTTTTTTCAGATATCACACATTACATAACTAGGTATATATAAATTGGACACTTCAAAATTGAATCAATTTTTTAATGAATATATAAATTTTGAGATTGAAAATTATTTTTTTGTGAATAAATAGTCTTCAAATAAAATCTCATTCTTCCATTCCTTTAATCATCATTAAAATGCAGGATAAAACTTCTAAAACATGGTATGTACAAAAATATCTTAATAAGGGTCAAAAATAGAAAAAGTACATAAGTCGGATTAAAATCCAAAAAAACCCATCCAATGTTTACCATTATATAAATGTTATTTGAGTGATGTGAAATAAATTATTTTCACAGTAAATAAAAACACATTATTTTAAAAAATATATCATTTAAAAAAATATAACTAACATATAAATCATGTGGGTTACATTGTTCATCATTATTAATATCAATCATTCAAATGTGATAACCGATACTGTCATCTTCCATTTCAGGTGTTCTAATTGCAATGGAGGGATATGACAAACCAACTAATTCATTTTTCATCATAGAACAACCAATTAATTGATAATAACATACAATAAGTTTTTGGTTTATAACAAACCCATTCAATATTATATATTAATCATAACAATATGTCCTTGGATTATAACAAAATTGGCATTTATTTTTTTAATAATCAACCACACATCCATTGTTTATAAAGTATCCACCAATATTTTTTGTATTACATTTCCAACCAACCATGGTTTATAAAATAGTCACCCATTATCATAGTAATTATAAAATAACTATAATATGTCCATTATACATTATATCATTCATTTTCATCATAATTCCTTTCAAAAATCATTTCATCTCAAGTGAAAATTATTTCAGACATAAAAAACCCCATTTATTTTAAGACCCCATTTTAAATACCAAAATAAAATTATTATATTAAACCCCTTTTCAATACCAAATTAAACAAAATAATAGATAGATTATTTTTCCTTGAGGAAAACTGAATTATTTTAAAGGAATATTGTCTTAAAATAATTATTACAACCTCAAGAAAATTCATTCTCATTTTACATTTTAAAATAGAACATTAAATTTTTCATTTATAAAAATGTCAAAATTCCTTACACTGATTACTTTATTTGGTATTAATTTAAAGGAATAAAAAAATACATTTATAAAATACTAAATTCAATAAAATTATATTTATAATATCATATTAAAATAAGGACATTTATGTGACTGATAATTTTGAAGAAAATTATTAAAATTTACTTTTCTAATTCAAACTATTTTACCTATTTTTATACATTTGAATCATAATCCACATTTATGAATAAAAGATTTTTTTATAAAATATCCTAATTATATATAAATTCATGATATAAAACTTCATAGGGGATATATGTACAACAAATAAAAGAATATATGTTCATAAAATCTAAATATTCTTTAATTAAGGGAAATTAAGATGAAGTCCCATATCATGATAATGATTCATCACAAAAGTTATTTATAGTCCCCAATAATAAATATATGTTAATTATTTAATTTCATTTGAACATTTTTAAATCAACTTATTCAATTTATTTCACTAATCACCAGGTTATATTCAATTTCTTAATCAAATATGTTTTTGTCAATTTTTTTAAAGATGTTTAGATTATATTTCAACAAATCTCTTTTGTAGGTTGACTATGGTAAAATTTCCATTAATTAATGATGGACAAAAAATAATCATAAAATAATTATAATGATTATATAATAATAATAATTTTTAAACTAATCATGATAGCTATTTATGAAAAAAAGAATACATTACGATCATAGAGATGTTATGTTATATCTATGCATGAGTGCCATACACTTTTTTATTTTTAAATTTGTAAAAAAGTAATATTTTATTTTACTTTATATAAATAATAATAATATCATTAATACCAAATTATTTCATTAAATATAATTATATATATCATTTGTGTAATTTGGTGTTTAACAACAGAAACATCACATTAAAGAGGTAGTAGTCAACATGTACACATGAACGAAGTTAAAATTTTGCAACAAGAAAAAAATTAGATATAATATCATTTCATAATGATTAATTTATCATGATTACAAAACTAATTTCATCTATTTAATATTTATTATTTATGATTATCCTTTTTACCTTACATTTAATGTGTTAGTGAAAAACAAATCTCATTTATACGGGAGGGGTAGTCTCTCATACACACGAGCAATGCCAACGTATACCCCATAGAGTATAAATTAAAAATTTATATTTATATCATAACCACAGGACAATAAATTGTATAAAAATATAATATAAATATTCATAAAATTATTACAACATGTTTTCAGTTGTAATGATGGAAATTGAATGACATCGATTCGTGAGGGAGTAGTCTATCATACAAAATATTTAGGATTTATCATTCCATTCGATAGAATATGAGATGGATTATTTAATTAAATTCTAATAATAACATTTTAGTTAATGTGACACAATTTTGGTACTAAATACGAATGATTTAAAAGTAATTAATTGGGTGGATAAATGAATCACATAAAACACCTTGTTATGTACTATATCTCATTTTTTGAAAACCTACATAAGTAGAAAATACCCTAAAATGATGGTATTATGATTAAAATATGGGATATATGTTGTGTGGAGAGAATTTAGGAATATATTTTTGATTATTTTCCAAATAAAAATGCATTTTAATTTTTTAAGTGGATCGGAGTGGGGGTGGAATTTTATATATGAGGAAAGTATAACACATGTAATTTTTTTAAATAATATAATGCACATTTGTTCTTCACATGTCATAAGGAAAAACTGGACAAATATAGATTATTATTCATTATATTATTGAAATATTTGTTGAAAAAATAATTACATGTTTTTAGGTAATTTTAACACATATAATTTTATTTTAACCCCCCTAAAACTCATTTTCAACTTAACCATGATAGTTAAGTATTACCATTTTCACTCTTCATTATTTTTAAAAAATGAATTTGATTTATTAAATAATATAAACTACATTAATCCCAAATGTGAAATCAATTTTACCAAATTCAATTTACATTAGTCTTGAAAATTTATTTAAAATTATTCCTATATTCTCGATCTAAAAGAGGGTTTTAAATAAGTGTATTTTTCATTCCAAAGATGACTTATTATTAACTATATGACTAATAATAATAAATGTATTAATTTAAATTATTATTTATTGATATATAATCCATGAATTTCATGTATATCATTTCACATTTTTGATTACATTAAATAATTATAAATGATAAACATATTTCACATTAAAATATTTTTAATAAAACCACATTTTCAAACCAAAAAATATTAATACTATAATACTAAATAAATTTGATTAATAGTTAATTATGTAGATTAAATATAACTAAATCATTCATATATTACATTATATTATATTTAAAAAATTAATAAAATATTAAATTAAATATTTTATTGAAAAAAATTATATTTATAAAAAGCAGTATGTATACCTATTCATAGAAAATACCTTATTTTATGGAATATACATAAATTTAACCCTAATTAAATTTTGATATGATGATTTAAAAAATGAAATTAATTTTTCCTCATTTGAATTATGATATTTATAAATAATTTTTTCTTAAACCTTAAAATAAAATATTGTACTCATGACTATATCGTATTCAATGTAAATAATTACATAATAATACTATAATGAATATACCTATGTAATTATTGAATGTTTTTTATAATATAATTCTAAGGGTTGTTAAAATCATATTCCATTTGTAATTAATTTCTTTTGATTTTATTTACTTATAAGACAAGTGGATATATCCTTCCCACGTATCATATTACTATTATCATGATGTTTTTCAACCATACTGTTTTCCACAAAACAATAACCTAGTGAATCACCTAGTTCCAGAAACAATTATCAATTGGGTATGGGATCGTTTTATAAAATTCCCCATAATAAAAGGTTCCTTTATAAATAGGATAATTCAATGAAAAAACAAGGGATAAATCTGTCACATATTTGGTTGACATCATAACATAAAATACATTGTTTAACTACGATAAACTCAAGGGAAGACAACTCATTATGAAAATCGAACCAACGTTCTCCAAGATTTCATATAGTTTAAAAAACTACATAATTAGTTTACCCTTTTTACAAAATCACATTTAAAATTTCCATGTAGATAATTCCTGAAAAAAATTATCACCAACCTCATTAGAAATATTATTCTTCTAGTTATCAATATAAATTCTCAAAAAGGACTAAGCACTAATCATATGTAATTGAATCAACTACTCCTTCTCATCCATTTCCTGTCATGATCTATACCAGGATGCAATACGACTCGATAACCAATATAGTCCACAACATAGATTGTTGAGAATTCATGGCCCCAAAGGTAATGTAAATATTGTAAGGCATCAAACTAATCTAATTGGAACTGTTTATCCCAATAATAACAAACGATAAAAATACCAAAACAAATCATTCATCAAATGAAAAAATTACACATCATTAAATATAAAAAAAATTCAAAAAAAATTTCTACTAATCATAATAATTTATAAAAAAACAAAAAAAAACGACATCTGCATGATATCTACATGACCTCTTGGCCCCAACCAGCTGCATTACCATCATGAGCCAAAGAAACCTCGAAGAAGAAAAATAAACCAATAAAAATGATTTGGAATACTAACACTCAATGGTATATGTAGAGTGTGAGATTTAAAAGCATATCATGAAACCACTACAGAATCCATACATTTCCATTCTATAAACTGTCCACAAATATTTGTCTTAAATACATATATATAAATGAGTTTTATCATTTTTAATAAAAAAATCACTTGATTCCCATTTTTAGAAAAACACATGACCCATTTCAATTTTGATACAAAATTACCATTTTAGAAACTAATTTTGATACATAAATATATAATAACTGAGAAATTGAAATTCTAAAAAAAATAAAACAAACAAGAAACCAAGTGAAATTGAAAAAATAAAAAATAAAAACTAGATAGTATCAATGGTAATTTCTTAATAATTCCAGGAGAGATTCCTTGACATAGTCATATTAGAATCACCTACTAGAATAGGTTGTCACTCCATAGTCAATAACCATGTGGCTTCTCTAAACTAGCCAGTCCAATTTCATGCCACACCAAGCTCTATAGGGTCAAGGGGGTTCCAAACCATCAAATTACAGTTGACTATATACTATTTCTCAAACCTCAAATATATTACAAGGAAACCTAGAGTAGTAGTACATGGTGAAAAACAGGGCCCTTGTATGTGTAGATCACCTGACCTTCCACTACTACACTTGCATATCCCAAACTACGACCCCACATATATGATAACCCACCCTTGGTAATCCTCAATATGGGTTCACAACTAAAAAAAAAATTAAAATATGAATGGGATATAACATCACATAATATTTCCAAATATTTCTCAAAATAGTCTAGGGTTCCAATCATTCATTTACCCCTAATAAACAACTCCTCATTTCAAAAACATTATAATGTTCCTTTTAGCCCTTGAACATTATCAATTATAATAAATTTATAATATTTTTCGTATACATTTCAAAAGCAACATAACACAACACATTGATGTTCACTATTCCCAACAGATCCTTATATTTCTAATATATTTCCATGTACAACACCACTTCAAAATAAATTGAAAACCAATGAAATAATGAGTGATTCCAAATGGGATGTCATATAATTTAGAAATCAAACATCTATTTCAAGGTAGAAAAACATTACATAATTTCATAAATATCGTTTAAAATGATATTCAATCCACATTGAGACTATAAACCATTTTGAAAAGATGTATTCATAATGTAAATTGAGAAACATTGGAGGGGTAAAGGTTGAGTGTTTTTTAAACTACTTCATTTTGTTGAACAAGTCCAATATCATTTTTAGCACATTCACACATCCATCCTCTACACATTGGGATGGGCATACATCCAATGTAACACACATAAAATCCCAAAAGGGAACCAAAACCAATTTAGATAACCAAATCGGGAAAGAAAGATTCATTTCACCATAAAAATCATTTATTATAAGGTAAACAAGGACAAACATACTCTTAACCCCTCAATTTCAAAATAATTAATGATGTGTAATTTAATCAATCACCATGAACACATTAACACATATGAATATTTAAGAAAACCCTTAAAAAATTCTATCAAATTTTAATTTATAAAATATCCATATCAATTTATTTAAACAGGTAATGAGGAAGATTATATTACTTTGGAAACAACTAGGAAATATCAAGAATTTAATGGAATGTGTTGAAAGGTAAATTAAAGGATACCCCAACATCAGTTGAATTAAAATTCCAAGAAGCCTTACAAGTTGGAATAATACACCCCAAAATATGATCCACACACCCTAACATAAAATAAATCACCCAAAGTCAGCCAACCCTAACCATAATGATCGTCCAAGAGGGTTCCAATCCAAATGAGAGCTCTGAAATGACATAGGGGGAGGGGTATAAGAGGAATTTTGAATAAATGATAATGAAATAACACAAATCAAAATATTTTGTGAGATATTTTCCAAAAATGGCCAATGAAAATGGGAAATGGGGTGTTGATATCATCAGTACCCAACTAATATAGATTCAGATGGGAGGTTGAATCCCATATATCAATGATTTAGTATTAAATTTATTGAGTTTTTAATGGGTTTCATGGTTTTTATGAAAGGTTTTGTATACTGTGTTGAATCCATTTGACTACTAAAACATTACTTTTTTAAAACATTAATTTTTAATTTTCACAGTTTGGGAAACCCATTATGAACCCATGGGATGGAATTTTTTGTCCAAAACCCTATAATTACACCCCAAACACTAAGATATTCAAATAAACTATCCTTGATTGATTGAAACACAATTTTTTAACACTATTTTCTCAAAAACTCCCAACCATGCTCCTTTCTCCCAATATCTTTCACAATAAGCATGGATATGTAATGAAACAACCTAAAACCACTATAACTGAAAGACTATTTTCAAAACACAACACATACCTATACCTAAAGATCTTACATTGTGAAATAATTAAGAATTAATGAAATTCATGGTCAATTTGTGAAAATTATTCTAACCAAAAACACTTTATTACCCCTAAATGTTACCCATATGGTATACCAAATTTAAAAATGAAATAAAAAGAATACAAATGAAACCATGAACCTCACTGTGACCATTCACATCCCATGTCATGCATAGAAAACTCTAATAGATTCTAAATCATGATGAAAAATTGGAGAACATGAGAGGGTTCTCCCAACAATAGAAACCAAACTAACACCATGTCATTATATCATAATAGGCCAATGTAGTAACTGTAGATAACATCAAAGAAACCCTTCTCACAAATGGAATCCCTAATTTGGATTAAAATATCCGAGGGCGTAGAGGGAATTCAAAGTTTAGATGATTTTGGAAATTTAAATTGTTTCGGTGCACAGTTGAAAAATCATGAACCAACCACGTGCATCGTACTATATAAGAGGGGTACCCCGGATGGGATAGCCGAAAGTTTCTGAAACCATGCTTTAACTATTAAATATTAAACATCCCAATTATAAAAATAGTATTTCATTCATGATGCATTGATTCTATAATGGTGTGTAGGTTTTTTCCCATTCCCCATACCCCAAAAAATGAGCCCCAAGATTACATGGGAAATGTCTCATGGTTTCTCTAATAGTGTGCCACCTACTGAGAAGCCCAAAAATATTAACTATTCAATAAAAATTAATTATAATCATTGAATCCTCAACAATTTTACTATTGTCCAACTAACATTGTAACTGCAATCATATTCTATAAACCTCCTGCTCTTTGGGGTAAACCCATGAAATTTGACAAAAATAAATAATGAACAAAACTACAATTCCTCTTTACAAAAATAATGAAAATCTTCAAAATCATCATGGTTAAAAATAAGAAATAGAATCATAATGGCTGACCATTAATATACTCATATCCAAGGATCATAATAGGATTACAAGAAAATAGGATAACGAAGCCTCTTACAAAGTCAATACAAACTCACAATTTGAAAGGAACCATAAATGAAACATAAACCATATATACTAATAAACTAGAGAAATAAATTGGACCAAGGTTCCCCGCTCCCTTAGTGATTTCTTCATTATGTTTGAGCTTAAAATTGAGTCATGATGATAAATCATAAATTACTGAAGTATTGACATATTCTATTTCATGGGATAAAATACTCCCAACATTGTTTCTTCCATGGAAAAAACATCCTATAAAAATTCTCAAAATTAAAAAAATGGATAAAAAAACGGAAAACCCTTGGAGGATTGTGACAAGAGGCATTGAATTCCAAAATATGCCGCTCTGAAAACATATGAGAAAACAGTCAGACAAACAAAAGGTTGTAACCATTATTGGAGAACACTAAAGGACATGTCCCTCTTACATGCACTCATATCTATATGGGAAACCATATTGTGAAATAAAATGAATTATATTACAAACTTTCACATCGGAATCCAACTCATCTAGGAACACATTATAAACCATATTCTTGAAAATTAATATCCTTGGGGGAGAGGAAACACTCCTTAATTTTTTGATGATGTCCCATGATGAAACCAAAACATTCAACATATCTGGAGATGTTATTTATAATGAAAAACAATCCATCTCCTTGCAATGTACAACATAGAGCATCACTATTTTTAGGACATATAGAATACTCTATAGCCCTCTAAAATTCATTCCCAACACCTCCTCGGGTATGAACAATTAGATGATGGTTTTTTTAAAAACATCCCAATTCATCCCATCATTTAATAATTTCAGGACAATCAGCTTTCATAGATCCAAACACAATCATTCAATCAACCTCATGATAGATCGAACCCTCACTACTTCGAGAGTACCAAATTATCCAATGATAATTAAAACATCCCCAATACCTTAAACTACATCTAATAGACCATGATCACTATGAAAAAATGATAAAAACTATAAGGAATAAAAATATAATTAGGCCCACTATAAACATTGGGGACCATTCTGTGATAAATATTCTAGCCAACATAAAACCACAAAACACAAATCAATATGAAAAAAACCCCAATCAAAATGATCATAAAAATAAAAATTATTGTTCTCTTTTGATTAACATTACAAAAACAACTGGAATTATCTTTTCAAAACCACCAATCCCATTCCTATTTGAAAACAACATTCTTCATAGGACACATCCAAAATATCGAAACCCGTTTATATAATACAATAAAAACCTACAATTATTCATTTTAAACAAATATCATTCACAAAAATCATTTTAAATTTGAAACTAATTTTTCAAAATATAATTTGAACTTCCAAACTAAAATACATCGACTAAAAGAATACCAAATCACAACTCGCAACAAAATATGAGTGTAAAGATATAGTTTCCACTAATAACATACAGACATGTTTAGTATGACATTCCCCATGTATGAATCCACATCTAAAAGATCCTCGAACCCTTCACTCAAACTCCACATATCTCACTACACCATGTTAGATCAAAACATGAAACCATATTCCATTCATTATCACTCCTCATACCAAAATAAGGAAAAATGAATCAAATCTTGTACTACACCTAGTAACTCGAGCACTAGAATGGGAATGTGATCATTATTTCTTTTAGGTATATTACATCCATGTAATGAAAATCATATTTTTGTACTACCTCACTCTCTAACATCAATAGCATATTGTGATACCATTTGTCACAAACGAGCTCGGGATACCATCCAATCTAATACCCATCAAAGCCCCATACATGAAAAAAATGGAATTCCTAATCCAAACAAGTTTTAAAATAGTTTTTTTAATCAAAATAGTATAATGGTAATGATTTATCCAAAGAATAAAACATAGTCGAAATGGCAAAACTAAACATGTAGAAAAGGCTAACAACTAAACATAAATAATTTTAAATGTGATCTAAATATAGAAAATTCAAAAATTAATAAAAAATGAATATAAAACTAAATAATAACCACACCTACAAAATCTCTATGTGAAATTATGGTTACCAGTACCACAAGACCAACCTTCTCTAAAGGAAACTCAAACTAGAAACCCCATCCTAAAAAATTGCTCGATTCCACCGATGCAGAATGGTAATAGTATGGTCTGATATTTAAAAAATTAGAAAGAATCCACCATAAAATCCATACAGTTCTTATCATGAAAAAGTCCACAAACACTATTTTGAACTACACTTAATGAAATGTCTATTATTTTTTTTCATAAACTATCAAAAACTTTCCTTCATCTGAACAACATTATCCACATTATTATTTAAAAAAAATACCATTTTAGAAACAAAATTCCATACATGGATCCAGAACATGTGATAAAAGGTTATGATGAAAACAAATTAAATAACAACTAGACATGCTACCAAGTTCAATTGAAAAATAAACAAGCACATACAGATAGTAACAATTGTAATATACTAATCATCTCTAGTGTCATCCTTGGATGCACTCATATCTTACACACTTGTTGGTGTTTGGTAAATCTCTATTGTATATAACCTACAAGGTTTTCTAAACTACATAATCTAGTGGAACATCAGATCATGCCTTATAATGTTAATGGTTTAACAACCCATGTAAATTTTTTTGATTAGAAACCAAGGCATGGCCTTCTAAAATGTGCCTAGGAATCCCATGGTAATAATACATAGTGAAAAATAGGACCATGTACACGTATCTCCCTAGACGTTTTGATTCCACACTTTCCTACCCCAAACACTAACACCACCTATGAAATAACCCCTCAACCACTTAGAGAATACTCCATAGGGGTTCCCAACATTCAATAATCTTTTGTCAAGTTCCATATAGGCTATCAAATTTCATATTCCTTTTAAATATTCCGACAAATTGTATAGGGTTTAAGCCGTCCATTTACTCCTTCAAAACCAATAGCCATTTCAAAATTATTATAAATTGATAACAAGGAAATAAAAATTATCGATTATAATAAATTATTATAATGTTATTTATCCATTACAAAAACAACATTAAACTCTTATTTTAGAATAACAATGTCATACTCTCCCTAATAGTTCAAATTTGATTCCATTTCTAACAAAACATCATTCCAAAGTGAAAACAAAAAATATAGATAAATTTTATAAATTTGATTTTAAGTAATTTTAGAATCCAACCATAATTTCTAAGCAATCTAACATGAAATAATTTTGAAAGAATCATTTTAAACCATTTTAAATACACTCTATAACCATGACCCATTTAGAACACTTGTAGTCATAATGGAATTTGGGGAAGAGGCGGGGTGGGAAGGATGATTGTTTAGAATATTGGATCATTATGTAAACATATCCATTATCATTTGTTGGGACATCCATATATGTATCCATTACACTCATTGATATTCCTAAATCTAATTATACACCAATAAAATCCCAAGATATCATTAAAAAAAATTTAAATAACCATTTCATGCATGCAAGGTTCATGTCACCACAAAAAAACAACAAATATGTCACAAATGACAAACGTACACTTAAACCTCTTAATTTAAAGAAATGGGACAAAGTTACATTTTATCAAACACCTTAAACATAGAAACACATAAACAAATTTCATAAAACCTTTTAAAAACTAAATCCCACTAATTTTCTAAGAAACCACCATATCAATTAATAATAGCATGTCACAAGCAATATTAAATTACCTTTCATGAAACTAAAAAAAGCTTTAGAATTCATTGGAGTGCTTTGGAATTGAATATAATTGTTACGAAAACCTCAATCATATGATAATGCAAAAAAATATAGGAACGATGATGAATGCACCAAAAAAGATGATATGAACACCAAAACATCAAAAAATGGACCAAAATAATCCAAACCTAACACTAGGGTGAAACCATGATAGGAATAAGGAAACAAATAACCATTAAATTATAGTGGAGAAAATTAGAAAGGGAATTTAGATGATTTGATGAAGAAATAATGAAGAGTCACTGGAATATGGTGAAAATCACCCAAATAGTGGGCCAAGAAGAAGGAAAATAAAAGGAAAACCTCTAGTAAAGGATCAACTAATAGGGATTAATATGGGAGGGGGAATAATATAAATTAGTTTTTATTTAGGAGTTAATGGGATTCAGAATTTTGTTTCTCATTTTTTTAAAACCTTGTGAAAATTGTTTGACATATACATGAAGCATTTTTTAAACATATAGATTTAGGTTTCACGATTTGGAAGATGTATTCTAAAAATATATGTCCTGAAGTTTTTTTCAAATACCCTAAATTGACACCCCAGATATTCATATATCCCACCAAAATATCTTTTAATTAATTAAACATAATTTAGTGACACCATGGGTTGTCACAAACTCCCCAAGACTACACATTCTTTAAATACTTTTAATAATAACCATTAATTGAGAAAAAAATATATTGAAACCAACATAACCTAAAGAATATTGATGAAATCTCATCCCAAACATTTTCATAATGATCTAAAATCAAGATGTAAATAAATATGAAGGAAAATTGTGATTAGTTACAATATATATTTTAATTCCATGATTGTTATAATGAAAATCAATGTCACCTTCCAGATAATTCTTCTGGAGGTTCCATATGCATATATGAATGAAAGAAACTATTAGAACTCATCCGATAAATTATGTCGATCCCAAATTCCTATAATATTCATTGATCAATAATGAATCATATCCTCCATGCTATGAATTTCCCACATAGTCTAGTCATCTAGTTAGGTATGAAAGGGTGTACTAATATATATTTTAGTACCCAATGACTTTTAATGTCCATTCCAAAAATTTGATGTGAATATCTGGTCATGATCTCTTACAATAGAGAGTGGAATTCATGGTATACTAACTATCTTCAATAGATTATTAATGAATATTGACTTAAATATATTGTTCATTAAATGGGATTGAAATGTGGAAATATTTTAAATTGATCATTAAAAACAAAAATCATATTATAACCTTGATAAGTCATTATAAATACCAACATGAAATCCATTGATATATTTTTACATTTCCACTATTTAATTTGAAATTCTTGAAGAATTCACTGTGGAAATTGTTGTTCTAATTGAACTTTATATAGATTAAAGAAATTTAAGTATAGATTGAAATATATCTTTTTATTTAATCACATCAGTCATACTCTTGATTATATCTATACATATTAGTGGTACAAGATAATAAAAAATGGATATCTATGAACATAACTCAATTAATATTTCATAAACTAGTAATCTCAAGGAAACCATAATAATTATACAAATAATAAAAACCATAATCAACAATATTATAATAAGATAACATAACCTTCTAAATAGATTCTATATTTTCCTACAAATCATGTTCCTCCATTTATGATTTCTTAATTAAATCTAATAATTTTAAATTTAAGGAAAAACAAAACAGAACATGGATGTCCCTCAATAAACAAAATTTTATGAATGAGTTTCGTAAATTTTTAGTTACAATATCTTGTTCTAAATTAAACACGGTTTCTGAATCCAACACTCAATAAATTTGTTTACTTTTTCTATATAGTGATGAATTTTATAACCATAATCAGTTATCAAATCAATATATCTTCTATTAGTAATGTTAAATTGTTTATTAGTAAATATATAAATTTATTTATAATTTTCTGAATTAATATGTATTTCAAAAATTACCCAAAATATAATATTCCTTGAAATTGTTTAACAAAAAACCACAATAACTAATTCAAGATCATTTTTTGGGTACTATATCATTTGTGGCTTCATCTAAAATGAATTAATTACAATTACCCTACAATAATACATTTGGAAAAATATACTTACATTTAAAGAAGCATCATAGTAGATGAATAATGATCCATTTTTTGATGGAAGGGCTAGAACATTATTATTCACCAATCATATTTCTAGTTCTTGAAAATGATCATAAATATAGTTTTTAAAATGGATTTTACTCTTTTAAAGTTTACTTATTATTTGGGATATATAACTTGTAGAAATTGTCAACAAACTATCCATAGTATATCGCAACATATATGTGTCATATATTTTATACATTGAAATTAATTAATAAATCTTCATATAGAACGCATAATAGTTTGGATAACGTTATAGACAATGTTATTAAGGAAATAGATTTCTATTACCCACATTCTTTCTTAACATATAATATATGATGTTTAATTTATATTAACATTTTCCAATAAATACATAGGCTTCTTCATCATTCTTCCTATCATTTATAATATACAAAAATTTGATCAATAAATATTAAAAAACCATATCCAATAAATACAAGAAATTACTATTAATATGTTCTATAAATACTGAACTTTAATTAGAAAACCCTAACGGTATTTCAAATAATATTATAATGGATATATCTTTTTAAAAACTTAGTCTACAAAATATTTTCCTCCTTCAGTTTCATATGAGGGAACCAAGACTAAAGATCAACCTTTATAAAAATTGTTCCCTAAGAATATGATCAAAAAAATAATCAATATGTGTAAAATGATTCTTTTTATTAAGTTTACTATTATTCAAATACCAAAAGTTAATGAAAATTTTAAATTAACCATAACACATTTTCAAAAAAATGGAGAACCCCATGAGGATGTTCTTGATTGAATGAAACCCTAATATAGGAACTACACAAATTTATTTTTCATTTTTGAATGTTATACTTGGTCAACTCAATTATGGATTTTAGAAATATAATTAAAATCGTTATCTAATTTATAATTAAATTTATCTTCGTGATCTACATTAACAAATATAAAAAAACAAGATATGATTCCACATAGTCGTTCAGTACAAGAACATCACTAATATGAATATTACATATTTTCTGAAATATGTACTAGGAAACTCTCATTTCCATCCGTAATAAATTACTAATATTTATAGTATGTTATCAAAGTCATCAAATAATTGACCATAGAATTATTATCTATTCAGTGTATATTTTCATGATAAATGTAATCCTATCAATTCAATGACTGTTATTAAACTTTTGTATAGATAGTTAAGAAATATACATAATAAATACCATATAACTAATAGTAATAAAAAAATTTCTCTTGGTTGCATTATTATTTCCTACTTGATATTCCCCAAAATATTCGATCTAAATTTGAAGTGGAGATAATCCCATTTTATATGAAATTTCTCAGTAATATAAGAGTGTGAATATAAAATGTCAAACATGACACTTACATAATTTTAATGGATATGTTACATATCTAAATCTATTTTACTTAATAGGACCACATAAACCTAAGTAGTATAAAAATATAATTCCATGACATTCTACTTTTTATCTTGATTATAACCCCCTGAGGGACTAACATTAAAAACTCATTATCATAATATCATATATAATTACAACTAATGAATCATTTCATCGACCTTTAATTATTATTTTTCACATTTAATTTTTTCTTATATATGTACTATATAACCACATTGGATGAGATTCACATAAATTGTAAGAAATTATCCATGATTATTTTTATCATAATTTTCATTATATGGGAACATGTATTTCATACATCTATATTTCACTAATGGATTCATCCCCCATTTAGTGCCTTCTAACAATTTCTCACTCTTCTATCTCAATGAACACAATTTTTTGTTAAATAAATCTCCACTTATTCAGAAAAATGAAACACACTATTTTAGATATTAAATTCTCATGTATACAAATATATTTTTAAAATTGGTTTTATACTTTTGTGAAATATATTAATTTTACCTTCAATGTCCAAATAAAAAGCTAGTACGTATTTATCCAGTTCTATAAAATTCTCTGTATATACAGCCACATCATATTCATCTACTTTACATAAATTCGATTAATAAATTCTCTATTTTTATATGAAAAGCCATAGGGAAATATTTAGAAATAGTGAAAGTCATAAATGTTTCCCATTACAAATAATCATGATCTTCTTTATCACAGATATTTTAAACTAGAGACCACTATTTATCGACCTCATTGTCTGAATATTATAGAGAAAGTGTAACATTTTATGCTTCAAACATCGTCTTACATAAAATATAACTTATATGTAATTAACCCATAATACAAATACCAGAATGAAAAAGGATCTACTAAATTATAGTGGATGATTTCTCATTAAATTCTCCAATATAGAATTTTTTTCATCATATATCATGATAACTCTAGTAAGGATACCACCACTATTTATTTCAAATCCTAATTGAGCCATCACAGTTACAAAAAATTGTATCCTCATTCCAGTTATCATGGAGATCTGATTTTGAAGGAAATTTTTCACTCAGTTCCCTCCACTTATATATTACATATTTCATTTATAGAAAATATTACTGATCAAATATAATTTAGTTAAAGAAACATGTTAATATTAAGATTTTATGTCATTTCAACATTGTAGAGAGGTAAAATAAATCATGGTAATGCTATTAAAATTAACCTAAACATAAATATTATCTAAAATGTTCATTTGATACAAACTATAATGGGTATGAATTGTTTTACTGTACTGTTATTGAATCATATCATTTTACTCTATGTGTGACTAAACAACATTGGTGGGACACAAAACCATCCCTAAAAGAATACCATTCTTCATGAAGCCAATTGAAGGAGTTCCATTTCTCATTAAATGCTCAAAAATGAGAGTTCCCAAAGATTTGATTCCTTCATATTCTATTGATACGATTTATTATGACCTAATCGTAAAAATTATATAATCATCAATTTTAAGTCAAAAATTAATTATATTGTATATTAGGATCATAATAGGTTTAGTGGAATATACAATAAGTTTATAAGTCTTACAATACAAAATTATACATATATATGTATAAATATTTTTGTTGTTTCTAATAATTAACTATAATTTCCAGAAATTATTACTTTTGAAATAAAACATGATTTATTTCCATGATAGAAAAATCTGGAAATTCAACATTACAGATTATTTTCCCTTACCCATCCATAAATTCTATGAAATCATTTCAAAATATGTGATGAGCACTAAAAGCACTGTAATGGGAATAAAAGGGATAATTTCGTTATCAGATTGAAAAAATGAATACCCAAGAAATGATTACATTTTATGGTATGATTATTGGATGAAATTCTATAAATTATCTTAACAAGAAATATGAAAAAATATTTAAATGAATTCATTTAATATTAGTAGAAATTAAATATAAACCAACTAGAAATATATGGATATCATCATTCAATTTACTTATATTGGTGGAATAATATATATTACTAGCATCAAGGTCATATGTATCCAATGACTTAAAGTCTAATCAAAGACCCATCATACCATTTTTTATTTGAGAATAACTAATCCCAGGTTAATAAAATAACCCTACATCATTATTTTGTAATAGAATAAACCATCATTTTTTCATAAAATAGACACTCATCATAGATTTATGATAGTACCACCCACAATTAGTTTTTAACATAACCATACATCATTGTTATATAACAAAACCACTACTCATTTGTTAGTAAAATAAACACATTTCATTTGTTCATAATGTAACCAAACATCATCATAAATAATTCCAAACAACTATAACATATTCATACCTCATGAATTATTTTATATTTATCATAAAAATATTTGAAACTAATTTAATATCTTATAACAAAACATTGTGGATAATAAAATGAAAATTTCTTTTAAAATATCATTTTAAAAAAAAAAATTCCATTTTCACATTAAACAAATTTTCAAAACATTAATAATTTAAAATAGGTAAATATAGTATTTCTTATGAGAAAATAGAATTTTTTTAAAATATTAAAATCATTAAATAATTGTTTTGATTTCAGAAAAATGCATTGTCATTTTACATGATAAAATAGAACATTCATTTAGGTTATTTTTATTGAAGTCAATAATTATATATAAATGTCACCTTTTTGAAATATATTACATATCATATGAAAAATCTCAATATAAGACAAAAAATTATATATAATTACATTTAAATAAAAAAATTTGAAACATTGATATGGATGGGAAGGAGGGTAATATGGAAAAAATTAAATAATGGTTCATTAAAATAAATGTATTTTACTATTTTTAGAATATTTGGAAAATAAAACCAATGAATAAATAACATTAATAAATTTAATAATTCAATAATAGATAAATTAATTATATAACATGTAAAAGGGGTTTTATTTAAACATGATAATGGAATGTAGGGGCATAACATCGAAATTCACTTCAATGAAAAGAAAATGAGACAATATCCCTTATACCATGATTGATTATTCACACTCATTCATCCTCATAAAACAAATATATTAATTATTTAAACTTATAATAATATTTTTATGTTTATTATTCTTTTTATTTTACTTATTAACATGTTTTAAACAACAACATAATAAATTATTTTTATATTTTATGTTTTGATGATATTTGGCTTATTCATCAAAAAATAACATTGTAAGGTTAACGATGGTCAACAAGATAATTATTTCAACATGTCAAGAAAAATAATAATGAAATAATTATCAAATTTATACATAAATTATAATCATTAATTCTAGAAATAGAATTAGGTTATAAAAAATGATCAATGTAATTTTCAAATAGAGGGTAGTTCGTACATACCACTGAGTAACATTTCAATTATTAAATAATAATTATTTCAAAATGGTATATATAATATTTTATTATTATATAATGATTACTATATCATAGATTCAATATTTTTATTTAAAATACTTATTTATAACATCCATTTAATTTAGTGTTGAAAAATTGTCACATCGACTCAGAGAGGTGGTAGTTCACATATATTTGAATAATTCAATAATATAATAATTATGTCATTTATATAGCATATATTCCATAAAATTTTTTTATTAGCATCGATGTGAAGAGTTGATGATAAATTAATAACATTTCTTCATGTGGAGGTAGTCCACCAAACATAAGTGTGACATTACCATACCAACAAACCTATTGAATGGAATGTAAGAAGTTATATCTGATATAAAACTCCATTAGTATAAATATTTTAAAACATTAATATATATATTTTTTAAATAAAAAAATTTAAAAAATAGATTATATGATGAAAAAGAAGTGACATAAATTCATGGGGTGGTAGTCATCAGTATACATTCATGATGACATTGTTTCCAATTTAATGAAAGAGGAGACATGCTTGTTTTTGAACAAACATGGTACATATTATTATAAAGAATATAATGGTTTTATTAATTAATAATAATTTAATACAATATTATGTTTTTAGAAAAATAAATAATATAAAAGGTATGGTTAATAATGATACCTATTTTTTAGAAAACCTCATTACGTAAACACAATGTGAACGTATGTGATGGGTCATTCATCTAAATAGAACATATAGGTTTTGGGTAGGTATTTTATGAAGATACTTTTGAATTAATTTTATAATTAATAGGTCTTTGAATGTGATATTTTTAGAAGAGATGGGGTGGATGTTTATAAGTGGTATGAGTGGAACACTAGTAATTTTTTAAAATAAAAATGTTCACCAGTATTTTATAACATGAAAAAAACTCAAAAATTTACCAGTAAATAGTATTAGACATCATATGTTAAAAAAATTACCATAAAATATATTTTATACAATTTTTTTTAATTTAATAGCTTTAAAATTTACTATAACCCACTGGTAAACCATAAATCACTTTAATGGCGATAAATAATAATTGAATTTTTTACAATTTATTATGGTCAAACATTATGATTAAATTTTTATATAATATAAATTATTCTAATTCAAAATCTTTTTTATGAAATTCCTTCTTCAAGATGAATGAAGATAGTTAATGACCCCCTATTCTCACCTCTAGTGGTCCTCGGGGTAGCGACTAACACCAAGAGTATAGAAATCTCCCAACATGGGAGTCGTTGCCCTTTTTATAGAAAACACTACAGGGAGATAAAATTTTTTGACAACAAAATAACTCTACGCACACTATAAAAATGAAATCCAAAATCCATTCCACATGAATGTTTAACATAATATTTTTAAAAATACAATAAAATTCAAATGTCAATACCCAAAAGAAAATCCATATAGCGACACACAAAAAGTATCAACATCTGAGATATTTAGGTTTAGCACATTTCACATAGTCCTCCTGAAGTCCTAAAAAAGGTTTATATAAATAGGTTGAGAATACACGTGTACTAATTAGGAAAACCATTGTCTCTCATGCACATGTGGGTGAATAATAGGAATGCCTCTACGGAAAAATAATAGAAACCAATAGAACATAAAAAAGGAAAACTATCCATCCCAAACTCACCAAGGCATGATCACAAAATAAAACTATTCATTTAATTTAATATAGTAAGAACATAGATGATAGGGCACCTTGTACCACATTTCCACTGATTATCTACACAGATACCCTAATGTAAAATTATCATATCATTCCCACCTCTTCGGTGCATAGCACACCGCAATCACCTGCACACACCTAGGAATCATAGAAATTACTTCAATATGGGAAAACCAAGTTCATACCATTTCTCTGACACACACCTTTTCCACACACACCACATCTTTCCCTTATAAATTTTATCCACATACTATGTCAAATCCTGAAAACACCTGGGAAAGCAAAAAAAACATATCAACCCGATGATACATGGGAAACCACAACTCATCTTATATCAAAGAAACCTGGGAAAAGATAGTTTTCCCTCACACACATGGGCCACACAAACCACAACCAACCAGATGAATCATAAGATGTTATATCATGTAATATATAGTAAGGAAGAGCAGGGGCCAGCCACCTGTAATCTCGTCAGAATTTTTGGGGAATACAACCTCCCCCGTGACAATGGGGGTGTTTGGAACATGGCTCTCAACTACGGAGTGATGTGTATAAAATATAAAATATATATAAAGATATTTATTTATAGTATCAAACAAACAATAACATCATATGGGTTCTCAATCAAACAATAAACCACCTTATGATACTTCCATCTTTACAACATCCTTTAAATGAACATACACACACAACAACCATAACCCAACCAAACCCCAGATAATTCATTTAACCAATTATAATTATTTATTAAAAAAACTAATTAATTCATTCCACCATTCCCTAGGAAACTAAAAATGCTTCCCATCACAATCTAGAATGCATAAACCACATATATGAATAAGGAAAAATTTAAAACAACATACATCACATCTCATCCCCACATAACACACATAACAACCTCTACCATCATAATACTAAAAATTCAATCCACCAAATCCATTATTTTATGTATAAAATAACAACCAAGAACTCACCACAACTCCCAAAAAGTCCTCTAATCACAACCCTCAGCTTCCACACAACACAAACACACCACCATATAAAACATAAAAAAATAGAAACTAGTTGTAGTCCCACTACACAACAGAGTTTATCAATTATACAATCAATATCCCAACTAGATATTCAATTACACAAATTGATCCATGCAACATATATTAATACCCTAAAAATAAGAACCAAAAAACATTACATGACATTATTTATATTTTTTTAAAAACTATCATTCTTCAATTCCACATTTTAATTTAGGGATGATCACAAAACAAGATCGATCCTAGGGAATATATTTATTTATCTTGTTATATGTAGATAATAAAATTATAATATTTACATCCATTAAGAAAAATATCATCAATAAGCATTCAAAATATAATGTAAGTGTACAAATAAAGCCACCAATGAACATGATTTTTAGTAGGCACATAGTATATAATATTCCTAATATCAACAAGTATCAATGAATAACACAAGTAACTCTTACACAACCCCACATATAAATTGTAAAACCAATTTAATTAACATCATTAAATTTTTATCATACTATATTCCACAATAGGGCCTTTATACACTCACCCCACAAGATACATAATTATAAAACTGATGAAAGGATCCCTACCTCAGGGAATAGATGATCAACACCATCTCCTTTAACTAAACATGGGATACACATGGACATATAGAAATGTGATCTAAGGGTGCAACACAAATACCAAAATCCTCAGTGAAATTATTTTTTGGACACCCATTGTCATGAGTACATAGGAAACATAAATGTTAAAAGTGTAACTATTTTAGAATGGACGAATACTATATCAATATAAGATTAGTTTTAAAAGATTATAATGACGGATCATGGTGAATACCTTTTGGTTTGGATGTTTAAAAGAATTATGATTTTATAAAAGTATGAAATATGATTTATTTCATATGAAACAGCATTAAAAATACATAAATATTGTTTAAAAATTTATATTTTTCAAATAAAACGTTAATGAGAAAAACTGGAAAAACTTGAGAAAATTGGTTTTTTTGAAAAACTAATTGGGATGACTCAACATTTGTTAATTCACCATCTCAAGTCACTATGGAGACTAACTGGCCCAAACACCAATGTGGATGGATCACCAAAAAAAATACTATTTAAAAAAATGGAATTTTTTAATACTCTTGATATGAGACACTATTTCCTTGATGAAAACCTCATCTACCATATTTTCACAACGTAATGGACAAAGGAGGTCGGTCCCATTACGTGAGATACCTATAAAACAATGTTCTCCCTAAATAATTCAAAACTGAACCTAGAAGAACGATGTGTCTAAACAACCACTATTAAGATAACTCTCAAGGGTCGTACTATACATGAAACACCACTACAACATGGAAGCCCCAATGTCCAATGATAATCCAACCTATTTTGGTCGAATGATAGAGTGAAAAATCATCATCGATGAACACCTACTTCTATATCTATTACACCACCTAACCAAAATATACCCCACACATGCCCCAAATCCCAAACTATCGGGACACAAGAATCAGGGAATTCATATCTTCATGTCAAGATACTATTAGCTCTCAGTATCACTAACTCACATGCACAGTTTTAATCACATATCAATTAATGTTTCTTTTTTAGAAATAAGGTTCTCCCCTTTTAAGATATTACAAATTTATCAATGGTTAATGAAAAATGAAAAACAAATCTCATAATACACAAGGTACATTATCACATTGCTAGGACAAAACTGAATAAGAAAAAACTCAATACAACTCAATGTATTGCGCTCGCTTATGTGCACCCACTCCAAATAACTCTCATCCTGACCACCATGCCTACATAACCCACCATCAAAGGGAATTGTTAGCCCATGTATCACATTCTCATGATGATCCTAGATCTCTACTCGACACTCCTAAATGGTCATGTCAGCCTCGATATCCAACTCTACCATGTCAATGATATGGGAGTAATCATGTAGATACCGAGTAAGTGGTGGTATGTGTAATAAATCACGGACACTCTCCTAATGTGTTCGTAAAAGAAACTAACATTCCACCTCACAAACTCACCCCAACACCTTGAATACTACCATGATGGTTGCACAAATCTTGCTCCCTAAGCCAAACCTCTACTACCCACATTGAGGGGAAACATTCATGGACATTTGGTCCCCAACCTAAAACTACTAGAACCTCCACCCACAATCAACATATGGTTTCTTATATTACCCTTATAAAATAATACTCTCATGATTAAGATAAAACATCTCTATCATACTCTACACAACATTTGATCATAGAAGAGACTCCTTCCCTATATATGTCCAACATACAGTTAAATAAAATATTCTTCAATAAAAATCATCAAATGGAGCCCTTTTAGTGGAATTGAGATATCAATTATTTTAAGTGAACTATACCAAAGGTAGGTGTCTCACCCATGATCCACCAAAATCCAAGATGCTTGTTTGTGACATGTCCTCTAATATATGGATGGTCCACATTGTCTATCAGTTCATCTAAGGTTGGAATATAGTAATGAGGTGAAACTATGTTCCAAAATAAAACTGATATCCCATACAGATTCATTAGGTATCCCATGTGAGTCAATCTGAGATGATGATCCCAAAAATTCATGTGTCCACACCGCATCATCTAAATACCTCTTGCACAATGCATCCATTATGCCAAACTCATTAATCTTTATGAAGTGAGTTAATTTCATCAACTGGTCCACCAATACCCAGGTTGAATCTCATACCCCCTGATCACATTGTAACCCAATGAATAGATGCATTGATAGTTCACCCCACATCCACATTGAAATATCTAGGGGAGAAAAGATCCCATGGGAACACAGTTCTCAACATTCACATGCTATCACACTAAACACTTTTACAAAAACTCCACCACTAACCGCTTCATTCTGAGCCTCCAAAAATTCAGCCTTAATCCCTGGTGAATGTAGTAATCTCATGGGTTCTCTATTATATGTGAGATATGAATCACACATAGGACTTACTCATCCATTACCATAGGAACAGACATCCTCTCATAGAACATGATCTAATTTTGACCATGCTCTGACCACCCCTCACAAGCATTACTGTGGTAAGTGCAGTTACGCATCAGTTATTCCGATGATTATCCCTTATATGGATCCACCACCTTATTCATCATAGATGAATTCACTGTCATCTGAATAAGAAATCCTTTTTCACCATCCATTTAGGTGACAATGTGAACGACATAAATATTATATATCGGGTTATATGAATTTGAATATTCCAATATAACGACCTTATATGACTTCCGACTCATCACACCATCCATAAAATTCCCCATTTCTGAGGAGAAAGAGATATTGAAATCATAATCCTTGAGAAACTATATCAACCTCCACTATCAGAAGTGAAAATCTCACTAGGAGAATATAATCCTCAAACTCCTTGGAACCATGACGAAAAAACGGATCCCCAATGAGGTAATATTGTTACAGCTTCAGTGCGACCATGATTGCCTCCAGCTCCAGGTCGTGGGTTGAATAGTTATTCTCATGGGGACCTAACCTCCTAGGCCCAAAATAGATCACTCTTTATTTTTTTCTTTAGAACTCATCCAAATAAGAGACGCAAAACATCAAAAAATAACTCAAACATAACCCCTTCCTCTAAAAACCAAATAACTAGAGCACTGAGTAACATACCCTATAGATATAAAAACACTACCGGTCACATCTCACTCCACACAAAAGCATATCTGTTCTTATTCGAGGATATTAGAGGAGCTATATTACATGTGAAGTCATGTAATAATCTCCAGTAATAGGCAACCAGACCGAGAAAACCATTAACCTCTACAAGATTCATAGGTGCACCACAAGAATGAACTTCCATGATCATCGAAAAGTCCACTAAAACAACATAGTGGGAAAGGATATGGACATGGAATTTCACCTCTCTTGTCCAGGACATACACTAGGAAAAAATCCCATATAGCTGCTGGTGACAAAGTATCTACAAGACAATGGTGAGGATCTCAGTATGATCCTCTTCTGTCTTCAAGTATATAATGATGTCATCAATGAATATGATGATGAACTGGCATGTGAACTCATAGAAAACAATGTTATATTCCATATGAAAATGACTGGTGTGTTCGTAACACCGAATGACATAACTAAAAACACGATGTTCCCATACCTGCACATGAAAGTTGTCTTTTGGATTTCTTCATCCATAACACTCAATTGGTTATAACTAGAACTCATATAGATAAATTAAAATCAACAGTCTCCCCTTATATAGTTGAATACATTGTCTATCCTTAGGAGAGGGTAACAGTTCTTGACTGACACATGATTGAACCTTCGGTATTCAATGCACAACCACAAACCACCAACTAAATTTTTATAAAAAAGACTAAAGAGCTCCATGGTGAAACACTGGGCTGAATAAATCCCTTGATCATTAGGAAATCAATCTTAATTCATAGATCCTCCAACTAAGAAGTTTGTATCCAATAATGAGCCACCTGGATTGGACTAGCACCAGGCTATAAGTCAATCCAAAACTCAAAGTCATATTGAGGTTGTATAGTTATAGCCACTTTATTAAAGACATCCATGAACACCCCATATATTTTGGGATCCTCCACCATCTCACCATTCAATGATTCCAATGACAGCTCAGCCAACCAGCATTGAAGAGGCTCCACATGTCGAATAACTTTCCAACATCTCTACTTTCCAACAAAAACCACATGTTGTTCAACCACATCTAAACACAAAACTCCCCTCCATATTTAGCTGATAATATGATGTGTAAAATAAAACTAGTCAATTCCATGGATGATATCATATGATTTAATCTGTAATAAGAAGATATCCCCATATGACATATTCTGCACTATCATCAATCTACTTCTTCAGCACAAATGAAACAAGTTAGTCTATCTTCACTACTGGAAATACTGTTTTTTCAAACGGGTGTTTACCAACGGTTTGCTAAAACCGTTGGGCTTGAAGGATTAAGGGATTATATACCAACGGTTTTATAAAACCTTTGGTAAAGAAATGGCCAGGGAAGCCTTTCCTAACGGATCAATGAACCCATTGGGAAAGCCCACCCCTTTGCCAACGGTTTCTTCAAACTGTTGGTAAAAGGGTGTGTTAATCCCCCTTTTGCTAATGGTTTCCTCAAACCATTGGTAAAGGGGTCCTTAGCATCTCTTTCCCAACGGTTTTTAAAAACCGTTGGGAATTATTTCCCCCAAATCCAGCCGCGGGGCTTCTCTCCCCCATTCGCACAGAAACCTAATTTCATCCGCTCCACTGCTCTCCTCTCACGAACTCCCCTATCCGAAGAGGTGAAAACCATCTGAAATCAGGGTTTTTTTTTTCATTTATACACGTATACTTCCTTATTTTTATTGTTATTTCTTTAGTATTTTAGTTTTAAGTTATCAATCCACCTCCAGCTCTCTACTACTCTCCAAATCCCCCCTCCGAATAGGTGAAAACCCATTTGAATCATCTCAAATGAGGTAATTTTTTGTTTATACACAAATGGTACCTTGTTTTTATTATTTTTATTGTTATTGCTCTAGTATTTTAGTTTTAAGTTATCAATCCAGCTACAGCTCTCTGCTACTCTCGAACTCCCCCATCGGAATAGGTGAAAACCCATCTGAATCATCTCAAATCAGGTAATTTTTTCTTTATACACATATGGTACGTTGTTTTTATTGTTATTGATATAATATTTTAGTTTTAAGTTTGGATTTTGATGTGATTTCACCGTGTAAAATAGGGAAATGAATGAATATTTTGTTAATTAATTAGTTTCCCCTGGAATAACAGTTGTGTTATAATGTCCATGCCAAAAAAGGGGTAATGTAATAAAAGACCTTGAACAAATAAATTGTGTAAGTTGGGGTATGCTGCCTCTATGAGAGGTTTTTTGTTGTGTTTCATTGTATGTTGTAGTCTGTTTTATGGGGATTGAGGTGACCAGTTGGGCTTTGTGATATGTGGGGTTGTAATGTGATGGTTAGTGGGCATGGATGTGTCATGTGAAGTTGTATGATAGTGATGATGTGTGGTGGTGTTGTGTCATGTGGAGGTGTTGTGTAATGAAGTTGTGGTGTATAATGTGGTGAGGTGGTTTTGGTTGTGCGGTGGTTTGTGATGTGCAATATTTTTATTGTGATATGTGGTGGTTTTTGTGAGATGGTTGGTCGATGTAACATGGTGTCGATGGTAATTGTGAGATGGTGAGTTGTTGTGTGGTGGTTTTATTAGTTTCCTGGTTATCTATGGAATAAATTATGCTGTTAAAATAAAAAAACAAGATATTAAATAAATGAAATGGAAGAGAAATGGATTTGTGGTAAATGGATTTAATTAATTTAACATTAAATGTGTAAGTGTGAATTAAGTGGCTTATAAATGAAAGTGAGAAATGCTATGCGTCTTGTGTGATGGTGGTGTGGTTTATGTGTTTTATGGTAGTAGTGAAGTGTTTGATTATATAGTTAATGTGAACCCATAGGTTGAGTATTTTGTGCTATCTATATATCATGTATTTTTTTGTTATTTCTACACATTCCCAACCAGAGTTGGATAATCATACCAACGATCAGAGGGTTTCAGTTATGTGTATTTTTTCTAATATCTAGGATGGTGGTTATATGGTTGGATAGCTACCATGTCTTCCCTACTCTTCCTTCAATACTGATTGACCATGTGTTTTTAGGAAAGAAGAGATGTGATTGTCCATGTGTCTTCAGGTAAGATGTACTATGATTTCCCTAGTGTTTTCCAGTGAGGTGTGATATGATAAGGCTACAATAATATGTGGCATGTGGTTGGGGTCATGTAGGGTAGGAGGGTGGCACAAGGTTGATGTTATTCATGTTCATGATACCCTACTAATATGGTTATGGGATGAGGCATGATGTTATTTGATATAACAAATTAAGTTCTTGTTGGTTTTACATTTGTTCAATAACACATTTGTATGTTTTTTTCACATGTGTAGTTGATACCTTGATTATTTTCTTCCTTTATCATTTACTTAAATGTATTTTCTACTAAAGATAATGCCTATTGAATTGTTTATGACAAAATGACTTATATAAATTCTTTTTATAGAATGGATAGAAGTTGGATGTATGAAACCGATCGGATCTCAAACGATTTTCAATACAATTTGGAGAGATTTATAGATTTTTCATTTCACAATGCTTCAGATAGTGGTCGCATACACTGCCCATGTTCCAATTTTGTTGGTAGTCCTTGGTTGAGCCGTGAAGAAGTCAGCTACCACATAACCAAAAATCAGTTTCAAGAAAACTACTTTGTGTGGTATCACAATGGGGAGAAAACGAAATCTAAAATTGGTGATGATCGAAATGAAAGGACTGGAATGGAGAATTTATTAGATGATCGGTTTCCGTTTATTCGTCATCATGAAAAATAAAGGATTTCAACTAAAGAAGACTTTGATATGAGGACAACTGATGCATCTAGTGAAAATGATGATATTGATAGGGTGAAAAAATTGAATGATGCTGCCACGACTCCAGTATATCAACAATGCGATAAAATGAAAAATATGGAATTTTTAATCCGATTATTTCATGGGAAAATTATGTATGGGATTTCTAATACAGCAATCGATTACATTCTTACCCTCTTGAAGGATTTACTTCCAGATGATGCAGATATTCCCTCAAACCACTATATGGCATGGATGTTAGTTGAGGAACTTGGATTTTCAAGAAACAAAATTAATTCTTGCTCGAAAGATTGCAGTTTATTCTGGGAGGAAACCGCTGAAAAAAATGATTGTATAAAATGTGGAACATCCCACTAGAAGTCAAAATCTGATTGAACACCATCACGCGATCCACTAAAAGTAATGTGGCACTTTCCATTGATCCCCAGACTACAGAATCTTTTTATGTCTGATGACATATCAATAAAAATGAGATGGAATGATACCGAGAGAAAGAATACTGATGATGATTTGGTTCATCCTGCAAATGGGTTTTCATGGAAGAGATTTGATGCTCGACATCCTGACTTTTCAGCTGACGTGCATAATGTGAGGCTGAGTCTTTCATGCGACGGTTTTATTCTGTTTGGGAAGATGCTTACTTCACACAGCACATGGCCAGTTTTTATACACATTTATAATCTTCCCCCATTGTTGTGTATGAAAAAACCTTTCACTTTCATGAGTATACTCATATCAGGTCCTTCTGATCCCGGCAATGATATTGATGTATAACTGCAATCTTTAATAAAAGAATTGAAACTTCTTTGGGATGTGGGTGTGCGCACATACGACGCATGTTCAAAAGATATATTTCAGATAAGTGCTATGCTTATGTGGATGATCAATGATTTTACAGCTTATGCAATGATGTCTGGATGGAGCACGAAGGGAAAAATGTCATGTCCAGTTTGTAGGAAAAATACATGATCCAGAAGACCGAAACATCATTGTAGTTTCAGTTTTATGGGACATCAATGATTCTTACCAAAGGATCACCCATATAGACTGAATTGTAGAAGATTTGATAATACCATAGAGTTCGATGATCCACCTCAGCGTATGTCTGGAACTGATGTGCTTAATGAATTGAAAGATTGTAGTTTTTCATTCGGGAAGGGTCAAATGAAATCTGGAAAGAGAAAGAATGTTTCCATTGAAACCTGTTACAATTGGAGGAAGAGGAGTAACTTTTTTGATTTTCCTTATTGGTCAACCAATTTTTTACGTCATTGCTTAGACGTATTCCATATTGAAAAGAAGATATGCGAAATGTTTCTTTCAGTTCTTCTAAATGTCAAGGGGAAAAAAGATGATTTACGAACTCGGCATGACTTGGTGAATTGGGGAATCAGACCAGAATTGCATCCTGTGCATATCAGTGAAAATAAATGGCAACTTCTATGTTCTTATTATATGATGACACCTATGGAAAAAAACAATTTCTGGAAGTATTAGAGACTATTAGTGTTCTTGATGGCTATTTAAGAAACATATCTAAACGGGTCAACAGAAAAGAGTTGAAGCTAAAATCATTGAAGACTCATGATTATCACGTTCTACTGCATGATTTGCTTCCAATAGAAATCCGTCATCTTTTGTCCAATAATGTAAGGGTGGATGTTATTCGGTTGTGCCATTTGTTTAGAGATATTTGTGCTAAGATGTTGTCCAAGTCTTTATTGCAAAAATTTTTGAAAGATGCCCCATTAATTTTGTGTGAGTTGGAGAGAATATTTCCTCTATCATTTTTCACATGCATGCTGCATCTGACTATCCATATTCCCACTGAAATACTTCTCGGAGGACCCATTTCTTTTCGTTGGATGTATCCAACTGAAATTAATATGTTCACATTAAAGTCTTATTTCTGAAACATAATTCACCCTGAAGGTTCTATCGTGAATGGTTACCTGGCCCATGAATATATGGATTTCTGCTCGATGTATTTTTCCGATATTAATACAAGATTGAATAGAACAATGAGAAATGAAGAAGAACAGTATGAGAAAATTGAACCCAGTTTTCCATCACTTCCTCAAACTGGATGAATTCCTGGATCATATACATTGAAGACATTAAGCCATTAAGAGCGGGAGATGGCACATCACACAGTTTTGTTCAACTGTGATTTGTTCGATGACTATATCAGGTAACTAAATGGATTATGTATATCTTACATATATATCTGTTAAACTATTCATATTTTTTATCTACAGGGAACATAAAACAATGATAAATAGAAAGCATCGTTCTTTATCTTTGAGAAGGAGGGAGGCTTTGCATAGAAAAGAGTTTTCTTCTTGGTTAAAATTGAAGGTAACAATATTAATATTTAAAATAAGTAAATCAATATTTAATTAAGTTTAACAATCATTTATATTGCAGGTATTCAGTTTGTCTGCTGACTCTGTCTCTGAGGAAATAAGAGCTTTGGCTTTTGGTCCTAATACTGTGTTTCGTGACTGTAAATCAATTGTTATCAATGGGTACAAATTTATTGTCACTGAACGAGAAAAGAATATGAGAACACAACATGATGGTGTTATGGTTACTGCCACAACAGATTGTTATGCCTGTGCATCATATAGTAGACCGCGATTTGAAAATGTGGGTTATTATGGAGTCGTTGAGAAAATAATAATATTGGATTATTACTCTCATGGAGAAGTCACAATGTTGAAATGCCATTGGTTTGATTCTATGACGAGACAAGGCACATTTATTGATGATTGTGGATTTGGAGTAATTAATATGACTCGCACTCTTGCTACCGAAGAGACATATGTGTTGGTATCAATGGCTAAACAAGTTTTTTATGTCAAAGACCAACTTCAACCTGAATTTTTTGTCATAGTTGAAGTAATTCCAAGACATATTTTTGATGATGGTGATGATGAAATTGATACTTTCCCTACTGTCATTGAAACCAATGCATTTATTTCATTTGATGACTCAAATAGCTCAATTGTCAGAGTTGATTGTGAACCTGAAGTTGTGGTTGAAAATATATAGAATCATTCATCCATGTTCTCAATTATTTTGGTTTACCTCGAGTTGGGTTGTTAAGGTTGGTAATATTCAAATTGATTTAGTATTGATAACAAATATATTTTGGCTGACTTGACCGTTATGTGAATTTTCAATGTTTTTTAGTTGCAGTTTTATTTGAATCTCATTTTCTAATTTAGAATTGAACTGTATTCAAACCTAGTCAAACAATATTTTAAACTTGGTAAACATTACAACTTGTATGATTTATTAAATCCATTCAAGCTCATATAAAACAATTGATAGATAAATTACCAATGAATCCCCATATTCCCTCATATATTTATTTTTTTGGGTTACACTTTAGTTTCCTTTTTCCAATTAATTACATATTTCTTTTCAAAAGCAAGAAATGCAGCCTATTGAATAGAGACGAAGGAAAAAAATGATGGACAATAATCGTCGAATGACGGAGTTGGGAGTTCCACCATTAGTACCTGTTGTGAGTACATTATTTCAAATATATATATTTAAAAAATATATAATTTCATGTGATTAATTTTGTTGTAAACATTTTTGTAGGATCCACCTTTACATCGACAGTTATTCGATGAGGAGCCTAGTACTTGTCCTGGTACTCAGGCCGGTGGTACGAGGGGGGTTCGTACTAGAGGTCGACGATCAGCTGCGCGTGCCCGACTAGACCCTTCCCCTCCCACTCATGACATTTCATTCTTACCACATTCTGATTCCGGTGTTCCGTTAGGGACACACAGGATATTTAGGCCTCCCATGTTTTCACTACCACCTGCATCTTCTGCCCTATCATTTTCACATCCCATGATGATTCCCACTCCCCAGTCAGAATCTGGTCATACTGTTGTCCCACCTTCTTTTCCTTCTATTTCTGTCTCTCTGAGATTCTATATTCCTTCGTCCTCGACTCCTGTTCCAGCACAGGGTGTTCAATTAGTTTCTATGGATCCGGAAATGCTCAGCGATCAGACTGGCGCAGGTATATTTATAAAAACCTAACAAAATTGTATAAAAATATTTATTTTCATTATAAAATGTTTTGATAAAATATTTTTTTTTTAAATGACAGATACAGCAACTGACAGGAGGCGGGGGCGGGGGCATACACGCATGCGTTCGGTGTGGAATCTCCGCACAAAGGTTATGGTTGATTATAATGAAGGCAACCAAATGGTTGAGAAATCCGGGCAGCAATGTCGGAGTTTTTTGGCGACGCTTACCAAATACTATGACATCATTCCCATCAGCCCGCTGTCGTGGATGCATTTTCCACATGAAGTCAAGGATAGAGCTTGGGCAGAGATATGGGTAAAAAAATCTATTGTATTTAATGACATGAATTATATTTGTATTTATATGAATTAATATTTTGATGTCAGCTTTGATTTAATTTTCCCGATGGTGAGGGTGCTCGAGCGGAACGTCTAAAGGATTTTGGCGAGCTTTGGAGAGCCTACATGCATAATTTGTATCTTGGCTGGCGTGCTAGAGTTGGAACTGAGTTCGAGGCGGTACCCGTCATGGATGACTGTCCTATAGAGCAGTATCGTCAGATGATTACTCATTGGACGAGTACCCAGTTTAAGGTATGAATTACATTTGAGGTTTTTAAATAATAAATTTCATGTTTCGCATTAATATTATCCTTTTCATTATTGAATTTTATTTATGAATCATTTGGAAAAAATAAAAAAAAACACTGATGCAAAAAAATATCTCCACACACTTGGACGTACGACGATGCCGGATCATGAGAGGAAGCATGTATGACAATTTTTTATAAGTATTCTTTACGAATTACATTTTCTGTTGTTTTCTCAATTATTTAATTTTTTGTTAAAGTTTGCATATAAATTTAGTTTTCAATATCATTGTAGAGGTAAATACAGAATATTGAAGGACGTGTGCCTCGAGCAAACTGTTTTTCTCCAGTAGACGGAAAAAGGATGGAAGTGTCGTCAATGAAGCGACTCATCAACAGATTGTAAGTTTTAATCTATTGATTTTATATTTTAATATCTATTTATTAACTTAATAATATATTTATATTTGTAACAGGTTGCTTTAGAGGCCCTCGATGCCCAAGAATCGGACAATTTTGGGCCTAGAGATCACTTACATCAGGTGTTAGGAGAGGAGCATCCTGGCAGAGTACGCTGCCGACCTAGGATATCCTCGATGAGGTGTTGGACCTCCTCAGGTATGAGTTGTAGTGCCACCGAGCTGCAGAAAGTTAGGGCACATGCATAACAGGATGAGAAAAGGGCAATAGAGACGGCAGAACAGTCTTCTAGGGCAAACAAAGTGTTTATGAAATTTATTGAAGTTCTACGTCCAACACTTCCAACAGAGGCCAGCCCAGCTTTTGATGAGTATATATCGTCGATAAATTCTACATATGGTGCACCAGGTGACAGTTCTAGTGCTTCTTAGGATGATGTTCAGCTTGACGATGATGATGGCGAGGAGGAGGGCAAGGGCGAGGAGGAGGGCGAGGGCGAGGAGGAGGGCACTGAGGAGGGTGAGGACGATGATGGGGATGAGGACGATGATGAGGACGAGGATGAGGGTGATGATGATGGTGATGATGATGGTGATGATGATGATGATGGTGATGGTGATGGTGATGGAGATGATGGTGATTATGGTGAGGCTGGTGTGGGCCAAATTGATCCATTTCATTTTTGACTAATATTACTGAGATTTGATATTTAATCTATTCTAGTTGTTGGTTTTATCTAGACTCGTAGTATAGTATTGGAGTTGAGTTATTTTTATATATTATCTGTTTTTATGGATGTTGATGTCTTTTAGTATTTGTGTGTTTGGGAACCCCCTCCTTCTGGGACCCCGGACAGCCCCCCAGACAGCCCCCACCCTCCTCGCTGGACCACGGACAACCCCCCGAACACCCCCCAAACAGCCCCCCTACACAGCCCCCCCACCCTCCTCCCTGGACCCCAGACAACCCCCCCGAACACCCCCCCAGACATCCCCCCACACAGCCCCCATACACCCTCCTCTCTAGACCCCTGACCGCCCCCCAGACAGCACCCGGACAGTCCCCCGGACAACCCCCCAGACAGCCCCCCGAACAGCCCCCCCTCCTCCTTGGACCCCGGACAACCCCCCGAAAACCCCCCTTACAGCCCCCCGTACCACCCCCCCACACCCTCCTTCCTAGACCCCTGACAACCCCCCCCAGACAGCCCCTCAGACAGCCCCCAGACAGCCCCCCCACCCAGCTCCTTGGACCCCGGACAACCCCCCGAACAACCCCCGAACACCCCCCAGACAGCCCCCCGCACAGCCCCCCGAACAACCCCCCCCCCCCCCCCTCCTCCTTGGACCCTGGACAACCCCCTGAACACCCCCCGGATAGCCCCACGCACAGCCCCCCCCCCCCCCCCCCCCCCCGCCCTCCTCCCTGGACCCCTGACAACACCCCGAATAGCCCCTCAGACATCCCCCCGGACAGCCCCCCCCCCCCCCCCCCCCCCAGCTCCTTGGACCCCAAACAACCCCCCGAACACCCCTCGGACAGCCCCCCGAATAGCCCCCCCACCCACCTCTGTGGACCCCGGACAACCCCCCGAACACCCCTCAGACAGCCCCCCCCCCCCCCCAAACAGCCCCCCACCCTCCTCCCTGGACCCCGGACAGGCCCTAGACAGACTCCGGACAGCACCCCGAATAGCCCCCCCTCCTCCTTGGACCCCGGACAACCCCCCAAACACCACCCGGACACTCCCCGGACAGCCCCCCAAATAGCCCCCCACCCTCCTCCCTGGCCCCATGACAACCCCCCCTGACATCCCCATAGACAGCCCCCCAGACAGCCCCCCCACCCAGCCCTTTGGACCCCGGACAACCCCTCGAACACCCCCAGATAGCCCCCCGAACAGCCCCCCGGACACCATTTTAGTACATACAGAAAACCGACCAAACACATTCGGAATAAGTACATAAGGATAACCAACCAAACCGATTTTAAGTATGCGACATGTACGAGTCAACTCCGCCTCAATCTGAGGAGCGGTGTGGCCGACACCACTCTAACTGTGTCTCTTTTGTTTAAAATGGACAGGATTAGAAGTGAAAAGAATAACTGGCATACGCAAAACCGACCAAACAAATTCGTAATCTATTGATCATTTATCTCAATGATTCATGGGTCATATGTGACCTGTAGAGCCAACCTGGGATGAATCTGAGTCGCGGTGTGGCTAGGATCAGTCTAAGTTGCTCTCTTTTGTTTAAAACGGACACCATTTTAAGTACATACGGAAAACCAATCAAACCGATTCGGTTTCCGTTGAAACTTTAGGAGAACGATCCATGGATCATTTGTGACGTGTACGAATCAACCCCGCCTCAATAGGAGACGTGGTGTGGCCGGAACCACTCAAAGTGTATGTCTTTTGTTTCAAAAGGACGCCATTTTAAGTGAAAAGCATCAATTGACATACGGAAAACTGAGCAAACGCATTCGGACTGTGTCGATACAATAGGAAAAGGATCCATTGGTCGTATGTGATGTGTACGAGTTAATACCGCCTCAATCCGAGGAGTGGTGTGGCCGACACCGCTCTAAATGTGTCTCTTTTGTTTAAAATGGAGAGGATTATAAGTGAAAAGAACAACTAGCATACGGAAAATGGACAAAACGCATTCCGAATCTGTTGATAATTTATCCCAACGATCCATGGGTCATATGTGACGTGTAGGAGCCAACCCGGGATGAATCCGAGTCGCGGTGTGGCCGAGATCAGTCTAAGTGGCTCTCTTTTATTTAAAACAGACACCATTTTAAGTACATACGGAAAACCGACAAAACCGATTCGGTTTCCGTTGAAACTTTAGGAGAACGATCCATGGGTCATATGTGACGTTTACGAATCAATCCCACCTCAATCGGAGACGCGGTGTGGGCGGAACCACTCAAAGTCTTCGTCTTTTGTTTCAAAAGGACGTCATTTTATGTGAAAAACATCAACTGACATACGGAAAACCGACTAAAGGCATTCGGACGGTGTCGATACTTTATCACAAAGATCCATCGGCTGTATCTGACGTGTAAGAGTCAATCCCGCATCAATCCGAGGAGCGGTGGCCGACACCGCTCTAACTGTGTCTCTTTTGTTTAAAATGGATAGGATTAGAAGTGAAAAGAACAACTAGCATACGTAAAACTGACCAAACACATTCGGAATCTGTTGATAATTTATCCTAACAATCCATGGGTTATATGTGACTTGTACGAGTCAGCCCGGGATGAATACGAGTCGCGGTGTGGCCAGGATCAGTCTAAGTGACTCTCTTTTGTTTAAAACGGACACCATTTTATGTACATACAGAAACCCGACCAAATGGATTCGGTTTCCATTGAAAAATTAGGAGAACGATCCATGTGTCATATGTGACATGTACGAATCAACCCCTCCTCATTCGGGGAGGCAGTGTGGCCGGAACCACTCAATGTTTCCATCTTCTGTTTCAAAAGGACATCATTTTAAGTGAAATACATCAACTGACATACGGAAAACCGACCAAAGGCATTCAGGCTGTGTCGATACTTTAACACAAAGATCCATGGGTTGTATGTGACGTGTACGAGTCAATACCGCATCAATCCGAGGAGCGGTGTGGCCGACACCGCGCTAAATGTGACTCTTTTGTTTAAAATGGACATTATTAGAAGTGAAAAGAACTACTGGCATACGGAAAATGGACCAAACGCATTCCAAATATATTGATAATTTATCCCAACGATCCATGGGTCATATGTGACGTGTATGTGCCAACTCGAGTTGAATCGGAGTCGCGGTGTGGCTGGGATCAGTCTAACTGACTCTCTTTTGTTTAAAACGGACACCATATTAAGTACATATGGAAAACAGACCAAACGGATTCAGTTTCCGTTGAAACATTAGGAGAACGATCCATGGGTCATATGTGACGTGTTCGAATCAACCCCGCCTCAATCGGAGACGCGGTGTGGCCGGCACCAATCAAAGTGTCCGTCTTTTGTTTCAAAAGGATGCCATTTTATGTGAAAAGCATCAACTGACATACGGAAAACCGACCCAAGGCATTCATACTATGTCAATATATTAGCACAAAGATCCATGGGTTGTATGTGACGTGTACGAGTCAATCCCGCATCAATCCGAGGAGTGGTGTGGCCGACACCGCTCTAACTGTGTCTCTTTTGTTTAAAATGGAGAGGATTATAAGTGAAAAGAACAACTGGCATACGGAAAACTGAACAAACGCATTCTAAATCTGTTGATAATTTATCCCAACGATCCATGGGTCATATGTGATGTGTACGAGCCAACCCATGATGAATCCGAGTCGCGGTGTTGCCAGGATCAGTCTATGTGGCTCTCTTTTGTTTAAAACGGACACCATTTTAAGTACATACGGAAAACCGACCAAACGGATTCGGTTTCCTTTGAAACATTAGGAGAACGATCCATGGTTCATATGTGACGTGTACGAATCAACCCCACCTCAATAAGAGAAGTTGTGTGTCCGACACCACTCAAAGTGTCTGTCTTCTGTTTCAAAAGGACGTCATTTTAAGTGAAAATCATCAACTGACATACGGAAAACTGACCAAAGGCATTCGGACTGTGTCGATACTTTATCACAAAGATACATGGGTCATATTTGATGTGTACGAGTCAATACTGCATCAATATGAGGAGCGGTGTGGCCGACACCGCTCTAACTGTGTCTATTTTGTTTAAAATGGAGAGGATTATAAGTGAAAAGGACAACTGGAATACGGAAAACTGACCAAACGCATTCCGAATCTATTGATAATTTTTACCAATGATCCATGGGTCATATGTGACGTGTACGAGCCAACCCGGGATGAATCCAATTCGCGGTGTGGCCGAGATCAGTCTAACTGTCTCTCTTTTGTTTAAAACAGACACCATTTTTAGCACATACGGAAAACCGACCAAACGGATTTGGTTTCCGTTGAAACATTAGTAGAACGATCCACGGGTCATATGTGACGTGAATGAATCAACCTCTCCTCAATCGGAGACGCGGTGTGGCCGGCACCACTCAAAGTGTCCGTCTTTTGTTTCAAAAGGACGCCATTTTATGTGAAAAGCATCAACTAACATACGGAAAACTGACCCAAGTCATTCGGACTGTGTCGAAACTTTAGAAAAAAGATCCATGGGTTGTATGTGACGTGTACGAGTCAATCCCGCATCAATCCGAGTAATGGTGTGGCCGACACCGCTCTAACTGTGTCTATTTTGTTTAAAATGGAGAGGATTATAAGTGAAAAGGACAACTGGAATACGGAAAACTGACCAAACGCATTCCGAATCTATTGATAATTTTTACCAATGATCCATGGGTCATATGTGACGTGTACGAGCCAACCCGGGATGAATCCAATTCGCGGTGTGGCCGAGATCAGTCTAACTGTCTCTCTTTTGTTTAAAACAGACACCATTTTTAGCACATACGGAAAACCGACCAAACGGATTTGGTTTCCGTTGAAACATTAGTAGAACGATCCACGGGTCATATGTGACGTGAATGAATCAACCTCTCCTCAATCGGAGACGCGGTGTGGCCGGCACCACTCAAAGTGTCCGTCTTTTGTTTCAAAAGGACGCCATTTTATGTGAAAAGCATCAACTAACATACGGAAAACTGACCCAAGTCATTCGGACTGTGTCGAAACTTTAGAAAAAAGATCCATGGGTTGTATGTGACGTGTACGAGTCAATCCCGCATCAATCCGAGTAATGGTGTGGCCGACACCGCTCTAACTGTGTCTCTTTTGTTTAAAATGGAGAGGATTATAAGTGAAAAGAACAACTGGAATACGGAAAACTGACCAAACACATTCTGAATCTGTTGATAATTTATACCAATCATCCATGGGTCATATGTGACGTGTACGAGACAACCCATGATGAATCTGAGTCGCGGTGTGGCCAGGATCAGTCTTAGTGGCTCTCTTTTGTTTAAAACGGACACCATTTTAAGTACATACGGAAAACCGACCAAACCGATTTGGTTTCCGTTGAAACATTAGGATAACGATCCATGGGTCATATGTGACGTGTACGAATCAACCCTGCCTCAATCAGAGACTCGGTGTGGCCGACACCACTAAAAGTGTCCGCCTTTTGTTTCAAAAGGACGTCATTTTAAATGAAAAGCATCAACTGACATACGGAAAACTGACTAAAGGCATTCGGATTGAGTCAATACTTTATAAAAAAGATCCATGGGTCGTATGTGACGTGTACGAGTCAATCCCGCATCAATCTGAGGAGCGGTGTGGCCGACACCGCTCTAACTGTGTCTCTTTTGTTTAAAATGGATAGGATTAGAAGTGAACAGAACAACTGGCATACGCAAAACTGACCAAACGCATTCGAAATCTATTGATAATTTATCCCAACAATCCATGGGTCATATGTGACGTGTAAGAGCCAACCCGGGATGAATCCGAGTCGCGGTGTGGTCGGGATCAGTCTAAGTGACTCTCTTTTCTTTAAAATGGACACCATTTTAAGTACATATGGAAACCCGACCAAACGGATTCGGTTTCCATTGAAACTTTTGGAGAACAATCCATGGGTCATATGTGACGTGTAAGAATGAACCCCGCCTCAATCGGAGACGTGGTGTGGCCATCACCACTCAAAGTGTCCGTCTTTTGTTTCAAAAGGACATCATTTTAAGTGAAAAGCATCAAATGACATATGGAAAACCGACCAAAGGAATTCAGACCGTGTCGATACTTTAGCCCAAAGATCCATGGGTCATATGTGACGTGTACGAGTCAATCCTGCATCAATCCGAGTAGCGGTGTGGCCGAAACCACTCTAACTATGTCTCTTTTGTTTAAAATGGAGAGGATTATAAGTGAAAAGAACAAATGGCATACGGAAAACCGACCAAACGCATTCTGAATCTGTGGATAATTTATCCCAATGATCCATGGGTCATATGTGACGTGTACGAGCCAACCTGGGATGAATCTGAGTCGTGGTGTGGCCGGGATCAGTCTAAGTGTCTCTCTTTTGTTTAAAACGAACACCATTTAAAGTACATACGGATAACCGACCAAACGGATTCGGTTTCTGTTGAAACTTTAGGAGAACGATCCATGGGTCATATGTGACGTGTAAAAATCAACCCCGCCTCAATCGGAGACGCAGTGTGGCCGGCACCACTCAAAGTGTCTATCTTTTGTTTCAAAAGGACGCCATTTTAAGTGAAAAGCATCAACTGACATACGGAAAACCGACCAAAGGCATTCAGACTGTGTCGATACTTTAGTACAATGATTCATGGGTCATATGTGTCAAGTACGAGTCAACCCGGCCTCAATTCAGGGAGCGGTGTGGCCAGTATCACTCCAGGTGTATGTATTTTGTTTCAAATGGAATCATTTGAGGTAAAAATATTTGGTATCTAAAAAACCGATCAAATTATGAATTGAATTCCGTATTCGATATATAATTTTCATCTAAATTTGAAATTGAATTCTAAATGAATTATGTATGTTTATAATTACATTATGAATTCAAATTTAATTATGAAAGTGTATAGTTTTAGGATGTATTATATATTAAATGTGTATGAATTTGTTCTTAATTGAATATGTTGTGTATCAATTTGTTATTAATTGTATATGTTGTATATGTATGCCTTATTTTGTTGCAGGTACAATTATTGGATTGAAAATGAGCTCAAAATGAGCCCCAATGAGGCCCCTGGTACAAATTGCAAGAATTGAAGGCAGTCATCCAGGCTGCCTGCTGGGAGGCTGCTGTGCAGGGTATGCCAATGGTTTTAAACCGTTGGCATAGCCTAGAGCTCCTCTATTTACTAACGGTTCATTAAACCATTGGTAAATAGATGTTTTCCCAACGGTTTATAACCGTTGGGAAAAGGATCCATGGATAAACACTATCCCAACGGTTTTCCAGAACCGATGGGATAGTTGTCGACTATTGGGATTTCCCAACGGTTCTGGCCAAACCATTGGGATAGTATTTCCGAATGGTTTTCCAGAACCGTTGGGGTATATTTGATTTTCCCAGCATATGCCAACGGTTTCCTATAAACCGTTGGGAAAACCTTTCCCAACGGCTTACTTCCCTACAGATCTCAGAACTGTTGGTATATGATATACCAACGGTTAGAAGGCCTTTCCCAATGGTTCTGAACTGTTGGGAAACATTGTATTTCCAGTAGTGCTTCCAACTATAATTCACAATAGCAAGGGAATAGAATGTAACTCTTGGTCTAGTCCAAGATCATTGTATAGAACATTTGAAACAACGAAGTAAAATCCCTTGAATAAAAAAATATGCATGCAATAGTAATGAACAAAATGATCATAGATCCAACAATCTACGGCCCTATTAGAACTGATGCCTCTACTGCATGCAACAAACGACTCCCATCTTTATACCCCTATAATATATACCACTTTTCTAAACACAGCCAGGTCATGGTCCCTAAGGAGAACCCTGATTTCATCCTCTATCTACCATATCTCCACTTGGTGGAGTATAAGCCAACTATCACAGCTTTGGAAATGACATAGCTAGAAACTAATGTTCTGGAGAGTGATGAACATACTCACATCTACAATAATTATCTCAAATACACTTTAGGAACTATCTAAGAAGATACTCAAAGACTCCACATTGGAAAAAAATTATCTAAAAGCCCACAGTAATGTAACATGGACCAGAAGGCTGAAATAGGAACTACTAAGGCTGAATCCCCAACGGTCGGAACCTCGAAGGCCCTGGAACATGGGACCTGATACCAGTAAAATATCCCTTTAATGAAATAGAATGAATCCCCTCTCATGGTAGACCACATCATGAGGTCATCTTTTAAAATAAAACATCATTATTCAGAACCTCCATATATGTCATAATGGAAAAGGGAGTAACTGCATACTATTGAGAAGGGTGGAGAGCCTCCTCTATGTATATTTTATGGGACTCCACATCGGGAATGAGATCTTGGAAAAAATGAAGGAGACCATTGAAATTTATCCCTATAACTTATTCGTATAAACAACTCTTCTAGAGGAAGTGAAACTTCTGCCCATTTTCAGCCTTCATGTTTGGATGAAATGAATTATGCGCCAAATTCCTTCTCACGTTAGGACCATAAAATGTTGACATCTTTTCTATCCCCCATGAACAACGTTCAACACTAATTCACAGTGCCCCCCATCTTACTCACTATCAATGAAAACTAGTACTTCATAAGATCTAAATCAAACTTTATGAAATCACAAGATCTAAGAGTAAACTCTCTGTCTCCATGTCCAAAATGCTTCACTTGTACTTTCCCAAAGTCTTCCACTAGGAATCCTATAGCATATTCTACCACTGGTCTTCTTCCACCACTTGATCTACCCTCCACTGATCAAAAGGATTGTTTTGTGAAGCCTCAACCACCTAATCCACATGTTTTTGAAATATAGGTTCCCTATCTAAAATGTAAACATGGAATTATTATGCCTGGATAGTATTGAATTTTATTTAATATATATTTTAAAATTTTAATTCAATTTCCCAAATCTCCCAAATTCAAAAAAGCGCATAAGTCATTTTGATGCCTGAAAATTTCCTAGGGTCTCTAAACTAAAAACCATGCAACTTCACCTACATTTTTAGTAGTATCAGATTCCTTATATATGTTCAAGGAGGGCCTCTAAACCACATTTCCTAATCGGTCTTCCATGGACTATATAACATTCCAAGACCCCTTACACTTTTTCATTACCAATCCATGCAATACCCACCATAACTAACTCCAAATCCTCACCTATCTCACTACAAAACATTTCATACCATCCTATGACGCCCTTCATTCTTCTAGATGAAGAAAGAGAGATAATAACCTTTAAGTCATACCTCATTTAGGCCCCGAGGTGGTGACTATCCCAAAGGGTCTAAAACTATCTCATAATTAGATGAATTCCATATTTTATTTAAATTAATATTTGGAGATAATATGTATCCTACTCATAACAACTCCATGATCTATAAATAAAATAATCCCAAAATCCATCCAAAATTCATGTTTAAAACAACACCCTTAGAAATTTAATAATACTCCATAGTAATTACCCAAAATAAAAGATAAGTATTGACACCTCAATAGTATCAATGTCTGAGCTAATAAGGTCCATCACAATATATTTAGTCCTAATAAAAAATAGAAAAATAATTTTATATATGTAGGGTGAGAAGACCAATATACATTGTAGGAAAACCAATTATCTTGTTCCCATGTGGGCGAAGCATACTAATTCCCTTGTGAAAAAACAATAGAACCCCACAACACATAATAAAGAAAAAATATCCATTCCAACATCACCAATGCATGATAACCAAATAACAAAATTAAATTGAAAAATCTATTAAGAACATCTATGATATGGTACCCCCACACCACTTTAATACCGCATTGCTGCTCTCATATCCTAACAAATAATGTCCTGGTGCTCCCATCTCTTTTAAACATACTATACCCCAATCGACTGCACACACCTAGTCCCCACAACTAGTCCTACAACCAAGAATGATGAATCCCATCACATCTCACACATACACACCTTTTACTTAAAACCACATCCATCTCGTAGACATGTGGAATTCATTCCACGTCATATAATAAATACACCAAGGAGATCACAATACATATAATTTTGAATACACTTAGGAAACCACACCTCATCTAATCTATATACACCTGGGAAAACAAAACTTTATCTCACACACATGGGCTACACTATCCACAACATGCCTAATGAATATTTCACTCTCTCTTCCTGGTAGAGGGAGCATGGAAGAGAGTGTGGCCAACAATCCATCCTTCCATCGAGATGTTTGGGAAAGACTCTCCCCTATGACAATGCGGATGTTTAGAAAATGGTGATCAACTAGGGTAGGGTTTTTATAGAAAAAAGAATAAAATTATAGGTATGTACATATAGCATCCAAAACAAATGATGATCCTATGGGTTCTTATTCAAACAACCATCCAACCCATGACACCGCCAACATTGTAGATACCTCTAAATATAAAACGATACATAACAAACACAACCCCAACCATTCCCAATCTAATTCATTTAACCAATTGTAAATATTTATTAAAAAAATAATTTATTCATTCTAACCCTACCAGGGAATCTAAAAAGATCATCACATCCCAATACACATAGATTAAACCACATAGAAGAAGAATAACGATGTTAAAACAGAACATTTCAAATTTACTCTCTACTTAATTCCAATTCCAACCACTTTATTCATAATAATTATAATTCATTCTTCCCAATACACCAACTCAACCACACAAAAAAAACAACCTCCAACTCATTGATACTTGCATAATCTCCACTTATCTCAACTATGGGTTTCAAGTCTTCAACAACTCACCACAGCCAACAACACAAACAAAACCAAACCAGGTTGCAGTATTACAACATAACAATTCACAAATATTCAAAATTAAATCAATTTCTCATCCTGATATTCCATTACACCACCCTAACCACCAAAAACACATTTGTACCCAAATTTTCATGACTAGAAAACCGTACAATGCTCTATTTCCAGATTTAATAAAAAAACTTTTCATTAATTCCACTTTTTGATTCAGGGGTGATCCTATAACAGTTTTATCTAGGGGAATCCATTTAATTAAATATGTATATGTGTTTAATCAGAATTTTATATTTATTTTTTTAATTAAAAGACCAGCGAAAAACATTCACAAGCCATCATACGTGCACAAATAAATTCTATCAATTGCCATGCTTTTTATTAGTCATATTACCTATTGAATTCATAATATCAACATGTAACAAAGTAGTTCACAAGTCACTCTTCCCCCATCCCATAATATTAATCATTAAACTAATTTAATTGAAATAATAAATTTGGTATCATTATATATTCCACATGATATCATTCATACTCACCTCGCATGATACACAATTAATAGAGGGACAAAGGGATCCCTACCTCGAGAAATAGACAACAAAATCTTTATCCTTTCTCTAAATAGTGGGTAGAAATGACTCCATGGAAATGTAATCCATGGGTAAAAAACATAATCAGAATTACTTAGGGATTAAAGGATCAAGGATGCCAAGTATTTGGAGTAAAGAGGAAATATACAAGGAAGAAAGGGTCATCACATTAGAAGGTCCAAATTCTATATCAACAAAATAATGGTTTCAAAAGACATTAATGTTAGATCATGATCATGACTAGATGTTTCATCAATTTAGAAGAATCGTGATTTTATAAAAGTTTATGATAAGATTTTTTTAACATGAAATATCTTTAAAAAAACTTAAATATTGTTTAAATTCCATTTACGTCTGATGAAATATTAAAAGAATTAACAGGAAAATGGTAGAAAACAAGGATTTTGACAAACTCGTGCTGATGATTCACTTTTATAGGAGCCACCATCTTGAGTAACTGGTGTGACTCAGTAGTCCAAACTCTCCATTGGACCACTCATTGTAAGACAAGATACCAAATGAAAAATTGGAACTTGGAAAACTCTAGAAATTTGTCACACGTGCCTCCTAAAACACATCAACCACCATATTTTCACAATGTACTGGACGAAATAGGTCTGGTCTATTACAATATTTAAACAATTATACCATATAAAGTTAAAAAAAGTGAAAAAATTTGGAAAAAAATTAAACCTACAGATGCGACAAAAATGTAGGATTTAGAGAAGTGTATTTCTCAAGAAAAAGATGATTTTATATTAACTATATGAATAATAATAATATTATTCAGAAATTATTTAAATATATATTGAGATATAATATATATAAATTATATTTAAAATATTCCTATCTATTAATTATTCTAATTAATTAATATGGAAAAAAATTGATCACTTTTAAAATGTTTTCAAAACAAGTTGCTTTTAAACCAAAATATTATCAAATTATTATAATGAATACATTTTAAAAAAATAAATTATTGGATTAATTAAAACTATATAATTCATATATAACATGATTAATTATTAAAAAAATAATGGGACTATTAAATTTCCAAATTTATAAAAATTAAATGTCTTAACAAAAAATGTATTTTCACTATTTATCAAAAAATCTATATTTTCTGAATAATTGAAAAATAATTTCCATAAGTGAAATTATATATGATGATTTAAAATTTTAAATACATCATTCCTAAATAATAGAATAATATTTTGAAATTTTATTTTAATTGTAAAATATTATCAAAATTCAGTTTATTTAAAACTGTTACATTTTCTCAGGTATACATTATAATTTTTTTTTACAATTGGCATAACCTTGTAAATAATGCAAATGATTTATTTTATCATTATTTGGGTTTGTAAATAATTAATATGACCCTTGTATTTTTTAGATAAACATAATAAGTTAGTTAAATAATTAAATATTTTATTGTAGTTTAATTTATTTTCATGAAGTTATAATTTAAATGTAAATTTATAGTTCAAAATTTGATGTTATTGAATATTATATTAAATTAATATATTATTAATTAATTTAAAATACATAAAAACATATATTCTTATTTTTTAATTGATTATTGTTTATGAAATCATATAATGTCCATATATGATCTATTTGTTCATTTAAAATAACAATTTTACCAATTTATTAAAGAAATATTAATATCACCAGTATTGTCTAAATATTTAATAGGTTTAATAAAACTAAACGACAAGGGAATAAATATGATGAAAACATGGAAACAATTATAATTTTTGGAAAATTTCAACCCATCCCCATATATGATTCGAATCATAGGAATATTGAGCCAATTAGATATCAAAATTAATTTATTTTCATATAACAATTTATAAAATCCAAATTTTCCCATACCAAATAATATAAAAGAGAATAACTTATCATTTATAATTAAAAAGAAGGAATTTTTTTGTAATTAATATTCATTAATAACTCTCTAATTTCCATCTTAATGTTATAGAATAATTATTTTGCGACGGATAAAAACCCTGGAGGAAATTATATGCAATGAATAAAAGATTATTGAAAGAAGATGAATTTTTTTAACCACATTATTATATTTATTTCCCACTCCAAATCCATAAAATCATATTATACATGATAAAATAATATAAATATTACACTATACATATTTATATTTTATAATGTTAATAAAAAACTAATCCAACTATTTTTTAGTGAAATGGGAAAGGAATACATTGTTCATGGGTACAAAACACTACTACTGTAACCGCTAATGTAATTAATTTTTGGTATCCATATATATAATGTAATTATAATGATTAAATATTTTCATATAATATATTCCTTAAATATGTTATATTTTTAGATTTTAATATATTTTTTACCTTCATAGTATTTTTTTCATTGAAAAATGATAATATCATCCATCTGTCCATGAGGACTACCACATCTATGAAAATTTTTGATTCGTTTTTCTACCCCACTTATCTTATATATATATATGTGTGTGTGTGTGTGTGTTAGATAATATTTATTATATTATTTAAATCATTTAATGATAAAAAAATACTTACCATATTTTCATAATTAAGAAAGAATCATGGAGCCATGGATCCAGCATGAGTACAGCCTACCATCTCCATGGTTGTTTCATAGTTCAATTTTATTTACTATATTCAATGGTTGGACATAAAAATTAAATTTATGTATAGAAATTATAATTATATTATTATTATTTTAGAAATGATAGAATAATGTCCAATTACACATGTTATCTTACTGAAGTCATTTTTGAGTTATGAACTGAATATTGTCAAAAAATCTCAAGTGAGCATAAATATTTATGTAGTTTTTATAATATGGTCATTTGTGAAATAAAATTACTAATAAAAAAGTTATTTATTCATAAGAAAAAAATATATAAAAAACATTATTCTGGAATATAATTTACGTATGTGATGGGTGGGAGTTATGGAAAGGGGTAATTTTTTTAAAATGTTCTTTAAAAGAATCCTAAAAAACTAAATTTCTTCGATTTCCATATATTAAAAAATATTTTGTAACATACCAAGTAAGTAATGAATAATAGATATTTTTATCTATGTCTATTAATGATTAAGATAGTGTTTTAGAGGCTTAAAATGAAAATAAATACAGTCTTATGCATGAAATACACTATCATTCTTAAAAGATTGTTTAACTGCCTTTTGATGGCAAACCCTTTTTAAATCTATCTTTTGACAATTTTATAAGCCATGTTTGTCAAAATAAAATTATTATTTATGTTTGGGACATCAAAATTTACTTTGTGTGAATTTTTGGTATTTTTCTGATAAAGTTCAATTTTTAATGAATAGTGAAAAATGTTGTATTTTAATTCAAAACCTCTTTTTAATCTAATTTATTTATATGATTAGATTATCTTCTGAATTGGTTTTGAAGTTAAATTAGAATATATTTTTACCATTTTATCCAATGGTGGTCGTTGGGATCAATTTCACTTTGAAATTGGACTTCAACTAGTGTCAATCTTTTGATACTTATTGTTTCATAAAAACACGCTATTTGTCATGACAGCGGGAATTAATTATTAAATTAATTAATCTAACTTATATGATTTGAATTTTTTAAAATATACATCATTTTTGAATTCAGAATAACAAATATAGCCTAGGGTGAATTTTTGGTAATTTTCTGAAAAACATCAATTTTTTATGAATAGTGAAACCACTAAGTGGTACATATAGAAACTGATATTTCCGTTTAAATGAAATTTTGCCATCATTGTTTTTTGAATTTCAAAAATACGACATACATGGTTGTCATTAATATGTTAAATGTGGTTCAATGGGATTAAAATAATTTTTTGTTGAATAGTAACTTATTAAGTTCTTAATCGCGATTAGTGGTAATTAGTGTAGTTTAAGGTAAAAATAATGTTTTAATAATATGAGATGAGCTTGACACATGTCCTAACCTCATTTGATGTGTCATTTCCGACCAAGAAAATCCATGGGTCAACTTGGGGACCCCATGGAGCCACATTGGTTGGGAAATGACATAAATAACTTTTTATTTAATTTTAAAGTAAAAATGACACAAACATGAGTTATGTTACTAAAACAATTTTTATATGGGGTTATACAAGTCATATTTTTTACTATAAATATTCATTAGAAAGCTAAAATGGTTTCATACATCATATAATTTTTTTATAATTTTTAGACATTAAATAAATTAAATTAGTTATGACATCATGATGATGCACCGATGACCTCATTATTTAACGATTTAAATAAAATGGAATGTTAATGTAAAATATAAAACCTACAAAAGGAAAAAACCAATTGTATGAGTGTATTTCGAACCCTTATCACCTTATACTCGAATTATATAAATGTGGGACCTTTTGAATCCGAAACTCTTTTTAAAATAAAGTAACTTATCTTTACTTTACAAGAGTGCCCCTCCTCTCCTCTTATAAAAGGCCCCCACCTCTACCTCCGCACCCACACTCCCAAAGCCTTTGGCTTGGACAACCCCTGACCATATTGTCTCTCAACTTCCCTCTATTACTCTTTGAAGCCTCAATTTGGGTAGAAGTCTTCTCAAGGAAGCCTTTGAGCTCAATCCAAAGAGAGTTAACAAATTTTTAGGTAATGTCTTCTTTTGAGTCCTTTTCGTTTATTTTTCTTCTCCAACCCCCTAAACTCTTTTTATTCTTTTCTTTTGTAACAACTACAGTATCCTAAATATACTAGGATGTTTTTATAATATGGATTAGAGCTACACTTACACACACCTACATCTAATGGTTAACGAACATACTGTTTCTGTGGATGGTGAATTTATGCCTCCCGAAACGATGATTGTTCAACATTCTTTTTACACCTTCAAAGGTGGCCATTAAGATGTCACTATATTTATATATGATATATAATTTGTTTATTTTTTCCTTAAGCTTCTGTTTTTTTCTTTTTGGATATACCTTTATGGTTTCCATTATGGGTAAACGTGATATCTTCATTTAAGGAAGTGCGGACTACCGCCCCCTCAAAGTGATTTGATTCGTTAAATAAAATATGTGGGACGTATAAAGGATGGAACTATGATATTATATATGTTATTATACTGGAATTATAATATACCTTTATATCATTATGTTTCCATTCTATAAATTATGAAATAGAAATGAAAGTAGCGTTCATGCGTACGTACGGCTTACCGTCTCCATGAACGGTGAATTTCATTTCTTACCACTAAATGATTATGTAATATTATAAATGCATGTATATACTGGATATATATGATATATACTGAATGATTATAATTATGGCTATAATGGATACATGAACAACATGTAATTTTAAAGGGTTTATTTTTGACTCAAGTACCAATGATCGTTAAAATGACAGTTATTAACTTAAATAATTACATAGTGTTCATGACATGGAAATAAGTGATATAAAATGAATATTGAACATGAAAATGGTTCTTAAAGAAGTAAAAATTAACTCAAGTTTATTATTCAGGACATTAAAGAACGATCGAGTCAAGTCGGACATGAGGTATGGGACTTCGTCTCAATCTCCTTTCATTGAGGCATATTTTATTTTATACACAACCTTCTTTTATACGGTGTATAAACACCTTTGACTTTTACATTTATCCAAAATGAATCTTTTTTATACGAACCGTTTTACTAAACAAAAAAAGTAAAAGTTTTTGTCGTACGTATGCGGCGACAACGACTTCTCCACCGTCGTGACCGTTATTTTAGTTTCGGCTTCCTTTACAAGCCATACCTTCTTTTTAAAAGAAAAATAAACACCATGTTTTAATTTTATTTTATTTTGGTATTGAAAATGGTTTTCATAATGTTTTTATATCAATGTGTTGTATTGATATCTTGTGATTGAAAGGTGTAAATGTTATGTTTCCTTTATGCATGTTTTATGTGATACGATTATGTTGAGGTTCTTGGGCATTATTATGAAGACAGGTGGTTCCGTGATAAACTAAGGGCGGGTGAGCCCGATATAGCTCTACAATGCATTGGGTAACGCAAAGGAGTGAAACGTTAAGGGTTTTCCGAAGAGATTTATGGAATATACTGTGATGGGTATTCCTAACGTAACTAAGAGGGTTACTCCCTACGTAAGAATGTTACGAATGCCTCAAGTTACCTTTATGTCTTATGATTTCTATGATTTATTAATGATTTGATGAGGTATTTTAAAGTGCATATGTTTTATGGGTAAAGTATGATTTCATTCTTATGTATATATGTACACATATTTCCATTCCATATTTTTTTATCCCTTACTGAGCTTTTTATGCTCATCCCATGTTTTTTTTTTGAAATGTTTTTCACTGGTCAAGGGAAAGGTACATGATATGATGATAGTGTCAAGGAAGTGTCAAGAAATAATCCATGTTTTATTTTAAATGTGTTTCCATTGATGGGAATGAAGAATACTATCTTTATGTAACCACTTTGTTTATTTGTGGAATGTAATGAAAGTTTTATGATATAATTCTCTAAAACTCTAATCCCGAAAAGATCCTCAATGTGTAATCTTGTAATAACTCAAGATTATGTAAGGTTTAAGGATGGGGCCTTATAGTTGGTATCCGAGGTCGGTTTAGATAAATTTAGGATATAGAATTCTATTAAATGATTATCCAAAAATATTATTTTTGAAATGATATAGCATTTGAAGTTTACCATGTTGCTTCATCGAAGACATGTTTGTTCAGAATGGTTTTCCGCAGAGGTAACAGGGAAGAAGTGCTAGGAAGGCATACAGAAGAAAATCACCTTCTAAATCAGCATCCTGAGTTGATCATAATTGGAACTGAACATTTTGTTGCAGTAATGGCGCAGTTGACTGAAGCGATAAATGGTGGTGGTATCCATGCACGAGATCAGCCAGATCAACCGCAGAGGAACATGTCAGTGGTGGAACATTTCATGAGGCAACATCCCCCATCATTTAGAGGATCATCTGACCCTGTGATAGCAGAAGGGTGGATTAAAGCACTGGGGAAGATTTTCGATGTCATGGGGTGTTCAGACAATCAAAAGTTTAGTCTTGCTATTTACCGTTTGGAGGGTGAGGCAGATCAGTGGTGGTCTATGGTTTAAAATATCAGGGATGCCGATGAGATTTATGATCTTGACTGGGATGAAATCAAAGGTATGTTTCTTGAGACGTATTTTCCTAAGGCTATTCAACTTCGGATGGAAAATCAATTCTTGGAATTGAGGCAAGAGGAAGACTCAGTGGCTACCTATGAAGAAAGGTTCACTAGATTTAGCAAGGTATGCTCCAAATTTTATCCGAGACCTTGATAGTAAAATCAATTGTTTTTACTCAGGATTAAAGCCAAAATATCTAAGGGCATTATCTTCTCGTGAGTTTAAAAGTTATGAAAAGTTTGTTCGATTTGCTGAGAAGGTGGAAATGGAGTTTTCCGATGATCAAGTTTTCTATAACAACCAACAGAAGAAGAGACTGAGGTGGCAGGAGAAAGGTAAGAATTATTCAAAATAGTCTGATGGTAAGAAAAACTAAGTTTCCAGTTTGTGATAAATGTGAAAAAAGGCATGTTGGGGAATGTCTTCTATATTCTGGAAAGTGCTACCGATGTGGTAATATGGGACATAAGGCTCGTGATTGCACTGAAAAGGATCAAGGTGAAGGTAAGACCAAATTTGATTTACAGTTAGTGAAATGTTATAAGTGCAATGAGATGGGTCAATATGCAAACGAGTGTCCGACAAAGAGCTTGAGTGATTGGAAGTAGTTAGACTACAAGCAGAAAGTGGTTGTGAAATCCTTTGCAACTACTTCAGCAGATGTCAGGCCATTAAATAAAGTTGTATCAGGTACTTTGTTTGTTTTTTCAGATTATGCCAGTGTGTTGTTTGATTCGAGGTCTACACATTATTTCATCTCTAAAACCTTTTCTAGTTAAATGGGAATACCATCTCAAGAAATGACTCCGGAACTTTTGGTAAAAAAACCTAGGGGAAATGTTGAGGCAAAAAGAATTTATAATAATCTTCCTCTCCTTATATGTGGAAAGAACCTACTTGCAAACCTTATTGTTCTACCTCTAGTAGAGTTTGATGTTATCCTGGGTATGGATTGGCTCTCTATTTACCATGCTAAGATTGACTGTAGAGCTAAAGAAGTTTCTTTTCAGAAAGACATTCAGTTTTTGTAAAAGAATGAACCCTTACTGTTGATAACTTCTCAAAAGGCCGAGAAACTTGTAAAAGATGGAAATGAATGTTACCTTGCACACATCGTTGAAAATAAAGGAACTGTTCAGATTAATGATGTGCCAGTGGTAAATGAGTATCCTGATGTTTTTACGGATGAGTTTCCTGGAATAATACTAGATCAGGAAGTTGAATTTACTGTTGACTTAGTTCCTGATGCTAAGCCAATTTCAAAACCCCCTTATCGGATTTCTCAAATTGAAATTTTAGAGTTGATGGATCAATTGCAAGATTTATTAGAGAAAGGTTTCATTCGACCTAGAACATAACCATGGGGTGCTCCTGTCTTGTTTGTTAAAAAGAAAGATGGTTCAATGAGACTTTGCATTGATTATATAGCCTTGAATAATATCACTGTTAAGAAGAAATATCCTTTGCCTCATATCGATGATTTGTTTGATCAGCTCCAGGGAGATCGGTATTTTTCAATGATTGACTTGAGATCGGGGTACCATCAGCTAAAGGTAAAGGAATAAGATGTTCTGAAGACTGTGTTCCATACAATATATGGCCACTATGAATTTGTAGTAATGTCGTTTGGGCTAACCAATGCACCTACTGTATTCATGGACATAATGAATAGAATTTTTCATGAGTTCTTGGATAAGTTTGTGGTGGTTTTTATTGATGATATTTTGGTGTTTTATAAAATTAAAGAATAGAATGAAAGACATTTAAGGGTTATCTTGAAAACCTTAAAAGAAAATAAATTTTATGGGAAATTCAGCATGTGTGAGTTTTGGTTGCAAAAAATTTCTTTCCTTGGTCACATTGTTTCTAAAGATGGGATAACCGTTGATCCTTCAAAAACAAAAGTTGTGGAAGACTGGACAAGACCCACAAATTTAACTGAGATTCGTAGTTTCCTTGATTTGGCAGTCTATTACCAATGGTTTGTTAGAAATTTTTCACGGTTATCTAGTCCAATGACTAAGCTAACTCGGAAGGGTGTTAAGTTTATCTGGACAAAATAATGTGATTATTTTTTTCAGGAATTGAAAAGGAGATTGGTGAATGCTCCAATTTTGGCACTACCTTCCAGGAATGGTGAGTTAGTTATATATAGTGATGCTTCATTGAAATGACTTGGTTATGTCCTAATGCAGAATGATCAGGTAATTGCTTATGCTTCACGATAGTTGAAAACTCATGAGGTAAATTACCCTACACATGATTTGGAATTAGCTGATGTTGTTTTTGCTTTAAAAATTTGGAGGCATCATTTGTATGGAGTAATGTGTGAAATATATACCGATCACAAAAGTTTAAAGTATATATTCGTTTAGAAAGAATTGAACATGAGACAAAGGAGATGGCTAGAATTAATCAAGTATTATGATTGTACAATTCATTACCATCCGGGAAAATCGAATAAAGTGGATGATGCTTTGAGTCGAAAAAATAATGCTTCATTAGCAATATTGCGTTTGGAATGTGATCATTTTGTTAAGGATTTGATGAAATTTGGCATAGAAGTTGTGGGTGCAGGAAGTTCTTCTGTTTTGTTTCAGGTATCAGTGAGATCATCTCTATCAGATAGAATCAATCAAGCACAGAAGCAAGACAGTGAGTTGCAGAAAAAGGTAGAGCTAGTTCACAAAGGTAAGTTGCATGAATTCAACATTGATAATGATTGTGTTTTGAGATTTGGGAAGAGATTGTGTGTGCCTTGTGATTCACAGTTGAAGAGAGAGTTGTTATGTGAAGCTCATAGTTCTCCGTTTTCAGTTTATCCTGGCAGTACTAAGATGTATAGAGATCTGCGGGAGTATTACTGGTGGGATGGAATGAAAAGAGATATTGCTGATTTTACTATGAAGTGTTTGACTTGTTAGTAGGTTAAAGAAGAGCGGCAGTTACCGAAAGGGATTCTTCATCCTTTACCGGTGCCAGAGTGGAAATGGGAGAATATATCCATGGACTTTGTTGTGGGATTACTGAAGACATCTCGAGGTATTAATGCAATCTGGGTTATTGTTGATCACTTGACTAAATCTGCTCATTTCCTTTCTATACGAGATACTTTTTACCTAGATCAACTTTCCCATTTGTATCATAAAGATATAGTCAGGTTACATGGAGTTCCTCTCTCCATTGTATCTGATCGTGATCCCAGGTTCACTTCTAAATTTTGGAAAGGCCTTCAGAAGTCGCTGGGTACTAAATTAAATTTTAGTACAGCTTTTCATCCTCAATCAGATGGACAGTCAGAACGAACAATTCAGACATTGGAGGATATGCTACGTTCTTGCTCTATGGATTATCAGGGAGGTTGAGACCAACATCTTTCATTGGTTGAATTTTCATATAATAACAGTTTTCATTCCAGTATACAGGTGGCACCATTTCAGGCATTATATGGGAAGTGGTGTCGAACTCTAGCTTTCTGGGATGAAGTGGGTGAAAGGAAGTTGATGGGACCAGAATTGGTAGAAGAGATGGCAGAAAAAGTTTAGCTGATTCAGAAGCACATGAGAACAGCTCAGAGCAGGCAGAAGAGTTATGAGGATAACCGGAGGAAGGATCTATCTTTCAAGGTAGGTGATCATGTTTTTCTTAAGGTTTCTCTTAGGAAAAGTGTGATGAGATTTGGTAAGAAAGGAAAGTTGAGTCCAAGGTTTATTGGACCATATGAAATTCTGGAGAGAGTTGGATCAGTTGCATACCGAGTGGCATTACCTCCGAGTTTATCTCTGGTACACAATGTTTTTAACGTTTTGATGTTGAAAAAGTATATGCCAGATCCATCTCATGTTTTGAGTCCAGAGGTAGTTCAGCTGGAAGAGAACCTATCTTATGAGGAACAACCGGTCCAGATTTGTGACCATAGGGTGCAAGTGTTATGGAATAAGGTGATTAAGCAGGTACAGGTTTTGTGGAAAAACCACATGATGGAAGAGGCAACATGGGAATCTGAAAATGCAATGAGGGGTAAGTACCCCCATTTATTTGACAAGTAAATAAATTGCAGGGACCCAATTTTCTAAATGGGGGAAGGTTGTAACATCCCTAGTAAGTAATGAATAATAGATATTTTTATCTATGTCTATTAATGATTAAGTTCGTGTTTTAGAGGCTTAAAATGAAAATAAATACAATCTTATGCATAGAATACACTAACATTCTTAAAAGATTGTTTTACTGCCATTTGATGGAAAACCCTTTTTAAATCTATCTTTTGACAATTTTATAAGCTATGTTTGACATAATAAAATTATTATTTATGTTTGGGACATCAAAATTTACTTTGAGTGAATTTTTGTATATTTCCGATAAAGTTCATTTTATAATGAATTTTGAAAAATGTTGTATTTTAATTCAAAACCTATTTTTAATCTAATTTATTTATATGATTAGATTATCTTTTTAATTTTTTTTGAAGTGAAATTAGAATATATTTTTACCATTTTATCCAATGGTGGTCATTGGGATCAATTTCACTTTGAAATTGGACATAAACTAGTGTCAATCTTTTGATACTTATTGTTTCATAAAAACACGCTATTTGTCATGACAGCGGGAATTAATTATTAAATTAATTAATGTAACTTATATGATTTGAATTTTGTAAAATAGTCACCATTTTTGAATTCGTAATATCAAATATAGCTTAGGGTGAATTTTTGTTAATTTTCTGAAAAACTTCAATTTTTGATGAATAGTGAAACCACTAAGTGGTACTTATAAAAACTAATTTTTCCATTTAAATGAAATTTTTCTATCATTGTGTTTTGAATTTAAAAAATCCAACATACATGGTTGTCATTAAGAAGTAAAATTTGGTTCAATGGGATTAAAATAATTTTTTTGGTGAATAGTAACTTATTAAGTTCTTAATCGCGATTAGTGATAATTAGTGTAGTTTAAGGTAAAAATAATTTTTTAATAATATGAGATGAGCTTGAAACATGTACAACCTTCATTGGATGTGTCATGGCCGACCATTACAATACCTGGGCCAACTAGGGGACCCCATGGAGCTACAATGGTTGGGAAATGACATAAATAACTTTTTATTTAATGTTAAAGTAAAAATGACACAAACATGAGTTATGTTACTAAAACAATATTTATATGGGGTTATACAAGTCATATTTTTGACTATAAATATTAATTAGAAAGATAAAAAGATTTCCTACATCATAGTAATTTTTTTATAATTTTTATACATTATATAAATTAAATTATTTATGACATCATGATGATGCAGCGATGACCTCATTATTTAATGATTTAAATAAAATGGAAAGTTAATGTAAAATATAAAACCTACACATGGCCAAAACCAATTGGATGAGTGGATTTAGAACCCTTATCACCTTATCCTCGAATGATATCAATGATGGACCATTTGAATCCGAAACTCTTTTTAAAATAATGTAATTTATCATTACTTTCCAAGAGTTCCCCTCCTCTCCTCTTATAAAAGGCCCCCACCTATACCTCCTTACCCACAATCCCAAATACTTTGCCTCGGCCAACCCCTGCCCATTTTGCCTCTCCAATTCCCTCTCTTACTCCTTGAAGCCTCACATTGGGCAGAAGTCTTCCCAAGTAAGCCTTTGAGCTCAAACCAAAGGGAGTTACTCGATTTTAAGGTAATGTCTTCTTTTGAGTCCTTTTGTTTTATTTTGCTTCTCCAACCCCCTAAACTATTTTTATTCTTTTCTTTTGTAACAACTCCAGTATCCTCAATATACTAGTATGTTGTTATAATATTTATTTGAGCAACACTTACACAGACCTACATCTAATGGTTAACAGACATACTGTTTCCGTGGATTGTGAATTTATGCCTTCGGAAACGATGATTGTTCAACATTCTTTTAACACATTCAAAAGTGGACATTAAGATGTAACTATATTTATATATGATATATAATATGTTTCTGTTTTCCTTAAGCTTCTGTTTTTTTCTTTTTGGTTATTCCTTTATGGTTTCCATTATGGGTAAACGCGATATCTTCATTTAAGGAAGTGCGGACTACCTCCCCCTCAAAATGATTTGATTCGTTAAATACCATATGTGGGACGTATAAAGGATGGAACAATGATATTATATATGTTATTATACTGTAATTATAATATACCATTGTATCATTATGATTCCATTCTATAAAATATGAAATAGAAATGAAAGTAGCGTTAATGCGTACGTACGGCTTACCGTCTCAATGAACGGTGCATTTCATTTCTTACCTCTAAATGATTATGTAATATTATAAATGCATGTATATACTGGATATATATGATATATACATAATGATTATAATTCTGGATATAATTGATACATGAACAACATGTAATTATAAAGGGTTTATTTTTGACTCAAGTACCAATGATCGTTAAAACGACCGTTATTAACTTAAATAATTACATATTGTTCATGACATGGCAATAAGTGATATAAAATGAATAATGAACTTTAAAAAGGTTCTTAAAGAAGTAGAAATTAACTCAAGTTTATTATTAAGGACAATAAAGAATGATCGAGTCAAGTCGGACCCGAGGTATGGGACTTCGTCTCAATCTCCATTCATTGAGGCATATTTTATTTTATACACAACCTTCTTTTATACGGTGTATAAACCCCTTTGACTTTTACGTTTATCCAAAAGGAATATTTTTTATACGAAGCGTTTTACTAAACGACAAAAGGGAATGTTTTTGTCATACGTATGTGGCGACAACAACTTCTCTGCCGCCGTGACCGTTATTTGAGTTTCGGCTTCCTCCACAAGCCATACCTTCTTTTTAAAAGAAAAATAAATACCATGTTTTAATTTTCTTTTATTTTTGTATTGAAAATGGTTTTCATAATGTTTTTATATCAATGTGTTGTATTGATATCTTGTTATTGAAAGGTGGAAATGTTATGATTCCTTTATGTAGGTTTTATGTGAAACGATTATGTTGAGGTTCTTGGGCATTATTATGAAGACGGGTGGTTCCGTGATAAACTAAGGGTGGGTGAGCCCGATATAGCTCTCCAATACATTGGGTAACACGAAGGAGTGAAACGTTAAAGGTTCTCCGAAGAGATTTAGGGAATATACTGTGATGGGTATTCCAAACGTAACCAAGAGGGTTACTCCCTATGTAAGAATGTTATGAATGCCTCAAGTTACCTTTATGTCTTAAGATTTCTATGATTAATTCATGATTTGATGAGGTATGTTAAAGTTCATATGTTTTATGGGTAAAGTATGATTTCATTCTTATGTATATATGTACCCATGTTTCCTTTACATATTTTTATATCCCTTACTGAGCTTTTTATGCTCATCCCATGTTTTTTTTTGAAATGTTTTTCACAGGTCAAGGGAATGGTACATGATATGATGATAGTGTCAATGAAGTGTCAAGAAATAATCCATGTTTTATTTTAAATGTGTGTCCATTGATGGGAATGAAGAATACTATCTTTGTGTAACCACTTTGTTTATATGTGGAATGTAATGCATGTTTTATGATCTAATTCTCTAAAACTCTAAACCCGAAAACATCCTCAATGTGTAATCTTGTAATAAATCAAGATTAAGTAAGGTTTACGTCTTCGGCCATATATATTTTATGTATAATATTACAAGAAAATTAATTTTTTATTAGATAAATTTTTATCTATTTTGACCTTTTTAGAGGGTTATCTGAATGGGTCCATTTATAAAATGTTTTCACATTCTTTAAAAAAGAAAAAAATATCAATTATTATTTAATATAAATATTCAAAATTAATTTCCCTTCTACTAAGACCATTATAAATTTATTTTATTCATTTTATTAATATTAATAATTTTTCCAAAAATTCTCTAAATAATTATACTTTTTTATTTTAAAAATCATTTTTCAAGAGGATTATAATTTTTAATATATGGAAATTTGATCATAAAAATGTAACAAATACTTTTGAATATTTAAATTTTTATATTTAAAAAATATATGGGTTTAAATTATGTTATAAATAATTTAAATTTTTTATAATTAAATTTGGTCTAATAATAAATTATGGAAGGGTTTTTAGGTTTGTAACTAATAACGGGTGGTTCAAAAAAAATCATTTATGTTTATGTATGTGATATCCATTCAATTCATTATGTATGGATGTTTAATGTGTGGTTATTCCATTTGTAAGGTGATTTTATGAATGATATTAAAATACGTACTCATATTACCTAATATTTATCTATCTTTTCTATGGGGTTTTTAAAGACTGAAATGATCTCTCATGGTATGATAATGATCAATGATTTTTTATATGTGGAATGTATTACATTGTGGGAATGTAATTATGAGTATTTTATGATTTCAAATAAACCAATATTGTTATTATTTTTCATATAATATTTATGTGGAAGTAGTTTTTGAAATGCAATTGTTAGGGAAATATATTTCAGGGGAAATAAATTTTCTTATGTATAATAAAGTTTTAATGGAATTTTGTTATTTATTAATGGACTATAGATTTTATTGATTATCTTTACGTACATTACAGATCTCTTGGTGATCATCCAAAAATTTTTAAAATGAATTTTATAGGTTTTATTTATGTTTAAGGACAAATATAAAATCATGTTGAAAGAAATAATATTTTATTATAGAAAATTTCAGTTCATATTAAATGATTAAAATTAATGAAATATATATATTTATAAGAATTTTTATCCTTTTAAATTGTTGGTTTGATTTGTAAGAGTTACAGAACAATACTATAAATCATTAACCCAAAGAGATCCTTAATTTTAATAAATTAATTTCATGAATTAATATAGATGATTGTGTAATTTTTTATGGTGGGACCTCAAATGGTGTACCTATAAATAAATATGAAATGAAAAATACATATTTTAGAAAAAAAGAAACAATCAAACATTAAAGGTTTAACTAAATCAAATAGATACAAATATTTTTATAAGATAACGGGAATTTTTTCTTTGAAAAATCAATGAGATGGAAATAGCTAGCTCATATGATTGATAAGGATGAATAAAAAGAAAAATTACCATATTCTATAGATGATGTGGATGTATATTAATTTAATATTTTCATCATATGAGTTATAGATTCAGCCTATTCATAGTTTACGATAATTATATAAGTGGATTAGAAGATTCATGGCCCATAAAGACTAATTTCTATAGTGTATAATACATTATAAATTTGATTGTCTTCATCATGTCAGGACCTATAAAATAGAACACCATTTGACTTTTTTTCATTATAATATTAAGTAGTAATTTTGCAACTAAATATGTAGATATAAAATTATTGTGTGATTGGGGTGATTAAATAATCTTGAAAATACATTTGTATTTTCATGTAACCCATAAAAATACTTCATTAATATTATTTAACTATTACTATTATTCATGTAATGTGGACAAAATATTTTATTTAGTGGATCATTCCCTTTGTTGTAATTAGTGATAGAGTTTTCAAATTGATTAATTCATGATATAAAACCACAGATTCATCCTATCCCTCATCATAATGGTCAATATAGCTCAGTGTATGATAGAAATTATAATTGATTCATATATCACAATGATTTCATATTCATTAATTGATTAAAATACGTAATATTATGATAAATTAATCCAAAGGGGATAAAATTTATATAACTAAGACTTATGGGATGAAAAATAATTGAAATCATATTATTTATACATTAGTATAATTTCATGTTATTTTGTGTGTGGGTTAGTTCTACCAATATAGAGATCATATAAACATTATTGATATGTGTTTCTCATTTTATATCTCAAATCATCTTATGAGTAAATATTATTGAAAAAATGATAATGAACATTCATTGTAAAAAAATTTATTAGTGATTAAATGTTTTGAAAATAATGAGGGAAGATTGGATGAAATGTTTTTTGTGTACTAAAAAACATGATATTTTATAGTTAGGTGAATATGATGATTTATATCAAGGAATATTATTCAATAACTCCCCAAGAATGTGAGAAAATATTTCCAATTGAACTCATACCTAATTATATTACTTTATAAAGTAGTTTATTAGAATCTACCCATATATATTTATATAATACGATGATAAAACTACATGAAATTTTTAGAGATATGTCTTTCTCCATGTGGTTATTTATTTGACATTGATAAAAATACTTATTGATCAATGTGAATTCACATTAATTTTCATGAGATTAATAAAACCACGATCTAAAAAAAGTACCAGGAATTAATAATTTATCATATATAAAATAAGAGGATTAATTATTATAAATATAGGATCTTAAATCTAGAAATTTGAATATATGATTTCTATGTAATATTTACCAAATAAAGTGTAACATAAGATGTATTAACAATAAATATTCATTGAGATTCCATTTAGGAAAAAATACTTATTATTATTATTTGTTTTTTATCAATTCTTTTTATATTACCATGACTAGTTTTCAATAGTCTTTATAGATGATAATATAATTTATTAAAAGATTAGTACATCACATGGTGTGTTTATTTTGGATTGTTATATAGACCCTTATAAAAAATTTAAATGAAATATTTAGAAAATATGATTTTTGAATCCGTAAAATATAAATTTTGGTTTAAATAATCACAAGTGAGCGTATATCTATAAAACAATAATTGAAAATTTTATTGAATAATTGAATAATATGATATCTATAAAATGGATTTCTGTTTTATTTTGATAGTTTGATATTATAAAAAAACGATTATTTTAACCATATTTTTATAGCTTTTATCAACATAAAAATTTAAGAGAGTAATTTTCTTTTGGATATAATAATATATGGATAGTTTCAAGGATATTATTTCGGATTTTTTCACTTCCCCTATACTCTAATTACCTAATTGAATAGAATGTTCTGTTAGATTAATCAATGATTAAACAAATGGATTTGGATTTAGCCTTTTTTAAAAATATAGCATGAAACCATATTCCTCACATCAATTGAATACAAATGAGAAAAATTATTGATCACATGTGAATTTAGACTGTTGTTCTTTTTTCATTAAAGACTTCATAGTATTATTATTGTATATAGGTCATATATATATAATTATTAAATGTAAATAAATTACTAAATTTCCTAGAATTATTTTATAACTCATCAATGGATATTGGTATAATTTATCATAAATTATTAATTAACATCACATTTAAATGGTATGAAGAAAAACATTCTAGTTAATTTATTGATTAGAAAACATTATGCAATATTATATAAGATGATGATATAAATATAGAAAATAATTATTTATATTCAAAACATGGACATGGAAATCATTAATTATTGTATGAAAGAATATATATACTTGTTTATTTATAAATCAATTATCCTTGGGAATATTATTATGGAACAAAATTATGAAATATGGATATATAATAATGTAATAAATATATCAATTTCAAAACATCATAATGTTTGAATTTTAGGATTTGATAAATGCAAAGGAATCCCTACATTACATAATAGAATATAATGTTGTTAGCTAATCCACATTTATAATCATATATTATTAATCATAAATACCAATGATGTATAGTGATCTTAATGATATCATAATTTTGGTTAATATAATGTAAGTTATTCCCAAATACATGTCAAGTACTTTTTCAACATGTAATGTTCTGATATTGTAATTATAATTGTATCATAATATGAATATATATACTATTATGTAAATGGGAGAACAATACTATGAATTATGATGTTTGTTTTTCAAATACCTATTGATGGAATAATGTAATCTAGATATAGTAGATTGACATAATATATTTACGGACATCATTGAAATCCGAGAATATCTCAGACTAAATAATCTTTTATGAATATGTATTATGGGTGTGGAAAAGAATCCTGAATTTATTTTTTTAAATGAGACCCATAGTTGAAATCATTATTCTAGAATAATATGTATTAAGACATGTAAAAATAAATAAATCATAAACAACATATCATTTTAAAATTGATGATCAATATAGAAGGACCGTTATGAAATTGTAAAATGTGATATCATGATGCATGATAGATTTCAATGAATGATGGTGTCAATAAGTTCATCCTATTGATTTCTCATATAAAGAAAATTTACACTATTAAATTTAAAGAAAACCACATAATTCATTAAATATCAAGATATTATGAAATCCAACATGTTAGGATTGTTTTTTAGGGGGATATATATTGGGTCCTAATCAATTCCAAGAAAAAAAAAATTAAACAATTAATTGGAATATTAATGCCTCAATATGTAAGATAAATATTTATATTTATTAACATTGATGAGATATAGTATTTTAATTTTATGATAAATTATTATTTGGAATATAAAATTAGAAGGACAATGAATATTTTAGGAAAAAGATATTTATATGTCCAAGAAACATTTCCTACTCAGCATTATCAATCACATTTGGCTATTATTATGAACTAATTCATATAAAAAATCTATGAAAAGTCAATGATGTGTTCTATTTATATGTTTTATGTATTTTAATACTTTATGGATCATTTATGATGAACATATATTATATAATGTGGTAACATGAAATCTCTTATGAGGTATAATTAAAATACATTTTTGACCATTGACACATTATACCATGATAAAATACAAATGTATTATATTACTTCTATGTGGAGAAATATTATTCTAGGGGAATATTCATTATAATGTTTATCGGTGGTTTGATAAACTAATATATAATTTTTTCAACAATATTATAATATGTCAACGTCAGAATTATAAGTCGGGGGAATATAACACCCTAAATATTTTGTTTGGATAATATTTTAAAATAATATATTCCTCATATTGGAATTAATTTTTATACATAATGAAATACGTTAACCAAATCCTTATTCCAATATTATATAATTTTACATTGAAATAGACTACACTTAGATAAGTAAAAGAAAGATTATTATAAATTTTATAAAATAAATACATCAAAATAAATATTAAAACAATATTGAGATCATAATATACATCAACATGACATTGAATAAATACAATTAAATTGATAATAAGTATAAATATAATTCAAAGAATAAAAATTATGATAAAGATTGTCTAAATGAAATGAATCAAATATGTTTTGAATTTTTTGGGTATGTTATTATTTTTTAGGTAAATGTTATATAACCTGTTTTGATACATTTTTATTATTGCTGAATTATATGAATGGAAAACAATTATATGATTTGTTAAATGTACTATAATAAATTTTTTATTAAATATATATTCAATTTATAATTTTTACATCTAATAATTCGATTATTTATTTGTGCAGTTACCTTTGTTTACCTGAATTAGTTGTTAACATATTATAAATTTTAATAAATTTTTTTATATTAAAAAATTTTATATATTAATTAATTTAATTAAATTAAATTTATATTTTTTAAAAATTAAAATTCAATAACTTGATTAATTGTGGTATGAAAAATGTATATATTTATTCATTTGAAAAATATGTTGTGTTTTTTGAAAGTAAATCTTCTGTTTTCATATATAATGGAATATAATTTTAAAATGCGGAAAATGAGGAAGTATGATTTATTTTAGAAAAATAACTAATATTAATTTATTCTTATTTTAAAATTTATGTGGATGGTATGTTGTTGACATGAAAATTATTAATATTATATAGAAATTTATTTTAAATTTGTTGTTTTTAAGTGTTTTTTATAACAATTTAAATAATATATATAAATTATGTTCTTTATAATTTATAATTATTTAATGTGTTGGTGATTTATTTTAAATTTAAATAACCATGTTTAATACAGTAATATGATAATAAATATAATTGGAATTATATTATTTTTAAACAAAAAATTGATATTATATTTAATTCATGTTTTAATAAAAATATTTTAATATATAATTATGTAAATATTTATAGAAAACAATAGATCATTGCTTCCATTATTATATTTAAAAATATTATTATTATATTATCCAATTAATGTCAAAAAATCTGTTAAAAAATATATATAAAAACATCATTATTTATTTGATATAGTGTTTAAGTATATGGAAAAATGAAATTCATCACTTAAGTTATATGATTGAGAATATATAAGGTGATGATGAGAATTTGGAGACACATCTAATGACAAAATATTTTTTTTTATTTTTATGAATTTAAATATTTAATAGCATTTATATTTTCTAAATTAATTATCACTATAGGTATGAAGTTATAAATGTAAAAAAAATCATAAAATTATTTTCATCTTATAAATAAGAATAAATAATTTTATTAAAGGGTAGAAAAGATATTATACCTAATTATAAAATAAATTATTTAATATTTTATTATCAATATCATATGATATGATATTAATAATAAAATATTCATTGACCTAGTGCATGGGAATGTAAGAGAAAACTAAAAAATTGTGGTTTTTAAATAATTAAATATATATTATTTAGATGAATTCAGGAATTTTAAAATTAATAATGTTAAAAAAATTATATTAAGATTTATAAATATTTAAATCATAAATATATATATATATTAAATTTATAAATTAAATTATAACCTAGATAAATATATTAATCGATATTTAATGAAAAAAATAATTTATATAATGTAATGAAAAATAAATCTCAGTGAGTCGTGTTATTATTAGTAATAGTCTGGAATAACCTCTTTATCACATATATGATCCAAATTACACATTAAAATGAAATTCATAACCCTTAATGATTAATGAACAGTGAAACTGACATAAAAAGTTCTTCATAGAAGGGAAGTAATTAGTACATTTTAAAGAAACATCTAATTTTTTATTCCTATTCATTCTAGTGGGGCCCAATTCCGAACTACACCAAGCTTACATCCCATTGGACAGGGGTTTTGGACTAGCATCAAGTAGGTATATCACACTAATGGTAGAAAAATTCCTATGTACCTACACACCTGCTCATGTTTCCCTAAAAATGTGATGAATCTAAAAACACTAAGTAAACAAACAATCATACTAATAAGAAGACAACATAGTGTACAATGTAATAAAAATGAATGTAAATTGGGATAGAATTGAATGCCAATGAAAGTGAATGTAATAATCTACAAGTAATTGGAACTCCTCCTTAGAAAATCCTACCTGATGGGATGGTACCAAACAGCTGTATGAAGCCGCACATGCAAAGCTCATCTATCATGTCTCTCAATGCCCTACTTGGCCCTGGCCAACCCTAGATTTTTTCAATGTATTGATTACCTACACAATAAAAGACACAGTCTAGAAATGCCCATACAAGGGTGAGTAAAACAATAATTAATATGAAACCATAAATCATGAATTAAAGTACCACTAAGTAAACATAACAATGAGGATATAGTATACTCAATGAAGATATATTTCTACAACACACATAACAAGAACATATAGGTATTATAATATTGGATTCAAAGACTCAAGGTCTCCTCTACTAATAACCATAAGGTTTATCTCATTCCACGATCATTCTGGCAGATCTCACCCATAGAGTTATCTGATAGTAAGCACATATAACAAGTCTACCAAATGTATCTGAGAGAACAACTCATCTTGATACATAACAATGTATCCCAGAAAAAATTAGCCTCTTAAATAACAATATTTTTGAAATCACAACATATCATTATCCATATTATTCGACTCTAGGCATGAAAATTCCACGAGAACATACTCCTCATGCTACGATGAAATAAAAGACTCCCATAACGAGGACTTGTAAATTTTTGCCCTAGAAAATAAAAATATTCTCGTCATGGTCAAGAAATATAGAGACGGGATCCTTCTTGAAAGATACTAAACAACCAATTTGTATTTTCCCTCAACGTATGGGATCCATCATAGAGGATATAGATAACCATACTAATGTGTATCATAACATATGGGATCCATCCTAGAGCATACTGAAAACCATTCTGAAACATACCATTAGATGGAGGATTTACACCCCACACTCATAGGTCACAAAAAATCCCATTAAACTCCTTTTTATGTTATTTATTATCACATAGTTACAATGGGGGATGCCAAAACTCTATCCAAAACATCTCCCCTAGAAGGGATAATTATCTAGTAATGTGGATATAATGCTATATTAAACCATTTAGGGAAGTCCATAGTGAAACATTGATCCTACCCTAATCCAATATAAAGACTCTACAAAGACATATAAAATAGTCCACCAAATAGAAAGGGTCCCTACACCATTGATGGACTTCATATAGACCTTATGTTTGAATGTTATGGACAATTTAGTTAAAATGGGTCTTAAACAGTCTGTGTCTGACCCTTCCCGGTCCACTCGACCCAACATGACTCGGTTCGTCTGAACCGACCCATTTAGCTTCAGTCAGTAAGAATCATCGTGGCCCAATGGGAATGCACCATGGCTCATTGGGACTTGAAGTCTGACCCACTAGGCCACTTGGGGTAGTCCAGTGTATCTAGCCCGACATATGTCGGATGGGAATGTGCTACTCCACCATACATGGCTCACCATTATCATGCCCACCCCTGGCTCACATAATCGTCTAACCATGTTCAAGGAGGATCCCCAGTCAACAATGTCAATCTACTGTACCAGATCAGACCTACGATGAAGACTCCACTTCTCCTCTTGATGTGTTCAAACTAGACTGTTTCCGCAATATCCTACTAATGCCACCCTACCAGTGGCTATATCTGGTCGCTAACTACAGCCTACATGCTATTGGACATACCTCTTCTGTGGTCCCACATATTCTTTGGGATACTTCCACAACTGTCATCTACTCGGCTTCGACCGTTAGCCACCCCACCTACGACCTCACCTCGTTGCGCTCAACCAAAAATGGTCGGCGCCGTAACCTTCGAACACTACCTCAATATACCACTGATGGGCTCCACTTTAGGTTTGGATCCCCAAACAAATGATTGTTCCTTGGATATATTGTGATATGGTCATATGATCCTGAAAGCACAAGAATCATAGAATGTATAAGGGATAATGTTAAGGCACTCGAACGCCAAAAATGGACAGATCATGGCCTTATTCATGTCAGCATTGATCTATCCATGATTTAATTAAGTGAAAAAAGATGGAATCATTAAATTTAAACATGTATCAATGCAATAAAAATTCCCACAATAGAATAAACTCATCCCTCAATATTAATGAACTTTGGATTAGTATGTTCATCAACTTATCCACTTTCATCAATGGTAAAATGAATAAGGCAAGAAAATACACAAAACTCACACCCTACATGGGGTTTAGATCAGTCATTGAAGAAGAAAAATAATTGTTTTCAACATTCATTGATTCTTGATCTATTATCAAACCTCCAAGCCATTGTGTTTTGTGAGAGATCTACATTGTCCTTATCATATCGATACACCAGGGTTATAGATATAACCATATAAAATACACCAACATACAATTTCAACCATGGTCCCAGATTTCCATTCTATATAACCATTGATGTGTTATATGAATTTTAAAAATTAAATATTTTTGTTTAATTATTATATTTATAATTATTATATTTTTTTTTTCTTTAGAAGACCCCTGCCAACTAATGAAAAGTCATGAAATGGGTGAATTTACTTTTTTATCTCAACTATGCCATCATATATATAATTCACGAACCCGTTTTGATATTATTACACATTTTTGGTAAATATTATCATCCACTAATAAATAACCAACTTTTTCACAGAAATATTCAAGGAAAATCGGTCCTCAATATCACACAACTTCTTAGAACCTGGTCATTGAATTTTCACAGATTTTTATTAAAAAAATCGAGAAAATAGGTGTCATTTCGCGAGTATAATAACCATCAAATTGATGAAATCATGGAACATTTTGAAATATTTATACTCAAATACTAATTTTATCAATCAAATATTAATAAATAAATATTACAAAATTATTAATGCAATACAAAGTGAAAAATATTTATCAATATTTTCGATTTATAAATTAATTATATATTTAAATTTTTTATATTTTTAAATTATAACATGTTTATAAATGTGTGAATCTAATATAACGGGATTTATTACTATATTACTTTTATATGTGTTAGAATCATTCTTCATAGGAAATGATTTTATTTTATTTATTTTTTCTATATCCACTATTCTAAAATGTTAAATTATTTTTCAATCTAGGGAAATTACATTTTTTGAAAATTTTCATTATCTTTTTGTAATATATTGATTTATAATTTTTAATGTTGTAAAGATATTTTTATCTTCCATTTCAATAATTGTTTTCATTAGTGTCCTTGATATTTATTAGAGACAATATTTATCATTCTTATTTAAATATATTAATATGTAATCCCTTATAAAAGATAAATATTAATCAATTTTATATTGACAGGTTATTCTTTAATTTTTTTTATATATTTTTAATTCCTTAAAACTATTTAAAATATTAAAGTGTAATTCATTGAACATATACAAATTTTTTATATTTCATGCCGCATTTTAACCATTAAATTTTTTCCTTTTTTGGGTTTTTTTCTCATGAATTATTTCCTAAATATTTTTTTGGTATTATATATTCGAGATTTGAAATTTATTTTTAATCTTACTTATAACTTTTAAATTAAAATAATAAAAAAAATTTATGGAAAATGTAATTTTATATTGATTCAATATTTCTCTCATTTGATAAAATTTTAAATGCCAATAGAATTTTTTTCTATGATTTTAACCCTAAATTATTATTAAAAATATACATTTGGGGTGATTTAATTATTATTATAAAGAAATCCAATTCATTATTTCATACAATAAGACACCATATCGTATTGTAATGAGGTCCATATTCATTCTATAGATTCTTTATGATACATTACTAGATTGATATTATTAGAAAAATTATGTATGGATTATAATTAAATAAAAAGTGATTTTGATATATCCCTCCAAAGAATTAGATATTTCATTATAAATTGTGAGATTTCTATTTTAAATAGGTTGTCTTTCCCAATTCATTACTCTATGGGATGCATGTAGTCAATCTTAATCCAAAAAACAATGACGGTATTAGTAAAGAGATTTGATATATCCTATAATTCTACATTCATTTTATTATTACATATTCCATTGTTTTTTATTTAACATTGTTGGCGCCAAAAATGTGGCCCGAAAGGAAGGAACGAAAAAGACAGTCGGCGCGCTGCCTCGCGAAGCACAGCCGCGAAGCGCAGCCGTGAAGCCCCGCCGTGAAGCGTCCCAACCATGGTGGCCCTGCGAAGCTCCAGAGGCGGTAATCCTCCGCGAACCCATTTGACGTTCGCGAGCCGCCGCGAAGCTCCAGAGGCAGTAATCCTCCGCGAACCCGTTTGACGTTCGCGAGCCGCCGCGAAGCACCGGAGGCGGCGTGCGAGCCCTGCTTCGCGGCGCCCCTTCCCTATAAATACTCGACTCCCCCTGAGTGTCGGGGACGGATAACCCGACCTTTCGGCTTCTCCTCTCCCGAATTGCGAAGCACGCTTTTCCCCGGGAATCATGAGCTCCGCGAGGTATTTCTACTTCGCGAGACGACTCTGATTTGTTTCGTTTTGAGCCCCTCTTCCGAGAGGGATGCCCTTCGCGAATCTCAAGGGCATTCTCGAAGGAAGGGGATTCCCAAGGGAACCCGGGCAGCCGCGGAGCACTTGTGCTTCGCGAAACACCCAACCCATATGAGTAATCCCTATGCTAAGGCAGGATCGCTCCACTTCGCGAAGTACATTGCTTGGCAAGACCCTACTTCGCGAACCACTCCTTCTTCGCGAGGCAGTGCTCCGCGAACACTGTTCCACTTCGCGAAGCACCTCCCACTCCCACCTATGCCCCATGCAAAGGCCAAGGAACCCCACTTCGCAAAGAACACTCCTCTGCTTAGCGATTCCTCTTTCCGTGCGACCCTCCGGGTTTGCACCATGTGATTTCAAAGTCCCATGGACAACACCTCCCGTAGCATTGCTTCGCCTAATGCTTTTTTGAATAGGCACGCTAACGGCTATTGATTCTTCGCATAGCCACGCTAACGTGGACCCCTCGATGGTTCATCCCTCGAACCCCATTTACCATGGCCTTACCGGCACCTTCCCTTCCCCAAGGACCAGAGGCTACCGGTTATGTAAGCCATAGGGGTGTGGAGTGAACCCACTTCGTCCGAGCTGCAGGACGTTAAACTGCCAAGCATCACGTCCTTAACACATGACATTAAACTGTGACCCAACCTCATCTCCCTCACAAGGGTCCCCCCAACTCGAACATTTTTTACACCACTCGTCTCCACGGGAATGGAACTCTTCCGCACATGGAATGAGATACTCCTTGTCGGAGTGGTGTATGTTCGCAGGGGAAGGGCTGCCTCAGAGCGTAAGCCCCTAACCTTTGGTACGGATGATTGCACCCGTGCAACTCTGTACTTCCCCACTACCACGGTCAGTGGAGGACGTGATAGGGAACGAGGCACCTCCCATCGTCGGACCAAGGTCCATCTTTCCCGCGCTTTGTCGCGCCATGGGCCTCCATCCTGGAGTAAGTCCCAACACCATGGGCCGCCCAACGCGTAAGCCCCTCTTTGCTTCTCACGGACGCACCCTTCGCGACGTGATCGTCAGGTCCATGCAACCTCTTGTTTCTCACACCGAGCATGACTCACGTGGGCTTAGAGTGAGCACCGACCCTGACAAACCCACCTGAACTACGAGGTCTTTGATCCATGTCAAGGCATGGTACGTAGGAAGCCTCCACGAGGTTCAAGCCCACCAACAGTGGACCAAGGTCTGCTTTCACGTCGGTTCACCGGCGAAACCCACCTGAACTACGAGGTCTTTGATCCATGTCAAGGCATGGTACGTAGGAAGCCTCCACGAGGTTCAAGCCCACCAATAGTGGACCAAGGTCTACTTTCACCTGAACTATGAGGTCTTTGATCCATGTCAAGGCATGGTACGTAGGAAGCCTCTACGAGGTTCAAGCCCACCAATAGTGGACCAAGGTCTACTTTCACCTGAACTACGAGGTCTTTGATCAATGTCAAGGCATGGTACGTAGGAAGCCTCCATGAGGTTCAAGCCACATTTCTCGATCGTTCATTCACGTCGAGTTTCGCCCTCGTCCAGCATGACGTTAAACTGTATGCCCCCTTTGTCCTTCATGACATTAAACTGCCCACCTATTCCTATCTGAACTACGAGGTCTTTGATCCTTGTCAAGGCATGGTACATAGGAATCCTCCACGAGGTTCAAGCCCACCCATCGCTTCTTCACGTCGGGTCCCATTCCGGTCCAGTGGTAAGCCATTGCAACCCAACCATTTGAACTACGAGGTCTTTGATCCATGTTAAGGCATGGTACGTAGGAAGCCTTTATGAGGTTCAAGCCCACCAATAGTGGACCAAGGTCTACTTTCACGTCGGTTTACCGACACACCCACCCGTCGTTTCTTCACGTTGGGTCCCACCTACGTCCAGCATGACGTTAAACTACACTCTGGTCCAGTGGTAAGCCATTGCGACCCAACCATTTGAACTACGAGGTCTATGATCTATGTCAAGGCATGGTATGTAGGAATCCTCCCAGAGGTTCAAGCCCAACTCCCATCGGACCAAGGTCCATCTTCATGTCGGTACGCTGACGATGCCCATCGGACCAAGGTCCACCTTCACGTAGGTACGCTGACGACATTCATCGGGCCAAGGTCCAGCTACACGTCGGTTTACCGGCACCATCCCGAACTACGCGGACATTGATTCCCTGCCATGGGGATACGTAGGAAGCCTCGTCAAGGCTCAAGCCCAACTTCAATGTCGCCCCCCTGCGATGGTTCCACTTCACTCTCCTTCCACTCAATTCACTGTCGCCCACAGGCTAGCCCCGGTGTCGATATCCCTTCAAGGAGGATCCCTCAATCCGATTTATCCCGGCTAATTCTCTGGTTGGTTTGTTCCGTCTCCGCTGGACGTTAAACTCGTGGAATACGCTGTGTTGAGCACGGGAAGCTGAGGAAAACCTCAGATATGTGTCTATGACATGTAATTCCCCGCACCTGATGTGGGATGCCTCGGGCTTCCGCGCCCTCGAGAAGCCTTGTGATCAAGGATAACAGACAGACATGCCAGGTACCCCAGCATCCAGACACGCTACTGATGCCTCAACGTGACTACTCCCCTGACCGAAGGTTGCTGCCCTGATTGGACCCTTCGGAATGTCCCGACAGAAGCAGTGTAATTAACCGGTGTCCATGGAAACATGGCACTGGGAAGAGTTTCACGAACTACGTATTAAATCTATAAGGGAGACTCGGACTAGGTGACGAGTTCTGAGGAGGAATCCACAGGAGGAAGAACCGACATCCCATCATCCCGTTTCGATCAAGGAGGAGACATCCATGAATAAGGAGAGAATGCCGCCCGCCCTTGGAAAGCGGGAATGTGGGGCAACAAAGCCGCGCGTCCCCTGACGGACGGATGCGCGCCCCCCGGCTAAAGCGTCGGAAACAGAAATGGTGAACCCGACGTGAATCTCTTCTCCTCAAAATGGAGATTAGTAGCGTTCGAGACACCAGTAGATTGACGTGTCACCGGATCCAGATATCTGGTGCCTGGTCCCGCCAAGCAAATAGCGGGCCTGTCGTGGAACTCACCGGAAGTCGGGGTAGTAGAACGTGGGGCACTCCGCTCTGCAGCGTGTTGGCGTGGATCCTTCTCACAGACATGGAGGATGGAAGAATGATGGGGCACTGGCTGTCAATCCTTTTCCTCTCAGTACTGATGAGTTGATCCCTTCGCTTGACAGGAACCAGGTTGCTATTTCGGAGATGCGGTCACCATCCGCTCCTCGCCCGCGCAGGGGCAGGGGAAACACCACGACAGCCACTCCACATGGCGCCGCTACCGCCACGATGGCTGCCACATCACGGAATACGGGATGCCCACGTCCCCTTTCCCCATCAGAGATCATCCAACGAAGGGTGATCAACAGCCTCGTGCACAGGTATGAGGAAGAAGGGGTCATCCCAACCAGGGATATGGCCCGCCTGGACCTAGAGGCCTCCAGGCCCCGCCATCAACGCAGCCCTAACAGGCCGCACAGGGAGCCCCTGCTCCCCACCCAGACATTCAACCGTTTCGGGAGCCTATCTCCGGAACGCCTTGACGACTCTTCGCCTTACGCTGAAGAGTCAGGCGCCGTCCGGCTCAGTCCGCTCAGGGCCACGACCCGGGGCCCCCAGGCGAGAGCTCCCGTCCGGCCACGTCAGCGCCGCCGTACAGCCCCGCAGGAAGAGCAGGCAGACTACGTCCCTGCACCACCTGCACCGGCTCGCCTGACCCGACGTCAGCGCCGGGCCCAGGCTGAGGACGCTCGCTCAGGCGCATCCACGTCGACAGCTACAGTGGCCCGAGCCACCGCCGACGTACATTATGAAGCCCCCGCGTACATCGAGCAGGGGCACCCCTTCGCCCAACCAAGATTGAGACCCCAACTGCCCCATGGGCAGGCTGGGTTGACTCTCCGGGTTTCAGGCCCTAGTGGTGATCGCCGCGAGCTAACCCGCGGTGATGCCACCCCGTATGGAGGTCCTCCCCGTACCACTACTCCACAGAGCGTGGGCCTTCCCCGCTCCGAGGTTCGTCATGGAGGCATGCCTCGTGCTGCCCCCGTCCTGTAGGAAGACCTGCCCCGCGGCAGTGGCGCTCAGCGCAGAAACATTTCCCGCGCCCGCTGTACAGGGTATGAAGTTCATCCTGCTGAAGGCACCGTCCATCTGGTCCTCCAACGCGGGGGGCCTCCATACGTTCTCTCTCCAACCAGCGAAGGTCCTCCTCGCTCCACTCGCATCGACCATGGAGGTCTTCCCCATGCTCCTGCCAGTTCCAACAGAGGCCCCGCCCACATGGGTAATGATCATGGAGGTCCTCCCCATGTACCCTGTGACATTTGCCCTGGTGCCCCTCGCACCCCAGCTGTCTCGAGTGGGGGCCCTCTCCGCCACGGCGCTAGCGCCGCCCCAAGGCTGCCTGATAGGGGTCAACCCTGTCCCGAAGAGCCACCCAGGGGCAGAAGAGCGGGTCGTCGCCGCCACAAGAAGAATCCTGGGAAGTCCCAGGGGGAGATCAAACCTGCCCGCTTCTCCGATTCGGAAGCGTAATGCGATTCAGCGATGGAACCTTCTCCCAGCTTCTCTGTATCAAGGAATGGGGCATGAACTAGACGCGTCAGCCTCGTTCTCCCAGAATTTGAGGTCCACTGGATTCCCGTCTCTCTCTGCAGGTACATCCAGGAGGAAGAAATCCTGGGAATTCCGCAGGTCTCGGCCACGCAGGCATCGCCCCTGTCACCAGAAGAGCCCTCTACCTCTACCAGGGATCACGTAGAGTTATTTTGGGGGCCCACGATGGTAGAGCGACGACACGACCCGTCGCCGGTAGCCACGGCTCCTGTTCCGGAAGCTATGATCAACCCGTCGTATCGTGACATCGTGGCCAGGTCACCTCACTCTTTAGAGGATGGCCCGGAATTCGGCGGCCAGTCAGCTCGTTTGCCGTATTCTCCACCGCCGAGATTATTATCCCAAAGGTCCGCCTCGGTACCGCTTCCGGTTCCTCAGCCGCCCCCGGTTGACGAGTGGGGCAATACAGGGCCAGACCCTGAGTCCGAGCCTAGGAGCTTCTGGAGTATCCTTGCAGCGGATTACTTCCCGGAGATGTTCTGGCCGACGGCGGCACTAAATTTCCGCGTACCAGAGTCTCTTACCCCTGAAAACGAGGGGTGCCTTTGTCGAACCCTGTGGGCGACACACTACCGCCTCCGTTTTGAACAGGTGGTGTACCCCAGAAGTCGTGAGCACTTCGAAGAAATCGGTGAGCAATGCCGCCTGATCGATGCAGCCGCACTTCTTGCAGCCCAGCACCCTGAGTCGCCAGGCCACCAGAGCGCCCTTCAACGAAAATGCGTTCAGAGTCTTAAAGCACTCCGCAGAATCGTCAGGGAAGCCAACCCACATGTGCAAGTCCGTGGTTGGGGATGCTATGCCGCTCTCCTCTTCGACCCTATCCGACGACAACCCGATTCGCTATGCGACATTGAGGATATGCCCTCAAGAGGGGTCATAGTCCACATGGCCGAAGTTGTGGATAAGGAAGATGAGCTTGAGTTCCTTGATGGGGACTTACCATCCGAGGGCGTACCGCCACTTCTTGACCCGTCAGGGAGAGTTACCCGTCATCATAGTAACCTACTAGGCCTCCCCGTACCCACTGAGTCGCTGGCACTCTGTCGAAGCACTGGCAAGGGTAAGGAGCACGTCGGAACAATCAAGCACTCCGACCCGTCCGCCTCTGTGCAGAAAACGGACGAAGATCCTGAGAAGGCCACGTTACGCCAGCAGCTTGCTGAGCAGAAGAGGCTGGTCGACGAACTCTTGGATGAACGCGCCGCAGAGCGACGACCCAACTATGGTAATCCCAGGCCGGGGCAGCAGGGGCAGGAACAACTTCCCCCCGGTGAGATGCCTCCGGGCAACCCTGATCATGCTACTGCCGCGGACAGGGCGGAAGCCGGAACATACGGCAAGAGGGCGCGATATGTCTCGCCAAACCCCCCTGAGCGACGGGGCAATCTGAAGAATCCAACCCGGGTTCCCCCAGTCGCCCAGCAGGTCGTCCAGCCAGTCAACCTGCGAGCAGCCGAAGCCGTCTACCGTGTTGAATAACCTGGCAATGCGCTTGTGGTTAGGGATCCCGGTCAAGACAGGGACCCCCACCCGGAGGACCTTATTGCGGCACTCACAGCCCGCCTCGAGGCATTGGAAACACGGCAGGTGGCGGTCCCACCGGATGGCAAGCCTTATCCCGCATGGGTGGATGATATGCCCGCGCCTCCGGGTTATGGGAACCCCACTTTATTGCCTTTTAACGGGACAGGGGACCCAACCCAGCACTTGGCTCATTTCTCTTCCAGGTGTGGCCCCATGCTGGGGACCCCGTCTCAGCAAGAAGCCGCCAAGCTCTGATGTTTCGTACAGACATTGGAAGGTCTGACATTCGTCTGGTACAGCCAACTCCCTATCGGATCGGTGACCGGTTGGGAGGATCTTCGCCGGCAGTTCTTATACCAGTTCAGCTCCACCACGCGAAAGACCAGCATTGCGGACCTCTTCAAGTGCAAACAGAGGCCTGATGAGCGGGTTGCAGACTTCATCGCCCGGTGGAAAGGACTTACGTATTCCCTCGATATGCCACTGACTCAGGAGCAATTACTGACGATGTGTGTGGGGAACGTTAAGACAGAGCTGCTACCCTCCTTGATTACCCAGAACTATCCTGGAGGGTTCAGAGATTTCTCGGATAAGGCCCAGCGCCTCGAGGAGGCCCTGCAACAGGCTAGTCAGGCATGTTTGCTGCCTCCAATGATCCCAGCCTGGAGGGCCGCCAGGGCTGAACCTGCCGCAATGGCTCAAATAGAAGCCCCGAGGCGGCTAGAATTGCTGCCGGTGGCACCACCCCCGCAACCCCGCAGAGGTCCTCCACCTCAAGCACAGTCTCCTGCCCAGCAGCGACCGCCTCAGAACCGACAGGTTCCCCCGCGCAATGCGCCACCCGCCACCTAGGTGAGATAACCAGGCGCCGCCTCCTCGGCAGGCCCCTCCGGTCCCTCGACAGGACCAGGCCCCCAGGGCCCCCAATCCGGAAAGAAGGTACCAGACCTATTCGTTCAACGAAAATCAGGTCCCTGGCTACATCCGAAGTGCTATAGAGCAAGGGATTGTGCATTTGCCTGAATGCAGAAGGCCGGCAGAGGCACATCTCACTGATCACCCCAACTACTTCCCTTATCATCGGATCCTGGGGCACACCCTCAAGCGATGCTATGTGTTTAAAGACTGGCTTCAGGACCAGGTCAACAACAACATAGTCAAGTTGGGCCCAGTGCCAGCGCAAGTGGCAGGCGTCTTTGCGGGATCAGAAATCGGCAGCGACGGCGAAGGTGAGTGGCAGCAGGTCCCTAGCCGCGGGTCCCAGAAATACGACAACTGGATGGCTCGAAAAACCGTCGCCCGTGCCCAGGGTATCATCCGGGCACGCCTGAAGGAGTCGTAACCTTCATAAGAAGTAGTCGGTGCCTCAGCATCGTCTTCACAGTCGACCTCTGGCCAAAAGGGCAAGCAGCGACGACGCAAGAAGAAGCAACGTGCACCGCCAGTGCCGTCGTTATCCCGCACTCTCGGCGACTTTATGCCTCCCGAAATGGGCATTCCCCCCAGAATCCGCCCAGCGGTGGATGAATCCTCGAGCGACAGTCAAGGGTACGCTTCGGTTAACACCGTGGAGCTGGTAAAGCCCTATATGACTCCCGACGAGGGGGAACCCCAGGCAGACCTCCCCAAAGTTTCCAGCCGACGTCAACATCGGCGGAATCGCAATCGTGCAGGTCATCGAGGTACGTCAGCGGGCACTTGTGGCCAAGCCTTGCACGCTACCGAGACCAGGCAGCAGGCTCAGCGTAGATCTCAGCACACACAGACCCATCCGACACCCTCAGCTCTAACTCCACCCCCGTTCGTGCTGTTGGATCGGGGGGAGCCGCCTCGTTCGTATCACAGCCAGTCTTGCCCGGCAACAGGCCAACCTCCGCTGTCCGATCTTAGTCCGGCGACTACTCTTCAGGCTTTTACTGGTAGGCAGCAAGATGTACCCAGTACTAGTTACTCGGCGGTTCAGCCAGCCGGACCCGCTGTGCATCCAAATGCCGTACGACATCCTGTAAGCAGAGGTTCGCGTTTGGCATGAAAGTACGATGTTCTGAAGCATCTGGCCGACATCCCGGCGAGGCTTTCCATCCTCGAGGCCCTTCGCCTGTCATCTGAAATGCGCGAGGCACTTGCCGAGGCCCTAAGGATCCCCCTCCAGTTCGAGACGGAAGTGGAAGCTACGGAAGCCTTCCATACCGAGACGATTGAAAACGCCGAATTTCAGGCGGTTATCTCATTCTCCGGCGAAGATGAGGACCCCCCCTATACAGGGGCACATTCGCCCACTGTATATCACTGGCCACTTCAATGGTGTGGAAGTCCGCCGATGCCTCGTTGACACGGGTTCTGGAATCAACCTAATTCCGACCCAGACGCTGCGAAAGCTGGGTCTGTCCGAAGGTGATTTAACTCCCTCTGACCTCAGGATCCAGGAGTACGACAGGACAGAGTAAACCCCAGTCGGCAAGATCCGCCTGAAGACCCAGTTTGGTGGCTTAATTGCCAGCACCGAGTTTATGGTTGTTTCTCAGGACACCGCCTACAACGCATTGATGGGTAGGCCATGGCTCCATCTGCATGCAGCGGTCCCCTCGTCGTATCACCAGTGCCTTATGTACTCGCTCAACGGTCGAGTAGGCATACTCCAAGGAGACGTGTCCCCTTTCACTTCTTGTGAGGCCCGATATCTGGATGCGGGTTATTACAAAAGTAAGGACAAGCAAATCCTGGTAAGGGAGGATGAGCCTGCCCCGATCACAAGTGATCCCTGGGCAAGCATGGACGACGCCTACATCCTCCCGATCCACCGGTTGGAGGCCACGAACCCCGACATGGGACAATGTTTTGTTGTTTCGAGTACGCAAGGAAGTCAAGTTCCTGTGTCCAAGCGACGGCGGAAAATCACCTCGTACTCCTACATCAACCAGGCTCGGGTCATCCCAGAACCTCCTACCCCTGTACGGTACCGGGACGTCAAGCTGATGACAACGGTGGTGCGCCATACGTGTCTCTTTCGCCGGGCTGGAATTAACCGACTCAGGCCGACGCGTCACCACTGCTTTGATATCATCAAACGTGGCCCCTTAGGCCGAAGGCCAGATGGGATCGGATCAAATGCATTCATTTCTATGGTCTCAACGACAAGTGAGTCTCCTGATGTGATGAACGCTGCTGCCCGAGCCAGCACCAGCTGCCCCTCGGGTTTCGAGAGCCCAGAAGTATCTTCCGTCACAGGAAGTTCCCCAACGACTGGGGAGGAAGACTTGGAGGATGCTCCGCCAGCCTTTGAAGAAGGCGTCTCTACCATGGTTGATGAACTGGTACAGGTGAACCTTGGTAGCGAGGCCGATCCAAGACCCACATTGATCAGTGCGGCCATGTCCCTCGAGGAGCGGCATCAGTATGTAGACTTCCTCAAACAGCACCGCGATGTGTTTGCCTGGAGTTACGATGAGATTCCGGGGCTGGATCCCCAAGTGGTCGTCCACCGTCTGGGTCTCCCGGCAAAACACCGTGGGTTCAAGAAGCCTCCCAGGAAAATGCACCCTTCTCATGGTGCTATGGTGGAGGCCGAAGTTGACAAGCTTATCAAAGCCAACTTCATTAAGGAGGTCCAGTACCCCAAATGGCTCGCCAACATTGTGCCGGTCAGGAAGAAGAATGGGCAGATCAGAGTCTGCATCGACTTCCGCGATCTCAATCGCCACTGCCCAAAGGATGACTTCCCACTCCCAGTGACGGAGCTGTTGATTGACGCCACGGCCGGGTTCCAAGCGCTCTCTTTCATGGATGGGTATTCCGGGTATAACCGGATCTGGATGGCCCCCAAAGACGAGGAGTCCACTGCCTTCAGGGCTCCCCAGGGTACCTTTTTCTACCGGGTAATGCCATTCGGTTTGAAAAATGCAGGTGCCACTTATCAGAGGGCCATGCATCGCATATTCAAACTGATCCTCGGGACATTGGTGGAATGCTACGTGGATGACCTTGTAGTCAAATCGCGTCAGTGCTAGGACCATCTCAAAGACCTTGAGAAAGTGTTCGGTTTCCTCCGTTACCGTCACCTGAAGATGAACCCGCTGAAGTGTGCCTTCGAAGTCACCTCCGGAAAGTTTCTGGGCTTCGTTGTCAGATACTGAGGTATCGAGATTGACCCGGAGAAGATCAAGGCCATCATCCAAATGCCTCCCCCGAGCAACATTCGGGAGCTTCGAGGCCTGCAAGGCCACTTAGCATATATACGCCGATTCATTGCGAATTTGGCTGGCAAGTTCAAGCCCTTTTCCCGGCTCATGAAGAAAGACGCTGCCTACGAATGGGATGAGGAGTGTCGGGCCGCCTTCGAGGAAATAAAGCAGTATCTGCTCCAACCTCCAGTCTTGATGCCACCCATCTCCGGAAAGCCGCTGGTCCTTTATGTGACCGCCCTGGAGAGATCCCTCGGTGCGCTGCTCACCCAGAAGAATAACGAGGGCACTGAGAACAGTCTCTACTATCTCAGCCGCATGCTTCTCGATACGGAGGTTAGATACTCCCCTATCAAAAAGAACTGCCTTGCGCTCGTCTTCGCCGTGCAGAATTTGCGGCACTACCTGCAACACCACGAGGTACAATTGATCTCTCGGGTAGATCCGCTGAAGTACATCCTGAACCGCCCCATGCTGACTGGCCGACTAGCACGGTGGGAGGTGATTCTCCAGCAGTTTGATATCAGGTTTATACCTCAGAAGGCCATTAAGGGACAGGCATTGGCAGACTTTTTAGCTGCTCATCCAACCTCCGCGGATCAATCCCTGGACCTGGATTTTCCCAACGAGACGATCCTCTCAGTCGATCATGATTCCCCATGTTGGCAAATTCATTTAGACGGCGCCTCCCGGAGCCCCACCGGTAGAAGGCTCAACGACCCCAGGCTCAACAGAGTGGGTCTGGGTATTGTTTTTATTACCCCGGCACTAGCCGTCCTGTTGTACTCGTTCCTGCTGTCAGAAGGTTGTACAAACAACGAGGCAGAGTACCAGGCTCTCATCACCGGCCTCGAGTTGGCCCTTAAGATCCATGTTCCCCATCTACATGTGAAGGGAGATTCCGAGCTGGTAATCAGACAGGTTAATGGCGACTATGTCGTCAGGAAGCCATAGCATGCACCATTACTGGAGTACACCCTCCTCCTAATGGCCCAGTTCTCTCCTCGGCCAGAGGTTACCCATGTTCCATGATCGCAGAACGGACAAGCGGACGCCCTGGCTGGCTTAGCCGCGTCGCTCGCAGAACCCGAGCAAGATGATTTGGTCATACACGTGGCCCACCGGAGAGTCATTTCTCCCGTCACCCAAGAGGACCGTGATAGCCTGCGGGTAAGTCATATCACCGCCAGACCCTCCATATCGGGAGTCCCGGGTTCGTCAGACGCAGTGGTTGAAACCACCCCCGACTGGAGAGCACCTTTTGTCGAGTATCTCCAAAATGGTCAGCTCCCGGACGACCGGGCCAAACGCGAGCGAATACGATGCCGCGCACTACAATTTACCCTCCAGAGCGGCCCCACTCTTGAGCAGATCCTCTATAAACGGAGTTTCGATGGTGTCCTCCTTCGTTTCATCCAAGGAGTAGAGATACCTCAAGTTATGCAAGAGGTTCACGCCGGTTCCTGTGGCGCCCATCAAGCTGGGCCGAAGCTGTCCCAGCAAATCTGGAGGTTAGGGTACTTCTGGCCCTCCATGATCCACTATTATATTGGATACGCCAAGAGATTCCACGCATGCCAAGTACACGCCAACTTCTTGCATCCGCCGCCAGAACCCCTCCACCCCACCAAGTACTCTTGGCCATTTGCGGTATGGGGACTTGATGTAGTGGGACCGTATCCGCCGGCAACAGCCCGCCAGTGCAGGTTCATCCTGACTGCTACACATTTCTTCTCCAAGTGGGCAGAAGCAGTTCCGCTCAAAAGGGTCAAGGCCCGTTCCATCGTTGACTTTGTGAGCTCCAACATTATCCACCGGTTTGGAGTCCCTCACGCTGTCCTCACCGATAACGGCACCAACTTCTGAGCAGCTGAATTGAAGAAATTGTACGCTAAGTATGACATCAGGTCGAACCATACCTCCCGCTACCACGCACAGGCGAATGGACAGATCGAGGCGTTCAACAAGACCCTCTCTAACATTCTGCAGAAGATGGTTGGTCAGAACAAGAAGAGTTGGCCGGACAAGCTCCCCAACTCCCTCTGGGCTTACCGGACGACGACTCGCAACTCTACCCAGGTGACCCCATATTCCCTGGTGTATGGAGCTGAGGCCGTCCTGCCCATTGAGATCCAGCTGCCGTCGCTGCGCACTGCAGTTTATGATCACCAGACATCAGATGAGGTAGCCGAGATCCGTCTAGCTGAGTTGGAAGCACTAGACGAGAACCGGCTCCGTGCCCTGCACAATCTGGAAAGGCATCAGGACAAGATAGCGAGAGCCTTTGACAAGAAGGTTCGTCTCCGCTCTTTTCTACAGGGTGACCTGGTATTGGCCCTTCGAGCGCCAATGATTCCCGGTAGGAAACCACCCAAGTTAGAACCCAAATGGGAAGGGCCTTATATCATCCATAAGGTTTACCCCAACGGAGCATACTCCTTGGTGACCACAGATGGAGAGCATGTAACTCCTCCCACCAATGCCAAATTCCTCAAGCGATACTTTCCCTAGGGCAAAAAAGTGGTCCTGAACGACCCTAAACTGCGAGAGGGTCCTGCACGACCCTAAACTGTGAGAGGGTCCTGCACGACTCTAAACTGCGAGAGGGTCCTGCACGACCCTAAACTGCGACTTGGTCCCGCATGACCTTAAACTGCCTCTCTGTCCTCACTGCAAGACGTTAAACTACAAGCCAGTCAGGTCTTCCTGACCGAGGCTCTGCCTCAGGCCCGTCGGCCTCTTTGGGCCCCTGGCCCCGTCTTCACCGCGGTCTGGCCCTAGGCCCCCTCGTTTCTCTCCGACATACCCTCTTACGGGATCGTACAGTACGGTGTAGGACTAAGTCCTCACGTTGGGATCATGTACCATACCGTACACATCCCCGAATGAGATGCCCCTCGTCCCGCATGACGTTAAACTGCATGTCAAGAACTACGTATGGATTGATTCCCATCTTCATGGGATACATAGGAACGCTCGGACGCCTCGTCTTGAGCCCAGCCCAAAGCTTTTCTCTTCCGCTATTCCCCCTGGGGATAGTCTCCTTGGAGGATCTTTGTGTAGCAGGGAGTAGGATTTCTTGGCCCCACTCATGCAACCCCACTCGCACAAAGATTGTAAAGGTCGCACCATGCACCCACTCCCGTTCTTCTACCCTCCCACGTCCTCACCGCATGACGCTAAACTGCATGGCCTTCAAGAACTACGTATGGATTGATTCTCATCCTTATGAGATACATAGGAACGCCCAGACATTTCGTCTGTTGGCCCATCCCAAAAGCCAAAATCTTCCCCTCGGGTCAAGACATGGCAGGGTGCACACTTTTGCCCCGACCCACGTCGAGCAATCCTCGACCTGGCTGCACATTTTCCCCTGGAGATGATTGCCCCTTTCATGGATGGATACATCTATGCTTCACCCACTCGATGACTGGGATCCCATCATTTTTCATACCTAGAGGGGCCCCCCAAGAACGGCCTGGATACAATGCCCAAGGGCTCTCCTACCGATACGGGCCAACGCCCCCGAGGGTTTTCTCAAGCAACAAGTCGATACAAGTCCCGCGTTGCGAATTTGGTCAGCGGTCGACGCTCATTTGTTGCCCCCATGCGGGTCAACATAGGAACGCTGTGTTTCGAACATGGTCAACAGTGTCCTGGATCTTCGGGTCCACCCCGAGATGCCCCAGGCATCGAGAACAGTGATTCATTCTACCCCATCACGAGGTGGCAAACTTCCCCAGGGAGGTGCTAGCAATCGGGCCCACGGCTCTGTTTCCCCATAGGAGTGTACGGTGTGGTGTGGGACTACGTCCTCATTCACGTCGGGATCATGTACCATGTCGTACTCCCTCCCTTTACGAGGCTCAGCCTCAGGCCCCTTGGCCTTTTCGGGTCCCCGACCCTCGTCCTCATGTAAGACGTTAAACTACGAACCAGTCAGGCCTTCCTGACTGATAACTTCCCCTTTTCTCCGGGCCACGGCCCAGGATTCCTCACCCGGAGTGTACGGTGTGTTGTGGGACTACGTCCTCATTCACGTCGGGATCATGTACCATGTCGTACGACTCCCCTTACGAGGCCCAGCCTCAGGCCCCTTGGCCTCTTCGGGTCCCCGACCCCCGTCCTCATGTAAGACGTTAAACTGCAAGTCAGTCAGGTCTTCCTGATTGATGCTTGACCTTAGGCCCCTTGGCCTTTCCAGGTCACAGCCTAGGTCCCTTCTTACCCGGAGTGTACGGTGTGGTGTGGGACTACGTCCTCATTCACGTCGGGATCATGTGCCATGCCGTCCAACTCCCTTTACGAGGCCCAGCCTCAGGCCCTTTGGCCTCCTTGGGCCCCTGGCCCCCCGTCCTCATGTAAGACGTTAAACTACAAACCAGTCAGGCCTTCCTGACCGAGGCTCAGCCCCAGGCCCCTTGTCCTTTCCAGGACGCGGCCCAGGACCTATCTTATAGGATCGTATGGTGTGACGTAGGACTACGTCTTTATTCACGACGGCTTCTTTACCATTCCATACACCTCCCTTGTTTAGGGGTATATTACTCCCCTCCTCGTCCAGTATGATGTTAAACTGCATTTCAAGAACTACGTGTGGCTTGATTCCCATCCTAATGGGATACGTAGGACCACCTGGATGTCCAAGATCCGGGTCCAGCCCCATCTCTCGGGAATCCTCATCCCATCATGGCCCCTTGGCCCATCCTTCCTCCATGAAGGGATCATATGGTGCGGTGTGGGATTACGTCTTCATTCACGACGGTCTCGTGATGACCATGACATGCTCCCACCCCCTACTGAGTTGTTTCGTCGATCCCTCTTTTTCGGCGGTTCACCAATGTACTTAAGAGTACTCTGGTTCATTACCTGGAATGCCAAGCTTTACTCGGACACGTCCGCACCCGCTTTCCAGGCTTTGCGTATCCCCGCATCAGGTCATTCACCATCTTTCACACCCGGAGGTACCCCCAAGAACGGCCTGGATACAATGCCCAAGGGCTCTCCTACCGATACGGGCCAACGCCCCCCAGGGTTTCGGACAACAAATCGATAGAATCCCGCGTTGCGAATATGGTCAACGATTGATGCTCGTTTGTTGTTCCCACCTCAGGCTAACGCGATACAGACGCTGTGTTTCCGTCATGGATAACAGTTTTCCTCTGTCGTCACGCCAACCCATTAAGCCCAAATGTCGGGTACACGATCCACACTCTTCATCATTTCACCATGTCCATGTAGAGTCTCGGGACTCTTGGTACTTTCCCCCCGTGCACACATGCGCGTTGGAGGAACAAGCTACATCAAAAGTGTCTTTCGGAACTCTCTGCTGACTCCCCTTTGGTGGACGCCCTGAGTATTGCGATGAGGATACCCCCCTTGTTTCCCACACCGAGTTTATCTCACGTGGGCTTAGGGATTGGGTTAACATCTCTGCTTACTCGGTAGTTGTCACCATCCACGGTCCGAGCTCTAAGACCATAAACTAAGACTCTCATCTGGAACTACGTTCAAGACCCCTTGTCTTCGGACCCAGCTTGAGTTCAGCAAATTTACCTCTCTAATCCTGCCTTCAGGACCGTGATCACAGGACTGCGTGGTGCAGTGTAGGACTACGTCCTCATTCACGTCGGGTTTGCAACAACTGCACCACACACGCCCCCATTCTGAGGTTCAGTCCTCCTATTCCCTGTCCTGCATGACATTAAAAGGCACCCTTCAGAACTACGTGTGGCTTGATTCCCATCCTAAAGGGATACGTAGGACCACGTGGATGTCCAAATTTCGGGTCCAGCCCCATCTCCCGATCACCCTCAAAGTTGATTCCCTTGACTCCTTTCCTTGGTTCACCCATGTATTAAGAGCACTCTAGTCTAGGACCAAGAGTGTCTGATTCAACTTGATCATGTTCCTTCAACTTGTCATGCTTCGTGTTCCCCTCTATTCGGACTTCCATCATCTTTCACACCCGGAGGGACCCCCAAGAACGGCCTGGATACTACGCCTAAGGGCTCTCCTACCGATACGGGCCAACTCCCCCTAGGGTTTTGGACAACAAATCGATAAAATCCCGCGTTGCGAATATGGTCAGCGGTCGATGCTCATTTTGTTAGTCCTCATTTCAGGCTAACGCGACAGGATGCTGTGTTGCGAACATGGTCAGCAGTAATCCTCTTTCATCACGCCAGCCCCTTCAGTCCTTGAATGTTGGTTGCATGATTCACATCATTTTCCACCCCATCATGTCCAGGTGGAATCTCGAAACTTTTGGCGCTATCCCTCAGTGCACCTTTGCATGCTAGGGGGACAAAGCAGCAATCTGGCGTCCTTTGGGACTCCCATGGTCCGAGCTCTAAGACCATAAACTAAGATCCATTCGGGACTACGTTCAACTTGATTCCAATCCTCATGGGACACGTAGGACCGCCCAGACGCCCTGTCTCTGGGTACAACCCATTCAGGAAGCCAGTCTCTCTCCCTGTTTCACCTCTGTGTCGGCCCCTCGGCCTAAGGTTTCCCTCTCCGGATGGCGTACAATCTGATGTGGGATCATGTCTCCGTCAATTGTGTTTTATAACACTGCTCACATTTCCCTCCTAGCATCGTCTCTGCTACGTCTGCGCTGCATGACGATAAAATGCATGCTTGGTCCTATCATACGACCCAAAACTGTGACATTATCGTCCTGGCCGCACGACGAAAAACGGCACCGCATTGTGGGGACCTCGCTGTAGAGGACATCACGTTGGGTATTGGTCATGTGCCATACCATTTGTCAACGCCCATCAAGGCTTGATTCTTGTGGCGACATCAAGACCTATTGTTCTAGGCCTGTCGCTTCACAAACAAAACCATTCACCGTAAAGAACAAACAAGATACATCAAATTCCGCTTCTTTAGTGCAAGGGCCACGTCCGCACTCCCCTTTTCCCCTGGCACTGGTATCCTACCATTTCACTTACAGAACTACGTATGGCTTGATTCTCATCCTTATGAGATACGTAGGAGTGCCCGGGTACTTCGCCGCGGGCCCAGCCTAACCCTGGTGTTCGGTCCCTCGACTCGAGCATTTCCTCGGAGAACGCATAGTAAGCCGGACTATGTCCTCATTCACGTTAGGTTTTGATGTCATGCGTCCCCTGATCCCTTTTTCCAATCCATGGTCTGAGTTCTATGACCATAAACTAAGATCACCCCAAGGGAAAAGAATCTTCTCCCTCTCTCTAATACGTTTCGTTGCCGTATTCAGATGTGTTTTGACAAAAAGCCCGAAGCATGGGATTTTCACAGGGAAATTCCCCTCATCTCATGACCAAGCTTCGTGAGCTCGCTATTTGGATCCTCATCCTCTTCCACATCCAAAACGACCCTCGGATGACGTGGATACTAAGCTTAAGGGCTCTCCATGAATGCTGGACCTAAGGGCCCTTCAATCGTTTCGGGCCAACGTCCCTACGGATATCTAACAACATTTGTGACATGGTCCCGTGTTTCGAACATGGTCATCGGTCGAACCTCATTTGTTTGTTCCCACCTCAGGCTAACGCGACAGGATGATGTGTTGCGAACATGGTCAGCAGTAATCCTCCATCGTCACGCCACCATCATTGTGATCTGAATCTCGAGCACCATGATTCACACATTTCCACATCCTCATGTTCAATTGGAATTCCTTCATACTCAGCTCTTTCTCTTCGTGCATATAGGTGTGCTAAATGATCGTGTTAGTGTCATTGGGTCGGTAGTCACTGAGTGTCCCTTTGCCCTAACCTGCCCCTTTTGTGTCGGGAAATTCCCACCACTACTTCTTGTTTCCCGCACCGAGCACGACTCACGCGGGCTTAGTAGTGTTGGCAGGATGTGTACCAACACGTTTAGGCCCCTCCCCGTCCCACATGACGTTAAACTGCGCTTCCAGAACGACGTGTGCCTTGATTCCCATCATCACGTGGGATACGTAGAGACGCCCAGGCATTTCGCCTAGTGTTCAGCCCCTGGAATCACGAAACCTTGTTCCTCCCCATTTCCAGCCCTCGCCAGAGAGGCCCTATCTGGAAGAAAGAATGATTCGTGATCAGGCTGATGCGCCCATCTGGCGTACTCCCACCACGGTGGTACAACTACCGAAGTGTTGGATTCTGTTTGAACAAACCACCAGTCCATGTTCCACGCTTTGCGTACCCCTTATTCGGACCCTCTTCCTCTTTCATGTCTGAAGGAACCCCCTAACGGACTGGTCTCATGCCGCATCGGCTCACCTACCGTCCTGGGCCAACGTTCCGGAAGACTGGTCATGTTTGGAGGGACCCCCAATAACGGCCTGGATACTACGACCAAGGGCTCTCCTACCGTTACGGGTCAATGTCCCGAAGGATTGACCGACAAAAAATTGATAAAATCCCGCGTTGCGAATATGGTCAGCGGTCGATGCTCATTTTTTGTCCCCATTTCAGGCTAACGCAGTAAGGATACCGTTTGTCCGCCATGGTTAACAGTTGTCCTTTATTGTCACGCCATCCCCACAATGTTCCAAATTTGGGTATCGTGATTCACACTTCCCATTTTCATCTGTTTGAATCGATTTCAGCGCCCCTGGAATTTCCCCATTCGTGCATAAGTGCACGTTGATGAAACGGTAATTCGGCTATCCTGGAAGTTCCTTCTCCGATCAAGCCTTCCCCATCTTTCGGAAATCTGGACTGGCTTGAGGAATTTTCGTCAGACATCCCGCAAGCATTGTAGGGATGTAACAAGGCAATTCAACAGTGGAAATCGTGCGTGCCACGACACTCAAAACAAAGGAGAAGGAAAGAGTTGAAGCACAAAAGTTTTAATAAAAGTTTCTTTCGGGTTTGTTACAATACTCGAGGGTTGATTTCCCCCATGGACGGGTTGACCCCGTCAAAGGAGCGTTGCAGCTCCGCCACCCATTGACTTGCGGCGTCCAAAGCCTGTTGCCGCTGATTCAACTCCCGCTCCTCTTCAGCAGCGGCGGGGCATAGTTCGTCAACTCTGGCCCTGGCCCTTTCTACCTTGGCCCGGACGGCATCCATCCTTCCAGAGGTCTGCCCCATATGCTCCTCAGCCTCTGCCAGCTGGGCCTTCAATCGTGAGACCAGCTAAGACTGCACATCAAGAGTGGATGAAAGCTCGTTGGCCCGGATCTGCATCTGTTGGAACTCGCCTTCTGCCTCCTGGAGCATCCTAATGCTGGTCGCCTTCATCCGCTGCCATCCCACGCTCAGCCCACGATCATGCTCACGGATCTTCTCATCCATGAGGTCTCGGATGAGCACGTGAGGGCGTTGGGCATCCACTCCCCCGACACACAGTTCGCGCAACCGTGAGCGGAGTCTATCCATTTCGGCCAGCCATTGCGCTTGGGGAGTATCCCTGATAAAGCGGGTGATCAGCTTCCAAGATCGGCGACGGACTATGCTGTTGCCTTCCTCATCAGAGGTCGTTTCGTCCCAATCTGCGCGGTCGGCAGGCTCGTACGCAGGATATGCCTGCAGGAATTCCTCAGCGAGATCCGCATCTGGTGTTGAGTCTGGTACGACACCTGACGCCGGCGCAGGCACGACAGGACTGGGACTGACCGGTTGATCCTCTTCCTCAGAGTCCACCTCGATGACTTTAGGTATGGACCTGCTGGTGGTCCCTCTAGTGATGGTGTGCGCCGCAGCTTGAGGAGGTGAAGGGACTATCGCCACCAACACTGGAATGCCCCTGGGAGGGACGCCGCCAGACATCCCGACCAGCCTCGATGCAGCATCCCACGCCAGTCGAAGAACTGTATGACAGAAAGAGACATAAACGTTAGTTGGAATGGACTACATGTGACAACGAGGAGACTGGTGGAGGAGACTTACGAAGATCGACCTCCGAGCGCTGCTCCTGGGCCGGTACTGATGGGACTCCGAGACGAGGCCCCCCGTATACTGTTGGAAGGTATGGGGATTCCAGAGGAGCCGCCTTAGACCCCCTGGTCCCACCAGACGCAGAACTGGACGCGGCCATATGCGCGGGTTCTGAAGGTCCCGCATCATCACCCGCCAAGGAGCGAGAACGAGGCCTACGAACAAGTTCCTCCTGCATGGCTCAAACATTGGTGAGAAGTCCATAGGGACCCAAAAATATGTCGTAAGGAGAGAAGTTCGGAATGCTACCTCGAGAGCCTCCGCGAAGTCGTCGGATTCTGAGCTTCGGTCTCCGACCTCGCCCTCCTCCAACGGGCTCCCTCCTCCAGCCTCGTCCCCTTGAGAAGAGTCCCCTGATTCCTCCGGCAAGGGGAAGCGCTCCCTCAGATCGGCAGCCGATAGCTGCGGGGGCACCGTCTGATTCAACAGTACCCTCACCCGATCCGTCATTGGGCGAGGAACACCACTGGAGTGGACGTAATCCTCCAGCTCATTCAAGTATTGCTCTGCCTCCACCGGAGACACCATGAATCCAGCCCGAACTGGGCCTATGCCCGGCAGTTCCATCCCGAGGCGATTCAGGTGGGCCCACATCTCAGGTGGGCTAAGGAATTGCCGGTTGACATCCCAAATGTCCCAAGCCTCCGGAAAGACAGCATCTTCTACCATATCGATGTGACGCAGCCGCTTCCCCGGATCCTGAGTGGGTATCCTACAGAACCCCCTCGGTGGCCGCCCCTCCGGATGACCCTGCTCTCCCAGAACCACCGGATCCGCCGCTGCTGCCGAACCCTCGGCCGGTGCGGGTCTCACCGCCATGGCAGCCCCGCTGCCGCGAGCGGCCCTAGCTGCCCTCCGACCTCGACCTCGAGATAGAGGAGGCCCACCATCACCAACCCGAATCATTGGCTGCTTCAGCATCTCCCCCGGGTAAGTGGCCTCCCAGCTGATGGCGTACTCCTTCACTAAGCCGAAGGCGGCGGTGGACGGAGGCAATGCGATCTTCATCTTTCCCTCCTCACGTGTGAACATGAGCCACAGCTACCTCATCACACACGGGTGCCCCTCATGACGCACCTCCCAGTAAACCTGCGGGGTCAGCCGCTGGAGGCACCAGAACTGCCTCGCAAAACGATGCGGGGTGTACGGTTCAAAGATTGGCTCACGATCTATCCGAGCCACCAAAACTCCACCTCGGAAGGCCAGGAGGTAAGCCCGATGTTCTTCCGTTCCCCGTCCATCATCAGTAAGCCTCCACTTCGGCAGTGGGAAGGGATGAAAGATGAACTTGTCCACCCTCCCACCCTATTCAACACCATCGGAACGGCCAGTTTGAATGGGAAGCTCCCAACTGCGTTCAGAATGGAGGGGCGAAAGTCTGATCCTAGCGGAGAGATGGGGTTTGGATACTCGTAAATTCCCCTGATATGCGCTGAGATCCACCCATACAGGAGATGGAAGGGCCCGCATATTCTTGGCGGCTTCTTGCCCTCGCTAATACGCCGCAACATTCTGTATAGTTTGGTGAGCATCAGGATCCCCAGGTTGATCCGCTGCCCCATGGCCAACAACGATGCCATGATGAACGAGCTGGGCCGTACCCCCATGCTTGTATCTCTCACCGGTAGGATCCACCCACAGATGAGAGCCGCGATGAACGCCGCCAGCCTGACTATTGGCTGTTGTTCAGTGCTAACACTGAAACCCCAAGTCTTCCATTGGCTGTCCTCCAAAACCCGCCAATACGAGTGCCCCTTGCCCCGCTGGGCTGCCCTTGGACATGTTCGAGGCCTTGGATGGAACTCTCGATCTTCTGGGAAGTTTAGGAAGCGTTTGAACCATCTTCTGAAGTGGACATCCCTTACTACTTCCTTTTCCTCTCCAGGGACAAGCGCCATCAGCGCTGACGCCAGCCGTGGTATTTGCTCAGCATCTCCCCACACGCTGGCAATGGGGAGGAAATCGTCATACATGGCCCCCAAGATCGGGACCCCAGAAACCTGGTAGACATCCCACAGGCTGATGCCCACCTCCCTGTGATGCAGGTGAAAAGTGTTGGTTCTGGACGACCATCTACTCAACAGTTCCGACATCAACTGCTTTGGTTGGTAAATGTGGAACTGGGAGGCCCATGCCGCCTCATACAATCCCACTCTCCTCAGCTCGGCCTCGAACTCCTCGCATGAGGCACCTACCCAGTAGGCCCAGGCCCAGTCATCGGTAAAGTTGCCGCCCTGGCGCAGGTCCCACTCATCGGACCATCCCTTCTTCGGATCATGCAGAGCCGCCTTCAGCATGGTGCGGTAGAGAGGAGGGGACGTCTCCGGTTGCAGTGGCCTCCCGTCAAAGTCGTTCATATGATTGTAGAGGCAATCAGCGGTGACGGGTGTGAAATCCTCCTGTGCATGACCATCGGCCGCCCTGAACCATTGGTGCTTGCATGGTGTGCTCCTGAACCAGAAAGCTGGTTCATCCCTTCTTGCCTTAGGGATGAAGACGTCATCCCTCAGCCCGAAGCCGTACAACGACAGTTTCTTGCACAGCGGGTAATCCTTCTGACCTTCCGACATAAGGTCTGTCAAAGAAGTGTGGTCCGAGTCGATCCGAACCATTTCCCCCAAGCCTGGACGGTTGGCCATCTCATCTCGACGAGCAGCATCTGCGAGGACCCCCAAGACAGCTTCTTGATGGGCCATTTTAACTCTGGACCTCAGAAAAGGATTCCTTCGGATGGATCGTGAAGCTTGATCGCGAAGCTCGATCGCGAAGCCGGATCGCGAAGGTCAGTCGCAAGTTCAAACCGCGAAGTCCGGCCAAGGCAGACAAGCAAAGGTTCGCTTGGAGCGGACGCGGAGTCGGAGACTCGCAGTTCGCCACGAAGCTCAATTCGCGGAGTGCTGTCGCGGAGTACGCGGAGCTTCGCGAAATCGAGAGCACAAAAAGACAAGGAAGGCACGTGATGACAAAAGAGGGTGGACCCCCTATTTATAGGCGGCAACCCCAGAGCATCGCGGTGCGCCTTATCCGCGCGAAGCATCGCGGCGCGTCCGGATCCGCGGCCCCGGCGAGCAACGCGACCCCCCCTTCGCGATTCCGCATCGCGAACCACCGACAATTTTGGCGATTATCCCTCAGACTTCGACCCTTCTCCCTCCGCGGCTCCAAGTCTGAGGGGGGGCATTTGTTGGCGCCAAAAATGTGGCCCGAAAGGAAGGAACGAAAAAGACAGCCAGCGCGCTGCCTCGCGAAGCACAGCCGCGAAGCGCAGCCGCGAAGCCCCGCCGCGAAGCGTCCCAACCATAGTGGCCCCGCGAAGCTCCAGAGGCGGTAATCCTCCGCGAACCAGTTTGACGTTCGCGAGCCGCCGCGAAGCTCCAGAGGCGGTAATCCTCTGCGAACCCGTTTGACGTTCACGAGCCGCCGCGAAGCACCGGAGGTGGCGCGCGAGCCCTGCTTCGCGGAACCCCTTCCCTATAAATACTCGACTCCCCCTGAGTCCCGGGGACGGACAACCCGACATTTCGGCTTCTCCTCTCCCGAATCGCGAAGCACGCTTTGCCCCGGGAATCATGAGCTCCACGAGGTATTTCTACTTCGCGAGACGACTCTAATTTGTTTCGTTTTGAGCCCCTCTTCCGAGAGGGATGCCCTTCGCGAAGTTCAAGGGCATTCGCGAAGGAAGGGGATTCCCAAGGGAACCCGGGCAGCCGCGGAGCACTTGTGCTTCGCGAAACACCCAACCGATATGAGTAATCCCTATGCTAAGTCAGGATCGCTCCACTTCGCGAAGTACATTGCTTGGCAGGACACTGCTTCATGAACCACTCCTTCTTCGCGAGGCAGTGCTCCGCGAACACTGTTCCACTTCGTGAAGCACCTCACACTCCCACCTATGCCCCATGCTAAGGCCAAGGCACCCCACTTCGCAAAACACACTCCTATGCTTAGCGATTCCTCTTTCCGTGCGACCCTCCAGGTTTGCACGATGTGATTTCAAAGTCCCATGGACAACACCTCCCGTAGCGTTGCTTCGCCTAATGCTTCTTCGCATAGGCACGCTAATGGCTATTGCTTCTTCGCATAGCCACGCTAACGTGGACCCCTCGATGGTTCATCCCTCGACCCCCATTTACCATGGCCTTACCGGCACCTTCCCTTCCCCAAGGACCAGAGGGTACTGGTTATGTAAGCTGTAGGGGTGTGGAGTGAACCCACTTCGTCCGAGCTGCAGGACGTTAAACTGCCAAGCATCACGTCCTCAACACATGACGTTAAACTGTGACCCAACCTCGTCTCCCTCACGAAGGGTCCCCCTAACTCGAACATTTTTTACACCACTCGTCTCCACGGGAATGGAACTCTTCCGCACATGGAATGAGATCCTCCTTGTCGGAGTGGTGTATGTTCGCAGGGGAAGGGCTGCCTCAGAGCGTAAGCCCCTAACCTTTGGTACGGATGATTGCACCCGTGCATCTCTGTACTTCCCCACTACCAAGGTCAGTGGAGGACGTGATAGGGAACGAGGCACCTCCCATCGTCGGACCAAGGTCCATCTTTCCCATGCTTTGTCACGCCATGGGCCTCCATCCTGGAGTAAGTCCCAACACCATGGGCCGCCCAACGCGTAAGCCCCTCTTCGCTTCTCACAGACGCACCCTTTGCGACGTGATCGTCAGGTCCATGCAACCTCTTGTTTCTCACACCGAGCATGACTCACGTGGGCTTAGAGTGAGCACCGACCCTGACAAACCCACCTAAACTACGAGGTCTTTGATCCATGTCAAGGCATGGTACATAGGAAGCCTCCACGAGGTTCAAGCCCACCAACAGTGGACCAAGGTCTGCTTTCACGTCGGTTCACCGGCGAAACCCACCTGAACTACGAGGTCTTTGATCCATGTCAAGGCATGGTACGTAGGAAGCCTCCACGAGGTTCAAGCCCACCAATAGTGGACCAAGGTCTACATTCACCTGAACTACGAGATCTTTGATCCATGTCAAGGCATGGTACGTAGGAAGCCTCCATGAGGTTCAAGCCCACCAATAGTGGACCAAGGTCTACTTTCACCTAAACTACGAGGTCTTTGATCCATGTCAAGGCATGGTATGTAGGAATCCTCCATGAGGTTCAAGCCACATTGCTCGGTCGTTCATTCACGTCGAGATTCGCCCTCATCCAGCATGACGTTAAACTGTATGCCCCCTTTGTCCTGCATGACATTAAACTGCCCACCTATTCCCATCTGAACTACGAGGTCTTTGATCCATGTCAAGGCATGGTACGTAGGAAGCCTCCACGAGGTTCAAGCCCACCCGTCGCTCCTTCACGTCAGGTCCCATTCCGGTCCAGTGGTAAGCCATTGCGACCCAACCATTTGAACTACGAGGTCTTTGATCCATGTTAAGGCATGGTACGTAGGAAGCTTTTATGAGGTTCAAGCCCACCAACAGTGGACCAAGGTCTACTTTCACATCGGTTCACCGACACACCCACCCGTCGTTTCTTCACGCCGGGTCCCACCTACGTCCAGCATGACGTTAAACTACACTGTGGTCCAGTGGTAAGCCATTGCGACCCAACCATTTGAACTACGAGGTCTTTGATCCATGTCAAGGCATGGTACGTAGGAATCCTCCCAGAGGCTCAAGCCCAACTCCCATCGGACCAAGGTCCATCTTCACGTCGGTACGCTGACGATGCCCATCAGACCAAGGTCCACCTTCACCTCGGTATGCTGACGACATTCGTCGGGCCAAGGTCCAGCTTCACGTCGGTTTACCGGCACCATCCCGAACTACGCGGACTTTGATTATCTGCCATGGGGATATGTAGGAAGCCTCGTCAAGGCTCAATCCCAACTTCACTGTCGCCCCCCTGCGATGGTTCCACTTCACTCTCCTTCCACTCCATTCACTGTCGCCCACGGGCTAGCCCCGGTGTCGATATCCCTTCAAGGAGGATCCCTCAATCCGATTTATCCCAGCTAATGCTCTGGATGGGTTGATCCGTCTCCGCTGGACGTTAAACTCGCGGCATACCCTGTGTTGAGCACGAGAATCTGAGGAAAACCTCATATATGTGTCTACGACATGTAATTCCCTGCGCCCGATGTGGGATGCCTCGGGCTTCCGCGCCCTCGAGAAGCCTTGTGATCAAGGATAACAGACAGACATGCCAGGTACCCCAGCATCCAGACACGCTACTGATGCATCAACGTGACTACTCCCCTGACCGAAGGTTGCTGCCCTGATTGGACCCTTTGGAATGTCCCAACAGAAGCAGTGTAATTAACCGGTGTCCATGGAAACATGGCACTGGGAAGAGTTTCACGAACTACGTATTAAATCTATAAGGGAGACCCGGACTAGGTGACGAGTTCTGAGGAGGAATCCACATGAGGAAGAACCGACATCCCATCATCCCGTTTCGATCAAGGAGCAGACGTCCCTGAATAAGGAGCGAATGCCGCCCGCCCTTGGAAAGCGGGAATGCGGGGCAACAAAGCCGCGCGTCCCCTGACGGACGGATGCGCGCGCCCCGACGAAAGCGTCGGAAACAAACATATGATTATCATAACATGTTTTAATGAATTTGAATATTAGTGTTAGTCATTCAACATGAATCATTTGAACTCATATATTCCAATTCTATGTAGTTTTTCCTATTACCATGTCTAACGATATACTTTTTTTATGTGTTGAATATTTTAATTGGTATTACATAATTATTTATATTTTCAAATATTTGTATGATCTAATACTCTATATCAAATGAGTTTTTCTATTCTAGTAAGATGAGCTTAGTCATTAATATATATATAAAAACTCCCCATGATATTATATTCAGGATTATGTTATATATGATATCATGTTTAGTGTAATTTTTTTATATATTGTCCTAGTATATTTTTTTCATATATAATATTATTATCTAATATATAACAACAGCAATCCTTCAATTTTGATAATGTATTTTTTATGATTTATAATGATATTATATATAATTTTATTTACATAATACATTTAAATTTTATTATTATAGAATTATTTATATTAATATTGTTGCAATCAAATCTGTAGATTCCATGATACACTGGATACTTTAATAAATTTGAATCAGATATAGGAAATCTTATCCTAAGGGATCAAATAGTTTTTTAGTCTTGAAATTCAAGATATATGCTAAAATATCACATTACAGTTGAAAATATATGGTAAATCATTCTATTTTCATTATAACCACTATTATCCCCCCTAGATTATACATGAATATCAATCATAGAATAATTATAATCAAATAATTAAATGAAAAAATATAAAATGTTGAGCATTTATTTTTTGAAATGGAATGTATATAAATAATTTATTAATATAATAAATAAGACATGAATAATATTGAAGGAATAAGAAATGATCAATAACTCCATATAAATAAAATCAGATATTGATAGTAGTCTTTAATAACATAAATATTGTAATAATCACTAGTAAGTTAACAACATATTTCATAATGATTGTATTCATAAATTTAAACAAAATCATCTAAACATCGATGCCTTGTGGAATTAATCATACAAATATTGGTTAGGCCATAAGAAAATAACCAATATATTTTGTATAATCGGGTCTACTCATTCATCAAAGGGATATGTAATTCTTTTCCTAAGCCATTATATAATATTACCGAAGAATTATTCTAATGAATAAACAATATAACATAATTAATATTTATTTATAATCAATAAATGTCCATATTATAACAATAATCATATGGAATGACAATATATTCCCTGGTAAAATTGTTCTGTAGATATAATCAGAAATATTTTTGATGGCATCGTAAAATTATTTACATAGTAAATCATAATACCCATCAAAATGTTGTTTACATAGATTAAAATAAATTTTAAATATCACATGATTATATATCAATGAAAAATAACATATTCTAATACAAAATTTTTATTTAATATAGGAAAAACTATATAGGTATTGTAAATAATTTCTATTTAGAAATAATCATGTATTCATATAATTGAGGCTTCAAAACAATTTATAATAAAGAAGGTTTTAATATTTTTTTCATGTGGTTTATGATAAATCAATTATTTCATTCAAACCTTCGATAAAAAGTTCTTTATATTGAAAACAAACAAAGAATTTCCCTCTAACCATTTTTATAGTCATTAAAACATTTTTATAATATATTTTAATTAATAATAATTGATTTTTAACTACATAATTTGAATAATTTTCATGAAAATATAGATAATATTAAAAAATAATCATGACTGAAATAAAAACAATGTATGTTTTCTAAAAAAACCTTATTTTAGATTTTTTATTACAAAGATAGGAATATAAAATTAAAAATTGTAATATTAAATGATAAATAGAGGTAAAAAGTAATATTGGATTTTGAAAATAAAATATCTTTTAATTCCCCAAATGGAAACATAGACATAAATGTATTATTCTGGGATTTTCTAAATACCCATTACTATATTTTTGATATGCATGGTGTCTAATTTTAGAATCCATTTTTATAATATTACTTTTGTTATAATTCTATAATATAACAATATATATATTTTAAATATAATTTATGATCCATTGATAACATTTCAACACCCAGTTATTTATAATTATTTATTAAAATCATTAGTTTTGATTGTTATGTTTATCAATTTTCATTTATGTTTTGGTTCTGTAGTTTTGATCCTTTCATAATTATTATGGTTACATTATATACATAATTTTAATAACGATTTAAATAAAATATATATTAATAATATAAATATTTATAATCATCTATAATTTTTCTAATTAAAAATGATTCACATCACTTTATGTAGGTTGTTGTTTACAAGTATGCAAGGGTGATATTATCGTTTTTAAATCAGTTGAAGGGTAATAAGGAAAATTATATATAATATATTAAAAATAACTATTATTTAATAAATATAAAATATATTCATTATATACAATTTAATAACAGTTATGGTAATGTTTGGATGAAAATTAATTACACTGTTATATAGAGATGATATGTTTTACATACACAAGGGTTATATTTTTTTTCCACATAAGTGAAAGAAAATGAATATATGTTATTACCATATAATAATAATGTTATAGTATATAGATGATATTTATTATATTATTTGATGATGTATATGTAATATTTCAGTTGGTAATAATATGTGTTGAAATGAAACTTATTATTTAGATGTTATTTCTACTCTTTTGAAAACCAACTCTGGATTTCACATTATACCTTCCAGGTTACCAAATTGATGAACACCATACTATAGGTATTGGTAATGACGGTTCAGAATGTATTGGATATGATATATTTCTCATAATATTCATGTATTAGAGTATAATTGTTGTTATTATATAGGTTAGGGTAATGACACTCATAGAATAATAAAAAAACGTTTAATAATTTATTATTTTTTCTACATGTTGTTCCAAAATTAAATAAAAAGTTTATCATAAATATATCCCAAAATTTGGGTATAATTATTTTAATTTGTAATTTTTTATGTTAGCCCATATATTACCACTCCCATCCCTATAACTTTATTTTATCCTTATCCATGTTAACAAATTTATATTTTTTTCATTATAAAAAAATTGAACATATCCCTATGATTTAATTATTTTGATTCCAAATATGTATTCCAAATAACATGATTAATTTTCATGAATTATTATAAATGATTTTTATAATAAGTTCACTAAAGGCAACAAAAATAGTTTTAAAAAAATGATTTTGGAAAAAAATAGATTTTTCCAAATATGAATATATATTATTAATACAAAAGGAATTAATTATGTTATGTTAAAAGAGAATAATAATTTTATTTAAAAAATTAATAATGAATATAATTGTTTAAATATATTATGAAGATGAAATAATGAAATAATTTTTTTACTTAATCAAAAACAATATATTTAGATCTAAAATGTAAATCATATATTTCTATGATCAAATTTATATTTTAAATAGAATTAATGTAATTAAAAAAATAAATTTTTTCAATGAAAAATGATTAATTATAATTTATGTTATTTATAAATTATTATAATGACATAAAAATGACGTTTTTTCTAAAAATATTAATTTTCACTATTCACATCAATATCAAAATTTCTAAAAATGAACAAAAATAACCCTGAGATAATTTTGAAATCAATATTTCAAATCTTAAATTAATTTATTATAATATATTACATTATATTTTATCAATTATTGTTTAATCCCATTTTTTGATTTAATATATGGGTATTATACTATAATTTCTCTAGAATGAAATTTTACTATAATGGATGCTCAATGTTACATTCTCCCCTATTGAAAAATAATAATCCAAAAAAGTATAATGAAAACTCATGATCATATTATTTTCATAATCATGAAATTATCTATTTACCATATCCAAACTTATATCATATAATTTCTGCAATGTACCTTTATAATGGAAGTTATCTAGTTCCTCATCCATTGTTCTCTACTATTGAAAATTTTGACATACACTTCACAGTAATATATATGTGTTTTTATTGTACCTCCATAGATTTGAACACATGAATTGGATAGGTATTATACTTAACGAATAAATATATATGGATCACAATATAAACATTAATGAGGTTGTAAGGTATTTTAAAATGGTATGCTAGAAATCTAATTCATTTTAGAAATTTAAAATTAATTAGGTACATTGAAATTATTTTCAATTATACAAAATTATATTACAAATTTAATTTTAGAATTATTTAATAATATATGAAATATAAAATAAAATTATACACCCTTCATTCAATTATCTACATATAAAATATCCTGATTCATCATTCTTTAATATTATTCACAATTTTAATTATATTCATTTTTCCCTCTTAACAATTATCTGGGAATATGAAATTTCATTCTCTAAATCTATCCCATCATGTTTTATTTTGGAACCTATTATTGTATAACATTACACATTATTCTACATAATTACATTAACGAATGATTTTATTATATAATAATTATATTAGAGGTCAATATTTATCCATCATTTATGAATGCGAATAGATCACAACATTAACATATATTTTGATGTCAGAATAGTTCATTAATATAAGAATTATATTTAAGGATGATATACAATTCTCAATCATAACTCAATGTTAATATCCATTGGAAAAATAATTTATAATTTCAATTTAAACAATAATAAGATTCAATTGATAGATATATACCAAAATCCCTCACATCATCATTAATATCAATCACTATAATGAAATATATTGATAGATATTCCAATATAGTGAGTAAATTTTCAATCATAGTTAGATGATTAATAATATACAATATTTCATCATTATTTTTATAAGAATTTTGTTTCAAAAAATAAGCAATCCATATTAATGTCATCAAATTTCAACACAATAATTAGTCGAGGTTAAATAAATCATTGAGATATTTATTTATAAACATAAATATATAAAAAAACATCTATCCATATACAATGTTTTTAATTTTTTGAATCATATTATCAATCAAATAAATTATTCAAATCCAAAATAATTTGCTTCTTCAAGTTAGTTCAATGAAATTTAGTCTATGATATTTTTCAAAAAATTTACTCTCTATATCTGGTAATGATGAAACACATATCCACCATAAATATATCTTTATACCCTATTCATAATAATAATAATCCAATTTCCCATGATTAGAAGAAATAGATTTTTTTAACAATTATAAACTACATAAAAACATTTTAAATTCTCTAATAATTATTCATTCAAAAACATTTTTTAGATGAGAAATGTTTCCCCTTATATAATAAATCATATATACATATTTATAATGAATATGTATAAAGAATCTTTATCAATACTTATCTTATTAAAATCTTAATGTTGTTATTACTAAACTCAATATATAACTTTTTAAAAATACCATATTTGTAGAGTGTAGGAAAACCATAATCCATGAGTTCCTCAATCCATCACCATTTCCTCATTTGGGAATTTTTTTTTCGAAAATATATATCTGAAACTAATAGGATCCATATGCATCTCACAATTTTTACCATACAGAAAATGGTTTTATATCATCATTGAAATTATTATTTATAGAATCTTAAGATCCTGGGATGGATAATTTAGTTTATTGATTATTAACTTATGTACCATGGAGGAAATAACATTATTGTTCCTCCTAATTGAAAATAAATTTCTATTATTTGATTTAAAATTATATACCATAAATTTTACCCCTATTGATAGTACATTCAATACAAATGAATTAATAAATATCCCATTTAATTTATCATAATATTCTAATTCATTTATCTATAAGAAGATAACTCCTTTTCATGACATCAAGTTTAATGAGTTTGTTAATTTTTATATTATAAAAAAATCATTGATTGAAACATGATATTCGAATGAAATTAAGGAAATTAGTTATTATTTTTGTTTTATGAAATTATATGTATATATTTTTCATAAAATATATAATGAATATTGTATACATAGAGAAAATATGGTTATTAGAATGAACTTATCACTATTTTAATTCAATCATTCTTATTTTCTCATATATGTAATTTTCTATAGGAGTCTCAATAAATAATTTATAATGACTCATATTGTACATTGAAACATTATAATAGACAATATAATCACTAAAAAATAATATGTATAATTAATTAGGATATTTATTAAACACTCTATTTATCTACATTATAAAATAATATGATGAATTAGTCACTCTAATGGGTATTTCTATAAAATTATAATTTATATACTCTTATGTAATTATTTCTATTTAATATAAACCATTCTTAATAGAAATTGATGATAACATGAACATAGGATATTCATTGTGACATATTGATCTCCTTGAATTTTATCAAACAAGTATTAAATAAAAGTTATACTATTCATTTTATATGCATTAATGAAATATATTTTCCTATAATAAAAACAAATCCTCCAATTATTATCAATCATTTTCTCAAATTGAATACGATCTCCACATGGAGAAACACTTTGGCATGTGTATAGTTTACCACACAATTCATGTTGTTGTTTATTTTACTACAATACTACATATACACCATCATATATGGGGTCATATATTTAGTTTTTATTTTATATTTGTATTCAATGAAAAAAAAATGTCACGTGTATGTGGTTATTCATATAGTCATTTAGAAAACACATCAATGTATTATAGAGAAATGGAACATGTTTTATTATTTGATTAACTTTTCCATCTGTGGGTTGATTCATCACATCTTATGCCAAAATTTACCTAAGTATTTTTATTTGCGGTGGATCCATGAATGATTCACTTGAAAATGACTTCTTTGTTAATTATAAACTAAAAATATTCATTATAAATATTTTTAATAATAAACTAAGAGATAAAATATTATAATATATTATAAAATAAAATACATAATTACGATTATATCAGAGGCTATCATAAGTTTAATAACAAAATATGTGAATTTAGTATTCCAATGAATCATAATGGAGATCAATTACTAAGAAATTTGGAGCATCAGTTGGTTTAGTAACCCATGATTATATAGTAATAGTAATATAAATTTATTACCCCTAACATATTAATATCGTCATCAGAGTTCTGGATTTTTTCTCTATATTTGTGGTGAACTTCTATTTCCTTCACGAATATAAATTTTTATTATCATTAACAATTATAACATGTTGCAAATTCCATTGTCTCTTATTCTCATTATTTATTATTATGTCATGATTTCTTAAGTTATCATATTATTTTATGTTTTTCATGACTATACCAATGCATGTATAAATGATTCACTGATATGATATAACTTGATATTATATTACAATATGATGATAAGGTTTAGATGACTTGTTCCATTAAAAAGATTGGATTGATCCCATTATTTTTATTTAAATATTAGTCTTTATATTAGGTATGTAGTCTCAAATTTCATTCCCTTTCCAAGAGGGAAAATCCATACATATGTTAAATTAATTTATAATACATCCATTACATTTTATATACACTATTTAATAACTAAATAAAATACAAGATTATTTCATAAAATATTGAATCAAAATGTAAAATTGTAAAAAATTGAAAATATTTTACATAGATAGAATATTTAGACATAGATAGTCTCATAAACATATACACAATATCATTATTAATGCCCTCAAATAATGAAATTATTTCCATAAATTAAATAATGGGTAGTATAAATCATGTTAATTTACAAAATAATATTCCTTATGAGTTTGTATCTATGTGTTTTTCTATGGAACACAAATCTAGATAGGGATAAATATTTTTGGAAAGTAACAAAATACCCACATTAAAAAGAATCATGTTATTGCACAATACATATTTTTATCTATAAATTAAGACATAAGGTTGTAATCTCAAATCTATGTTATCTCAAATCTAGTTCGCAACCGTCGAATTAATATATATCTGATAACAAATATAAAAATCCTAACTCAGTTATCCTAGGGTTAGTGGTAACATTATTAGGTTAGCACTAGATTCATGTAAAATTATCACTAGGTAATGAATGAGTTAATAATGATGGGTAACTAAATACATTATTCACTATCGCATTATATTTGAAAACAAAATATTCAAAACATTATTTTATTTGATAAAAAATATATTCACTATTTTATATTCTTTCATATATATATCATAATACACTATCATTTATCCTATGAATGTGAAAAAAAATAAAATGATGAGACCAGATGCGAAATTACTGAACCAATTTAATGAAAAATTTTAAATAATAAATATTGAATTAATAATATTTCACTAGTGTATGTTTATTAAATAATTCTATAAAAATAATCAAATAGTATTGAAAACAATACATTAATAAGAAAACTATTATAATAATCTCATTGAAATAATTAACTAATTACCTAATAGTAGAATGAATAATTTAATATATCTTAATCATTTTGTCGAGGCATCATATGAATATATATATTATAAATTTGTTAGACCAAAATAAAATTACAAAAATATTTTGTCTAATGAAACCTACATAAGTGCACCAAGTTATATAATTCTTGGCCCCACCTATCAATTAATATATCATATCTGTTCATTATATTCCTAATCAATAAAATTTAATCAAAATTTCATAATAATATATAACTATCTATATTGGATGAACAAAAAAAAGAAATTCCATTTTTTACAAATAAAAATTCTCAAACAACATACATTGATTGTTTTTGATTTTATTATAAAACTATATCCACATTAAATTATTTTATTTAGAAAAATATATAAACCTAGAAGGAAATATTTTTATAATGTCACACAATTATTTTTATAGGAATAAACACATTGATTCCTGAAAAAACATATTTTAAAATCTATATCATCCCAACATAGAATAAAACAAATTTTATTCAGAAAGAAACATGGAAATTAGAGGAGGAATATTCAATTGAAGGAGTATACATGATAGATTTTTTTAAATATTATATATTAAAATAGTGATTATATTCAAAATTTATATTAAAGGTTCTTCAATCTGAAATTTACTAGAAAATTATTTAAAAATTTTATTTTAAATATAAAAAAAAGATTAAATTATTTTAATTAGTAGGTTGATAATAGTAAATAAATTTTCAATATAATTTTTATGAAAATGTGGGCATGGAAGTAAATGAATCATACCCGAAATAAATGCAAAGGTAGTATTCTTAAAAAAACAATCATTTATACTATTGGGTTCATAGAGGGGGTAAAATGAAAGAATAAATGAAACTCAAAATAATAATAAAATATAGGAATGTATTTTTTATGATAGTGATATAACATAATTCCTCAAATGGAAACTTAAATCATTTCAATCCTAAATAATGATGACATTATGAAATAAAGCATTTCTTTAGGTCCAACAATATTCGTATATTTATTTTACACCTATATTATAATTTATAATTTATTATACATCAATATACGATCATATTAAATAATTATAGTATTAAATATTATTAATTTTTTACATTTAAATACATATATATTAATAATTTATTAATAATGTTTTTTTCTGAGTGTTTTTTGTTTAGCATTCCAAGTCTCTTTCAGTTGGATTGTTTCAGAAATTATGTATGAATGTTAGTATATTCATCTCAATAATATTGATAGTGATATTACATAATATATATCAGTTAAATATATATATATAGGTATATATATCATCCATGTTTTTTATACATGAAAAAGTAATCATATCACGTTAGGGAGGTAAAACTCCCCATATACACATGAGCGACATTATCATTTTTGAATGGCTGGGAGATTATGATGTTAAATGATATTTTTTATTTATTGATTCATAACTATTTTAGATATATAATATATATTTTTTAGATCCATATTTATAACCATCAAAATAATGCGGTTATGAAAACAAATTACATCACTACATGGACATGATATATTATACAAACACTTGAGTGATATTATCATTTTATATAGGAAAAAAACTGTTAAATATGGATTATTAATATATAAAAAAATTCATATTTTTAATCGAGTGACGTTACTAAATGATAATTGTAATATAATATCTTGAGGAGGTATAAGAGGAAATAAAATGAAATCATTGGGTTAAGTTAATTAATTATAATTTATAAATTAACATTCATATTATACATTTAGTCTTCATGGATGGACCCTAGATGATACCATATCTAGTAGATATTAGATAAGATTATTTATAAGAATTTTTTTATTGATTTTCCTTTATAATGATCAAAAAATGCATTTTTATGAGAGGTGAAGTGGTTCCTATCCAACAATGACCGAAAGGGAACATTTTGAATAACATAAATAATATTAATAATATAATTTAGTTATATGAAGAAAATTGTTCAAAATTCTCAAATACAATATTATTATATGATTAATCCTAAAATTATACCATTTAAATTGGTTTATAAATTTTTATGTAGAATTTTTACACATGCATCTTAATTAACTCATTAGTAGACTCATTTTATCCCAAATCATGGTAATAAATTATACCTTATTTAACTATTCTATTTTTATATTAATTAATTAAAATTTATAAAATAAAATTATTTATGTTTCATTTAAATATTGAATAAATTAAACTAGATATATTATTTTAATTTTTTGATATTAAATTTAATATAAAATCATAAAATTAAATGAAAAACATTATTAAAAAAAATTATTTTAAATATACGGACGATCTTATATAAAATTAAATTATGAGGTTGATACAAGAAGAATTAATAAAAAAAATTAGATAAATAATTACTTATATTAATTTATAACAAGAAATATGATATGATCCATGTAATTACTTGATGAAGGGAATAAAATGATAAAATGATATTATTTTGAAAAAACATTACATAGATTTCAAAAATGATCAGAATATATTTCTAGGTACAACATTATAGTGATATTTGAATTATATATATTTTTAAATGTAAATTTTTTTATATAAAAATGTTTCGAGATCTATATTATTATTAATATATTATTATAGTTTTATTAATGAGATAGTTTTTGAAAAATCGTCAAATTATCACAATTCACCAAAAAATATCTTATTTATGAAAAATATCAAAACATCACACTCATTAAAATTTTGCATCGTGAATTAAAAAAATTCATTTTATGAATTCAAATTAAAAAAATTTTATAATTTTTTATTTAATTTCAGGCATGAATAAAACTATATTTATTGATATATTTTATCTCTAGAATGAAAAGAATAATCTAATTGAAGCTTTGGTGTTACATAAATGTTGTTGAATTGTTATTATAATAGTCATAAAAATATAAAATATTCATAAAATATCTTACATAATTTATAAAACGTATTTAATAAGAGATGGATGAAGAACATAAAGAGAAATGATAAAGGAGATGCTAACACTACATTAAAGGGTTGAATATTTTATTAGAGAAACTATTAGAAATAATGGGTTTGGTGTTTTTCATGTATCAAAATGTTCTAAAACTCAATATAAGATAAAAAGTATAGAATTTTAGGAATATATTAGAGTGGTAACATGACAATATTTGTTTAATGAGATATATATATTGTTTCCAATATTGTGCACATGATTTGATGGTATTTTTAATAATATAACATTTATATAGGTTAACAACAAAAAATTTATATTACATGTGAGTAATAATTTGAAAATTGAAGGTGATTTGTTTATATCCCTCATACACATATTTTTCTAAAAAAATATTTTGTATTTTTATCTTTAAATAATTATTATCATTAAATAAAAATTAAATTCACATTCAAGGTAAATATTGACATTTTGATTTCGAAATAGATAGAAAACATTGGAATTAGACATGAAATATTTAAATAATTTAATACATATAATTCATAACCACAAACAATAATACTTAGTTTCATTCATCTTATCATTAAAACATTCAATATTATATTTCTTAAATTTATAACGTTTCGTTAACTTGGATAGGTGTTGTGTTTATATTTCAATTTTTGTGGATAATTATCATATTATATAATTTTAAAAATAAATTAATTACATAAAGATAATTTATTATGTATAAATTAAAATATTCAAAACCAATCATAAATTTTTTATTTAACACAATATTATTATTAAATCTTTGAAATAAGAGTATTTATTTTTCTAACATACCGCTAGAACTGAGTAAATTTATTGATAATTATATTATTATATAATTATATATATCATAATTAGAAACCAATGACATTGATTATTAATAATATATATCAATATATTTATTGACCTATGTAATTTATTCTCATGAATATAAAATAAATGAACTTTAATTTTGAATTTTAATGTGAAGGCTTTAAAATTTGTTGATGTATTATTATATAATAATTTATATTCATGAGAGAATGATCATTATCCAGGTTGAATAACATTTTAATTTGGAAATACAGAGATTTTTATTCAATTAATATTATATATGAAAATAATGTAAAATCATTTCCTCAATCAAGGATCACTGAAAATTAATCAAAGAAATAGATAGAGCCTCATAACATAGTTTATTATTTTATCAACCAATTTCCAAAAACATATTTTAATATCTATAATATAATTTATCATATAATTTTTTTGACATTTTGGAAATGTTATGTTAGGGTATAAATTTTCTAGGACACTACATTTATCATTTTCAGTTGTTGAGGAAGCTTAGAATTATGTAAATATATGTATGTTCAAATGAAGATATTTTTTTATTAATAAATATTATTTTCAGTGAGAATAATATATTCTAATTTTGATTAGTGGTTATGTAATACACAATTTTTTTAAATCATGAGTAACAAAATTGCTAAAAGTTTCAATTATATTTATTATATATCAATTTTTGTCAATACATCTTACATATGGGATGTATATTGAGAAAAAAAAAATATTACTTGTAATTTATATTTTATAATGTTTTTTTTATATTTTATTACACATATAATATATTTTTTTATATGATACCATGTTTTATAATTTTTTTTGGAATTTATGTTATGTTATATATATTTATATATTAATATTAAATTATTAATATTAGTTATTATAAATTTAAGAATTATATATATTTTGTATCATGTCGTGGTGTGTGGATATATTCAAATATTTATATAAGATATATTCTTCAAATAAAAAAAATCTGAAATGAATTTTAAAAATAAGATATTTTTATAATTGTGATTTATGATTTTGTTAATATAAAAGGGTTAATGTAATTGATTAGTGGGAGATAAATAAAATCCAGTTTTTGAATAATTAAAAATCCATAATGTGTGTTTAAAATAGTATTTAATTAATTAATTCATGTGGCCTTTAAATCATTGAAATATTCAGTTTATTTTTCAGGGGAGATAATTTTAGGAATGAATTTCAAAAAAATGAATTTTTTCCCAAAAAATATTTTAATTGAGAAAGAAAAAATATATTCTTAAGGAAATGAAATATTTTTTTTAAAAATTATATTTTATATATACTATAATAAAGTTATATATACTTTTAATAAAATAAATAAAATCAAATGATTTCACTTATTGGGATCATAATTTTTTTTAGAGGAAGAGTCCATAAAATTGATAAAGCTATAAAAATGATAATTTAAAAAAAAACCCATTATAAATATACATTTTCCCATTAGATTTAAACTAATTTCCTCAAATATTATAATTATATGATTTAATAATTGTCATGAAAAATTCAAAATAAAATTTGATATGCTGGTCATTTATTTTAAATTAAAAATATATTTTATGGTTTATTTGGGGCACAACAGTATATGATTTCCATTTTTAATATTTCATACTATCTTCCCCATACATTCTACTATTTTTTTGCCTCAATTTGGATAATATTTTCTGAATTATTAGATTAGTTTGTGGGAATATGGTGTATCGACAAAAATAATCCTTATGTTTTGGTCAATTTTTATTTTCAATGTTATGTTCTATAAAAAAAATATATCACAATGAATGTTAGGGATCCACATCCACATAGTGGATTCAATTTCCTCTGATTGAATCTTTTCATGTATGATTGAGTCTTTATTTTTAATAATCATGTTAAATAGATTAGATCTAATGTGAATTAATATAATAGAAATTAATGTTATCAGAACTACGATATAAGATAAACACATATAACATATTTTTATTTTAGAATAAGTCATACTTTATTCAAGGAAATGCAGTGAATGTATTATAACCTGATTTTGTTAGAATTATATTTAAATTATCATTTTATGTCAATTATTTTCATCACCATAAAATAAAATAATTCAAAAATTGAATATAAGAGTATAATATTTCATTTTTAATATTTATATTTCAGAATATTATATATAGAATATTGTGAAATATTATTATTTAAATTACTAGGGTTTTCATGAAGAAAAATATTATAATTATTTTCAATTATTATTATTTTATTAAACAATAGAGAATAAAATATCACATTATATAGAATGATAAAACATTTTTAGTAGTTCTAAAAATTAATGAAGAACTAAATAATTTAGTTGATTCTTGTTATTTCATGATTTTAAATAAAATAATTTAAATTTAATAATAAATTAATGGAAAGGAGTTTATAATTATTTTTTAATGATAAGAATTTATGAAATTGAAAAATACTTCACCACATGTTAAATATTATTGTTATTATATATATTAATTAAAAAATATGATTAAAAATTAATAAATGTAACACTGGACATTTGATAGTATTATTTCATGGTATATATATTTAGTGAAATAATATTAGAATATAATTGGATTGGATTTAATTTTATTAAATTATAATAATAAATGATTGTTATTAATCACAAAAGTGTTTTTTATTTTTTATTATTATAATCCCAGAATCTGGAAATTTTTGTTAGTAGATTGTATAACAATCACATGAAATATTAATGTTACATTCTTTATATTATCTATGTTTGTATATGTAATGACCCAATGTTTCATTAATGGAAATCCCTCTTGATCTAGTTAAATGTCTTGTTATGTAAAAATTTTATATAAAATGTCATCTTCTTTGGTTGTAAGTTAAGATTTTTTATTTTAACTTTTATAGTCGTTGAACAGTGATCAAATGATTTGTATAAATATAGGGCTTTAACAAATCCAATTTATTCCGACAAAAGAAGTGATGGCCTCATCTAGTAGAATTGCACCATACGAAGCCCATTTGTTGGAGCTTAGAAAAGAGTTGGCATCCTTGGGCTTCTCTGTTGACCAAGCCAAAGCTGAGCATCATCATGTCAAGTTTGAATGGGACCGTCTATGGGAAAAGTCGATGTTCATATATATTACCACTCGAGCGATGTTATCTGAGCCACCCCAAGAGTCTGTCACCATCGCACACCTTACCCTTAGGACTTATGCGGCTGTTTTAAGGGGTTATGTAACATATCGCTAGTTATATGTTCATGTATATTATTTTTTTATATAATAATTAATATACCTTCTTGTCATTATTTATACATTGTAAAAAGTTTTTAAAGTACAAACATTGTTTTTAGTTATAATTTAATTAAAATATCTATTTTATTAAATTAAGTGATTTTTGAATTAAATAATATTTAAATAAAATATAATTATTATTAAATTGGTTTTTATTAAATATAAATGATCTTATAATTTTATGAATACAATTGTAATTTTAATTAAGTTTTTAAAGCCTTTTTTGTCAAAACCCATGAATTTTTTATAAATGTCGGTATTTATTATAAATGTGAAAATTAAAATATTTAAAAAATTATTTAGATAAAATAAATGATATTTCTGGAATAAGGACGTTGAAATTATCCAACGGTGAATTTTTAATAATTTTCTGAGACATTCAAATTATTAGGTGAAAATTAAATACCGTTTAAATATATAATTTGTTTTATGAAATCATAATGACCCAATAGTGATGTAATAATATAGTTTAATATTTTTGTTTCGCCAATATATGTTTTACCATTAAAATAGTGTGATTCTGGGTTTGTATAACATACTTTTCAAAGCATTAATGGACCCCTCAAGATTTATTAAACATCTTGTCTTTTTAAATTATTTTCCATGGGAGTGCTACTCACCTCAACATAAGAAACACCATTATTTTAAGAAGTTTGGACATTGCCCTTATAAAATATTGTTATCCAATTCCATTTTCAATAAACCATGTTAAAAAAACATGAGCTGATTTGTGGTTTGGATTAGTTTAATGTAAGGGGTCTCAAACCTAAAAAATAAAGAATTCCCTCACCTTTCCTATATAAACCCACTCAAGCTCCCAATTCATCCTCACTAAATCCATTTGGAGTTCATCCAACCTTTGCCCTACCATCTCTAGAATCCTCCTAAGGTACACCAGTCTCCCATGAAGCCTCTCTCAAGCCTCTCTCAAGACTTTGGAAGCACACTTCCATGTAAGGGTTTTTTTCATCCTTTCTCATTTTTGTCCAATTTTCTTTAAGTTATTTTTCCCATTTAATTTCATTTATGAATGTTGGGGTATGGTTTCAGACCTCCCTCATACTTCCCTCTTCATTTTTTAATGATGGGAGACCCCTTTCTCTTGCATTAATTTTCTCCCATGTACACCCGTTACTATACTAAAATTCTGAAAGGATCTTCTCTCTCCTCATTTACATTCAAGCAATAATTTTGTATCATGAATCTAAATTCCATTAAAATTGTTGGGAAATGTATCTATATGAAATAATTAGTGGAAATTACATGTAAATATTATGAGTAAACCCTTTCTCTCTCATCAACCATTTTTATGAATTCTTATGCCACGCCGTTACGCTGCCGAAATCGCACCGATATTCTATGTCAACGCCATTGTGTAGTGAATACCATGCCCATTTCTCCATAAAGGGTATTCAAATTTATGCACATTTACTTATTGATTATAAAGTTTCAAGTATTAATTCCACATTACTTTATCATGGAATAAATGATAATGTTTTATGAATCCATGTTTTATGATCCATGTTGCACACTTATGCATGAAATGAAATGTTTAAGAAGGGTGCGCCCTTATAGCACTCCAATGCATTGGGTAAAGTATAGTATTATGATACGTCATATGAAATGAGTTTTTATTCATGATAATTCAAGTGCAACTAGGGTTTACTCATGCTTCTTCTGAAATGAGGATTTTCTCATGCTCCATGTGCAATGATCCTTGGCTCATGCTAATTCCATGTTAAGTGTTGTGGCCACATTTCCATGTTATGATTAATATGCTTTATCATGCCTTTCTTTTCATGTTTCTCTTGTGCTCTATTGATATTCCTATTGTCTAACATGAGTTTTAATCCTCATGTATTCCATGTTTATTCTCTTACTGGGCTTTAAAGCTCACCCCTTTTCTTATGCATGTCCTCAGGTTATCCCATGAAATGCTACGTACGAGGGAATGTATTGGTAATGTAAATGATGTTTTCAATAAAGATGTTGTATTTTAGGTTTTATTTTTTTATGTAATGATCGTAATCCCCAAATACACTAGACCTCTCGATCTTCCATGTTGTATCAAGTGAATTGTTTATGTAATAAATCATGTTTTAGTTTGTAATAAAATCCAGGTTGTCATAGTATAGAATTGAAATAGTTATTTAAATGAATTTTATCATAGTCATATAAGAATGAAATTTAAAATATTTCATTAAGATTAAATTTTAATTATTATATATTATTGGGTTATTAAATTTTATATAATTTTATAAAATATTAATCATTGGATAAACATATATAATATTGAATTTATAATAAAGTTGTTAATGTGATCTCATTTTATTTATTCCATGTTTCTAACTCCACCTATAATTTATTAGATAGTGTATATCAAATTTTTGGGTTTTTAATATTAAATTTCCTTTTCAATATTAAAAGAAGTTTCTAGGAAAATGATAATACTAAACAATGAAATTAATAATAGGATAGTCACACTAAAATTATTATAGTCTTTATAAGATGAAATATGAAATATAATGTTATTTATAAATGCATAAATATGTTTTTTTCAATTATTTATATATTCTAAATTTGATTCCATTTTGAAAAGATCTTATTTCAAATGAATTGAATTTACAAATAATACAATAGAAATATATTCTTAATAATGAGAGTGATTAGAGATCTAAAATCCCATCCATAGTTGAAGAAGGAGAGGATGCCTCAATGTTATGATCATATTTTACTATAATTATACATTTAAATATTTTCTTTTCCATCTATACATTATCCACGTTGTTGTAGAATTTAATTGATCAATTTAAACCCAATATTATGGGTTTATCAGTGAGAAATAGGGGTAATAATGTGATTCTAGTTATGTAATTGATTTTATTTCTATTTATATGGAATATATATTGCAGAATGGGGTCATATATACTTTTGATGAAATTAATATTAGTTATGAGATATGATTCCTCAATTATTATTTGGAATATATATATTGTACAACATATGATGGATTATCATGTTTCGTATCTACATATTATAGCCGAATAGTTCATCTACTTTTTTATTTGACATGGAAACATACACTACAAAATAATCATTGGTTAGAGGTGATTTATTAGTGACAGTTCTATTTACCACACCAAAATTTATTTAATTAAAATAAAATAATATAGTGGTATTTTCTATTAAACCACCATGAAATGTTTTAAAAATACAATATACATCCCTCCTCCCCCCCTAAACAACCCAAACCCATATCCCCCCTCAGTACCTCCACCCTCTACCACCCTCTCCCATGTAGAGACATGGAACCCCCCTACAACCTCCCACACATGTCCTCACTAGTGACTCCAATATACTAACCCCACCTCCCACATCATTCTCCATGGAAGTTCCCCTCCCCAGTGGACATGGACACCCCCACCCCCACAACCTCCCTCTCCTAAGATCATTTTCCATCATCTTAGTAACACAAGGCTTCATTGGCCTTGTAATGGGGATTTTGGTCCACTCTTTGTGTAAGTAGTAGATCATAGGTTAGTTTAATCATTTTAATAGTTTCATAAATTAATATACACTAATTTATTACCATAGTAATCAAAATTTTATAATCATAATGAAATTATTATTTTTTGAATATAAATATATTTTATTGGGAAATCATGTTTTACTTTTTATATATAATTTGAAATTTCATTATATGAAAACATGTATTTAAAATTTATTTTTCCATTATGTTCATTATTATTTTTTAGAGTTTATAATCAATAAAATGCGTGTAAAACAGTCTAAACCACAAAAAATTTCACTTTATTGATGTGAAATAATTTGAAAACATCCAATGTGTTGTTTTTGTCATGTATTCACTGACAACACATAAATAAAATATGGAATTTGGTCATAATAAATCTATAACCATTTCTTAGAGGCACAAATTACATTAAGAACTAGTTTGAGGGGTTTAAAACCATGAAAAATACTTTATATTTCCCTCCAATCATGGAAAAAATTGTATATTAATTTTTGACGTGTAGGAATTGACATAACATCATTGTGAATGAAGGTTTCCCTATTATGGTCATAAACACATTTTTATAATTTTTAAACCCTAAAAAATGTTTGGAATAGGAAAAACCATAGAAAATGATCTCATATTGACATTAAATCATTCTATAAAACACATGTGAGTTATTTTTTATGTCTAGGCTTAGATAAAACATTAATTTGAATTTAAAAATTGTTAGAATGACATAGTAACCAATTTTTAAGGTTATAAATACCATTAAAGAAATGTGATAGGGGGTGAAAATAATGAAAATGACATCCAATTTCTATGAAATTATGGTAAATGACCATATATTTAACTACTATATTTTAGAACCTATGACACATCATTCCGAATAATTGGCTTCCCATTATGGGTGTAATTGACTTTTAAAAGATTTAAATCACTAAAATGTACGTGGAATTGTTAAAACTGTAGAAAAATACCTCAGAATGAAATGTTATAATTGGACAATAATGGATGATTTACTTTTGACATGTGTGCAACAGGGGAATGTAAATCTGGCTTTTGGTGTGGTTGTAATGACTCAGTGACCACACATTAATGGTACAAACACCATTAAAAACATGTTTGGGGACTCAATACCTATAAAACATCATTGTATTTCCTTAAAATCAGAGTAAAATTATTGTATATTTATTTTTAAAATCTAGGAAATGATGTCATTCCATTATAAATGATGGTTTCTCCATTAGGATCTTAAATGTGTTTATAGGGGTTTAAAAAACTAAAATGTGTGTTGAGGTGTCAAAACCATATAAAACGAAAACATATTTATGTGAACTCATTGGAAACAACCATTAGGTTATTTTTTTTACGAACATAAAATACGCCAATCTGATGAGTGGTTTGTTCAAAATGACAATATAAGAACTTCTTAAATAAATAAAACAAATTAAAAATATGTGTTAGGGGTCAAAACCAATACAATGGACCCAAATTTCCTTAAAATTTTGGGAAAATGACCTTATATTTATTTTTTAAATATAGTAATAGAGGACACATCATTCAAAATTGTAGTTTTCATGTTATGGACAAAAGTGCATTTTTAGTGTTTTAAAACACTAAAACTTGCATGGAATAGTCAAAATCATAGAAAATGAACAAAAATTGATATTAAATCTTTGTAAAATTATTATTATGTTGTTTTTTATATGTAATCACTAAAAACAAAAATATCCATTGTGTGGTGTCACTAAATGATTCATTAAACAAGTCAAAAATTTGAAAACATTTAGAAAAACATGTTTGGTTGAAAACTAGGAGAAATACATTATATTCCACTAAAATAAGTTGAAAATTACCATATATTTAATTATGAAATGAAGTAAATTATGACAAATCAATCTAAATAATGGTATTCTCATTATGGCTATAAACATGTTTTAGTGGTTTTAAAATACTATTTTGTGTGTGGAACATTACAACTCATAGAAAAAAACATAGATTGACTTGAAATCATTTTCCAACCATCTCTGATTTATTTTTCAAATATATTAGATTATTTTTTATCAAATTCACTAAATTTTTATTATTAATTAAATTTTAATCCCACTACACTTCCAATTATAAAATATATACAATATAAAGTTATCCCTTTTCATTTGAAACTCTAAAATCCGATATTAAATATGTATTATTATGTTTTTAATGTCTTATTAATTATATGATACTTTATGTATGTTAAATTTTTTTTATAATTAACTAATATCAAATTATATGTGTACCATTTTAAATATATTTTTTGTCTTTCTTTTTCTCGATTAATATCTATTATATTCTAGTATTTTTTATTATTCAGATGGTGACATATGGTTGGGGTTTGACCATTGTAATCCATGACATTCATCTTAAGTATTTCATTATGCTTATTAGTTTTTGTGGTACGTTACTATTTTATCAATTATTCGGTGGTAATTATGATTTAATATTATTAGTTTTAATTCTTGTTTTTATTGTTGTTATAGTTGATGAGATATAGCAGTCTGTTTCAGTTAATCGGATGTAGTGGAGTTTAAAATATAGAGTGGTTGTTATGACATGGAATTCTATTGGTCATGATGTGGATGCAGTTGAGGTTGATAGACGTATTGGTCTACAGAGGTATGTGATGACATATTTTGATGTTATAATGATTACGGATGATTTTATTTTATTGTGTATATATGATGTATGAATTACAGTTTAACATATATTTATGGCATAGATTACAACATGTCACTTTATTTATAATTAAAAATGATAATTCTAAATCTAAAAAAATGGATTTTGTTTCAATTTTTCAGAACTCTCAGTAAATTCAATAAATAACATATCATTAGTGACTATTTAGATTAAAAACAACTAAATAATCCTCATTAGAACTTATTAGAAATTTTTTAATATGTTTTAAAAATATTCCATTGTTATATTTTTTATAATGAAACCAATTCTAATGAATATATAAACCACTAATGAATACTCAAAAAACAAAATATTTTAAAATTTCAGTGAAATTATTGAAACCACTGCTAATGGACTAGTGTCTATTCAATGTGCATCTATTTTTGAAATGGTCATGATACTAATAAGTGGCGGTTTGAATAGTTACAAGTACCCAAATAAATAATTGCAACCACCCATATTTTTTGGGTTGTGAAGATGAGTCCTATAGTACTTGAGAACAATGTGATGATAAATTCCTAAAAAACAAGAATACATATTAACTACTATAGAGAATAATGACATACATGAATACAAATGGGATATAATTGTGAAAAATTGACTTGTATTTTATTATTAATTTATTTATCAATGAAATTAATATAAAATAACATAAAATATGTCACGGTTTTTAGGTGATTAATAATGTAAAATGATTCATTTGTAAAACCATGATATATTTATTTCAGTGTTGTAGTTCGGTATCTTATGACATGATCACTAATTATGGGTCTAAGGAATTGTAGTTTCCGTTATGTTGTTATTGTGAAATATAATATATTTATTTCATTCTCAATATATATTATCATAAAAAAATTTATGTTTAATGAAAATAAATTCCTTTTTATGGTGTCTTACCTAATATCATATATTGAAATGAAATTTCATGCTGACTTCTCATTCTCTTATACCCCCATTTAATATAGAATATCTTGTGGGGGGATATCTAGATTTTGAAAGATTAAATCATATAGTATGGCCTCACAAGGGAACTAATGGATCATAGTTTCATAATAAATTTATGTACAAGTAATACTATATTGATTATATATCCCATTAATAATTCTAATCATGATATCAATGTTTTCTCATAAGTTTAAATTGATGGGTTATAGCATCATGGCGAATAATGCACTTACGACAGCTACAATTTCATCTAGGATGAACATTTGTTAGGGTTTATTTAATGATTATTATGATTTGGATGTGTGGTCCAATATTGACTTTATATCTTTATATATTTATGTCACATAGGATGCATGTCATTATAGAGTTACCCAATACATGGATAAATGATATAAGGAATGTTGGAGAACAAGAATTTGGCATTGGGGGTTATAGAAACTCATCTATGGGGAATTGGAAGTGGTAAAATATATTTTATATATATGAATCAAAATGGATATTTATGCACATATTAATTAATTTCTATGAACATCATTTAGAGGAATGATACAATTATTATCCATTTAATGGGAATGTTGGTTTCATTTTTTTCAAAGAGATATAGTATATTCTAATATGAAATTTTAATGATAGGTATTAGGGATGATACTATTATGTATATATGTTATTTTGATCCAATTTATATGTATTCTAATTTACATTTCCACAAATACTAATTGGTTATTAGTATAGACAATTTATAAGTGATGATTTATTCTAGATATTTTGGATATAATTATTTTCTACCAATGATTATTAATTATAAATCATTTATTATAATTAATACTTTAATATGTTTTATAATGTATCATACTTAGTTGTATTATAATTAATATAATGTTTCTTAGTATATATTCATATAATTTCTAATCCATAAATCTTTACTTTTGAAAATTATTCTATTTATATTTTGTTTTTATATCCTAAAATCCTATAGAAAACTCATAGAATATTTGAGGTTCTAGTATTTCATCATTTTATCCCATTATATACAACTTGTTTATAATGGGTACCTATGTGTGGGGGCTATTGTTAAAAAAAGTATCAATACATTTCTAAAAAATATTTTTTTTATTTTAGTGATAGAAAAATTTTGTATTTCATAGGTCAATGGGAAAAATCATTAGGTCAACATTGCACTTGAAATGAAAAAAAATATTATATTTAATATTTTTATTTATATCATGATGTGATCTAAAAAATGTATATTATTTTTTATAAAATATGTTATGTGATTCTATGTGATGGTTAGAGGCCTTTCTAGGGATTTTAATGGTCTATATCATACAAACCAGTCACATGGAGAGCGTTTTGTGATGCAGTTTTTGAGATGTTGTATATATAAAATTTTGGTGTAACAAGAGATTAGATAGGAATTAACGATGATCATGGGGTGTTGATTTTTAGGATACAAATAGTGTCATTCATATGATGTTGAGGTTTGTGATGATGTTTTTTATTGGATATTTCATTTAAGTTATGACTTTGACTTCGATGTGAGATGTAGTGTTTAGGATAATGTGGTTAGTTTTTCCATTTCATTTTCTCTTGAGATGATTAGGTATGGCACAATAGCTCTTTCATATAGATTCATAAATTGGAATATCTTAAAATTTTAATTTTTTGGGTTCATATATTGTTTGGTGGTTTTTTTCACTAGAAGTATCCTTAAATGATATGATCTCAGTGAGACATTCACTATGGATACCAAGGGATAGTTATTCCATTGGTTTTAGTGGCATTATTATTGATCATACATCTTGGATTGGGGTTTAGTAATATTATCTATGGGGGATTCATGGTCTTCTCACCATGGCCTTTTAATTAATCCTCATATTTAAATACATGATCCTAATCAAAACATGGAATTTCTTAGAAGTCTATGATAATTATTATGTTTCCACTATATGGTTATTTTAGTCCTTTATCAACATTTATTTTGGATTTAATCACCTATATTTTGATATTTATTATTCAGTAATATATGTTATGTTCATCTTCACTACTGAGATTTATCACATTAATTTTTTATCTGGGGGTGTTGTTTTGATAGAGGACTCAGTTTATGTTATATTATGGATTTATGTTTATGGGATATATTGTTTCATTGGTTTCTTATACATTCTGGGTGTATTATTCAGTTATTATAGCTAGATGGTCTTATTCTTCATTTCATGTGTCTTTCATAGTGAATTGGGAAGTCTTGTTTGTGGTAGGGGATTTGTTTCCTCTCCATATTGTGGAACATTATCTAGATAATCAATTTTTTGTTTCAAATTGGTAGGATAGTATAGATTTCAATTAAAAGATATTGTGATCAATCCCATTAAATTATATTCTTAGTTTATTCATTTATTTTTTAATTTTATTTATATTTTTATTTTGTATTTATGTAAAATATTTTTTATGAAAGAAAAAATGTATGTTTTTTAGAAATATTTGTGATATAGATATTATAAATTAAGAACATATATCATTCAAATTTTCATGAAAATACATCCCCTAATTGGTTTTTCACCAAAATAAGGCTAATGTTTTAGTTTCTATAAATAATGAAAATTGATTTAAAATGTCCATGGTAGATTCGATAGAAACCATATAATTCCACTTTATATCGACATGAAAAATTTTATGGTTTTTATGTATGAAATCTATTTTTGTGTGTGTTTATTTTATTTATGATTGTTTTTTTGTGGGGACAATATTGTTATGGAACCATGATAGCAGTGATTAACGAAACAATGTTATATTTTCAAGCACTGGGGATTTTTTTGTTTAATAGGGAAAATTTTATGGAATGATATTTGGAGGCTAGTTGATGTATTTTTTATAATTTTTGGGATTAAATTATGATTTTATGTGATATTTGATGAATCTTTTTTGATGTTGTTTTTTTATTGCATTGATTTTAATAATGTAGTTTTATAGTAGTTGTGGGATAAGGATAGAAGTGATGAAATATTAATGACATGGGTGGATGTTCAATATGAGGTAATGATTTAATGAACTAAAATATAATGTGTATATTTTCTTGAAATGGTTCGTGGATGGATATAATCATGGTGATTGATAAATATTATTTGTATTTAAATATTGTATTAAATAGAAAAATAGACATAACATAGATTGTAAATTGAAAAATCTAGATAAAAGATGCATAATTAATTAATCAATGGAGTAGATGAATATAATGTGGATGTCTTATTTGGGGAAGCTACATGTTGTATTGGAAGAAGTTGGTGGTGGATGACCTATATCGAAACAGAAGGATTATGTGATATGCTAGATCCATTTAATTTGTATCATTAGGATTGGTACTAAATTCAATATATTATCTATGTATTTTTTCCCATAAGAATCCCCCCCCAAATTGTGCACTATATACAATCCCCAACATTATTTGGGGTATTTGTTAACTAAAATAATTGGTGGGTGGGGAAAATATTTAAAATTTCCCCCTCATAAAAATTATCCCATTTGAATGTGTAATTGGTGATTGTTCCCAGTTGGTAGTGAGTATATATTGACCATGACACCATTAGTAGATATTCCATGAAATAATATAATGTGTAATATGGTATAGATCTAGTGCGGAAGGATCAGGGTATCAGGTTTATAAATTTAACATCCATGATTATCTAATTTTGTACATTTGAGTTTGTGATAGTATACGAGATAATATTGATAATAATCCGATAGTGGATGGTGACTTAGGAATGATTTTTGATGATATAAGTAGATGTTTAAGACAATGGTAGACCTGGATAGGTATGGGTTTACCCTAACAACAACAAGTATTTATTTACAAATGATTATATATGAATACATGGAATAGAAGGGAGCACATGTAATTTTATTTTTGTTGAGAGAATATAATGTAAATAAGGATGTTGTTGTGCGGAAACATTACCTACATTTATGTTGAAATTTAACTACCTTGATTGAACTATTTTGGGATTGTATGATGGTCAATCTAGGGTAGTGTGTTTAATTCTTTGGTTCATGTTTTTTTCTATTTAAGTACTAGTGATATAGTATTTTGTAGTCACGTTTTCACTAGATTCCAATTGCATGATCCTATTGAGCTTCAATGTTATACTCACTCTATATATTTATAAATTATTGTTCAATTTTTTATGAGGGTTCAATGGAATGATTTATGTATTAACACTTTACAGGTTGGATTTTTTATTGTGTAACAATTTTAGGATTTTCCTTGCCTTGATTATTTAAGAGTTTTATTTTTATATATTATCATACAAAAATGTATTCATGTATAATTTTTCAAATAATGGAATTATTGGTGGTGGTTTTTTCATATCACTCAATCTTCCTAATTATATTTTTGTTTATTCCACACATTTCGGTGTATTGTATATTATACGTATTTTTCTTCAACTTGTGCCTATTGGAAGTGGATCTTGGGGGTCATTATCACCCCTTCATCATAACCAAACCATTTGTTGTAAATTTTTATTGTGGGGGACTTTATATAGATGTATCAAAGTTTATGGTATATGAAAAATGTTTGGTGATAGGTTATGAAATTATTAATATTTTTATTATTGGTAGTAAAAGATTGAAATTTTAGTTTAATTCATGAATTAATAATGAGAGACTTTTAAAAAAATAAGATTTTAGGGCACACCATGATTTGATGTAAGGACCATATCCTTTCCAAATGAGCTAAAATGATTTTTGGTTCATTTATGGTAGGGTCCTAAGATAGATTAATGTGATTTTTTTAAATAAAATAGGTCCATTCATGAAAATAAAATTAACTAAAATAATAAATGATTATAAATAAAATCAATTATACTACAAATTCATATTTTATTGTTCTTTGACGCATAAATATAATTTATATACATCTTGGGGAGGAATATATCAAATGTTTTTTGGTTAATAATAATACGATTGATTTGATATATGAGATTGTGGATTGGTAGAAGACATGAAAATACTTCTAAAATAAAAATCATATAATGTATATAAGGATTATTTTTTATATCCTGGAACATCACTTGTTGGTTAATCTGGATATTTCCCTAATTCTAATTTGAACCTATGATGAGTGTCCAGATCTATTATTGGTAATTCCAATGTATGATTCATTGTATTCTTTTGGGTGATATATGATATCGAGCATGATAAAGATACAGTATCACAGAGAAATTATTATAGATAATTTTTAATTCATTCCTTTGATGGTGATGGATGTAAAAAAGCATTAGCTTCAATCCTCTCAACAATTGATGAAAATAATACTATTATTTATTATCAGGATGAATGATATTTTTTGTTTGTTTATTTTATATTTCCATAAGATGATTCTTTATTATGATGTATTCATAAATTTTTCCATTAAAATATTGGATTTGTACTCAACCAAATCAATCATTCTAAATAAATATTGATGTTGAGAAGGAAGAAGAAGTAATTGAATAGATGAACTAACATGGTGTAGTTCACCAATAGGGTGGTCATTAGAAATTATCTATTCCAATAGACTCTATACGGGGGGTCATAAATATTAGGGAAATAATGAATATAATCATTAGTGGGTCTGTTACAGTTTTATACCTCATAAATTTTAAGGGCTAACTATTCCCATGTAAATGATCATATCTCTTTAATGGTGTGTATTTAATTGTCATAATAGGAATTTTATATATTAGAACCCAAATATTTAGAGAGTTTCATATATTTTTAGTGGATATGGCCTTTTATATCCATAATGTATATAATTTCCCCAAAGGTCATATAATTAGTAGTGGATTCAATTATTTTACCACATATTGGTCAATAGAAATATGATCATCCATGAGGAGTTAATGGTGATATTTTTTTGGCATAGTGATAGTCTTATATATAATTCTCATGTACATGGAATGGAATCCATATATAAAGGATATCAATTATAATTTATTGTATTATATTGAATTTAAATGAATTTAATTGATATTTAATCTACATAGGTGTGGGAGGTTGTTCGAGTTATGAAGATTTTTTCATATACCTTATTGATATACTTTTTTTTATTGTGGTTTGGACTTTTCTAATTCACCCTCTATAGTCATTACATTATGATTTATGGTTAAGAGACATACCACTCTTCTTTTTTTTATCCATGTGTTATTGAGGTCCTATTTTTTTATTTTATATGTATAGGAGGTGTACACCAATTATGGAGAAACATATGTCATTGAATAAATTATTATAATTGTAGATATGACCATGAAATTTTATCTCTGTAAGGGATTTGATTTATTCTATCGATACATTTAATAATTTCTTCTCAAGGAATATATAATTCTCTAATTAAGTGTCCCAATGTGTTGTTTTTATTAGTGAGTGACGATTTATGATGGGATTAGGGTATATAGATCCTCATTTTTCATAGTCAGAAATGATTTTAGTCAATAGTGAATTATTATAAGATCCCAATGTTGAGGACATATTTCGTCAAGTCTTATTGGATTTTGTTGTAACACATCCCCCCATAGTTATCACGACCCATACCCCAGGTACCGTCCAGTCTCAGTAATGTCAACCATAGTCAGCGTTGTATGTCGTCTGCATCCAACACAATGAGGTGCGGGAATAGCCCATGCATGGGTGAGTATAATGATACTCAATAGGGACCTCGAGACCCTCAAGGACTCACAAAATCCCACAGGGATAAACCACAAAGTATGAAATCAATATATAACGATAATTAGGTATATTCCAATACATATACCATTGTAATCAAGTGATCCATCAGAATTATTAGGAAAACATAAAAAAACTAACTCAGCTCAACCAAGATTTTTATTCACATTACCGAATCATCGTTTTTTGGAGAACTCATCCTTTATTTAGTAATGTGTGTCTTCTATGAAACCAAGGCTCATCCCACAAACCTTTTACTGTGAAGGTACTCCTCTTGTCGAGTATCGTTTGTCTGCCATGTCACACATAGGCACTCCCCACCGTGGTTTTGTTTCCACAACCAGGTGCTCCCCCTAATAGCCTGCAATGGTACTCTACCTGTCGAGTACCGCGGGTCAACCATCACAACTTGTTTCTCCTCATCCATGGGTCTTCTTCCACAACTAGGCAATCCCCACTGGGCTAGTCTAGTCAATCTGAGTCAATCGGTCAGCAGTTGTCAAGTCTCTGCTACCTATAAGGTCTCTACCCTCAGTCCACTCATCTCAAGAAAGATCTGCTCCATGAGCTACTAGTCGATATTCCAACTATCATTAAGTCCCATGAATATGTATCACAATGGTCCACCATGTCATAGGGGTCTCAATGGTACTAAATGTTCGTCAATAGAATGCTCGGTCTATGAGTGATTAGCATTTTAGTATCGGGGGCCTGGATGTATAAATGCACAATTCATCCTGACGGTATCTAAACAATACCCCAAACATTAGTGGAATATACTCAAAGGGGCTGGCACACTCCATGATTACCAGAGCCACTGACGGTTTGTCAAATAGATGTATGGTGCCAATGATATGGCCAAAAGAAAGTGAACATGTCATAATAGGCCTAGGTCAGGTCCGACCAGACCCATCCCAGCATGGACCGACTCGGTCCGGGTCGACCCAGAATAACTAGTTGGTTCTGGTCCTGCTTGTTTCGCATGTCGGCTCATTAGTTTCAGCATGGCCCACTGGTCCCAACCAGGTATAACTTGAGGGGTGGCAGAGGTTTACGATAATTTGGATCGGTCGCGAGGGCACAGACCGGCAGCGAGTCGGTGTGAGGGTGATTAGGCTTGAAGGGCACCTCCAGGGTGGCTCTTCCCAGAGGGAACCGCTAGGGAATGGCTCGACTTAGAGGGTGAAAAATGGGGCTAGGAGGACAACTCGACCAGGGCACCATGGGGCATGCAAAGGATGGAGGCTGGTCCTTCCTGCAACGACACGGGGTGAGTGGGGAGCACGGGGTGCACGGGGTTCGCGGACTGCAGTTCCGCGGTGCGTGCAGGGCACGGATTGAGGTGGGATCATCTGAGGAACGTGAGGGCACTAGGAGCCATAAAAAAAATTCATTATAGGTACATCGGACAGGAGCCAGGGTGCGGTGGGGCACGAGCATGACTTGGCCAGGGTGTGGCACAGCTTGGGCCAATTCGTCCGGTAGGTGCCGTGACTGGTAGGTATTGCGCAAGCATATGAGACTCCTGCTCCCATATCCTCTCATGAAGGTTACCATCCAGCCTAAAAACATGCACCAGAGGTAATGACTGTTAATGAATGACCGACTCTTATCAATCCTCAATATCCTTTGGAAACTCTGTAAAAGTCTCCCTTCATCGATGACCAGATCTCTGTGGTTAATGAAATGGGAAGGGTCATGCTTGAATCCCCCCGGCTGGGATATGCAGAAGACGTCTTGCACCTAATGCAACTGAGGGGGATGTGATAAGTGGTAAGCCACCTCTCCAACTCTGCTGAGAACTCTGGAAGGTCTCATGAACCTTGGAGATAACTTGTTGCCTCTTCCAAATCTCTACATACCACATCAATGTGAGACACGTAGAAATATGTGGCCTCTTTTCTAGAAATCATGAGGTCTCCAACTTCTATTAGCATACGACAACTTCCTGCTCTGTGCAGTATTCATCTTCTCTTGGATGATCTTCACTTTCTCTATGGTAGAACATACCATCTTTAGTCCCACTAGTGCGGACACCCCTAGGCAGTCCAATAGAATGGTGATCTATAAGGTTTTATATAAAACGCATCAAAATGTTCCTTCCCAATGGTGGAGTAATAAATATTTTGTAAAAAAACTATTAATGTTTAGTGATCATCCAAGATATGAATTAATTCATGGACACAATCATGAAGCGTTTCCTCATGAGTATGAATGGTCTTCTCAGTCTGACCATCTGTCTGAGGATGGAAGTCAGTGATCAAATGAAGATGCATCCCAAAAACCTCTTGATACCCCTCCAATAACCTAGAAGTAAAACGTGCATCACTATTAGAGATAATTTTATAATTCACTCCAGTTAGCCACATAATCTCATGCAAATTAAGGCATCTCAATCCCTCTACTGATCCCTGATCTCTGATCGTTAAGAATTGGGTAGACATGGTGAGTCATTTGATGATCACCCAAATTCAGTCATATCAGCTGGATGTACGTGGAAATCCTTTCACGATGTCCATTGATATCACATCCCATTTCCACTCTAGGAAAACTAGTGGTTGAACCATGTCTCCTAGTACCTAATGCTCTTCCTTCACTTGCAGTGATGTGAAGCACCGAAAAACAGACTCTGTTGCTGCTTTTTTCATTCCCATCCACCAGTGCTGTCATCAGAGATCCTGATACATCTTCACCACTTCTGGATGTACAGCTGGAGGGGATGTGTGGAACTCCCTAAATACCTCATGAAGTGACACTGGTACCATAAGTGGGGGAATAACTGTAAGAGATAGAAGGAAGGTTGTTCCGTCTCTATCCAAAAAGGATTTCTATAAATCAGCCAGCTGCTCTGTCACCTCCCTCAGTAGTTACTGGCTGGACCTCCTGCTGAGTGTGTCTGCTACCATGTTCCCCTTCCCATGATTATAGACTTTCTCAATGTCATCTTATTTTTCCACGATAGTGAGGATGGGTGACACGTGAGTGATTGTTTGGACCCTCCTATGCATTAGTTTATATTGTGCATCCTATGTATCCTTTTCCACCAACCAAGGAAAAGAGAAACTCAATTTTGTAGATAAACCACAACCTCTTTTCATAATACAATTAATCTGAGTGTGAAATATGGATGACATTTTCAAACCCAAAATAACGTCATAAGGCCTTGATGATGAAACCCATAGGTTCCAACCGAAACTCTTGCCTCATGTATTATATCACACCGTCGGCGTAACTGTGATTATCGAGTCTCCTCCCAATGGGATCTCCAAACGTGATGGTCAAGTCAATAGTTTAACTAGTAACTCTATGTCCGGGAGAATATTTGTGGATGTAAATATTGATTGTACCAATGTATATTGATACGATAGCTAGTAGTAGATATAGACCATACCTCGAGTCATTCATAGTGCCCTTGGGTCTCATTCCTTGAACACATTCAACAACTCTCTTCCCTTGTCCTCCTGCTCCCTGATCCTAGAGGGATCCATAAAAAGGGGTTAGTTGTAACATATTGAATAGTAAACCACCACATGCTTCTCTCTTAGCTATGCTTACATGTCTGTTTCCATGCAGATTCATCTGTCCCTAACATATTTTTCCCACCCAAGTCTCTGAGACTTGTGCCAGTTCTCGGCTTTCCCACTACTAACATTGACTAGCAGTTTCTGTTCACCCAAAGAACATTCAACCATAATGCTTCTCTCTAGACCCCTTGCATAAGTAGAAATGCATATAGGAATAGTGTTGGATCAGATGTTCTTTAAACACACCACTCTCAAAATTTCAATCCTGGAAGAACTAATCATGTCGTATTCATTGAGTACCAGGAATGATTGATATGCTTCGATGAATACTCAACTATCTACATGTCGTCCTGGAAAAGGTGTAAAAGTTCTAAATAACTCTAAACTACCTCCTTGAGCTAGTATTCAACCACATGTGAGTAAGGCTCTCCTCAGAACCTGATGGGTATATAATACTGAAACACGTGTAAGGAACTATGCCTACATATGTCCTCTACCTGTATCGCTAGTTGTAACTGCTGACCAACGGGTAGTGATATAGCTGGAACACTACTTGAGGGTATTATCTTAGGAAATGATCCATGTACCGAAGCATCATCAATATGTGGACCATTCTCATGGTCACTCACTGAAAAAGACTTGTAGCTATGATCACCGTATTCTCTACTGGTGTCTCAACTAGACTTGAATCTCTTGCAATTGGATCTTGTCTGCCCTCAGTGGAGTGGGAATCATTCTGGCCTCGAAACCTTTGAGGCCTCTACTGCTGGAACTCTTGAAACACACTTAGTATGTGTGCACCATACACTAGTGTGGCTGGAGTTATCTACTACTCAATGGGTGGTGGTGCTACCGGTACACATCTCTAAGGTGAAAACAGTATGAGGGCCCTACAATGGAGCCTTGTCGCTCGGTGGGCTCTCAACAAGTACAACTCTTAGAACTCTAACTAGATGTCTTTGTGGAGGAATCATAAAAGAAACAGATGTGACACGGTCCAAATCTTTTACCTCTTGAGATGACTTGGTGATATTACTTAAGAAGTCACAATGAAAACACAAACACAATCAGTGTTTTCAAGCACTGAGTCAGAAATCAGAAGTCAGGGACCTAGTGTTTGTATATGTAGGCCACCACACCAACACGTGAATCACTAAACTGAAAACCACATTCACTATACTTTACACTATTGCTTCACAAAAAATATTAGATTCCAATGTGATTTGGTAGAACCAACTCCTCTGATGCCAATTTGTCACGACCCATCCCCCAAGTCCCGTGCCATGACTACCCCACACCGGCCTTCCATATTCTCGGGGGTGGTGACTAGAACCAAATACATAATTCCCTATAACTAAAGGAATTTACTTTATAACCTGTAAAGTATAGGGAACTTAATGAACATATATAACCGATGAAAGGAAAAATAGCTTATGGGAAGTCCTCTGGGATTCATGGCTAAAGGGTAGGAAAAAATATCCTCCTCATCACTCCACATCCATCGGTCTCCTCCATGTACCAACATGTCGTATGGTCCACCTCGGGGTACTATCTAGTCCTGGTACTCTCTACCTCAGTCACCACTGTCCATCATCTGTGTCCAACACAATGCAGTGCTGACATAGCCCAAGAAGATGTGAGTATAATGTTACTCAGTAGGGACCCCGAGACACTCAAGGTCTCACAAAATCCAACCTGGATAAACCACAATGTATGAAATCAAAAGATAACATTACATATGTATATGACAATAGATATACCTACATTATCAATCAATCCATATCAATCTTGAGGAAAAACATAGAAATACTGACTCAACTCAAGAAGGATTTTTATACACATTATCAAAACATTGGATGTTGGAGAACATATCCAATATCAAGTACAGTGGGTCTGTCATGACACCAATGAGATTCCCACTAACCTCGTACTGCTGAGGTACTGCTCATGTCGAGTACTATGGGTCTACCATGTCACATAGAGGCATTACTCATTGTTTGTTAGCCACCACATCCATGCCCCCATAGAGCCTACAGTGATACAACTTCTATCGAGTTTAGAATGTCTGCCACAACAACCAGGCACTCCTCTATTGTGGGTTTTCTTCGATAACCAAGCGCTCACCATGGGGCTAGTCGAGTCACTCTAAGTAAATCGGTCAGTATTTGTCATGTCTCAACCAGCTATAAGGTCTCATCACTCTATTATCTCATCTCTTGAATGAATTTTCCCCAAAAACTACTATTCAATAATCCAACTATCATGGAGAGTCACTTAGATGTATCATGGAGTTTTTCTAGGGCATTGGGGTCTCAATGCAACTGTGGGCGCGTCAATCAATGGCTTGGTCTGATAGTTATTTTCCTTTCAGTCTCAAGGACCTGGTAGGATTCAGGCATGATCCAACCTGACTGGATCACAACTATACCCCATAATCTAGTGGAATAAACTCAAAGGGACTTCCATGCTCCATGATTACCAGTTCCATTGATGGTTCGGAAAACAGGCATCTCATACCAGAGATATGGCCAAATGAATGTGAACGGGTTGTAATGGGCCTGGGTCCGATCTGACCGACCCTGACCCAGCATCGACCGACTCGGTCTAGGTCGACCGAACATTACCAGTTTTATCCGGCCTAGTCCATTATGTGGGCCAGTATGTAAGGTTCACCCTGGCCCACTTGGCCTAACCCAATAGGCCGCGAGGGGTCGTAGAAGGCCATGAGTGCATAGATCGGTCGTGAGGGCGTGGATTGGCCGCATGTTAGTGTGAGGGAGGTTGGCCCGAAGGGTGCCCCGTGGGCGGCTTAGTCTAGAGAGAATGGCGATGGAGTAGGTCATCTCAGATGGCTCCATTAGGGGCCGACTCGGGGTGCTGAGAGGCGCATGGACGATGACAGCCGGTTCGACCAACAGTGATGCAGGGAACGCGGGGGATGCTGGGTGCGCAGATGGGGGAGCAAAGGGGTGCGAGGCGCGCGTGGAGGCCATCATGGTGGGGGCTCAGGAGGGTGTCGAGAGGGGCTCAAGAGGCGTGGAAGGGGCGACGGCCATGATTTGAGTTGTGGTGCATCCGATGTGTGGCACGACTCGGGCCGGTTTGGCCGAAGGGTGGAATAGCCGGTGTACAGTGCGGTCGGGGAGGTGCGGCTCGTCCCGGGGTTGTGGAACATCGCGGGGGTGGAAAAAGTATCATTTATCACCTTCATCATCTTTTTGCCTCATCGACATGCCAACGATCATCAAAAAGAAGAATGGTGGAGGGGGGTCAGGCCATTTTAGTTTGGCTAACACACGCCGTTATTAGGGTTCTAGAAATCGGTTCATCATGAACATAATCCTAGAACGATAATGGAATATAACATTAAAACATCAATTCCCAATAATCCCTCATTAACAAAATATTCCCAACCCACATGGAAAACATCCATAGATCAACTAGATAATAATTTGGTCTTCTTTCTTTGTTTTTGTAGGAAATAAAAAATTCAATAAAATCAATCACAAAAAAACCCTTTGCTTGTTCTTTGTTTGCCGATGGAGTTGCAGGGATGAAGATGAATCATTGGGAAAAGATGGATTTCAGTGCCCTTGTTGTTTTCCTCTATCGTTGGTTTGTGCACCAACTATTTGTAGTCAATGCTATCGTACATTGGTGGAATATCAATGGAAGAAGGTTGAAGTCAAGTTCATTCTTCTTCGGGAGATAATAATTGGTCGGGATAACACTTTTTTCTATGGAGAGTGTAATTCTCCAAGTGTTGGGTATCCCATCACATTACCAGCACTTCATCACTTAGTGAAGCCATCCCAAATCCTCCTCAAAAGCTCCATATATATTGCATAGGGGGGAGTTAGGTAATGATCATGGAAATTTATGATGGTTCATTTATTAAGAACCTTGCTAAATTCCAAAGATGTTGTTACTAAATTTAAAACGAGGCAGGCTAATAAATTTAATATGGAAAAACAATGTGATGCATTGGTATGACTAATGTTATGTGAGTGGGCACAATTAATGTGGAAGAGGTCAACATGCTCTCCCTCATTAATTTTGGGGGCTGATGGTTTCTCCAAATGAAAGGGGGTTCCAGGGGTGTTTAATTCCGGGTGGTCCCCACCACCATAACCTTCCATGGGAGGTTAATATCTGGTGGTCCCTACTTCTACCTTCCACCTTGAGATTTTGTTTCAGTGGACCCCACCTTAAATATCCACATTGAAGCTCCAAATAAAATAAAATGAATTTTATTTTATTTTATTAATTACAAAAAAACACAAAAACTAACATTCACCCTCGTCAATCTACTATCGAGTTGAAGGTATCCTGAAGCAAATACCGGTGCATCATGTTTAATGGTGCCCTATGATTTCAATTCCATGCACTGGTTCAAAAGTTATAAAATGCTGCTTGTGCGTTTATTGAACATACCTGAAAAAAATTTAGGAAAATTATTATCAGTCACCCTCCATCCGCACCAGTCAAGTTTATGATCTTACTAGGTGAAACTCACCCCATTGAACCCAACGGTACTCTCAAATTTTCAATCTGAGTTACTATTTAGATGTTAAAAATTTTGCAATATAATAATTGTCACTTAATTATTTTATTTGCAGCCAAGAACTAACATTCTCTACTGGCCACACATGACAAATTTGATATCTAAATAATGAAATCATACCCTCACGAGTTTAGCGGTGGTCTCATAATTTTAATATGTGTTTTCGTTCTAGAGTTATATGTTTTTGAAATATAAAATTATTTATTTATTTTATTTACGATAATTCCATTTTTGGGTTCTATCATATGTGACCTAGGCCAAAAAATATTAAGATGTATCGAGGGTAAACCCGCCATTCTATACACAACAGTGCCATTAGATTTCAGAACCGAGTCACCAATTAGTACTTATTCCACATTTTTTGGAAAATATCTTACCAAAGTTAACATAAGCTTAACAAAACATCGACAGATCATTCTGTGCTCTCCGTGCTTTGTAATCACACATTTTCAGATTTCACGAACTCATAAAATTCACAAATATTATATAAAATTACATGAAAAATCTGGGTCTTCACAATAGTGATGATGAGATTTTTATGGAGTGAAATATAGAAAATATCCATTTTTTATTGTTCCATATTATATTCCTCCCATGTAATTTAAATATATAAGTATATATATATATATATATATCATATTTAGTATAAGGATGTGACCATTAATTGGTCCCAGATGTTATTCCCATATAATTAGTTATATACATACAGTAGTCCGGTGTTGAGAGATTTTGTGTTTTGCTTTAAATCGTGGATGACATTACCTCATCATGAAGTTATCTATGGTCTTCATAGTGGCTATGATTGTGAGGTATTTTATTATATTTTGGATAATAATATACCACCATGGAGGTTTATTATGTTTCTATAGGATTTTTATTCTGATATCTTATATTAAACATGAAAGTATGGTGTTTTGGATGATTTACTATATATATAGTGATGAGATGATTTCGTTAGAGGGTAAAAATAATCATGTAGTGTGATGGAAGATTTAAAAAATATTCCTATTAGTGTGTAATAGGATAGTTATATGGTGGTTTTTAACATATTACGGATTAATCAAAATTGATTCTATTAGAAGAGGAGTCTTAGTGGGGGGTCTTAGGGTTTGAGATGAGGAGAAATTTTTTCATCCCCAATTATTCTCTACTTTGGTAGTTATTTAATGGTTATAATTAGAATATTATTAAAGGGATTCATTTTGATTCAATGTGAATTCATAGGTTATTTATACTTGATATTTGAATATAACCCATAATGGTACTCATGGTTGTTTTAATGTTGTATAATGTCCTTGAGATACAATTTTATTTTCATGGGAGAAAACACAAATTGATGTATTTCTATTCATTATGATTGGTCTTCCAAAAGGTGAATGTGATGAAATAGTTTTCTAAAGGGTTGTTGTAGTCATTGAATATCTCTAGGTGTAATTATGATGACATAATTATAGACATCATCTTATAGTTTTCCATGAAAAAATTATTATTTGATGTGGTTAATTAGATTGTGGACTGACTAATTATGTAAGATCATTTTATAGATATTTATGGATCATATACCATATATATTATAGTATGGAAATACATTGATTATGTTTTTATACTCCAAGGGGGTTTTAATAAAATCACCCTTAGTCTATAACTATAGTTCAACCTATTATTCATGAGAGTAATAAAAATTTATTATAGTTCATTATTATACTATATTACTATGTTTCATCAATAGATAGATAGATGGATGGAGTGGAATATCCACATACTGGAGGATAATTTATTCCCCAAAGACTTGGATGTTATTGGATAATGGGACAACCCCCCCCCCCCCCCCATGGATGAGTCTTCTTAGGAAGACAAATATCAGTCTTCCATCCACATTAAAAGATTCATGGTATTGTGTTATTGACCATTTCAATCATTTTCATGATGCAATGGTTATGTGGTGTCCTTATATATTTGTCTTGATGTATTGAATAGTATTTATGAAATAATCTAGATGTTACGTAGTTAATGAAGGAAACTTAATACCACAAAATTTATTATTATAACCATTGGACATGACCCTTGAATATTTTTATTTTTCGAAACTTTATTCATGATTCATAATAAATGATTGAGGTAGAGGTTGTTTGGATAATGTAGTGTGATTAATACCTACTACTCATGGTATTTCAAGCTTCTAAATCACATTGGTGAGGTGAAAAATCATTGTAATCTTCTATTGTAGATGGGAATCATCTATGATTTCTTATATGTCTCCCAAATTAATTGATATCAACATGTTTAAAATCTTGTTATAAATAGAGATTGTCCTGTATTGATTAAAATGATACATTAATGGAGTATCTTACTAAGATCCAGGATTATTATGAATAAGTGTTACATAGGGGTGTCATAACCCTTGATTTTGTGTTGTGGAATTATAGTTATCATGAAAATATTACATGGGATCATGGGATTGTTCTACATAGTTAATAACCCATTTCAAGAAAATGTTTATTTTTTTAATTATTTTTTTTCATTTGGAGATGTAATTTTTAGTTGACCAAATGTTTATAAAATAGGGTTGTTTAATGCAGTTTAATATGATCATTTAGTGGTTTTGTTTTTCTAGTAATGAGATTTATATGATATATATCAGGGGATAATTGTTTTGATTATCCCCTCTATCTTTCCCATCATGGTTTGGTTTTGATTCAAGAGGTTTGAAATAATTAAAGGGATATGTAATATAATTTTCATGACATTTATAGAGTTTAACACTGTGAGAATTTTTTTGATGTGTGGGGAGGAGGGCCATTGAGAAATCATGTTGCATTAGAGATAAAATATCATCTTGAAAGGATATTACAGAGTGAAGTAGTATGATTACGTATAATAGATATCATTATCATGTATTTCTAGTAAATTGGATTAGTGGTTATCAATTATGAGTTTGGTGGATTTATAGATATATAAATAACATTAATGTAATGGTGAGTTATAGAAATAAGTCTCAGGGTGTTTGGTTTTCATTATCACAACATCCTAAGAGGTGAATGTGGATTGGTGAATGAATGTGACAATGAGGCATAGAGAAATATGTCTCATGTCTTTATAATTTATGGCTAGTAGAGGAATTATGGTTTTGTTGTGAAATAGACTTACATAGGGATGTTAAGATATAGATATTATCTATGATACAATTCATAGAGGTTAGTTGGTATAAGGTCAAATAGGGCATAACTCCTATATCTATGTTGATGTTTGGGGTGAAATTCTATTCCTTAAAACATGATAAGGTTATCTTTATTAGGATATTTTATTTAATTTTTACGCATATATATAAAAAATCATTATCGAAAATCAAAACACATGATACATATCTGATGACATTGAGCCGAATATTGTGTAATTCATTGAATTATTTCCCCCAATTTATAGATACATTGATCATCATGTTCATTAGATTGAATTGAGTAAAATATTTGATGAGTTTTATTCATTACACTCATTTTTATCCAATTCATACCGGTCGATAGGTTATAATAATCTTGGAATGGGTGGTTTAAGAAAATTTAATTTCAGAGGTTAATGGGAGATGTACTATTTTGGGTTCTTGATGCTCACATGGTGGTGCCTTAGGGGATTCTCTACTGAGGATATTTTTATCATGCTTCTTTTAGGGATGGTGAATAAAAAATCATATTTTGAGGTAGGAAATCCTTTAGCTCCATTAACATCATTTGATAATTAGGTTTATCAAGATTTTTTCTCATGGGGTGATATTATTAATTTAAAAACCAGCATGATGAACAAGTTGAAATAAATTTAACATGATGGGCCTTCATAAATGTGTCTAATTTTTTGGGATTTTTTATATGGATTTACACCAACTATTTATAGTGTTAAATATTTATTTTATTTTTAGAGTGCAATGTGTGATGTTTTCACATTGAAATATGAGAAATTTTTTATTATTATTCACTAAAACCACCTCACATAAAATTTTAAAAAGTTACATATGTATAATGATTCATTTGTGTGTAATTATTTAATATTATATGAAAATATATATGATATATTTAATGGAATTATTTTTATTCATTCTTTCCTGATGAAAATAAATTCTCATAGATGACTAATTTGGAATAATATGTTATTTTTTTGTGTTATTATTAAATATTATTGTGTATTTTGTGACTCATTTTGGCTTGTAAACTGTCACTGGTGAATAGTTTTATTTATTTTTTAGTTAGATATAGTATGGATGTAATTAATTAAAAAGTTATATTTTTAGAGATAAGTTATGTTGCCTGTATATATCTGATTATTTAAGATGGTTGGGTTCAGATGATCACCTAGGTGTTAGATGTGGTGTTGTTATTATAACCATTGTTGTATGTTGTGTTGTATCTTATGAGGTAGTTTTCCTATATAAATTGGATAAGCCTATTAATTATGAAACATTGACTACAACAGATGGTGGTGATTATTCTTCAATGTGTTAATAAAAAGAATGGAAATAATTGGGGGAAATGAATTTTATAGAATCATTAAGAAAAATTATATTGTGATGAAGAATTGTTGGTCATTGAAATTGGAAATTAATATATTAATAAATGTGATATGCTATATAAACAAGTATATTTTTAAATGTGTTAAATCTATAAATAATAATGGGACTACCAATGTGTGATGTGGTTTTCCCTAGTGTGGATGTTTCAAGTATTGTTTGTAGTTTATGTCATTACATGTTTTATAGTGATATAATAGTTTTTTCTGATAGTATTGTCTCATCTGATCTGGATCTATAATCAAGTTATTATAAACTATATTTTATTTAATTGTATTCATTTCATTTCAATAAAACCCCCCATATTCATTGATTAATAAATAATTATAGTCATTTTTGGGGGTTTTATCATTGAAATCGTTGACAGTGAAGGAATAGATGAATAATTACCCCTCAATTAAATTCACCCATTAAAAATAGTGCATCAAAATTGTGACATGTTGGGGGTACGAACATATTGTTGATTACATAGTAAGTGGGGATGTTTGTTGACTAGATTATATGATATGTATTGGGTCATATGAGTTCTAGGAGTGTTGAATGAGATTTATGTCCTTCACAATCATTATATCATTGTAATCTTGATATGATGATTTTATTGGATGTTATATGAGATTGATAATCATGTTGGGGGAAGAATGTTGTGTAAATGTTATCAAAGAAAATTATATAAAATTTTGGTCCATGTGAAATGATTATTTAATTTGGATTTTAAGATATCCCCCATTAGAAACATTTTTCTATTTGTTGTCATATACATATAGAAAAGTTATGTGAGCTCATGGAATTTGAAATTGGGTTGGATAGGGATAAATATTTTATAATGATTATGTAGGGTTCCATTATATATGTTTATAATATTATTTTACAATGATGAATACATAATTTGGATAATATACCATGGTGATATTAGGCTGATTGGTTGAAATCATTTTGTTCATGTTAATTCCATTTTTTAGTCACTAGAGTAATTATATATTATTCACTTATATTTTTGATAGTGCATCTACATGATCCTATTTATTATTGACTTTATTCTCACCTTATGTATATATATTATATTTCATTACACATATTGAAGGGTTTTGGAGTCAGATCTATTAATTACTATATTTAGTGTATTAGTTTCAATATATTCATTCTAATGGATTTAACTTGTTTCAATAATTGTTTTTCTTATTGCATGAAATATGTCATATGTTTCTTTGTTTTATTTTTTTAGGGTTGTTTAATTTACTTTATTATTAATATATATCTATACAATTAAAATTATATTAGTGGAAGAACTCTTGTTTGAGTGTTTTAAATACAATCACTGATTTCTTAAATCCAATAAATATTTTTTTTATTGTCTTTAGATTTCATTATATACCTTTAATATTTTTCAACCCTGATGGTGTACATTTGGATTATGGAGGTCCTGAAAAAGATAGTGAACCGTGATTATATTCAACACTTGTTAATGTGGGTGGGTTATAGGAAAAATATAAACAAATGAAATAATTATATTTTTATAGTCCTCATATTTTGTTAGGTTCCCATAGAGTATTTTCATTTTCAGATATGGATATAAGATGACATACCCTCTAGTAAACATTTAAAATCATTATTATGTAGTGTCATAGGATCTCTATAGAGTGGTGGTCATTAAAAATGTCACTTGGGGGAGGACACTAAAAATGATTCTATTCTACTATTTTGTATAAGATTGACTGATCTGTTCCAAATAATTAGATAGTGGATTGGTTATGGGATGTATTGAAATACAATAAATTTATTCATTCTCAATCGGAGTTATGTTTTTCATTGACTATGATATTAACACATGGGGTATCCTAGTATAATTGGTTTTGTACCATAGGGATTTCCTAGAGTAATTCATTTCATATATAGGTTTTGAGATCATTTTGAAGCTATACATAATTTTAAATCATGAATGTGTCATGTTTGATAAAAATATTTCACAATGTAAGGGAAATTTTGAGATCAAATATTATTGTGATAGAAATCCTCTATGATAAAATATTGAACCTAGAACCAGTTTTTCAAATCCACATGAATTGGATACAATGAGTTTTCATAATTATGGTTCAATTTTTCACCAAAACAATTAATGATTTTAACATCCAACATTTTATTTAATTGAAAAGAAACTATTGAATCTATGGAACCCTTTTTATTTTTAAAATATAACTCTTTTATTAGTGAATACTTGATAATTTTATTTAGGGATGGTAGGATAATTTTCTCTTTAACGACTCATTGATGAAAATTTCATTCATTACAGGAGTTACAATTTTTATTTAATAATATATTTAATTATAATATTCTCTTTTGATTTATATTGTTTGATTTTTTCTTAGTGAAGTGGTCATTTCATGCATCTTATTATATATATATATATATATATCAATATTCTATCAAGACAGATGTTGTGTGTTATTGTCTCAATAGAAGGGTATATTATATTATATTTTATTTTATTTATTTTCTTATTAGTAACAGGAAAAAAATAATTATAATATTTAAGAGAACTTTACTTTTTTCATTATTTTTTAAATAATTAATATATTATAATATTATCTTTTTCAATGAACTTTTCTATAGAAAAAATGATCAAATATGGTTGGATGCACTATAAATTTTTTTAAGTGGTGGTACTAAAGGGAATGATTTTATGATGATATGTGAGGATTAATTAAATGTTTTACTTATAATAGATTGAATTATTTTTTTATTAGTAACTTAATTAATGAATATTATGATTTTTATGATGACATGTATCAATAAAATATTCTGTATAACACTAGATTCAATTTATAGAAATGGTTTTACATGATTTATAATATATTTTTTCTCTATTTTACTTGATATTAAGTATTATTTATCCATAAATATCTTAATTATTTAATTTTTTAAATAAATTTTTATTCTTTATGTATCTTTTTTGATATTTTAGGTCCTACATATTGTTTTTCAAATATTACATCAAATTAATTTATTGAGATTTATCTCTAGGAGTTTTTATTTAAATTTTCATTCACCTTCTTCAGGGCTATTATTTATGATATAGAAGACTACAATCATTTGAGTGGTATTTGATAAAAATTTATAATATTCAACCAATATTACATTTATTATATTCAAGTAGTTAGGGATTTCAGTGGTATTCTTTATGATGTGTAAGGCAATCAGATATTTTTTTATAATTATATGTAATTATATAATTATGTGTTTAATTTTGATTATCATAACTTACAAATATGTGATATATTACACATTGATATATAATATATAATATAAAAAATTATGATTATGTTATATTTATTATTAAGTTAAATGATTCAATAAATTATTTTCATGGGTTGTATTTTGATAATTTCCAAAATTAAATTACAGAACATTAAATTTTTACCCATTAGTTTTTTCATAGGTAAACTATTTTATATAAATAAAATATTGTACTCTATTTTATGTTTCTATGCCTTAAATTTTATAAATTTTCTTACATTTAGGTATATATATATATTAATATTATTCGATAATATATATATAAATATATAAAATAATTTTTTTGAAGGATATAAATTAAAATTTGTATACATAAATATATAAGAAATATGAGTTTACAATGAAAAAAAATTGATTTAATAAAAAAAACAAATGATGAAATCATGGGATTAAGAGAGGGTATTAAATTCTAAAATGGATTAATTTCATTGTTTATAGAGAGATTAAAATAAATGCAATTTTTTTACTTTTTTTGAAAATATTAATTTATCATTAAAAAAATAAGGAAATTTAATTTTTGATTTGGGGGATCATATATAATATTAGAATTTTTTTGGATATTTAATGTTTTAAAAATTAATATAATTTAAAAAACATGGTATATATTGCAATAATATCTTGTGATTTTAAAATTAAGAATAAATATTATTTTTAAATATGTGTGATAATATTTTAATCATAACTATAATAATTAGAATATTATTAATATATATGGTTTTTGTAAAAATTGAATGTGTATATTAATTAATGAGGGGGTTAAAATTTTTGTGTAAGAGGAAACGTATGATTAAATAATATAATTATACTCATTGAAATTTGAAAAAAAGAAATTCCCCATTATATATTTAACATTATTTATACAGATTTGTGATAAATTCTCAATGAATTCTAATGATATGATTTAATATATTGACTACATAATTAATTTTAATATTTAAAAGGGCAACAGATTTTTTAAATTTTAATTTCATATAATGTTTCGTTTAAGGTGATACCGAATGATATTCTCATATAATATTATAGGAGCTATATTTCCCTAAATTTCTAATTTTAGTTCATTTTTTCATAGATGATTTATGAATAATCAAATGACTATTTTTATTTCCCCCTATGTATCTTCTTCAGAAACCCTTGTGTTTTGATCATATTTATTTTTATCCACCTCATTGAATTGAAACACATGTATATCATAAAGAACATTGTGGATACTTATCAAGGTAGAGGATTAATTTACCTCATATTTAGTTTTTAAAATTTTTATTTAATAATTTATCATCTTTATATAGGTATATAGATGGGGTCATCCATCATGAATGATAATAAATAAAAGATTTAGTAGAAGAAATATAAATTATAATTTTATATATTATATGATTTTAAAATTATTTAACAAGTCACTAATTAATGTGTGGTTCAGAATAAACTATTTAATACTACTGTTTGAATGACATCGTAAAATTGTCCCATGAATTTCACCATTATTATCCCATCACATTATTAAAATTAAAGATATGAGAATGAATAATATTATATATTCTAATGTAGATTAATATTATATATGACCAAAAATTACATTTTGTGAAATATCGATATTTCATAATCGTGGAGTCTCATGCCCATGATTATTATTTATATTATATTCATATCATGAAAATTCATTGATGAATATAGATTATTATATACCATGATATAAAATTGAAAAATTTACTTTCTAGTATACCTAAATATAGTATAATAAATTCATTATATGTTATATAATTATTTCATGAATTTAAATAAATGAATTTAAATAGACACATAAATACATGGGTAATTTATGATAATTTTATTTATGACATGAATCTTTTAAGAAAAATATGAAATTTTTCACATTTTTTTTATTTGTCTTATTTAATTAGTAATCATAGTTAAATTTTGTTGATCTAATATTATGAAATTTGATTTATAATAATTTTCTAACAATATTGAAAATTAATGTAATATTATAGGAAAACTATTGTATAAAATGTATTTTTAAATAATAATAATAATATAAAATTACATGTTATAAGGAACGTTTTTACTCATTTTTTTATTATAACTTCATAATATTTATATTGAATGAAAAATAAACTATAATATCATGTATTATAATTTTTACCGATTAAATATTTCATAAAATACAGTGGAAGTAGAATTATTCATTATATAATTCATTGAATTTTTATATATTTTTGAAATTGATTAAATTTAATGCAAATGAAGGGATATGGAAGAATAATAACTTATTTTGTAATTATAATTAATATTATTTGGTCAAATTATAATCATAATTTAGACATATATATGGTCAAATGCTGATAATGTGGGGTATGTGGTAACTTTCTTATGTTTCTCGTTATTAATTTTTCATCATATTTTAATTATAGTTTATATATATTTACCAGGGAAGTATTTTTCGTTTAGTTTTCTTGATCATGTCATTTTATAAACTACATAAATCGTGAATGATTAAATAAAAAATGATATTGTAAGGAGTAAAATTTTACAATTAATTGTTTGAATTTTTTTGACTAATTGATTTATTGTTAAAATATATATTCAGTAATAGTGTAAACTATTTTCTTTAAATTCAATCTACCCAAAAATAAAAATTTAAGCCAAATTAATTATAAAATCATGAAAATTATTGAAATGATTTTCTTGTAAATATATTGGTAAGGGATGAGATTGCACTATATTATTTTGGGGGACTCATGGATTCATAAATTTTAGTGACCAATTTTCCTTTAATTTTGTGATTTATTTTCTTTATATTTTTTAATGAACAATCTTCTATGTTAAATAATTATTTTGAATTATTATATATTACTGATATTATATTGATAAAAATAAATAAGAATAACTATATAGGGATTATATAATTTTAAATGAAAATTTTTATTTAAAATATCACACTATGAACAATGGTCTTTTATAAAGTATAGATGAAGGGGGAATTATTTCAGGTCTTGGTTTTACCATCTAATATATGGAATATTACTTATGTATTATAATACTAAATAATATTGAGATCAACGACTTATTTTTTGTGGTGGTTAATTCATATAGTGTGTGTTGTTGATGTGGTATCATATGATAATCTTGGTTTATCATAGAATAATAAGATGTTAAAAAAAAAAATAATGAGGTTGGTTCTAAATAATTATTGTCGGTAATGAAGTACATGCCTAAATATGAAATTATATTACTAAAAGATCATGTATTAGAATATTAATATCTTAATATTGGAAGTAATAAGAAATTAATATAATTGATAATTGATAACAACAAATTAAATATTTTTTATTTTTTTTGTATGTATTCCTATGATAAATAACATATTGGTGACATATAGTTTCCTTTTATAATAATAGATATAGATAATTATTTGAAAATATAGTTCCCTTATTGCAGTTGTGTGTGATAAATTTTTTATTATTTTATTTTATGTGATTAAACCCCTATGAAAATATGGAATACAATAAAAAAATATTTTGGGGGTGTTTCCTCTATCCTCAAGGATGGTAAGGGAATGTATGGAAAGATTTCATGTCTCCAATTCCCCCCATTTATGTGCTATAATATGAGTTTTAATGTCTTGGAATTGATGACATAAGGTATATGTTATAGACTTACATGTGATGTATATAAATGTTTTTATCTATAAATATAAATATAGTCTATAATAGCTTATTGTTAGAGTAATGACATATTTCTAGTCACAATAAATTAGAATAACTATAGGTGTACTTTTATAGACCGTTTCTTTATTATGAATAATTAATATACTTGTTCTGTAGTGGATTTTAGAAAGACACATGGAAATAGAAGAGATTACGATGAGAAAAATAAGGTTATGGCAGTCCTCTTAATATATATATATATATATATATTATTCCCATAATATTGATCATTATATAGTTTTCTAGCAAAGTGTAAGTTGATTTATTGAATTTAAGTACAGAAGACATGGTTCATTATATGGTGATAGTGAATAATCAGTGTGGAAGTTGATGTGGGGTACCTTAATTTTTAAATTTCATTTTTTTATATATTCATTAATATATGAGTATATTTATGTGATCGATTTTGAGTATAGAAAATAGAATTACCTATTTTTGTGACAATATAATTACATTTTTTATTCATTGGGATTTATCATACATCATTAAAAAAATAACTGGAGTTTTGAAGAATAATAAAACATTGTATTCTTGATATACTCAACATATAAAAATTTAAATAATTTTTTATGCACACGTTATCTATTTGGTTATTGATAAAGATCTAGTTGTTTTTCAATAGCATCTGGAGCTTCATTCTAACAGCCCATGGTCATATAAATTTTTTTTTAAATAAATTGAAATTCTTCGATAGACTTTGTTTCATGAAACACTGATTCTTAATGAAATGTGACAAACTATTAAAATATTATTACATAAAATGAAAGTTATCACCTATTAATTTGAATAGTACGTATGAATAGAAATAAATAAATTATAAAAATATATGATCTACGACTATATATATTATTAATTCTTTAGTTACAATTCAATAATAAATGAAAATAAAAAACATTTTAAAATTAAAAGAAAATAAAATCTTGAAAACTAATTTTATGCTCAAAAACATGTGCTCACTCAATAAACTAAATAAAAAAATTTTGGATTATTATTTTAATGAACTGAATATTTTATTTATTTAATTAAATTTATATATTTTATTTTATTTTTTCAATGAATGTGATATGTTAATATCATATTTTATGATTAAACCTGTACTTTTCTAAAATAACACATTTTCATAAAATATATTAAAAATAATTAATTCCAACTTTAGAATATCTACTTTCAATAAAACTGCCGATTTTAAATCTAAATATCAAAATTAACATGAAGATATATTTTTAAAATTTTATGAAAAAATATATTCTCTCATGAAGATTAGAAAATACTAGTTTTTATTTAAAAATGTCCTTTCATTGACAACATTAAAAAATAAAAAATGTCTCTATATGTATTTATAAGAATCATTTGTAAAACTAATCATTTATAAATACATTTTATAAAATTTTAATGACTTCCAAAATTAATTATGAAATTTAACATTTCAATACGTATGAGAATTTTCTATTTGGAATCCCACTTTTTTGTCAGGTCCCTGAAATTAATACGAAACTAAATTATTCCATTTGCGGATATAATATGAAAAAAATTATCTGTTATTTATAATAAGAATAATTATTTTATAAATTATAGTGATAATAATTTTATATATTTTTTATATAAAAAGATCTAAAAACATGTAAAATTATTATGGTGAAAATTGTTATACCCTTAGGTTAAACTAGAAATTATACTGGTAAAATGACCTAGATACTAGTCAAACATCCATTTTATGGTAGTAATTAGTCTATATATATTATATTCTATATAATTGTACATTTTTATTCATTTTTACTTTATTAATATATGGTAAACTATTTTCTGTGGAAAAATTCCATGTGTGACCTCTCTGCCAATTTTACAATGTCACTCCTCTCATCTCATCTCCACACATTCAAATCCATTTGGCTCTACTTGGCCCTACCCAAATCCATTCCTTATATAAGATCATGCCTTATTACATTATATAATTTTAAATATTGTCAAGAAATCACTTCCTATCACATTGAAGATATTTTCATGTTTATATATTTAGATAATTATGATTTAATACATCCATAACATCAACATTAACACAGAGTGGAAACATTAAAAATAGTATTAATTTAACTGAAATATAAAACATTTGAAATAAAACATGATATAATTGACAAATATTTATAAAATTTAACATAAATTCATTATTTTTTATACAAGTAATTATAAAATGTGAAAATAATATAAAAATTTGGGATGATCAAAAAATTCTCAGTGTGCTATATATAATAAGTAAAGAACACATTAGTCCATGAATACTTTTAACGTATGAAATCATTTTGAAAAGACATATTTTCAACCATATATACTTTAATTGTGAAACATGATATTTCCAAAAGATTCCCACAATACAAAAGTAATATAAATAGAACCATAATGGTATCATGGTTCGTTACTTACATATTTTTGTAACCCTCTCAGCTACCTTTAAATTTGAAACCCTCAAGGATACCCTACAATTTGTGTAACCTTTACAGTTACACTTGCAGTAACCATACATCCCAACTACAACATAAATATAACCAATTCATTCTAGGTAGAGATAGGTCCCACCATTTATCATAAACAAGTCCCAAGAACCAAAACAGAATCATAAAACATGAATAATTTCATAAAAACATGACATTTGAATTTCATTAAATAGAATTTTAAAAGAGGGATTAATTGAAATTTCATTATAAATATCATATAATTGAAGTAAGACATTATATGTGGATTTAATATGTATATAAATTATAAATAAACCAAATTAAAGAAAATATAACCATAATTCACACTAAATTCAATTTTAATACCACATGGAAAATGATGTAGAAGGATATCCTTATGAATTGAAATCGGGTTACAAATTCACTTACCACAAGTCATTTTTACATTAAAATGATTAAACATCAGATGTAATGTCTAAAAGAGTGTTATTAATATCTTAATGAAACATATTCAAAATTTTAATCTCTTATATGATCATTTCATTACTACATTTCACACATTAATTGTTATTATTTTCTTTCATCCGTTGTTTTGTGTGTCTTCATAAAAATATTTTCCTGGCGGATTTGTAGTTTATTTTCATACCGTATAGAAATTAAAATATATAAGTTTAATTTAATAGTGTTCGTATACATCAGGAATATATAATGATACCATAAATAAATTTTTTATCATACATGATGATGGATAATTTGATAAAACATTAATGTTGTCTGTTTTTATCAATTTTTAAAGTTCTATGATATTCAAGAACATGTTTCAATATATAATTTAGTTTCATTAATATAAGTTCATGATATATATAATATATTATACAACATAATCTTTAATTATTTTCCCACCATTTAAAGGATTTTATTATCTACTTTGAAGGTTGAAATGGATATTGCGGTCACATCATCCTCATTTTTGTTAAATCGACACATTGTGGATAATATTATTATCATTAGTAAAAGAGAGAGAGAGAGCAGACAACGAAAGATGATTAATCATTTACATGAACATGTAACATAAATAATATATAATATTCTAGATATTTTATACCTCTTCTATAAGTGTAGGGAAAAAATGTTTAATAAAGTAAATGAATTTGAATGAAAGCATATGAAAAATGATGAGGATTATAACTAATTGATCACTTCTTCTTGAGATCCTCCATAAAGACATTTATTTTTTCATTTGGGTGAGACTAGAAGGACTATAATGAGTAGAAGAGACTTGGGGAGGTTATTTAGTGGAACATAGGTAATTCTCATGTTTTTGTAGGTTTGATAGGAAGAGGGAATGTGGTTAGTATTTATAGAGGAAGAGAGGACAAATTTTACATTATTTTATTCATTAGTTTAATGTTTTTTCGAAATAATATGTAAAGTGTTGATTCATGTGACCAAAAATAGTAAAAATATGTTGTGATTTTAAACCAAGTAGTCTTACATAACCCTTTATAACCAATGATACTGTAAAACATGTCATGAGAATTTATCATAATTTATATTATTTTATTATTTTTCAAAAAATCATAATTTTAGAATAATCCCAAAAATTCAATCTAACTATTTTTCAATGACTTCAATTCAAAAAATGTACTCAATTTTTTTAAAATGGTTTTCAAGATATTAATAATTTAATTTTTAATTTATATCCAAGTTAATTTTAAAATAATTAATTCAAACCTAGTACTAAATTTTAACACCCTTAAATTATAAACAACAACACATTTTCTTATAAAAATATGAAAATAAAATAGTAATATTACTTAATAATCATATGGGTCATATTACTATTCATATTACTATTCATATTACTATTCATAATGATATGTTTCTTTTCCCCAAAATACATATTGGTTCTATCAGAATCCAAATAGCTTAATATCACAACATTAGATGGATTTTTTTTTTTAAATTCAAATCATAGAATCCCTAGAATAATGTATAAAGGCTATTAATAACAATCTACATAAAAAACTTTACATGAATTTCAATTTACTTATAGGAAAATTGGCTATTAATTATACCCACCTTATAAAAATTATGTCATCAAAATATTATTTACTTATTAAACAAGTGAGTGAACCTTTCACTCGTAGAATGTAAGAACCCATTCTTTTAGAAATGATCTAAATCCCTAACCTGATTGAAATTTAGGATTCATTTTGAGAAAAATAGAAAATTCTTGAAATTTCCAGACCACACGCTATGTACTCTATTGTAAACACCGTTTATGGATTAGGTGTGTACTGGGTGCATTCTCTCCTAGTACATACTGTGTGATGGCCCTATATGAATTTTTTACTTCATGGTGTGTAGGGTTGTTAGACGCAATGTGTATATTCCTTTTCACGTACTAGTTGTGTTGTAGCCATGTGTTGACCCATGTGGCACATCCAAGCCATGTTGCGTCCTCCACATAAGATGGATTATGGACAAGGACACAACACATCATGAAGAACTTTATGCATAACATGTATTTTTGTTTTTATCTTCTTCAATGAAAGAGTGTCACGTCTTATTCCTAAAAATACCATATTTTTCATAGTTATTGGAAATTGACCATGTGCGATGATGAAAATGATTCTTCTTGTATATTATTCATGTGATGTCTATTTATGAATCCTTTGGTGGTATCTGGATTATATCGGGATGGATATACCAGATCAGCCACTTTTGCTCGAGTTTGTTTTCCACCCACACTGTTGTTTCTATCCGAGTTGAATTTCCCGGACTTTTCACAAATGATGAACTACATAGATTGGCTTTTAATTGGAGATCGATATCAGACATTCCTACATCTAAAAATCATAGGTTTGTGTTGGATACATTCTTTCCTATTTTCATAGACTATTGGGTTGCATGTATTAAAGCTCATATACGGTTATTTTGAGCATGACCATATTTTATATTTTATTGTATATTAAATTTACATTTTTTCTAGTGGGATTCCTTTGGGGTGACTATTTAATTTTTTTTCATGAGCGGGGTCTGGCGAGGGGTCATTGCTCATTTTGGGAATTTTGGCCATGGTTTCTAAAATTTTATAAGATGAATTTTTTGGTTGACTAAACTAGTCAGTATAATTTTTTATGTTTTGATATTTATTGTTAGAGGCTTCTAAGACCGTAGTTCTGGTATGTGACATCACACAGATAGTGCAATTCAACTTTTAGTTTTCTTTTCTTGTTTAAAGTAATGATTTTGAATATATTTATATTTTTTTGTGAATTAAGTTATTACATATGATGAAACCATCAATTTTTCATGGGTATGTCTTGGGTATTGATTAATAATGGGGATCATAGGATGGGAATGTGTCAGGTTACATTGGGTGGTTCTAAAATAAGGATTGTGCATCATGGATGTGAGCTTCAGAAAATATTACAATCTGGTTGGGCATGGACAATGTTACTTGGATGGTGAGGCCATTAAAAATTAGTGACATGGTCATAGGGGAACAAGGTGTTAGTGATGTTGTGGGTTGGGAACATATTTTTGAGATTCACACTCACCCGAAAAGTTGAGTAGTGTGCACACACGGATACTTTGTGTTGAGTTGTTTTGACCACTTGTGTGGTTAGCTTCCCCTGTTAGTTAGAGTTTAGGTACTATTGGTTTCTAGGTGATTTCTATAAGAGGTCACATGGAAGGTGATGAGCCTTTAGAAGATATCATTGAGGTTATTCGTTTTGGGTAGAGGCTCTCCATGGTTTGAGGGAAAACATCATTGTTCTCCTAGTTACTGATTTATCAGATGAAATTGGTGTATCATTGTTTACAAGGTTGAGGGAAGACATCGATGTCCTTCCAAATACTTATTAGAGTACTGTAATCTATATTCCTCTGAGTTATACTTATAGGGTGGGCCTTTGAGACTTTGGATATTGATACATGCATTGTTAGGGGGCACATGGTTTCGGGTTAGATTATAGATATTCTAGTGATTCCAGAAGCAGTTGACAGTTTTTAGTGGTTTCTGATCATTAGTGGAGTTTGTTTTTATTTGAGCATCATATAATTTAATGCTTTCATCATAAATTAATTACATATTAAACACTTATATTTGTTACACACCATTGGGTGTTATCTAATAGAGACATGTCTCACACCTTGCACGGGCCCTTCAGGACGCATATAGACTTTATGTATTTACGTTAAGGATAGATATCAGCATTAGGAGATATAATATTATAGTTTTCATGTGGAGATTGTAGGGACCTTTGTGTCATACCTAGATAGTGTTTACCTTTTTTGGTTTATTCCAATACTAGCATACATAACTTTTTTATTATAGATACTGTTGTTATGCCATTGGTTCCCTTTTATATATATAATTTCTATGGATTCATGATTTTTCTTTTCTATTAGTTGTTACAAGTGGTTCAACATGCTATTGTTTTTACATTTCATTGATGTTTTTTAATATTTATTTATTATACTGTTTATTTCTATTGGTTCTGCTTCCACTATACAAGAAAGTTTTGAGTCTGCAGAGTCTTATAATTTTATATTAATCTCAGACTAGTTCCATTAGTATCCTCGGAGTTGGTATAGTCTATCCAATATAATTATAAGAACCTAACTTCTAGTCTGGATCATTTGGAATTTGGGGGGGTGCACCAAATGTAGAAAACCCAATCCCATATATCACAGCCCGAGGGGCTGATCAGGTCTGGAATATTAAAAAGTGATATCAAAGAAGATCTTTATTGGGATTTTGTAGTAGTGTATTGTTGGATACTAATGATATTTAGTCTTCATTTTTTTATTATACCTACTTTTATTATTTGGTATATGATAGACTGGAAACATGTTTTAACATGAACTAGTTTTTAGCTTGTTCTTGGGTGCATATACCACGATGTGCGAGGGATGGACCAAGTTTCCATGTGTGGGAATTTCAATTTTCTTTTTGAAATGATTACAATTTGTTTGATTTCCAAATTTTTGGATTACATAGTGTTAGATGTTATTGATTGTGATTTGTAACTCATGACCCGTTGTGAAATGGTGGAATTGGAGCTTATCTCGGTATGACAAGGAGTGATTGATTGGATATTTATAGGTATATTTTAAGGGTATTTCAATTTCATTACTACATGTATTCATTGTGAAGTCATAATGCCTTGTGAATATTATCAATTATCGTGCTATAGAATGATTTTGAAATGTGATAGGTAATATTTTTGTCAATTTTTCCTGCATATAAGAATGTCCTATGCCATTTTCTATATATTGTGAATTTCTTATCATTAGAGATTTGGGATTGGCTCTTGTATGACAAGGATGGTAGTATGGTAGAGGTGATTTTCCTCACCAAAATTGTGTGACTAGGTCATCAATTTAATGCAATGTTTTTTGTTATGACAGGTATGGCCTGAGATACTTTTGTTACAAGGCTATGTTGAGGGATTGTAAGGAGGCCATGAGGTCAGAATGTCGTAGGAATGGTTTTTGTAGTGGAGAGTATGTGTAGTAGTTCTGTGAATCCTTTTACTTCATTCCATATCTACCGAATATATATATATATATATATATTGTTATATCTGTCGGTTGTTTGACCATTTATGGTATTTAGCGGCTTATTTAAAAGAATCAGATGGAGTGTCAGGTAGGAAATGATAGACTGTCACAAGAGCAGGATCAGGTACATGATCCGGTGTAGGCATATCATATGTTTTTGGTACAGGCTCTGGGACATGATCAATTTTAGGATCTTGTTCAGGCATGATTGTAGCTGAGCATGGTAGTGCTCGTGACGTGGCTCAACGAGCAGCTCCAGTCAAGTCTGGTGAATGTCTTATATGGGATCGACTGAGATGTTCAATGTATAAATCCATCTATGCCAAATCTGACAAGGGAGTTCCATTTCCAACACCAGCCATTTTTAAGGCAGATTGTGGTCTAGAAGTGGCTGATAACTTGATGGAGAGCATTCATATGATCTTTAAGAAACTCGAGACACCTCCTTGGTGGAGGGTCAAGCTAGAAATGTAAATGCTGAAAGTACCAGTGTATCACAGGTGGGATGTGTAGGTTCACGCCCGCAGACATGAGTGGTATTCGTGGATAGACATTGAGGATAGGTTCATCAAGCAGTTTTATCCTGAGACACTGATCAGAAAGAGGGAACTCGGGTGGCACTTACATCTTCAGTAGGGAGACATTCTTGTTACAAAATATTCATCAACATTCACTGAGCTATATCACTATTCAAATGGTGTGGTAAACGATGACTCAAAAAGGTTGAGGTGCTTCGAGGAGGGCATATGACACACCATACCAATTTAGGTTAAAAACATCTGACTGGTTTCGTTCTCAGAGGTTCTGAATCAGACACTCATAATAGTGGGAAACGAGAAAGAGATGTCTCACTCAGGTTGAAAGACAATTTTTTTTGAAGGTTTAGATATCTAGAAGATAGTTCGATATGAGTTATAGTAGGGAACTCAGTAAAATGACTCATCTGGACAACCACCTAGTATTTCTTCTATGGTTTTCTATAAGTTTGTAAACGATGGCATGTTTTGACTCAATGTGATAGGACTTAAAAAGAGTTTCAGTCATGTGGACTTGTCGAGAATCTGGAAGGGTTCTGCAGGTATCCTTCATAGATATCTGACAGGTAGGGACCATGGCAGAAGGTGGCATCTGGGTTTGGTTTAGTTTTGGTACCATGTGATGGTAATTGAGGTTTAGTTGAATGTGGAGGACATTTCAAATATAGTGGTACCCTACTGAGGGGTCAGTGGACTGTGACAGGAGAAACAGCATTGAGAGGATAGGCATCAGGAGTCAGACATCTGTTTAAGTGCATGTAGTTGAGACACCAGGTGCTGAGCAGGCTGGTGAGCTGATGAGGTTTAAAGATACACCATGGGTGATGCCATGACTTATTTTTCCTTCACATGTATTGGCTTGGATTGTTGTGGCATGTCTTTATGGAGTGTATGAGGTGCATTGGATTAATGTGGACTGACCATATGTTTTATCAGTGGTATTAACACCATATCGGGTGTGAGATATATTTATATATATATATGTATGAGATGTGTGGAATGAGGGGTATCAGGGATTCATGTTACATGAGGTGCCATGGGCATCAAGTCAACGAGGTTGATGGTTACATGAGGTGTCGTGGGCATCAGAGCATCATAGATGTAGCTTATTTTTAGTTCTTGGCATTAGATATGTTTTGAGCATCAATGGGATATAGGACCTCCTCGATGCAGACACTGCTGCAGTGCACGATACGTTTGGGTATCAGAAACGACAAAATAACATCGATTTGGTGAAGGGTTGATAATGTATCATATGGGGATGATGTGTTTGAAAAAATGGTAGTGAACCTTTTAATTTTTGAGTTATGTATGGTTGAGACCATTTTAGAGAATTCCTATGGTGGGGATTCCATTGAGAAATGTATCCCAAACCATTAAGACTGGGTTATTCTTTTTTACATTGATCAATATTGTATGTTTTGTTCCATATCCATTTAGAATTTTATATCTTGTGGATGAGGTATGTTAACGTAGGGAGATTGTAAGAACTCGGGTTTTTATAACAGGTCAAAATCCTGATCATGTTTAAAAAAATTTCTTGTTCATGTGAATTCAAGAAAATTCAGGAAATATCTATACTACACACCGGGTACACTTATGTATACACCGTATATGGTTTTGGCATGTACCGACCGCATGCTCGCTGAGTACATTCCTTGTGATGTCCTTATAATTATTTTCTACTACACGACATATAGTATATCTAGACACACTATGTAATTTCCATTATGCGTACCGCCTGAGTTCTAGATGTCTGTCGACTAGTGTGGTCAGTCCAATCCATGGGGATACCTCCGAATAATTCATAGTAAATATATTTCCACTACACGACATGTAGTGCTTTGTACAATTTATGTATTTTTAATTTTATTCACCTTAAGGAATGGGAATCATGTCTTATTCCTGAAAATACCTTCTTCTTCAACATTTTTAGACATGACTCTCTTGGAGGGAAAATCATTTCTTCTTCTATATTCATCATTCGAAGTCCATTCTTCAATCTATTAGTAGATGTGGGGTCGTATCAGGATGGCTTGTCACTTTCACCCGCATTCATTACAGTTTATTTTCCTCCCACACAATAGCTTCTATCAGAGAAAATTTTCTGTGATTTGACAGAAATATAGATCTATGAAGATCATATTTTAATTTTGTATTTATATAGGTTGTTTCCACATTTACAAGTATTAAAAAATTACATCATACTTTTTTTTGTTTTGGGAGAACATATGGTGGAACATATTAGTGAGCATATTTGGGTATTTTGGGTGTGACTTTATTTTATCTTCTGTTATTTATTAAATTGTTTGTTAGACCTATGGGGTGACTTTGGGTCTGACTTTTTACTTATTTCTCTCTAGCGGGGTCGGGTGAGGGGACATTTCATATTTTGGAAATTATGGCTGGGGTTTTAAAAATGGTATACGATGATTTTTATTAAATTAAACTATATATTTTAATTCATTATTTTATTATTTTACTTTTTGGGCCTCCATGTCCTTGGTGATTGTATTGGAATAAATACAACTTTGGTAACTAACCCCCGCAATGACCCACAAAAGATCTGACCCACAAAAGATCGATAGGTAACTAACCCTCGCAAAGACCCACACAGGATCGGACCCACACATGATATGTAGGTGCTGGCCCACACAAGACCGCTGAGCGCTGACCCACACAGGATCATACCCACATAGGATTGGTAGCACTTATCCACATAGGATCGCTGAGTGCTGTAGTCGTCACCGTCGAATCCACTGAGGATCTCTGCATAGTCGTCGTCGTCACCGTCGCAGCCAGCCCTAGGGTTCCCGCACACAGCAAGCTCGTTAGGGAGGGTCCGCTCCACGATCCGAGAGGCTGATACATCAACTGACACAAAGTCCAGAGTTGATGTATCCAAAAGCTCTGTATCGTCAACAGGAACTCAACTTCGTAGATGGCGCATCAATTGGACGCCTGGTCTGGGAGTTATAGGCGTTTCGTCCCAGGGGCCAGGATGGTTTTTAAGGAAAAACCAATCCGACCATACTCCACCTGCATCTAACCCTCGGTTGGAGTAAGCCAAAAGATCTGCCTCACATAGAGGAATCCATCAAAGTCGATCGTACGTCAATCAGATGTCTGGAGCTCAAGATATGAGTGTTTCCGCTCCAAGGGCCCGGTTGGTTTCGTGTACGAACCTACCCGGCGAAACCCAAAGTACTCTGAATCCTTGAGTTCGATATACTGAAACGAACTTCTCCGTCCAAGGATCACATCGCTGCTGATGGTGCGTCGATCGGAGGCCCACAGCTCATGTTATGAGCAAAATACTTAAAAGGTCCGAAAACGGGGGGTATGGGCCCGGACCGAGCCGGCCCAACCCTACTAGGTCGGCCCGAACCAGGTCGACACGACCCGGGTCCGGGTCCGACCAGGACGACGTGGCATGGCCCGGCCTGGGCGTGACCCGACCTGGGCGCGACCCGGCCCGGCCGGTGGGTCGGCTCGGCGGTTACGGTCGAGCCGCGGGCGGGGGTCGCGCTGCCCCCGCGTGAGGATAAGTCGCGGCCCTGCGTGGGGCCTCCCTTTCCAGCGGACGCATACGGGATGCCGCGTACCGCTCATACGGTCCCGTGTGGTCACGGGACCGCAGTGCTGCCACCACGGCGGTTCTCCACAGCGGCGCGCCGGGCGCCGCCGGCGGATCGCTCCGCGGACCACCGAATGAGTTCCGGTGGTCGGAAATCCTTTCTGTCTTTGCCAAAAGTCCTCCCGGGGTCCGTCCTTCACTTCGAGGACCCCGCATCGCCCGTGTGGCCTGCTTTGTCTATGTCCATCGTTTCACACACCAAGAACTAAAGGAGAGGTGGGTTCAGACATGTTCGTTAGTCCGCACCCACCACGTTAGCAGTTTTAAAAGTCTCCCAAAAATTATTTAATCAAACACCGTAGGTATAAATCACAAAGTTTTAAAAGAATCAAACCCCTACCTCACCATAGCTGTCGAATGAGAGTTCTGCGCCCAATTGACCGTCACAGAATAACATGATCGTCGCGTCGTGGAAGGGGCGTCTCGTCGTCGCGGTACACGGCGTCGCGTCGACGATCTCCGAGGGTTAAAGAAAACACACAGATTTAATTTCACAAATTAAATCCATGTTGAGGATAAAATATACAAAGTAAAATTAAAATATCCGAAATTCCCTACCTCAATATGTTGATCAAAGATTTGTTGCGGGGAAGGAACGTCGCAGAAGAACGTCACAGGAGGATAATCATCGGCGTTCTTCATCGCTTTTCATCGAAGGCCGACGTTATTCGTCGGCGACAATGCATTCTTCATGTTCTTCGCGTTCTTCACGAAGGAGGTTGAAGATAGAGTTCCTCCACATCCTCTCAACAATCCGCACCCAAGAAGAACGTGTGTTGGTCTTATTTTATTATTATGCCAACAGTTTGAAAAAAAAACAAATTAAGAACCAAACCATTAATTCTGTGAATTAATGGCAACTTCTTAACTGTCCAATTAATATGAGTGTTAAGAGTTATAGAAGACGCACCAGTTTACTTTCATTAAAGAGGAGTTTCCGCAGGTGCGTTACTTAGAGGAAAAGAAATGGTAGGGCTCATGCGGGCCCCACCTCACAAATATCCTACCAAGTGGGTGGGATATTTTGGATTTCACCATATCCGCTTCAATATATCTTAAGTGTCTTTAAGTGGATTTAAGTGGAATTAAGTTAAATAAAATAAAGTAGTCGCACCACTTTATTATATTTTTTTTCACTTAACCCCCAGAAATTAAAAACCACAACCGAGCAAACGCAATTCCAGAAGAGGAATTTTTAAGCAATTACTGGTGTTGCGATTCCATCGGTGCCCTCAGAATTCGATTCCGAGCACTGGTTCAAAAGATAGAAAAACCAGCTCGTTCGTTCACTGAATGTACCCGAGCCAATCTTCAGAAAATGATTCCGGGCACACCGGGCCTCGGAATCACATTCCGTCAGATACTGCATTCTTGTAAAATTCCAAAGAAAATTAAGAAAAAAATTTCCCTTAATTTTACGGGTCATTACATCACTCCCACCTCAGGGAATTACGTCCCCTTAAAGATACATCATAAACATAGGGAAACAAAAGTGGGTACTGAGCACGCATCTGAGCCTCCCGCTCCAAAGTGCTCTCCTGGAGGTTCCTATGCTTCCATCTGACGTGAACAAGAGGAATCGACCGTCCACTTAGGACTCGCTCCTATCGATCCTCGACCTCCACTGGGACCTCCGCAGAAGTCGTCCCATCATCAACGTCTAGCTCCCCATGGTCAATGATATGGGTAGGGTCGTGCACATATCCCCTCATCTAAGATACGCGGAAGACGTCATGCACCCGGTGAAACTGAGGTGGTAGAGCCAGGCGATAAGCCAACTCGCCAATCCTGTTGAGGACATGGAAGGGTCTGATGATGTGTGGAGACAGCTTGCTGCCTCGGCCAAATCTTCATAAACCACGTCGAGGTGAGACACACAAGAAGATGTGGTTGCCATCATCGAACACTAGTGGCCTCCGCCTTCTATCAGCATATGACTTCTGCTGGCTCTAAGTTGTTCTCATCCACTCCTGGATGACGTTGAACTTCTCTGTCATAGCCCAGACCATCTCTGGTCCCACAAGTGATGACTACCATGGGTCTGTCCAGCACAATGGAGATCTGCAAGGTCGGCCATACAACGCCTTTTATGGTGCCATCCGGATGGTGGAGTGGTAACTGTTGTTGTACACAAAATCCACCAAGGGTAAGTGGTCCTCCCAGCTGCGACCAAAGTCAAGAACACAAGATCGGAGCATGTCCTCGAGAGTCAGATTGGTCCTCTCCGTCTGATCATCCTTTTGAGGGTGAATGGTGGTACTCAGACGTAGCTGCATACCGAACGCCTCCTACAACCCCTTCCAAAGCTAGGAAGTAAAGTGATCATCTCGATCAGAGATGATAGATGATGGCACGCCGTGAAGCCATACAATCTCGTGAATGTAGGGATGTCCCAAGCTCTCCACTGAGCCCTGCTCTCTGATGGTAAAGAAGTGAACCGACATGGTGAGTCGGTCGACAATCACCCAAATAGAGTCATGGCCTCTGGAAGTGCGTGGAATTCCAGTCACGAAGTCCATATATATCCCATCCCACTTCCACTCTGGGACCTCCAAGGGCTGTACCAAGCCTGATGGTACCCAATGCTCTGCCTTCACCTGCTGGCAGGTGAGGCGTCGAGAAACGAACTCTGCCACAGCCTTCTTCATGCCTGGCCACTAGTGCTGTCGTCTGAGGTCCTGGTACATATCCGCCACTCCAGGATGTACCACCAAAGGAGAAGTGTAAAACAATCTCAGCACCACCTCCTATAAAGCAACAGTTACCATGGTACTTCATCTGAAAAGGACGTCGTGCTCTGCTCCAATGGAGAAACAATCAGGTGCCTGACCTGAGGATATCTCTGCATGCCACATCTCACAGTCTGCATCCCCACGTTGTTCCTCTCTGACCCCCTGTATTAGTGGAGGAGAGACAGTGAGCGAATGATGGAAGGATTCTCTATCCCTTTCCACGAAGGATATCTATAAAGCGGCTAGCTGCTCCATCGCCTCCTCAAGAAGGTGAATGCCCGACCTCCTACTAAGAGCATCGGCTACTACGTTCCCATTCCTAGGAGTATAGACTATCTCAAAGTCGTAGTCCTGGAGGAACATGACCCATCACCGCTGTCTCATGTTTAGGTCCTTCTGAGATAAGATGTACCTGAGACTCTGATGGTCAGAAAAGACTGTAAAGTGCTCGCCCATCAGGTAGTGTCTCCATGTCTTCAGACCGAAGACCACTGCTGCTAACTCCAGGTCATGGGTAGCATTTTTCTACTCGTGCGGCCTCAACTGACATGATCCATAGGCGATAACTGCCCAATCCTGCATCTGGACACATCCGAGTTCTTTCTCGGATGCATCGCATTAGACTACGTATCCTACTCTGTCCTCAGGCAATCTCAAGATATGTGCGCTGGTCAATCTCTGTCTCAGCTCCTGGAAGCTCTGCTGACATCTGTCTGACCTCAAAAAGGGTTTCCCCTTCTTCATAAGAGCTGATAGTGGTGCCACAACTCTGGAGAAGTCTGGCACAAATCTCAGATAGTATTCAGCTAGTCCCAAGAAACTCCACACCTCCGTCATGCTCCTGGGTGGCTCCTAATCTAGCACTTCCTCGAACTTCACGGAATCCACCGCAACTCCCGCCTCATATATGACGTGTCCCAAGAAGTAAACCTCGTGTATCCAGAACTGACAATTCGAGATCTTTCCATAAATATGGTGCTCTCGGAGTGTATCCAGTACAACCCGTAAGTGGTAGGTGTGCTCCTCCTCAGTGGTCGAGTAAATCAAAATGTCATTGATGAAGACCATGACAAATCGATCGAGGTATGGTGGAATGATACTGTTCATGAGTCCCATGAACACTGCTGGATCATTGGTTACACCAAATGGCATAACCAAGAACTCATAGAGGATACCGACATCTGAAGGCTATCTTCTACATGTCCTCATCCCGAACTCTGAGCTGATAATAGCCTGACCTTAGGTCTGTCTTCGAGAACCACCGTGCTCCCTTGAGCTAATCGAAGAGGTCATCAATCCTCGGTATCAAATACTTGTTCCTCACCGTCACCTGGTTCAGGCGACGATAGTCGACACAAATTCGCATGCTCCCATCCACCTTCTTGGCGATCAATATCAGGGAATCCCAGGGTGAAACACTGGGTCGGATAAAACCCTTGCCCTGCAAGTCCTCTAACTGTACCCGTAGCTCTCGAAGCTCAGCGGGGGCCATCTGATATGCTGGAGTGCATATCGGGGCTATCCCGGGGTACAGATCAATATAAAAGTCTACCTCTCTACGGGGAGGTAGCACGGGGACGTCGTCGGGAAAGACGTCCGCATACTGATCCACCACTGCAAGAAAAAAAGGACTCCGTATGTCAACTGCTTCTAGGATTAGGCTATCCAACTGATGAGTGATGATTTGTCCTCTCCTCTACGAGAGTCCATCCTGTGATACAAAGGCTCCCCTCTCACCGGTGAAAGTGAACCTGCTCCCGTCGGTGCGTACACATCACACCTTGCGCCTAATACAGTCAATATGTTCATGGACTGTAGATAACCAATCCATGCCCAAGATGATGTCGTAAGGCCTCGATGCCGCTACAAGAAGATCCCAGCTGAAGCTCTCGCCTCCTAGAGTGAGATCACACTACCGGCACCAGTGCGTAATCGTCGAGTCTGCTCCCGTAGGAGTCTCTAGACGTAAGGATCGAGCCAAAGTCTTTGTCGGAATCTTCAAGCTCTGAACATGGGCAGCATCTATGAATGAGTCACTAGCTCCTATGTCTATAAGAACTGCAGGAATGGTGGGAAAGACACATATAGTAACTCGAATAATCTCGGGTGCACCGTGGTCGTAGGCCTCCGCTTCCTGGAGTTGTGCCTGTCTTTGCCCGCCATCTCCCTATGGCTGGGGTGGACCTCCTGGTGGTGGTGGTGGTAGAGCCTCAAAGCATCACCCACCACCAACTGCTCGTCCAGATCCTCTTCCTCGTCCTCATGCTCCCTGTGGACCACCACGGTCGACCCTCTGACTCTACCTGGGTGGCCCCTCAACCGTCTGCTGCTCCTCGAAATAGTGGGTCAGGAAGTCACGAGCCATGTGGCCCAGTCCGCCGCATGTGTAGCACTACCTGCCTCTCAAAAGACTGGATCTGCGGAGTGTGCCCCGCACTGCTGAGCCAGTGTCCTGAGGTCGTCTGTGTGAGGGTCCGGTCTACCTAGACCCATGAGTAATTCGTCGGGTTCCTGCTGCAGAAGACTCTGCTACATGCCATCTCGCGGTAGGCCTTGCTGCTGAAGAAGGCTCAGCAAGAAAGCTCTCGATCAAAAGACCTCGCTCGAGTACTCCTTCCTGAGTCGGAATTCCGAGGGAGATCAACGACACCCTGATCTCATGCCTCAATCCTTGCTCAATGGTCCGGGCTTGAAAGAATGGGTCTCATACCATGTCGATCGAGTAGTGTGAGAGATTAGTAAATCTCGCAGAGTACTGGGAGACCGTCAAGATGCCCTGCCGCAGCTGAAGAAGCTCCTGGATGCGCACCGCACAGAGGGTGGCTGGGAAAAACTCTGAGCAGAAGAGGCCCTCAATGTCTGTCCAGAGAAGAGATGCTTCATCGTGCACTTGGAGCATCAAGATCCACCATCTTCCCACTTCCGCGTGCAGTAGGCTCACTACGAGGATCACCATGAGGTCTGATGGTGTCCTCACTAACTGGAAAACTCGTACCACTGCCTCCAGCTAGTCCTCAGCTGCCAGGGGGTCCATCTCCCCGCGGAACCTGGGTGGTCGCTGGAACTGAAACTTGTGCAGTGCACTAAGGCGACGTGCATCGTCAGCGGCTGGGGCCGGAAACATCGGTGGCTCAGTGGGTAAAGGTACCACCGGTGCCTCAGCTGTCAAAGGGCACTGTACCAAGGCCTCGTCGCTCGGCAGGCTGTCATGACGTACAACTCTCGGAACCCTAGCTGGCTGCCGTCATGGGGCCATCCTAAAAAGAATCAGGTGCGCCAGGGTCAGAACAGTATACCTGGTGAGCTGATACAATGTAATCAAAAAAAGAAAACATGAAACACACATGAAATCATTGTTTTCATGCATTAAGTCGTAAATCATAAGTCACGGTCCCGGTGTATGGATACGTCATCCGCCACACCAACACTGGGCTCCCTGGACTGATAACCATACTCAATACTCTTAACACTATTTATTCACATAGAAGGAAGACCAGAGTCCAGTGTTCTGCGGTAGAACCTAACTCCTCTGATACCAATTTGTCACGACCCGTCCTCAGGGCTCGTGTCGTGACTACCCCAAGCCCACCTTCCATTGGCCAGGGGATGGCGACTAGAACCAAGGTGTAAATCTCGGTAAAAAGGGAAGTCATTGCCTTTGTAATGTAAACAAACACCACAGAGTAAGCAAGTAGTAGAAGTAAACACTAAGTAAAAACATAGTACAACAGTAAGTGCGGAAAGTAAAGGGGCCGGAAATACAAGCCCAACTGTAAAGTACAACTGAAAAGGGAAAACAGAAACTGAAAAGTAAAACTGCATCCTTGAGCCGTCCACTGGAAGTCCCTCTTGATGGATGAGTACAGATAGCCTCCACTACTCCTCGGGTCCAGCCGACCGCTCCGAGTACATCCTGCCTAGTGGTCCACCTCCAGGTACTGTCCTGCTCCGCAAGCCTCAACCACAATCAGCGTTGTCCATCGTCTACAACCATCACAACGTAGTGCGGGCATAGCCCGTGTAGGGGTGAGTATAAGCTACTCAGTAGGGACCCCGAGACCCCCGAAAGTCTCCCAAAATCCACAAAGGATAATCCACAAGGGAAATATACAATCACGAAGTAACACCCGACACTACTTAGGTGTATGCCCATACATATACATAAGTCATAAATTCTCGCTCGGCTCCAACATCCGACCTCAAATACAACCCAGTCCACACAGGAAAGCAAAAGGTAAACACACACAGGATAGCACAACACAATTCACAAAGGAAAAAAAATAGGATTCAGCTCACACATGAATACTTCTTTGAATGACGATGGAGATGATCAGATATTTCCCCTGAATCATCTAAGTCGTCGGACCCACAAAGGATCGATAGGTACTAACCCCCGCAATGACCCACAAAGGATCTGACCCACTACGGATCGATAGGTAACTAACCACTGCAATGACCCACAAAGGATCTGACCCACAAAGGATCGATAGGTAACTAACCCCCGCAAAGACCCACACAAGATCGGACCCACACAGGATCAGTAGCACTGATCCACGTAGGATCGCTGAGTGATATAGTTTTCGTCGTCGAATCCACTGAGGATCTCTGCACAGTTGTTGTCGTCACAGTCGCAGCCAGCTCTAGGGTTCCCGCACACAGCAAGCTTATTCGGGAGGGTCCGCTCCACAAGCCGAGAGGCTGATACATCAACTGACACAAAGTCTAGATTTGATGTATCCAAAAGTTCCATATCATAAATAGGAACACAACGTCGCAGACGGTGCATCAATCAGATGCCCGGTCTGGGAGTTATTTGCTTTTTCGTCCCAGGGCCCGGTTGGTTTTTACGGAAAAACCAATCCGAACATACTCCACCCGCATCCAAACATTGGGAGGAGTAAGCCAAAAGATCCGTATCACTTATAGGAATCCATCAATGTCGACATTACGTCAATCGGACGTCCGGAGCTCAAGATATGAGTGTTTCTGCTCCGAGGGCCCGGTTGGTATCGTGTACGAACCAACCCGGCCAAACCCAAAGTACTCCAAAACCTTGAGAGCGATATAAGAAAACGATCGTCTCGATCCAAGGACCACATTTCCGCTGACGGTGTGTTTATCGGAGGTACGTAGCTCATGTTATGAGCAAAAGACCAAAAAGGTCTGAAAACGGGGGGTATGGGCCCGAATCGACCTGGCCCACCCACCCTGGGTCGGCCCAAAACGGGTCGACCAAACCTGAGTCCGGGTCTGACCCAGCCGGCGGGGCCCGACCCAACCAGGGTGACCCATCCCGGCATGGGCGCGACCCGACCTCGCCCGACCTGGGCGTGACCCGGCCCGACCGACGGGTCAGCTCGACTGTTACGACCGAGCCGCGGGCGGGGGGCACGCTGCCCCCACGTGAGAAAGAGGCGCGATCCCATGTGGGGCTGCCATTTCCAGTAGACGCGGTCGGGTTACCGTGTCCTGCTCCTCCGTTCCCGCCCAGTTGCGGGACAGTGCTGCTACCGCAGCGGCTTCAGCCGCGACGGTTCTCCACGGCGGCGTGCCGGGCACCGCCGCCTTCTGCCGCCGGCGCCATCGTGCCTGCGTGGCGCACCTGCGGGTTGCTCCGCGGACCACCGGATGAGTTCCGGTGGTCGAAAATCCTTTTCGTCTTCGCCAAAAGTCTTCCAGGGGTCCGTCCTTCACTGCGAGGACCCCACATCACCTGTGCGGCCTTCTTTGTCGATGTCCGCCGTTTCACACACCAAAAACGAAAGAAGCAGTGGGTTCGGACTTGTTCGTTAGTCCGCACCCACCATGTTAGCGGTTTTAAAAGTCGACCAACAATTATTTAATCAAACTCCACGGGTATAAATCACAAATAATTAAAATAATCAAACCCCTACCTCATCGTAGCCGTCGAACAAGAGTTCTTCGCGGAATTGACCGTCGCAGAAGAAGAGGATCGTCGCATCGCGGAAGGGGCATCACGTCGTCATGGTACACGGAGTCGCGTCGATGATCTCCAAGGGTTAAAGAAAACACACAGATTTAATTTCACAAATTCAATCCATGTTGAGGAAAAAAATCCACAAAGTAAAATTAAAAGATCTGAAATCACCTACCTCAATCGGTTGATCGAAGATTTGTCGCGGGGAAGGAACGTCGCAGAAGAACGCCGCAGGAGGAGAATAGTCGGCATTCATCATCGCCTTTTGTCTAAGGCAAGCATTCTTCGTCGGCAAAGATGCGTTCTTCGTGTTCTTCACGAAGGAGGATGAAGATAGAGTGCCTATAAATCCTCTCAACAATCCGCACCCAAAAAGAACGTGTGTTAGTCTTATTTTATTATTATGCCAATAGTTTGAAAAAAAACAAATTAATAAATGAACCATTAATTCGGTGAATTAATGGTAATGTCGTAACTGTCCAATTATTAGGAGCATTAAGAGTAATAGAAAATGCACCAGTTGACTTTCATTAAAGTGGAGTTTCAGTGGGTGCGTTACTTAGAGGAAAATAAACGGTGGGGCTCGTGCGGGCCCCACCTCACAAATATCCTACCAAGTGGGTAGGATATTTTGGATTGCACCCTATCAGCTTCAACTTAGCTTAAGTGGTTTTAAGTGGCTTTTACTGGATTTAAGTGAAATAAAATAAAGTTGCCGCACCACTTTATTTTATTTTCTTCACTTAACCCCCAAAAATTAAAAACCACACCCGAGAAAACGCAACTCCAGAAGAGGAATTTCTAAGCAATTACCGGTGTTGTGATTCCAGCGGTGCCCTCGGAATTTGATTCCGAGCACCGGTTCAAAAGTTAGAAAAACCCGCTCATTCATTCACTGATCGTACCCGAGCCAAACTTCGGAAAATGATTCCGGGCACACCGGGCCTCAGAATAACAGGTCGTCAGAAACAACGTTCTTGTAAAATTCCAAAGAAAATTAAGAAAAAAAATTCCTTGCATTTTACTGGTCTTTACATTAGGGGCATGAGGTTTCAAAGATGTTGTGGCATGGAGGCTTATTGGGTTGATTATCACTCACCCAGATGATTGAATATAGTGCACACATGGAGACTTTGTGATGTGATTGTTTTTACCACAAATGTGGGTAGAGGCCCCTAGTAGTTGCAGTTTAGGTACTATTGGATTGGGGGTGCTTGTCATTTTAATCCATGTCGAAGGTGAGGATCCTTAATGGGGTAATGTTGAGGCTATCTGGATGGTGTAGAAACACATTATTGTTTGAGGGTTGACATCATTGTTCCGGCTGTTATGGATTTATGGGAAAAAATCACTATCCTTCAAGTTACATTATAGATGGTGGTCATAACTATCCCACAAGGTACTTTTATGAGGACATTCAATTTTTTTCTCTTAGTTACTAAATCATGGGAATTCCTTTAAAATTTTGGTACTTGAGGCATCCCGTTTAAGGGGGAACATGGTTCCATGTTACATGAATGATATTCCAACGTTGGCCAAAACAGGTGACACTCCATAATGGCTGCTGTGCACCAATGGAGTTTGTGTTTATTTGAGCTTCATAATGTTTAGTATTTACATTATAAATGCATTACATGGTAAACACTTATATTATGTATGCACCATTGAGAGGTATCTGATTGATATTTGTCTCACACCCTACACGGGCCCTTCGGAATGCATGTAGACATTACAGATTTATGTGAAGTAAAGTAAACAACTTTAGTAGATGGATTGTTTTAGCTATCATATATGGATGATATTGCTCTTGAGGTCTTTAATAGCTAGAGTTTACATTTATTTTCATTCATTATGTACTAGCATGATTACAGAGTTAATTGTAGCTATTGATGGTTATCCATTAACACCTTTTAATATATTGATATCCTTTGGATGCATGAATTTTTTGTTCTAGTAGTTATTAAAATTGGTTGAACTTGTTGCTCTGTTTACATTCTACTAATGTTATTTAATATTTATTTCTTCCTCTTTTAGTTTATAATGATTGTTCTTCTTCAATGCGGGGTTGGTTCAAGTCTCCAGTGTCTTCTTAATTTATATAATTCATGGATGAGTAGCATTATTATCCCCAGAGAGGAAATAACCTCCCCATTATACCTATAAGACCCCCACTTCATGTCTGTAGACTTTATTTTTCGTGTAGGTTCTCTTATGGTAGTAACACCTGGCCCATTTAGCATTGTTTAGGTGGCTGTTCAGGTCTGGGACATCGCATAGTATTTCTAGAATCCCATTTTTCTTCTTCATCCACATGTTCCCTAAATAAAAAACTCTATCTGGTGGATTATATAATTCCACAGTACATTTTCTCCTTGACCAAGAATGTGAACTTAATTATATCTATAAGAACGGTTTTCTTCCAGATAAACAGCTTTTGGGATGAATACAAGAGATGAATCTGGATCATACTTTCCCAACATCAAAACATAAAAAAATTAGGTACCTAATAGAATCTCAGAGGAAAAGCTACTTGGTAGGTGACTGGTCCAACCTTCACCAGGATTTCATAAGGTCTAGTGAACCATGGACATAGCTTTCCATTCTTACAAAAATTTATACCACTCTTCCATTGTGAGTTTCTATGAAATACATGATCAATAATATCAAAAAAAAGTATTTTGATATTATGTTTGAACGACTTTTATGTCTATTCTTATCTATCTTATGGTGTTTCTTGATCATCTTCACATTCTCACCCACCTACTCTACTAATTATTGTCCCATCCAGGTTCTTTCCATTATTCATCCCAAATGCAAGAGTTTAACACAACTTCTCAAACAAAACCTCAAAAGATTCTATGTTTATACTATAATGATAATTTCTATTATATGAAAACTCAACTACATAATGATGATTACCCCAACATCACTGGTAGTCCATTAAACAAGCTTCAAGAATATCCTCCAATGTGTAAATCGATCATTCTTACAACCCATAGAATTTAGGATGAAGAGCTATACTAATATCTAATTCTATTGCAAATGACTTCTGAGGAGCCTTACCAAAGTTATGAAGTTAACCTAGGATCTGAGTTACATAACATGGAAAGTGGAACTCCATGTATCCTGAGAATCACATTGAGGTATAGTCAATAAATTTGAAAAAATACATCATATCTCGACTAGAAACAAAATGTGCATATTTTTACAGCAAATCAACAGTAACCCAAATCACATTATTTCCATTTGATGTCTTAGATAGTACCATAAAAAATTCCATTGATATATTCTCACATTTCATATATAGAACAAGCAGTGGTTGAATCTTCCCCTTTGGTTATCGCTGATCTTCCTTAACAGGCTGACATTTCAACCATTTCACGTTAAAATATGAAATATCTATATTCATTCCATCCCACCCATAATTCACCTGATGTTCTCGGTACATCTTAGTTATACTATGATGAACTAAAAATGGGGAACTATGATCTTGACAAAATAAATATTTCTTCAACTCTGAATCACTAGTAACTTACAAAATTTTAAAAAATCATAAAAAACAATCTTTATGAAGGTTATATTCTAAAATCTCACCATTATAACCAATTCTACCTTTTTCTATAGCTCAAAGTCTTCCTTATGTGTTTTCATTATAATATTTGATAACAATGAATATAATAAAACCTGAAACAAAATATATGTATTTCTTGCGCCTGCTACTTCTAAGCCAAAATTTATCAAATCCATAATCAAAGGATCATGTTCAAAATGTATCATGGTTAATGATGCATGATGTCTTTGAGTCAAGGAATGTGACTCTTTTTCAGGTTTTTTTATGGAAATTGATCATGCAATAATAATCCTTAATCAGTTCTATCCATTTTCTAAGACACATGTTTAATTTCTTTATAGTGAATCAATAATACATAATTTTATAGATAGTATATATTTGAAATTTGTCTCCATATAAATGATGCTTCCATATTTAAACGAAAAAACCACATCTATCAATTCCAAATCATGTTTGGGATAGTTTATCAAATGAGGTTTTTAGTTGTATTTTAAATAAGAAATTACTAGTCATTATACAATAAAACACAACCAATTACATTCAATGAAGCTTCATTGTATATGATGATCATTCCATTTAAGAAAAGGTAACTCAAAAACTAGAGAATTCACCAATATCTTATTCAGTTCCTTAAAAAACATCACATTCTTATGCCCATTTATAATTTCCCCATTTTCTGGTTACCTTATTTAGTGGGATAGATAGCTCTAAATTATTTGGATAAAACATTCTATAATAACCTACAAATCCAATAAAACTATGAATGTATGTAAAAATTTTTAGCACATGGACATCTAACAACCACTTATTATTTGGTAGGATAAACTATTATTCCAGTCTAATTTACTATGTTCCCATGAAAATAAATCCATTTCAACAAAAAACTAATCTTTTTAAGCATTCCATATTATTTTTTCCATTATGGTCATCAAAACAACCAATATATGTTTTTCACGCCCCTATTTACTCTTAGAAATTACCAGAGGGTCGTCAATAAACACATCCACAAAAGAATATCTAAACACGAGAAATATTCTATAAATAATATACATGAATACAACACGTTCATTAGTTAACACATATGGCATAACAACAAATTCATTGTTCCAATATCATGTATAAAAAAGTTTTTTTTGATTTCATTCTCATTCAACATCAACTAATGGTATTGGGATCTCAAATCAATCATTGAAATGTATTTATCACCCTCAGGCTAATAAAAAAATTCGACATGAGGAAAAGGATATTTGTTTTTAATAGTGACGTTATTCAAGGATCTGTAATATATTAAAATTCTAATTGAACCTTATTTTCAATTAAAGAACAAAACAGTACCAGCCCATGATGATGTTATTGAATGAATGAATCATTTATCAAGAAACTCCTGCTACAGATTTTTTTGATGCAACAACATCCATATCAGCCATTAAATATGGGGGGGTGAATTTTTTATAGAATCAGGAACTAAGTCAATTGTTAATTCGAATTCTTGATCAGGTATGACACCAGGTAAATGGTAAAAAATAAAATTCCGGTATTCATTTACCACAACTACAATATTGATATTTACAGTTTCCATGTCTTAAAATATATGAAAAATATAACATTCACTACTTTCTGATATTTTATAATGTTTATGGGTTTGTTGTTGTATACAAAATATAAATATTTTTGAAAAATAACATATTTTTCTCTATAGTCAATTTTATCTTGTTAAACAGAAATAGAATCCATTCCCATAATGTCATCAAACTTTACTAAGGGAAAACAAATAGGATATAAGTTAATGTTTTTATATAGACCATAATAGAATGATTATTATAATTCTTATATTCTATAATATTACGCCAAGTGTTTTAACTAAGTTCTAGTATCTTTTTTTGATGTGATATTTTCAATTTACCAAAAAATTCATCAGAAATAAAAGAATGTTTAGAACCCATATTGAACAAAACATTTACATAATCTGATTAAACAAATATGCTACCTAATATAACATCATTGGATGGCCTGATGTCTAATAATGTAGTCATATAGGATTTTACTACTCATTTCTTCTTAGATTTTGGCTTCATTGCATCATTTAAATCTCTCATTGGGAAGGAATTGGCATAGTGAACCATCTCACCATATTAAAATCAAATTATAGTTTTCTTATTAGGAATAATCATAGGATTCATTTCATTATAATCTCTGGCCCTCTATCCAAACATTAGAAATCTAAAACACTACCATGTTTTGGTAATACATTCACCATGGTTATTTTCCAAACTTTTCACAAACAAAAAACATCAATTTTATTCCATCAGATTTCATTGAATGTATTCTACCCATCACATGCCATCATTAACTCATCTTCTCCTTGTTGTCAAAGTGAATGTGACCATCAGAAAACGAAATCTCTACCCACTTAGAACATCAATATTTTTTCTCCCCATAGGGCTATGGTCGAGTCATACAAAACTAAAAAATCATCATCCTTTTTATTAAACTCATGTAATTAATTCTCTTTACTAAGATTCACCACCTAAGAAAAATATTTTTCAATGAATAGACATTTTTATTCATCCCACTCTAATGAATTAATCTATACTTGATCCTTAATATTTATGTATGTTGAACACCAATAATCAGTTTGACCTTAAATATGATTAATGGAAAGCCTTTACTTTTAAAAATTTGAATATCCCATAATGTTGAATTTCTTTTCAAGGTATTTTATCCATCCTTTAGCTACTACTGGGTATGAAGATCCACAAAATGTAGGAGGGTTTTGTCTCATAAAATTTTCCACTATAATCATGTTATATTGTGGTACCTCCTGTTGTTCACGTTCATGGAGGACACCTCTACATATTGGATGTGATAGCTGATCTATTACCATCAAAAGCTTTTTGGTTCCAATCCCAATACCTCCAAGCTGCTGAGAAGGTTATCATTCTGTCGGTGCCAATACATTTTAGATTCCTTGTTTCTTCTACAAAAAACCATTTTGTATTAATAGTTCATAGTCAATGAAACATCATAATCATTAAAATATATATCATTTCAAATTTACTATTGTGTCTAAATTGTTCATGGTATTATATTATCATCATCATAACCCCTAATTATAACTAAATATCCCTCTGACACCATCTATAAGGACCCTACCTTTTTACAATACATAATTTTAAATTTATAAAGGAAATCACTTCATTTCATACTATGGTTATTTTCAGTTTAATAGATTTATATAATTGGGACATAATACACTCATAACATTCAACATTAATACATAGTGTATACCATTAAAACATTAATAATTTCTTCCAAAATTATAATATTTTCAAATAAACACCTATTTATTTAAAAAATCATCATAACATATAATTTGGATGATTTATTTTTCTTGAAAATCCATATAACCTATGAAAAACATTTAAAAACTTCGGTTGAGCACAAAAAGCACTGAAAATGAAATAAAAATAAATAAATAACACATTAGTCTGTGAATACTTATAATGTATGAAATCATTTTCAAAATATATAATTATCACCAATATATACATAAATTATGAAAATTGAGATTTCCACAAGACACTAAACAATAATAAAGAACATAAATAGAATAATAATTTTATATTGTGGAATTAATTATATAATCGTGTAACGCTCTCATCTACCTTCTAATTTTTTAACCCTCACAGCTACCTTACAATTTCTATAACAATCATAGTTACACATGGGGTAACTATATGGGCTACCTACAACATACACATACCAAATGTATTGGAGGGATATATAGGTCCAATGAATCATCATACTAAATTCAAATTTACTATTACAGTATCATACAACATGAATAATTATTTAAAAACGTTGTTTTTGAATTTCATAAAACATAATTTAAAAATAGAATTTTAAAATAAATTTCCCTTATAAATTTCATATAATTAACGTGAGACTTAATATATTGGATTTAATATATATATATTCACATTTTAAATATAAATAAATAATAATAATATAATCAAAATTCCTCACACATAAAATTTTAATACCATCCATATATCGAAGTCGAAGGACATCCTAATGAATGGAAATGAGGTTATGAATTCATGTACCTTATGTTTTTTTAAAATAAAAAATCATTAATACTCATATATAATCATTAAAATAGTGTTATTGATATATTAAAGAAAAATATTCATCTTTAAAATATCTTATATGATCTTTTAAATACATCATTTCACCCTTTTATTGTAAGTATTTTATTCTTTGTGTTGTTGTGGGTGCGTTATTTTCTTGATTTCAATAGATAAATTGTGTTTGATTGTTTTGTCCTATGAAAATGAAATTTCATAAGTGGAATGAAATGGTATTAATATGTTTCCAAAGTATTTAATTATTCCATATATCAATTTTTATTATTTACGGTGATAGAGCATTAGTGAAAACATAAATGATATTTGTTTAGATTATTTTTATTGGTTCTTCAATAATCTTGAATTTGTTTCATTATAAAATTTGATTTCATGAATATAAGTTTGTTGCAGAAAATAAAATTGGATAAAAAATAAAACACCAATTATTTTTCATCAATTAATATGGTTTTATTATCAGTAATGAATGACTTGAAGGATATAGAAAACACATCTTCCACGATTTGGGTAAATCAGCTCATTGTAGACGGTTTTTTAATCTTTAGAAAATTAGGGAGAAAATAGGTAGTAAAATGATGATTGTTATTCAAGAACATGATAAAAGAAAATACATACAATAATATAGAGATTTAATACCTCTTGGATTAGTGGAGGCAATGAGAGTGTATGAAAAGAAATGAATTGGATGGAAAACACATGAAAAATGTATAAGATTTGTATATCTTGATCTCTTCTCCTTCAGATCATCTAAAAGGCCTTTGGTTTTCGCCTTTGGGTGATACCATATGCTCTAAGATGTAGGAAAGATCCTTGGGAAGTGTATTATTAGAACATATAAAATTAACAAGGCTTGGGAGGTGTGAAAGGATTAGTGGAATGAGGGTGGAATTTATAGTGCAGGAGAGGAGGGATTTTACATTATTTTAATCATTAGTCTAATATTTTTTCTCAAGTCTATAAATAGACTTGATTAATGTGACCCAAAATTGTTACAATTTCATGATATTTCAAACAATGTGATCTTACAACAACCATATATCACAAATTATGTAGTAAAACATGTATTTTTCATTTGTCGTAATTTAATGTATTTTACTATTCAAAAAAAATCATAAATTAAAAAAAAAATCCCAAAAATCCACCGTAACCATTTTTTAATGTTAATAATTGAAATAAATGAACTCAATTTTTTAAAAATAATATTATAATTATACATAATTTAATATATAAAAAATACATATTTTTTTTAAATATAAATTTTATTAACATATAACTCATTTTTTGACTCTTCAAAAAATTATTCAAAACCTTCTTACATATTAAAAAATATAAAATAAAATTATAATATGATTTATGATTTATAAGGGTCATATTACTATTCATAATTTTATGTTACTATAAAAAAATATTTGTTTGATCATATTCTAAATAACTTACTGATAAATACCCTAGATAACCATTTTGGGAAATTCAAACAATATAAGCAAAAAAATTATTTATAAAGGCTAGTTATAACTATATACATAAAAAAGGTCCATGAATTTCAATTTATTTTTAAAAACATATTTGTTATATCTTACACCACTAAACTCATACTAGAGTCCATATTATGTTTAGTAATTCCCCTTATTAATGATTTTAGTTTAATCTTAAAGGGGATCTTTGAATATAAGATAAAAATTTAAACATACATTTTGGTTTTATTTATTCATAATAATATATTAATCATAAAAAAATATTATAAAAAATTTGAATAGTATCTTTAATATAACGAGTTGTTATTATTTTAATGGAATAACATATATCCATCTACTTTTCCAACAAACGGGTAGTGAAATCATTATTCTTATATATGATATAAAACAGACTCACAAACTAATGTTAATTGTTTTCCAGCACCATCTCTCACGATAGTATATAATGGTGGATTTAATTAAAACTTATTATATTTATTAAATTAATAATCCTTGGTATTTATAATAACAGATATAACATCTTATATCTCAACCCATTAGAAGAGAATAATATTTCTCATAAATGTCATAGACAACCACATCATGAATTGATGTCATCTGTTTTCCCACTTCACATTTTCATGGTTGGTAATAACAATTTATAAAACATATATATATGATATTTTTAAAATTATTGTACCTTTGTAAGGAATAATTCACATTATCAATCCTAATTTCAATTATGATGGGATGAGATAACATTATTGGTGTGTATGATGAACAACCACCTCAAAAAGTGATATGATTCATTTTTCATGGAATATGATAACTGAAATTTTATTGAATATTTTTATTATATGATAAAAAATTAATTGTTAATATTTTAATCAAATTTCATTTGTTTTAAATTTCATGAATATGAAATCATCATTTATGTTTATTTATTTCCTATCATCAAAAGGAATTTTGTATTTCATTTTTTATTTATAAATTTAAAAAGTTACTAAAAATACCAGTATAATAACTATATATTATACTTGTATTATTATTTAAATTTTAGATACTATGTATCCATGATAAAAATAAGAAAAATAAAATAATAAATAAAAACCTATATGTAAAAATGAATTTATTTTCCAAAACATGACTTCCAAAAAGGATTTTTAGTATTGGGAAATAAAATGTTATTACAAAATCATATATGTTATGATAAACATTATCATGGTTCTATAATTGATTTATAATTAAGAAATACCAAATATAAATACTTTTATAATGTGTAGAATGGAATACGTGACTAATTGTATGGGATTCCTACGAAACTATTAATTTCTTGTATAACACATTCTATAATCTCCACATGTTTCATTTTTGTCATATATATATTATCAATGATTGTAAATTTAGATTTTTGTCTTGAATTTTATATTTTTTTCATATCTATTCAAGTAACCCACTTCTATGGAGCTTACGATTCAATGGATTATGTAATTAGTAATGGATTTTTGTTTTAATATGTCTTAATTTAATGATATATAATGTAATGCACCTATCATATTTGAAAAATATGTATATGAAAAATATATTACATGTAATATAACAAATTTATGTAGTAAAAATGTATTATATATTTCATATATTATTATTCATTCATTGAATTTATGATTCAATGCTAGATTGGATGTAAGGGTTTTGGGATAAAATCTAATCATTTATAGACATTGTTTTCATTTTTGGTACTTGTGAGAAAATAATATAATAAAATTATTTGAAAAAAAATAAATTCCATGTCATATTTTTAATATAATATAATAAAATTTTCTATTCATTTTCAACTTCTTTTATACTCATGAGTTTAAAAGGACTGTTTTTAAGAAAGATATTCATTATTTCTCTCTTTAGTTGAGAAACCCTTTTTAATCCATGTTTTCTAAAAATATTTTGGAAAATATGTTTTACCATTTTACAAAAAATTTATTAATAATATTTGGACACATTTTTTACTTTTTTAATATTTTTTAAATTTATCATTATGTAATTTTCCATTCAAGGCCCCTTCTAATTTTACCAAAAATACAAATGTTTTCATTTTTTTTAACATAAACGACATGAAAAATATTTCATGTCTTCATGAACACAGTTTTATTTCAATATTACCTTTAATTTTTTATGGTTCAATTAATGGAAAATGTTTTAAATAATATTGAGATTAAAAATATATTTTAAATAATTTTTTTTAATGTGAATATAATATTTTTCATAGGATATTATTTAAATATTATTAAATTATCCTTCATTTGTTTCCAAGGTTATGCTCGATGAAATAGATATTGTAAATGATTTATGAATTATAAAATATATTTCTATATATAATGGATATTTTAATGAAGAAATTATTTAAATTTTCATTTCATCATCAATTATAATATTCTATTCATAATTTTAAAAGAGAAAACTTTAGAAAACTTTTCTTTGTATAAAAAGAGTATTTCAATGTTGAAATTATAGTTTCCTCAATATATGTTCTATATAATATTTCAAAATCATTTTACATTTAAGATGACTTCCAATGAGGTTATGTATGCTTTATTGGGTCAAATATTTAATGATACCATGTTTTTAATTTCTCTACATGGCTAATTTTTTTGTTGATGAAATATTTATTAATCCAATTTTTTAATGATTTATGATGTGGTGAATAGATGTAATGATAAATAAATCAATTTATTACTTAATATATTGATATGATTAATAATTCATTATTTTTTGGAATAAATAAATATGGATTTTATTATTATATGGTTTGGACATACATCTCCGTAATTTGAATTTGGAAAATAATTATATCTCATGAGAAAATGATGGGAAACAAGTCAATGGACATGAATTGTAATGGGAAATAGTTTATTCCAAAACAACTGTAAGGAATATGGGTCTCCTAAAAAAATAAGAAATAGTTTATGTGTCCATATATACTATCTCCATAGTTTTTGTTGTTGACAAATACATATTAAAATAAATTGCAATATTTATGATGGTGACCAAATTTTTTTATTATATAGTTTCCACAGTTTGATTTTTTTTATTATGATGCGTTTTTCTGTTTTAGTAAATGGTCAGAATTGGAAATAATTGTGTTAAAATTTACTGTGATAGATATTGTATTAGTAAGAAACCAAATTGGATGACTATGACAAAATTTTATTTATTTCACATAAATACAATATTTTTTAAATAATATTAAACTTGATACAATTTTGAAAACCAATAATTCGAGTATATTTGAGAATTATTTAAATTACTGAACAATTTAAAATGTATAATACATCATCAATATTTAAAACATTCATAACATGCTTTTACTTAAAACTACGTGGGATACATTGGGGATATATATAAGAAAATGGATGGCCTAAAAATCCTAGTGAGGGATTATAAATTACATAAATAATTAGAATAATACTTGTTATTAAATGTGTATATAAATGGGTTATAAAAAGTAGTAGGAATCATAAAAATTAATAATTAGATATTATGTGTTGTTAAATCGAAAAGGTAATGTTGGAAATGTGGAAACTAATTAAAACAGAGGATCATAATAATAAGAGAATGATAAAATCCAAAAATCATAATGAAAATTCCTCATAAATTAATAATCATTAATCAATATCTTAACATTATGTCTCATGATACTAAAAATTATCCAATCAATTTTAGAACTATATAATTGTTAGCATAATCATCACTTTGATTTCAATCTCATTACTTTATGTGCCACAGAGAACATACCACTTGGATTCAATCATATAATATTTTACTCCATAAAGAATATGTGTGATTAAATAAATATATTTCTTAATCACCTTATGTTTATGAGTATTAAGTATAACACCCTTGATTTATAATTGGTATGGTATTCACTACAGAATTGTTTTCTCATGGAAAATCACTACGAAATTTTGGCAGCATTACAACATCACTAATAATCCATAAAATTGGATAATTAGAAAAAAGAGTAATATAATAATTTTTACATCATGTTTCATGTAATAGGTACATTTCATTATATTTCCCCAAATTATGAATTTTATGTATAAGGTATAATATATTAATGAATCATTAATAAAGAGGTGAAGGTGAGGATCTCTATCCTTGAGAGTGTGAGTACCAATGCTTGTAAGGGTATTGTTGTGAGATTTGGGGACCCTTAGAAGGACTCTAGAGAGAGGAGTGAGATAAAAGTCATTTTCCAAGTTAATTTAGTGAATATAATTGGGGAAATAAGTCATTTTATATAATAAATGAGATATGAATTCATTATTATTTCTCAAACATGGGTGTTGGAATCAATATTTAATATTTACCAAAACCACAAACCTGTTGATGGATTTTTTCAATGGTTTCCTCAAAATGTGATTCATATTAAATTTTTATGGTTATTGGATGATTATAATAATATAATACACATTCTAAAGTTCAATTTAGTTATACTCTTAAAAAAGATGTTTTAAATCCATAAAATATATTACAAGTTATGATTGATTCATAATGGCATTACAAAATAAATCAAAGATTCTAATAATCACATTATTTAAAATAAAAAAATAGAATTGGATTATTATAATGTTAATTTTATTTATCATATCACTTAAGTAAATTATGATCATAAGAAACACTATATATTTATGAAATATTTAATTTTAAACTGAAAATTTTCCTTTATTTATAATTTTTGAAAAATTATACATTGTATATTTTTTAAATAAAAATTTGAAAATAATATCAATTTTATAATAATATTTATAAAATAAATTTAATTTTCACTTTCAAAATATATTTTTAAATTTATTGAGAAATTATATTTTTTTATCAAAAAGGTTTTTTGACCCATAGAAAAAATACACTTGACTTCATAAAAATTATATGATACTTTACATTTAAGAAAAATTGTATAACTATTATTTTATATAAAAATAATATTTATTTTAAAAATTTATTAATTTATAAATATAATCTATTTTATTGGAATTGAATACTTATTAAAAATAATATTTTTGTTTTATTGTTTACAAATCAAAATCATTTATAAAGTAAAAATAACAAAAATATATGAGAATTACTATTTTGAAAATATAATATAAATAAATATATTATTATGGTCTCGGTACATATCCCTTTACCCCACTAGAAAACTACCCAATAGTTAGGTGCGTGATACAGATACTTTCATTGGGTTGTACGATGTACCTAGTTTGGGATTTTATCCCAATGAGCATGAACTTTTCTGATTAACAATTTCACCACTATTAAATATTTATAATAGACATTTATATCTTCAAGTTATATGAATACAAATAATTCCATGTGTTTTCAATAATCATAACACCTAATAAGAAATTTTATATATATAAAAAGTATAATATTATTTCTAAATTGTTTGGTCATTACAATTATGATTGGTGTGAATTAAACTGTGATTATTCCTTCTCATTTATAATTATATATGATCATAAAATTAAAAAATAACTACCTCCAAGAATCGGTAATGAATATAAGTTAATATTTTACTCAGACCTCATGTAGTACATATTATTAAATGAATTTTATTTAATTTCCAATATATTAAGAATGAGGGAAGGAAAACCCATGTGAATGTTTTTGAGGTATTGGATGATGTTTCAAGTGAGGAAAAATGACACAATAAAGTAATTTAAATTGATAAATTAAATTTTTTGTTAATGAAATTGATGAGAATATTGGTTTATCTATTGTATCATTAATATATGATAAATTCAAATGAGAATATATATAATGTATGAAAATTCATTCCCAATATAGATTGATCTTGAAGAGAATTGGTAATTTTGAATGATTAATGGATATACATATAATGATGATGATACGATGAAATATATAAGAATATTTTGGTTTATTATATTATTATTTTTATATTAATTTTAATAAAAATGATATAATTTCTTATGATGAATCAGAATACATGATTCCAATTTCATATCTGATTAATGAGGTATTAACTATTATGATGATGAAGGTTAGTTGATTTTTTAATAATATAATTTGATAATCGAAGTTTTCATCTGATGATATTCAATAATTATAAAATATATAATGGTTTTATTTATGTTTTGAATTATACATACTAAATAATTTGTTGAATGGTATTGAAAACAATGAAAAGTGATTTAATGGGATAATTATATATTATTGAAAATCATGATTAAGGGATGATTAACAATAATATATTATTAATGTTGAGAAAAAATGGTATTTAGTAAGGATTAAAACTTGATTTATAGGGATAATTCAAATTGTATTTTATTGATGAACTGGAAACTTATAAAGGATATCTTGAAAATGAGGATTGTATTATCATTGATTGAATTTACAAAACTATTGAATTGAAGGAATATATTCCATAATCATTTTTCATTGAATTGGGAAGAATTTATGTTTTCATGGTTGTTTATTTGTATTTCATGATGTTTCTATGTTTTAAGAGAACATATTACTAATCTATTCTTATATTTTTTATTTTCATAAATGATAGAAACATTATGATATTGGGTGATTTTTTTTATATTGATTTTTAAAAAATTTGTCTCCTTATTTATATATTTCATAATTTGGGACGGGTCTTTTGAAAAAAAATATTCAGTGGGATAATATTTAATATCAATTATTTTATTGTTATTAATGTTTTTAATTACCATATTATTATTTTTTCATATTAGATAACTTTTGTAAACTATATTTAAAACATGATATATTTAGAATGACATACCGTTATATTTTGCGTAGTGGGATATACTAGTGCATCTGATATAGAAAATTAGTCTATATATCATGTAGTAAAATATTAATAGTAAATTAATCAAATTATAATTAATGGAAGAAAATTTACTTATGATATGATGTTATGTTAAGGCCTTGGTATATCAGTCTCATTGAAATTCTAGATCAAATCGGGATAGCAGCCCATCTATTGATGATTCATCCAAACCCCTCTATGTTAGATGATGTGTTTCATGTATCTCTTAGGATTATACACACTCAAGATCCTTAACATGTACAAAACATATAGATTAAACCACATGATAATGATCATTCTGAACAGGTACAACTAGGGAAAATTCTATATCACTGGGAGAAATATCAATAAAACAAGACAACTCACTTTGTCCAATATTTATGGTGAAATCATCACCTTGAGGAAACTAAATTAGAACACGATGATATAATGATAAAAAAGTATCATAAATTTTATATAACGAATCGGAAGTTTTCAATGGAGATATTCTTTTCATATGAGGTATAATGAAACATCTTAATATTTTATAAAATACTTTTTACCAAAAAAAATATATATTTTGACATCTAACATTACACAAAACATACAGTCTTAACGAAATGATGCACAATAATACAATTATAAAATAATATTTATCTTTGATCTAATGGAATTGATAATACAAAAAGGATAAACAAATTATGAAATTATATTGTTTAAACCTACATAAAAATCGAATAATTTGGTTTTAAATTAATTTAATATTATTATATATAATATATGGAATCACATGAAATCAAATTCTAAAAACTAATTTAATGAACAAACATAATTATTTTTAATAATAATTTAAATAAGTAACTACACATAAATTATTTTAATTAAATATTTATTTTATATATTTATAAAATATTTACAATCTACCTATTGTGTTTTCTATTTTTGAAATAAAAATTAATAAAATTTAATGCTTTGAAACATTATTTTTTATAAAAAAGTCTAATTTAATTTTTAACACATATTGTAGAATTAAATATTACAAATTTTTTAATATTATATCACAAAATAATAATTATTTTTGAAAATTTATTTTATAAGTATCCTGGTGTGATTTTATGATAATTTTTTAAAAATATAAAATTTTCAGTCAATATTGAAAAATAATGGATTTTTGGAATTTTTTTTCATGTAAACAATTATAAAAATTAAAATTTATTATAATATGGTTTTAATTTTTTTTTTTCATTAAACTAAATTTTTTCCCATTATTATTATTAAAATCTGTATGAGATGATTGACATGGTTAAGGAGAAAAAGGGATCATCACTAGTTAATATAAAATTGAGAGGGGTTAATCGAATAAAAACATTTCAAAAAGCTAATATATAGACATATATAGAACTTATTTTTTAAATAATAACATTTTTTATATTTTTTATGAAATTGGAAGGTTAAAAATGATGTTAATACTTTTTCTTTCCTAAAATTCCCTATGTTCCCTCTCCACTATTATAACGACCCATACTTTACATACATTGTTCAAACATCAAAATTAAAGCACACTTATTACAACATATAACAAAACCATGAAAGGACAGTATAGGTATTGTGTCTTTAGAAATTTGGAAACCTAAACAACTGGTTCATAAAGAATCTACATTATCTCTCATTTATTTCATCATATCCAGAGTCCATTTTGGCATATCCTACTTAATAACCTTCTTCCCGACATAGGGAATGAAAAAATACAAAATGGTGAGCTCAAATTCTCAGTAAGGGTAAACAAAGGAAATATCATATTAATAAGAATAGAGCATTTCGAAAATCATAACCTTCAAACGAGATCAAAATATAATAACATGGGATAATTCATAGTAGTGAAATGAAATCCCAATAATCATAACAAAAAACATGAAACATTATGTAATTCACGCATAATCATAGTGAATCATTTCATAGTAGTCATGATTCATTTCCAAGACTATCTTAGCAGACAAATTCCATTTCTGAACCGAGTTCACTGCTCGTTTCTACCGTGTTTCACTGAACTCGATTAACCTTCCATTCCATCCATGTATATATCATGAGATATAAATCATTACCCAATACATTGGAGGGAGATATATGTCTCACCCATCTCATAATGAAACCATTCTTATGTGTGCCACAAAATCATAAATCAAACATCATAGCATAACCCATGTAATAAAAATGGGATTCTTAAATATCTTTCCATCATTACATAATCCATATAAGATAAAAGTACTTTATAAAAAAAATTCCATCATAACATAATCAAATCAATGTAAAAATATGGATATAAACATAACCATATATTATCTTAGATGGAATATAATTTTGATAAAACGCTTGAACTCCATTCTTGAGAAAAATATCCTTTCTACTTCAAAAACATTTTCCTTTCATAAAATGTAATATATTTTTAAACTAAAAGAATTTTATTAAAATTAAACATGATAACTTTTATATTATTCTTCGTGGAAATAATGTTCTAAAAATCCATTCATGTCATGTATGTTAAAAAAACATTCTTCTAGTACTTTGGCTGAAAAAGACAAAAAATTACCTCGTACTAAAAACGACAAAAGATTTCTTTCATATATTTTACTAAAAAATTAACAGTGGGTAATATCAAATTTAAACAATTATATGGGGATAGAAATAATATTACATATTGAGGAAACATGGATGTGGATGATAAATATTCCCCATTAAATTCTGTAGTATAAACAATCTCGGATAAAAATGAGATTTCGAGATTTTCCCTTACCTTAGGTCTGATTACCTTCATACGTGTCCGAACCTCCTATATAATGATTTAAATAATGTTATTGAAATATTAAAGAATATTACCGATTGTTATGATATCATATATGGTCATATTCTTAGCTTCTTATTAGTAATATTTCATTGCTACTTGTTATTCGGGTGTTTATTTATTTTTTTTACTTATGCGTGTTTTGTCAAATAAATTATTATTCTTCTTTGTAGGTTATATATACCTCATCTATATAACGTAATTTTTTTAATATATATCATATTTATTCATTCAATTCAATTATATAATGATTAAGAATTGAAGATCATTTATAAAAAGCCTATTCACATCGTGGAGACGATAGGCCGTACGTACGCACGAGAAATAACAATGTTCCCAGATTGTGTAATTTTATTGAAGTGTACGTAGACTATTTAAGAATACATATCACATCAGAATAATCATATATAGTTATTCTCGAAACCATTATACCCATCCAAGTTAAGTGGTGGTGGAAAACAGATTACACTATGGCGTGGAGACGGTATTTCGTACGTACGCACGCGCGGTGATTTCTTTTTTCGTAAGATGGATATAAGGTGAAAGAGGGTTGTTTCTTATTTATAATAAAATATCATTATATGAGTTATAATTATGTTATTAATTCATAATGATACAACTAACAAAGAATAATTTGAAGAAGAAATAAACCTGAAAGTATCGGTAACAGACATTACCTCTTCTTTGTAGCGCCTCTTCTTAACCTCCTCTTAGGGCAGTAAAGACGGTCTTTGAAGAAGACCAGGACCTCTATGATTTTTCTAGGGAAGTTGAGAAGTGATATATTTAGGGTTTTTTTGAGCTTGAAGACTCAATGTGGTGTGAGGAAGAGAGGGAGGAGGTGCTCTTTTATAAGGGAGGAGAAGGGCACTTTAGAAAAAACGGAAAATATTATTTTATTATAAAGTCATATTCGGTTTCTATTAGAACCAAATTGATTTCATTCGAAGATAAGGTGGTTATGGGTCACAATACTCTCAACCAATAGATTTTAGACACGTTTAGGTTACTATTTTAACCTTAACATTTATATATAACTATTAGTTAAATAAATTAACTTATATCGTGTCTTCTTGTTTTCTTACATTATATGGTTAGTAATCATACTATAACAAGCCAAACGATCCCCAATATGTTAATTATTAATATTTATAACCTTATCTAATTCATTTGGATGAAAAATAGATTTTTAGGAATAAAATAACAATTAATAATATAATATTTTTTAACAAACTATTTTATGTCATTTTTGAAAAATTTTGGTAATTTATTTTTGTGAAAATCATAAAAGCATTATTAGTTCTAAAAGTGTTATTTAAATCAATAATAATATGTTATTTTAACCTATAAAATTATTCAAATTCTTAAAAAGTGTCAAATTACATTTATTTGGGTATTTATAATATCAATTTTGTTAATATTTCCTTAATAAGGTAATTACTGCATCATCATTGTATCATAAATAAATTAAGTTATTTAAAGTCTAAAAATTATAAATAAAATAGAATTATGTAGGAAATATTTTTATCTTTATAATGAATATTTATATTCGAATTTATCTTATTTATTACCCTATATTAAAAACGTTTTAGTTATTAAACATTGATTTTAACTATTTTAACTCTTCTTTAAATAAAATAATATTAAATGTCCTAATCTAGTCCAAGTGGACCTAAAGGGTAATATTTTATTCGTAGAGTTGTTTTCATGGAATTATAATTATCCAACATAATTGGGACATGTTTGAGGGTAATAATAATGTCATTTCTACCATTAATTACCCTATTTAATTTTAATTTTTGAAAAAAAAGTAAACAGTTACAACTCACCAAAAATAATTTTTATCTTATTGAACCACATTTTACTCCTTGATATTAACTGTGTCTCTCGGAGTTTCAAAATTACACTCACAGAAGCGGTAAATTTATGTTTTATATAAATTTTCTAACTCCCCTATGAGGTGGGTAAAAGACGGTGAAAAATTCAATAAAATTTTTATATATCTAAAATTATTGTAAAATTACTCTAATGAATTAATATGAACTTATATAGGTATTATGTATCAATTTTTACCTAAAATAAATTTAAATTATTTAAATAAAAATCCGGGTTTTAAATAGTATCCTTGTGTTTTCACTATTCATCATAAATTGAATGTTTTCTGAAAAATACAAACAAAGTCACCCTAGTATAATTTTGATATTCCGAATCCAAATATGAACTCCATATTTAAATATAAAATTTCAAAAATTTAAAAAATTTGGTATTACTCTTCATAACGGCTAGTTTTAGTTATATTTTAATACCATATCGTTGTTTAGTGAAACTTGGTATTGCGTACAACGCAAGCTATCGAGGAAGGTCGTGATTGCGTGTAAAGCACGCCAAGCTAGTGTTGTGTGTAGTTAATGATTCCTTTGAAGATTAAAATAACATAAAAACAAAATATTTCTCATAAAAATCTCAGGATCTACATTCTACCTCCTTAAAATGAATTTATCCCATGAAATTCATCACTTCGTAACAAACATATGAGGATACCTCTCCCTTATAATATCCTCAAGATCCCATGTAGCTTCTTATAATTGGTTTTTCCTCCATTAAACTTTCACCAAGTGAGTGGTCTTGTTCCATAGGGCTATTTTTCTACGATCCAGAATCTCTATCGGTTGTTCTTCATAAGAAATATCTTGCTCCAACGGTACAACATATGAGCTGAGTACATGTGAAGGATCACGTATGTACTTTCTCAGTAGAGATAAATGTAACACATTGTGAACTTGAGAGAGATTCGGTGGAAGCGCCAATCAGTATTCTACTTTCCCATCACGATCCATTATTTCGAAAGAACAGATGTACCAAGGGATCAACTTTCCCTTCTTTCTAAATCTAATTAATCTCTTCCAAGGAGATATTCGTAAGAACACTTTATCACCCACTTCAAACTCTAGGTCATATCTTCGGTTGTAGGCATAACTTTTTTGTCGACTCTGAGCTGCTCTTATGTGTTGTTGAATAGATCGGACCTTTTCTACCATCTCATCAAAAAGATCAGGTCTTAATAGCTTTCATTCCACAACTTCATCCTAGCAAATTGGAGTCCTACATTTCTTCCCATAGAGAGCTTCATAAGAAGCCATCTGAATACTGGAGTGAAATCTATTATTATAATAAAATTCCACCAAATATGCCTGTTGATCCCAATCACCTTTGAAATCCATAGAGCAAGCTCATAACATATATTCTAGAGTTTGAATTGATCTCTCAGACTGACCATCTGTCTGATGATGATAAGCTGTGGTGAAACTCAACTCCGTATTTAGAGTATACTGAAGGCTCTGCCAAAACATTGAGGTGAACCTCCGATCCTGATCAGATATAATGGAAAGTGGTACTCCATGCAATCTTTCCACTTCTTTTACATATATCCTGGCAAGCTGATCCAGAGAGAAATATTATCTAACAGCAATGAAGTTTGATGACTTCGTAAGATGATAAACTATGACCCATATAGAATTATTGCCTTTGGATGTTTTAGGATGTCTGGTGACAAAGTCAATAGTGATGTTTTCCCACTTCCATTCGGGTATGGGTAATGGTTACAACATCCGCTTAGGATTCTATCTCTCATATTTAACTTGTTGACAAACCATGCATCAAGAGACATATTCAGCAACATCTCTTTTCATGCCATCCCACCAGATGTTCTCTTTCAGGTCCCTGTACATATTCTTACTTCTAGGAAGAATAGAAAATGAAGAACTATGTGCCTTATCCAGTAGTTACTTATTTAATTCTGGGATGGGAGGAACACAAACCCGATTCCTAAACCTTATTATCCCATCACAATCAAGGTTTAATTCAGGAACATTTCTCACCTTCTTTTGTAACTCTACATCTTCTTTCTATTCCTCTTTAATTTTCACATGTATAGATGGTTGAACACTCAATTTAGAAAGATACTATTTTCCCCTTCTCTAATAATTCCAGGATCCATCCTTTGTAAATCCATAAATATTGGATCTTTTTTTATCCTAATCATGGATAATATAGCATGGTCTAGTTGTCTTAATGCATATGCCACCTTGTTTTCTTTCCCAGGGTGGTAATGAATTGAGTAGTTGTAATCCTTAATCATCTCCTCCCATCTTCTTTGGCGCATATTCAGCTCCATTTGTGTGAAAATATACTTTAAACTTTTATTGATCAGTATAAATATCACACCATTCTCTATAAAGATAATGCCTCCAAATATTTAATGAAAATATTTCCACAGCTAACTCCAAATAATGATTTGGGTAATTTTGCTTATGGATTTTCAACTGGCGTGAGGCATAAGCTATCACCATATCATTTTGGATGAGAACACACCCCATTCCCTTCTTATATGCATAATTGTAAATCACAAACCTTTCCCCACTACAAGGATGTGTGAGAATAGGTGAATTGGATAACCTTTTTTTAACTCACTGAAATTCTCTTCACACTCCTTCTTTAAAACAAACATAGCTCTTTTTCGAGTCAACCTGGTGATGTGGATTAGATAATCATGAAAAATCATTCACAAAACGTCGAAAATATCCAGCCAAACCAAGAAACCTTCGTATCTCAGTTACTGTTGTTGGTCTCGACCATCATTCGATAATCTCTGTCTTTTCTGGATCCACATATATCCCCTCTTTTGAGATTATATGAACCAAAAATGCAACTTTTTTAAGCCAAAATTCACACATGGTAAATTTGGCATAAAGCTTCTCCTTTCTCAGGTTTCTTAAATTTAATTCTCAAGTGATCTTCATGTTCTTCATTTCTCATTGAATAGGCAAGAATAACATCTAAAAAGACTACCAAAAACTGATCAAGATAGTCTCTAAATACTTTATTCATCAGATCCAAGAAGATAGTAAGGGCATTAGTAAGACCAAATGGCATCACTATAAATTCATAATGTTCATACCTTGTACGGAAAGCCGTGTTTGGTATATCCTCCCTTTTGACCCTCAATTGATGATTCCCTTAATGAAGATCAATCTTGGAAAATTATTGAGCTCCGCGTTTTTGTTCAAATAAGGCATTAATGTGTGGGAGAGGATATTTTTCCTTGATAGTGATCTTGTTATGTTCTTGATAATCAATGTAGAGTCTCATTGATCCATCTTTCTTTGTAACAAATAGAACAAGGGATCCCCAAGCTGATGCACTAGGGCATATGAATCCTTTAACAAGATTCTCTTGGAGTTGCTTCTTCAATTCATGCAACTCAATTGGGTCCATTCAATAAGGTTTCGTTGAAGTTGATAAAGCACCCGATACGAATTCTATTGAAAACTCAACTTCACGATTGTTGGAAGACCATGAAATTCATCTAGAAAGTCATCATCAAAATCTCGTACAATGGGAATATTCTTAATAGTGAGTTTCTCTCCAACCATTTGATATAAATAACCTTCATTTATTGGAATCAAGACCCATAAGATGGAATACATTTCCACTGGAAGGTTATGTTCATCCTTGCATCGATAGACGATCATAAATTGATCTGGAATATGAAATGTGACTTCCCTTCTTTGGAAATTGATATGATCTCCATATAAAAAAATCCAATCCATGCCATGAATCACATCAAATTACACTATAAGAAGGATCACAAGATTTATAGGAAGCAATTTCCCACAATCATTAATCAGAGAAGAATTGTAAACTTTTGATGCGACTATTGTGCCATTAGGGGTTGTCACAACTAACCCAACATCTAATTGTTGAGGTAATATAGCGATACCCTTAGAAAATTCTTTAGAAATAAAAGTGTGGGTGGATCTAGAATCAAATAAAACATTTGATACTTTAGAGTAGATGGTACGTGTACCTTTCACCACTTCGTTATTATACTCCGCACTACTGATAGAAATTTCATGTGACTTTATGTTTTCTTTAGCCTTAATATCTTGTTGACGTCGATCATTATCAACAACCCTTAGATTGTGACATTGATTAGAATAATTCCCCACTTTTTTCCACTTGTAACAATGAAATGTAGGAGTTTCACTCTGTGTAGAATTTTCTTTGTTCGCATCACTAAACATATTCTTCCCATCATTGCATCATTAAAATGCCTGATGACCTTCCTTTCCACATTTAAAACATTTACTTGTCCCAATTAGACAAATCCCTCCATGTTTCTTTCTACACATCTAGCATAATGGAAAACTCATTTTCTTTTCAGTGTGCTCATTAAATTTTCCTTCGAATTCTATTTTCCTCTTCTTGTAAAATGCATATGACTGATGGGTTACTCCAATCTCTATATCAACATTGAGATCACATATAATTATTTACTCGGAGCTATTGAAGTCCCTTATGGATAACACCCTTCGAAGACTTGGTTTTAAGCAACTAAAGAATCGATCGATCTTACTCTCTTGATGGATAATAATACCAGAAGCGTACCTTGAAAGTCATGTAAAATTTACTTCGTATGTACCAACAGATTCATCATCATTTTGCTTTAGTTCAAGAAACTCCATCTCCATCTTTGTTCTAAGAATACGAGGGAAGTACATATTGAAAAATAAGTTCTTGAACTCATCCCATTCCATGAACTCAATTTCATCTCTTGGCCTCGTATTATTGATAATATTTCACCATTGATCAGCTTCACCTTCCAAATGATAAACTGATAAGTTGAATTTACCATGTTCAGAACATTTAAGAACTAAAAATATCTTTTCAGTGGTATGGATCCATTGTTCAACCACTAATGGATCAGTAGACCCACTGGATGAAGGAGGACGCTGCCGTATTAACACGGTTCCTTCGGGTTCCATCCATTGACTAAAACCAAAAAAATAGTGTGAACAATAATAATTATAATATGAAAACCACATAATCATGAATAAATTTTCACACATAAGGTCTTATCCTAGGTTTTTCATGTCCATTTCTAAAACACTAAGATTGTGTTCTATGCTTATACTTATCCTTAGGGTTCTAACTACGGCTTTCACATCCTAGTTTCCAATGGTTGACTAAACCTTTCCTCTGATACCAAATATAACGAACCATACGTTACATACATTGTTCATACATCAAAATTGAAGCCCACTTATTACATCATATATCAAAACCTTGAAAGGACTGTATAGGTATAGTGTCTTTAGAAACTGGGAAACATAAACAACTGGTTCATAAAGCATCTACATTGTCTCCCATTTATTTCATCATATCTAGAGTACCTTTTTCATATTCTACTTAATAACCTTTTTCTGACCTTGTGAAAGAAAACATAAAAAAGGGTGAGCTCAAATGCTCAGTAAGGGTAAACAAAAAAAATCATATTCCTAATAACATAGCATTTCGAAAATCATAACCTGCAAAAGATATCATAAGATCATAACATGGGATAAATCATAGTAGTGAAATCTAATACCAATAATCATAAAAAAACCATGAAACAGTGTGGCATGAACACATAAACATAGAGAATCATTTCTTAGTAGTCATGACTCATTTCCATGACTATCTTAGCAGACAAATCCAATTTCTGAACCGAGTTCACTCCTCATTTCCATCCTGTTTCACAGAACTGGATTAACATGTCTTTCCCGCCATGTATATCTCATGAGATATAAATCATCACCCAATAAATATTAGGGAGATATAGGTCCCACCCATCTCATAATGAAACCATTCTTATGTGTGCCACAAAATCATAAATCAAACATCATAGCATTACCTATGTAAAAAAATAGGATTCTTAAACATTGTGCCATCAAAACATAATCCATATAAGATAAAAGGACTTTATTGAAATAATTACATAATAAAATAATCGAATGAATGTAAAAATAGGGATATAAACATAACCATATATTATCTTATATGGAAAATAATTTTGATAAAACGCTTGAACTCCATTCTTGAGGAAAATATCCTTTCTACATCAAAAACACTTTCCTTTCTTAAAATGTCATAAAATATTAAAATAAATATTTTATTAAAAATAAACATGATAAATTTTGAAGGAATCATTATGGAAATAATGTTCTAAGAATTCATTCATGCCATGTAAGTAAAAAAAACATTCTTCTTGTACTTTGGCCGAAAAAGTCAAAAAAATACCTCGTACTAAAAACGACAAAAGATTCCTTTCATATCATTTACTAAAAACATACCATTGAGTAAAATTGGATTTAAAAAATTGTAGTTGTATAGAAATAATATTACATATTGAGGAAACATGTATGTGGATGATAAATATTCCAATGTAAATTATGAAGTATAAACAATCTCTGATAAAATGAGATTTTGATATTTTCCCTTACGTTAGGTCCGATTTGCTTCGTACGTGTCCGAACCTCCAGTATAATGATTTAAAAAATGCTATGGACTTATTGCAGAATCGTACTCATTGTTATGATATCATATATGGTCATATTCTTAGCTTCTTATAAGTAATATTTCATTACTACTTGTTATTCGGGTGTTTATTTCTTTTTTGTTCTTATGCGTGTTTTGTCAAATAAATTATTATTCATATTTTAGGTTATAGATATCTCATTTCCAGAATGCTATTAGTGTAATATTTATCATATTTATTCATTAAATTCATTTATATAATCATTATGCATTGAATATCATGTATAACGAGTCACATCACATCGTGGAGACGGTTGGCCGTACGTACGCACGAGTGATAATATCGTTCCCATGATCGTGGAATTGTATTGAAGTGTATGTATAATATTTAAGAATCAATAAACCTTTACAATAATCACTTATAGTTATTCTATTCACCATTATACCCATCCAAGTATGGTGGTAGTGTAAAACAGATTACACCACAGCCTGGAGATGGTATTCTATACGCATGCACGCGCGATGATTTCATTTTTTGTAGGATGGATAAGAGGTGAAAGAGGGTTGTTTAATATTTATAATAACATATTAGTATATGAGTGATACTTATTTTGTTACTTCATAATGAAACAACTAAAGAAGAAGAAGTAGAAGAAGAAATACAGTTGAAAGAATCTGTAACACACATTACCTCTTCTTTGAAGGGCCTCTTCTTAACCTTCCCTAAGGGAAATAAAGATGGTCTTTGAAGAAGACCAAGACCTCTAGAATGTTTCTAGGAAAGTGGATAAGAGATATATATAGGGGTTGGCCGATCTTGAAGGCTCAATCTGGTGTGAGGAAGAAGGGAGGAGGTCTTCTTTTATAAGGGAGGGGAGGGGCACCTTAGGAAAAACTTAAAATATTATTTTATTATAAAGTCATATTCCGTTTTTAATAGATCCAAATTGACTTATTTAGAATCTATTGTAGGTATGGGTCGAAATAATCTCAACCCATATATTTTAGACAATTTTCGGTTACAATTTATACATTATCATTTAGATTTAACTCTATGTTAAATAATTTAACTTTTACTGTGTCTTCTTTCTTTCTTACATTATATGGTTAGTAAACATAATATAACAAGCCAAATGAACCCCTAGTTGTTAATAATTAATATATATAACCTTGTCTATGTAATTTGGCAAAACCTTATATTTTTAGGAATAAAACAAAAATTAATAATATAATATTTGTTTTTATAAATATTTTCCTTCAATTTTAACACTATTTAGTAATTGATTTTTGTGAAAATAATAACAACATTATTAGTTCAGAAATATTTATTTCAATCAATACTAATATGTTATTTTAACATATAAAATTATTTAAATTCTGAAATAGTCTAAATTACATTTATTTGGGTATTTATAATATCTATTATGTTAATATTTCTTTAATAAGGTAATTATTGCATCATCATTGTGTCATAAATAAATTAAATTATATAATGTCTAAAAATTATAAATAAAATACAATTATGTAGTAAATCTTAGTAGATTTATAATGAATATATTTATTCTAATTTTTCTTATTTATTCCCCTATATTAAAAATTATTTAATTATTAAAATTTGATTTTAACTATTTTAACTCTTCTATAAATAAAATAATATTAAATGGTCTAATCTAATCCATGTGGAGGTAAAGGGTAATATTTCATTCCTAAAGTTTTTTTTGGTCTAGTTATACTTATCCAATAGAATTATAACATGTTTTACGATAATAATAATATCATTTTTACCCTTAATTACCCTATTTACTTTTAACGGTGGAAAAAAAGTAAAAAGTTACTATTAACCAAAAAATTATTTTTATCTTATTAAACCACATATTACACCTTGATATTAACGATTTCTCTAGGATTTTATAAATTCCACTCACTGAAGCGGTAAATTTAATTTTTTTGTAAATTTTCAAACTCCACTAGGAGGTGGGTAAAAGGCGGTGAAAAGATCAATAAAATTTTTATATATCTAAAATTATTATAAAATGACTCCAATGAATTAATTTGAACTTATATAGGTATTATGTATCAATTTTGACCTAAAATAAATTTTAATAAATTATTTAAATAAATAGTTAGATTTTAAATAGTAGGACATTGTTTTCACTATTCATCAAAAATGAAAAGTTTTAAGAAAAATACAAAAAATTCACCCTAGGCTAATTTCGATATTCTGAATCCCAAAATGAAGTCCAATTTGAAAGATAAAATTAAAAAAATTTCAAAAAGTTAGTATTACTATTCATAACTGCTAGTTTTAATGATACATTAAAAGCATATCGTTGTTTAGTGAAACTCAGTATTGTGTAAAACGCAAGCTATCGAGGAAGGTCGCAATTGCATGTAAAGAAATCCAAGCTAGTGTTGTGTGTAGTGAAATATTCCTTTGATGATGTATATAACATAAAAACAAAATATTTCTAATAAAAATATCGGGTGCTACAACCACTTTTAAAATCCCACCACATATCCTCTCTTGTTCAATATTGCAAACCTGTTTGTTCATTAAATAAAATTAAAATAGACGAAATAATTCAATAAACATATCCAATAGTCCTTTTTATTATTAATAATTCCTCTTAATATGGATTTACAAGAATACTTAAAGATTCTCTCCAACGAAGAGGTGAACATGAAAAAGTTATTTTTTTGTTTAATTTTTTCCTCAAACTCATTTTCTATAATTATAATATTATAATATAATAACCCCGTTAAATATGATATATTAGTATGTAATTTTTTTATTTTAATAACCTATATCCATATCCTCTTTTATTAAATGATATTTGAAAACATCATTTGTGTGTATAATGAACTATAGCCTCACGAATTGATGTTATATTCATCCAATCACTATGTCGTAAGAGTGGATATAATGATGGATTATATTTTTAAATACTTCATATATGATTAATTATAAATCTATAACTGTAATATCACTTATACCTTCATAGATCCCAATCCTTTTGTAAATAATACTGTCGCTCATTCGTAGAGTGGACTACCATCTCGCGAACCAATTTATTATGTTTTTTCTTTTAAATTTTAATTTGATAGTAATAAATAAATATTAAATTAACTTTTAAAATAATTTTATCACAATCATACATATTTTGAAAATAAATCACATATACCTTCTTACTTTTCATTTTTTGGGTGATACGATAACGTGGATCCTGTGTACAGTGGACTACCGTCTAGTGAAGAGATGCCAAACACTTTTCACTAATGCTTTTCAATGATGATTAAATGTGAAATTTAAAATAATATACCTGATATGTACTAAAAAATTATTAATAGTAATATATTAATCATATTTATTTCATTTAATCGGTTGAGAAAGTGATAATATAGTTCATGCATAGGTACATAATACTGTCTCTATAAATGTTGTGTTTAATTTTTCTAATTAACATTAATAGAATAAAAAAATTAAATTTTTATTATTTTTATATCATGTATTAAAATAAATTTATTTATAGTAAACTGATAAATGTAAAAGGAAAAAAACTAGAATAAAATATTTAATAATAACAAAGATGATATTACCTAAAACGATATTTTAACAAGAAGTGTTTATCAATTGGGTAATAAAAGGTGATAAGTAAATCATATATGATATGTTATATATTATTATAGTTTTATAATAGATTTATAATAATATTTTATTTATTATACAGTATGATCAAACATGTATAAGGGATGTCAAAACCTAGAGTGTTTTATTCTCTTCACATTGCTATTATCATTTAGACATATAGAATATTCACAAAAAGTATCTATTATGTGATGTATATAATATAAATGAATCAATATTATGATGATTATCATAAAAAAATTTGATCTAAATATCATTTTTTTGTTAACTCTTTCATTTGGATTATTATTCAAAATATAACTAAAGTGGTAGGGGATTGTTTTTTTAATTTTGACTCTTTATGACATATGGTATATAATGAACCTATACAATTTTAGGATTCTATACATCCCCTTAATCATGTAACAGCATTAGTTTTTTAATTTTGATGATATATTATCTATTAGTCTATATCAGTCTCTCATGTGTATCATTATTTAATTTCCCAAATGTGGTAACAATTTTGTTATACAATCTCATTGTTTATTGGGATTGTTTAAATTTATTCATCTAACTAGTAAATATTATCATATGTATCAAAATATGCACAATAATTATATTCTCCTCGAGTTATTTCAGGATACTAAATTGTTTCCCTTTATTTTAGTTTATTAATTAACTGAAAATATCAAAATAATTTTTTTAATAAAAAACTCATTTATATCTCTCTTAATTAAAACACTAAATTTCTTCTACATCTATGATTTCAAGAAATATTTTATAAAAAATGTTTTCACATTATCAAATTGATTTATTAAAGAAAATTATTACTAGTTTTTAATCTATATAAATGTTTTTAAATGAGTATTCTAGTTATTTTTTTGAATAGTTATTTTTATATTTTTTTTAAAATTTAAAAGTAATCAATGATTTAACGTACTCGACATGAATTGAGTTTCCCTATGTCATTACCCCAAAATGATTTGATGATTCCTTTGAAAAATTTTCTTATTATATTAAAATAAAATGGTATCATATAATATTTTCAAAGTTTTTAATTAATTAATATATGATTACAATGTGAATTTATTATTTTTCCCATGAAATGTTTTTATGATAGTCAATTCTTACTTTATAATTTTCCAAATATATTTTGCAATAAAAAGATTTTGTAAATTAATTTTTATGTTTTTTTTCATAGTGTTTAGGTCATATTTAAGATTTAATGATTTTAATTATATTTAAATAATCTTCTATAAGGTTTGAAAATATTTTTATATTAAAGGATACCAGTAAAAAATAATGTTATTAAAAATACCTTTTCAACGTAGATAAGTAATTTTTCTAAACTGATATTCCATATGATATTTTAAAATCATTTTTCATCTAATGTGATATCATTTGATATTATATATGGATTAACAGGTGTAATATTTAATGATTCCATCCTTTTTAATTATCATGATGGTGAAGTTTAATATTAAAGAAATTTGTATAAAACATAATTAATTTAAAGGGGTAATGCTATAGTAAATTGGAAAAATTAATATGAATCCCTTTTTTACATGGGTTATGATATGAATAAATGATAATTTTTGTATTTTATTTTCGATCACATAAATATGGTTTGAATTTTGAGTTATGTGGGATATATTACACCATCTGATTAATTAATTAAATATTAATATCTAATGAGATAACAATGAAAAAAATTAAATTATTTTAATAAACAATTGGAAACCAGAGAGTCTTATTCTATAGTGGAAAACAAGTGTGTCAGGATCAAAAATGGAATCAGCTTACGAGCCACATTCCATTGTGATATTTTTATTAGTAGTAACCCTTGAAAATGAATATTTTATATATATATATATATATATATATATATATATTGTTTCCAAAATTTTATGAAATGATTTTATTTATCTTCAATGAATTATGATGATTTCTCACACTTACAAGCCATTATTTATGAAATCATAATTTTTTATGGCATGACTAATTAATTTTATCATTATTATGATGGATGACTAATTTTAATAATATCAAAATGATCAAATATCCTTATTCTTATTAAATTATTTCAAATTATCATAGATTGATATATATTAATTTTACCCATACTGTGCATATAATCAAACCCTTTCTTATATATCTATATATGGGTTATAAGAAATTGTTTATATTGGATATTAAAAATATTAATACCATGTGATTTGATCCTTTTGGTATATGTTTAAAATATTCTGTGAAAAAAATATATTTTACATATTTTTTTCAAATATAAGAAACTATTATGGTCCTGAGAAATGTGTTTTTGAAATATAATGCATATTAATCGCAAAATGTGAGATATTTTTTTATGAAAACCCTAGAACCTTATATTTACTGTCAAAGCGAAGGATTTTTTGGGTTTTTGATTCTAATTTATCTAACATATAATAAATAAAATCAATTAATAAGTATTATCCTGATGGAAATGAAGAGTATTAATTATTATATGATGTTTTACTTATATATTCATGTTTCCATTAATCATTAAAAAAATTTATAGGAAATACCTTAAATTTTGAGTAATATTTTACCATTTAGTATATTTTATAACCTATTTTTATTTGATGTAATTATTTAGGGGTTATTATGTACAATTACTCACATTTTCACCATGAGGGGTTCTTATGGGGGGGGGAATGAGATCCCAACAAAATACGTTTCCTTAATCGACTCACCAGAGCCTCGATGAAAGAGGAGGAAAGGAAATATTTATACCCTTACCTACCTCCAGTTGGTCAATTAAATGAGACTATATTGGAGTATTCATCTCAGGAAAATATTTATAGTGATGATAATTTGACTATAAACCTTAAAACAACAACACTCCAAGAAATAAATACAAATTATTAATAAATTTTAACCTTGGTTCTGTGAAGAAATCATGTAATAACCGTATGGAAATACAAAATATTGGGGAATATTGTTATCAAGGAAGTATAAAAGGTAAAATTTCATTCCAACCCATGATGAATATAGTCAAAAAATAGAAAAAATTCATAAAGGAAAATTTAGAAGAACTATCATTGTAGGATCTATATGTATACCCTTAAAATTATTCAATGCCACCATACACTATTGCACCCATATAATTCATCAATATGTAATGTCAAAAAAGGTGTATTTAATCTTAGTATGTACAGTAATATGTAGGAGAATATAATTCAGTGATGAGTATATACACACCATGTTAGATACCCCAAAAATAAATGGGGAATTAATGGAAAAAAAATCGTCATCTCAGCAAACATGATAAGGAGGGGAAATGATTCAGACAAAAAATTTGATAATAATGATAAACCTATTAAATTTTTAATACTTTGTATCATTATAAATATCTACCAATGATTAGTTTTTATGTATCCTTATATATTTAATAACCAAGTCGTTTCCCCACTCACAAAATCATGATAATTAGAATGGAGGAAATAAACCTTGTTGATGTGTATCATAGTTGAGGGAGTATTGATTCATTTTGACCAACCAATCCTAACTAGTCATTTATAAAGGGGCATACAAACACAAAAAAAAGTGTACATGTTACCTTCTAATGTGGGGGTGTACTGATTCTACTATTATATAATAAAATGGAGACCTATATACTCGAAAAGACAACCATTAGATGGGTATCAAAATAATGATCACTCTGATGATCATGCTCGAGGCCAGTCATCCACTATGACATATTTGAATATGTTTCTAACTCAAAAAACTACATGTATTATCTTAGATATCAATAAAATTTTGTTATAATTTATTATGAAAAATTATTTTCAGAATCTGATACATTGTGTCCAAAAAACTAGGCTCTGATAAAGGGGTTATAGTAATTTGAATATGTGGTGAATCAAATATGCATTTAATTGTGGAAAATAGTGTACAGTTTCAACGAGGTTATTATTGCGTACCTATATACAAAATCCACATCATCTAATAGTATGACGCATGCGTTTTTGTAACATATTTCATGTATCATTGTCATGGAACTACAAAATTTACTCATTATACAAATCCGACTCATCTGGATAGTTTACACATGACATGTGGGATGCCAAGAAATTATGTTGGCTCACATAGGGTCCTGAGAAAAAACAAAAAAAAACACAAAAACAGATAGTAAGACAATAGAAAACATGTAATTCTTCAACATAGAGTGTCATCCAAAATATATCATCTGAATAACATATATAATATTTGAACCACAATAATATGTTTTTGTTCATAGTATCATATAATGATCATATATGAGATTAAAAAATGATTCTGTAAACCCAATAATCTCACTATATACATAATTTTATCCTCTAGAGGAACCCTAGACTTCTCCCGATGTGTTAATCATGTGGTGTTTTCACAATAATAAAAAATATAATCTTATCATTGAATAATGAAATTTATCATTGAATACCATTAATGTCATATTTTAAAAGATGTGGAGTGGTAACTTTATCCATTAGAAGATGTAATTTATTCCAAGATTACTATGAACCTCCAGGAAACAAGATCATATTTCCCATACACACAAACTCCAATACACAAATGGGGATCCATTATGATTCGAAATTGACTAGAAATTTTTAATGAAAACATAGAATTGGGATAACGATGAAGGTTATGAATAATGGATAGAGAAAAAAAATTTATAATCATGGTGAATACAACTAATGGATTATATGTTTTTGGTCGATGATTTTCATACTGAAAAATGATGAATTGATGAATAATTAAAAATAATATTAAATTAAATCCAAAATATATATTTTAAATTGTTAGGCCCATGAAAATACACGATGATAAAAAGAATTAATTATAGATAAATTAATACATGCTTGAATTTATATTTAATAATGTAAAGGTAAACATAGTAAAAACCCCAAATATAATTTTTGATGATCAATGATGAAGAATCCTTCCACATAATCTTAATTGATTTGATACATGTAAACTATAGTGCATGATTAATCTAGCATAACTGTGATACCTGGTCATCAATCCTCATTTATTAAATCTAAAAAAAAATTCTCTTCAATGATATCTCCTATTGCTCTCAATAATTGATGTATATATAGATAAAAATTTATAATGGCTCTAATATGGTTTAAATTTACATCCACCCAAGTATAAACATTAATTAACATAAATTTATTTATTATATTATTTACATAACATATCCTCCAGTGACAACACATTGACCCAAAAATCTATGTGTACAATCATTATAAAACTCCTAGTGTAAAACCCACATATTAGATCAAACTCTTGTATTATATTTCTAATAAGATAATCTATTAAAAAATTAAATTCATTAATTAAAAAAATATTTATATAAATCCATTAATGTAATTATTGTTTTATATATATTGATTTATGGGTCTTGTGACACTCGTAACACCACACAATATCTAAAAAACATATTCACATATATATATATATATATTAATATAAAGAGGTCCTAATCATCATATGAGGGTTTTTTGTATTCACCACACAATCATGGATTTTATCACTAAAATAAAAAAATATACTCACAAAGGTGAGGGTACTATGATTGAATATAGATTAAATTTTACAGTGAACATTCGTAGAGGTTCAATTAAATCCAAACAATATGAATCAGTTGGGAAAAATTAATATAATGGTTCCCCTTTCTACAGATCCTTGATATCCCATCATGTAATATAAATACGTGAAACTATACATGATATTCACATTGCTATGTCCTTAAAATGTGATGTGTATTTAATGTATCTCTTCAGATTTGACAAATAGAAGATGTCATGCACCTTCTCTAACTATAGGTTTATATCCAAAAGTTTGTGACCATGGAAACCCATAACATTATAAAGAGTTGTATGATGGAACCCAGGGATATATCACTACATTGACATAAACTCCACAAAACCAATTAAGGAGAAAAATTCAAAATGACATGGTCTCCATTTTCAAAATCCAAGGGTATTTGAAATATATATTTATAATATTTCAACTGAATCTTAGTGGACTTTATTCACACATAGATCAATTGAACATTCTCAATCATTTCTTACATCATATTCTAAATCAAAAGAGATCAATCCCCTATCTCTATATAGTAAAACAGAGATTTATAGGATCATAAAATTTAGAATAAATTTTTTTTTTGATATTTTTATGATATTAGTATTTATATATGAACTTTGTAAAAGTATATTCATCCTCCCAACTCTGACTAATGTTTAACACAAAGGCTTAATGAAATTTCTCTATTGCATATATGGTTTTTTCAGTATGTACATTGGTCTAGGTGTGATAATCCATGATAATTTGAATATCTTTCTAAATTCCTCCTTACAAAAACTACACAACATTAAAGTGTACTATATATCATAATTGGATACAAACATTGAGGGTGCACAACGAATTCAGTTAATATCCAATATATACAATATGCCATTACAACCAACACATCTCTATTACTAGATCAAAAGTATTGGAGAAGATTTGTAATGCCAATTTATGGTCACCTTAATAGCTTCTTAAACTCTTACTATGTGTCTAAGTACAATAAAAACACCCTGATAAGTCATCCTACATTCCTTTTCTGAATAGATGGTGATGAGTTAATGTTTTGGAACATGATTTCTTACCTTCACCTTTTAACATTTTATGAATTTAGAAATATACATAGTAATAAATTACCTAATATCAACCAATAAAATGCATACACATATATATATATATATATCATAGTATGTAATAACCATTTTGGATTTAGTTATAATGGGGGTATGTGTCTCTATCAACAACTCATCCTATAACATCCCAGAAACTACCGTCTATCATTGGAAAAGAATGAATATTTTTAGAAAATCTATTTATGCGATCTTCTAATGTTATCCAATTATGAAACACTTTGCAATATATGTTTCTCAATCGACCCTCTACCATTTGATGAAAAAAATAGTGTCCCCACCCTCAAAAACACATAGGCTACTCTTCTCCCCTCAATAAGGGTTGGCCATAATGACACCAACATAATTGACAACTCCTCCACTCTATGAGAATGTAATTTATTTTTATCCAAATAATCCATTATGTTTTCATTTATAGACTATGAACAATCTTATTTCCACAGTCATAATGGAATTCCAATTGATTCCACTATATTTTATTGAGTCTTATTTTTGAAATGTTTTGTTGGAGAATCATGTTTTCAGGAAAAAACTAATCAATGAACACATAAAAAAGAATTCCTACACATAATTACAATGAATAGTATTAATAAATAATCAACATTTTCGTTTGCAAATTTATTATTATGTTATATAAGCATCATTATCTAATATGAAATTATTTTTTAACTATGGATGAATTAGAACATGAACCCATATATAAATTCAAATCAACAAATAATTTCATAATAAAATTTAAACAAAAATACATAACAAAATTCTTATTTTTGGTAAATTCATTTGGACTATTAGTGGTTTTGTGAATTACAAAATGGGAATATAATAAATGGAATACATATATCATAAGAGAAACAAGAAAATTATATTATTTCATTTTGATGAACATTTAATTATTCCATCATATATCTCCTCACTACATTGTATTTTTTATAGATATTTTAAAATAACGGGTAAGAATAACACATATTATGGGATACAAAATAAAAAATGGTGTAAATGATCGTCATGGTAAAAATTGAAAAATAGAATAAGAAAAAGAACATAAATAAATGAGTCAAAACATGAACAAAAGTACTTGATACCAATATCAATCATATTAGCATAATGTATAAAAATGAAATGTGATAATAGTTTAAGTATGATATAGTCATAAGCATATCAACAGGGTTCATCACTAAGCATTCATATTATCATATTTCTAATAATATTAACCAAGGTATCATAAATAATTACCATGTCATACAAAAAAGTGATCATGAACATTTAAATTATAGATATTTATTCTTTAACCAATACATTTGAGGGATATCAGTGTGCACTATTCTTATTTAAATCATTATATTTGACAAAAAAATTCATAAAATAAAAAAATGTGTTAAATATTATTAATTGTATGATTATTGAATGTTGAAATCATAAATGGAAATTACAAAATAATTAAGGATAATTTAATTATTATGAATACAAATTAATGAAATAGTTTTTTGAATTCACAACATTAATGTATTAAAATGAAAATCATTTATTTATTTCAATAGCACAATGGTTATAAAAATTATTTTTAAAATGGTTTTAATTTGAGATAATTATAGTAACTCATCACTATTTCATCATTAGTAAATTACATATTTTATTATAAACATATTTATGCATAGTAATCTCATACTCTAAGGGATTATCACAAAATAATTACATTGATTTAAAGGAAGAGGGTAATAATACATACCATGTTATGTATATCATTACTTCTTGGGATAACTCTTTAGATGACTATAAACCCATTTATATGGATATAGAGATGTTTATTAAAGGTAACATCTTGATAAATTATTTTTTGGTTGAGAGAGATATGAAAATTTTTGGGAGTGAAAACTTTTTATATCGTAAAAGAGGGTCATATCATGGGAAATAAATTTTTATTTTGGGTGACAATGATATCACATAGTTTTTAGGTGGGTTTTTTAGTTGGGTTAATTAGTTTAAGAAATATTTAAATGTAGAGGTCGAAGACTCAATTAATTCAGGGAAGGGTCTACAATAAAATTTAAATTAGGAAAGAGGAAGTACAATGACAAAATCAGCAAAACTCAAACTCGAGACCCCATCGAGACCCACCAGGGCAGCTACCCCTGAGCTGCACCATGGGGGATAGTGAGTAAAATATTATTTATATGTAATGTATTTAAATACAAAACTATCAATGGTTTTTTAGAATGTCCATAAGTCTATATTATTTAGTAAAAATTGTGTCATCTTTGACTACCATATATAACACATATTAATCATGATTAATAACTAATAATATAAAACATTTTACCATTAAAAATATAATATCACTAATTATAAAAAATATTGATTTGATATTTTATATTGTGTTATCTATTTAATATGATTCTATTTACATATATCCTAAAATTTTCATTTAATATCTATCATTTATATTTAAAAAATGATTTTTAGTTTTAAAATGTCAAATTGATTTTTTCATTTTATTAATGACAATTAACAATAATTATAACATATACAACGATTAATTTATTTCCACTATAAAATAATATTACGTTATTAATTTTATATGAATAAATAAAATTTGAAATAGAATAATATATATGAATGTATCATTTTTTGGAAAAAAGTATTTTACATGAGTAACTCATTTTTATTAATGTAATTAAATTTTAATAATAAATAATAAAATGGGAAATATTATATAATTTAAACCCTATGACTAAAAATATATAATAATTATTATGATATTAAATTGTTTCTATAATAAAAAAATCACCAATTTAGTGAATGTATTAAGTAGAAAGACATTTTCATAAATAGTGTACTTTTATAATTTAAAAATTATATATGGAATATAGGAATAATTGTATTTCATTTCCAAAATATATATTTTTTATTATAAGAAAATATTGTTTTTCTTCAAAACCTATCAAAAACAAAATTTTCAAATATAATATTTAATTAAATGAAAATACCAAAATAGACGTTATTGGGAAAATATTACAGAAATGATTAGATTATTCATCCTATGATTTCAAATGTAAAAATATTATTTTCCAAAAAATATTTTTACCTTTTAAAAACATCATTGATAAATTAATATTATCTATAATCTTCTTTGTCATTTTTATATATTTAATATTTTATTTTTCTAGTGAAAAACATATTTTTATAAATCAAAAAAATTTATACTCTTTATGAAAAAAACTCATAAATTTATAAGATGGAGATTTCAAAATTACAAAATAACCAAATATTTTCAATTTATATAATTTAAATTAAAAAATATAAATGTATGTTTAGAATGAAAATAATTTAATATACTATTTGTTCTAAAATTTGAATTTTTAACAATATATCTTATGGTTGTAAATATAAAACATAATCTAATATGAATGATGTCAATATATTAGTAAACATATAATAATATTTTAAAATAATTAATTTTAATTTATTAGGGAAAAATAAATTACACATAAATAATTATATAAATTGTATATATTTAATTTATACATAATAATCAGTAAAAATCTATTATAATCAATTATTTATATTCTAAAATTTTATTTTCATATATTAGTCATATTAAAATCATTATTTAAATTTTTTATTTTTATCAAATACTATTTAAATTCAAATAATATCAATTTCTCTAGGTTTAGGTAATGAAAATATTTGTTCACATCGTCACTCACTTCTTACACTATGGGTGAGGCCTATATGGTGATGAATACAACTATAGAACGTCCCCCTCTATTAGAGGGGGATTGAATTCTCCTACGTCAATCATTTAGACTTATTCAACATCTATACCTCCAAATTTCTAACCCAAATTTCTCCCCTCCATTCCCAGCTATCTTGATTATCCATAATGTTCAGATTTTTCTTGACGACTCACCTTATGTTGACCACTCGGATAATGAGTTCATATATGCTTTGGGACATCTAAATAATACATTAGTGTCCATCTTCTAGTATCATCAGTCTTTATGCGATGTTGTTGTTTGGCTCATATTATGATCTTGGGGTCTTTGATAATGTGTGAATTTTTATCTTCTTCCAAAATGGAATATTATGATAAATATATCTTTGAAATCCGATTTGATTCTCGATTGTTCTAGTGTTCCTTGAACCTGTATTGGGGTTCCCTTATACCTCTTTTGATGGAATTACTAGTTTCCCATGAAGGGGGATGTTACCTCAATGGTAGTGGAGGTAGTATTTTTAAAAATACAATTTCCTTTCCCAAATCATTCTATTTACTATATGAGATATGGTTGATTTTCTATATCTTGATCACCACTCATTGTTCAACTAGTGAAGTCTCTTCATTTAAGTATAATCTCAGTACATTATCATGAAGGTATCAAACTACCACACTATGTAAATCTATTAGGTCATGGAGTAGATATTTCCTTTCATTAACTATGATGATCAATTATTCTTTCAATGAAATATCTATGAGTTTTGATCTAAATCTCTCCACACTATTTTTAAAAATTATATGTTGTAAAATGATTAAAATAGTTGAGACACTTGGCGTATAAATATAAATCACCAAATAAGAAGTTAAATTCTTCACAAGAGTCTCAATCCATCTTCCCATGGTGTTTACATGGGTGAATTTCTCAATATGGGATGATAGAGTAGTGGGAAAAAATATTTTAGGGCTAGTAACATAGGTTAATCCTAGATGAGGATTGATGAAGAATAAACTTCAAATAAAAAAATCAAATAATATTAATAAGAGGGTATGGATTTTTCATTAGTTCTAGGTTCCATGCATTCATGCATGGGAATTTTCTAACTGATCATCCTTTTAAGATGAAATATTTGGAGAAAAAAAAGGAATCATTTAGTTTGGTATTTAGGTAGTCTGTATGGGATTTGTGCCTCCTATGGCCTTGTATTGGTCCAAGTGTTCATGGTTCTACATGCCACGTATTGTTTTCCCATAAAAACAATTATAATTGTTATTATCTAATATTAATAAAAAAATTAAATAGGCTATAAATATTTCATTAAATGTTCTGTAAAAAGTTATATAGTAATGAAATAATTAATTTTTCATATTTCTAAATGACAAAAAAAATTACATCAACACATCTGAGGGTTTAACATGATCATATATATCCATACCGTACTATAGACCACACCCTTCGCCTAATGTCCACTGTTTAGTACGTGCCCCTCATGATGGTGGTGGTGGAGTTTTTCCAAAGGCTTATTCTTTAACTGTATCTCCTCTACTAAGAGTTTATGTTCCCTTATATCATTACAACCTCCATAGAGTACAACATGACCACCGCTAAAAGATCCAAGATTATTATATTTCCTATGCCAAAATTTTCCTTCAAATAATTAACCAATATGTGTAGTGTGTTGGTTCGGTCAATCAAAAACCATATAACTCTACCCATATAAAGAATGACACCATAAATATATGTATTGACATGATCCTTTTTTGTTATCCATGTGATTTTGATCCATAAGACCAATCATAAATATAAGGGGGAAACATATGCCACAAACCTAATGTTTTATGTGACGACTACATTATTTTACATTATTCGATTATTTCTTCAGGTAGATAATGATTCCAAATTTTATTCTTCTAGTAATCATTATTTTTTCATGTCCCTCTCCAGAACCCTAATATATGCAGCGATTCAAAATCAGATAGAAGTTTCTATTATGTATCCATAGATACCTTTCCCAAACAAACACACACTAATGTATATATCTCATAATGTGATGAGAGTATAATTTTTGAGATCGATCAACAATAACATAAACCCGAAAACAATCATCTACCTTTTCTAAAACTCATATATCTCTTATTTTTTCACAAAGAATAAGTTTATTAGATGGTACTAATTGAATAAAAATCATGTAAACTCCCCCCTTAATAGTGTTAACTCATCTTCAATCTGGGTTTCTAAAATAAACTAGTTCCCAATAACTCCAGGAATAATATTAGTCACAATGACCATAATAATAAAGGTTAAGGAATAAAATATCTGTAAAATCACACAACCAAACAAGGATAATTATTATTTTTGTGAGGGTCTAGCTCGACATGAATCTTGGTCGGTCCTTATCTCTAAATCACACAAAACACGCTAAGCATGTGTTCCAGTTATATTTTCCCAATATAACAATAAATATGTCATCAAATTTAGTTATATTATTTTGTATTGATGATGTTTGGTCTACATGGCACTCATGAGGGGGGAGAACTACTTTCTAAACATGCTGATGGTACACCTCCTGACAATTTCTGTTTAATCCAGCCTCTTACATCATCATGACACAGTATCATAAATCTTGATAGGTTTTACTGTGGTGAAATCATGATATTTAATATGAGGTACAATAACAACATTGATCATACATTCCCATATCAAATAAAAAAATCATTTACATTACATTTATTGATTTAGTAACGGTAATCATGAAACCATTTTCACCATTCAAAAAATAAAAAATAAAAAATAAATATTTATTAACATACATAACCAAGGAACTTCTAGAATTTTATTATGATATAATCTGGAAAAACTATAACAAGGATAGTTCACATCTATTTAATAGAGTATTTTTCTTCTATATTAATATTTTTCTATTCCATATTTGGTCATCATATTATATCGAATGAAAACTTTGTAGAAATAATTCATTCAACATCATTCTATGTATATTGGGGGAATGTATTTATAATAACATTGATTTAAAATTCATTATAAGTTTATAAATAATAAATAAGAATTTAATTTTATAAATGAATATAAGAAGTACATATTGGTGTGATGACATAATCATATCTGAAGATAAGAAAATAAAATAAATCATACCCATCAATACATGATTAATTAATCATTAAATATTAAAAAAGAATGTATCCACTGAAATTATCATAAGAATCAATTATCATGATCTATTTTATATCAATCAAGATTATGGGAATCATTATAAACCCATAGCAAGCATAGAGATATCATATTGGTTTTTTTGGAAATCATCATCCTAGATCCCATATAGAAACCATATAATTGGAATAATGATATGGATGACATATAATATAATAATTTGATGAATATTACAATTACCCAATGTTGTGTACCACTATCTTGGTGAACCCATAATATAAGCTATATTGGGATCACTAAATACTTTTATAGGTGCACCTATCATAAGTGAAATATCATACTCTACTTGTTCAATCTAGATTAACCTATCTTATAATCTACATTAGTCTCACCTAATTCTTAATAGAAATACTTATAATAGAAGAAAAAATATTCTCACTCAGGTAAATCGTGGTGAACCCAGAAAATAACTTACAACATGATCACTCAAACACATATAGCCTCACCCAATATATATAGTTTCAAAGAACCACAACATGAATATGGTATATATAGATTTTTTTCCACAATAAACTCATAAAAACTGAATTTATTATTTTATGATGTTTATTAATGTGTGGAATGGAAATTGGGGTCGTGAAAATAATATTCAATAATTATTATCCCGTGGAAAAAATGATATCCAAAAAATGTCATTGAAACATGATTAATCCCTGGAAATGAAATGTGTCCCATAATTATCTCATTAAAACATGGTTAACCCATTGAAATGAAATGGGTTCCATAATAATCACTTTTAATAATTACTAACCTCTACGAAATAAATGAGTTTCTATACAATCTCAACAAAATAATATTAATCCATCTAGAGATACAATGATGATGGTATCATTAGAATATATCTCTATAATTTATTATTTAATAAATAGAGTTTTTTAATTTTATTAATTTAAATACTATTATAATATTACTAAAAATACTTTTGAGGGAAATAACGTTTTCATTTTGAAAATAATGTTTATCAAATAAATATTCCCAATATAATGAAAAAATAATTTTCCTTTAAAAAAATATCTAATAAACAAATTTAAACTTCATGGAAAATATTGGGCATGATGGTGGGAGAATACATTCATTTCATAACTGTTAAATATAAACATTATTTTTCTAAATATTTTCTAAATGGATGATAAAAGTGACTAATTTGAAAAAAAATTCTGAAATATCCATTTAAAAAATTAGAATAAGGTCAATAAAAATATAATATATATTTAAAAAATAATATATTTTAATAAATAATATTTTATTAAAATATTTTATATAACATTAATATTATAGAGAATGATACCCAATTTTTTTTTTATAAATAATATTTCTAAAACATACAAATGAATTTATTGATTTTTATTTAAGAAATATGTAATGAAGTATAAAAAATGATATCCACATTCAAAAAAAAGATTTAAAATAGAAATTGATTGTGAAAATACGATAATATGATATCTATCAAATTAACATTAAACATAAATAATCCTAAAAGGAATTGATATTATAACATTAAGCCTTAGAGTCTTTAGTAAAACATTAATACTAATAACCATGAATGAATAACATAATCTGAAACACTAAATATGATGAAAATAATTTCATACATTAAATAAAATTTAAATTGGTTAATATATACACATTAATATAGTATTTAGGTACATAACATAAACATATGTCCCAAAGAAAGATAAATTGAGATAAATAAGACTAACAAGGACCATATCATTGAACTGAGAATGAATTCATGGTGAGATTATGGGTATCAAATTTGAATACATAATAAACTGTTTTAATTTACTAATAAAACAATTTTCCTATCAATTCACATATAAAAATATCATAACAGATTTAATGAAATATGCTATAACCACGTGAATATTTTTAACACTTCAAATCATTAATGTCAAATACCAATGGATGAAATAATTTTAAATGAAATATATAATACAATGATTTTTAAATAATAAAATATATTACATGTAAAATATGTATAATATATTACATGTAAACTAAATTTAGACTCTAACATTAAAATATTCATAAATGAAGAACAACTGAAACAAATTCCCTTATATACTTTGTAATCTCTAGATCAAAGCCCATGATGGGGAGAACCTTATATGGATTTTCATTACATATAATTTTCATGATAATAATCATAAAAATCATTCATGTTAGCTATATAAAACCCATGACAAAAATAATTGGTGAATATGGAAGAAGTATTATAGGAAAAAAAAGTTATAGGAGAAATCCATTACCTATGCCCAGATTTTCTATCAATTTACATTAATGTTCATATAATTAGATTTTATCAATTATATTATTTAGTAATAATATTTTACTATATTAATATGTAATAATTAAATAATTTCGTGTAATGAAATATTTATATACATAATCTCTTAGGATTATGTCTATTGTTTTAATAATGTTCGGTTCATTATTTCTGAATACATTTTGTGTGTTGACAATGGTCAATGATGACATAGTTTAAAACTATAGAGAATAATAAACCCGTAATATTGATAATATATATAAATAAATTATATTTATAAAACAAATCATTGAATTAATTTATGAAATATAAACTACGTTATAAGGATGGGTATAGTAGGTCGTACATACGAAGGACTAATGTTTCAATTTTATTATAATAATTATTGAAAGAAGGTAATTAATATATTATCATTACAAAAAGATCATAATATAATAAATATGATATTAGTTGATTAAATTTTATTATATATATCGTTCTTTTGTTTGGGTTATGAAATCAGAATCACATTGCATCATTGTGGAGCATGTACACACATCCACGTGAACTATGTTATCATTTTTTCGTCAGAAAAAAAATAATATAAGTTATTAATGATAAAAATAATAATTAATATAATAATAAATCATTATTAAAACATAAATTAATTAACATTATCCTGCTTACCTTCCATGTAACGAATTAGTAAAAATAAATCACATCACATCAAGAGGCGGTTGTTTACCGAACATGTGATCGGTGATATCGTATACCTAGTGGAATGTATTGTAAAAAGTTATATGTGATATAATATTTATATAATTATAAATATTTAAAAAATTGTATATAAATATATATGAAACAATAATTATATATTTTCATGACATGTGATGATATAAAATGAATGTGATTGGTTCATGAGGTGGTATTCTACCATTCATGTGAATGATGATTACACATAACATTCAATGGAAGATGAGATATAATTATGTTATTAATCTAATAATGTAAAATAAAATTATAATTTTGATATTAATCAAATTATATAATGAAAATTTAATAATATTTGTATGATGTTGATGAATAATTAAATTAATAATGCTCAGTTAACACAATACCTCATCTCCAGACAACCTCATTAGGTAAGTAAAAAAATAATCAATTGGATGGATTTATGATAAATAATTAGGGCTCTAGGAATTATTTAGGGATGTAATGTAGATATTTGGATAGGTAATGGAAAATATAAATGGGTTTTAATGTTTTTATTATATAGGATAGAGATTACCTTTTTATAAGTGATGTGAGTCTCAGACATGAAAATTTTGAATGAAAAAATGTGTACACTTATTTCTCAATGACAAAAGAGTAAAAATTGGGTTATTATACAGAGTTAGACATCATAAGTAAGAAATATTCCATGATAATAGATTATAATCATTTTTTATATAATTTTAAAAAATTTATTTTTAGATTACACCCAAAAAAATTATCCTCATCTCAAAAGAAATAATTAACTTTTACTATTTTCACTATTCATTATGGACATACATTATATTGAAATTGTTATAAAACATGAAATTTTAGGATTTAAAAAATTTAATCCATTTTACCATATCCAATTAACAAAATTTGATAAATTTAATTTATAAATTATTCCCACATACACATTGAAAAATCATTTTTTATGTAGTGTGTTATTACATGAAAGTGTAAATTTATAGTAACTCTATGACCATTAATAATTATTTTATAAATTTAAATTAATATTTATTGATATATACTTTATAAATTTAATTTTAAATGATCTTAATTTGGTATTACTATAAATAATTAGTATGTTTATATAATATTCACTTTATAATAGTTTTTAGAAAACTCTCATTTTTAAACCCAAAATAAATTTATATTAAAATAAAATATAAAGAATATATATACGTAATACAATAGATAATATATAACTAAATTATTATAAAGTTAATTTATATAATCATATAAACATAATAGTACTTCTAAATTAAATTATTTAATGAAATAAAATTACATGTTTACAAAGAATGTTATTTTTTCCCTATTCATTGAAAAATAAATGTCTTCAAAAAATACAAAATTAATCAAAATAAATTTTAGCATTCCAAATTAAAAAAGGATTTTAATGTTATCAAATTAATTTTTTTAATTTTTGAAAAATTAAAAACACTATTTTTTATGAAAGTTTATGGAAAATATTTTTTTAAGAAAACACAATTTTGAAGAATGTTATTTATTTACTAAAAATTTATTGATCATTTTATAGGAATAAATCAATAATTTATATTGATATCAGAATATATATTGATATACATATACCATAATTTATATAATATTATTCACAAAATCATATTTAATTTGGTTATATCAATTATATATTCATTGGTTTGTTTAAGATTTGTGTCACATGTTGAATTAGCTATCAAACACGAATATCATCATCTGAAATATCATGGTGTCATATACTCCCCTAGTTTTTAATAAAATCAATTTTTTGAAATTTTAACATGAAAAATATTATCAATGGTTTCATATTTTAGATTTCCTTTATTTTTTCATAAATAATAAAAATTGAAATATTAAAAAAACATAGTCATTAAAAAATTATTTATAACAATACATGGGTTATCCAATCATATATTCAATATCAATTTCACCAAATGTTATTTGGGAACTCCATTGTAAAAACAAAATCAAAATAACATAACTCTGTCTAGGTAAACCCATCCTATATTCTATATTACTATCATCATATGTACTATAGGTGTACCAGTAATATATTATATAATGGGGGTCCCCAAAGGATATATGGATGCACACATTATATAACCTATAATGGGATCACTCAAGATATCTCATATCATACATAGTCTATAATTTCCCAGAACCATATTATGAATATAAAACTATGATTATAAATTTCATCATAAACTCCTAGAAACAATAGTAATTATTTTAAAAACATTATTAACCTATGGAAATGTAACTACCCCCGTTGAAATGTTTTTGAAAGATGATTAAATAGTGAAAAAAATGAGTTCCACAGCAATATCATTGAAAATTGAACAACCTATGAATATTATATGGTTTATATAAAAATATCATTGAAATCTAGTTAACCTATGAAAATTAGATATATTATATGACAATCACATTGAAATATTATCTAATAGGGTGAAAGAATCATGTTCCATAATAATATCATTAAATGAATATTAATCCATCTAGAGAAAGAATTCAAAATCCATCATTAAAAAAATAATTCTACCTGAGCATATGTATCAACAAGGATTGTTTATATGTATGAATAAAAATACCACTAGTAGATAATTATAAATATTTTTATGTAAAATATGATTTTCAATTTTAAAATCAACTTTAAAAATTAAAAATTCAAAATATTTTGAAAAAATTATATTAAAATATCCTTGGATACATTGAAAGGAATATTTAATTAATATAATTAACAAGATGGTTGAAAAATATATTGACATCATAAAAATTAATTATAAAAATTCATTTCAAAAATATATGTAAATGGGAACAAAACGTGAAACATTTAGATAAAAATAAGAAATTTAATTTCCCAAACATTTAAAAATAGATAAATGACCATGTAATGCCACTTAATGAAATAGTTTATTTTTATAAATAATATTTTTCATTAAATTTGGATTTCATGTATATGAAATGGAAATATACATGGTGTAAAAATATATAAAATATTAGTATCAATTTGAAAAAAAAAATCATGAGGATTATTTATACAATAAGGAGCGGAATGGAAAAAACATTTAAATAGTATTTATAACCAATAGAAAATAATAAAATGGGGTTCATGAAAATTTGAGCACATTATTTCTTTTAATGGAACAATAAATAAATGCAATCCCAGAAATAATGCTTATTGAGACATAAATTTTTTTTGACTTTGTTAACTCTTCAATTGTAATCCCCATACAATTTTTTATTAATGAAATTTTTTATGAAGTTATATAATATATACATATGAAAAATTCATTATAATTGTTAGGTTATGTCTGGGAACCAAATTTTATGTCATCATAGTTAATCTAGGGCTCTCATGGGGAAAATATATTGTGTACATGGCTATGTCCTTACACATTTATCAATGATTTATCATCAAGAAACAACAATAGTAGGTCATAGTATTCCAAAACAATGAATTCCATTATTATGAAATTAGTAATTGATGACCATTTCAATGTTGTAATAGTTATGATACCCATGTACATGATAAAAGATAATGATATTATTTATATGGAGTTTTTTTATCATCATTAAATATTACAATATTATTCATGCTATATTTATCCAAAAAGTGTTTCATCTTAGTGTATTAACATAATGATAATTTGATGACACTCATATAATGCTATTAAATTCCTCATTTTGTGATAAAAGAGTTTATATATGTTATACTGAATAAATATTCTTATGTGATGGACATTTTATGAGATGATATTTATTAATTATTATGAAAATGTTTATGTATCCATTTTTTTATTAATGAGTTTTTATGAATTATATAATATCTAATCATAAATGGTACATAATTATTTATCTAATCCAAAACAGTTTTTGATATTTTTCCTTTAATGGTTATAATTTTGTCATTTTAATCATTATCAAATCCTATAATGTGTGGATAGAGTTTCAACACTGGATCTAGGAATTTAGGTTCAATGTTATTATTTTTGGCACCTAAGAAAATGTTTAGATAACATTATATATTTTTATTTTTTCATGTGATTCAAATAGAACAGTTATGTATACAAGCATGGGTTAATAAGTCTATATTTGATCATTTTTTTAAAATTCATATAAACCCCTTTTGGGGATTAATGTTATGGTAGTTTAAAATTGTTAACAGTATTTTGGGAAATATATATAGTAATATGACCCACAATTTTATCATTTTTTAGTTGAAAGGATTGTTGAAAAATATTTCTCTATAGATTTAAATTCGAATGTATTTAAACTTTTAGTTTCATTATGATCATTGAGGTTGTGGTAATTTTGGAAAATAGGTTTTAAAAATTTATTACATGATGGTACATATGATTTATCAAATATGTAAATGGTGAAATTATAAGGTATTTTTTTGAATATATTAATAATATAGTTTCATAATAGGTTTTGTATTTTTTTATTATATCATTACAGAAAACTGATATTCTTTTTTACTAGTTGAGTTTATTTGGGAATATATATTTTTTATTTTCAAAAGAATATGTGATTTTTTTGAAACATTATATAGAAAATTATTAGTATATTTGGTGTATTATATGAGAATGTTGATAAATTTTTTTTATTATAATATGAGAGTGATAATTGTTATTTTCAAATCAATATATTGTTTAAAATGGAAGAATATGTGATATAATTTATTTAATCTATGGGTTTCAATCATAGTCTCAAATACATTTAGTATTTTATGTATACATTCATATGTATTGATTTTATCTCAACCTTTGGTATTGTATATGGATGTTAGTAGATAAATGTTTTAAATAATGAATATGGTTTTTGGGATTAGTGCATTTAATATTTCTTTTTATATATCATGATTTATCATCAGATTTGGTGTGGTGTTTGGGTGTCTCAATGTAACGCCCCGACCCCAGTTTCCCAGAGTCGGTGCAATAATTACATAACATTGGCATGATCACAAGAAAGATCAAATCTCGAAAGACCGATTGGTTTAGTAGCCTTGGAAACACTAGATATAATCATAAAGTTTTACATTACATTTCAAAGTGAAAAACTACTACAACAACAAAGTCTTCATATCCACACTATTAACCCATCATAATATCCCTGCAAGTCATTCATAAATTACTTCTTCACTACCTGGGAAAAATAAAACATAGAAAAGGGGTGAGCTCAAATGCCCAGTAAGGATAACAATATAGCGGAACATTCAAAATAATCATAAACATTTAAGGCAATGAATTACTAAAACAAAAGCCTTTTAAAATTGAACTTCAACATAGTATGGCAAAAGTAAAATGAAATAATGCCATTTACTTGTTCCAATGGATATTCTACTAATCGAATAATCACATGCAATATCAATAACCTCTTTCATAATGTTGGAATGCATAATGCCAGACTATCATAACCACATAGCCAAGGCCTCGTGCCAAGACTACAAATAAGATTTTGTCAAGGCCTTGTGCCAAGACACTAGTTTGTCTCATGAGACCTACCGATGCATCGAGGAGCTATAGCGGGCTCCACCCGTCACTTATTAAGTCCAATGCATTCCCATATGAAAAGGTTTAAACATAACATAAACATTCGTATTAAAACTAGCATACGAAATGTCAATACTTTCACAATAAACTATGAATGGTATAAAAATAGCACATCCACAGTCAAACATATCAAAAAACCTTCAATACAATATAGAAGTTTTGTATCAACTTCAAATAATCTTAAAATCCATCAAAGGATGTTGACATAGATGAAATCAAAATTCTTTTTAAAGAAATATCTCCTTTTATTTTGAAATCATTTAAGATCCATATAAAATAAAACATTTTCTTTGAAAATATTCTTATAAGCTTGTAAGGAATGCTTTGAATATTTTATAACGGCGTAAAATAACCGCACCCGCCGTATAAGTTAAAAAAACATTCTTACCTCAATTCTGTCGAAAAGGTTAAAAAGGACATTGTTTTGAAAACGACGGAAAGATTCCTCTATAAACCTCTTATAAAAAGTCAAACAAGGGTATAAATGACTTTAACCCATATTCTTGTAAATAGTAAAAATGTTTTGAAATACATTTTTAAGAAAACATGGATGTGGATGATAAAGAGATCCCAGTAGATTATTACGTATAAACAACCTCGGATAATGAAGAGATTGTGAAATAACCCTTACCTTGTACTTTTCCTTGGTTGGGGTAGGTTAATCTCCTGTATAATGGTGAAATAATTGTTATTAAATTATACAAGAATCATATATATTAATATGATATCATATATGATCTTTTAACATTGATTTGTTAATAATATCTTAGAATTATCGTCGTTTCGGGTGTTAACTTACTCATTTTCTTTTATATGTTTTGTTACATAAGTCATGTTTGTTGTATCTTATTCATATCCAGAATGATATCAAGTCCTTAAACATCATTTTTAAATCATTAAATGATAATTATACTTGAATGGATACGATGGAGAATGAATCTCATCGCGTTCGTGGAGACGGTAGTCCATACGTACGCACGAACGCTACTTCCATTTAATTTTTATTTTAAAAGAATCGAATCCAAATGATACATAGGTATATTACTATTCCAGTATAATATAATATTTTATATATGTTACTTAAGTTCATTAACACCATCCTTTATACGTTCCATGTGTGGTATGAACGAGTCATATCATTTTAAGGGGGCGGTAGTCCGCACTTCCTCAAATGAAATTATCGTATGTATATACAACATGAAACGAATAATGGTATGAAATAAAATGGAATTACAGAAGCTTATATATAAAATATATATCATTAATATCATATTTAATTACAGTGCCATCATAATGGCCACCATGAGAGGTGGTAAGATGTATTTGAACAATCATCATTTCGTGAGGCGTTAGTTTGCCATCCACAGAAACATTATGTTCATCATCCATTAGATGGAGTTGTGTGTATGTGTAGTTTGAATACATATTATAACAACATCCTAGGATACTGGTGTTGTTACAAAATAAGGGAAATAAAAAGAGTTTGGGGGTTGGAGAAGCAAAATAAAGGAAAATAATTTAAGAGAAATTGTTACCTTTAATCTAGGTAACTCACTTTGGTTGGAACCAAAGGACTTCTTGAAATGCTTTCTGCCTAAGGGGAAGCTTCAAGGAGGAGGAGAGGAATTTGGGGAGCTTAGTTGGGCAGAGTTTGGACGAGCCAAGTGGCTTGAGAGGTGTGAGGAAAAGAGAAGGAGGAGTGCCCTTTTATAAGAGGGGTGAGGGGCACTTTTGGAAAAGCTAGAAATATTAATTTATAATAAATTCATATTCGGTTTCCAAAGGCTCCAAATTTGACTATTCAAAGGGTGAGGTGGGGATAGGTCAAAAACAACTCATCAAATAGAATTTAGACAGGTTTGGGTACTTATATTAACCTTATCTTTAAGTATTAACTCTAAGTTAATTAGTTTCACTTTTACAATGTCTCTTTGTATTTTTATATAATATGGTTAATAAACTTACCATATACATACAAGAGACCCCCAAGTGGTCCATTAATGATGAACCTATCATGATATAAGTCTCTTGGCCGAACCTTAGATTTTTAGGAATTTAATATCAATTAATAATATAATATTTGTTTTAAGAACTCTTTTATGTCAATTTTGACACTATTCAATAGTTGATTTTTGTGAAACTCATAACAGATTGATTACTTCGAACAAAGTCAATTACATCAATCCTAATATATCATATTATCCTATAAAATTAGTTTAATTCATTAAAAGTTTCATATTATATTTATTTGGGTATTTATAATATCAATTATTTTAATTTTTCACTATTATAGTAATTACTGCATCATCATTGTGTCATAAATAAAATAAATTATTTAATGTCTAAAAATTATAAATAAAATATCATTATGTAGGAAATCGTTTTATCTTTCTAGTTAATATTTATAATCGAAAATCCAACATGTATAACCCTATGTAAAAATTGTTCTTCTAAAAGATGTACGCTTATGCCATTTTTGTATTCATTTTAACTTAATTAAAATAAAGTGTCATTATCACTTACAAGTGGATCAATGGGGTCCCAAAATAGACCCAAAGATGCTCATGGTCGACCATGTATCAACAAATAGGTTTAAGACACGTTTTAGGGTAATTTAGTATTATTATAATATTATTTTTTTAACCCTTATTTACCGGATTTACCCTTAACCATGGTAAATAAAATATTTACCGCAGTAATTATTCAAAATGTCTAAAAATAAAAGTTACCTATTTACACAATTTTAACATCCTGATTCCAAATATGGAATCCATTTTCCTAAATTCAAAACACAGAAGTGGTAGAAATTAATTTAAAATTAAATCCCACTGTCAAAACAAAAAGCGTGTTTTTAAGAGATAATAACTATCAGAAGATTGACACTCGTTTATGTTCGGTTTAATTGTAAAATTATGTCCAATGACCAAAATTATATTAAATGGTAAATATATATTCTAAATATACTTTAAAACCACTCAAATTCATAATTTATCACTATTAATTATTTTGATTAAAAAAGTTGTTTTTAATTAAAATTTAGTAATTTTCACTATTCATCAAAATATAAAAGTTATCCGAAAAGTACCAAAATTTCACCCTAGGATAATTTCGATATTCCGAATCCAAAAATGAAGTCCATTTTTAAATATAAAATATATATAATTTCAAAAATTAGGTATTACTATTCATAACGGCTAGTTTGATTGGTTGTGGTGGGTGTTAAAACTCAAGGTTGCGTACAACACACGCTACTGTATTATTCAAAGAAAGCGTACTGTGGAAGCTTGGGATGTTTCATTTTAAATTTTTGATGTCCCCATTTAGTCAAAAAGTTTAAAATATAGTATTTAAAAAGGGTTCACTATTAAAGTTGATAAAAGTGCAATACTGAAAATGAATTTGTTCTTGCATTATATCTAAGAAACTCATAATATGGATTCTAAAATTATAAGGATTATATAAACATTAAAATTTATCTAATACTATTCATAACCTCTTTTGAACAGCTTGTTTGGTAAGTCATGGTGTGCTTGAACATGGTGTTGCATGTAGTGAAAGTTATTGAATTATTTTGAAGAAATAACACACTATGAAATCTTGGGGTGTTACATTCTCCCCTCCTTCAATAAATTGCGTCCTCACAATTTGAAATTGTTCTTCGAAAATAAAAGGTTGAAAGTAGAAAATATATTTGTGGGAAAACCCACATCGGAAATTGGGTTACTAAAATTTAGTCTTAATATGAGGAAAAGAGAAATCAAAGGGTCACCACCAAATTATGATCTTGATTAGGAGAACATTGGTGGAAATTGGAGACATATAATCAGAGGAAAAATGTAAATATTTATAGATAGTGATTGAGGTCATCAATCACAAACAAGTATAAAATTGAGGTCCTTAAATTCATCAATCTATGATGAATTGAAATACCATCGGTTCAACAAAACATAGGGTATTAGGATAACACATTTTTGATGTTTCAAAGTATCCTAGTTGAAATCCCACATCGAAAAATGAATTAATGAGGCCTCTATTTAAAATAAAGAGTCAAAAGTATGAAGATTACCGAAAATAACACATACTAGGGTTCCATGTAGGAAAATATGGATATGGAAGAAAAATCTAACCATCAATTATCTGATGGAGAGTGGTAGAGAACATGGCTATAAAAAGGCCAACAATCCCAAATCCAAAAATTAGTGATGATTTAAGGTACCATCTAGGAAAACATTTTTGTTCAAAGTTGGTTTTCTTAATATTGAGGAATTTATTTATGAGATTGGCTAAGATCATAAGGAGATATACTTACTTTATAATTAGAGTTTTATCCATTAATAAATTTCTACCAAAAACTCATCTTTCACTCTAAAAGATAATAGAATGTAAAAAAATTCTATTTACACTATTCGTATAGGGTTCTAAAATAAACGAATTCATAATTCATCTACATGATATTTTAATAAAAACTACATTATTTAATCCAGGAAATCTCATGGTCCAGTGGTAGGTGATACACCCTTGTCGCCCTTCGGTTGCGGGTTCAAGTCTCGCAGCCTTGCCGGACGCGACGGGTTGCCGCCCGACCTCCGGGTTGTCCTTTTATGGAAATCCAAAATAATCCAAACTAGAACTATCCAAAATACTTCTGTCCAAACTCACAGTCTAACATTTATAAGGAAGGTAAACATAATATAGATCCTTTTTACCCCGTAATATCATATGAATACCTTCATCATGTGTTACCATATTCCTTATTGATTACATTCATGCTCCCTTATTCCATATAGAATGCTGGATATACTTCATCAATCCAAAAATGTTTAAACCCCAACAATGATGGAATATACAAATCATTAATCAGTTCCAAGGTAGTCAAGAATATCCAATATATTTTTTTCAAAATAATCATGTATTATTCGAAAATCACTACCTCGGTATCAGAACTATATTATGGTTTATCATTCTCTCAACCATATATTTTCCAAAAAATTTATGCTGCTATTGAGTCAATTTTCATTGTTCCACACAATCTCAAGTCCTTAATGAAATAGTACTGCAGTACAATCCTTATTTACTCCATAATTATTATAACAAGTACATTGTTGATACAACACTCAATTGACATAATCAACATAAGAACTCTAATCATTCCTCTTCATCTGTGGTAGTATCATAACTTGATTATTATCCAATAACATCATTTGTGGCATAGTCCTATGACTGGGACATAGGTTCACGTAGTGTCCAAAATCCTTGCAAATGAAGCATTGTACATTTGAAACCATTTTCTTACCCTTGCAGTCACGTACTTTGTGCCCTTTTCCTCCACACTTATAACAAACTCCCATTCCTTTCAGGCAAGTTCCAGGGTGTTTCATTCCACAGTTACCACATATGGGAAAATTCTTCTTTTCCCTCTTCCCTTTATCCATCTTTCTATCTTCCATCCTTTTCTTCTCTTGCTTCCCTTCAAAGCCATAGGACTCAGTAATCTCTTTACTTATCTTATCAATACATGATATTATTTCTTCATATGATGAAAATACATGGGAGACTATTTCTCTTATAAATTCTAGCTTAAGACCATGAAAGATATGATCCTTCCTTCTCTTTGGATCATGTGCATTTCCGGAGTTCTCATTCCTTCTACTGGGCGCCATTTCTAAACAATGGCATAAACTAGATCAGTTTATGAATCAAAATACATAATCCCATACTTATAAAACACTTAACATAAATTGAACTATTTATGGATATAATCCATAATCATTTTTTTTATTTGAGGATGTATATACTCATAATCCCTTCAAAATTATTTGTAAAGAAAATGAGAGTTATCCTAAGCATATCCCCCGGGAGTGTCGTAACCAAGAGTGCAGCAAGGCCCGTTGTCGTGCACCAGTTCCCGTTCGAGTCTAGCTCAAAGCGGTGTTTTCGGGTTTTACCCCTAGGTACATCTGTGCCAGAGCCGCCTCTACCTTCTCGTATCCAGACAGGGATGTATTGCTCGGAAAACTCACAAAAACTCTACAATACCAAAATTCTAGGAAGTTCTTCTATACTAATCTTCAAAGTTCATCTTAGGTCTACGTGCTCTAATAAGAGTTTATCTAAATCTAGCTTCCAAGGTTTGTACTAAACTTCCTCTGATACCAACTGTAACGCCCCGACCCCAGCTACCCAGAGTCGGTGCAATAATTACATAACATTGGCATGATCACAAGAAAGATCAAATCTCGAAAGACCGATTGGTTTAGTATCCTTGGAAACACTAGATATAATCATAAAGTTTTACATTACATTTCAAAGTGAAAAACTACTACAACAACAAAGTCTTCATATCCACACTATTAACCCCTCATAATATCCCTACAAGTCATTCATAAATTACTTCTTCACTACCTGGGAAAAATAAAACATAGAAAAGGGGTGAGCTCAAATGCCCAGTAAGGATAACAATATAGCGGAACATTCAAAATAATCATAAACATTTAAGGCAATGAATTACTAAAACAAAAGCCTTTTAAAATTGAACTTCAACATAGTATGGCAAAAGTAAAATGAAATAATGCCATTTACTTGTTCACGTGGATATTCTACTAATCGAATAATCACATGCAATATCAATAACCTCTTTCATAATGTTGGAATGCATAATGCCAGACTATCATAACCACATAGCCAAGGCCTCGTGCCAAGACTACAAATAAGATTTTGTCAAGGCCTTGTGCCAAGACACTAGTTTGTCTCATGAGACCTACCGATGCATCGAGGAGCTATAGCGGGCTCCACCCGTCACTTATTAAGTCCAATGCATTCCCATATGAAAAGGTTTAAACATAACATAAACATTCGTATTAAAACTAGCATACGAAATGTCAATACTTTCACAATAAACTATGAATGGTATAATAATAGCACATCCACAGTCAAACATATCACAAAACCTTCAATACAATATAGAAGTTTTGTATCAACTTCAAATAATCTTAAAATCCATCAAAAGATGTTGACATAGATGAAATCAAAATTCTTTTTAAAGAAATATCTCCTTTTATTTTGAAATCATTTAAGATCCATATAAAATAAAACATTTTCTTTGAAAATATTCTTATAAGCTTGTAAGGAAAGCTTTGAAGATTTTATAACGGCGTAAAATAACCGCACCCGCCGTATAAGTTAAAAAAACATTCTTACCTCAATTCTGTCGAAAAGGTTAAAAAGGACATTGTTTTGAAAACGGCGGAAAGATTCCTTTATAAACCTCTTATAAAAAGTCAAACAAGGGTATAAATGACTTTAACCCATATTCTTGTAAATAGTAAAAATGTTTTGAAATACATTTTTAAGAAAACATGGATGTGGATGATAAAGAGATCCCAGTAGATTATTACGTATAAACAACCTCGGATAATGAAGAGATTGTGAAATAACCCTTACCTTGTACTTTTCCTTGGTTGGGGTAGGTTAACCTCCTATATAATGGTGAAATAATTGTTATTAAATTATACAAGAATCATATATATTAATATGATATCATATATAATCTTTTAACATTGATTTGTTAATAATATCTTAGAATTATCGTCGTTTCGGGTGTTAACTTACTCATTTTCTTTTATATGTTTTGTTACATAAGTCATGTTTGTTGTATCTTATTCATATCCAGAATGATATCAAGTCCTTAAACATCATTTTTAAATCATTAAATGATAATTATACTTGAATGGATACGATGGAGAATGAATCTCATCGCGTTCGTGGAGACGGTAGTCCGTACATACGCACGAACGCTACTTCCATTTAATTTTTATTTTAAAAGAATCGAATCCAAATGATACATAGGTATATTACTATTCCAGTATAATATAATATTTTATATATGTTACTTAAGTTCATTAACACCATCCTTTATACGTTCCATGTGTGGTATGAACGAGTCATATCATTTTAAGGGGGCGGTAGTCCGCACTTCCTCAAATGAAATTATCGTATGTATATACAACATGAAACGAATAATGGTATGAAATAAAATGGAATTACAGAAGCTTATATATAAAATATATATCATTAATATCATATTTAATTACAGTGCCATCATAATGGCCACCATGAGAGGTGGTAAGATGTATTTGAACAATCATCGTTTCGTGAGGCGTTAGTTTGCCATCCACAGAAACATTATGTTCATCATCCATTAGATGGAGTTGTGTGTATGTGTAGTTTGAATACTTATTATAACAACATCCTAGGATACTGGTGTTGTTACAAAATAAGGGAAATAAAAAGAGTTTGGGGGTTGGAGAAGAAAAATAAAGGAAAATAATTTAAGAGAAATTGTTACCTTTAATCTAGGTAACTCACTTTGGTTGGAACCAAAGGACTTCTTGAAATGCTTTCTGCCTAAGGGGAAGCTTCAAGGAGGAGGAGAGGTATTTGGGGAGCTTAGTTGGGCAGAGTTTGGACGAGCCAAGTGGCTTGAGAGGTGTGAGGAAAAGAGAAGGAGGAGTGCCCTTTTATAAGAGGGGTGAGGGGCACTTTTGGAAAAGCTAGAAATATTAATTTATTATAAATTCATATTCGGTTTCCAAAGGCTCCAAAGTTGACTATTCAAAGGGTGCGGTGGGGATAGGTCAAAAACAACTCATCCAATAGAATTTAGACAGGTTTGGGTACTTATATTAACCTTATCTTTAAGTATTAACTCTATGTTAATTAGTTTCACTTTTACAATGTCTCTTTGTATTTTTATATAATATGGTTAATAAACTTACCATATACATACAAGCGACCCCAAGTGGTCCATTAATGATGAACCTATCATGATATAAGTCTCTTGGCCGAACCTTAGATTTTTAGGAATTTAATATCAATTAATAATATAATATTTGTTTTAAGAACTCTTTTTTGTCAATTTTGACACTATTCAATAGTTGATTTTTGTGAAACTCATAACAGATTGATTACTTCGAACAAAGTCAATTAAATCAATACTAATATATCATATTATCCTATAAAATTAGTTTAATTCATTAAAAGTTTCATATTATATTTATTTGGGTATTTATAATATCAATTATTTTAATTTTTCACTATTATAGTAATTACTGCATCATCATTGTGTCATAAATAAAATAAATTATTTAATGTCTAAAAATTATAAATAAAATATCATTATGTAGGAAATCTTTTTAGATTTCTAGTTAATATTTATAATCGAAAATCCAACATGTATAACCCTATGTAAAAATTGTTCTTCTAAAAGATGTAAGCTTATGCCATTTTTGTATTCATTTTAACTTAATTAAAATAAAGTGTCATTATCACTTACAAGTGGATCAATGGGGTCCCAAAATAGACCCAAAGATGCTCATGGTCGACCATGTATCAACCAATAGGTTTAAGACACGTTTTAGGGTAATTTAATATTATTATAATATTATTTTTTTAACCCTTATTTACCGGATTTACCCTTAACCATGGTAAATAAAATATTTACCGCAGTAATTATTCAAAATGTCTAAAAATAAAAGTTACCTATTTACACAATTTTAAAATCCTGATTCCAAATATGGAATCCATTTTCCTAAATTCAAAACACATAAGTGGCAGAAATTAATTTAAAATTAAATCCCGCTGTCAAAACAAAAAGCGTGTTTTTAAGAGATAATAACTATCAAAAGATTGACACTCGTTTATGTTCGGTTTAATTGTAAAATTATGTCCAATGACCAACATTATATTAAATGGTAAAAATATATTCTAAATATACTTTAAAACCACTCAAATTCATAATTTATCACTATTAATTATTTTGATTAAAAAAGTTGTTTTTAATTAAAATTTAGTAATTTTCACTATTCATCAAAATATAAAAGTTATCCGAAAAGTACCAAAATTTCACCCTAGGATAATTTCGATATTCCGAATCCAAAAATGAAGTCCATTTTTAAATATAAAATATATATAATTTCAAAAATTAGGTATTACTATTCATAACGGCTAGTTTGATTGGTTGTGGTGTGTGTTAAAACTCAAGGTTGCGTACAACACACGCTACTGTATTATTCAAAGAAAGCGTACCGTGGAAGCTTGGGATGTTTCATTTTAAATTTTTGATGTCCCCATTTAGTCAAAAAGTTTAAAATATAGTATTTAAAAAGGGTTCACTATTAAAGTTGATAAAAGTGCAATACTGAAAATGAATTTGTTCTTGCATTATATCTAAGAAACTCATAATATGGATTCTAAAATTATAAGGATTATATAAACATTAAAATTTATCTAATACTATTCATAACTGCTTTTGAACAGCTTGTTTGGTAAGTCATGGTGTGCTTGAACATGGTGTTGCATGTAGTGAAAGTTATTGAATTATTTTGAAGAAATAACACACTATGAAATCTTGGGGTGTTACACTCAAGGCCAAAAAATTAATATATAAAATAAATTTATATATTTTAATTCATGTTAAGAAATCATTTTAATATAAATTCATTTCCTATTATAATAGAACTCAAATAGAAAATTTGAGGCCTCAGTTGAACCTGGAATTTGGTGTTTACTGTAACAAAAACCTAATGTTTTCTAGTGTCAGATGTTCTATGGGAGCTGACCAATTGCTGGTGCATTTAATAAAATAGATAAATTATATTTTTGTTAAATACATAACATAATTATCCATTAATAAATACAACAATTTTAAAAAATCGATAATGTTATATTCATAACCATGTGGTGATTTTAATAGAGGGAATTATTTATTGGTATTGAAAAATGACATGGATAGAGACCAATGAGGAGATCTATGTAGACCAAGAGGCATGAATAAAAAGCATAAGGTCATTTTCATCCTATAAAATTTTCTCTTAACCATTGATAAAACCCTAATAAATGAGGGAATCAATAATATTCCCATCCACCTTTTTGAATAATTTTTAATCATGGATTTCTTTTCAGTTATCAATTACATTGGACGTTTATTAATCACATGATATTGTTTATAATTTTTATTCTGTATTCCACAAATCACCTATTTATTCCAAACCATATGATTGTAGTATATGACTATATATGAAAATAATGGAATAATTTTATTTATGATCTTTTATAATAATGTAATTATAGTTCTTCATCGTTGCCCCACAGGGCCACGATTCGATATTTCTATTGTTGGTTCAAGCATGATGGAACCCCTAGTATCATTTATGTTTTTTAATTTCTTTAATAATGATTTTTTAGGGATGGATATAATATTTATTATGGATAATGTTGATTCTATATGGATTCAAAATCTTGGGAGACATTGGATTTTCACACTAAATGTCTTGGTACCCAATGAAGGTGGCTCAATTTATACTGCAAGAGTACAAGAACCCTGAGGTGACCAAAAATATCGGTAAGGATATAGTAAATGGAAATGGTTGTTTACATGGACATGGCGAGGATACTCGGACATAGACATATGCATGACCACATGCTAATTCACATAGCCATGGTTAGAAAGGTCATTGGATGACCAATGGAGGTTGAGATATATTATGTATCACATGTACATTTAATGTTATATGACATGGATTCCCATGATTTATCTATGGGTGAAACAGACTGTGTGATCAGGTGAGGTCACAAACCATCTGACCTAACAGACATATCACACACTACTACTAGGAACATGTACCTTTCAAAACATCTTCTTTAGAACTCGGATGTGGGATTTCAATCCTTTCTTGAGAGTATTATCACATATAATGAGATGATATTATTCATTAGGGATTTCTAGAAAAGATGTGACTTGTTCCATGAATAACACATCATGTAAATCTTGACCGACTATAGTGATTAGGTAGGATAATCAGACCAAGTTAGGGTAGGAAACCAAGAAAAATGACTAGGGAACACATCACCTGTAGTCTAAATATTGGCTGTGTGGTTCCAATAATCATAATCATTTTTTTTTCATATATGTGCATAGTTTCACCACCTAAAACTATAGTGTGGGTGTTTTCAAGATACATAGTGGACCCCCATGAAATGTAGTGAGGGACATATATCTATATATTTGAACCAAATTATCACATTATGGAATCGATCAAGTAATAGTGATTGAAACCCCATGGGAAATAGGAAATTGGCATGGTGTGGCTCATCCACACAAGTGTCATTGACATGTCTGGTTGATGTCCGACATCAAGGATATACCTTTGGAGCACAAGATAGACTCATCATGCATAAGTATAATGTGATGATGAATATCCCATTTGTCTCTCATCTGGGTTACATTATCATAATATATATACTTATTGGACTCTGCTTCACACATTACATGGGTTTATATTAATTTTATTGTTTAATTATATTTATATATTTTTAGTTTCTAGAGATTTATAATAGGTATATATATATTCCAACTCTTAAATGAGATTTTCCCACACATGTCATGAATTCTATAGATGATAAGAATATTTATAGTCAAAATATGGATATTAGTAATACTTGGGTGCATTGACCACACATAGAGATTAGACATAGATTATAGGAGTTCAACACTCTTCATCATTATTTTCCCTAATATTATCAGGTTGGACGTTAAATTTTGATGGGATTTAATTTTCACATTTTCAAAGTGGATTTATATAGTCATCATTTGATGTATTCAATAGTTTTTATTGTATTTTTTCTTATTATCTAGCTATTGATGAATTTTTGTATTCATCTATACTTTTTTTAAGATATAGTTTCTTATGAAAATACAAATACATTTGGAAAGGCCTCCAAATTAAGATATTATTTTTGAGTTCTTTTTCCCTGACCTTATCCTATCCTTAATTTTATTGGAGTTGTTACACATGGATTTCTGTTATCCGGGAAATCCCTGATGGGTATGTTCATATTAGAGTGGTATCAGAGGTGGTTCATCTTTAGGTTAGTGTAGTGACAAATCAATTGTAAGGATTGTTACAAGACACATGGAAGTGGGTTTTGAGTGTCTCAGGTTTAGATTTGAGGTTAATTAATTCAACACTGATGTGAATTTCAGCATATCCATTTACCAAGACTTTTGGATATTATTTTTAAATCGGTATAAAAAGTCATTAGTTAAAGGGAAGAATTGGTAAATGAATAATATTGGATTGTGTACCTTGTATATCCCACATGTGTCAGATCAATATATATATATATATATATATATATATATATATATATATATATATATATTTTCTTTAACCATGGTACATCTCGATCAGTTTCAAGAGAAATCTGCGAAAAATGCTAGATATGATACCGATATATGACTGTGAAGAAAATATATCGAGTTCTGATTGTATTGTTTAGGGTCAATTCTATGACATGCCAAATCCCCATGTAGTGGGTGATCTTCTTGAGTCTTTGATATATGTCTTTATGTTGATTTGGTCACCAAACAATCAGATTGTTAAACAAGAATCTAGTCATATATATTAAATAGTAATGTGTTTCTTGATTCTGATGTCGTATAATCAATATGTTATGATACTAATATTTTCAATCATCCAGTAATTATTTATTGATTATTAATATAATACATGATTTCAATCAGTATGAAGATTAAGGAGATCATTCATTTACATAATATATGAATAATATTTTTAGATTATATCATGAGGTTCTAATAGCTCATGTGTTACTCAAATAACATGGTTCAAGAATTATTCTTCATAGTGTGTAAGTATGAGTAAGGAATTTATAATTCCGTTAATACCAAAATAGTCTCTATATACATATATATTTATTTATACTTGATTAGTAGAGTGGTCTATGAGGACTAATATATTCATGGTAGTGGGATTCAATGTGGGCAGAGTAGGATATGTAAATCATCTTATTGAGTCTTCTATATTAGCGTGTACTAGATAATAATCAAAGTATGGGAATAGGACACTACCCCACAATATGACTTATTTATATTAATATGAAGCATAGGGTTCACATAAGGTATTTAGTTATCCATGATATGAAATTAGATATTTTTATATGGATGATATCCCTCATATGTGATTTACCAAACATGATGTTATGAGAAGTGTAGATAAGAAGTGGATTGACATCCACAATAGAAGAATAATTGTGATTAGGGTTCTCCTCAGAATGGCCAGGGGGAAATATTTATTTAGTATAGTCAATGTTATTGGTGGGGAACTAGAGGGAGGAGCTATTGGTTGTGGTCAATTATACATGTTACTCCCAACACCACCACCATGTAGCACATTCTACGCTTAGGGAGTCTGTGGTCACGGTTTCAAGTAGTTTTTTGTAATACATATATCTACCAAGGAATATCACAAGATGATTTGAGGTGTGATATATGTATTTCAAATCCTAGAGTCTATTCTTTTAGAAAAAAATGAGTCACTACTTTATCAATTTCCCAATTTAGTGAGGGATAGATCATCATATTTAGATTGAATATCTTTTCTATGAAATTTTGACTAGGTGTGATTCTTTGATAACATTTATTTTCATGAAGTTTTATATGAAAAAATGATTGAGTTTTTCATGTTGACTCGAGGAAATTACAATGAATCCTTATGATTTCATTCAGGGTATGTATTGGGTAACCTTTGTTTATGAGAAAATCTAAATCAACAACAGATGAGTTGGATACCTATGGAGTGTTTGGGAATCCTCCACAATGGGTAATGAATTTTTGTATCAATACTCAACCCCATATTTCAATAATTTCATCTACAACATATCAAATGGATCCAACCAATCTCATGGTACTAGGGGAGTAGTTGGAGGAACATTCTAATATGGTTTCCATATGACCCATTATTTCCCCAAGGAATCCACAATATTTTTTGAAAAAAAATTATAATGGTTATTGAGGTATTTGGATTATTATTATCACATAAATTAGGATCCAATATGAAATAATTACCAATAGTTTATGATTTATGATTTATTCATCATATCGAAAGGAGAGTGTTGGTTCTTAAAGATTTTCATCACATAAAACTACCACTATTGGAGGTACCAAGAGGATGATCTTACAAATATGGAATTATGATTTTTTTATAGATGATATGTGTTCATGGGGATTACTATTGGGGTAAAAAATATTCCACATAGTTTTTATGGATGATGACGATTATATTATATTGTTTTATATGGAGTTATTTGGGTTTTTATTCATTTATGACATACTCATTTAGTCAAAATCAGTATAAGAGCATGCAATTATTTAGAGGGTTGGTCTTGGATGTATTAAAATTGCACCAATATTATGGTAATATATATAAGTTTCGATTTTGTAAATGATAGGTTCAAATATCAGGGAACACCATTTTTTCATGTGGATAATATATTGAACCAATGATTGTTCATATAGTGATTTCTTGGGATCGACACACTCACTGGTTTGTCGTGGAGAGTTATATTATCTTATCTATGTACTATGGAAGTTTAATGGAATAATTATATAGAATGTAAAAAATTTTAACCACTATAACATTGATAATCATTCAATTAACATATACTGATTACTATTATAGATCCTTAAAATTGTTTAGATTGAGGTTTAGTAGTGAACTTTTGATGAAACTATTTGAGGAGGGCATGAAGTACATATTTTGTTAAAATTCCTCATGGGTTGGGTTTAGTATAATTTTATTTTATATGTAGGTATTGATGGAATATGGTTAAAGTAAGTTGAAACACCAGTTTAGGACTACATGAATTAGGAATAATGGTTAGTATTATTAGTCTTCACAAAAAATTTTATGAAGAACAATATTATAAGGTTTATTTTTTAATAAAGACCAAAAGATACATATGTCCATATTTAAATTAGGAGATATTATCATATGGTATAATCATTTTATGGAATTATTGTAGGACTATGAACTCAACATACTCTATAATTGTTGAATGTGAAACATGGTGGAAGACAATGTTTACAGGAATCCTTTTTATCACTTTGTATAAGTCATATGATAACTTTTTATCAATGATGTTTACCCTAATAGAGGATTGGGGAATTATTTCTCTTCAATTGTTGTTGGTGACTCAACCAATTCATCATTCATTGAGACAGTCCATGTTACGAAATATATTCTATGAGGATATATGGTACTAGATATCCTTATTAGTTACACCAGATGCATTTTCTCTATATGGGGAGTATGTCATCTTATTTTTTGGGATGGATAGTGGTTCCCATCATGTTAAGGGAGGATGTGACAAGAGAGATTCACAGAAACCCCAATTTCTATTATTCTGAGTGTTGATATGATATACATGAATATTCATTGATTGTTTTTTTGGTATTATATAAGGAAGAGTGTCACTGAGTTCATTTATTGTTTTCCTATATGTTAGTTGGTAAAGGATATGAATTGTTTTTTTATTGGTTTCTATTTTCCTCCATAGATCCTATCCTGGAAAGGGTATGTTATATCCATATGCATTTTGATAGGGTTTCCATGTACAATGGGAGGCTATAATGTTATATAGGTGAATTTTTTCTGATATAAGAAGTAGAACCGAATTATTCATTTTAATAGTAGTACATAATTCAATGTTTGGTATGTAGTACATGAAAAATAACATCATGATTTATGGGATACCCTCAATGATTAACTCATTACATGATTTTCAATTCAGATCAGTGTTTTGGAAATCCTTCTTGGATTTCATCTGGACATTGTTATGTACGATCATGGTGTTTTAACTCATGTAGATGGGTAGAATGAGCGCTCTCTCATTGTGTTGGTGAATATTTTTGGGTCTGTTTGATTTTCTTTATATGGACCTATGAGGATTATCTTCCACTTGTAATGTTTACCTATAAAAACACATGTCAATATATTATTTGAAAATATCATTTCAAGGACCTGTATGGGAGACCATTAAGTTCACCTGTAAGGTAGAATCGTTTTTCTAAGGCATTAGTTTTCAAAAAAAATATTTTGTATGCCACATGGGAGAAATTCTAGTTTATCAATGAGGACATGAGAACAATCATGATAAAAAAACTGGTATAGACTGATTTCATAAGCCAACAGATTTTTATTAGGGTGACTATTTTTTCCTAAGTGTCTCTCCATGAAAAGTATCTAATTTTTATGATTTGAAAGCATACTAACCTTGAGGTATAAGGGTCCATTCTAGATATTACTAAGTATTGATGAGGTGTTTATCCCATAAGGGGTGTTTTAACAAAACTTTTTCTCTCATCACCACGTATCCTCCATTTCATTAGGTAGTAGTTCCCCTATTTTATTACTTAGCGACATCATGATGGTATAGATTCATTCATTGTCTAGAGGGTTTTGATTTGGTGGCATAGGGTCATTCATCCTCAGGGTGGGTGATCTAGTATTCGTTGTTTAAAATCCTCCATGGTGTGGGGTTGAGTTCTAGTGTGGTGTCGGGGTCATGGTCCTTCTCTGTGGTGAAAGGGTGTCACTCTGGGGTGTTGGGGTCATGATCTCGTATAGAAAAGGGGTCTTAATCTGGTGCATCATGTTTGGGATCTAGCGCAATGTTGTCATTGAGAACAAATACCATACGATAGAGGATTTTCGAATTAGTTTCATGGGGGTGAGATCTTATTCTTACCCAGGGTTTGGGACATGCTTTGGTGCAATTTTGGGATTGTAATCTGATATGGAATGGGGTTGAGACATACTACGGTATCTGGGTCAGGACCTGTTCATCAGATATTAAGGGTTGATCTCCTGTCATCCTCTCAGTTTTTGAACACTTCTCTAGCGTCATTGGGGTCGGATCTACTCTTTTAGCATCTTGTGTTGCATCCTTTTATCCTATGTGTCATGGTCGTGATTCTGTTTAACTTTGATGGGAATGTGACCAGTTGGTTGCATCGTTCATTGGATAGAGTATGGGGTTTGATTGTTGGGGTCTTTATAGGTGTGTTTATTTGTAGAGATATGATAGTTTCATGATGCTTGTATGGTGGAGTTACGTGTTGATTGATGTAATGGTTTTGTAGTGTTGATTCATTTTTTTTGAATAGGTTGATTTGTTAGAATAGGTGAATTAGGTAATTTTCAAATTGTGAACTAGTGGAAGTTTTTGGGTTGTTGGTTTCATTTTTGAATGTGGGAAGGATGTGGAATCAGGATTCACTTCATGGAATGATCTTCAGAGGATATAAAAAGATGTAAATTCAACATTGTAGAGTTTCTCATATTTTTTAGTTTGAGAGTGTTTGGCATTAAAAATCAGATCATGCCTTTTCATTGACACAATACACGTGCTTTCCAAATAACCATATAATGGTGGTGTGTAACTTCATGATCAAAAGCTGGGGAAAGGATGTTTCGTCTTGTCATTATGATTTTTAATATTTTTCCTTCCATCTTGATTTGTACTATGTTGATGATTCTTATTTGGAACACCCCTTATTCTATTAAAATGGTGTCTATCATATAATAAAAAATTTGATGGCCTTTGGGCCTTTAGATGATTAAATATGTTGGTGAGGTTACTAACCACTTTTCCTATCCCCTATAATTAGATCAAGTTAATGACTTATTTATTTTGTTGAATTTTAAACGATATTTACATGACCCTACTCACTTTATTGATAGTAGTAATAACAAAATTGTGGATTAAGCCACCAATGTAGATTACATGTTGTCGATTAGGGATTAGTGGGAGAGGAACTTTCATAGATGGATTATCCCTTTTGTCAGTGTTAATTGTTATAACTAGAGAATCAGGAATAAATCCTAAAAACATGAGAGATAAATATATCCCAATAAATTCTACCATATTATGTAGCTTATATTTTTCATGGTGATACCACATGAAGGAGGGGAGAATGTAATAATTATAGTTTTGTTTTATTAGTCCTCAGAATATTTCTGCTTATATATTTGGATTTATAATCAAATTAGACACAATATATTGTTGTCCTAGGAACCAATAATAAATATATTATAAATATTATTATATTTTAATGCACATGTAGGAATTGTTTTTATATACACTATTTTCCTCTTATTAGAGTACTCTAATATATAATATGAGATTAGGGATGAATCAAGAATGGAGGGATTAACCAAGCTATAAGCTATGGTTAGTAGTCAATAAACGTTCCATTAGAGATGAACATTAGATGGTGTATTTAATAATATATATATATATATAATACTTTATGTTTATAGTTTAATGACATAACCCAATCATCCCCCTACAAATTTCTATTAATACTGAATCTTTAGGGTTATCCACATAAATTTTGGAGGATTTTAGAGTATGGGAATTCTTCATTAGAATTTCAAAATCTGATGACGTTAATTAGTGAACAGATTTGGGGGATCAATATGTTGGAAGAAAATGCAGTATGTATTTTTCATCATTGGTGAACATGTTCTTTACAAAATATCCATCCATTGTCATGTTCTGAATTTTTTTCATTCATTTAATTTGGATGAATAATTAGAAATGTATTTATTGTAATATTTCAATTTGACATGAGTATTACCACATTATTATTGTTTTCCATGAATTCATTTTCCAATGACAGATTCAAATTGTTATTATGATTTTCACCCACATTTTTTCTTATTTTTAATCATTATCCATTAGTTTAACTGTAAAACATTTTTGGGGTGTGTTCAAATTCAATCGATCCCATTGATTCATGGTGGTTGCAGGAATGTCATAGAGATTTTATAGAAGTCCATTTAAGATTTAGGATTAAAATGATTCTTCTTGAGTTTGATATTTGTTGGGGTGGAAGATGATTGATGGGATCCCATGATGGGAACCATAATGCCTATTTCTAGCTGTTAGATGCCTGTAATCAATGTCCCTTTTGGGTTTATATGATTTTAATAGATTAATGAGGATATGTTGGATTATATTGATAACAGTGGAGGATCCTGGATCTACATATAGAAACCTGTTTTCTATAAAAAATGATCTTATATATTGTTTCATCTATTAGAACAAAATATTTGTACTTACCTATAAATGAGAGCTTGGGTTTAGGGGAGTGATAAATATCACAAGCACTGTAGGCCCAAAACATGTTGTGTAAACATGTGCAAGAGGCTCATTATGTACATTCAGAGTATGTTGGAATAGATACATACAAAAACATGATAATATATAGATTACACAATCAGAGTGAGATACTCCATCATTTCTAGCAGGCCTAGACATGACCTTATACACGGGCTCATGAAGATGTACACGGGCATGAGTAAGTAGGGTATAGGTAGACCCCAGGTGGTTTAGATGTTCCATATACCATTTTAATATGTTTTGTAGTATGACATGGAATCTTAATCCATTTACATGGGAGGACATGGTTTGGATATGGAGTATTTTCCAACATTGTGTGACTCAATGTATATGTCTTATACTTACCCATGGAAATTATAACATCAATATCTCCTTATATAGAACATGGTTGTTGTACCACAAGTATTATATCATAAGTGAATTACTATAATGAAATTGATTGAATAATTTATAGTTTCATTTGATATATTATGTTATGTGTTCAAATAATCATGCTTTATAAGGTGATTCTAGACTAATGATAGTGATCATATAGGTTCTATAAAGATATTTCTGAGTATTAAACCCCTTATCACATAGCGGTATGTGTCCCCCATACACCTTGCATGATTAGGAATGTTCAACATATCACAAAATGACATGGGTACATTGCCTATTGACTGTCACTAACTTAATGCAATAGATTGTGGGTCCTATACATATTGAGTTCCACACCACCCACCCACCCAATGATGAACTTTGGTGTGGGACCAATGTAAAATTATTTGAACCTTCTAATCAAACTAGGGAGAAGGTCCATTATTAGAGAGTGTTCCCCCTAAAGCTATCAAATAGTTGTGTGATTCTATTCCTCCATAAAAAATTCTTGGCCAAAAAAATGAAATATTGGGAATCTAGTATAGAAAATTTGGTGTTGTTGGAATACTCAATATTGATTATTAGGATATAGATATAAATATCCTCTTACTCTATATTCTGAGATTATTTATGAGTAAATATTTATTTTTGGGGGGATTCCCTCTTTTTATGGGTTTACATGGCTTATTATGTATATTAATATTTCTCTCTTTCAAGTTGTTAGGGTATCCTACTTAATATTCATACAATCACAAAAACATTGGATTTTATACACCCGTCGATTCTTTTGTGTATGATATGATGATAAGTGATTAAATCAGTGGTGCATAGTTATTCTTGGGTGTGATGACTATACATGGAGGTCAAAATATGTGATTTGGATTCATGTTATAATAAATATTCAATTTTATAAATTTTCAGGAAGGGATTTTATTTTACGTTTGGAATCTAATTAGACCTTATTCAATGGAATTATATATTAATATTATGATGTATTAAATATATTTTATTTTGGGAATGGTTACACTCTAAATGATACAAATTTCTTTCTTCTATACATTTTCATGTAGATGGTTGTGTGAATACATACACTTACATTAGGAAAATCCCACCAAATATATATTTTCTTTCTCATCACTTGTCACTATCCCCGAGCTTATCAGTGTGAGGAATAAGATTGTCACAACATTATTTTCACCATCCATACATTCTTTAGTCGATCGAGACATGATATTCTATTTCATCATATGACGGTTTATTCTTTTTATGATGAAAATTTATAATATTTTATGTTTTTAATATATAATGATATGTGGAAAAAATTATGAACTATTTCAGTATGCATTATAAGTTTATTGAACTTCTTCATGTATATAAAATTCTGCTTTAATAACCATAGTTTAGTGTATAGGTATAAATATTGGTGGGAATTGTTTAAATAATAAAATTATACTTCCCTTGTAAATATATTTCATTATGTTCTTAATCAATATTGTATCATAATTTATAAACACTTGGAAAAGAAAATGAGTCCCAAAATTTAACTTTTTACATTAATTACTAGTGAATCAAAAGTATTTCTCACTCCTAGTTGATTTATGGTTTTTGTAACTGATTTTCACTATATCATTCACATTCTTGCGATCAATGTTCTTTGTCACAGTCTATTATTTTTAGGAAATGAATTTTTTCATTATTTCTATACTTTCCTATCAATGTAATGCCATATTTTTAAAACTAATTGTGTTTTATTCATGACGAATAAGTTATTTAACTTCCCTCCTTTTATGAGGATATTTTATTAACCCATTTTACAAAGTGAGTTTTTAGAAAACGTACTTTAAAATGTCAAACCCTTAACTACCCTGATTATGTTAATATTATTGGATAAAATTTAATAAGATGGGGGAAGTGGAAATGTATTATCTTGAGATTATAGAAATAATTCAATGGTCAATAGTGTATTTAATATGTAACATTGAGCTTAAATGAATAATTAAATACCGTTATATAAATGTGATCATGATAACCATGTTGTAATATTTCAAGTATGAACAATAATAAATATGTTATAAAAAATAATAAAAATATATTTTTATAATAAATATATACTTATTAATTCATTTTAAATATGTATTCAGTTTTCTATAAATTGTTTTTATTCTTTGAGGATATGTTTTGGAAAAAAATGATTTCGATTAATTTTTTGTAATAGATAATATTAATAATTTTGCAAAAATTTTTGAAATATCATTTTCAAAAAATTATAACATTTTTAAATCATTATATAAAAATTATCAAAATGGAAAATTCCTTTATTTTTCTAAGATTGATTTTCAAGTGAATAGTGAAAAAGAATGAATTTTTTAAGATGCTAATTTATTTTCATCAAAACACCCTAATTATTTTAATTATATATTAAATTAAAATAATATTTAATTAAATAAATATAATCCTATTAATTATATTTCAATTTTTATTATACCTACTTCTTGTATAAGTTTTGTTTTTTGAAAAAACATTTTTCTAAAAAATATTATTCATTAAGTTTCACCTATTTATATAAATGTTTATTTCATTAAATTATAATAATTGAATTTTAAAAAAAATTAACTAATTTTTAAATTAGGATATTCAATTTTACTAAATATTCCCCATTTATTTTTTCTACTATGAATCATATCCATCATAAAATTTATCACCGTTGTAATGGTAGAATGGGTAAAACCATATTAAAACTATGGGGGAAGTCCATAGAATCTCCCATAATCATTCCCTAATCCTAATTTCTAATAATATTTCATCATAATCCCTTAATTATCAACAATATAAAAACATTATTCCTATTTACCTGATAATGATATTAATATTATTTAAGTGTTATATAAAAAATGTATCTCTATGTTTTTATAAACTATAATATTCTTTCAAAATGATGAATATATGTTATAAAGTAGAATAATTTTTAAAATTGAGTAAGAAATAATATATTTATGATAAAAATTTATACTACATTTTTTATAAATGATATAATTACCTAAATTGACTACACATCCCTAATGCAACGCTTATACAAGATGGTAAAATGAAACCCTATATAGATTAGAAGTATTGATTTTTTTTAAAGATACAATATTGAATTAAATTAATGGATATAACTATTAATACATTGTTTTTAAAAATATAAATTTTAACAGAATTATATTAATGTATTTTTTGAAATTAATATTTTCATAAATTGTGGAAAATTTAGTTTTCATGAGATCTGATGTATTTTAAGATATTATATTAAAATTAATATGTTATATAAATAAATATTATGCAAATAAACATTTAATATAATATTCTAAAAATAAAAAAAATTATAAAAAATGTAAATAAAATTTTAATTCAATATAAATATGTAAAACATTTTTAGTATTAACGCAATTCTTGTATAACACTAAAAAGTAACAATTATAATTCAAATGATAGTAGTGAATAATGAATAATAATTTTCATGCCTTGTTTAATATTTTTTTATAAATTTGTTTTTTGGATTTATATTTTATAAAAAAAAATTATATAACAGCAATCATCTTTAATTTCATGTGAAATTCATGTGTATGTTTAGAAAAAGGTTAAATAACATTTTAAATATTTTTTCCTGATAAAAATGATAATATATATTTTATATGAAAAAAATATTAATCGAAAAAAATTATAATAATATTTTTTATGGTAATAATTTTGATTATATTTTTAAAATTATTAATGTTGTCAAAAAAATTATGTTGTGATGATATGGTATATATGAAAATTGGATACCATTAACTAAATAAATATCTTAATATTAGAAATGATAAAAAAAATTATGTAACCCATTAATTATATATATTGGTGTGTGTGTGAATGATAATTATTTATATAGGAGATTATATTTTGAATTTCCACTGATCATTATTTTTTAAAACTCACGTCTTTTGAATAGTTATTAAAATAAACATTTTTTTAAAGAATATGAGATAATGCCCAAAAAAGAAAGGCACCTTTGTTAATATAAAAATACTGACTTACATGATCCTAAAAATAGGTGATCTATCCAAATCCCTTTCAAGTGGGGAAAAAAGACATCAGGGAGATTGTCATACCAAATGAAGTCAACACTTTCAACTCCATTGTTAGCCAATCCATCGATGACTGAAATAGCTTCCCTATAGACATGGTTAATGATATGATTCATATATTGAAGGGTGTCTAAGTAGTTAACCCACTTATTGTAATGTTTCCAGGAGAGATGACATGAATAATCACTTATGGCATAGACAATCCTAGTCAAATCACTCTATAACCAGAGAATATTCCAACCCTTATTTTTTACCTATTCCACTACAATAATAATACCCATCATCTGTGCTTCAATTGAAGATAAAATACCACAAGAGTCGTGAAAACAACCAATCGCGATTCTCTTATGATCCTTGAACATGGAACCACACCCAGAATGACCTGGATCCCCTTTTGATGCACCATGTGAATTAACATTCAACCAACTAACAATAGAATCCTTCCATAGAATCTCAAAATTTCCATATAAAGGTTTAAACATACCTTTGACACCAATTTGATCAGGAACATAGAAATTATGAATAGAATTAGACCAATAATGCTTTTTAGGTAGGGCTACTGCACACATTTTAGCCAAAATGTGTGAGAGAGCAGAAGTGACCGAGAAGAGATGGTTCTCATGAAGAATATGATTCCTAGAGGACCATAAATAATGAATCAATTCAAAAGAAAAAACCTGAAATATATCCATAAATTGTAATTAATGATCAAGAGAGTTCTATATTTGAACAAATTCCACAATGGAGGTAAACATAGGAAGGGTGATTTTAGAGACGTCTGTTAAAGTCTTCCACATTGAGGTTGAAGTGGTAAAATAATGGAACAAATGGCCAGCATCCTCTCTGTGTGGATGGAAAATAAATCAAGATGAACATAAAGTGATTCCACAATGTTGAAGATAAAAATCAGTTGGATTCATTTGACGAGGAATTCCCAAAAAAAATTGGAGCGAGATGGTCTGATAATGTTTTTTTCATGATCCCCATCCATTTGGTACCAAATATGGAATTTAAGGAGAACTCATAATAAAGATATTAATAGAGAATACCATTTTTCTCATGCTCTCATGCAAAAAAATCCTTCTTGTCTGAGAAACAATAATTGTTTACAATGCTAACAAAATTGCTTGGAAGACATTCCAAGGCTTCAAGTTTATCGTTGATGGTAATAACCAGATCCATGTTTCTTTCATCCATCCCCAACTATATCATTGGATTATCATTCCATTCTGTTTTCCAGAAATTAAGGGGTGATTAATTTGAGACTAACCATATAGAATGAGAATCAATTGGGTAAATTATGAGATTGAAAGGAGGACGGATAGAGGAATCATGATGATTAAAAGACCACATCTGTAGAATGTTCAGTAATTTTCCCGGAAGGAATTGTAAACTACCAGAGTTGATGTTAAAAAGTCTACAAATGAAAGATGCCTACAAAGATTCATTAAATAGGACATGATTTTCGATACCCAATCCCCCAGCATCATATGGTTTCAACAATCAGACCAAGGAACCGTAGACAACATTTTTCGAAGATACTTTCACTGCAATTAAAATTCCGAAGAGAGGCATTTATACATTTTATAAGAAAAATAGGCCATCTGTAAACCATAATGGAGTACACATGTTTGGAGATAATAAGAAAATTTATCCAAATAGACCATGCAATCCATGGAGAGAGAATTTCCTTTCTATGTAGAAATTTCTCTTCTAGTCAAAGTGAAAATCTTGGTGAAATAACAAGATTTCGGCTCTCTCAAAAATAAGTGATTCCCCTAAAAATTGAAGGGAAGAGCTACTTCCAAGTCGTTTTGATCATGAACAAAAAAAAATTTCCTTCAATAAGTAATGTTCTTAAAAATGTATAAAGAAGATTTCCCCCAGCAGATATCTTGAACAGAGATAGAATCATATTACAAAAGAAACCTTTTGATGCTCATGATTTTTCTCTTAACACCTAGAGTGAAAATAATTATATAATCTGGATATAAAATATCACTGGTGGAAAGGGTACATATACCAGCATTAATAGAATTCATCCTCCCATTTCCATCCATGATAGATAGTAACATAATCAGATCGTCCACTCCAATAGATAAAATAATTGTTGAATGATGATCAACTTGTCTAACCCATCTAGAGCAATAAAAAAACCACGAGGGGAATCATTGATAATAATTGAAAATAGGGAAGGGCATAAGATGTTCTTGATCCAAGTAATTAAAACATTATTGAACCAAAACTCAAGAAGAGAATTGCAAATAAAACCCAAATTCATTGTATCAATGTCATTTTTGACATCAATCATAAGGGAAATATTACCACCTTGTGTGGGTTTCATAAGAAAATTTACACATTCAGAGGCATTAATGAGACAATCTTGAATAGAAGTTCCCTTTATAAAACCAAATTGATTATGGGAATCAATCCTACAAGACGTTTTTGTGAGTCCTGTGGCAAGGATTTTACAAATGATTTTGTAAATGGTGTTGACTAAAGCAACAAGTATGAACAAATGAACATCGATAGAATTATCAGTTCTTCAGATATGAGAAAGGAACTGATCATTTATGCCATAAGGGAGGCCCCCATATTTAAATAAATGAATCAAAAGTTTAAAAACATCATTTTGTATAATGTACCAATATGTTTGAATGTATAAGTTACCAAAACCATCTGAACCTATGGAGGATTTAGATTTTAGGGGGATGACTACCTCTTTTATTTCAATGCTCATTAAAATAGAAGTAAGATTGATATTATCCTGATGAGTGGAAAATATGGGAATGATACCCTCCATCGGCTCATTAATTGAGTTAGGGCCATTAAATAGATCCTTGAAATATGAGATGACATGTTCTAAAATATCCATGTCATTGTCAATAATTTGGTCCTCATTCTTGATCATCAAGAGTTGTTTAAAAACCTTCCTGATTCACAATTAGGAGTTGAAGAATTTATTATTCCCATCACCATACTTAAACCATTTATCCTTGAAAATGTCCCTTTGTAGAGAATCATTCATATTAAAGTAGTTATTGAGGTTTTAAACAATATCATAATCTTCCTTGAGCCCATTGGAAAAGTTATTCATTGTATTTTGAACATTAAAACGCTGGAGAGAGTCTTCAAGAGATGAGATATCCAGATCAATAAAGCTAAATTTATATTTTCTCCATGTTCTCAAAGATAATTATAGGGATTTTAGTTTTTCATGAAAACAAACATATTAGACCTGAACTAATAGAATTCCAAGTATTTTAAACAATAGACACACAGTTAGGATGATAGACCCAAGCAATTTTAAATCAAAATGGGAGAAGAGGTCTAGATTCCTTAATATTCAGATTCACTATAGTTGTATGATGATCAGTGTTAATTATAGGAACATTTATAGAGGAAATGGATCCCCAGTGGTCAAGAGAGGCTTTGTTAATAAAATCTAAGTCAATGTATTATATATATATATATATATTTGACCCATAAATAACTAAAAATAGAGAAAACACCATTGCATTATCCATATAAAAAGGAACCGACATATACATTTTACCTAAGATAAAATTCAGTTTTTATATAAAAAATCATAGAAAATACCTCAATAATAATAAATTAACGTGACCTATAGTCCATGAGGTTATCATAATCCACCCTTATAATTCCATTAATATAATTCCAAGGGTGAAAAACAATGGTAATGGTTATGGTTTCTTAAATAAATCATTATTGATTAAGATATATGAATTATTCAATGAATATACTGAGACCATATAATTTTTAGATGTTTATTTGAAAAATTTATATTTTATTTAGTCTTTTTTTTTGTGTATTTTCAAATTTTCAAATTTTTATTTTTTTAAATTCTCAATTCAATTATATGATCTTTTGAAGGGTAATACATCTCAAAAAAATTTGTACTGGACATAAGTTTTCTGTTATACAATTATATTATTTTATCTCGTATATATATTTCACTATTGAAATATTATATCATTAATGTCAACATGTTAATAATCCTCATAGTTTAATTTGATGGTATTCCTTCTAGGGGATTATGATTCAAAAGATACATATGGGGGAAGGTGTTTATAATTGAATATTATTTTAATCAAGTTATATTATGATAGAATTTACATTAATGAAATAATATCATTATTTTTAGATAGTCCCCATTCATTTTTGTTCTCCTCTATGTTTTTTTATTTTTTTTTACTTTTTAGAACCATCATTCTCTCATTGGTACACAAAATGGTTATGAATTGTTTAAAAAACATAACTTACATCATATAAGTCATTTTGAAAAAGACTTATAACGTTATAATTTCAATAATTTTTATACAATTGTTAAGAATTATTTTAATGTCATTTATACGAATTTTTATGTTTTTATAAAAATATAAAAAGTATTTTCTTAGTTTTTTTATAAAAAATAATCTATTTATCAAAGCTGTGAATATAATTTCGATATTACTTATTTTGACCGGAAAAGAACCTCCCACAATTTAAAATCATGGTACATTGAATCTTATCCTAATTGTTATCATGCATCTTTTCAAAGAATATGTTTTTTTCTAATATATAATTTTTGTTTTAAAATTTCATTTTCAAAGTGTTATTAGTTTTATCCTCAAGAATATTTATGATGAATTTTTAAGGAACATATATTTATCAAGAACAACATTCCTAAAGAATCATTTGATTTAATAGTATTATACACTTATGATATAATCCAATATGTTTCTCTAAATGAGTTATAATTATTTTGATAGGGTTATGTATAAATACTTTTTATTCTAGTACTTACAATATGTACAGTTATATATTTCTATCATATGATGATGAATTTATATGATCTATCCATATAATGAATGCATATTAATTATTAATTGGTTTGTGTGTTTTTAATTACCCATCACCTAAATTCATCACTAGGTCCAATGATACAAAATTAGGATGGCATTTGGACATTTCCTTACGAATTTTTGTAATATATATTAAAACATGACCCTGATAGCAAGTCATACATGTCGAGAAATATGAATTTTATATTTATAAAATTATTTACTTATTTACATATTTTTATTAAAATAATGATGATATCCATGAATAACCTCTATGTTGATGGGATTATTAATATGGAAATATTTTATAATATTTTATTCTAGACATATTATCCATGATTTATTATTGATGCATAGATTCAACTATATGTATTCAATTACGATTCATTTGAGACTACCCACCTCATGTTTTCCATTTATCTTTTTTTTATATTATGGTTTTATATATGTTATAGATATGAAATATAAAATATTTGTAGAACCGAATGAGAATTTATATTAATTTTTACAAAACATTTGTTTATGTATTCATGTATTTATGTAACAGTTTGTCCAAATTCTATAATACATTAATCCTAAATGGTCCTTATGTATGTATGAAATACAATATTATAGTTTGATTTCATGATATTTAAATGGTTAAAATATATTTTGGATTATTGTTATCAAATGTGTAATACAAAATTTTATGATTAAGCGTGTGGGTTCAATGTAGTTATCTACTTTGGGAATTAAAATAGTTCAGATTATCAACAAAGAACAAATTGGTGCCTTGTCATAATTTACCTGATAATATGTACACCTCCAATCTCAATTAAATAATGTAGAGTAAATATAATCATTACCCTCAAGAGTATAAAAAACAATTAAACAACCTATAGAAAATACATGAGAGTGTGAAATACTAGTATGTATGATGTAAAATAAAGAAATATGCATATCATGCAATGAATAACAAATACATATGAAATAGACAACTAAATTAGAATTAATTATGGATGGTATTGAAAATATACATTCTATTTTAGGACACAATATGTTTCCCCTTGATCCTAGGGATTTCCAATGGATGTATAATACCCTATAGAATAAAAGGAACCTTCCCACCATCTCTAAATATATTTTTGTAGACAACACGATCACATTCTAGAATGTAGGGAAGATATCTTTAGATGGTATTTATAGGATACTGGAAGTGTATTTAAACTACAGTTATCAGGGGATCAACCATTCCAAAAGAAATTTCTATATCTCAATCAAATGTGTGGCAAGACCAGATAATCTTATATGCAACAAAATGGACATGCCACTTGGAAATTCTTTTAAATGGAATTTCAGGGTACATGAACATCTTAAAGAAGAATACATATTTAGGACATTGATAATGTGCTGATTAGGATAAAAGGATTAGTCATCAACTATAATAAATACTTCTTATTATTTAGGGTCATTTTTCATGTTATAACATTGTCCTAGCTGCCACACTGATGCAGGCGATGTATTCCACTCCATTTACAAATGGGGTGATCAATGTAATCGACATTTTCTTGGATTTATTCTAATTAGATTTTCTTTTCAAAGATAAAAATCAAAGGGTTCTATGGGCTAGTATGTCTTGTACCATTCTAGAGGGGGTATTAATATTAGGAGATTATGGTCCATGATGTAGTACTTGCATGCCAAACTCACAAGGTAAATCGTTGTGAATCATAATCTATGGGGGAGGATAATTTCCCATAACTATGACTATAAAATGGAATAAGATAACATGTAGGGATCAAAATTTTTTAAATCGATATACCACCTCATCCAGAGTCTCCAAAAACACACCCACTGGTTACTGGTTGTATGTAATATCTTCTTATGGAAACTCAACTATGTGGGACCAATTCTAGGAATTTGGGGGTGTCCAGAACCAATGATTACAGTCAAGGATTAAATCTTGAATCAGTACATAATCAAGGATGTGCATGAAATGAACCATCACGACATATTCGATTCTATTCTCATCAACTCCTAACTAGAAAAATATGTGTACACCACCTCTCACAAAGGTATATTCACAATAATGTATTTCAAAAGGACCTTAACCAACAAGCCATAGTGGAAATCTAGAATGATACAGTGTGGTGCAAAAACATTCAAACAAAATACAACTTTTTTATTAACGAATAATGAACTCCATCATATTATCATATGAGGGTATCAATAATATAGGAATTCATCTAGCTTCCATGTGTCTATTCTAAAGAACAATAATGAATTGATAACAGACTTAATATTCTTTGAATGTTGTTGGAATAAATACATGTGGAAGTTATTTGGGTATTTGATGAAAATATAATCTTTTGAGAATTGTGATATTTCGTTCCTAGAGAGGTGGTTTTGGGGGAAAAATAGATAAAGGTCCGGAGAGGGAGGTGAGGTCTGTTATTCTATGTTCCAGCTATTGGTTCCTTTGGTAGGAAAATTACATGTATTCATTTGAGGGGATTCCCTCAATATAAAGTTCCATCATTGTCAGATCCAAAAGTATATTGATGGATGTGGTCACCCTCATGAAGAATTTTTATCAATCCCTCTCCCTAAATCATATGTAGGCATTTCCTCTTAAGCCATTACTCCCATGGACAGAACATGGAGACACTAGATTCGATGGAATCCACCAACAAATGGTTTCAAGAGAAATATAGATTGTTCATGCATTATGGGTGACAGTCGAGGTGGAGGAGTGGCTCATAGACAATTAGAAAGAGTTTTCATTTCTTTCAAGTCTCATTTTGGAGATGTAAATGCACTTTATGCTAAAGCTAATGCATTCCTCATGGGTCATGATCTATGAATGTGGAAGAATATTTATCTCTCGCAAGTGGATACTGACTCTAGGATCTTACATCAGTCCTTGATGGTTTGTGGATCTATACATGGTTCAATATCATACATCATCATGAAATGTATGCATCTCCATAGCAGTTTTATTCTGAACAACAACAACTAGAGTGAGGGGAACAAATTCGTTGATCAGCTCGCCTCCCAAGACACCACTGGGTCCAATGTAACTTCTGTTCCCAATGTAACCTCCCTTAAGCTTGAGTGTTATAATTTAATTATTTGGGATTACCTTGGTCACAACTTTTTTATACCCCCCCCAATCCTTGGTTAGATTATGATATAGAACATTGTATATTTTACTTTATCCATTTAATAAACATAAAATGATGATTATTATGGTCACCATATTTATACACTACAATGATCCTCTCATAATAAGTCCACTAATGTAATCATGAAACTATTTTTCTTCGTAATTATAAATTTCTCTTGTGGAAAAATTGAAACACCCATGGTAAATAATGATTATGAAATTTCTATATTAATTAATATTTTTGGATTAAATATTAATTTTATATTAAATGGGTTTCTATGTTCGATAAGGTACCCCATATGCAACAAAAGAGTTTCTTTGAAATCTTGCGTTGCACACTAATAATATTATAATATTATTTTAAATAGTAGTTAACACCTAGCCATATTAATGGATGAAATGAATATAACTAACTAATATATTATTATAAATGTTTTTTATATTTTTTTACATTTATTCAATAAATTCAAGAGGCTTTAAATGCAAATGAGTCCTCTTTTAGGCATAAATATTCTAATATTTTTTAAAAGATACACTAACATCATTTTGATGGGGAAAACTTTTTAAATCTATATTTTTTTCAATTTTATATATTATACAATATAAAATACTTCTTTATAATCAAGACATTAAAATTTACTTTGTGTAAAATATTGGTATTTTTCTGATAAAGTTCATTTTTTTAATGAATAGTGAAAAATGTTATATTTTAGTTCAAATCAGCCTTTTAATATAATTTATTTATATGGATTTATTATCTTGTTAATTGGGTTTAGAGTTTAATTAGAATATATTTTTTCCATTTAATTAAATTTTGGTCATAGGAATTAATTTCACTTTGAAATTTTACCTAAACAAGTTTCAATTTTTTGATAGATATTGTTTCTTAAAAACACGCTATTTGTTTTGACAGTAGTAATCAATTATAAAATTAATTAATGAAAATTATATGTTTTTAATTTGGTAAATTGGAGATCTTTTTTAGAATTTGGAATATCAAATTTACCTTGGGTAAATTCTTTGTATTTTTCTTAAAAATGTTCATTTTTAATGAATAGTGAAAAATACTACAATTTACTTCAAAAAAAAATTTCATCTAATTTAATTTAATGATTAGATTTTCCATTTAATTGGTTTTAAAGGGTAATTTAATTATTATTTTATCACTTAATTCAATTTTTTTCATTAGATGTAATTTAACTTCTTAATTGGATGTAAAAACAAGTCGATCTTTTGATAAATTTTACTTCTTAAATTCCCGTCTTCGGTTTTGACAACAATTATTATTTTAAAATTAATTATGGCAGTTTATGTGTTTGTAATTTGGTAAAATGGATTCCATATTTTGAATAAGAATTTAAAATTATGTAATTTAGACTTTTGATTTTGGACATCATGAATAGTAACAATGACAATTATTATTAATTATCATGATTAATTAATAATCAGGTAGTTAAGGGTAATAAAATAATATCATAATAATATAAAATGACACCAACATGTGTCCAAATCATCTTTTTTGAGTCATGTCCGACCATGAGAATACTTTTAGAAAACTTGAGAGACCATGGAATCACATGGGTGTGATAGTGACATTTATGAAATTATTTTTAAAAAGAAGTGAAATATAACAAAGGTTTGTATATCCAATGTAAAACAATTTTAATTTTTTTTACATAAATTATATATTAGACTATAAATATTTATTATAATTATAAAATAAATTCCTACATCATTTTTTTTATTTTTTTATATTAAATAAATATATTTATTTACGAAACCACGATGATGCAGGGAAGACCTGATTAATGAACGATTTAAATAAAATGAAAAGATAACCTAAAATTTAAGAAATAAAATTCTATAAAACCTAATGAATGGGTGGATTTAGAACCCTTATCAAATTATCCTCAAAATATATCAATGTGGGACCTTTAAAATCTGAGAATCATTTTATAAGAAAGTTACATTTCAAGACATTGCAAAAGTGACCATCCTTTGTCTTATAAAATCCCCCACCTCTACCCCCTTACCCAAACATCTAATGCCCTTGGATCATCCAAACTATACTCATATTATCTCTCCACATACCTCTCTTACTCTTATAAGCCTCAATTTGGGCAGAAGACTTTCCAAGGAAACCATTGGCTCAAATCAAAAAATAGTTACCCGATTTAGAGGTAATGTCTTTTCTCTAGTTTCTTTCATTTATTTCCCCTCTTCACTCACAACTATATTTCTATTATTTGATCCCATAAACACACCAGTATCCTTAATATACTAGGATTTTGTTATGAAAATTATCCTACCTACACTTACACACAACTTCATCTAATGGTTAAAGAATATATTGTTTCTGTGGGTGTAAAATTACTGCCTCACGAATCGATGATTGCTCAATATTCTTTCAACACCACTTATAGTGGATATTATGGTGGAAATATATTTATATATGATTTATATTTTATTTATTTTCTCAATATGATTCAGTATTTTATATATAAAACATTACTTTATGCTTTGCATGTTGTAAAAGTTCGATAATTTCATATGAGGAAGTGTGGACAACCGCCCCTCATGTGATGTGACTCGTTCCTTACGTATATGGAACGTATAAATAATGGTATAAATGACCCTATTTGAACTATATAACATATATATTATTCTGGAATAATATCATATCTATGCACCATTTTTTTTAATGTCCATTAATAGGACAAAAAAATTAAAGTAGCGTTTATCCATACGTACGACATACCGTCTCCATGAATGGTACATTTCATTTCTTATCACTAAGCATTATAGAATATTATTAAATACATATATACTGGATATATATGATATTTGAATCATGAAAACCATTATGAATATGATGTACTTATAACTACATGGGAAATTCATTTCAAACAAGTTCATTTTTTACTCATGTACCGAACATAGACAAAACGTATCATATAAACTCATATAATTAACAGGTCATCCTAAATACTCATCTTTTGGAGAAAATATTTGTTTGTTTTAGAAATCTCGTAAGAGATGAAAGTCAAAATGACAAGTAACTATGTTTCCTTATATTTTAATTATTCTAAAATATATATTCTTCAAGGAAAAGTAACCTAAAACCAAAAAATTGTCTGTTATATTTTCCCACTGGGGAATAAAATACCGTTTAACCCATCACAAGTTTGTGACTTTCTAGTGGTTAACTTTCTACTAGACATATTTTCTATCACACTCCATCAGAACATGATAGTTTATTCCCCTCCATTTCCATGTTTTTAAGGAATACTTGTATCTGTTGTCTTGGGTGACCATTGTACATCCCTTTCATTATTTTAAGGTGATCATTTTATTGACTCATTTTCTGATGTGGGGCTTTCAAAGAAGTTTCAGAGCCCAATATTAATATTTCAAGGATGCAATTCCTGAAAGGAGTGAAGGATGTAACATCTATGGTATATAATGAATATTAAATTTTCATATAGAATAAAATTTGTGAATTAAATTTTAATTTTACTTTAATGGGGTTTCTATGTTCGATAGTTTACCTGATACGCAACAAATGAGTGTCTTTAAAATATTATGTTGTATAGTAATAATATAATAATATTATATTAAATTATCATTAACACCTAGCCATTATAATGGAAAGAATCAATAGTACTAACTATAATATGATTATACATGTTTGTTAATTGTTTTTAAATTTATCCAATAAATATTAGTGTCTTAAAATGCGAATTAATCCAATTTCAAGCATAAATATTCTAATATTCTTTAAAAGGTCGATTAACTGCCTTTTGATGTTGAATACTTTTTAAATATATTTTTTTCAATTTTATATGTCATAAAAATTAAAATCCTTCAATATAATCAAGACATAAATGTTTACATTGTGTAAATATTGGGTATTTTTCTGATAAAGTTCATTTTTAATGAATAGTGATAACAGTTGTATTTTAGTTCAAAACCACAGTTTAATATAATTTATTTATATGGATAGATTATCATTTTAATTGGGTTTAATGAGTAATTAAAATATATTATTACCATATAATCAATTGGTGGTAATTGGAATTAATTTCACTCTGAAATTGGACATAAACATGTGTCAAGCTTTTGATAGATATTGTTTCTTAAAAACACGATATTTGTTTTGACAGCAGGAATTAATTATAAAATTAAATATTGAAAAAAAAAATTTTGAATTTGGTAAAACGGACATCATTTTTTAATTTGGAATATCAAATTTACATTTGATAATTTTTTGGTATTTTTCATGAAAAATGTTCATTTTTAATGAATAGTGAAAGATACTACAATTTACTTCAAAACAGCTTCTTCATCTAATTTAATTATATAGTTAGATTGAACTTTTAATTTGTTTTAATGTTTGTTTGAATTATTTTATTATCAAATAATACAATTTTGTTCATTGGAAGTAATTTCAATTTTCAATTGGATGTAAAAACAAGTCAATCTTATGATGAATTTTACTTCTTAAAAAAATGTCTTCAGTTTTGACAATGGGAATTTTTTTTATATTAATTACTGAATTTTCTATGTTTGGAATTTTGTAAAATGGTTTCCATATTTTGAATCATATGGTGTAAAATATGAAATTATGAATATTTTTTTTTGGACATTATGAATAGTAACGACAACAATTATTTTTAATTATCGTGATTAATTAATAATCAGGTAGTTATGGATAATAATATAATATCATAATAATATAAAATGCCACCAACATGTATCCAAATCCTATTTTTCGAATCATGGTTCGCCATGGATTGCTTTTTTCTAAACATGACTGATCATGGAGTCACTAGAGTGTGATAGTGACATTTTTAAAATTATTTTTAAAAAGAAGAGAAATATATCAAAGGTTTGTAAATCCTATGATAAAAAATTTTAATTTTGTTTACATAAATGATATCTTATACTATAAATATCAATTATATAGATAAAATATTTCCTACATCATGGTATTTTTTTATAATTTTTAGACATTATATATAAATTTATTTATGACACCATGATGATATAGTGATTACCAAATAAATGAACTTTTTAAATTATATTAAATGATAAGATAAAATATATGATTTAAAATTATTAAAAACCTATTGTATAATGACCCATACTTTACATAAATGGTTAATACTTCAAAATTGAAGCACACTTATTACAACATATAACAAAACCAGGAAAGGACCATATAGCTATAGAGTCATTAGAAACTGGGAAACATAAACAACTGGTTCATAAAGCCTCTACATTGTCTCCAATTTATTTCATCATATCTAGAGTCCCTTTTTTGCATATCCTACTTAATAACCTTCTTCCTGACATGGGGAAACAAAACATACAAATGGGTGAGCTCAAATGCTCAATAAGGGTAAACAGAAGAAATATCAATAATTTCATAACATGGGATAAATCATATTAATGAAATGTAATCCCAATAATCATAACATAAAACATGACACATTGCTTCATACACAAATAATCATAGAGAATCATTTCTTATTAGTCAAGACTCGTTGCCAAGACTATCTTAGTGGAAGAAGTCCATTTCTGAACCGAGTTCACTCCTCATTTTAGTCATGTTTCACTGAACTGGTTTAACCTTCCGTTCCTGCCATGTCTATCTCATGAGATATAAAATCATTACCCAATGCATTGGATGGAGATATAGGTCTCACCCATCTCATAATGATATAATTATTATGTCTTCCACATAATCATAAATCATACATCATTGCATAACCCATGTAATAATAATGGGATTCTAAAACATTATGACATCATAAAACAATTCATATAAGATAAAGGAATTCATAAAAATAATTCAATCACAACATAATAAAATCAATGTAATAATAGGGATAGAAACAGAACCCTATATTATCTTAGATGGAAAATAATTTTGATAAAACACTTGAACTCCATTCTTGAGGAAAATATCCTTTCTACATCAAATACATTATCCTTTCTTAATATTTCATAAAATTTTAAACTAAAAGAATTTTATTAAAAATAAAGTTGAAAAATTATAAAGGAAGATTCTTGGAAATAATGTTTTCAAAATCTATTCATGTCGTATAAGTTAAAAAATCATTCTTCTCGTACTTTTGTCGGAAAAGTCAAAAAGTACCTCGTACGAAAAACGATAAATGATTCATTTCATATATTTTACTAAAAACTCACCGAATTGTAAAATTGGATTTAAACTATTGTTGAAGGATATAAATATTAAATATCGAGGAAACATATATGTGGATGATAAAAGACACCCCAGTAAATACCAAAGTATAAACAGTCTCAGATAAAAATGAGATTGTGATATTTCCCTTATCTTAGGTCTGATTTTCTTTGTAAGTGTCCAAACCTCCTGTATATTGATTTAAATAATATTATTGTCTTATTCCAGAATCACAATTATTTTTATGATATCATATATAGTCATATTATTATCTTCTTATTAGTAATATTTCATTACTACTTGTTATTCGTTTGTTTATTAGTTTTTGTTCTTATGCGTGTTTTGTTTAATAAATTCTTATTTTTTCTTTTTACATTATAGATAACTCATTTCCTGAATGGTATTAGTTTAATATATATCATATTAATTCATTAAATTCATTTATATAATCATTATGCAATTAAGATCATGTAGAACGAGTCACATCACATCGTGGAGACGGTATTCCGTACGTACGCACGAGCGATGATATCGTTCCCATGATTGTGGAATTTTATTGGAGTGTATTTAAACTATTTCATAATCAATATCACTCTAAAATAATAATATATTTTTCTTATTTACACCATCACACCCATACAAGTAAGGTGGTGGTGGAAAATAGATTACACCACGGCGTGGAGACAGTATTCCGTACGTACGCACACGTGGTGATTTTGTTTTCCGTAGGATGGATAGATGGTGAAGTAGTGTTGTTTCATACTTATAATAACATATCATTATATGAGTGATACTTATTTTATTACTTCATAATGAAGAAACTAAAGAATAAGAAGTGGAAGAAGAAATAATGATGAATGAAACGGTAACAGACATTACCTCTTCATTGAAGCGCCTCTTTGAGACCTCCTCTTAAGGCACTAAAATTGGTCATTGAAAATACCAGGACCACTAGGATGTTTCTAGGGAAGTGGGGAAGTGAAATGGTCAGGGATTTGCAGAGCTTGGAGGCTCAAATTGGTGTGAGGAGGAGAGGGAGGAGGTTCCCTTTTATAAGGGAGAAGAGGGACACCTTTGGAAATATAATCAATATTAGTTTATATTAAATCTTAACCCCACTTAAAAAATTAAAAAATGACTCATATCCTAAGATTATATTAGATAAGGTTGTAATATCATCAACCAATAAAATTTATACATGTTAATAATTTATTTTAAACATTATCAACTTGATATATCATTATTTATCAATTTAATTTTATTTGTGGTAATAATATTCTAAAATTTAAATTATTATAAATAATTACATATGTGTTCTGAATTTTCCATAATTTGACACTTTATGACATTTTAGACCATATAAATTTTAATTTGTAAATTTTAAATATTTTTTTGATTTTTAGAAAAATTTATAATATGTTATTTTTATAAAATAACAATAGTGTCAATTTTGACACTATTCATTTATTTTAATTTAAATAAAATATATACAGAAGATATGTTCAAACTAAAAGATTTAATAGATACAAAAAATGTTATATGTATCTATAAAATTAGTGGAGAATATTAAATAGTTCATATAATATTTATTTTAATATTTTTAAAACCATTTATTTGGTATTTTAATTAATAAAATAATTTCAGCATCACTATTGTGTGATAATTAATGATAATTATTTAATCCCTAAAAATTCTAATTAAATTTATATGATGTAGAAAATAGTATTATATTTTGGGAGACTATTAATGTTCTATGTTTCATTATGTTTATCACTAAATTAAAATTATTATACTTATAAGATTTAAGAAAGTGACATGTTGTCACATTCTTTGGTTTTAATGAAAATTAAATTATTTTCATGGGAAAAAGTCCATTAAATGAATCTAATCCAACCCTTAGGTGATATGGGTCGACCTTTTGTCATCCAATAGGATTTTTTCAGATGTTAGGATAATTTTATAATCTTATATTTACCCTTAATTACCTGATTTACCTTTAACTAAGGTAAATAAAATTTACCGTAGTTACTATTCATAATGCCCAAAAATAAAAATTATCCTATAAACATAATTTGGACCCAATAATTCTGAATATGGAATACATTTTTCAAAATTCAAATCATTTAAGTATCATTAATTAATTTAAAATAAATTATGTTGTTAAGAAAACAGGTTTTAGATGTTAAAAATTGCCAAGGATTGAAATGTTTTTACCTATGAATTCAATGTGAAATTAGTGCTAATGAGACACATTATATTAAATGGTAAAAATATATTATATTTATACTTTAAAACCATTCAATATTATAATTAATCCAAATAAATTATCTCAATGAAAAAAGTTGTTTTTAATTAAAAAGTAGCGTATTTTTACTATTCATCAAAATATAAAAGTTATCAGAAAAATATCAAAAATTTATCCCAAGTTAATTTTGATACCCTAATTCAAAAGAAGAATTTTATTTTGTCAATTTGAACTTAAAAAAATTTCAAATGCTAGATTTAATGTGCGTGTGCCATCAAAAGGCGGCTAAACTGCATTTTTTTAAAAATACTTATTTTACCCAAAAATTTTATTTTGTTCTCTTACCATGTTCTAGAAAATGTGTAAGATGAATAATAATGTTATAAAATTAAAAATGTACTAGATACTATTCATAACGGCTAGTTCATAATAATATATCGTTGTTTAGTGAAACCTGGTATTCCGTACGATGCAAGCTATCGAGGAACGTTGAGATTGCATCTAAACCATGTCAAGCTACTATTGTGTGTAGTGAAAGATTCCTTTGATAATTTATAAAAACAAATTATTTCTTATAAATTTCTTGGGTGTTAAATTCTATACCCCTTAAAATTAATTTCTCGCTCGAAATTCCTCACATTGTAACAAACAGATGAGGATACCTCTCCCTCATCATATCCTCAAGCTCCCATGTAGCCTCTTTTAATTGGTGGTTCCTCCATAAAAGTTTTACCAATCGAGTGGTCTTGTTTCGTAGGACTTTTTCACTACGATCCAGAATCTCTATCGGCTGTTCTTCATAAGAAAGATCTTGCTCCAGCGGTACAACTTCTGAGTTGAGTACATGTGAAGGATCAGGTACGTACTTTCTCAGGAGAGATACATGGAACACAACCTGAACTTGAGAGATATTCGGTGGAAGCACCAATCGGTAAGCTACCTTCCCAACACGATCCATAATTTCAATAGGACCAATATATCTAGGGCTAAACTTTACCTTCTTTCCAAATCTCATGACCCTCTTCCAGGGAGATATTCGTAAGAACACTTTATCACCCACTTCAAACTCTATGTCTTTTTTTCAGTTGTCGGCATAACTTTTCTGTTGACTCCGAGCTGCTCTTATGTGTTGTTGAATAGATTTGACCTTTTCTGCCAATTCATCAATGAGATCAGGTCCTAATAGATTTCTTTCCCCAACTTCATCCCAGCAAGTTGGAGTCCTTCATTTCTTTCCATAGAGAGCTTCATAAGTAGCCATCTGAATACTAGAGTGAAAGCTATTATTATAAGAAAATTCCACCAAAGGTAGGTGTTAATCCCAACCAACATTGAAATTTATAGAGAAAGCTCTCAACATATCTTCTAGAGTTTGAATTGTCCTCTCAGACTGACCGTCTGTCTGAGGATGATAAGCAATGCTGAAACTCAACTTTGTATCTTGAGTATGCTGAAGACTTCTCCAGAACATTGAGGTAATCCTCGGATCTAGATCAGATATAATAGAAAGTGGTACTCCTTGCAATCTTACCACTTCCTTTACATATATCCTGGCAAGTTGATCTAGACGGAAATCCTCTCTAATAGCAATGAAGTGTGCAGACTTTGTAAGATGATCAACTATGACCCATATAGCATTATTTCCTTTAGATGTTATAGGAAGTCTGGTGACAAAGTCAATAGTGATGTTTTCCCATTTCCATTAAGGTATGGGTAATGGTTGTAACAACCCCTTAGACTTCTGTCTCTTAGCATTAACTTGATGACAATCCAAGCATCGAGAGACATACTCAAAAAAAAATATTTTCATGTCATTCCACCAGATGTACTCTTTCAGATCCCTATACATCTTCGTGCTTACCAGATGAATAGAGAATGAAGAACTATGAGCCTCATCCAACAGCTCCTTCTTTAATTATGGGATGGGAGGAACACAAACCTGATTCCTGAACTTTATTATCCCATCACAATCGAGGTTTAATTCAGGTACATTTCTCACCTTCTTTTGTAACTCTACATCTTCATTCTGTGCCTCTTTAATCTTCACATGTATATATGTTTGAACATTCATTTGAGAAAGATATGATATTTCCCCTTCAATTATAATTCCAAGATCCATCCTTTATAAATCCATAAATACTAGATCTTTTGTGATCCTCATAATGGATAATATATCATGGTCTTCTCGACATAATGCATCTGCCACCATGTTTTCTTTCCAAGGGTGGTAATGAATTGAGCAGTCGTAATCCTTAATCAGCTCTAACCATCTTCCTTGGCGCATATTCAGCTCCTTTTGTGTGAAATTTTACATTAAGCTTTTATGATCTGTATAAATATCACACCTTTCACCATAAAGGTAATGTCTCCAAATATTTAATGAAAATATTACCGCAGCTAACTCCAAATCATGAGTTGGGTAATTTTTCTCATGGACTTTCAACTGTCGTGAGGCATAAGCTGTCACCTTATCATTTTGCATAAATACATACCCCAATCCCTTCATGGAAACAACACTGTAGATCACAAACCTTACTCCACTACAAGGCAGTGTGAGAACAGGTGCACTGGATAACCTTCTTTTCAACTCCTTGAAATTCTCTTCACATTATTCCTTATAAACAAACTTAACTCCTTTCGCAGTCAACCTGGTGATTTGATTAGAAATCATGTAAAATATTTTACAAAACATCGGTAATATCCAGACAATCCAAGAAAACATCGGATCTTAGATACGGTTGTTGGTCTCGACCATCTTTCGATAACATCTGTTATTCCTGGATCACATATATCCCCTCTTTTGAGATTATGTGACCCAAAAATGCAACTTTTTTAAGCCAAAATTTACACTTGGTAAATTTGGCATAAAGCTTCTCCTTTCTTAGGGTCTTTAATAAAATTCTCAAGTGATCTTCATGTTCTTCCTTGATCTTTGAATAGACAAGAATATCATCTATAATGACTACCAAAAACTAATAAAGATAGTCTCTAAAGACTCTATTCATCAGATCCATGAAGATAACAGGGGCATTAGTAAGACCAAATGGCATCACTATAAATTCATAGTGTCTATTCCTTGTACGGAAAGTCGTCTTTGGTATATCCTCCATTTTGACCCTTAATTGATGACACCCTGAATGAAGATCAATCTTGGAAAAGTATTGTGCTCCGCGTAGTTGGTCAAGTAGGTCATCAATGCGTGGGAGAGGTTATTTTTTCTTGACAGTGATTTTGTTAAGTTCTCGATAATCAATGCAGAGTCTCATTGATCCATCTTTCTTCTTAACAAACAGAATAGGTGCTCCCCAAGGTGACGCACTAGGGCGTATGAATCCTTTATCAAGACTATAAGGCCCCAGCCTTAAACCTTACTTAATCTTGAGTTATTACAAGATTACACATTGAGGATCTTTTCAGGTTTAGAGTTTTAGAGAATTAGATCATGAAAATTGCATTACATTAAACATTTAAACAAAGTGGTTACATAAAAGACAATATTCATTCTTCCCATCAACAGAAACATATTTAAAATGAAACATGGATTCTTTCTTGACACATCCTCAACACTATCATCACATCATGTACCTTTCCCTTGACCTGTGAAAAACATTTCAAAAACTTTGGATGAGCATAAAAGGCTCAGTAAGTGTTATAAAAATATGGAAAGGAAACATGAGTTCATATATACATAAGTATGAAATCATACTTTACCCATAAAACATAGGCATATCAAATCATGAATAAATCATAGAAAACATAAGACATAAAATTAACTTGAGGCATTCATAAATTCTTACATATTGAGTAACCCTCTTGGTTACGTTTGGAATACCCATCACATTATATCCCCTAAATCTCTTCGGAGAAACCTTAACGTTTCATTCCTTCGCGTTACCCAATGCATTGGAGAGCTATATCGGGCTCACCCGCCCTTATTTTATCACGGAACCACCCGTTCTTCATAACAATTCCCATGAACCATAGCATAATCGTATCACATAAACATGAATAAAGGAAACATGAAATTTTCACATTTCAATCACAATATAACATTTTAGGATATTGAAATAATGAATCCATTCAAAAAGAAACCATTTCCAAAACCATTTAAAAAATTTAATAAAGAGATTTTTGAATCAAAGTGTCCCATACCACCTTGATGATTTTAACATTTTAAACCATTAATATCCATATAAATAAATCCTTAAAACCATTTTGAAAACATGGATATTAATAAGAACAAATAATTAAAACATTTAAAACGATATTTTGGTTAAAGGGGTTTTTACCAAAATTAAAGACACTTGAATACAATAATCAAGGAATAACATTTAGTCATAACTTTATAATATCATGAGAATAAAAGGATTCATGATATAATACTCCAAAGGACAGTATATACACCATATAAGAGTGAATTGGTGCATAACAACAATGAACCCTCAATAGAAATGTCAAATGTGATGAAATCCCTTATAAAGAAGGTATCATTAAATTAAGGACAAATAAATCTCAAAAATATGTGTGACAAATATATATACACCCAATATAAGTGGATATTAAGTGTAAAACAATAAAAGGTCATTCACACATATTCAATGGATGACATATTCAATGACTACAAGTTGAACCCAAAGAAATCGAAATTGGGTTAAAAAGTTCCCTTGACAGCCTAACGGCATCACATCAAAATGAGTTGATGAGAGATAAAAAGTGTATCTCCTAACTTGGACATAAAATTTACATCAATAAGGATGTATGGTAACATATCCCAACATAAAAATATGTAAATTAAAAGACCCAATAAAAGAAGTCTTTTAAAAAAAGAGGAGGGTGAAAGGTTCCCTTACCGACTTGGGTATCTTTCAAAACATACACCCCATGAAAGAAAGACAATAGGTCATTGATGTAAATACTCATAAACGAAATTATATTACACAAAGAGTAGAATAATGGGCAGTACATACACCACTCAATGTAATTTGTGGCAAATGTAGCATAAATCTCACGGGAATAAAAGTGAGATGAAAAATCCCTCACGAAAACTCGGCAGCCTAACGACGCCACATAAAACTTCCGAATATGGATTGATGAGATCAAAAAGGGTATCTCATCACATTAAAATATAATGTACAGAAAGAGGGATATAAAATAACATCCCCCAACATTACAAATAGGAGCTTAAAAGAAGTGACATAAAGGAGAGTACTTAAAAAGAAAGAGAGAAGTTAGATCTCTTATGAAAGTTCGGCAGCCTAACGGTGCCAATAAAAACTTCCAAAATGGACTGATGAGAGAGAATAGGGTCTCTCATCACATGAACAAAAAATTACAGTAGGATTAATATAAAATATCATCCCAATAACACGAAAGATGAGCTTTAAAAGGAATGACATAAAAGAGTGTACTTAAAAAGAAAGAGAGGAGTAAGATCCCTTACCTCGGGTCCGACTTGACTCGATTGTTCTTTAACGTCCTGAATAATAAACTTGAGTTAATTTCCAATTTATTAAGAACCATTTTCTAGTTCATTATTCCTATTATATCACTTATTTCCATGTTATAAACATTATGAAAACATTTAAGTTAATAATGATTGTTTTGTCGATATTTGGTTCTTAAGTCGAAAGTGGACTTCTTACCATAACATGTTGTTCGTGTGGTCAAATGTTTATTATATACAGAATCATATTCATGATTTGGATATCATATATTTCATATATATCCAGTACATACATGCATTTATAACATTAAATAATCATTTAGAGGTAAGAAATGAAATGCACCGTTCATGTAGACGGTAAGCTGTACGTACGCATGAACGCTACTTTAATTTATATTTCATATTTTATAGAATGGAATAATAATGATATAAAGGTATATTATAATTACAGTATAATATCATATATAATATCATAGTTCCATCCTTTATACGTCCCACATATGGTATTTAACGAATCAAATCACTTTGAGGGGGCGGTAGTCCGCACTTCCTTAAATGAAGATATCGCGTTTACCCATAATGGAAACCATAAAGGTATGACCAAAATGAAAAAAAAACAGAATCTTAAGGAAAAAATAAACATATTATATATCATATATAAAAATAGTGACATCATAATGTCCACCTTTGAAGGTATTAAATGAGTATTGAACAATCATCGTTTCGGGAGGCAGGATTTCGCCATCCACGGAAACCGTATGTTCTTTAACCATTTGATGTAGTTTTGTGAGAGTGTAGCTCGAATAAATCTTATAAAAACATCCTAGTATATTGAAGATACTGTTTTTTTACAAAAGAAGTAAATAAAAAGAGTTTAGGGGGTTGGAGAAGCATAATAAAACAAATGAACATGAGAGAAAGAATTACGTTTAAAAGTGTAACTCCTTTTTATTTGAGACTAAAGGCTTCCTTTGAAAGGATTCTGCCCAAAGGGAATCCTCTATGATTAGGAGAGGTATGTGGATAGAGTAAATGGGAAGGGTTTGGCCGATCCAAAGGCTTGAGGAGTGTGTGAAATGAGGTAGAGGTGGGGGCCTTTTATAAGAGGAGAGGAGGGGCACTTTTGGAAAGTAAAGAAATATTACTTTATTTGAAAATGTGTTTCTGTTTCAAAAGGTCCCAAATTGATATAATTCGTGGATAAGGTGATAAGGTTTCGAAATCCACTCATGAAATAAGTTTTTGACATGTGTAGTTCATAGATTTTACATTATCTTTCCATTTTATTTAAATCGTCAAATAATGATGTCATCGCTGCATCATTATTATGTCATAAATAATTTAATTTATTTAATGTCTAAAAATTATAAAAAAAATACTATGATGTAGGAAATCGTTTTATATTTCCAATTAATATTTATAATCAAAAATATGACTTGTATAACCCCACTTAAAAATTGTTTTAGTAAAACATATTATGTTTGTGTCAATTTTACTTTTACATTAAATAAATTGTTATTTATGTCATTTCCCAACTAAAGTGGCTCCATGGGGTCCCCAAGTTGGCCCATGGCTTGTCTTGGTCGGCCATGACTCTCCCAATAGGTGTAGGACAAGTGTCATGGTGTTTTCACATTCTTATAATATCATTTTTACCTTAAACAACACTAATTACCACTAATCGCGATTAAAAACTTATTAAGTTAGTATTCACCAAAAAATTATTTTAATCTCATTGAACCACATTTTACATCTTAATGACAACCATGTATGTCGGATTTTTGAAAATAAAAACTCAATGATGGAAAAATTTCATTTAAACGGAAAATCAGTTTTATAAGTACCACTTAGTGGTTTCACTATTCATCAAAAATTGAAGTTTTTCAGAAAAATCCCAAAAATTCACCCTAAGCTATATTTGATATTCTGAATTCAAAAATGAAGTCCGTTTTACAAAATTCAAAACATATAAGTCACATTAATTAATTTAATAATTAATTCCCGCTGTCATGACAAATAGCATGTTTTATGAAACAATAAGTATCAAAAGATTGACACTAGTTTAAGTCTGATTTCAAAGTGAAATTGATTCCAACGACCACTATTGGATTTAATGGTAAAAATATTTTCTAATTTCACTTTTAAACAAATTCAAAATATAATATAATCATATAAATAAATTATATTAATAAGTGGTTTTGAATTAAAATACAACATTTTACACTATTCATTAAAAAAATGAACTTTATCGGAAAGATACCAAAAATTTACACAAAGTAAATTTTGATGTCCCGATTCTTAATAAGAGTTTTATTTGGTCCAAAAGAATGTTTAAGAGTGAACAAAACTATATTTAATGACGGTTCTCCATCAAAAGGCGACAAGTGAACCTTTAGTGAAAACTAGGGCATATACGCCTAAAATTGAATTCGTTCCGTATTTTAAGCCTTTATCTTTTATTGTATAAATGTAAAAATATTTAAGAATATATATAATCATATTTTAGTGATTTCTATCCATTCCTGCCATTACAATGGCTACATGTTAACTACCATTTAGAATAATATAATTTTATTATTAGAGTGCAACGTAAGATTCCCAAGAAACTCGTTGTTGCGTGTTGGGTACGCCATTGAGCATAGCGTCCCCTTTAAAGTCATATTAATATTTTATTCACAAATATGAATAAATATGAAAATGTCATATTCCTTATTTACCTGGGGTGTTACATCCTTCCCCCCTTTTGGGAATTGCGTCCTCACAATTTTAAAATTGCGCTTGGAAACATCCTTGAACGTCCCACATCGAAGAAGAGTCGGTAAAACAATCACTTTAAAATAAAGAAAGATAAGTACAAAGGTCACCCGAGTTAACCCATACTAGGATTCCAAGTATGAAAATATGGACATGGAGAAAAAAACAAAGGGTCATGTTTTGATGGAGAGTGATAGAAAACATGTTTAGGAGAAAGTTAACCACGAGAAAATCACAAACCTGTGATGGGTTAAACGGTATTAGATTCCTCAGTAGGAAAAATTAATAGACAACATTTTTGTTTTATGTTACTTTTTATTGAGGAATTTATTCATAAGGAAGCATAATCACTTATCATGTTGACTTTCAACATTTACTAGATTCCTTAGTCAAACTCATATTTTTTTCCAAAAGATGAGTATTTAGGAAGACATGTTCAAATTAAGAGTACTATAATCAACTTCTTGAGAATAACCTAATCCACAAAAAAGAACTACATACTTCCCACGTCTATAGACTTTAACCAAAACCAAAACCCAAAATATTAGTACAAGATCAGATAACCCAGAAAAGGATAACCCATTAGTAAGAAAATCTATTCATAATCTCCAAAATTTGTCCAACAAAACCCAAAGTTCAACGAGGACCATCCGATAAACAATTTGTACATAAAATTCCACAACGTAAACCAATATAAGATTGAAACCCAAACATTTGAAGGATTTAGTCACATAGTCTTCCAAGTTAAATCGTAACATTTATCTCCAAACAAAATCAGTTTCTCTTAAAGTCTCTCATTGAAAAGTAATTAACCTAATCACATATCCTCCATGATAGGTTAATCATTTTCATAAATAACCAAAAATCAATTTAATATTAATTCATAAAATCATATAACTAAAAAGAATCCGTCAAACTAACCAGGGACTTCACGTAGTCCAGTGGTAGGCGATAAATACCAGTCACACTTTGGTTGTGGGTTCGATTCCCGCGGCTTTGTCCGACGCGACGGGATGTCACACGGTCTACGTGTTGTCCTTTTTCCAAAACTATATAATTCTTAAATCATTCCCCAAAATGAGATAAAATCTTCAAAGATGATCATAACATATTTTAACCTCAAGTTTATCTCATGCCTTTCATTTTCCATCATAACATATAGTAACCCATAATTACCTCAAAAGTAAGGATCATATAAACCCAATTGTTCTTTATAACTATGTCCACAAAAGAAAAGATAACTATTACTTGAATAAAATTTGCCTATATTAAACATCAGGGTTACACATAATATAAAAAGTCTTCTAATGTAACCCCATCATCAAAAGAGACTTAATACTCTTAAGAATTTCACCATAACTCTTGAATCCCTTATATGTTGACATCTTATTCATTCAACATTCTTCATGATCCATTATCCATTCCTTTCCAACTTCTTCCAAAATACCTCTTTCCTACAAACAAAATCATGAATCATATCCTATGATTCCAAAATAGGAAAACAATAGTCATGAAATAGTACATACCTTTGATTGGTCATTATCAGTTTCTTCATCCTCAATCGGAATGGCATTAGGTATTGGTAAACGATTATTGGTACGCTCTTGGTGACCCCATTCACGAAACTTCTTCATAGGACATGTGTTTGCATAATGACCATTCACACCACATTTAAAACATTCAATTGATCCCTCAGAAAGAACTTATTTTCCTTTCCTCGAGTCAACTGGACGCTTCCTTTTTCCATGGAAGGATCTTGCTTTATGACCTTCATTTCCACATCTATAGCATATTTCTGTCCCTTCAAAACATTTTCCTAGGTGTTTCTTTCCACATCTTTGACACATAGGTTTTTGAACACACTTACCTTTATGATTATTACCTGTACTTCCGTAGGGATTTGTTTCTTGCATATATGATGTCTTAGTGAAATCTGAAAGGTTTAGGTGGTCAATCATGACTCCAGATAGTTGGTTCAGGATAATCACAAGAGTTCTCATGGCAGCTCCCATATCATTCAGTTGCTTGCTCAAAACACTGTCACAGTTTCCTTCACATCCACTGTTACTTTGGTGCCTGCTAGATCCAGCCATTTACTAAAACCAAAAAGGTCAGTGTGAGTATATCAACAAAACCATCATGTACTAATGAGTAAGATAAACAATAAGATATACTTACTCATTCAATTTATCTAAAACTAAGACTCTTGTCTGAAATCCTAACCATTATGGTAATGTCAGTTATGCTTAAAGAATACCCTAACCTCTAAAGTTATCTAAACCGACCTTTGATACCAACTATATGGCCCCATCCTTAAACCTTACTTAATCTTGAGTTATTACAAGATTACACATTGAGGATCTTTTCAGGTTTAGAGTTTTAGAGAATTAGATCATGAAACTTGCATTACATTCAACATTTAAACAAAGTGGTTACATAAAAGACAGTATTCATTCTTCCCATCAACGGAAACATATTTAAAATGAAACATGGATTCTTTCTTGACACATCCTCGACACTATCATCACATCATGTACCTTTCCCTTGACCTGTGAAAAACATTTCAAAAACTTGGGATGAGCATAAAAGGCTCAGTAAGGGTTATAAAAATATGGAAAGGAAACATGAGTTCATATATACATAAGTATGAAATCATAATTTACCCATAAAACATAGGCATATCAAATCATGAATAAATCATAGAAAACATAAGACATAAACGTAACTTGAGGCATTCATAACATTCTTACGTACGGAGTAACCCTCTTGGTTACGTTTGGAATACCCATCACAGCATATCCCCTAAATCTCTTCGGAGAAACCTTAATGTTTCACTCCTTCGCGTTACCCAATGCATTGCAGAGCTATATCGGGCTCACTTGCCCTTATTTTATCACGGAACCACCCGTTCTTCATAACAATTCCCAAGAACCATAACATAATCGTATCACATAAACATGAATAAAGGAAACATAAAATTTCCACATTTCAATCACAATATAACATTTTAGGATATTGAAATAATGAATCCATTCAAAAAGAAGCCATTTCCAAAACCATTTATAACATTTAATAAAGAGAATTTTGAATCAAAGTGTCCCATACCACCTTGATGCTTTTAACATTTTAAACCATTAATATCCATATAAATAAATCCTTAAAACCATTTTGAAAACATGGATATTAATAAGAACAAATAATTAAAACATTTAAAACGATATTTTGGTTAAAGGGGTTTTACCAAAATTAGAGACACTTGAATACAATAATCAAAGAATAACATTTAGTCAGAACATTATAATATCATGAGAATAAAAGGATTCATGATATAATACTCTAAAGGACAGTATATACACCATATAAGAGTGAATTGGTGTATAACAACAATGAACCCTCAATAGAAATGTCAAATGTGATGAAATCCCTTATAAAGAAGAGATCCTTAAATTAAGGACAAATAAATCTCAAAAATATGTGTGACAAATATATATACACCCAATATAAGTGGATATTATGTGTAAAACAATAAAAGGTCATTCACACATATTCAATGGATGACACATTCAATGACTACAAGTTGAACCCAAAGAAATCGAAATTGGGTTAAAAAGTTCCCTTGACAGCCTAACGGCATCACATCAAAATGAGTTGATGAGAGATAAAAAGTGTTTCTCATCACTTGGACATAAAATTTACATCAATAAGGATGTATTAGAACGTATCCCAACATAAAAATATGTAAATTAAAAGACCTAATAAAAGAAGTCTTTTAAAAAAAGAGGAGGGTGAAAGGTTCCCTTACCGACTTGGGTATCTTTCAAAACATACACCCCATAAAAGAAAGACAATAGGTCATTGATGTAAATACTCATAAACGAAAGTATATTACACAAAGAGTAGAATAATGGGCAGTAAATACACAACTCAATGTAATTTGTGGCAAATGTAGCATAAATCTCACGGGAATAAATGTGAGATGAAAAATCCCTCACGAAAACTCGGCAGCCTAACGGCGCCACATAAAACATCCGAATATGGATTGATGAGATCAAATAGGGTATCTAATCACATTAAAATATAATGTAAAGCAAGAGGGATATAAAAGAAAATCCCCCAACATTACAAATAGGAGCTTAAAAGAAGTGACATAAAGGAGAGTACTTAAAAAGAAAGAGAGAAGTTAGATCTCTTACGAAAGTTCGGCAGCCTAAAGGTGCCAATAAAAACTTCCAAAATGGATTGATGAGAGAGAATTGGGTCTCTCATCACATGAACATAAAAATTACAGTAGGATTAATATAAAATATCATCCCAATAACAAGAAAGATGAACTTTAAAAGGAATGACATAAAAGAGTGTACTTAAAAAGAAAGAGAGGAGTAAGATCCCTTACCTCGGGTCCGACTTGACTCGATCATTATTTAACGTCCTGAATAATAAACTTGAGTTAATTTCCACTTTATTAAGAACCTTTTTCTAGTTCATTATTCTTATTAGATCACTTATTTACATGTAATAAACATTATGAAAACATTTAAGTTAATAATGTTTGTTTTGTCGATATTTGGTTCTTAAGTCGAAAGTGGACTTCTTACCATTACATGTTGTTCGTGTGGTCAAATGTTTATTATATACAGAATAATATTTATGATTTGGATATCATATATGTCATATATATCCAGTACATGCATGCATTTATAACATTACATAATCATTTAGAGGTAAGAAATGAAATGCACCGTTCATGGAGACGGTAAGCCGTACGTACGCATTAACGCTACTTTCATTTCTATTTCATATTTTATAGAATGTAATAATAATGATATAAAGGTATATTATAATTACAGTATAATATCATATATAATATCATAGTTCCATCCTTTATACGTCCCACATATGGTATTTAACGAATCAAATCACTTTGAGGGGGCGGTAGTCCTCACTTCCTTAAATGAAGATATCGCGTTTACCCATAATGGAAACCATAAAGGTAAGCCCAAAATGAAAAAAACAGAAGATTAAGGAAAACATAAACATATCATATATCATATATAAAAATAGTGACATCATAATGGCCACCTTTGAAGGTATTAAATGAGTATTGAACAATCATCGTTTTGAGAGGCAGAATTTCGCCATCCACGGAAACCGTATGTTCTTTAACCATTTTATGTAGTTGTGTGAGAGTGTAGCTCGAATAAATCTTATAACAACATCCTAGTATATTGAAGATACTTGTGTTGTTACAAAAGAAGTAAATAAAAAGAGTTTAGGGGGTTGGATAAGCAAAATATTACAAATGAACATGAGAGAAAGAATTACCTTTAAAAGTGTAACTCCTTTTTACTTGAGACTAAAGGCTTCCTTTGAAAGGATTCTGCCCAAAGGGAATCCTCTATGATGAGGAGAGGGATGTGGAGAAAGTAAATGGGCAGGGTTTCGCCGAGCCAAAGGCTTGAGGAGTGTGTGAAATGAGGTAGAGGTGGGGGCCTTTTATAAGAGGAGAGGAGGGGCACTTTTGGAAAGTAAAGAAATATTACTTTATTTGAAAATGTGTTTCGGTTTCAAGAGGTCCCACATTGATATAATTCGTGGATAAGGTGATAAGGTTTCGAAATCCACTCTTGCAATAAGTTTTGGACATGTGTAGTTCATAGAGTATACATTATCTTTCCATTTTATTTAAATCGTCAAATAATGATGTCATCGCTGCATCATTATTATGTCATAAATAATTTAATTTTTTTAATGTCTAAAAATTATAAAACAAATACTATGATGTAGGAAATCTTTGTATCTTTCCAATTAATATTTATAATCAAAATGATGACTTGTATAACCCCACTTAAAAATTGTTTTAGTAAAACATATTATGTTTGTGTCAATTTTACTTTTACATTAAATAAAATGTTATTTATGTCATTTCCCAACTAAAGTGGCTCCATGGGGTCCCCAAGTTGGCCCATGGCTTGTCTTGGTCGGCCATGACTCTCCCAATAGGTGTAGGACAAGTGTCATGGTGTTTTCACATTCTTATAATATCATTTTTACCTTAAACTACACTAATTACCACTAATCGCGATTAAGACCTTCTTAAGTTACTATTCACCAAAAAATTATTTTAATCTCATTGAACCACATTTTACTTCTTAATGACAACCATGTATGTCGGATTTTTGAAAATCCAAACACAATGATGGAAAAATTTCATTTAAACGGAAAATCAGTTTTATAAGTACCACTTAGTGGTTTCACTATTCATCAAAAATTGAAGTTTTTCAGAAAAATCCCAAAAATTCACTCTAAGCTATATTTGATATTCTGAATTAAAAAATGAAGTCCGTTTTACAAAATTCAAAACATATAATTCACATTAATTAATTTAATAGTTAATTCCCGCTGTCATGACAAATAACGTGTTTTATGAAACAATAAGTATCAAAAGATTGACACTAGTTTAAGTCTGATTTCAAAGTGAAATTGATTCCAACGACCACTATTGGATTTAATGGTAAAAATATTTTCTAATTTCACTTTAAAACAAATTCAAAATATAATCTAATCATATAAATAAATTAGATTAAAAAGTGGTTTTTATTTAAAATACAACATTTTACACTATTCATTAAAAAATGAACTTTATCGGAAAGATACCAAAAATTTACACAAAGTAAATTTTGATGTCCCGATTCTTAATAAGAGTTTTATTTGGTCCAAAAGAATGTTTAAGAGTGAACAAAACTATATTTAATGACGGTTCTCCATCAAAAGGCGACAAGTGAACCTTTAGTGAAAACTAGGGCATATACGCCTAAAATTGAATTCTTTCCGTATTTTAAGCCTTTATCTTTTATTGTATAAATGTAAAAATATTTAAGAATATATATAATCATATTTTAGTGATTTCTATCCATTCCTGCCATTACAATGGCTACATGTTAACTACCATTTAGAATAATATAATTTTATTATTAGAGTGCAACGTAAGATTCCCAAGAAACTCGTTGTTGCGTGTTGGGTACGCCATTGAGCATAGCGTCCCCTTTAAAGTCATATTAATATTTTATTCACAAATATGAATAAATATGAAAATGTCATATTCCTTATTTACCTGGGGTGTTACATCCTTCCCCCCTTTTGGGAATTGCGTCCTCGCAATTTTAAAATTGCGCTTGGAAACATCCTTGAACGTCCCACATCGAAGAAGAGTCGGTAAAACAATCACTTTAAAATAAAGAAAGATAAGTACAAAGGTCACCCGAGTTAACCCATACTAGGATTCCAAGTATGAAAATATGGACATGGAGAAAAAAACAAAGGGTCATGTTTTTATGGAGAGTGATAGAAAACATGTTTAGGAGAAAGTTAACCACGAGAAAATCACAAACTTGTGATGGGTTAAACGGTATTAGATTCCTCAGTAGGAAAAATTAATAGACAACATTTTTGTTTTATGTTACTTTTTATTGAGGAATTTATTCATAAGGAAGCATAATCACTTATCATGTTGACTTTCAACATTTACTAGATTCCTTAGTCAAACTCATATTTTTTTCCAAAAGATGAGTATTTAGGAAGACATGTTCAAATTAAGAGTACTATAATCAACTTCTTGAGAATAACCAAATCCACAAAAAAGAACTACATACTTCCCACGTCTATAGACTTTAACCAAAACCAAAACCCAAAATATTAGTACAAGATCAGATAACCCAGAAAAGGATAACCCATTAGTAAGAAAATCTATTCATAATCTCCAAAATTTGTCCAACAAAACCCAAAGTCCAACGAGGACCATCCGATAAACAATTTGTACATAAAATTCCTCAACGTAAACCAATATAAGATTGAAACCCAAACATTTGAAAGATTTAGTCACATAGTCTTCCAAGTTAAATCGTAACATTTATCTCCAAACAAAATCAGTTGCTCTTAAAGTCTCGCATTGAAAAGTAATAAACCTAATCACATATCCTCCATGATAGGTTAATCATTTTCATAAATAACCCAAAATCAATTTAATATTAATTCATAAAATCATATAACTAAAAAGAATCCGTCAAACTAACCAGGGACTTCACGTAGTCCAGTGGTAGGCGATAAATACCAGTCACACTTTGGTTGTGGGTTCGATTCCCGCGGCTTTGTCCGACGCGACGGGATGTCACACGGTCTACGTGTTGTCCTTTTTCCAAAACTATATAATTCTTAAATCATTCCCCAAAATTAGATAAAATCTTCAAAGATGATCATAACATATTTTAACCTCAAGTTTATCTCATGCCTTTCATTTTCCATCATAACATATAGTAACCCATAATTACCTCAAAAGTAAGGATCATATAAACCCAATTGTTCTTTATAACTATGTCCACAAAAGAAAAGATAACTATTACTTGAATAAAATTTTCCTATATTAAACATCAGGGTTACACATAATATAAAAAGTCTTCTAATGTAACCCCATCATCAAAAGAGACTTAATACTCTTAAGAATTTCACCATAACTCTTGAATCCCTTATATGTTGACATCTTATTCATTCAACATTCTTCATGATCCATTATCCATTCCTTTCCAACTTATTCCAAAATACCTCTTTCCTACAAACAAAATCATGAATCATATCCTATGATTCCAAAATAGGAGAACAATAGTCATGAAATAGTACATACCTTTGATTGGTCATTATCAGTTTCTTCATCCTCAATCGGAATGGCATTAGGTATTGGTAAACGATTATTGGTACGCTCTTGGTGACCCCATTCACGAATCTTCTTCATAGGACATGTGTTTGCATAATGACCATGCACACCACATTTAAAACATTCAATTGATCCCTCAGAAAGAACTTATTTTCCTTTCCTCGAGTCAACTGGATGCTTCCTTTTTCCATGGAAGGATCTTGCTTTATGACCTTCATTTCCACATCTATAGCATATTTCTGTCCCTTCAAAACATTTTCCTAGGTGTTTCTTTCCACATCTTTGACACATAGGTTTTTGAACAAACATACCTTTATTATTATTACCTGTACTTCCGTAGGGATTTGTTTCTTGCATATATGATGTCTTAGAGAAATCTGCAAGGTTTAGGTGGTCAATCATGACTCCAGATAGTTGGTTCAGGATAATCACAAGAGTTCTCATGGTAGCTCCCATATCATTCAGTTGCTTGCTGAAAACACTGTCACAGTTTCCTTCACATCCACTGTTACTTTGGTGCCTGCTAGATCCAGCCATTTACTAAAACCAAAAAGGTCAGTGTGAGTATATCAACAAAACCATCATGTACTAATGAGTAAGATAAACAATAAGATATACTTACTCATTCAATTTATCTAAAACTAAGACTCTTGTCTGAAATCCTAACCATTATGGTAATGTCAGTTATGCTTAAAGAATACCCTAACCTATAAAGTTATCTAAACCGACCTTTGATACCAACTATATGGCCCTAGCCTTAAACCTTACTTAATCTTGAGTTATTACAAGATTACACATTGAGGATCTTTTCAGGTTTAGAGTTTTAGAGAATTAGATCATGAAACTTGCATTACATTCAACATTTAAACAAAGTGGTTACATAAAAGACAGTATTCATTCTTCCCATCAACGGAAACATATTTAAAATGAAACATGGATTCTTTCTTGACACATCCTCGACACTATCATCACATCATGTACCTTTCCCTTGACCTGTGAAAAACATTTCAAAAACTTGGGATGAGCATAAAAGGCTCATTAAGGGTTATAAAAATATGGAAAGGAAACATGAGTTCATATATACATAAGTATGAAATCATACTTTACCCATAAAACATAGGCATATCAAATCATGAATAAATCATAGAAAACATAAGACATAAACGTAACTTGAGGCATTAATAACATTCTTACGTAGGGAGTAACCCTCTTGGTTACTTTTGGAATACCCATCACAGCATATCCCCTAAATCTCTTCGGAGAAACCTTAATGTTTCACTCCTTCGCGTTACCCAATGCATTGCAGAGCTATATCGGGCTCACCCGCCCTTATTTTATCACGGAACCACCCGTTCTTCATAACAATTCCCAAGAACCATAACATAATCGTATCACATAAACATGAATAAAGGAAACATAAAATTTCCACATTTCAATCACAATATAACATTTTAGGATATTGAAATAATTAATCCATTCAAAAAGAAACCATTTCCAAAACCATTTAAAACATTTAATAAAGAGAATTTTGAATCAAAGTGTCCCATACCACCTTGATGCTTTTAACATTTTAAACCATTAATATCCATATAAATAAATCCTTAAAACCATTTTGAAAACATGGATATTAATAAGAACAAATAATTAAAACATTTAAAATGATATTTTGGTTAAAGGGGTTTTACCAAAATTAGAGACACTTGAATACAATAATCAAAGAATAACATTTAGTCAGAACATTATAATATCATGAGAATAAAAGGATTCATGATATAATACTCCAAAGGACAGTATATACACCATATAAGAGTGAATTGGTGTATAACAACAATGAACCCTCAATAGAAATGTCAAATGTGATGAAATCCCTTATAAAGAAGGTATCCTTAAATTAAGGACAAATAAATCTCAAAAATATGTGTGACAAATATATATACACCCAATATAAGTGGATATTATGTGTAAAACAATAAAAGGTCATTCACACATATTCAATGGATGACACATTCAATGACTACAAGTTAAACCCAAAGAAATCGAAATTGGGTTAAAAAGTTCCCTTGACAGCCTAACAGCATCACATCAAAATGAGTTGATGAGAGATAAAAAGTGTATCTCATCACTTGGACATAAAATTTACATCAATAAGGATGTATTAGAACGTATCCCAACATAAAAATATGTAAATTAAAAGACCTAATAAAAGAAGTCTTTTAAAAAAAGAGGCTGGTGAAAGGTTCCCTTACCGACTTGGGTATCTTTCAAAACATACACCCCATAAAAGAAAGACAATAGGTCATTGATGTAAATACTCATAAACGAAAGTATATTACACAAAGAGTAGAATAATGGGCAGTAAATACCCAACTCAATGGAATTTGTGGCAAATGTAGCATAAATCTCACGAGAATAAAAGTGAGATGAAAAATCCCTCACGAAAACTCGGCAGCCTAACGGCGCCACATAAAACTTCCGAATATGGATTGATGAGATCAAATAGGGTATCTCATCACATTACAATATAATGAAAATCAAGAGGGATATAAAAGAAAATCCCCCAACATTACAAATAGGAGCTTAAAAGAAGTGACATAAAGGAGAGTACTTAAAAAGAAAGAGAGAAGTTAGATCTCTTACGAAAGTTCGGCAGCCTAAAGGTGCCAATAAAAACATCCAAAATGGATTGATGAGAGAGAATAGGGTCTCTCATCACATGAACATAAAAATTACAGTAGGATTAATATAAAAGATCATCCCAATAACAAGAAAGATGAACTTTAAAAGGAATGACATAAAAGAGTGTACTTAAAAAGAAAGAGAGGAGTAAGATCCCTTACCTCGGGTCCGACTTGACTCGATCATTCTTTAACGTCCTGAATAATAAACTTGAGTTAATTTCCACTTTATTAAGAACTTTTTCTAGTTCATTATTCCTATTATATCACTTATTTCCATGTTATAAACATTATGAAAACATTTAAGTTAATAATGTTTGTTTTGTCGATATTTGGTTCTTAAGTCGAAAGTGGACTTCTTACCATTACATGTTGTTCGTGTGGTCAAATGTTTATTATATACAGAATAATATTTATGATTTGGATATCATATATGTCATATATATCCAGTACATGCATGCATTTATAACATTACATAATCATTTATAGGTAAGAAATGAAATGCACCGTTCATGGAGACGGTAAGCCGTACGTACGCATGAACGCTACTTTCATTTCTATTTCATATTTTATAGAATGTAATAATAATGATATAAAGGTATATTATAATTACAGTATAATATCATATATAATATCATAGTTCCATCCTTTATACGTCCCACATATGGTATTTAACAAATCAAATCACTTTGAGGGGGCGGTAGTCCTCACTTTCTTAAATGAAGATATCGCATTTTCCCATAATGGAAACCATAAAGGTAAGCCCAAAATGGAAAAAAACAGAAGCTTAAGGAAAAAATAAACATATCATATATCATATATAAAAATAGTGACATCCTAATGGCCACCTTTGAAGGTATTAAATGAGTATTGAACAATCATCGTTTTGGGAGGCAGAATTTCGCCATCCACGGAAACCGTATGTTCTTTAACCATTTGATGTAGTTGTGTGAGAGTGTAGCTCGAATAAATCTTATAACAACATCCTAGTATATTGAAGATACTGGTGTTGTTACAAAAGAAGTAAATAAAAAGAGTTTAGGGGGTTGGATAAGCAAAATAAAACAAATGAACATGAGAGAAAGAATTACCTTTAAAAGTGTAACTCATTTTTACTTGAGACTAAAGGCTTCCTTTGAAAGGATTCTGCCCAAAGGGAATCCTCTATGATGAGGAGAGGGATGTGGAGAATGTAAATGGGCAGGGTTTCGCCGAGCCAAAGGCTTGAGGAGTGTGTGAAATGAGGTAGAGGTGGGGGCCTTTTATAAGAGGAGAGGAGTGGCACTTTTGGAAAGTAAAGAAATATTACTTTATTTGAAAATGTGTTTCGGTTTCAAGAGGTCCCACATTGATATAATTCGTGGATAAGGTGATAAAGTTTCGAAATCCACTCTTGCAATAAGTTTTGTACATGTGTAGTTCATAGAGTTTACATTATCTTTCCATTTTATTTAAATCGTCAAATAATGATGTCATCGCTGCGTCATTATTATGTCATAAATAATTTAATTTTTTTAATGTCTAAAAACTATAAAAAAAATACTATGATGTAGGAAATCTTTGTATCTTTCCAATTAATATTTATAATCAAAATGATGACTTGTATAACCCCACTTAAAAATTGTTTTAGTAAAACATATTATGTTTGTGTCAATTTTACTTTTACATTAAATAAAATGTTATTTATGTCATTTCCCAACTAAAGTGGCTCCATGGGGTCCCCAGGTTGGCCCATGTCTTGTCTTGGTCGGCCATGACTCTCCCAATAGGTGTAGGACAAGTGTCATGGTGTTTTCACATTCTTATAATATCATTTTTACCTTAAACTACACTAATTACCACTAATCGCGATTAAAAACTTATTAAGTTAGTATTCACAAAAAAATTATTTTAATCTCATTGAACCACATTTTACAACTTAATGACAACCATGTATGTCGGATTTTTGAAAATAAAAACACAATGATGGAAAAATTTCATTTAAACGGAAAATCAGTTTTATAAGTACCACTTAGTGGTTTCACTATTCATCAAAAATTGATGTTTTTCAGAAAAATCCCAAAAATTCACCCTAAGCTATATTTGATATTCTGAATTCAAAAATGAAGTCCGTTTTACAAAATTCAAAACATATAAGTCACATTAATTAATTTAATAATTAATTCCTGCTGTCATGACAAATAGCATGTTTTATGAAACAATAAGTATCAAAAGATTGACACTAGTTTAAGTCTGATTTCAAAGTGAAATTGATTCCAACGACCACTATTGGATTTAATGGTAAAAATATTTTCTAATTTCACTTTTAAACAAATTCAAAATATAATATAATCATATAAATAAATTATATTAATAAGTGGTTTTGAATTAAAATACAACATTTTACACTATTCATTAAAAAAATGAACTTGATGTCCCGATTCATAATAAGAGTTTTATTTGGTCCAAAAGAATGTTTAAGAGTGAACAAAACTATATTTAATGACGGTTCTCCATCAAAAGGCGACAAGTGAACCTTTAGTGAAAACTAGGGCATATACGCCTAAAATTGAATTCTTTCCGTATTTTAAGCCTTTATCTTTTATTGTATAAATGTAAAAATATTTAAGAACATATATTATCATATTTTAGTTATTTCTATACATTCCCGCCATTACAACGGCTACATGTTAACTACCATTTAGAATAATATTATTTTATTATTAGAGTGCAACGTATGATTCCAAAGAAACTCGTTGTGGCGTGTTGGGTACGCCATTGAGCATAGCGTCCCCTTTAAAGTCATATTAATATTTTATTCACAAATATGGATAAATATGAAAATGTCATATTCCTTATTTACCTGGGGTGTTACAAAGACTCTCTTGGATTTGCTTCTTCAATTCCTGCAACTCAATTGGGGCCATTCTATAAGGTGTCTTTGAAATAGGAAAAGCACCCGGTACAAGTTATATTGAAAACTCATCTTCATGATTTAGTGGAAGACCCACCAATTCCTTCTGAAAGACATCATAAAACTCCTATACAATGGGAATAATCTTAATCATTATTTTCTCACCAAACATTTGAGATAAATAACGTTCATTTAGTGGAATCAAGACCCATAAGATGGAAGAAATTTCCACTAGAAGGTTATGTTCATCCTTTCATCGATAGACGATCATAGATTTATCTGGAATATGAAATGTAACTTCCCTTCATTGGAAATTGATATGAGATCCATATAAAGAAAGCCAATCCATGCCAAGAATCAGATCAAATTCCACTACAGGAAGGATCACAATATTAGCAGGAAGCACATTTCCACAAACTTCAATCGGAGAAAAATTATAAGCTTTTGATGCGACTGTTGTGTCATTAGGGGTTGTCACAGCTAACTCTAAATCTAACTGTTGAGGTAATATGGTGATACCCTTAGATAATTCTTCAGAAATAAAAGAGTGGATGGATCGAGAATCAAATAAAACATTTTCTACTTTTGAGTGGGTGGTATGTGTACCTCTCACCACTTCGTTGTTGTAGTCCACATCAACGATAGAAATTTCATGTGACTTTCCTTTGTCTTTAGCCTTAAAAGTTAATTGATGTCGACCCTCATCATTAACCCCTGGATTTGGGCATTGATTAGAATAATGCCCCATCTCCTTGCACTTGAAACATTGAAGTGTAATAGGTTCATTCTGTGTATCCCTTCCTTTGTTTACATCACTAGACATCTTCTTCCTGTCATTGCAGCATTCAAATGCCTGATGACCTTCCTTTCCACATTTGAAACATTTACTTGTCCCTTTAAGACAACTCCCTCCATGTTTCCTTCCACACTTTGAGCATAAGGGAAAACTCATCTTCTTTTCAGTGTGCTCTTTAGATTTTCCTTTGAATTCTATTTTCCTCTTCTTATCAAACCCATATGACTGATGGGTTACTCTAATCTCCATCTCATCTTTGAGATCACATCGAACGATTTCCTCTTAGCTATTGAAGTCCCTTATGGATAACACCCTTCGAAGACTTGGTTTTCAGCCACTATAGAATTGATCGATCTTACTCTCAGGTTGGATAATAATACTAGAAGCGTACCTTGAAAGTCTTGTAAAATATGCTTCTTAGGTACCAACAGATTCATCATCCTTTTGCTTCAGTTCAAGAAACTCCTTCTCCATATTTGTGTGAAGAATACGAGGGAAAAAAATTGAAAAATAATTTCTTGAACTCGTCCCATTCCATGGACTCCATTTCATCCCTTTGCCTCGTATTCTTAATAAGATTCAACCATTGATCATCATCACCTTCCAAACGATACACTACTAAGATTACTTTATCATGTTCAGAACATTGAAAAACTAAAAATATCATTTCAGTGGTACTGATCCATTGTTCAGCCACTAATGGATCAGAAGACCTACTGAATGAAGGAGGACACTGCCTCATATAGGATTCGACATATTTTTTCTCCTTCCTTTTCTCATTTGGAAGTCATACATGATTCATATCTTAAGAAAGTTGTGTGAGCATGGCTACAAGATTTTTCATTCCATCTCCTATAACGTTTGGTTGCTCAGGCGGACAATCATTGCATTTCCCGTCACATTCCGGATTAACACAGTTTCTTAGGGTTCCAGCCGTTGACTAAAACCAAGAAGAATATTGTGAGAAACACTAATTATAATAGGAAAACCACATAATCAAGAATAAAATTTCACACTTATGGAATTATAATAGGTTGTTCATGGCAACTTCTAAAACACTAAGATTGTGTTCTATGCTTAGACTTATCCTTAGGGTTCTTACTAAGGCTTTGACATCCTAGTTTGCAAAGATTGACTATACCTTTCCTCTAATACCAACTATAACGACACATACTTTACATACATGGTTAATACTTCAAAATTGAATCACACATATTACAACATATAACAAAACCAGGAAAGGACCGTATAGGTATAAGGTCCTTAGAAACTAAGAAACATAACCAACTGGTTCATAACACATCTACTTTTCCTCCCATTTATTTCATCATATATAGAGTCCCTTTTTTGCATATCCTACTTAATAACCTTGTTCCTGACCTGGGGAAATAAAACATACAAAAGGGTGAGCACAAATGCTCAGTAAGGGTAAACAAAAGAAATATCAATAATTTCATAGCATTGGATAAATCATAGTAGTGAAATGTAATCGCAATAATCATAAGTTAAAACATGAAACATTGTTTCAAACACACATAATCATAGATAATCATTTATTATTAGTCCAGACTCATTTCCAAGACTATCTTTGTGGACAAAGTCCATTTCTAAACCTAGTTCACTCCTCATTTCAGTCCTATTTCACTAAACCGGTTTAACTAGCCGTTCCAGTCATGTCTATCTCATGAGATATAAAATCATTACCCAACGCATTGGAGGGAGATATAGGTCCCAGAAATCTCATAATGATACCATTCTTATGTGTGCCACAAAATCAGAAATCATACATCATTGCCTAACCCATGTAATAAAAATGGGATTCTTAAACATCATGACATCATAAAAAAATACATATAAGATAAAAGAATTCATAAAAATAATTCCATCGCAACATAATCAAATAAATGTAATAATAGGGATAGAAACCGAGCCCAATATTATCTTAGATGGAAAATAATTTTCATAAAACACTTGAACTCCATTCTTGAGGAAAATATCCTTTCTAATTCAAAAACATTTTCCTTTCTTAACATGTCATTCAATTTTAAACTAAAAAAAGTTGATTAAAAATAAACATGAAAACTTGTAAAGGAATATTCTTGGAAATAATTTTTTAAAAATCCATTCATTCCGCATAAGTTAAAATAACATTCTTCTCATACTTTTTTCAGAAAAGTCAAAAAGTACCTCGTACGAAAAAAGACAAAAGATTCCTTTCATATCTTTTACAAAAAACTCACTGAAGGGTAAAATTTGATTTAAACTATTGTAGAAGGATATAAATATTAAATATTTAGGATACATAGAAGTGGATGATAAAATACTCCCCAGTAAATAACAAAGTATAATCAATCTCGGATAAAAATGAGATTGTGATATTTCTCTTACCATAGGTCCGATTTGCTTCGTAAGGGTCCAAAACTCCGATATAATGATTTAAATAATGTCATTTACTTATTTAAGAATCATAATTATTTTTATAATATCATATATGGTCATATTCTTACATTCTTATTAGTAATATTTCATTACTACTTGTTATTCGTGTGTTTATTACTTTTTGTTCTTATGTGTGTTTTGTCGAATAAATTCTTATATTTTCAATTTAGGTTATAGATACCTCATTTAAAGAATTGTATTAGAGTAATATATATCATATTAATTCATTCAATTCATTTATATAATCATTATTCAATGAAGATCATGTAGAAAGTGTCACATCACATCATGGAGACGGTATTCCGTACATACGCACGAGCGATGATATCGTTCCCATGATCGTGGAATTGTATTAGAGTGTATGTATAATTTTTCATAATCAATATCACTTTAAAATGATCATATATAGTGATTATTTACACCATTATATCGATCCAATTAAGGTGGTGGTGGAAAATAGATTACACCACGGCGTAGAGACGGTATTCCGTACGTACGCACGCGTGGTGATTTTGTTTTCTGTAGGATGGATAGATGGTGAAGTAGTGTTGTTTCATACTTATAATAACATATCATTATATGAGTGATACTTATTTTATTACTTCATAATGAAAAAACTAAAGAATAAGAAGTGGAAGAAGAAATAATGATGAAAGAAACGGTAACAGACATTACCTCTTCTTTGAAGCGCCTCTTTGAGACCTCCTCTTAAGGCACTAAAATTGGTCATTGAAGAATAACAAGACCACTAGGATGTTTCTAGGGAAGTGGGGAAGTGAAATGGTCAGGGATTTGCAGATCTTGGAGGCTCAAATTGGTGTGAGGAGGAGAGGGAGGAGGTTCCCCTTTATAAGGGAGAAGAGGGGCACCTTTGGAAATATAAGCAATATTAGTTTATATTAAATCTTAACCCCACATAAAAATGTAAAAAATGACTCATATCCTAATATTATATTATATAAGGTTCTAATATCATCAACCAATAAAATTTAGACATGTTAATAATTTATTTTAAACATTATCAACTTGATATATCCTTATTTATCAATTTAATTTTATTTGTGGTAATAATATTCTAAAATTTAAATTATTATAAATAATTACATATGTGTTGTTAATTTTACATAATTTGACACTTTATGACAATGTAGACCATATAAATTTTAATTTATAATTTTTAAATATTTTTTTGATTTTAAAAAAAATTTATAATATGTTATTTTTATAAAATAACAATAGTGTCAATTTTGACACTATTCATTTATTTTATTTTAAATAAAATATATACAGAAGATATGTTCAAACTAAAAGATTTAATAGATACAAAAAATGTTATATGTATCTATAAAATTAGTGGAGAATATTAAATAGTTCATATAATATTTATTTTAATATTTTTAAGACCATTTATTTGGTATTTTAATTAATAAAATAATTTCAGCATCACTATTGTGTCATAATTAATGATAATTATTTAATCTCTAAAAATAATAATTAAATTTCTATGATGTAGAAAATAGTATTATATTTCTGGATACTATTAATGTTCTATGTTTCATTAAGTTTATCACTAAATTAAAATTATAATACTTATAAGATTTAAGAAAGTGACATGTTGTCACATTCTTTGGTTTTAATGAAAATTAAATTATTTTCATGGGAAAAAGTCCATTAAATGAATCTAATCCGACCCTTAGGTGATATGGGTCGACTTTTTTTCATCTAATAGGATTTTTTCAGATGTTAGGATAATTTTATAATCTTATATTTACCCTTAATTACCTGATTTACCTTTAACTAAGGTAAATAAAATTTACCGTGGTTACTATTCATAATGCCCAAAAATAAAAAGTATCCTATTAACATAATTTGGACCCAATAATTCTGAATATTGAATACATTTTTCAAAATTCAAATCATTTAAGTAGAATTAATTAATTTAAAATAAATTTTGTTGTTAAGAAAACGGGTTTTAGATGTTAAAAATTGCCAAAGATTGAAATGTTTTTACCTATGAATTCACTGTGAAATTAGTGCTAATGAGACAAATTATATTAAATGGTAAAAATATATTATATTTATACTTTAAAACCATTCAATATTATAAATAATCCAAATAAATTATGTCAATGAAAAAAAAATTTATTTAAAAATTAGCGTATTTTTACTATTCATCAAAATATTAAAGTTTTTAGAAAAATATCAAAAATTTATCCCAAGTAAATTTTTATACCCTAATTCAAAAGAAGAATTTTATTTTGTAAAATTGAACTTATAAAAATTTCAAAAACTATATTTAATGAGGGTGTTCCATCAAAAGGTGGCAAAACTGCATTTTTTTAAAAATACTTATTTTACCCAAAAATTTTATTTTGTTCTCTTAACATGTTCTAGAAAATGTGTAAGATGAATAATAATGTTATAAAATTCAAAATGTAGTAGATACTATTCATAACGGCTAGTCCATAATAATATATCGTTGTTTAGTGAAACCTGGTATTCCGTACGACGCAAGCTATCGAGGAACGTTGAGATTGCATGTAAACCATGTCAAGCTACTGTTGTGTGTAGTGAAAGATTCCTTTGATGATTTATAAAAACAAAATATTTCATATAAAAGTCTTGGGTGTTAAATTCTACACCCCTTAAAATTAATTTCTCACTCGAAATTCGTCACTTTGTAACAAACAGATGATGATACCTCTCCTTCATCATATCCTCAAGCTCCCATGTAGCCTATTCTAATTGGTGGTTCCTCCATAAAAGTTTTACCAATCGAGTGGTCTTGTTTCGTAGGATTTTTTCACTACGATCCAGAATCTCTATCGGCTGTTCTTCATAAGAAAGATCTTGCTCCAGCGGTACAACTTCTGAGCTGAGTACATGTGAAGGATCAGGTACGTACTTTCTCAGGAGAGATACATGGAACACAACCTGAACTTGAGAGATATTCGGTGGAAGCGCCAATCGGTAAACTACCTTCCCAACATGATCCCTACTTTCAATAGGACCAATATATCTAGGCCTCAACTTTACCTTCTTTCCAAATCTCATGACCCTATTCCAGGGAGATATTCGTAAGAACACTTTTTCACCCACTTCAAACTCTATGTCTTTTCTTCGGTTGTCGGCATAACTTTTCTGTTGACTCTGAGCTACTCTTATGTGTTGTTGAATAGATCTAACATTTTCTACCATTTCATCAATGATATCAGGTCCTAATAGATTTCTTTCCCCAACATCATCCCAGCAAGTTGGAGTCCTTCATTTCATTCCATAGAGAGCTTCATAAGGAGCCATCTGAATACAAGAGTGAAAGCTATTATTATAAGAAAATTCCACCAATGGTAGGTGTTAATCCCAACCAACATTGAAATTTACAGAGAAAGCTCTCAACATATCTTCTAGAGTTTGAATTGTCCTCTCAGACTGACCGTCTGTCTAAGGATGATAAGCAATGCTGAAAATCAACTTTGTATCTCGAGTATGCTGAAGACTTCTCCAGAACATTGAGGTAATCCTCGGATCCTACTCAGATATAATAGAAAGTGGTACTCCATGCAATCTTACCACTTCCTTTACATATATCCTGGCAAGATGATCTAGAGAGAAATCCTATATAATAGCAATGAAGTGTGCAGACTTTGTAAGATGATCAACTATGACCCAGATAGCTTTATTTCCTTTGGATGTTATAGGAAGACTAGTGACATAGTCCATAGTGATGTTTTCCCATTTCCATTCAGGTATGGGTAATGGTTGTAACAACCCCTTAGACTTCTGTCTCTTAGCATTAACATGATGAAAAACCAAGCATCGAGAGACATATTCAGAAAAATATATTTTCATGCCAATCCCCCAGAAGTACTCTTTCAGATCCCTATACATATTCGTGCTTACCAGATGAATTGAGAATGAAGAACTATGAGCCTCATCCAACAGCTCCTTTAATTCTGGGATGGGAGGAACACAAACCTAATTCCTGAACTTTATTATCCCATAACAATCGAGGTTTAACTCAGGTACATTTCTCACCTTCTTTTGTAACTCTACATCTTCATTCTGTGCCTCTTTAATCTTCACATGTATAGATGGTTGAACATTCATTTGAGAAAGATATGATTTTTCCCCTTCAATTATAATTCCAAGATCCATCCTTTATAAATCCATAAATACTAGATCTTTTGTGATCCCCATCATGGATAATATATCATGGTCTTCTCGACATAATGCATCTTCCACCATGTTTTCTTTCCAAGGGTGGTAATGAATTGAGCAGTCGTAATCCTTAATCAGCTCTAACCATCTTCCTTGGCGTATATTCAGCTCCTTTTGTGTGAAATTTTACATTAAGCTTTCATGATCTGTAGAAATATCACACCTTTAACCATAAAGGTAATGCCTCCAAATATTTAATGAAAATATTACCGCAGCTAACTCCAAATCATGAGTTGGGTAATTTTGCTCATGGACTTTCAACTGTCGTGAGGCATAAGCTGTCACCATATCATTTTGCATAAATACCTACCCCAATCCCTTCTTGGAAACATCACTGTAGATCACAAACATTTCTCAACTACAAGGCAGTGTGAGCACAGGTGCACTGGATAACCTTCTTTTCAACTCCTTGAAATTCTCTTCACATTATTCCATACAAACAAACTTAACTCCTTTCGGAGTCAACCTGGTGATTTGATTAGAAATCATGTAAAATATTTCACAAAACATCGGTAATATCCAGACAATCCAAGAAAACATCGGATCTTAGTTACTGTTGTTGGTCTCGACCATCTTTCGATAACATCTGTTATTCCTGGATCCACATATATCCCCTCTTTTGAGATTATGTGACCCAAAAATGAAACTTTTTTAAGCCAAAATTTACACTTGGTAAATTTGGCATAAAGCTTCTCCTTTCTTAGGGTCTTTAATAAAATTATCAAGTGATCATCATGTTCTTCTTTGATCTTTGAATAGACAATAATATCATCTATAATGACTACCAAAAACTAATAAAGATAGTCTCTAAAGACTCTATTCATCAGATCCATGAAGATAGCAGGGGCATTAGTAAGACCAAATGGCATCACTATAAATTCATAGTGTCCATTCCTTGTACAGAAAGTCGTCTTTGGTATATCATCTATTTTGAACCTTAATTGATGACACCCTGAACGAAGATAAATCTTGGAAAATTATTGTGCTCCGCGTAGTTGGTCAAATAGGTCATCAATGCGTGGGAGAGGATATTTGTTCTTGATAGTGATTTTGTTAAGTTCTCGATAATCAATGCAGAGTCTCATTGATCCATCTTTCTTCTTAACAAACAGAATAGGTGCTCCCCAAGGTGACGCACTAGGGTGTATGAATACTTTATCAAGACTCTCTTGTATTTGCTTCTTCAATTCCTGCAACTCAATTGGGGCCATTCTATAAGGTGTCTTTGAAATAGCAAAAGCACCCGGTACAAGTTATATTGAAAACTCATCTTCATGATTTAGTGGAAGACCCACCAATTCCTTCAGAAAGACATCATCAAACTCCCATACAATTGGAATATTATTAATCATGATTTTCTCACAAAACATTTGAGATAAATAACGTTCATTTAGTGGAATCAAGAACCATAAGATGGAAGAAATTTCCACTAGAAGGTTATGTTCATCCTTTCATCGATAGACGATCATAGATTTATCTGGAATATGAAATGTAGCTTCCCTTCATTGGAAATTGATATGAGCTCCATATAAAGAATGCCAATCCATGCCAAGAATCAGATCAAATTCCACTACAGGAAGGATCACAATATTAGCAGGAAGCACATTCCCACAAACTTCAATCGGAGAAAAATTATAAGCTTTTGATGCGACTGTTGTGCCATTAGGGGTTGTCACAGCTAACTCTAAATCTAACTGTTGAGGTAATATGGTGATACCCTTAGAAAATTCTTCATAAATAAAAGAGTGGGTGGATCGAGAATCAAATAAAACATTTTCTACTTTTGAGTGGATGGTATGTGTACCTCTCACCACTTCGTTGTTGTAGTCCACATCACCGATAGAAATTTCATGTGACTTTCCTTTGTCTTTAGCCTTAAAAGTTAATTGACGTCGACCCTCATCATCAACCCCTGGATTTGGGCATTGATTGGCATAATGTCCCATCTCCTTGCACTTGAAACATTGAAGTGTAATAGGTTCATTCTGTGTATCCCTTCCTTTGTTTACATCACTAGACATCTTCTTCCCGTCATTGCGGCATTCAAATACCTGATGACCTTCCTTTCCACATTTGAAACATTTACTTGTCCCTTTAAGACAACTCCCTCCATGTTTCCTTCAACTCTTTGAGCATAAGGGAAAACTCATCTTCTTTTCAGTGTGCTCTTTAGATTTTCCTTTGAATTCTATTTTCCTCTTCTTATCAAACCCATATGACAAATGGGTTACTCTAATCTCCATCTCAACTTTGAGATCACATCAAACGATTTCCTCTTAGGTATTGAAGTCCCTTATGGCTAACGCCCATTGAAGACTTGGTTTTAAGCCACTAAAGAATTGATCGATCTTACTCTCAGGTTGGATAATAATACTAGAAGCGTACCTTGAATGTCTTGTAAAATTTTCTTCTTAGGTACCAACAGATTCATCATCATTTTGCTTCAGTTCAAGAAACTCCTTCTCCATATTTGTGTGAAGAATACGAGGGAAAAACTTATTGAAAAATAATTTCTTGAACTCGTCCCATTTTATGGACTCCATTTCATCCCTTTGCCTCATATTCTTAATAAGATTCAACCATTGATCATCATCACCTTCCAAACGATACACTACTAAGATGAATTTATCATGTTCAGAACATTGAAAAACTAAAAATATCATTTCAGTGGTACTGATCCATTGTTCAGCCACTAATGGATCAGAAGACCTACTGAATGAAGGTGGACGCTGCCTCATGAAGGATTCGACATATTTTTTCTCCTTCCTTTTCTCATTTGGAAGACATACATGATTCATAGCTTAAGAATGTTGTGTGAGCATGGCTACAAGATTTTGCATTCCAGCTCCCATAACGTTTGGTTGCTCAGGCGGACAATCATTGCATTTCCCGTCACATTCTGGATTAACACGGTTTCTTAGGGTTTCAGCCGTTGACTAAAACCAAGAATAATAGTGTTAGAAACACTAATTATAATAGGAAAACCACATAATCAAGAATAAAATTTCACACTTATGGATTTATCATAGGTTGTTCATGGCAATTTCTAAAACACTAAGATTGTGTTCTATGCTTAGAATTATCCTTAGGGTTCTTACTAAGTCTTTGACATCCTAGTTTGCAAAGTTTGACTATACCTTTCCTCTAATACCAACTATAACGACACATACTTTACATACATGGTTAATAATTCAAAATTGAAGCACACATATTACAACATATAACAAAACCAGGAAAGGACCGTATAGGTATAAGGTCCTTAGAAACTAAGAAACATAACCAACTAGTTCATAACACATCTACATTTTCTCCCATTTATTTCATCATATCTAGAGTCCCTTTTTTGCATATCCTACTTAATAACCTTGTTCCTGACCTGGGGAAATAAAACATACAAAAGGGTGAGCACAAATGCTCAGTAAGGGTAAACAAAAGAAATATCAATAATTTCATAGCATGGGATAAATCATAGTAGTGAAATGAAATCACAATAATCATAAGTTAAAACATGAAACATTGTTTCAAACACACATAATCATAGATAATCATTTATTATTAGTCCAGACTCATTTCCAAGACTATCTTAGTGGACAAAGACCATTTCTAAACCGAGTTCACTCCTCATTTCAGTCCTATTTCACTAAACCGGTTTAACCAGCCGTTCCAGTCATCTCTATCTCATGAGATATAAAATCATTACCCAACGCATTGGAGGGAGATATAGGTCCCAGAAATCTCATAATGACACCATTCTTATGTGTGCCACAAAATCATAAATCATACATCATTGCCTAACCCATGTAATAAAAATGGGATTCTTAAACATCATGACATCATAAGACAATTCATATAAGATAAAAGAATTCATAAAAATAATTCCATCACAACATAATCAAATAAATGTAATAATAGGGATATAAACTGAGCCCAATATTATCTTAGATGGAAAATAATTTTCATAAAACACTTGAACTCCATTCTTGAGGAAAATATCCTTTCTACTTCAAAAACATTTTCCTTTCTTAACATGTCATTCAATTTTAAACTAAAAAAATTTGATTAAAAATAAACTTTAAAACTTGTAAAGGAATATTTTTGGAAATAATGTTTTAAAAATACATTCATTCCGCATAAGTTAAAATAACATTCTTCTCATACATTTTTCAGAAAAGTCAAAAAGTACCTCGTACGAAAAAAGACAAAAGATTCCTTTCATATCTTTTACAAAAAACTCACCGAAGGGTAAAATTTGATTTAAACTATTTTAGAAGGATATAAATATTAAATATTTAGGAAACATAGAATTGGATGATAAAATACACCCCAGTAAATAACAAAGTATAATCAATCTCGGATAAAAATGAGATTGTGATATTTCTCTTACCATAGGTCCGATTTGCTTCGTAAGTGTCCAAAACTCCTATATAATGATTTAAATAATGTTATTTACTTATTAAAGAATCATAATTATTTTTATGATATCATATATGGTCATACTCTTACATTCTTATTAGTAATATTTCATTAGTACTTGTTATTCGTGTGTTTATTACTTTTTGTTCTTATGTGTGTTTTGTCGAATAAATTCTTATATTTTCATTTTAGGATATAGATACCTCATTTAAAGAATTGTATTAGAGTAATATATATCATATTAATTCATTCAATTCATTTATATAATCATTATGCAATGAAGATCATGTAGAATGAGTCACATCACATCGTGGAGACGGTATTCCGTACATACGCACGAGCGATGATATCGTTCCCATGATCGTGGAATTGTATTAGAGTGTATGTATAATTTTTCATAATCAATATCAATTTAAAATAATCATATATAGTGATTATTTACACCATTATATCCATCCAATTAAGGTGGTGGTGGAAAATAGATTACACCACGGCGTAGAGACGGTATTCCGTACGTACGCACGCGCGGTGACTTCGTTTTTCGTAGGATGGATAGATGGTGAAATAGTGTTGTTTAAAACATATAATAACATATCAGTATATTAGTGATACTGATGTTATTACATCATAATGAAACAACAAAAGAAGATGAAGTGGAAGAAGAAATAAAGATGAATGAATCGGTATCAGACATTACCTCTTCTTTGAAGCGCCACTTTAAGACCTCCTCTTAAGGCACTAAAATTGGTCTTTGAAGAAGACCAGGACCTCTAGGATGTTTCTAGGGAAGTGGGGAAGTGAAATGGGCATGGATTTGCCGTGCCTGAATGCTCAAATTGGTGTGAGGAGGAGATGGAGGAGGTTCCCTTTTATAAGGGAGAAGATGGGCACCTTTGGAAATATAAGAAATATTAGTTTATATTAAAACCCAACCCCACATAAAAACTACCAAAATGACTCATATCCGAATATTATATGATATAGGGTTGTAATATCATCAACCAATAAAATTTATACATGTTAGGAATTTATTTTAAACATTATAAATTTGATTTATCCTTATTTATCAATTTAATTTTATTTGTGGTAATAATATTCACAATTTTAAATTATTATAAATAATTACATATGTGTTGTGAATTTTCCATAATTTTACACTTTATGACATTATAGACAATATAAAGTTTAATTTATAATTTTTAAATATTTTTTTTATTTTTAAAAAATTTTATAATATGTTATTTTTATAAAATAACAATAGTGTCAATTTTGACACTATTCATTTATTTGAATTTATATAAAATATATTCAGAAGATATGTTCTAACTAAAAGCATTAATAGATCCATAAAATGTCATATGTATCTATAAAATTAGTAGAGCACATTAAATAGTTCATATAATATTTATTTTAATATTTTAAAAATCATTTATTTTGTATTTTAATTAATAAAATAATTTCAACATCACTATTGGGTCATAATTAATGATAATTAATTTATACCTTAAAATTCTAAATAAATTACTATGATGTAGATAATTGTATTATATTTCGGGAGACTATTCATTTTTGAGGTTTCATTAAGTTTATCAATAAATTAAAATTATTATACTTATAATATTTAAGAATGTGACATGTTGTCGCATTCTTTGGTTTTAATAATAATTAAATAATTTTTATGGACAAAAGTCCATTAAATGAATCTAATCCGACCTTTAGGTGATATGGGTCGTCTTTTAGTCATCCAATAAGATTTTGGAAGTATTTTGGGTAATTTTATAATCTTATATTTACCCTTAATTACCCGATTTACCATTAACTGTGGTAAATAAAATTTACCATAGTTACTATTCATAATTCCCAAAAATAAAAAGTAGCCTATTATCATAATTTGGAAACAATGATTCTGAATATGGAATCCATTTTTAAAAATTCAAAACATATACGTTTCATTAATTAATTTAAAATAAATCTTGTTGTTAAGAGAACGGGTTTTAGAAGATAAAACATTGTCAAAGATTGAAATGTTTTTACCTATGAATTCAATGTGAAATTAATTCTAATGAAACACATTATATTAAATGGTAAAAATATATTCTATTTATACTTTAAAACCATTCAATTTTATAATTTATCAATATAAATTATCTCAATGTAAAATGTTGTTTATAATTAAAAATTAGTGTATTTTTACTATTAATCAAAATATGAAAGTTATCAGAAAAATATCAAAAATTTATCCAATGTAAATTTTTTTACCCTAATTCAAAAGGAAAATTTTCTTTTGTCAAATTGAACTTATAAACATGTCAAAAACTAGATTTAATATGGGTGCGCCATCAAAAGGCGGCAAAACAGCATTTTTTTAAAAATACTTATTTTACCTGAAAAATTTATTTTGTTCTCTTACCATGTTCTAGAAAATGTGTAAGTTGAATAATAATGTAATAAAATTCAAAATTTAGTAGAAAATATTTATAAAATGTAGTCTATAATAATATATTTTTGTTTAGTGAAACCTGGTATTGCGTACGACGCAAGCTATCGAGGAAGGTCGTGATTGTGTGTAAAGCAAGTCAAGCTAGTGTTATGTGTAGTGAAAGATTCCGTTGATGATTTATAAAAACAAAATATTTCTTTTAAAAGACTCTGGTGTTACATATTGGATGGTTGGATTTTTATCCTTTATCACCTTATCCTCAAAATATATCATTATGGGACTTTTAAATTCATAAAATCAGTATATAATAAGGTAACATTTGAAGACATTCCAAATGTAATTCTTCTCCCTCTAAAAAAAGTCCACCACCTCTACCCCCCTTACCCACACCTTTCAATCCCATTTTTAGTCCAACCTCTGCTAAAATTATCTCTCTAAACCCCTCTCTTAATCCTAGAATCCTTACATTGGGTAGAAGTCTTTCTATGGATGACTTTGGTTCAAATCAAAAAAGAGTTACCTGATTTAGAGGTAATGTCTTCTATCAATTTTCTTTCTTTTACTTTCCTTATTCACTCACCAAAATATTCTTATTATTTGATCCCAATAATAACACAAGTATCATAAATATACTACAATTTTGTTTTGAAAACTATTCTACCTACACATATATAGACCTCCGTGTAATGGTTAAAGAACATACTGTTTCTGTGGGTGGCGAATTATTACCTCACGAAATGATGATTGATCAATGTTCAATTAACACTTATAAATGTGTCAATTATTATGGAAATATATTTATATATGATATATATTATATTTATTTCATCTCAATTCTTATTTATTTTATATTTATAACATACCTTTATGCTCTTCATGTTGTGAAAATGTGATAATTTCATATGAGGAAGTGTGGACAACCGCCCCCTCATGTTATGTGACTCATTCGTGCCATAAATTGAAAGTATAAAGAATGTAATAAACAAACTTATGTGACCTATAAAACATATATATTATACTAAAATTATAATATATCTATTTCTCATTTACTTTTACAGTCCATTTATATGACAAAAAATGAAAGTAGTGTTCTTGCGTACGTACAACCTACCGTCTCAATTAATGGTTCATTTCATTTCTTATCTCCAAACACTATGGAATATTATTAAATACATATATACCAGATATATATTATATTTAAATAATGAAACCATTTTGTAGATGATTTACTTATAACTACATGGGAAATGTTTATAAAACAAGTTCATTTTTGACTCATGTATCGAACATCGAGAAAACGTATGATATAAAATCACATAATTAACTAATTATTATAAATTGATAATATGTTATATTAGTTGAATAATAAAAATTAAAGTAATTAATTAATAAATTATAAATTTACCTATGTTTAATATTCAAGAATATAAAAAATGAACGAGAACAATTCAGAATTGAGGTATGAGATTTCTTATCTCACTTTTAATTCCGTGAGATTTCCATTGTTCATCACATATTTGTTGTATGTGATGTATTTTTTACTGCAATTTCATATATATTATCATGATTTTATTTATATTCATAGTTTTATTTGATTCATTTGGTGTTTATTTTCTTTTGGTTATACAACTCTATTGATTACAACGAGGTAAGGGGGTTTTATCTCACTTTTTATTCCATTGAGTTTCATGATACATATGCCACTATTTGTTTTTGTGTGGTGTATTTACTTCACATGATTTTATTCTTTATGTAATATAATTTAATTTATGGGTATTTACATCATCATTGTATAATCATTCATTCATGGGGCGTACGTTTCGAAAGTTACCCAAATCGGTAAGGGAAAATTTCACCCTCCAGTTTTTAATAGACTTATTATTGTTAGGTATTTTAATTTTCATCTTCGTAGGTTGGTATATCTTCTAATATATCCTTATTTATTTTAATATTACGTCCATGTGATGAGATAAACTTTTTATCTCTCATCAACTCATTATCATAATTTTAATGTGATGTCGTTAGACTGTCAAATTTCAGGTAGGGAACATCTTAAGATAATTTCAATTCATTGGGTTAAACCTATCATTCTTGAGTTTGTTGTGCTATGAAAATGTGTGGATGGCCTAGGATTGTTTTACACATAATATCCACTTATATTGGGTGTATTTATATTTTTCACACATAATTATGTAATTAATTTATCATGAATCTAAGAATATAGTCTTTTTTCAAGACATCATCTTTATCTCCTTTCAATGAGGCATATTTTGATTTATACACGACATTATTTTACACGATGCATAAAACCATTTCGAAATTTCTTTTCATTCAAAGGGAATATTTTGTCTACAATTTGTTTTACTAAATGAAAAAAAGGAATTTTAATTTTTTAATGTATGTAGTTACAATGACCTTTTTCCCCACCACGAGTATTGTTTGATCTATGGCTTCCTTATGAAGCCATAATGTTTTCAAATGAAAAATGAATACCATATTAAATATTTAAATATTTTGGTATTGATAATGGTTTTTAGAATGGATTTATTATTTTAATATCTTAAAATTTTATATTGTTATTGAAATATGGGACTGTTATATTTCCTTTAAGCTTAATTCATGTGTTATGATTATGTTATGGTTCATGTACATTGTTATGGGGTGGATTCGTGATAAACCAAGGGCTGGTGAGCATGATATAGATCTCCAATGCATTGGGTAATTTGATAGAGGTAAATTTTAATGTTTTTTCTAAAAGATTTATGGTATATACTGTGATGGGTATTCCAAATGTGACTCCCTATGTTACTGTGATAACTAAAATGTATGTATGTTATGTATGCCTAAAGTTATCTCTATGATTTTTGATTACTATGTGTTATTCATAAATATTATTATTTCAGAATGTATGATGTAAAATTATGGTTTCAGTCATTTGTATTTATTGATGGGTTATTTTTTTCTTTTCATAATTTTATTACCCGTACTGAGCATTTTATGCTCATCCCATGTTTATGAAATATTTTCCACATGACTTAAAGATGAATAGGGTCAAGGATGGGATCAAGGAAAGACGTGTTGCATAAAACATGTAAATAGTCATGTTTATTTTTTAAGAGTTTTTTTTATGAAAAATTGGAAACTGAGTAGAAGTTTCTACATTATAATCTTTTGAGATATAATAGTTATTTCCTAATTCTCTAAAATTCAAAAGCCGAAATGATCCTCGATATGAATTATTCATTAAATTCTAGATTATTTAATGTTTTAAGGTTGGGTCCTTATAAAAATACCATGTTTGTTTGATGGTATACAAAGAGATTAGAGATCCCTCAAAACAATAGGGTAGGTAATTATGATAAATAGTTAGCTCAACCCACAAAAAAGTAGTAAATATATATGCAACATATGATATTATGTTAATGAAATAATAATAGAAGGTAGATAAATATCAATCACTATAGTTTTTATTGAATGATTTTTTTTCAATAATATTTATATATTTCACATCTGATGTGATGTACCACTAAAAACCCCATAAGATCAATGTGGATGACCCACACCTTGATTATGTGCACTAAAATTGATGGAGTATTGATTTAAGGACTTAGCCTTATTACATATCATAATATTGAATTTTTGTCAATAACATGAATCCTACCCTATTGGGGATCATTTCATGTTAATAGATATTGAGAATTGGGTCATAACACATTCATAAAATTCCACATTAATACAGAGTTGATACCATAATAATAGTGTTGATTTCTTCCAAAATATTACACGTGTCTAATAAAACATGATTTCCTTCAAAAATAATCATAAAATTTAGAATAGATTGCTCTATTGTATGTGAATTTCTTATAAACTTTGAAAAATCAATTAAAGGTGATGGGTGAGAACGAAACTATCATTTAGGGATATAAAAAGAAGGAAAAGCACATTATTCCATGAATACTTTTAATTTATGAAGTTATTTTTTTTAAAAATTACATGTCACCCATATAAACATAATTTTTGAAACATGATATTTCAATGTGGTTTCCAAAAAACATATATAAAATTCATTAATCCATTAAGTTATCTTATGTATTTACATACATAATCTTGTTACCCTCTCGAAAACCTTATAATTAGTAACCCTAACGACAAAATTACAATGTAACCCTTACGACTAACATATTTTGACACAATCACATTTACACATAGAGTAACCGAACATCTAACCTAAAACATAGAAATAACCAATTAATTAAAGGAAAATATAGGTCCCTCCCTTCATCATAAATAATTCACAATAAATATAACATAATCATACAACATATATAATTTCATATAAACATTTGTTTTGAATTTTTTAAAACATAATATTACAAGAGATTTTTATAAGAAAAGTAACTTATAAATATCATATAATTGAATTGAAATATAATAGAGTGATTTTAATATGTATATACACTATATATACACATTATTCAAAATAATATAAACAAAACACATCACACAGACAATTTTAATACCACATAAATAATAATGAAGAATGTTAATACAATGAATGGGAACCGGGTTATGAATTCCCTTACCTCGAGTTTTTCTTACATAAAAAACTTTTTAAACACATATATAATATTTATAATAGTGTTATTAATACCTTACAGTTACATATTCATTTTTATTGTACTTTATATGATCATTTCATTACACTTTTTCTCCTTTTAGTTGTTAGAATTTTGTTCTTCGATTGTTTTTGGTGCGTTCTTAATATTTTTTCCATGAAAGGTTCATGATGGATATTCTTATCAATTGAAAGTGAAACTTCAGAATAGGAATATAGTGGTATTTATATGTTTCCATAATAGATATTTATTCAATTAATTTTTTATAACATGTTGGTATGTATCATTTGATGAATCATTATTTATATTTTTTTAGATCTTTTTTGGCAGTTCCTCAATAATCATGAACTTGTTTTATTATATAATTTAATTTCCTACATATAATATGATTCTATAATATAAAATAGGTTAATGAATACAAATTAAATTATTTTATTATAATTAATGGGGTTTTAGGATCATATTTTATGGATGTCATGGATATTGGAAACACATCATCGCTGATTTTTGTAAATCGGAACATCATGGACGGTGTTTATTTGGAACACGAGGGAGAGTATAGGAAGAACGATGATGAATCATTTACTAGAACATGGTTTAACAATATATATATATATTATTATAAATATTTAATTCTTCATATATATGTGTATGGGAAATAGAGTACAATAAAACAATGAAATTTGAAGGAAAATGTATTAAAAATGAAGAGAATTATTACCTCTTAATATTTTCTCCTTGACATCCTCCATAAGGACTTCAATTTGGGACATTTGGTGAGAAATAAATCTCAACGAAGTGATAATTATCCATGTGGAGGTTATTTGGTAGAACTAGGACATTTATCAAAGAATGAGAGGTGTGAAAGAAAAAGTAGAATGAGAGTGGTATTTATAATAGAGGGAATGAGGGACTTTTCATTATTTAAATATATTTTTTCGAGACATTGAATAATGATGATTAATGTTACCCAAAATAGTATAAATTTAATGTGTGTTTGAAACAAGTGGGCTTAAATCATCATTTCAGCAAATTTGATGAAGTAAAACACGTATTTAGCAATTATCATAATTTATCGTATTTTAAAATTTAAAAAAAACTCCAGAATTTAGGAAAAATATAAAAAAATTACCCTAACAATTTATCAATGTTTTTATAATTCAAAAATATAGTCCATTTTTTATAAATAATTTTCAAAATATATTTTATTTAATTTTCAAATAAAATCGTAATTTAGTCAAAAAATGAATATTTTAAATATATAACTCATTTATAAAATATATAAAAATTAATAAATTTGAAAATATCATAAAGCCATAAGAAAATAAAATTATAATAAAATTTACTATTAATTTGGGTCATATTTCTATTCCTAATGGGTTGATAGTATATACAAAAAAATTGATTTGGTTTTATTAGACTGAAAATAACATATTGACCACAATTTTAGATGATTGTTCTTTAATATTCAAAAAAAATAAGAGGTAAAACAATGATTATAAAATAGTTATAATTATCTAATTGAAAAATGTTTCAGGAATTTGAATTCATTTTTAAATCCTTAGGGTGTTACATTATCATAACTTTTATGAAATTGCATTCTCGCAATTTTATTTACCAATTAAACACTTTAGGGTAGCATTTTTTCATAACATTTTCAGATTCCCATCTTTCATAGTCAACTATGTCATTTCTAGAAAAATCCTTTACTTGTGTAATTTTTTATTCTTTAATACTGGTTCCCTTCAGTCAATAATATCAATGTTTTTCACTCAATAATATATGTTATCTTCCAGCTAAATTGCATCAAGGATCAAGACATGAGATGAATCTGGCACAGACATTCTCAACATTGAAACATGAAAAATAATATGTACCATAGATAAAAATAAGGGAAAGTCCAATCCATAGGCATTTGGTCGAACAATATCCAAAATTTTCTAAGGTCCAATCAATTGTGCACTTATATTTCCTTTCTTACCAAAATTCATAACACTTTTCCATAGTGATATTATATGAAAAACATGATCACCTAACTCGAAAAAATTTCTTTCATCTTATTGTCCTCACTAATATTTTCTCATGTGTTTTTAGATCATATTCACATTATCAACCACTTCATATACTAATTCTAGTCCCATCAACATCATTTCCTAGACATTATCCCAAAAAATTAGCGTCTGACACCTTTTCCCATACATTGACTCAAAAGTTTACATCAGTGTACAGGAATGAAAATTATTATTATAAGAATACATAACTAATGAATACAGTTGATCACAATTTCCTTGGTAGTCCATTCAATATTCTTGAAGAATATCCCCCAAAGTCTAAATCGTTCTTGCTGACTTCCCATATGATAGATGATGAAAATTTGTACTGAAATTTAATTTTTTTTCTTCACAACTTTCGAAGTCCCTTCCAAATATTAGAAGTTAACCTGGGATTTAATGGATCGATTAAGAATATGTATTTGTATATTTGATGAAAAAATACAAGAGGGGGTGAATTTTAGGTTTAAAAACATTGTGTTTAAACACTTAAGAGATTAGTTTAAAAGATCTTAAATTAATAAAAATACAAACACCCACAATTGAATTGAATATAAATGGTATGATGTAATGCAATACTAATAAAATGTAAAAGAATTGTATTCGAGATGAACACAACAATCGGAGTAATATAAAGATGAATGATTCTATCTTAAAGAGTATAGAATCAATCAATACAATATGTAATAGAATTATTTTAATCGAGACAATTACAATTGAATATATAACGAAGAAAGGAAAAAATACAAATTCCTTTCTAATTCAAGCAGCAGCGGAAAAGTAAAAGTATTACAAATATTTTGACCCAAAGAGAAGGGTTATCCTTTCACCTAGGATAAAAGGTCTATCTCACCAAAACCTTGGTATGCCCTCAATACGATTATCAGAACGTCTGTCTTCCTATCCTTGGAAGCCCTCGATACAATGATCGGACTGTCCGTCGGTCTATCCCCGGCTGCCCTCGATTTTGTAGGTAATCGGCACCTCTATCTTTCAATCACTTTAAATCCCCCGACACGATGATTAGACGCACAAAAAAGATGAGAGAAGTCACAATGTCTCTCTTTAGAACTTGATAGAAGTAGAGTATCGCGGTTTTCCCCCAGTCATTACTTTTAGCTTCAAATTGCCTCTTATATATAGGCCTCGAGTTCCAACGGTCATGTTCCTTCCAACGGTCATATTTCTCCGAAAAACTCAGTGGGACTTGGACACCTGTTATTATAATGGTCATATTGAAACAGAAAGCACGACATCATATTGATTAGTTTTTAACTAACTCAACGACATCGTTTTTATAAAAACATAAGATATACGAACAAGATAATCATGAGTACGGTTGATATGAAACATGTGTTTTTGACTAAGTACCAAAAATATTATGTAATGAAAGTTATGAGTAGCAGAGTCAATCCAATTTCCATATTCAGTACGATCAGCATTGTATGATCGGTATGGTCAGTACGATCATCATTGTACGATCAGCATGGTCAGTACGATCAGCATGGTCAGTACGATCAGCATGATCAGTACGATCAGCATGATCAATACGATCAGCATGCTCAGTACGATCAGCATGCTCAGTACGATCAGCATTGTCAGTACGATCAGAATGTTCAGTACGATCAACATGCTCAGTACGATCAGTATGCTCAGTACGATCATCATGATCAGTATGATCATTATGCTCAGTACGATATGATATACATGATAAAGGACATTTGTGATTTCCAAAACAAGATATAAAAGTCAAAAGAGGACTTTTGACTCAACAATCTTCCCCTTTTTGGAAATCACAAATCACAAAATAAAAACTAAAATAAATACGTACGTATCTCCCCCTGAGTTATTGGAAACTCTTCTGAATAAGAAATTGAATACAACTAACTCCCCCTTAGGTATGTACTCTCCTACGGATTGTATTCATTGATTTTCCTTAAGTATTGTAAAGCATTATCCCCCTTGTTAAAACATTCTCCCCCTTTATAAAGACTCTCCCCCTTTGTGAACATTCTCCCCCTTTGTGATTTACAAAAATAAAGGGGTAAAATTGAATTGTCTAAAAGGGTTAGAAAATAAATAAAGACAATGGATAAAAAAAATTCATTACGATAACAATCAAGGCCAAATGTGAAAACAAATACAAGTCACTTGTTTTCTCTTTTCTTCTCCTTTTTGATCAAATCATGAAGAACTGCCTTCAAATTTTTGATCTCTTTATTATAATTAGAAATAGAATCACCATGAGATCTGAGAAGGTCTTGTTGATCAGAAAAGTGTTGATCCTGATTTTTGATTGTCTCTTCCTAAACTCTGATTACTTCCTCAATAGTATCAATTCTGTCTTGGAAATTCTTGTACCACTGTATAACCCAGTGTTCTATTCATTCAAGAGAACTATTTCATTTTTTAAAGATGAAACCATCGAAAACTCATCCTGAAAGGCATTCATTTTCTCCTGCAAGTCTTTAACTGAAGGAACATCGGCTCGTTGGGAAGACCGAAGATTCAACCTTTCAACCGTTTCTTTGTCAAGCTTATTGAAAGAAATTCCAAGATCATTTGACAACCTTCTTATATCATCAATTTTTATCTCATTATCATTGACTGAGCTCTCTATTTTGTACGAACAATTGGTTATCTTGTTGCATGCATTCTTATGGGTAGTCGAACTTTCTGAAAGAACATTCAAATCGGCTTCGACTGATAGAACATTCTTTCTTAATTCGTTTACAGAACCAAACCTTTTTTTTCTGATTATCAGTTATAAAATCAATCTTTCCTTCCAGCCTAGGGAAATATAGAATGGTATTCTCAACCATTCTCAAAACATGAACAATGTAATCACTCTTCTTGAGGGAGATTGTGTGTTCTGAATCAGTATGTTCATCGTATGAAGCTAGTTCATTTGATCGGCTTGAGTCTGCAACTTTATGTTTTCTTTTTTCTTTTTCTTTCTGCATTATTTCTTCTTCCACTTAATCACTGATGAAAATAACTTTTTTAGTGTGAGAGGATTGAGCACCTTGCTTTACTTGAGACGAAATTCTATCTAGAGTTTCAGAAGATTGAAAAAGTGCTTGATCAGCATGAGGAACTTGTTGAATACCGTCACATTGCTTTTGAACCGATTCCTCTCTACTCTTCTTCGAACATTGAACAAATTCTAAAAGAAAATCCCCTTCATCTTCTTGAACTTCTTGTATATATTCTAAATTTTTTTCCTTTTTCTTTTTTTAGGAAGACTCTGTACGATGGGTTCTTGATGCACTTCTTTCTTTAGTCGAGAGCTTGAATCCTCAACCACTTTCAAGAATTTAGAGATATCAAATTCTTCAGCCTTTCTTTTTCAAAATAGTTTTCTTTTTCATTTCATCTTTAATGGTTTCTTCTACCCTAATTGTTTCGGAAAACGCTTCGGCTGGATCAATTCCAATCATTGGATCACCTTTATTTCTTTGTTCCTTATCCTTTTTCCATTTGGCATCAACTTCTTTACTGTAGTTTGGTTTCTTCTTAGGCTTTGAGCTGGTTTGCAGATAAGAATTTTGAGTAAAACCAGCATATTGAATGTCTCTGGCTGGAATAGGTGCTGATTGATTCTGAGGGGATTCAACTTCTACATCTTTAACAAAAAGTTTTGAATTCTGATAAAAAAATACATTCATCTTCTTCATAATACTTTTGCTAATCCCGGAGGGCTTCAAATCTATCAGATTTCCTTTCAAAGTAATGTTGAAAAATAGCATACACTCACGAATAAACATTGTAAGGATGGATGGATACATAATCAAATAAGATTTGATTACCCCTGACTATACATTCTTAATTGTTTCGAAAACATAACCCATGAGATTCAATTTTCTCATGTTGACAAGATAGTCCAGCATAAAGATATCAGAAACATTCACAGTTTCTCTATCCCCTTTTCTTGGGATATGAAACCCTTGCATCAATAATTCCACAAACCTATTGCCCAGAGAAAGTTGTGCCACTTTCCTCTTCTCTTCATTTACAACAAACAAAGACTTCTCATCACTTTCTCTATTAAACGTACCAACCTATTCTGGTAGTTTATGGGATGGACAAAAAAAATCACCTTCTATCGAGACATTCAGAAAATGAGTCGCTTGTTTCATAGACATAGATAACTTTCTATCGTACATAGCAAAATCGATAGTCATATTCTTATCAAAAGATAAAGTTTTATAAAACTGACCGACTTCATCAAAGAGAACCGGATCTTGAGAAACAGGCCTTTCAATACACAAATCCTCCCATTCTTGAAACAAGATAATCATCTTGATAGTAGAATCATATGGATAATAAATGTCGCAGGAAAATAACCTTTCCCTTAAAAGGTCTTTTTCTGAGAAAGCCTTTGAAGAAATATCAGTGGGAGTGTTGGTAGAAGACTTAGACATAGGGATGCTGCCGATGGAAGATTGTATGATGACTTAAAAACAGAGATTCAGAGCATTGACGTAGATCCTGAAAAAAACGATGTGGGTTTGTGGAGGGGTTCTATATATAGGCATGAAAAGGGTGACTGTTGATCTTCTATGGTCAATATTAGAGTAGAAAAATCAATGGTTAGGATTAAAACAAAATTAAAAAAATTAAAAAAATGGAAAGTGCATACCAGAGAACGTAAGGTAATTGTTGGTTTTAGTAGAGTTCAATTGAAAACACATAAGTACGTAAAGAAAAAGAATATCATCAATCGTCATGACGATGAGGAACAAACACATTACCATTAACTGACAAGCCGATGGAAAACAAAGTTGTTACTATGAACTGACAATACGATGGAAAACAAAGTTGTTACCATGAACTGAGAATATGATGGAAAACAAAGTTGTTACCATGAACTGACAATACGATGGAAACAAAGTTGTTACGATGAACTAAAAGTACGATGGAAAAGAAAAACATTACCATCATCGGACATTATGATGGAAAAGAAAATCATTACCATCATCAGACAGTACGAAGGAAAAGAAAATCATTACCATCATCGAACAGTACGATGGAAAAGAAAATCATTACCATCATCGGACTGTACGATGGAAAAAAATTCATTACCATCATCAGACATAATGATGGAAAATAAAATCATTACCATCATCGGACAGTATGATGGAAAACAAAGGTGTATAAAAATAAAACTGTCAAAACGATAAAAAAATAGGTATATATTATGATAAAACTATCAATATGATAAAATAAAATAAAAAAACACAGGGAAAAGAAAAACAAGGAGAGAAATGTTCTCCCCCTTTCTAAGAAGAGTTATTTAATTTTAGGAGAATTGTAAAACATGATGTATATATGAATGATTATTTTAATGTAATCATTCCTATATTATATTTTATAAGCTCAAATCTATCAGAAGGTAATGGTTTTGTTAAAATTCAGCATGTTGTTCTTGCGTTCTGATGAATTGTAAAACAATATCTCCTTTTTGTGTGTGATCCCTAAGAAAGTGACGCCTAACATCTATGTGTTTTTCACATGATTGATGAGATGTGTTCTTACAACGAGATATGGAACTAGTATTATCACAATGAATATGAGTTTTGGTAAAACTCATTCCATAATCAGTGAGTGTGTGTTGCATCCACAACACTTGAGCACAAAAACTTCCATCTGCTACATATTCATCTTCAGCAGTGGAGAGTGCTACAGAGTGTTTTTTATTGCATGACCAAGAATCCAAGGAGACTCCTAGGACATGACATGTTCCAAATGTACTCTTTGTATCCATTCTATAGCCACCAAAGTCAGCATCTGAAAAACATTTTAAAACAAAATCATTTCCACAAGATTAAAAAAGACCTAAATCCATAGTGCCTTTTAAATACCGAAAGATTCTATTTGCGGATTTTAAATGAGAATATTTTGGATTAGATTGATATCTTTCACATAATCATACAAAAAACATTAAGTCCTATCGACTAGTTGTCAAGTATAAAAATCTTCATATCATACCTCTGAAAATTGTTTGATCTTCTGGTTTCCCAGTTTCTTCAGGATCAAGTGTATTTGAGGTACAGATTGGAGTGCAAATACTTTTAGTCTTATCATAACCATACTTGTTGAGTAAATATTTTATATACTTATGTTGAGATATATATGTTCCTTCTGGTTTTTGTGAAATTTGAAAACCTTCAAATAATGTTAACTCACCCATCATACTCATTTCAAACTCAGATTATATTAAATTAGCAAAAGAATCAGTTAAAGATTGCTGAGTTGAACCAAATATGATGTCATAAACATACATTTGAACAATTAAAACATTTTTATTTTCCATTTTTATAAAAAGGGTTGGATCTACTGTACCTTTTGTATAAATATATTGTAAAAGAAATCATGTCAGTCAATCATACCACAATCTAGGGTCTTGTTTAAGGCTATATATAGCCTTGGTAAGTTTAAAAACATGTTCAGGGTGTTTTGGGTCTAGAAAACTAGGAGGTAGTTCGAAAAAACATCTTCTTGAACAAAACCATTTATAAAAGAACATTTTACAATCATTTGAAATAGTTTGACATTAAAGTATGCTGCAAAGGCTAATAGAATACGAATAGATTCAAGTATAGCTACAGGAGCATATGTTTCTTCATAGTCTATTCCCTCTTGTTGATTATATCCTTTAGCAACAAGTCTTTCTTTATTTCTTACAATGATTCCATTTTTGTCACATTTGTTTCTGAAAACCCATTTTACACCAATTACAATTATTTCTTTCGGTCTATCAACTAAAGTCCAGACTTGATTCCTTTCAAATTCATTTAGTTCATCTTGTATTGCTTTGATCCAATCTTCATCACCTAAGGCCTCACATGGACTTTTAGGTTCAAATTGGGAAAGAAAAGAAAGATGTTATATTTCATTTCATAAGGAATTTCTGGTCCTTACATGTTAATTTACATCACCAATGATGGTATCACTGGGATGATTCCTATGAAACAATTGATTTGGGTTTTGTAAAACTTGTTCATCAACATATGGTACAAATTATTCTGCAGTATATGTATCAAGAAAAATTTCTTGAACATTTTCCTTATCAGAATGATATTCTAATAATGGTTGATAAACACTTTTAGAAAACACATTTGAGGATGTAGGATTGGGTTGGTTGAAAACAAAAGGATTAGTTTCATCAAATTTTACATGTACTGTTTCCTCAACAGTACAAGTATTTTTTATTGAAAACTCTATAAGCCTTAGATGTTGTAGAATAGCCTAGAAATATTCCCTCATCAGATTTTGGTGCGAATTTGTGAGGATTATATTTTGTATTCCGAATGAATACTTTTCACCCAAAAATGTTGAAGTACGGAACTTTAGGTTTTCAGCCAGTCCCTAACTCATAAGGTGTCTTATTAAAAAATGGTCTAGTTAAAACACGATTTATAATATAGGAAGCGGTACTAACAGATTCAGCCCAAAAGTGCTTAGCAATTGAGTATTCACTCAACATGGTTCTAGTCATTTCTTTACGAATATGATTTATTCTTTCAATAACACCATTTTGCTGACGAGTTCTTCGAGCTGAGAAATTGTGAGTAATACCTTTATTACTACAAAATATTTCAAAATCTGAATTTTGAAATTCACCACCATGATCACTATGGATAGTTATCAATTGTATATTTTTCTCATTTTTAACATGGGCTCTAAATTTTTTGAAATATGATAAGGCTTCATATTGCTTTTCTAGAAAATAGACCCATGTAAATCGAGTAAAGTCATCAACTAAAACAAATATGAAGTATAGGCCTCCAATGCTTCCAGTTTGTGTGGGACCAAAAAGATCCATATGCACTAGCTATAATGCATTAGAAGTTAAAACTTAATTAATTGATTTAATGCTAGTTTTATGTTACTTGCCAAATTGACACGGACCACATACTTTTGATGAATCATATCTACGATCTGGTAGCCCCCTCACAAGTCTTTTCATTGAGAGTCTAATAAGGTTTCTCAGATTATAGTGTCTTAGCCTTCTATGCCATATCAATGAATGGTCTTCTATTGCACTTAAGCAGGGTAAGTTTCGGCTCCTATGGTCTTCTACGATAATAGTGTAAACATTCTCTTGCCTATGAGCAGATAGAATGAACTCATCCTTGGAATTGTGAACTAGAAACTTATCATTTATAAAATTCACAAGGTAACCTTCATCACATAATTGACTTATGCTGACGAGGTTGTGCCTAAGCCCTTTAACAAACAAGACTTTTGAAATAATAACTTTTCCAAGAAAAACGATATTACCTATGCCAACAATCATTCCTTGAGTATAATCTCTAAAGGTAAATTTTCAACCTTTTGTTTTGATAACCTTTTGAATGAAATATTTGTTTCTGGCCATGTGTCGAGAACAACCACTATCCATGTACCAAGTATTCTTATTTGTAAATTTCTCATTTTCTTGAAAATGAAACAATTAGTTTTTCGGAATCCAAACTTGTTTGGATCCAGAAGGGTTAGATAAATGAATTTTTGGAATCCATATTTGTTTTGCAAAATGAGCTTTATGAAATCCTAAAGATTGAGTTCTGTTAAGAGATCAATCTCTTCTCCAATGTCCTCCACATTGACTCTTAAAAAAATGAGGTTTTTTGTGAAATAAAATAGTTATTTCTAAAAACCGGTTTGGAATAAGTATAACCATGTCTAGAATTACTTCTCAATGGACAGATTTGGGAGTACATTTTGTCAAAGTTTTCTTTGCCGAGAGTAACGTTTGAAAAAAATTTCTTTAAAGAGAAAATTTATGACTTTAATTTTAAAACTAAATTCTTATTCTCCAAAATATTTTAATTTAAGGTAGAGTTTGGTTCTAAAACATTTTTTCTGAAATCACATTTTCATGATCCTTAGAATGTCCATCATTGTCAGATTTGACTTTCTCAATGGTTTTTAAAATACATTCAAAATAAGAAGTTTTTATATCAAGATCCTTAGAATGTTCTGAAACTTCAGTAGTCAAAATTAAAATTCTAGAATTTTCTTTCTCAAGCTTCTTCTTGAGTTTGAAATTTTCATTTTCGAGAAATTTAGCAAATCTAGATACTTCTTCAAAAGAAGGTAATGTATCATCTTCTGATGATGATGATTCATCATTTGATGATTTATAATATCCATTATAAGTCTAATTTTCATTTAAAGAGATATTTTTAATAGCTTCAACATTATGTACCTTTTCCATGAGACAATGATCATCAATTGGTAGTCTGGAAATAAGTCCAATATTTTTTCTGGCCTGAGGACTCATATTCTGAAGAATCGTCTCAAGGATCACTACCACTTTCACTCCACGTATCAATTGCCTTCAAAAATTTCTCTGTCTTTTTCTTATAAAACTTTTTCTTGTTTCTTTTAGAGTGTTTTTCCTTTCTGTCTTTTCTCTTTATTAAAGGACAATCAAGCCTTATATGACCTACTTTCTTACATTCATAAGAAGTTTCCTCTGAATCTTTTTTGTCCTTCCTATCTTCCTTTTTGAATCTATATTGGAAATCATTCTTTCCCAAAATCTTCTTCATCCTTCTAGCGAGATTGGCTAACTCATTATTCAAAATATAATAATCACTTGAATTAGATATAACTACTTTCTTGGCTTTGGATCTTGTTATACTTTCAGGTGTTTTAGCTTTAGATGTAAAAGTTACACTTCCATTTCCATTCTTCTTCTTGTTGAAGTCAGCATCTCTTTTCATTCATGTCTCGTTCTGTAAAAGAGTTCCAAAAAGTTCATCAAGAGTAATCTGGGAAACATTTTTATTTTCATCAATATCTTTCCTTTTTGAGTCCCATTCATTCAGCATTATATCTATAATCTTATCTACTAGAGCTTTATCATCAAGGACATTTTCTCCCATAGATTGTTAGATTTTGACAATTGGCATAAAACATTGTTCCACTTTACATACTAGCTCTCCATACAGAAAAACAAATCCATGATACTCATCTCGAAGCATTGCTATTCTTGTTTCTATAACCTTGGATGTGCCAAAATGAGTGACTTCCAATATCATCCATATATAGTTGGCTGCTTCACATGAAGATATCTGGATATATATATTTCTGGTCATAGAGCATAATAAAGTATTTTTACGTTGTAAATCAGTTGATATTCTTGCTTCTCAGGGTTAGTGAAAGTACTGACTTCTTTGTCAGTAATTTTGTAACCTCCAGTATGCATAATAAAATTTTCTACACTGGTATTGATAATGAACGTCTTCATATGATATCTCTAGTACTCATAATCATTTCCATCAAAGATAGGTGGTCTATAAGGATTCTGATTGCCAATTGACCCAATATTAATTCCTTCCATCTAATACAAAAAACCATTCCACTCCACACGTTAGTGTAGTAAGTAATTGAAAATAAAGTTTGGAAGAAATAGAACAAGTAATATAAATCAGTGGAAAACCTCCTATGATACCAATTGATGGATCAATTAAGAATATGTAATTGTATGTTAGATGGAACAATACAAGAGGGGGTGAATTGTAGGTTTAAAAACATTGTGTTTAAACACTTAAGAGATTAGTTTAAAAGATATTAAACTAATACAAATACAAACACCCACAATTGTATTGAATATAAATGGTATGATGTAATTCAATACTAATAAAATGTAAAACAATTGTATTCGAGATGAACACAATAATCAGTGTAATATAAAGATGAATGATTCTACCTTAAAGCGTATAGAATCAATCAATAAAATATGTAATAGAATGATTGTAATTGAAACAATTACAATTGAATATGTAAAGAAGAAAGGAAACAATATAAATTCCTTTCTAATACATGGAGCAGCGGAAAAGTAAAAGTATTACAAATCTTTTGAGCCAGAGAGAAGAGTTATCCTTTCACCTAGGATAAAATGTCTGTCTCACCAACACCTTGGTAAGCTGTCGATATGATGATCAGAACATCTCTCTGTCTGTCCCTGGTAGTCGTCGATATGATGATCAGACTGTATGTCTGCCTATCCCTAGAAGCCCTCGATTTTATAGGTAATCAGCACTTCTGTCTTTCAATCACTTGATGCCCTCGATACGATGATCGGACCCACAAAGAATATGAGGCAAGTCATAGTGTCTCTCTCTAGAACTTGATAGAATTAGAGTATCGCGGTTGTTCCCCAGTCTTTCATTTCAGCTTCAAATGACCTCCTATTTATAGGACTCGGGTTCCAACGTTCATGTTGCCTCCAATGGTCATATTTCTTTGAAAAACTCGTAGGGACTTGGACACCTGTTATTATAACGGTCATATTGAAACAAAATGAATGACATTGTTTTGATTAGTTTGTAACTAACTCAACGACATCATTTTTGTTAAAACATAAGATATATGTAGAAGATAATCATGAGTACGATTTATATGAAACATGTGTTTTTGACTAAGTACCAAAACATGTATGTAATGAAAGATATGAGTAGAAGAGTCAATCCAATTTCCATATTCAGTACGATCAACATTGTATGATTAGTATGGCCAGTACGATCAGCATTGTATGATTGACATGGTCAGTACGATCCGCATGATCAGTACGATCAGCATGGTCAGTAAGATCAGTATGATCAGTACGATCAGCATGATCCGTACGATCAGCATGCTCAGTACAATCAGCATGGTCAGTACGATCAGCATGGTCAGTACGATCAGCATGCTCAGTACGAATAGCATGCTCAGTACGATCAACATGCTCAGTGTGATCAACATGATCAATACGATCAGTATGATCAGTACGATCAGCATGATCAGTACGATCAGTATACTCAGTACGATACGATAATCATGATTAAGGACATTTGTGATTTCCAAAACATGATATAAAAGTAAAAAAGGGGACTTTTGACTCAATGGGATCCCCGTTAGATACAGTGGAATGTGGAAATACATGTAACTAGGAAATATAATTGAGGTACAAATGAGAAATCTGATTGAAATACATTGTATCTCAAATAGAATGAAAATATTCATATTTATCCATTTGATCAACAATAACCCGAATTTCATTTTTACCTCAAGAATTCATAGGTAGTCCCACCATGAAGTCCAAGGATATATTATCCCATTTACAATTTGGTACATAAAATTCAAAGGCATCCCCTACAATAACTTCCCCGCTACTTTAACCATTTGACAGGTCAAATATTTCATAATAAGTTCTATAATATCCCTTTTCATTTCATCCCACCATTAATAATCCCAAAGGTCTCTATATATATTATTACTACAAGGATGAACTGAAAATATAGAACTATCTTCTCACAATAAATCTCTCTTCACCTAGTAATCACAGGGAACCCAATACCATTTACAAAATCTTAATTTATAATCTTTATCAAAGTTAAATTTTCAAAACCTACACATATAACAAATTGATCTTTTTTTGTATCTCACAATCTTCCTTCTGCGCTTTCATTGTTAAATATAACAATGATGACTACACTTAATCTTGAAAGAAAACAGATATATATCATGAAACAGCAGCATCTATGCCAATATTAATCCTATCATTAACCAACAGATCATATTCCAAGTGTAACATGATGAATGATTCATGCTGTTTTTGATTCAAGGAATCATACAATTTTTTTTTTATTTTCTTAGAAGGTTATTGATCATGGAATCATAATATTTTATCAATTCATGACATCTTTTATTCCTTAAATTTAATTCCTTCTATGTAAATATGTTCTTTAGAAAATTACGATCAATATATATTTAAAATTTGTCTCTATATAAATGATACCTTCAAATATTAAAATAAAAATTCATAGCGACCAATTCTAAATAATGTGTGGGATTATTTAGATCCTAATGTTTTAGTTGCCTTGAATAATAATAAATTACATGTTCATTTAGACTCAAAAAAACCATACCCCTTCAATAAAATATCATTGTAGATAAGAAACACATCATTTAGCGGAGGCAAGGCCAAATTGAGAGAATTCAGCAATCACTTATTCAGTTCCTCAAAATAAACCTCTCATTCTTTCTTCCAAAAAAATTTTACCTCATTTTTATGATAAAATAGTTAGAATGATAGATAACTGTATAATGTTTTTAACAAACTGTCATTAATAACCTACCAATCCAAAAAAACAATGAATCTATGCAATATTGGAAGGACATGGCCATTTATTGACCACTTTTTTGGTAGGATCAACTGTTATTTCATCTTTCTTTACAATTTCTCCAAGAGAATAAATTTGTATCAATAAAAATCCCTCTCTCTGAATTTTTCATAAAGTTACACTTCATTTACTGTTTGAAAAATAACCCTTAGATTCTTTTCATGCACTTCGTTACTCTTATAAAATAACATAATTTCATCAATAATCAAAACCATAATATTTTTAATAAACTCATTAAAAATTATATACATAACAATGAAGAATAAAAAACTTCATTTTAGTTAATCCAAATGGAATAACAAAAAAATCATAATTCCCATATCTAGTATGAAATTTTTTATCCAGAAGTAATCTTCCTTCACCTTTAACTGGTGGTATTTGGATCTCAAATCATTCATGGAATAGTACTGAGTTCCATGGAAATGGAAAAATAATTAATTTATATGAGGTAACAAATAATTTTTTAATAGTGATGTTATTCCGAACACTATAATAATGAAAAAATATCATGGAACCATCCCTCATATTAATGATGAAAATCGGTTCACCACATAGTGAAGTGATAGGAAGAATGATGCCTTTATAATAAACATCATACAAATGAATTTTCAATTCAAGATGTTCCATTTGATCTCTTTGATATTGGAGTTTTGCAGTTTTATTATCATCAGGAACTAAGTCATTTGTGAATTTATCCTCCCGACAAGGTATGTCACCATGTAACTCCTTAATAAAAACATGAATGTATTCATATAAAAATGTCACATCATTAATCTGAATAATTACCTTATTTATAATTTTATGAGAATGAAAAAAAATCTCTTAGATCTTTAAAAAATTTACCTACTTCCTAATATGTTATCAATTTTATGGTTTTTTCTTATATATAAACTAAATATCATTATGAAAAACAACTTCTTTAGCTCTAAAATTAATCTTAGTATGATAAAATGAAATCCAATACATTCCAATAATAACATCAAACTCGACTAAGGTAAAAATAAAATATTTTTCAAGTAATTTATTTCCAAACAATACAATATAAATATTATTATAATTATACTTACCCATTATATTTTCCCATGGTGTTTTAAAAATAATTTCAGGCCTAATTTTTTATGTTACATTTCAAATTTACTCTAAATTATCATAGAAATAATGTAATGTGTACACCTCGTTTCAATAAAAACTCTTGGGAAACTTCAGTAAACAAACATGGTACCTAATTCAACATCATTGGATGGCCTGATGTCATCTATCATAGTATCAATGGAACTCAATAAACAATTCTTCTTATAATTTGTTTTCATTTTATCATTTGGACTAGTCTTGGGAATGAATTTTCATAATGACCCATATCACCATATTTTAAATATTATATTGTGTTTTTTCTGGATTAGTTATAGGACAATTTCCATTACAATCATGGACCATATGTCCAAACATAACACATTGAAAACACTTCAAAGTTTTGGTAAGGCATTCACTGTGGTTATTCATTCAAAAAAATTCACAAATAAGAAATTGTAATTTCATTCATTGGATTTATATGGTTGATTCATACCCAAAACATTCCATATGCACCTCTTCATATCTATATTTTTATAGTGCATTTGATCATTAGTAAACTCTATTATTACCCCCTCAACACATGAGTCATATTTCTCATAACATTTGAATTCGAGTGAGGCCAAATCCCTTCGATACCTTCACTTCAATCCTGAGAAAAAGCTTTTGCTTTTGATATCAAAATCTAAAATAAGAATCAAATAATACCTCACCAGTCGGGTATAGTTTTCTTCATATAAAGCCACTAAATCATTCCTATTTTTCATCATTTCAAGTCATTTCTTCTCCGTCCTATTTTATTATACCTTAGGGAAAAAAATTTCAAGGAAAAAGGGTTTTAAATTCATCGCAATATAAGGGATACATATCCTCTTTATCCCTGGAATTTTTTTTCATTGACCACTACTGATTAGCTTCACCTCCAAATGATAAATGGAATAACATAACCTTTGATTATCTGATCATTAAAAATCATTGAATATTTTTTAAAGGCCTTAATAAATATTATAGTTTCTACAAGGAGAAAATATCCATTTAAACCATGAGGGTGTGGTTTCATAAAATGTTGAAATATAATCATGTTCCATTGTGGTACCTCAAGTTGTTCACTTTCATAAATTCCACCACCATTTATTGACTATGTCATCTGCGCCATTAGTATTAGAAACTGCTGCTTTCCAATACCTACCATTCTTGGATGAATATATAAAAGGATATCATTTTGTCGGTTCCTCTTCTCTTTGGCTTCCGTATTTCTTCTATATAAACCCATTCAAAACAAAAATATCATACTCAAAGTAACATAGTGATATTTTAATTATATATCATTACAAATTAACCATAAGGGAAAAAAATTTATGGTTTTCAATAAAAATAATACTTAACCCAAAAGAAATATAAATGATCATATGATACATATCATAAGGACTCATCCTTGTTACAATAAATAATCTAGGATATTTTTCAAGAATGCACATACATCAATATTTAGGATGAATTGATGTTTAGAGATTTAGAAAACTGGGATATAATTAATTCATAAAATACCTTAATAATACATAGTGGATACAATAAAAACTATATTAATTTCTTCCAAAATAAAAAACATTTCGAATAAAACACAATTTCTTTGAAAAATCAGCATAACATTTAGCATGGATTCGTCCTTTTTCAAACACATCTAGATAACCAAAAAAATAATTTAAAAACATCATATAAAAAAATATTAGTAAGAGACATAAAAAATAGAAAGAACACTTTATTCAATGAATACATGTAACATATGAAATAATTTTTTTAAATACTTTTCACTAATATAAACATAATCTGTGAAACATGAATTTCTCATGATATTTCCAAAAAATATATAAAACAAAAATAGAACCATAAATGTATCATGGGGAATTAAATACATAATATTTTAACCTTCTTGTCTAACTTATAATTTCTACCCCACACATCTACCTTACAACGTTACCCTTATAGCTACCATATTTTGTAATAATCCCAGTTACACATTATGTAACAAAACAAGTTGAATTCTAAATTCACATACCCAATGTATTGAAGAGAAATATAGCTCACACCATTCATCATAATTAATACCAACGTAGTTGAACAGAATCATACAATAAGAAAAATTGCATAAAAACATTGCTTTAGATTTTCGTAATACTGAAATTTAAATGAAAAATTTTAAATAAATGTCTCATATATATATATATATTATAATTTACAAGAGACTTAATATAGTGGATGGAATATGTATATAAAAGGTAAATAAACATAATTCAACTTAATATAAAAATAATAATAAAATTTTTTTTAATACCACATAAATAATAAAGTAGAATGTTAACCTCAAAAATAGTAATTTGCTTAACGATTTTCTTACCTCGAGTCAGTTTTACTTAAAAAATACTTAATACTCTAGTAAAATTTATAAAATAATGTTATTAAAATCCTAAAAATTCATATTCATGTATATAATACATTATATGATCATTCTGTTACATCATTTCTCCCATTAATTATCTGTATTTTGTTCCTTCCATTATTTTGGTTGCATTCTATACATGATTTCCATGATCAGTTCATGAGAGATATTCTTGTTGATTGGAAGGGAAAATACATAATTGAAAGAAATTTTATTAATATGTTCTAATATTATATAATGAATCCATTAATAATTTTTTATCATATATGATAAAGGATCATTTTTTGAAACATTAATGATATTTGTTTAGATCAATTTTTGACGTTCCTCAATAATCAAGAAGTTGTTTCAATATAAAATTAAATTCCATGCGTAAAAATTTATTATAGAATATAAAATAGGTTATAAAATACACTTCAAATTTTGTATAAACTATTAAAAGGGTTTTATGATCAGATTTGATGTGTGTAGAAGATATTCCAAACACATCGTCAACGATTTTGGTAAATCCGCACATTGTGAACGATGTTTTTATTTTTAGAATAAGAGTGAGAGGAGAGAATGTAAGATGATGAATCATATACATGAACATTGAAACATATAAAATATATTTAAATTTAGATATTTCATATCTTTGGGTATGTGTAGGGGATTAATGTATAAGAAAATAATGAAACTGGAAAGAAAACACATAAAAAGGATGGGGATTCATACCTATAGATATATTCTCAATATGATCCTCTTTAAGGCCTTTGATTTTTTTACATTTTTGGGTTACCAAAAGCTCTAGGATGTGTGTAAGCGTATATTTAGAGTGGCAGAGAGGATGCATTTTACCTTATTTAAATTTTATTACTCATGCCTATGAATAGTCATGATTAACGTAACCCAAAATAGTAAATATATCATATGGCTACGATAAATTTGTGCTTACATCATCCATGAAATATATTTTACTCCTTAATACAAATATATTGAATATTATTTAATTAATTGTAATTTACTATTAAAAATATTATAGAATTTCTGAATTATCTATAAAATCCTGCCTATTTTTTTACTTGTTCAATTAAAAAATAAACTCAATTATCAGAAATTAATTTTTTAAATAGTATTAATTTATTATTAAAATAAAATCATAATTAATTCAAATATAAATGTTTTAATTCTATAACTAATTTTTTAACACATTGGAAATTTAATCAAGTTAAACATATCAAAAATCCTAAATAAAAAAAATAAAATAATACTATTTACTATTCCATATGGTCATATTACTATTCCTATTACAATTCATAATTAAATTTTACTATTCACAAAAAATCATTCTGGTTCTATTCATCTCAAAATATCTTACAGATCACAGTTTTAGATGACCATTATTCAAAATTCAAAACATAGAAGTGGAAATATTTTGTTTAAAGGCATGTTATTACAATAAAATTAAATTAACGTATCACACAATTTAATTCACATTTAAACCCATGGTTTCTTAATATTAATGTCATTAGTGGTCACACACTCATATAGATATTGTTAATGGGTGTGTACCATCTCTGTAAATAGTGGATAAACCCCTTATATTTTTTGGACTACTGACTCTACTAGTACATAATATATAGAGGACTAATTCCATATATATTATAGTATACATGGGAGTACTAAACCCATAATCACTACACTGAACATGCACAAGTCATTTCATTGATATTATATTAATAGAAATGTTGTCCTACTAACTTCTCCTCACATCATATTTTTTCTGAAAAATATATTCAATCATCACAACATCTGTATAAGTTTTCACATAATGGGATACTATTGGGAACAAATATTAGTTCTATTGATTGGGAATCCAATAGTGGAATAAAGTTTCAATGAACATGACTTTTTTAATAGGGGAACAATATGTGTTGTATTGATTAGGGTTTTCAACCTGTACAGGGCTACTTTATTCATTTAATTTATTAGTAAACTATGTGTGTCCTCATAAAACATGCAATGTAGTACTCTGCCAGATTATATGGAATGTACTCATTATAGACACAAACTTATTCTATTAGTTGACCCATAATTTTTTTCGTTTCCATCATATAGTGTCTAGTCAAATGGGATACGACGAATATACTACCAATACATGATGGAAAAGGAAGATAGATTTAAAATTATTAGTTGTTAACACACATGGTGTGATATATTTTAATTCATCAAAAACCTCAACAAAATCTGAGAACCTAAATATAGGGATTACTGTCTTAGAACCACATGGAATGTATTTTTATAATTCCAACCAAACATAGATTATCTATATAATATTTCATGCTCAGTTTTTTCTGCATCCAATCTTTCCCATAAAATCATTATAAAAATAGATAATATGTATAAAACAAATTTAATAATATTTGTTTCAGTCACTTTTGTAGAAATAAATTTAACAATGATGATTTTCATTCTATATATTGGATATTGAGGAAACCAAAAATAATATATCCAAAGATCGAATTTTCAAAAATGTTTCATGAATATTGTGGTACAATGATCATAATGATAATATTATCATAAAATAATACCCATCAAATAAATCTATCCTAACTCAATCCTGATCTAAAAGACTGAAACATATAACTTGAACACCTTGAATTATGAAGGTGATAAAAGAGGTGGGGGAACCAAAGAAACACCAAGATATACTTCCTCATTGGTAGATACAAGTGATTCATACGATCATCCTTTATAATATTTATAAAAAAAATATATAAAATCAATTATAAAACCAATCTAAGTAATAAATTTTAATTTTTTTGGGTCATATGAATATGGTGAGATAAGTGTAATTCATTGAAGATAAATAAAACTATACATGAAATCATTTGGAACATGGTGATGAAACATAAATAATAATACAATACATGGACATTCAATCAGAAAAATTCAAATAACTCTTCCATTTGATCATCCTTGGAACAATTCAAGAACATTTAGATTGATGTAAAATCCATCACAAATATGATCAGTGATCCTTAGTCTCCATTCATTCAATCATCGAAGCTCATTCCCAGTAGCGGAACCTCCCATATAGATCAATATATAGGGGATATATGAATTTCCAATGAGATTATCTATATTATGGTATAACTAAAAATTGCGACGTACATAATAATTTAATAAATAAAATTTATTTTTTTTAATTTTATTGACATTAAGGACAATAACAATATTTTTACCTGAAACCCGATGATAACCTAACTTATATCTCACATAGTGTAAACCCTTCACTATATATCAAAAAAATTACATTTAACATATGTCAATTATATCAATTGGTATAATCATTAAATAGAAATTGATGTTCACAAATTGTTCAATATATTTAATATTTTTAATATAACTATTCCAGGGTCACTTATTACACATAACTGCAAACAATCATTGATGAAAACATATATATATATATATATATAATACCAATGCCACCAAACATCAAAACAGAGTTATCGATATACCATCAACAAATGTTTTAATTATGAATCAATATATCTAATTAAATTTTAGTAAAATCAATCAAATAGTTTTAATAATAAATATAAAATTAAAAAAAATCATTATATGTTAAAATTATTCATTTGGATCAAATATTATTTCTTTTTAAAATATAAATCTATATTCTTGATTCAAAACAAGATTAAATTATTTATATGATCATAATAATAATAAATTCTCTAAATGTACACATTTTACCAATTCAACTTTTTTGTAGCTAATGTTATTCATTTCGTGCTTTCTTTTTTCAACTTGATAATGATAATTACACAGAATCCTAAAACAGGAAAAATATATTTCATGCAACAAAAAAATTTATGCCCAGATTAATAATACCAATAATCAATGGATCATATTCCATGTGTAACATCGTGAATGATTCCTGCTTTTTTTTCTATTAAAGGAATCTTACAATTTTTTTGATTTTTATAGATGGTAATTGATCATGGAATCATAATCGTTTATCAATTCATTCCATCTTTTGTTCCCCACATTTAATTAATTCCGAGTAAATATATTCTTCATAAAATTATGGTAAATATATACTTGAAATGTTTCTCTTTATAAATGATACCTCCAAACAGTAAAATAAAAACTAATAGCTATAAATTATAAATTAGGTGTGGGATTATCTAAATTTGGATGTTTTAGTTTTCTTGAATCATAAGAAATTACCTGATCAACCTGCCCCAAAACAAAACCATGCCGCTTTAAAAAATTCATTTCAGATAAGAAATAAACCATTTGGGGGAGGCAAGGCCCAAACTAGACCATTTAGTAATCTCTTCTTTAGTTCCCCAAAAAAAAACATCTCATTCCTTTGTCCAAAAAAATTAACTCATTTTTATTATAAAATAGTTAAAAGTCTATATAAGTGTGTAATGTTTTTAACAAACTATTATTAATAACCTATCAATATAATTAAACTATAAATATATTCAATATTTGATGGTCTTGGACATTCATTGACCTCTTTTTTCGGAAGGATCAACTATTATTTAATCCTTATTTACAATGTCCCCAAGAGATGAAATTTGTTTCAACAGAAATCACATTTTTTGAATTTTTCATACAGTTTCTTATCCTTTAATTTTTTTTTAAATGATCCCTTAGATGATTTTATGGCATTTATTTACACTTATAAAATAATAGAATTTCATCAATAATCACAACCACAATATTTTTAAAGAACTCATGAAGAATTTTATGCATAATATTCATAAATAGAGATGTTCATTTTAGTTAATCCAAATGGTATAAAAAAATCATAATTCTCATATCTATTATGATTTTTTCGGATAGCATCTTCCTTCATCATCAACTGGTGCTATTTGGATCTCAAATCAATCATGGAAATGTATTGAGCTCCATGGAAATGGAAAAATAATTAATTTATATGAGGTAAGAAATAATTTTTTTAATTTTAATGTTATTCCAAACTCAATAATAACTGAAAACTTTTCATGGAACCATCATTAAACTTATCTAAGAAAATAGGGGCACAACATAGTGAAGTGATAATATGAATTATGCCTTTATAAAAAACATCATGCAACTGAATTTTCAATTCAAGAAATTCCTTTTGAGCCATATGATATTGGATTTTTGAAATTTTCATAGCATTAGGAACTAAGTCATTTGTGAATTTATCCTCACAAAAATGTATGACACCAAGTCACTCATCAATAAAAACATCAATGTATTCGTTTAACACTGGAACATCATTAATATAAACTATTCCATTGTTTCTAATTTTATGAGAAAGATAACATTAACTTCCATCTTCAAAAAATTTCACTACTAGCTGAAATGTTATAAATTTTGTGGTTTTTTCATATACATAAACTTAAACTCATTCTAAAAAACAACTTATTTGTCTCTATATTAAATATTTTCATGATAAAAAGAAATCCAATACATTCCCATAATAAAATCATACTCGACTAAGGTAAAAACAAAATGATCTTCATGCAATTTATTTCCGCACACTACAATATAATGATTATTATAGTTCCTAATTCTAATTATGTTTTTCCTTGGTTTCTTAAAAATATGTTCTAGTCTAGTTTTATTATGTTACATTTAAAATTTACCCGAAATTATCTTAGAAATAATGGAATGTGTACACCCCATTTCAATCAAAACTCTAGGAAAACATGAGTAAACAAACAAGGTAGATGATACAACTTCATTGGATGGCTTTATTTATTCTAAGATAGCCTCAAAGGAACTCAATACACTATTATTCTTATAATTTGTTTTCATTTCTTCATTTTAATCACTCATTGGGAATAAATTCTCATAATGACCAATATCACCATAATTTAAAAATTATACCAGTTTTTTTCAGGATTAGTCTTAGTATAATTTCCATTACAATATTGGGCCATATGTCCAAAATTAACAAATAGAAAACACATCCTAGTTTTTTAAGGCATTCCCTGGGGATATTCTTTGCAAAAATTTTAGAAACTAGAAACTGTGATTTCATTCATTGGATTTATATAGTTGATTCATACCCATAAAATTCCATATGCACCTCTTCTTATCTATATTTTTTATTCTTCATGTGATCTTCAGTAAACTCCGCCATTACCCACTAAACTCATGAGACAAGATTCTCATAACATTTGAATTCAAGTGAGGCAAAATTTCTTTTATACCTTCACTTCAATCCCGAGTGAAAACATTTTCTTATTCAATAAAAATACAAAATAAGAATCGGAGCATACCTCACCAGTCAGTTCTAGTTAGTTTCATAAACATCCACAAAATAAAACATATTTTTAATAGTTTCATGGAATTTCATCCCGATCATATGTAATTCCACCTCAGGGGAATATTTTTAAAGGAAAAGAGTTTTAATTTCATCCCAATCTAAGGGTTAAATCTCCTCTCTATCCCTGATATTTTTTTCCATTGACCACTACTGATTAGCTTCAACATCAAATGATAAAAGGGATGAATTAACATTTAATTTTATGAATTACCTATACCATTGAAAATTTTTAAGGCCCTTAATTCATTCTTTAGTTTCAACTAAGTTAGAATATCAAATACAATCATGAGGGTGTGGCTTCCTAAAATGTTCAACTATTATAATGTTCCTTTGTGGTGCCTCAAGTTGTCCACATTAATAGACTCCTTCAACAATTATTGTCGATGTCGTCTGTGCCATTACTATCAAAAACTGCTCAGTTCCAGTACCTGCCATTCTTGGTTGATGATTTAGAACAATATCATTCTATTGATACCTCTTCAGTTCAACTTCCTTGTTTCTTTAGTATAAAACCATTCAGAAAAAAAGTATCATACTCAAAGTAACATTGTAATTTTAAAATTTTATATCATTACAAATTAACCATAAAAAACAAAAATCATTTATGGGTTTATATAAACATTATTCAAATCCAAAAACTAATATAAATTGTCCTATGATACCTATTATAAGGAGTCATCATTATTATACTACATAATCTAGGATTTTTTTTTGAGAACTCATATCCATTCATATATAGGATCAGTTGATGTTTAAAGATCTAGAAAATTGGGATATAATAATTCATAAAATACCTCATTAATATAGAGTGGATACAATAAAAACTATATTCATTTATTCCAAAATATAAAACATTTCAAATAAAACATGATATCATGGAAAAATCATCATAACATTTAACATGTATTTGTCCTTTTTCAGACACATCCAGATAATCTGTAAAAAATAATTTAAAAACATCGATTGAAAAAAATCATATTAAGAGGCATAAAAATAATGAAAGAACACATTATTCCATGAATACTTGTGATGTATGAAATCGTTTAAAAAAATAACTTTCACCAATATAAACATAATATGTGAAACATGATATATTCATGATATTTCCAAAAACAAATAAAACTAAAATAGAACCACAAATGTATCATGGGGAATTACATATGTAATATTTTAACCCTCTTGGCTACCTTATAATTAGTTCCACTCAAAACTACGTAACAATGCTACCCTCGTAGCTACTTTATTGTGCAATAATCACAGTTACAATCGATGTAACCAAACAACTGAGATCTAAAATTCACATACCCATTGTATTGAAGTTCAATATAGCTCCCACCATTCATCATAAATAATACCCACGAACTTGAACATATTCATATAATTATAATAATTACATAGAAACATTGCTTTTTATTTTCGTAAAACAGAATTTTAAAGGATTTTTATTAAAATAAAAGTCTCATATATATATATATATATATATATATTATAATTTAATAGAGACTTAATATAGTGGATGCAATTTTAATATACAAGGTAAATAATCATAATTCAACATAATATGAGAATACTGATCACAAAAAAATTGTTACCACATAAATAATGATGTTGAATGTTACCCTGAAAAATAGAAATCGGGATAAAAATTCACGTACCATGAGTCTGTTTTACTTAAAACATCCTTAATACTATAGTATAATGGATAAAATAGTGTTATTAATATCCAAAATAATCATATTCATGTTATAATACCTTATATGATCATTCCATTACATCATTTCTCCGATTAATTTTTTTATTTTGTTCCTTCCATTATTTATGGTGCATTCTATACATGATTTCCATGATCGGTTCGTGATGGATATTCTGGTATATTGGAAGGGAAAGTACCTAATTTAAAGGAATGGTATTATTATGGTCCAAGCCAATGTGTTATTGCACGTTGACGAAGGCAGAGCTTCCGATCTCTATCTCGTCCATGGTGTAACCCTAATGCACCGTGGTTTTGCTCCCTCCTCCCGATCAGAGGGGCGAGGCTCATGTCCTCAGCCACAGAAGAAGGGGGAACCCTTCTTGCCATTCTCAAATCTTGATACACTTCCTCTCTTCCCAAAGTTATCGTTGTCCCCGAAAGTCCCCGATCTATTTTAGGATGCGCCACAAATCTCTTTATCTTCAGCGGAGCTCACTTGTGCCATAGACCTCTGTAAACTCACGCTGGTTGCGAGATTCCATCATCATCGTCCATCAGTTGATGATTTTGATCACTTCATCTTCGGTTCCTTGAAGTTAAAGGATCATGTAGTGGTGGGTCTTCTCGACCGGCACCATTTTATGATTCGATTTTCCTCGGAGGAGGATCTTGTTACCGCGTGGTCTAGAGCACCTCGAAGATGCAATGGAGATCCCTTCTTCCTCTTTCGCTGGAGTCTTGATTTCCACATGCGGCGTGACCCATCTACAGTCGTAATATGGGATAGTCTCCCCGGTCTCCCTCTATCATTCCAAAATCCAACGATCCTCTGCGTTATTGGGAATATGATTGGAAGATACCTATGTTCTGATCGGAGAACAGAAGTCCTCTACCACCCGGTCTATCCTAGAATTTGTGTCGAGGTAGATGTTGTGAGGCCACCTATTAATTGGGTCTGGATCACGGATGGGGAAGAGTTACGATGGATGCAGGAGGTCATATTCGAGTCTTGGATGAATTTATGTTCAATATGTCGTAGGTTCGGTCATCATGAATCTGTCTGTCGAAGCAAGAAACTGGTTGGGTATTCACAGGCAGTGAATTTGGGAAATGGTGGCCCTGGCGACGCTGATAGGGTGTCGTCGCTGGTGGAGAGACAGCCTGGGAATCCTCTGCCTGGGTGGCCTTCTGTTGTGATAACGAGGGGAATTTTTTCCCTCAGACGGTTGTAAAGATGGCTGGAAAGGAGGCCTCTGCGGAGCAAGAATTGAGAGAAGATGTCCAGTTTCATTTTTCTATGGCAGATGAGGGTGTTCTAAAAGATATTGGAGGGGCTACTGTGGTCGCAGCTACTGTGAAGGAGGTGAAACCCTCGTTGAATCCTTCAGTGAAGTATATTTTTTATCATTTGACAGCTGATCTTGGTGGCTGGCAATAGACTTCATCAGATGACACTAGCAATGCCCCCCTACAGTTGGCTAATGTTTTCATTAGCAACCAGTTTGAGGCTCTGGAGAATGAGGAAGCTTCTCCTAGCGAGGATGGACTTCAAAGGACCGACTCTGCAAATATGCAGCATGTTGCCTCTGATGTTCTTACCATGACTGATACAATATCTGGAATGGAGCCTCATGCTGGTCATGGAATTGAGGTTCCCCTACAGTGCCTCATGCCGAAGGATGATAACATGAATGTGCACTCAACAGAAGGTGGTAAGTCTGCTCCTCCAAAAAGAATGCTGAAAAGGGATTTTTCTTTCATGCCAAGTCCAATGTCTACCAGATCATCATCCAAGAGGGAGAGTGTTCCAGGGACTGTAATTGGTTTGAAAAAGGATTTGCAATATTCTAAAGAGTTTCTCTCATTGGAGAAGTTTAATCTGAGAAGGAAATATGCGAAAATCATTAGGCACTATGTGAGCTCGGAGTGGGAATCAGCGACTACGGATGAATATGGTGATGGGGATGATTTTTATGATATGTAGCTGTCTTTTGGGTATGCTTTACTTGTTTTTTTCACTTTTCTTTTAATTTAATAAATGGTCACAGTTTTTTCCTCTGACTGCGCTTTCCAGTGTATTAATATGTTCCAATAATTTATGATGAATCCTTAAATTATATTTTATCATATATGATGAAGGATCATTTATGAAACATTAATGATATTTCATAAGATCAAATTTTGTGGTTCCTTGATAATCAAGATGTTGTTTCCTTATATAATTAATTGTCATGCATATAATTTAATTCATGGATATAAAATAGGATAAGAAATAAACTTCACATTAAATATAAAATATTAAAATCGTTTTATGAACAGGTTTAAAAGGGTGTAGTAGATATTAAAAACACATAGTCAACGATTTTGGTACATTAGCACATCATGAATGATGTTTTTTATTTTTAGAATAAGAGTGAGAGGAGAGAAAGTAAGATACTAAATCATATACATGAACATTGTAACATATAAAATATATATGATTTTGGATATTTCATACCATAGGGTATGTGGAGGGGAATAAAGTATATGAAAATAATGAAATTTGAACGAAAACACATAAAAAGGTTCAGGATTCATACCTCTAGATATATTCACCTTAAGATCCTCTTTAAGGCCTTTGGTTATCACATTTAGTGGTTACCAAAATATCTAGGATGTGAGGATGTGACTTTGGTAGGGTATATGATAGATCAGTGACAATGCACAAGGATTGATAGGTGTGAGGGGAAGCTGGGAATAAGGGTTGTTTTAGAGTGGAGGAGATGATGTATTTTACGTTATTTAATTTTTTTTATCATGAATATGAATAGTAATGATTAATTTAACCCAAAATAGTAAAAAGAGCACATGATTTTGATAAAATGGGCTTACATTATACTTGAAATAAATTTTATGCCTTAATACAATTATTTATAATTTTATGTAATTTATTGTATTTTACTATTCATAAAAAAATTATAACATTTTTGAAAAATCTCTAAAAGTCCAACTAATTTTTTTAACTTTTTAAATTCAAAAATGAACTAAATTATTTGAAATTATGTTTCTAAATATTAAAAATTTATTTTTAAAATAAAACCATAATATATTCAAAAAAAAATATAATTAAAAAACTCATTTTTTAACAGATTAAAAAATTAATCAAGTTAAACATATTTTAAATCCTAAATAAAATAATATAATAATAGTATTTACTATTAATTATGGTCATATTACTATTCATATTACAATTAATAACTGAATGTTACATTTCACAAAAATAAGGCTGATTCCATTCATCTCCAAATATCTTACTGATCACAATTGTAGATGACCATTATTTGAAATTCAAAACATAGAAGTGGAAATATTTTTTTAAAGTAATGTTATTACATTCTATTTAAATTAATGTTTCATACATTTTAATTGACATTTAATCACATGTGGTGTAACACCCCAGGTAAATAAAGAATATGAAATTTTCATATTTAGCCATATTTGTGAATAAAATATTGATATTACTTTAAAGGGGACGCTATGCTCGATGGCGTACCCAACACGCAACAACGAGTTTCTTGGGAATCTTACGTTGCACTCTAATAATAAAATAATATTATTTTAAATGGTAGTTAACATGTAGTCGTTGTATTGGCGGGAATGGATAGAAATAACTAAAATATTATTATATATGTTTTTTAATGTTTTTTACATTTATCCAATAAAATATAAAGGCTTAAAATAAGGAAAGAAATCAATTTTAGCCGTATATGCCCTAGTTTTCACTAAAGGTTCACTTATCGCCTTTTGATGGAGAACCATCATTAAATATAGTTTTTTTCACTCTTAAACAATCTTTTGGACCAAATAAAACTCTTATTAAGAATTGGGACATCAAAATTTACTTTGTGTAAATTTTTGGTATCTTTCCGATAAAGATCGTTTTTTTAATGAATAGTGTAAAACGTTGTATTTTAATTCAAAACCACGTTTTAATCTAATTTATTTATATGATTATATTATCTTTTTAATTGGTTTTAAAGTTAAATTAGAAAATATTTTTACCATTAAATCCAATAGTAGTCGTTGGAATTAATTTCACTTTGAAATCGGATTTAAACTAGTGTCAATCTTTTGATACTTATTATTTCATAAAAACACGCTATTTGTCATGACAGCGGGAATTAATTATTAAATTAATTAAAGGGACTTATATGTTTTGAATTTTGTAAAACGGACTTCATTTTTGAATTCAGAATATCAAATATAGCTTAGGGTGAATTTTTGGGATTTTTTCTGAAAAACATCAATTTTTTATGAATAGTGAAACCACTAAGTGGTACTTATAAAAACTGATTTTTCCGTTTAAATGAAATTTTTACATCTTTGTGTTTTGATTTTCAAAAATCCTATATACATGGTTTTCATTAAGAAGTAAAATGTGGTTCAATGGGATAAAAATAATTTTATGGTGAATAGTAACTTATTAAGTTTTTAATCGCGATTAGTGGTAATTGGTGTAGTTTAAGGTAAAAATAATGCTTTAATAAAATGAAATGAACTTGACACATGTCCTAACCTCATTGGATGTGTAATGGCCGACCAAGACAAGCCATGGGTTAACTTGGGGACCCCATGGATCCACATTGGTAGGGAAATGACATAAATAACTTTTTATTTAATGTAAAAGTAAAAATGACACAAACATGATATGTTTTACTAAAACAATTATTAAGTGGGGTCGTACAAGTCATATTTTTTATTATAAATTTTCATTGGAAAGATAAAAAGATTTAATACATCATAGTATTTTTTTTATAATTTTTAAACATTAAATAAGATAAAGTATTAATGACATAATAATGATGCAGCGATGACATCATTACTTGACGATTTAAATAAAATGGAGAGATAATGTAAAATCTATGAACTACACATGTCCAAAACTTATTGGATGGGTGGATTTCGAACCCTTATCACCTTATCCACGAATTATATCAATGTGGGACCTTTTAAAACCGAAAAACATTTTCAAATAAAGTAATATTTCTTTACTTTCCAAAAGTGCCTCTCCTCTCCTCTTATAAAAGGCCCCCACCTCTACCTCATTTCACACACTCCTCAAGCCTTTGGCTTGGAAAAACCCGGCCAATTTACTCTCTCCACATCCCTCTCCTAATCCTAGTAGATTACCTTTGGTCAGTATCCTTTCAAAGGAAGCCTTTAGGCTCAAATCAAAAGGAGTTACACTTTTAAAGTTAATTCATTCTCTCATGTTCATTTGTTTTATTCTGCTTCTCCAACCCCCTAAACTCATTTTATTTACTTCTTTTGTAACAACACCAGTATCTTAAAAATATTAGGATGTTGTTATAAGATTTATTCGAGCTACACTCTCACACAACTACAACAAATGGTTAAAGAACATATGGTTTCCGTGGATGGCGAAATTCTGCCTCTCGAAACGATGATTGTTCAATACTCATTTAACACCATCAAAGGTGGCCATTACGATGTCACTATTTTTATATATGATATATAATATGATTAATTTGTTTACTTATGCTTCTGTATTTTTCATTTGTGTCTTACCTTTATGGCTTCCATTATGGGTATACGCGATATCTTCATTTTAGGAAGTGCGGACTACCGCCCCCTCGAAGTGATGTGATTCGTTAATTCCATACGTGGGACGTATAAAGGATGGATTTAATGTTATTATAAATGATGTTATACTGGAATTATTATATACCTCTATATAATAATTATTTCTTTCCATTAAAGTATGAGATAGAAATGAAAGTAGCGTTCATGCGTACGTACGGCTTACCGTCTCCATGGACGGTGCGTTTCATTTCTTATCCCCAAATGTAATGTACTATTATAAGTACATGTATATAATGGATATATATGATGAATGATACATATAAATGATGAATATAATTCGTTAATTAAAATATACATACCTCTCATTTAGTTTTAATTCCATTAATATGAGATAGAAATGAAAGTAGCGTTCATGCGTACGTACGACTTACCGTCTCCATGAATAGTGCATTTCATTTCTTACCTCTAAATGATTATGTAATGTTATAAATGCATGAATGTACTGGATATATATGACATATATGATATCTACATCATGAATACAATTCTGGATATAATAAACATTTGGCCACACAAACAACATGTAATTGTAAGAAGTCCACTTTCGACTTAAGAACCAAATATCGGCAAAACAAATATTATTAACATAAATGATTACATAATGTTTAGGACATGGTAATAAGTGATATAAAAGGAATAATGAACTTTAAAAAGGTTCTTAAGGAAGTAGAAATTAACTCATGTTTATTATTTAGGAGATTAAAGAACAATCGAGTCAAGTCGGACCCGAGGTAAGGGATCCTACTGCTCTCTTTCTTTTTAAGTACACAATTTTATGTCATTCCTTTTAAAGCTCATATTTATTGAAATTGGGATGATCTTTTATATTACACTTACTGTAATTTTTATGTTCATGTGATGAGAGACCCTATTCTCTCTCATCAATGCATTTTGGAAGTTTTGAGTGGCACCGTTAGGCTGCCGAACTTTCGTAAGAGATCTAACCTCTCTCTTTATTTTTAAGTACTCTCGTTTATGTCACTTCTTTTAAGATCCTATTTGTAATGTTGGGGGATGTTATTTTATATTCCTCTTACTGTAAATTTTATTGTAATGTGATGAGATACCCTATTTTATCTCATCAATCCATATTCGGAAGTTTTATGTGGCGCCGTTAGGCTGCCGAGTTTTCGTAAGGGATTTTTCATCTCACTTTTATTTCCATGATATTTATGCTACATTTGCCACAAATTACATTGAGTGGTGTATGTACTGCCCATTATTATACTCTTTGTGTAATATAATTTCGTTTATGATAATTTACATCAATGATCTATTGTCCTTCTTTCATGGGGTGTATGTTTTGAAAGAAACCCAAGTCGGTAAGGGAACCTTTCACCCTCCTCTTTTTTTAAAAGACTTCTTTTGTTGGGTCTTTTAATTTACATATTGTTATGTTGGGATATGTTCTCATATATCCTTATTGATGTAAATTTTATTTCCAAGTGATGAGATACACTTTTTATCTCTCATCAACTCATTTTGATGTGATGCCGTTAGGCTGTCAAGGGAACTTTTTAACCCAATTTCAATTTCTTTGGGTTCAACATGTAGTCATTGAATATGTCATCCATTGAATATGTATGAATGAACATTTATTGTTTTACACTTAATATCCACTTATATTGGGTGTATTTATATTTTTCACACATATTTTTGAGATAGATTTGTCCTTAATTTAAGGATACCTTCTTTATAAGGGATTTCATCACATTTGACATTTCTATTGAGGTTTCATTGTTGTTATGAACCCATTCACTCTTCTATGGTGTATATACTGTCCTTTGGAGTATTATATCATGAATCCAATTTTTCACATGATATTATAATGTTCTGATTAAATGTTATTCCTCAATTATTGTATTCAAGTTTCTCTAATTTTGGTAAAACCCCTTTAACCAAAATATCATTTTAAATGTTTTAATTATTTGGTTGTTATTAACATCCATGTTTTAAAAATGGTTTTACGGATTTATTTATATTTATATTAATGGTTTTAAAATTTTATGCTTCAAGGTGGAATGGGACACTTTGACTCAAAAATCTCTTTATTAAATGTTTTAAATGGTTTTGTAAATGGTTTCTTTATGAATGGATTCATTATTTCAATATACTGAAATGTTATATTCTGATTGAAATGTGGAAATGTTATGTTTCCTTTATGCATGTTTTATGTGATACATTTATGTTATGATTCTTGGGCATTGTTATGAAAACGGGTGGTTCCCTGATAAACTAAGGGCGGGTGAGCCCGATATAGCTCTCCAATGCATTGGGTAACGCGAAGGAGTGAAACGTTATGGTTTCTCTGAAGAGATTTAGGGAATATACTGTGATGGGTATTCCAAACGTAACCAAGAGGGTTACTCCCTACGTAAGAATGTTATGAATGCCTCATGTTACCTTTATGTCTTATATTTTCTATGATTTATTCATGGTTTGATAAGGTATGTTAAAGTGCCTTTGTTTTATGGGTAAAGTATGATATCATTTTTATGTATACATGTACTCATGATTCCTTTCCATATTTTTATATCCCTTACTGAGGTTTTTATGCTCATCCCAAGTTTTTGAAATGTTTTTCACAGGTCATGGGAAGAGTACATGATGTGATGACAGTGTCAAGGATGTGTCAAGAAAGAATCCATGTTTTATTTTAAATATGTTTCCGTTGATGGGAAGAATGAATATTGTCTTTCATGTAACCACTTTGTCTAAATATGGAATGTAATGCAAGTTTCATGATCTAATTCTCTAAAACTCTAAACCTGAAAAGATCCTCAATGTGTAATCTTATAATAACTCAATATTAAGTAAGTTTTAATGCTGGGGCCTTATATTTGGTATCAGAGGTCGGTTTAGAAAACTTTAGAGGTTAGGGTATTCTTTTAGCATAAGTGACATTACCATAATGGTTAGGATTTTAGAAAGAGTCCCATTTTTAGATAAATTGAATGAGTAAGTATATATTAGTGTTTATCTTACTCATTAGTACATGATGGTTATGTTGATATACTCACACTGACCTTTTTTGTTTTAGTAAATGGATGGATCTAGCAGGCACCAAAGTGACAATGGGTTTGAAGGAAACTGTGGTGGTTCTCTAATTAAGATACTGGATGAGATGGGGGATTCAATGAGGAATCTCATAGTTGTTCTAAACCAACTATCAAGGAGTCATGATCAACCACTTCTACCTTGGTGTGTTCTCTAATACATCATGTACAAGATGTCCAAATCGATGTGGAAATTCAGGTAATAATTATTAAGGTAACCATTAGGGTTTATATGATCCTTACTTTTTAGGTAATTATGGGTTACTCTATGATATGATTGAAAATGAAAGGAATGAGATAAAATTGAGGTTAAAATATGTTATGATTATTTTTTAAGATTTTATCTGATTTTGAGGAATGTTTTAAGAATTATATAGTTTTGGAAAAAGGACAACACGCAGACCGTGTGACAACTCGTCGCGTCAGACAAAGCTGCGGGAATCGAACCCACAACCAAAGTGCGACTGGTATTTATCGCCTACCACTGGACTACGTGAAGTCCCTGGTTAGTTTGACTGATTCTTTTTAGTTGTATGATTTTATGAATTAAGAGTAAGTTGATTTTGGGTTATTTATGAAAATGATTAACCTATCATGGAGGATATGTGATTAGGATAATTGCTTTTCAATGCGAGGCTTTAGGAGCGACTGATGTTGTTTGGAGATAAATGTTACGATTTAACTTGGAAGACTATGTGACTAAATCCTTCAAATATTTGGGTTTCAATATTAGTTTGGTTTACTATGAAGGATTTTATGGACAAATTATTTATCGGATGGTCCTCGTTCAACTTTGGGTTTTGTTGGACAAATTTTGGAGATTAAGAATAGATTTTCTTTTTATAAGGGGTTATCCTTTTATCGATTATCTGATCTTGTACTAGCCTTTTTGGTTTTGGTTTTGGTTAAAGTCTAAAGACATGGGATGTATATAGTTCTCTTTTGTGGATTAGGTGATTCTCTAGAAGTTGATTATAGTACTCTTAATGTGAACAAGTCTTCCTAAATACTCGTCTTTTGGAGAAAATACGAGTTTGTGTAAAAGTTGAAAGTCAACATGATAAGTGATTATGTTTCCTTATGAATAAATTACTCAATAAAAAGTAACTTAAAACAAAAATGTTGTCTATTAACTTTTCCTACTGGGGAATCGAATACCGTTTAACACATCACAAGTTTGTGATTTTCTCATGGTTAACATTCTCCTAAACATGTTTTCTATCACTCTCCATCAGACCATGACCCTATGTTTTCTCCTCCATGTCCATGTTTTCATACTTGGAATCCTAGTATGGGTTATATCAGGTGACCTTTGTTCTTATCTTTCTTTATTTTAAAGTGATTGTTTTACCGACTCTTGTACCGATGTGGGACTTTCAAGGATGTTTCCAAGCTCAATTTTTTTAAAATTGCGAGGACGCAATTCCAAAAGGGGGGAAGGATGTAACACCCCAGGTAAATAAAGAATATGACATTTTCATATTTATCCATATTTGTGAATAAAATATTGATATGACTTTAAAGGGGACGCTATGCTCGATGGCGTACCCAACACGCAACAACGAGTTTCTTGGGAATCTTACGTTGCACTCTAATAGTAAAATAATATTATTTTAAATGGTAGTTAACATGTAGCCGTTGTATTGGCGGGAATGGATAGAAATAACTAAAATATTATTATATATGTTTTTAAATGTTTTTACATTTATCCAATAAAAGATAAAGGCTTAAAATACGAAAAGAAATCAATTTTAGGCGTATATGCCCTAGTTTTCACTAAAGGTTCACTTATCGCCTTTTGACGGCGAACCATCATTAAATATAGTTTTTTTCACTCTTAATCAATCTTTTGGACCAAATAAAACTCTTATTAAGAATCGGGACATCAAAATTTACTTTGTGTAAATTTTTTGTATCTTTCCGATAAAGTTCATTTTTTTATGAATAGTGTAAAACGTTGTATTTTAATTCAAAACCACTTTTTAATCTAATTTATTTATATGATTAGATTATCTTTTTAATTGGTTTTAAAGTGAAATTAGAAAATATTTTTACCATTAAATCCAGTAGTGGTCGTTGGAATTAATTTCACTTTGAAATCGGACTTAAACTAGTGTCAATCTTTTGATACTTATTGTTTCATAAAAACACGCTATTTGTCATGACAACGGGAATTAATTATTAAATTAATTAATGTGACTTATATGTTTTGAATTTTGTAAAACGGACTTCATTTTTGAATTCATAATATCAAATATAGCTTAGGGTGAATTTTTGGGATTTTTTCTGAAAAACTTTAATTTTTGATGAATAGTGAAACCACTAAGTGGTACTTATAAAAACTGATTTTTCCATTTAAATGAAAATTTTCCATCTTTGTGTTTTGATTTTCAAAAATCCGACATACATGGTTTTCATTAAGAAGTAAAATGTGGTTCAATGGGATAAAAATAATTTTTTGGTGAATAGTAACTTATTAAGTTTTTAATCGCGATTAGTGGTAATTAGTGTAGTTTAAGGTAAAAATAATGATTTAATGAAATGAACTAGACACATGTCCTAACTTCATTGGATGTGTAATGGCTGACCAATACAAGCCATGGGTCAACTTGGGGACCCCATGGATCTACTTTGGTAGGGAAATGACATAAATAACTTTTTATTTAATGTAAAAGTAAAAATGACCCAAACATGATATGTTTTACTAAAAAAATTATTAAGTGGGGTTATACACGTCATATTTTTGATTATAAATATTAATTGGAAAGATAAGAAGATTTAATACATCATAGTATTTTTTTTATAATTTTTAAACATTAAATAAATTAATGTATTTATGACATAATAATGATGCAGCGATGACATCATTATTTGACGATTTAAATAAAATCGAAAGATAATGTAAAATCAATGAACTACACATGTCCAAAACTTATTGGATGGATGGATTTAGAACCCTTATCACCTTATCCAAGAATTATATCAATGTGGGTCCTTTTAAAACCGAACCACATTTTCAAATAAAGTAATATTTCATTACTTTCCAAAAGTGCCCCTCCTCTCCTCTTATAAAAGGCCCCCACCTCTACCTCATTTCACACACTACTCAAGCATTTGGATCGGACAAACCCTGCCCATTTACTCTCTCCACATCCTTCTCCTCATCCTAGGGGATTCCCTTTGGGCATTATCCTTTCAAAGGAAGCCTTTAGGCTCAAATCAAAAGGAGTTACACTTTTAAAGGTAATTCATTCTCTCATGTTCATTTGTTTTATTTTGCTTCTCCAACCCCCTAAACTCATTTTATTTACTTATTTTGTAAAAACAACAGTATCCTAAATATACTATGATGTTGTTATAAGATTTATTCGAGCTACACTCTCACACAACTACATCAAATGGTTAAAGAACATACGGTTTCCGTGGATGGAGAAATTCTGCCTCTCGAAACGATGATTGTTCAATACTCATTTAACACATTCAATGGTGGCCATTATGATGTCACTATTTTTATATATGATATATAATATGTTTATTTTTTTAAATTATGCTTCTGTATTTTTCATTTGTGTCTTACCTTTATGGCTTCAATTATGGGTATACGCGATATCTTCATTTTAGGAAGTGCGGACTACCTCCCCCTCGAAGTGATGTGATTCGTTAATGCCATACGCGTGACGTATAAAGGATGGATTTAATGTTATTATAAATCATGTTATACTGGAATTATTATATACCTCTATATAATTATTATTTCTTTCCATTAAAGTATGAGATAGAAATGAAAGTAGCGTTCATGGGTACGTACGGCTTACCGTCTCCATTAACGGTGCATTTCATTTCTTATCCCCAAATGTAATGTACTATTATAAGTACATGTATATAAGGGATATATATGATGAATGATACATATAAATGATGAATATAATTCTGTAATTAAAATATACATACCTCTCGTTTAGTTTTAATTCCATTAATATGAGATAGAAATGAAAGTAGCGTTCATGCGTACGTACGGCTTACCGTCTCCATGAACGGTGCATTTCATTTCATACCTCTAAATGATTATGTAATGTTATAAATGCATGAATTTACTGGATATATATGACATATATGATATCTACATCATGAATACAATTCTGGATATAATAAACATTTGACCACACGAACAACATGTAATTGTAAGAAGTCCACTTTCGACTTAAGAACCAAATATCGACAAAACAAATATTATTAACTTAAATGATTACATAATGTTTATTAAATGGTAATAAGTGATATAAAAGGAATAATGAACATAAAAAAGGTTCTTAAGGAAGTAGAAATTAACTCAAGTTTATTATTCAGGAGATTAAAGAACGATCGAGTCAAGTCGGACCCGAGGTAAGGGATCCTACTCCTCTCTATCTTTTTAAGTACACAATTTTATGTCATTCCTTTTAAAGCTCATATTTCCTGTCATTGGGATGATCTTTTATATTACACGTACTGTAATTTTTATGTTCATGTGATGAGAGACCCTATTCTCTCTCATCAATCCATTTTGGAAGTTTTGAGTGGCGCCGTTAGGCTGCCGAACTTTCGTAAGAGATCTAACCTCTCTCTTTATTTTTTAAGTACTCTCGTTTATGTCACTTCTTTTAAGATCCTCTTTTTAATGTTGGGGGATGTTATTTTATATTCCTCTTGATGTAAATTTTATTTTAATGTGATGAGATACCCTTTTTGATCTCATCAATCCATATTTGGAAGTTTTATGTGGCGCCGTTAGGCTGCTGAGTTTTCGTAAGGGATTTTTCATCTCACTTTTATTCCCGTGAGATTTATGCTACATTTTCCACAAATTCCATTGAGTGGTGTATGTACTGCCCATTATTATACTCTTTGTGTAATATAATTTCGTTTATGAGTATTTACATCAATGATCTATTGTCCTTCTTTCATGGGGTGTATGTTTTGAATGATACCCAAGTCGGTAAGGGAACCTTTCACCCTCCTCTTTTTTTAAAAGACTTCCTTTGTTGGGTATTTTAATTTACATATTTTTATGTAGGGATATGTTCTCATATATCCTTATTGATGTAAATTTTATTTCCATGTGATGAGATACACTTTTTATCTCTCATCAACTCATTTTGATGTGATGCTGTTAGGCTGTCAAGGGAACATTTTAACCCAATTTCAATTTCTTTGGGTTCAACATGTAGTCATTGAATATGTCATCCATTGAATATGTGTGAATGAACTTTTATTGTTTTACAATTAATATCCACTTATATTGGGTGTATTTATATTTGTCACACATATTTTTGAGATAGATTTGTCCTTAATTTAAGGATACCTTCTTTATAAGGGATTTCATCACATTTGACATTTCTATTGAGGGTTCATTGTTGTTATGCACCAATTCACTCTTCTATGGTGTATATACTGTCCTTTGGAGTATTATATCATGAATCCATTTATTCTCATGATATTATAAAGTTCTGATTAAATGTTATTCCTCAATTATTGTATTCAAGTGTCTCTAATTTTGGTAAAACCCCTTTAACCAAAATATCATTTTAAATGTTTTAATTATTTGGTTCTTATTAACATCCATGTTTTCAAAATGGTTTTAAGTATTTATTTATATGGATATTAATGGTTTTAAAATTTTAAGTTTCAAGGTGGTATGGGACACTTTGACTCAAAAATCTCTTTATTAAATGTTTTAAATGGTTTTGTAAATGGTTTCTTTATGAATGGATTCATTATTTCAGTATACTAAAATGTTATATTCTGATTGAAATGTGGAAATGTTATGTTTCCTTTATGCAAGTTTTATGTGATACATTTATGTTTTGATTCTTGGGCATTGTTATGAAAACAGGTGGTTCCGTGATAAACTAAGGGCGGGTGAGCCCGATATAGCTCTCCAATGCATTGGGTAACGCGAAGGAGTGAAACGTTAAGGTTTCTCTGAAGAGATTTAGGGAATATACTGTGATGGGTATTCCAAACGTAACCAAGAGGGTTACTCCCTACGTAAGAATGTTATGAGTGCCTCAAGTTACCTTTATGTCTTATGTTTTCTATGATTTATTCCTGGTTTGATAAGGTATGTTAAAGTGCCTTTGTTTTATGGGTAAAGTATGATTTCATTCTTATGTATACATGTACTCATGATTCCTTTCCATATTTTTATATCCCTTACTGAGCTTTTTATGCTCATCCCAAGTTTTTGAAATGTTTTTCACAGGTCAAGGGGAGAGTACATGATGTGATGACAGTGTCAAGGATGTGTCAATAAAGAATCCATGTTTTATTTTAAATATGTTTCCGTTGATGGGAAGAATGAATATTGTCTTTCATGTATCCACTTTTTCTAAATATGGAATGTAATGAAAGTTTCATGATCTAATTCTCTAAAACTATAAACCTGAAAATATCCTCAATGTGCAATCTTGTAATAACTCAAGATTAAGTAAGTTTTAAGGCTGGGGCCTTATATGTGGTGTTAAATTTAATGTCATTGGAGGTTACACAGTCATCTAGTTCTTGATATTGTGGGTGTACCATCTCTATACATAGTGGAGAAACCCCTTATATTTTTGGGAGTACTGACTCTACTAGTTCATATGATATAGAGGGAAAATTCCATATATATTATAATATAAACGGGAGTACAAAACCCATAATCACTACATTGAACAAGCACAAGTCGTATCATTGAAATTATATCAATGGAAGTGATATCCCTATAACATCTCCTCACATAATATTTTTTTTCCAAAAATATATTCAATCGTCATGACTTATGTATAATTTTCCTCATAATGGGATACTCATGTGAAAAAATATTAGTTCTATTGATGGAGAAACCAATGTTGGAATACAATTGTAATGACCATGACATGGTTAATAGGATAACAATATTTTTTGTGTTGGTAGGGGTTATCTGCATGTACTTGGATACACTATTCATTTAATTTATCAGTAAACAACATGTGTCCTCATAAAACAAGCACTTTAGTGCTCTACCATATTATATAGAATGTAATCCCTATACACATCAACATATTCAATTAGATGACCCAATTTTTTTTGTTTATATCTTATAGTGTCAAGTCAAATGGATACCAAGAATTTACTACAAATACATGATGTTGTTTCCCTCGGAATTCGGGGATGACCTTCTGGATGGGAGATTTAAACATTCCGATTGGTTTCTAACGGGTTTGTTTGTAGAACCGGAAATATCCAATGATTCCAAAACCATTTGGAACTAATTTACAAAGGTAGGTGCTCATTAGCTTGTGGACTGATGTGGCTTAGGAATTTGCATTGGTCGAGAGGATGGGAGTTCGGACTCATCACACCTTTTTTAGGGGAATTATTGTCTATTCCGGGACTCTCTTTATATATTTAAGTTATGTTTATCAATCCTTATTACATTACCAAGTATAAAATGAGCTTTTCCTTCAATATTGACAATCAATGATTAAATATGTAAGAAATTTAGAGAATCTTTTATATGTATTCGAGGTTCATCATCAATAGAGAATCTTCTATATCTATTTAGAGATTCTTCGTCAATGGTAACCTTCAATACATTTATATAAAAGTCTCTTGGCCATTATGATGACCAGGCTGGTTTTAAAGCCACTTAGTGGGGCACTTGAAGATTATTGTCATTCATAAGGACATGAATTATTTCAGAGTTGGGATCGAACCCATAGATGGGCTACCAACATATCCTTCGTTTTGGAAAATGAATCAGAACCCATGTAGTTCGAATAAGGGAGTATAATGTTTATGATTGATGGCTCAAAGAAGGATTTAATAATTACTTTTACTCTCTAAGCTCACGTGAGTCATGCTCGGTGTGAGAAACAAGAGGTATTGGTAAAAAAAATAGGCAATTGGGCCATGAAAAATGTAATCATAAGAAATGGTTTGGGGCTTATGTATATATGACTGCCCATATAAATGAAGGATATGATTTACTTTAGGGAGAAAATCCAGGAACAGTGTCCATAAAGGTATATGTGCTTCATGGAGATTTGAATACTCTAACTAGGGACTTCTTCCTGAAAGGGAAACCCAAATTAGGAGAGGATTGATAACTGGGTTTTACTACTCAGAAGGAATCCCAGATCAAACGTAAATTAGGACTAGTTAAAGAGAATTTAAGGGACTTGGGGCTTACTCCTAAAAAGGAAGCCCATATTAGAGGATCTGGGGCTTACTCCTAAGAAGGATGCCCCAAAATTAAGGGACTTGGGGCTTACTCCTAAAGAGGATGCCCAAATTAGAGGATCTGGGGCATCCTCCTAATAAGGATGCCCAAGATTATGACTGGGAATTATTCCTAAAAAGGAGACCTAGGTTTAAGGATTCTCTAATCTTAAAGGATGAGGTTGAATGAATTAACTCTCCATATTTGGTGACATAAAGATATTTAAATCACTAGGTTTTGAGAGATATTCCACATAATTCCATTCAAATAAGGAAGTCAAATCAAGAAATCATTCCATAAATAGATTTGAAGAGTTTCTTGAAGACGGAATCTTGAAAAGGAAAGGTGTAATGGCTTAAGAGGGGTGAAATGGGCAAGAAAGGCACCCAAAAAGGAAGGGGCGCGCAAGTCTTGGAAGGTGCACAGGTACTGCGGCGGTGCGCAAGTATTGGTCGCGAGGGTATACCTGCGCGACATGGTGGGTACTTGCACGATTTTCAACCAGCATTTGAGATACTTGAGCAACTCTTCAATACAGCCTTTAAAATCCTCTTGAGGTTCTTCCAAAAAAGGGACGCGCAAGTTAAATCGAAGGAATAAGGTGGTGCGCAAGTGTGACCACTTCCCTTAAGGGATGACCACTCAGGCATGCAAGTGTTGATGAGTTTCAACACTTAGGCCTTACTCCCTCTCTTTAGATCTTCCGTTCTAGGTAAGAAATTACCTTAGAAGTGTTCTGGAAGCTTTGAAAAGAGACTTGGGTGTCAGGAGCTTCAATATACGTTTCTGAAAAAAAGATCCTCTCGAATGGGGGGCCCACATGGTCTATTTTTAGGCAGGAGAATACCCCGGGTGGTTACCGGGAGGTTATCAATTAGGTCGCGCAAGTCACTTGCGCGCCAAGATGCGTCGCGCAAGTCCACTTGCGCGACCATGAGGAAACTTGCGCGGCCTATGGGAAAAGTTTTCCTTATTCATGCCTTTGTCGATTTTTGATGTTTTCTTCAAAGGTTGAATCACATTGTGCTCATATATTTCCCTTTTCCGATCTTTAGATTCTGTGATGAAAGGAGCGTCAACAAAAGTCCCCCCTCAGAGTTGGATCCGGAGAGAAATAAAGGACTTGACTCTGAGGAAATAGAATACATCCAAAAGAAAAGGGGGGGGGGGCGCAAGTCATGATGGCGCAGAGGCGGCGCGCAAGTGCGCATCATGCAGGGATACAACCCTCGATTGTGCATGGTCTGACGTGCAGGGTCCCAACCGCGTCTATAAATAGAGGGCCTCACTTCCGTACAAGCATCCGGATTTCCGGACATCATACCTTCGAGATTTCGACGCGCAGATCACCTTAGCCGCGTAGGATGCTCTATTTTCCACTTTTTCCTTGATGTCACGCTACTGTAAAGGTATTTGTACTTGTACGGTTTATACTTACACGTCAAAAACTAGCACGGCACGCGAATACTTGCGCGCCTTGTTTAGACTTGCACGCCTTAATTCCTTATCCATTTTTTCGAATTCGTTCACAAATTTTATGAATAATAAACCCTTTTAAGAGTTTAATTTATTCAACTTTTGGGCAAGTTCAGTGGCTCCTAAGGGAATTAAAACGTCTGATGAACTGACTACCAAGCGGATTGATGACATGATGAACATCATTGGCCATGATTACTATGATATCTGCAACAGCAGTCTCCCTGATTCAGCTAAGCACTTGAAGAAGTATTATCTTAATTTCCCACAGAGCATCTACCTGCCTCTATAAGGTCATGGTCACCTACAAGGAGTCAATGTTCTAGATGCAAAGAAGTATACACCTGAAATGCAGCTGCGCTGCTATTCCTTCATTTCGGTTATGATGTGCATTAAGTGCAACAAAAATGGTGTGAACATTCAAATTCATCCTCTATGTCATTTCCTTGCAGAGATGAAAATGGAAAACCCATGGGCTAAAATGTTTTCCACTGAAGGTTGGTGGAGAAACGACAAACTCGGTATTAGAGCAATATCTGAAAAGAGTAATCTCTCTAAATGGCTCTTTACATCCAATGCTCAATTCTCAAATCCATGTATCCATCTTCCAAGTCTCTTGGACAGAAACAGAGTCATTGTTTGATCAGAAGAAAATTTTCTCAAACCGCACTCAGGAACATCCTTTTACAATTGTTCCAAGAAGAGCTGGTATAACTGCATCTCTTATTGTATCCAACTGAATGAATGAATTCCAGGTGGTTGCTGATGAAGCTCGGGATGTCGTAAATCAAATGAAGTGTTATGTTGAATGCCTCATGTAATTCTTGAAAAAGAGAAGAGACTCCAGTCTGTGGATGTCCTTTTAACTCTTATGTATCAATGAAATACACTTTCATCTTCAATCATTTGTACCTGTATTCTTTCACTACTTGCTTCAAATTTACTTAAGCCAATGGTCTTAGTAAGCATAGTTTGATTTTTACTAGGATTATTACAAATAACCCTACAATCTTTGAACCTTTTAATTGCTCAATATTACCTAAATCATACAAAAATGTATATTTAGTGAGCTGGAACATGACTTTTATTTAGAGTTCCTTTGTCTTTTGTGGGTAGTTTAAAGTCATGCATGCCGGACATAAAGGGACTAATGTTTAAGGTCGAAATAGCTTTGACCAAAATGGATTAAAATTGATTCAATTCCTTGACAATTTATCTGAAAACATATTACCATACTAAAGTATGAGGGAAAATATGTAAGCTATGAATTAAGAATATTTGAATCTGAGGAATTATATGAAAAAGAGCTAAAAGGCATTAGAAGAAGTAGTTTCCAAGAATGAAGTTACCATTATTTAAAAAATCCGTTAGGGGGTTGAATTATGCAGGGCCACCTAAGGGAATTGGATGCATAGTTAAATAAAATAGTATATTTTGGATAACAAGTCTGTTATGTAGACTGTTTATGCAAGGCCACATATGGGCACGTGCTGCATAGTCAGGCCAAAAGAACTCTCAGAAATTTACTTTCCTAGTGCTAAAAGCCAGTGAAAGTTTATGGAGATTCAAATTTTCTAATGTATATAATTTGCTGTATGGAAAGAGGTACATGAATATGGAGAAGATATTTCCAGACAAGATTATCGAAGAACTGGATGAATATCAATCCTACGAAGTTCTGACCAAAATGTAGGGAAGAAGAATAAACCATAGACTTGAATAATTTCAGATCGTGAAAAAGGATATGGGACAAATATGTTAAGGATGTCTATTTTTTTCAGATCCCTACATACTGTCGTCTTAGACAAATAAAGACAAAAGATGCATTCTTCCCAGTAATGAAGTTATCATCATTTAACAAACCCGACAGGGGGTTGAATTATGCAGGGCCACCTAAGGGCATTGGCTGCATAGTTAAATAAAATAGTATCTTTTGGCTAACAAGTCTTTTATGTAGACTTTTTATGCAAAGCCACCTATGGGCACGTACTGCATAGTCAGGCAAAAATATTTCTCAGAAGTTTGACATTTTTGTGACTAAAATTCATGAAAAGTGTTATGAAGATCTAAAAATATTTAATTTTAGGATTATAACACATAAAGATGGGTATTGTCCAATGTATATAGAGATACATAGGTCAATAATAACCATAATCATATTGTGGCTGGGTCATGAATAGAAATTTTGGACTTCACTACGTATCTCATAAGAATGAGAATCAAGCCATACGTAGTTCTTGAAATGCAGTTTAACGACATGCAAGAAGAAAGTATGAGAGATCTTAGTTTAGGGTCATAGAGTTCGGACCATAATAATGAATACACAGTGTGTGTTTTCATGAGGACTTTTCAGCCAAGGGACTGAAAGTGAAATTTGGGGTTAGGCCCAAAAGACTTGGGGCTGGATTCGAGGGATACTCGAACGTTCTTACGTATCCCATAAGGATGGGAATCAAGCCCACGTAGTTCTAGAACTACCCTTTGAAAAAATTTGGTTCGTACATGTGAAGGGTGAAAGGGGACTTTAGTGCAATGATGGTTTAACTTGAGATAAAAAGTTTAGGCATTACCATGTATGCACGTAGTCTTTTGAAATGAAACATGATTGAAAAATCAATTTCAATAATAGTTCTCTCTCAAATGAGGAAATCAAATAGTTTTTTAGTTTATTGTCGTACCGGACAGAAGTGTTGCATAGTTTAACGTCGTATAACCAGGATGAATGTGAATCAATGTAATGATATTGATTCTAGGGGCGGTTTCACGAATCAACATCATATGAGATGGTGGTGAATCGATGTGAAGAGATTCTTTTTGGGCTTGAACCCTGGGAGGTTGCCTACATACCCATCCAGGAGGGCAAGGATCAATGTCCGTGTAGTTCAATTAATGAATGAATTAATGATCATGTTTTTCTTGGAGACAACGATCTAATAAAATAAAAAAATGTTGTTGGGACTTATACATGGTTAGCGGCCCAATGAGAGTGTTACGGTTGAGGTTTTATCTAAGCTCACGTGAGTCATACTTGGTTTGAGAAACAAGAGGTAACAACAACCTTAAAGATGCATAGTTTAATGTCATGTCGGACATTTAAAGGGACTATGCAGTTTAATGTCATGCCGTTAGGACTATTGGTGTTGTGCAGTTTAGTGTCATGTATCAGGGAAACAATAAAGTTTAATGTCATGTATGACGTATTATGAACTTTCTGTACAGTTTAGCGTCATGTAGTTAGGACGATGGGAACAATTGAGTTTAACGTCATGTTGGAAGAAAGGGGGGAACTGTGTAGTTTAATGTCATGCAGTGAGGAAAAAAGAATGCACCATTTTAACGTCATGTTGGAAGCATTGGGGAATTTTTTTGCTGTTTATGTAGTTTAACGTCTATCTGGACATAAGGGGCTTTTATATAGTCTAGCTCCATGTAGTTAAGACTTCACAGTTTAACGTCTTTCTAGACGTAAGGGACTTGAAAATAGTTTAGGGTCATATGAATGGATCGTTGATGATGCAGTTTAAGGTCATACATGACCTAGTTGCAGTATAAGGTCATACTAGACCATTTAGGGAACTTTTTCACAGTTTAATGTCGTGAGGGATGAAGTTACAGTTTAAGGTCATACAGGACCATTTAGGGAACTTTTTAACAGTTTAACGTCGTGTGGGACGAAGTTGTAGTTTAAGGTCATACAAGACTATTTCTGTTTAGTTTTAACGTCATATAGCAAGGACGAACTGGTGGTGCACAGTTTAGTGTCATGTTGCAGGGACATATTGTGAATACATTGTATTTTATACAAAATATTTCTTCAAAAATATGGCATTAGATGGAGTAGTAATGAGTTCTCCATCCATCGAGATTAATGAATAAGATCCATTGGAGTAGACCATATGTATTGAATAAGGTCCTTCCCATTTTGGATCAAGCTTGGGAGGTTTATTTCCTGATATCATTGGAGTTCTGAGAACTAATACCAATTCTCCCTGAATAAATGAACGAAGATGAAATTTTTTGTTAAAAGCTCGTGCTATTCGATTCTGATAGATTTCCAAGTGGTGAAAAGTGCACAATATTTTCTCATCTACCCATTCCAATTCATTCAATCGCTTTTTGGATTTCTCTTCTGTAGATAACTGATCACAAATGGCTACTCTGAGTGAAGGCAATTGAACTTCAATTGGAAAGACTTATTCTGTTCCATATTCCAACGAATATGGAGTTGACCGCGTTGCATTGCGGGTGGTAGTCCGATAAGCCCATAAAGCTTGAAAGAGTTTATCAGGCCATGACTTCTTATCTTTATCCACCATATTTTGCAGTATATTTGAAAGAGTCTAGTTAAAGGCTTCTATTTGGACATTAGCTGCCGCATGATACCGAGATGATTGGTTGGATTTAATGTTGTATTCTTGATACAATTTTTTTCACCTCAGAAAAACAGATGTTTGTGCTGTTGTCCGTCAATATGGTATGAGGGACACCAAATCTAGTAATGATGTTAGATGTGATGAAGCTAACAATGCATTTAGACCTGACTTATTTGAGAGGTACTACCTCTGCCCATTTGGAAAAGAAATCAGTAGCAGTAAGAATGTACTTAAACTGCTTGGCCATAGCTGAAGGGTAAGGTCCCACCACATCCATTCCCCATGTGGCAAATGGCCATGAGTATTTAGCTGTATGAAGAAACTCTAGAGGTTGATGAATGAAGTTGGAATGTACTTGACATGAATGACACTTCTTTGTGAAATCAACACAATGTTGTATCATTGAAGGCCAAAAGTATCCAAGCCTTCGAATTTGATCAGACAATCTATGTCCAGACTGTTGGGCACCACAGACTCCTGCATGTACTTCTTTCATGACAGCCATTGTCTCTTCACCATAATTTCATCTGAAGAGAACTCCATCAAAACCACGTTTGTAGAGAATTTTCTCTAGGTGTTTTGCACCATCATAAAGAGTAAAATTGACCACACGTCATCGGATTTGTTCTTTCTTGGCTCTATTAGGTGTAAGTGTTCCATTTTGAAGGTATTCCCTGATAGGTGACATCCATCCTGTTGTATGACCATACGGTTCAGGAATTGGACTAATTTCATTAATTTTCTCTATTTTTGTGTACATTATCGTTAATTGGACTATCATGTGTTATTAAATCCATAAATGGATGGTGGTTTATACCACATGAATCACTCCAAATTTATTGAATCATATTATGAGGAAAATAGCTTTTTATATGGGTTGTGTTATAGGTGATATCATGAGTTAACAATCATGATATAGTCATATATTTCACAGATCAAATACCATATACATTGAGATTCCAATGATGGATATACATACCTATATTATGGTTTTAGAGTAATTTTAAATTCCTTCAATTATACTATTTTCATAAACAATGTAATACTCTATATTATCTAATAATATTATAAAAAATACCTCATAACTCCAAATATAGTACAATACCATATTTAAATTTAATATTTATATGAATAAAATATCATAATTTAGAGTTTAGTGACTTTTGAAATATGATCAAATAGATAAATATTATAAAATATTTCATAATGGGGAGTTATTAAATGTGAAATTTTATGGTCAATGGGGATGCAACTAATATGGCCAACAAATCAATTTTACATACCCCATTTTATAAATATATATATATGAAACACCATGTTAAGTAGAATTAATTGAATACGTTGTGGTGTAAAATTAATATTCTTCTAAAAATATTATATTATTGAATGGGGAAAACACCATAACTACATAAAAATTACATATTAAAAAATTATCCAAACATGGAACTGGTGAAATAAATTTGATCTTAGTTTTTATCTATTTCAACTATTCAAGGAAAGAGTGAGAGATGAATAAGTTATTATATGATAGGTCTGGTATCCCTCCCTCATATCATAGTTTCTGATAAAATGTCTAATTTCAATTAGATAATCTTTCCTTGGTGGTTATAGAATTGTTTCTAATGTGATGTACATATTAAATTCATAAAATTTCATTTCATAAATTATTTTAAAAAATAATGTTCAATTTTCTTTATATTTATTGATATGTGATATAATGTTATCAACAAAGTCATAAATAATTGATAAAAACAAACATGTCTATAATAATAATGCACATCGCAAAAACAACTTCTGTAAGGAAATGAGGAAGTAAAAAATATTTTTGAAATATTAACATAGATATCCTCACTATACTAACATTTTCAAAAACAATGTGTTCTTCCACTATAAAACATCATTTTTCATAAACATATAAATTATTTTTTATGCATCTTTGATGTACACAATGAAAAATATAGAAACATTTTACAGACATTGAATGAATAAAAAATGTCTCTCTAATAGTAAAATATAGTTTATAAGTGTTTTTATAAATTAAATCTGTTGAAATTTCTTATTTAATTAATTAATACAAATTCCTTATAAGGAATACACTTTCATTCCTCATTTGTAGTCAAATGTGGTAAAAATTCTCATAATGTGTAATTTTATAGTGATCAAATTTTTTAACTACATAGAATTGGAAATACAACTTGAATATTATTAAATGTATGCATGATATATTCATTCATTCCCTTTTTAAATTGTTTCATGGACTGATAATTTATTTAAGAAATATATGTTGAATCAATATATCTTAGGATTCCCCATTTAATTTTTTAATATTATTTTTATTTTTTATTTTTGCGTGAATCATAAATTCATTGTGAATGAAAATTATCATGATGGGGATGCACCTATTTTATAGAAATATTTGATGGATAAAATCTATAACCACTATAGAGTTTTATGGAACACACATTACATTGATAATTTTTATTGAAAATATGTAAGGATTGTAGTTGTCTTGAACTGTATCCACATTAATCTGGTAGCTCGTGACCATTTTTTATCATAATATATTAGATCATGATTATATTTTATCACACCTTGAATGATAAAATATTTTTTTAGTCTTATTGGACATTATATATAAATATCGCTAATATTTTATGTGTAAACATGAATATAAATAGTAAAATTATATTCATAATATTTTTATTTTGTATACAATATCCTTGAAATCAATCAATGATCATTTATTAGTATCATGGGTAAAGAAAAACATAATTATTGGTGATATCATATTCTTAGTAATGGAAAATAATATATCATAAGATATCATATGACAATTTATTAAGGAATAAAACAACATATAAATAATAATAAAGAATTATATATATACATAATGTCCTCAAAATGGAATATATCAATGGATGATATTATAATAAAAATATTCACATGGAAAAAATAAATAATTTCATAATGATATAATTCATAATGATAGAAATTTTAATCAACCTAGAATCTCCTTGTATTAAGATATAATACATAAAAAGTTATGTTGATAACTAAATATGCCAAATTAGTTTACTCAAGATTCTTTCCAATACATATATGAGATATAATTTTCCCCACTCATCACATATTAAGGAAAATGAAATAATCATTTTATTTAAAATATTAACAATTCAATATATAAAATACAAAATAATTTAATCTTAATTATTATAAAATGAATTGTCCATATTTTTCAATTTAATTAACAGAAAAAACCATATCTTAATCCATTAAGAGTAATATGGTTTATGTTATCATTATAGATATATCAATGTAATAAAATTATTTATCAATTTATACTGACATAGTTTATAAAAATTTTTAGTAGAATATTTAAAAATATATTTTAAAACAAGTGAAATGTAACCATATATTTTGATGCCAATTTAAATTAATCTTTTCCAAATATTTTTAAAGATACATTCATTGAATCTAAAAACAAAATCATGTAATGTAAGATTTAAATTGAATATCTATTATGATATGGGGACAAAATTCATGTTTTAAGTGTTAAAATAGTAATTCCTATTACACTTTTGATAAAATGTCCAAATTTCGACATTCAGAGAATGACAAGATGATTCCTATGAAACAACAAAATAAATGTAAACTATGATAGAAAATAAAACTATATAATGATATTATTATATAAAATAATTTCATTATAATATATTAATAATGATGTATATTGATGAAAAAGTTCATCAACTAATGATGAAATAATGTTTGTAATTCTTAAAAAAATATAATTAATATTATGTTCCATAGAGAGTAAATGGAATGTAATAAATTTAAATTCCATATATTAAAAATTTATAATTATAATATTATTTTTAAATTCCTAATAAGTTATAATATCATTTAATAGATATTTAAAAACAAAATTTAGTCAAATAAAAATATATTATTGGATGACCCATTATTACTTTCACAACTCATGTTTAATTATCACATAGAATCAAATAAGAAAAATTGATACCCTAAATACCATAAATAAAAATATATTTCTTATTTGAGATATCAATTGGGAAGTATATTAACCATATAAAGGAAACAAGTAGTGAATATTCCATATGCCTCAAAAATTAGCTGTGAGTTTAGAAACCCTTACCTCATGAATACTATTTATTTTAAAAAATGATACCCTCCATTATAATATAAGTTTAATTTTTTATAAATTTATAAAACATTAATATTAATAACTATAATACTATTCATTGTTAAATTATATCATCTTATCACTTACTTATTAACAATCCTTTATTATCACCATGATTTTGGGGGTTCACTCCTTTTTCATTTATTTTTTTGGATGTTATATTTCTGTTTTCTTCATTATGTGTTCATATTATAAAAAATGTTATTCAATATATAAATTTCATATATGTTAATTATTTATGATTTGAACAGATTAATTATAATTTATATATTGAAAAGTAAATTAAAATTTTCAAGGATAGGGTATTTCGTACACATACAAAAACAAAAAAAATTAATGAAAATATGATAATAAATATTAATAATAATTTGTAACTATTGGATAATAATTATATCTATAATATATTATATACTTATTGAACCCAAAATTCTATCCATCAATGTGAGGAGGAAATGGAAAATGAATCATATCACTATGTGGAGGTGGATGACCTCACGTACGCATGAATAATAATTTGGATTTCAATTTATTTAAAATGATTAGTAAATTTGATGTGCACTATCATGAAAAAATATCATTATATTTTGGATGTGTTAGTTTTTATTTTTTCTATTTTTAAAATAATATTTTGTGGAATTAGTTGTAGAAATATTCTTTGAATGAGCCATGTATAACAATTAACTCATCTTTACAAGAACACAATTTCCATACACCATTAGCATTTATATGATTATATAAGTGAAAAAATATAGAATAAATGGATTAAATATAAATGTTTTTGGGTATGTATTGGATTTAATTGAGGGATATGTTTTTATTAACAATATTGGAGAATTGGCACCCATTTATATTTGAGGGAATAGACACACATGGAATTTCTTAAAAGATATAAATTTTATAAAAGACATTTTATGATAATTTAGACCAAAATAAACATTATTTTGATGTTAATACAATATAATATTTATATAACATCATTAAATAATATTTATCAATGTTTTAATTGAATTTCGACCCATATCACTTAGTTTATCCACTTTAATAAACCCTTTTAACATTAATTGTTGTAATTTTTCGTCAATTTTTACTATTCATTATGACCAAAAGTCATGTTCATCATATTTCAAAACAATAATTACTATTATATAAATTATATATTTCATTTCAAATTTTTATAATTATGTGAATTTTTAACACTTTCTATTTTTATACTTTCATAAAACATAATAAATACATTTTTTAGAAAATTTTTTGTTTTAAGAAAACATAATATTTAATTTTCAAATAAAGGGTAATATTTATTCATATAGAATTAAATAGAATATATGATTATAAATGAATATTTTTTTCATCAAATACAAACTAAAATATAATTGAATAATGAAAATACTTGATAAATAGATAATAATAAAAAATGTTAATTAGAAGAATACCATTAGATAAATTTCTAAAATGATAAAAATGTATTTCAAGGTTAATAATTTTATTTTTATATGAATTATATTAAATATTTTGTATATATTTTTTATTGAAAATGTTTTTATATGAATTCATGTTATTATAATATAATAATGATATTTAAAAAATTATAGTAATTCTAAAATTTTTATTTCTCTATATTAACACCAAAGCATCAACAACTAAAAAATAAATAAGTTTCAGACTAAAAAAAATTTTACATTATAATTTAAAATATAATGTTATGTTTTGAAAATAAAATTTCAATAATTTTTTGAAATTAAATATAATTATTATCACATTAAACACAAAAAACAATATTTATGAATAATTCATTCTAATTATGTAAAATGAATATATTCTTGTAATTTTCCATGTAACAGTAGTTATATGAATGTATTTTTTTGTAATCCTTAATTAAGGTATAAAATTATAAATATATATATTATAATCCATTTATTCATTTTCATGCATTCCAACCAAATGACTATGATATAAAAACCATCTTAAAATAATATTATATCATGGTTAGTTAATTCTTTTTGTGTTGTGTGTTGCACGATATTGGAAATGGCACTATTTAAAAGTAATATATATTAATTTTATGTTACACTTGACCCTCTATAGAGAAATTTTTTCCCTTGAAATTTTAATTATTTTGTATCATCACGTGAAATTTTAATTTATTTTAATCTAAATTATAATTTCAAAGTTAAAATAATGAATTTATTATTTTAAAAATAAATAATATCAATACCATTATATTACATCCACTAATGAATTTGATTCAAGAATTATAAATTATTAATTATTAAATAAGTTACAAAAAAATAGGATATATGTATATTTCCTTTAGTTGATTATGTGGAATTAGAAGAAAATATAATAAAATTATTACATTCATCATTCCATGTAAAATTTTTTCCATTTGAAATATTATTTATCATGTTCCCACTTTTAATTCAAATAATGAATTTATATGAGTAATTTTTCATTCTTGAAGAATTTAAATTAAAATTTAATGGATCATAGTATCCAAAAAATATTGAAAATATATTTTACCATTATAAACTTATATTATAACATGTCAATATAATACTCAATATGAATAAATCATCTTATAAAGAAGAAACAGATTAATTCCCAAACATCATTAATAACAAAAATATAAAGGGGTATAATTTTTTATCATTTCAATAAAATTCCAATATTGTATCATATATTATCTTATGCTTAATCGATTAATTCCAAAATCATTATAAATATTTAAACCCATTTTTTTTCTAATGCCAAATGAAGACATATTTATAACAACCTTGTTCACATTTATGGAATATTTCTTTTTTAATTAAAGAAAATACTAGTGGTATTGCTACTAAAAACAAATTCCCATTATGTGTTTTTATTGGTAAATTCATCAATATAGATTTAAGGAATAACTAGATTTTCATGAAAAATATAATATCATTTGTACAGAATAAATAAAATAAACCATGAATTTTCAATCAATGGATATTATATCAATAAATAATTGATTTCGAATATAACTAGAGTAATTGTATTTTGTTATCCTTGATCTCTTATCCTATTATATTTCAAATTCCTATATCTCTTAGTGAATTAATTTTCATGGTGATATATCTCCTAATATTTAAAACAGTTTATATTTTCAACATCATTCATTCACATACATTCATTAACATGACGAAATTTCCCTGCATCCATGATGAAAACTCCAAAACAATTCACAAATGTACCAGTAATTTTCATTCCACAGTTATCATATTTAATAGGTTACATCCTTCCCTTTTTGTGATTATTATTATTATTTTTCTTTGTGTTATGTGATCATATTATTGTAAAAATTTCAAATAAAAATTTATGAATTATATAATCATTTCTTCTTCCCAATTTAACATGAAAGTACATAAATTTATAATAATAAATTTTGAATGAAAAGTTAAATTGAAAGATTGACCTATAACCAACCAATAACTAGTAAATAGTATATTTCAGATTACATACATAGTCTATAAAATGACTTCCTAACCATGTAATGGTTTCCTCAAACATAGTAACTAATTCCACTTCCTTCGAACGATAATTTTGGACTTTCCTTTCTATTTCATCTCACTGCTCTAAAAGATCTATTAATGAATATTATATTTAGTATCACCATTCCATTATATTTATCTCTCAAAATCATTTTTATTTTGAATTAATGGACACCATTTATTATTATCATTCATTAAAATACATACTTCCATAAAAACCTTCTCATATTCATTAATAATCTTATCCTTATATATGTTTTTGTGTACATTATCGATAATTGGACTATTATGTATTATTAATTCCATAAATGGATGGTGGTTTATACCACATGAATCACTCGAAATTTATTGAATCGTATTATGAGGAAAATAGTTTTTTATATGGGTATTGTTATAGGTGACATCCTAAGTTAACAATCATCGTATAGTCATATATTTCACAGATCAAATACTATATACATTGAGATTCCAATGATGGATATCCGTACCTATATTATGGTTTTAGAGTAATTTTAAATTCCTTCAATAATAATATTTTCATAAACAATGAAATACTCTATATTATCTAATAATATTATAAACAATAACTCATAACTCCAAATATATTACAATAACATATTTAAATTAAATATTTATATGAATAAAATGTCATAATTAAGAGTTTAGTGACTTATGAAATATGATCAAATAGATAAATATCATAAAATATTTCATAATGGGGAGTTATTAAATGTGAAATTTTATGGTCAATGGGGATGGAACTAATAAGTCCAACAAATCAATTTTACATACCCCATTTTATAAAAATATATATATGAAACACCATGTTAAGTAGAATTAATTGAATATGTTGTGGTATAAAATTAATATTCTTCTAAAAATATTTTATTATAGAATGGGGAAAACACCATAACTACATAAAAATTACATATTAAAAAATTATCCAAACATGGAACTTGTGAAATAAATTTTATCTTAGTTTTATCTTGTTCAACTATTCAAGGAAAGATTGAGAGATGAATATGTAATTATATGATAGGTCCAGTATCCCTCCCCCATATCATAGTTTATGATAATATGTCTGATTTCAATTAGATAATCATTCCTTTGTGGTTATATAATTGTTTCTAATGTGATGTACATATTAAATTCATAAAATTTAATTTCATAATTTATTTTAAAAAATAATGTTCAATATTTTTTTGATAATGAGATATAATGTTATGAAAAAAGTCATAAATTATTGACAAAAACCAACATGTCCATAATAATAAGGCACATCGCTAAAACAACTTGTGTATAGAAATGAATAAATAAAAAATATTTTTGAAATATTAACCTAGATATACTCAGTATACTAACATTTTCAAAAACAAAGCGTTATTCCACTCTAAAACATCATTTTTCATAAACATATAAATTATTTTTTATGCATCTTTAATGTACATAATGAAAAATATAGAAACATTTTACAGACATGGAATGAATAAAAAATGTCTCTCTAATGGTAAAATATAGTTTATAAGTGTTTTTATACATTAAATCTGTTGAAATTTCTTGTTGAATTAATTAATACAAATTCCTTATGAGGAATACACTTTCATTCCTCATTAGTAGTCAAATGTGGTAAAAATTTTCATAATGTGTAATTTTATAGTGATCAAATTTTTTAACTACCTAGAATTGTAAACACAACTTGAATATTATTAAATGTATTCATGATATATTTATTCATTCCCTTTTTAAATTGTTTCATGGACTGATAATTTATTTAGGAAATATATGCTGAATCAATATATCTTAGGATTCCCCATTGAATTTTTTTATATTATTTTTATTTTTTATTTTTATATGAATTATAATTTCATTGTGAATGAAAATAATCATGATGGGGATGCACCTATTTTATAGAAAAATTTGTTTGATAAATTCTATCACCACTATAGAGTTTTATGGAACACACATTACATTGATAATTTTTATTGAAAATATGTTAGGATTGTAGTTGTCTTGAACTGTAACCCCATTCATCTGGTAACCCATGACCATTTTTTATCACAATATATTAGATCATGATTATATTTTATCACACCATGAATGATAAAATATTTTTGTAGTCTTATAGGACATTATAAATAAATATCTCTAATATTTTATGTGTAAACATGAATATGAAGAATAAAATTATTTTCATAACATTTGTATTTTGAATACTATATCCTTGAAATCAATCAATGATTATTTATTAGTATCATGGGTATATAAAAACACAATAATTGGGGATATCATATGCTTAGTAATGGATAATAATATATCATAAGATATCATATGACAATTAATTAAGGAATAAAAAATATATAAATAATAATAAAGAATTATATATATAAAATGTATCAAAATGGAATATATAAATGGATTATATTATAATATAAATATTCATATGGAAAAAATAAATAATTTCATAATGATATAATTCATAATGATAGAAATTTTAATCAAACTAGACTCTCCTCGCTTTGGGAAATAATACATAAAAATTTATGTTGATAACTAAATATGCCAAATTAGTTTTCTCCAAATACCTTCCAATACATATATGAGATCTAATTTTTCCCACTCATCACATAATAAGGAAAATTACATAATCATTTTATTTAAAATATTAAAAATTCAGTATATAAAAAACCAAATAATTTAATCTTAATAATTATAAAATGAATTGACAATATTTTTCAATTTAATTTACAAAATCCTATCTTAATCCATTAAGAGTAATACGGTTTATGGTATCATTAGAGATATATCAATGTAATCAAATTATTTATCAATTTATACTGACATAGTTTATAAAATTTTTTAGAATAATATTTAAAAATATATTTTAAAACAAGTGAAATGTAACCATATATTTTGATGCCAATTTAAAATAATATTTTAAAAATATTTTGTAAGATACATTCATTGAAACTAAAAACGTAATCATGTAATGAAATATTTAAATTGAATATCTATTATGATATAGGGACAAAATTCATGTTTTATGTTTTGAAATAGTGATTCCATTCACACTTTTGATAAAATTTCCAAAATTCAACATTCAGAGAATGAAAAAATGATTCCTATGAAACAATGAAATATATGTAAACTATGATAGAAAATAAAACTATATAATAATATTATCATATAAAATAATTTCATTGAAATATATTAATAATGATGTATATTGATGAAAAAGTTCATCAACTAATGATGAAATAATGTTTGTAATTATTAAAATAAATATCATTAATATTATGTTCCATAGAGAGTAAAAGGAATGTAATAAATTTAATTTCCATATATTAAAAATTTAAAACTATAATATTATTTTTAAATTCCTAATAATTTGTAATATCCTTTATTAGATGTTTAAAAACAAATGATAGTGAAATAAAAATATATTATTGGATGAACCATTACTACTTTCACAACTCATAGTTAATTATCACATTGAATCAAATATGAAAAATTGATACCCTAAATACCATTAATAAAAATATATTTCATATTTGAGATATCAATTTCAATGTATATTAACCATAGAAAGGATACAAGTAGTGAATATTCCATATGTCTCAAAAAAGAGCAGTGAGTTTAGAAACCATTACCTCATGAATAATATTTATTTTAAAAAAATGATACCCTCCATTATAATATATTTTTATTTTTTATTAATCTATAATAAAATAATATTAATAACTATAATACTATTCATTGTTAAATTATAACATCTTATCGCTTATTTATTAACAATCATTTATTATCCCCATGATTTTGGGCGTTCACTCCTTTTTCGTTTATTTTTTTGGATGTTATATTTATGGTTTCTTCATTATGTGTTCATATTATAAAAAATGTTATTCAATATATAAATTTCATATATGTTAATTATTTAGGATTTCAATAGATTTATTATAATTTATATATTGAAAAATAAATTAAAATGGTCAAGGATAGGGTATTTCGTACACATACAAAAACAAAAAAAAATTAATGAAAATATGATAATAAATATTAATAATAATTTGTAACTATTTGATAATAATTATATCTATAATATCTTTTATACTTATAAAACCCAAAATTCTATCCATCAATGTGAGTAGGAAATGGAAAATGAATCATATCGCTATGTGGAGGTGGATGACCTCATGTACGCACGAATAATAATTTGGATTTCAATTTATTTAAAAAGATTAGTAAATTTGATGTGCACTATCATGAAAAAATATCAATATATTTAGGATGTGTTAGTTTTTATTTTTTCAATTTTTAAAATAATATTTTGGGGAATTAGTGGTAGAAATATTCTTTGAATGATCCAGGTATAACAATTAACTCATCTTTACAAGAACACAAATTTCTTACACCATTAGAATTTATATGATTATATAAGTGAGAAAATATAGAATGAATGGATTGAATATAAAATTTTTTTTGGTATGTATTGGATTAAATTTAGGGATATGTTTTTATGAAAAATATTGGAGAATTGCCACCCATGTATATTTGAGGGAATGGACACACATGGAATTTCTTAAAAGATATAAATTTTATAAAAGACATTTTATGATAATTTGAACCAAAATAAACATTATTTTGATGTTAATACAATATAATGTTTTTATAAAATCATTAAATAATATTTATCAATGTTTTAATTGAATTTTGACCCATATCACTTAGTTTATCCACTTTAACAAACCCTTTTAACATTAATTGTTGTAATTTTTCTTCAATTTTTACTAATCATTATGACCAAAAGTGATGTTCAACATATTTCAAAATAATAATTACTATTATATAAATTATGTATTTCATTTTAAATTTTTATAATTATGATAATTTTTAACACTTATTATTTTTATACTTTCATAGAAAACAATAAATACATTTTTTAGAAATTTTTTATTTAAGAAAACATAATATTTAATTTTCAAATAAAGGGTAATATTTATTCAAATAGAATTAAATAGAATATATGATTATAAATGAATATTTTTTTCATTAAATCAAAACTAAAATATAATGGAATATTGAAAATACTTGATTAATATATAATAATAAAAAAATTAATTAGAACAATACCATTATAAAAATTTCTAAAAAGATAAAATTCTACTTCAAGGTTAATAATTTTATTTTTATATAAATTATATTCAATATATTATATATATTTTTTATTGAAAATATTTTTATATGAATTCATGTTATTATTATATAGTTATGATTTTAAAAAAATTATAGTAATTCTAAAATTAATATTTCTCTATATTAACACCAAAGCATAAACAACTAAAAATTAAAAAAGATTCAGACTAAAAAAAATTTACATTATAATTTAAAATATAAAGTTACGTTTTGAAAATAAAATTTCAATAATTTTTTGAAATTAAATATAATTATTATCACATTAAACACATAAAACAATATTAATGAATAATCCATTCTAATATTGTAAAGTGAATTATTTCTTGTAATATTCCAGGTAACAGTAGTTATAAGAATGTATTTTATTTAATCCTTAATTAAGGTATAAAATTATAAATATATATATTATAATCCATTTATTCATTTTCATGCCTTCCAACCAAATGACTATGAAATTAAAACAATCCTAAAATAATATTATATCATGGTTAGTTAATTATTTTTGTTTTATGTGTTGAACGATATTGAAAATGGAATTAATTAAAGGTAAAATATATTCATTTGATGTTATATTTGACCCTCTATAGAGAAATTTTTCCCTCGAAATTTTAAATAATTTATATCATTACGTGAAATTTTAATTTATTTTAATCTAAATTATAATTTCAAAGGTAAAATAAGGAATTTATTTTTTAAAAAATAAATAATATGAATATTGTTATATTACAACCACTAATGAATGTTTTTCAAGAATTATAACTTATAAATTATTAAATAAATTACAAAAAAATAGGATATATGTATATTTCCTTTAGTTGATTATTTGGAATTAGAAGAAAATATACTAAAATTATTACTTTCATCTTTCCATGTAAAATGTGTTCCATTTGAAATATTATTTATCATGTTCCCACATTTAATTCGAATAATGAATTTATATGAGTAATTTTTCATTCTTGAAGAATTTATATTAAAATGTAATGGATCACATTATCCAAAAAATATTGAAAATATATTTTACCAGTATGAACATTTATTATAACATGTCAATATAAAACTCAATATGAATAAATCATCTTATAAATAAGAAACACATTAATTCCCAAACATCAGTAAAAACAAAAATATAATGGGGTATAATTTTTTATCATTTAAATAAAATTCCAATATTGTATCATATATTATCATATGCTTCATCTATTTATTCCAAAATCATTATAAATATTTAAACCCAATTTTTGTTGTAATGTCAAATGAAGACATATTTATAACAACCTTGTTCACATTTATGGAATATTTTTTTTAATTAAAGAAAATACTAGTGGTATTGTTATTAAAAAAATTCCCATTATGTGTTTTTATTGGTAAATTCATCAATATAGTTTTAAGGAATAACTAGATTTTCTTTAAAAATTTAAAATCATTTGTACATAAGAAATGAAATAATCAACGAATTTTCAATCAATGTATATTATATCAATGAATAATTGACTTCGAACATAACTAGATTAATTGTATATTGTTATCCATGATCTCTTATCCTTTTATATTTCAAATTTCTATATATCGTAGTGAATTAATTTTCATTTTGCTACATCTCCTAATATTTAAAACAGTTTATATTTTCAACATCATTCATTCACATACATTCATTAACATGACAAAATTTCCCAGCATCCATGATGAAAACTCTAAATCAATTCACAAATGTACCAGTAATTTTCATTCCACATTTATCATATTTGATAGGTTACGTCCTTCCATTTTTATCATTATTATTATTATTTTTCTTTGTGTTATGTCATTATATTATTATACAAATTTCAAATAAAATTTATGACTTATATAGTCATTTCTTTTTCCCGATGTAACAAGAAAGTACATAAATTTAAGATGATAAATTTTGAATGAAAATTTAAATTGGAAGATTGACCTATAACTAACAAATAACTAGTAAATAGTACATTTCAGGTTACATACATTTTGTATAAAATGACCTGCTAACCATGTAATGGTTTCCTCAAACATAGTAACTAATTACACTTCCTTCGAACGATAATTTGGTACTTTTCTTTCTATTTCATCTCACTACTCTAAATAATCTATTAATCAATATTATATTTAATGTCACCATTCTATTGTATTTATCTCTCAAAATAATTTTTATTTTGAATTAATGTACACCATTGATTATTATCATTCATTAAAAAATATACATCCATAATAACCTTATCCCATTCATTAATAATATTATCCTTATATATGTTTTTGTGTACATTATCGATAATTGGACTATCATGTATTATTAATTCCATAAATGGATGGTGGTTTATACCACATGAATCACTCCATATTTATTGAATCATAGTATGAGGAAATTTTTTTTTATATGGGTTCTATTGTAGGTGATATCCTGAGTTAACAATAATGATATAGTCTTATATTTCACAGATCAAATACTATATACATTGAGATTCCAATTATGGATATACGTACCAATATTATGGTTTTAGAGTAATTTTAAATTCCTTCAATAATACTATTTTCATAAACAATGTAATACTCTATATTTACTAATAATATTATAAAAAATAACTCATAACTCCAAATATAGTACAATACCATATTTAAATTTAATATTTATATGAATCAAATGTTATAATTAAGAGTTTAGTGGATTTTAAAATATGATCAAATAGGTAAATATTATAAAATATTTCATAATGGTATATAAAGTGTGTGTGAATCTACTAAATAATATCTCTAAGGATTTTCAATTCATTTTTTAGTATCAATGTCACTCTTAATGCACTGATTGAATATCGCGTTGATACTCAATGATAACTTTTCATACTATTGACTCAATGTTGCATATATTCCTGTACCACAACCACTTCCCTGTATCTGATTAGGAATTTCATTGCAATGAAACCCCCCAATATTTAAATTATAAAAAAATTAATTATTTACTTATACATACACTTAATCTAATAATATATCCCAATGATAACATATATAATTTTTAAACAATATCAATTTTCATAGTGTTCTATGAAAATTACATTAATTCAAATTGTAGCACATTGAATCAACCTACCATAAACATATGGATTCATACTACATTTCATGGAGACATGAGACTATAAACTGTTGGATTGAGTAGTTTTACAATCATTAGAAACTAGATAATTGCATTATTCTTAAATTACATTTGAAAACATGTAAGAAAAAAATTTATTTTGAGAATATTTTTTATATTATAACATATTACTAAAATAAATCAATGATATTTTATTTTTATCCTAATAAAAAATAAAAAATAATGAAGTGATATATCAAATAATTTATAAGTGACATCATAAAATATAATTTGTAATGGATAAAAATATTGAAGATATAAAAATTATTTAATATACAATATATATAAAATTAGATAATTTTAATTTATCAATGGAATAAATAAAAACATAAATAATAAAATGGATAATAATTATATATTTTATAGTGATATAATTTATAATGATGGACATCATAATCTTATAGTTAAGGAATCATGAAATCTTATCATACATAAATAGTTAATGGTATTCCAAATATTTAGGGAAGTGTGTTTCATAAGACATCTCGATGCATTAGTGGGATATAATGGCCCCTAACATCACTATATAAGCTTAATTAATTCATCATAATAAATAATTTAACCAAAATTAAATACATAATTGATATGAATTTTCTCATTAAAAACTATTATATAAAGTATTAGTGAATTCATATGTTATTTACTAAAACTACATATCCACAACCCAAAGAATGTAATATAGTAGATTTTATCTTTTGTGTATATTATATGAAAATACTATATTAAACTGAAATATGGAAAAATATATGTATATTCAATTAAATTATCATTAAAACATTTAATTGAAAAACCTGAAAAATTTATACTTATTATAAAATTTTAAAAAAATATTTACATAATGTTGAGTGAATTAAATTAACTATAAAAAGAATTAAAGTATGTAATTAAAGATTAAAATCAATGACATGTTATGTTAACGGAAACCATTTCATGTCATAAATGTAAAAAAATGATTCACTTTATACTACATATAAAAAGTTATAAAACCACAATTTTAAAATGTTATGAATATTCTGTCTAAAACAATGATATTAAAAAAAATATAGTTGATAATTGATTTTAATAATAATAGTTTTTCAGAATGAGTCATTCTTGAACAAATTTATGGAAATTTTAACTTGGGAAAAACAATTCATTGTCCACAATGGAAATATGGTTGGTATTCTATAGAGAACCATTTTCATGGATCAATTATATACCATATTAGTGAGAATTAATGGATGACATGTATCTTATAAAGATATATAGAGGTTATGAATATATATATATATATATAGTGTTAAAGAGTAAGTGAATATAATTACAATCAATGGATATTTAATCACAAACAATCTATAATTTTTTTGAAATTATAGAACAAAATCTTATTGCACTATTTACTTATGAATAATATCTAAAATGAATGTCTGATAATCAAATTAAACATTAAATACAATAAAAATTAATTGATTCATGATATGAAATGTCAATGGGGAATTATAAATACCACATGAATGAAATATTTGGTGAATATTTCTTGTCTCTCATGGAATAAAAAGTGTGATGAGAAACCCATACATAAATATCCCATGCTTATTAAGTATGTTTTTCCACATGTATAATAAATAATGTATTATTAGTATTACATACCGAAAAATATTTGTACCTATAACAAAAGATGTTTTATTTCAACATATTATGACATGTTCATTAATAATATTTCATTATAATTGTCTTTTCTAGTGCTAAATGATTTTTTTAATTTATGAATCAATTTAGAAGTCATGGTTCTTGTGTCTTGATCATGATACCATAATTTCATTAATTATAAAACAATAATAAATATAATATTATTTAATTATATTTATATATTAATATATTTATTTAAAATTATCATATAGAATAATGAATTACAACATTTAGGTAGATGGTAGTCTGTACATACGCATGAATGCAATTTTCATTTTTTATTAAAATTGTGGACCATAAGATATTTTTTCAAAATTAAATAATAATTATCACATCAACTGTACCATATTTTTTTATTTAATAATAAATTAAATCATTAAATGTTTCTATTGATGAAAAATTCATCATATTATTCTGTTGAGGAGGTAGTCTGTATGTAAAAATGAGAAATAATTTTAATTATTATTTGACTAAATAGAGATGAGAAATAGTTTTATATTAATATTTACTATATCTTAATATATTTATTATACATGATTTTATGATTTAGCATTTATAGAATAAATTTAGATGATGTAGAAAAATAAATAATCTTTTAATGAATCAAGTAAGCTGATTACATCATCAATAATATACTACCTTTTTAAAAACTATATGCCTTCATAGGATGGTCATAAGGAATCAAAAGATGTAAATGAAAAATAAATTTTTTTTAGATTTTTTTTAGGATTCTTGATCCAGTGGTATCACAATTTTCTGATAAATGTGAAGGAGAATATCACTTTTTTGTGTCTTGAGTTAAAAATATTGAATTATTTAAAAACATTTAAACAATATACAAACATAGTATTGTTAAAGTGAAAAAATGGATTAAAATCCAGTATTATGATACAATAAGTTTGAAATTTATTCATCCAATAAGTGCTTTAATATTTTATATTGAATATCAATCCTTATCTATCACTTTATCCTCCTGTTAAACCATTTGATTTTTAACCATGGTAAATTATTGACTATTTTCATAATTAAATTTTAGAAAAAAATTAAATTTAATATATTTCAGGAATTTAATTATTTTTATTATAAAAATGGAATCTATTTCAAAATAATATATTTCCGAAAACATTTAAATATTTTAGTGAATATATGTTCATAATAAACAATGAAAACAAAATTTAGATAAATTATTTTTAATCCTAGAAATAATTTTAACACAAAATAATTCATAATATTTTTCAATTAAATTTAGTTTCATTATGTAATATCAAATTAGAATTATTTTTATTAAAAATAATTAAAACATTGAAATGATCCATATTAATTATTTAATATGAAATTTGAAATAAAAATGATTTTATTTGATCAAAAACATTAATTGCATTTCAAAAATGAAAGGAATGTATTTATAAGATCAATAGAATATTTCTGTAAGAATTTTCTTTGTTATTAAATTTATATAGGTTCCATTAATATGTTTTAATAATCATTCATGTTATTCCTATAAAACTATAATTTAATAAAAGTGACAATATTTGTAGAATAATTTTTTTATCTATTAACTAAAATAAATTTATTTAAAAAAAATATAAAAATTCAACATTAAAGGATTTTTAAATGATAATTTAAAAAAAAATATTCATTATTATAATTAAAATTTATAAAAATGGTAAATTTTATTTAAAATTATTCTCATAAAAACTACATAAACCCCATTTCTTTGATGAATATATATTTACGAACTAAAATGAATTTATTCTTATACATTTCCATGTAAAAATATTTTTGAAATATATAATAAATTAAATTAATTTATTATATTCTTAAGGGAGAACATTACACAAATATTCCATTTTTTAGAAATTCTTATTCATTCACTCCCACCAAATGTCTATGTTATAACTATAATATATAAATATTATTGTATCATGTTTTTTTAAGATTTGGGATATTTGTGATGAAAATTGTTGAACACGATATTTATTAAATGAAATCCAAAAGTTTGGGGTGTTATATGAACCTTTAATCATTATCTAACCAATTTTTATTTCTATTTTCCCATGTTGAATATATCTATCTTTAAATTTTTACTAATTTGTTATTATTAACAAGAGGATTTGGGATTTTAACTACATATAATTGTAAACACAACTTGAATATTATTAAATGTATTCATGATATATTTATTCATTACCTTTTTAAATTGTTTCATGGACTGATAATTTATTTAGGAAATATATGCTGAATCAATATATCTTAGGATTCCCCATTGAATTTTTTTATATTATTTTTATTTTTTATTTTTAAATGAATCATAAATTCATTGTTAATGAAAATAATCATGATGGGGATGCACCTAATTTATAGAAAAATTTTATGGATAAATTCTATCACCACTATAGAGTTTTATGGAACACACATTACATTGATAATTTTTATTGAAAATATGTTAGGATTGTAGTTGTCTTGAACTATAACCCCATTCATCTGGTAACCCATGACCATTTTTTATCACAATATATTAGATCATGATTATATTTTATCACACCATGAATGATAAAATATTTTTGTAGTCTTATAGGACAATATAAATAAATATCTCTAATATTTTATGTGTAAACATGAATATGAAGCATAAAATTATATTCATAACATTTCTATTTTGAATAATATATCCTTGAAATCATTCAATGATTATTTATTTGTATCATGGGTAAATAAAAACATAATAATTGGTGATATCATATGCTTAGTAATGGATAATAATGTATCATAAGATATTATGTGACAATTAATTAAGGAATAAAAAATATATAAATAATAATAAAGAATTATATATATATAATGTATCAAAATGGAATATATAAATGGATTATATTATAATATAAATATTCATATGGAAAAAATAAATAATTTCATAATGATATAATTCATAATGATAGAAATTTTAATCAAACTAGAATCTCCTCGTATTGAGATATAATACATAAAAAGTTATGTTGATAACTAAATATGCCAAATTAGTTTTTTCCAAATACCTTCCAATACATATATGAGATCTAATTTTCCCCACTCATCACATAATAAGGAAAATGACATAATCATTTTATTTTAAATATTAAAAATTCAGTATATAAAAAACCAAATAATTTAATCTTAATTATTATAAAATGAATTGTCAATATTTTTCCATTTAATTAAAAAAACCTTATCTTAATCCATTAAGAGTAATACGGTTTATGGTATCATTAGAGATATATCAATGTAATCAAATTATTTATCAATTTATACTGACATAGTTTATAAAATTTTATAGAATAATATTTAAAAATATATTTTAAAACAAGTGAAATGTAACCATATATTTTGATGCCAATATAAATTAATATTTTCAAAATATTTTGTAAGATACATTCATTGAAACTAAAAACGTAATCATGTAATGAAATCTTTAAATTGAATATCTATTATGATATAGGGATAAAATTCATGTTTTATGTTTTGAAATAGTGATTCCATTCACTCTTTTCATAAAATGTCCAAATTTCAACATTCAGAGAATGACAAAATGATTCCTATGAAACAATGAAATATATGTAAACTATGATAGAAAATAAAACTATATAATAATATTATCATATAAAATAATTTCATTGAAATATATTAATAATGATGTATATTGATGAAAAAGTTCATCAACTAATGATGAAATAATGTTTGTAATTATTAAAATAAATATCATTAATATTATGTTCTATAGAGAGTAAAAGGAATTTAATAAATTTAATTTCCATATATTAAAAAATAATAACTATAAAATTATTTTTAAATTCCTAATAATTTATAATATCCTTTATTAGATGTTTAAAAACAAATGATAGTGAAATAAAAATATATTATTGGATGAACCATTACTACTTTCACAACTCATAGTTAATTATCACATTGAATCAAATAAGAAAAATTGATACCCTAAATACCATTAATAAAAATATATTTCATATTTGAGATATCAATTGGGATGTATATTAACCATAGAAAGGATACAAGTAGTGAATATTCCATATGTCTCAAAAAATTGCAGTGAGTTTAGAAACCCTTACCTCATGAATAATATTTATTTTAAAAAATGATACCCTCCATTATAATATATTTTTATTTTTTATAAATCTATAAAACAATAATATTAATAACTATAATACTATTCATTGTTAAATTATAACATCTTATCGCTTATTTATTAACAATCATTTATTATCCCCATGATTTTGGGCGTTCACTCCTTTTTCATTTATTTTTTTGGATGTCATATTTATGGTTTCTCCATTATGTGTTCATATTATAAAAAATGTTATTCAATATATAAACTTCATATATGTTAATTATTTATGATTTCAACAGATTTATTATAATTTATATATTGAAAAATAAATTAAAATGGTCAAGGATATGGTATTTTGTACACATACAAAAACAAAAAAAAATTAATGAAAATATGATAATAAATATTAATAATAATTTGTAACTATTTGATAATAATTATATCTATAATATCTTTTATACATATTAAACCCAAAATTATATCCATCAATGTGAGTAGGAAATGGAAAATGAATCATATCGCTATGTGGAGGTGGATGACATCATGTACGCACGAATAATAATTTGGATTTCAATTTATTTAAAAAGATTAGTAAATTTGATGTGCACTATCATGAAAAAATATCATTATATTTTGGATGTGTAAGTTTTTATTTTTACTATTTTTAAAATAATATTTTGGGGAATTAGTGGTAGAAATATTCTTTGAATGAGCCAGGTATAACAATTAACTCATCTTTACAAGAACACAAATTTCTTACACCATTAGCATTTATATGATTATATAAGTGAGAAAATATAGAATGAATGGATTGAATATAAAAATTTTTTTTGTATGTATTGGATTAAATTGAGGGATATGTTTTTATGAAAAATATTGGAGAATTGCCACCCATGTATATTTGAGGGAATGGACACACATGGAATTTCTTAAAAGATATAAATTTTATAAAAGACATTTTATGATAATTTGAACCAAAATAAACATTATTTTTATGTTAATACAATATAATGTTTTTATAAAATCATTAAATAATATTTATCAATGTTTTAATTTAATTTTGAACCATATCACTTAGGTTATCCACTTTAATAAACCCTTTTAACATTAATTGTTGTAATTTTTCTTCAATTTTTACTAATCATTATGACCAAAAGTGATGTTCAACATATTTCAAATTAATAATTACTATTATATAAATTATGTATTTCATTTTAAATTTTTATAATTATGATAATTTTTAACACTTATTATTTTTATACTTTCATAGAACACAATAAATACATTTTATAAGAAATTTTTTCTTTAAGAAAACATAATATTTAATTTTCAAATATAGGGTAATATTTATTCAAATAGAATTAAATTGAATATATGAATATAAATGAATATTTTTTTCATCAAATCAAAACTAAAATATAATAGAATATTTAAAATACTTGATTAATAGATAATAATAAAAAAATTTAATTAGAACAATACCATTAGAAAAATTTCTAAAAAGATAAAATTCTACTTCAAGGTTAATAATTTTATTTTTATATAAATTATATTCAATATATTATATATATTTTTTATTGAAAATGTTTTTATATGAATTCATGTTATTATTATATAGTTATGATTTTAAAAAAATTATAGTAATTCTAAAATTAATATTTCTCTATATTAACACCAAAGCATAAACAACTAAAAATTAAAAAATATTCAGACTAAAAAAAATTTACATTATAATTTAAAATATAAAGTTACGTTTTGAAAATAAAATTTCAATAATTTTTTGAAATTAAATATAATTATTATCACATTAAACACATAAAACAATATTTATGAATAATCCATTCTAATTTTGTAAAATGAATTATTTCTTGTAATTTTCCATGTAACATTAGTTATATGAATGTATTTTGTTTAATCCTGAATTAAGGTATAAAATTATAAATATATATATTATAATCCATTTATTCATTTTCATGCCTTCCAAACAAATGACTATGAAATAAAAACAATCTTTAAATAATATTATATCATGGTTAGTTAATTATTTTTGTTTTGTGTGTTGCACGATATTGAAAATGGAATTAATTAAAGGTAAAATATATTCATTTTATGTTATATTTGACCCTCAATAGAGAAATATTTCCCTTGAAAATTTAAATAATTTATATCATTACGTGAAATTTTAATTTATTTTAATCTAAATTATAATTTCAAAGTTAAAATAAGGAATTGATTTTTTAAAAAATAAATAATATGAATATTTTTATATTACATCCACTAATGAATGTGTTTCAAGAATTATAACTTATAAAATATTAAATAAATTACAAAAAAATAGGATATATGTATATTTCCTTTAGTTGATTATGTGGAATTAGAAGAAAATATACTAACATTATTACTTTCATCTTTCTATGTAAAATGTGTTCCATTTGAAATATTATTTATCATGTTCCCACTTTTAATTCGAATAATGAATTTATATGAGAAATTTTTCATTCTTGAAGAATTTAAATTAAAATTTAATGGATCACATTATCCAAAAAATATTGAAAATATATTTTACCAGTATAAACAATTATTATAACCTGTCAATATAAAACTCAATATGAATAAATCATCTTATAAAGATGAAACACATTAATTCCCAAACATCTGTAAAAACAAAAATATAATGGGGTATCATTTTTTATCATATAAATAAAATTCTAATATTGTATCATGTATTATTATATGCTTCATCTATTTATTCCAAAATAATTATAAATATTTAATCCCAATTTTTGTTGTAATGTCAAATGAATACATATTTATAACTACCTTGTTCACATTTATGGAATATTTTTTTTAATTAAAGAAAATACTAGTGGTATTGTTATTAAAAAAATTCCCATTATGTGTTTTTATTGTTAAATTCATCAATATAGTTTTAAGGAATAACTAGATTTTATTTAAAAATATAAAATAATTTGTACATAAGAAATGAAATTATCCATGAATTTTCAATCAATGTATATTATATCAATGAATAATTGACTTCAAACATAACTAGAGTAATTGTATATTGTTATCCTTGATCTCTTATCCTTTTATATATCAAATTCCTATATCTCTTAGTGAATTAATTTTCATTTTTCTACATCTCCTAATATTTAAAACAGTTTATATTTTCAACATCATTCATTCACATACATTCATTAACATGAAGAAATTTCCCAGCATCCATGATAGAAACTCCAAATCAATTCACAAATGTACCAGTAATTTTCATTCCACAGTTATCATATTTTATAGGTTACATCCTTCCATTGTTATCATTATTATTATTATTTTTCTTTGTGTTATGTCATCATATTATTATACAAATTTCATATAAAAATTTATGACTTATATAGTCATTTATTTTTTCCAATGTAACAAGAATGTACATAAATTTATAATGATAAATTTTGAATGAAAATTTCAATTGGAAGATTGACCTATGACTAACCAATAACTAGTCAATAATACATTTCAAATTACATACATTTTCTATAAAATGACCTGCTAACCATGTAATGGTTTCCTCAAACATAGTAACTAATTCCACTTCCTTTGAACGATAATTTGGTACTTTCCTTTATATTTCATCTCACTGCTCTAAATAATCTATTAATCAATATTATATTTAATATCTCCATTCTATTGTATTTATCTCTCAAAATAATTTTTATTTTGAATTAATGTACACCATTGATTATTATCAATCATTAAAAAATATACATCCATAATAACCTTATCCCATTCATTAATTATATTATCCTTATATATGTTTTTGTGTACATTATCGATAATTGGACTATCATGTATTATTAATTCCATAAATGGATGGTGGTTTATACCACATGAATCACTCCAAATTTATTGAATCGTAGTATGAGGAAAATAGTTTTTTATATGGGTTGTGTTGTAGGTGATATCCTGAGTTAACAATCATGATATAGTCATATATTTCACAGATCAAATACCATATACATTGCGATTTCAATTATGGATATACGTACCAATATTATGGTTTTAGAGTAATTTTAAATTCCTTCAATAATACTATTTTCATAAACAATGTATTACTCTATATTTACTAATAATATTATAAACAATAACTCATAACTCCAAATATAGTACAATACCATATTTAAATTTAATATTTATATGAATCAAATGTTATAATTAAGAGTTTAGTGAATTTTAAAATATGATCAAATAGGTAAATATTATAAAATATTTCATAATGGTATATAAAGTGTGTGTGAATCTACTAAATAATATCTCTAAGGATTTTCAATTCATTTTTTAGTATCAATGTCACTCTTAATGCACTGATTGAATATCGTGTTGATACTCAATGATAACTTTTCATACTATTGACTCAGTGTTGGATATATTCCTGTACCATAACCACTTCCCTGTATCTGATTAGGAATTTCATTGCAAGGAAAACCCCCAATATTTAAATTATAAAAAAATTAATTAATTACTTATACATACACTTAATCTAATAATATATCCCAATGATAACATATATAATTTTTAAAAAATATCAATTTTCATAGCGTTCTATGAAAATTACATTAATTCAAATTGTAGCACATTGAATCAACCAACCATAAACTTTTGGATTCATACTACATTTCATGGACACATGAGACTATAAACTGTTGGATTGAGTAGTTTTACAATCATTAGAAACTAGATAATTGCATTATTCTTAAATTACATTTGAAAACATGTAAGAAAAAAATTTATTTTGAGAATATTTTTTATATTATAACATATTACTGAAATAAATCAATGATATTTTATTTTTATCCTAATAAAAAATAAAAAATAATGAAGTGATATTTCAAATAATTTATAAGTGACATCATAAAATATAATTTGTAAAGGATAAAAATATTGAAGATATAAAAATTATTTAATATACAATATATATAAAATAAGATAATTTTAATTTATCAATGGAATAAATAAAAACATAAACAATAAAATGGATAATAATTATATATTTTATAGTGATATAATTTATAATGATGGACATCATAATCTTATAGTTAAGGAATCATGAAATATTATCATACATAAATAGTTAATGGTATTCCAAATATTTTGGGAAGTGTGTTTCATAAGACATCTTGATGCATTAGTGGGATATAATGGCCCCTGACATCACTATATAAGCCTAATTAAATCATCATAATAAATAATTTAACAAAAATTAAATACATAATTGATATGAATTGTCTCATTAAAAACTATTATATGAACTATTAGTGCATTCATATGTTAATTACTAAAACTACATATCCACAACCCAAAGAATGTAATATAGTAGATTTTATCTTTAGTGTATATTCTATGAAAATACTATATTAAACTGAAATATGGAAAAATATATTTATATTCAATTAAATTATCATTAAAACATTTAATTGAAAAACATGAAAAATTTATACATATTATAAAATTTTTAAAAAATATTTACTTAATGTTGAGTGATTTACATTAACTATAAAAAGAATTAAAGTATGTAATTAAAGATTAAAATCAATGACTGGTTATGTTAACGGAAACCATTTCATGTCATAAATGTTAAAAAATGATTCACTTTATACTACATATAAAAAGTTATAAAACCACAATTTTAAAATGTTATGAATATTCTGTCCAAAACAATGATATTAAAAAAAATATAGTTGATAATTTATTTTAATAATAATAGTTTTTCAGAATGAGTCATTCTTGAACAAATTTATGGAAATGTAAACTTGGGAAAAACAATTCATTGACCACAATGGAAATATGGTTGGTATTCTATAGAGAACCATTTTCATGGATCAATTATATACCATATTAGTGAAAATTAATGGATAACATGTATCTTATAAAGATATATAGTGGCTATGAATATATTTATATATATAGTTTTAAAGAGTAAGTGAATATAATTACAATCAATGGATATTTAATCACAAACAATCTATAATTTTTTTGAAATTATAGAACAAAAGCTTATTGCACTATTTAATTATGAATAATATCCAAAATTAATGTATGATAATCAAATTAAACATTAAATACAATAAAAATTAATTGATTCATGATATGAAATATCAACGGGGAATTATAAATACCACATGAATGAAATATGTGGTGAATATTTCTTGTCTCTCATGGAATAAAAAGTGTGATGAGAAACCCATACATAAATATCCCATGCTTCTTAAGTATGTTTTTCAACATGTATAATAAATAATGTATTATTAGTATTACATACCAAAAAATATTTGTACCTATAACAAAAGATGTTTTATTTTAACATATTATGACATGTTCATTAATAATATTTCATTATAATTGTCTTTTCTAGTGCTAAATGATTTTTTTAATTTATGAATCAATTTAGAAGTCATGGTTCTTGTGTCTTGATCATGATACCATAATTTCATTAATTATAAAACAATAATAAATATAATATTATTTAATTATATTTATATATTAATATATTTATTTAAAATTATCATATAGAATAATGAATTACAACATTTAGGTAGATGGTAGTCTGTACATACGCATGAATGCAATTTTCATTTTTTATTAAAATTTTCGACCATAAGATATTTTTTAAAAATTAAATAATAATTATCACATCAACTGTACCATATTTTTTTATTTAATAATAAATTAAATCATTAAATGTTTCCATTGATGAAAAATTAATCATATTATTATGTTGAGGAGGTAGTCTATATGTAAAAATGAGAAATAATTTAAATTATTATTTGACTAAATAGAGATGGGAAATGGTTTTATATTAATATTTACTATATCTTAATATATTTATTATACATGGTTTTATGATTTAGAATTTATAGAATAAATTTAGATGATGTAGAAAAATAAATAATCTTTTAATGAATCAAGTAAGCTGATTACATCATCAATAAGATACTACATTTTTAAAAACTATATGCCTTCATAGGATGGTCATAAGGAATCAAAAGATGTAAATGAAAAATAATTTTTTTTAGATTTTTTTTAGTATTCTTGATCCAGTGGTATCACATTTTTCTGATAAATGTGAAGGAGAATCTCACTTTTTTTGTGTCTTGAGTTTAAAATATTGAATTATTTAAAAATATTTAAACAATATACAAACATAGTATTGTTAAAGTGAAAAAATGGATTAAAATCCAGTATTATGATATAATAAGTTTGAAATTTTTTCATCCAATAAGTGCATTAATATTTTATATTGAATTTCAATCCTTCTCTATCACATTATCCTCCTGTTAAACCATTTGATTTTTAACCATGGTAAATTATTGACTATTTTCATAATTAAATTTTAGAAAAAAATTAAATTTAATATATTTCAGGAATTTAATTATTTTTATTATAAAAGTGGAATCTATTTCAAAATAATATATTTCCGAAAACATTTAAATATTTTAGTGAATATATGTTCATAATAAACAATGAAAACAAAATTTAGATAAATTATTTTTAATCCTAGAACTAATTTTAACAATAAATAATTCATAATATTTTTCAATTAAATTTAGTTTCATTATGTAATATCAAATTAGAATTATTTTTATTAAAAATAATTAAAACATTTAAATGATCCATATTAATTATTTAATATGAAATATGAAATAAAAATGATTTTATATGATCAAAAACATTAATTACATTTCAAAAATGAAAGGAATGTATTTATAAGATCAATAGAATATTTCTGTAAGAATTTTCATTGTTATTAAATTTATATAGGTTCCATTAATATGTTTTAATAATCATTCATGTTATTCCTATAAAACTATAATTTAATAAAAGTGACAATATTTGTAGAATAATTTTTTTATCTATTAACTAAAATAAATTTATTTAAAAAAAATATACAAATTCAACATTACATGATTTTTAAATGATAATTTAAAAAAAATATTCATTATTATAATTAAAATTTATAAAAATGGAAAAATTTATTTAAAATTATTATCATAAAAACTACATAAACACTATTTTTATGATGAATATATATTTACGAACTAAAATGAATTTATTCTTATACATTTCCATGTAAAAATTTTTTTGAAATATATAATAAATTAAATGAATTTATTATATTTTTAAGGGAGAACATTACACAAATATTCCATTTTTTAGATATTCTTATTCATTCACTCCCACCAAATGTCTATGTTATAACTATAATATATAAATATTATTGTATCATGTTTTTTTATGATTTTGGACATTTGTGATGAAAATTGTTGAACACAATATTTATTAAATGAAATCCAAAATGTTGGGGTGTTATATGAACCTTTAATCATTCTCTAACCAATTTTTATTTCTATTTTCCCATGTTGAATATATCTATCTTTAAATTTTTACTAATTTGTTATTATTAACAAGAGGATTTGGGATTTTATTTTAGGATACCTATCATTGATTATTGGATAAATTTTTCATCGAAATTTATACAAATACAATTGTGGTAGTTTAGAGTTTTGGGGTTGAGGTTTAGGATTATATCTATTACATGGGATATTATGGGACTATGGATGTTGGTTAGAATACACCCAATCTTATACAATGTATTGTATGTTCATACAGAGTTTGATTAATAGTATGTTACCTTTGGAGTGGTTTGGTTTAATATATGACATTGGTTGATTACGAAAAAATTATTAAAATATTCTCCCAATTGAATGAACTACTAATATTTGTAGTTTCCATTTTCCTAGATACTATAATGAATTAATGTATGTGGATTTTATTTCTTATTAGAGTGAGTATGTTACAAATGTATGTTACATAACTATTAAAAAAATGTTTATATATTCTTCACAATGTAAGTATATTAAAAATCCTATACCACTCTTATGTGTATAAAAGACCTCATAAAAGAAAAGATTTTTCTATTCCATGAATCAAATTACAGACTGGGTACTAAATTTTGGGGTTTCAAATAGGGAATCACCTACAATATTTTTAATATTGCTATAAGTTGATATGAATCCTTCCAAAAAACCTTTAATATAAATATTTTTTCTTTTTTTGTGATTTGGAAAACATGTGTTATGTATCCCAAACCATTATTATTAATCATATTTGTTTTTTCATTATATTTCATTATTACATATGTTTCATTAATTTTTATTGTAGTCAGAGAGGCTGTGAATTTTTTTATGAGAAAATAATTTCTTATATCACCATCCAATATTAATGGAATTATTTTTATACATCCTTCCTTCTGTAGATTCGTTTGAATAAAATTAAATTTCCTTATTTATGGAAATTAAATTATTTAGATTTTATAATTATAATGATAATCATAATATATAGAATTCAATTAAAATATTATGTGGTTCTTCACTATCAAGTTAATTTATTTTTGAAAATAGATCATTTAAGGCATATTTTTTATGGGATTCACGCTTTCTATTATATTTGAGTGTATACAAGTTGAAAATAACCATAAATAGAAGTTATTATTTTGATTAATATATGTTTAATAGAATTTATTTTATATTAATTTTAGATTCAACCTTAGTTCTATATGTGTAATATAGGATTGGAAGAATATTATTGATGGGTTATGTGCCCACCTTCAATATATCAATATATTCTTCTTAGATCTAATTTCATTGGAGCCTTTCCATATTAGGTTTTAAATGAGGTATTTTACTTAATTATGAGTGCATAATTCACAAGATATGAAGGAAAATATATTAGAAAACCACAAGGTATTTTATAGAATAATATATTATAATTTTAAATAATTTTTTTAAAAACAAAAAAAAATTTAAACTGAATATCTCTAATGAATGAAATCTAAAATTTAATTTCACTTTCAATTCTAATTTTAATATATATATACGTATATTAAATATTATATGTATTAAAATTATTACCCTTGGTCATCTATCAAGAATTTTTGTATGTTTTATGTTTTCATATTGAATATGTTTTGAAAAAACATAAAAAAAGCATGGAATGAGGGGGTTGAAGGATGTCAAAAACATAATTTAAAGAGTTAAATTGTAGAAAAATTGAAGTGGGTTTTTAATTAAATATAATGTGAATATAATTTCAACATTTAATTTTTGTTTTCTTAAATGATTATCCTTTCCTGGTGTTATTCCTAGGATGGTAGATTACTAATAACTTTTATAGCTGCAATGTTATTAAAATGATAAAAATAGAACTAAAACATTATATAACAAATGAGAAGTCATGTTCAAGTGTATATGAATTTATAATTGAGTTACGAAACAAATTTAAATAACAATTTTCCCAAATTAAATCTATTTATATGTGTTCCAATTAGAACAACACAACTTAAGAACCTAATTTTGTACACGTAATCAAGATTAAACAAAAAATATTAAATAATAATGCAACAATTCATTGTAAAAATTTCAATATAAATAAATATGATATATTTAAAGATATAACGTACACAAAAATATAATTGAATAATTTTTCAAAATTCTATATTCACGTTTATAACTCACTCATAATGATATCCGTTAATATATTTAACTATGTCAAGGAAGTGGAGACTCCTAAATAATTCCAACATCATTCATTATATCCCTTAAAAGATAGAGGGATCGATACATTCTATGAATATAAGAGGTATTATATAACTCTAAAAACACAATAATTCACAACATATAATAAACTAATAAATGGGGGTGCAATTTTCCAATTTATAAGCAAGGCGGTCGTTGGTTTTGTGTACAATGAAGTTCAAAAACCACCAGGATAAAGAATTTGAGTGGTCTGAGTGAAATATTTACTGTTTGAAGAAAATAATTAAATGGTTTTCATAATCATATATAATTTATCACCAGAAAAAATATTTTCTTAATTTGAGGACTATAACATGATATATGTTTGAATTACACTAGCCACGTTGATATTATGAATAGTGAATACTATTGGAATCCAATTTTTAGATCATGTATTAATGATCACAAATTTTTACTCTTGTTATAACCATTTTATAATGATCACAAATCATAATAATCTAGCATGTCTTGTAAATCATTTTTAGTTTGTTTCCACTAAGGTTTATAGATGGTTCGTTTTTTATGCTTTAAATAAATTTTTTCAGGATCATGATTCTTATAAATCCTAACTAATTTTTGTAAACTATATATATCTTGTTTTTAATGATTTATTTTTTTAATTATTAAGTTTAATTAATTATGTGAATATTACTACATATGTATATATAGATATATTTGGATATGTCTGAGAAATCATTAGTCTTCCACTGGTTTGGGTTTTCTGGAAAAGTACATAGATACTATGACCCAGACACTATGACCAGACACCATGACCTAAACAGTATGATCCCAACACCATGACTAGACATCGTGACCTAGATATAAGGATGAGACATTGGGATCCAGACTCTATGACTAGACACTGTAACCATGTTGAGATCTGTTGATGTCCATGAAACTGGTTACTTATTATGACATTGTTCAATGTTTGGTAATGGACCTGAAACAATGATCCTTAAACTGCATAAGTGCTACTGTTTTTCAATCACTATTCAAATATTCCATCATAACTATCTAATTTCGTAATGTGAATGAAGTAGATAAAATTTTGTTCTTCCACCGTTTCCTGTGACATTGATTCTAGATAGACAGTGACATTGTACATTAAATAGTTTAATCTTTTATAATTAATTTATAATAGTAAAATTTGAGTATTTTAAATGCACTCACATAAATAATATATCATATCAGTCATGACACCTATTAGTATGTGGTATGATGTGCATAACACATGCATCCTTTCAGCTTCAACACTTTCACTCCATGAATAAAAAGAAATGTTTGACCCTGATACAAATAGTGGTAGAGTAGCAAAAGCATGATAATTCATGAGAAATGAACCGACACATTAAAAAATAAATATATTAATAAATCACAAATAATTCATCAATCCAAAATATGGGATACCATAGATCAGTGTTAAGAATATCTTTACAAAACAAATTCTACAAAGAACACGAGAATGATATAACAAGAAACAAGATCCCTGGACTTACGATTTTCTATTTCTTGCAAGAGGACCTGAAACTTGATTTTTCTTCTTCCAAGAAGTCCAAATTTTCATAGAATAACACTTAGTGAACTTATAACCTTATCTCATTATCTTAGTTCGATTGTGAATTGTTTTTAGCTTCTGAGCAGTATGTGTGTGTCTATATTAAGACACACACTGTCTCTTGTTCTAAACTAATTGATAAAATATATCCTACCTCTCATATCTTTTTACACTTGTTTAATCCCACAAAAAATGTGGAAATGGTCCATTTGTGATCTATTATTTTTTATCCACAATGAACTACAGAATATGTGGTGTGACCTTGAACATACTATAAAATATTTTTTACCCTGATCCATAGAGCAGATCATGTATATTAATATAAACTCAATGGTGGTAGGTGATCACCTTGTGTAGTGGATTAGGTTTCTTCTTGAGACTGAAAAAATAGTTTCATATATTCTATGTTGCCTAATTTAGTTTTCTCTCTTTTACTGTATAATTTAGAAATTACTAGACTTTCTTTGATAGTTAATCTTGGATATAAGTTTTAATTTTTTTTTCCATATTATATTAGATTAAAATGTAATATCAATAACAGATATTGAGATTACTAAGAATTAATCATTCTGATGATTAGTTATATGAGTAGTCAAACCTTCATATTCATATTACACAAATTAATTGGGTCGTATTTATTTATATTGGGGAACCGTTTTAGAAAAAACATCAAAACGAATTTTTTATAGATACACAATTTACCATCTCATGAGTACACCGATTTTTAAAATATTTGATTTCAGTTGATTTTTTTATTGCTATTAATACTATATTTTTTAAACTATTCATTTGTGAATTTATATATACATTAAAGATATATATACTTATTTTAATTATAAATTTTTAGTTGTTTCAATTTATATATATATTATGGAAAATAGAACAGAAGTTGATGCAACAAATAGACCAACTTTCATTAATAGAACCAATTATTACAAATGGAAAATTCAAATGAAAATGAATTTAGAATGTATGGGGTATTGAAATTTGGTCTTCAATAAGAGATGTGTATAAGATTCATGTTACTGATAAAATAATATGGGATAATCCAATCAATATGACTTACAAATACCATTTGAAATGATGGAATTCGTTATATTGCTCTTTGGGAGATGATGAATTTAACAGAATTTATACAAGTAAAAAAAGTAAATAAATTTGGGATACATTATCTATTTCACGGGAAGAATCACCCATTGTTAACAAAATGAGACTTAAAATTTATACTATTAACTAGGAAAAAATTAAAATAAAATCCAATGATGCTATTTCTAACATGTATCTAAGGTTCAAAGAAATTATCAAAACAATGATTTCTCTTAGAAGTGATGTTACTGCCAAAGAACAAATCATTTTGACTCTCAAATGATTTCATGATATATGGAAAGTCACCTCTGTCTCTATTATTGAGTCATGTGACATTAGATAATTATGTGTCGAAGATATCATTGGGAAACTACTAATTTATAAATAGGATTTGAAATTCAACAAGTAAGAGGTGGACGAACCCAAAAAACATTTGTTGCATTTAATACCACCACCTCTAAACAAAATTTAAAAAATGTACTTGGAATTCTCTATAGAGAGTCATATTAGTGAAAAATTATCACCTAACAATGATATGGAGATGGAATAATTATCCAGATGTTATCAGAGATATTAAAAAAAGAATAAATTTTCAAAAAAGCGTATCATTAAGAGAAAATATGATTAATAGGGAATTTAGAATAATTATTGGGAAATAAGTGAAATTGGTGATGAGATAGTATGTTATAATTATATTCCCAAGGGATATTTAATGATTACCATCACAAGATCAATTTCCAAAAAATATGAAGACAATGATAGAAATATAAAAGTGAAATGAAAGAAATGTGGAGTTATTTTGATTATAGTTCATGTGACTTAGAATATTTACCTGATAATAGTATGACAATTCCAACAAGTGTATTATGAAAAACACATCTGAGGTATCATTGGAATCTCCTGTACACAATTCCACTTATTCTAGATTAGAAAGTGATTCAGAAAATATGTCTAATGAAGAAATTTTTGTGCATATAATATGACTTATGAGACATGTATTAAACTAAAATATAAATACAAATCTATAAATAAACAATATGCTATTACCTTTATTGTAAAATATGAACATATGGTAAAATGAATGAGAAATTTACAATTACTGAATTTAAAGAATAAAATAAATCTATCTAATGATAAATTTAAAAAGGACCTTGAATGATTTACTTATGTTAAATATATATTGTTAAAAATTCTTGTTAAACAGAATGATCTTAAATATACTACTGTTATTGGTTATCAACTTGGTAAAATGTTTTCATCCAAAAACCAATTTTGTGTTTAAATCTAGGACATAAAGCATTAATCCTAGTTCATGAATTGATTCTTCTAGGACAAGTTATGATACACTAAATACTATTTCACTATTTTCTTGGAAAACTAGATTTTATTTATCAATAACATTAATTAATGAATATTATAAACCAATGAGGAAATTGTGGGTTCCTAAAGAACTATTTACTAATATTACTGGACCCAAAAAAATATGGGTACCAAAACCATTATTTATTTTACATTTTTTTAAATTTTTTTTAAAGAGATCCTATAAAATCATATGGTACATGGAAATTGGTGGATCACGACACCTGACTGGGGAATATTCATGATTTAATGAAATAAAAAAAATTCATTTTGGACATGTCACCATTGGTTAAAATGCCAAAGGAAAATTCACTGTAATTGGAAAAATCTGTAACTATAACACTGTACCAATTTCCAATGTAATTTTTGATGATGTATTATAATATTATTTTCATTGTATTTCACATCTATTTGATGGGGGATTTCATATTAAATTTTAAAATTAATCATGCAATGTTTTCAATTATAAAAATGAATTACTATTTTTTTAATTGAGAAATGAAAATGTATACTCTATTAACATAGTGTCTTTAGTTTCTCCAAATGATTCATGTTTATGTGAATTTTACAAAGTGTATTGTATTTAGAATATAGGACTATGAAGCTGAAATATTCACTCACATAGAAAGCTAACTATAAAAATCATAGTAATAGATCTACACAAACTTGAGTTTCCAAATGATAAAGTGTGTAATCCTTCTCAAAAGTGAAATATACAAAAAATTTCTTTCAAACAACAGATAGAAGTGTCAACTTCTCATCCTCTTGAATTGGTTCAACTAGATTGTTTTGGGCCATCTAGAGTTTCTAGTTAAAACTGGCATTACTATGATTATGATCTTATAAATGAATTTTCTAGATATACGTGGAATTTATTTTTGGCTCACAAAAGTGAAGCATGGACTCATTTCATCAAATTTTCTAAGATTGTAGAATATATTAGTGAATTTAGAACTAAATCCTTATGATTTTATCATGGTTGTGAGTATGAAAATCAATATTTTGAGTCCATTTTTTTTGAATAATGGTTATAGACATAATTTCTTTTCCCCTAGAAAACCCCAAAATAAAAATTTGTATTACAAGGAACTATACCCTTGCAAGAGATTGAAATAATCATGACGGGTGGAGATGACTTACTTATTTTTTTGGAAAAAATGTGTATTGTAGCAAGAAATATTATTAATTTAGTGTTGATTATACTAATTATTAAAAAACTCCATATCTGTTATAGAACAATAGAAAACCCAAATATGCTATATAAATGTTTTTGGATTCAATGTCTATATAGATAATACTGAGGAAAATCATGAAAAATTTGGATCCAAGAGTGATGGATGTATCTTTTTATGTTATTCTATCTTTATTAATGATTATAGACTATTTAACAAAAGAACTGAATGTTTGGAAGAGGATGTCCATGTCAAATTGGTTGAAACAGATCCACTTGATCATAAGACTAGTCTAACGATCATGGAGGATGATGTGTAAAATTTTCAAATCAATTCAAAATCCACTAATCATCTTATAAAGGATTTTGTTTAAACATCATGTTTTTGAAAATTTTTATATTAATGTCATAGTGAACCTGAACCTATTGAAGAACCTGAAATAACTACTCCTTCTTTTTAATTAAATTTTAGAACCGTAAAAACAATCAATTAGATTTTGCTATAGGAGATTTAGATAAAGGAACTCAAACTAGGGATTCTCTTAGAAATCAGTATAAAATCTAATTTTATATTCAAAACGTTAAACAAAAAACATTAATGATGCTCTAAATGATGTATTTTTAGTGATATGTATACTAGAAAAACATAATAAATTTGAAAGGAACAAACTTTGGAATCTTTTTTATATACCCAAAGTTACATTTACCATAGGCGAAGAGTGTGTGTTTGGAAATAAGGTTGATGAACCTGGTAACATAGTTATAAACAATTATAGATTGGTTTCACAAGGATGTAGTCAAGAAAATGGAATTGACTATGAAGAGACATTCCCACTCGTAGCTATACTTGAATCTATTTAAATATTTCTCGTTTGTATTGCACATTTGAATTTTAAAGAATATCAAATGGATTATAAGAGTGAATTATTAAATGGGTATATATCATAGGATGTATATGTTTCACAACCCTAGGTTTAACAATTCCTCACATTACATGTCATGTTTTTAAATTATAAAAATATTTATATGGTTTAACACAATCTCCATGAGCTTGGTATGATAAGTTAAGTACTTTTATAATTTTCAATGGTTTTAAAAATATAATAGGGGGTCCTAATTTTTTTTAAATTTATTTTCATTGATTCTTTAGTAGTTCAAATTTATCCTCATGATATTAAATTTGGAAATTCAAAAAATTCATTATGTATTGAATTTTCTAAAATGAGGAAAATTGAATATGATATGAGTTTAATGGGAGAACTAAAATACATTCTTGGATTTATAATCTTTCAAAACTATGATGGTATTATTTTAAATAAACCAAAATATAGTACAGTTCTTCAAATTTTTTTTGGCTTATATAGTACTAAAAGTACTGACACACCAATTAGAATAACTTCTAAGTTGGATATTGATGATGATGGAAAATTTGTTGATCAAACTGCGTATAAAGAAATGATTGGAAGTATACTATGCTTAACTACTAGCTGACCTAGCACTATGTTTAATGTAGGTATGTGTGCTATTTTTCAAGAAAATATAAATGAAATATTATCAAAATGATATTAAAAGGATTTTAGAATAACTCATACATAAATACACTATTATTTTGTTTTATCCAAGAATAAAATAATATCGGTTAGTTAGTTATTTTGATTCTGATTTTGATGGTGTAAGTTAGATAGAAAATGCACCCTTGGAACACATCACAATTTTGAAAAGTCACTAATATCATGGTGTAGTAAGAAACAAGATTATGTTTCATTATCTTCTATCGATGTTGAGTACATAGCTTCTGGTTGGTGTTGTGCACAAATTTTTTGGATGGAAAACACATTACAAGATTATGTATATCAATTCAATAATGTACCTACAAATTTTCACAATACAAGTTCTATTATCATCTCAAAAAATAATGTTTTACACTCAACGACAAATCATATTAATGTTGGACATCACTTTTTGAGAGACCATAAACAAAATTGATATAACTTTGGAATTAATTGGAACTGAATATCAGATCGCTAATATATTCACCAATCAATTAAATATTGAATGAATAGATTACATCATAAATGAATTGGGAAAGATAAATATTAAGTAGTAAGTGTATAGTTTCACAACTTATTATTTCACGGTTTATAATTTCATGAGGGATTGACTTAGAAGTTTTATCTTACTCAAAATGTTATGCACATTACTCTATTAAAGTTTTTGTTTCAGGTTAACAATCTCACTATTTCAATATCTCGGTTACTGTCTAGAACATACTGTTTCAAAAAATATGATTTCACCGTTTGCTATTAACATAGTGGAGGGTATATCATGAATGTCTATTACGATCCCACCCTGAAAACATTTTATGCTCTCACTATTAAAATATGTTCTAGTCCCACTTTAATATCACTTTTTCATTTCATCTGCATATTATAACTCATATAGATGTTATTGAATATTTTATTCTTCTACTTTCCCTTACTTTTGAAATTGCAACACTCGATATCTATAAATGAAAAAAATGATATTTCACTATTTTCATCACTCAGAACTTGTTCTCTAAAAAATGAAAAAATTATCTCTGAGTGGTCTTGTTATGGCCTTGTCCTCTCAAACCAGTTTGGGCTATGAAAACCGGTTATGGCCATGTTCTCTCAATCTAGTTTTGGCCAACCCGGTCTGGGTCGACCTTGTTAGACCTGATGGGGCTGGCCCGACCAATTGGGTGGTCCAGCTTTTTAGGTTCGGCTCAGCCCGCCGTGCACGGGGTGGCCAGACAGGTTTGGTAGGCATACGGTTTGAATAGTTGGGTAGGGTGCAGTAGGGCGGGCCGACGAGCGGCCGGGCAGGGCGTGACCAAGTGGTTTAGTGGCTGGGAGGCACATGGCCAGGCTGGCCGGTGGCCATGTGGCACATGGCCAGGAAAGCCAGCGGGTGGCCGGGAGGCCGGAAGTCCTACGGCGGGAAGGATCTGGGTGGCGCAGGCCGGCAGCAGGGCAGCCATGGTGGCTCAACCGGAGGACCGCGGTTAGGCCCAGAGCAATGGAGCACCACGAGGGCTGTACAGTTCGCAGAGAATGCAGGTAACACATCATTTTTCTTTTCCAAATTCTTCACCTCTATGATTTATCGCCATGATGAAGTTCAGTCATAAAAAAGATCAATAGAAGGGTCGGGGAATGATAGATTGGCCCGCACCCTCCACTTTTAGGTTGGTATCAATTGGTTCATAAAATAAGAAGAATGATTAGCATTAATTGCTCTTCCTTCCACCACAACAAGTTATTGAATTCAATGAAGAGAATGGGAATGAAAAATTACAAAAAACACCCCCTACTTTTTTCATCATTCATTGTTCATTGATGGAGTAGCGGAGAGTAGATGAAGAAGAATATCAATGATGCAGAAGTCGGTCATCGAAGACATCCCAAAAAGGTTGAAGCTTCGAGAGAGTAGTCGAAGAAGATCAGTGTTCATGGTTCTTAAATCGTCGATCTTCATTGGGAGATGGGGTTCTTCGTTGGAGATCTCTAATTCTCCCATGCTCTCCTCTCAAAGCTCCCACAAAAATGAATTTTCCAATACAATAATAGATTGAAACATCATATTAATTTTTGGGGAAATATTCAAGTTCGAAAAATTGATAGGTATGCTCCCCATAATTAATTATAGGGGTTGGAATAAGGATTTAATATGGGAGGAGTAGGGTCTCCCCCACGTTAATGAGTGAGAGTTGATAGGTTTTACTCTCCTCCATAAATAAAGGTTAATCCCCATGTGATCCCCATAGCATAAACTCTCACAGGAGGTTATGTTCGAGTGGGACCCACCACCGTAACCTCCCATGGGAGTTTCAGGTGTGGTTGTCCCACCTCCAACTCCCATGAGGAAGTTTTAACCACCAAACACCAACATGGAGGCTCTAATAAAATAAAGTGAAAACTCAATTTGTTTTATTACATTACATGAAAACCGAAAATATTTCTTCTTCTCTTGACCTACTACGGTCGAGGTTAATGTCTCATTATGAAAATTGTAGCGCTGGGAGTTCAACAGTGCCCTACGATTTCAATTTCAAGCACCAGTTCAAAATATATAAAAACTCTATCATATGTTTACTGAATGTACATGAACAAAACTATAGAAATTTATTCCGGGCACACTAGACGTCAAAATCAAGCGCTGTCAATTTTCGCGGACTTGTAAAATTTCTATATATTGAGGAAAAAAATTCCACAGAAATTCCAGGTCTTTGAACTCTCCCCTCCTTAGGTATTTAATTCCTCGTTATCTACAACTCGAACTAAGGGAACTAATGGGCGTACTGAGCATGCTTCTGAGCCTCCCACACCCATGTTCTCTCCTGGATGTTCTCGTAGTGCGAACAAACACGAACCATAGGTATCGACCGTGTTTGAAGGACTCGATCCTGTCAACCCTCAATCTCTACTGGAACCACTATAAAATCCGCCCCATTGTCGACATTGAACTCTCCATGATTAATGATGTGAGAAGGGTCATCAAAGTATCTATATAGATGAGATATGTCGAAGGCGTATTGCACCAGGTGCAACTAAGGTAGAATAGCTCAGAAGTATGCCGCCTAGGAAACTCTATTGAGGACCTAAAATTGTTCGATGAAATGCGGAGATAACTTTTTGCCTCGGCCAAATCTCTGTAAACATTTTCTGTGTGAGACCCATAGAATGATGTGGTCACCATCCTCGAGCTTTGGAGGTCTCAATAACCTCTCAGAGTTCAACTTAAGCCTGCTCTGTGCAATATTCATCCACTCCTGGATGATTTTCACCTTCTCTATGGTAGCTCATACCATATCGGATCCCACCAGTGTTGGCTCCCCTAGGTCTGTCCAGCAAAAGGTTGATCTGTAAGGTTACACATATAATGCCTCAAAAGGTTACATCCCTATGGTGTAGTGATAGATATTGTTGTAGAAAACTCAACCAAGGTAACTTATCCTCATAGATGTTACCTAAGTCATGAACACAATCACACAACATGTCCTCAAGTGTTTAGATAGTCTGTTCAGTCGGACAATCCTTCTGAGGATGGAAGACAGTGCTCAGACGAAGTTGTATTCTGAAAGCCTCCTAAAACCCCTTCCATAGTAGGGATTTAAACTGTGTATCATGATCAGAGATGATAAAAGATGGTACTCCATGTATATCCACAATCTATCACACATAGATTCATCTCAGTATATCTACTGAGGCATGCCATCTGATTGTTAGGAAGTGGGCCGACATGGTTAGTCGGTCAACGATCACCCAAATAGAGTCGTGACCCTAGGATGTACGTGTAAGTATTTTCACAAATTCCATGGATATCCCCTCCAAATTCCACTATGAAACCTCTAAATGATAAACCATGCCTGCTAGTACCAGATGCTCTGCCTTCACTTGCTAAAAATTGAGGCATCGTGAGAAGATCTTCGCAACTACCTTCATTATACCTGTCCACCAGTGCTGTCATCGATGTTCCTGGTACATCTTTACCACTCCTGGATGTACCTATAGAAATTACAGGTGGAACACCCTTAACACTTCCCCCGAATGTGACACTGGCACCGTAGTACATTCTCTGATGAGGATGGCATGATCACCACCTTCAGAAAATCCATCAGGTTCCTGTCCTTTGGATAGATAAGCATGTTGTGTCTCGTAGTCAATGTCTCCATGAAGTGCCTCCCTAACTCGCTGATGATGTGGGGGATTGACTCTATGATACTGAAGGAAAAAATATCCATTCCTATCCCGAAATGTTAACTGAAAAGTGGCCAGTTTCTCCGTCTCCTCGCCTAGCAGTTGCATTCCAGATCTCCTACTGTGTTCATCAGTAACAATGTTACACATCCTATGAGTATAGACTATTTGAAAGTCATAGTCCTAGAGAAACTCAAGCCAGCATCATGGACTCAGGTTTAGGTCCTTCTTGGAGATGATATACCTAAGACTCTGGTGGTCAGAGTAGAATATGAAATGCTCTCCAATAAGATAGTGTTGCTACATCTTCATGGAGAAAACCATTGCTTCTAACTCGAGGTCATGGGTAGCATAGTTCTACTCCTGATGTCTTAGCTGACGATAAGCATAAGTGATCACTACTCGTTCCAGCATTAGGACACACCAATGTCATATCCATAATGTGTCGCAGTAGACTATGTACCCTATGCTCTCCTCTAGAATCCTCAGGATGGGGGGCACTAGTTAGCCTCAGACACAGCTCCTGAAATCGTTGCTGGCCTATCTCAGACCACACAAACGGTTTCCCCTTCTTCATCAAGGATGATAATGGATCTACAACTCTGGAGAAGTCTGGTACGGACCACATAATGTTTGGTCGACTAATGAGTGATCCGTTTCACCCTCTAATGCATGAGTCCATCTTGTTCTTCTTAGGATTTCCTTTTCACCAACAATGAAAAACAATATTCCAACATTGTAGATAATCCACATCCACATTTCATAATATAGTCAATCTGATTGTTAACTATGGTTGTCAAGCCAAAACTCAAACTAATGTCATAAGTCCTTGACACATCCTCCCAGTGGATCCAACCAAAACTCCCACATCAATGTTCAAATCACACCGTCTACATAAGTGTGATTATAGAGTCTTCTTACAATGGTATATCCAGAAGTGAGGGTCAAGTCAATGGTTTAAACATAAACTGTAGGTCTTGGAGAATATTCATGGAAGGAATGAATGATTGGTACCAATGTCTGTTGATATAGAAGCTTATAGTAGACATGGACCATATATATAATCATTCCAAGATCCTTTGGGTCTCACTCTTTGACCACATGCCGATACTCAATTCCCATGTCCCCCCACTCCCTGAGTCTAGCGAGTTCCACATAAGGGGTGTGGTGGTAACATGTCGAAATTTATGCCAATTCATACTGTCTCCTATCTATTATTCTATGTTTGCTGCCCTACATATTCATCGTTCCATAAACACATCCTATTCCCTCAACTTTTTACATGCTCATGTCTCTAAGACTGGAACTAGTTATCTGATTTCACAGTGCTAATATTCACTCGTTGTATCTGATCATCCTAAAAAAACATTCAACCTCAAAGGTTCAATCTAGCACCCTAACAGAATTAGGAATGCTATAGGAATTGTTCTGGCTTGGATTTCCTTTAATAACACATCACTCATAATTTTGAGCCTTGAAGCACTTATCATGCAATATTAATTGACTATTAGGGATGATCGGTATGCCTTGATGAATACTCTGCTACTAACATGTTGTCCGACCAATGTTGAATGATTTATAGCGAACTCTCAACCTCCTCCACAAACCACTCCTCAGCCTCATACGAATGAGGTTCCACTAGGAACCTGAGGGTTATCTGATGCTGAAACATGGGTAAGGCACTAAGCCTACATGTGTCTTCTACTAGTACAGTCGGTTGCAACTGCTCTCCAACAATCAGGGATATAGCTGACACACTACCTGGTGGTATTATCTCAGTAATGGTCCACGTACTAAGGACTCATCACTCTGTGGACCATCCTCAAGGTCCATCCAGCACTCAGCTATGTGGGAATCTGTATCACCTCGAAACCTCAGAGGCCTCTACTGCTAGAACTCGTAAAAATCACGTATGTCAGCGTGCATTGTACGCTAGTGTGGCTAGTCGTATCTACTACCCTATGGGTGGTGGTGCTACTGGTACACCACCCGATGGTGCCAATAAAGTAAGAGGGCCATGCACTAGATCCTTTTCTCTTGATGGTCCATGATCATATACTCTATCGGGAACCCTACCTGGCTTTCTACACAACGACATCCAGATATGGAATAGGTGCGCCATGGCCTCTATATTATACCTAGTGATCTTACTCAAGAGGTCACAAAGAAAACTATTGAAAATACACAGGCAATTAGTGTTTTCATGTACTCAGTTGAAAATCAGATGTCAAGGTCCTAGTTTATAGATTCGTCACCTGCTGCAGCAATTCTGAAATCCCGAAATTGAATACCACACTCAATACCCTTAACACTATTGCTTCACAGTAAAGATCAGAGTCTTATGTATTGCTGTAGAAACGACTCCTCTGATACCAATTTGTCACGACCCATCCCCCAAGACCGGTGTCGTGACTACACCTATCCCTCCTTCAATAGGATATGGGTTGGTGACTAGAACCAAGGATAAACTCCCTAAACCTGGAAAGGAATTACCATTATATATAGTAAATACACACAAAAGAGTACAAGTTGGAATTAATACACTATTTAATACTATATTACAAGAGAGTTTTGAAAAGTAAATGGGCCGGAAATACAATCCCTACGGAAATTACAAGTACAATTGAAAAGGATAAAACAGTTGGAAGTTAAAAAGCCGCTATTTGATTGTCCACCACATATCCTAAATGAAGGGTAGGTACAAATATCCTCCTCAACACTCCACGTCTGTCAGTCTCCTCCTGTTACTGACTCGTTGTGAGGACCACCTCTGGATACCATACAGTCCTCGTACACTCAGCCTTAGTCAGTGTTGTCAATCGTCTACATCTGACACAATGAGGTGCAGTCATTTCCCATGTAGGGGTGCGTATAAAGATACTCAGTAAGGACCCTGACACCCTCAAGGTCTAACAAAATCCAACAATGATAAAATAAAATTTATTAAATCAAAAAATAAGACCACTTAGGTATATTCCCATACATATATCTAAGATATCATGTAATCCATCTCAATCATGAGGAAAACACAAAGTACTAACTCAGCTCACACAAGTAAACAACTTTTGTAGGGAGTTAGTGATGATTATATGTAATCACTAAATCATATATTCTTTCAAACAAACACATGATCTAGGAATAGAAATTAGAACTTTCTAACCCTCACAGTATCCACGAACAGTCGTTAGAGAGCATCCAGCCACATGATTTCACCACTTGGCATGCATGATTCTAGGAGGGTCTACTCCTTAAGACAAGTGTCAATATATAATCTTCCTTGATGTCAGATGAAGAATTAACCCAAATTTCGGCCACATGTTATGGGTCTCATCACACCAGATGACATGCCAATCGAACATCAGGTCTATGAGTTATTAGACTTGGGGGCCTAGTTGGATTCGTACTCGATCCAACCGATCCGTATCTAAATGGTACCATGAAATACATTGGGGTATACAAAAAGGGATATTCATTATCCATGAATAAAAGTGTCATTGATGGTTCATAAAATGGTCCTCTGGTGCCAAAGATGTGCCAATGATTGTAAAGGGGGTGGTAGTTTGCCTGGGTCCAGTCTGACCTAGTCGGACTGACCTGGCCCAAATCAATCTGGGATGACCCAGTCTGGGCTGAAATAGTCAGACCTGATGGGTCTGGATAGGGGCATTGGGAGTGTCTGTCTGTTATTTTTGGGTTGGCCTACTGTGCCCTGCCCAACGGGCCATGAGGGTGATTCCGCATGGGCTTGGGGCCGATTCGGGCTGGTGCATCACAAGGGTGCGGCCCAGTGTGGATCGGCCCAGAGGGAATGACCAGGTGGGTTCGACCCGAGTTCCGTGATGGGGGTCTGGACGCCGGCTCTGCCAGGTTGCCGCCATGGGGGGCCAGGACGCCAGCTCAGCCGGGAGACCGCGAGGGGGGCTCGGACGCCGGATTGGCTGTGTGGAAGCCTGGGGGAGGGGCGCCGTCTCTGGAATATGGCCGCAAGGGGGACTAGACGTGGGCTTGGCCAGGATGCCATGAGGGGGACAAGAGGCTGGTGTGACCGGGAGGCTGTGAGGGGGGAAGACATGGAGGCATGCAGGGTGCGCGTGGAGACTGGCAAGCATCTGGTTTGAACGGCTGGGCAGGCCGTAGGTAGGCGGTCAGGCGGGCGACTGGGACAAGTGGCTGGTAGGGCGCAACCAGGAGGGCCGGTGGCTGGATGGTTCTAGTGGCCAAGAAGGGAAATGGCCAGGCGGGTCGGCAGGCGGCCGGGAAGGGCACGACCATGCCGTTTGACGATTGGGAGGCACACAGCCTAGAGGTCCGGCGGGCGGCCTGGGGGCGGCGGGGAGTATAGTGGCCCAGGAAAACGGTGGTGTGGCCAAGGTGTCTTGTCCGGAGGACCATGATTCGTCCCGAAGCATCGAAGCTCCATGAGGGCAGTGCGTTTTGCAGAGGCCATCCGTATTGAGGCCTTTGATGTCACCACCATCGTCTCCTAATTGCTTCATCACCATGCCAACATTCAATCATAAACAAGATTAGCAGAGGTGTCGGAGCTTGTTTGTTTGGCCAGCACCCTCGGTGTTTTGGGTGGTATCAATTGGTTCATCAAAGAAGAAGAAATTTGAACTTCAATTACTCTCCCATCCTCCTCAATAATTCCTTTCATTCTATGAAGATAAAAGAAAGAGAAATTACACAAAAAAGACCTACATTTGAGCATCTTTCATCGATTGTTAATGTAGTAATTGAGAGTATACGAAGAAGAAGATCGTCGATGTATATGTCTCTCGTCGAAGATGTCCCACGATAGTTGATTCACCGTGGAAGAAGTTGAAGAAGATCGGCATTCATAATTCTTCATTCCGTGTTCTTCGTTTAGAGATGGGGTTCATAGTTGGAGAACTCTAATTCTCCCATGCTCTCCTCTCAATGCTCCCACCAAAATGAATATGCCAACAAAATAATAGATCGTAATAACCTATTAAATTGTTATCAAATATTCAAATTGGACTAATTAATTAAGTAGGCTCCCATTAATTAATTCAAGGGGTTGGCACAAGGATTTAATTAGGGGAGGTGAAGTGGATCTCCCTAATTAATGAGGGAGAGTTGAGAGGTTTTACTCTCCTCCATGAATTACGGGTTAAGCCCCGTGTGATCCCAACGCTGTAACCTCTCACCTAAGGTTATGTTTGAGTGGGACCCACCACCATAACCTCTCGTGGGAGGTGAAGTTGTGGTGGTCCCACCTCCAACTCCCATGAGGAGGTTTTAACCACTAAACATCCACCTGGAATCTCTAATAAAATAAAGTGAAAACTCTCATTATTTTATTTTTTTCTAAAAAAAATTAAAAATATATCTTCTACTCTCAACCAACTTCCATTGAGGTGAAGGTCTCCTTAGAAGAATACCGCCGCCGCGATTTCAACGATTCCATAGGATATTAATTCCATGCACCAATTCAAAAGTTATAAAAACATGCTCATACATTTACTGAACATACATGAACAAAACATTAGAAATTGATTCTGTGCACACCGGGCCTCAGAATCATGCTCCATCAATTTTCATGGACATGTAAAATTCCAATGTATTTATGAAAAAAGTATCCACAGACTTTTCGGATCATTACAGAAGTAGTGTATGTGTGTGTTTCTGTATTAAAACACACACTGTCTCTTACACTAAACTAAAGAATAAAAATTATCTATCCTCTAAAATATTTTTACACTTCTTTACTCCCATGGATATGTTTGGAGGAGGTCCCTATATGAAGAGAGTGTTTTACCTATGATGAATTGTAGAAGAGGTCATGTGACTAGGACATTCAAGTTCACATCTGTTTACTCTGATCTAGGGTGTTGATCCAGTAAATTAATATAATCTTCATCGAGGCATGTGATAAACATGTGGAGTGGATTAGGTTTCATCTTGAGACTGATAAAATTATTTTATATCTTCTGTGTTTTTTAATTTAGTTTTCTATATTTTACTATATAATACCAAAATCACTATATTAACAATGATAGTTAATCTTGGACTGAAGTTATAATTGTTTTTCGTTATCAAAATAACATTAATTTAATATCAATAACTGTTATTGAGATTACTAATAATTTATCAATCTTATGAGAAGTTATTTGAATAGTCACACCTTGCTAACAGTATTTCCAGGATTAACTGGGTTGTATTCAATTTTATTTGTGAACCTTATAAGAGAACTTTTCAAAACAATGTTTTTATAGATACTCAATTCACCCACCACTCGAGTACTCTACTCCGACTAACAAATACCATTTCCTATTCTGGTTTATTTTGGGCCTATAAAATGATATATTAGACTTCATTTTCGTCTCGAGATATGTATTTCACAAATTCTTTAATCCAAAAACCGATTTTTCCTTAAATGGATTCATATAGTATCCATCATATTTATTTTTGTCCACATGTTTGCTTTTTGTATTGCATTATTTTTTCGTGTACTTCTACTACTTAATCATGGACTATCCTAAATACCCTCCAATAATAATATAGATGTCTAGAGAAGCGAAATTTACAAATTTAATGTTTATTAAAATAAAAAATATTATTTAAATGAAAATTTAAATTGATAATTATATTTTAATGTATCAATAAAGCATAGTATAACATAGTGTAATAAGTGAGGCAAGGAATTGTGAATCATTGAGTGTTAATGAAAAAATTTCCTATATAATCCATTTTGAGTTCCCAAAACACTATTTATCCCCTAAAATCAATGTAATACATTTAAAAATCAATTTAATGAGTAATTACTCAAGAAATCGTACACGGGAAATAATATTTGTTATCTCCCCTAAAAATACCCTTACAATCACCCTTAAATTGGAGTATCATACTAGGTTACATATAGTATTTCTTATAACATGAAAAAGTATTTCCCTAGTTCATTAGAAGTTTATATCATTACCACCCACAACATAATGATAAATCAAACATATGTGTGTTATTTAATATTAATTATTCCACTTCTTATATAAACCCACCAAGAATGAATGTGGGTTATATTAAAGTTTCAAATTTTATCACATAAGATGAAGTACATAATTATATTTGTTGATATAAAATTAATCTATAACATTACTTATGAAATATTATATTAATTTAAATATTTTTACTATCATCAATTTAGTTTTACCATTAATTGAATAATTATTATTTCATGATTTGTATCCATTTTAGGTAATAATTTAATCAATAATAATTAATAATAAATAGTAATGATTTAGATAAATAATTTATAATTAAAATGAATTTTTTGAACATAATATTTCCCTAGGATATCCCTATGTAAAAAATATTATTTTTATTAGAAATGAGTGTCATTTTTTACTTTTTAGTACATTAAATATTATAAAATGTGTACTCAATTCCAAATGGATACAAAAGGAAATATATTATACCTCGTAATGATAAAGGAAAACATACTATATTATAAAAAAAATTAGGCACCTTTTAGTGTCATCATTTAGAACATATCATTTTGTTTGAAGCACTAATTACTTGTTTTACCAATTACCATGGTAACAAAAATTATTAAGGTTACTATTAATATTGAACAAAAATAAAAGGGACATACTTATAGAGTTTTTAACAACTTATTACTTATATTGAATAAATTGTAAAAAATTTAAAACATATACGTTGAAGAATTTAGTTTCAAATTTAAACTGAAATTCGAAATGAAAAAATGTTTTTGAGATAAATGATATTTGTAGGTATAAAATACTCTAATAATAAATTCAATAATAAAGATAATTATAAAAAAACAATTTGATTGTTTTAAATTTAAAATAAATATATATTTTTAATGACTAATACAAAATATAATATTTTTTTAAATAGGTTAAAATGAAATTTAGTTTTTAATTAAATTAATATTTTTAATTATTCATTAAAAATTTAAATTGATCGCATATATTTAAGAATTTTAAAAAATTGTGAATTTTATATTATTTTTTCATTAATTATATTTATTATGTAAAACATTTATTAATATTTTATAAATTTCTTAAATAAAACTCTCAATAAAAATTAAAAAACATTTTCAAGAACAAGTACCTTTGATGAATAAATTGGATTTAAAAGAAATATGAACAATTTTCAAATAATTACTAAATATTTTTTTATAAATTTAGAACATATATATATATTTATATAATCTTATTCATTCCTTACAATTTAATGTCTTGATTATAACATTCAAAATTAGATAATAATATTTCACGGTATGATTATGATTGGTGTTACATATTTTGTACACTATGGAAAATAGTCATTCTTTAAAAAAATTATTTATATTTAATTAAAACCAATTTAATAAATATAATCCCTAAATTTTTTAACATGTTCTCAATAATAAATGTTTGGTATTTTTAAATTCCCTTTTTTAATCCAGAGTCATGAAAACGGTTAGTGAACCATCCATATGAAAAAAAGGAAGGATAAATATAAAATTCATCTCATATAACAAATAACCTGATTTACCAATAGGAATGAATTGGTGGGAATAGAAAATATGGATTTTGAATAGTAAACTAACACTCAGTGTCTAATATATAGTAATATATATTATGGTATAAATATTTTTAACATACTAAAAATAAAAAATATGTGATGGGTGAAGCGACCATCGATTAATCAAAAATAAATTCTGTAGGATAATTTTTTTAAGGTTAATATTCAAAATTTGATAAATTTAGTACAATATATACTAATAATATAAGGAAATTTAGGTTCTTGACAATTATAAATTCACCCATCAATCCATCTTCATAGTTATCCCTTTTTTTCTCTAAACAATCAGTATTCGAGATCTATTTTTCGTGGGTAAAGAACTATAATAAATATATAATTGTTCACATATTCCACAAAAGGAAAACATGATATATACAAAATCATTATATGTCAAAAAATGTATATGGTTATAACAAGATAATATAATTCAAAAAAATAATTACCCTTTGTATAATGAAATAAAAAATTAACCACCAAAACACCATTTATAGCATGTAAAGTTTAACATAGATCATTTGAAATATAACATACCTTAACATTCATTAAAATATTCGTGACTATTATTGATACCCAAAAAATAAGGATTTGATAAAATATTCTTCCCCAAATAATTTACCATTTTTCTCTAATTAACATAATGTCATATACCAAAATAATATAAACTCACAAGTTATAAAAATTAAAAAATATTCAATTCACTTCCTAAAATAAAAATAATACTTATATTTACACATTCAAATAGTATAAAATTATATTATAAAATTTAATCTTAAATATTAATTAAAACTCCCAAATGATTTTATTTATCTTTATCAAATAACGTTTCTTAAAATAGTAAAATTAATTTAAAATAATATTAATCACAATGTCACAAAATTAATTTTCAATCCCTTTATTATAAAAAAACTCACCTAGGATACTTTTAGGTTATGTTACTATATCACTATTCTATTTGTGGTTTAATCCTTACAGCCTTGCCAGATGTGATATGTCACTATCCCTCTTGTGGGTCATCCTTTTTCTAATAATATCTTTATATAAGTCACATTAAATTACATAAAATATGATGAAAATCCTAAAAATTATCATCAATCATTAATGATAATATAAGCCATAAATGTTATCAATACCTATAATCATATATCCCTGGAACTAAAATAACATTATCCCTTAAATAAATTTTCCACATGTTAAACATAAGTGGTACCTAACCCTAAAAAATCTACCAAAACTCATAATATATATCAAAAAGTATTCATCACATTAAACCTAAAAATGTTCTTCTAGGAATATTATCTTATTATATAAAACTATAATATAACTATTGAATATCAATATAAGGAAACCTTAATCATTCAATATTCGTTATTAACCTTCCGCTTCCATTTTATTCCTTAATTCTTCATTCTAATAAAAAAATATAAATCATGTCCTAATATTTGAATAATAAAAACATATCATGTAAAATAATCAATACCTTTCATATGACACTAATTGTAAATTTGTATTCAACATTATTTTCCATTGTAAATTATTAAACTATCATTTGTTTGGTCCTGATGATATAGTCCTTAATCCTTACCACTATGATATCAAAATTCATACTACAAACACTCCGTACATTTAAAAAATTCAATTGATTCATTAGGAAGAACTTTATTTCACATCTTGTTTTTAGTTAAACACTTCATTGTAAATTTAATTATTTTAACCTTATGACATCTTATAGCATATAAAAAAACTATTTCTTCTTCTTCGAAGGCATTTCTCTCAATCCTTACTCCCATCTTCCTGAAACAAACGAAATTAATTTTTTTTACCATTGTAAATCTTATCACTAAGAGAATGCATGAATAATCACATATACATTATTTTATGTGTTAGAAAACTCACCTAGGCTCATGTTTTCAATCATAAGGTTTTAAATAATGAATAATAACCTGAGATGAAATTAAAAGTTCCAATTTAAAAAATAATATAAAATTTATGAAAATAATGATTTAATATATCCATTATTTGTAAAAAAAATCAATGATGAATAATTTTATAAATTCATAATTGTGTAAGTCCTGAAAAACCCATAAAATATATTGTTTCGTAATTGTACACACTACAAAAAAATAGTATAATAAATTTAAGAATATAATAATTTAATATAAGAGACATAATTTTATTAATTATTCAAAATATTAGTAATTTATATCATCTTATTATTAATTTTAAAACCATTAATAGTTAATATGAATTAATTAATATTAATTATTGTGTATATTTTCTTCATTAATTGTTATTATGCTTCCGATATTTTTTCTTTTACTTTAGGTTCATCAAATTCCTAATGTTTATTTTAATATAGAACTAAAACTTATTGTCTTTAGAGTATGATGATTTTCTACATACCATACATGATATCCCCTAACCATCGAAGTCTACAATAAATTATATTAGATTAAAAAAAATTTCGGATGATTTTAAATTTCAATTGGAAAAAACCAAAAAATGTAAAATATAAACACTGAATCCTCCTATATTATTCATGTGGATAATAATTAGGAATGAATGATAAAACCCATAGTAAAATAATATCATACTCAAATGAAACGATAAATATAAATAAAAAATGCAAGAGGAGAACAAGACTCAAGAAATCAAGGGGAAACTATCCCCAGTATATCCTATAAAATATCCAAGCTCCGACACTAACATCTATACCCATGGAATTAGGATACATTCGTAGAGAAATATGAAACCTTTACCACTCAAATGGCTCTATAAGTGAGATCTATATATTCACCAATGTTCCTTAGAATATGGTGAGTATATAATCATATGTAAATCAACATAGGCTTCCAATACATTCCACTAGAATAAGAATAAGATACAATATATCATATAAGATTTCATAAAATATTTTAAAAACATTATATAATCCATAAATACAATCCATGTGAGAAAAACATAAAATATTTTATCACTATTTGATTAATTTCTTTATAAATATTCCTATGTCCAAACTCAAATGGTCTCATATCCATATCCATATGCTCATGCATGGTGTTACGATTAATTGTGGAACTCTATGACCATATTCCATCCAATCATATCATGATCACTTCTAATAAAACATTGTACAATTTAAACACATGTGATCTAGATATTGAAAAATTATATGAGAACCGATTTTTCAAAAAATAAAACTTACTTTGAAAATAAACCATCAAATTCATTTCATTCATAAAAAACGTTCCATTGTTTTAAAATATATTTTTTTAAATTAAAAGAAATATGTATATTCTAAAATCAATGCAATTTTACCATATTCCAAAAAGTATACAAAAATTATTTTCCTCCCAAAACAAAGTATTGAAGATATATAAAATATAATATAACAATTTTATTAAAAACTCATATATTAATATTATGAAAGTTTTTTACAGATATAGGGGATATGAGAGAGAAGAAACCTACCTCACAATTGATGATAAAAATAGGGAACAATACTATGATCCTAAGATCCATGAACACAAAACCTTATATTAAACAAATACAACTCAATGAAATAGTGGTTTAAATTATGTCACATATATCTATCCATAAAAAAATATATCTATTTAATAAATAACTAATTGAAATGTAGTTCTTATAATTTTAAGAAGGATCAATGATATAATGATGATTCTAAATTTTCAAAGAACTTTGATTCATCGAAAAATAACATATGAATCAATAATAATTTTATAGGGCTCTTTGGGTAATAAAGGAGTTAGAGAACATTGGAAAAAGGATACTACTGTGTGTAACATGTACATAAAACAAATTAAACCACATTTTGGATATTTAACTAATCGTTGCATGGTATAACCACACAGTTTTTCGAACAGTTTTCCAATAATGCACATGTTAATAGACATAAACAATGTAAAAACATAGTAAGGACACACCGTATGATATATAATAAATCGTATATGTGGTTCTAATATCTCAAGGAAAACATGTCACATTGATTACTTTCAGTGTCTGACAAACCATCCACTATCTATTCTTCTCCCTCTATATTCCCCCATATTGTTTCCCCTAATATAGAAAAGGTTTATAAAAATCACAATTACTCCTTTCTACAACCTATTTAATTCCTTAATAAAATTAATTGATTACTTAATTATCATTCCTGGATTCTACTTACCAATATCAAACCGTTCAGAAATATATATAATTTGAAAGCACTGAAAATCCATTATAAATAAACCAAAACATGACCCATGTATTATCTATGTTTAGTTAACCTAATAAAAATGTAATATTCTTGAAACTAAGGTAATTAAATTATCAACAAAAATCTTCATTCCTCTATTATAAAGTGTAAGATCGATTTTTTTGTAGGTTCCTATTTTATTGATCATGACATTACATGTCATGTCTCCATGTATCATATGGAATTACACCATTGTTCCATAAAAACCATAATAACCGGATGCATTTCTAAAAAATTTATTTTATCTTTATAATCTACATTTTTTTCAAATCAAGAATTTACATAGCTTATGGTTCATGAACAAAAAAAGTCTTGTATAATCACATAGTCATTATCAGGAGTAAACATCTTCAACTGAGATACTTGAAACATATTTTGAATAGAACTAAACCTTGGTGGTAAGGATATTTCATAAGCCACATATACAACTCATTCGTGTAAATTTTTTTGAAAATTTCCTAAGTTTAAAACATCACATTATTATAAAAAATAATATTCCTAAACAGTGGATGTATTCTTAAGAAAACATGACCAGCTACCTTGACTGATAATAGTTTTGAATACTAATATGCATAAAAAAATTATTACTATGAGTTGTCTTCACTCGATTTTTAAACAACTTAATCCTCTACATTATTTTATGATAAATTATTAGTCTATTAAGTGAATTATTTATCATTTGCATTGAAATGTCAAGATAGTAATAGATAACCATAAAAACCTAAAAATGATTGTTACGAATCATGTCTTGATAACTTTTATTTTAAAATAACTATCCTAATTGTATATACTCATCCAATGATCCTTATGAATCCAATACACATATTCAAATCGTACCAACCATCATTTGGGTTGTCTACTCATATTGATCATTTTATTTGTAGATGTTAAGATATAATCTAGGTCAACTAATTTTCATGGGATGGATGCATGGACTTCAAAAACCATGATGTAAACTTTTGGTCCTCATTAGACATAAAGGGATATGAATCTCCACATATATTCATATAAAGATAAATATTGATTTTGTAAAAATAATCATTTTTATTGGATTTTTGAATATGGATAATTTTAACTAAAATTTTCAACAGATTCATAATCACCTATATGGAAAATTATTTCCAAACATTTAATGTATTACCTATGACTTTTATTATATTTAGACCAATTTTCATATGGTAATTGTTAATGAATTCATCATACTATCTAGTAGTTGGTGATCCTCATTGACCTTATAATATTTAAGGAATCTAGAAACAAACAGTACAACTATTCTCTTCATGTCTAACCACCACTGCATTGAAATATATTCGTTATTTTTTTTCTAGATGCCAAGCTGAATAATCAATCTCAAAAGGTGGTAAGAATTAAGATGTTGTTCTTGATAGGTTTAAGGGACCAAATTCTAGTCTCTAATCCACAGCATAACCCTCCTATTGATTTTTGACACATTTTTATATATTTATTATTGGATTTATAATCATTTATTACACAATATACCTAATTAAGAATAATAAAATCCAAAGAAAAATGATAACATCATCATATTCAGAACAATAGTAATGAATATTTTATATAACCAATATTAGGTTACATTTATCTAATGAATGATTAAACATCTGTTTATATGACTTATCACTCAATAACTCATCTACAAATTTCCCTTTTCCCATTGTATACTACAATTAAATGTCTAATATTGGTATTTGACCAATCTATAAATGTGGATTTGTAATTTATAGCCCTTTATAATATTTTTTTTCCAATATATTAGGATATGTAAATAATATAAGTTTCTCACCAAAAATAAAAATAATCTATATATTTAAGGTATTAAATAGAGCATCCAATAAAAAGTCATGTGTGTGGAATTTTCTTCTAATGATGTCAAATATATGATGATCTAAAATAGACTAATGGATATATATATATATGATAACAAAACCCATACCATATCATGATAAATCACAATAGTATACATAACCTTTACCTATAATCTGTAGAAGTTGATATGTTTAGATGTTATCTAAACATATATTTTTCAATATATTCCCAGAACTCATCACTCATTTTAGGAGGAATAAACATCACTGTAACATTTTTTATTAGTGAGTAAAACCTTGACAAATCACAAACAATGTATATGTAATATTAAAATAATCCAAGAAAAATGTTTATAACAAAAACATTCTTAGCTGGATCCTAAGAGATAATATCCTCTAAATTACTATGATCTATATAAACTATACTGGTAGTAATGAAATGATATGTTAACATGACTATTGTATCTAGAATTCACATTTCGTTAACATAACATATAGTTGTTGTTTTGGAAAGTTTCTCTATAGTATATTCATGTGTAGTTCATGTTCGACCAAATATCCACGAATACACTAAATAATAATATTTTAATACGACTAAAAATTAATCAAAAATAATTTGATTGATTCATTCATTAATTGTATAAACACTACATGTGCATCCATATGATGAAAGGGAATATATACTTATTCATAGAGGCAATAGAAACATTATAATTATATATTCTAAATATTCTGTAATGAACTGACCTATTTTTTCCTCAAAACCAACACCAGACCAGATCCATCAAATACAAGAAGGGAATTCTCGAACCCCATGGTGGAGAAAAACATCTGGTCGTCAATAAATACAATATAGGGATCTATTTTTTCTTAATTAAATACAAACATTTCATATATATATATATAGAATTAAATAGTGGAATACTGAAAAATATATATTCCATAAATGTAATAAAATATAGGAAAAATGATAATTACTGGTGTAGCTAAAAATAAAAAAAAAGAATCAAAACTATCTGCAAAAAAACTAAACTAACAAATTCTCCATGAAATTATGTTGAAAATCCTACCATCTCACCACCAGCTACCCAACTAGCTAACCCGAAACTCGCCGCCTCTTTTTGGCGCCATGACTTAACATACACAAGATGAAAAAAAGCAATATGAACCACTGAATTGGTGTGAATTTTTTGAGATAACATTCTCAGTAGGATCCAACCCACGAGTTTCATAACACCTCTCAATATAAAAAATCATGTATGATAATTTCAAAATAAAACATGGCATGATAGAAACGAAAGAAGTATTATAGAAAACATGGTAATCAGTCCTCTTTCTCCGATGTACTAAATAAAAGTAGATATATATGATTGAAATATAATTTCCATATCATTTTCTTAAACCATGAATAGTCATATAAAGTCTAACATAGAATGACATGAAGTACAAAGAAAATCATAGGTATCATAACACCAATGGATACTATAGGACCAGGTGCCAGACTACACGTAGCATAATAATCAAGTGCACAAAAATTAATCCTAGAATAATTGGAAAATGTAGCAGAGGAATATCCCATGAGTAAACCCAGAATAAATTTCAATATCATTCACCAAGAATATCGATCCTAGTAAATTGAGTAAATCCCAATGATAAACCCCTTGATAATCACAAAAAAATGATGATGACCTCAAGAAAATATTTCCACCTATGTAGCCAATGTAATCCACGTGACATTTTTCTAAATTCAATTTAATTCATTGAAAACCATTTGATAGCCATTGAAAAACAATTTGAATGCTTCAAAAATTCACCTTTTCCATTCCCTAAATTAATAACCCTGGAAAACACTTTTTTATTAAAAAATAGACACACAAAATCGGCATTCCACTCATTCAATATGATTCAATAAGTAAAGAAAAAAAAATATATCCATTATCATACACAAGAGATGTAGCCCCTACCTCTATGCTCTAGTCACACATTCCCACAACTAGAATCCAATAGAAACAAAATGCAACACAATCAATTAATTTTTGACAATCAAATCTACGTAAATATCGAATTAATTTAGAATAAAAGGGGTTGATGGATTGATGAAACAACAAATTCCACAAGAACATACATCCACTGATCCAAATATAATGAAGGAAAAGGCCCCCAGAATGAGATACAATAAATGATCTAGTTGAAATAAAAGATGAAATTTCTAACAAAGATCAATGGATATGACAACACAAAGCTAGGGAATTCTTGTGATCAACCACAATGAAGAACCAGAATGAACACATGCCCATATAGACGAACCATTGATATAATTAATAATCAAAGTAGATATTATTGATCCAATTTAGAGGCACCTTTGAAAATTACATCGTATCTGATTACGGTTGAGAGAAATAATGTTTGAGAAGATAAGAATTATCAAAACATCCTAATGTGTGACTTTTACCTATGTGCAGGCCGAGTCACGACGTGTATCCATTGGTCATGGCATGTATACCATGTAAGATATGATATTAAAAATAACCCATATCCTAAATCTAGAAATATGATACTCATCATGTACATGATGTGTACCTCATTTACAAGATGTGCACCTCTTATACATAATGTGTACCTGCTCACTGAGTGATCTCTCCTCTCAGGACTCTAATCTAACCACCAGTACAGGACCTATGCCTCATGTCCACAACATGTACCTTCTCAGAAAATTTTAGAGAGTCAAAATAACATTTTGAAAGACTTTAAACCAAAAGGTAGCTTATGGAAAGATAAAAACATTCCTGTTCAAGAAAATAGGATGTTAAAAACTCCCCAACATAAATACATTCTATAACTAGGATGTTATATAAAAGATGTAACTGTAGAAAAAATGAGTCCATTACTCCCACATCAATGAATTTCATTCCCAATTAATTTGACAATATATTAAATTCTTGCATAGAATATTGACAAACGAATTCAACTTCCCATGCAATAATTTCAATTAATATTCAATGATATCAAATGGTTTCTCCATGGAAAAAATATTTGACTCTAATTAATTTTTTTCACATGTTAGAATGTGTTTGGGATTACGATGATACATACATACTATGATATATGGAAAACATCATGAATTCCCATAAACTAAATTATCAATTTTATATGATAAGAAACTTGTACAATATGTTTAAATATCTCAAACAGGACAACATACCTTAGAGACAACTATCCCTATTTTCTATGATAATGGTGAAACAAATGAGGAGAAATGAATAAGAAAACCCAGTCACCCTTATAAAAATCTACGGTCGACGCTGCTGATCTGGTTAATAATATTATTGGGTATATGCTATCTGTTGTTTAAATATCACATTCTGAATCTTTTTTGGTATTTCATAAACCAAACATGGTCCAACCAAAGATACTTCACCCACCTCATCCCAACAAACATTCGATCTGCATGTGTTTCCATACAATTTCTCGATGGGAGCCAATTATATCAACAAATGATAACTATTTTGTTAAGAAAAACTCAACCATTCCAATATGGTTATCCCATGATCCACGAAAATCCAAGACATTAGTGTGATGCATATTCTCGAGGACCTGAATCACATGCTCTATTTGACCATATTTCCGTAGATTGTAGGTCGTGATGAATAAAATCTGAGCTCCTATTTTCTCTTCAATAATTATTTATAACCTCGAGGTAAACGTAGGATCCCTACTGAAAACAAAATAAAAATGGATCCCATGTAACATAAAAATCAATTTCAAATACATCTCACCATGATCATCAACATTAGTTATTTCATTGATCCAAATGAAATGAGCCGACTTCATCAACCGATCCACACCAACCAAGATATCATTTGTTCCTCAAGTTTTCTATGACAAACCAAGAAACAAAATACATGGATACCTCATCCCATTTCGAATCTCGCACCAATACTGTCGGATGTAATCCATAAGGATTCAAATGTTCTTCCCTTGTACATTGGGAGGTGTAACAATGGGAAACATAATCTACAATTTCACACATCATTCATGGCCACTAGAATCTTATTCTCATGTAATAAAACAACATTATAGTGCATTAATAAATAGACCAGATGATTTGTGACAATCCAAAAAGACTAAACTTCTAATATATGTTGGTACAAAAAATTTATTTCTGAATGGAATTATTTCATCTAAACAACGAGAACAACCATAATTAGTCACCCCACCATAATGGGTTTTCAGAGTCTTCTGAAACTCACTATCCTATTGATGAAATTGGAAAATATACTGTAGCGGAGAAGATTAGAATTGATAAATGTTTATAACCATTCATAAAAAAGACACATGATCATCCATGTGAAATTTAATGAAAAGCCCTATAAGATTCCATTCATCATTCATTTTTATAACAACATATGATGGAACCTTTCTACTAACAGCCTCAGAAAAACTATTCTCATTCACCGGAGTGAATGTGATGTCAAAGACAATATTCTAATGGTTTTGTGTCCATCACATCTTCCTGAGAATCAAGTCATTTTTAGGGTAGATATAAATCAGTCTATTTTGATCACAGAAGATTTTGCACTTCTCAAGAAATAGATTTCACCACCAACATTTAAGAACATGAAGACTAATTCATGTTCTAAATCATGATTGGGGTAGTTCTTCTCAAGCAGCTACATCTGGGAGGATCTGTAGGCTACCAAATGATCCTCCTATATTGGAAAACATACCAAACAAGCAATAAATTCATAAAAAACACGAGGAACCCCTTATTGAGATTAGGTAATATCAGAATTGGTGTTGATGTCTTATTTCATTTTATATTATACAAATAAGACTCACACATCACGTCCCATGTGAATTTGACCACATTCCGAGTAATAGTCATCAATGGTGATTCCACCATAGGGAAATACCTAATGAACCATCGGTAGTATCTATAAATACAAAGGATACATTGAATTTCAATGATATTTTGTAGTTCCTTAAATGAATATATAGTTTTTGTCTTTTCATTATCAATCGACAATACATGCATAGAAATTAAATACCCATAGAACATAACTACACAATTATAGAAACAAAATTTTGAAATTTTTTCATATAGATGATGAATTCTCAAAATTTCCAATACCAGACATAGACGGTGCTCATGGTCACGCATGGATTTTCAATAAAGCATAACATCATCCTAAAACACTACCATAAAAGTATCAGGATATCGATAAAATATCTGATTCATCGAGGCCATAAAAATATAAAGAGAATCAGTTAGACCAAAATGCATCATAATATATTCATAATGTCAATACATCACATTGATGGCTTTCATTGATATATCATAATCATGAACACTGAGCTTATTGTAACCTCGATGATGATCAATCTTTGACATCCTCTTTTCCCACATCAACTAAAAAAATCACCCACATGAGGTAGATGATAATTTTCCATAACTATTACATTGTACAACATATGAAAGTATTCATATAACCTAATTGAACCCTCCACACTCCTGGAAAAGATCATAGGGCATTCCCAATGTGAAACAATAGGGTGAATGAAATTTTTCCTTAATATGTTGTCAAACTAAACATTGAGCTATTTCAACTCCACTGGTGTCATAAAATAAGAAGGAATTTATATCCATTGCTTACCACCAACCATGTTAGAAGTAAACACTACTTCTCTTTCTAGAGGAAGAACAAATTAATCATTTAGAAAACATTTGGGAAGTCTCGAACAACAACATGAAGATCATCAACATAAGAAACATTATCGGACTCAAATATAACAGAAACCAACAAACTCTTCAGCTCTGGGGGGGGGGGTCCAACATGACCTGAACTTGGGTCCCAATCTCCCGAAATCTCAAGAGATCTCCCTTAAAGAACTATAAATGACTCACACTGATGATAAAATCAACCATAAATAGATGAGTGAGAATACAATAAATACTATTTATGATTGAAAATGGATTAAGATAAACAATGAGAAAATCCAAGACCAACATCGTATCAGCTATAATCAATGACATATAGGGATACTAAAACCCATTCTCACTTCTGTTTCCAGTAGGTTCCACTTAATCTATTTTAAAGGGATGAGTTTTTTTGAAGCTTAATCTTATCAAAAATTCATGTAGATATGAATGAGTGGGAGGAACCAGGATCAAACAAAGAATCCTATACTAAAGATGAAATAAGAAGAATGCCTATTGATTTTGTTAAACCTGCATCAATTTCCACCAGAAACTCATCTACATCATGTAAATGCTTCTATTTTGATACCTATGGATGGAGCCCTATATATAATATATGAATAATTTAGAAACACTGAAATAGAATTAGTAGGAAACGTACTCTGAAAATAATGATACTTCGTCATAGCCTGACAGAAACAATGTAACTGACCAACATGCCCACATCTATTTTAGGTATTCACAAGAATAAGGAAATAATGTCTAGTGTTTCATAACTTCCTACACTTATATCAAGTCAGAGCCACATTACCCACTATAAAAGATAGTATAGGGGTGGCTCGCTATTGAGACCCATCCACACTTTTACTGAAATTATCTAGATATTCCTCTTCTTCCCATGAATTCGACTAAAGATTCCACAAATTGGAATATAAGATATTATAACTTTTACCATTCATACCATTTTCTTCTCTACCATCATATAACTATCCAATGAATCCTTATAGGTATAATGTTTTATCTCAAACACATGATATCTACTATGTGGTAAAAAACCATGTAGGTACTTATACACCTTCAGTTGGTCATTATTTACCACATCTCAAAGATAAATGAGAAGATCAAAAAACTAGTTTGTGTACCATTACACTAAATTCTCTCTCTTTTGTAATTAAAGGGACTCTAGAGACCTCTCTAGAATCCACGATTTTTAAAAAACACTGCTAAATTTACACGGATTCGAAACCCTTCCAATCAAAGCACAAATGCCTTCCTGCCTAGACCATAGTGTCCCACTGTCACATTGTCCTACACTCATGTAGGAATTTTTCCACTTATCAATGATATTATTAGGTCTCAATAAGAATTTTATGATTTTATCGATCTTTCCTAGCCATTCATCTGCCATTTGAGGTTTCATCATCCAGTTTCTAGATAATGGATTCTCATTGAAGAACTCATGTGATCATTCTCATTCTCCTCCTTCACCTGTTTGTACTTCTATCACTAAATGTTTATCTATTGGAACATCTTAATTGATTACACTAAATGCATGTGTGATAGTTTCTATGAGATCATGCTCCTTAGGAGGGTTCTCTTGATGAGATTCAGTTGTACCTTCCTGAGGAACCTATAGAATGTGACTTGGAGGGGTACTATTGCACAAATAAACATAATAGTGATGAGAAATAGATAACCCATATCTAAAACTAGAAAAACTAAAAGTAAAAACTGATTTTTTAAAAAATACTTCAGACACATGTCATACAATCCCCTGGCCACTTGAATCTTATTACGACAAGATCTTGACTTGAACATATTGCAACATACCCCTCATGTCCATTAAAACCTATCTCCAGTATGAAAAATGTCTCAAAAATAGGATTAATGAGGAAATAACTCCTTTAATACAAATTTATTACTATACTACCCATGTTACACTCAAACCTAACACCAGACCCGATAAATCAAATACCTAAAGGGAGTTCCCGATACACATGGGATGGAGATATGAACCAGGGCTTCGAAAAAGACAACAGACTAAATGATTTACCCCAACCTAAAAAAACCACATGGCGTACATATACATAGAGAGAAAGAAACATAAATAAAAAATCCAATATATATTCCTTAATTGTAAGAAAATTGAGGGAATAGGAAAACTACAATTGTAGATAAAACTCCAAAATAAAAATCCAACTATCTGTAAATGATTAAAATATAAGATACTATATGAAATGTTGTGGAAAAATCCCAAAATCATTGCACAAAATACCCTATAAGATGACATGAACCTAAACACCACACTGTGACTTTTTTCATTACCTACACCAGAATACAAATTAGGGTCTACACACCACTGATGTACTGCGTTGGGTGTGAGCAAACATTATCAATTGTATCACACCTAGGTGTTCCATTAAATTTCTTTGTATAAAATATCATGTATGATCATATTAAAATAAATCATGGCATGATAAGATGTAATTATTATTTATAGAAAACATGGAAATAATGTTCCTTTTTCCATAGTTCTAAACCAAAGAAGATATATCAGTTTCAAAGAACAATTCTATAATATATTTTTCAATCATAAACATGTATATCAAGGATAACTCCTAAATATATGTAAAGAAATAGAATCACAGGTACGTAAACAAAGAAGAAAATTACTGGACCAGGCCACTGACTACTCGTACCATAATAATCATGTGAATAAACAGATCCTAGAACTACATGCCTTGGTGGTAGAGGAATTCCCCATGTGTAAACCCACCCAATGTCAATTTGGGTTCACAAGAACAATGGACCTTGAAAAAAACGAAAGTCCAAAGAAAGAAACCACTGATAATCACCAAACCATGGATGATGGCCACAAGCTAAACATTCCACCTATATACCCAAGGTAACCGATGTTATCTTTTTCGCAATTCATTTCGATGGTTTGAAAACCATTTCAAAATAATTGTTAAACCATTTAAATGTTTTGAAAATACTAGTATTTTATTCCATTTATCAATAACTATGGAAAAATAACTTTTCTTTAAAAATACTAGTCAACAAAAAAATACTGCCAATATCTCAATATTAATTAGATGGTAATGAAAAAAATATCCTTTATCTTATGATTGAGACTGAACAACCTACCTCAATGTTTGGGTCCCTCACACGTGAAATGGGTATCTAAAATAAATAAAAGGAATCACCATCAATGAAGTCCATATAATAAAATCTTTAAAAATATTGATTCAATTTATAGTACAACGGGTTGGAGGAATGATGAAAACCACATACCCCACGAATGATCATCTTCCACACCACCAAAAATGAATGATATGTCCTCTATAACAAGATATCAAAATCGATCTAGATGAAAATAATAATTAAAATAAAATAAAAATTAATTGATTATACAACACAAAAATATGGATATATCAATGATCAGCCGCAGTGAATAATTGGAAAGAACACTTAACCAAAAAGACACACCATAGATGCAAAGAAGAACAAAGATGATAAGACCAATAGGAAAGTATATGCACCTTTGAGAAATGCCTAAGAGTATCCTATGATCTATCGAAATGAATTCTTGGAAGATAGGTCTGAGAAAAATAGAAAAATGTGTGACTTTAATATGGGTGTGGACTGACTCATAACATGTAGACCTCAGTCATGGCATATAGGATACACATGATAAGTTACACCAATAAACACATCACCTTGGGTTAAAAATATGATATTTGAACCCTACATGATGTGTACCTCAGGTACATGAAGTGTAAATACTCACAGATTGATCTAGCCTTTTACGAATTGAATCCAACAACCAGTACACAATGTGTACGTTAGGTACATGGTGTATAATGACTCTATAGCATGCAGAAAGTCCAGAAAAACTCCTATAATGTCTTAAATCTATACAAAATATAGATAAACAGAAAAACACTCCCGATAAATGTAATGGGATTTTACATATTCTCCTAATGAAATTGATTATTGTGATACCCCTATCAAAATAAATCTTGTTGAACCACTATTTTCCCTTGAATTGATAAATCATGTCATTAATTTTTTATATAGGATATAGATTCATTATCTATACAAGGTATAGTTTACAATAATCTAAAAAGGATTATGAGTTTTATATTCCTTATTCAAAAAATAACTACTACTTCCGAAGGTGATTCTAATGATCATATGAACATGTCTATTTCAAATTATTCTAAAAATAATTTCAATTCCATCAATTTCAAGATATATATCATATATTATAAAATTGATAGAGTTTTTTTTACTTATTGCGATATCAACCATAAATTTCAATTCTATTTTGGGTGGAATCCTAGAGGAATTGTCATGAATGATATTGATAAATTTTTAAAATACTGTTGGAAAGTCATTATATCCAATTTCATCTACATAATCAAAAGTATCAATTTTAGACAGATAATATATTATCCCATTATTTTTTTTAGATATTATGTACACTATCCGGATAAGTTAAAATGACATGTTGTTCATAACAGTTGATTTGGGAAATGAATTATTTTTATCAATTCATTCCCAAAATAAAATTAAAGATGTATTTTTTATGAATTGATATATCCCAAATTACTTCACCCAAATGATTTTCTTCAATTACATTAAATAGTTAAAATTATGACCCTTCTATTCTCCCACACATGTTTGATGTTAAAAGATAGAATGAATTAATTCTAAATGTAATCCCATATGATATATATCAAAATATGTGATAAAAGTGTAGGGAACACTAATTTCAAACACATCAATCATGAGAGTGGAATTCAAAATAATCATTCACCCAACAATAGAAGGAACTTATTGATCATCCACAATTATCTTATCTAAACCATAAATATTCTTACAAATAAACCCATGATCATTACATACATGATATGTTTAAATAAATTTGAGTTTTAAGGTTTTACTTGAATCCCATTGTATTAAATTGTTCAATAGACTAGTCATATTATATTATGATCTCCACTTTGAAGCATATGGTGTTTGAGAAACTTGGCATTCATATCAATCAATAGAATCTAGTTGACTGTGACAATAATACTAGAGAAAATATATCTAATAACAGTTGTGACATGATCTTTGATGTGTTATATACTATATCCTAGTATTATATATAGAATAAAATTATAGAGATAAAGTATTTATGTTGATTTATAATGTACCATTTACTTATTCCATGTTATAATTATCATATAACCTACCATTCTTGGTGTACCTCTTCTATGTATTCATTATGGTTGAGTTACCACTTGTTTCCCTGGTTATAAAATAACTGTATCCAATAATATTTCAATAAATATATATATGTGAAACTATTTATCGTCTCAATAAATTCTATAGTACAATGAAAATCTATTATATATTGAATAACTAAGGGTAGTATAGTATCAAATATCGGTACCTTCAATTATTTTAGAGTATCCAAATAAATGAAAACTTGTACTATTTTTATATATATATTTGCACACCATGAAATATATAGATTTTCGTTCTTCAAGATTAACAAATCATACATTCAAATGATCTTGATTTTATTAGCATTGAATTTTTTTTATAAAATTCGTCAAATTATTCTCATGAAATGGCTTGTATGAATTTTGCATAGATGGATAAATTCGACTATTGTTCTATAAAATTATCCACAATATAGGTTTTCCACATAACATTTAACTTATCTCATGTACACAAGAATCTAATTTTTTTATTCTTTCAAGTCATATTTTGATATTATTTTTATGTTTAGAATATCCTTGATGGATTTGTGGATTCTATTTCATAAAACAGATATATTTTGTACACTTATAATAGAAAATAATATTTATTTCCACTACATATTTCTTAAAATTTATTATCATCGCTCTGGAAAACTATTTGGTTCACTTTTTTATCAGGTGTAAAAAAATTATATGAAGCATTTTCTAGCTGATTCATAGGAATTATACCTAATTCAATTCTATAAATATATAATATAACATTAATTATAAAAAACGAACTAGTAATTAAATACATTCAAAATTCTGAATTACCATAATAACTTTAAAATACCACTATCATTTTTGAAATTCTACCATTTTCACAATTTTAAAAAATCATTAAACCCAAAATAAACTACATCAATATTGTGGGATTACACCAACAAACCTAGTAACATGATTATCATCAAATAATGTTAGCTATGTATTCCATTTCAATAATGTTCTGTTCTGGAATTCGTAAATTCTTTCTATTATCCCTAGAGATAGTAACATTGACCCAAAATAATACCATTTATATCATCTATTCTAAAATCATTATAATGAGATGAGCAGAGATATTAATAACCATAGGTGAAATACTTAGGTCTCTAAAATATGGTAATAAATTCCAAGGGAATGAAAAAATTATTACATGAATTTCCCATTGAATGGTAAAAAACAAAACAACAGAAAATATTAATATCATTTACTCATATATTACAAAAGATTAAGAGAATTAAAAAAACATAAAATCTACATAAGAATATTATTAGAGTGACTAATAAATAAGGATTAACAAAAAATAAATACAATGAATAACATTTCTCTAGATATAGTGGTCACATGAACCCAATACCTGACAAATAATATCTATAATCCCAAACAACATACCATTCTTAGATAATGAAGATAAATCTCTATAGAAATATGATATCTTTTACATCTATATGTCTTGGTATGTGACATCTACACAAACATTAATATACTATATCTCGGGATGGGTAAAATAATATTAGTAATTACATAGAGACTTCCCATAAAATATTTCTAGGTAAATAACTGGTTTAAAATTTCTTATACAATTTTTCAAAAGGAATTAAAAAAATTAGAAAAATCTTTTCAAAAATCCTAATGCGAAAACCATACACATTCAAATTATAGTTTTTTTAGTATTTTGAATAATTATTAAAAAAAAATTTACACACAATTACCTTTATATATACTTATAGACTACTGGATTGTGTAACCATTTATTGTTGTATATAGAAACAATAATTGTTCCAACCATAACAGGAGAACATCCACCCACAATGAATCATCTTTAATCAAAAGCCAATTTTTTTTTATAAAATTCCATGAAAATTGATTTCCCACAAATTAGTTATTCCATCGATAGAAACTTATAAAACAAAATTTATGAATCTAAACCATTATATTATTTTAAAATAATAATTTAATAGGATTTTCAAAATTTCAGCCACTTTTCAATAAATTTATTATCATTACCAAAAAAATTCTTCCAAAAATATAAAAATGATACAATTAAAAATCCATTAAATCCATAAAATTAAATTAACCATTCAAGTAATATAAGATGCAGAGGTCAGAGTTATTCAACCTATATCTCATGTGAAGAAAAAAATAACGACAATGATAGATTATAGATATGGGTTTGGAAAACCATACATTCATTAGACCAAAAATGTTATCATCATGATTCAAATTATAGAAAATATATATCCATAATGAACTAATTGAATGTTTCTAAGAGATATAGGAAAATATATATATAATGAATATTAAATAATAGGGTCATTTAATGGATTCATATCTTATGCCCACAATGATTAATTCGAATATAACATTTAGATAAATGGGACTAGTCTTGAGAGAAAAGGACATGAACATAGTCTAATAATCATGATTAATTGAAGGGAAATTGTGGTTACACGGAAATAAATGGAATAAAAACACCCTTTTTGTACATAAAATGCATGACACATATTTTTGTTCAATATTTTTTCAAACCATGTGAGACAATTCATGTGATATCGAGAATTACCAAGGTATTCACATTATTATGCTACATGGTTCGACAAAAAATGACACAAACGTTTAGTGAAACTAACATAAGTCTGATACCTCACATAGTTAGATCACATGGTCTTATAACCTATTAACCAACTATTATTCTCAAACATTCTGAAGCAGAAAATTTTACCTTAGATTGTGTCTAGTATGGAAACACAGTGATCCAAACATGAAAATGATAAATGACTCCAAAAACATGAAACAAAATTTCAATGAGATAATTAATGATTTATATTAACAATTTTCAAAATATTTATCTCTATTATCAAATTAAAAACAATCCAAATACATCCTAATCACATCTTATCTAAACCCAAGTATTATCTATGATCAAATTATATAATAAATTGGTAATGTAAATTAAACTGGTTCCTCTATAGTAAAATAAATAATATGTATGTTCATTATAAGTTCTTTCTATTCCAATAGTGTTATCTGAATGTTACAATGTTGTATTATAATGATCAGTTAGAATTCATCCAATTTCTAGACATTGGAAAAAAAAGTTATTGATTTTCACAATAATTTAATATATAAATTATAAAATTATAAATTATTTTTACATAATAAAATATTTATTATGATCATTCATTAATAGAATGTATGTTTCATTAATCATTAATGATATTTAGGATAAAACATAATTCATTTCGGTTTTAAATTAGAGCCAAAAATTATCTTATAAAGATTGAATGGTTCAAATTTTTATTATTCAAATAGAACATTTAATAATGAATTGTTTGTTATGAAAATGTGCTTAAAACTAAAAAAATTAAATTGAAGATAAAGTGGATAAACAAGAAATTGAAAAATGATAAATAAAAATTTAAATCATATATTTAATGAATGAATATTAAATGATATATGATTTTATAAATATTGGTTATAGATCTTCTTTTGAATATATAGTAAAAAATTGTTATGGAATAAATGGGAATAATATTTTAAAAATATTTGACAATAAAAAAACATATTTATAGTAATGGGTAGATTGAGACCACTATTATTGTAAGTAATTGATTCCATTTTTACAATTATTAAATCATCAACGGAAGAAAATGTCATTACCAATTGTCCAGTGAATAATAAATTCAAATTGACGGTAATAATTGACAATTATTCTTCCCTAGCATTCCCAAAATGTGGTGTTATTATTTTAGTGTAATTTATATATAGTTTATATAATTAATTTCATATTAATATCATTTTCATTTCAATTCTTATAGTTTTTCATGAAAAATATTATAGTTGTTTTGGAATTCCATTTAATATATTTAAATCATTTCATTTCTATATATTTTATTCTGAACAATAATTTTAAAAATTAATTAATAAAAATTTACCCATTTAATTATTTTAACCCATAGTTATTAACGTTTCATAAATTGGCACAACCATAACCTCAACATTAAATAAGGGTTTTTGATAATTATCCTTTTATTTAATACTATAGATAAATTTACCACAAAAAAATATATTATTATAGATAAAAACTATCATATTACTAAATTCATAAAATCTTATAATTACTTTTATCTAAAAATAACAATTTTATGATCTATTACCTAACTATTAACCATATTTAATTAGAATATTAATTTATAAAAACTACTATTTAAATAATTTATAAAATATATATTAAAATATAATATAATTTATAGTATTTTACTATAAATATTACAATAAAAAGTTAATATATATCACATTATAATTATATTATATTTTCAAATTATAGATAATATTTTTAAAAAAATTAACTTCCTTCTAACATTAACATTAATATTAAAACTATATTATTTATTTTATAAAAATAAATTGGAAATTATATTATAGTTTTTTAATTTTTTTAAAAATATATTATATTTAAAAATGAAATACTATTTTCCAATTTGATAACATGATAAAATTATTTTCTATGATTAAATGACAATAAAATAAATATAAATCATTTACAATCATAAATATATTTTAGAAAATATCTCATAAGTTGATAATTCATTAAATTGATAAAAAAAAAATTCAGCTAGGATGACTGGAATAATAACAAATTTACTTTTATGGAATGGAGTAAAAGTAATAACTTTAATTGTATGATATTTATTAAAGATAACAGATTACTTTTACTAAATTTTATAAAGGTCACCCTCCACATTTTTCATGAACTATATTATGGAGTCCCTATTATCATATTATAAATACTAGATTGTTTTGTTAAATTCATATAAAAAATAAATTATTTATCTTTCTTATTTTATTTCGAATGTGGTTATCATATTTCTAATATTCTTTATTTGGTCTATATTTATTTTTTTGTCATATTATCTTCATTATTGATTATGATTATATATACTATCAGAGTATTTTTATTTTATTATAATATTTTTACCTTTTGTATCAGTTGATATTATGTTTTATTAATCTATCTAGTAATTTCAATTTCAATAAAATATTATACCATTAAAGAATAATTTGTATCTATGATTGATAAGATCGTTTAATTTATTATATAATATTTTAAAAAGGTTTTTTTTAAATGAAATTTCATTATATAATTTCACAATATTAAAGCCCCCTTAATAATTATTTAACCAATAAATTTCACTAATTAATTGAAAATATATGAGGGTAAGTTTAATATATTACATCATTTTCCCCCATATCCACCTAACATGAATTATTACTCTATAGAACATTTAATATTATTTTTTTCATGTATCATATTACATTATCATTTTGATTCATGGTATCCATTTTTTAGTAAACCTAAGATGGAACACGTTCTTATTATATATCCTTTAATTTTATCATATGTGATGGCTTATAGATATGCATCCTTAAATGTGATGCACTTATCACATTGTAGAATTTATATTGATATAGATAAAATTTTATATTGTATTATATATTCCCCTAATTATATAGTATCCTAAATGGACCAATGTAGATTGATGGAAGATTAATATACAGCTAAATAAAATCTCTATCTTCTATTAAGATATTAAAAATAATTATTTTTCAGGAATCTCAAACAATTATTACTATTGGTGTTTATTTCTATTAATCTTTTGAAAAATTGATCTAATTATACATTTCATGAAATTTTCAAAAATTTATATCTTATTTTTTATAATAGATATTCTACTTATAACATTATCTCATCAATGTAATCTAAACTTATTAGATTTTAACTCCTTAAAAGATACATTTATGACACATCTAAATACCATTATGTATTACCTTTTGTCTCAATCAGATATAAATGAATGTGATGCTCTTTTTATTTTTACAAATATTTTGATTATATCATATAAATATTAATTATAATTAAATATTTTCAAATTGTAATAATGTGTGTTTACATTATTGTTTACTAAATTATATTAGAATGAAATTTAATTCTCATTTTGTCATGTAAAAATATATAAATATATCCAGAGTGGTTCAATCCATTTCAATTTTATTATAGTTAATGTTTTCATAATACCTGTAAATATTTTACAATCATCCCTATCATTTTGGAATATTAAATTTTATTATATTTAATACTCAATATCTCTGTTCAATACTCCCAACTATATATATTCTATATGTCTTCTATTTATATTTGTTACTTCATAATGAATTTAAATTGAAAATATATGGGAATCATACAAAAATTCATTGATTTTTTATGATGCGAATCATGTTCATTTCCTATATCATATAATTCAACCATTATCAAGGTTAAACATAATGGAATTTGTTACATTAATTTTTTCCCAATTTCATATTTGTTGAAAATCATTGTTCATAAATTCAGTGAATCATTAATCATTTATTTGGGAGATATTATATGTTATACCATCCATTATAATTTATATATACATAGTTTGATTTGATAAGATCAGTAGTTCTCTTTAAATATTTATAAAAAATAAGGTATCATAAGTATCACAACTCTATAAATTAGCTACATTTCATAATATTCAATGATGTTTATGTATTGAGAAAATATATTCCTTCACTATCATTAACCACATCCTTCAGAAAATGATCAACCAATTTAGTATGGATATAAAAGTTATTCAATTAAAATTTTTAAATTTATAACATCCTTCTATAATGGGATAATATTTCCAAATGATTAACGAATTAATTGTTACATAAAAATCTATGTCTTGTGTTGGGTTATTTTTTCTAATATTATTTTAATAATTTTTGTCAAGAGATATAAATATTTTCTTTTTCATAAAAAATAATCACAATACAATAATTTATTTTTCTATGTATATGACAAACCCTCATCCAATTCAATTTTATGGTAGTATAGGTTCAATGACTATATCTTCTTATCCTCTTTGAAACACTATTCATATATTGTTATATAGTGAGTCATTATACATTAATATCTTAACGATGTTTTAAGATATTAAATTCATAATATATTTCTCACAAAACATCAATAATATATATCCAAACAATGAAAAATATTTATATCAGTTATAGGTTTCGGTTTATGCTATTCTAGAGTGGCAGTTTCCTTTTTTTAGATAAAAACTGAATTTTAAGGGATTTCATGGCAATAAAATTATCTTTCTACATCCATAATTATCACTTTAAAAACTAAAAATATGATTTATGCATTTTTGTGTTCTCCATCAGAAATTAATAAATTGCCTTCATGTTTTCCCTTTCTCTTAGAAGATATAATATATCATCTATAAACACAACCATGAAATAGTTTTATTCATCCATAAAAACTATATCAATGATGTCTATAAATACATAAATAGAATTTTTATATTATAATATCATAACTATTAATATATATTTTTCATATGTAAATTTAGTGAATTATAATACACACCCTTTACATTTGGTAATGGAATGTATGGGCGAAGAGTAACTATAGAGGTGTTTTTTATAATGGAATTTTTATGAATTTTATAATGATTATAATCCATTTTCGTGGGTGAGGATTTTGTTAGTTGGATGTTAACTTTGGGGTTGGACCACATTCTATGGCTATAATGACTCTAGTTTTTTATTAATTTATCCATTGAATATTTTTATATGTATCGTTGGCTTTTTTAATAGAGTTGGGATTTCTATTTTATTGCTTCATCTCCCTCTAATTATTATATTTTAAATAATAATATTAATTAAATTTGTGAATTTATATATTAGGAACAAATTTTTCATATTTTTCGAGATATCATATGGAAATTTTGAGACCATTTATGTTTATTCGGCGTACAGTTTACCCAAGGAATTATGGTTCTATGCATTATGCATTAAATTAGAGGAACCCATTTGAATGAGATTTAGGTAAATTAAATAATATATCAATTTATATAAACCAAATTAAAAAAATATAACATCCCAATATAAATACACCATTATGAAAATATCGAAGTATTATCCACATAACCAATAGATATTATTGTGGAAAAAAAGGGATCATTATTGATGTTTTGATGCATAGTATCATGGATTGATGATTCATGATTAAGGTGATTCATGAGATAGATGATGAACATAATCAGATACTCATCATCAACATCACTAGAGGTCATTTTATTCTCTAAAGTGTGATTTATTCAAGATATAGATATCACTATTATTTTGATTTATTCCCATTGAATAATTTTTCAAACATTGATTTCATATCTTTTTATTTTTCAATGATTTAACATTCTTCACAAGAGATGAGATTTAATTTTTTCCATGTTGAATATTTATTAAATTAGATGTTCCTATATTTGAATAACTTATTTAATAAAACATTTCATTAAATTTTGGGATAACATTTTCCATAGATGTTTCTAGTTGATTATTTTTCATTTACTGTTTCCATTCATTATGTTCTTAATAATTGATCTATATGGATGATAAATCCACAATGGGGACCTGGACTTGGGTGTAATCAAATCCCTAGATTCATGATCTTTTCATGAAAGGAAAAGGTATTATTTTTTTGTGTCGAGATATTTAATGAAAAATATTGTATAGTTGATGGGAGATCAAATTTCAAGCCACTAGATGGAAATAATGGGTGATTAAAGATGAAATAATCCATATTAAACTATTTTATATTTTTCATACAGTATAGGATATTGTACAAATGCTGAATATATCATCAAAATGAATAATGTATTCACATCCCATAAAAAATAAGACTATAATTCATGTATAAAAAATGAATACATGTTTCTTATCAGCGTTCTCATAGACAATGGGTTTTTACCCTAGTTGAATATAACATTAAATGTGTCCTAACTCACACACCTTGTGAAAATAATGTGTAATTCAAGCATTTTTCTATGATAACACTCATAGGACCCCATGATTTAATACATGACATGTCCACATCGGGTAATTCAATATAGAGGAATTTGGATACCCATGTTGTGGGACAAGAGTATATTCCTTGGACCCCACGTGAGTATATATTCCATTTGACACTATTTTCACACCATGTGAGGATAAATGGTTGGCCAAACCATGTTCATGGGATAAAACACTCATGTTTTCAGGATAAATCACATGTTGTGTGGTTCTACGTAAATGTCATTCATTTATCCCTGAATATTCTACCTCACATATAAAAATCCTCATGTATCATATTTGGAACTTCAAGAAGCCCATTCTAATTATTCATCCATATAGGACATCATACTATCCATGGATTGAAATAGAATATATGACACATTTTTTTATAAGAGAGAATCCACTTACAATGATTATTGGTCAATTAAGAAGATTATTATTGTTCATCATAGAGTTATCATGTATGATACCCCACTATTTAATATCGCTCTAGTACCCCATACCCTTTATATTGGTATAGTCAGTAATCCCCCATACTATAGAGTTCATAGTTAATATATCAATGGTTTATTAATCTCTAATATTTTTTTTCTTGTAAGGGGATTTTCTCCATAATATTATCTTCTCCATCATACGTTTGGAGCATTGAAATGATTTAGGATCCCTACCCAAACTCTATTGATCTTGTGAGTGGTTCTTAGTAGTAGTAGTGTGACTATTCAAACTACAAGTAGACTCTACATTGTTGAAATATAGTTTTCAATATAGAGATCTCCTTTCAATATTCTATTTCTTTTCTATTGAAAATATATATAATTGAAATATTTTTGTATTTTTTATGTTTAGAGATGAATCCCTTTTTCAGTTTCTTTCTTTTTAGGGTTTACGAGTTTTTACTAGATATGTTTATACATTCTATCACATTAGATGAGTCTGAAAATATTGTTTTTTATATAATAAAAAAATATAAATCATTAGACATTATATAGAAGAATAATTGTAGTACATATAGTTGAAAATATTTTTTGGTTGTTACCCTTATAGAGCAAGAAGTAGGTTCACTTATGTTTTCGGTTTCTATGATACCTCTAGGTCGGGACCTCATTTCTGGATGGGAATTTAGTTTTACTATTTAAATATCTTATATTTAATTTCATAACATCAAAATTTTTCATAAATTATGATTCATAAATTTATTAAACTCTAAATGTAAAAGTATTTCATTTTATCTAATTACAATTTCATTGATCTAGTAGTGTGATTTTGTTAATTTATATTTGTATATAACCTCCCATTTTAGTTTTTTTTCTACTAAGGCAATGTCTATATCCACAAGGCTATTAGAGGAGGGACTTTGATGTCATTTTTGTCTTATTTCTAGTCCTAGAGGGACCTATTTGGTTGGTTGATCACATATTAATATCGAATTATGTGTTTCCATGTGTTCGTGTATGGAGTGGGAATGTCTTCAGGACTTTTTTGGGTCAAATAAAAATATTATCATAGATTCTATCTTTTGATTCAACAGACATGGAATATATGGAAAATATAGTTAGTATATTAATAATTCTTTTTTGAGTCATCATGTTGAGGCCTCGTTTTTATGGAAGTCAACAAAATGGTACTCATAATAGATACGTTATTTTAACTTCTATTTCCTTCTTGAGTCAGCACCTAATATGTACTCATCTATCAATTTAATATTTTATTGAATTTTTGATGCAGACATGATAATAATTATCATATATAGTAATATGTGGTCACGATGATGAAGTTTATCCGATTATGCATGTAATAAATCAAACTAGTATAAATGAAATTACCTTTTTGATTACATAAATCAATTATTATGTATTGTTGATATAGAAATTTGATTCACTACATTTTCTAACCATTATATGTTTTACGCATTTGGATATAAATGATCCTTATGAACCAAAAATATTGATATTATATACATTATACTATGATCATATGATATGTATATATCAAGGATTTGATAAGGTCTAATAGACCTATACAAATGATCAGATGGCCACATATAGTGTGATTTTGTCCAAGGAATCCCATTTATGAAATATTCTAATGGAGATACCAAAATAATTGTTTTTCATTAAATAACTACAATCCAATATTCAGAAAAATGTATGAATTAAATCAGTAATTAATGAATTCTATGTTCATTGAGATATGTACCCTAACCATGTTCACCGAATCATCATAAGAAAAATTCATCATCCAAGACCTCACCATTAGAGAATTCACTATTTTAATAAAGGGTTATTTATTTAGTCCATAATAGTATTAATTTTTATATTTTATTTAAAATAAAATAATGAATATATTTATAAAAATTTATTATTTATTTATAAATTAATATTGAAAGAGATTTATAAAATTATATTTAGATACCGTGAAACTAAAAGAATATTTCTAATTTATATTTATATTTAGTATCAATATAGAATTTTTCAATGAAATAAAAAATATATTATGTAAATAGTATTTAAAAAAATATTATTATTTTGTAATATTTGTTAAATATAAATTTTATTATTATTTTATGATGTTAAAATATATTTCCTCAAGGGTTATAATACTGATATTGTCAACAAAATTGGTATATTTAAAAAAAATTTATTTTAATATTTTAAATTCATGTATATATAAAATTATTAAAAAATAAATACAATTTTTTAAATAATCGAATTGAAAACATATTGCATTAAACATTTCATAATATTTTGAATTTGTTTTGGAAATAGTAAAATACATTATAAATATATGTTATTTATTGTGATAGCATATAATTTATAAATTTATGTAATAAATACTATTAATAGTTTACATGAACAAAATTATATATATATATATATATATATATTATTTTCATATTTTTATATGAATAATTTTATAAATCCATAATTAATTATTCAAAACATATATTATATTTTATGGTTTTAAACACAATTATTTATAAACATGAATATCTTCAGCATAAGCATGTTTATTATTTTAAGTAGTATTTTTTAATTGGACACTAAATTTATGAAATCCACCATTATTAGGATGAAAACGTGGTAAAAAATATTGGGTTGTTTTTGTTTTGGATTAATTAATCATATAGTGACCGAAACCAATGTTTGGAAATTAATAATGATATCTCTTCTATTTTTCTATATAAACACACCAAGACTTCGATATATCTTTAAATAAATTCCATTAGATCTGGAATTTACTCTATGTTTACCTCTATAAATGCCTACGATGGATAAATCATTAACTTAAGAACCACTTGTCATGAAATTAGATGTTCATTCTCATGGTAATATATATCCTTATTATCCTCTTTATATAAGAAATATCTTTATATAATCTCACATTTTTCCAAATTTTTATTTTTAATACATTTTTTAACACATCACTATTAATTTTCATATTATATACTTGTGATGAGACACTCCTTTAGGTGTGATTTTCTTCATTAATTATACTTAATGTACCCATGTTCTCCTACAAAAATTTTATTTCAATTTCCATACCAAACAATTGTTTGGTGAAAACCATCATCAATAAATATCAAGGGTATTCAACAATATAAACCGAAAATTAATTTTTTTTGTAAATTATATGTATGTAAAAAAAAGTAATTCATATTTCTATTATCAATTATGAACTATATTTTTATGTTGTATGATAAATGATTCAAAAATATACACATACATGATATGAATTTAATGGGTGGTCATGGAATTATATATCCATCCAATAAATAAGATGATATTTTTATAAAATGAGATTTCATATATGGTGTATAGGTGGCTATGTTAAGAACTCTATGTTATTACATTTGTCTTATTATCCATGACTTATATTTTATGATGTCCCATCTTATATTATTCCTACATTCCCATGATTCCCTTATGTTATAATCTATTAACATGTTTTGATATTAAAGTATAAGATTTACACCGCTATATTGTAAAATTATTATACCTGTTGATTATCATTTATTAATTTCACGAGGTTCGACATTTATAATCCCTTTAATGGCCTTTATACTTCACCCATTTCTTATGTATCTCCCCGGGTTATGAAATGATGTTTTAAAAGAAAAATCTATTATATAATCATGTAATTGAGGTTTTAAATAATTGTGTTGTAATATTATCCATGATTTTATATTATATACCAAATCACACAATGAAACTATGCCTCATGATCTTCTTGATTTGTATTGAGTGTGCGATTTAATAATGATTCATGAAATTATGTTTATAAAATTTGGGTTATCAATGTTGGTTTCATAGAAAATCAATTATTATTTTTAGATGTTGGATTGTAATACCCCAGTGAATATAATAAGGATGAGAATAAATCATTTAAATTATTTTTTGTAATGTATATAGTACAAATATTTCATTATAATTCATCTCTATATAGATTTATACAACTAATTTTCAATATAACACAGTCATTATTAGGGTAAATAATCTTGATCATAATATTGAATCTCATTAAAAAACATCATTTTGTGAAAATTTCCCATAATAAATAATTTTATGAAATATATCATGGATAACATAGATTAAGACATGTAAATTTATTTTTTAAATAATTTTTTCATTTATAATTAATCTCTTTATTTTTATTTTTTCACTAATGAATATTTTAAATAGTTTTAATAATATTATCCATAATTTCTCATTAATTATAAAAATTTATGGGTTTATTAGAAAAAATTCCATAATAACTATTTTGTGAAATGTGATGACTTACCAAATAATATTCCCAACCCAATTAGACTAGGAGTCCGGATCATCATGAAAATTATTTATAAAAAATATCATTTTTTGCTGAAACAATAATTAGAGGAAACTCCCCCCCCCCCCACAAGAAGATAGAGGAATTTGAATCATAGTACATTATCAAGAAAATTCATCCACCATTCATTATATATATATTTAACACTTTACTGAGGGAAAATTATTTAACTCAATTGAAAAGGTATTCTCTATCATTCAATGGTCTTAGTTCAAGACGGTCCTTCTTGATGCTTATAGTATGGAAGGATAATATGGTCAATGATGGACGTCTAAAATAAATATAAATTCTATGGAAGAGATAAAAATGATTAATTAGGAGAAACTATATAATTTTTATTCTATAAAAAAATTCCTAACAATATCGTTCATAATATGGAGGGGGTTTACATAAAAATATGGAAACACTGTTGTGTAAACAAGGGAGTATGTGAAAATATTAACAAGATATTCATGATTTTAATTCGACTTCATCGTCTCCTATGAAAAGTTATGTTTCCCACTCTATTTATTGATAAATTATATTTCTATAAAATTCCATTGAAATTTGACACATTTAAATCTATTACTATATTTTCCAATGTTCTCTTGATGATGAAATGGTGATTGGTGAATCTCACAAATATCACCAATCAATAGTTAAAAAGAATATAATGTATTTTAATCATGTTGATGTGAAGGAGAAAACTAATATTTGGAATAATGATCAATATTTCACTTTTCAAATGTGGGGGATGAACCATCCATGAAATTTCATGATGTGGAAAAGAATTTATAATAGTTTTGGGAAGTAAGGACACCAATATAGAATTTCCCATTAAATAAACCCACCAATATTATAGATAAAATGAATGCTCATGTCATTCATCATCCTATTTTAAAATATTTCAACTATAAATAAAAATGGATCTATTAAAATCATGGAATTAAAAAAGCGTTTTCAATGAAAATAAACATAAATTATCACTATGTACATGTTTATAATGGATATATTTTACTATAAAAAATTCTAATGTGATACCTAACTTTAATGACGAAATGGTTCTGCAAGATAATCATTAAATGATATATAATTTAGTATATAATTATGGTTTTATCTGTTATTTTATATCATGAATTTTATGTATATTTATTCCAACACCACCCCAAAACATGAAATATTATTTATCATTAATGATAGAAAATGGGAATATTATTATATATTAACAATATAACTCAACATATATCCTAATTTATTGGTTAAATTTTAATGTAATCATTGTGATACCCAATTTATTTGAATTTTATGTTATTTTTGGCATGTATTTAGTTTTTTAAAGAGAACGTATTAATTACCCTATGATGGTAATCAACCTCAATAATGAAAATTGCACTTTAATTCCATACATGTTCATGGTGGAAGATCAATCTAATTTGTTTCATCATCACAATAATTGATATAATTACCTAATAAGAATGTGTTTCATGCTCATACTGTTTGGACAAAATATAATATCATTATTTATAATGTGGGAATTATATTGGAATTCCCTGATAAGTTTTCAGAAAAAGTTTGTTCTCTTCAAAATATCCATTTGATTCAATTTTGTATCAAATGTATACATGGAATATTTCCAATATCTAAGAATATATATAGAATAATTTTATTGATCATAAATAGATAAAGAAACAATTATTTGACAATATATATAAATGGATTATAATCTTGTGTACCTAAATGTGGGTTGCACCAATCCATTTTTCAAGCAGGTGTATGGTTCAATACACCTTCACATTTATTATCTTGTGTTCAACAACAACGTGATAATTTAAAATTATCCTTTTCCACTAATTGATTAATTTATTTTTTATTTATGGATCATAATTCATTCACTATGTAGTTTCTAGGTCGGATATTACCATGTATAATTGATGAATAGAGATATTATAAAAATATTTTTTTTGTACATGTTATAAGAACTAAAATTTCATAGTGGTATGATTTGTACAACCAAATTCTCTATGAATCGTAATGTACATGATGAATATAATCTGGGAAGAATATATAAACAAGTTAAGGGTATTACTTATAAATAATATTTTTATCTTCTATAAAATCAACAAGGAAAAATTAGAGTACTTTTTTACATAATAAATTATTTTGTAAAGAAAATATTATTTATGAAGAATAGTAAATTTGATATTAGGATGGAGATGGTAATCATATATGGGAATTTCCTAACTAGAAAAAAGATATCTTGGGTTCCTTAAAAAAAGAGGTAATTCAATGATGGCCCATGCAATTATATGTGATAGGAATCCATAGTTTCCTTTTATTAGCTAGGTAATATCTTTGGGTTATAAGGAACTTATAACTATTATCAATTACACTAACTGTGAAAAAATGGAACAGTTTCATGTTATATTATACTGTTTAATGTGAGTAGAGTTATAAGGAGTTCATTATGTGGCTAATAATTACACTTATTATACCATTACCCACTAATAGAGAAGGATTTGTGATATTCTGTGGAAGTTATTGAAAGATATTGGGTTGCGTACTCATGCATGATGAAAAATTAGTATCTTTGGCCTCCAATAATTTAATGATTCATGAGAAAAAAAACTCAATCAATGATATAGAAGTTTCTTTAACTTTTCATTTAATATTTGTAGAATTATCTATATTTGTGGAAGTATGACATGTATACCGACCATAGAAACCTCAAGTAAATTTCCACGCAAAATGAGATAAATAAGAACTAATAAAGTTTGTTTGAGATGAAAATGTATTATGTTCATTCATTCTATTACAATCCTGGGAAAGAAAACAATGTGAAAAATTCTATAAGTAGAAAGAATAATACAATTATATCACTGATAATTATTTAACAAGATCGAATAATCATGGACATGGAATAGATATACATGGAAATAGAAACATTATCTCTACACTACCTTGATTAAATTACTACTCAACTATTAATTCTTGAATTGTAGAATTTTTCCCAGAAAGATATTGTGGTGCTATATAGAAAGGTATACAATATTTTTGTGTTCATCATTTCTAAACATAGAGTTATAATGATTATAACTCGTGTATGTGTTCCATCAAAACTGTATAATAATAATAAAAAATCTAGATTATGTTCATAGGTCATCATTCTATATTCATCCAGAAAAAACTATGATATATACATATTTGGTGGAAATTTTATACTAGGATAATATGAATAATGAGATTTAAATATTTGAATTACCATTATTATTGTCCAAAAAAGTAAAGGTTTAATGAAAAAATTATAAGATAATGATAAAACTACTTCACATACTAGTATGGAAATGGAAAAAATAGCCACGCATTTGAATATTGGACATGTTATGACCTCTAACAAAAATAATGATATCTAGTTGGTAGATGAACATATTACAAATTTTGTTCACTTCACAGTGATTATGGAAAATATATATATATATATAAACATGTTAAGATACAAATAAGAAATATTGTATGACTACATTGAATTCCAATCATTATTATATCTAATCATGATTTAGTGTTTATCAATATATTGTAAATAATCCTCCACCAAGTGTTGGATATATAGTTGAGCATATGAAATTCTAATCCAAATCACATGGATGGTCAATCTGACTGAACCTTTTAAATTATAAGGTATTATAATAGATTAAGTTAAATGGATTTTCAGTGGTATTATGTCCAACGTCATTCCCAAGTAGAGTTATCATATAAAAATTGTTTCTAATCATTCATTTCATTGGTGTCATATGAGGCGCTTTATAGGCAGAGGTATGGAACATCTACATGTTGGGTTAAAGTTGGAGAGATGATATTGATGGGACCTAATAGTATCTAATAAATTATAGATAAAGTTAAAACTAGTAAACCATATATTATATCTATATAATTTCCTCTGAAAAAATTGAAAAATATCATTATTGAGACCAAGAGTTTTAGGATAAAGATAAGTTATTCTCGTATATGTCACTATCGAATAAAATAATGAGGTTTTTTAATAAGATAATGTTGTTCAAATATAAATAATCCCCTTTGAGAACATAAATCAAATTGGAGTTGTTTTATAAGTACTATCACTCTTAACTCACCTTTCTCATGTATATGATGTGTTCCATTGATAACTTTTATGGAGGTACATACTATGTTGTCACGTATACTGAATCAATAAGGGGAAGATTTCAAGAATGATCAATCCTATGAGGAGTAATAGGTGATGATTTTTCCCCATAATGTAAAATTTATACCTAACAAGAAATCCCACATTTTCAAAGTGTTTTGGTGGAACCACATGTTTGAGGAAGTTACATGGTAATCAAAATATGTGATGAAAAATAAATATCCATATCATATTAATGTGTGAATTGAAAATATCAATGAATTTTTTTAAAGGGGATACGAACATATCAACATGAAATTTTATAAATTAAATTTCTTATCTAAATGAATAAATATGTTATTATGTAATATCTTTATAGAAAACACATTCACTATTTTTGTTATTTTTTACTACATTCAATTAGATCCTCTCATAATTAGAAGACTATTAATCATCATAACAATTGATATTATTTCCCTTTTCAAACTATTTTATTATTAGTATATGTTATGGTTTATGATAGATTAATATCGAGTCATTAAAATGAAGTCATATCCTTGACATGTTGGATCATACCATATGCAGCACATTTATAAGATCCTCTTAGAGAGATAGCATAACTGGAATATTATCTAGACAAAACACATATTGATATTCAAAAACAATATCATGAATTAACCATTTATAAGATAAGTTCATTTTCAATGAGATAATGACTAAAACCAATTTATTTAAACCATCTTAAGAAAATTCACACTATATCTCACGTTACCCTTAGGGAACTACCTAGTGAAAATTAGGTACATGTATCAATATCCTAGTAGAATGAATTTGAATGTTTATTTTTTGAATTAAAATAATGAATATATTTATTAATTTTAAATATAAAATTTTTACTTATTAGATAATTATTTTGATAAATATTATATTTGGAACGGATGGTAGACAAACTATATTTTTGAAAAAAATAGTGTTTCAAAAATTTCATTCGTCTTCATGAAGTAATGAATTTTCATAATAAATTTTATTTTAAATATAATAATTTTTAATTAATTTATATTAAATATATATAATCATATATTTTTTTAAATATATATTATAAATTATTTTTATGAAGTCATATTTTATTTTCATAGTGGTTTGGAATCTATTTCTGTTAAAAAAGTTGTATTTTTCAAAAATAAATATTTTTATACAATATATTAATTTATATAATTTAAGTATTTTATTATAAATATTAAATTATTTTCCTATTTATAATGTCAATATAATCCAATAATTAATTTTTCATAAATTTCTTGATAGTGCAAACAATTTTGGGTAATCATTAATAGAAATAGAAATATATGATATTTATTATGACAACACAGAAGAAAAAAAAGTGATGTAATTAATGCCATAAAGTGTATCCAGGAATAAAATTAGGTTTCACAAAAAAAATAAAGTTTGTTTTATTTTATTATAATTACTTTATTAATAATTATGATTCCACTAAAACCTATATTATTTTTTATGGTTTTAAAAATAATAATTTTAAAACACGACTCCACACAATATCACATTATGTATTAATTAAATTATTTTAGATATTATGGAAAAAATGATATCAACTACTCAATGTTTTAAATAAAGGGAAAAAATTGTCTATATTATTTGGTTGCTATTAATTTATATCATTTTATGTCAAATCTATTTTAGGAAATTAATAATGAATTCTCCCCACTTTTTCAATATAATCCCTCCCAAACACTAGTTCATTTTAACTAAAACCCCTATGAAAATGAATCTATTCAACCAATAACCATCCAAATCCCTCTAAATGTTACCTCATTATCATAATTATCACCACCTATGATATTAAAAGTTCCATATTAAGATGAGTATCATCTTTTCTCCTATTTTTCATGATTTTACATTATATAATGAATTTTTCTAAATTTTCACATTGTGAAATGTTTTTACCATTCTCTATCTGTATAATTATTATGTTCTTGTGATTATATATTGTATTTACTCTCAATTAACATGTCTATGAATCATTATATACCCACATTATTCTCTTGAAATTGTACATTGATTTTCCATGTAATTTTTTTAGTCAATACCCAAGCTAAATTACACAAAATAGTATTATACTTAATATACCTATACATAATTTTATAGTAACTATAATATAAAAAATCCATACTTCGTAATAATTGTATTAAATTGAATAAATTATATATTTATATTTCAATATCTATATAACAAAATTATTTGTGTACATTACATGAATATGATGGGTGTACTTAGAATTGTAAAGGCAAAAATTCATTGGGTACTGTTTTTATATCATGTGATACCATATATGGTGTATGAGGGGTAATATTAATCATAATATGTTATGATATAATGATGAATATCATAGACTTATGTTTATTATGTCATTTTATATTTTTTCAACATTCTCCTAATTCTTTTATGGTGTCATATTTTATCATGATTTGATATCAATATTTATTATTATACCCCATATTATATAATATTTGTACGTAAGTTTATTATCATTTATTTCATTCATGATGTTATGAATTGTGTAACCACCCAAAATTTTATAAATATGATTCCATTTTTGATTGAATTATTTGACCATTTATTGTTATATAAAACACATTCACATCTTTGGTTTTATTATATCCTATTAAATTAAAAATTCCATTTAGAATCATAACCATTGATAGAATATTTATTTAATATTAATCAGATGATTAGTATAAATTTAAGTTTTATATAAATCCAATTGATGTAGAAAAAACAAGCAATAACAGTAACATACAATATTGTGCCAATTGAAGCTTATTTATTAGTTCTTTTATAGAATATAACATCAAAGGGATTTTACCTTGACCAATTCCATGTTGTTATTTGAAAATTATATCATTATAATATTTATATAGGGGAGAATTTCAAGCTTATTTATATCACATCACGTATTATGTACACTAAACCACCAAATGAAAATTTCATCATAACTCACCTTACCATCAGGGGGTTTGATGGTATAATAAATCGATATTTATCAATATCATAATAAATTGATGGTTTATTTTTTATTTCCAATAGAATAATGATTTTATTTACATTTTATTGTTGTTACATTATAAAAAAATTATTTTGATGTTATAAAAAATGTATATTCATATTATATTTAATTTCAAATAAGGCAACCATTTTTTGTGATTTCATGAATTTTGAATATAAATTACATTTTAAAAAAATAAATAACATTTTATTAATATAAATTATAATATAATTTTAAGAAGAGAAATTTAAATTTTTATATTGAATTGGAAACTGTTATTATCATAGAAACCCTTTATTTCTCAATAAAATATTATATTTGTATTAAAAGGTACAAATAAATTGTTTAATATTATTTTGATAAAATTAATATTATTTTTGGAATCATTCCATTTAAATTACCCACGTAAGAATTTTTGAAATATGTTTTGATCATTTTAATTTTCACAAAAAAATTAAATACTGTCAAAATATATGTTGTTCACTATGACATCATAATGGCACACAAGTTATGTAAATAAACTTTAAAACAAATAAATTAATAAATATAATTTTCCTATTTAATATAATTATTTTATGATATATTTTGATTAATTTTTAATGTATCTTATTAATCTTATGAAACCAATATTTTTTTATGCTTTCAAAATTTTATATTTTAGAAAATGAATCACTTAATGATCACTAAGGTTAATATTTTAATAATTTCAAAAAAATTTCTTATTAAATAATGATAAACATTATAATTTTTCATAAATCATGTTAATTTTCATTGATAAAGTTTATGGTTTTGATTTATGTATTATATATATTTCAAAACAAATTTGTATTAAATAATAAAGAACGCCCCTATATTTTCTTATATAAACCCACCCATGATCATATTAAACATAATTTATAAACATAAAGAAAATAATTACTCTTAACTTCTCCTTATAGAGTCTTATCAAGGGTCCCTTAATATCTCTAGAATCATATAAATATATTTTGTAATCACCCAAAAATGTAAAAATCATCTCATTCTTCTCTCTATTCACCCATATTTTTCATTTAATTTCTTTTATATCCAATTTCTAATGGTAGAATATATTTTTCAACATTAATAATAATATAAAATATATCTCTATATTATGATACACCCATTTATATCTCATTAAACAATTCATTGAACTTTTATGTACTATCATTGTGCTACGAACATTACACTTTTATTTTCCCATACCAAAACATTGTGTTCTAAATACCAAAAATAATTTCACTCAAGTGTATTAACCTTTAAATACATACAATTATTTTAATGGTGACTTCTTTTTATTTATTATAAACCTTTTTATCATATTATTAGATGTGATTAAATATCTTCCTATGTTTTATGAATTATGTGGCATACTTATTCATGTAATGATGATAATATGATGGTTGGTCCCAAATAATGCTTTATTGAATTTTTGAATGTTTTAGTCTCATAATATACCATATATGGTGAAAAGGAGGTTATCTAAAGAACATCATGTTATAATTTCTGGGTGATTATCCTTGGCATATTATTATGATTTAATGTTTAATGTTTTTATCGCATTCAAATACTTTATTTATATAATAAATTTTTTATAATGCATGCTTGTTAATGTTTATTATTATAACCCATTTTTTATCCCATTAAATTCTTATTTTCTACCATATAATTCCTTATTAAGGTAATTATTTTTTATTCCATTATTGGTCAATATAATTCCACCCTTTCTTATGTATGTCCCCAGGTACTTCAAAGAAATATTTTGTATGATGTAATATTACAAAATTGTTAAAGATGTTTTTATTATTTATGATTTACCCCTTGATTTAACATGTTATTCAAAATATCAAATTAACAGAAAACACTATAGTTATCAATCATATGGTTTATATTATGAAGTTTATTGTGAAATAAATCACAAATTTATTTATATTAATGAAAATGGATTCTCTAGTTGTTATCAAAACATGGTTTACTTTTTTTTGGGATGAGGGTTTTAAAAATTAAATGGATGCAATTGGGTTATGACTAAATATAATAACAAATAGCTATGATTTGGTACTTTATATATAATGTTATTACCAATAAAATATATTAATATCTTGATACTACGTGTGTACGTGGTATGGGAAAAAATGTACCAATTGGTGACACCCATAAACACCATATTGAACTAGGATCAATATGTAACTAGTGAACAATAATGGGAAATTATACAGTACTGGTTTGAATTTATTAGAGGATTTGATTTGTTAATATAATAATCTCATTAAAAATACTATTAAGGGAATAAAAATGATTATAAGAGTATATGATATCTAATAAATAAATCATAATATAGACTGGTTCCTAAAAATATATAAGATTACGGAATACATGTCATTTATAAATTAACCCTCTAATGTTAATGTATTATTGATTATGTGTTTATTAATTTTAAAAAATATTTCCCTAATTTTCCCATTGTTCTAGAAAATGGCAAGAAATAGGAGGATCTGAGTAAATGATCAATGTGAAATAAATTGTGATGAATTCATAAATGAGATTACCTAAATGAAATAATAAGGAAAAATTGAAATTGTCAAGTTACTATATTAGTTGAATCATGTTCTCCATTGAAACGAAAATAAAAATAAATTTTTAAATCCCCCTTAGAAAGAACAAGCTACAATTGGGAACATTATATGACAAAAGGCCACTTGATTTAAATGAATCACCTGATACCTTAATCCTAAAATAATTGATCTACCACATTAAATAGATATTGACCTTCTAGAAATTATCCAATCCTTATAATGTTATATTGAATGTTTATCATATTTATTGATTATCTCTTCATTGGGAGACAGTGAATATGAATTAAAAACATGAGTAAGAGATCAATGAAATGTTGTGGAAGTAATTCTATAATGTCTTTTTGAACAAATATTTTCCTCATACTCTCCTACTTAAAATAAAAATGGATTTAATAACCCATTATAAAATAGTCATTAATCATTTATGGAATTTGGGGGAAAATTCACAATACTTTCATGATACACAATCAGAATTGCCATTACCTATTAATGAATAGTATAATAATCCATTTTGGGATAAAATTCAGTCTATGAAAATCCAAAAAAATCATAATAATTGATAAGAATGATTAAATTGTTTGATTTTCCATCAAATTCAGAATAATGGTAAGTTAATATCATGGGTATCAGGAAGAAATGGAGCATTATGTGGTGTTTAATTATGGTGGTGTGATTTAGAAATATAACATTGGATTGAAATTTAAACATACCCCTTTTCAATTGTGTGGAATGTATTACATTTTAATTTTCCTAAGGTAGAAGAGGAAATGGTTTTTGTTTTGGAAATAATGTGTCGAAGTTAGATATTAATGATCGGGATAAACCAACAAATTAAATTTAATAGAGTAATGCTCCAATAAATCGTAGTATGATTTTCTAAAACATTAAATAAAAGGTAAAAATATTTGATCTAAAATACATCCCCAATAAAAAAAATTCATCAGAAATCAATTCTAAAAACCTTTAAGGGGGAAAGTGTGATTATATGCCACCATGATCATTGAGGTGGGTCATGGAAATGATGTGGTCACAAGTATGAAAGCAATTCATTCATGAATATTGAATATACTTTTTTATTAAAGTTCAATGCATTCTCTTATATAAAATATCTTTAGTTGAACTTTTAATGTACCACCATAAATCATTGTAGTTGGGTAATAGGTGAAAATGTCAAATGGTGAAATTATTTCATCCTAATTATATTAGTCCTCCCCAAAAAATATTTTTTTGATGAAATTCATTGTGAATCTTAAGATACTATCTTCAGTTGAATTTGATGAAATTCTACGAATGGATCATCTTTAATTATATTTAATTAACATAAATTTTCACGAGATAGAAATAAAACTATGTATTTTTTTATCATTCTTCTATTTTGTATAATTTTAATTATGAGGAGGAATTTTTATTATCACTAATGTAAAACAATTAAATTCTAAAAAAATGAAATTTTATTCAATATCAAATATAAACACAAAACCATGAATTGATGGGAACATTGAACCCAGAAACATGATGAAATATATTATTTTTAAATAAATTAAATATATTCAATAGGTTTCGTTACATGAAATACACATAATAACTTTTGTTATAGTAAAAACTGAATTTAAACGTAACATGAAATATTTTTAAAATAATATTATATAATATTATATTAATAACACAACTGTTAAATTAGTTGGTATGAATAATAATGACTATATTATGAAAAATATATAGCTTCCACGCATTCATTGAGTTTTAATTGATTATAAATAATCATCATCATCATTTGAATTAAAATGTTATGTTTTTAATAAAAATATTTTTTTTCTAAAAGACATATTATATTCACAATACGTAAATAAATTAAAATTATTTAATACCACATATAGAAAATGTAATTGAAATAATAAAATTATATTTTGAAATAATAATACCAAAATTATATTAGGGATATTTTTTTCATCTATCTGAGAGGTTTCACTTTTGGATTAATAGAGAAAAATGGTGAAATTTAAATGAAAAATGTAGTTTTGTTTAAATAATTTATAATGATAAATTATATTTTGAAGTTTTTTAAATAAAAATTTGATCAATTTTATATCAATTAATAACATTTATTTCATTGTAATGATTATAATATTTAATTTTTATATTAAAACATTGTAAAATTTGATCATTTTCTCATTAAAAACAGACTTTCTCATCAAAATTTTGAGATTAATTTAAAATTAAATTTAACAAATTTTATGAGTTGAATAATGAAAAACATATTAATTATTTGGAATAAGAATAATTTATATTATACGATAATTTAAATTTAATTTATTTAAAATAATGTGAATATAATTAAATTTAATTTTCCCAATTTCAGATAAAACGAGGTTTTGGGCATTTCATGAGTTCGCAAAAAAAATTATTTATAAAAAATATATGAATTTTATTTATTAAATTATATTTAATATTTAGAATCATTAGGATTAAATTATCCATTAAATTTCATCTTAATTATACTATTAATTTATAAATAACCTAGATAAATAAAAATATATGTGTTACTATTGTAATACCCAAAAGGGTTAAATTGAGTAAACATAAAGAATAAGGATAAACATGATAAAAATGTATTTTATTTTATGCGGTGGGGGTGAGTATCCACCACTTTAACACAACCCACAATTATTGATATGATTTATATCCACATTAGGTAAGGTATACCTCCCAATAATGAATAATTTTCTGTATTTAAAATATTTTCACTCCACCTCAACAATAAAAGGGAACTCACTCCCCCAACATCATAACACATCTGAATCCCTTTTTCTCATAAAAAACATGCCAAAATATGTTTCAAAATTCCCCCATATAATTCTATAATATATTTATTTTATAATTCTATCCTTTTAGGATTTATTGTAAACCGAAGAATGATGTGTGGATAAGAGGCAATGTTATTCAACATGCTTATTTATTTTATTTATTTATCCACCTCCATAAATATTTATTAAACCCTGATGATAAAATTACCTCAACATATTACATATATAATTTTTTTTATAATTTAATCCCTAAAAACCATATCCACTCTCATAATATGATATATGATAATGTCTCTTGTGTGTACGGTTGACTATCACCTATGGATGTTATGTGATCCATCATTCACTAATTTTCCATGTGGAATATGATAAAGATTAAATTAATAATTATATGAGAATTAAGTCACATATTTTTTATATTAATGAAATATTTATCAATCCTCAATGATTATATATATCATTTTATTTTTTTCTATTTCACTCATGTAAAGTTGATATCATCGTTCGTGAACGTGTGGACTACTGCATTCACAAAGCGTTGTGGATATCTTTTAATCACCACACCAACAGAATTATATATATAAATAATGAAAATAATATATACAAATATATGATATTTTTATCATTATTTAATGATATTATATTTCTTACGTTCATTCCATAATTATCATTTAAAAATGTAATGGTTACACGTTAGTACGTAATACCCAACGTATCAAAGATGGTAACATAAATTGTTTTTCATTACCATAAATAGAGATGGGTTTTTATAATATTATAGATGTAAAATTATGAAAATAATTTCATTATTGTTATTATTTATATTATATAACAATACAATGCAAACATGAACTGAATATTTCATGATTAAACACATGAGAAAAAAAAAGGCAATTTGCACCCACACGAATTGAAAATAATAAAACATTGTTAATGATTGGTTTATAATATATTATAAATGTATATTATATGATATTTTAAATATTAATATGGTTCTATTATATGTTAATAATATTTATAAATACCCCTTTATGTACATTAAATAATGTTCAATCAAAAGGAAGTGTGGCGTATGGTATTTCCTCTTAATTAAATTTCATTTTGGAATATTGTAGTTTTTAGAAACAAATTTCATTAATATGGTGTATATAAAACATCTTTAAATTTTAATATCATTAATTAACATGCCCCAGCCTCTAGGGCCCATGCGGTGAAAACCCCAATCCCCCCTTCTAAAGGCCTGGGGCTAGGGACTAGCACCAAAGGGATATTTCCTATAATAGAAAAGGCTTTCAATATATAAATTGTAAGCACACGAAACCAATCACAAAACAGGATACGAACTCATTTAAAAAACTACTAATCATAGTTTGTGTTGTATGTTAAAGGGGAAAAACTACAATCCAATATAGATAGTTCAAGGAAAACTGGAATGTACAAGATAACTGAAAGGTGAAAAGAAACTCATGGGTCATCCACCATAGATTCTACCTGAAGGGAATGTACAACTCATGAATGGATGTATCAGTTGTTCTCCACATCTAACATACACCTTTGAGTTATCTCTAGTCCAAAAAATCTCATCTTCCGTTAGTGGGGTCTGTCGTCTGTACCAAACACAAGGAGGTGTGGTCAAATCTCATGCTAAGTTGAGTATAATGATACCCAATAAGGACCCCATGACCATCTAGGTCTCAAAAAATCCACAAAGGATAATAAAAAATCATGAAATAAACTGAAACCCCAACGTAGTTATATTCCCATACATATATCTATATAATCAAGTATAAACATCTCAATCATGATGAAAACACAACGTCCAAATTCAAAGCCTTAAGGTCAAATATTCCATGATGGACGGAATACCACATAGGTAAGTACCATAGATGAAATCTAGATAGAAAAACACAAACACGAAATTACCAGGAGGAAAAGTACCACACAAGTACTGACTCAGATCACACCAGGTATATCATAGAAAAAATATTTTATATGATTAGATGTAAATATTGAATCATCTTACTCTGTTAAGATAAATTCCCTCACACGATCAGTTCGTGCTGACTAACACAAGATCTCTCGTTGCTGATCCATGCATGATAGCTCAGTGCTGACCCACTCAGGAATGCTTGGTGCTAAACCACACATGATCTCTAGGTGTTGTCCCACACATGATTGCTCTGTGCTGACCCACACAAGATCGCTCTTCATTCTTCACGTCACAACTAGTTACAGTGTTCTGGCACTATGCTCACTAGTCTCTAGGAGTGTCGGCTCAAAAATCCACTGTTTGATACTCCAACATCCAAGAATTATCATGAAGAATTATCTCAAATGACCTCCATGTCATTGAGGTATCTACGCAACAGACGGAGCGTCAATCAGACACCTTATTTGTGAGTAATTATCCTTTCAATCCATGGGGCCATGTTGGATTTGTGATTGATCCAACCCAAACATACCACATCTTAATACAAATCTCAAGTGGGGTATACTCAAAGGGTATGTCTCTCGTCAAATATTCCATCACTGTAGATGGTTCATCAATCGGATGCCCAGTACAAGAGATATTTCCAAAAGAGCGTAAATTGGTCGACATGGGTATGGGTTCGGTCAAACCTAGTCGGACCAACCAGGCCCGACCTGGCCTCTTCCGACCAGGTTGGTGTCAACCTGGTACGACCTACTATGTTTGGCCATGCTCGCTAGGAAGCCCGACCTATGGGTATGGCCCTACCCGTTGGGTCCGGCCCGGCCTGTGCGGCGTGGCCCAGCCTGCTGGGCGAACCAGCAGGCTGCAAGGGCCATGAGGGAATACAGAGTGGTTCTAACGTGGAAAAAATGAGGCTCTGAGGCATCTAGGAAGAGGGGGTGTTGTGAGGGCACAAGGAGGCTATGTTGCAGGCAACATGAGGCTGTGGGGAAGCAATATCATAGAGGGTACAACGAGGGCGTCTCGACCAAGGGGGTTCCACAGGGGAGCTAGGCAGCTCGTCCATGGAGGGTGCTTTGAGGGTGACCTTGCCGTGGGGTTCCACGATGGCATGTGGTCGCTTGCCTGCCGATGGCGCGTGGCCGCGTGGCAGTCCGACCTCAAAGGGTTCCACAAGGATGGCTCAATCACAGGGGTACCATGAGGGTGAGGGGAATCTAACCCTTAGAGGGAGAAAGGTTGTGGGGTAGCTGGACCACAGGTGCGCGAGTCCATAGGGTGGTGTGACGCTGCAAGGCGGCACGAGGCTGCAGGGAAGCTCAACCATTGAGGGTGTTGCGATGGATGCTCGGCCGTGAGGGAGTGGTGGCCATGGGGTGGTGTTGGTAGCCACAGTGTGGTGCGATGAGGCCGTGTGTGGCCACAACCGTGGTCGGTGGAGGCTTCGGCGTGGTGGTGGCTGTAGAGGGAACTGTTGCATTGTCACCTTCATCATGGCCATTAGCAGTGCCAACCACTGTTCTTGTGCCCCTTTGGGGATAGCCGTCGACCACAACCATCACAAAGAACAACACAAATCATCACAATAATTGAGGAGAGGATGATCCATGTTTTTTTGTCTGGAACACTTTGCATTAGAGCAGTAACAAGTGGCTATAATCTCTCTTGAATTACGAAGAGTCATCAAGAACGAAAAAAGAAATAATTTCTAAAAACAGCCCTACTTTGTTTGTTTGTTGTCATCGATGATTAGGGAATGATAATCAGCGATTGAAGATTTCCCATGTTGGAGTATTTCCCAAGGAAGAAGTAAAATTTATGTGTTGGCATTCTTCATTGTAGGAGCGTTGTTCATGGAAGCAGTTCTTCGTGGAATAAGTTCTTCATTGGAGAACAAAGTCCCCCAAGAGCTCTCCCTTTTCCCAATACATTACCCCATACTCAAAAATATCCAACTGTATTGATTCCCCAATTTTAATTGTTGGAACAATTTAAAATTGGATTAAATAATTAGATAGTGGTTGGCATACTAAATTAATGGGAACGGACTATAAAACTGGGGGAAGTTTAATAGGCTTCCACACACTTAAGAGGGAGTTCAAGGGGTTTTAGCCACAGGTGGTCCGCCCCAGAACAACCTCTCTAGTAGGTCTGTTTAGGTGGTCCCCACCACCATAACCTATCATGAGACTCTTAGATCAGGTGGTCTCCACCTATGAAACATCCACAAGGAGAATAAAATAAAAATAAAAATAAATGCTGCACAATTTTATTTTTATATTATTATTTCACAAATATGTGAAAAGCTATCTTCCACCTCTAACCTACTACATTCAAGGTGAAGGTCTGGTTAAGAGAATACTGACATGCGAGTTCAACGGTGCCCTCAGATTTTTATTCTGAGCACCAGTTCAATAGATAGAAAATAATGTACGCATGTTTTATGAAATTACTATAAATAATGTTAAGAAATTCATTCCGGACACTCTGAGCCTTAGAATTATGTGCTGTCAATTTTTGCAAACTCTTAAAAATACCATATATTTTAAAAACATTTACCTGGAAAATCTGGGTCCTTAAATTCTCCCCACCTGAAAGTTTTACCTCCCTATAAGCTACAACACTACACTAGAAAAACAAGTGGGGGTACTGAGAATAAATATGAGCCTCCCGCCCCATGTTTTCTCTCGATGGTTCTTGTGTGTCCAACAAATGTGCACCAGAGGTATCGAACACCCTTGAAGGACCTGCTTAGGACAATACTCATTCTCCATTGGAACCTCTATAAAATTCTACCCATCATTGACATCCAACTCACCATGGTTGATGACGTGGAAAGGGTCTTGCATGTATATCCTCAGCAGGGATTTGTGGAAGATGTTTTGCAGCCGATGAAACCTGGGTGGAAGAGCTAAGTGGTATGCCACCTCGCCAACTCTGTTGAGGACCTGAAATGGTCCGATGAACCTCAAATATAACATGACGCCTCAGACAAATCTATTCCATAATCATCTATGTGAGACACATAGAAAGAAATTGTCACCATCCTCAGACTCCATAGGTCTCCTTCATTGGTCGACATTAGACTTCTACATTCTTTGTGTAGTCTTATTCGGCACCTAGATGATATGCACCATCTTTATGGTAGCATGTACAATCTCTGGTCCCACTTGAGATGAATCCCTTGGGCCAGTCCAACATAAAGATGATATGCAAGTTCGCTCTTACAACACCTCAAGAGGCACCATACCAATGGTGGAGTGACAACTATTGTTGAATGAATACTCCACCAAAGGAAAGTGATACTCCTAGGTGATAAAAAGTCGAGGATTCAATCACGTAGCATTTCCTCGAGGGTCTAAATAGTCTACTCTGTCTGGCCATCCGTCTGAGGATGGAAGTTGCTACTCAAGAAATGATGCATCCCAAAAGCCTACTGCATCCCCTTCCAAAGTTGAGAAGTAAAATACGCTTCACGATCAGAGACACTCTTCAAGGGTACTCTATGTTGCCACACAATCTCTTTCACATAGATTCATCACATGCTCTATACTGAACCCTTCTCTCTGAACTGTAGAAATTGGGCCGACTTGGTGTTTCGGTCGATGATAACCTTAATTGAGTCATGAACCGTGGAAATACATGGAAATCCTGTCAAGAAGTCCATGGATAACCCATACCGATTCCACTTTGGGACCTCTAAAGGTCGAACTAATACTACCAGTACTAGATGATCCGCCTTCACTTACTGACTAGTGAGGCACCGAGAGACAAACTCTGAAACTACTTTCATTATTCCCAGCCACCTGTTCTGTCATCAGAGATCCCATTACATCATCGCCACTCATGGATGTAACTCTAAAGTAGACGTGTGGAACTCCCTCAACAATTCCTCTCGAAGTGACATTGGTACCATGGCACATCCAATGAAGAGGATGATGTGCTCCCCACCTTCAGAAAATCCATCAACTGTATGTCCTATGTATATTTGGGCATGTCATGTCTCATAGTCAACATCCCCATGCTATGTCTTCTTGAATCACTGAATAATTGGGGGAGTGACTATAGCTGATTATAGAAAATATGCTTTATCTCTATCCATAATGGATATCTGCAATTCGGCTAGATGCTACATCTCCCCACCTAGAAGTTGTATACTATACCTCCTAGTTATTGCATCTGCTACAACATTCCCCTTCCCATGAGTATAGAATATCGTGAAGTCATAGTCATAGAGTAACTCAAGCCATAATTGATGTCTTAGGTTCATGTCCTTTAGAGAAATGGTATACATGAGACTCTTCTAGTCAGAGTACACTTTAAAATGTTCTCCCATCAGATAGTGCTGCCAAATCATCAAGATGAATACCACTTCTACAAACTCCAATCCCTCAGTAGTGTAATTTTTATCATGATGTCTCAGCTATAGAGAACCATATGCGATCACATATCGCTCCTACATATGGACACATTTGAACCCGGTCCATGATGTGTCACAGTAGACTATTTATCCTATGCCATCCTCTTAAAGCCTCCAGGTTGGATCATTAGTTAGCCTCTGCCTCTGCACTTGAATACTCTGACGGATTCTCGTTGACCACTCGAAGGGTTGCCTTTCTTCTTCATGGTTGATAGTGGTGAAGCATTTATGGAGAATTTTGGGTAAAATATCTAGTAGTATATATCAAAACCAAGTAAACTATGAACCTCTGTCACACTCCAAGGTGGAACCAATGATAGTACTACCTTAATCATCACTAGATCCATTGATACTCCCACCTCTGATATTAAATGTCCCAGAAAGTGAACCTCTCATATCAATAACTGACACATCGAGAGCATACTATAATGTTGGTGATCTCATATTGTGTCCATAACAAACTAAAAATGATAAGAATACTTATCTATAGTACCCAAGTAGATCAGAATGTCATTGATGAAGCCAAATACAATGTGATCATGGTATGGCTGAAAGATCATGTTCATGAGTCCCATGAACTCTGCTATAGCATTGGTTATTCAGAATGGCATAACCAAAAACTCATAATGGATGTACTGACATCTAAAATGTATCTTCTCCATATCCTAATATCGTAATCCGAGCTGCGGATAGCTTGATCTGAGGCCTATCATATAGAACAACCATGCTCCCTTCAGCTGGTCGTAGAGGTCTTCATTAATTGGGAGTGGGTACATGTCCTTCACAGTCACTTGGTTTAGGCACTGATAGTAGAAACAAATTCTCATGCTCCCATCCGCCTACATGGAGAAAAAAATAGAGGCTTCCCAAGGTGAATCAATGGTCTGAATGAAATTCTTCCCCTGCAAGTCCTCTAGCTATACCCACACCTCACGAAGCTCTGCGGGATCCATCTAATATGCTAGTGTAGATATTGGGTCCCTCTTGGGGTACAAATAAATGTAATATTTCACCTCTCTACGAAGAGGTAAACCCGAAACATTATTTTGTAAAATATCTGCATATCGGTCCCCCAATACAGGATAACTCGAACTCTCCACATCAACTACTCTAATGGAATGACAAGAAAATAGATATGTAATCGGTTGCACCCTCTTCTGGGTAAGTACATCTTGCACTGTAAAGGATCCCTTCTTGTCAGTGAAGGTAAAAATAGTCACATCCATGCGAACACACTGCACATGGTGCCTCATCAAATCAATCTGATCATTGACTATAGATAAAAAATTCATACCCAGGATGTCATCTTTCAGCCTTGAAACTGCTATTAAGAGATCCCAACCGAAGCAATCACTTCCAAGAGTGAGCTCACACTACTGGAATCAGTACATAATAATCGAATATGCTCCTGTAAAAGTCTCTAGAAGTAATGATCAAGCTAATGGCTACATCAGAATCTCCATGCTCTGAATGAGGGTAGTGGCAATAAAGGAATGACAGGAACCTAAATGAATATGTATTACAACTAAGGTGGAGGAAACACAAATCACACATCATATCATATCCATAGTTCCATGGTCATAGGCCTCATCTTCCAGGAGATGAGATCTCCCCTATCCTCCTACTCCATGTGGTCGGGGTGTACCACCCAGTGGTGGTGGCTACAACATCTCGAATTGTCACTCACTACCAGCTGCACGACCAGATCCACTGCCATGTCTAACTACTCTCAGCATTCCTACTCAATTAAACCTTTTTCTCTGCCTTGGTGGTACTTCTACCGTCTGCTGATCATTCATATGGCAGGTTGGACAGTCACGAGCCATTTGAACCTACACGTCGCATGCATAACATTGCATACTCCTAGTAAGACTCGTTATGCCTCGTGTTCCCCACAAATCCAACTTTTAAATCCTATGGTTATCCACATGAAGGTTTGGTCATTTTGAACCTCTGTGTCATCTGTTTTTCTCCCGCTGTAGAAGACTCCACTACATGATGACTGCTAGTGGGTCTCGCTACTGCTGACCGATCAGCAAGGAACATCACCACTAGGAGATCTCTATCTAAAACCCCCACATATATCATGATGTTCAAGGAGATCATCGAAGCCCTGATATCCCGCTTGAGTCCCTACTCGAGGTTCTGGGCCTTGAAGAATGGTACCCACACCGAATCTGTGGAGTAGTGTGAGAGGTTAGTGATTCTAAATGAGTATTGTGTCACATTCATGTTTCCAAACTAGAGATGAAGTATCTCTTGAATGTGCACTGCATGATGAGACGGTGGGACAAACTCTGCTCGAAACAGGCACTCAAAGTCATCATAGAGAAGTGTCACCTCATCGGGAGCCTAGAGAATTAGGCTCCACCATATGATGGATGCTGCCTAATGAACACTAGAAACAAGGATAACCATGAGACCGACTAGTGTCCCTACCAGTCGAAAGACACTTGAAAAATCCTCTAACAAATCCCCAGCCACCTGTTGGTCCATCACTTCACTGAACAGAGGTGGCCTCTAGTGCTTGAACACATGCAACACACTCAAGCAGCATGCACTCTCTACTACTGGGGCTAGTGGAATCAGTTTCCCAAAGGATAATTGTACTGTAGGTGCCTCTGCTGGTCATTATACTGTAAGAGGGCCCTACACCGAGGCCTCGTCACTCGGCGGGTTATTAGTGCATACTACTCTCAGAACCCATGGTGGATGTCTTTGTGGAGGAATCCAAAAAAGAAACAGGTTCACCATAGTGAAAAAATATATACCTGGTGATCTGAATCCATGAAATCAAAAAAAAAACTCTTCAAAACATACACACAATTTTTATTTTTGTGCATTGAATCGGAAATCAGATGTCAGGGTCTAGGTTTATGGATATGTCAGGTGCCACACCAACACTGGATTCCCTAAACTGATAACCACACTCACTATAGTTAACACTATTTCCATTTAAAAGATTAGAGTCTTATGTTCTACAGTAGAAATGACTCCTCTAATACCAATTTGTCATGACTCATTCCATGGGGCCCATGTCGTGATAACCCCAAGCCCACCATCCAAAGGACAAGGGATGGAGACTTTCACTAAATGTGTATTCCAAATAAGTGGGAAGGCATTACCTTTATATCATGTTATCACATGCAACAAAGCACATAGCTAGATACACAATCAATTAAACTGAATAATAATCACAGTAAATGCAGTATGTAAAAGGTGTATGAATACAGGCCCATCTAGAATTTACAAGGAAAACATGAACGTACAAGCCCACTGATAAATGAAAAGAAGCTTCTGGATCATCCACCAAAGATCGTACCTAAAGGGTAGGTATAGCTCATGAAGTGACGTCTCTGATGTTTGCATCATCTAACATCATACTCCATGAAACCTCTAGTCTGGGTACTCTCTTTCTCCATCAGCGATGTTCATCATCTACACCAAACACAATGAGGTTTGGGCATAGACCGTGTAGGGGTGTGTATAATGATACTCCGTAGAGATCCCGAGACCATCATGGTTAGGAAAAATCCACAATGGATTAACCAAAAATATTCAAATCAATTGACAACCCAACATAGGTATCTTCCTATACATATAACTATGTTATCAAGTATACCCATCTCAATCCTGAGAAAAACACTGAGTCCAACTCCAAATCCCCAAGATCAACTATTCCACGATGGAAGGAAAACCACATTGGCATGTACCACACATGCACGCCACACAGAAGAAAACCACTGGGGTATTACAATGAGGAAATGTACCATAGAGGTAAAAACTCATCTCATAGTAGGTATTTCATAGATAATGTAGTAGAGAAGATTAGATGTAATTATTGAATAATCTTACATTGTTAATAGGAAGAGTCACACATCATCGCTTGGTGCTGACCCACAAAGAATCGCTCTGTTTTGACCCACACAGGATCGCTCAGTTCTAACCTGCATAGGATCTCTAAGTGCTGACCCACATAGGATTGATAAGTGTTGACCTAGAAAGGATCCCTCGGTGTTGAAACACACATGATCACTCTTAATTATTCGCATCACATGTAGTTACAGGGTTCCCGCACTTTTCTCTCCTATATCAGCGAGGGACTGCTCCACAACCCACTGGTTGATACTCCAAATGCCATGAAGTCTCACAAATAATTATCTCAATGGAATGCCACATCATAGGGTTCTCAATGCAACATAAACTTCATCAATCTGATGCCCAGTCTGTGAGTTATTAGCCTTTAGTCTTGGGGGCCCGGTTGGATTCGTGCTCTATCCACCCCGACCATACCCAATATTAATCCAAAAATCCATTGGGGTATACTCAAAGGTACCGTCTATATCTATGATTTGTAGTGTTACTGATTGTTCATCAAACGATCATGCGGTGCAAGAGATATGGCCAAAAGAGCTTAAATGGGTCGAAGTGGGTCTGGGTCTTCTCTAACCTGGCAGGACTGACCCGACCCGACCTGGACGGACAGAACCGGCCCGACCCGGCCTGCGATGACCCGGTCTGAGAGACCTAGCCTGACCCGTTGTGTCCAGCCTGGCCCGCTGGGTGGCCCGGCCTGTCGGGTGGCCATGCCCTTTGAGTTCTACCCAGCCCGCTGGGCAATCCAGCAGGCCGCGGGGGCTGTGAGGGAACATAGAGCAGCTCGACCATGGACAATGCGATGAAGAATTGTGGCTCAGCTGTGGGGGTTCCACGAAGGAGCAGGGAAGCTCGACTGCTGGTGGCATGGGGTCGAAGGGTGGTTCGACCATGGAGATTTTCGTGAGGGAGGCTTGGCCTTAGGGGTGCCATGAGGGTGCGGGGCGGCTCGACCGCAGAGTGTGTTGTGAGGGAGGATCGACGATGGGTGTGCATGAAGTGGCATGGTGGCTCGGCCAGGGGAGTCGCGAGGCCCATAGGATGCTGTGAGGGTGGCTCGGCCGCGGGGCTTCTTTTAGAGTGCATGGAGCTCAGCCACAAGGTGGATCATCCATGAAGGGTGTTGCGAGGGAGGCTCGACCTTGGGGGTATGGGGCCATGGGGTAGTGCCACGAGGCTTCAGAAAGTGGGGTCCACAGTCGGAAGAGACTGAGGAGTAGCGCCGGTGCGCCACCGATTATGTCGAGGCTGGCGGCGGTGCCAACCGCCGTTCTCATGCCTCTTCATGGATGGTCACGAACATCCTCCCTTGTGAAGAACACCACAAATCATCACGAGAATTTCGGAGAGGACGGGCCATGATTGTTTGGCCAACACTCTCTGAATTAGAGCAGTATCAAGCTGTTGTAATCTCTCTTGAGTTACGAAGAGTCGTTATGAATGCAAAAGGGAAGAATCTCAAACATCCACCCTACCTCGTTCATTTTTTTCGTTGATGTGTAGGGAAAAACAATCATCGGTTGAAGACATTCTACTTTGGAGTATGTACTGAGCATGTAGTTGAACTCGTGCTTCAGTGTTCAATTTTGGAGGAGTGATCTTCATGGAAGAAGTTCTTCATGGAATATGTTCTTCATGGATGAAGTTATTCATGGATGACGTTCTTAATTGATGAAGTTCAATATGGAAGATGTAATTCACTGGAGAAAGAATTAATTCAAGAGCATTACCCTTTTCCAAAAATTTTCCTCAAAATAAAAAATAGCCAACAATTGTGTTTCCCCAATTATAATTGTTAGCATAATTTAGAATCGGATAAAATAATTACAAAGTGGTTGGAATAATAAATTAAGGGGGGAAACAACATTAAAGTGGGGGAAGTTGAAGAGGCCTCCCCACACATAAGAGGGAGTTAATGGGGATTTATCCTTTGGTGGTCCCCACAACAATATCCTCTCATGGGAGGTTAGTTCATGTGGTCCCCACAATCATAACCCTTCAGGGCATGATTAGATCAGGTGGTCGCCACCTATGAAATATCCTAATAGTTTTTAAAATAAAAATAAAAATAAAATCCAAACAATTTTATTTTTATATTATACTTTCACGAATATTTGAAAAGCTAACTTCCACCCATGACCTAATGTGGTTGAGGTGAAGGTCTCCTTTTGTGAATACTTGTGCTGCGAGTTCAATGGTTCCCTAAGATTTCAATTACGGTCACTGGTTCAAAAGTTTGAAAATCTCACTCGCACATTTAATTAACTAATCTGAAATAATGTTCTTAAATTTATTCCGGGAACTCTAGGCATCGAAATCACAAACTGTCAATTTTTTGGAGTAGTAAAAAAAACTTATATTTTAAAAAAATTAAATGGAAATTCCTTATATTAAATTAATATTTAATTATTAATCATATTTTATTTTTAAATATGTATTATGTAATCATATTGTATTCGAATTAAATGTTACTAAGGGGTAAAATATATCGTAACTCAATTTCAATTTTATTAGGTTAATCATTTATTTCATAGATTATGTCATCCTATGATTTTGTGAATAATGAATTTTAATTAACATATATTATATTTAATTTTTTTTATTTATAGTCAAAAAAATATTTTATTCATTTAATAATTCTCACCAAATGTTTTGTTCATTGTATGGTTAATTTCACAATCCCATCTGAAACAAATTTATTTTTGAATTTAAGTGGATGGAAATTATTTTACTATTTCCTAATAAACCAATTTAATTTTCTTCTCCCCTAGATTTTTATGCTATTTTCATGTAATAGTATAATTTTTCCTCTCAAGGGTACCAAAATTAATCGATAAAATGATTGTAATAAAATCAAACTACATTTTATTATCCAGTCATAAAACTATTTTATTCGCAAACCGTGTTTCATAAAATTAATTTCAATTTTTTTCACATTTATATACTGATTTATCAATTTAATATTCAACCCTTTATGCTATTTAAAAATTATTTCATTGAAATCAGGTGCCATTATCAAAACAATTCCCCTTTGGATTTTACTAAAAATGATAAATGAATATTCTTGTCATTTTCAAAATAAGTAGAATTCCTAATAATTTTACAGAGAAATTGGAATTTTATATTTTAAATATAAATAATTTATATATTTACCCCTTTTCATTTAAGTAATTTCCTTGAATATTAAATTTCTTGTTTGTGATGATCTTTACAATTAAAATATTTTCAAAATTTATTTTCATTGAAAGTAATTTTTAAATTTTTTTTCAAAATGAAAAGGATATTTTCATGAACATTATTTTAAATAGCATTTTATTTTATTTATATTCATCAATGAAGAAAACCCATTTTACGTACTCTAATTTTTATATTTTGATTTCTTCCTTATTCAACATCTAGATAGGTTAGGATTGTACTGACCAATAATGGTATTGACAATCAATTGCTTGTTTAATCTTATTTTCATTAAATTCCCCCCTAAAATATTCACATTCCGATGATCATTAATCAATTAATTCCCCACAAAATTTTAATATTATTTATCTTGGATATGATTATTTGTCAAATCACTAACCACTTATATATCAATTATAAGAACCTGGATTTTTTTAGAGATGATTGAAGTGCCACTCGGGGACAAGATATTTTAAAGTGTAGAGATTGTATGATCTAATTCATTTTCCAGATTTTTTTCATTGAATCAATTATCATTAAAATTTATTAATAAATTTGTTAATATTAATTCATAAGAGAAAATTCAAAATAAAAAATTGAAATATTTAATGGAATGGTTTCAGAGTCATTCACAGAGTAGTGTAAGATTTTGATGTCAAAAAATGCTCAATGAACAGGAAATAAAAATATTAATTATACTGTATAAAAATTAGATTAATTATTCAAAATAATTCAAAATCTCTAAATCTTTGTGTCGTTTGATAAATTTGAGATCATGATTAATGTTGAAACATGGTTTTTACCAAAGAAAGGTTATGAAATATATAGGCCTCATATATTTGGATTCATTTCTTGTGGGATAAATTTTAAAATAATATTAAATATATTTCTTTTCTATAAATAATTAAATATATTCCAAAAGGGGTATTGTATAAAAAATCTGAAACCCCTAGTGGATCATGAAGGATGGATTTACCCTAAATGAGGAAGATAATTTTATTCATATAGTGAGTGTATGGCATGATCCTATAAATAGAACTTTTATTATAATTAAATATTTACTTTGGGTTTTGAATAATTAATGATCAATATCTCACAAACCATGTATCATAAAAGATATATGAGACCACTGATGGGTCCGGAGTGCGGGTTAAACCTTATACATAGTATAACATTTGTAATCTTTGGGCGTTTTGATTCCTTGCTTTCAAAAATTATCCTTTTTATTTTAAATAATTATTAATTATTATTTTTAAAGAATAATCCATTAATATAATAAAAATCGTTCATCATATGAGAAATTTGTGACCATAGATGGGTCCGTAATTGTGGTTTTAAATTAGGTAAGGTATAATTCTTATATAAAATAAACTAATTAAAAGGGCCTCAAAATAAAATTTTTCATATTAAATTATATAATTAAAATAATTAATTACTAAAATAGGGTAACTATTTACCTTCTTCTCTATTGTATGATTTTCCATTTTGACCAATGATGTACCCAAGATGATTTATTTTTTGATGTTTTTCCCTTCTACAAATCATGAATCATATTCTTAATGATAAATAACTCATTCTTATAATAAGAAACAGATAAAACATAAATAAAATAGGGATTTTTAATTTACGAGTTCAAAAGATGTCAAACTATTCAACATCTCTCTGCATAAAATAACTATTTTTTGGATCGGGTTAGATGTGGTCGTTTTCTAACAAATTTTGTTGATATTTGGGTAAGTAGGGTGTAAGGACCCAGACATTAACATTACATAATCTTGAGTTATGTAATGAATTAGAATTGAGGATCTTTTCAGGATTAGTGTTTTAGAGAATTTGATCATAACTATTACATTACATTCCAAAATTAATATTTAGAGAATTATACTCAATACCCATTTTTTCCTAAAATAAAAACTATTTAAAGAAAACAAGCGTTCTTTTTTTGATATAGATATTCATGAATTCTTCCTTTCTCCTACCCTTCCTTATACCCTATAAAAAACAATTCGAACACATGGTATGAGCATTAAAATCTATTTTAGGATAATAATACAATGAAATTAAACATTACCCTATTAAAACATACAAAACATGTTCCCTTTAACACACCTCATGAAATCATAATATTTATAAATAAAAAATATAAATCATAAATTATAGAGGTAAATTGTGGCATCCATATTATATTTACATTGCATATTTCACATCTACATAGTGAATTTCATTAAAATACCCATATCGATATATTTCCTACATCTCTTAAGAGAAACAATAACATTTATCTTTATCACATTACCCAATGAATTGAAGAGCAATCTCGGGCTCACTTGCCTGAGGTTTATCATGGAACCACCTATATACGCTGAAAATTCCCAAAAACAATTACATAATTATAACACATAAAATAATCATAAATGAAAGATAAAATTTTTACATTATAATAACTATATTTCAGTTCATGAAATTGAAATAATCATATTCTTTTAATAAAAATACATTTAAAACATTTAAAAATAATATTTTTAATCAAAGCGTCCCATAAAACTTTGAAACATTTAAAGGAATTAACATTTTAAATCATTAATGTACATATAAATGAGTCCATAAACACATATATAAAATATATACATTAATTAGAATGTTATATAATATTAAATCTTCCATACATTTATATTGGTGTAATAGTTATTGAATATCTTACCAAATGATAAACACTTTAATAATCATAATTAAGGAATAACATTAAACATATCATAATATATAATGAGAATAATAATAATAATGATACAATATATCAAAGGTAAATATATACAAAATAGAAGTGAATTGATGCGTAATGATAAATAAGTCTCAAGGGAATGTAAATTGAGACCAAATCCATTAAAAAGGTCATATCCTTTGATAAACAATAAATCAATGACATAAAATGTGTGAAAAATATAAATACACGCAATATAAATGGATATTTAGTGCGAAAAATATTATTTTATTCTCACATATTCTTGGACAAAAATAACTAATTACATTGATATTTAACTCAACTGAAATGAGATTAAGTTATGATTTCCATTACAAGTACATATAAATGATGTACGAATTTATCAATGGGATGATTATTTGTTGTAGAAATATATAGTCAAAATTTTAGTGGAAATTATGACATTAATAAATCAATAGGGATTACACATATAATATTTTCATTATATAATCAATGAAGTATGCGTAAAACAAAATGAGAGGATATTGAGTTTGGAAAATCCCTTACAAAAATTCAGCATCATAATAGTGTCACATAAAATTTTAGAAAATGAGTTTATGAAAGAGAAAAAGGTTTCCCATCACATGGAAATATTATTTACATATGTAATGTTATAAAAAACATATCCCATCATAAGAGAATCAAAATTAAATGGCATGACATAAAATGATGTTTTTGACTAAAAGAGGAGGGTCAAATTTTCCCTTACAATAATCAGTTTGATAATAAAATAGATCGATGATGTGTTTAAAATATAATTAAAAATAATTAAATTATAAATACTAGATATTTAAAAAAATTTATCTCTCACATAATCATAGATGGAAATAATCAAGTTGAATTTAAACCCAGCGGATGGAAATGGGGTTAAGGAGTTCCCTTACCTTGTATCTTGAATTGACTCATTCATTATTTAATCATCTAGAATAATAAATTTAATTTAATTTATAAATTGTTAATAACATTTTTTATTTTTATATTTAATTGGATATTACTTATTACAATTTTATAAACATGACATAATCATTTATGTTAATAATGGTCATTTGGTCGATATTTAGTACCTGTGCAAAAAAAATAAACTTCTTATAATTAAAGGTTGTTCATGTGGTATTAATTCCATTGTCTCATGAATTATATTCATGATTTAGATATCATATATATCCAGTATATCCTGTATATATATTATGTTATTATTGTACATAAAATTTATAGATATGAATCGAAATTCACCGTTCACGAATAAGGTATGTCGTACGTATGAAAGAATGCTGCATTAATTTTTATATGTTTTTTATTGGAATGAAATCATAATGATACATTGGTATATTATAAATCAATTATAATATCATCTATATTTTCAGTAAATCCATCCTTTATACATTCCATGTATGGATTGAATGATTCATATCACATTGAGGGGGTTGTAGTCCGTACAGTTTCAAATGAAATAATTTTAATTACCAATTTTGGAAAACATAATGGTATTATATAAATGAAAAACACATAAGCATAATGAAAATATAAATATATTATATATCAAATATAAATATAGTTCCATAATAATGGTCACCATGAGAGGTGGTAGCATATAATTGAACAATCATCGTTCTGTGAGTCAGTATTTTTCCAGACACTGAAACAGTATGTTCTTATCCATTAGTTGGAGGTATGTGTTAGTGTAGTTAGAATACCTATGACAAAAACATCCTATTATATTTAATATATTGTTATTGTTATAATATAATTCAATAAAGTGATTTTAGTGGGATGGAGAAGGAAAATAAAAGAAATGATCTTAAGAGAAGACATTACCATTAAATCATGTAACTCCCATTGGTTTGAAGGAAAAGGATTTCTTGAAGAGACTTATGACAAAGTTAATGCTACTAGGAGAAATATAGGGATTTTGGGAACTTATTTTGGATCTTTTCGGATTTCACAGTGGATTAAGATGTGTTAGTAAGAGTTAGAGGTGATGTATTTTTATAAGGTTAAGGATGGTCTCTTTAGGAATGTTTGAAAATATTATTTTGTTATAAAATGAATTTAGATTTTAAAATGTCCCCAACACATTTATTTTGAATATAAGGTGAGTATTGTTCAAGATACTTTCATCCAATTTATTTTAGACAAGTTTATGGGACAAAATTGATCTTATCATTTAGTTATAACCCATAATTAACTTATTTAACTTTTACCATATCCTCTGGTATATTGCTAATATATAGTCTATATATTTACAATAAAATGAAAAGTGACTCAAAATAAATCATTAATTAAAATTTTAATATAATATATGTAATTTTTAGGAATCATAGAATTTAGGATTATTTTATCATTTAATAAAATATTAATTGTGTTAAAAACTAATTTATGAAAATATATAAACTATTCATATTATGTCATTTAAAATAATTAAATTACAACATTATTATTTCGATAAAACTATTATAATTCAATTAAAACATGTAATTATAGTCTATAAATTTTTTTTACCCCATTATGTGTATCAAGATAAATTTATTTTATTATTTATAATCTCATTTAATTATAACATTCATTAATGAGATAATAATAACATCATCAAAGTGTAACAAATAATTTTTTTTCTTTTTATGAAGGAAAATTAAAAAGAAAATTTCACGGTGTAGAAAATATTTATAGAATTATAATTACAATTTATTTTAGAAAATATCCCATATATAACACACTATAAAAAATTACTATGAGATATATGTTTGTGTAACATTTTCCTTCTATTTAAATTAATTTTTATAGAGTGTAATTTTCACATAAATGTGGCTCCATGGGGTCACAAAATAGTCCCAATGATTCCCATGATAAAATATGTATCATCCAATAGGATTATGACATGAGTTAGGGTAATTTAATATTGTTATAATATTATTTTTCCCCTTATTTATGAGATTTACCCTTTAACAATTGTAAATAAAATATTTACGGAAGTTACCATTGATAATATCTAAAAATTAAAGTAACCTATATATAAAAGATAAACCTCATGATTCCAAATATAGAATTAATATTTCTAAACTCCAAACTGACACGATTCATAAGTAAATTTAAAATTAATTCATGTTGTCAAATCAAAATTGTTTTTTTAAGAAATAATAACAGTCAAAATATTGACACCCATTTATGTATAATATAAATGTGAAGTTACATCCAATGACAAAAATTGAATTAAATAGTAAAAAAAATATAATTAAAAATAAAATAAATAATTATAACAATCTATTCATATTAATAAATTATATTAAAAGACAATTTTTATTTAAAATGCTATATTTTTTACAATTCATTATGAAATAAACTATATCAGAAAAATACAAAAAAAAAATACCCAATGTAAATTTTGATATCCCAATTCAATATAGGATGTTTATTTATTCAAATGAATCATATAAAATTAGAAAAAAAAATTTATAAAGTGATCCCATTAAATGGCATTAAATATACCTTTTAATTATTATTAGAGTACTTCATGACTTAAATCGAATTCATTCCCATTTTAAGACTCTAAATTTTATTGGATAAATGTAATGACAATTAACAAATATGTATAATAATATTTTAGATAGTTATTTTAATTCACTCCAATATAATGGATTGTCATTAAATAAAATTTATAATAATATTATATTATTGTTTTTCAGTATGATTAATCTTTGTGTGAAACATGAGATTTTGGAGAATCCCATTGTTGTGTGTCAGGTATTCGATTGAACATAGTATCCACTAAAAAGTAAAATTAAATTTTAATTTAGAAATATTAATAAATATGAAAATATTATATTATTTATTTAACTAGGATGTTACATCCATCCCCTCTTTTGGGAATTATGTCCTCTCAATTTAATAATGGGGCGCCGAAACATTATTGAACGTCCCTCATGGTAAAACATGTCACCAAAAAATCACTATTATAGAATGAAATAGAATTATAATGGTCACCCGAGATAACCCATAATAGGATTCGGGGAAAATATGGATATAGTGGTGAAACTATATGTCATGTTCTCATGTACACTAATAGAAATCATGATCAGGAGAAAGTAAACCTTCAGAAAACCACAAACATGTGATACGTGAAATGATGATTGATTCACCAGTATAAATAGTATGCATTCAATATTTTTTTATTGGATACCATTCATAATTTTGGAGAAATAATTTTTTATATTGTCTAATAACATAATGAAATATACTTACTTTTCAAGTAGACTTATATTCTTTAATAATTTTCTACCAAAAAAATCATTTTTCACCAATTGATGAGTATTAATGATGACTAGGTCACACCTGATGCATATAATCAATATCTTGAGAATAACACGATCCAAAAAATATGAACCATATTTTCCCTATATATATTAACCAAAACCAGTATGGTTAGTTCATGTTCAGAAAATCCCTAAACAAATAATCCTTTATAAAATTAAATACTACTCTTAATCTCCAAAATTCAACAAACAATACTCAATGTTCAACAAAGACTATTCAATAAACAATTTTCCTTATATTTCTTCAATGTTATCCAAAATAATATTGAATGAAAAAACACAGAATTATTTTCTCACATTGTCTTCCATGGATACTCTTATCATTTATCACCAAATATCATTAAATACACTCATACTGAAAAGTAATAACTTTATCCCATATTCTCAATTCTATATTTAACATTTCAACAAATAACCTAAATTTTTATATGCCCACAATAAATTTTTATATTAATCCAAAATATAATTTCAATTGTCACTCCTCCAATAAATCCTTATAGTATTATATTTTTGTTAGGCATATATTGTTTCCCAAATAGAATGAACAACATCCAAAATAACCTTTATCACATAAAAACAAATTTCATATTGTCATATGTTCCCAAAATCAACATATTCTATATAAATAAAATCATTTAACTAATTAATAATAAGTCATACTAACTAAGAACTTTATATTGTCTAGTGGTTGGTAATAAATCCCAATTACACTTTGGTTGTGTGTTCAATGAACACAAATTTTTTCGATGTGATGGGTTGTCACGTAGTCTTCATGTGGTATTTTTTCAAAATTTATATAATTTTATGACATTCCCAAAAATGAGATAAATTCCTAAAAATGAACCATAACATATTTTAACCAAATATGTTATCTCATACATTGAATTTTCATCCAAAAATATTAATAACCTATAATTTCTGCAAATTTAAGGATCTTATTGATCCAAATTGTTTATTATAACTATATCCACAAAAAAATATAATTCCTTCTTCAAATATCATTTTAATATAACAAAATACATGGTAACACATATTATAGGAAATTATTCAAATGTTATCCCATCAATAAAAGAGAATTAAATCATTTAAGAATTTTATCAACCAATATTCTGCCATAACTCTTGAATCCATTATATGTGGAATTCGTAGCCAATAAATTATCATTATAATACATTAACTATGAATTTACACCATATTTATTAACACATCATTTGTGTAGATATAATATCAAATCATTTATAAATATCAATCCAATGTTGCTTCATTATTTATGGAAAAGATAATAAATCATACATTGAATCCAGATATCATGATCATTAGGATGTTCCCTTTCACTTTTATCATGTTTTCATACATTCAAAAAATAATCATTTACTATAGTTTTGAAATTTAAATTTTTGGATGAATTGGAAAATTTGAGATCATCAAATATTATGAAAAAGATACCACTGCCCATATAATTGTTTTAGAAATGAGTTGGTTTTTGATAGCTCCAACAATTTCTTACAGATTATTTGAATACCCAAGAAGATGTTAAAATCATTCGTAGAGGAATTTTCCTTAATTGTGATGCTCAAATCACCAGGGAGGGATAAAACAAATGTTCGAGAACTCATTCCATCCATCATGAAAAATTATTCTCTAGAAATAATCAACAAAAAACATGAAAAAAAATATTATAACAAAAAAAATTCATTAGGATAATGGTAACATGAAAACAATTATATTAATCTAATACCCCAATCACAATATATCAATATTATTTCAGTTTTTATCTAAGAAAATATTATACTATAACCCTCCAAAAGTTTCCATATGATAATATCCCTCGTTTGTATATGTGATCCTTTACAAACACTGAGATATCACCCTAAGCTCAAGAGTTATCTAAAATGACCTCTGAAACCTACTGTAACAATCTATCCTTAAACATTAAATAATCATGAATTAAGTAATGAATTCAAATTTAGAATATTTTCAGGTTTGATGTTTTATATAATTATGGCATAACTATTACATTAAATCCCAAATATTACAAATTTGACACTTTTACTCAGAATCAAATATTTTTATAAAATAAAAACTCTTAAATGAAAAAAAGAGTTCTTTTAATGATATAAATCATCATGAATTATTCATTTCTCATACCCTTCATTATACAATTTGAAAAACATTTAAAAACATATTGTCAAACTAATTAAGATAGTAAGTGTTATAAAACAAGTAAATAATATATTATTCCATCAATAAATACAATATATAATCTCTTTTACATTCCTCATAAAATCATAACATTAATGAATAACACATATAAATTATAAATCATAATGGTAACTTATGGAATCTATATCATACATTCATTGTTTATATCTTAGATACATATGGTGTTATATTGTAATAGCCATCGTAGTATATTCCCTAAATATCATAGGAGAAAAATTAATGTTCTCCCTTATCATGTTACCCAATACATTGTAGATCTATCTCAGGCTCACCCGCTAAGGGTTTATCCCACAACCGCCTATATATATAAACAATTCCCATAAACCATAACATAATAATAAAACATAAAATGTCACATAAATAATAGATACATTTTCCACATTATAATATCTATACATCAGTTCAAGATATTGGCATAATAAATTAATTAAAAAATACATTTGAAACATTTAAAATGAATATTTTTTATCAATGTGTCCCATTCCTCTTTGAAAATATTAATGGAATTAAAATTTTAAAATATAAATTTCCAGATAAATTAATCCATCAAACCATTTTTAAAACATGTACATTTATGAGAATTATTCAAAAGATAAAATATTTAAAGTATTTAATACTATGCTATAGTTAATGATTAACTTACCACTTGATAAACATATTAATAAACATCATTAAGGAATAACATTTAAAAAACATAATATATCATGAGAATAAAGATATTCTTGTTATAATGTGTAAAAGTTAATTATATACACTATAAAATATAATTGGTTCATAATAACAAATAACACTCATTGGAATCTAAATTGGGAAAAAATCCCTTAAAATTGTTATATCCTTAGATAAATGATAAATAAATTACATAGTTATGTGTGAAATTATAAATACAGTAAATATGAATAGATATTAATTAAAAAGATTCATTGGTTATTGAATCATATTTTTGGAAAAAAACTAATGACATAAATTTAACTCAAATGAAATGAGATTAAGTTATGATTTCCTTTACAAATATTGTATTAATGGTGTAAGAATTTATCAATGGAGTTATTATGAGTTGAAAAAGTATATCCAGAAAAGGGAATTAGAAATTATAACATTATAAAATATATAGTTATTACCCAAATAATATTCGCATGATATAATAAAAAATTTGTGTCTAAAATCCAATGAAAGGAGATTGAGTATCGAAATTACCTTATGAAAATTTAGAAGCCTAATTCTATCACATAAAAATTTATAAAATGAGTTTATGAGGGTAAAAAGGGTCTCTCGTCACAAGTATATAAAATTTACAGCAATAATGAAATAGAAGAACATATAATGTCATAAGAAAATAGAAATTATAAAACATAACATAAAAGATGTTTTTGACTAAAAGAGGAGGGTCAAAGGTTCCAATACAAAAAACATTTTATAAATAAAATAGAACGAATATGTTTATTCACTATAATTACACTTAAAACTAGTATAAATATGTGATATTATAACAAATTTTTTAATCTCATAATCATAGAACGAAATAGTAAAGAAGTATAATTTTTAGCCAATAAATGGAAATTTGGAAAATCAGTTCCATTACTCTTGTGTTTAAAATGACACAATCATTATTTAATATCATGGAAAATAAACTATAGTTAATTTACATGTGATTAATAACCTTTTTCAATTTTATTATTCTTTATATTTTACTTTTTCTCACATTAAAAACATTATAGAATCATTTAAGTTAGTAATGGTTGTTTTGTCAATATTTGGAACTTGAGTCAAAAAATGAACTTTTTATAATTAAAAGTTTTCCATATTTTCAAAAGGCCACTATATCAAATATTATAATAGTAATTTAGGAAACATATATATCATATAAATCCACAATATATTTTAATTTATAATACTACATTACATTAGGATATAAGAAATTAAATACATCGTTAATGGAGATGGTAAGAAGTATTTACAGATGAATGCTACATTAATATCAATTTATTTTTTAATTGAATTTAAAAATAATGATATGTAGGTATATTATAATTACAGTATAATATCATAAAAAATTATGTAAACACAAACCATTATATGTTCCATGTATGGCATGAACATGTTATATCACTTTAAGGGGACCATAGTCTACACATTCTCAAATGAAATTATCATATTTACCAATTTCAGAAACGATAAATTTATGTTAGAAATGATAAATACATAAACATAGAGACAAAACAAATATAATATATATCAAATATAAATAATTTGACATCATAATTTCCACCATGAGAGGCATTAGGAGATAATTGAATAATCATCATATCATGAGGTAGTTGTTCGTCGTCTATAGAAACATTATGTTCATATCAATTATATCGAGGTCTGTGTAATTTTATTTAGTATATTTATAAAAAAATACCATATTATAATTATGTTACTTTTTTGTTATAATTATATTGAATTAATAGTGTTTAGTAGGTTGGACAAGGAATAAAAAAAACATGAGAGAAGTCATTACATTTAAATCAGTTAGACACATTGGTTTTAACCAAATTTCTTTCTTGAAGTGCATTCTGCCGATGATAATGTTTTTAGGTGTAGTATATAGATGTTAGGAGATTTTTTGGGTAGATGTTGGGTAATCCAAGTGGATTGGGATGTGTGAGTAAGAATTAGAGATAATGACTTTTTATAATGGGCATAAGGGGCTCTTTATGAAATTTAGAATTTATTATTTTATTATAAACTGAGTTTCAATATCAAAAGATCCCAAACTCATTTAATTATAAGATATTTTGATTATTGTTTAAATCATCTAATCAAATTGGGATTTTACTAGTTTTGGGCATAAAATTAACCTTATATTTTACCTTTAACCCTGATTTATCTCAATTAACATCTTCCATGTCCTCTTGTATATAATACTATATGGTTAATATATTTACAATAAAACTCCAAGAGACCCAAAATAAATCATTAAGAAAATTTTAACATCATATATGTCAACTGGATGAATCAAATATTATTTGGATAATTTAATCATTTAATAAAATATTTATTGTTTTAAATAAAATTTTATATCAATTTAATATCAAATCCTATCAAGACTTTTGAGAAAATAAATAAAAACTTGATTCTATCAAAAAAACTTCATTAGTTAACATATATCAAGTCATTATATTCTATTAAATTCATGGATCTCATAAAAAAAATTTAAAAAAATTAATTGAATATTTATAATCTCATTTATTTGAAAGATTCATTAATGTGGTAATCATTAAATCATCATTATGTCATAATTAAATTTATTTATTTGATGTCTAAAAATTATATATAAAATTCCATGATATAGAAACAAAATTTATATTTCTAATTAATATATTTAGTCTAATATATAACTTATATTACCCATTATAAAAATTATTTTAAAATGATATATTTGTTTATGTTAAATTTTCCTCAACATTAATATAATTTATATAAAGTGTTATTTTCTTTTACATGTGGCCCCATGGGGTCCTGAAATTGACCCAAGGATTCCCATGGCAGGACATTTATAATACAATAGTATTAGGACATGTGTGATTGTAATTTTATATTATTACAATATTAATGTTTTACCATTATTTACCATCTAGAGCCTTCAACAATGGTAAATAAAATATTTACTAATGTTACTATTCATAATTTCAAAAAATAAAAGTTACTTATTTGTACAATTTAAAACTCCTAATTTAAAATATTGAACCCATTTTTCAATATTCAAAACACATAATTAGAATAAATTAATTTAAATTAATTACTGTTGCCATAAAAAAATAGATTTTTTATAAGAAATAATAACATTCAAAAGATTGAAACATATTTATATTAAATTTCAACGTGAAATTATTTTCACTGATCAAAATCAGATTAAAAGGTAAAAAGATAATTCTATTACACATTATACCAAATAAAGAAGAAAAATATAACTATAAAAATAAATTAGATTTAAAATATATTTTTGACTTATAATGGAGTATTTTTAACAAAACATTAAAAATAGAAATTATCATTGAAATTTATCCAATGTAAATATTGATGTCCCACATAAAAAAAAGAAGTTTATTTCATCAAATGGAACATATAAAAGTAATAAAAAATATATTTAAAAAGCGTTCATCATTAAAAGATTGTAGATCACCCTTTTAATGAATATTAGAGTATTTCATGCTAAAAATTAGATTCATTCTCATTTTAAGCCTTTATATTTTATTGGATAAATGTAAAGATATGTAACAAATATGTATAATCATATTGTGGATAGTTTTTTTCATTATTAAAAATAGAATTTTTAGTCATTAACAATATTTTAAAATAATATAATATAATTATTTTCTAGTATAACTCAACTTTGTGTGAAACATGAGATTTTAGAGAAACCAATTGTTGTGTGTTAGGTTCATCCTACACTATAGCATCCCCATTAATGTAAAATTAATATTTAATTCACAAATTTTAATAAATATGAAAATTTTAAATTCATTATTTTCCTAGGATGTTAAATCGGATGTCCTCCTCCACTTCCTTCGAGACCGTTGCGTAACACATTGTACACCATATGTAGTTGACCAACAGTTGGTGTGCCATATGAAGTTCCTCCTTCTCTTCATTGTTATAAATATTTATTTTATTATTATTTTTTATATTTTTCATTAATTCATTAATATATTTAGAATGATAAAAAATAATAAAAAATATTTAAATAAAATTATAATTCTATTTTATTAAAATGATAATTTCATGGAATTTAAATGAAATTATCGAAATAATAATGAAATTTTTCGTATAATAATTATCAATATTTATTTTTTCAAAATAATAATTGTAACGCCCCGACCCCAGCTATCCAGAGTCGGTGCATTATTACATAACATTGGCATGATCACAAGAAAGATCAAATCTCGAAAGACCCATTGGTTTAGTATCCTTGGAAACACTATATATATTCATAAGTTTTACATTACATCATAATGTGAAAAACTACTACGACAACATAATGTCTCCACAGTCCACACTATTATCCCCTCATAATATCCCTGCAGGTCATTCATAACTTACTTTTCACATCCTGGGAAAAATAAAACATAGAAAAGGGGTGAGCTCAAATGCCCAGTAAGGATAACAATATAGAGGAACATTCAAAAATAAGCATAAACATTTAAAGCAATGCATTACTAAAACAAAAGCCTTTTAAACTTGAACTTCAACATAGTATGGCAAAAGTAAAATGAAATAATGCCATTTACTTATTCACATGTATATTCTAATAATCGAATAATCACATGCAATATCAATAACCACATTCATAATGTCTGAATACATAATTCTGAACTTTAATTTCTTTGTCAAGGCCTCGTCCCAAGACCTTGGGGCTAACTGTAACCGGAACCCAACCCGCAGTGCCTCTAATAATCGGACACCAACCCGGAGTGCCTCTAATAACCTGAGACCAAACCGGAGTTCCTCTAATAACCGGAGACCAAACCGGAGGGCTTACTTTTACCGGTCCCCAACCCGGAACATACTTTTGTAACACATTCATCTGAATGAAAGGTTGAAATATAAGAAATCATTCGGATTAAAAATTACTTATGAAATGTCAATACTTTAAACAAAAACCATGAGTGACATAAGAATAACTTATCCACAGTCATAAATATCACAAAACCATCAATAAAATATAGAATTTTTGTATCATAACAAATCAACTTTAAATAAGCGTAAAATCCATCAAAGGATATTGACATAGATGAAATAAAAATTCTTTTTAAGGAAATATATCCTCTTATTTTGAAATCATTTAAGATCCATATAAAATAAAAAAATTTCTTTGAAAATATTCTTATAAGCTTGTAAGTAAATCTTTTAAGATTTTATAATGGCGGAAAATCACCGCACCTGCCGTATAAGTTAAAAAAACATTCTTACCTTAATTCTGTCGAAAAGGTTAAAAAAGACCTTGTTTTGAAAAAGACGGAAAGATTCCTCTTATAAAAAGTCAAACAAGGATATAAATGACTTAAACCCATATTCTTGTAAATAATATAAATGTTTTGAAATACATTTTGAAGAAACATGGATGTGGATGATAAAGAGATCCCATTAGATTATTACATATAAACAACCTTGGATAATGAGGAGATTGTGAAATAACCCTTACCAATTTGGTAACTTATGAAACATACAACCCATGAAAGAGGTATCATACAATGAATATGTAAATACACATAAATTAGAGTGTATTACACAATGAATATAATTATGGGCAGTACATACACCACACAAAAGGTGATGGTGGCAATATGGCATGAATCTCACGGGAATAAGGAGTGAGATGAAAACCCCTTACCACGTTAATCAACTGAGTCGTATGGCCAAAAGTTAATAACCACCAAAGGATTTACATAATAACATGAATATAAAGAGAATCATGATAATATATATCAAATGGTAGTACACAATACACCACTTTCAATAATTTAGTGGCGAACAATGGAAATCTCACGGAATTAAAAGTGAGATAAGAAAATCTCTTACCTTGTAATTTTACTTGGTTGGGGTATGTTAACCTCCTGTATAATAGTGAAATAATTGTTATTAAATTATAAAGGAATCATATATATTAATATGATATCATATATGATCTTTTAACTTTGCTTTGTTAATAATATCTTAGTATTATCGTTGGTTCGGGTGTTAACTTACTCGTTTTCTTTTATATGTTTTATTACGTAAGCCATGTTTGTAATGGATAGGTTGTATATTATTCATATCCAGAATGATATCAAGTCCTTAAACATCATTTTTAAATCAGAAAATGATAATTATACTTGAATGGATATGATGGAGAATGAATCTCATCGCGTTCGTGGAGACGGTAGTCCGTACGTACGCACGAGCGACAATATCATTCTTTTGATATTAAAATAATATATAAATGGATGGTATATCATATATAAAGAATCATTAACATGTTATATTTATTATTTACATGAGTTACACATCATTATTATACCCATCCAAATAATAATATATTGAATAACAATTACACCACGACGTTGAGACGGTAAGCCATACGTACGCACGTATGGTGACATGTTATTCAAAGGGTGGATAGAATACTGAATATGGTTGTATCATATTTATAAAAACATCACAGTATATATATGATAATGTAGTTACTATTTTAGAATGGTAACAACAATGTAAGAAGAAGTGGAAGAAGAAATGAACTTGGAAAAGGGTGGTGAAATCATTACCTCTTCTTCGGGTTCTTCTTTTTGATTTGATCAAAAGGGCTCCTTAGGTTGGCTTTCTGATCAAACTAAGGCCTATAGGATGTATTGAGGGAATTTGGGAGAGTATTTGGGCAGTGTTTGGCCGAACCAAAAGGCTTTGAAGGTGTGAAGAAATGAGAAGGAGGAGTGCCCTTTTATAAGAGGGATGAGGGGAACCTTTGGAAAAGCTAGAAATATTAATTTATAATAAATACATATTCGGTTTCTAATGGATCCAAAGTTTATTATTAAAAGGTTAAGGTGGGTATGGGTCTAAAACAACTCAACCAATAGAATTTAGACAGGTTTGGGTACTTATATTAACCTTATATTTAAATATTAACTCTAAGTTAATTAGTTTCACTTTTACAATGTTTCTTTGTATTTTTATATAATATGGTTAATAAACTTACTATATACATCAAATAGACCCCCAAGTGGTACATTAATGATTAAACTATCGTGATATAAGTCTCTTGGCCGAACCTTAGATTTTTAGGAATTTAATATCAATTAATTATATAATATTTGTTTTACGAACTCTTTTATGTCAATTTTGACACTATTCAATAGTTGATTTTTGTGAAAGTCATAACAGATTTATTACTTCGAAAAAAGTAAATTAAATCAATCCTAATATATCATATTATCCTTGAAAATTAGTTTAATTCATTAAAAGTTTCATATTATATTTATTTGTGTATTTATAATATCAATTATTTTAATTTTTCACTATTATAGTAATTACTGCCTCATCATTGTGTCATAAATAAAATATATTATATAATGTCTAAAAATTATAAATAAAATATAATTATGTAGGAAAACTTTTTATGTTTCTAATTAATATTTATAATATAAAATCCAACATATATATCCATATGTAACAATTGTTTATCTAAAAGATATATGCTTGTGTCATTTTTGTATTAATTTCAACTTAATTAAAATAAAGTGTCATTATCACTTACAAGTGGATCCATGGGGTCCCAAAATAGACCCAAAGATGTCCATGGTCGACCATGTATCAACCAATAGGGTTAAGACACGTTTTAGGGTAATTTAGTATTATTATAATATTAGTTTTTAACCCTTATTTACCGGATTTACCCTTAATCATGGTAAATAAAATATTTACCGCAGTAATTATTCAAAATGTCTAAAAATAAAAGTTACCTATTTACACAATTTGAACATCCTGATTCAAAATATGGAATCCATTTTACTAAATTCAAAACAAAGAAGTGGAATAAATTAATTTAAAATTAATTCCCGCTGTCAAAACAAAAAGCGTGTTTTTAAGAGATAATAACTATCAAAAGATTGACACTTGTTTATGTTCGGTTTAATTGTAAAATTATGTCAAATGACAAACATTATATTAAATGGTAAAAATATATTATAAATATACTTTAAAATCACTCAAATTCATAATTTATCACTATTAATTATTTTGATTAAAAAAGTTGTTTTTAATTAAAATTTAGTAATTTTCACTATTCGTCAAAATATGAAAGTTATCCGAAAATTACCAAAATTTCACCTTAGGCTAAATTCGATATTCCGAATCTAGAAATGAAGTCCATTTTAAAATATAAAATATATATAATTTCGAAAAGTAGGTATTACTATTCATAACGGCTAGTTTGATTGGTTGTGGGGTGTGTTAAAACTCAAGGTTGCGTACAACACACGCTACTGTATTATTCAAAGAAAGCGTACCGTGGAAGCTTGGGATGTTTCATTTTAAATTTTTTGATGTCCCCATTTAGTCAAAAAGTTTAAAATATTGTATTTAAAAAGGGTTCACTATTAAAAGTTGATAAAAGTGCAATACTGAAAATGAATTTGTTCTTGCATTATATCTAAGAAACTCATAATATGGATTCTAAAATTATAAGGATAATATAATGTTTAAAATTTAGATAATACTATTCATAACCTCTTTTGAATGGATTTTTTTTTGTAAGTCATGGTGTGATTGAACTCGGTGTTACGTGTAGTGCAAGTTATTGAATTATTTTGAAGAAATAACACACTATGAAATCTTGGGGTGTTACATTCTCTCCTCCTTCAATAAATTGTGTCCTCACAATTTGAAATTGTTCTTCGATAATAAAAGGTTGAAAATAGAAAATATATTTGTGGGAAAACCCACATCGGAAATTGGGTTTACTAAAATTTAGTCTTAATATGAGGAAAAGAGAAATGAAAGGGTCACCACCAAATTATGATCTCGATTAGGAGAACATTGGTGGAAATTAGAGACATATAATTGGAGGAAAAACGTAAATATTTATAGGTAGTGATTGAGGTCATCAATCACAAACAAGTATAAAATTGAGGTCCTTAAATTCATCAATCTATGATGATCTGATTTACCATCGGTTCAACAAAACATAGGGTATTAAGATAACACATTTTTGACATTTCAAAATATCTTAGTTGAAATCCCACATCGAAAAATGAATTAATGAGGCCTCTATTTAAAATAAAGAGTCGAAAGTATGAAGTTTACCGAAAATAACACATACTAGGGTTCCATGTAGTAAAATATGGATATGGAAGAAAAATCTAACCATCAATTATCTGATGGAGAGTGGTAGAGAACATGGCTATTAAAAGGCCAACAATCCCAAAGCCATAAATTAGTGATGATTGAAGTTACCATCTAGGAAAAAAAATTTGTTCTAAGTTTCTTTTCTTAATGTTGAGGAATTTATTTATGAGATTGGCTAAGATAAGAAGGAGATATACTTACTTTATAATTAGAGTTTTATCCATTAATAAATTTCTACCAAAAACTCATCTTTCACTCTAAAAGATAATAGAATGTAAAAAATTCTATTTAAACTATTCGTATAGGGATCCAAAATAAACGAATTTATAATTCATCTGCAAGATCTTTTAATAAAAACTACATTATTTAATCCAGGACATCTCGTGGGACAGTGGTAGGTGATACACCCTTGACACCCTTCGGTTGCGGGTTCAAGTCTCACAGCCTTGCCGGACGCGACGGGTTGCCGCCCGACCTTCGGGATGTCCTTTTATGGAAATCAAAAATAATCCAAACTAGAACTATCCAAAATACTTCTGTCCAAACTTACAGTCCAACATTTATAAGGAAGGTAAACATAATATAGATCCTTTTCACCCCGTAATAGCATATGAATACCATCATCATGTATTACCATATTCCTTATTGATTACATTCATGCTCCATTATTCCATATAGAATGCTGGATATACTTCATTAATCCAAAAATGTTTTAAACCCCAACAATGATGGAATATACAAATCATTAATCAGTTCCAAGGTAGTCAAGAATATCCAATATAATTTATCAAAAACAATCACATATTATTCCAAAATCACTACCTCAGTATCAGAACTATATTATGATTTATCATTCTCTCAACCATATATTTTCCAAAAATTTATCCTGCTATTGAGTCACTTTTCATTGTTGCACACAATCTCAAGTCCTTAATGAAATATTACTACAGTACAATCCTTATATACTCCATAATTATTATAACAAGTAAATTGTTGATACAACACTCAGTTGACATAATCAACATAAGAACTCTAATCATTCCTCTTCATCTGTGGTAGTATCATAACATGATTATTATCCAATAAAATCATTTGCGGCATAGTCTGATGACTGGGAAATAGGTTCGCGTAGTGTCCAAACTCCTTGAAAATGAAGCATTGTACATTTAAAAACATTTTCTTACCCTTGTAGTCACGTACTTTGTGCCCTTTTCCTCCACACTTATAACAAAATCCCATTCCTTTCAGGCAAGTTCCAGGGTGTTTCTTTCCACAGTTACCACATATGGGAAAATTCTTCTTTTCCCTCTTCCCTTTATCCATCATTCTCTCTTCCATACTTTTCTTATCTTAATTCCCTTCAAATCCATAGGACTCAATAAACTCTTTACTTATCTTATCAACACATGATATTATTTCTTAATATGATGATAATACATGGGAGACTATTTCTCTTATAAATTCTAGCTTAAAACCATGAAAGATATGATCCTTCCTTCTCTTTGGATCATGTGCATTTTTGGAGTTCTCATTCCTTCTACTGGGCGCCATTTCTAAACAATGGCATACACTAGATCAGTGTATGAGTCAAAATATATAATCCCATACTTATAAAACACTTAACATAAATTGAACTATTTATGGATATAATCCATAATCATAAAAATGTCTCCTTTGAGGATGTATATACTCATAAACCCTTCAAAATGGTTTGTAAAGAAAATGAGAATTATCCTAAGCATATCCCTCGGGAGAGTCGTAACCAAGAGTGCAGCAAGGCCCGTTGTCATGCACCAGTTCCCGTTCGAGTCTAGCTCAAAGCGGTGTTTTCGGGTTTTACCCCTAGGTACATCTGTGCCAGAGCCGCCTCTATCTGCTCGTATCCAGACAGTGATGTATTACTCGGAAAACTCACAAAATCTATACAATACCAAAATTCTAGGAAGTTCTTCTATATTAACCCTCAAAGTTCATCTTAGGTCTACGTGCTCTAATCAGAGTTTATCTAAATCTAGCTTCCATGGTTTGTACTAAACTTTCTCTGATACCAACTGTAACGCCCCTACCCCAGCTACCCAGAGTCAGTGCATTATTACATAACATTGGCATGATCACAAGAAAGATCAAATCTCGAAAGACCGGTTGGTTTAGTATACTTGGAAACACTATATATATTCACAAGTTTTACATTACATCATAAAGTGAAAAACTACTACGACAACATAATGTCTCCATAGTCCACACTATTATCCCCTCATAATATCCCTGCAGGTCATTCATAACATACTTTTCACATCCTGGGAAAAATAAAACATAGAAAAGGGGTGAGCTCAAATGCCAAGTAAGGATAACAATATAGCGGAACATTCAAAAATAAGCATAAACATTTAAGGCAATGCATTACTAAAACAAAAGCCTTTTAAACTTGAACTTCAACATAGTATGGAAAAAGTAAAATGCAATAATTCCATTTACTTATTCACATGGATATTCTACTAATCGAATAATCACATGCAATATCAATAACCACATTCATAATGTCAGAATACATAATTCTGAACTTTAATTTCTTTGTCAAGGCCTCGTCCCAAGACCTTGGGGCTAACTGTAACCGGAACCCATCCCGGAGTGCCTCTAATAACCGGACACCAACCCGGAGTGCCTCTAATAACCGGAGACCAAACCGGAGTTCCTATAATAACCGGAGACCAAACCGGAGGGCTTACTTTTACAGGTCCCCAACCCAGAACATACTTTTCTAACACATTCATCTGAATGAAAGGTTGAAATATAACATAATCATTCGGATTAAAAATAACTTATGAAATGTCAATACTTTAATCAAAAACCATGAGTGACATAATAATAACTTATCCACAGTCATAAATATCACAAAACCATCAATAAAATATAGAAGTTTTGTATCAAAACAAATCAACTTTAAATAAGCGTAAAATCCATCAAAGGATATTGACATAGATTAAATCAAAATTCTTTTTAAGGAAATATCTCTTCTTATTTTGAAATCATTTAAGAACCATATAAAATAAAACATTTTCTTTGAAAATATTCTTATAAGCTTGTAAGGAAAACTTTGAAGATTTTATAATGGCAGAAAATAACCGCACCCACCTTATAAGTTAAAAAAACATTCTTACCTTAATTCTGTCGAAAAGGTTAAAAAGGACCTTGTTTTGAAAATGACGGAAATATTCCTATTATAAAAAGTCAAAAAAGGGTATAAATGACTTAAACCGATATTCTTGTAAATTATAAAAATATTTTGAAATTCATTTTGAAGAAACATGGATGTGGATGATAAAGAGATCCGAGTAGATTATTACATATAAACAACCTTGGATAATGAAGAGATTGTGAAATAACCCTTACCAATTTGGTATCTTATGAAACATACAACCCATGAAAGAGGTATCATACAATGAATATGTAAATACACATAAATTAGAGTGTATTACACAACGAATATAATTATGGGTAGTACATACACCACACAAAAGGTGATAGTGGCAATATGGCATGAATCTCACGGGAATAAGGAGTGAGATGAAAACCCCTTACCACGTTAATAAACTGAGTCGTATGGCCAGAAGTTAATAACCACCAAATGATTTACAGAATAACATGAATATAAAGATAATCATGATAATATATATCAAATGGTAGTACACAATACACCACTTTCAATAATTTAGTGGCGAACAATGGAAATCTCACGGAATTGAAAGTGAGATAAGAAAATCCCTTACCCTGTACTTTTACTTGGTTGGGGTAGGTTGAACTCCTTTATAGTAGTTAAATAATTGTTATTAAATTATACAAGAATCATATATATTAATATGATATCATATATGATCTTTTAACTTTGCTTTGTTAATAATATCTTAGTATTATCGTTGTTTCGGGTGTTAACTTACTCGTTTTATTTTATATGTTTTATTACGTAAGACTTGTTTGTAATGGATAGGTTGTATATTATTCATATCCAGAATGATATCAATTCCATAAAAATCATTTTTAAATCAGCAAATGATAATTATACTTGAATGGATATGATGGAGAATGAATCTCATCGTGTTCGTGGAGACGGTAGTCCGTACGTACGCACGAGCGACAATATCATTTTTTTGATATTAAAATAATATATAAATGGATGGTATATCATATATACAGAATCATTAACATGTTATATTTATTATTTACATGAGTTACACATCATTATTATACCCATCCAAATAATAATATATTGAATAACAATTACACCACGACGTGGAGACGGTAAGCCGTACGTACGCCCGTATGGTGACATGTTATTCAAAGGGTGGATAGAATACTGAATATGGTTGTACCATATTTATAATAACATCACAGTATATATATGATACTGGAGTTACTATTTTAGAATGGTAACAACAAAGTAAGAAGAAGTGGAAGAAGAAATGAACTTGGAAAAGGGTGGTGAAATCATTACCTCTTCTTCGGGTTCTTCCTTTTGATTTGATCAAAAGGGCTCCTTAGGTTGGATTTCTGATCCAAATAAGGCCTCTAGGTTGTATTGAGGGAAGTTGGGAGAGTATTGGGGCAGAGTTTGGAAGAACCAAAAGGCTTTAAAGGTGTGAATAAATGAGAAGGAGGAGTGCCCTTTTATAAGACGGGTGAGAGGCACCTTTGGAAAAGCTAGAAATATTAATTTATAATAAATTCATATTCGGTTTCTAATGTATCCAAAGTTTATTATTCAAAGTTCAAGGTGGGTATGGGTCTAAAAAAACTCAACCAATAGAATTTAGACAGGTTTGGGTACTTATATTAACTTTATCTTTAAGTATTAACTCTAAGTTAATTAGTTTCACTTTTACAATGTCTCTTTGTATTTTTATATAATATGGTTAATAAAATTACTATATACACTCAAGCGACCCCCAAGTGGTCCATTAATGATGAAGCTATCATTATATAAGTCTCTTGGCCGATCCTTATATTTTTAGGAATTTAATATCAATTAATAATATAATATTTGTTTTAAGAACTCTTTTATGTCAATTTTGACACTATTCAATAGTTGATTTTTGTGAAAATCATAACAGATTGATTACTTCGAACAAAGTCAATTAAATCAATCCTAATATATCTTATTATCCTATAAAATTAGTTTAATTCATTAAAAGTTTCATATTATATTTATTTGGGTATTTATAATATCAATTATTTTAATTTTTCACTATTATAGTAATTACTGCATCATCATTGTGTCATAAATAAAATATATTATTTAATGTCTAAAAATTATAAATAAAATATAATTATGTAGGAAATCTTTTTATATTTCTAATGAATATTTATAATCTAAAATCCAACATATATATCCCAATGTAACAATTGTTTTTCTAAAAGATATATGCTTGTGTCATTTTTGTATTCATTTTAACTTAATTAAAATAAAGTGTCGTTATCACTTACCAGTGGATCCATGGGGTCCCAAAATCGACCCAAAGATGTCCATGGTCGACCATGTATCAACCAATAGGGTTAAGACACGTTTTAGGGTAATTTAGTATTATTATAATATTATTTTTTAACCCTTATTTACCAGATTTACCCTTAACCATGGTAAATAAAATATTTACCGCAGTAATTATTCAAAATGTCTAAAAATAAAAGTAACCTATTTACACAATTTTAAAATCCTGATTCCAAATATGGAATCCATTTTCCTAAATTCAAAACACAGAAGTGGAAGAAATTAATTTAAAATTAATTCCCGCTATCAAAACAAAAAGCATGTTTTTAGGAGATAATAACTATCAAAAGATTGACACTTGTTTATGTTCGGTTTAATTGTAAAATTATGTCAAATGACAAACATTATATTAAATGGTAAAAATATATTCTAAATATACTTTAAAACCACTCAAATTCATAATTTATCACTATTAATTATTTTGATTAAAAAAATTGTTTTTAATTAAAATTTAGTAATTTTCACTATTCGTCAAAATATGAAAGTTATCCGAAAAGTACCAAAATTTCACCTTAGGCTAAATTCGATATTCCGAATCCAGAAATGAAGTCCATTTTAAAATATAAAATATATATAATTTCGAAAAGTAGGTATTACTATTCATAACGACTAGTTTGATTGGTTGTGGTGTGTGTTAAAACTCAAGGTTGCGTACAACACACGCTACTGTATTATTCAAAGAAAGCGTACCGTGGAAGCTTGGGATGTTTCATTTTAAATTTTTTGATGTACCCATTTAGTCAAAAAGTTTAAAATATTGTATTTAAAAAGGGTTCACTATTAAAAGTTGATAAAAGTGCAATACTGAAAATGAATTTGTTCTTGCATTATATCTAAGAAACTCATAATATGTATTCTAAAATTATAAGGATAATATAAAGATTAAAATTTAGATAATACTATTCATAACCTCTTTTGAATGGATTTTTTTTATGTCACGGTGTGATTGAACTCGGTGTTGGGTGTAGTGCAAGTTATTGAATTATTTTGAAGAAATAACACACTATGAAATCTTGGGGTGTTACAATAATTATGCAATAATATCAAACATAACTATAATGTATTACTATGTAATTATGTAATAATAATTATATATGTTATTATTATAAGATATTTTTCAGTGAATAACATCCATTTTTTAGGTGTTCATCTATTCTTCATTTCAGCTTGAACCAAAAATTAGTAATTAATATCATTTTTGATATTGATCTGATTGATGTATCTTCAATGGAATTTGATTAATATTTTTTAGAGTACTATAAGAATCAATTAATTCATAAAAATTTCATTATATTAGGTAGATTTCTATTAACTAAAATATTATTTTTATATAATTTCTCATTCAATGGTCATCGGAATAATACATCATCAACGATGCTAGATACATAATGTGTGTTCATCATATTTGGGGTAGGTAGTCTAAATAAAAATCCCAATGTCTTGATTTGTTTATTTGTATGAAATTGAAGTAATTTTATAACATGATTAACATTTGAGTTTTACAATATTCAACTAATTAATTGGGTAAATAAATTAATTTGGGTGGATTGTTACATTTGGAATAGAAATGGTTGGTTTAAATGATTAATTGATTAATTAATTTTGAGGATTTTGTAATGGTGTAATTAGTTAATTAATTTCATAATTAATTATCATTCATGATGGGACATATCAATTTGGTTGGTCTAAATAATAAAGGAATGAGTCAATTATTAGCATTTTGTAATGATTAATATTGTTATTTAATTGTGTTGTTAGTTAATGGAAATGTTGGAATGATTATTTGATTAATTAATGTGAGAAATGTGATTTTTAATTATTGATTAAAATAATGTAATTAATTGATTGATGAATTAATTGATTGAAGTAACATAATTATTTAACAGTTGTTTAAAATAATGGAATTGACAAAAACAATTAATTTTTGGATTGATTTAAGGGGGTTGAATTTTAATTGATTAATTATGAATTAATTAATATGAATGAAATTGAAAATTAAGTGGTGAATAATTTAATGTGATGGAGTTATATTAATTAATTGATGAATTTTTTAATAGGAATAATTTGGAATAATTAATTGGTAAAATAATTAATGGATGTAATGTTATTTATTTTATTCTAGATTAATTCATTGGGGAATTAATTAATGTGGGTTGTTGTGATATTTAATTTACTTGGATGAACAATTAATAGTTTAATTAATTATGAGGTAATGCGATTTGTATTTTTGAATAATAAATTTCTAAATTATTAATGTGATATTGAAATATATAATTAGAGATAATTAATTTTCAAATTAAATTTATGTTATAGAAATTATGAATGAGATACTAAATTATATATTTAATTATTAGATTCCTAGTTTTGGATTTTGATAAATTAATTGTTAAATTAATTAATGTTATCTAATGATTAATTAATTATTAAATTAATTATTGTGATTTTGTGATACATGTTACATGTAATATTTTGATGTTAGATTAATGATGATTAATATTGACTAATGTGATGTATGTGATATATATTCTTGATTTAGAAATGATTTTTGAGTCAAGGATGGATAATTCATATACTCATAGGGTGATAAACATGGAATTCTACACCCAGTATACAAGAAAATATTATTTTTATGGGTTAATATTTGATTCCCCAAATACTCATGGGCTTTGAGACAAGATCGAGTGCTTCATATACTCAAAAGGGTGTTATAAATGGAATTTTACACCCATTAATTGGATTTGGACTATGGTTCTAATTAGAGGTTATTTAAATTTTATTGAAATGGTTTCTGAAATCATGTTGTTATAAATGAAATTAAAATTGATAATGTAAAAGGATTCATAATCCGACATGGGCTGAAGTAGGTATTGGGATATGGGTGTTCATGAGAACTCGAATGATTAGGCAGATAAATATGGGATAATTTAATAAATGTAAATTTTTTACTTTATTAATTATTTTTATTCTTTATACAAATGAATACATTGTTTTTGAATATATTTTATATATGTCCTTGATGGTGCATGGGATTCCTGATTTATACATGAGTAGGTTTTTTGTTTTTTAAAAAAGTAAAGGGGGAAGTCCCTGAGTAAGATGGTTGAGTTGTGATAGAGCATAAATGAGGGAACCACATTTGATTCAGAACATTCTTTAGTTTTTTAGTGTCTTTAATTTTGGGTTTTTCATTTTAAAATCTTGAATCATTCTTTACTATGGAATGTTTTCTATTTTAGTTTGATATTGAATTTCATACTTTCATTATCTTGAGAAGATGGTATTATTATTGATATAAATTTATTTATTTATTGTTTAATATTTCCACTATTGTTTACTCTAATAAAAGAGGGTATATTCTCCCAATGACTGACTTTCCAGACCCTCTATGCTACTCAACAACCCCTAGCATATGTGGAGGAGCGCTTAAGATTATCTTGCATTCCCACTCGTCTCATCGATGTGTCACACCTAGGCCAGGACAATACAAAGTGGATTCAAAGGTGAAATTTTAAATATACTTTTTTGTCTAACTATTTTAGAAAGGTAGACAACCGACTAGAAATATTTAGATCTTGGTTATGAGCTTATGCATGGGTGTAGATACCCCATGATTTGAGTAAAACCCAAGTACCGTGGGTGGGATTATTGTTATTGTTTTTTGATGTTACATTCGAATATTATGTTCACCTTTGTTGATGCACTTGTTTTGATATGTGATAGTTGTTTTTGAGATATGTTGAGATCAACTCGTGGTCTGGTATGGCATGAAGGTTATGTTTTCATGCATCATTCTAGCCACTTAGGATTATTTTGTGACATACATCATTGTATTAACACATAGGAAAATGGGAATTGGGTAAGTTGACCAACATTATTTGTTTCATTGATTGTGGAACAGAAAATAAAATCGTGCCTCACGTGAAATTGATAGTGTTTTTAGAATGATTCAAGATTAAAAAAAATTTATTTTTTTTTTAATTTTAAAGGAGATAAAAAATAATGTGCATACCCTTGTTATCATGTACATTTCTTTTGGATGGATAAGTGTCATGATAACTGTCACGACCCATCCTTGGGGCCCGTACCGTGACTACCCCAAGCCTGCCTTCCATAGGCAAGGGGCTGGCGACTAACACCAAGGCATTATTACCGGTAAAAAGGGAAGGCATTAACTTTGAAATGTAAACATACACCACAGAGCAAGCAAGATGAAGTAAACACTAATTAAAACTGATACAAAAGTATGTGCGGAAAAGTAAGTGGGCCAGAATACAAACCCAAACTGAAAGTAAAGTACAACTGGAAAGGGAAAACATCCACTGAATGTAAATCTGCAACGTTGAGTCATCCACTGGAAGTCCCACTTGATGGGTTGGTACAGATTGCATCCATAGCTCCTTGGGTCCAGCCATCCGCTCCGAGTACGTCCCACCCAGTTGTCTACCTCCAGGTACCATCTTGCTCCACAGGCCTCAACCTACGATCAACGTTGTCCGTCTTCTGCAACCAACACAACGTAGTGCGGGCATAGCTCATGCATGGGTGAGTATAAGCTACTAAGTATGGACCCCGAGACCACCAAAGGTCTCCTAGAATCCATAAAGGATAATCCACAAAGGAAAGATACAATCACGAAGTAACATCCGACTCTACTTAGGTATATGCCCCTACATATACTTAAGTCACCAATTCTCGTTCGGCTCCAACATCAGAGCTCAAGTACAACCCATTCCACATAGGAAAACACAACCAAATCCACACAAGAAAGCATAATGTAATCCACACAGTATATCAAAACACAATCCACATAGGAAAGTGAAATAAGATTCATCTCACACAGGTATACTTCGTCGTAAGATGATAGAGATGATCAAATATTGCCACTGATTCATCTAAGCCATCAGACCCACATAGGATCGATCGGTAACTAACCCCCACAATGACCTACAAAAGACCAATAGGTAACTAACTCTCGCAATGACCCACATAGGATCAGACCCACACAGGATCTATAGGCGCTGGCCCACACAGGACCGCTGAGCGCTTACCCACACAGGATTGAACCCACATAGGATTGGACCCACACAGGATTGATAGCACTGATCCATGTAGTATTGCTGAGTGTTGTAGTCGTCGTCGTCGAATCTATGGAGGATTTCGGTACAGTCTTCATCGTTTTTGTAGTCTCAGCTAGCTCTAGGGTTCTCGTATAGAGCAATCTCATTCGGAAGGGTCTGCTCCACAAGCCCAGGGGCTGATACATCAACTAACACAGAGTCCAGAGTTGATGTATCCAAAAGTTCCGTATCGTCAACAAGAACTCAACGTCACAGACGGCGCATCAATCGGACGCCCGGTCTGAGAGCTATTGGCTTTTTTGTCCTAGGGGCCCGATTGGTTTTTAATTCAAAACCAACTCGACCGTACTCCAACTACATCCAAACCTCGAGTGACGTAAGGCAACAAGTTCTTCTCACTTATCGTAATCCATCAAAGTCGACGGCACGTCAATCGGACGTCTAGAGTTCAAGTTATGAGCGTTTCTGCTCCGAGGGCCTGGTTGGTATCGTGTATAAACAAACCCGGCCAAACCCAAAGTACTCTGAAACCTAAACTATAACATAAAAAAAGACCATCTCGATTCAAGGATCGCATTGCAGCTGACGGTGCGTCGATCGAAGGTTTGCAGCCCAAGTTATGGGATAAATAATGTGAAGGGTCTGGTATTAGGGGGTTCGGGCCCGGTCCGACCCGGCCCACTCCTGTTAAACAATATCAAGCAGTCCAAATGAACGAGGATAGATGATGGAAGAATTCACAAATTAAAACACATAAAATCCCTACCTAAATGTTGTCATCGAATGAGAGTTCATCGCGGAATTAACTGTCGCAGAAGAAGAGGATCGTCGCGGAAGAAATCGTCATGGAAGGAACTTCCTTGGAATTAGTTGATCTCTGAGGAAGGCGTCTCTCGTCATCGTCCACCGTTGGAGGTCGGCGTTCTTCATCGGCGGCGGTGCGTTCTTCGCGTTCATCGTCGAAGAACTAAGAATCCTCAATACCTCTCATTTTCTGCCAAATTCTTAAAAAAAAAACCCATCCATAATAAAATAAATCCTTCACTTATATTATTATCATAACATAAGTATTTTAAATTCAAAAGTTGAATTAATTCCCTCAAATTAAACTCACCAAATTAATTAACATAATTTGTCAAAAATTAATGGTGAGTAGAGCGGGTTTGAGAATATGAAGGGGTGGGGTTCATGTGGGCCACACCGGCCTAATAACCTCTCATGGGAAGTTGGGTGGTTACCCAACTTCTACCCAAAGGTTAAACACTTCGAAAGATAAATAAAATTTGTCGTTTAAATTTTATTTTAACCTCCACAAATTTTAACAACTTCACCCGTGAAAACGCAACTCCGTAAAAGGTGTTCCTAAACAATTACTGGGGTTGCGGTTCCATCAGTTCCCTCAGAATTCGATTCTGAGCACCGGTTCAAATGTTAAGAATTCCCGCTCATTCGTTCACTGAACGTATCCTAGCTAATCTTTGGATAAAAATTCTTGGCACACCGGGGATCAGAATCAAGTGCTATCAGAAATCACGTTCTTGTAAAATCTCAAAGAAAAATAACAAAAAATTTTCTTCAATTTTACGGGTCTTTACATTACTCCCACCTCAGAGCTTTACGTCCCTGTAAAGATACATCGTAAACTCCGGAAACAAATGTGGGTACTGAGCACACATCTTAGTCTCCCGCTCCCATGTTCTCTCATGGACGTTCCCATGCTGCCATCCGATGCGCACTAGAGGAATTGACCGTCCATGTTTGACCTTCTCCTATCGATCTTCGATCCCCACCAGGACCTCCGCAATCTTCACCCCATCATCAACGTCCAGATCCCCATGGTCAATGATATGTGTCGGGTCGTGCACGTATCTCCTCAGCTGGGATACGTGGAAGACACCGTGCACCCGGTGCAACTGAGGTGGTAGAGTCATGCGATAAGCTACCTCACCTATCCTATTGAGGACTTGGAATGGTGCAATGAAGAGCAGGGACAACTTACCGCCTCAGCGAAATCTCTGTAATCCACGTCGAGGTGAGACCCGCAAAAAGACGTGGTCGCCATCCTCGAACTCCAGTGGTCTCCGCCTCCAGTCAGTATAAGATTTATGCCAGCTCTAAACTATCCTCATCTGCTCCTGGATGACCTGGACCTTCTCCGTTGGATCCTGGAAAATCTCTGGCCCCACAAGTGCTGACTCCCCAGGGTCTGTCCAGCACAGAGGTGACCTGCAAGGTCGGACATACAACGCCTCGTATGGTGCCATCCCGATGTTGGAGTGGTAGCTGTTGTTGTACGCGAACTCCACCAAGGTTAGTTGATCCTCCCAGCTGCGACCAAAGTCGATGATACATGTGTGGAGAATGTCCTCGAGAGTCTGAATGGTCCTCTCCATCTGACCATATGTCTGAGGGTGAAAGGCGGTGCTCTGACGTAGTTGTGTCTCAAACGCCTCCTGCAACCCCTTCCAAAGCCGGGAAGTAAAGCGAGCATCTCGATTAGAGACAATAGATGATGGCACATAATGAAGATGCACAATCTCCTGAACGTAGAGACGACCCAAGCTCTCCACTGAGTCCTTCTCTCTTATGGGTAAGAAGTGATCCAACTTGGTGAGTCGGCCGACAATCACCCAAATGGATTCATAACCTCTGGAAGTGCGTGGAATTCTAGTCACGAAGTCCATAGATATCCCGTACCACTTCCACTCCATGACCACCAAGGGTCGTTCCAAGCCTGCTGGTACCTGGTGCTCTGCCTTTACCTGCTAGCAGACGAGGCATCGAGAAATGAACTCTGCCACAACCTTCTTCATGACTGGATACCAGTGTTGTCGTCTGAGATCCTAGTACATCTTTACCACTCTAGGATGTACCGCCAAAGGGGAAGTTTGAAACTCTCTCATCACCTCCTCTCATAAAGAAAATGGTACCAAGGTACGTCCCCTAAAAAGGACATCGAGCTCTCCTCCTATAGATAATCCATCAGTTTTCTATCATGAGGATATCTGCGCACGCCGCATCTCACAGTCAGCATCCCCACGTTGTGCCTCTCTGACTTGCTGCAGTAGTGGAGAAGTGATTGTGAGTGACTGAAGGAAGGTTTCTCAATCACTATCCATGAAGGATATCTACAAAGTGGTTAGATGCTCTGTCGCCTCCGCAAGTAGCTGAATGCACATCCTCCTGCTGAGGGCATCAGCTACTATTTTACCCATTCCAGGAGTATAGACTATCTCGAAGTCATAGTCCTGGAGGAACTTGAGCCATCGCCGCTGTCTCAGGTTCAGGTCCTTCTGCGAGACGATGTACCTGAGACTCTAGCGGTCATAATAGACTGTAAAGCGCTCTCCCATCAGATAGTGTCGCCACATCTTTAGAGCGAAGACCAATGTTGTTAACTCCAGGTCATGGGTAGCATAGTTCTGCTCATGCTATCTCAACTTACGTGATCCACAGGCGATCACGACCTGCTCCTGCATTAGGAAACCTCCGAGTTCGGTCCCTGATGCATCACAGTAAACCACGTATCCAAATCCCTCCTCCAGAAGCCTCAATATAGGCACGCTTGTCATTCTCCGTCTCAGCTCTTGGAAGCTCTGCTGACATCTGTTTGACCACACAAAAGGTTTCCCCTCCTTTGTCAAAGCTGAGAGTGGTGCCGCAACTCTGGAGAAGTCTGGCACAATTCTCTGGGAATACCCAGCTAGTCCCAAGAAACTCCGCACCTCTGTCTTGCTCCTGGGTGGCTACCAAGATTGCACTACCTCGATCTTCACAGGATCCACCGAATCTCCCGCCTCAGAGATGACATGTCCTAAGAAGTGGACCTTCTGTATCCAGAACTGAAACTTCGAGAGCTTTCCATAAAGTTGGTTCTCTCAGAGTGTGTCTAGTACAACCCATAAGTGGTAGGCGTGCTCCTCCTCAGTCGTCATGTAAATCAAAAAGTCTTCGATGAAGACCACGACAAATCGATCGAGGTATGGCTAAAAGATCCTTTTCAAGAGGTCCATGAACACTGGTGGAGCATTGGTTATTCCGAATGGCATAACCAAGAACTCATAGTTGCCATACCGACACCTGAAGGCCGTCTTTTGCACATCCTCGTCCCGAACTCTAAGCTGATGATAGCCTGACCTGAGATCTATCTTCGAGAACCACCATGCTACCTTGAGAGGATCGAAGAGGTTCTCAATAATCGGTACCAGATACTTGTTCCTCACGGTCACCTGGTTCAGGCGACGATAGTCGACACAAAGTCGCAAGCTCCCATCGGCCTTCATGTCGAACAATATCGGGGAAGCCCAGGGTGAAACAATGGGTCGGATGAATCCTTTGCCCTGCAAGTCCTCCAACTGTACCCGTAGCTCTCGAAGCTTGACGGGGAGCCATCCGATATGCTTGGGTGGATATAGGGGCTATCCCGGGGTAAAGATCAATATAGAAGTCTACCTCTCTGTGAGGAGGTAGTCCTGGAACGTCATCGGGAAAAACGTCCGCATACTAATCCACCACAACACGAAAACAAGGACTACGCACGTAAACTGCTCCTAGGATGAGGCTAGCCAACTGATGAGTTATGGGTTTTCCTCTCCTCTGCGTTAGTCAATCCTAGGCTTCGTTCTCACCGGTGAAAGTGAACCTTCTCCCGTCGGTGCATACACATCGCACCTTGCTCCTAATACAGTTGATCTGAGCATGGATTGTAGATAACAAATACATGCCCAAGATGACGCCGTAAGGCCTCGACGCCGCTACAAGAGGATACCAGCCGAAGCTCTCTCCTCCTAGAGTAAGATCACATAGTCATCACCAGTTTGTAATCATCGAGTCTACCCCCGTAGGAGTCTGTAGCCGTAAGGATCGAGCCAACGGCTCTGTCGGAAACTCCGAGCACCGAACAAGGGCAGTGGCTATGAATGAATGACTCGCTCTTGTGTCTATAATAACTTCAGAAAGGGTGGAATAGACATAGATAGTACCTCGAATAATATCGGGCGGGACGTGGTCGTAGGACTCCACTGTCTGAAGCTGTGCCTATCTCTTCCCACCAGCTTCCTGTGGTCGGGGTGGACTTCCTGGTAATGGTGGTGGTAGAGCCTCAAAGCATTGCCCACCACCTGTAGCTCAGCCAGCTCCTCTACCTCATCTGTCGGCTCCCTGCGGACCACCATGGTCGACCCTCTGCCTCTACCTAGGTGGTCCCTCAATAATCTGCTGCTCGTCGGCACGACGGGTCGGGCAGTCTCGAGCCATGTGGCCCTACCTGCCGCATGCGTAGCACTATATGCCCCTCGAAATTCGGGATCCATGCCGTGTGCCCCACACTGCTGATCCAGTGTCCTCAGGTCTTCTGCCTGAGGGTCTGGTCTACCTGGACCCATGAGCCATCCGTCGACTGCATGCCGCAGAAGACTCTGCTATGTTCCGCTCCGCGGTAGGTCTCACCGCTGATGTAGGCTCAGCATGGAAGATCTAGATCAAAATGTCTCTCTCCAGTACCCCTTCATGAGTTAGAATTCTGAGGGAGATCAGAGATGACTTTATCTCATGTATCAATCCCTGCTCAAAGTTCTGGGCCCAGAAGAATGGGACCCGTACCATGTCTGTTGAATAGAGAAATAGATCTGTAAATCTCACCGAGTACTGGGCGACCGTCAAGCTGCCTCGCCACAACTGTAGAAGCTCCTAGATGTGCACCGCATAGAGGGTGGCTGGGATGAACACTGAGTAGAAGAGGCTCTCATAGTCCGTCCAGAGAAGAGATGCCTCATCGTGCACCTGGAGCATCAAGCTCCACCATCTGCATGCTGCCACGTGTAGTAGGCTCACTAAGAGGATCACCATGAGCTCCGCTGGTGTCCTCACTAACCTGAAAACCCATACAACTACCTCCATCCAATCCTCGACTGCCTAAGGGTCTATCTCCCAGTGGAACCTTGGTGGTCACTGACACTGAAACTCATGCAGTGCACTAAGGCGACGTGCATCGTCAGCGGCTATGGCTAGTAGTATCGGTGGCTCGGGAAGTAGAGGTACCACCGGTGCCTCTTCTGTCAAAGGGCCATGTGCCGACGCCTCGTCGCTCGGTGGGCTGTCGTCACGCTAAACTCTCAGAACCATAGCTGGCTATCATCGTGGGGTCATTCTAAAAAGAGTCGGGTGTGCCACGATCAAAAAGTATACCTGGTGAGCTGACAAAAATTAATCACAAATAAAACATGAAACACACATGCAATCAATGTTTTCGTGCATTAAGTTGGATATCAGAAGTCAGGGTCCTGGTGTACGGATACATCGACCGCCGCACCAACACAGGGCTCCCTAGAATGATAACCATACTCAATACTCTTAACACTATTTCTTCACATAAAAGAAAGATCAGAGTCCTAAGTTCTGTTGGAGAACTAAACTCCTTTGATACCAATTTGTCACGACCCGTCCTCGGGGCCCATGTCGTGATATCCCCAAGCCCGCCTTCCATAGGCCAGGGGCTGGTGACTAGCACCAATGCGTTATTACCAGTAAAAAGGGAAGGCCATTCCTTTGTAAAGTAAACAAACACCACAAAGAAAGCAATCAGAAGTAAACAATAAGTAAAAATTGATACAAAAGTAAGTGTGGAAAAGTATGTGGGCCAGAATACAAACCCAAACTAAAAGTAATGTACAACTGGAATGGGAAAACAACAATTGAAAGTAAATCTGCAACGTCGAGCCATCCAATGGACGTCCCACATGATGGGTGGGTACATATAGCCTCCATAGCTCCTCAGGTCCAGTTGTCTGCTCCGAGTATGTCCCGCCCAGTGGATTACCTCCAGGTACCGTCCTACTCTGCAAGGCTCAACCTACGATCAGCGATGTTAGTCATCTGTAACCAACACAACATAGTGCAGCCATATCCCATGCAGGGGTGAGTATAAGCTACTCAGTAGGGACCCCAAGACCCCCGAAGGTCTCCCAGAATCCACAAAGGATAATCCACAAAGGAATGATACAATCATGAAGTAACATCTGACTCTACTTAGTTATACGCCCATCCATATACCTATGTCACAAATTCTTGTTCGACTCCAACATCCGAGCTCAAGTACAACTCAGTCCACCCAAGAAAACACAACCAAATCCACACAGGAAATCATAACATAATCCAAACAGGATATCACAACACAGTCCACATAGGAAAGAGAAATAAGATTCAGCTCACACATGTATATTTATTCATAATACGATAGAGACAATCAGATATTGCCACCGATTCATCTAAGTCATCAGGCCCACACATGATCGATAGGTAACTAACCCCCACAATGTCCCACAAAGGATCGATAGCTAAATAACCCTTACAATGACCCACACAGGATCAGACCCACACCGGATCTGTAGGCCTTGGCCCACACAGGACCGCTGAGCGCTGACCCACACAGGATTGGACCCACACAGGATCGGTAGCACTGATCCACGTAGGATCGCTAAGTGATGTAGTCGTCGTCGTCGAATAGATGGAGGATTTCTGTACAGACGTCGTTGTTGTTGTAGTCACATCCAGCTCTATGGTTCCTGCACATAGCAAGCTCGTTCGGGAGGGTCCGCTCCATGAGCCGAGGGGCTGATACATCAACTGACACAGAGTCCAGAGTTGATGTATCCAAAAGTTCCGTATCGTCAACAGGAACTCAACGTCAAAGACGGTGCGTCAATCAGATGCTCGGTCTGAGAGTTATTAGGTTTTTCGTCCCATGGGCCAGGTCGGATTTTAAGTCAAAAACAACCTGAACGTACCCCAACTGCATCCAATCCTAGAGCGGAGTAAACGAAAATGTCTATCTCACTTAGAGTAATCCATCAAAGTCGACAGCACGTCAATTGGACGTCCGAAGTTCATGTTGTGAGCGTTTTGGCTCCGAGGGCCCGGTTGGTTTCGTGTACGAACCAATCCAGCTGAACCCAAATTACTCTGAAACCTTGAGTGAAATATACCGAAATGACCGTCTCGATCCAAGGATCACATCTCAGCTAACAGTGCATCGATCGGAGGTCTGCAGCTGAAGTTATCGGAAAAAGACCGTGACGGGTCCAGAATTAGAGGGTTCGGCCCGGTCCGACCCGGCCCGATACCCTCTGGGTCGGCCCTAACCAGGTCGACCCGTCCCGGTTCTGGGGCCGGCCTGCTTGGGCGCGGCCTTTCCCGGCTGGCGCAGCTCTGCCCAGCCTGGCGGACCGGCCTGGGCAGCCTGCCCGGCACGCTGGCGCCTACCATGTGGCACGGCCGTCTGGCCGAGCGGATGGGGGGAGAGGGCACTGCCCTCTGTGTGTAACCGCGGCCCCCATTATGGGGCTGCTCACATCCAGTCAGCCGGGGGTTTGAACCCCTGGTTCTTCCCCTGTCCGGCCGGCCTGCTCCGGTCGGCCGGCTTCTTCCGGCATGGGACCGGCAAGGCTGGTCGCCCCTGTTTCGACGCAGGTGGCCCGATTCCGGCCGTCGGTTTCCCTGCTCCGTCGCGACCCCACTCCGGACGCGGTGTCTTCGGTTTTTTTCGGCGTGGCGCGACGGCGCCGCAGCTTCGTTCGATTTTCAAATGTGTTGCGCGAAGGCTCCCCACATCTTTGCCACTCGTTCCCGCGTGGTATGACGGTACCGCGTCACATTCCTTCTAATAACAACAACAAAAATAATAAGGGAGGAGGGTCAGTCGTGTTTGTGCGGTCTGACACCCTCTCATTAATGTATATCAAGTTGTCCAAATGAACGAGGATAGATGACGGAAGAATTCACAAATAAAAACACATAAAACCCCTACCTAAACATTGTCGTCGAACGATAGTTTGTCATGGAATTAACCGTCGTGGAAGAAGAGGATCGTCACGGAATAAAGCATCACGGAAGGAACGTCGTTGGCATTAGTTGATCTGCGAGGAAGGCATCTCTTGCCATCGTCCACCATCGGAGGTCAGCGATCTTCGTCGGCGGTGCATTCTTCGCGTTCTTTGTCGAAGAATGAAGAATCCTCAAGAACTCTCTTTTTCTCCCAATTTCTTAACACACAAAAACCCAACCATAATAAAATATGTCCTTCACTTATTTTATTATCATAACTTAAGTATTTGAAATTCAAAATTTGAATTAATTCTCTCAAATTAAACTCACCAAATTAATTAACATAAGTTGTCAAAAATTAATGGTGAGTTGAGGGGTCTAGGGAATATGAAGGGGTGGGGTTCGTGTGGGCCCCACCGGCCTCATAACCTCTCATGGGAAGTTGGGTGGATACCCAACTTCCACCCAAAGGTTAAACACTTAGAAAGATAAATAAAATTTGTTGTTTAAATTTTATATTAAACTCCACATATTTTAACAACTTCACTCATGAAAACACAACTCTGGAAAAGGTGTTCCTAAGAAATTATTGGCATTGTTGTTCCATCGGTGCCCTCAGAATTCGATTCCGAGCACTGGTTCAAATGTTAGGAATTCCCGATCATTCGTTCACTAAACGTACCCGAGATAATCTTTGGATAGAAATTCCAGGCACACCGGGCATCAAAATCAAGTTCCATCAAAAACCGCATTCTTGTAAAATCCCAATGAAAATTAAGAATAAAATTTCCTTGAATTTTATAGGTCATTACAATAACGCCTCAGTTTTGACCATGATGAAGGATAATGGGGGAAAATTGATATCGTATTGTGTAAATACCTCTTAATAAATATGATAATATTGTGAAAAAACATTGATTTTTTTGTTTAACCATTAATGTTTGTAATTTGTTTAGATAAAATTCCCTAGATTGAGAACACAATTATGGGCTGTGTTAATGACTATATAGTTATTTATCAGTGTTGAGAGATGTTGGCGGATAGGGAAGCCCGATACATTCAAATAGGTTAAGGTGTTTCCATAGTGGGAGGTAACATTGATGTTGAATGATTTTTGGTGGTTTTTATAGATGACATCTTAGTGTACTTTTAATTAATTATTTTCATTTCATATATCTTAATCGTCCTAGGTACGTTGATAATGCTTGGTCATTACGCCTAACAAATGATTTTTTCGTTGGATGTGAGGCCCCATAGAGGTCATTCTTATGAAGAACATTAATTGAGGGGTTGATGGTGTGTGTTACGTCTTTGACGGTTTACATATAAGCTTCATAAGAGGGACTAGATGTCAATTAATACTATGGGACATGGGCTGTGGTGGTTGAGTTATTTGAAAATATAAAGTTAACAATTATCCTAATGTGCGGTTCAAATTTTAAATAGTATGTCTATGTAGTATTACTATGTGGCTAAAAAGGTGTAATTTAAATATTAACTAGGAACCTATAAGGGTTATGATTAAATTTATTGATGTAAGGATAAAATGTGGCTTGGTGGTGGTATATGTAAGTCCATACTATGATGTTATGATGACATGGATAAGTGCTAATTTGAGATTGTGTTCCAACTGTTTTGTAGAATAGTGAGCTGAGAAATGCATTAGTTATGTTGTGGATGTTGATCTTGAGAAAATTGTGTTCTTTGTAGATCATCTGATTGGTGGGTTGGATCATAATTAGAAGTTATTTCATGGAAATAGTGTGTCCATTGTTCATATATTTTGGAAACATGGGAATGTGCTGCAGTAATAATGGGAGAGAGAAGAGAATGTATGCTATAAGTGTTTAGATTATTTTTTACACATAATATTCTTTATGCATGGGAGTACAACTTAAGGATGAGATGTTATAATATAAAGAGATTGTATGCACCCATATTTAGATAGAGAATCTTTGGAGTGCAGCTCGAGGAAGAGATTATTAAGGTAGGTAGGTTGAAATATCCTATCCTTTTTTCAAGTACATTTTTCTATAAATTATGTATCTATGAAATAGATTAATAAATGTTTCAGAGTCATTATAAAAGATTAAATTTTGAGTTAACACCTTATACTATTTAATAGAATGTTATCAGAGTTATGCACAGAGTAGTGTGAGATTCTGTGGTGTGAAAAGACACGTGGATGCTGAAACAATTAATTATTTATAATATATTAAATACTGATAATTTATTCAAAATAATTGAATAAATCCAAAATGATGCATAATTTGAAAAAAATGATATCGTGGTTAAATTTTAAAAATGGTGATTACCCTAGATAGGGAATACCATGTGTAGGAATTAGACATTATTATTCCTCACTCATGAGATATTGTGTCTAAATAATATTTAATATATTATTTTATAAAAAAATATTAATTATCTCCTAAATGGTGTGTTGTAGGGGATATATGAGACCATAGTTGGATCCAGAATGACTGTTATACAATAGATAGGGAATAATACTTGTAATATTCATGCATTTCTATTCTACACTCTAAAAAATAATACTATTTATTTTAATTAATTATTCATAATGTTTTTGCAGAATAAATCATCAATATCTCACATATTGTGCATTGTAAATGAAATATGTGGCCACAAGTGGGTCACGAATGAGAGGTTTACCCTAGATAGGTTATAACATTTTTAATCATCGGCCATTTGGATGACCTACCCAAAAAAATAAAACTTTTATTTTAATTAATTTGTTATCCTAATTTTTAAATAATAAATCATTAATATCTAACAAATTGTGTATCAGACGTGAAATATGAGACCATTTGATAGGACCATAATGGGTGGTTTACTCTAGGTGGGGTATAATTCATATATGCAATAGATTATTATTATTATGAAAAATTAATATTTTTTTATTAAATTAAATAATTAATAAAATAGGGTAACTATTCATCTTCTCTTCCTACTGAGGTTTTTCAATTTTTTACCGATGATGAAACATAGATGCTTCATTTTTGTATCATTATCACCATGATAAATAATAAAAAATCTTCTTGGGGGAAAATAAGTCAATCTTACAACATGAACCAGATGAAAGGATCATCCAATTAGGTGGTTTAATTTAGGGTATTTGGAGAAGTAGAAAGGTTCAAGATATATTAATTAAAGAACCCACTATTATATGTCATGTTAGTTCGTGTAATTTTCATCCACCTTTGGTTTTAACCTGGGTGGGTTTGGCATTCTACTCCCCTTCCATCAAGATAGGTGTGTGACGTTTTGTGTGCCACAAACAGATGAACGATGTACTATACAACAAAATTTCTTCTGCCACTTATTCTGTTAATAAATTTTATTATGATATTTATTCCATCCATTTCATTACTTCATTAAAACTATGTAAATAAAAAATAAGAAATAGGTTTGTTTTGTAAAATGATAAATGTAATTTTATCAAATGATAATTTCATTAAATTTAGAAGAAATTATCAATCTATAATTTTATGAAATTATCTTCTAATAATTGTCATTTTGTCATCTTATTAAATTATAATTGTGATATAATAAAAAATATATAATTATATCGTTTTTAATATTGATTATCTTGACATGACATCAAAGGTATTGGTTTTTCATAATATTTTTTTGTGATTAATTTTTTTTTCATAGAATGTAATGTGTTTTGATAATATTTTTATTAAACCGAATATGTTTTTTATTTAATTTATTCATTTATAGTCATTAGAATAACACGCTGTAAGTGATTATAGATTTATCTCACATGTTCATAATATTGGTGGTAGGTGGGATAAAATCCAATCTCATTGTCATGATTTATTTATGAGTATGTGATTTTAGGATTTTTATGATATGATTAACAATTGATTTTTTAGTATTTAATTAATTAATTATGTAAATTACATAATTTTGGGAGATTGAGAAATTCATACTAGAAATGTTTTATTTTAATAATTAATTTATAGATTAATTATGAGGATTTTTTTTATGTTTGAATTAGATATTTAATTTTATAATAAATTAATAGTCATGATGTGATTAATTAATATGGATGGAATAAAAAATTAATTAATGATATTATTATTTGGATTTTGTCTTGAGGATTTGGTTATTTAGCTATGGAATTAAATAATTGAACTATTTGATGAATTAATTTATAAATTAAATAATATAAGAAATGTGATACTTGAAATGTTTAAATAAATTATGGAATTAATAAATTGATGAATTAATTAATATAAAATAATTAATTTATTTTTATACTAAATAATGGAATTAAAGGAAACAATTAATCGGTGGTTTAATTAATGTAGTTTGAATGTGACTTAATTAATTGTTTATTAATTCATATGAGATGATGTTGAATATTAAAAGGTGAATTATTAAAAGTGATTTTGTTATATTTATTACTATATGAATTAGCTAATGGGAAATGGTTGGATTAATTAATTAGTAAAATAATTAATGGATATAATGTTATGATTTTTGAGGTAGATTAATAAATTTTTAAATTAATTTATGTGGATTGTTGGGATATAGAATTGATATGGTTGAATTATTGAGGGTTGAATTAGTAATGAGGCAAAGAGATTTCTATGTTGAATAAGCAAATGTTGAATTATTTTTGTTATATTTACCTAGATGTTTTGACAAAATTAATTGTCAAATTAATTATATGTTAGGGATATTGTGCATGAGATAATTAATTGTAAAATTAATTATGAGATTTTGAGTTTTGAATAATGATTAATTAATTGAAAAAATAATTAATGTGATGTTGTTATTAGTTAATTTTGGAATGAATTAATTTTTCATTTTTGATACATGTGACATGGAATATTGGAATAATTGATTAATGCTAATTAATCCTGAATAATGTGATGTATGTGGTATATGTTCATGAATTAAGAAATTAGTTAAGAGATAAGGATTAATTCACCAAATACTCAGAGGATGACATGAATCTTGTTCAACACCCAACATGCATTCAAATATTATTTTAATGGGACTCAGACTGACGGTTCAAATACTGATGGGTTGTGAGTTAGGGAAATATGTTCTAAATACTCATGAGGGTGTTAAACATTGAATTATACACCAACTAGTTAACATAGATGTTTGGTTCTAATTATGCATGATTCTAATTTAATTTAAATGGATAATAAAAGATCTCTTGATTTAATGAAATGATAGCTGATGATGTAAAATGCATTAGACTCCATCATGGGCTGAAGAATGTATTGAGATTCTGGTTTCCATGGGAACCATGAAGATTATGAGGATAAAGAAGGGATAATAGAATATTTGTAAACTGTTTACTTTTTTAATTGTTTCTATTCATTATACAACTACACATAAGTTTATTGATTAGATTTGTTTTAGATATCATTTTTGGTGGCCAACAAAGTTGTACTCCCACCCTACTCGGACTGCGTCAATGATACCAATGTATATTCTTTATTTTATAGACAATTTTGGGGTGAAGGCCCTGAGTTAGATGAATGATTTGGGATGGAGCAGAGATAATGTAACAGGATATGGTTGAGGAAATACGTAGGAGTAACAATGTCATTTATTTAGGGTTATTGATTTTAGTAACATAACATTTTCTTTAGCATTACATGTTTTATATTTCAATTTGATTTTTATTACATGCTATCATTTTCTGGAGAAGATTTTATTCTTATTGATATATATTTATTCTTCTATTTTTTATTATTTTCACTGGTGTTTTCTTTGATAAATGTAGATATAGTCTCCCAATGACTGACTGACTAGACCCTCACTACTATTCAACCACCTCTGGTGTATGGGGAGCCACGATTAAGGTCATGTGGCATTCAAAATTCTTTCATTGTTGAGTGTCATCTAGGATAGAACATTACATAAATTGTTTAAAATGGATATTTATTAGAATAACTCATGAAATATTTTTAAATCTGTATGCTTTAATCAATATGGATATATAATGGTAAATAATATTAATTCATTAATTAAAACATTTATTTCATATATGAGAAATGCTGTGGACAAGTAGTGAATGAAAGGGATGTTCTTTATAAATCAGCTTGCTGCATCAATAGGTCTCCTATGACAATTAAGTTTATTTAAAATTAAATGGATTTTTACGATAATTTATAATAATATTATTAATTTTCTTTAATGTAGATGAATCATTTGGATAAAAATTGACTTACAATAATTAATAATTGAATTCATTTATATTTTATTTATTACCATCCAAAATATTTTCACAATTTTATTATATTTTGATGAATTTCATTATCTTTTAATTTATGAGATGGCATGTGTCAATAGTTATTTACCATTCCATATCAATTATACCTTATTTATATATTTAAATATCATATGTGATATGTTATTAACCATTCCATATTTATTATGCCTTATCGAGTTATTTAAATGTAATGTGTGCTCAGTTATATATCATTTCATATTGTTTATACCATTTCAATATATTTAAATGGATTGTGAGTAATGTTATTTACCGTTCCATATTAATTCTAAAAAGTTATTCAGGATTACGTCCAATATACTTATATCTTTGGATGCATTTGAGCTCACCCTAATTTTTTCCTTTGATAGGAATCAATTAAGAGTACAATATTTTTATGCATGGATAAAATGGAGTGCAAAATGTTATTCTAAAAGATATAATTTTTTATTTGTGTATTCAAATAAAATACAATACATGTGTATTTTTTAGTTTAACAATAATGAAAAACTATTCAGTCCATTGGGATGTGATTCCATATATATTTTCCTAATTTAAATAAATGAGGAACTGGATCTAGGCAACTGGGGATGAGGATGATTTTAATGAAATAAAAGTATGTTTAGAAAAATCAGTGGATACTAGATTTTAGAAAACATATATTATAGAACATAACAATATGATATACATTGAGGATTAGTATATAAGAATATACTATGTTTTTTAATGTATTTATTATGTTTGATTTTCTGGAAATATGTCCTTGTATGGGTACTACAAGTGGACGTTGTTATGGAATAGAGGTACCTAGGGGTAATAACTATAAAAATGTATCTGCAAATTTACTCGAGTGATACTTGGTTCACAAAAATTAACCATTCTATACACATTTTCTGAAACCCCTTGGGAATATGGTTTGGATAACTCAAATTTTCATACCAATAATTATGATTGATTTGAAAATAGAGATATCCCATATGAAGCCATGTTTATGATTATGAGATTATCTATCCATAAAATTTTTTTAATATAGGATTCACTAGTTTTTGGATTAAAAATTAAGTTTCATATTAATTTGATCTAATCTAGTGTATTATATTGTATATAAATGGTTCGTAGAGAAAGTAATAAAAATTTCCTCAATTAAAATCATTCAAATTGTAGGAATGGTTATTAATTTGATGATCTTATGCTATTATTTTGAATTTATCTCATCATCCAAACATTCTCATCATATGAGAAAATAATATAATGTTATAAAAAGATATTGAATGAATTATATTAGTACTATGGATTCTAATAAAAGAAAAAAGGTGAATATCACGGAGAAAAATGTTGATAAAGAAAAGAATATAAATACGGTTTTCCCCAAAAGAGATAATTATTAAAAGAAACGCCTTGGAATTTTATTTAAAAATTAAGAGTTTTCTACAAGTGTATTAATAATGGTTGTTGATGTTGTTATTTTAATGAAAATATAATATGTTTCATTTTAAAACTTTTCTACTATATAGAAATGGGACACTACACAAATCAATGTCATCTGTTGAAAATTAATATACCTAAAGTGAAGCTAATGGATAATGTTAAAGATTACGATCTGATAACATATGAAGAGGAATGATTAATTATATTGTGTTTAGATTCATGAGTTTTATTATTTTAGTAATTTACATATGATTTCATGTCTATATTAATTATGAAATGTACAAGGGTGTACTATAGTACATATTCATTAAATATTTTTTATCATTTGTTAAATGGTATTGATTTCAAGAGAAATTTTTTAGTGAAAAGTTAAAATTCATAAAAATCACATGATTAAAAGAAATATAACCATTAATATGTTCTTGATTCTATTATAATGATGTTGGGATAAATAGACTACTGATATATATAAGGAAAATTATAAAGTATTGACTACCTTGGAATAAATTAATGGTTTATTATAGAAGTGAATTATTCTATCATTGTTGGAGTATAAAACATATTTAGTATTTATATAATTTATCCAATAATTTGTGTTTTATTTATGGAATATGGAATCATAAAATGTTTTTTGGTTGTTTTTATGGAAAATCATATTATTACTATGTTTAAAGAGAATACATGATGAATTATAAATCATTATTATATGTGATGAATAACGGGTACTTCATGTTGTTTGCATATTAATGATAAGTTCATTCTTATAAACTCCATGAAATTATTTTTGTGGTTTTTAATCATAATATTTTGGATGATTAATAAGGTTTACCATTTAAGAAATTGTTTATTTTGATCATTGGATATGGTTTTAGGGATCAATTTATTACCTATTTAAATGAAGACGCATATTTGATGGAACATTCTAAAATTTTTGTAATAATAATTAATTGATATGGAAGTAGTGACATATTTTTTTATTATGAATATTTTTATCTGTTAAAAGACAATTTTAGTGAATCGTGTATAAATATTTTTTGTGTATTCATTTCATGGAGAAAGAGATAAACTGATAAATAACCCAAGGAGGAAATTATGATATTGATATGAAAATGAATCATGTAAATATATTTCCTTATATTCATAGAATATAATATAATATTCCAACATTAGTAAAAATATCTTAAAATAAAAAAGATATCCTCTTACATTCATATGTGATAAAGTAGATGGCCTTTTAGAAGAATTTTTTTTATAGTTTTTAGGACCTTAATGTTACATTTATCAATCACTTTTTTATTATCAATTATATCAATATATATCTGTAATGATTTATTATTTCATTCCTTGTCAACATATTTACCTTCCATCGATGTTCACCATCAGGGAATCCAAGTTATGTATTGTTATATATGAATATGTTACTTCCATTTCACTTTTATTAAGAGTATTTTTTATTAACCCATTTACAATTTAGGTTCTCTAAAAAGGGAATTTTATAATATGAAGCCCTTTATTAGCAATATCAATTTTAATTTGAGAAGAAATTTTATATTTATGGTGTTAATAATATAACAACCCAAAATTATAAAACAAGGACACTGTATATAATAGCGTATATGACATGAAATCCAAAGAATAGATGGGAATAAAGAAAACCAACTAGTTATGATATATTATATTTTATAATAATTTCAATTTATTAAATATATTTTGTTAAATGAAACACTAATTTTATCTTGCATTAAATGCTATAACGAGTTTATATGAAATATGAAATTTTATTAAAATATTATTATTTAATATAATAGTTACAACCGTACTGCTAAATTAGATGGTATTAATAGTAAAATTTCAATATTTAATAATGGATATTTGACCCACATTTATTATTTATACATTGAATATAAATACTAATAATCATCTATTGACAGAGAAATTAATTTTTTCTGTATAACTATATTTTTTTCTAAATCAATTATTAGTCATACTTTACAATCATTATTTAATATTAATTATAAAAAAAATAAAAAACATTATTTGAAAAAATAAACAGCATTTTGGAAATTAGAGTTCCAATATTATCTTATGTTTAATATTTTTTTATTTATCTGAGAAATTTAATTTATTAATAAATAGAAAAAACTACTTAATTTTAATTTAAAACAATATATTAATTTAATGAAATTATAATGATAATTATATTTTTAATTATATTAAAATTACAATTTTTTATATATTTTATCAATTAATTAAATTTTATTCATTGAAATAATTTCCATATTGAATTTTTATATACAAAAATTTAAATATTTGAACAATGACACATTAAAAACTCATTTTCTCATCATGTCTATGCGATTAATTTTAAATTAAATTATTCCACTTTTTTTAGTGGAATTTAAAAATATGTATTTGATATTTTCAATATTAATAATATATATTATCTCATAATATTGTCACGACAACCTACCCACAAAGTGTACCCCTCTTGGGATTACAATGTGAAATGGGAGATAACGACCCACGAGTCCCGCCTCCAGTAGGCTCCAGGTTGTCGATAATCACAGAGGGTATAGTGAACCCACAAATTAAAGGCAATACTCATTTTGAGAACAATTGTGGAAGAGAGACATATAATAAACACCAATGAACTCCAACTCAATACTTAATTATAAAGGAAATCCCATGAGCACATATGTAATGTCTTGAAAAACTACTACAATTGGATGGGGAAAAATAAAAGTACCAAAATGAATGAAAAAAAAGTGGAAACCACATTCCCGAACAGCTCCTAGAACCCTAAGATAGTAGAAAACAGCTTGACCTCCAACCAACTCCATGTGACCTATAAAATAGCTTATATAAACATAGGGTGTGTATAACAGTATACTTATTAGGATCCACCCTGATGACTCTCGTGAAAAACTAAAGAAAGAATGCTAAATAACATTTAACAACAAGTGAAACTAACTCGTTGCCTAAACAAGTATACTATGTTCCCAACCTCACCATGGATACTCTAACCAAGTAAAGCATAATAGAATATATCATATAATGAATAATATCAATGTTACCCTGCTACTACTTCCCCACTGGTTTACCACTTTTCCCCAATGTCATACATCCTAAGCATCTTTCTCCAAATGGCATGCCCGCAGACACCTGGTAAAATCACCACAATATGAACCATAGGCAAAAAAACCACCAAATCCACCCAAGATTGTATATAGGTAGATTTATGGATCCACCACAACACGCATAACATGTATCATTTGTCTTATATTAAAACTCAAGCCATTACTGCCCATACAACGAGTATGGATCCTCAATCCATCATAGCCTATATACGTTACAACTATAGTCGACCATTGGATATTATATCAAGAATTTATCTGTTTGAATAACCACAAGCCATTACAGCACTCTACACACATATATGGGGAAAACAAACCATTGTGCCTACTATTAAATGTAACTACTATGAGAAGTGAGCGGGGCGAAAGGGGTAGTAAGCCATTCGTCCTCCCATCATAATGTTTCGGAAAACACCACTAGGGCTCAAAAACCCCGAGGTGTCAGTTTCCCTTACTAACATGGAGGAGTAGCTTATAGAAACACTAAAATTACATAATATACTATATCTCACTAACACAATATAGGCCAAACCTATTTTAAGACTCCACTACATCTACCATCTCTTGGACTCCAGGATGCCACTTCTATGACTAGGTATCCTATAAGAACAAAACCATTTAAAGATCTTTAATACATTATTTAGTCCCATTTTTATCAGTTTTACATTATGTTAATTAATTCTTTAAAAATTAATTAACCATGAACATCTCTACAATAAATTTAATTTGCATCACACCTAAAGTCCATTATCCCTTTAAAATTACAACCTCATCATTATGTTCTAGTAAACTCCATCCCCATGGGTTTACACCATTTATTCAAATATTCATTACAGAATTATATTCCCACATTCCGAGGAATTAAATAAAAACATTATATGCTACAAAACACAACGAGGATCAACACTCTTAGTAGATGTACTACCCATCAAGTCTTTGCTGCATAAAGCAATAATGTAGAACCATCCTCACCTGAGAAGCAAAACCTGGAAATCAGGTGGCATACCCTACGCATCTTCATCTATTTCAAAAGAAGGGTAAGCAATAACAGTTGCCTTAGGAGGTGGGAAAATGTAAAAAAAATAATCAACTGAAATGAAACAACAAGCATCCAACAAACACATACATCCCATTCCATAATCCCAACTGTCTTCCAAAACACCCATATGCATAAACTGATGCATCTCTCCAACCTAGGAATCATTTTCTTCTACAAAAAATAGTATCCATGCCCCCATATTTCACAGTATCCATCCATGCTCACATTAACGCAAAAGAATGAGGAAAAAACATCACATCAATTGGGCTCCTGAACCATTAACAATAAAGAAGTTAACTCATAACCCATCATGAAATTATCAATCAATCAGTCCATTAACCCATCTTGAATTAACCAAATCATTATTCATAGGTTCCAAATTTGAGAAACCAAATCAGTAGGCAATCATAAATAATAAAACATGCTTACTGCACCAATTTGATTATAAAATAATTAAAATAAGATGATTGAGAAACATTTATATACCACTATATCCATAGCCAACAATTATCAATTAATTCTAGTTTATTTTTTTTACCAATTTTTATCATGAACGAATCATTAAACGAAGCACGCATGGATATCACACAATCTAGAAAACAAGGGGCAATATCATATGACCGATATCAATTAATTTTCTTCGGTTCAAATATTTATTAGGTTAAAATAATTGTGGTCCAATGTGATAAAACATTATAACAAGATAATTTAACATAAAAGAAAATAGAAGAAATGAATCCCCTATCTCAAAATGTTCTTGACATTTTTATCCACACAATGAGTCACGATCCTGCTCTCGCGACAACTGCATCCACTCGAGGATTCCATGGTAAGACCGCACAAACCAAACCCCAATAAAACACCATTAGAATCATGGATATTAAAATCTATAAAATGTATTTGAAAATAAGAGAAGATGAACCACAAAATGATGATGATAAAATATACCTTATATCAAATAGAGATTGATACAACTTGGTTTCACCAATATAGAGCAGAACCAATCGGAGGAGGAATTTGAGATTATGAAACTCCTACAAAATAGAATAAAAGGTTGAAGTATTTCATAGCCACAAAGAAAGAGGAAGAATTAGGGAATAAGATATACCATCCCATTAGAATATTTAATGGACTGACAGTTTAAGATATTCTTCATTTCCCATTAAAAGCGGATCACATTAAACAACTCAGTTTGAGCATGTAAAAACATCCCGAGCCTTTGGAATAATTAAAATAGGATTTATGGCCTTTGAATCGGCCGCAAGAGTCCTTATAAATATTGTTTAAATGTATTATACATGAAATGAAATGTTAAAGGGTTGAAACTGTAGAAAGCTGGAAACATTATTCCTGAACTCAAAATTTGGAAAAGGAAAGAAAAGGTCACCGTTAGGAGGTCACCGTTCTCAAAACACTATTCAAAAACTCAAATTTTTTTGAATGAAGTAAAAGGTCACCATTAGGAGGTCACCATTCATGAAACACAATTAATGAACACAATATATTTTAAATGAATGAACAGTTACCATTAGAGGTTAGCGATAGAATTGTTCACTGATGGAACTATTCATTGAATTGGAAATTTGGTAAAGGAAAAAGAGGTTACCATTAGATGTTACTGATTGAACTATTCACTGATGGAACAGTTCATATAATTGGAAAATGGGAAAAATAAATAGAGGTTATTTTTAGAGGTTATCGATATAATTTTTCACTGATGGAACTGTTCATTGAAATGGAAATTTGGAAAAATAAAGAGTGGTTACTGTTAGAGGATACCGATCGACTGTTCACTGATTGAACTATTCATAGAAGATTACCGATGGAACTATTCACCAAGGGTCACTAATTTCATTGTTCACCTAAGGTCACTGATGCACTATTCATAGAAGGGTACCGATGACACTATTCACCTAAGGTCAATGATGCATTGTGAACCGAAGGTTACCATGGAACTGTTCACAAATGTCTACCGTTGGAACTATTCACTAAACTGGAAAATTGGAAAAGGGTGGTGGATAAGTCCCCATGGCCTCCTGAATCACCTCAATAACCATATATTTACAATGTAATGGGCCATAGTGGTCCGCTGCACTACATCAGATACCTCTCAAAACAATCTCATCAATGAGAATTCATACAAACCTAAAGAGAAAACGAAATGAGTTCTGAACAACCACCCGTCGAGATACCTCTAAAAAGAGAGCAAGACAGAAAATCATCAAAGGGAACCATCTCATAAACATGAAATGTTTATAACCACATAAGCTACGTTGATACATGAAAATAGTTAAACATAAATCAATTGTTGGTATAGAGCACATATCTATGACTCATGTTCCCATTTTCTCTCTTCTATGCCACCATGTCACCACAAGAAAGGAACCAATGGAATTGAATGTAATATCAACATCTTATCCTTGTGTTCTTCGATCTCTAAAGTCACTCCTCAATGGTTGCATCAAAATCAATATCTATCTCTTAACAATTGATGATATTAGAGTCATCATGAAGATAACGATAGAGCTGTGATCCATAGAAAAAATTATGTATCTGACTCATCCATTGAGTATGTGCTACATGATATGCCACAACTCAAAAATAATATAACACCGTGAAAGTCCCTTGAAACCGAGGTGAAAGATTACTCCCATGACCAAACCTTTTCTCCCCATGACAGGGAGTCACCTTCAGAAACACATGATCCCCAAAGTTAAACTCTATGGGACTCATTCTTTGATAAAAATATGATTTCAGATAATCATGCATTGTCTTCATCATCTCACGCGTCACTTGAACCATCTATGTTATATTATACACATGTTACGGTCAATGAATTACTGACTCTTTGACCCCAGTCCACCACAATGGAGAATATCAATGATATCCATACAAGTCTCCAAAAAGTGCCATACTGATGGTGGAGTGAAAATTAGAATTGTATGTAAACTCCACCATTTGTATGTGCTTCATCCATGAACATCCAAATTCAAAAACAGAAGAGCATAACATGTCTTCAAGAGTTTGGATGGTTCGCTCTGTCAGACCATCTGTTTGACGATGAAAAGTAGTGATAAGGCATAGTTGAAAACTAAAAGCATTATGGAGACCTCTCAACACCCTAAGGGTAAAACAAGGATCTAAATAAAAAATTATCATCTTTGGGACTCCATGATGTCTCCCCACCTTCTCAAGATACTGCCTCGATAACACTTCCATTGAGCTCGACTCCTTGATACCAATGAAGTTTGTAGATTTTGTTAAATGATATACTTCTACAAAATAGCATCATTTCCTCCCAGAGCTAGACATAAACAAGTTACAAAGTCCATTGATATGTCCTCCAACATCCACTGAGGAATCTCTAAGGGAAGGAGAAGACCACCATGAACCCGGTGTTTGACCTTCACTTTCTAGAAGACCAAACAAAGAGACACAATATTTTGATAAAATCAATGTTTTGATTATTAGTGAAATTATTATATACACTATAATTGTGAATAAGTATATATAGAATTATTATATAGTGTTAGAATTACAATGAGATAACTATATGTATGTTAATCTCATAAAGAGTCATTTTGGGATTTGAGTGGTTTACTTTTTGGGGCATGAGATCATAGTGATCAGAGTAGATTTGGATCCATAATATATTGATATTGTTATCACATGGTAACAACCAAAGTCCATGTTATAGATGTATTGTATCCTTGTATTTATTATGTATTATTAGATGTTCTTAAAAGACATATTATGGATTATTTCTTCTATTAATTCCCTAATAAGTAAGGGGTAGATGTTTCATTAGATTTGGATGTTTAAAAAGATCCTATGAGGTGGGGAGGTGGATGTTAATAAGAGATCCTATGATTAGACTACTGGAAAAGGGCATTGATAATGCCATGTCTGGAATTCTTCTAGAACAAGGATATGATGTATTTTGATGTAGAGGAACACAATGAACTCAATCTAGAATAGGTCATTGATAATGGCATGTTGGAAAACATCCATACCATTATGGAGTAGAGTTTTATTGAGTGGTGGTGAAATTATACATGAAAAATATTATCATGATTTCTGGGGTTCCACTAGAAAATTTCTACAATTATGATATCTAGTTCACATTGTGTTTGTGAAGGGGTTTATAGAATTATTTTTAGAACAAGTTATGAAATATAACTATTTTTCACCAATATATCGACAAATTTATTGAGGAAAATATTAATGATTTAGTGAACTTTTTATGCACCCAATGAGTTAGACTTCCCTCGAAGCTGGGAGAATCACTCACCATTTTTTTCACTTATAATAATATTTATCTCTCTACTCTCAATATTTCACATTATGAGGAATATTGTATGTGACCATGTAAATAATTGACGTGTTATACTGAGATTGGTATAACATCACTTTTTAGGCCAAAAATGGTGAATGAAATAATAAATAAGTCTCAGGTGACCCATGCTTGAATGAGGAAAACTATTTGGTGTCCAAAATAATATTTAGACAGATTTCATATGTCATTATTGTTCGAGGAGGGATACAATGTGATTTTCAGAGACTCCAATCAACAATTATTGTGATGATTGGGTTGGGGAGGCAGGCAAAGCATATGTTTCATTAGGCCATTCAATATCCACTAGTGGATTGATGAGGTTCTTTACCCCATGTCATTTCTCATATAGTTGGATAGAGTGCATGAAATTTATCATGAGTCCTATATTAGGATATACACTAATGAATTACCACATATTGTTGACTATGATGATGTAGACATTGAGGATTGATCCACCTTCTACAATTACCTAACAATGATTAGGGACTGATAACAAAGGTTCCATGATATAATGAAAATTCCTCTAGTTTTATTTTTTGGGTGGCATGAGAGCATGATGGAGAACACTTATGAGTTTGGACGAAGGAATTTTGCTAAATACCCCATCCTTTTTTCATCTACTTATTTTTTAGGGTGATGATCCTTGAAGGATTGTAGAATATAAGGACTATGGTTTTTAAAAAATCATATATATATATATATATATCATTATAGTTTTCACTATTATTATGGTATATTCAGAACCCTAAAATTATTATATAATTAATATTAATACATAATAAAAACATAAAATTAAAATTTCAAATTAAATGGATTCAAAAATCAGTAGGACCATAGATGGAAAAATTTATAACATGATTGATTTTGTGTAACACCTCGAGATTTTTTGAAAATTATTCTTTTAATTTCATTGATTTCTTCTATTATACACGACACCAAGTTTAGATTTTACTATACGCAACACCGTATTAGCATGTAGTATATGCAACACTATTCTTGGCTCGTGTTACACACAATTTCAAGTTCGTTTGATAGAAGTTTTTCTACGCAACCTTGAGTGTGTGTGTGTATATATATATATATTCAATGTATAAATAAAATATGTTTGGATTCTGTTATACGCAAAAACAATGGAGTCTTTCACTACATGCAACCCTAAATTGGCTTGCATTACACGCAATCACGACCTTCTTCGATAGCTTGTGTTATACGCAATATCGGGTTTCACTAAAAAAAGATATATGGTTATAATATTATTATGAACTAGTCATTATTAATATTATTAACTAAAATTTTAATTTTATAACATTATTATTACTCTTATATATTTTCTAGAACATGGTATGAGAAGAAAATAAATTTTTTGGGTAAAATAAGTATTTTTCAAAAAATGCTGTTTTGCCACCTTTTGATGGTGCACCCTCTATAAATCTAGTTTTTGAAATGTTTATAAGTTAATTTTGAAAAACTAAAATTCTTATTTGGAATCAGGATATAAAAATTTACTTTGGATATATTTTTCATATTATTCTGAAAACTTTCATATTTTAATGAATAGTAAAAACGAGTTATATTTTAATTAAAAACAACTCTTTTCATCATAATAATTTATATAGTTAAATTATAATATTTCATTGTTTTAAAGTATAAATATAATATATTGTAACCATTTAATATAATATATGTCATTATCATTGAATTTACATAGAATTCGTAGGTTAAATCAATTCAATCTTTTGCAATATTTTAAACAAAAACCCGTTTTCATTTGACAATGGGATTAATTTTAATATAATTTCTACAACTTCTGTGTATTGAATTTGAAAAAATGGATTCCATATTTGTATTCAGTTGGTCCAATTTATGTTAATAGGTTACTTTTTATTGTGAATAGTAACAATGGTAATTTTTATTTACTACAGTTAAAGGTAAATCGGGTAATTACGGGTAAAAATAAGATTATAAATTTACCCTAACAATTGTAAAAATCTTATTGGTTAAATAAAAGTCGACCCATATCACCTAAGGGTAGGACTAGATTCAATTCATGGAGTTTTGACCATGAAATAATATAATTATTATTAAAACCAAAGAATGTTACAACATGTCACTTTCTTAAATCTTATAAGTATATTAATTTTAATATAGTGATAAACATCATGAAACTTCAAACATGAATAGTCTACAGAAATCTAATAAAATTATCTACATCATAGGAATTTATTAATAATTTTTAGGGATTAAATAATTATCATTAATTGTGACATAATAGTGATGTAGATATTTTTTATCTAGTGAAAAATCAAGAATATAGATTTTATTAAAGTAATAGTGACCATAAAATGCACAAAACCCTGACCGAAACATATTGTTCATGTAAATGTAAACCATAACCATCCAATTTCAGAATATTTGACCATTTGTAGCCTTAAAAAAGTGATTATGACACTTATTTTATTTTATTTTAAATGATGCCAAAGTTGTCACCTTCAAAATTTAATAAATATAACAATTTAAATATTGTGATTTTAAGATGATAAATTTGAGTAAAAGTATTATTCTGAAAGTTAATAGATTTATATGAATCATAGGATTTTATTTTTATTTTTTATGCAACAAATAAGTATATTAAATAATTATACAAAAATGATGTAGTAATTATTTTATTAAGAGATATACCAAATAAAAGGTTTTAAAAATATTAAACTAAATATTATATGAACTATTTAATGTGCTCCAAGAATTTTATAGACAAATTTGAATATATCCTCTGGGTAGATTTTATTTAAATTCAAATAAATTAATTGTGTCAAAATTGACACTATTGTTATATTATAAAAATAACATATTCTTAAATTATTTAAAAACACAAAAAAAATTTAAAATTGAAAATTTAAATTTATATATTCTCTAATGTCATAAAGTATCCAATTATGGAAAAATAAAAACACATAACTGATTATTTGTATCCATTTGAAATTTGGAATTTTATTACAATAAATAAACATAAACAGATTAAATAAGGAAAAATCAAAATGATAAGGTTTACAATAATCTAAAAACATGTATAAATTATATTGGTTGATGATATTACAACCCTATATCATCTAATCTTAGAATTGAGTCATTTTGGGTGGTTTTTATGTGGGTTTTGAATTTATAATAAACTAATATTTTTGAGGATTCCAAAGGTGCCCCTCTCCTCCCTTATAAAAGAGAACCTCCTCCCTCTCTTCATCACACCATTTTGAGCCTTTAAGCTCGGAAAACATCTGCCCATTGCACTTACCCACTTCTATAGAAATCATATATAGGTATTGTTCTTCTCAAAAGACCATCCCTAGTTCCATAAGAAGAAGATTAAAGGAGGTGCATCGAAGAAGAGGTAATCTCTTCTACCGATTCTTTCAAGATTATTTCTTCATCAACCTCTTCTTATTTAGTTGTTTCATTATAAAGTAAAAACATCAGTATCAATAATATAATGATATGATATTATAAATATGAAACAACCCCATTTCACCTTCTATCCATCCTACGGAAAACAAAATCACCTCGTGTCCCTGCGTACAGAATACCATCTCCACGCCATGGTGTAATCTATTTTTCCAACACCACCTTAATTTGATGGGTATAATGGTGTAAAGACTAACTATACATAGTTATTATAACATCATAATGATTCTGATATATTATACCATCAACTCCAATTATATTCAATAATTATTGGAATGATATCATCGCTCGTGCGTACATACAGCCTACTATCTCCACAACGCAATGAGATTAATTCTCCATATTAACCATTCATTAATGATTATAAAGTATATATAATAAGTAATCATGAAATATATGACATAATAATGATACTTGATTTATTTATATATGTATATATTTATGTCATCTACTTAATTCCATTCAATTCAATAAGGAAAATAAAATAGCATTCATGCGTAGGTATGGCCTACCGTCTCCATGAACGGTGTATTTCATTCTTTTTATCAATCTATTATATATAAGTATATGATGAATTTATATTATATATAAATCATGTTTTACATTCTGGAAATATATAAATCAGGATTTAAGTAATAATATCAAGAACGACAAGTCGAAACACATACGATAAATGAAATGATTTTACCCAAAACACTGCTTTAACATTGAATTTACAAAACAATGGGTAATATAATGTCATTAGTGAAATATATATAATATCATAACAATGAATATGATTATGTAATAAGTCAATGACATTATTTAAATCATTATACTGGAGGTTCAGATCCATACGAAGCATATCAGACCTATGGTAAGGGATAATTTTGCAAATCTCATTTTTATTTGAGATTTCTTATACACAAGTATTTACTGGGGTTATTGTTATCATCCATGTCCATGTTTTCTAAAAAAGTTTTTATGTATTTTTAAAGTCCATTTTACCCATTTTGACTTTTACTACAGGGTATGTAAGGGATATTTTTTTTTATGTTACGAGGTACTTTTTTGACTTTTCTGGCAAAAGTACGAGAAGAATGTTTTTTTATATGGAATGAGACGATTTTTACGGTTTTTATAAAGCCTTATTTTCATGAATATTCCTCCAAAAAATTTCATGACTATTTTCAACAAATCCTTTTCCTTTAAAAATTTCATGACTTTTTGTGAAAAGAATTTGATTTTGAAGAAGAAAGGATATTTTCCTCAAGTATTCATTTCAAGTGTTTTATTAAAACCATTTTCCATCTAAGAAGACATTATTTCATATGTGTATGTTTCAATTATAATGTATTTATGATTTAAATTTTTTTAATTTTATTATTATGAAATTATATCCATTTGTTTTATATGGATTATGTGATAATGGGATGATGTTTATCAAACCCATTTTATTCTTTGGGTTATGATGAATGATTTATGTTTATTTTTTGGCAAAAGTAAGAATGATTTCATTATGAGATGGGTGCGACCTATATCTACATCCAATACATTGGATAAAGATTTATATCTCATGAGATTGACATGGCTGGAACGGTAAATTAATCTGGTTCAGTGCTACAGGACTGAAACAAGGAGTGCACTCGATTCAGAAAGGGACTTTGTCCACTAAGATGGTCTTAGCAGCAATGCCTTGGGTACTGTGGAAATCATAACATTAGCTGAATGGTATCCACAATTACATGTTTTTTTCCCATTATATTTTATCATGGTTGATGTTCCATTATGATATATGACTTACGTACTTCCACTATTTATGTCTTTGCTCAAGATTTTGATGTTTAAATTTCATGTTCACATTTTTTCTTCCAAATATATATGGATTGTTTATGTTATCTATGTTTTCCCTTACTGAGCATTTGAGCTCACCCTTTTTATCTTTTATTTTCCCCATGAAATAAAAAATGGTTTTAGGTAAGGAAACAAAAAGGGGAAGATCGTTATGGGAGATGATGAAAATATTTCAACATGATTAGAAGTTTATATTCCGAGTTTCCAAAGACACTAAACTATTACGATCCTTGTGTGACAATTTTTTTTATGTATTAAGTATTCTTCAAAAGTAATTTAATGTCCATGTACGTCATTCTTGGGGTCTATACAGATGGTATCATAGGAAAGGTTTAGTCAACATTGGTAAACTAGGATGCGAAAACGTTAGTGAGATCCCTAGAGATATTTCTAAGGTATGTCTAGGGATGTCCCTAAGGATAAGTATACGTATAATATATAGTCCTAGAACTACGGTAAAAATCATAGAATTTAATCTGAGATGCTAGATATTGATGGTACTCCCCCTTTACTATGTTGTTCTCCTGAGGATGATTTTTGCCTCTCACACTATTCTTTTTGGGTTTTAGAAAATGGCTGGAAACCGGAAGATTCACGATAACGTACAATATGATGGAAAATGGAATGATATTCTTTATAAGAAACCAAATGAAATTGGATCTGGAGGTCCACATATTGTTATTATGCCTAATCAGCAATCTCATAATATGATCAATAATCTCAACTTTGGTAAGTTTCTCGACTCAGATTATAAGAGAAAGATGGAGTTTCATGATGATCATAGAGGAATGAAAGTTCAATTTCCCCTCATGTAAATCATGTGGGAAGAGGCATTAGGGAGAATGTTTCAAAGGAACTGGAAGATGCTCTGGGTGTGTAAAATAAGTACACAAATCCATTAATTGCAAAGGAAAAGATTTAGTTAACACCATGGAAAAGGATAATGGTACTTATAAGACATCAATAATTGTTAAATGTTTTAAATGTGAAATGTATGTGAATTATACAAACCAATGACATAAGGGAAAATCTCATGAAGAGAATCAGCATTGTTATATGAGTTGTATTTATGTGGATGAGGATGAAGAGACTACAAATGAAATATGAGATGAATTAAATGATGAAGCTTAGTCAGTGGTTTAATAAGTTAGTGGAAAGATTGTATGTTTATAAAGAATAATATATGGTACTATGGAATAAAGAATCATCTAAGGATTGTTACACTATTGTTTTTCTAAAAGTATTTGAAAGTATATGTTGAATAGTACCAGTAACCATGGAAGTTTATTCAGATATTTTTTGAAAGTTGATTATATGTCCATAATGAAGGGATAAGAAGATAATGAGATGTTTGATTGTATTCATGAGGTCATGACTGATAAAAGGACTAAGTGATATTATGGTTTGATTATATATATTTTTTGGGATTTTGGAATGTGGAAAGAGTTACCTTTTGACAGTATTCAAGTTTTCACTAAGGTTCTATGGTAATTTATGTTTCAAGAGAATATATGACTAAGGTATTCATGTGTTTGGAATGCAACCAACAAGATATATCTTACGATATATGTGAGATAAATTCTTATATTCACATTCTTGGTAGATAACCTTTCTAGTAATTGTTTTCTTTATACTATGATCTTGTACTGAAGTATTGTAGATAAGCCTAATGAATTGAATGGATTATTTTGGACATAAGTTAGTATTGTTTAAGGATAGAACATTTTTCGATATTATTAATGGGATGTTTTAGTAATGTAGTTTTAGAAAAAGGACAACCAGCAGGACGGGCGATAGCCCATCGCGTCGGACAAGGCTGTGGGAATCAAACCCACAACCGAAGTGCATCAGGCCTTTTTCTCCTACCACTGGCCTACAAGAAGTCCCTGGTTAGTAGAAACAAGTTTTATTTTATTAAGCGATATGATAGATGAAGTATAAGTCCATGTTTGGAATCATATCTGATTAACCTCACCATACATGGACTTATGTATTTGATAAATTTTTCTAACATTTTATTTGAGATATATGGAATGACCCATCATTCTATCACATGATCTATTTGCACTTCCCGAAAAAAATTCAACTTAATTTTTTTAAGAGATGAAGTGGAAATTTTTCAAAGCACGAAAAACAGTGAGATTGTACCAAAATCAAGAAAGTATTTATTCAAATTAAAATTTTCAACTTTAGGGAAATGATATTGAAAACCAAAAATGTTTTCCTAGAGCTCTTATATCCGACGAATCAGATGGTACCTTAGATCATCACAAATATATGGCTTTGTGATTTTTGGATTTTTCATAGCCATATTCTCTACCACTCTCTATCAGAACATGATGGGTAGATTTCTCTTCCATATCCATATTTTTACCTATGTGCTTTTATGTGGAAACCCAGTGATTAGTTTATTTGGGTAACCATTACGTTTCATACTTTAGTTTTTATAGTTATGTTCTGGTATTTAATTTTACGATTTGAGTTTCAATTATAGAAATATTCTAGTAGAAAACCATGTATAACCCCGATGAATTTCGAGGGTGAAATTCATTTTAAGGGGGGTAGAATATAACTCCCTTAGATTTTATGAAAAATATTCTTTTAATTTCATTGATGTCTCTTATTATACACCACACAAAGTTTAGCTTGTACTATACGCAACACCGTATTAGCTTGTAGTATACAGAACACTATTCATGACTCGTGTTACACTCAATTTCAAGTTCGTTTGATAGAATTTATTCTACCCAACATTTAGTGTGTGTGTATATATATGTATATTAAATGTATAAATAAAATATGGTTGGATTATGTTATACGCAACAAAAATGGAGTCTTTCACTACACGCAACCCTAACTTGGCTTGCATTACACGCAATCACGACCTTCTTCTATAGCGTGTGTTGTACGCAATATCAGGTTTCACTAAACAATGATATATGGTTATAATATTATTATGAACTAGCCATTATGAATAGTATTAAATAAATTTTTAATTTTATAACATTATTATTCATCTAACATATATTCTAGAACATGGTATAAGAAAAAATAATTTTTTCGGGTAAAATAAGTATTTGAAAAAAATGCAGTTTTGCTGCCTCTTGATGGCGCACCCACAATAAATCTTGTTTTTGACATGTATATAAGTTCAATTTGAAAAAAATAAAATTCTTCTTTTGAATGAGGATATAAAAATTTACTTTGGATAAATTTTTCATATTATTCTAATAACTTTCACATTTTAATGAATAGTAAAAACACGCTATATTTTAATTAAAAACAACTTTTTTCATCATAATAATTTATATTGTTAAATTATAATATTTAATTGTTTTAATTTATAAATATAATATATTTTTACCATTTTATATCATGTATGTCATTATCATTTATTTTACATTGAATTCATTGGTTAAATCAATTCAATATTTTGCAATGTTTTAAACAAAAACCAATTTTCATTCGACAACGGGATTAATTTTAATTTAATATCTGTAACTTCTGTGTATTGAATTTGAAAAAAATTGATTCCACATTTGGATTCATTGGGTCCAAATTATATTAATAGGTTACTTTTATATTTTGAATAGTAACTACGGTAATTTTTTAAACTACAGTTAAAGTTAAATCGGGTAATTAAGGGTAAAAATAAGATTATAAAATTACCCTAACACTTGTAAAAATACTATTTGATGAATAAAAGTCGACCCATATCACCTACGGGTTGGAATAGATTCATTTCATGGAATTTTGACCATTAAATAATATAAATATTATTAAAACCAAAGAAAGAGACAACATGTCACTTTTTAAATCATATATATATATATTAATTTTAATTTAGTTATAAACTTCATGAAGCTTAAAACATGAATTTTATCCATAATGGTAATAAAATTATCAACATCATATGAATTTTTTAATAATTTTTAGGGATTAAATATTTATCATAAATTGTGTCACAATAGTGATGCAGGAATTGTTTATCTAGTGAAAAATCAAGAATATAGTTTTTATTAAAATAATAGTGACCATAAAAGGCAAAAATCCCAGAACAAAACGTATTTTTCATGTAAATGTAAACCATAATCATCCAATGGTCAAATATTTGACCATTTAGAGCCTTATAAAAGCGATTATGACACTTATATTATTTTATTTTAAATGATACCAATGTTGTAACCTTCAAAATATAATAAATAAATCAATTTAAATATTGTGATTTTAAGATGATAAATTCAAGTAAAAGTATTATTCGGAAAGGTAATATATTTATCTACATCATAGGATTTTATTTTTAATTTTTATGCAACAAATAAGTATATTAAATAATTTTACAAAATGTTGTAGTAATTATTTTATTAATAGATATACCAAATAAATGGTTTTAAAATTATTAAAATAAATATTATATAAACTATTTAATGTGCTCCATGAATTTTATTGAAAAATTTGTCGTGTTAGGAATATATTATATATTTTATTTTGAATATATCTTTTGTGTAGATTTTATTTAAATTCAAATAAATGAATAGTGTCAAAATTGACACTATTGTTATTTTATTAAAATAACATATTATAAAATTGTTTACAAATCACAAAAATATTTAAAAATTATAAATTAAAATTTATATAGTCTCCAATGTCATGAGATATCCAATTATATAAAATTAACAACACATAAGGGATTATTTATAACCATTTAAAATTTAGAATTTTATTACCGCAAATAAACTTAAATAGATTAAATAAGGATAAATCAAAATGATAAGGTTTAAAATAAGATCAAAACATGTCTAAATTATATTGATTGATGATATTAAAACGATATCTCATCTAATATTTTAATTGAGTCATTTTTTGAGGTTTTTATGTTGGGTTTGAATTTATATTAAACTAATATTTTTGAAGATTCCAAAGGTGCCACTCTCCTCCCTTATAAAAGGGCACCTCCTACCTCTCTTCCTCACACCATTTTGAGCCTTTAATCTCAGTCAAACTCTGCCCATTTCACATCCCCACTTCCCTAGAAACCTTATAGAGGTACTATTCTGCTCTAAAGACCAACCCTAGTGCCCTAAGAAGAAGATTAAATGAGGTGGATCGAAAATTGGTAATCTCTTCTACCAATTCATTCAAGCTTCTTTCTTCTTCAACCTCTTCTTCTTTAGTAGTTTCTTTATAATGTAATATCATCAGTATCACTGATATAATGATATCTTATTATAAATTTGAAACAACCCCATTTCACCTTCTATCTATCCTACGGAAAACGAAATCACCGCGCGTGCGTACGTACGGAATTCCATCTCCAGGATGTGGGGTAATCTGTTTTTCCAACACCAGCTTACTTGGATGGGTATAATGGTGTAAATAATAACTATACATAGTTTTTATAAAATCATACTTATTATGATATATTATATCATCCACTCCAATTCTATTATATAATTATGGGAATGATATCATCGCTCGTGCGTACGTATGAACCACCGTCTCCACAACGCGATGAGATTCATTCTCCATGTTAACCATTTATTGACGATTATAAAGTATATATAATAAGTAATAATGAAATATATTACATAATAATTATACTGGATTTATGTATATATATAGGTATGTCTTCTACTTAATTCCCTTCAATTCAATAAGGAAATGAAAACAACGTTCATGCGTACGTACGGCCTAACGTCTCTATGAATGGTGTATTTCATTCCTTTTATCGATCTATAATATATATGTATCTGATGAATATATATTATATATAAATCATGTTTTTCATTCTCGAATTATGTAAATCAGGATATAAGTAATAATATCAAGAACAACAAGTCGAAACACATACGATAAATGAAATGATTTTACCCAAAACGCTGCTTTAACATGGAATTTACAAAATAACGGGTCATTTAAATTCATAATTGAATCATATATGATATCATAAAAATGAATATGATTATGTAATAAGTCAATGAAATTATTTAAATCATTATACAGGAGGTTCGGATCCATAGGATGCATATCAGACCTAAGGTAAGGGATAATTTTGAAAATCTCATTTTTATATGAGATTTCTTATACGTAAGTATTTACTGTGGTTATTGTTATCATCCATGTACATGTTTTCCAGAAGATTTTTTATGTATGTTTAAAGTCCTTTTTACCCATTTTGACTTTTACTACATGGTATGCAAGGAATCTTTCTTTTGTTTTTGTTACAATGTACTTTTTTGACTTTTCTAGCAAAAGTACGAGAAGAATGTTTTTTTATATAGAATGAAATGATTTTTACGGTTTTTATAAAGCCTTGTTTTCATGAAGATTCCTCCAAAATATTTCATGACTATTTTCAAAAAAATACTTTTCTTTTAGACGTTTTGTGAAAAGAAGATGATTTTTAAGAAGAAAGGATATTTTCCTCAAAAATTCATTTCAAGTGTTTTATCTAAACCATTTTCCATCTAAGATGACATTATTTCATATGTGTATGTTTCAAGTATAATGTCTTTATGATTTACATGGTTTTAATTTTATTATTATGAAATTATATCCATTTGATTTTTATGGATTATGTGATGATGGGATGATGTTTATGAAACCCATTTTATTCATTGGGTTATGATGAATGATTTATGTTTATTTTGTGGCACAAGTAAGAATGATTTTATTATGAGATTTGTGGGACATATATCTCCCTCCAATGCATTGGGTTAAGATTTATATCTCATTAGATAGACATGGATGGAAGGGTACCTTAATCCAGTTCAGTGTTATAGGACTGAAACGAGTAGTGAACTCGATTTAGAAAGGGACTTTGTCCACTAAGATGGTATTGGCAGCAATGCCTTGGCTACTATGGAAATCATAACATGTTCTGAATGGTTTCCACAATTACATGTTTTATTCCCATTATATATTATCATGGTTGATGTTCCATTATGATATATGCTTACGTAATTCCACGATTTATGTATTTGCTCAAGATTTTGATGTTTAAATTTCATGTTCATGTTTTCGCTTCTAAATGGTTATGGGTTGTTTTATATTATCTATGTTTTCCCTTACTGAGAATTTGAGCTCACCATTTTTATCTTTTATTTTATCCAAGAAATAAATAAAGGTTTGGGTAAGGAATCAAAAAGGGGAAGACCGATATGGGAGTTGTTGAAGATATTTCAACGTGATTGGAATTTTATATTCCGAGTTTCCAAAGACACGATACTATTATGATCCTTGTGTGTCTGTTTTTGTTATGTATTATGTATTCCGCAAAAGTAATGTAATGTCCATGTCCATCAAGCTTTGGGTCTCTACATTTTGGGATACCAGTTTTACCATATCCATGACATAATATTTGGCAACATTGTGAATTCAGATGTAATATTACATTGCTAGATATATTATGTAAATTAAATAATATCATTATTTAATTTAATTTAATAGGCTTAAAAATATTAACCTTTTATAGAAATGGATTTTTGATAATTATTTATGAATAACTGCCTGACCAATGAATATTAGAGTAGATATTATTATATCATTGTTGGGGTGATCAAGCATGGGAAATTGGATTGTTGACATGTGATCAATGAGATTTGAGAGACATATGACAAATGTAATGGTATATTAATCATAATTAATAGAGGAACTTTTTATCACTAATAATCATTCTATTCCTAATTTAGGTTTCACTATATTGTGGAATTACACCATTTGAATTATTATTATTGAATAGATTTCATATATGTATATTATATTTTTAGCTTATATTCATTGTATGATAAATGTTTTAATATTAGTTTTTGAATGAAATTTGTTGTTTTTTTAACCTATATTTTAGCAACTTGGTTAATTTATCTAATGTTTATTTGATAGGATATATTTCCATGGTTTTTTTAAATTAATTATTTTGTATTTCTAACAATATTTCATCATCTTATTCCGGTTAAACAACAGGGTTGGGTTATTCAACGTTTTCGGGCCAGATTCAAGAATGAACTAAATTCTAGTATCATGAAGGATCCCTAAATGATATATGTATATGTGTTTTTATGGACCAAGAAGATTTTGTTATTTCAGTTGTGGGATTCAGGGATATGTATCCTGAATAGTGATGGTAGGTATGATGAATAACTCATAACTGATAGGTATTCATATTTGTGTCCATAAATGGTTGGGAAATTATGTTTGAATAGTATATACATTATATTTAGTCATTTAAGGAGAGTCCAATTATTGAGGATTTGGTTTTAATGGTGGATTTGGCATCCAACTGAAGAATGGATTCACATTGAATAGAAAATGATACAATGATCGTGTATAATAGAGGAACTAACAACATATATCATGGGATATCATGATATATGGGGTATTGGACCATGTAATATATCACAAATTTTGATGTTGTGCCCACACACCGGGTGACTCTACCTAGTCACCCAAGTTTGGGGCATAGAGAACACTCCCATGATAGAATGTGAGAAAAATCCTAAAATTCCCAAACAAACATGTTATGTATAGGAACATCACTAGACATTACATATTCCTATAGGGAATTCCCATAACCCTAAGTGATTAAAAATTTCATGGGACCCTATGTACATGTCATGTTTAGTTAGATGGTTTTCCAAGAATTTTCTAGGGAATTAAAGACCAATGTATCCATGTGATATTATAAGCCCTGTGATATAATATTCATGTCATATAATTACCCTAGAAACGTCTACCATGCATATATAATTCATCAGGAAAAATATTATGTCATATAATTATCATATATTGAGTTGTTTTGAATGTTTCGTGAGATGTTGGCCATCAATCAACCATTTGAGGTACGAAATGATTTTTTAGTGAGATTCTTTTTGCATCTACATGTTTCCAATGACAATGATTGTATTGCTTTTGATATTTTGGGATTAGTATAACCCTTCCACATTAGGGACCATTTCCTCTATTCTATTAATATATGTAGAGAAACTTTTCCCATGGTATAGATAGTTATATAGTCCATTATCTAAATAGTTGTACCCCCGTCTTCATTCCGCAATTGGGAGTGGGTCCTCAATTAATTTTAGCACTATGTTAAATATAAATAAAAGTGGAGTTTTATTGTCCCTCCACACAAATTATTCTATTTATATTCATGGTGTTAGGAATCCAATAGGAGACCTTTAAAGTTATAGGATGACTAATCATCATTTCTATATGTATGTGAAGACAGAGACCCCATTTCATATTTCATATGGGTTTCTTTTGTGAATATTATTGGTTGGGTTTTTGTCCCCTTTTTCCATATGGTTTAATTTAGCTGTAAATTTATATTTCCAGACTTTTTTGATTTCGATGTATCTTATTGGGTATGTATATACTCACCCCTACACGGGTAATTCATGTACAAGATATTTTTTATTCTTATAAAATATATATTAGTGGTGACTTCATATAACCTGGTTCTAGATGATCATTGAAACACATGAACGTTTTTTTTCATGATTTATTGTCATCCCTATGTATTATGAGATGTTCTCTAATTATTTTTCTCATTCTATATAGTTTTTAGGTTGCATCTCCTTTTTTGGGGGGTATATTTTTCTTATATATATATTTCATATTACCTTAAGAAACATTCATGTTTTTCTTATAGGTTATTGAATGAATTTATTGCATATATGTTGTACCAATAATTTATTTTACCTCTACAAAATTTTATCGATCTATTTCTATTATTATTCCCTGTTAAATCCAGATCAGTCCTTCCAATTTCTACTTATTTCATACTTGGTTCTTGTCATTAGTCCCTAGGATATTAGAGGTAATATAGTGTTGGCACTATGAATATAAATCTTGACTATGAAATAATTTATTGGGTTTGGATATGATAATTCAATTTTTTCCCTCAGGAATATGAAGGTGGGATTTTGAGATTTTTTGGTTCTGGAATGAACCATGATGATCCAAATGGACATCATTTCAATTTTAATTATTGTATCACTTGGAATGTCAACCCATTGGAATCGAAGACGATGTATATAACAAGGGGAAATATTTTTTTGGGAAATATTCTGGGATATTCACCATATGAGTAATAGTTATTTTGGTGATCACCATATAAATTTTTATTGGAATAATGTTGTGAAAATTTAGAGGCTCGCTGTGGTGTTCCTTTTAGGATGTTCATGTTAGGAATTAGAGTTTTTAAACCCCGTAGTTCATGACATGTCCAAGAATTCCATCACAATTTAGTATTTTGTAATAAGATTTAACAGATGCTAAAATAGAGCCACCAATGCATGAATATTGGAAATTTTATTTACCTATCCACACTATTAGTGTCTTGAGGATCCCATTTCGTATTGAAATTTTTATTATCCTCCTTGAAGAAAAATGATGTGCCCAAAATTTATGGATATGTTTTTACTTATTCTATAAATATCTAATTGTACACATCTCCTCTAATCAACCTTAATCGACAATACATGTTTTATCAAACACTTTAGTTCATCTAGATTTATTATTACAAATATATGTACCATAATGTATCCCCTCATATAAATTTTCGTTCCTTTATTTCATCAATGAGTTTTTTCTAGGGACATAATCATTTTTTCATCAGAAATTGAGAATCGTGTCATAATACTTTTTTGTTAATATGATCCAGTGGTGTTTACTTTTGTGGGGGTAAATTCATGACCATCTATTTATTCTTATAGATAAATTAATATCATATTGAATTATGGGATCCTCGTTATCAACTTATTTTACTTATATCTATTTAAATTTCATTCCTTTTTATACAATTCTTTGGATATTATGTATTGAAATCATCATAAAAATATTATTAATATAATTAAATATAAGTGGATGAGATTACTCGAATATGTTTATTTTTTACATATAATACATATTAGTTTATAATTTATTCACTGCCATTTTTAAAATAATAATATTTTTTTAAAATATTATTCCATTTATGGATATCACGTTTTTGTAATTTTTCACAGATACTCTATTGAAGATAAATTTTAAAATTGTTTAGCAATATATTAATGGTCAATTAATTTATTCCCTTCAAAAAAAATTATTATTGTAAAAATACACTTATTAATGGATTATATAATGTCTATTAAAATCTATTTGAACTTGAATTTTTAGAATCAGTGGGTGATATAATGTAAAATTATCTAACGATGTGGTTTTTTTGAATCAATTGAGTTTGTGTGAACCTTTATGGTGAAAATATTTTCGTAGGGCTAACTGGTTCATCCCTCCTATCCTTTTTTAGTTGAGTCGTGGTTCATATTATATCACAATGGTTGTGCGATGGATGATCTAAGATGATATACCATGAGTATATAGTGGTGTTTTTTATGGAATAGATGGGTTGTGGAGATGGATAAATTTTTTTTGTGCTGATGTTATTGAGGTGTAAGTGGACTACATGATGCATGTTTTTGAATTATCCCATTAGCAATGGGTGTAAATGATAAATAGTGAATTTAAATTAAATGGATTGAAAACTAAATTTTAGTAATCTATAATTAATGTTTCATGACTATAATAATGAATTTAAATATTAATTAACATCTATTATTAAAAGTTATGTGTTGGTTATATAAGTTAATAATTAAATAGAAAGAAAATTATTAATCACTGAAAGGTAGCAAGATGTTAGTAAAATGATAAATTAGTGGACATGATGAAATGAAGATGAATTTTGGAATATGTGTCACTTGTTTTTGTGGTGTTCTTCTCTAATGGGTGAATAAGTAGATTTAATAGCTAATGAGTTGATTTAGTGGTGTGTTTTGGAAGAACTAGTGGTGTTTTATGTGAGCCCATAGGTTTTTTATTTCTAAATTTCTGTATATCTATAATATATTATCTTGTTACATATATTAAAAAAACAATACGTGTATAATAACATTACCAATTCACTAATGTTTTTTATTTTTGGTGTTTCCACAAAATCTAGGATGGGGATGAAATTTATGGTTTCATACCCACTCTACCTTATCCTTTTCTATTAATAATGATCATGGTGGCTAGTGTTAGAGGTTCTTATTGATGATTATGACTCATTTTTGATATTATTGTTAACAATTAATGATATTCTGTAGTTTTATATTGATTTCAATGATATTATATGTCCTAGAGATAAAAACAATGTATGAGGAGGGATTGGGGTTGATGTCATTTAAATTCGTGACCCCCTAATAAAAAAATTATTGGACACATTTAGGCACATATTCTAAAATATATGGGAATAAATGATACACCATGTGATGGTGGTGTAGATAAGGATAATAATTATCCTACATTAGAGATAGTGTGTCATGTATTGTTATGATATTAAAGGTATTCGAGTACCTGGTTGTTGACATTGGGTTTTGAGATATAAAAATACTTGTGGATGTTTTTCCAGGGATCCATCACTTATATCTCATTTGATGATATATTTTTATAATTTGTTTCACTATTTTTTGATAGAGTCGTAGTTTGGTTGAGATTGGATGGGTGACCTATAAGGATTCTTATTGGTTCTACTATTGGTCCAATAGGTCACCTATATGCTCTTTTAACAATTTTGAAAGTGATTGGGTATTATATTATTTATTATGAATGTTATACTCAAAAAATGTATATAAAAATTGTCTTTTAGGTTTTCTATATGATTTTGGGATAGTGGTGGACATATTTATTATGGGAGTTGGAGCTGTTATTGAGTTACATAAATTATATTATCTTTTTTGATTTATTGGTATATTTTTAAATGTATTGGTTTGGAATTATTAAAATATTGTAAAATGGTTTTTTTATCTTTAATTCTGTGATGGGATTTTTTATGGGTTATATTACATCTCTTTATCCAATAACATTTATTGGGGGAAATTCCTCCCATATGAGTGACATTAGTTATAACCTCATTTATAGTCACCAAATCAGGTCCTATTGCATGTCAGTGTATTGAATCATTATCTCCCTTACTTTATTAACATTCCATGAGAGGTAGTGTTAGAGGATACAGAAATGATAAATTTGTATTTATTGTTTTTTATGTGAGATTTTAAAACTTTTGGTGTTCGTTTCATATGAGGTGAATAAGGTATGGTTGTGAATTGGTATTTATAGGTCTGTTACTAGAAATATACTGGGGATAATAATAATTCAATGGGATTTTAGAGACACTTGTGAAATTATTCTAGGAAATGAGCTTATTAAATGGACATATAATGTTTTTTTCTTGGAGGTAAGTGCCTTAGTCATGTTGAATAAATCATTATTATTTATTATTGATTGATTGGATGACATTGGGGAAATAAAAAATATTTTTAATAAATGAATCATGAAATTACGTGTTTCTGGTCATTGGACGTCACATGTGAATTCATGATTGATTCATGATCATCATTTAAATGTAGTATATGTGGTAGAGTATAAACAATATAATTCAATTGATCATCAGAGTATTGATCTACTAATGTATGATGATAAATTGTTATAGAACTCGAATGATTGTTAGTGAAAAAATTCCTTAAATGTAATAAATTTTAATCACAAATAATAGGATGGTTCATTGGAAGGAGGATATTGAGACTGAGTTTGGTTTTATTGATGCCTACGATGAGATATTTTTTCTATTGGTGGATTTTGAGTTGCAATGTGAGGAAAATATGATGTTGAAAATGTATCTCATTGACCGATAAGAGTCTAATTATTTAGGGGATTACATGTACATGTAATTTTATATGGTATATTTATCGTTTAGTATGAAGTATTAAAAGATATTAGAGATGCTATACTATTATGAGTGGATACTATGCATAAGAGAGATCGACAATAGGTTGATTTTTTACATTAAATTCCCAACCACATTCTAAATGACAGTTCAAAATCATGAAATCTAGAGGAGGTTTTTCACCTTATAATGATATATGTAGTCACTATATTTATGAATCCAATTTGAAAGGAGGTATATATGAAAGTGGAGGTCTTAAATAAAGTGATGTTTCATGTGGTAGATCCTCTAAAGGGATGATATCAGGTCATATCATTGAGTAGGGTACCATGTAAAATATCCCAGATGTCATGGAATATTAGGTTATGACTATTGTAGAGCTGGCCATAGCAGTATTTCACTTAAAATTTAGTGTCTATGATTTCCATAGTTTTTTATTGGATATTTCACTTTTTAGGCTATGTCTGTTAGTTCCTATTTCTCTATCAGTATAATTACATTACTACTCAATGTAGTTGTAATATTATTGTTGGTGAGACCAATAATATGTGTAAATAACCATTTACATCATGGTTGTATCAATAGTCAGAGCCCCCAATATTTTTTTACAAAATCAATTATTTGGATTATGGACCGCAAAGAGGATATGGAGCTGGTGGGAGTAATCCCATTTACGACCCTCTAAATAAGGAATATATATTAGATACTATCCATGGATGATGTTAATAATGAGGCTATGTTTCAGGGTTAAAAGACGTGTATGCTAATGTCTTTCCAACACTAGAGGGGCCAATGTATTTCATAGGAATAATCTTTTTATCACATATCTTATTTTTTACATTGTATTATTTTGGTGTGTCAAACACATTCATTGTTCCTATTTATGATCATCTATTTAAACTCTATGAGGTGAGGATTCCAAAGTATGTGATGTTATCCTCAACATTTTTATATTAGTCTATTTTGTTTGATGGGATCTAGGAATGATGAATTATGAAGGGGAAACATGAGTTAGTGGTGTCATATTCATTTTCTATATCAACCATATTATATTTTCATTAGAAATTTTTAGTTACATTTCCTATGTAATTTGATTTATTTTTTATAACTGATAGTTTCTTTATCTAAAATGAAATTCTAATGATTTTTATTTTTTGCTGAGTGGATATATCATGATATAAAAAAATTATTAGTGAATATTTTATCCTTATTTAAAAATTCTTTAATGGTCGCTTAAGTGTTGTGGTCTACTATGTTCATTGAGGTGTTTTATGATGTATTCTAAAAATATATTTTCCAACATTTACTCAACATGTTTTCGAGTTCCATATTGTGTATAAATTAGAATAATAACTATTTTGGATAAATCTTTATCAGATGTAACTCATGGAGATAGAGGAGTTATATAACCATGATCATGATCTGTTGAAGAAGGGTTTTATTCATCCTATTATATCCCTTTACGGAGATCTATTTCTTTTCACAATGAAAGTGGATGATTTTATGAGGTTTTATATAGAAAACTATACAATGAATTAGGTAACTTTTGAAAACCATTAACCTATTTACGTAACAAATTATTTGTTTGATCATTTAGTGGTCAAAAGTTGGTTTCTGAAGATCAAATTTTTGCCTTTTTATTAAAAAATTATTTTAAAAAATAAATATATCAGGAATACATCCTTTATAATAATTTATGTAAACTTTATGTTTTGGACAGTATAATATATTCCAAAATAGGTATTTGGGTTTATAGAGATCATGAAATCTATGACATATCTGTTCATTAATAAATTTAGGGTCATTTTTTTGAATTTAATCCTCATATACTCAAGATGATAAATTTAGTATGTTGAGAATTTTTGAGATGTGATGTATCTTCATAAACAAAATCAAATTCATTTTAATCATTCAGAAAGATTATTTTGGAAGAATACAGTTCATTTCCTTTGTCATGTTTTGTCCAAGCATGGTGTTTCCATTGATACATCAATGGAAGTGGATGATTTTAAAAATGATGAAATAGGTAATGTGGTAATATTTTACTACTTTATAGGTTTTATTAGAAATTATTTGAGATTTATGTTATATTTATTTTACATTTTAACCATGTTATCCAATTTCGCTCTGAAGGATAAAGCATTAATATGGACTAATTAGGGTAATAATTATTTTGACAACCCGACAAAAGGGTTGATCAGTGTTTCGTTTCTTCAGTTTCTCAAGGAAGGGTTGATTATTGTAAACTTTTATTTATAATTCTTATAATGTTTGGGATTAATGAAGATATAGAAAATGTTGGGTATATTTTTTTAAAATAGGTAGTTGTGATCACAGGAATTAACTATTACACCCAATATATATTTTTGGAATGTGTTTCATATTTTTTAATGTTTTTGGGGGAATTACATTATCAGTGAGTTTATTTTGGTCTAATGGATAGTAAAAGACGTAGGATTGTAATCTAAATATGATATCTCAATATACAATAGTAGTGGATGTTGGATATTTTCAGGGATAATTATATTGATATCTCTTTTATCTTATGGAAAAAAAATTGTGTCTTATTGACTATGTCATAATTCTTGTGTATATGTTTTATGGGTGCATGTTGATGTTTTCCAATGGATATAAGAGCATTATACAATGAATATCAGTAAATATGAGATCAATAGATAAATATTTATTTATTATATTTAAATTGAATAATATTTGATATACTTGGTGGAATATTCAATGTGGGGAGACTAAGACGTGGAGGTGGTAAGAGACTATCATAGTATAGATGTTGTTCCAATGGGGTGGTAAAGCCTAGTTGGAATCATATTTTGGATTAGGCTAGTTTGACATTAAAATTTATATGTGTAATGAATTAGTATATGATTATCATATATCAATCTTAGTGGTGCATGTGATGTATCATGGAAGGAGGTGGTAGGTTTCATTAAATGTGTTAATGTTTTTTGTGGAAGATTTCAATGTAATGTATATATTTTTTCAATAGGATAAATATGATTACTATGATCCTATTGATTTTTAATACATATTCATGTCTCTAAGTGTAGATGGGATTAAATTTCAGGATATTTCAACATTATGTTACCCTTTAAATAAGGAGGAACTAATGTTTTTTGGGTGATTAGGGATATTTAATTGGGGTCAACAGATTTTATGGTGACTCAATGATTTAATTATGAGTTCGTGTGTGGATAAATTTATAAAGTTACACTAGTTTTTGATTACTATAATATTTTATTAGAATTATCATAATAAATCATAAGTATAGAGAGAATTAGTAATTCCATTTTAAACTATTTAAACATTAAAACTTCATTCAAGACCCAAATAGATTGTTATATAGAATGAACCATTTAGATTATATAGGATATGTCCAAGAATATATCTTTGATTTTGAATGAATGTGGTTGAGTAATATACCATTTATTTGGAGTTCCTTTAATAATAGTTATTACTCATCAATAAGTCTGGCGATGGTTGATGCAATTCATAGAAAATCATGTCATTGTCCATTAAACTAGAAGGAGGTTGTGGAGTTTGTAGTTAATTGTTCATATGAATTAAAAAACACCGAAAATACAATCTATATGTTTTAGGAATGAATTACTGGGTCACACGGATATTTTGAGTCATATATTTTCTATTTGTAGAGTCCCAAACAAATTGAGATTATGGAAAATGTTTTATTGATGATATCCCCTCATCAGTGCTAGTACCGGTTTATGGGTTAGTATAATTTGTCCCAAGTTATTCAGGAAATTCGTGGTTACATATTCCATTAATAGTTATTTTCTCAATTGGTATTGTCTCCATTTATTTATAAGATCCAATAATAATAATAAATGATTCATTGATCTATTAGAATTGTTAGGATGACTCCCATGTCATTTACTGTGGAAAATTTGATTTCAGGGACTATGATTTTAATTGAGTGATAATCTAAAATAATGGACTGGGGAATGAATGTTCTAAATGTTTGAGTTATCCATTTGGTTATGTCGATATAGATGAAAGATTTCTCAGATGACATTACATGATAATTTCCAATACAACTTCATTATTTACACCACATTTTTTAATTTTATTACCATAGGATGATGTAACTCTTGATTTTTCATTGGTTTAAAAAAATTTCATTTTTTCCTCATGCAATTTGTTCTTATTTGTTGGTAACACATTAGATGAAATGACATCACTATGTTGAATCTTTAGTGATGGTTTTTTAAATATTCCATTTCCATTAAATTTTTAAAAATATAATTTGATTAAAATGGTTAAAAATTATTATAGATTAGTACAATGTGGAAGTCTATATTTCTAAAATTCACCCTTTTGTTTTTTGAACGGATTAGTGTGGAAAAGAGAGAGTTTGGTATTCTTCCCAATTCTAGTGGAGAGTTTTATTCATTTTTTACAGACTCTATTTATACCTTTTAAAACACTGATATATATATATATATATATATACTATGAAATATTTTTGGAGACAGATACTTAGATGACACGTGATTCTAGGGCCCATTGATTCCATTATTAGATTTATTAAATATTAAATAGTTTTTATAATAAAGTTGTGATTTTTTTGAAATAATGGAAGATTTCCAGAATAGAGACATTGAAAACAAAATTGGTACAATTGTTGAATCTGAATCATATGGGTTACCCTATGTGTAACCTAATGTTGGTTGATTCGAGGCATTTGGACGATATAGTCATTGGTGGGTATTTTATGTGGAATAATTAATAAAATAATTATTTATATTAATTTATTAAATTACAGAAACTAATTTCCACAAATAAATAGAATTTCATGGAATATATATAGGGATAGTAACATAACCATGAGATTTTATATAATATGATTAATCATTATTTATTTGCGGATTGAGATCATATTATGATCGATGATCAGATCGAGGTGGATTGATATAAAAAAATGTAGTTGATCATCCCCATCACTGTAGAATGAATTATTTAACAGTGATCAAATAATATTAGAAGTTGGACACAAAAATTATGGTTCAATCCCGGTATAATAAATTTTTATATCTTTAATTTGATATGTTTATCTATTTTCTGTGATTTCACTCATTTTACATGAGCATGTTCTATAAATTGAAATGTTTGAATTAGATTTTATACAATATTCCATGTTTCATCTTACATATATCCTTGATCCATGATATTTATAAAATAAAGATTGTATAATGATAGATGAAGAATTTTTCTTATGCCATTACATAACTTGTTTTTTATGTTATTCATTAATTACCTACGAGGATATGGATCAAAATTTTTTGGGCTTGTCTGAGCACGGTCGGACAACCTGAAATCAGGGATAATGTCTGAGTGAAAATAATTTATGTGTTTTTTGGATATATTGGGGTGGATTTTTGATGGATCACTATTTATTTGTGACTCTAATTTTATATAAGAGATAGAAGGAGGAACTATGGCCAGGTACTAATGATTCATATTCCTAATTTCTATCAACGGAAGCTCGGTAATCAATGTTTGTAAAATGATCCTATGTTTTTAATATATTTTTTGTTTAAAACATTTTTAAATGATATAGAAATAAATGATATGGGATCAACATTATAGATTTGACTTTTAGTGAAAATTCAGAATACACGACATGTACTACCATAAACACACAATGTGTAGTACCTTGAATGAGACTGATATGGTTCTCAGGAGTAGATTTGTAACACAAGCCTGATGGAATCCCCACTCTACGTGTGACCTAATTTTAGAACCAAGACATGTATATTGATAGTACACATTCATAGAAACATTAAAACACACTAATATTTCCTTGTTTAATGGTATGGATAAAGCTATGTTTCCATTTTGTGACACATCTAGGTACCTAGCTTGTTTTATGGGAATGTAGAATGTATATGAGAGTGGAATGAATCACACGAGTAGGACCTAGTTTTCGACACACTTCTTGTAGTCCCCACACACTCTGTGTATGGAGACATAGATTCTAATTTATGTCAAAATGATACATGGGTAGGAAAAGTGGTGGGGGAACACATTGTTTTGACCCCATAAACACCGTGTAATTACCATTATAACATTTTTTTTCTGTTATATACATAATTTATAATCTTATTATCCTTATTAGTATACCATCCTGAGTGGTTCCTCCATTTATAATGTAATGTTTCCCTTAATAATGGTTTTTTGAGATATCATGTGGGATTTTCGAACTATAATACTACTTAATGCAATTAATTATTATGGAAGTGATCACGAATGATCATCAATGTGTGTACAGGTTTAGAAATACACATGTCGTACTAGGGTGTGGTTCCCCCATACAAACAATGGTTTTAGTGTAACCATACTGAGAGATTATGGAATGGTTCCTCAGCCTATTGAATGTAAAACATCAACATACTTGGGCATGGGTCCTCTAACTACTGAGTTGAACCCTATAACTAACTAGTGTTCGATTCCCCTACCAATTTAGTATAATACCTTATTATACTAGGGAAATGGTTATATACCTAATGAGTGGAACCCCCTAAGGGAATAGGTCCAGTTATATATACCTACTTAGTAGTGCCTCCATACAGATTAGGGATGGTTACTCTACCTACTATGTGGAATCCCCAATTATATTTGGGGTTGGTTCCACTACCAATTCACTAAAATCCACATACACACCTGTTTTAGGGTCCTTAATCCATATAATGAGTGACACCCACTAATCATATAGAGGAGTGTGTTCTCTACTTTGAGATTTCCCCCCCTTTACTATGTGTAATAATGGTGAGATGTGGGTCTTACACACATTTTCTTATTTGTATAAAAAAAATAAAGGGGAAACAATTATATATTTTTTGTTTCATGTCAACCCATTGTACTAATTTTTTGTTGGGTGATGTTATAGGAACATCATGTGTAGTGTTTTATTGGGCTCAGTATGTCCCCTTGTGATGTTCTAGTTTTGTTTATAGAAATGGTTGATGGGATCAGGTTGTATTTTGTGGAATATCTTCACCATAATCAGAATACAATAATGAAATTATTGTCCTAATAATAATTGAATACCTATTTTATCACTTTTGAGGTGTGATATGGTTCTTGAATATTAATCTTATGTCCAAATATCTTATTTTGATGGTTCTCAACAATGAAATTCCAATGAAGTGGTTAAAATTTCATTATAGACACTAGGAGCTCTAATTGATTCCCTTCAGTTTGATGAATTGGCAACAATTTCAATAGAGGTGATGAACTGGAATATCCAGAAATACCTAGACTGATTTTAGGTTTTCATCATTGATGAATGTCTCATCTAATATGTGTTAGGAGAGGATCATGTAGTGAATTTCAGAATGGTCCAAGACATTCAATGGGAGAACTAGTTTTATGGTAATATCCAGATGTTCTAGTTATGGATTTATTATGGAATGACATTTGTGATCATGGATTATAATGGACCTCAATAATATTGATATAGATATTTATTCTGAGACACACTATAGATTTTCTGAGCTGTTTAATATTCATACCATATTGGGGTACTATAGACGGTTTATGGAAGTCTTTCCTTGGATTTAATCCTATATTACTTTTGTAATGAGGAGAAGATTAAATTTAATTGTATTGAGTAGTTTCAACTATCCTTCATGGATTTTCTGCTAGAAATTCCTATAATTTCAATTTTCATGCTTTGTAAGGATGGCATGGGGTACATGGTGTAATTAAATAACTCTATAGATGGTATCGACTACGTTTTTATCTAGAGGAAGTCAACAATCACAAATTGTTCATGGTAGATGATATCACTTCAGCATAACTACATAACGCATGTCATGGATATGGAAAAATATCCTTCCCTCAATGTATGTGGAGGAACTATCATCTAGGATGGTTCTATATAATTTTCAAAGACCATAAATTCTTCTATAATGTCTTTATATATATTGATGTGAAATTGAAATATTGTTTTTGGTCGGAGTTATGAACGGATTATGACTTTTAGATAGTATATACTTATAGAATGTGAAATATGGTGTCATATTCCCTTGGTAAGAAGTCTTGTTCTCATCCAGTATATGATGTATTTGAGAAGATAGATTTCATATTGCTATACAAGATAATGGATAGGGTCATATCTTTACATCAGTCAATGATGTTGACTCTACCACATCATTAGTGTGTAAGGGATCATTAGATAGAAGACATTAACTAAGAATTATTACATGACCAATTTTTCTTAATATATACACTATATGAATTCTAATAAAGAGGGGTCATTTAATCCTTTTCTAGGGATGTATGGTAAATTTCGTCCCATTTGGATATAAATTTATTGGGGAGTATCAAACATATCATTTGGATATACATATCATTATATGAAGGATATAAAAGGGACATCATAAGTTTTTTTTGGTGGGATGGCCGTAGGTGATGCTTGGTTTAGTTAATGTCTTGATGTCTCACTTGTCAACTGGTTTAGGATGAGCACCTAATTTCGTTATGTTTGTTGCAGCCTCTTGAGATCTAAAAATATAAATGAGACTATATATCCATGCACTGTATTATTGGTCATTCATGGATAGTTAGTGTGAACATTTCTATTAGGGTGATAGTTGACGGAAAAGGAAAGTTGGGGCACTTCCTTTCTATCAATGAACGGACTATGGTATAGTGTTTTAGACTATTGTATGTGGGCTATATCATATGAATTCAAGTGGTTGAATTGAAAATTGTCTCCAAACATGATGTGTGGTTCACATCTCTATTATGGAGTGGCATACATGAGTCATTCGAGACTGTATTGAGGATGATTATAGCTTTTCAAATCTATAAAAATGATCAGACTTATTATACTATCTTGTTATTAGAGGATATATTGAGGTATTTATTGTCAGAATTAGGCCAAATCTACAAGGATATCATATATTTGATAAAAAATTATTATAACAATTTTTAACAACATATTATAGGCATGAAACCATTTTAGGACATATATGTGATACCTTATAGGTCATCGTATTCCAGAATGAGAATAGTGGGGCCCATTTATAGGGCTAGGGATGGTGAGAGAGACTATGAAGATGGTCTAGGTGATCCATAAAAAGATGAGGAACACCCAGAGTATGTAGATCAATGTTGTAGGCCATTATAATATGATATAGGAGACCACAATTTCTTGATAATATCCCCATGAACAGTATTCTATAGAATTACTCCAAGAGGCAAGATATCCATGGGTTTGATTTGTATATTTGAGATGTTGTAGAATGTTATTGATTATTTATACAACATATCATTACCAAAAATGATATAATGGGTTAAAGACATATTCCTTCTATCATAGTCGATGACATACATGTTTGATACTAAACACAATATTTACTTGGGATAGATATACATTGGGGATGGACAGACCTTCCCAATGCTTCCAATAGTTATTGAGGATCGAGTGGATGGGACACTATCTAGATGGGCCATTCCCCTGTTTTGTGTGTGGTGACATCATAGGATCATGCAATAGAGATCTTGGGAGTCGGAGAACTAGATGCAGTTTCGGTGTCCCGATTATTTTAATTATTTTTTAGTCATGAAAATCATTGAATGAGAGAATGAAATATAGACTTATTTTCTTCCTTATATTACATTTAAATGTACTATGAAATTTTTAAATATTCATGTGCTAAGACGCATCACAATTCGAAGTCCTGATGATCTTGTAGTTTACTATTGAAAAATATTAAATATATAATCTTTAACAAATGTGATGATTTTTTAAAAATAATGGAATATATAGTGAATATAATATCAACATATAACGGAGAAAACATGTTTGAATATAGAGTGTGTGGTTTACCATAGGAATGAATAAATTTTGGATGACTATAAACATTTATTGGACACCACTATTGGGGGAACATTAACTATATTAATTAAATAATTTAAATCCTAAAACCAATTTACCTCTATAAATAACCAATTATTGAATATATTTTGGTTATATACATGATTCAATGGTTTTTAAGATGAGGCTTTATTATTATTATTTGGTTGATTTATAACAAATGAAAACAATTGATCTGGTTGAGGTGGATCAACAAAAAGTGGACACGTCAAATCATCCCCATTACCGGTGATTCTATTCTTCACCGTCGATTGTTCCATAATCGAGGTAGGAATCCTAAATAATGGTTTCCACTATCATGATTAATTATTTAAAATATGAATTAGATATGATAATCCATTTTTAAAAATTTCACACACTTCACATGAATTTTTTCTAAAATTTTAATATTTTAAAATAGATTCTTCTCATCATACCATGATTGTAATTATAAAGATCTATAATACTTGTACATTCTAGGAAATATTGTCAACAAATGCTTCAAATTTTCCTTTTAATTCTACACACTTTTTCTTCGAACAGTTTTCCATTAGATGATGGGGCCACAATTCGATGTTGAATGTGTGTATCCAACCATTATTGTACCACCATATTCATGGTTAATGTGTCCATAATGATTGGATGAGTGATTTAAGGACATATAGGGATGGATATATGTCATTAATTTGTTTATTTTGAAACTAATGTGGCTGTTGGAGATGGTGGTAGGAACTACATCCTCTTATAGGTGTTTTGGATTAATGATTTCTGGCCAGATGAGCATGAAAATTGATTAACAAGGTAGGATCCTATAGCTTTAGTGGATTGTGAAGGTTAATATGGAGACAATGGAGTTGATAAATGTTGATCTAGGATCAATATGATGGATATTAAATTTTATAAAAATATAACATACCCATCATGTATTGGATTGAAAAAATTCCATATAGTACCATACCTGCGGTAGCTACAGTTTCTGTGAGGAAATAAGTAACACACATCATGTGGGACACCCAAACACAGTGTGACCTAGTGCTACAATCCTTTTGTGTAATCCTTTAGTAAATGAGAATAGACACAACCAAAAACATGTATAAAACTAGGTACAGATCATTTGATATGGATAAGTACTTAGGTCGGGACATGTATATGTAAATAACCAGGTGCACAGGCATGAGAAATTGTACATGAGCATAACCAGAAGAGAATGAGTAGGTCCTTGATAGCTCAGAAATGTTGTGGGGTCCTCATAAACTCTGCGTATGATATCATTGATTTCCATCTATTTATATTGGAGATACATCAATGCGATAAGAAAAGGTCACATTCCGTGTGGACACTTATATACTTTGTGTAATTCTATTTAATACATATTTCTTTCGTACAAATTTATATTTGACCTGCATTTTTTATCTTGATTAGAGTATAAAAAATATATTCTATATAGAAAATAATTGTTGGTTTCCAATAATATTTTTAGAGATAATGTGAGATTTTATGAGTTTGAACATTCATTTGATGACACTCACTGATGATAGTGATTAGGAAGGATCATCAAATTGATGTGCATCATGAAAACCATCTATCATACCAGGGTTTGGGTAATAAAAATACTAAATAGATCACCCCTGATGGACAATTTAATGTGTCATCTATCTACAAAGTGGACCCCCCTTGACAGAATAAGGCATGTATCCTATAAATATTTTTTATAACTCCATTGATAGACTAGCATGAGTGTCCCCTAAGTAATTAGTGGCACACCCTTATAAACTTGTGTGTGGTTTCTCTACATACTATTTGACACCAACAGAATGATTATGGAATAGGTCCTTTACGTATTGTGTGGAACCCCACTAACAGAATAGGGTATCAGACAATTATCGATATACTGAGTCGAACCCCCTTATTGTACAAAAGTGGGGTTCTTCTAATTTGATATTATTCCCCCTAGACATTGACAAATAGTGGAAATGTCTGAGTCCTCCACACATTTTCATCTACATAATCATTATATATTGGGAATGGTGAATGGATATACGGAGATGAAGGAAGACTCAACATCATTGTATGGTAAATGAAACAAAGAAACCCTTTATCTCTTATCTAGTATTATTATATGAGAATATATTGGTAATTTTTTTTGTATTTTATCTCATTATTTAGGTCGAGAAGACATCTTCAATCAAGTACTGTATTTCTCCCTCTTTGGTTTTTGGGGTTTCCTACTGGATATGTACATAATAATCCAATTATGGGATTTTCCCACAAATGTTATAACTTATACAAATGAATTATAGGTTAGAGGTAAGATTGTTTGAACTAGGGGAAACTTGGGTGCATTTGAATGTGTACAGTAGTTGTGGCTTGGAGATTATTAGTTGTGATCTCTCTACATTTTTGTTCTAGTTAATGACCATTTGGGACAAATTTTCTTGGTTGGAATGTATTTTCCCGATAATTTGTAGATTATATTGTCATAATATTTTTTATTCTTTATAGGTTATTTAATTCATGGTTATAACTATGTATGATTAAATATTTTAAAATTATTCATATGAACTTATTCATAGATATTGGTAGGTCCAATCATATAGGTTCATTTTTAAAATTCCAACCATTTGATTTTTTACTCCTCAGCATGTGTCACCATTCCCATGTTTAAGAAGTTATCGTGTGGGGTGGCGACCAATTCATCTGCCTACTATGTAGGACATTGTTGGCCAAGACGTTGAAAATTTATCATTCCTCATACCAAGGTCATGGATTATTTTCAAACTATTTTTATTCTCATTTAAAGTCAATAGATTGTGTTGTGTCATTTATCCATTAAGATTTTGCAGGCTAGTCGTGAAGATGTCTATTTTGGTGTTGGGATTCACCATGTCATATAAAATGAGATGGTTGTCCTTTTTTATTGGTTTTCCCTTAAAGTGTTTAACTATACAGAATAAGTATAAAGGAAATAAACTAGGGGTACCATATTATTAGAATTTAATTTGGATAATTCTCCATTAGAAATGGTTAGTGTAGTTATCACTAGGTCATTGTCTTGGGAATATTGAGATGAAAATAGAAAATTGATTTGTGTTATTCTATAGTGTATGGTTTTTATAGGAAAACTAGTTTTGAAGATCTATATACCACACCAGTACTAAGACTATCAAGATAGTAAAAATGAATTACAGTTAGTTATAAAAGGTTACATAATTTTTGTTTCAATGATTGAATTCTCAATTTACGATTTAGTCACCCTCGCAATGGGATATTCAAAGACCCCCATAATATGATGATGGATTTTTAAGAATCTCATATAGATTAGGGAGTCACATTATCCTTTTTATAGAACTTTTTCTCACGTGAACCAATGTCAACTCTTCTACGTATCAAAATGTTACATCCAAACACTTTATAATTTAATAATCTATGAACATCTATATTAAATTTATTAAAATAAATACACTCAAATTTCCACAAACATCTTTGTTATTCATATTCATTATCCATCCATCATGTCATTTTGCAGGATATAATGCTTTTTAGGATAGAAATAAACTAATTCATAATGATACATTTATTTTCATCCATTTCGATAGGGTTTCCTTTAGTAGTGCTGGATTCATAACTATTTATTCTAGTCAGAGAGTAGAAAACATGGGTTATGTTTTTGGGAACCTCATTCACTACATATTATATATGAAGCTATGAAAATTTCCTTATATTTTATTATATTGGCTGGATAGAATTGTTTGGATAAATTAAAAAAACATTTCAATTAATTCTAAATTGAATGGAATTGGAGTAATCATATCTCATTTCTTATTTTTCTATATTTCATGCGAATTTATAATAATTCAACACCATTTATAATAATAATTACAACTGGTAACCGTTTTCTTGTTGTGTAAATTGAGATTTTGTGACCATAATGTGAATATTTATCAAAAAATTATTACGCAAAAAAGTGTATGTAATTAAATATGGATAATGATTCAGTTTCCCCTATAAATATTGAATCCTGTAAAAATTACATAATTAAGAGATTTTTTATTTAAATTAAAAATTATGTAAAACATAATTTATAGTATAAGTGAAAGATGAAATGGGATGTTACGTGATAAAGTTCTTATTTTGAATACATGGTGGTCATGTGAACATATTTGGGACTCATACGGTGATGCTGTTATCATTTTTTAGTATAAGGTGTGGAAATAAATATGCTTCTTCATTTATTAAAGTGTAAATGTGATGGTTGGGAAATAAAGAAAGACACTAAGTATAATCTGGTTCTATTTTGAAGACAATGTTATGTTGTGATGATGGGTGGCATGTGCTGGTGTGAGAGTTGTTTAGAGGCATGATGATTATTTTTTTCTATATTTCTTTTAGTAACCCAATAGTGGTGGGATGATATATTATAAGTATAATTGATATTTATAGGGTTTTAAAATTAAATGTGTCTTAGATGTAATTAAATTTTGGTGATAGGAATGATGAACATAATGTTTAAATCAATTGAATAAATAAATTTTATGTGATTATTAGAGTGTATATTCATTAAAAATTTAGTGTAAGAATTATTAGATGTCTATAAGGTGATAATGAATCTTGAAATTTGTTAACTGGAAAATGAAGAAGTTATTAGTGGATTTTTATGACTGGTTTGTGTAGTTTGTTATATTTTTGTCGAATATTTCATAATATAGTTTATTGGATATTGTAGTGGTGTTGATGGATTTTATAGTGGTATTAGATGTTAAATATAGAATTTTTATTATGTTCTATATATAAATATTATATCTTCATTTCACATATGTTTTCACTCCACCCAGATTGAATAACCTTACCAACAACCAATTTTTTTGTGTTCTGTGTTGTTTCCACATCATATATGTTTTTGTAAAAAATTATTATTATATAACCACTATAACATGAAATTTATTTAGTAGTAGTGATGATTAATTATGATGTTGGAGATTCCAAACGATGATAAAACATGGTTTTGGATATTACTATTGATGATGAATGCTTCTATTAGTAATTATTAGTGATGGAAAGGATATGATATTTGGTAGAATTCATTCATTCTATGGGGGGAATGATATTAATATATTTCATTTTTATGTTTACCTACAATCATGGTTATGGGTAGAGGTTGTGATTAGTATTCGGATCGATTTTTTCAATAGATTTATAACATTATATAGGGGTAGATTTGGATTCATCCTGATTGACATTAGACCTGTATAAAAATGAACTGTAATGGTTTAGAAAGAATGATATTCCATGTTGTTTGATATTAGAGTGTACAATAATAATATTAGCGGGGAGCTAGATAGAAGGTTCATTTTCATATATTTTATTTGATTATAGGGATGTATATATTAGTATTGTTATTTGTTAGAGTGATATGGTGAGGTTGGGAAGGTATAATTGACATGTTTTAGTTTATATTGGTTCTCATATTTGTTAATTGGAGTACTATTATAATCAATTTAAAATTACATGATAAAAATTGTGTATGATCTCCTATAGTATACTTATTATGTTAACCCTATTTATTTTTATCATATTAATATGTTTTTAGGTTGATTTTTGGCACTGATCAAGATAATACTAACATGATCATTGTATCATCTATTGATTTTATTTTTTAGTATTTTGTTTTAGTATTTACATGGTGGTATTATTTGTATTTGGTTGACCTTATTGAAGAATTTTTGGATGATTTATTCTATTTTATTATGATATAATTTTTTTTGTATTTTTTATTTCATGATCATATAATTAGTATTGACTAAAATTCTCACATTTTTGTGACTTTATTTTTACCATCAAGGTACTTGATAAACCGTGGCCTAATATAGGTTAGCTGATGGGATCATATTATCTCTTCCAATATTTCTGATCCATTTGGGATTCAATTATAAATATGGGATCGTAACATTATTTCTAATATAAAAGGATTTAGTTTGTATATCATCCCTCATTAATCCTTTTTTATGATATAAATATTTAAGATCAACTATGTTCAGTATTTTGTCCCATATATTTGATAAAATTAATATCTAATGTATGGAATATGATATTATTTCTAGATATTAATTTTTAGGCTCATGAAAACCTATGAATTAATTCATTTACCCATACATTTTTTAAACATTGAAAATTTGAGAACACCATTGTGAAACACATGGGCATATAAATCACTTATCCAAATTCTATTATAGTTTATTATATAATTTTTTTAATCCAATATACACCATTATATATACAATATTTGATATTAGAATAGAATTCTCTATGATTTTTATAAAAAACCCATCCCCAGGTTCCATGGGATGATGGATAGAATTATATGGAAATTTATTCAAATATTCTATAATAATTTATCTACCACAAATTATGATTATAACTCCAACCATTTATATTAAATATAATCATTCATTATATATCAAGACATTGAAATGATATTTAATTAGCACTTAGGGAAATATATTATATTACAAAAATAATTATTGTAATTTCATGCAAGATGATGTGTTTTATTTATGGAAATTTATATATAAATAACATAATTACATACTGTTTATATTTAATGACTTATTTAATTTTTATTTATTTGATAATGAATATATATATTATTTCTATTGATTTAAATTCATATTTATTTTTTATCAGCATAGAAATAATTTTTACAATGTACGTACATCTATCCTAGACACCCTAAAAGGGGAGGGTTGAATCATGGTGTCAAATATTTATTTTAGTTATTTGAATTTTATCTCCACATTGGTTGTAAAGTGTTTAATTTTATGAACTCAATAAAAAAACAAAATGACTAAAAATGTATAAATTAAGAAATTATAAAAATAAAATTTATATTGTTTTCCCTTTATAGAAAATACATGGAGTGTAAATCAATGTAGTTTTGGTTAAAACAGAATTCACTATGCATAAATAGTATTTTTTATTAATTTTTATGGTCAAAATCATGCCATTATAGTTATACTACAAGTATACTAAATTATAGGGGTAGAAAACTACCTCTCACAAATCCCATTTTTCAAATCCTCCATTCTCAATGCATTAGTTGAAGTCTTCCTTATTTTGACAAGATGTGGGAAACGCACATAACCAAAAAATTACATAGAATTATCTGTCATTAATACTAGATTTTTATGATCTATTGATCATCATGATAATTAAAATATCTTTTAGATATATATACATATACATTAATATAGGAAAAACATTGTGTTTTTTCTATTTGATTTACTGTACAATACATATTTCTCTTCATGAACATCCTTTTGTACTATGTGAATAATTATGTGATATGGGGTAAAATTCCTATGTAAATTTTTTTAAAAAAATTAATTTTACAATTTGAATGGATTTTTTCATTGCTGGAATCTTCTCAAAATGTTTCTTTTTGAACGTTCAATTCATGATCTGAGTTCATAAAACCCTAAATTGAATATAATATCATGAAACAACCATTATGAGTTGTGATTTTTAATTATTTTTGAATGACAGCATGGTCTCTATTTTTTATTTGAATGGACTTTCTTTGTTGTTATTTTAACTTATATCAATATCAAATTTAATCATCTAACCAATATTTAATGAATGGATTAAAAGTCAATTTATAAGCAAGTAGATTCATAAAACACCTTATTTATTATTTTTTGTTGTAGACACTTTATTAATGGTCACCCCATAACTGTTATGTTTCCCTATAAAGACACAACCTCATTCTAAGAAAACCTATGCCTTTTAAGAAGATTTTATATAAAGTTCATTACAAAACATTCATCCTTTTAAATGACATTAATTAATAGATTCATTTATGTAAATAAATTTCTTTTCCACCTTCTTGATTGATACACACAACTAAATGTTTTTGAGTTTTCAAGAGATCTAGGGTTAAATGATGCTATATATAATATTAATGTCCTTTTCCAAATTCATTAATTATTCATTTTACATTGTATGAAAAAAAAACACTTTATTTTTTTTATAATCACTATATAAAAATGAAATTTCATTGGAAGATGCCATCTATGGTATGTATTGAACCATTATATTCCTCAAATGCATCTATAATTTAATCATTAGGTAAAAATATACAATTAGATAAAATAACCATGATAAACCTCGAATGGATTGATAAAAAAACTCAACACAAAATCAACATGAATCTTAGAAAAACATTTTTCCAAAATTTTGATGTTAAAGTTTGGTTTTTTTAAGAAAAATAATTAAATGTTATTCAAAGTGATAAATTATAATAATATAAAATGTGTTTTATTCTACAATTTATTACTATGATACTATAAATTGAATATAAAATATTTTATAATATATTTTTAATCATAATATTAAAATAATATTAAGGTAATTTTTTATAAAATTATTTTTGATTGTTTCTAGAAAATCTGAATTATAATCATATTTTTAATATATTATATTATATATTTTTAAAAATTACATAATTAATTTATTTAATTATTTTAAATTTTTTATAAGAATGTATTTTAATGTCAATTAATTAATCAATTGAGTTTATTTTTTACTGATATATTTAAATTTTATTGCTTTTTAAAATAGATAATGAAAAGAAGTTTAATATTACATGTTATTTTTAATTTTTCTACAAAATGACAGATATGTGTTTTAAACATATGTTATTTTCAGTAAAATTATTATATTGTAGAAATAACATATATATTTTATTTAAAAAGTATAATTTTTTTTCAAGATAAATAAGACTGTTTTTTGTGGAGATTTAATTTTTTTAGAACAATTTAAAATTCTTATTTTGTGACTATAGAGATATTTATTATAAATGACATATTGATTTTATAAATTATGTAAAATATATAATGACTAATAAATTATGTTAATGTAAATTAGTAAATATTATAATTATATTAAAACAAATATATACAAATTCATACTGAATACCTATGTAATGTCACAAATTTAAAAATATATATCATAAAAATGTCATCCTAATATAAATTTCAGTATGAAATTTTATAAATGGTTTTTGAGGTCCATAATCCAAATCCCATTTATCATACATGATTCATTCCTGGTGTCTATATATTTATTGTGTGAGTAGGATAAATGTAAAATTCTGAAGTTTTAAAGTATCAGAATTGGAATGCTTTAGGTGATATAGAGTCTTGGATTATTATTATGGTTAATATCGTAGGTATGTAATTATATATATATATATATAATCATTAATGGAATAGTTTTTTAAATAGTTTTTATTTAAAACTATATGATTTATCGTAAAAATGGAATAAAGATGAATGTATTTGTTAAAAACTATATAGAAATGAATAAAAATAAAATTTTGCAATATCCCATATATAAATGTGTAATAGAATGAAATATCATCTAGGATATAGATATATACAAAATTCCCCAAAAACTAAAATTAATCCTTTAATGATTAAATATTTGAGAAGATTCCATCAAAATTGTTTATTTAAAGGGAATAATTTTACCCATTCTATGGCGTTTATAATATTTTATTTTCACTTATGTTTTTTGAAATGTTTCCCTTTTATAATGCTTTTTTCATGTTTCGTATATTTTTTCATTAATTAGAGCTCCAAATAAATAATTTACCTAACATTATCTAAGATAATATCCAATCCCTAAACATATTAATAACGTATCCTAATAAGATTTCCATTACCATTATCATAATCCTCATAGTTAGTATTATTTATCTTTTGTATCACTTTTTTTGTTAATATTTCTTCTATATTAGTTATATTCAAAAAATAAAAATTTATTTTCTTATTTATTTTTATTTTGATCTGATTTACCACACATAAAAATAATGTTATGAAATTTTCATAATGAAGGATTAATAAAACATAAATAATCTATATTTTTGGTAATAGTTTCTAATTTATTATTTTAATACAAAGATATAAATTTAATATTATTTTAATTATTAAAAATAATTCATTATGACTATTCTAATGATCATAAAGAATTAAATTTCTCATTGATTTCCATTATCCATATATTTGTCGTCAATAAACTAATCATGGATCTCCAAAAACATATCATTAAAAACTACATCATTATCATAATCACTATAATTGTGAAGAAATCATGTTAAACTATAGAGGAATGGGTGTTTCATAATTGTACATGTTCTAATAAATCATGAAAAATAATCCATCATTATTATATTTATTATACAATGATTAATAAATGGGAAATAATAAAATATAAATGGATGATATTAAAAAATATATTAATAAGTTTTTTATAAATACTTTTTTATAAGGAACTAATCCAATGTAGTAGTTTTTCATGAAACAATCTCATTTCAATGACCCCAAGTCATTATAATTTCTCTAATTTATTTCAATAATTGAAATATTTATGAAATTATCTATCCTAGGAGGTATTTTTATTTCTATATATATAAATTAATTATTTAGTTTATGCTATTCTTATATAATTAATTTCACTTTTCATAAAAAATGATTTATTTGTGAATATATTATATTCAATTTATAGATTTCTTTCTCATCCATATTCATATTTATCGCTTCAAACATTTCATTATTTTAAGAGTAATAATAATAAAAATGTATAATATCCAAATAATTTATATTTATTTATATACTATCTAAATAAAAATATATATATTTCTTTAATAGATTTTATTTTCCATTAAACTACATAAAAACAATAAAATATATTTATATTTATTTTTATAAAATATATATTATACATAACATGATTAAGATATTTTTATATATTTTTAATAAAGGATCTATTATTGTTACATCATTTAATATTATCAGTTTTATTTTTCTTTTCATAGACATTGATATTAGTCTTGAAACTAACATATAACTTTATTTTTATGAAAATGTTGCAAAATAATCACTAACGTTTTCATCATTACATCATATCAATTTTGCTCTATATATCAACATGATATATCTATTATAAAACTTTTATGGTTCACTACCATAATAGTGTTAATATATAATAAATATTTGTGACTTCATTATTAATATCAACCTCTCCAATTCGTGATTTTATCTATTTTTATGCCCTTAAAAATTGTCATATTCCAAATATTTCATAAATGGGGTTTAAATGATGAAATATATTATTGATTTCAGGTGGGATACATATTATTTCTTAAAAATTTTATATCTATTATAACTGACATAGTCATAAAAATCATTGTGTAATGGTTTAAATCTCATGATATTTCTATAGAATGTGATATGTTTCCCCATGTCCATTATGTTATGGGATGTACGTATGGAAAAATAATCCATCATTTAATAATATTATTAGTAAGGGTAATTGAAACATGTAACACCCCAAAAATTATTATATATTATTATTTAATTAATACTACTATAATGGAAATCCTATGATATATGTTAAACTGATCTAAAACAATCCACGATATACATTTTTATAGTACAGCGAAAACATTATTTAATTATGTAAATAACCAATAAAAACATTAGGAATTATAATATATGTATAAAACCCCATGTAAAAAAATATACTAGTATTTATTGATTCACGCTAAATACACATAAAAAATATATAAGGGAATACAAACCTAAATTCTGGATATTAGATTCTATGCAAAGAAACCTATGTGAAGGCTATCAAGTCTCATGGTTCTCAAAACCATTAGAATGACACACAATTGAATTACCAATAGAAGTTTGTGAAAACAAATCATTTTCATCACATGACCTTATATTGATCATGTGAGGCTATATTGAAAAGACTCTCTATTATTTTGATTGTGCTGATACAATCTTTTATAACAATTTAAAGGCTTCCAGAAAAAATCTTTTGATCATGAGACTTTTCATATAACAGATTTTTGAAAATCATACAGAACCCCTTGTAACATAATTGATGAAAATAAGAAAAATTATAAAACCTTATGTGGTCATTGATCATAATTTTTCATGATCATTTGATCTGCAATACATTGTGATGTGTGTCGAAACATGTCACCTTTATCACATAAATTTATGTGGGCATTTCACGTTAACCATGTTAATGGTTTTAGACACAAGAATCCATACTTATGATTCTCTAATATCTAAATTGAATATAAGATATAATTTCCTTTTAAATGATTTCTTTTCATTGCAATACATTTCAATTACCGTGGGACACATCACATAAAAGTAGAGTGATTGTCTATGAAAATGCTCACACAATATCTATAGATTAGACATATCTGTAAATAAAGATGGAATTAAAAATGGGGATATTTGAAAGATTCCTATGATGATAGGATACACTAGAATTAATGAGAATGTTATCGAACACCCTAGGCGGTCACCATTGATCGGACAAGTCCCCCTTCAATATGTTATCATGATATCTCGACGTTTCACATGAAAAACCACATTAGTCTCATGGGTACCCCATATGAGTCATCCTTTATCATGAAAAAAACTTACCATAAGAATCATAATATAACCAAGAACCATAGAATTTTCATGATGACCATATAAATTACCTATATAATTTCCCCATTATTATGATAAATTCCATTGATTGGATGTGACCTAATAAACATGGGGATGATAGTACATTCTCAAAGTCCCAAAATATAATGCAACACCATAGACATTCCTGTACATGGTCATGAACAGTAAAAAACACCAGAATCCCTATACAAAAACTATATTATACATGAGTGCTATAATATACCCAAGGCATAGTATCAAATGTTATAGAGGACTATAAATCACACATGCCCATCAGGCTAGAAAAATTGATAACTGGTGGCTCTTATATGAGTGTAATAAAGGAATTCTCTGAGAAACTAATTACACAATCACAATGTTCTTCTACCAGTTAATATATAGGGACTGACCAGATGTATCATGAGTAAAAGATTTTTTATTCATGTGATCACATTAAATATCACATGATGGACTTCTAACATGTATACCAGTTTTTGAGATGGAGGTCATGTATGTCATTAGAGTCACAAAAAAATCAATTATAAGCTTAACTAGACAAAACATGAAGAACATATGCAATAAAATATGGAATAAAAAACTAAAAATGTGAGGGGATTATGGGAATATATATATTAATCATTAAGAGAATCACATGACCATCATAGATCATGAAATAACACCTATATAAGTTTACCATGTAATTAAAAACACTCTCGACATGCCTCTTTGATCTGTCAATATAACATGGACATGTTAATAAAATCATTTAATTCACTTCATGGATGAAATAATTTTCAAATAAATATCTACATGATTTAAAATCAATTATTGAAAATTCCTCTAGGATTTCAAAACGGATCTTGTGTTGTCTCCAAAAAATGGCACCCAAGTTATGTGGTGGAACCTGGGAATGTGTGGTAGATCTCAGATTGTCCTTTGTAAAATTTATCTAGATCATTTCATTTTCACCCACGAATTCATCAAGATTGTGAAATTCCCCAATAAAATTCATCAAGATCATTTGATTCCCATCGAATAAAACATAATGATCATGTGATGAACTTTATACATGTCATCCTTGAACATGAGATGTCCTCCCAAAATATCATTTATATTATGAAGTATCTTTAAATAATGACAACTAGATCATGATATTGTCATTGAAATTTTCTATTAGGTTTCAAGGTCATGACCATTCATTCTAAAATATGTCAATCTTGTAAATAATAAAATAATGGGAATAAAATTATGACATGTCAGGTGGAAAATGACGACATGTTAGATTGGTAATCAAGGAATGTCAAGAAGAAAACCACGAAATTTCATTAGGACATCCCTAGATCTGATGACCTTTCCTTGTGGCTATATTTGGTCATAGCTCCTATAGAACTATGAGAAATATAATTTATTCAATAACAAGGATACATTGTAATCATTTCTATGTCTCATTCTTTGATATAAATTTACCTTGTTGTAATCACATCCATGTCGTTTACATTATATCCTTTGACATCCAACCTCTCCAAAGGGATTATCACTCTTTATAATCCATTAGAAGATTGATAAGTCAATTGAACTTCATGAAATTTGATTCCTTCCATTACTAGGATATGTAGAAACCATCATATATCCTGAACTATACATAAAAACAACCCATGTAGGGCACCCAAGAATTTAAACCCCACTCCCCCAGGTTGTGAGAACAATTAGTTATATTCCCATATTTATCACACTAAGCTTGGATACTGTGGATTTAGGGATTTTCTTTTGACATATCATTTCCCTAAAGAACATATACCAACCATAGTAACAATATAAGTATTCCCAATTCCACGAAATGATATGAAAAATCACCCCATGACCGTACATCAACATCAAGGTAATTCCATGGGGCATAACTGAACTACAATGTCTCTGATTCCTACTAAAACCATGATATTTATGAACCCTTTTGATCACTCAATCCCAAAAACATATTCCTATGTTCAGTAATATATATCATTTTTACATGATGTTAAAATGTATATATTCAATAAACTAGGTGGGTTTTTCTTACTATTATAAACATGATATGTAGGATGCCTAATAATGTGTCAATCCCATCATTGAGATATTAATACACTCATGGGATGGTAGTAAACACCAGATTTCCTAGTTATATGGATTAAAAATTTAACTAGCTACCCAATAATGGTAAATAGATAAACAACCTCAACTACATACAGATAGACTAATTAATAGACCACCATAACATTTTTTAGGTAACTAGACCCATATCAGTATTAATAATATATTCATGAACATATCATAAATCATTAAGAGAACCCCAATGTTGGAAAATATTCACCCAAAAGTGTGGGGAGGGATTGAACACCCATCAACTTAGCTAATGTGAGTTTCTAGGTGTCATTGGTCCTGTACCCCAAAATGTACTACTTCATTTGGAAAACAGGTATACATATATTTAATTATGTGGGAAATGGGGGATGTTTCTATTGAAGGAAATCATTGACGGTCCAATGTGATGAATTGTACATCACATTTAATCCCACTCAAAAAAATTGTTAACATGACATGAATATATATAATAAGAATAATGACTAGTTGAAAATGCATCAGAACAGTATTTTTGGAATCATTATATTAAATAATTGGACATCGTGATTTGATATTATAAAATAATAAAAATTATTTGTGGACAAAATGTTACCAGGGTTCCCATTAAAAATATCCATCCTCGCTATGATAATTATACTTGACGAAAATGGGAAGACTCTAAATAATAAAATGTAATTGTGATACCCATGCTTATATAATTGATTATGTACCACACATGTCTTGTGGAATTGATTAGTGGCCCTATAAATTTGTTATCTTAATGAAAACATATACTTCTCTAAAAAAGAACACCATAAACCTATATAATTTCTTCACATTGAAACCATTCTAAAAAATATTCTACAACTAACAACCTTGAAATTCGTAGAACAAGATCCCTAGTTCGACAACTTTAATGTCATGTTTAAAACATGATTTATGAGAATACCATTAACATGGTACAATATAAACAATTTAGAATATACGAAAGGGTCTCCTGATACTGAAACTAGTTACTCTACATCATTAGAATAATTATTCGATAAATAATGCGGTGCCCATTCCCAAGACCAATAACATCATAATCATGTTCATAGAATGTTGAAACCCCTACCTATAGTATCAAATGAAATTCGATCAATATGAGAAAAAAACCATTTCACACTAATGACCATGATTAAACCAATGCACTTTTTCACAGTTGGGGTTCAACTATCTAAGCACTATCATCACTACAAGACCTATGGCTAGGGCACTTATGATTGAAGCATCTACTACCTTAGAGTTATGCTTCACAATATACCAATCATTACACACAAACATGATATTCACCATAGATAATTCTAATAAAATAGGGGATTAAAAGTGGTTCTCTGAAACCATTCATACAACTTAATGAAAAGAATCATGAAAAAACGTTACAGTTTATGACTATTACATCTAAAGAACACTCGAAAGTGAAATCATCAAATTTGTCTGCAAATGTCACCCTTGTACTACTAAAAAGTTGAGGTGACCTTCGACGAGGCAGGTCGGGCTTCCGCACACTTCCTGGAAACACCTCAAAAAAATAGATTCACATAACCTAGGCACCCATAGGTGTGGAGGGGTCGTGGAGCATTAAGGAACATTGGCCTCGTCTAACCCCTCTTACCACATTAGTGACAAATCATGTCATTGAACTATGATGGAGATGGATTATGGTCTAAAGGACTCTTGATTCCTCTATCCATACCACATGCATCAATCAGCTTCCCATTCTTATTATTTTTATCTTCTGTACTACTTCCCAAGTATAGAAGAGGATTCAGTACATAAAGTCCTCTTCCTATCTTATCGTCAGAGAGGAAACCATGTCTCATAATGAAGGGTAGGTGACTACACTAAACTCTTCCACCTTCGACAGCAGCTCAAGATGTAATCCAAACTCAAAATGTTATCTATCTTGGGATCTTATCCAACATATGCTGGTTCATACGGATCCATGTCCATGAAACAATGAATGAATTCCAACACCACTCAAACACCTTGTTAATGACCACACAAATCCATCGTCTTCCATGCCTTTTTCACCATAGAGAAGTATTAATTGATGAATAATGACTTGAAGAACTCCCAAGTGATATTTTCACAAGTATTTGATTGAGCCACTGGTTTCCACAACTTCCAGGTTGGACATTCATTTCTAATGGTAGAAAAATTCACCCTCAACAACTATGGGGGACTGAGAGAATAAAATTTACTTTCAATAATCCACACTCACACCTCTGCCTAAAGAGGATCTGCTTTCCCATAATATAGGGGTGGGTTAATCTTCTGAAAATAAAGGAAGTAATTTATAGTCGGATCAAATGGATTATTTTCTAAGGTCACACCACCGGATGCTACACCTTGGGTATCCATTGAACCATCATGGATTGGGGGTTACCACTATGGATCAATGAAATAAAAATATGTTTCAAACATGTACATTACAATTTTAAATTCAATTTTTCAGAATTTAGAAAATAAAACATTAAAAAATACATTTTTTGAATTAAAGGAGACCCAAAAAATATATAAGGATATACATTTTCCAATGGCTGACTCAAACATATGGTTGGTGGTAATATGCCACCATCACAAGGAGCTCTATAGGGTAATGTGTCCAGATCCACATAGATTTATAGAATATGTGACCTCACATAGGTCATATGCCTGAATCCCATTTCATTTACCAATACCTAACACACCCTAACAATCAAGGACATCGACAAAACCATACATACCATGGTATCCCAAGGATTGGAATGAGAAAGGGTTCATGATGTCCTTCCCATTCCTACACCTCATATCTCGACAATCCTACTTCTTCAACCATGACATACCCAAATAAAAATGGGTTCTCTGGAAAACAAGTTCAGCTAATGAGACAACTTGCTCGGACACCATTTTTTCATGATCCATCCCAAGTCGAACCTGGACCGATCACCTAATCTGGTCCACTACATGGCCTGAGAGGCATTCCTAATCCTCCAAGGCTGGCGACAAGCACCTATGAATCAATAGAGGATGATTGGGAATAATTTCACCCAATGAAAATCAATATGTCACAAGTAGATTGTAATAAAGAAATGTAAATAAACAACAAAAAAAGAAGGAATGGCCAAAAAAACTATATAACCTGATCATAAACAAAACACCTCGTGACATTTAGAGTCACTCTCCAAACCAAAACCAATTTTCACCCACAAAAAGCAAGGTTGAACCAAACCTGCATCACTTATAAAAACATGAAAACACTATAAGCATGAGTATTAAGAAGAAGTAGGTATTCCATACAAACTAGTTCCCAATGATGTATAATTAAATAAAGAATCTATTAATTTTAGGTTTGATAAAAATTTACAAAAATATGGGTTTACAAACACACAGTATCATTTCTAATACACTTAATAGTCCATTTAGATTTTTAATTTATAAAATGAACTATATTTATTGAATTAAATAGGCGTATTGATTTTGAAAAAAATATTTGTGAAATATTCATAAATTCCAATTTTAGTTGTTAGCCAATGTAATACCACACACAACACACCTCACACACTAAGGACAATTGAAAAACTAGAACAGAGGGGACAATAACCAAACTATTCCACTAAATCATCAACCACATACAAATAAACATTAATGAAGCACAGGTTGAACCTAGGATCTCATGAACAATCTTCAATGTACTATACTTTTGACTCATGATGAAGTCATTCCCTACACAATGACTTTATAATTCTGTAATTATATGTGTTGCCTACAATCCATAATTGTGTGTCCCAATACTATAACAATAATAATAACCAAATTTCTCTATTGTATGGGCCAATAACTGGTGCATAATCTAAACTAGTGCATTAATCGTTCTCAAAAGAATAACATACTATTATTAGTTCACATGTCAATATGTAAAATAAACATGGTTCAGCGAGCAAAGTCAATCAAGTTACTAGTAACATTGGAAAAAAGCACAGAAAACTAACACATCAAATGTACACAAATGGATCACCCTTGTGTAAACTAAAAGAAACTTTTTCAAAATAAGTTATTATACCACTATGCCAAACGAGCCTTAACCAACATTAAAAAAATACCTCATTTCCCAAGAGAACAAAAAAACTTGTTCATGAATCAGAAGAAATCATTTACAATCAAAACAGAACTACACTTCAAATTTTTTGAATTATGATCAAGGGAGAAATGGGAATTCTTACACTATTGTGCACCAATTCACTATGAAAATATTATAATTGACATATATAAAATATAAAACACCTTTTTACATCAAGTAATTATACCAAAATTATTTCTCTAATAATATTTCCTAGTTAGTAAAATTAATTATATATTATGAAATTAATAAATTCTGAAAATAAAGGCAAGTTAAGGTGGGTACCTCCCTCGACTTTCACCTTTGTTACAAAGACGTGGAAAGTTTTACACTCATGAACAAATATGAAAAAACATAATGAATACTAAAATATCCTGGAAAATTCCTCTACAATATTTTACAACCGTAATAGTAAATAAAAACACAAAAATGATAAGATTTAATATTTCAATCAAACGGCAAAGAAAATATCACATAATATCAGTGTAGGAGAAATGAAACGACCCCACACAACTATACAAAGGCGGTGGGAATTTGTTGTTTGCCCAATTGTGAACTAAGCATGAAACTAGACACCTGAATGAACAAGACAGGACTCTGTGTGACAATTCGAATGGGCTCTATGGATTATATAAGGATACTATCTAATCAGAGTGTCACCAGTTGAGGAGGTCCAACCAAGGGTAGTGGCTTTGTGGCAGTCCTTCTCACGCTGTAGCAAGGGAGATGTTGGAGACCGTAGGGGTAGGGGAGCTTCTCAGATGGGCGTCATGTCGGATTGCAGAGGGGTTGAGGGTGCTCAGTCAGACAGAATAGGGGCGTGCTGGTCAGGCACCCTACACAGAGAGCTGGAAAGAGGACACCATCACATGCTGAGCTGGAGTTTCACTAGGAACATCGTGGCTCGAAGGGGGCACCAACAGCATGTGCAGGTGGTGTTACACTAGATAAGGATGAGGTCTTTAGGTCGCGACTACCAGAAAGGAGATTGGTTTGAGAGAGGCATGCTGGAATCCAATCCAGCATGAGGTTTGGGTAATGCTGTAGGGGAGAAGGAGGTTGGTGTTTTCCCCATGTAAGGATGGAGGTGCAGTGGAAGTATGTGGATGGAAGGAGAGTGCGCTAGACCTTGAGTGTGCAAGAGGTTTTTCAGCTATAGGGAAGGGGAGAGGTAGGACGAGGGCATGTGATGAGGGGGCCTGGATAGCTGGAGGGTGGCAGGTTGGACGATAGGTGGAGAGGGAGAGCTAGCAGGGGTGCAGTGTAGGCAGGGGTTTCTGCTGTGAAGCTAGAGCATGGAGGTCAACTAGGCGTGAGGTGAAGTAGGGTGCATGGGAGCCAGTGCTGGGTGGGCAACACAAAAAGGATCCTGTGATGGGGATAACTGTGAATTCTAAAATAAGGAGAATAAGGGGGGACACAAACAGGGAATGAAAAAATTTGGATGAAAAAAGAAAGAACGAATGAAAGAATAAAATATGAAAAGATAAGATAAAATTAAAAAAATAATAAAATAATAAAAACTCAAATACTAATAATAATAATAATATTATTATTATTATTTATAATAATAATAATAATAATAAGAATAATAATATAGTTAATTACAACAATAATTATTATTTAAGTTATCAACCATGATAATTTTCAAATAAAAAAATTAACATTTATATATTAGTTTTAATATTCAAAAGATAGGGGGATTGTGTCGTTGAATTGGTGAAACTACATGTGGTGTCAATAATGTGCCCTACTCGGGTGCATACCAACTGGAACTAAAAAATGTTCATTTTTTTTGACAAAACTCAAAAATCTTGTTCGTGAATCAACCCAAACCACGAAAAATATTTTTAAAACACAAAAAATAATTAATTAAAAATAATTGGTTGGTCATGGGGTGACATGATATCCACTGCATGGAGGAGTAGTTGGAACAATATAAGGAAGTGATTAAAAATCATAAACAAAACAACAAGTAACGATTCATTGGAAAATATCCCACTGGGTATCATATTTGGGATGGGATGAAAATATCTCTTCCCATGTATTTGGAATGATCCAACATACATTTGAAAGTGGAATTTGAGCATAATACTAGCTTTGTATCTAAGAAACAAGTCTATATAAATGTGGAAGAAAAATATGACCATGAATTCCCTTCATTATAGAGGTAATACTATATCTCTAGTGAAATAATTCATACTTATCATGTATCAGGAATAAATATTAAAGAAAATTTGATACAACCCAACAAGTCATTTCATCATCTTATTGATGTGATAAGTCTCAGAGAGAAGTACCCCCAGATCTAATCACTGACATTGAGTCCCTGAAAGCTCGATTAGAATCCCCAAATGAAAATACATGATTGTATATCCTAAGTAGAATCTTTATCTTAAATGGGTGGAAGATAATTCCCACACCCCCACTATCAGAAAAATTATCATATCCACCATTGATAGTGTATGAAATCAAAAATAGTATTAAACTCCCTTCATGTCCTACTGTGGTTTAATGATGGGCCTTCATGATTAGTACGAGGTGAGAAAACGTCAGTGTCTTTTACCAACTCCGATTGGGAAATCAATTGTATAGAAACCCTCACCTTTCATACATTTACATTGAATATATTTTTGAGAATATATAAAACATTATACGAACAGATTCCCAAATACCATACTAGTATAGTGGCTTTGGAAACATTGAATGAAGAACACTAGTACACAAGTGGGATATAATCTCTCCTACCAGTTTCTCCTTTTCTGAAATCCTTCATAGATACATCATACATAATAAATATATTCATAACGTAGGAAATTAAAAATATAAATGTCTAAGATCAAATGCCTAGTTATAGTAAACAAGAGAGATATGTAAGTATAATCATGAATATAAGGGTATGAGAACAGGATCATGAACATAAAATATCGTACCCTGCATATATAAGATCATATACCAAAATCATGGATGAAATATATGCACTTCCTAAGACATGAATCAAAAATAAATAAAAACACAATCCTTGAGAGAATAATAATGGAATAAAACATGGAATTGTGGAAAACACAAATGTATATAATCTTATTTTCCTAGTAGTCAACGAATCAATTCCAAGACCATCATAATAGTATGGGATCACTCCCCAAACCATCATAGTATTCGTGGTATACTACAATGTCCATTGTAGTAGCATGTGTTCACTCATCCTACCATCATGGTAGCCATGGTTCACTCACATGGCCATATTAGTTGCATCATTTGACTCATTATAAAATCTTGATGGTCATGGTTCACTCCCATGGTCATATTATTAGAACGAGTTCATTAATCCAAAAATATTGGTTGTAATGGTTCTCTCCCATGACTATCTTTCTAGTCATGTTAAACACCCAGTACAATATTAATATATCTTATGAGATATTAATCTTTACCCATTAGATTGGAAGGAGATATATGGCCCACACATATCATAATTAAATCATACTTACAAGTTCCAAAAAATCAAAATCAATCATATCATAAAACATAAAATGAAATTGGAATCATAAAAATTTATTCATACCATAACAAATATAATTGATATAGGATTTATAATCATTTCACCAAAAGAATAACCCTTGGAACGAAACAGGATTCAAAATAATATAACCTGTAAAAAATAAACATTAATCAAAACATATATCAGATGAAATAGAAATGGTATTCATAAATAACATTTCATTATAAAATAATCAATTCATAAAATAATATGAATAGAAAAATGGAATCACATACGAATACAGACATGAGTAACACCAAAGGATGTCATTTTAGAAAGAAAATAAATTCTAAATTTTTTTAAAAACATTTATTGATGAAAATAACCTTACATATTTTATAAATTTTTAATAAAACATTAATAAATATGAAAACAATTTTCATGAAAATAAAAAAAACAAATAAAGGGTTCTTTGAAACCATTATGCAAAACTTTTTCATTAAACTATTATAAAAATCATAAAAAAATTTGGAAATCCGTTTTACTTGGAATCATTTAAAATAAGTCGAAATGATTTTGAAATTTTTTTCAAAGGAAACATATAAAGTAATAATTAAAACCTTTTGAAAACAATTTAAATTGGAAACATAATAATGAATATTGAAAATGTTATGAAAAGCATTTTTCATGAAAAAATATAAAATAAGGATAAAAATAGTTTGAATTTAATTTTTCCATTAAAATGTATAAAAGAATCTTTAAAACGTTTTACAAAAAAATTCATTGAAATACTTTCAAAAACGTATGAAATAAATTTTTAAATCATTAAAAAAATATTTTTTATACATAAATAGTATTTCAAAACCTTTTTTATTGAAAACCACATAAAAAATTTAATTTTGAAACTATTAGGGAAAAAAATTCATAAAGAATAATTTTTTATTCTTCAGGATGGTGGGTAAATATATTAATAGTGAACTTTCCATTTGTAGCGTTAAATTTTAATAAAAGTGAATTGATCAAAAAACATCAAGAATATTCCATTTTATGAAAAATAATTTTTTTAAATGTTAAAAAATTTGTAAAATATACATATATAGATCAAAAAATAATAATATAATATTTTAATTCACTTTTCTTTTAATGAAACAATTTTTTAAGGAACACATCATTCTGAAAAAATAGAGGGTAAAGTCAGGCTTTCATAAAAACACTTTATTAACTATATAATGTACCAAAGAGTGGATAAATGATACCAATACCTGAATATATTAGGAATATTATGTTTATAAAAATGTTTATGGGTTTATATGAGGTATGGATACTAATATTTCATCAAATTAATCATAATATTAAATAGTCGTGAAAAAGATATAAGATAGTTCCAATAAACTATTACTACTTCATAAATATGAACAACAATCCCCATTTATGAAATTGAAATTACATGAAACAGAAAATATTAAGAAAATATGTATAATAATGATATAATATTTCAAATGTTGTATATAGACCTAATAGATAAATAAAGGTTCATTATATGGCATGATTCTCAAAGAAGGTAAATTGAGACAGAATTAGTTTACCGATTTGATAACATTTGAAACATAAACCACATTAATTAAAGATAATAAAATAGATATGTAAATACCAATAAATTTATTTATATGAATAATATAATTCATACCTGGAATGTATTGACACCATACAAAATAATTGGGGGTTGAATATTGCTTGTATCTCCTAGAAATAAAAGGTGAGATGAAATTCCCTTTCATTGCATCTTGACTCTCGTGTAAATGTAAAAAAATAATTTATAACAAATAAGTGTTAATTTAAATATATTAAATAACCATATTATTAAATATAATACCATGTATGGTTTTATTATTACTTTATATTACCTTCATATTAGTAACTTCATGTTAAAGATACACATTAGGAAATATTCAAATTATGTTTACGCATGTTTGTTAATTTCTTATATACTTGTTCCGTATAAATTTATAATTATTTAAAAAATGTTAACCATTATATATATATATAATAAACGTTTAATATATATATATATATTATAATAATTTGTATAATATAGATGTATGAAATGTAATACACTGTTAATGGAGATGATATGGCATATGTATGAATGAACATTGTTTCTATATTATTGTCGTATTGAAAAAAGAAATAAAATTAAATATATGTATATAATATAATTATATTAGGTTTACAATGTCATTTATATAATAAAAATATACTAAAAATTTCTTCAATACATTGTGATCGAATCACATTGATTTGAGGTGGAGATAGTCCACACTTCCTCATACGAAATTATTATATTAACACAATATAGTGATTATAAAGATACATGTTATTAAATAAAAAAATAAGATAAAAAATTATAAATATAATATTTATTTTATATAAAATTATTTTATTTCATAATTCCCACCATGAGAGTTGGTTAATAATGAACGAACAATCATCGTTTCTTGCGGTGGTAGTTCACCATACACAAATACAGTATGTCCATTACCTATTAGATAGAGGTTTTTGTAATTTTATGTATAACCCTCCTAATAAAAATATTTATGTATATTTAGGATAATTTTCATTGTATTTTTTGAATAATGATATTGGATCAGATGAATAATTTTAAATAAGATAATGGAGAATGAGGGAGGATATTACCTATTCTTTGTGTACCTTCTTTTTGTTTTCACCAAAGGGCTTCCTTGGATTGATTTATTTTCATAGGGATGCATAAAGGATGAATTTAGTGATGATTATAAGATATTTAGGTATATATATTTTGACCAAATGTATCTTGAGAAGTGTGAGGAATTGGTAGGGTATGCCCTTTATCATGGAGGAGTGGATATCTTGTAAATTGTTGGAATAGTAATTCCACCCATGTTTTTCCTATTTCATGTGAATCTAATAATTTTACAAAGTATATATAACATATTATAGGGTTGAAGTATTTCAATAACCCTGCAATTTTATAAGTGTATTGGTTTTTCGGGGAATATTTTTAATGTTTAGAACATTGTTAACATTGTAATTAATTTTAATGACATTCACTAATAATTTTTGTAAAAAACTATATTGACATTCTTAAAATTTAAAAATAAATTTTTAAAAAAAATTTTAATCCAATTTTTCAAATTTAAATCAAAAAATTGTAAAAAAATTATTTAAATATACACTTAATTACGGAACGACACTGCAGGTTTTTAAGTGTAAACATAAAAAATTATGTTATGTTTTAACACCAAATTTCAATGTGAAATTGATTAAAACTAATTCAATTGGATTAATTGCTACAAATATTATGTAATTTATTATTTAAACCATTTTAAAATATTATTTAGCCTTACTAAAAATTATATGAAAATGTTGTTTTGAATTAAAATTCAAATGTTCTCACTTATAATTAGTAAATGAAATCTCATAAAAAAACCACAAATTAACCTTAAGATAATTCTTATATATCTGTTAAAAATATTAATTTTAGATTGACATATAATATATATGAAATTATGAAATTTTTTATTTAAAATAGGTTTTCCATTAATGGGAAGAAAATCTTCTTTATGAAAAATATAGTACACTCTCCATAAAATTTGGTTGTTTTTATCAATAGCTAATTAAATTTATTCGTTGAATATAAAAAACAACTTATTGAATATAAAATATATATATTATATTAATATTATATATTAAGTGTAAATAATTTAATTTAACTGTGTAAAAAAACATTATAATCAACAAAATAATCAATTCATCCATTATATTCAATCGTTTTTTATATTTATTTCTATAGGATTTGTAATAAATGATTTAATTTTTTTTGTAACCCGAGATTTTAATAAGTTATTTAACCATTTAATAACTACTAATTTAATTTAGAGGTTATATCTTATTATTTTAAATAATACTTTAACAATATATCGTTATTATGTAAAACTCGGTTTGTTGTGTTATGAGTGACATTCAAGAAAGGCAGTCCTATGTGTAATGAAAGATAACTTTAGTGTTTGGTTTTGGTCAAGATAAATATTATGATGTGTCTAGTGAATGGTTTAATTGGTGTTTCATGTAATGAAATGCAATCATTGTTCTATAAAATAGAATATTATTACTGTTGTGTGAAATGAAAAATATCTTAAGGATTACATTAATTCGATTGAAAAATTTACAAAATTTTAGGGTGTTATATTCTAAACCCCTTAAAAATAATTCCACCCTATAAATTCATCTAGTTTATTAATTGTATAATATGTGAAATTTCCATTATTAAAAACACACATTATAATGATAAAATCTAGAACATGTTTCGAAGAAGTTACGATGATTACAAAATGGTTACCCAATGAAACTGAGAACAATCCTCCCAAATTGGAGAACATAAATGGGATGTGGAAGAATTAACTTAGATGGAATGAATAAATATTCATAGAGGGTTTTTCGGGTATCAATCACAAACCAGTGATTGATCAATGAATATCTTAGGGCCCTAAAGTGATAAATTTAGAATCAATTAAAAGACCATCTGTTCAATAAAAATTATGGTATTAAGATAATATTTAATATATATGTCATTTTTCTAAAGATTAATAATTTTCATGAAATTATATATGGGCATGATTCGAGAAAAACCACAATGTTCGTTGTTTCTTGACCAACATCACCTATTTATCCAAAAAGAAAGAGGAATTTTTCATTTCATAAGTACTAAAAATCATGATATCTATGATATTCTATACAATTTTTCAACATTTATCATCAACCCAATGTTGTTAGATATGTTAATACAATATTAATAAAAAAACATATTGTACGAGTATACATTAATATTCAATAGAAGTGTAACGTAATCATTACGTAAATGGTTAACCATATAATCCATTCAAAAGATAAAAATCTAAAAAAATTATAAATAATGTAATAAAATCACATTATCATTGATCCCCCATTTCACACAGTATTTCCTAGTTGGTTTATTCAAAACATGAGAATACCCTCATAGTAATTCCCTCTCGAAACAATGTAATTACATGAATTACCAAAAATACATTTTTAAAACATGTATGATTCCTTATTATAATGATTAAAAGATATATTATTTAAATATATTAAGTTATATATTTCATCCTTGAGAACATGGAAATATTTTTCAAAAAATAATTTATCATTTTTTATTTTAAAAATGCAATCCAATTTACATTATTGAAATCAATTATATCCTTATCCCGGATTATAAAAAAATTTATATCATGAACACAATATGGGTTAGCATAACTAAATCAATATATTACGTTTCCGTTAAGTAAATTTCTATGTCATCATCCCAATTGAACATAATATCTTAAATTTTTAATGAAATTTATATTGAAAATTCTTTTTTATTTCATGATTTATATAACATAATCATTGAATTCCAAGAAATTTAATAAATCATTCATCCAATATTTTTCTGTAATACTTACATCAAACATCATCCACATATGAATTAATATTATTTACTAGAATATAAAATATGAATCATGCATTGAGGTTACTAAACCTCAATCTGATAAAGATTATTATATTTAATTAAATGAATACTATTTGAACATCATAGTCCTTTCACATGACATTTGAATTATATTTATATTCATATGTATAACAAATAATTTTACCATCTTCTAGATTCTCAATATGATATTTCGAGTTGGGATATTTATATTCATAATTCCCAATATTTACATATCTAAAACATTCAATTGTATCCATTTCCCTTCAATTTTTTTTCATTGACTAATACCATAAATCATAGTTTGAGAAAGACTTATCATATAATAATACCACCTAACAATGAAAAATAATTATCTATATGATTTCTAAATCAGGACACCTTATATAATCTATTAATCCATTGGTTTTTCCTAGTTTATTTCTGGAATACATAATTTTAAATACTTAATGATGGGTTTTGATGAATTTTTTAATTCCCAAATCATATCCCATAGAAGTGTCATGCTAGGTGTGTAATAACTCCCATTTCCATGTACGATGTTACGATGAGTCAGGGCCAATGACCCATTATAGAGTTGTTTTTACTAGGTAAAAATGTTCTAGATCCACATCGACATGTAGTATTTAGACATGTATGTATTTTTACAAAACCACCCACTCTATACATTACCAAAATTCTATGACATTTTCATATAGTTTTCAATATGATTATACTCATCCTTAGAAATTTAATTATGGTTATCACTAAAATTTTCTCCTCCAATCATCTGATGGATAACTGAATAATTTCTCTAATACCAACTATAAAGACCCTAAATTTCATAAATTATCATTACATTACTTTTTCAGAATACAAAAAACATTAAAACAATAGATTCAAAAATACTGAACTAGTTTAGTGAATTTGTGAACATGGAAATAAGAAAACTAGTACATAAGTGAGATACACTACAATACACTAGGATTTTCGTGACTAACACCCTTATTAGACACATAATATAATATAAATCTCTTCATAACTTGTGGATGGAAAATTACACATGGGTGAGCTCAGAATCCCAGCAATGGTAAACAATGAAGATATTTGAGGTCCTGACCCTAGAAACACCTACAGTCGGTTCTTGATAACATGACATGTAAGTTTAACAAACACATGCATGGAAAAACTATACATCATGTCTCATATAAAGGATCCTATTCGGTTTTGGTTTTGTAAATCTAGGCACTTTTGTCTACCTTATACTGTTTAAAACATATACCAGAAAATTTTCATTTAAAATTTTTTTGGTGAGAATAGGAATGCCCAGTAAGGGGGTTTTTAAATTAACTTGTTAAACCAATAATACTTTTGAAAGCATTATTTAGAATTTCTATTGATAATTTTATTAATAAAAATAATATTATAACACATGAAGAAAACTATAACAATTTTCTTAGAATTATCTGTGCACAATTAAAAGCATACCACAGAATTACAAGGATTCATGATTCAATTATAATAATTCTCATATGAGGTACGATGTAAAATACATTCCATGTGAAAATACAAGTACAAAATTAATATCTAAGAGTAATTCATGTTCATAGTTATAGTAAATAAATAATAAATTCAGTTTAATTCTTCTATTGTAAACATAAACTGTTTAATAATCTCTGAGTATTGCATAGATAATATGACATAACATATATTTCTTCTTATTATAGTAAACATGAGATCTTAAACCATTAATATTATTCCAGTCAAATATTTTTCTGGTTAACTAAATTTCATTTTCATAATGAGGAAGATGCATATTCCTACAATCATAACCATATTGTCATTTTCTTATGGGAGGACGATAATCATTTTTTCAAGGAGTTGTGCATTCTATGTCCAATGCATTCCTCAAATATCTAATAAAAAGTGCACATAGCTCTCTAATTTAGTAAATTACGTACACTTATAATTTCATGTCTCACATAACTCTTGTTTCCTTATTTCACATTTCTCAAGGTGTCCCATAAAAAATTGATAAATTTAACTTATCATTTCAAATTATTCAAAGATTCCCATACCATATTGAACAATTTAATGTTTAATGTTGTTTTTCATAATTGTTAAATTTAATCCTGTAGCCTTTACACACATATATATATTGTTAATTATGCATTTATATTTTAATAACAAGTCCCCAAAATACATTACTATTTTAAAAAATAGTAAATATGATTAACAGATGTTGGCACATGTGATGACAACAAATTCATTAAAATATATAAAAAAAATTCACATACAATGATAAAATCAAAATCCATAGTAACCAAATATATATTGGAAATTCAACTGATGAATAATTGATTAAAAGTTAAACCAAACATTTCATGTAGTATTTTATGATTGTTTTTGCTCAAATATTTATTGCAATAGTTATAAAAAACCTGCTTTTATTACAAACTTAATCATGATTTATTACATAAACTATTCATAAGATACACAATTGATGATAAAGAGGTCTAGTGTCTTTTTGGATTTGGATCGTTAAATAACAACTTAAAAATGAAATAAAACATCTTTATTGAAAACTTCTTTTACATGACCACTACATTCCCTCGTACTTAGCATTTCATGGGTTAACCGGAGGACATGCATAAGACAAGGTTGAGCTATAAAGCCTAGTGAGGGAATAAACATAGAATACAGGAGGAGTACATTACATTTTAGGAAATAGGCATATTAACAGAGAAAAATAGAATCATGTACATAAAGGCGTGATAAAGCATGATAATCATAACAAGTAAATGTGGAATCAACACTTAACATGTAATTAGCATGAGCCATGACCTATTGCACTTGAAGCATTAGTAAATCCTCATTGAACATGAAGCACGAGTAAACCCTCATTGCACTTGAATTAGAATGACTAAACACTCATTGCAAATGATGTATCATGATACTATACTTTACCAAATGCATTGGAGTGCTATAAGGGCACACCCTTCTTAAACATTTCATTTCATGAATATGTGTGCCACATGGATCATAAAACATGGATTCATTAAACATGATCATTTATTCCATGAAGCACAAGTAAACCCTAGTTTCACTAGAATTATAATGAGTCAATACTCATTGTACATGATGTATCTTGATACTATACATTACCCAATGCATTGGAGCGCTATATGGGTGCACCCTACTTAAACATTTCATTTCATGCATAAATGTGCCACATGGATCATAAAACATGGATTAATTAAACATAATCATTTATTTCATGATAAGAAATGAGGAATTAATACACAAAACTTTATAATCAATAATTAATTGTGCATAAAGGTGAATAAAATTGATGGAGAAATGGGCATGGTATTCACTACACAAAGGAATTAGCTTAGAAAATCAGTGCAATTTCGGCAGCGTAACGACATGACATAAGAATTCGTAAAAATGGTTGATGAAAGAGAAAGGGGCATCTCGTCATATTTACATGAAATAGAAAATAAGGAGGTCATATGGAAACATGTCCAAACAATTGTAATGGAATTTAGATTCATGATACGAATGTATTGCTTGAATGTAAATGAAGAGAGAGAAGTTCCTTACTGAATTTTGGTATAGTAACATGTGTAAATGGGAGGAATTTAATGAGAGAGAAATGGGTCTCCCATCTTTAAAACAATAAGAGGAAATTACAAGGGTGGTGCGAAACCATAACCCAGAACTTATAATTGAAATTAAAAGAGCATTACAATATTAAAAAAATTGTACAAAAAAAGTGAAAGGAAGAAAAACCCTTACTTTGGAAGTGTGCTCCCAAAGGATTGATTGAGGCATGAGAGAGGATTCTTGGGAGCTTGGGGAACCGTGGGATGATTCTAGAGAGAGTAGGATAGAGGTCGGATGAACAAAAAAGTATTTGAGTGAGGAGGAAGTGTGATCTTGGGTGGGTTTATATAGGAAAGGTGTCTGAATTCTTTATTATTTAGGTTTGTGACCCCTTACATTAAACTAATCCAAACCACAAATCAGATCATGGGTTTTTCCCATGGTTTTTGGATAATGGAAGAGGATACACAATATTTTATAAATCCAATGTTCTAACTTCTTAAAATAATGGTTTTGCCTATGTGGAGGGGAGTCACAGTCCCATGGAAAATAATTTAAAATGACAAGCTGTTTAATAAGTCTTGAAGGGTCCATTATTGCTTTGAAAAAAAAATTCAAACAAACCCAAAATCACATTATTTCAATGGTAAAAAATATATTGTCTGAACATAAAGATTATATTATTTTATTACATCAATATTGGGTCATTATGATGTCATAAAACACATTATATATTTAAACATAATTAATTTTTACCCTAAAATTTGACTGTCTTGAAAAATAATGAAAAATTCACCATTGGATAATTTGGATGTCATGATTTCAGAAATATCATTTATTTTATTTAAATAATTTTCTAAATATGTTAATTTTCAATTTTAATATAATAAATGTCAATTATAAGAAATTCACGGGTTTTGACAGAAATGGCGTTCAAACCATAATGAAAATTATAATTGTATTCAAAAAATTATATGATCACATATATATAATAAAAATAATTTAATAATAATAATATTTTATTAAAATATTATTTAATTCAAAAATCCCTTAATTTTATAAAATAGATTTCTTAATTAAATAATAACTACAAACACTACTTGTACATTAAAAACTATTTACAATGTATCAAACATGACAAGAAAATATATTTATTATTATATACAAAATATAATGAACATGATCATAGTAATAGTGATTTGTTACCAAACCCCTTAAAACAGCCAGATAAGAACTTAGGGTAAGGTGTGTGACGGTGACAGACTCTTGAGGTGGCTCATATAACATTCCTCGAGTGGTATTCTCTATCAACTTCCACTTTTCTCGTAGACATTCTCGTTCGAGCTTGACATGATGAATCTCAGCTTGGGATTGGTCAAGAGTGAATCCCAAAGAAGCCACCACTTTTCTGAGCTCTAACAAATGGACTTCGTATAGAGAAATTATACTGGATGAGGCAATCACTTCCTTTATCTGTGTAAATTGGATTTCTTAAAGCCCTATATTTATACTAATCATGGTATCACTATTCGATGACTATAAAAGAAACGGTCACAATTCTTAACATAAAACCAAAGAAGTTGAAATTTTATATAAACATTTTAGATAAATAGACATTTAATTAGAACAAGGGGTATTTCCATTAATTAATATTTGGGTCATTACAAAAGTGTTATTGTATAACAAACCATAATGAAAAAAATATAAAGAAAAAACTCAACCACAACCAACACCAAAACACATTAACCCCATATAAAATAAACTAATCAGGAGTTCTAGAATTTAAAACAATATTATGATATTTAAGGGTTGTACAAACTTCAAATACCTATGTATGTACATATAAGAAAATCTCACATGTATAATTGAGTACACTAATGGGTCTCCCACCAATGTGGGTTGTAACTTACATACCAATCAAAAAATCATTAATTAATCATAGAAGTTCAATCTTAAGTAGTTTTTAATTGTTCCAAAATGTGTGATAATCAAACTATACCTTATTATGAGAACATGTATACTATATATGAACCACAAAAATTCAATCTCATATTTGAAACTCAATGTATAGATGTCATGAAACTAAAAATAAAAGGGTTTCTTTCTAAAACTATTTTGGACATATTTATATATATGAGAACATATATGATCATGTATGTAATGTATATAAAGGTTTTATATGAAGAATAATTTTTTTTATGTTCATCATTAACATTGAAGATCAAGATTAGAAATCATTAACCTGGACATAGGATTTTATGAAAAACTATATGGATTTATATGTGTACATATATATTCATGTATATTAGGTGTATATATATATATATATTTCATGAATAATGATCATATTCCTTCACGTTTGGAAATATTAAAAAATGCAACATTCATAGTACATTGGGTCATGTATTTGAGGGTTTCTACCAAATAAATACGGCCATTAATACATTCATACATTCATAAACATAATTTACTAATGAATACACACACAGATATATATATCATATTATATATTTAATGTATAAAATACACCATTATGTTTATGCAACCTTTTTCACTAAAAATAAATGATTTAAGTTCAAATTTGGGGATGGTTTTCAACTGAATCATAGAGTTATATATATATCTATGAGTATAAATGTATTTTTAAAAACCCTCAATAAAAATAAACAAGGATAAAATAAATTTCGTTACATTAATTTCATGAGGTGGATCTCAAAAAAATGCTAGTAATCTGAGAGGTGACTTGTTGAGGTTTTTAATAGAATAATTGAGTGGAATGTATTAGGGGGATCTTTAGGGTGAAAATTTTGTGATTATATAAACTATATTCTACTTACATAGAATATTTTAATTCCATTTTCATAGGATCGTAGGCCTACATGGGTTATAAAAATACCATGTCATCTATCTTTGTGGAAACTGTGTGAGAGAAGGGTCCAACAGTTTACAAGGGTGATGAAAACGTTGCAAATAGTGTGTAAGGGTTACTGGTGTAAGACACACCACGAGGTAGAAGAAGTAGCTATGGAATGAAAACTGAAAAAATATTGGACTGTCAGGATCTAATCTGGCCTTGATGCGATGGTCGGGACGCATCCACAAGATATAAAAGTGATGGATGGTTGGAATAGATATGAAGATATATTAGATGACCCAGGATAGACACAATGTATTAAAGATCTCATAAGACCGAGATTATATATATTGAATGATCAGACGATGCACAAAACATTTGGTGATAGCCATGGTAGCTGAGAATCGAGCATCGAATCGAAATTGACGGGCCAGATTGCGCGCAATGTGATACAAATGCCCAGATCTCGTTTCACTCGAAAAACCTCACACCACATCAATTTGGTATGAATTTATACAACTCTTTGTAAGCCTATGTATTTGTTGGATTGTAGAGAATAAAAACACAACACACACATAGGAGGCCTTTTACACGGGCTTCGCCCCCCACATCCCTAGGACTACCGCAACCCAGCCATGGTCTTACGCCTACAATGGCACGCTCTAAACCCCCATTGCAGGTATTGTGCTCCTGTGTGCCCTTCAGGGAAACTACGCCCATGCTCTGACCATCCTGATCTATGGTTGAGGGCTAGCCTGATCCACCTAGCATGAGATGCCTCCGATGGCATGGCTAATGGGCTGGCCCTAGTAGGCCGATGTTTTATATTAAACCCCAACATTCAAAACTACAATGTCATAAGGAAAATGATTCCTTAATAACTATAAAGGTAAACTTTTATAAAATTTGGCTTCAAATTTTATCAATTAGAGATTAGAGATCACAAATTAAATTTTACTTTTTCTTAAATAAGTGTATAACTAAATTTTTTATAAAAACATATTTTCTAGTTTATCAATTTAATATATCGGCATGAATACATTTATAATAGTGTAAAACATATATTATTTAAATGATATCAAACATAGTATAATTATAAATTTTTTTATGATTTTGAAATTTAAACATTTACCACATATATATAATATTTGAGAGACTTTTGAATTACTCATCTAATTTCAATATCATTTATCTGTAGTTAAAAATATTATACCATGTCATTTTTAATGTTCATAATTTGAGGTTGTTTTATACCACTCAATCCATAACATAAATATTTGGATAAATAAATTATATTTAAATGGTTTTTATTAATTCACCAAAAGGCCAACAACAATAATTATAGCCATTGGAATTCAACGGTCACCCAATTAAATGGAAGAGTTGATTCATTATTAGACCATGGCTTATGGAGTCCTAAACACATGGAAATTAATGAAAATGGATATCCTTATTCCATTAGTTCATAGCACGGATGCAGTGGCATTGGACATACTAGTGTATTTTATGACATATCATAAAGAAATATAATATCTTCAAGGGGTTATCATTGTTTTGGGTGGTCTCTTTATAATTTTGAAAGCGTTTTTCGTAGGCATTTTTTTTGTAGAAGGGTTTCTGGTTATTTTGGTTCATTTTAAAAACTTCGGTGTCTTATTTAAATAAATTGCATTGTGTTTATGTAATAATTTTTTTTCATTGAAATAAATTAAAACAAAATAAAGGCAAAATATTATAATTATATAATATACAAGTTTTGGTGTGTTACATTGACCTCCCCTAAAAATAATTGCATCTTCACAATTCCTTTCACATAACAACATTAAAATACTCCCTTACAATCTTCACCACATCCACTATTGTCGTGGGTCTTCTGGTGTGGCTAGCGGAATTCATAGATACATGTTTACCTCTAATGCTTCCCTGGCCCAGAAACAACTTGGGTAGAAAGGGTAGAACCCATGCCCAGTGCATTCAGGATTCTAGAGTGAATCTTGGAAGATGGAATGTTTGGATATGTCCAAATGGACAATGTCTTTAAGGACTGACTAAACTATTAGTTGATTAAGAACATCTTAGTGATAGACGTGGTCGTATAAGCTGAAATGGAGTAGTTGGTACATGGAGATGCCATACTGGTTTTCCTCCAATGTAGACTTTTAAAATCTTACTCTAGTTGTGATGTTTCGATCTAGAGTGAAGCATTGGAAAATCCCTTCTAGATATTTTCCCTTCGTTTATACTTGGCCAGTTTGATCATGGCTATGCGGTGGTATATGTAAGCATTCCCCTAATAGGAGAAAAGAATAACTGGACTATTTGATATATCATAATGTTTCATTCACATTATTTTCTTCTTTGTGAAGGTTAGGTACTCTTCCCCACTTTTTTTGACCATAATAACCCTCATAATCTCAATAGGTAGAGATAAAATGTGGGTTAATCCTTCCATATGAAAATTAATTATGAATGTTCAATTTGTGAAATCCACCCAAAACTATAAATGATGATAAGATGGAAGAATGAAAGGATTACAAGTCGTACTCTCATATACCCACTCATATATAAAAAGAGTAAATGGTTCCCCCAGTTCCAAGTTACATGAATCAACGAAGAAAGTTCAAAACTCTCAATCTACTTAAACAATATGGAACCCGAGCAGTCGGGTGAAATACCATTGGGGAACATATGGTTCTCTAGAGTTTTACATGAGTGATGTATACTTGAGAGATGTCCGTATGTAGTAGTTGTCTGAACACAGAATGGTAGGATTAAAATTCAAGAATGTCAAAGCCCACTACTTGGCATAAAAGGCCATTAGACAAGACAAGACACATATATGATACATATGATAGAAATTTTTATTTCATCATAAAAAAAGTGAAAACTTGCTCCTCGGTAGAGATTATGTACTCGGGGATAGTTCAATATGTTATAGTGGAGTATTCATGTCATTCAGATATGGGCTTAGTTTAGAAAATATTTCTTGCTTTCTATTGCAATAATGGATTTTATTGCCTCAGTAGGATGAGAAAAATGTCATGTACATTCGTTTTCCATATAAATACTATTAAAACCTCATATTTAGTAATGATTTAATATTTTTTTTCTTGGTTATTATTTTCTAGTGTTATCTAATCAGAATCCTCTAACACCAACAGTGAAGAACCGTCCCTAGATACATCAGGATACAGTGCCTGAGAAAAAGATTTGTGACATTTACCAAAATAAGCACTCATAAATTACACATCATGTCCCATACAGAGGATCATATTATGTTCAGGTCCTAGGAATCTGGGCACATATTTGGAGATTCAATAGTTGAAAACTGATACTATAAATTTCTCATTTAAAAACGATGGGTGGTCATATGAATATCTTGTATGGGGGTTTAAAAATATCTTACTAAATAATATAAATTTGGAAAAATTATTTAAAATATAAATAAATGATTTTCTTAATAAAATACGAATAATTAAACCAGTAAACACACCATAAATATTGTCTTTGAATTATCAGTGCACAACTAAAAGAATACCAAAAAATTAAAAGGATACATAAATCAATTATAGTAATTCTAGTACAGTGTAAAAATTTAAAGGAATTTCATGAGAAAATGGTAGTAAAAATTTACTAACTAAGATTAATAAATGATCATATATGCGCTAAAAAAATAATAACACAAATTTCATTATTCAATTGTGAACATACACTGGTTAAAAATCTATATTTACTACATATAAAATATGACATAACTTATAATTTTTCTGATTCTCATAAATATAACCTCATAATCCAATAATATTTACTAGTTGAATAATCTTTCAGATATTTAGAATCCATAGTTATAATGATGAAAAGAATATGTCAGACATCATAACCATAATGTCTTGGCCCCGTTCTAGTACCATAATCATTTTATTGTGTCCTTGTGTCAAGACCGTAGTTTGTGTCATGGGACCTATCGATAAATTGAGGGGCTATATCAGGCCCCACCAAACACATTTAAGTCCATTTAATTCCTTATCTCTCTGAATCAAAATTCAAATATCACTATAATTTATTAAATTACTTATTATATATCATTTAAGGTGCCACAAAACAGTTGTTTACTTATTTCACATTACTAATGTTGTCTTATACCACATTGAGTAATTTAATTTGACATTTCAAATTATTAAAAGAGTCCAATACCACATTGAACAATTATATGTTTAATATAATTGTTCATAATAGTAAATAATATCATTTACCATTTACATATATATATATAAACTTAATCATCCATTTAGATTTTAATTAAAAGTCCACCAACTACATGACTATGTCACCAAATAGTATATATGATCAATAGATATTGGCACATGTGATGAAAAATAAATGATTAGAATAAATAAAAAATTTCATATAAAGTGATAAGTTCTAAAACCATATTAATAAATTAAATATTGTAATTTCACATGATGCATTATTGTTTAAATGTTAAGACAGAAATTTTATGTAGGGTTTTAAGCTAGATGTTGCAAAAATATTTATTGCAAATGTGCTATCGTATAACACAACATATTGAAAAAAATTGAAAGTAGTAAACTAAACCACAATCAATACAAAAAAAACATACTAACATCTAAATGACTTAAAATTTTCAAGGGTTATGGAATTTAAAACCATAAAGTGAAATTTTATGGGTTTTATTATTTAATATACATAAGAATGTAAATATATGAACATTTTACATGTGTAATTGAGTACACTAATGGGTCTCAATCCAATGTTGGTTGTCACATACATACTAATGAAATAAAATAATCCATCAATCATAGATGTTCAATGTTAAAGAATTGGATAATGGTTCAGATGGTGAGATACTCAATCTATACCATTTTATGAGACCGTGTACACTGTATATGAAAAAAAAATTCAATATCATATTTGATACTTAATGTATATAAGACATGAAATAGAACATATAGGGGGTTATTTATAAAACCGTTGTGCTTATATTTATATATTTAATAACGTACAAGATCAGGTATGAAATGTATATAAATGTTTTAAACAAAGTGCAATTATTTGAATCTTGAAGATCTTCATTATCTTTGATGGTCATGATTAGAAATCCTTAACCCAGACATAAGAGGTTTACGAAAAACAATAAGGTAGTATATGTGTACATATATATTCGGGTATATAAGGTGTATAGATATATATATTTCTTATGGATATAAAATTTTCCTCCATGTTTGGAATGATTTATTAACCCAATATTCGTAGGACCTATAGTCGAGTATTTGGGTGTTTCTACCAAAACCACATGACTATACATTCATTCAAACATCCATAAACTGAATTTATAACACAAATGTATATATATATATATGACATAATTATGATTTTCATGTATTAAACACACCCTAAGGTTTATACAACCAATGGAACCCAAAAAATGGTTATAAGATATTTTTAAGGGAAGGTTTTTAACTGAACTGTAGAGTTATATATATATATATATATATATATATCTGTGTGTGTGCATGTGTGTGTGTGTGTGAGTACAAATGTATATACACAAACCATCAAGAAACACCGAAAACAAACCAATAAATTCCATTGCCAAGATTTAAGGTGGGGAAGCAAAGAAAAATGATGGAGATATCAGAGGTATGTTGTTGATGTTTTCGATATCACATTTGATTAGAATAAATATAGGGGTTATTAGGGGTGAATAGGTTGTGTTTATATAAACTATATAATAATTAAACAGTATATTTTAATGGCTTTCTCAGAGGATCTGAGGCCTATGTGGCATATAAAAATACCAGGGGGTCAATATTTGTGGAAACCTCATGAGGGGAGGGGCAAAAGACTGTCAAAGGTTAAAAAATATCAAATATTTTGTATGGGATAATAATATAGAACTTGTCATGGAGAAGAAGATGTCCTTGTGGGAAGAAAACTAAAAAAATAATTGGATGGTTAGGATTTGATATGGACCAGATTCGATGGTTGGGAAGCATCCACCAGATTTTAAATAGATGGATGGTCGGATTACATCCAAAGACAGATATAATGGCCCAGGTTTGATGCAGATTTTTAAAAATCTCAGATGATCTAGATTAGATCTGTGGATCAATCAGACGACACACAAAACACATGGCGATAAACATGGATGCAGATAATCGAGTGTAAGATCAGAATTGATGGCCAATATTGCACGCGATGTGATCCAACGACCCAAATCCCTTTTCACCCAAAAACCCTCATCACAAATCGATTCGACGAGAATTTTTGTAGATCATTATAAGACTATGTCTTTGATTGATTTCCCAAAAAAAAACCATACAAAAATAAAGGGAGTCTCAAACATTGGCACCCACACATGCATCAGCCTACCCCTAACCTATCATGGCCCCACGCCTATGGATGCATGCTCAAAACCCCCATACTCTTTTGTTATCATATGTTCCCTTAGAGTAAAATATGCCCATGCTCGGGCCGACTTAAGTTGCAGATGAGGGATAGGCTCAGCCACCAAGTGTGAGCTACCACCAATGGCCCAACAAAAGGGATGGCTATTGTGGGCCTATACATTTTTATAAACACGAACATTAGAAACAATATTGTCACTAGGAAAATTGATTCATTAATATCTTTAAAGGTAAATATTTTTTTAAATGTGTCTTTTTATGTAATCTTTGATAGAGTAATTGACATAAATAAAATTATACATTGTCTTAACTAAGATAATTAATAAATTTGTTATTTACACTAATGTTTTAGTTTATAAATATAGTATACCTACATGAAAACATTTATACTAGTAAAAAACATAGTTAATTTAAAAGATATCATTCATAGATTAATTAAATAATTGTATAAGATTTAGAAATGAAAAAAATACATCATATATGATGTATTTGCAAGGAGTTTTAATTCCTCATATCATTTCAAAATATTTTATGTGTAGTACAAAATAAAATATTATTTCCTTTTTAATGGTCATAAATAGTGGATGTTTAATAAAATTTATTCCATATCATAAATTTTTCGGAAACTAAATTATATTTAAATTATTTTAATTAATTCACCGAAAGGCCAATGACTATTATTATAGCTAATGGATTTCAACGGTCACGCATCAAAATGGTCAGGTTGACGCCTTAAAATACCATTCCATAGGGTTTCCTATACTCATGGAAATTGATGAAAATGGTTCCAGTCATTCCATTGGAGCTCAACAAGTCTATGGTGTATTTTTGCATACTAATGTATGTTATGACAGATCCTAAGGACCCATATTATCTTCATGGGATTATTGTTGTTATGGGTGGTCTCCCTATAATTTTTATAGGGTTTTTAATAAGAATTTTTTTTTCTATAATGGTATCTTGTGATCATGGTTAAATTTAAAAACTTCTGTGTCTGGAAAAAATAAAAATACTTGTGTTTATCATATAAATTTTGTTCAGTTAAAAAGAAATATAAACAAAATAAGAGCTATATATTATCATTATATGAGAATGAAGTTTTGGGGTGTTACATGATGTGTAACCTTAATAATGAGAATAAGGGTATGAGAACATGATCATGAAAAAATAATATCATATACTATATATCAAATGTAATAAAAATGAATCATGGAATAAATATGTGTAGTTCATAAGACAAGAATCATTAGTAGATAAGGACAAAATCCATTAAAGCATAACATAGGAATAAATTGTGAAACTATAGAAAAATATAAGAATATAATATGATTTCTATAATAGTCAGAGAATCATTTGAATGAACATATTACTAGTATGATTTCACCCGCCATTCTATCTTGGTTATCACAGTTCAATCCCATTAACATCTTAGTAGATTGATTTAACTTGCCATAATATATATGTAGTCATGTTTCACACCAACAGTTTTCTTAGTAGTAGGAGTTCACACCTTATACAATCTTGGTAGTCATGCATCACTCCATTTCCCATAATATTCTCATAATTTCACTCTTCATACCATTTTTGTGGTCATGGATAACTCTCATGAACATCTTAGTTGTAACTGGTCACTCCTAATATCTTATTAGTCTCTCAAATGAGATACAAATATTTACCCAATGTATTTGAAGGAGATATAGGTCTCACCCATCTCAAAATAAAATTATACGTACAAGTTTCATAAAATCATAACCAATAATATCATAACACATTAAAAAAATGGCTATCATAAACATGTAATCTTATCACAACTAATAAAAATGATAAAAGATTCATAATTATTTCAACAATAGTGTAACCCATGAATAAAAATGGGTTTTGAATTTATAAAACACATGAAAAATAAAATGGATTCATAAAAATATAAACCATGAAATAGAAAAGGATTTCATTAAAATTATTCCATAAAAACATAAACAAATTATCAAAATAATATAAATTACACATTTGAATTATTATCCCATATAGGAATCAGTAACTCCAATTGATTTTGTATTAAATGGAAATTAATTTTAAAATATATATTAAAATAATTTCTTTACGAAAATTATCATTTCTTATTTACAAAATTATTTCTAAAATATTCATTTTTTGGGAAACCATTTATATGAAAAAAAAATGATAAATTATAAAGGAAACATTGAAAACATTTGGAAAAAAATTTCATTTAAATATTATAAATTACAGTTGAAAATATAATGAAAATAATTTTCCATGAAAACATTTAAAAGATATCGAAAAAAAGTTGAAAAACATTTTCCATGAAAATTTATAAAATAATATTTAAAATGTTCTCAAAAAACATTTTTGTGAAAATTTATATTAGAATCATGAAAACATTTTGAAAACCATTTTCCATGAAAAATTGTAATTTAATCCGAAATAAATTTTGTAAAACAGTTTCCATGAAAAATTATAAAATAATAATGATAAAATTTTGAAAACCTTTTTCGATTAAAATACATAATAAATATATAAAAGAATATTTGAAATCATTTAATATTATTTTTAAACAGAAAACCTATTTGAAATCTATTTTCATTAAAAACCACATTTAAAACATTTAAATAATATTATGAACATATTTTCTTTATTAAAACAGTATATTAATCTTGTAATGGAAAAATCAAGGGAAATATTTTCATGATGGTGGTTAATTCTGTATATACCCAACATCTTGTTTCCCAAAAAAATGTTTATAAAATTTCCATGATAAAAAAACAACAATAAGTTTCATTTTTATAAAAAACCCAATTATTAAAACAGTTAAAAATTGCTTAATATTTAATTTAAATATAACATGGTAATATTATAATATTTTAGGAATTTTTCCTTTTTTTAAACATGGTTTGAATAAACACAGATTTTTAAATCAAGAGAGGTTATATTCTGGTTTTAATAAAAAATAATGTTCCAAATAAAGTATACATGGTACCAATACACAAATATATCATTAATACCCGTATTATAATTATATTGATGAGTGATATTGAGTTATTGACATTAATATTTCTTAATATGAAACATAATCGTAAAAAATCATGAAATAGAAATCATATAGTTTCAATAAACTATTAATAATTGGTAATATTTAACCAAGATCCCCATTTAAGAAAATAAAATTAAATGAATCATAAATTATTATGAATAAAATTAGATTCATCATAAAAATTTCCAAGGGAGTATATTCACCGCACTAGAAAATATAGGTGCATATCATGACATGTGTCTCAATGAATGTTAATTGAGACAAAATTTCTTTATCGATTTTGTAACTTTTGAAAAATCAACCCAATAAAATATATTTCATAAAATTAAAATATAATTACTCTTAAATTTTATTATATGATTCTTAGAATAAATCCATTGGTATTATACACACCACAAAGAAGAATTATGTGGTTATTGAATCATCTGTCTCACAGAAATAAAAAGTTGGATGAAGTTCCCTTACCATCTGATTTGACTATCATCATACACATACAAATTGATTTAATTATAAATATAATTTTTATATAAATATATAATAGAACCATATTATTATATATAATATCTTATACGATTTGATTATGACTTTATATTACCCTATTGTCAATAGTTTCATGTTAAGGTTATGCTTTAGGTAATACTCTCTTTTTTTCACATGTGTCATTATTTTTTATATATTAGTTCCATATAAAAATATCATGATTATCGTTATTTAAAACATTATATAAATATCATTTATATTAAATATTTTTTTATAATAATCTATATAATATAAAAGAATGAAATAGAATACACCGTTCATGGAGATGGTTGGTCATACGTTCACATTAACATTGCTTCTGTCTTATAATCATCATGAAATAAATAATAAAAATTAAATATATTTATATATTAATATATTTTCATTAAATTAGAATTATAATTTCATATCTTTCATATATGTTCCCTAAAACCATCCTTAATAAATTTCACCCACCCTATTAATGAATCACATTTCTTTGAGGGGAAGTATCCCACAATTTCTCAAACAATACTTTCATGTTTTCTTAATTAATAGTATAAAAATATTTCATTAAAAGAGTTAAATAATATTTAATACATTATAAATATCATAAATTTTATATACAAGCAAAATGTACATCATAATTCCCACCCTGAGTGGCGTTAAAGGAAGAATGAACAATCATCGTTATGTGAGGCAGTAGTTTACCATACACCTAAACAACATGTTCATTACCAATATGATATTGGTGTAAATATGTGTAGGTTGAATAATTATCATAAAAATTAGGGATTATTTTTTAAAAATAATATAATAAGGATATTGGAGGTCGTGTAGAAATAAAATAAGACAATGGAGCTTTAGAGTGGATGTTACCTCTTCTTTGGATAACTCCTTTATGATTTCATCAAAAGAGATTCCTTGGATTAATATATTCAAAAAAGGAGGACTCAAGATATAATTGAGGTATTTTTAAAATATATTTGGGAATATATTAGTTGAGAAAATTATTTTTAAATGTGTGTGTAAGTGGGATGGGAGGAGTCGTTTTTATTATGGGGGAGGAGTGATACTCTTGTAATATTTAGGAAATGGAATTCCACTCTATTTTTAAATTGTCATGTAGATCAAATAATGGTCAAAATTTGATAAAATGTTTAAAATGGTGTAAATATTTTTATTCAATTTCTTATGAACATGTTTATAGGTTGTGATGGGTCTTATGTTAATGTTTTAGTATATTGTTACGAATGTTTTTATTTTAATACTTTTATTTAATTTTAATCACATTCACTTGTATTTTGGGAAAAAACCTAATCTTAATTTATTATATAGTATAAATATTTTTATTCCTAATATAGAATCAATTATTATAAATTATAGTTATTTAAGTGGTATAAATTATTTAAATCTAGTCATGATGACGGGACGACACTGAGAGTTTTTTTAAGTTAAAATGTACAATAGTTTTATATGTTTTTATAAAAAATTTCAATGTGAAATTTATTCCATTAGAATAAATTGGATAAATAGATATATATGTAATATAATTAATCATTTAAACTAAATTTAATTACAATTTATCAATATAAATTGTTTATATGAATATGTATTTTTTGATTTATAATTCAATTGTTGTCATTATTCTATAAAAAATGAAACATCACAAAAAAAATACAAAAAAAATCATCCAAATAAAATTTATTTGTTTTAATTTTAAATATTATTTTTATTTGGACATATAATATTTTGAAAAATGTTAAAATTTTTATTTAAAATAGGTTCTCCATTAAAACACGGTAATAGTGCCTTAATACAAATATAGTATTTTATGAATAAAATTCGCTTTGTTTTTATCATCATACAAAAAAATTTATTGGATAAATATAAAAAATATTTGGTTGTATATCTAATATATATATTACATTAATAAAAATTTCTATGTTTATTTAATTTAGTTTATTCTGATAAAACTACATTGTGGGCAAAAAATATAATATTTTCTTTTATATTCAATCTATTTTCATATATATTTATAAATAATTGGAAAAAAATGAATTCATATAATATTTTTAAAAAAATACATTTTCTTAATTTTGTTAAAATTTTCTAGAGCATCTAATTTAGGGAATGTTTATATATTATTATATTAAATAATAATTTAATATTATATATTTATTTGGTAAAACTCTATTTTCTATATTTATCAATCCATTGAGGGAAGTAAGTATTTTGTGTAATGTAAGCTAACATTAGTGTTATGATTATAGAAATAAAAAATTATATTTTTTGTGGTGAATTATTATCCTAGGGTTCCATATAACAGAAGATAAACATAGTGCTGTAAAATACAATATTTTTAGTCCAATGTAATAGTTAAAATATCAAAATTATTAAATTAATTTAAAATTTTTTACAGAAAATATTAGGGTGTTACACTTTTTATGGTATTACAGCCTCAATAATGAGAAATTTTATTATTTTGGGAAATAATTCATCAATTATATTATCATTATATCTCTATATTAATGGAAAATTGTCTAAATGAAAAACCACACACTATGTGAAAATGAGTTAGTGTTTTAATTCCAATATAGATGGAATGGTTTAAACTATTTACCCAGAATCTCTATTTCATAGATGTTTTTACTAAACCTATGTTTAGATTATCTCAGATGATTTTTATAATACTCTGATTCCAAAGAAACATCTATTTATATTTTGTTAGTTAGAATAAATGATACGACATTTGGAAGACACCATTCAATGTATATGAGCTATGTCTCGAACCATAATCTCAGTAACGGGGATATGATATATCATGGTGGATAATGATATTGTAAACCACAATCCATTAGTAGAAACCATTTAATATCATTGGTGTGTCTCTGACCATCTAGTGCCTCATTTCATGAGGCAGTAACAACAAAAAATCCATAAATAAGAAGTGAAAATTTATCATGGTCACTCCATGTTAAAGGAAATGGTCAATAAAGAATAATTCTTATAAAATTATTTGTTCCATAATTATTTCCATAATTCCATTTAAATAAAATACTAAAACTAATGAATCCTATAAAATCCAATGAGTTCAACCTCCTTGATCTCCCAAACAACTTCCCTTTCTATTGGTGGATGTATCTCACAATTCATCAATGGTTTGACTTAAAATTTTTCTTCCAAATCATGGTTGATTCTATAATGGGAATTTTCGATAACTCTCTAATATGTGGGACTTGTTTATCATATATAGAATATAAAAAGAGTGTGATTATAGAAAATTTACTGCTAAACATGCGTCGAAAATCAACAACTAGATGAATCGATAAACAATTGAAGGATCTCAAGAAACCATGAGTGAAAATCTTCAAAAACCAAAAATGGTTTTGTTTCCTAGGGAGGTGAAATTAAATTTTCCTCATGGTGGGGGATGTAATTATTTTATATAGGAAATCATTGAATATGAGGAGTTATATGTATCTCTGTTTGAAGATCTGACTCTTATATTCTTCATTCCTACAATATCAAAAGGATATGAATTTCCACACTAAATGGGACCCTCATTAGAAAAATATCAAATATTTGTTTCATCTATCAGAATACACAATTAATTACACTTCTTCTCAGATGAATTTTCATCTTAGAATTGGTTCCCATTACATTAATAGGAATCCAAAGTATGCGGGAACATGATTTAATGGTAAAGGGGATAACGCGAGTGTGGCTAGAACCAATATCATGGTTACATCTCAACATTGGATATTTATGTAGATGATACACATGGGAAAGAACACTAGTGATATCAATAGAATCACATCTATTCCCCAAATCCTTGTAATAACATATGAAGGTCTAACATGGATTCTATTATCTAATCCTAAAAAAACAATGGGGAAATTTAGCATGAAAACTCCACCAGAAGAAGATGTTCCATTGACCAATACACAAGAACCAGACCCATTTGTCTTAATACATTAACTCCTATGATTAATAATAAGAATAAAACCCACCATGGTTACTTCCATCCTCTAGAGATAATTATGAAATTATAAAATTGCCGGCTACTATACTAGAAATTATTTCAATCATGGATGTACTCCACCCTTCAAAATATCATAGATATGCACTCGTAGAAGACTTTCAAATCCTATTAGAGTTTATGATTGATTTCGTTATAATTTATCTTTATAGAGTGAATATAATTAAATTATATTTCCATGTTACCATATCATACACAAATAACTATCTGGAATCATGAATCCATAGACACATTGTACTCCTATATGTTTCTGAAAGGATAGATAATGTAGGTATCTGAAGAGATAAGTTTGAAAATATTTCAAGTATCAACCTCACACATATTCAAACCCCTCAAAGATTGAGATATGAAAATGGTGATTTATTTCATACAATGATTACCATCAAAGAGTATTATAAGTGAGAAGATAGTCCAATCGAGCAGATTAAGCACAAGGATCAATTTGGGAATCTCAAATCTCTCATATATTTTATAGTTATATTGTAAGAAACTATATATAATTTTAGACCAGAAGACCATGCCTTTATAGAAATGTGGTTATACCTTCAAAATTCTATAGATGCTTGAAATACCCCATTTATTTGAATTTTTGTGTGCTACATGGTGATAAATCCCCCTTCAAGTCTTGAAAAACTTTATATGCTAAAGAAGGTTTGTACCGAATGGAATCCAAACAACTAATAAAAGATGATAATATGTAGGTAACAACCCCCATTTATTTGGGGACCTCCACTAAATTTAAATTAAGTATTTTTAAAAATGAATATGTGAAACCCATAAATTCAATTGAAAAAATAGACTTGATCCCATATGTCCAGAATCCTTTTATACCTGGTGATATTTAAATATAAGAAATAATATCCAAAATCTCTCTTCAATGAATCTAGAATTCATGGGAGATAGTATTTCCTCTCATGGGATCTATCATCAATATTGTGAAATAGATTCCCTCAGATCAACTACAATGCTTAAAAAATACTCTACAGACACAATGGTGGAATAAAAAGAGGATGACCATAGGAATCCCCACCCACATTCGAGAAGGGGACTCCACCCCATTTGATGATTTCTTGTAGATAAATATGGGAACTAAAGAATATCCATGACCTATATATATTTGTGCCTCCATGCCTCTCGAATAGAAATATATGTATGTCACATTTCTATAGAAACATTGATATGTGTTCTTTTAGAATTATATATTAGATCATAAACTGAACCTCGAAGTGTCTACACATCGTTTATCCTTAACCAATGAGAATTGAGGCACTAATAAGGTGTCCAAGAGTAAGCACATATCTAATTTTAATAATTTCATGTTATAATTTGAATACTTTGTCAAATAAAATTTCATTTGGGTGGTTCAACACCCATGATGGATCACGAACATCGTACCAATCTATAAAAAGAAGGGGAAAATTTGGGTCTACTAAGATTTAAGAGACCATAATCGATTCTTCCTAAAATATAAATTCCCACTACCATTCCCAAAAATCATGATTGATTTATCTATGGAATTCTAATATCTTTTATTCAGGGATGGGTATTAATGGTACAATCAGATCAATATATCTCCAAATGATGAGGAAGCCACAAAACTTAAAACACAACAATGGATTTATTTCTAGCAGGTTATGTCCATTTGACTAATGAATGATGGCACTACATATAAACGCACCATGCATAACATATTTAATCCCTTTATAGGCAAAGTAGTGTAATGCTACAACGATGAACTAATGGTCATGTATCAAAGTGATGCGATGAATTCACAAAACTTTAAATGGTATTTGATGTGATTCAACAACACATAATGATGATGAATTTTTGGAAATACACATTTATAGAAACATCATTAAAATTCCTTGAATTTTTTATAATCCTTCATGAAATATGGGTCAGCCAAAAAAAGAATAGTTAAATATGAGTCGTGCCGCCCCATTGGAATCTCAAAGTGGTAAGGGGGTCCTAGGTAACCATTAATCCATTAGCAAATAAACATCCATATTGGCTGGAAAATATCTTCTATTCACCAAGCTAACGAAGAAGGGAGTCCCATTACAATGGGGTGGTGACACCCAAAAATCCATTGAGAGTATCAAGAATTATCTGGTACACTCACAATTCCTAATTAAATTATTGAAATAAAACCAATCATCATATATGTGGCTTACATGGAACGATAACATAGACCTATCCTCACACCAAAAATGATATAGAGAATGATAACTATTTCAACAACCATGGGATAACATTTCTAGCTATTAATACTTGATATTCTCACACAGAGGTGAATTTATTATCAATCATTTTTGTGGTGAATAATATGCTTCATTATATACAACACCACAATTTCCACCAAGTCACTTGTATTGAATTTCTCAAGTATATACTTGGATTTCCTATGCTGACTAATCATTTGGCCTAATCGGTGATCATTCTACAAGAGTATGAAATCTAGTTCATGTAACAAAATGTGTTAAATGGATATGAAATATCTGATATCCTTAGGGCACATCCCACAACAAAAACTACTCTATTGGACAATAATATTCTTGACATGGAGGTTCTCTATACCCATGAACTCCCCAAACACGAGTGATGTATTTTTTTGGATCCTTGTGATTTAATATCGACAAGAGAATATAAAATATAGTGATTAGTAAATTTGGATTAATGATATCATTTGTATCTACAGAAAAATAAATTATCCTTTTATATTTCTCATTATTCAAAGGATAAACGATTAATGAGCTGAATACGAACTCTCAAAGCTATTTTGGAAGTATCTAGACAGTTGAAGATATCCAATACGAATATTAATGGGGACTCAATGTTATTGATATTTAAAATAATTGAATATTATTACATTTAAAATGATTAATTGGACCCCCACACAAGGTATAGTAGAGAATTGATGATAGATTTCCCATTTTAACACACATTACATCATGTCCTCTAACCAAAAAATTTCCAGATGGATTCACTAACTAATTCATCCATTATATAGGCCGTCCTTGATTAGGAAGAATTAATCTCTTACATCATGCATTGAAGGATGGTTTCATAAATCCTCAACTATTACATGGAGTAAATCAATCTGATCGACACCTTCCTAGAGCATGATGAGCTGATATCAGTGCCCGAATTGATGGATGCCATACTAATTATCAATAATATGAGATCCTTTGAAATAACCAAGAAGGAATTGAATCGATTCGATTATGAGAATAAATGAATATCATCTGGGATGGTCTAAATGAGAAAATAACCCTCAATAAATTAGGATTTGAGAGAATCATCCTAAGATTCATAATTGAAAACGTGGTCACTGCCATCATGGAAGATGTCCATTCAGGATCATGTAGTGCCAACCAATTCTGTACCAGGGCTCTCTCTAAATAAAGCGGCTTGGTTGCTACTAAAATGAAATGATACATGAATATGTGGATTTAACAATGAAATTTCTTTCACGAAAGATTCATTCAAACTTCATGCATAATCCCTCAGAATGGGTATATGTAGCTAAATATTTTTGGACATTTTTCTATATGGGGAATAGATGATATGGGGACATATCCCCCATCCATTGGAAATAAGATTTTGTATATAAATTCTTCTAAAAACTACTATTCAAAATGGGATCATGTGATACTCTTTAAGGATGTAAAAATAGATAATATTATCAACATCATGATGTCCAACAACATCACTATATTCAGATTCCCTTACATGATATATATAGAAAATTGTACTAATTTCTATTCAACTAATTTTAAATATTATATCAGAACAACATTGAGATCAACCATTTTTCCAACTATTATTCAGTGGGAAAAGGAAAAATAGAGGATTTTAATAACACTATATCTAATATACTATATAATAAGTTTAATAAGGAAAAAATGATCACTAGACTAACTCATCCATGAATTGTGTTCATATTTTCTTACCACTAGTACATCTACACAGTGAACTCCATACTAATTGTTGTATGGAATTTAGTTATTATTTTCTATAGATGTATAGTTTCCCTCTCATAAAAATTTCATATTTGGGAAACTAATAGATGATGAGTAATCAAAAAATATGATGGATGTATTAGATTGGCTCGATGAGAAATGATTTTGTACACTTCACCACCTTTATGTCTATTTGAAAAAAAAATATATCGTACTTCAATAAAAACGCTCACCTCCATTAGTTCCTTAAATAAGAACTTTTATTGTCTCATACTGTACCAATGATACTTGGATGTAATCATACAATGATATATCCAAAATGGTAAGGTCCATATATCATACATAAGGATTATCTCAATAGATCATAATCATGGTACAATAATGGAGAAGAACACATTAGACACCCCACTAATGTGAGTATTATTAGGAAATAATTTTAAAATATATTATTATACATTATACTCATCCTAACCAAATGATTTATAAATATAAAAAAAATCTCTTGATGAGATGATATAAGTCTATATGAAAGTTGTCTGAGATGTATGATGTCAAACTATAAAAAATATAATGTCCATATAACATTACCTTAAAATACCTAGGAAATGTAATTTATGGATGAAATATATCTAAATGGGAAGGGTCCTATCAATAAATATTTACTAAACACAATATGGAAAAGTGAAATTATGCACCCCTATTCCAATGTGTAATCCATATCAACAAAGGATATATCTCATCAAAGAATATTGTGGAGTTTAATTCCTAACATTACATGATATATAGTGATTCACTAATATCTATCTTTGAACCCATACAAGAAGCCTTCAATTTCACATCGTTTCATCCTCTTCCATATAAGGTCACATTAAATTGCATTGCTGATGTCCTTTATACCTGACACTAAATTGAAAAAAATTTCAATAATCATGTATAGATTGATTCTCATACATATGAGATACGTAGGGAAGCATAGATCCTATATTTTATCCAGAAACCATTTGATATGAAATGCCTATGTTTATTACATAAACTCTCACCATGTTGTGAGAGATCTGTTTGAAATTCCATGTTACTCACACTGACCATTTCTCCCATAGAGTTATGAATTTAGGTAATGTTTTTCCCACATGATTGAGACATGTCTGTTCATGATAGGGTGATCATGGTCTTCGATAAAAGGGTTCAAAATAACCACCATTATTCAGTCCTACATGAGGTTAAAATGCATGTTTTATGTCCCTATCAGGACGTAACACAATGTATCACTATGGACATCATTTGATAGGTAAATAATTATTTTTTTGGAATACAATCACACCACCATTATTGAAATACACATAGATTAATTACCTTGATTACATGATGCATTGTGACACCCATAAAATAATTTATAGTCTAGAAAAAACATTCCTTTTCATGTTGAGTCAACTAAGTCCATTATGTGTGATGTTGAACTGCATGATTTTTCATGTACTAGATGTGGTTTTATTTCAATCATCACTATATATGTAGTGAAACCCGAATATCAAATCTTCTATCCTTCTACAATATTCGTATGGAAACCCACATCCCTTATGTGCATGTGTTATACTTTTTTTGATAGTTTCCGCATAAATAAATTTTTTGTTCGATTCTTGTCCTCACGTGATATGTATTTATTCTTGGATCTCTAGAACTAAGTCCATATATGATAATAAATGGAAAAAATTCCACATATATTTATGGTTCATAATAATGTGGAGTGTTTCCTTTTCAAGAACTACATTATCATAATTCCAATCATTTTAGTATACATATTGATGCTCGGATATCCAATATGGAGGCTATATACAACAATCAATGAGGACAATTACCCCTATAAATATGGTTCATACATGAGAAGAGTGTTTACCTTCTAAAAACTATGTGTATCATTATTATTATCATAATAGGATGCGTAGTGATACCTATATCTATAATACAAGGTCTAGCAATTATTATCAATTGGAAAAATTCCCCTTATAAATATTGGATGGACCTACATAGAGAGTTTCATATTCCTAATATATGTGTTGTAATATTCCTATAATTACATGATAAATAGTTACTCATTAATCTATAATACAAGGTAAATTAACAATAATAAATAGGTACAATCCTCCACTCTGAGAATGGGTCATACAAGCATGGAGAGTTTCTCATTAAATAACTACACGTGTAATTCTTCATATCAACACAAAATACAATTTGAAACTTATATATAAAATCATATAATAATCCATAGAATAAAAAATGTCTACATCCCTATATATATGATAGAAATCCACATGGATATTTTCTTGTCTAAACCACATGAAATTAAACAAAGAGGAAACCCTATTGGTTTCATGATATTAAGATTTCATAACAAATGCTTCTCCATAACATGATTTTAAAAGTTGAAGGAAATCACCCATCATTATTCCTTGTCAAAGGATGAAAATATACTGACTACATTCAACAATAGAAAAATTTAATTTCATTATCTTTTATGAACCTCAACACAAAAATCACACTTCATGTCTCATGAAACATCGGTTTCCACCATCCATTCATGACCCTTGGAAAATGACACCTTGATTCAAGGGAACCATTATTTGAATATTCACTTAATCTCTTGGTTCGTTTATATAAACATATGTTAATCAAAAAAATGAATCATAAAATAAAAAATGTATATTTGATCCTCATGAGACTTACCATTTCCATAGTGGAACACATCAACTAAGAGTGTTTTGGGTCATTATTAACACGATTTTCCCATATCACTATTTCTGAATCGATAACCTCGATCCATTATTTAAACCATTTTTATCTCCAATTCATAAGGATTTTGGAGTAATCTTGACCTTGGGTAACCTATTGAGGCTATTATGAAATATTTCCCTATTACAAGGTCCATGTTTATTATATCAATAAACTGCGTGAACATTTGACAATGTGGTGTGACATTAAAAATTATACTTTTATGGTCCAAATAATCGAAGGACAAAGATATATTGGTATCTATGAGAAAAAAATTTGTAGGAAAATATAAATAATGAAACTATGGAGTATACATCAATATATATTGCATGTCAGCAAGTAAAATCATAATGGGAAAAGTATAAGGGATGAATAAATAGTTACACATACATACATGGAAATAGTAAAACATCACTAAGGAAATTTTTATTTTTATTTGGAAAAAACAATGAGATAATAAGTCTATATGGGTTATAATCGACCATCTTGTAAATATATCTCACATTATCTCAATTCAAGAATCATATCACCTGATCAACCTACATAGATATAAATCAATGAAGTGGTGAGGATTCATATAGTACCACTTTTGATTATATCTAATTGAGTTCCATGATTTAGCTCCATGTTTTAGAAAATCTTAAAAATGGTCTAAAAATGAAATAAATATTAGTATTGCCAATCCTCTTGAAATGATGGCTAGTCTAAGAGGACTATTCATACATTGTAAGACATGTTGATGGAATTATCTATTCACATAAAAGCAGGACGGTATAAATATTACTTTGGGTCAAGTACCTTTAAAAAATAGTTTCCACTCGAGAATAGAAATGGGTCCTCATGGAGACCATTATGGGAAGAGGTATAGGAAACCTACATGCTAGGATGATGTTGAGGAATAGAATCAGTCGAGTTGTAAAATGGTTATGTAAATGGTGGATTAATTTAAAATGATTCAGGATCACATCAATGATACATAGAGTCAACAAAAGAGCTATGATAATAATCATCGAAGAGAACTATATATTGATGTTGGAGATATGATTTACCTATACATAATTCCACGTAATAAATTGATTATATTTTCGAATAATGGAATGATTAGCCCATGGTACATGGCCCCCTTAGAGATCCTTGACCATATTAGAGGTGTCACATATCTATTAGAACTCCCAAAAAACCTATCTCAAGTACATGATGTATTCAATGTATCCTTATTTCTGCTATATATACCATACCCTTCATATGTACTCAATCCATTAGTTTTACCAATATATAATGACCTTTCCTATGAAGAGAATCCCATAAAAATATTAGATCATAGAGATAATGTTCTACAAAAGAAGACATTGAACCTTGTCAAAGTGAGGTGGAGGAACCAAAATATTGATTAAGGAACATGGTAACTAGAGGAGGTGATGAAACAATGTCACCATCGTCTATTTTGGTGTGGGAAATGAAAATTTCTTAGGTATAATTATATAATAGTGGATGATTGTAACAACCAGATCTATTATAAATAATATTCCAATATTGTTCAAAAGAAAATGACTTATTATGTATTATAGTTATAGGAATCACATTTAAAAATATGTAATTATTATAATTTTTAAAAATACCATTAAGAATCATAGAATTTATAATATATCCATTGAAGAGTGAGGACATGATTAGTATAATCATAGGGTGTTAACAAATCTAATTAAAATATAAAAATAAATTGATGACCAAAATTACATGGATTTTACCCTATGAATCCCATTTAGTGGATCTTCCAATGGATATATCATCACATGGATTTTTTCTTGACCAATTCCTATCTTAGATCGATAAACAGATGCATTAGAGGAACCGTTTATAGGAAGTGTTCAACTAGATTGAGATCATGACCCGAACCATGTTCCTCGTACCACCCCATGAAAGTCACACCAATTTGTACCTTACCCGTAAAGAATCAACTAGTTTATTAAATTTATATTTATCAAGGACCATGAAATATGAATATTTTCATTATTTTTAATATAATAATTAATATATTTTTAGTCTGTTATTGTTACTTTATAATTTTTATAGTTGATATAGTAGAACAAAAATAATATTTTTTAAATAATATTCAATTAATTTAAAGAATTTATTTCGATGAATTAATTGATTTTTGAAATAAATAATCCTTTCATAAAATAATTTTATTACTGATTATTATTATATATAAATCAATATATTGTTTTTATGAATTCCAATGTAATTTTAATGAGGGATTGAAAAATATTATTAACAGAAAAACCTATATTTTCAATAAATTATGGTTATTATATTATAAGTGAAAATTACCTTGTCATGATATTTAAATATATAAAATTAATAATATTTTTGGAGTCATTACATCATAATTATTTAATGGTGATTTTTTCATAAATATACGATACTATAGAATTTTGTGGGAAAATAATTTTATATGGAATAAATATACGATGTGTTTTATGACATAATACTGATAAAAAATTCATTTAATAAGTACAACATAGGGTATCCATGAACAAATATATGTTTTTCTCAGAAATAATGTTATTTTATATTTATTTGATAATTTTTAGATGTATTTGTGTATCTTGAAAAATCATTAATATTGTTTAGTGTTTTTTGTAATTTTTTTTGAATATGGCTCACATACACATTAGAAAGTCAATTATTTTATTATATTTGAACATTTAACATTAATGAATAATATATAATACTACAATTTTATAGGAATCTTGGAAAAAAACTAGGTAATTTTTGGGGTTTGGATTATTTTATTATATAGTTTCTAAAACATATGTTTAAGTAGTAAAAATAAAATTTCCACACATTTCATTTTGAAATCCACCAAATAAACCATTTTGATTAATAAAAAATCCACATAACACATCCTCATTTTTCACACCCCTCTCTAGAGTCCTCCCATGGCACCCTTAATATTTCAAAAATCTCCCCAATCATTTGGAGTCAAAAATTCAATTAAGGGATCATCACATTTTATTCATTATTAATGTTTAATTATTATTAGGTGTCTTATAATATGAAATAATAATATTAGGATACACACTTCCATATAACTATTAAATTCAATTTCTTTTCAAAATTATTTGAGACACATTTAACTCGCATCATCCTATTTTATGAAATTTTTTATGACGTGATTTTGTATTAAAAATTTAACCATGAGTTTTACACTCCAAAAAAAGTATAGTAAATACCATACCCATTTAATATAATGGTTTTTCAACTTTGTAACCCTATAATTAATTTAATTGGGACCTAAATGTATATTTTCCACACTCCTTCATCATTGAAAAAACTATAATGATGAATGAGTCCATGTTGTATGATCTTCATGTCATACTTAAGCTAGAGAATTTAATGATTGGTACTGGTCCACCATGAATTATATAATGCTGCAATCTACTAGGCAATTTTTAGTCTCATGAGACATCCTGTTGGGATAGGGAGTGAACCTAATTCATTTATAGATATCTTTCCATCATTATTTCTAGATAGTTTATCCTTTACATATGTGTATGATCAAAATTTTTCAATGTTTTCGACATTTCCCATGTCTAGATAATCATGTTATATCATGCATTATTATACATGATTATGATTCATACACATTTTATGCCCCATTAATATTACTATTGTAAAATACTAATTATTATCTTCATGTTATTCATTTTTTATTCACTTATTGGGATTTATATCTCTCCCCCATATTATGTATGTCCCCATGTTATACCGTGAGGTTTTAAATGCCATAATATTTTAGAATATTGATAAGGAAGTTTTTAACAATGTTGTTTTATCCCATGTTCTAGATGATTTTAAATGTACATTATTACAAAAAAACATTATACTTATTATTCACTCGGTTTTTTGAAGTGTATCTATATGTTAAGAATCATGTAATAATGTATAATTAGAAGACATGTTGTTATTCCCCGGGTGATAAATAATAAAAATTCTAGTCCTCCATGATATGTAGTCTTAATCACATGGAGTACCCCTTAGTGTCACATGGGACCCTAGATGAATCATCCTCAATCCTGTGAAATCCCTCCCACTAGAATCCAGATCTCACAAAGTCCCCAAGACATATTGGACTGGAATTCTGAAATCTACCTTATATGTAATCACAATTAGGTGAAATCCATTTGGATATGTAGGGACCCAATAAACATGGTGACGGAGGAATGTTGTCACAACCAATAATTTTTATATGGTGCCATAGAAAACCCATAGATGGATCACACAAATGTTGTGACACCAAAGTCCCTCAAAATGATCTGTATCATTCCCATGAGATATTTATTCTATAATTTAGTGTATGGTTGAGGTATATAAGCCTTTAAATATACCCCCCCGTCATTATTTAAATATAGATGACCAGTGACTAATACTAGGGAATATGAGCATACTACTCATTGAAAAATTTAATGGGTTCAAAAATTTATTCCACAATGTAAAATATATGGAATTACTTGAGAGATCATGTGGCATGGATATTTTGTTTGTATTATTAACAAATATATCATTCATTGTAATTATGATTGGTCGACCATGATATAAAAAATGTGTTCCACATGTTTGATAAGTCGCACGAAACTAAAATTAATCTAAACATGAAAAAATGAGGAACATGTAAATAATGGGTGGAATAAAAAATGAATAAGTTATGAGACATATAAAAAATGCATATATGATGATCTTTAAGTGCTTCACATGAAAATCAAGATAATTTCACAATACATGGAGGTTTTACCCATGTCATGCAACATTGTCTCGATTTATCACATGGATAATTTCATATCCCTTGTACATGATAGGAAAATAAAGAGAATCCATTAGGAAAAACCACAAAAGACTTAAGATTATCTTTGGCCTTTCCATTTATGTCTTGTGACATCGCCTAGTCTTGGAGTCCATATCTTATGATGTTTCCATGGCATGTCACCTATGTTTTGTGGACACACCAATTAATGTCAATTAGGTGTTGTGATGTCCTATAAAATGGTCATCACACTCAAGTGATGATGTCATGAAAATTCAAATAGATTATGAATCATCCAATGTATAAGTCATCCATGCCATTTGATGTACTCTAGATGTGTCAGACAGATCATGTGATTTCCTCCAGGCATGTCCTCTTTGACCATGCGATTCCCTCTCAATATTTCTTTCATAATATGAATTCTATTCTTGAAAATAAAATGGATAAAAGGTCATTATATGAAAATGAATTTTATTTAACTTGATAATTATTAAACATCATCATAAAATCCAAACAACATATCTAGACATGTCATTTAGGGAATCAGGACATGTTAGGTAGATAATCAAGCCATGTATGATAGACCACTAGGACATGTGCAACATACATCTATGAAAATGATCACATTTTCATAAGGATATATTTTTGCAATAAAACCTAATAAACTCTGAGTACTCAGATTCCAAAAATAATCATGATATATAGGATCAATTTATAGATCTTGATTTATAATGTGAATTCCCCTCAGTTTAATCCCCTACATGTCTCTAAAATCATAATCATCGATATCCAACATCCCCCAAAGTCTAATCATTTTTCTCATCAATAAATATTTTTATTTGTCTACTAAATTAAAATAAATATATTTCCTACCATACCCTGTAATCACAGGTTTCTTTCATAAGGCCTGAACAATATATAAAGACACCCTATTAGGGTTGACCCTATCACATTAGTCCTACTCCCACATGCAGTAAGACTGATATCATTTAGTCTCTTGTTTATCACACTAAGCATGGATAGAAGTGATTAGGGACTCTCAATGATCATCTCAGTCTGATCATGAACCTCTAAAAACATGGAAATCCCCAATAAGTTATCCCAATTTGGTATCATGATATGAAAACCCACAAGTATGGGAATCCACCTAAGGCTATGTCTTGGGTGTGTGACCGAACTATGAGGACCCAGATTCCTTATAAAACCTTGATATGTAGGATTACATCCAAAGATTTGAGTCCATCACAAGAAGCTTATTTTCACACATAAAGGACCTTTTCTCTTGACGTTAAATATCACAGGTTAAAAAAATAATGTGGGTTTTGATTATTATTATAAACATGATATGTAGGATTCCATGTAAATGTTAAATCACATCATCAATATATTAATTACCTCCCTAGATAAAAGTAAACTGTGGAGTGTCTGGTTATATGGAATCAAATTATAGGTAGCTAAATGATAATGGAATTTGGATAAAGAACCTTTGATATATATAGATGTATTCATTAATAGAGTTGTATGTATGCATACAGTGGTTCAACGCATGATCATTTATATGGTAACCGGTCCCATATTGTGATATGGAAGAGATTCAAAAACATATCAAAAAAATAAAAATGATTCTTGGATTTTTCTACAATTACCCACAAATGGGTTTGATGATCTTGACCTTGCATCCTATCAACCAATGTATGCTTCCGTTAAATTACTCCTCTTTATCAATACTGATATGAATTTTTTTATTAAAATGATTAATATACAATTTTTAATATTTTAATAAAAAAAATTAATTAATTTTTATCATTGATTAATTTTATTCCAAATAATTTTAAATTAATCAAGTTTTGTTCCTAATGCAGTATATTTTGACATTTCTGATGAAAAATAATTAGAAGAAATTTTTTCATAACTCATACAGCATGATAATATTTTTCAAACATCAAGATTTCAAAAATAATTTAATCAATCATTTTTAATGATCTTCTCAATGAATGTGATTTAAAATTTTGGTCATTGTTTTTAGTTACAAAATTGATTTTTTTGAAAATTGTTAGTTTGATATAAAAAGTGTTTTGTACATGGGGTTGAATGTGTTTTCAATGGTTGAATTCATTATATGGTTATTTAAACCTATTTATTAATGATTAAAGACAACTATTGATTATAGGTGACCTTGATATATCTTATATGATGGTCGCACCAATATAGTGCGCTAATGTGTCAGTTAATGATTATGTTTTCTCTAAAATTATATTATATATAAACCATATATTTTTTCCAATTTATAACGGTCCTTATAAGGTTTCAATAAGGGTACTTTAATGATGATTACTTATGGTACATACATTCCTTAACTATGATTTCATATGAGTTTTCCGGGAAATCATTGACATTAAAATTTTTTCTAAATATTTTTTGATTTAAATTAATTGTTATACCCATTAGGGTAAAATGTTTTGTTTTTAATAAAAAAGTATACGAGTTTTCATGTATTTCACATGGAAGGTGGATTATTAATTTTTATGTCCCTTAATGATATTTTGTATTTATTTAACAATTTTAAATGAAATCATTTGTTTTAATAATGATTAAGGGAAAAATAGGATGTTATGTTACAAGTCATAATAATTTTTCATAAGAAGAGAACATGTTTCATTTTAAATGTATTATATTAGGGGAAAATTGAAATTTATTAAAAGTGTAAAAATTTTAATACATTTTTTATCATGTAAATGTTATGACATAATTAAAATTATTTATAATCATAAAAATATCTTCAATTTTACGAGAATGAAATCATAACAAGGAATCATGATTGTGTAATATTTTATATAGGTCCTTTTGGCATTTTCAGAAGGGATGAAAGAACATTGGTTACCCAGATGATTTCATGTGAGGTAATCTAAAGATTTATTAATACTATAATGGGTATAAATGTTAACATATGAATATATGTTAACATTCATAATCACCCTCTATTTTACATTTATATTACAAGATCTTGTAGGGATTAATAAAAATATTGAAGAATTGGAAGGGTAATAAACATATATATAATGGATTTGAAGGATAGTAAATTATATAATATATATGGGTATTTCCTTTATAAGGACCATTTTGATTTTAACCTGTAAGAACTCATTTCATATTTTAATGATGTTATTTTCTATAGATTGTGTAAATTTTATCAAGATGGAAGGAAATTGATCTTTGACAAAATAATTAACTCTTATTTTTAGATTATATATCACTATTATTGCATATTCTTATCGAAATGATATTTTTAGATTCATCATCATTCAAATAACCTGTAATAAAAGAGATTTCTAAATAAATCTTAATGTTTAGATTAATGGTATGAATCATTCTCTTCTATTATAATTATGAAAAAAATTTGAGATTATATTAAAAAATCATTAATAGGTTGTTTTCAATAAAAAAACATGAAATTTTTTTTTGATAAATTAATTTAGATTTGATCAATTTTTATGGTATAAATTATCCATTTGTATAATGTAGGTAAATTGTTATTTGGGGAAGAATATCATTAATTTATTTGTTGATAATATTATTGGTATTTATTACCATTGTATATTGAATTGACTTTAATGATACATATTATAGTTTTGATAACTATAATTCACATACAAGAATCTTGTATACATTGAGTTTTAGGAAATTAGTGTAAATTATTACAAATTAAAACCATTTATTATAAATGGACTCTTATATATAGTAACCATTTTTTACACCCTGGGAAACCCATTTAAAAGAAAAGATGGTTTATTCTCATGATCAATATCTACAATTTTTTTCATGTACATATACATTTAAACTTTCCCCCTTAAATAGGGTGAAAGATATTTTAAAAAACCTTGGATGAGAACAATATCTCACTAAGGGATATAAAATGAATGAAAACCATTAGTTCTGTAAAAAATGAATACCTATTTCAATTTTATTAGTATTTTCAATTGTTCTCTGAGAATATGAAATAAAACACATTCATATGAAAATAAAACACGCATTTTTCTCATATAAAATTATTAAAACATCGATCATAATATTTAAACTCATTTAGTTGAATTATAGAATCATATAAATAAGATCCTTTTTGAAACCATTGTATTATAATAATTATACGGCAAAATTAAACTTATTCTATTATAGGAACACTAAAAACCATCTAGGTTACCACATGTAACATTATAATGGGCTTACCCATAATTATTTGGGAAACCACTTGTTAATATGTAATGGGCTTCCAAGGTGCAATGTAGGACTCCAATTGTTAAGATATAATGGGCTTACTAATTACTATTAGGGCATCCCCATGTTTAATCAATATCATTCCCACCCATTTTTAATAGTTCTCAAAAACTATATCATTAATAAAAAATTCATTACAAAACCTTGTGAAAAAATATTTTAATCTTATATAATAAATTTCAAATAAAGATTGTGTTTTACATAAAAACATATTCAATTAAAAAAATACCAAAAAAATGGATGATTAATTTTAATTTAATAATATTTTTATGTTTTTCAAGGTTTATATAAATAATACCATATTCATTTTGGTGATAAATTTGTTGTCATCACGTACGTTATGAATATAAATTTTCTTTTTTTTATTTGTCATAAAATTACAAATAAAAAATGTAACAAAAATCTTTTTATATACTTTGAATGAAATTAAAAATAAAAATAAAATGTAAATTTTGTTAAATTTGTTTCTATATAAAAATATTTGTAAAATATGATCAATAATATTAACATAAATGAAATTTTTTGATAATTAAATGTTTAAATAGTCAAAGTATCACATTTCATATTGAACATTTAAATCAAAATCTTCCTGAAATAATAATATAAAATAAATAAAATAAAAATTTGATAATAAATTTAGGATATTATATGTCATATAGGATTTTTATACACCTCATAAATAAATGTGAGTGTATTATAATAGAATATTCCTTAATAAAAAGATATTGAGATGAAATCCCTTACAATGAGTCAAAATCATCAAAAAAATATTTAAATTCATGAATAATAAAGATTTGTTAAATTTTTACTAGATTTATTACTGTTTTAAGTTTTATTATTCCTTTTATTTCAATTATTACCATGTTATAACAATTACATAATTATAATAGTTCACACCATACATTTTGGTGACATTTTGTAAAAGAGTCCAAAAAGACTTCCGATTGATGGCTATAATCAAAAGTAGGCATTATTAAATTACCTCTAGAATAATATTAATGTTAAAAAAATAATTTTTATATATCAATTATAGTTTTAAATACATCCATTAAATATAGATATGAAAAATGAACTATGTTACTATCATGGATACATGATGTTATATGTATACATGAGTAACATTTCAATTTTTAAATGCTAATTATGAAAATAAGGTAAATATTATTTTAACTCTCAATAATTTACATAATATAAATATAATCATATTAATAATATAAATTAATTTATATATTATCCATGAGAAGTGGTTATGAATATTGAATCATATAGCTTTGGGGAGGTGATGGTTCTCATATATGCCAGAAAGACTCAATAATTATTATGTGCATCAAAATAAAACAAATTAAATGATATATTTTTATATAGAAATGATAAATATGTCATTAATGTCACATATAAATATTTATTTTATCCTTATAAATGTCTTGAGATATGGTGATGAAAAATGAATTATATTAGTTTGTGTGGTGGTAGTTCTTAGTACACACAAATTGTTTATTATTTTTCCATTTCTTGAGCGTGGATTTTGATTTTTGTTTTTATATTAAAATAATAACATATAAGTATATTTATGATAATTTAATTATTATTTAATATGTTTTGAATATGATTTAATGTAAGTGTAAAGGTAAATAAAATAGACATACTTTATTAAAATAGTATTTCTTCTTTGGATGATATCCTTCTACAAACAACTTTTGTACAATAAAGATAATTTATTGCCTAAAATAAGTTATCTAGAATGTGGGGAGGGATTCTAGGATGATATTTTGCTAATTTATGAAAGATATAAATAGGTTTTTCAGTGTGATGAGATGTGAATAATGGGTTCCCTTTTATAGAATATGGTAGGGTCACTCTTTGAATTAATAGAATTATAAAATTAAAATAAATTAATTTTATATGAAATATTTATCCACTAATATTTTTTTATAATATATTATTATTATGGTTTGAAATCCATTCCCCCAATTAAATTTGGATACATATTTACTTTTTTAAATAATTATCTTCAATGATAAAACATTATTTAACCATTTTAATTCTTACAATTATATCATTTAATTTACAATTTGAGGGTTAATATAAGTTATATAAAAGGAAAGATGACAAATAAATGATTCATTGTAGAAATTTTGAGTCTTATATCAAATATTTGTATGAATTTTACTTTTTAATGAATTTTTTACCATTTAGAGAAATATTATTTATTTTAATATATCATTAATGCCAATTTTGAAACAATTCATTACATGTCATTTTAAAAATATGAAGACAACTTGATATCTCTGAACCAACTATTTTCACTCATCAATAAAATATTAAATAAAACTAAAAAATTTGAGTTTGATATTATTTATGTCATATTCTATTTATTTAAATATATTTAATATCAATTAATTTTTATTATCATTAATCTAACATTTATTGTAACATCATTGCTTACGATTTAAATATTATTAACTAAAAATTAAAAAAAATTATTAATATAAATACAAACGTTTTATCTTAAAAAATACAATTTATAATCGAGAATATAGGTCAAAAACCAAGTCGATTCACCATCTAACCCAGTGCCCCACCCGGTCCGTGATAAGGCCCAAAGGACATTCATAATCCCCATGGATGGAAAATTGAGTTGGGAATCAAAATAAGATAGTTTGGAATGGGTTGGCATATGAAAAATAGATAACAGAATAAAAACTGAATAGAATAGAAACATCACTTGTTGTATAATTAAAAATAAACAATGAAATGAAACATACATCAAGTGACCTCGTGGGTCACCAAGGAATATAAAAGAACAATCTATCATCAAGAGTGAACCATGACTTGAAATACCATAAAATAGAAAAATAAATTAGGAATATGCACCGAGATTCTTTGTAGAAATTATAGAGTTCAACAATTTCATACTCCCTTACCATTAAAAATAATCCCAAAACATGCTAGTTTTAAATTATAAATATTGTTCTTACAAAAGAGGGAATTATAACAAAACAACTGAATTGAAATCATATCACATGAACCATGGGAATTCCCTGTGTAGCTACTATTAGTTAGGGACATAAGATCATTTTACATCCGTAAAATGTGGTATATTAACCACAATGAAATAAATTGTCATGCATCAGACACTTGTTGGTATCACACCTATAACCATGTGTTCACAAATCATTAATTATTATCTTTAGTTAGTGTTGTAAGGGTTAATACATCTAGATGAAACTCAGACAAACCACTTCTGAATCATCTAGTGTAATAGTTCTATTCTGCCCTCATAGACACCTAGGTTTACCATGTTCTCCATTTCAATTGGTGGTGATTTTTTATAATGAAAACATATATGATTATCTCATTTTCATTATTCAAAATAATTTCTAACCTCTCACCACCAATATCCCTCTGTGACAACATACCCCTTAAAAAGTCCTAAAACCAATCACGGGCCTCTTTACTAGGCACATGTCACAAATCACATATTATACATACACATAATGTTTCTAAAATAATGGTTCATTCCTCAAGAAGAGGTTTTCACATTTACAAAATATTTTAAATCTGCTAAATGGGCCTCATTACATTACAAAGAATAACTTTTCTTTTGAAAACATGCTCACCCAACACATTCATGTTTTAAATCGATTTGAAATTTCAATTAAAAACAAAGGCTTCACAAATTTTAAAACAACATGAAACCATTTTTAAATATATATACTGCATTAATAAAAGGTAAATCATTATTTATCCTTGAAATCACATCAATTCCCATAAACTTTTAATATCCTAACAAATCATGGAATATACATTTTTTAAAATCACATGAGAATCTATATTTATTTAAATAAGATTTCAAAACTAATATACACACCATCATTTTGGAAAATATATTCCATATAAGAAAAATCCATTTTGAAACTAATTTTATGAATTTAAAATGTTATGAATTATAATATAGTATTGTGATAATATTTTAATAAAAAAATACACATGTCAACACTTAAAGAGAACCTGAAAAATAAATGACATAGCAACATCAAGCTTTACCATCATACTGCATAGCATGCATGTACTATCTAATATAAAAGAAATAATTTTTAAAATAGTTTAATAATTCTTGAATTAAATTTATTGCTATAAGAATAGGGGAACTACCTTAGTGTGGAACCAATCCAAAAATCCATTCCTTATCATTTGCTAAATGAGAGCTACTGCTTCCACATAAATACCTACAATTATATATATACCCTGGAAAAGATGAATGTATTCCCAAAAAAATATGGAAAAAATATTTAGATTATATATATATATATATATTCCTATATTTGTACATGTGTCTGCACTCCGTTAAATTTGACCAAACACACTAGGGAGGTAGAAACAACCTGAAAAAATGCAGAATCGTCCAACACTCTAAACAACTAGGGATTATAAAAAGAACATGCTAATTTCAAATTTAAATCCGATTTTAAAATTAATATAAGGTCAAATATTTTCAAAAACTATCTTTACCACAATTATATAATTTAATAAACAAATTTAACACTTAATAAAACATTTCATGGAAACCAAGATGACTTTACACCAAAATATACCCAAAATCCAATTTTTTAAGTCAAATTCATTTCATAACATTTTCCATATATGATCTCCTTCAAATAAAAAATATAATAAATTTTTAAAAAATTTTATAAATTTGACAAAAAGTGGTCTAAAATTGGTTTACACATAAAACTCACAAAATTACTCATGAAAATCCCATTTTATCCCAAAATATATATCAATTTTTCCAAAAATCACATTTTCAACCTGAATATTGATTTTAAAACATATACATATAATCAACTAAAAATATTAAATTAAAAAATAATGTTAGGTCATGAAACCTCCTAAATTTTGGGTCAAGCCCATAAGAATCTGTGTGAAGCTTCAATTGTGCCTAGTTCACACTAAAAACAAACCCAATAGTACCCTAAATCAAATAATAAAACAAAAATTATAATCAGTTAAAACTATATATTATACACTCCCTATTGGAAAATAGAAACCCCAAATAAAAATGAACCAAAACCCTATGGAATTAGAAAGAGGGGCCTCCTAAGGGATGGAACACCAAATGATGGGATGATATATTGGGACACAGTTCACAAAAGAATCTCCGACATCGAAGGGGGGATGTCAGGAAGGGCCGGAAAACAAGGGGTGATTTTGGGTAGTGTTCACTACCAAAAGGGGGAGTGCACTAAACTTAATTTCTATAAGGGTGGTTGGATGTCTAGGGTGATGTGTGTAGGGAGGTGGGGAGATTTTCTAGGAACATTCCTGGGGTGGATGTTGTTGCAACATGGATTATAGGGGTATGAGGAAATCATTCCATGTTTGGGGGCATGGGGATTATATTTTTTTTTTACTATTTTTAACCCATAATTTACTAATAATATTAACATAATTAATGTTAATAATAATTAAAATTAAATAAATTATTACTAATATTATCAAAATAAGTCATTAAAATTAATTTTATTTTAGTTAATATTTTTTTTATTTTAATTTATCGTTATTCAATTATTCCATTAATTTTTTTTATTTTCCTTGAACATTGGGTATGCCTCAATGGTGTCTTAGGAATAATTGTGTGTCATTGACCATGTGTTAGACATTTTCATTGTCAAAAAATTAATTTATCAACAAAAATGAAGAAATTTGTTTAATCGGGATCACCCCACACAAGATGAATTATTTAAAATGATAAAATAAAATTAATTCAAAAGACTGTGTCTGATATTATAAACTATATTACCCCATATCAAAATTATTTCACTAGTATGAACCAATGTATGACAAAATTTATATTCCATTGAATTTAATAACATAAATTGATTAATGGATTTCATATAGATCTAATAGCTTATAAAATTAGACCATGGATGATTTTGGTAAAAAAATAATTCATCAAATAAAATCAGGACCATTTTTTGGATTATTTTTCTATTATTTGTAATATTATTTTAATCATTGATTACATAATTTATCCTACACCGTGGTATAATAAATTAAAAAAGTTATTATACTTTAAAAAAAATAAAAGGCATCTTTTTAATTAATTTAAAAAATACGATTCAAAATTATGAATCCTTTTTTCAAATCTCAAAACAAGGAATATGTTATAATTACTTTCTTATTAATCTAATTGATGAAATGATTAAACATGTTTAAAAGTAAAAACCACCTAAATATTGAAATGTTTTTAGATCCAAATTCAATGTAAAATTGATTAAAAACACAACATTGAATTAAATGAAAATTAAACAATCTATTTTTACTTTCTAATCATTATAATATAATTCAAAAATATTAATAAATTTCAAAAAAATTTGATTTTAATAAAAATATAGTATTTTTTCCCAATTCATCAATGCATGAAACACATCAAAAAAATAAAAAATTGAACCTAGGTAAGTATTTATATTTTAATTAAAAGTAACATTATTCAATTTATAAATAGAATTTATAAAAGTGTCAATTTTTTTAAGGTGCTATGTTAAAATTTTGAAAAAGTGCCTTTTAGATAAATACTTATTTTATTCGTAAAATAGTATTTATTCATATATAATTTTTATAAAATAATAAAATTAATTTTATGAATTATATTCAATATATTATATATATGTATATTTCATTAGTATTATACAACAAGAGTTATTTGTTATTTTATTGGTATAAAACCCACTTGTGAACATTTAAATAGTTTCATAAAAACATATCCTTTTTAAAAAAATGGATTTATTTTTATTTAGAATTAATTCGTCATAAAATAATTAATTATATATATATATTTTAACCATATTTTCAAAATTCAATTAATATTATTCATTCCCACCATTCTAACAACTCTGTTATAATGATAACATTTAAATAAAACTATTTAGTTATTTGTTATGGATCGATGAGGTGTATCATGTAAGATATTGAACATAATGCTTCCATTTAAAAACATGTAATGTTACAGTATCCCACATTTAATAAATTATTCCTAATATTTATATCTTTGGATATAAAACTAGTTGTTCTCCATTTCGAAATACATTTTATCAAATCCCATATTGGAAAAAAGGATTAATGAAACATTTACTTTAAAATAATGAAAGGGACAGACATAGGTCATCAAGGATAAAACATATTATGGTTTCATGTTGGAAATCCATGACCTTGAAGAGAAAAACTAACTCTCATGTTTTGATGGAGAGTGATAGAGAACATGGTCTTGAGATAGTTAAAAATCAGAAAACAATAAATCCGAGATGGGTTATAAGGCCATTGAATTTTTTGTAAGAAAATTAAAAGGTTTAAAATGTAATTTTAATATAATTTTCAATTAGATGTGGAAGTATTTTACTGACATGAATAGGAATATAATGAATCATACATACAAGAAAGGTAGAGTTTCTTCAAATTAATAATTTCAACCAAAAACATATTTTATTCTAAAATTGACGAGTTTTTAAGATGAATCATTCACTCAATTATCACTAGAATCAACATATATAGAATCAAATAATATAGAAAATATTAATTATATATTCTTATAATATTTAGAAATTTAAAAATCTCAAAGGGTTGGGAAAAGATAAGCCAATTTCTCAATGATAAAAAACAACTATATGATGAAAAAACTACATAAATATCTATAATTAAATACTAATAACCAAATTTTATCATAGAACACTATGAAAATAACAATCCTCTAAATTCCACATAAATACTATAGTATTTTTTCATACAGAATATTAAAGGATTTAAAAAATATTGAATGTCTTCTGAAAGAAAATTAATCACTTACTAAACAAATCATTTTCCAATACCTATATTTTATATTAGATAATGTCATGTTACCAAAATCATCTTATACTTCATCAATAAATTTTCTTAATTATGTAACTTCATGTAGAAAAATTGTTAGTGATGAACCCTTTCCACCCATTGGATTTGGTATCAACTCCCACATCCTTTCCGGATGTAATGGGTTTTCACTCATCATTTGGATTTTCCATTTTATATAATTCTAAAATCATTACCAATATATGATGAAATCCTCAAAAATAAACATAAAATTTTGTAACCATTGTAGTTATCTCATAAAATTCAATTTTTATCCCAATATATAATAACCCATAATTACTTAAAATAATGTCTCCAAAAATAAGGTTAATAACCTTAAAACTTCAAAACATAAATCATAAAAAATGGTTCTATTGTACTAAAATTATAATCCCATGAAGATATACATATCTATTAAGAAAACATCATAATCTCCAAATTTATATAAACTATATATTGATACCAACTGTAAAGACTCAACCTTAAATATTATATATTCATGGATTTCAATACTAGATTTCACATTCACATACCATTTCAGTTTATTGTTATAGAGAATAAGGAAAAACACTTACAAAGTAAACCTGATATTTACAGTTGGAAAATTATACTCAGTATCCATTTTTACCAAAATGTTAATCCCTTTTAATATAAAACATGGGTTCTATTCATGATCAATCTATACAATTTTTCCTATGATATCTTCGTTACACCTATTCCCTCATAAACCCTATGAAATTTATTTTAAAAATATTAAATAAACACCAAATCGCGAAAAGGGTTATTGAAAAAATTGAAACTTTTAGCTTAAAAAATAACAAATTATATTATCTTTACATTTATCTTACCTAATCTTTTCGAATTTTTAATAATAAATTTTCACCTAAAAACACCCATTGCATCTCAAATAAAATCATTAAAACTTATAACAATCAATTAAAACCTAATAAGTCGAAATAGAGCTTGCTAATAATAAAACACATTAAACCCCTTTCAATTGTAATAACTATATGTGTAACATCCAATTAAGATACTAAAGGCTTACCTATAACTATCTTTCCCACCCCATGTTTAGCTGTAATGAGCTTACTTGATGCATTATGGGTCACCCTATATTTAGATGTAATGGGAATCCCTGATGCTATATGGGCCACCCCTTGTTAAAGATGTAATGAGATTACCCAGTTATTTCAGGGCCACATCAGGTATAATATATTTTATGATCACCCATTTTCTATTATAATAATGTAAAATAACATTAATAAAATACATTCACCCTAAAAACAACTGAGATACTCATTAAATACTATATCAAAAAAAATATTTGTATTACAATAATTTGAAAAAGGAAACATTCAATTAAAAAATACAAATAATAAAAGAATATATATATTAATTTAATAAAACATTTATTCATTTAATGGAGATAAGAAATTAAATAGTAATCATGGAGATAGGAAAGTCATTATCACCATGCATGTAAAGAATATAACATTCCATTTGTTGTTAGTCAAATAAAAGCTTTATCAAATAAGAAAAAAGTTTATTCATTCAATAAATTCAATAAAATTAATAATATACAAATAATATCATTTATAATATTTTTTTATCCATATAAATTAATTTTTAAAATAATTTAAATAATATTAAAATTGATAAAAATATTTCATTATTAAATTTTAAAACATTCAATGTGTCCAATTCATCAATAAACATTTAAATTATAAGACACACGAAATAATAATAAAAACAATAAATAACAAGAGGGTAAAATAACTCAAGATATGATATGTAAATAAGACTATATATATTCAACATTAATGAATGTGAGTGAATAACATCAAATCTTGCTTCAATAAAGGGAGATTTAGATGAAATCCTTTACCTTAAGTTCGACTCATCCCAAACAATCTTTATATTCAGGAATAATAAACATAGTTTAATTATTAAATTTCTTTAAAAACATTTTATTTTTTATTAATCCATTTATATTTCTTTTTAAAATATTTTAACAATTTATTAATTATTTTAGTTCATGTGATGCATTTTAATGATATTTTATACATGAGTCCAAAATGACTTTTGTATGATGTCTACAGACAAAATTGGTCATCAGTACAATAAATCAATAATGATATTCATGAAATTATAATCACTTTTTTAAATCAATTATAATTTTAAATACATCCATTAAATATGATTATGAATTATGAATTACATTGCCATCATAGAGATGGTAAGATGTAAGTATCCATGAGTATCTTTTCCATTTTTCAATAATAATTATTAAAATAATGAAAGTATTATTTTATGTTTAAATAATTATCAAAAAATCATTAATTTAATATTAATAATTTTAATTCCCTTTTAAATATTATCTATGTGATGTGGTGATGAAAAGAAATCACATCGCTTCGTGGATGTGATAGATCACACATAGGCATGAACAAAATTATCATTTTCTGTAAATAGAATGTTAATAATATAAATGATATATAGTTATTTAATAATTACAAATATTTCATTAATATCATATATAATAATAATTTCCATCATTATTTTTATTCTTGAGAGGTGGTGATGGGAAGTTAATTATATCGTTTCATGAGGTAGTTGTTCATCGTACACAAGGACAATCTATTTTTTTCCGATATGATGGAAGTGAAAATGGATTTATGTGATTATATTGACAAAATAACATCTATTTATACTATTTAGAAATTATTTATTATTTAATAATGCTTTGAAAATATTTTAAATAAGATAATACAGAAATAAAACAAAAATAATTGATTAAAATGATCCTTATTCATTTGATGAACTCATTCTTATGAAACCATAAAACCACTAAGGGTGGTGTTATTACAAAAATAAGAGCTATATTATTTTTTTAGGGATTATATAAATGGGTTTTGTTAGATATTTGTCAATCCAATTAGGTTTTTTGGTGTGATGAAAATAGAAAAAGGGTTTCCCTTTCATTACTTGACATTTAAAAAATATCATAAAAACATTATATATTAATAAAAATTCTTTAATCCCATTTCTAATATATCATAGAAGTATATTTTTTTTATTACATTCATTATATCATATTTTTATTTATTCTACTAATTTAAATATCATTTATTTTATGATTCCATTAATTATACAACTATTGTATCATAGTTTTTATGATTTTTAAATAATTATTTTTTACTTAAAAATATAAAAAATATAATAATAAATTTAATAATATTTTATTTTCAAATAAAACATATAGTCATCATATATAATGTATATAAAACCATATTTATAGTATATACAAATGATAAAAACTGAAGTATGAAAAAATTGTCTTTTCATTGAATTAAAAACTAGTTATGTCTTGACGTCATCCCAGTGGCTCCAAGAGCTAAAAAATCAGACCAAGGATTATTATGCCCAAAATAAAATTATAAAATAAAATTTTGGATTCTGTTAGGTTAATTATTAAATTAAATATAATATTATTTTTACCATCGCTTTCCCGATATACCCAAAACTATTGTAATAAAAATTAGGAAAGTTATTATTCAATCATTAAAAAATTAAAGAGACATATTTAATAAATTTTTTACATTATTATTCATAATATAATATATATTTATCAATACAAAAAATTAAAAATTGTAGAAAATTAATTTAAAATTAACCAGATTGATGGAATGTGAAAACATGTTTTAAAAGTAAAAACCATTAAAAGATAGAAATGTTTTTAAATCCAAAATCTATGAGAAATTGATACCAACGTTCTAAATTGTATTAAATCATAAAATAATGATATAATTATAATTTAAATCCATTTATAAATATAATTTAACACTATATATAATTTTTTTGAAATAGATGTTTTCAACTAAAATGATGTATTTTTTCATTATTAATCAAAACATGAATCTTTTCAAAAAAAATACAATATTGCAACAAATTTAATTTATTTCTGATATTTTTTATCATAATTTGTTTATTGTTTAATTTAAAACATATGAAATTGTCAATAATAATATTTTAAATAATTTTTCCATCAAATGGATGCAAAAAAATCTTATAGAGAAAAATCATTTTTACATTAAATTGTATTTATTATTATATAATGTATAGAAAATGCATAAGATGAATATTAAATATAATATTGAATTTAATACATATATTTCATAAATATAATAAATCCTTGTTGATTAATTTATATAATGGTATAAAACAAACTTATGCACATTTAAATATTACTTATAAAAACATTTTATTTCATTTTTATAAGTGATTAAATATCATTCAAAATTAATTTGTCACAAAATAACTAATTATAAATTCTTGTGAATAAAAACCATATTTTTCTAATTTAGTCTATAAGGTACATTAAATCCATTCTAAAAGAATCTTTATAATGATAAAATTTAAATAATAATATATAGTTGATCGATTAAGCCCGATGCGGCATATCATGTACGCTATCAAACATAGTGTTTCTTTTTAATAACCTGAGATGTTAAACATTTTTGTTTATTGGATCTCGTATTTTGAGATAATAGTGGGAAATTAATATTTTGGAATGTATGTTTTATTAAATAGATAACCATTGGATTAAAAAGTTATTTTTTGTGATTAATGTATTTTTGACGACATTTACAATTTTGTTAACAGTATATGATTAAGGTAAATTTAATATTACTGGTTTTATTTGATGAATAATGGTTTAATTATCATTAATAAGATTATATGATTTTATTATGGCTTTATGATGATTCATGATAATTATGGAAACTACAATAGTTACATAGATATTATATATTTAAGTTATTGAAATTGTTTTTATATTACATTAATAGTTATTTATATGATTTTGAGATAAATTATGAATATGTTCTGAAATATTTTATAATAATATAATATTTATTTTAGGTTGATAATAATATTTTGGATTAGTTTTTTGTAATTTTATGGTTCGTTAATTTTTTCAATGATCTTTATTTATCTTTGGGTATTACTAATGAATTTTAGAGATTTTAGTATTTTTTATTCATTTAAAGAAATATATATTTTTGTAGAATATATTTTATTCTACAATCAATTTTTTCATAAATTACTAAATATATAAATAATTTATTGTTATTATTTTATGAATATTTTGATCTTTATGTTTTGATTCTATTATTTCAGTGATAAAAAATTTATATTTAATACTGATTGTTTGGAAGAAAAGATGAGATTATGGTGGAAATTTATTAATATTTCATACTCTTCATGTCCATTATGTATATATATTTATTTTCATAGTATAGAAGGTAAATAAATTCTGTGACTCTAGTAAAAGGGTCTTAAAACATGAATGTTATATATTTAAAATTTTTAATGATAAATAAATTGTATTTTCACTGATAACAGATATACGTTTTGTTTCTGGTTAACATTCTCATTAATATGATCTATATCACTCTCTATTACTAAATTATAGTAATTGTTTCTTCAATATCCATGTTTTAATATCCTACTAATTTCATTATATTTTGAAAAAAAATTATGTGCTATTACAGATATCCTACATACTACGGTTTCTGTTATTTCATGTTGATGTTTTATTTACCATTTTTACAATGTGGGATTTAAATTAATGTATTTTAAATAATCAATCACTATTTATCAAGAATGAGATAAATTTTAATGAACCCACATTATTAAATGTTGTAAAATGTATCATTTTAATATTTAAAAATGATATGTTATATTTTATAGCGTACAATATACGCAACACTAAGCTTAATGATAAAAAACTCCTATTATTGAAATGTATCCCTTATCAACTACCTATTAAATTCACATGAATGTATAATAATAAATTAATTAAGAAATTTATAATTTTTCAACATATTTATAAGTTATCAATTAATTGTTTTTAAATAAGTACACAATTTTTAGTAACGTTGTTCCATACATTAAAAATATATTTTCTCTGAAAAATAGTTTTTATTTATTTTTTACAATTTAATAATATAATTATTTTCAAAAAATATAAAAAAATATTTTAAATAATAATTTTACAATTTTTATTCATCATTATATGATTATCCTAGTATAAATTTTTTAGAATATTCTAAAATGAATGATTTCTTAATGAATAAAGTAAAATATTGATTTTTATTAAAAGGTGTTTTATATATTAAGGTATTTATAATGTCAAAAACTATTTTGTATTTTTTTTAAAACATTATATATTATATTTTATATATAATGAAAAAAATGGCTTAATAAATATATTTTATGATTTAATTTATTATGATAAAATTTCATATTTAAAAATGATCACCTTCTAAAAAACCCATTTTTATTGTGCTTTTTGTGTTTAATATTAAATTACATTCTATTACTTATTTATTTTCAATTGTTAAAAAATGTAATCAATATTTTTAATCATTGAGGGCAAATTAAGTAAATAGGTCACTTTAATTTTTTGACAATATGAATAATATATTATGTAATTTTGGTTACCACGATAATGTATAAATCAATTAATTAAATTGATAAATAAAATAATAAGGATTATAATATGTCCATAATAGATAAATAATTTTATTTTAAAAGTTTATTTTTTCTATATTCCTCCTTGATTCAGTTATATGACATTTTATGGCCATTTTTATAAGATAATTAACTTTACTGTATTTTATTTCAAGAAAATTCAAACATGTCACACTCATGTTTTTAATAACCATAATATTTTTAATATAGTGAAATATAATTTATATGATTCACTCAAAATATAATTTATAAATTTAAAAGATTTTTATTCTTGATAGTAATATAATTTTAATTTTTATTGTTTAAATATTTACCATAAATTCACAAAAAACACTAATGTAGAAATTATTCAATTAAAAAAATAAAATAAATTATACTAAAATATTAAATGTATTATAATATTAGATAAATAATGAGATTCAAGAATATTGAATTTAAAATTAAAATTTATGTATTTTGAAAAAAAAAATTATATTTCTATCTATTATCCTGATATTATTAATGTCAATGTATCATATAGTTTTAAATGTTGATATTTTCTATATTTTATAATAAATACTATTTTATTAAATGAAATAATATTACAAAAAAAATATATTAAAACATTATATTTGTGAATGTTTGATAAATATGACCCATTAACCATTTATGTAAAAACTTCCATTTATATTAATTATTTTTACCCATAAAACCTATATATTCTTCTTATCACGGTAATTTTTAATAGGGTAAATGAGGGGTTAAAACCAAATGATACATGTAAAAATAGTCAATATATGATTTATTTTTTTTAATTATGTACCTAGAACTATAATCATATAATTTTATAAATAAACATGTTTGATACTATTTTTAATTTAAAATTATTTTTTATTATTTTAATATTTCGAGGAATTCGAAGAGTTCTCCTCCCTAAAATAATAAAATATAACCTCTTATTCTCAAACATTCACAAAAAAAACACATATGTACTGTAAAATTCCAAAAAAATTACCATAAAATATTCAATTACATCATTACATAGGTCCTATTATAAGAATAACAGCAAACATAGGGGTAAAAAGGTGTGATGCAAAAGAATGATTTCTAAAGAAGAGTACAACATTAAACTACCAGTTTTAGATATGATTCTTCTTCCAACTACATAAAATCATATTAAACCATGATTAAATAAATGAAAAATAATCATCCATATAATTATTTATTTTTATGTTAATATCATTACTTATATCCTTCCCCTCATTAATCAAATGGTTAAAAAATCCGTCATTCAGGTGTATGATGGACTACCACCTCACAAACCAATGTAATTCATTTACCAACACCATGTCCCAAGACTACTTATAAAGATAGAATTTATTTTTATATATGATATTCATGACTATGGTATCAATTTTTAAAGATAATATATCATTTAAATTATTAACAATCCATTCACAGTAGAATGATAACAGCATTCTTGAGTATGTGTGAATTAACACATTCACGAAGTGATATGATCTGTCTATCATCTCAACATCACATGAACTATATATATAAGTATATTTTATTTAATAATATGATATTTATTATATTGTTATTATTTAATTTAAAAATAGTACATACCATCTTTCTTTAATAATCATTGAAAAAATGAACGATTACTCATTCAAACGTACAACCTACCGTCTCATGGATTACAACATAGTTAATTTTTTTGATACTTATCTCCTGATTATTTTCAAAAAAAAATCATTGAATAAAAATTATATTTATTTATGTCATGACCTGCCCCATGGGGCAGACGTCACTATCCCATGTCCACCTTCCATAGGCCAGGTGTTGGTGACTAGCAGTTGATAGATTTTCACAAACTGGTAAGGCATTATCTTAGAGATCTGTACAAACACCCAAAATGAGAAAATGATGTAAAAAACTAAAAAAATTTAAGTTATAACTATGAGAATAATGTAAAACAATTGGTACAACTATAATCTGAAAATAGTGGTCTGGAATACAATCCCTATAAAATAAATAGAATGTAAACAGTAGTCACATATTTCCTAGAGCTCAACATAAATGGTAGTTGTTGTATGTCTGATGTCTAGGAAGAGGATCTTGACTGCTCTTGTCACACTAAGTTCCACTAAGTCCCAAACCTCCAATTTTTTCCTTATAGTGTCACTCGTATACACTAGACAAGTACACAACAGAGAATTCCATGTAGGGGTGAGTATAAAAATACCTAGTAGCAGACCCCGAGACCCCCCAAGGTATCTCCGTATTCCACAAAGTAAGGGATCACAATATATACAACAAATTTAATATCACAAGAATGATATGAATCATAAAGTGCAAAGAAAAAGAGATAGATCACAATATTGTTAAAACTTCGAGGAAAATTATTTAGGGATGACTAGTCATAATGCCATATCATCTTAATTATAGTAACTCTACATCTGACATTTATAGGTAACTCTATGATGTCTCATATTGATCAATATATTTTTACCAGTATTGGTCATTAGTGTTGACTCGTATTAGTTGCTGGTGCTGACCCTTATTGGTCACTGGTTCTAACCCTTATTGGTTGTTGTTTTTGACATATATTGATTTCTTGTATATATGTAGGTATGATTAGTAATAAAACAAGATCAACCAACTTTGGAGTTTCTGATGATGACCTATATTGCCCGATCTTCCTCATCAAGTCAAATTCAGTCTCTTATTTCTTGCACAATGGGTGCCTGATCACCAGAAGGCTCTACTCTTCTATCCATCAGTCATGTTTCAACTAGTATGAAGTCCCCAAAAAATCATACCTATGGGTCCTCCCTATCATAGGGTTACCAATGTGGAAGACGATGAATCTATAGGACACCTTGTTTGTGAGGTATGGAAACATTTGTAAATAGATCCATGATGGTTTAATGTCTCATATAACCTAGGTCACACATCAAACTCCATTAAAATTCACTTAGTGTATCACCAAAGGACCACCTTTTCACAAGGATCATTATTCAATAGACGATGCTTTGATTAGACATCCAGTCTGTTAATTACCCCTCTTTCCATCAAATGAGAGTGATCACACATCATTTTTGACTGCCTCAGTCAGGGCATCTGAAATAGGCCAAAGAGACCACATCCAAAAAGGGGTCCCAACACCAGATATGACTTGTCACATGTACACACGATTCATCAGTTACACACATTTCTTTATTCGGGGGTCGATTGGGTCAATGCCTTGTTAAACTCGGTATGGTCGGCCTGATTCAATGTGTCCTGGGGTCTACCTGGCCCTTCCTAGGACCAGTCATTTAAGGAATGGAATGGTTCATTGGGTTTGGCCCGACAGGGTTGGAACATCTATTTTATGGGATTAGTTGGCGGTTGGTCTGGCCAGTTGGGTGGGGCTCGGCCCACCCGTGATGGATTGTTAAGAACATGTCTAACGTGGCATGTTTGGCCGACCCACATATTTCTGAACCGCATCTGGACCAGTCCACCCAAAGAAATACCACTTCACCAATTTGGCCTCGCAGTTGAGGGGACATTTTTTCTAGCAAGACATAGCACGACATGGGGCCGCACCTCCCACTCCTACTACGGCTTGTGGTCCGCAGCTCCTACTGCCGATGGGGCCTGCCGACGCCACCCTTCTCCCGCATAGCTGGCTCATGCCGACTGCCTATGGCCCCTGTGGAGCATGATGGCATGCTTCCTTCCCATTACCTACTGTCGGTTGACGTTGGCCTCATCTGACCACCACATACCCCCTCCAACATAGACATCAACGATTGTTTCTACAGTCCCTCGATCTTGCATCAGTATTTTATTAATGGTTACTTATGCACCTAAGGACTTCCCGGATTGCTACAGCCACAACGTGACATTCTATCTCAAATTTTTGATGTATTGGGAAAATTATCCCCAATGAATGCAATAAAAAACAAGATGTGATGCTTCCGACCCTCATTCATTTGGCCTGATCCCTTTTCTTTAGTTTTGTAACAAGAGGGATGTAATTATTCATCACATTTTAGTAATGTTTAATACCATTCAAATCACCTGCAACAACCTACCACAATTACATGATCGAGTAATATAATCTAGGGATATTATTAAATTAAACTGAATCCACAAGCTTTTGATTCTTTGGTGACATCATAGATTGTGGTGCTTCCACATTTGAGGGGATTTCAGATGATGGAGAAGGTTCTTTTGCATTGGTTCATCATCTGTCAACCCTCGAATCGATCCAAAAATGGGCATCATCAATCCTCTATTTTCTGTCAGTGTAAGGCTTGTAGTCACATCTTCATGGGTTCCTCGCTAAATGTATCCATTTATAAACCCCACCCCGATCTCCATTTTAATAGGATGGGGAAAGGTGAGCAACACCTTGAGGAATTAATGAGGTTCACTAATTGATGTAATTAAAGTGACACATTAATAGACATAATTAATCTGTCTCATTAATTACATGTAGGGTTGTTACCCAACCATTGTGTACATATGTAATTAACACCCTATAATTAAAGGTCAAACCCCCAGTATGGTCCCCACCACCACCATTAAAAAGGTGGTAGGAAAAGGAAAAATAAATAAAATTAAAATTTATGTTATTTTATTATTTCCTTAAATATCGAAAAAACATATATTTTTCTCCCGACCAACGTCGTTCGATTTTAAGCTTCCCGTAATTGAATCTTCTCATTTCAGATTCATTGGATCCCTCATATTTTTAATCAGAGCACCGGTTCAATAAATAAAAAATGACACCTCTGCATTTTCAGATCACACACAACAAAAAGTTCTGAAATTCATTCAAAGCACATCGGGCCTTGAAATAACATTCCCTCAATTTTCACAGACTCGTAATAATCCCAATTAATTGAAAAACAATTACAAGGAATTTTGGGTCCTTAATATTTTATGAAAACTATTTATGACATACTGTAGAATTAACCACATTGACCATAGTAAAAGTATCGAAGTCATTTTATACATATGATACAATTATCTCCAAAACATCCAATGTGAATGTGAATAATTATGAAATTATTTTAACAAGGTAATTAGTGATATTAATTGAATAAAAAAAGAAAATGGTTTTTATGAATCTAAAAAACATTCCCAATGTTATTATTCTGGAATATAATGAACATGCAAGAATAGTCATTGTAAATGTATGAGACCTTCTATAAAAATTGATTTTAATAATTATCATAATACAATCATTTTATTCAATATTATAATGATTGATTTTTTTAAAAATAGAATTAAATTGTTTTTTATTATCCTCATTGAATGTTTGAATTTATTTTCCCATGTTTAATTTTATTAAAAATGGTTTGAACGTAAGCCATTATTATTTTTCCAAATGATTTAGTTTGTTAGTTTTTGAATAAAAATATACAAATAATTTTTCCTTATCATATACAATAGAAACATATATTTTTAACATCCTGAAGTTCAAATTTATTGGATATTCATCATTATGTTTTGAATGTGACCTTTAAGGAAACATGTTACTTTATTATGTGTATAGTTATGGGATGTTAAAAAATATTTTAAATAAAAAAATATTAAATTGATATCCTAAACTATTTTCACGTGGGATTAAAGAGTTTTTAAGGTTTTATTCATCATATGGTACATCAACATTGTCTAAAAATGTGTGGGAACCATTATATATCATGAGGGACGCTGATATATATTATATGATGAATGTTTCGTGATAGTTCTCCATTTTATTGGGGAATGGTTTTAATCACCGTATTGGTTTATTAGTAGTCAATAAGAATGATATTTCAATTTTAGGGGTTTTAATAAGGAATGTGTCAGGGTTTTGTGATTATTATTTTATGAGGAACCATCATTACTTTTAAATTTTAAGTTATTAGTTTTCATGGAAATCATTGATTTTGATAGATAATATAAATATTTTATGTTATAAAATAATGATTATAACCTTTTACGAAAAAAGTTATGTTTTGATGAAAATAAATTTTTATTTGATTTGATTTTTTTACTTGGGTAAGTGTTTTTATAATTTATAATGATATTTTTGTTCTCATCTAACATTTAAAAAAGACTGTCACTTGATTTATGGATGCACAAGGAAATGAAAATTTCATGTTTAATATCTTATTGATTTTTACAAATAATATAACACAATTCATTTTAGTTGTATTATATTTTGGGAAAGTGGATACATATTAGAAATATCCACATTGTAATATAGGGGTATTTCTGCTCAATTTTAAACCAAATTATCTAGAACAGTAAACCTAATAAACCATAAAATTTAAGATAATTAATTATTGATTTAAAACATGATACCATGTAATATTTATGTCTAGGTAATTTCCTAAACTCATGACCATATTTGACAATATTTTACCCATCTGTATCTTACATTTTCACATTTTTAATCATAACATGGATTGATCGATGCCCACCTATAAGATAAATATATGAATTCTCTTCATCCTTCAATATTTCATTATCTATCCTTTTCAAATATTTTAATATTTTACTTTTTTTCATCATCATTGATAATGATGAATTATTCGTCCAACTGAAAGTATAAGAAACATATATTTCAATCCTATGATGGAAATGTGTAGACAAATCATAATATTTGATTCATTCCATCTATCATATTGATTTCATATTCTACTTATTATGTGTATGTGCTTAATTAAAACATTTATGATAAGTATATATATCATACACTAATCTGTAAATATGTTTTCTCAATGTCATTAATTGTAAAATTATCATAGTTAACTCAAAATCAAGAGTTGGAAATTATTTTCATGAATATTCGATTTTCATGCGGCATAATGTTTCACTCTATCATTTGGGAAGAGGATGCACCCCTACTACTTGTTCAATGAATTAAATTAGATTAAAATCCATTATCCATTATATGGTATTATAAACAGAGTTTTTTTTACTATCCTTATATTTACTTCCTTGAAATTTTTCTCACATTCAAACATCAGATGCAAGATGGCTCCCATATTAGTAATTTAGGTACATTGATTAGATATCCATAAAATCATTTCAAAAAAGAGTCTATAATATCAAACCATTTTAAGAAAAATAATAATCTTCGTCACTAGTATCGGTCTAGGTCAATGATCAATAGAACTTATATTTGATGGATCCACCAACATACCCTCTCATTAAATTATATGACCCCAAAAGGAGATGTTATGTATCCGAAATTCAATATTAGTAATTTTTTCAAAACACATATCCTTCCATAGTGTATTTATTAAAATTAACAATTCATCCATAGTTTCATTATATTTTTATAGATAAAAAAATTTTATATAAAGACCACCACAAATTGATAAAGGTAATCTCCGATTTTTTAAATAAATTCCCAAATATATTGTGGTAATAATTAAGACAAAATGGAATCACTATATACTAATATTTTCCATACCTTTTATGTAATGTTTTCATTGCTATATCCTCTATATTTTAACTATGTTGATGGAATCCAAAATAAAGGCCAAACAAGTCATCAATATTATGTTGGGGATACTTATTCTTGATTTTGATCCCTTTTAACACAAGATAACTAAATCTAAGTCACATATATATATAATTTATTTAAAAAACAGAAAAACTACACTCTACTATGACACATATGAATGAATAAATCTCTTACATTGATTTAGTTGTAGTTTATACATTAAATGATGTAACTCAATCTTCTACATTCATTATTGGGGTTTATAATTTGTGTGGAACTATGAATCAGTTCTGTAGAGAACACATATTCATGATTCAGTGGAATAATGGGAAAATATATTAATTTGAAATCTAAAAAATACATTACAATATACATATCATCAATGTTGACTTCCACTGTAATCATATATGATTAAAAAACACCATTTAAATAATAAACAAGACCTATATAATGGTTGAAATTTCATTATATGTTGTTATTTACCATCGTAATGATAAATGATCATAGTTTCATTTGGATTATTAAATGTTACATACCTTAAAAAAAATTTATTGTGGAGTTAATATTAAGAAATAAAATTTATGCTAAAGATGATATTTAATTCAACCAGAGGGGTGATAAGAATATTTCTATAAGGTATATTACAAAAACCATCAACTAGGGGAGAATCATAGTTTTGAAATGTGTTTATAATGCCATTAATATTCTTCACTATAAATTTAACATCATGTCATTGAGGATTTGAATTAACAATAATTGATATTTTCCTAATATAAATGGATTCGTACAACTATTCTCTAATAGGGTATATCAATATTTTAGTGACCATATTACTAAAAAATCATCATCATTTAATGTTTAATCTAATACAAAATCCAAATTTTTTATCATGCACATAAAAGACCATCAATAAGAGTGATTAAAAATCAAAAAACATTCAAAGGACGTCAAAATCATGACACCCAATTTTCAATTTATGAAAAAAAATTATAAACTATGACATTTATGGCCATGGTCTATTCAGATCCTTCATGATGGTTCTTAATTATTTTGTGAATATCTAAATGATATCCCATGAGAGTGTTAGACATGATGCGAAACAAGTGTTATTGTTGTGAAAAAGGATATGATTTCTTCAAATCCTAATGAAACCAGTATGGATCTACTACTGCTAGGTATAAACATTACCTAAAAATTATCTTTTAATATCTATTCACGGATTTAATTTCTTTTAATTTACACACTCTAAACTTCACTGAAATTTATGGACATTTTCCAACACATTTACTTATCCATAAACTTATATTTAGACATATCCCATGGTATCTTAGTAATTTCTTCTCATCCACATTTCCAAATTTTATCCAAACCATTTCCATAATACCATATATATAGAAACACAGTAATCACAAATATATATTACATAATAAAATAATAATATTATTTATATTACCAAAACAACAGATGAATGATCATAAAAGGGATGATGTATTTTGAAATTAGTACATATAATCAATAATTACATATGTTTATTACATTGTCCCCCATATTGTTCTTAATAAGTAATAACATTCTTATACATATCTAACCAAATACCTTTCTATCTGACTTAGATAAATTAATCATAACAATGGATGATCTTATATACATAGTAAGGTTCAACATCGGAAATATCAACATAGTATATGATTAAGGGTGTGAGAACATGTTAATAGAATTTGAAAACCATACCATGTATAATATATATTAGGAAAACGTGTAAATTAATAATTCATTGTAGTTCATGAAACATGAACAATAAATAAATCCAATAAAATATCCCACTAAGGAAAAACATAGGAATAAGACAAATTTTTTATCATACTCAAAAGAATAGAAAATCCTACGTCAAGACTAATCACCATGCCATTCATAACAGGTTATCCTTAGTATAACCACCCATTTTCCTACATAGGGATTGGGAACACTACATATTTACCCTATTTTAGTATTGGTATAACCTTATGTATGAAATATTATTTCGGTCATGGGATATATTCTAGATTACCCTATTGTTCTGGGCCTGGAATATCCTCTCATTAAACATCATGTTTTGAGTATGAGATAACCTCTCATGCTGCCCTTGTTTTGGGAATAGGAAAAACACTAGTGTATTCATTGATATAATAGTAAATTATATATTATAAATAAATTATCATGAGATATTGGTCCCACACAGCACATAACCCATAAATTTGTGATCCACAATATATAAAACATTGATCATATCAAAACCCATGAAATGAAAACGGGATTATAAACATTTAATCATAGTATAGGCTCTAGGAAGGAAAATAGTTTCATAATCATTATTTACTCATCATCATAAATTTTTAACATTGATATAAATAATTAAGATTCTACAATTTTATCATATTCCCATTAGAACAAAATCAATAACAGTGGTTATTTTCATTGATGAATAAAAATTCAATAAAAATATTATTAAATCTTTTATTTGAAAAATATCCTTTCCATTTGGAAATAACTTCCTTAAAATCTAAATTTTTAAATAATATAAAGTAAATTTTTTTCATTTAAAATAATATTAGTATATATTAAGGAATTATTTACATAATTTATGTATGATGATAGTATGAAATATTGAGGATAATATATACGATAAAAAATTATCTCTTTTTACAATTTTTGTCAAAATTTAGTGTGTTTCATTCGAAACCATACTACAATATTCACATCCAAACATTCAATTATAATTTAAAAAAAAAGTTTAAAAAACAGTTAAAATCAATGGAGAATTTTAATAACTATTTTTATAGCATTTTTAGAAAACGTTGTTGTGGGTGAGAAAGGATTTTAGGCTGATGTTAGAAATATAGTCAATTTTTCTAAAAAACATTTTTTACCAGTTTATTCATATAATAGATATAGTTTTATTATTAATATATTACATTACCATGTAAATATATATCATTCCATATATTATTTACTGGTATCCATTTATCAACTTTTTATTACGAATTCTTTGTTAAAATAATGTTTTAGGTAATAACTACTTTTTTATTCATGTATATTTTGGTATGATAGTTTTAGACCTTTTACATTGATAATGATAAAATTATCCCCATAATTGTATCTATTAAATTTATATCATATATATTAAATATATATATATTTAGAGTTATCAATTGAAACTAGGGATATAAAATTTATTACACCGTTCATGGAGATGGTAGGTCACATTTATTCCTTAACATTGTTTCAATTTTATTGATTAATAGAACAAAATAAAGCTAAATAATTATCAACATTACCTAAACATTAATATGTTCTATATATAATATATATGATTTAAATCTATCTATATTACCATCAATGTCAAAATAAAATGAAAAACATTTCACATCGCTTAATAGAGGTGATAGTCCACACATAAACAAGAGCGATGTTATAATTTACTAATATATCTTACGGTATAGTGGTAGATATGATATTATAATTATATAAGTTTAATAATTTCATTAATATAATATAAAAACATTAAATCTATAATTATTTCAATCTGTGAGAATCGGTGATTGAGAACGAATTACATAGGTTTTGAATTGGTGTAAAATATTGTTTTGTTAATTGGAAGTGTAATATAAATTAGTTATCATATTTATTAAACTATATAAGTGTTGTAAATTAATTTCGATGTGGTTATGCATTGGGTTTTATTTTAAAAGTAGAATTTTCCTTTGATGTTGGGTGTGATTTTTACGTAAAGCTTTATGGTTCTTCCATGGGATATTTAAGAAAACTTTTTTAATTGAATTATTTACATACATAATAGGTGTGAGAGATATTTTTGAAATGATTTGATGTGTGTATGTTTTCAAATGGTTTTTCAGTGTCTATGTAGTGGCACACTATGTGTACATTCCAAAAAGAGAAACGACGTTGTCTCTTCTAAATCATAAAGTTATTATTGATGTTTTCAATAAAAATTAATTTTCCATATAATTAATGTGTCATCTCATATTTATGTTTGATTCATTTCTTCTAGTGTTACTATCATTATAATTGTTTTCTTATAAATGCAGATTCTTTTTTTTGAGATGATGTGTTCTATGTGTCATTCATTCTTCGTCTCCCTTAAAATCATTTCACCTATTCTGTGGTGGATTTATCAGATTCGTTTTCCTCAACTTCCTTTACAAGAATAGAAACCACATTATCTCTACTCAATCATATTTGTAATATTTATTTTTCACAGTAAAATAATTTTCCACATTATTAATGTATTGTTTCTTATTTATTATAAATTTATTTTTTTGTATTAAGCACCTAATAATTGTTTTCTTACACGATTTTCTTTATTTCATTCTAGCTTGGGAGTTCCTTCAAAAATTCATGCTTCTTCTCCTTTATAATTATTTCACCCATGCGGTGGTGAATTAATATCTTTGTTCTAAATTACCTCTATTGCCTTATCATGAAAATAAACACTACTAACTCTACTAAATCACATTGTAAATCTAGATGTTTAAAATGTAAATTAATTTTTCCATATATTCAATGTTTTGTTTAATATTTGTCTATAATTTTTTTAGTATTACTCACATAATAATTAATTTACTCAATAAGTGGATTTCATTATTGATTTGGGTTCCTTTATGCAACATTCATGATTATTCTCTCTTAAAAACAATTCACCCTTGTAGTGATGCATTTGTCTCCTTCTATGAAGTAACCTCCGCTTCCATTGTAGGAAGCGCAACGACATTGTCTCTGCTCAATCAAAGAGGTAACCATGATGATTTAACAGTAATTTTATTGTCCAAAAAATTAATTTATTGTTTTATATTTAGGTTTAATTTATTTATTCATAGTATTACTCACACAATAATTGGATTCTTATACATGTGGGTTCTTTTTTTCAAGTTGTTGTGGGTTGTTCGAAGAAGATCATGTTATTTTGTAAGTATAAAAAAAGACAATTGAATCTATAGTAACGTTTATTTTTAGGATGGTTTCTAAATGTATTTTATAATTTGTATTTATGTAAATGTATAAATAAATGATTGAAATTACTATAATATATTGTTTTTCTATTATTTCTGTTGTAAATTTCAACTCATTTAAATTCTGTATGGGGACATGTTTTTGTTGATATATCTTGTGTGTTTCTAGTGCTTCTCATGCTACGTTGTGTTGTAACAAAACACAATACTGGTGCTGTAATGTGCCATTTTAGTAGAATTTAGTATGTAATTTGATCTTCATTTTTGAAAGCGCTGATACAGAACAAAATTTTTAGCTCTTTGAATAGTGCTGATAAAAAACAATTTATCTACACGACCAATTTAAGTGATAAGGGACTTCTTTACAAGCACAACATAGAGTGGTGATAAAGGTCTACATTTTCAGTTCTTCTAAAAAACTGATAAATATTACTTTCAGTGGAACATTAAAAAGCGCTAATCAATGACCTATTTTTCCGTTATTTTTTATTGCAGATAAAATTAATGGTCTTTTAACATTTCACATGTTTTCAGTGCTTTTACAGCACTAATAATTGCAATTTCAGGCGTTTTTAATTTCCAATATTAAACTAGTGTATAGATATTTTTTTGGGAATAGATCAATTCAAAAGTATACAACTCTATGAGAATGTAATCCATGAACTTCCTCAGTAAATGCATCCCCATACTCCACCACCACATCATGAAATTGAGTAATCCTATCATCGATTGCACTACGGGTGAACCCTCATATGAGTAAGTCCCTCATGCTATACATTCATTTCTTTTTCACCAATAAGGGAAGACATGGTCCCATCATTGCAGACAGACCACACTCTATGCCTAAAACAGTCAATCTGATCATGGAATGTGGATAACATGTCCAAACGGAGAATGACGACCTACGACCCTGAAGCCACTACAAATATATCCCCATTCAGACTCACACCTCATAAAGTAAACACATATTTTCAGCACCAATATGTGATCATTTAATCCTCTCTCAAAGGATTCTCAATGTGTAAGGTTTGAGTAAATGGTTCCAGCGGAATCTCAGATCCTTGAATAATATACATGGAAAGAAAGGAATGACTGAAACCTATATCTATGAAAACTATATCTAGGGTTAAAAATACATATATCATACCTCTAATCATCCAGGGAGCATTGTGGTCATAATCCTCTATCATCTTTAGCTATCCTTATCAATGTACACCAGCTCCTTGAGCCAGGAGTGGACCATTTTGTAGTGGTGGTGGTGGTAATACGTTGAACCTCATCCAACCTCCTTCTTATCTACCTGCTAATTCACCTCATCTACAGCTAGGCAGAACACCATTCTCATTCCCCCACCGCAGCATCAACGGCCCCTCGACCATCTCTGGATTATCTGTTGGTCGAGTTGTGCAATCTAGATCCATATGACCCTGAGTGCCACATGAGTAACATAGATTGTCCTTCAGGTGACTCTCACTACCCTAAGATCCACACACCACTGATCCTATGTCTTGGGGAAATTCCCTCGTGATACATATCCACTTGGTTCCATGCATCTGTTGTCAGCTACCCACTATTGAAGACTCTACATCCTAGTGCATGTTGGAATCTCATACTTCTAGAGTCTGCTCTACCCGAAGGCTCTCCACTAGTACAACTTTTTCTAATACCCCATCATATGTAGGAATTATAATGTTTATCTTCAGCCCCCTGCTCTCCCAGTGTAACCCATTCATGACGGTCTGATCCGTGAAGAATTGAGCTCAAACCATATACACAGAGTAGCAAGAACGATATGTAAACCTCACTGAGTAATCTTCCATTGTATGAATACCCTTTTTCATATGCATGAGTTTCTATATGCGCATTTATTGCATCATATATAAAAATAAATGTAACGCCCCGACCCTAGTTACGCAGAGTCAGTGCATTATTACATAACATTGGCATGATCACAAGAAAGATCAAATCCATATAGACCGATTGGTTTAGTAGCCTTTAAAACACTAGATATAATCATAAAGTTTTATATTACATCATAAAGTGAAAAACTACAACAACAACATACAGTCTCCATAATCCACACTATTATCCCCTCATAATATCCCTGCAGGTCATTCATAATTTACATCTTCACATCCTGAGAAAATAAAACATAGAAAAGGGGTGAGCTCAAATTCCCAGTATGTATAACAATATAGCGGAAACTTTCATAAATAAGAATAAACATTTAAGGAAGTGTATAACTAAAACAATAGCCTTTTAAACATGAACTTCAACATAGTATGGCAAAAATGAATTGAATTAATGTCATTTAATTATTCAGATGGATATTTTACTAATCGAATAATCACATGCAATATCAATAACCACTTTAATAATGATGGAATGCATAATTCCAGACTATCATAACCACATGGCCAAGGCCTCGTGCTAAGACTACAAATAAGATTTTTCCAAGGCCTTGTGCCAAGACACTAGTTTGTCTCATGAGACCTACCGATGCATCTAGGAGCTATAGTGTGCTCCACCCGTCACTTACTAAGTCCTATGCATTCCCATATGAAAAGGTTTAAACATAACATAAACATTCGTATTAAAACTAGCATACGAATTGTCAATACATTCTCCATAAACAATGAATGGTATAAAAATAACACATCCACAATAAAAACATATCACAAAACCGTCAATACAATACAAAAGTTTTGTATCATAACAAATCAACATCAAATAAGCTTAAAATACAAAAAGGATGTTGACATAGATGAAATCAAAACAATTTTAGAGGAATATCTCTTTTCTCGAAATCAATGAAAAGTCACCCATTTATAAAGGAAGTAAATTAAAAGAGATTTTTGAATCAAAGTGTCCCATAACACTTTGAAACTTTTGAAAATAAATGTCATTTCAAAACATTCATGTCCATATAAATAAATCCTTAAAATCATTTTGAAAAAAAGGATATTAATTAAAAAGATTTAGAAAGATAAATCTTGAAATCATTTAAAATTATGATCTTGATAAAGACTACCTTTCACAAATTCGTAAAATATTCATTTCAAAAAAGTCACATAATTACAAAATAAAACAATTACTTTGAAAATATTCTTATAAGCTTGTAAGGGAAGCTTTGACAATTTTATAACGGTGGTAAATAGCCGCACCCGTCGTATAAGTTAAAAATAGACATTCTTACCTTATATTTGTCGAAAAGGATAAAAGTGCCTTGGTTGGAAAATGACGGAAAGATTCCTTTCAAAAGACATAATGGTATAAATGAATTTAACCCATTTACTAGTAAATACTAAAAATGTTTTTAAATATATTTTTAATGAGCATAGATGTGGATGATAAAGAGATCTCAGATGATAATTACGTATAAACAACCTCAGATAATGAAAAGATTGTGAAAAAAACCCTTACCTTGTACTTTTCCATGGTTGGGGGTAGGTTAACCTCCTATATAATGGTGAAATAAAAGTTATTAAATTATAAAATAATCATATAAATTAATATGATATCATGTATGATCTTTTAACATTGATTTGTTAATAATATCTTAGTATTATCGTTGTTTCGGGTGTTAACTTACATGTTTTATTTTATATGCTTTGTTACATAATCCATGTTTGTAATGGATAGGTTGTATCTTAATAATATACAGAATGAGATCAAGTCCTTATATACTATTATTAATCATCAAATGAGAATTATACTTGAATGGATACGATGGAGAATGAATCTCATCGCGTTCGTGGAGACGGTAATCCCTACGTACGCACGAGCGACAATATCATTCTTGTGATATTAAAATAATATATAATTGGATGGTATATCATATATAAAGAATCATTATCATGATATATTTATTATTTACATGACTTACAAATCATTATTATACCCATCCAAATAATAATTTATTGAATAACAATTACACCATGACGTGGAGACGGTAAGCCGTATGTACGCACATATGGTGAAATGTTATTAAAAGGATGGATAGAATACTGAATTTGGTTGTACCATATTTATAATAACATCACAGTATATATATTATACTGGAGTTATTATTTTATAATGGTAACAACAAAGGATGAGGATGTGGAAGAAGAAAGGAACATGAAAAGGGTTGGTGAAAACATTACCTCTTCTTCGGGTTCTTCCTTTTGATTTGATCCAAAGGGTTCCATAGGATGGCTTTCTGATCAAACTAAGGCCTCTAGGTTGTAGTTAGGGATGTATAGATAGTACTTGGACCGGGGTTGGCCGAACCAAATGGCTTTTATGGTGTGAATAAATGAGAAGGAGGAGTTCCCTTTTATAAGAGGGGTGAGGGGCACCTTTGGAAAAGCTAGAAATATTAATTTATAATAAATTTATATTCGGTTTATAATGGATCCAAAGTTGATTATTTAAAGTTTAAGGTGGGGATGGATCTAAAAACACTCAACCAATAGAATTTATATAGGTTTGAGTTTCTATATTAACCGTATCTTTAAGTATTAACTCTAAGATAATTAGTTTCACTTTTACAATGTCTCATTGTATTTTTATATTATATGGTTAATAAACATACTATATACATCCAAGAGACCCTCAAGTGGACAATTAATGATAAAAATATCATGATATAAGTCTCTTGGTCGAACCTTAGATTTTTATGAATTTAATATCAATTAATAATATAATATTTTTTTAAAAAACTTTTTTATGTCAATTTTGACACTATTCAATAATTGATTTATGTGAAACTCATAACAGAATGATTACTTCGAAAAAAGTCAACTAAATCAATCCTAATATGTCTTGTTAACCTAGAGAATTATTTTAAATCAATAAAAGTCTAAAATTATATTTACTTTGGGATTTATAATATCAATTATTTTAATTTTTCACTATTATGGTAATTACTGCATCATCATTGTCTCATAAGTAAATTAAATTATTTAATATCTAAAAATTATAAATAAAATATCATTACGTAGGAAATCTTTTTATATTTTTTATGAATAGTTATAGTCTAAAATCCAACATATATAACCCTATGTAAAAATTGTTTTTCTAAAAGATATATGTTTATGTAATTTTTCTACTTATTTTATCTTAATTAAAATAAAGTGTTCATATCACCTACATGTGGATCCATGGGGTCCCAAAATAAACCCAAAGATGCCCACGGTTGGACATGTATCCACCAATGAGGTTAGGACATGTTTTAAGGTAATTTTGTATTATTATGAAATTATTTTGTAACCCTTATTTATCGGATTTAACCTTAACCATGCTAAATAAAATATTTACCGCAGTAATTATTCAAAATTTCTAAAAATAAAAGTTAACTATTTACACAATATGAACATTCTGATTCGAAATATGGAATCCATTTTTCCAAATTCAAAACATATAAGTGGACGATATTAATTTAAAATTAATTCCCGTTGTTAAAACAAAAAGTGTGTTTTTAAGAGATAATAACTATCAAAAGATTGACACTTGTTTATGTTCGGTTTAATTGTTAAATTATGTACAATAACCAACATTATATTAAATGTTAAAAGTATATTCTAAATATAATTTAAAACCACCCAAATTCATAATTTATCAATATAAATTATTTCGATTAAAAAAGTTGTTTTTAATTAAAATTTAGTAATTTTCACTATTCATCAAAATATATGTGTTATCTGAAAAGTTCCAAAATTTCACCCAAGGATAAATTGGATATTCCAAATCCAAAAATGATGTCTATTTTGATATATAAAATATATATAATTTCAAAAGGTAGGTATTACTATTCATAACTGCTAATTTGATTGGTTGTGGGGTGTATTAGAACTCGAAGTTGCGTACAACACACGCTACTGTATTATTTAAAGGAAAGCGTACCGTGGAATCTTGGGATGTTTCATTTTAAATTTTTTATGTCCCCATTTAGTCAAAAAAATTAAAATATTGTATTTAAAAAGGGTTCACTATTAAAATTTGGTAAAACTGTAATACTGAAATTGAATTTGTTCATACATTATGTCTAAGAAACTCATAATATGGATTCTAAAATTATAAGAATTATATAATGTTTAAAATTTAGTTAATACTATTCATAACCTCTTTTGAATGACTTTTTTGGTAGGTCATGGTGCTCTTGAACTCGGTGTTGCGTGTAGTGCAAGTTATTCAATTATTTTGAAGAAATAACACACTATGAAATCTTGGGGTGTTACATTCTCCCCTCCTTCAATAAATTGCGTCCTCGCAATTTGAAATTGTTTTTTGAAAATAAAAGGTTGAAAAAAGAAAATATATTTGTCGGAAAACCCACATCGGAAATTGGGTTACTAAAATTTAGTCTTAATATGAGGAAAAGATAAATGAAAGGGTCACCACAAAATTATGATCTCGATTAAGAGAACATTGGTGGAAATTAGAGACATATAATTGGAGGAAAAACTTAAATATTTATAGGTAGTGATTGAGGTCATAAATCACAAACAAGTGTAAAATTGAGGTCCTTAAATTCATCAATCTATGATGATTTGAAACACCATCGGTTCAACAAAACATAGGGTATTAGGAAAACACGTTTTTGGTTTTAGGATTCCTTAAATAAAGTATAAGAATTAATTTCTTCATAGAATAATAGAAGAAGAAAAATATATTCTTGGCAAGTAGAGTTCCATCCTTTAACTAATTTCTACCACGAACTCATCTTTCACTCTAAAAGATAATAGAACGTAAAAAATATTCTATTTATCCTATTCATATAGGGTTCCAAAAAAATGAATTTATAATTCATCTACCAGATGTTTTAAAAATAAACTACATTATTTAATCTCAGACATCACGTGGGTGAGTGGTAGGTGATACACCCTTGTCTCCCATCGATTGTGGGTTCAAGTCCCGCGGCCTTGCCAGACGCGACGGGTTGCTGCCCGACCTCCAAGTTGTCCTTTTATGGAAATCCAAAATAATCCAAACTAGAACTATCCAAAATACATCAGTCCAAAATTTATAAGGTAGGTAAACACAATAAAGATCCTTTTTTGGCATAATAACATGTGAACACCTTTATCATGTATTCTTTTAAAACACTGCAACATCCTGAATTACCATAAAACCTTATTGATTACATTCATGATCCCTTATTCCTTAAAGAATAATAGATATACTCCTTTAATCCAAAAATGTTTTAAACCCCAATAATGATGGAATATACAAATCATTAATCAGTTTCAAGGTAGTCATGCTTATCTAGTATAATTTATCTAAAACAATCATGTATTATTCTAAAATCACTACCTTAGTATCAGAACCATATTATGGTTTATCTTTCTCTCAAACATATATTTTACAAAAATTTAACCTACTATTGAGTCACTTTTCTTTGTTCCACACAATCTCAAGTCCATAATGAAATAGTACTGTAGTACAATCCTTATATACTACATAATTATTATAACAAGTACATTGTTGATACAACACTCAAATGAAATTATCAACATAAGAACTCTAATCATTCCTCTTCATCTGTGGTAGTATCATAACTTCATTATTATCTAATATCATCATTTGCAGCATATTCTGATGACTGAGACATAGGTTTTCATAGTGTCCAAACTCCTTGCAAATGGAGCATTGTACATTTGAAACCATTTTCTTACTCTTCCAGTCGCGTACTTTGTGCCCTTCCCCTACACACTTATAACAAACTTCCATTCCTTTCAGGAAAATTCCAGGGTGTTTCTTTCCACGGTTATCACATATGGGAAAATTCTTCTTTTCCCTATTCCCTTTATCCATCATTTCTCTTCCATACTTTTCTTCTCTAGCTTCCATTCAAAGACATAAGACTCAGCAAACTCTTTATTTATCTTATCAACACATGATATTATTTCTTCATATGATGATAATACATGCGAGACTATTTTTTCTTATAAATTCTGGCTTAAGACCATGAAATATATGATCCTTCATTCTCTTTGTATCATGTGCATTGTTGGAGATCTCATTCCTTCTACTGGGCGCCATTTCTAAATAATGGCATACACTAGATTAGATTATGAATAACAATACCGAATCACAAACTTGTAAAACACATAACATAAATTAAATAGTTTATAGATATAATCCATAATCATAAAAATGTCTCCTTTGAGGAAGTATATACTCATAAACCCTTAATAATGGTTTTTAATGAGAATGAGAATTATTCTAAGCATATCCCCCGGGAGTGTCGTAACCAAGAGTGCAACAATGCCCGTTGTCATGCACCAGTTCCCGTTCGAGTCAAGCTCAAAGCGGTGTTTTCGGGTTTTACGCCTAGGTACATCTGTGCCAAAGCTGCCTATACCTGCTCATATCCAGACAGGGATGTATTTCTCAGAAAACTCACAAAATCTCTACAATACCAAAATTCTAGGAAGTTCTTCTATACTAATCCTCAAAGTCCAACTTAAATCTATGTTCTCTAATCAGAGTTTATCTAAATCTATCTCCCAATGTTTGTACTAAACTTCCTTTGATACCAACTATAACACCCCGAACCTAGTTACCCAGTGTCGGTGCATTATTACAAAACATGGTCATGATCACAAGAAGGATCAAATCTAGAAATACCGATTGGTTTAGAAGCCTTGGAAACACTAGATATTTTCATAATGTTTTACATTACATCATAAAGTGAAAAACTAATACAAAAACATATTGTCTCCATAGTCCATACTATTATCCCCTCATAATATCCCTATAGGTCATTCATAAATTACTTCTTCACATCCAGGGAAAATAAAACATAGAAAAGGGGTGAGCTCAAATGCCTAGTAAGGATAAAAATATAGCATAAACTTTCATAAATAAAAATAAACATTTAAGGCAGTGTATAACTAAAACAAAAACCTTTTAAACATGAACTCCAACAAATTAAGGAAAAAATAAAATGAAATAATTCCATTTACTTATTCACATGGATATTCTACTAATCGAATAGTCACATGCAATATCAATAACAACTTTCATAATGATGGAATGCATAATTCCAGACTATCATAAACACATAGCCAAGGGCTCATGCCAAGACTACAAATAAGATTTTTCCAAGGCCCTGTGCCAAGACACTAGTTTGTCTCATGAGACCTACCGATGCATCGAGGAGCTATAGCGAGCTCCACCCGTCACTTACTAAGTCCAATGCATTCCCATATGAATAGGTTTAAACATAACATAAACATTCGTATTTAAACTAGCATATGAAATGTCAATACATTCTCCAAAAACCATGAATGGTATAAAAATAACACATCCACAGTAAAACATATCACAAAACTGTCAATACAATACAAAAGTTTTGTATCATAATAAATCAACTTCAAATAAGCTTAAAATCCAACTAGGATGTTGACATAGATGAAATCAAAACAATTTGAGAGGAATATCTCTTTTCTCAAAATCATTGAAAAGTCACCCATTTATAAAGGAAGTAATTTAAAATATATTTTTGAATCAAAGTGTCCCATACCACTTTGAATCCTTTGAAAATAAATGTCATTTCAAAACAATAATGTCCATATAAATAAATCCTTAAAATAATTTTGAAAACAAGGATATTAATTAAAAATATTTAGAAAGATAAATCTTTAAAACATTTAAAATTATGATCTTGATAAAGAGTACCTTTCACAAAATCTTAAAATATTCATTTAAAAAACTCAAATAATTATACAATAATACATTTACTTTGAAAATATTCTTATAATATTTTATGGGAAGCTTTGACGATTTTATAACGGCGGTAAATAGCCTCACACACCATATAAGTTAAAAAAAGACATTCTTACCTTGAATTTGTCGAAAAGGATAAAAGTGCCTTGTTTGGAAAACGGCAGAAAGATTACTTTAAAAACACATAAGGGTATAAATTACTTTAACCCATTTCCTAGTAAATAGTAAAAATGTTTTTAAATATATTTTTAAGGAGCATGGATGTGGATGATAAAGAGATCTCAGTAGATAATTACTTATACACAACCTCGGATAATGAAGAGATTGTGAAATAAACCCTTACCTTGTACTTTTCCTTGGTTGGGGGTAGGTTAAACTCCTGTATAATGGGGAAATAATTTTTATTAAATTATACAAGAATCATATAAATTAATATGATATAATATATGATCTTTTAACATTGATTTTCTAATAATATCTTAGTATTATCGTTGTTTCGGGTGTTAACTTACTTGTTTTCTTTTATATGTTTTGTTACATAATCCATGTTTGTAATGGATAGGTTGTATCTTAATCATATCCAAAATGATATCAAGTCCTTATATACTATTATTAATCATCAAATGAGAATTATACTTGAATGGATACGATGGAGAATGAATCTCATCGCGTTCGTGGAGACGGTAATCCCTACGTACGCACGAGCGACAAACTCATTATTTTGATATTAAAATAATATATAATTGGATGTTATATCATATATAAAGAATCATTATAATGTTATATTTATTATTTAAATTAGTTACACATCATTATTATACCCATCCAAATACTAATTTATTGAATAACAATTACACCACGACGTGGAGACGGTAAGTCGTACGTACGCACGTATGGTGACATGTTATTAAGAGGATGGATATAATACTGAATATGGTTGTACCATATTTATAATAACATCACAGTATATATATGATATTGGATTTATTATTTTAGAATGGTAACAACAAAGGATGAGGAAGTGGAAGAAGAAAGGAACTTGAAAAGGGGAGGTGAAAACGTTACCTATTCTTCGGGTTCTTCCTTTTGATTTGATCAAAAGGGCTCCATAGGTTGGCTTTCTGATCAAACTCATGCCTCTATGTTGTAGTGAGGGAAGTTTAGGAGTATTTGGTCAGGGTTTGGATGAACCAAAATGCTTTTATGTTGTGATTAAATGAGTAGGAGGAGTGCCATTTTATAAGAGGGGTGAGGGGCACCTTTGGAAAACCTAGAAATATTAATTTATAATTAATTCATATTTGGTTTATAATGGATTAAAAGTTAATTATTTAATGTTTAAAGTGGGTATGGGTCTAAAAAATCTCATCCAATATAATTTAGATCGGTTTGGGTTACTATATTAACCTTATCTTTAAGTATTAACTCTAAGTTAATTAGTTTCACTTTTACAATGTCTCTTTGTATTTTTATATTATATGGTTAATAAACTTAATATATACATCCTAGAGACCCCGAAGTGGTCCATTAATGATACAAATATCATGATATAAGTCTCTTGGCCGAACCTCAGATTTTTAGAAATTTAATATCAATTAATAATATAATAATTGTTTTAAAAACACTTTTATGTCAATTTTGACACTATTTAATAATTGATTTTTGTGAAACTCATAATAGAATTATTACTTAGAAAAAATTCTACTAAATCAATAATAATATGTCATATTACCCTATAAAATTAGTTTAATTCAATAAAAGTCTCAAATTATATTTATTTGGGTATTTATAATATCAATTATTTTAATTTTTCACTATTATGGTAATTACTGCATCATCATTGTGTCATAAATAAATTAAATTATCTAATGTCTAAAAATTTCAAATAAAATATATTTATGTAGGAAATATTTTTAGATTTCTAATTAGTATTTATAGTTGAAATTCCAACATATATAACCCTATGTAAAAATTGTTTTTCTAAAAGATATATGTTTATGTCATTTTTGTACTTATTTTAACTTAATTAAAATAAAGTGTCCCTATCACCTTCAGGTGTCTCCATGGGGTCCCAAAATCGTCCCAAAGATGCCCATGGTCGGACATGTATCAACCAATAATGTTAGGACACGTTTTAGTGTAATTTAGTATTATAATAATATAATTTTTTTACCCTTATTTACCGGATTTACCCTTAACCATGCTAAATAAAATATTTACCACAATAATTATTCAAAATGTCTAAAAATAAAAGTTACCTATTTACACAATATGAACATCCAGATTCTAAATATGGAATCCATTTTTCCAAATTCAATACACAGAAGTGGCAGAAATTAATTTAAAATCAATTCCTGTTGTTAAAACAAAAAGCGTGTTTTTAAGAGATAATAACTATCTAAAGATTGACACTTGTTTATGTCTGGTTTAATTGTAAAATTATGTACAATGACCAAAATTATATTAAATGGTAAAAATATATTCTAAATATAATTTAAAACCACTCAAATTCATAATTTATCAATATAAATTATTTTGATTGAAAATGTTGTTTTTAATTAAAATTTAGTAATATTCACTATTCATCAAAATATAAGTGTTATCCGAAAAGTTCCAAAATTTCACCCTTGGCTAAATTTGATATTAAAAATCCAAAAATGAATTCCATTTTGAAATATAAAATATATATAATTTCAAAAAGTATGTATTACTATTCATAACGGCTAGTTTGATTGGTTGTGGTGTGTGTTAGAACTCGAAGTTGCGTACAACACACACTACTGTATTATTCAATGGAAAGCGTACCGTGGAAGCTTGGGATGTATCATTTTAAATTTTTTATGTCCCCATTTAGTCAAAAAGTTTAAAATATTGTATTTAAAAAGGGTTCACTATTAAAAGTTGGTAAAAGTGCAATACTGAAAATGAATGCGTACTTACATTATGTCTAAGAAACTCATAATATGGATTCTAAAATTATAAGGATTATATAAAGTTTTAAATGTAGTTAATACTATTCATAACCACTTTTGAATGGCTTGTTTGGTAAGTCATGGTGCGCTTGAACTCGGTGTTGCATGTAGTGCATGTTATTTAATTATTTTGAAGAAATAACACAATATGAAATCTTGGGGTGTTACAATAAATTCTTTTAGAAGAGAATATATAAGTCTTCTATAGAGAGAGTCTCCTCATCGTGTGTTTGAATCTATAAGCTCCACCATCACCCCACTGAACCATAATGAAGACTCGTGGCTAGGACTTGCATCTGGTCGAATGACATCCTCACAAAGAAGAAGACACATTTGACTACATACAGATAATCCTCATCTATATTGGGGTATGTCTCTACCCCAAACCAAGGAGCTCAATTCCTCTAGAACTCATGAAACACACTCCCCCTGCACACATCCTCAACTTGTAGTGCTGGTAGTAACTATTTCTCGATGGGTTGTGGTATTACTTGTACACCACCTAAAGGATAGAAATCTAGTACAGATAGTATCTCTAGAACAAGAAGTTATATCGAACACTCATCGTGAGGTGGATAATCCTTGTGGTCATGATAAAGAATCCTGAATGGATTCCTCTGTGAAGGTATCCAAAAATGAAATATGATGTTCCACAATCAATATAGTGTAACTATAGAGGAGACTCAAGAAGGGCCTTGGAACACACTAAAATACTATAAGATGCATGTTCCATTTTTTTTCTTTACAACCAGTGTTTTCATGTACAAATTCAAAAAGAAGGGTCCTAGAGTGTTGGTGTATGAATACATCGGTTGTCGCACCAACATTGGATTTCATGGTATAAAATCCAAAAATGTAACAATGGACAGTAATTCTCCAATCCAACCTCATATACTCACGATCCTTTATATAGAACTGGGTTGCTTATGATACAACTCATTAATGAACTTTCCCAGAGGTGCCTATGTCATGACTACCCAAATACCACATCTCGATATTCTAGGGACTGATGACTAGCATCAAGTGGGAATATTCCACAAATGGGAGTCATTTCTCTTTGTACCTAAACACACAGACATCTCCATGTTAAATATTCTGAAATTTAAAAACAAAAAATATACAATTAATGCATACACTGTGATCTAAAACACAACTTAAAACCGTAGGAAAATGAAAAATAAATAGCATGAAAAACAATCCCAGAAAAATGAATAGTCAGAAATGACATTGCAAAAGTTCTTGAAACTCATCCACAGAAAACCCTGCCTGATGGGTAGGTGTAGGAAAAATGTCTGAATATGCAAGAGCACACCACATCTTCTAGATCACTCTAAGAACCAACTAGTCATGGTTCACCTAGTACTCTGTCAATGCATCGATCATCTACACAGGATACCACAAGGTTTGTTTAATCATATGTATGGTGAATAAAACAATTCTTAGTAAGACACCATGAAATAAAAAAATAATACCACAACGAAATACATGATTTATACCATAAAATAAATACATGAAGTATACCACAATATAAATACAAAAAGTATATTAATCTCACATAGTTATATGTCTAAAACATAAATCCAATAACGGTCCTAAATTTCTCAATATAATGAGGCACACCATCACTAGGAGACATACATTCTCCTTAAGACACATAATCTCGGTAAGCCAAGTTGTATTGGATTGACACACAGTTTTGGTTTGAAAAAATGTCTATGTATGACAGATAGTATTGATAAGCCATAGAGTCTCTATGTAATTCACACAATTCATAGGCCACATAGATTATAGGTCACAATGATTCTAGGATACACAACATCTAGGTCATAGGATTATTCTTGTAGTGTGTTCGTTCTATGATAACCTACTACTCGACCCATTAGTCTATCTGCCAACATATATAAATTCTCAATTAGAGTATCTAAAAAGGATCACCTCTTCCTAATAGTCCCAAATCTGAAAACGTCTTTTCAAACAGACACACTATTTTTAATTATGTGATTATTTTAAAAAAGTGTATAACTTTATCCGACTTGACCTGCCATCCGACCTGACACAGTCCGGGTGACCTGAACTGGTTCGGTCATGTCCGACCCAAACTAGCCCATCCCTCTAGAATATTGGCTCCAACAAGTTTTATTTTTTGAGTTTTTTAGATATCCTTGTCCTGGAACACACTAATGTACAGTTTGATATGATTCATGCTTTCGTCCCGACAACAGGCCTCACATTAAACCCGTGACTGAACCGTCGTTGTTGGGTCCTCCAACATGGCACCAATAAATGTTACATGAGGCCTCCACATATGATAACTGACCTTAAGTGATTCCACGGTCAACAAATCAACATCCTATCATAGCCCACTCCCCATATTAGGTTTTTTCTTCCACCGACTGCCAAGCCGACAGCCTCACCCATTTGGCTCGCAATTCACCTAAACCGACCCGCTGGACCCATGCGGCCTCACCAGGTCTGGCCAAATCCACTGCCTCTAGACACCACCATGCGACATTTCCTATCTCATCCATATTCCACTTTCCCCACCAAATGGTGATGTTCTTTCTGATGATCTTATTATATTCCATCACAGGTTCGAATCCTTGATCACATATCACTGTTCCATGAATCGTGGGTGCAATGGTAGATCATTCAAATAGGGGTTTCAAAGGTAGGGAGAAGATGAAGAGAATTCTAAGAACACATGAGATTGATGGATGGGAATAAATTCATATGAACACCAAAAGAACATATATAGTTTCGTGTTCATGTCAGTATTGATTCATTCTTGTTAGAACGAAGAATGAAGACATTTAAAAATCACACAGATCTATCTCCAAATTATATTCCCACAAGCATAACTCTAATTCTTCAAAATATTGAACCGCGTATCAACCTATTTGTGGATTTGTCCATATTTAATATAATATTTTTGAATGGGGAATGAATCACTGAGAAACAACACCATACATAGATATTGGATCATTTTCTGACGAAGGGCAAAGCTATATCATCGTCATTCATCAATCTGTTGATCTTTGATCCAATTCCCGATCTCAAATATGTTATTGTCATCAAGATAATGTACTTATCCTTGTTGTAGTGGAATTTAAGGGTTATGTGGATAACCGTGATTCCCAAAAAACTCTAATATAATTAAAATGAGTCATTTCATCGAAATATAATATTTTTATTATATATTTTAATAATTATATGATCAAAAACTAAAATTGATGGAAAACCCTTGTCAGACAATGTTAGGGCCCACCTATGGTAATGTTTTTACTATGAAAACAATGATTCCCTTTGATTTATTAATGTGGACTATTGTTTATATGATATTACAGTTTTAGAGAAAAACAACCCATGTGCTTTATTAAAAACTGAATATTTTTCAAAAACAAAATTGCAGGCACACAGGGCCATGGAATCACATTTCATCTCAGTGCCCAATCTAAAAAACATATCAATAATATATAAAAATAATTCAAAATAAAATCTGAGCTAATATTTTTTTAATCATGGTTCATGATACATTTAGCAGAAACATGAAAAAAATTTCATTGATGGGCTTTTCCGGCCTTTCTGGTGCATGAAAAATTTCTTCAGTATTACCCACCTCATTTTTTATGGTTTACCATATTATATTTTTTAGTGGAAGTAGTTATAACATTCAAGGTATCTATCATATTCATTATGTAAATTGAAATTGGATTATCTAGGCCATTAATCGTGGTATGAGTGGTCTTTAGATATCAAATATATGATCAAACATTGGGGTTAAGAAAATGGAAGAAAAAATTGGGGCCTTCTTATAGTAATTTTCCAAAGGATTACATAAGAGAACTAGTTTCACTATGGAATATTTAAATTAACCATTTAATGAAATTTTGGATAAAATAACCAAACACATCCTCAAATCTATGAACCTATTCCTTTCCTTTTCAGGGGACAATTTCCATAGTCAACATTGGGTTAACCTCCATCCCCATGCATGTCTTATCAACCATTATTTCGCCAAAGACTATTCTTCTCAATATTGAAAAAATACTAGTTGTATCTAGTAGAGAAGATCATGTGGATGGATGATATCATTTTTCCTCATGGAATATGCATGATCATATTTTTTAGGAGTTTGGATTTACCCTCATAAGCTTCATAGATTCATTTCTCTTACTACATGAAAATATGTCCTGGGATGTTTTTGAATGGAATTTATAATGGGAAAGATTCTCTATTAAAAAAATATTTATCTCATTTAATATCGTAGGTGGGTGATATTGCATGCTTTTTGGATGTTAGTCACCATTATATTCATATCATAATACAACATTCTATATTGATTGTTGAAGAGGGGTTGATATATTTTTGGAGTGACAAATGGTTTGGGAGTATCATGGGATTTCCAATTTTTTTGGTACCAAACCTTTCATTCTAGTAGGATACCTCTTTCCCTAATTCATCAAATATTTTATAAACTCAAATTCTATATTTTTTTAATAGTATTATTAATTTTAATGAACAAGATCAGTTGGTGTTCATGTGATCCAAAATAATATCATTATTTTAAAAGTCATATCAGGAAGTTCTATTAGATAATTATGGAAACAATTCATGGGGAGGGCTCTTTAGTGCACTAAAATCATGAAAAAAATAAACAACCTTGTCTGGATCCTTCATAATACTTTATCTCCACATATGATGTGGTACATAAAAACAGGGTTTCTATTGTCTCCCAATTATACTATTGTCATGGACCTACGGAAGAGTCATACTACAATTATTTCCTTGGTAATGATTGGGTTTGATATATTTGGAACATCATCAATGATGAAATAGGGAAGGAGGTGTAGAGATTTATGGGGATGAATTTATTTATTCCTAGTTCCTTGGGTTGGAAAAAAGTGTACATGAGAGTATGGTTTCAACTATGCAACTGGTAATAGGCATCTAAATATGATGGAAGACATTTATTAAGGATATATACAAGTGAAAATCTATATCTAACACAACTTCCATGGATAGGGTGAGGTCATTAGCAATGGATATTTTGAGACTACTCAAATGAGGTGATATTTATCCCACATTGAGTAGACATATAGAAAATGTGGTCTATCCATATCATCATTATGTGTGATATCTCAAGAAAATTGGGTTCTCTAGAACCACCTGGTGTTAGGAATTAAATTGACCCTTTATGGTTCATCATTGAATGGATTCATAAGGGGTGGATCCATTGTCTATGATATAAAGGGATCAGTGGTATTTGAATACAACATTTGTTTAGGTCATGGTTACTTTATTATGGTTGAGTATTATATGATTATCATGGTGTATAAATTATGTAGATACCACGGATTCTCTCTCCATCAGGTGGTAATTGACTCTAAATTTTTCGTACGAGAAATTCATGGTTTATATAGTTATCTCTATGATATCACTTATTTAATACAAAACTACATGAGACATCTACCTAATAGTATTAATATTAATCACACATTGAGAAATAGAACATATTATGCAGATTTCCTAGGATCATGGAATTTACATGTATATTCTTTTATTATTATTAGTTGTGTTTGAAAGCTCCCCCATAGTTTGTTAATATGGTCGCACTGATGCTTTATGTTTTCTCTACATTTGAAAACCTTCACATGCTTCAAAATTATTCAACTATTAAAATTTAATAAAAATATTCAGAGTTGGATGGATGAAGTTGGATCCTCACAAGTGTGTAAGATCATTTTCATGTATCGATTAATCAACAAAATGGTGGTTCATCTAGGTTTTGAGGACATAGTGTTTCTCAATGTGGTTTTTCACATGAATTAGTAATGCATAAATCATGTGGGCTAGTATTTTGGGATAATAATTGATCTTATATGATAAAATTTTAGTCAATAATGTATTCTAATGGAGAGAAATGATCCCTTGTAGATATAATCATTTTCTATAAGAATCATCATCCATTTTGATGAATCCTTTTTTATACTAAAATTTTATATTTTATTGGTTTAAAGAGTCACCATTCAAGATATTTAAAAAATTTATTTGATGTATTTTAAATGATGACGACACTGTTCATCGTTATCTTAATCACAATAATATCACATATAATATCAAATAGCGTATATATATATATATATGAAATCCTTATATTTTGTGATCACACTCATTCCATTACTATATTATTTTTCTATCAAATGAATGAGCATAATATCCCACATCCATGATAGATGTCATCTTATAGCCCCTTCATGTAATAGTTTCTTATATATACATTTATATATATATATAACATTGATGTATTTAATTCCATCAATTTAGAGCATTTTATATTTATAATGGCTATCAAATATGGAAGATAATGATGCAATTAAGGATTAAAAAACATCTAAATCCATTTTAATTTATATCAATACTATATATATTTTCATAAGAATATTATGTAAGTTGGTGAGTTATACCGTTCCATGAAAGTTATTTTTCATGAAATTGTATAATATTTTATGGGACACTTAATTACTATGAGTAGTATAATATAATAATGGTCACAATTGTTGTCATGTTATTTCCTTCATGTGTTTGTTTAATAAATATATATATGGAAAATATGTTTTATTTGATGCACTAGAAGAGTATGAAAATTTTACTAAAACTGAAATTCATATTATAATAATGAATTTTTAGATGTGTTATTATTAAGAAATTTGACATTATGAAATGAATTTTAATATCTAATTTAACAAGATATATTATAAAAACTTTGAAATAAATAATAGGAATCTATATATCTGAAAACCCATTATCTATGTTATTTCAAATCATGATTTTAATAATGTTATTATTTATTAATAAATTTAATTATAGAGTTCATTATTTTAGGATGAAATAAATTTCCCGAAGTAATTTCCATATCGAGGGAATAATACCAATATTTTACAAGTACATTACCTCTTCAAATAAATGCTTTTAAGATTCAAATCCTAATATTTTTACTAATGTTATTGGTAAATTGATTTAATAGGAGAATAAATTGATGTTTATTAATGAATTCAATTAAGGGGACATTTTTTTTAATGTTAGTTTAATGTGATTATACAATCAGGTTGTATTTTAAAATATATAGATCTTTAAATTTCTCTAAAAAAATTAATGTACATTAAAATTTATGGAAAACCACATTCTAGGTGTTTTCTCTTAAAAATACTTCTATTTTGTAAATAGGACAATTTTATCCAATATAAAATTAGAAAATAAATACCATATATTTGTGTGATGTTTATTTAAATTATGATTTTATAATTTTATCTCTCTATTTGTATCACAAAAACATTTTATGATTGAAATGTTTTTCCTATTAATTATTAAATTTAATTGATTATATTTTAAAAGGGTTTTCATGAACCTTCAATTTATTATTCTTTAAAAGTATCTTTTAACATATTAATATTTTATAATCTTGTTTTATTGATATTTCATCAATGATATCTTAATTTATTGAAATGATTCCTTCTTACAAACTGAAATCAAATGATGATTTTTGAGAAATAAAATGTTAATTATATTAAAAAATTCACAAAAAATATATTTGTGAAGCTAAATACATAAATCAATAAATCGGTTTCATTTAAGATAAGTTTCATTAAATTATTTATTAATTTTGTAATAAAGTGTTAACATAATCCATATCGTGATATTGTCTCATATTACATGTGTTGGTCCTTTAAAACCCTCATATACATTGTGTAATGATGACATAATTATCTATATATAAGTTACGCTATAAATAATATTATACTTATATGGATTATTGATTCCATTATGATAATATGTTTTAATATTAAAGATAGGATATTTCATTTAATTGTTAATTATTTTATTTTATAGTTAAATGGTTCTATTCTGAATTATTATGATGGAATTATATGGTTATGTGAAACCATAGTTAATTGATGAATAATATAGAGACTAAATATTTTATTATGATTTTTTCACCTATAGAATTATATGTTATTTAATATTATTTTATTTTATAAAAGGAAACAATTTTTGTGGGAGAGGGAGTTTTTATACTTTCATAGATATATGATTCATTTTTAATACATATTTCTCATTACGTTAAATTATTTTTTTAATAAATAATACTTTAATTTAATATTATCATATATTCACAACATAGTTTCAAAATAATTGTCCTTTCCTTGTATTGGTTTACAAGCCTAATAAATTATCCCTTATGTGGGGAAAATATGATTTTATACATAATGGAATTATTTTTAAATATTATATTTATTATTTCAATAAAAAAATTTATCACATGTTTCCATAGTTTTTACAAATATATATATTTTGAAAACCCCATTAGTTGTTTTATTTTTCTGTTCACACCATATATACAAATTTTTTCCATGGGAAATGGGATGAGTAAGATCATTAATTATGGTACCATGGACAAAAAAATTGGAACTATTTCATTTTCTAGAGTTTTTATTATAGATAAATAATCCATTGGATTGAATCAATTTGATATTTTATAAATAAAAACTTTCTAAATTTTATAAATCTATAACCATAAAATGAATTTATATTTTTAGTGATATAATATTGTATTTAAAATATGTAATTATAATTGTTAATAATTGAGTTACATAAGTTGGAATAAATGATATAAACAATATGTTTTATGACTAGATGCAAGAGAATGCGTTTCTGATATAAAAAATTATTTCATTATATTTTATGATTATATTTATACTACATTCTTATTTTTTATTTCACAAAATTGCGATCATTTTAAAAAATTTTTCATTTCACGGTATATTTTTGTTTGGATGAAATTATTATTTTTAAATATATATTGTTCAATCATAATGTATTATCATCTCTAATTTACCCATTTTAATTTTCATATATTATTTATCCATTAATCACGATTTCACATGAAGTTTGGAATTAATCATCCTTGAATAAATGAATTGTTATTCCCTTAAGAATAATTTCACTTAACCCCTATTTTTGTTTCCCATTTATTCTAAAATTTATTATAAGAATTATTATAGGATTATTGTATATATGGGTATTTTTTTCAATGATGGTTGATGATTGTTATATAATTAGATGCTTATGTAGATAATAATTGATGTCGCATTTTCAACAAAATTCATGTAGTGTTAAATAAGGACTAGGAAAGTGATAATTCGTTAGGAATATCTTTATATTTCACAAAAGTCAATTTGAAATTATTTATTCTATCACACTCATAACTATGTTTGAACCCAACTGATCATTACAATATCCATTAACATGAATATATCATGCCCATAAGTACTTAGGGACTTAATACCATTCAATTATATCATGATATTTTACTACACATATTATCCGAACATTAATAAATTATATCTTTTTGGAATATATAAAAAGATACAAAAACATATCCCTTCAACATAACAACAAGGCCACTTTACGATTAATTTTAGCATATAAACTAAGTCAATTATATCACCAACACAAGAAGATTTGTCACATAAAGTATTAAATCCACAAAACCATCATGTAAGATGACTATTCCTAATGATTCTGAAACCATGGTGAATAAAAATAATAGTATACATATTAGTTAATAAAGAATATAAAAACAACTGAGGACGTTAGAGATCATGAAGACTATGATTCCCCAAATGTTTTATCTATACCAAAGCATTTTCAAGACACATAATTGAGCAAAAAAACCAATGGCTTAATTATTCATTCATCATATTTAACTAATTTCTAATACATTTAATGAGGGAATTAGATACTCAATTTGAGACAATATTTGGAAAATATATAACATTAATTTGAAACCACATTATGGAATGTCATTATAATCAATTAAAAATAAAAATAGTTACTGAGAGCCTCATCCCAATCCTTAGTTGGGTGATGCGTAAAACTCATCTAATAAATCATTGGGCCATAACAAAAAATAAGGTTAACCAACCACTCATCCTATAACACTAGTATACCTTGATTGACATATAATCAATGATAGTGTATGCGTTCACCAAGGTATTATATATGGGAATCTAATAATCATGTCCTACTCCAAAACAAAAGGATAAAAATCATATACCTATCAAGAACACTTCATTGTACACCTACAATTGGGTATTCACATCATAAATAGAGGATCATGAATTTTCATTGAAGATATGTAGAAAATTTATTATTATAATAGTTACATATTATTCTATTAATGTGTGTCCCCTATAAATAAACATTAAAGGATTAACTCATCTAAACATGGTGTTCATGGATCAGAATTCCAACCCATTATATATATGTATATGAGATTACATATGAGGTGTACTCTACATTAATTTTCTAATATATGATTATTTATAATTAAATGAATGATGCACTATGGAATTCCCTAACATGATTGTAAATAACCATGTGTAAGCTAGACACATTCAATCCTAGTTCATGACACATATCGTCTTCTTCCATCATCATGTGAGACCCAATATATTATGCATTAGGATATATATTTCATTAGTTAAATAATAATTAACCATCTATTAGAAGATATATTGTCAAATAATCTATATGGTACGACCAAATGCATAAGTCCCAACTAATCCTCATAGGTCTTTATCATTTATAAAGAAATCTACATTGGGATATATTTTATGTCACTATTTCCTTCTCAATTTTCAATTTTCAATCCATGTAGATCATCCTCAAGGAGGTATATTCATAGATAGGAATATTCATTAAATGTAAATTAGTACAAGGGAATTAAATAGATATCATAAATAAGAGAAAGTGTTATTCTATCATTTTTTCTCTATAATGAAAACACATATTTCATATTTATCTAGTGAAAAACTGCATGATAACATTATTACTAAATGAAATTAAATTTTATTGGATGCTGACGCACACCTTTCTTGGGGAATGGAAAAAATGTATTACTAATGTATAGTATAGTGCTTAACCCAATGTAGTCTCCCAAATAGGAGTTCACACAAAACATTTTGTCACTTAGTAATTATTGAAAAAATATATTGTTTTTAGAATTTTTTGGTTTTTAATGAAACAAAATAAATGTTACATATTAAGAAATTGATTGAATTTTTTTTAAATACGTAGTATTCAAAATTATGATATGATAATGGTGATCATTTCGGGTTCATTTTCCCAAATTTTGTTTTATCATTATTCTATTTTATTCCATCTTCTTATGAAAAGTTGATTAAAATGAAATACCAATAACTTTTACTCTCACAACTATAGTCAATGGCTAATGTTGATATAAATTATTAACAATATCTCAGTTTAGTCTACACTTCTTTCTTTTATAAGAGTTCTATATTTAATATCCTCAATTGACTTGGGAATTACCCAATCAGGTCTTGATTATCCAAAAAATCAACAACATCGACTACAACACCAATACATACTAATGATAATCAATTACTTCACCACTAATAAATGTTCTATTCTACAATATATAAACCAAAATCTATTATTGGTAGATAATTATCATTATCTAAATAAAAAATCAATAACAAAATAAAAAACAAAATATGACCATGCGCGATATAAAAACTGCTATATGAAATTGAAAACAACATCATAGAATAGAGATAGAGATATTATTAAATTAAGAAAAACAAATAATTCATTAAAAATTGGAAAGAAAATATTTCCCTAATATCAAAATTTTTTACATCACTATGGTAAGGGTAATTGATATGAATTGGGAAAAAAAGTCATTACAAAACTAAGAAGAAGGAAAAAGGGAAACAAAAAAGATGAAAAGTGTTCTAGCCTAATCTATCCTACCAAATATATTATCTGTTTGGAACACCATTTGTAAGAATCAACCCATAGTCCCTTCTTATATTATCTTATAAATTAAATATCATACCTATGATACAAATTTCATATTAATATGATATTTATAGAGGGTGGTATGTAATATATAATGAGTATGTATTTTTTATAATAGAATAATAGAAAAAATTCATCAATTTATATCATTAAATGGTCAATTTAATTATTTCATAACTCTATGGAATTTATTTTTTAAATGGAACAATGATTCCTATTTCATATAAATGTTTAATAATATCAATTGGTGGTTTGTAGCCTATGTTATTTATCATTTATAATAGTGGGGTCCACTCTATCCTCCAAAATAAATTTTCAACATGATTTTTTTGGCCTCAAGTCATTTGAATCATATCATGTTCATTATGAAAATGTTTAATACCATAAATTATCGAACCCTAAAAAATAATAACTGAAATTAAAAAATTATTTTAAAAGGTATTCTTAAATTCAATTATTATTAAAATCTATTATACATCAATAATTATGAAATTTTTACATTTTATCCCAAAATACATTATAAATCAATAATTGATCTAGATAAGTTCAAATTGACAAATTGGATGGGTTTAAATAATATATATACCCTTAATTAATGATTAAAATATTATCTCTTTCAATTCTTCAACACATATCACATTGACTCTAGAACAAGTAATAATCAATATCAAATAAATGAAAATTTATAATAGATACACAAAACACGAAACTATATTCCAATATTATACAAATGATATCATGCCTCATAAATTACAATTATTTTGTGTTCTATATTATAATAATTTATTATATTTCTATATTATTTCTCATCTCATTCCCAGAAAACACCTTCATCATGTCAATTTTCACTAATCTCGCTAATGTTATTTTTTAACATGTATTTTTTTCTTAAAACAGATTCAAGAGTCACCGTATGCTTGATAAATTATAAATTATCCACTGAATGTGAGTCAATGGCATCATTTTATAACGATGAATTTTTAGGTTTGTTTTCTGCATTCCATTTGGGGGGATTTATATATAAAAAATTATGGGACTGTAATTGGATGTGTTTGATATTTCTAAAGAAAAATTCCATGACTCTAATTTTTACTAAAGTACCTTCTCTTATACAATCCCATAGATGGAAATCAGCTCCAAAAAATAACATATAAAAATTGTTTCATTAGTATCCCAAAATTTATCTAAATTTTAATCATTATTAGAACAATTTATTTAAGAAAAAAATCTAAATAGGCATAACATTGTTTCACCATTATAATCTCTAGAAAGGCATAGCATATTTTTTCATGAAAAGTACCATAATGTCACAAATTTCAATAGATTGAATTATTCAGAAGAAATATAATATCATAAAACTTTTATTTCCACCTTTTTAATCAATAAATGATTTAGCAAAATACTTGACAGTTTCCCCTACACTGGCGTTCAAAAAGATCGTTCAATTTAACATCAAGAGAAAGTCGGATATGGAAAATCAGATTATAAGGAGGATATCCTAAATTAATTTTCCAGGATTATATTAACTAAAAGGATTAAATGTACACGGAAAAAATGAATTAAAAGTATTAAATTAATGTTTTTGATTATATAAAATAAATTGATCAATAATTGTAAACAAAAGTACCTCAAACATATATATTTTAATATAAATAATTCAAATTTTGGAAAAATAAAGCAGGGTATGGTTCACTAAAGAAGTGGGGTGAATTAATAGAATATGATTATAGTGGTTCAAAAGTCTTAAAAAATGTGATTTAAAAAATAAATGTAGTCAACTGTGGAAAGAGATAAAAAAATACGTATATTTATTTTTAATTGCAAAAAAAAATTGAACATTATGCAATGTAATTTTCATCATCACATAGGCTCAGTTTCATGGAATAAATAGTTTCACTCATAGTAATGGGTTTCTATAATGTTAGTGATAATAATTTGAGAACATATTTTTTAGAAATAAACATAAATATAAAATGAATCCCATAAAAAATATAAAAAACAATACACTTTAAAAAAATATAGGAAATCCAATTGAAAATTGAAAATACTAAACTCCACTGTACCACACTAAAAAAAATAAAATTATGATTTTTATAATTAAATAATGTTAGTTTTATCATTTATGTAGATTTATTATTCAATCATATCAATAATAAATTTTAATTGAGAGGTACAATCTAATTTATTAGTAGCGTACTGATATGTTATGCTCTTAAGAGATGAACACTAAAAACCCAAAATATAAGATTAGGAATATAACATAAATATTTTATTAAAATAATATACCATAGGATAATAACCCAAGTGGACCATGGTTTTTTAATTCCTCTAGATGGGAAGTTCTTGTTGACTATCCCCAAGTTAATGGTTGGTGATGTTTCTTGCCCATGTACTGGAAAAAATTATTCTTTATTGCATGAACATGTTAATTTTTATGAGAACTTCATGGATATAGTATGAAAAATACACCCCATGTGAATGAGATAAAACATTGATGGTGGTTTATTATATATAATAGGTCCTCCACTTTCATTAGTTCCCCTTGAACAAAATCTAATTTTTTCAGAGGTTTCTCATGGAATTCTACATCAAATGTATAATCAAAGGGAAAGACATAGTGTAATTAAATATGAAAAAATTTAAGCATTAAGTAGAAATATCAAATACTTCCCCTTCATAATAAGATGTTATTGGATTTATTTTATTTGAAAAATCCACCTGGTTCACCTAATGGACTCCCTCTAATAATTTTTCATTATGTTCAGGGATTTCTATATGTTTCTCATCAGTTGCATCTTTTTTTCATCTTCCAGCTACAAGGAATTAAATATATTGGACAAATATTAAAATTTAAATCCATTATTATTGATAATAATTTTAATTTCAACAATATTATAATATAATGATTATATTAAAATATCATCTTCTTGAATTTGTCCAACTTAATTTTCTTATTCACTGCAAATCACCTATTGGAGAAGAGTATTTTCTGATAGAGGCAAGTAGTCACGCTCCTCCATTTCATTTATATCCATAGAAAAATTGGGGAATGATAATGGGGAATATTGTTGGACCTTGTCCACATTATAAAATTATAGATATTAATGGGAGGACTCCATTATCTCTAGGGACATCATTTAAAAAATAATTATGTTTATATCATCCCACAAGCCACTAAGTAATTCTTTTAATTCAAGTTACCCATTATTAGATTTCCAAAATTACATCACCAATATAATTGTAGATGAAACATCATCCTTAAAGGAAAAGGGTGATATATTAATTGTTTGTTTCAATAGTTGTTAATTAATCCATGAATTAAATAATTAATCATTTGAAAGCATCAGGGAAAGATATATTTTTTAATTTGTATTTTTTAATTGAAAAGATTCAAATATTTAAAATTAAATAATGGAAAACCCACCAAAAAAATAGAACCATATATAATTAACACATAACATGTGGCATGAAAAAAATTAATACATATTTATAATATATTTATTAGTCATAGATAATATGTCAAATAGAGGTTCACACAAAATAGTCTTTAACATTATAATTGGAGTGGAAATAATTTTTTTTAATTTTTTTATCATTGAAAAAAAATTAATTTATTAAATTAAAAAATCCTTCAAATAAAAAACTTATATTCATGTGATTGAAAATTATGAAACAAGAATATTTATCACGTCAGGGTTGGTTTTTAAATTACAATGTTATCCTTGTTCTATTTTATTCAATCTTCTTCTAAAATATGTTTTAAATGAGATTCAATGATTGTCTCCTCTTACTACATTGGTAAAATGGTGTTGGAGAGAGAAAACCTTACCAAGATCTCAGTTTTTTCTTCTCTCCTTCCATGTGAGAGAGATTTGTACTAAACGTCCCCAATTTACAAGGTAAATGCCCAATCAGGTCATATTTATCCTAAATATTCAAGAAAATACACTACCAATTTCATACATACTAATGATCCTAGATTACATCACCACTAAGCCCTTTTATATTCCATTATATTATAAAAAAATACAAGAGTGATATAAAGGACATTTAAAATAGAAAACAATAATTGTATCAAAAACATAAAATGATCATGTTTTATATAAAATCAGATATATGAAATTGAAAACAACGTCACAGAATAACGAAATAGATTTAATTTAATTAACACCAATAATTATAGAATTAAAAATTATAAACCAATATCATTAAAATGTCACTCATATTTTCACCCCAATATAGTATGGGAAAACAAGATAAATTGAGAATAAGATGTAATTACAACAATAAGAAGAAGAAAATAGTGAAAAGAGAATATGAATTGTTTTCCAGTAAATGATTTCCTATGAAATATTTCTACAGGTTGGTACACCATATGTTTGAATTCCAATAAAAATTAATAATATAAAATGTTTGAAATTATATTTCCTATCATCCCTCAAAATATGAAATTACATGGATGTGTTTAGTTTATTATATGGAATTCATAATGAGTATGGATTTTTTGTCCATGAATTAATAAAACCATCCATCAATGTATAAAATTAAATAACAAACATAATTATTGATTAACTCTATATAATTTTTTTAAATGCATCTAGGATTCCTATTTTATATACAGGTGTAATTGCCTCAATTGGAGGTGTACAATCTGAGTTATATCTAATTTCCATAAGTGAGTTCCACTATGTCCACAAGATCATTTTTTCAATTTGATTTATTTATTCTACAATATAGATGTTAGAATTTGCATATCAACCAAAATAAAATATTTAATCCCATTATTCAAGGATACCTATAAAAAGGAATCTCACATATTGGATGTACATTTTAAAAGGTATTCATGGCATACCATTGCGATTAAAATCAACTAAAATTTCCAAATTATGAAATTTTCATATTTTATCCCAAAACTAAATATTAATAAAAAATTCAATAAAATTAAATAAATTTATAAATTTTAATGTTTTAAATAATAAAAATAAATACTAAAAATGAGAAAAAAAATATTGCCACTATTAGATGGTCCCTTCATGAGACTGTAATTTTATAATGTCAAACTATGTTTAATTTTATTTTTGTTAACAATGATATATAAAAAATCATCTTAGTGATCAAATAAATCATCCAGTACACATAGATAATTTCATACTAGACCATATTCTATGTGAGATCAATCATGCTTTCTTATTAGTCCATAATCACTCCATGACCTTATACACGTCTATTAACTCTGTATTCACTTTGGATCATACTCTCAACATTTCATAACCCAAAATAAACTATTCCCCACCAATATGAGGGAACAATTTGCTACATATATTTATATATATTTATAATATAATAATTATTCAACAGTAGATTATGTATTTCTTATAGATACATATTTACAGTGATAACAAACTCCCATTATGATGGATTGAAATTAATTTGTAGGATAAATTGATAGCTATCACTTCCTTATTCCATGTGGGTCATCCAATTATTGGGTCTTACTGCTCATAAATCAATCCCCGTAATTGTAGGGATATATAAACTCTATGTAATATCATATCATTCCCATAGAATATTTAATACATATTTAATAATGTGATCCATTGAATGATATATCCAACTTGATTACAATCATAGTTGGGACCTAATACCTTTTTGGTTAGTGATAAAGTGGCATTATTTGTAATGTCCCTGAGTACCCATAGTGATACATATTTTTCCCCATAATCCATACCACATGATGTTTAACTACATTGATTTTCCAATATCATATTAATATAATAATGTTAGGATTTACCTTGTTATGTTTCACTATACTATGTGGCCTCTGATCCACAAACATAGGATATGTCCAATGCTCGTATAATGGGTCATATCCATGAATCCAGACACAAGCTATCTCATATTGTTGTGAAAAAATTTTGTGTACCTAGAAATGGGGCTCCTAAAATTGAATAAAAAACCATAATGATGTGTATGGAAAAAACATATTATTGATTCAAATGTTTAAATTGAATGTATTTCTTCAATTCAATGACTATAATGGGATAAAAAATTATTATTCTGCGAGTAAAAAATGATAAAAAATAAGAATTATATATAATAGAGTAATGAATTAAAAAATACATATCCCTTGATAAGTGATAGATGTAATAGAAATCCAATCCTATTAACCAAAGAAAATTCCAATGCATTGATGTTAAGATACCATAGTGACTAAATAATATTTTAATATAGGAACATAATGGTTTTCACATCCAAATGTCTTAATGTATAATAATTTAATATCTTATAGCTAAAAATACATAAAGGTAATTAAAATTGATTTTTTTGAATATCCTTAAACTATTAATGGTAGACTATAATTAATAATTTACAAGCATGATTCATTAAATTATGATCTATATTATAAAAAATGGCCAACCCAGTGAAAATAAATAATAATTGAATGTGGGATAAAAAATTCTTATATGTGTGATAACATATTAAAAAAATTACTTTTTTATTTATGGTAGTCATTTTAAGAAAAAATATCATCAATCCCGTTTTAAATCCAAAAGAAATTTCATCATTATCCATCTGATGTTTTAAGGATTCATCCATTGAATAGACAATAACATCAATTATTGTGTGGGTGTGTGTGGGGTGTCATATATTTATAGGCCCCTAATAATAATAACAAGTGAACTTTTATTGAAAAACTAACTTAATGATATGATCCCAAATGTAGATGTACCTCGATAGAGCATCCACACATTAATGTTTCATAGCCTACCACATTAGAGGAAAGATAAAATGAAAACAGTAACAATAACTAGAATATAAAATAGCTCTAATATTATCTCCCCAATGATATATAATTCCATTATATCTTACCCTAGGTAGGTATATAATTACAATATAAAACCTATTATAATCAAAATGCATCACCAAAAATCTCTTACCGCCAATCAACATAAATAGTGTTAATGATCACCCTAATATCATATTGAGGTACATAAAATGTAAATATAGTGACCCAAACCATGTCCAATTATTATAAGGTATCAATTATATCACCTATATAAATGAAATATATGGGTAATGTCCCATATTCCTCCCTTATAGTTATTTTCCTTTAACATAACCAAGAAAAAGTGAAATAGTGGGATTATATTCATGCACATCTATAACGTTAATAATAATAAATTTTTAAAGAATGTAATTATTCTCATTAGAATATAGTGGTGTGATATCCCACTACCCTACATTTTAGTCCACTAAAAAAGGATATTGAGGGAAAACCAGAATATACATGGCCATATATTTCTGCTTGTACAATGATGGCTTACCAGAATGTCCCAATAGCTACTAGCATCTAGACACATAATCATACCCCCATTATAAAAAAATCATGTTTGTGAATTCTAAAGTCTATCACCTATATGTATGAACATATCCTAACTTCTATAATGGTGGAACTAAGGAATATTTTATCAATTAATATGAAACATATGTGTGATCATTCCCCAATATTTACAAAATTATTTTTATGATATTCCCAATTTATAGAAATAGATGTGAAAATATTCACATTCCACATATCACTGTATATGAGTAATCCATTATTAATTTCAAAAACATATAGAATGTTTTGAATTAATTGGGGTGGTGGGGGGGTTATACCAAAACATTATTTCATTAATGTTGTTGGTAAATATTTATTAATAGTAAATAGAAATTATTTAGTCCTATTTACCTCAATCTGATATTAAATAAGGGAATCTACAATAGAGGTACATAAGGTCATCACACAATAACAAATAGACATAACAGACACATCATGTTGTTATAGTGACAATCATAGAATAATCATATATTCCTATCTAACATTTATGTTTTATATCTTAATCATCGATAAAAATATTATATCCACTAAGGAAGCCTTCTACCCCTATTGGTTATCTCTCTTCCACATGAAAACAAATCAAGAGAAAATATCATGAAATAAAATAGATTATATAATAGAAATTCTATATTCATTCATTGATCGGTGATTGTGTTCTAAAAATGATATAAAAATTTTCAATGGCTGACCAAGGTTCATATAACTCATCACTAGAGGGTGAGAGATGTTTTATCCATATAGCCCCCCCCCCACTATAATAATCTATTCAAAAGTTAGGAAGGTACTCCATAGAGAATAATCCACAAAATTCCACCTCATTAATATATATACATTGATCAATTGATCCTATTACATGATTCAATCAATGAAAATTTATTTTTTAATGACATGATCAATGGACATAGAGGTTCTCTACTTTCTAGATGATTTATATTCTACCAATATGGTTCCCCTAGAAAAAATAATGGTATATTAAATTTAAATTCATCTCCATTGTAGTCACTGAATATATTACATCACCCCCACCACAATTTTGGTTGATTTAATTAAGTACGCTCTACCCATGTTGAGGATATATTTGGAATTCATTTCCACTAAGTAATACTCAATCGGATGAGGTTGATCAAAAGTGAAGCTACAACACCCAAATGAAATTATTTTCCAAAAATAATTGATTGTTTTAAGGGATTTTAATTTCTAGTACCATTATCTCTCTATTAATACACAACCATGTTTAGAGATACTCTTGGATAAGATTATCTTTACAAAATATCCTCAAAACATTCAATTTTATTAGACAATGTTGAATAATTTACTACTATAAGTGATCATGATATAATGGATATGTGGAATGTTTTGGTAGACTAAAATACTCACATCATGTTGAATCCCACTTCTAGACTATATTATAAAATTTTAATGCAATTAAAAGAGGAATACATTCATTTCATACTCAATAAAATATTTTATAACATTCATCATTGGAAATTGAAACCTCTAGCCTATACGGTGTATTATGATCATCTCAATGAAATAAAAAATATACCTCAATAGAATGAAATTTTATAAGGCTAAATATCATCATACCAATTATCATATAAAATATTAAATACCCTATGGAATTATTTACATCACTTTTTATAGGTAGTTATAGATAAAAATATGAATTCCCTATAATTTGTGTGTATTATGGAATGTGATGAGTAAGTGGAAGTGCACTTCAGTCATTTTATTGGATATAATATCACTTGAAAGAAAATATCTAGGAGTTTAATTTTTATTAGAGAAGTATTTGGCCTATATTTTTTTAAAAAAATATTATGATGGAAAATTGTATATGATTTAAGGTAAAATAGAATCATGACAAAATAAAAGATGTTTTTTGTAGAACCTTTTGTCATGAATCTGAATGATTTATTCTTGATTGATAATATAAAAAGGTGAAGTACTCAACCAAAATAACTTCCTTACTATCTAGATTAATACACCATAGAACTCCTCCACACTCACCCAATTCCCAAATGAAATACTGAAAAAATATCCATATTGGAAACTACAGTGGTAGTTATACTGCAACAACATTTTCCATAGGGATTGGAATTATTTACCAAATCACCATCTCATGATATGTATAAACCACATTTACATTATGTGGGGATGGAATAAAAATAATATATACCCTATAAAACATGTATTCAGAAATATATACACTCTCATTCACTACTTACAGTATAGATTTTATTTTTTACACTGGGATATGACCATTAGTAGTCACTACCCCCCCTAGGATTTTGACAATGAGAAACAATGAAATATCATTTTAGGTGTTCTAAATATTGATATTTTATGAGTCATTATGAATATATTTTCATAAGTCACTCCATTAGGAAATACATTCTATGGATTAAACCACATATATGATCCAGGATAAAGAAACCTAATTGGTGATTGAATTCATGATAGGAACCTGATTTTCTAATTGAATAGGTAAAAATGGGATGAATAGCCACAATAATATTATTATGGGGATGAAAATTTTACTCCTTCTTCCTGATATGGGTTAGTTAATCTTATCGGATCTATTATGGTATAAGACAATGGCTTAGTCACATGATTATAATGATGTGAAGGAGAATCATCTATCTGATGCATTTTTCATGTTGAAACAACTAAGGAAGGAATACATACTCAATATGAAATGGATATAATAAACATAGATTATATGAAGATTTATATTTTTACCACTCAATGAATATTATATATTGATAATGGATAGTTAATGGTCACATTCTAATCACATACAAATGTGGTAAAAATACTCCCATTGAAGTATTGTTGGATCAATATGAGGATAATATATATGATCTAAATCATATTAATATTGAATTTCATAGGGGAAATATCCACATTAATTGAAAAATCTATGTCAAGGTGAATGTTTCTCCAACCAAATTACCACATTTTGATCGGATTATAAAAATCATTTGGGAATATTCTTATCATGATGATGGAAGTTGATTTAAAAACATAACTATTTAAAATATGATATTAAGGAAGATACATATTTTAATCTCCTTAAAATTGATTTCTTCTCATATGAGGAGATAAAACCTAGACCAACATGAACTAGGATTAAAATACCTATAAATTTAGAGAATCAAATTCCAATATTAACATATAAGTAGTATCTAGCCTTAATTATGAAAATATTAACAATGTATTTTCCTATGTCAATCATGTATCATGTTTCCAAAATATAGTATATAAATGCCTTTAGGGCCTTGACAAATTCTAATAGAAAACTATATAGTGTTTGGGTGGATTACTATCCTACATTATCGAAAATAAGGAAGAAAACTTTCCAACAGTTAAAAATTATTTTGGAATATATATTTGACACATTTTATGTCCTTATGTGGCCAAATTATGGGATAACATGATTATTGGGGGGAGTGAATTTCCAATGTTGTTTTAAAACATAGGAAGATACAACATTCATTTGGTTAAAAAACATGGTTACATGATTTAATAAAAATTGTGATTAAAACCATCATTAATTCCTTAATATGTCAATCTATATGTTTAGTAAGATAGTGAAGCATGATCCCTAATTTTTCAAGATTCATCGTTATTAGGGTGTCTCTAATTTTATCAAAACAAGCAATTGATAGACATATTTTTGGAATAAAAATATATAATATGTGTATTACACGTATATATATTGGACACAATTTAAAAACTATTAATCATTATAATGTATATAAGAAGGCTTCAAATTTTATCCACTATATAACAATGCCAAGATGGTTTTATTTACTAACCCAAATCAAATTCATGAAATTAAAATATTTCATAAATAAAAAGGTTTAAAAAATTGTAAGGAAACTGTGCCTTACCGTTGACATCAAAAAAATGACTACAAAATCCAGATTTGTTTAACCTCATATGGAGCCTCCCAAGTCTTGATAATTATAAAAAATATTCCATTACTAAGTGGAAGAAATATTTAGTACTTTAAAAAATATGATGATCAAATAAGAAAAACATAATATTTTAGTGATGAGAAAGTTTTGAGAACCATAATCATAACAAATGTAAATAATTAGTTTAAATATAATACTTCCTTGAATACAAATTTTGTTATCCATAATTATCATTCTAATGATTTTCTATATATGTGGTTGTTGGAAAACAAAATTCAATTTCATTTCATATTTTAATATTATATCAATATAATTATAAGATCTAGAAAATTGAAATAAAAAAATCTTTATTATATGTGGCCTAGGTTTACAAAACACAATTAGATGATTTTGATGACTAGAATGAGATTCCAACAAACTATAATTGTTTTTATATAATAATATAAAAAATAGATTATTGTGATCCTGGAATTCTCAGTTCACAACTGAGAGAACAATTAATGTAAAAAATAAAAATAAAATCATCCCAATTAGTTCCTTCAACACCTTCTGATAGTGGTAGAAATAATTTTCTAATTAATATTATGGTTCATGCTAATAAATTTTTACCAAATCTGAGATAATCTTAGTAAATTTTTGAATTAATCTCCCTATCATTTGGCTGCTGGGAACTAACCTATCAAATGAAATATTTATCTGAAGAAAATAATATTTCAACATAATTATAATCAATCATATTAAAATCGCTATTTTGGAATAATATTTAAAATTTAAATATATTTACATTTAATTAAATCAATTTTTACATAAATTATTAAATAGATAAAAATGGAAATTATTTTTAATTTTATTTTTTAATTAAATCAAGATATTTTGCACCATTATTTTCACTAAAAAATAATTTTAAATGCTTCCATTTTCCCATAAAAAAGCTTTGATATATGTTACCAATTATTTGTGCTAAAATCAATTCATAGTTAAGGGGTAATATTTATCAATGCTAAAATAAAGTGTTGATAAATTTTACCTTTTATCAATGATGAAAAAAGTGTTGATAATGGGATCACTTTATCATCATTTAATTTAGATCTGAAAATTATTGAATTTATCAGGGAATTTTTTTAACCTAATAAATTTAAATTTTTTTAAATATATGCTTCATTAGTATTTCATATTTTAGGTGTTGGGGTAATATGACTTATGAGTAAAGGGATCTAGGGATCATTTGGTCATTGAAGATCTTGGAATTTTGGCTAAATATCTATTAATTACCTAATTTTATATGAAATTTGATGGTAATAACTTCATAAAGACAAAAAAAATAACACCATGTAATCCCATGAATATATTAGGATTCATTCTAATAAAATTTTGTTTGAAAATAAATTTCTGGTTTAGATCCACCAAATGAACAAAAACATGTGGATTGGCCTGATCAATCCAAAATTCCAACAATTAATGTGGCCACAGGATCAAATAATGATTATGAACCAAAATCATTGGTAGATTACATATAATAGACCTATAAAATGGTTGAAACTCCTAATATGAATTGTAATACACTGGTGTTGAATGATGATATCATCAATAATTTGGCCATTATCCTATCAAATTTTTTATTCTTTACATGCTTAACCTGTGAAATGATCTTATAGAATCAATTAATAAATACATTTACAGATCCTGGGATATTGAGCATAATTTTACAGTTACTAAGGTATATAACAAAAAATATCCTTTATAAATGAAAAATAGAAATATCATTTCTAATGTAGTACTAATTTATTTCCATCAAGGGGATCATCAGAACCCTATACATTTCAGATGATCATTATAATACTAGAATATTTTAATCAATAATTATGAATAACTCTAGGATCAACCATTTCATATTTAGGATTCTATGATACCTTTGTTATAGATATTATTACATTTCGAAGAATAAATTCATATTAGGGGAACAAAAAAATAGTGTATAACTGTATTAGATGGATAAAAATCATAAAAAAATTAGAGGATCTTGTTTCTAAATATGAATACATGGTATATCATTATTTTATCGAATGTAATGATTAGATGGGATATATCCTTCTGATCATTTGGGGGTAATTACTATTACCTAATCATTAATTCCGAAAATAAAATTTCTAAAGGAATGTTAGGGTATTGTATAGTGAATATATCCCATTTGAGTATTGTGAATAATAGTTTGTCATTGAATGATTCTAAAAATAGTACAACGAGATGATGTGGGGTTGTAACGCCCCGACCCCAGTTGCCCAGAGTCGGTGCATTAATTACATAACATTGGCATGATCACAAGAAGGATCAAATCCCGAAAGACCGATTGGTTTAGTAGCCTTGGAAACACTAGATATATTTATAAGTTTTACATTACATCATTAAACGAAAAACTACTACAACAACAAATTGTCTCCATAATCCACACTATAAACCCCTCGTAATATCCCTGCAAGTCAATCATAATTTACTTCTTCACTACCTGGGAAAAATAAAACATAGAAAAGGGGTGAGCTGAAATGCCCAGTAAGGATAACAATATAGCGGAACATTCAAAATAAGCATAAACATTTAAGGCAATGAATTACTAAAACAAAAGCCTTTTAAAATTGAACTTCAACATAGTATGGCAAAAGTAAAATGAAATAATGCCATTTACTTGTTCACATGGATATTCTACTAATCGAATAATCACATGCAAAAATCAATAACCACTTTCATAATGTTGGAATGCATAATGCCAGACTATCATAACCACATAGCCAAGGCCTCGTGCCAAGACTACAAATAAGATTTTGTCAAGGCCTTGTGCCAAGACACTAGTTTGTCTCATGAGACCTACCGATGCATCGAGGAGCTATAGCGGGCTCCACCCGTCACTTATTAAGTCCAATGCATTCCCATATGAAAAGGTTTAAACATAACATAAACATTCGTATTAAAACTAGAATACGAAATGTCAATACTTTCACAATAAACTATGAATGGTATAAAAATAGCACATCCACAGTCAAACATATCACAAAACCTTCAATACAATATAGAAGTTTTGTATCATAATAAATCAACTTCAAATAATCTTAAAATCAATCAAAGGATGTTGACATAGATGAAATCAAAATTCTTTTTAAAGAAATATCTCCTTTTATTTTGAAATCATTTAAGATCCATATAAAATAAAACATTTTCTTTGAAAATATTCTTATAAGCTTGTAAGGAAATCTTTGAAGATTTTATAACGGCGTAAAATAACCGCACCCGCCGTATAAGTTAAAAAAACATTCTTACCTCAATTCTGTCGAAAAGGTTAAAAAGGACCTTGTTTTGAAAACGACGGAAAGATTCCTTTATAAACCTCTTATAAAAAGTCAAAAAAAGGGTATAAATGACTTTAACCCATATTCTTGTAAATAGTAAAAATGTTTTGAAATACATTTTTAAGAAACATGGATGTGGATGATAAAGAGATCCCAGTAGATTATTACATATAAACAACCTCGGATAATGAAGAGATTGTGAAATAACCCTTACCTTGTACTTTTCCTTGGTTGTGGTAGGTTAACCTCCTGTATAATGGTGAAATAATTGTTATTAAATTATACAAGAATCATATACATTAATATGATATCATATATGATCTTTTAATATTGATTTGATAATAATATCTTAGTATTATCGTTGTTTCGGGTGTTAACTTACCTGTTTTCTTTCATATGTTTTGTTACGTAAGACATGTTTGTAAAGGATAGGTTGTATATTATTCATATCCAGAATGTTATCAAGTCCTTAAACATCATTTTTAAATAATAAAATGATAATTACGCTTTAATGGTTACGATGGAGAATGAATCTCATCGCGTTCGTGGAGACGGTAGTCCGTACGTACGCACGAGCGACAATATCATTCTTTTGATATTAAAATAATATATAAATGGATGGTATATCATATATACAGAATCATTAACATGTTATATTTATTATTTACATGAGTTACACATCATTATTATACCCATCCAAATAATATTATATTGAATAACAATTACACCACGACGTGGAGACAGTAAGCCGTACGTACGCACGTATGGTGACATGTTATTCAAAGGGTGGATAGAATACTGAATATGATTGTACCATATTTATAATAACATCACAGTATATTTGAGATACTGTAGTTATTATTTCAGAATGGTAAGAACAAAGGAAGAAGAAGTGGAAGAAGAAATGAACTTAGAAAAGGGTGGTGAGATCATTACCTCTTCTTCGGGTTCTTCCTTTTGATTTGATCAAAAGGGCTCCTTAGGTTGGCTTTCTGATCAAACTAAGGCCTCTAGGTTGTATTGAGGGATGTTGGGAGAGTATTTGGGCAGAGTTTGGCTGAACCAAAAGGCTTTAGAGGTGTGAAGAAATGAGAAGGAGGAGTGCCCTTTTATAAGAGGGGTGAGGGGCACCTTTGGAAAAGCTAGAAATATTAATTTATAATAAATTCATATTCGGTTTCTAAAGGCTCCAAAGTTGACTATTCAAAGGATGAGGTGGGGATAGGTCGAAAACAACTCATCCAATAGAATTTAGACAGGTTTGGGTACTTATATTAACCTTATCTTTAAGTATTAACTCTAAGTTAATTAGTTTCACTTTTACAATGTCTCTTTGTATTTTTATATAATATGGTTAATAAACTTACTATGTACATCCAAGCGACCCCCAAGTGGTCCATTAATGATTAACCTATCATAATATAAGTCTCTTGGCCGAACCTTAGATTTTTAGGAATTTAATATCAATTAATAATATAATATTTGTTTTAAGAACTCTTTTATGTCAATTTTGACACTATTCAATAGTTGATTTTTGTGAAACTCCTAACAGATTGATTACTTCGAACAAAGTCAATTACATCAATCCTAATATATCATATTATCATAGAAAATTAGTTTAATTCATTAAAAGTTTCATATTATAATTATTTGGGTATTTATAAGATCAATTATTTTTATTTTTCACTATTTTAATAATTACTGCATCATCATTGTGTCATAAATAAAATAAATTATATAATGTCTAAAAATTATAAATAAAATATCATTATGTAGGAAATCTTTTTATCTTTCTAATGAATATTTATAATCGAAAATCCAACATGTATAACCCTATGTAAAAATTGTTGTTCTAAAAGATATATGCTTTTGTCATTTTTGTATTCATTTTGACTTAATTAAAATAAAGTGTCATTATCACTTACAAGTGGATCCATGGGGTCCCAAAATAGACACAAAGATGCCCATGGTCGACCATCTATCAACCAATAGGGTTAAGACACGTTTTTAGGGTAATTTAGTATTATTATAATATTATTTTTTTAACCCTTATTTACCGGATTTACCCTTTAACCATGGTAAATAAAATATTTACCGCAGTAATTATTCAAAATGTCTAAAAATAAAAGTTATCTATTTACACAATTTGAACATCCTGATTCCAAATATGGAATCCATTTTCCTAAATTCAAAACACAGAAGTGGCAGAAATTAATTTAAAATTAATTCCCGCTGTCAAAACAAAAAGCGTGTTTTTAAGAGATAATAACTATCAAAAGATTGACACTTGTTTATGTTCGGTTTAATTGTAAAATTATGTCCAATGACCAACATTATATTAAATAGTAAAACTATATTCTAAATATACTTTAAAACCACTCAAATTCATAATTTATCACTATTAATTATTTTTATTAAAAAAGTTGTTTTTAATTAAAACTTAGTAATTTTCACTATTCATCAAAATATGAAAGTTATCCGAAATGTACCAAAATTTCACCTTAGGCTAAATTCGATATTCCGAATCAAAAAATGAAGTCCATTTCAAAATATAAAATATATATAATTTCAAAATTTAGGTATTATTATTCATAACGGCTAGTTTGATCGGTTGTGGTGTGTGTTAAAACTCGACGTTGCGTACAACACACGCTACTGTTTTATTCAAAGGAAAGCGTACCGTGGAAGCTTGGGATGTTTCATTTTAAATTTTTTGATGTCTCCATTTAGTCAAAAAGTTTAAAATATTGTATTTAAAAAGGTTTCACTATCAAAAGTTGATAAAAGTGCAATACTGAAAATGAATCTGTTCTTGCATTATGACTAAGAAACTCATAATATGGATTCTAAAATTATAAGGATTATATAAAGTTAAAAATGTAGTTAATGCTATTCATGACCTCTTTTAATGGCTTTTTTTTTGGTAAGTCATGGTGCAATTGAACTCGTTGTTGCGTGTAGTGCAAGTTATTGAATTATTTTGAAGAAATAACACACTATGAAATCTTGGGGTGTTACATTCTCCCCTCCTTCAATAAATTGCGTCCTCGCAATTTGAAATTGTTCTTTGAAAATAAAAGGTTGAAAATAGATAATATATTTGTGGGAAAACCCACATCGGAAATTGGGTTACTAAAATTTAGTCTTAATATGAGGAAAAGAGAAATCAAAGGGTCACCACCAAATTATGATCTCGATTAAGAGAACATTGGTGGAAATTAGAGACATATAATCGGAGGAAAAACGTAAATATTTATAGGTAGTGATTGAGGTCATCAATCACAAACAAGTGTATAATTGAGGTCCTTAAATTAATCAATCTATGATGATTTGAAATACCATCGGTTCAACAAAACATAGGGTATTAGGATAACACATTTTTGACGTTTCGAAATATCTTAGTTGAAATCCCACATCGAAAAATGAATTAATGAGGCCTCTATTTAAAATAAAGAGTGGAAAGTATGAAGATTACCGAAAATAACACATACTAGGGTTCCATGTAGGAAAATATGGATATGGAAGAGAAATCTAACCATCAATTATCTGATGGAGAGTGGTAGAGAACATGGCTATGAAAAGGCCAACAATCCCAAAGCCATAAATTAGTGATGATTTAAGGTACCATCTAGGACAACATTTTTGTTCTAAGTTTCTTTTCTTAATATTGAGGAATTTATTTATGAGATTGGCTAAGATCATAAGGAGATATACTTACTTTATAATTAGTTTTTTATCCATTAATAAATTTCTACCACAAACTCATCTTTCACTCTAATAGAAAAAAAATTCTATTTACACTATTCGTATAGGGTTCCAAAATAAAAGAATTTATAATTCATCTAAAAGATCTTTTAATAAAAACTACATTATTTAATCTAGGACATCTCGTGGGCCAGTGGTAGGTGATACACCCTTGTCGCCCTTCGGTTGCGGGTTCAAGTCTCGCAGCCTTGCCGGACGCGACGGGTTGCCGCCCGACCTCCGGGTTGTCCTTTTATGGCAATCCAAAATAATCCAAACAAGAACTATCCAAAATAATTCTATCCAAACTCACAGTCCAACTTTTATAAGGAGGGTAAACATAATGTAGATCCTTTTTAACCCGTAATAGCATATGAATACCTTCATCGTGTATTCTTTTAATACACTGAAACATCCTGAATTACCATATTTTTTATTGATTACATTCATGCTCCCTTATTCCATATTGAATGCTGGATATACTTCATCAATCCAAAAATGTTTTAAACCCTAACAATGATGGAATATACAAATCATTAATCAGTTCCAAGGTAGTCAAGAATATCCAATATAATTTTTCCAAAATAATCATGTATTATTCGAAAATCACTACCTCGGTATCAGAACTATATTATGGTTTATCATTCTCTCAACCATATATTTTCCAAAAATTTATCCTGATATTGAGTCACTTTTCTTTGTTCCACACAATCTCAAGTCCTTAATGAAATAGTACTGCAGTACAATCCTATATACTCCATAATTATTATAACAAGTACATTGTTGATACAACACTCAATTGACATAATCAACATAAGAACTCTAATCATTCTTCTTCATCTGTGGTAGTATCATAACTTGATTATTATCCAATAGCATCATTTGTGGCATAGTCTGATGACTGGGACATAGGTTCGCGTAGTGTCCAAACTCCTTGCAAATGAAGCATTGTACATTTGAAACCATTTTCTTACCTTTGCAGTCATGTACTTTGTGCCCTTTTCCTCCACACTTATAACAAACTCACATTCCTTTCAGGCAATTTCCAGGGTGTTTCTTTCCACAGTTACCACATATGGGAAAATTCTTCTTTTCCCTCTTCCCTTTATCCATTTTTCTCTCTTCCATCCTTTTATTCTCTTGCTTCCCTTCAAAGCCATAGGACTCAGTAAACTCTTTACTTATCTTATCAACACATGATATTATTTCTTCATATGATGATAATTCATGGGAGACTATTTCTCTTATAAATTCTAGCTTAAGACCATGAAAGATATGATCCTTCCTTCTCTTTGGATCATGTGTATTTCTGGAGTTCTCATTCCTTCTACTGGGCGCCATTTCTAAAAAAATGGCATAAACTAGATCAGTTTATGCATCAAAATACATAATCCCATACTTATAAAACACTTAACATAAATTGAACTATTTATGGATATAATCCATAATCATAAAAATGTTTTCTTTGAGGAAGTATATACTCATAAACCCTTCATAATGATTTGTAAAGATAGTGATAGTTATCCTAAGCATATCCCCCGGGAGTGTCGTAACCAAGAGTGCAGCAAGGCCCGTTGTCGTGCACCAGTTCCCGTTCGAGTCTAGCTCAATGCGGTGTTTTCGGGTTTTACCCCTAGGTACATCTGTGCCAGAGCCGCCTCTACCTGCTCGTATCCAGACAGGGATGTATTGCTCGAAAAACTCACAAAATCTCTACAATACCAAAATTCTAGGAAGTTCTTCTATACTAATCCTCAAAGTTCATCTTAGGTCTACGTGATCTAATCAGAGTTTATCTAAATCTAGCTTCCAAGGTTTGTACTAAACTTCCTCTGATACCAACTGTAACGCCCCGACCCCAGTTGCCCAGAGTCGGTGCATTAATTACATAACATTGGCATGATCACAAGAAGGATCAAATCCCGAAAGACCGATTGGTTTAGTAGCCTTGGAAACACTAGATATATTCATAAGTTTTACATTACATCATTAAACGAAAAACTACTACAACAACAAATTTTCTCCATAATCCACACTATAAACCCCTCGTAATATCCCTGCAAGTCAATCATAATTTACTTCTTCACTACCTGGGAAAAATAAAACATAGAAAAGGGGTGAGCTCAAATGCCCAGTAAGGATAACAATATAGCAGAACATTCAAAATAAGCATAAACATTTAAGGCAATGAATTACTAAAACAAAAGCCTTTTAAAATTGAACTTCAACATAGTATGGCAAAAGTAAAATGAAATAATGCCATTTACTTGTTCACATGGATATTCTACTAATCGAATAATCACATGCAAAAATCAATAACCACTTTCATAATGTTGGAATGCATAATGCCAGACTATCATAACCACATAGCCAAGGCCTCGTGCCAAGACTACAAATAAGATTTTGTCAAGGCCTTGTGCCAAGACACTAGTTTGTCTCATGAGACCTACCGATGCATCGAGGAGCTATAGCGGGCTCCACCCGTCACTTATTAAGTCCAATGCATTCCCATATGAAAAGGTTTAAACATAACATAAACATTCGTATTAAAACTAGCATACGAAATGTCAATACTTTCACAATAAACTATGAATGGTATAAAAATAGCACATCCACAGTCAAACATATCACAAAACCTTCAATACAATATAGAAGTTTTGTATCATAAGAAATCAACTTCAAATAATCTTAAAATCCATCAAAGGATGTTGACATAGATGAAATCAAAATTCTTTTTAAAGAAATATCTCCTTTTATTTTGAAATCATTTAAGATCCATATAAAATAAAACATTTTCTTTGAAAATATTCTTATAAGCTTTTAAGGAAATCTTTGAAGATTTTATTACGGCGTAAAATAACCGCACCCGCCGTATAAGTTAAAAAAACATTCTTACCTCAATTCTGTCGAAAAGGTTAAAAAGGACCTTGTTTTGAAAACGACGGAAAGATTCCTTTATAAACCTCTTATAAAAAGTCAAAAAAGGGTATAAATGACTTTAACCCATATTCTTGTAAATAGTAAAAATGTTTTGAAATACATTTTTAAGAAACATGGATGTGGATGATAAAGAGATCCCAGTAGATTATTAAATATAAACAACCTCGGATAATGAAGAGATTGTGAAATAACCCTTACCTTGTACTTTTCCTTGGTTGTGGTAGGTTAACCTCCTGTATAATGGTGAAATAATTGTTATTAAATTATACAAGAATCATATACATTAATATGATATCATATATGATCTTTTAATATTGATTTGATAATAATATCTTAGTATTATCGTTGTTTCGGGTGTTAACTTACCTGTTTTCTTTCATATGTTTTGTTACGTAAGACATGTTTGTAAAGGATAGGTTGTATATTATTCATATCCAGAATGATATCAAGTCCTTAAACATCATTTTTAAATCATAAAATGATAATTACGCTTTAATGGTTACGATGGAGAATGAATCTCATCGCGTTCGTGGAGACGGTAGTCCGTACGTACGCACGAGCGACAATATCATTCTTTTGATATTAAAATAATATATAAATGGATGGTATATCATATATACAGAATCATTAACATGTTATATTTATTATTTACATGAGTTACACATCATTATTATACCCATCCAAATAATATTATATTGAATAACAATTACACCACGACGTGGAGACGGTAAGCCGTACGTACGCACGTATGGTGACATGTTATTCAAAGGGTGGATAGAATACTGAATATGATTGTACCATATTTATAATAACATCACAGTATATGTGAGATACTGGAGTTATTATTTCAGAATGGTAAGAACAAAAGAAGAAGAAGTGGAAGAAGAAATGAACTTAGAAAAGGGTGGTGAGATCATTACCTCTTCTTCGGGTTCTTCCTTTTGATTTGATCAAAAGGGCTCCTTAGGTTGGCTTTCTGATCAAACTAAGGCCTCTAGGTTGTATTGAGGGATGTTGGGAGAGTATTTGGGCAGAGTTTGGCTGAACAAAAAGGCTTTAGGGGTGTGAAGAAATGAGAAGGAGGAGTGCCCTTTTATAAAAGGGGTGAGGGGCACCTTTGGAAAAGCTAGAAATATTAATTTATAATAAATTCATATTCGGTTTCCAAAGGCTCCAAAGTTGACTATTCAAAGGATGAGGTGGGTATAGGTCGAAAACAACTCATCCAATAGAATTTAGACAGGTTTGGGTACTTATATTAACCTTATCTTTAAGTATTAACTCTAAGTTAATTAGTTTCACTTTTACAATGTCTCTTTGTATTTTTATATAATATGGTTAATAAACTTACTATATACATCCAAGAGACCCCCAAGTGGTCCATTAATGATTAAACTATCATAATATAAGTCTCTTGGCCGAACCTTAGATTTTTATGAATTTAATATCAATTAATAATATAATATTTGTTTTAAGAACTCTTTTATGTCAATTTTGACACTATTAAATAGTTGATTTTTGTGAAACTCCTAATAGATTGATTACTTCTAACAAAGTCAATTAAATCAATCCTAATATATCATATTATCATATAAAATTAGTTTAATTCATTAAAAGTTTCATATTATAATTATTTGGGTATTTATAAGATCAATTATTTTTATTTTTCACTATTTTAGTAATTACTGCATCATCATTGTGTCATAAATAAAATAATTTATATAATGTCTAAAAATTACAAATAAAATATCATTATGTAGGAAATCTTTTTATCTTTCTAATGAATATTTATAATCGAAAATCAAACATGTATAACCCTATGTAAAAATTGTTGTTCTAAAAGATATATGCTTGTGTCATTTTTGTATTCATTTTGACTTAATTAAAATAAAGTGTCATTATCACTTACAAGTGGATCCATGGGGTCCCAAAATAGACACAAAGATGCCCATGGTCGACCATCTATCAACCAATAGGGTTAAGACACGTTTTTAGGGTAATTTAGTATTATTATAATATTATTTTTTTAACCCTTATTTACCGGATTTACCCTTTAACCATGGTAAATAAAATATTTACCGCAGTAATTATTCAAAATGTCTAAAAATAAAAGTTATCTATTTACACAATTTGAACATCCTGATTCCAAATATGGAATCCATTTTCCTAAATTCAAAACACAGAAGTGGCAGAAATTAATTTAAAATTAATTCCCGCTGTCAAAACAAAAAGCGTGTTTTTAAGAGATAATAACTATCAAAAGATTGACACTTGTTTATGTTCGGTTTAATTGTAAAATTATGTCCAATGACCAACATTATATTAAATAGTAAAACTATATTCAAAATATACTTTAAAACCACTCAAATTCATAATTTATCACTATTAATTATTTTTATTAAAAAAGTTGTTTTTAATTAAAACTTAGTAATTTTCACTATTCATCAAAATATGAAAGTTATCCGAAATGTACCAAAATTTCACCTTAGGCTAAATTCGATATTCCGAATCCAAAAATGAAGTCCATTTCAAAATATAAAATATATATAATTTCAAAATTTAGGTATTATTATTCATAACGGCTAGTTTGATCGGTTGTGGTGTGTGTTAAAACTCGACGTTGCGTACAACACACGCTACTGTTTTATTCAAAGGAAAGCGTACCGTGGAAGCTTGGGATGTTTCATTTTAAATTTTTTGATGTCTCCATTTAGTCAAAAAGATTAAAATATTGTATTTAAAAAGGTTTCACTATCAAAAGTTGATAAAAGTGCAATACTGAAAATGAATCTGTTCTTGCATTATGACTAAGAAACTCGTAATATGGATTCTAAAATTATAAGGATTATATAAAGTTAAAAATGTAGTTAATGCTATTCATGACCTCTTTTAATGGCTTTTTTTTTGGTAAGTCATGGTGCAATTGAACTCGTTGTTGCGTGTAGTGCAAGTTATTGAATTATTTTGAAGAAATAACACACTATGAAATCTTGGGGTGTTACAGGGGTTATTTTGTATATTAGATAATCACACGAAATATTTTGATAAATCTTTCAGAAATCAACAAGATAATTCATGTTGAGAATTACAAACTTCCCGTTAAACTAAATTATGAAATTATTCCACAAATAGGATGTTTCTAAAGTTAATTAAATTGAATTATCTCATATTTTATTTGAGATATTGTTTTATTTTGGCGAGTTTTAACAATTTTGATATTTAATATTCTAAAGGGATGATTCCCAAGAAATGAAAAGGTTTAAATGTAATCATTTTCTTGTGATATTCAGTTGAATCTTGAGCTATGCCAATATTATTCTATTAGTGTTATGGGATAAAAAAAACTTATTATACCAATTATTATTGTGTTAAAATAAGTGTTTTTGGAATCCATAGATTCTGATTCCTAGAATTGACATGCATGATATCAGCATACACATACTCCTAATTCTTTGGACCTTAAGAAGTCCCTAAATCGTCAACTAGATCAAAAAAATATCATTCTTGTAGGGATCCTGACAAAAAAAAATTATAGGAATATGAATAAATCATCCAAAAAATTTCCAAACCATTATTTGATGATTTCATCTCTATCATATGTGATATGCTATAAGAGGTGATTTATTTATTATTGGGTACAAGTGAAACACATTGGTCATTTTATCCCTAAACAATGATGACATAGAATAATATATTTCATACCTAAAATTTAATTGGGATGTATTCAACTGGAACTAATAATAAATACTAATATTGAATCCCAGGGGGTAAAAACTTCACATATTATTAATATTGGATGATCGTTGGTATAAATATTTATCTAGCAAATATCATCAGACAATATGACATCCAAGAAGAAATGTTTAGAAAATTTAAAAAATAATTTTATATCAAAGTAGTACAATATTAGATGTTATTCAAAAATATAAACTATTTTAATAAAAGGAAAGTTAATATTCATTTCATTATATAATTTAAGAATCTCAATAAGTATTTCATGAACCTATACTTCTCAGTTTAGATAATGAATTTACTGATTGAAAAGTTGATAAATTTAATTCCTTATCCTTTACAAATACGTATGATATTTGTAATCATCATTCAACGAACCCAAATCACAAGGATCCATATTCTATTAGTGTTCCCTTTTGTGGGAATTTCTATAATGCAATGTATGTTCACTAAATTATTGATGAAATTAAATATTAATTTTCAATGAATGAAATATCTAATTCCTTTTCTGAATAGAGTTATGTGATGAATTGGTTGTCATATCTCGGTATATTTTTGATAATTTTTATGAAAATGTTGTTTCTTTTAGAATTATTTTTAAACACATCAAACAAATGATTACCTTGATGAACACAATTATGGTGATATCAGGGAATTATTTTACATTTTGTAATTCTATAATATTATCATAGTAAACCATAAATTTATTAAGGTGGTTGTTAATATGCATCCACCTTGAATCCTCATGGAATTGAGGATACTATAGGAAATTTATTCCAAAACATTGAAATTTATTTTATAAATGAATTGTAATTGTATAACCTTAAATGGATTTAAAAAAATGATGGTTCCGACCCCTAGGACATATTTATATAAAAATCCTTTAACAGTCTTAATATGTACTCCATAATATATCAACTTTCTAGGTTTCTTGTTTAAATAAAAAAAATATATGTTTTATGTCGAAACACCATATTATTATATTTTTATACCACTTTATTAATATTTGAACATATGAAATCATAAATTTTCCTTATTTCCTAGGTTACAAATTGTTTGACACTATGTATCATTAATCTTGTATTAAGAATAATATATTTGAAAAGGTATTAATGCTGAAATAGATAAATAACTATCTGTAACATCATTGGATTCATATATTCTCCTTAATAGATCACCCCATATATATCAACAATAACATAATCCTGAAGATAAATTTGTTGTGAAGGGAAGTAATTTTTTATAATTCTAACACACAATTTATGCACCAAAATTTTTTCACGAGGAAAAAAGTAATAGATTTTTTCATGAAACATTATACTCATTAAATCATACCATAGATCATGAATATATTTGATGAATTATTTTCATTGTAGGATGCATATCATTAATGGTAAATTTATTCTAGAATATCATCATTAATTTCAAAATTAATGATTCTAGAGAACCCCATATATAATATTTTTAGCATGGTGATTCTTTTCATATCCCTAGAACATGATCATAGACCCACACTGTCAATATCATTTTTGAAAAACACATACATTGATAAAAATTATAGAAATAATTTAATGATACCTAAATTTAAACATCCTTAATTTTTTTAGAATAAAATTATTCATTTACCCATCTAGAATCATTTATTTTTAATATTTATGAGACTTATAAAAATGTGTTTATCTAAAAAACGAAATATTATTTTTCTAACAAGTGTGTATTTTTCCCATATAACCAAAATTTATTATTTCACACAATTTATTCAATGTCACCCTTAATATTCACTATTCATGACACCAATATAATAATTATATATATAATATTATTCCACATAATCATTAGAAAATGGAATAATATGATTTGATATCATTAAAAGTCCTAAATATTTAGTGATTATTATATTATATCAAAGAACATTAATGTAAATAAAATGTTTGGAAGAAAAATAAATATATTTCTCACCGATTAAATAATTATTTATAATTCATTCAATGTTTAAATAAAATGAATAATTTTTTCATACATAATTAAATTTTATATGTAACTTGTAAACATTTATATTCTAGAATTAGATATTCATGATATAGATAATTACTTCATAATCATAATCTGTTCATAGAATGAAGGATAGTGGTAACATTATATTAAATAAATAGTTAATAAATACAATAATATTAAAATATTAACATAAAATAAAAACCCATTTATATTGAGAGTATCATTTAATGGTACAAGCTAATAATGGATCAATAATTATATCATTTGATAACCTGTTTTCAATAAATAAAAAAGTATTATATTAATATTTTTATAGTATTTCATGGAATATAACACCAAATGAGGATTATAATATATCATAATTTTTTTATAAAAATAAAATTTAATTGGAAATTTTCAAAATGAAATTTAATTAATGAAATTTTTTAAATAAAATTAATGAAATTCAAGTAAATTAAATATGAATGATACATAATGGTTTAATATAAGAAATTTTTATTTAGAGATAAAAAATATGATTAATAATGGAATTTATGTTCTTATTCTCAATCACCATTGTGGAAAAATATAATATTTATAAGATTTTTAATGGTTATATATTAAATGAGATAAAAAGAAACATGAAAATCCTAATAGATATAACAAATTTGGAATTAAAAAAAATAGAATTGTTTGAGGAGTGAAAAAATATATATATAAATAAATAAATTTCATTAATGTGTATAAGAATTAAAAATTAATTTTATTTATTTATTTGAGAATCATATTAATCATTGATTAATATAAAATTAAAAATTTCATCATTTATAGTGGGATATAAGAAGTAATATCCTATTTAATAAGATATTAATGAACATAAATTACATAAAATAATATAATTCTGGATTTATCTTTATGACATAGTGAAAAAATGTTTTCATAATGACTTATATTACAACATGGGTTGTGTATGAATTAAAACAAAATTGCTGATGGAATTTAAAAATAACATATAAATGACATTATTAATGGTGATTTGTGTTGAAGTGATTCAATTGGGTAGTAATTAGACCATTTAAATTGATAATGGGGGAAAAATAATTTATTGAATCAATGAAGTGGAATTATTATGAAAACAGAAAAAGCATTTATGTATTTTGAATTCGAACATTGTGAGTGATAGATCATGTGTTTTGGTTTTTATGGCATTTGGATTCAATTAAATGATTCATAAATAAAATATAGGGATGTATATAAAATATGAATTTGTGAATATGGTATCTTTCTAAAATAAAGAATGTATTAGATAAAATTAACATATATTTTTGGTAATTTATTTATAAAAAACAATATAATGGATATTATAAATGTATTTACAATAAATAACAATAATATATAATTTTTGGTATTAAAATTCATTTGTTAATAATTATACTTTATTAAAGGATAATTATGTATTATAGGAATCATTTATCAAGTAATTTAATTTTAGACAGTGTAATCATTCCATAAATCTTGGGATCATTAAAGGTTCCATAACATCTTATAAAAAATTAATCCTATTAATAACATATTCATATATATTACATTTTATTATAATTAATTATAATCATTCATTATTTATTCATCATGTAGTGGTTTTTTATTTTCATCATAATGTGTTAGTATCAATGATCATCTCATACAAGTTCCATAATGTTGGTGTATCTCTATATTAATTGATAAAATGATCATCATTCACAAAATATTCATGGTACTAAACTAGATGTTCTGATTTGTGAGGATAAAATTATGTATGAGCTATTTTTTATATGTTATTAATGAATGAATTCTAGTGTCATACATAATTATATATATATAATAAATATATATATGATAAATAAATAATTTAAATAAAATTACCATATTTATTCCTTAATAACATATAGAGATTCACAATTCTTGTAAGGGGATGAAAGAAACAAATATTATTTTATGGAGGTTATAATCTACACATAAATAAACATACAATTTTAATTTTCCATTGAACAATGGAAAGGTATATTTTTTAATAATTTTTAAAAAATAGTTTTATAAATATTTTATTAACATATTATACATATTTTTAAAACCATCAATTTTTTTTTGATGATGAGAAACATAACATGTCATCTAAATATGTGATAATACACAAGTAAGAACAAGTACATTTTTTCAAGTGAAGGATAAAAAAGAAGGAATTATATGATTTATATTTTGAAATTCATAAATATTCAATGTATTATATTTTTATTAACCTAAATATGATAATAAAAATATCAATGTTTGGTGGAATTAATAATACACATTGTTTTTAAATGTTTTTTTCCAGAATAAACATGATTGAAATTTTCATTTTTTTAATAGATATTGATCAGACAATGGATATTTTATTAAAATTAACATATTTCATTATGTAAATAATAGTAATTTATTTATATTACAATTGATTACAGTGGTTTCAAGGATAATTCAATTTAATAATAAGTTATGTGATTGATTTTGAAGTCATGTGGGGATCCAAAATTTTATCATTGAGTAACATATAGAGATAGATTATGTAGGAAGAATAATTTAATTAAGGAATTATGAATTTGGAAGTGGAATCATGTATATGTAGAAATGGTAGCAGTTTCTATGAATTTTTAGGGAGAGGGTTTCATTGATATTGGTGTAAGTGATCTCCATTTATAGTTGAAATTGATGGACTTTTCCATGTAATTAAATAGTTAGTGAGTGGTAAGAGTGAAATTTTTTGAGTATTAGTTGTTTATGTTTAGTAAATTTGAAGTATATTTGAAGTTTTAACCTTCATACCAATAAATAGTATTATATATGGTATTCATTCATATAAATATTACAATATTTTATCTAGCATCAGTTATAAATTATTAAAAAATAATAATTGATGAAATATTCTTTATATTTTCTTCCAAAAAATATAATATAGATTAATCTAAAAATAAAAAAAATTATTATACCAAATGTTTTAAAAAAATTTAATATTTTTTCTTAATTTTTTTATATAATTTAATTTTACATTAAAATTTTATTATATAGAAAAATTGAGTTTATAAGAAAAATAAATTTTTTTGTTATGTCTATATAAACTATTTATTTATAATTTTATTATTCATTTAATATATGTATATATATTAACATTACAATTATCCCATTAATAAAATTTTATAAATTAAAATTATTTTTATAAAAGTACTATAAAATTAAGACACTTATTACAAATTATATCTTTGACCATTACCGTAGTAGTGAACTTTTTTACCTTTGTACCATGATATGATGTTAAAAATATAAATTTCCTAATTACTTAATTTTGAAGTCATTGATAAAATGTGACATTATTAATATAACCCAATTAAATTTTTTTATAAATTTCTTAATATAATCTCTTAAAAAAATATTTTTTAAAATAAAATTATGGAAGAAAAATTATTTTATTTGTAATTTATCTGTAATAATTTAATTAAATATGTAAATTTTTATAATCAGTACACATTTTTATTATTTTATTGTAAAAATTTCATATTTAAAAAAATATATGAAATATATAAAGTATTTATTTAATTTTTAAATATATTTTTATATTATCATAACTTATAGTTATATAACCCCTCAAAACACTACTATAAGTGCAAAGTGTGAGATAATTTGTGGGGGTAAAAACATGTTGCAATTCCACTAGCATGGAACCATTAGGGATTTATATTAACCATAATAACACATAGGGTTTATTTTTATAAAGAGGTGCATTATGATGTTAATTCTGTACATGGTTATGTACAACATCTTGGGAAGCTTCGTCATTCTTATTCTTAGAAAAAATATCCTCTTAGTAAATAAATCTATAACTGGTTTTCATTACTTATTCATTTTATATTATTTATAAATGTGGTGTAAAATATTTATAACAACCATTTAAATGAATATGTAACAATGGTATTATTTTAGTTATAATGTTTTTACTATCAATTCAACATATAGGTAAAAAAAGATTTATTAATATTCCCATATTTTAATTTATAGGGTGTTTCATTAAATAAATAAGAAATAAATCCCATCGAAGAAATATTTAAATTCACATAATGATGAGAATAGTTTATGATATTGATTTGAATGTCCTAAATAAATATATAATTTTTGTTGAAACATAAACAATCCTAACAGATTAAAGACAAGGAAATCCAACTCATTATTGAGTTTTAATACACATATAAGGGTGTTAATCTTTATAGATAGACCACAGTCATCATTTTAACAGTTGGATATCATATGTAGATTTATTTTATGAAATCTTAAATAAGTATTTTAAATAAATGTTCACAAAAGACCCTTACATTTTCATTTTGGAATTTCTGTATTATTATTCAATGATATATATACAATATAAATTATATTTTTATTAACTGTCTATTTTAAAAGATTATTGGTTTTATTCTGATGGAAATAAAAATAATATTGAATTTTTTTAAAAAATAACATTTTCACTTATAATGACCCTTTTATTGTTTAATATTAACATCATGACACCATTACGTAAACCCAATTCCCTATATCAATATTGGTATTTAGTTTTTTGTAATTGTAGATATATAATTTCTTAATATGTGCATTATTTATCTTGAATTTAATTCCCAATTTTATGGTAATAAGTAAATATATTATGTTACATAAATGAAACATTGAATTTATTTATTTTTGTAATGGTGAATATATTTCACATGACCATCATAATGGTCATTTTATTTTTTATCAATCGTGTAATTGTCCAGTATTCATTTGGAAATTCATTAGGGTAATCAGGATTTCTAAAATGTTACAACACCAATATTAATAAATGTTAAATTTTATTCTTAGAAAAGACACATCTCATTTCATACAACAATGATATCATGTTTTTGGGTAAAAATAAACACTTTATGTTAAAAAAATTTATGAAATAGATTTATAAAATTATCGAATATATGTTTATGATTATAAAAGCATGAAATTCATGATATAAGGGGAATTAAAATGAAAAATAAAATTCATTAATACTATATATGATATTTTTTAATAAATATATAATAATATTAATTCATTAATAATAATAAATACGTAATATATAATTTTATATTCAATTTAAAATTTATTAAAAAGATTTGATATTTTAATAATCATATCAAAATATTTATTGTAATTTGAAAATGGTTACATTTAATACATAATTTGTGACCCAAATCATCATGATTAGATGAATTATGACCATGTATTTGATATTATTAGATTAATTATATATCATACCTTCACACTTTATTATTGATATCAATTGTAATATTAAATAAACAAGGAATAAATATCAAATTTATCTTTTTTTCAACAAATAACATGTCTGTATTATTTTTTATGAAGGACATGTTGTGAGATAAATTGAAAAATAAATGTTTATTTGATCACACTACTCTATATATCTCTATATTATTATACACATTTCCATATAATGTTTCACAACTAGATGGTTATGTTATGAAATTCTAAGAGGCCCTAAGGAATAAACAAAACAATTCCAGGAACTGTAGACACTTTTTTAATGTTTGGAATCAATGGATGATTGAGGGTAAGTATTTGAGATTTCATTATTATAAATAGTTTATAAATGATTGATATGAAATGAAAAGAATATAATCACATTCAATCATTATATGCATCGACATTAAAACTATAGAATTTTGTATCATGAATTATCTTCATTCAACTTCCCTGATTGCTCATTCAAATTGACTGTATGGAGATCTATTTATCCTCCGGATTAATTATCACCTATTATGTCCTTCATCGATGACACGATTGACCATTAAAATAATTTTGGATCTTGAATTTCAAAATCTTATATACTGAGGTAATTAAATACTCTCTTCTTAGGCTTGGTAGTGATGATTTAGTTTGGGGGATAGGTAATTCGTTTAATACTATAAGAACCTATTCTCTTCTATGGGGCCATTTTTTGGACCTAGGGATGGTATCCTTGTATGTTCTGATTTCATTGTTTATGATCTTTTGGATGATTTAATATTATTACTAAATTAATTAGAGATATTAAAAAAATATTTTCTTTTTATCAAAATATTGTGATTTTATGCGATACATGAATTTTAAATTTAAATCAGAATAATTGAAATCTACAGTAGTAGTTAGAGATGATATGAAAAAATAATTCTGAAATAACTTTAAAAAAATTAATATATGAGTTTCCAATAATAACCTATTAACTATGATAACATAAAATGTTTGGTAAATGGATATATAATATATAATAAAAATATTGAAAATTAATTTTGATTTATTATTAGGTATCCTTATTATTTTTATCAATAATAAATTATGCATGTGATGTTTCTTTAATTGGTGACATCATTTGATGTAATAAATTTAATATCATATTTCTCATTAAATATGAAATGAGGTCATTTGTGATTTTATTGAATAATTTAGCATGATATATATATTTATGAACAATTTCATATTTATTAAATTAAAATTTTATATTATATAAACTATACATGTGCTCTTTCATTGTGATAATATGCTAGCGGTGAATTCACAACTATATGTAAAAAATTATATAATATTTAGAATTTATGAAATAGCATATATTTTTAGACGAAATAGATTTTGGATCATGAATGAAAATAAATTTGATAATAATTTAGAAATATAATTAATCTAATAGAAGTTACATTGATAGGGATCTTAGCAAAAAAATATGGGATTAGATACATATTAATACATGTAATGTATAACATAAAATAGAACTAGTTTTATTAGGGCTGTTTTTAAAAGTCTTATTGATATTTATAATTTATACCATCATAATTTTTAAAACTAAAATGATAATTAACATTGGTAGATGGTTGAATAAATAATTCATGGTTATAAGTTATGTAATCATATAATAATTACATTTTAAAAAAACTAGGATATGCATTGTACACTAATAGATTATAAAATATGGATGGCTAGAGAACAAATTTTTGTTTATTATATATTCATGTATAGAATGACTTTTTCCCTAACAAATTGTTAGTTTTTCTAATAAAATATTTTTATAAATATAAATTCTATTATATGCAATTTCATACTTTTTATGCATGATTTTTTTTGTTTTATTGTTCTTATGTAATTACTTTTTATAAATGATTATTTTTATTTTAAAATTTTTTATATATAAACTTAATTGTGAGTTTTTACTTGATTATGTGAATTTAAGAAAATCTATTTATTCTCTACTAGTTTCTGGTGTATCTATGATTTGGGCCATAGTGGTTCATGATTTGGACTAACATATATTTACATAGGTGGGATTTAATGGTTCAAGGTTATGAAAGCTTCATTTAGGTATCAGTATTAATTTTATAAAGTTGAAATATTAAATTTACAATTCACTATTTTATTTTTAATATGTACATCCTATATTAGGATGTTATTGTTAGAGGTTCAGAATGATGTCATAGATGAAGAGATTGCAATAAATAAAGGGATGTGATTATTTAATGTCATGGGATGAATGTAGAGGTGATTGTAATTATTTGGGATGAATGTATATGTTGATGTTAGTACATGGAAAGCATGTATGTAGTGATGTGATTTCAAGTTATTTAGGGTTGGGGTGTTATGGTTGTAGTGTGACATCCTATTCCTGGATCACACATACATAATATGAATCTGTGTCCACATGTACTTAATAATGAATCACAATACCCCAGTGGATTCCTATGTTCATGATTTGAGTGTTGTACATCCATATATAAAATATAAAATAACCAAGAATGTAATAACAATCAAGTGAAACAAAATAAATCAACTAGATAAACAAAATTGATGAATGTGTTAATGAAATGTTATATATAAAAATATATCATGATAGTATCCTATTAATTATGAAAATAAACATGCACGGGAGTTGAAATATATAATAATTAATTTCATTGAAAATAGTAAAATGAACAAAAATATTCCTATTAGCATCTCATACACTTTCTCAATTATCTACTACTGTGGTCCCATCCAAATATACAATCATGAATTTATAGCTGGACACTTTTCTTTGTCCCTATATATATCTATGATTTTGGTTTAGTTACCAATCGGTGGCCCAAATAGGGTGTGAGTGAAAATTAGTAGGCCACCAATATTTAAATTTATTATAATACTTCCAATGTTTATATAATGATTATTGTGTATGAATGAATGTATAATATAGTAATGCAAGCTGTTAACATATCAGCTTGGGTTCTAAAAGGAAACCTGTTAGATTTTACTTGTTTTGAATTAAACTAGGGTGCCTCAAAAAATTGTCACTATATATATATATATATATATATCTTTATATAAGTATATGTATGAATTTAAATATATATGTTTTTTAAACATATATCTATATAAACATGTAATACTAGCCATGACACGATGTGAAAACATGGAATTCATCAATAATAATAATATTCTCATGGAGTAGATAATGGAATAAGCGAAAGTATTTGATCGTATATATGTATGTAATTTTATCAATCATCCGGTTCTGTGAAGTGAGTTTCCACATCCTATATCCTCCTGAGGATCATGTTGTATCCTGTTCAATGACCTAATAAAAAAAGTGACACATCATGTCCAATATAACATGATAAGTGAGAGTGAGGGTTTCTGTGAAACACAATCCATAAAGGTGTCTCAATGTTGATCATATATTTATGTGATAAAAATAATCAACTATGAACATAATTCATTTACATAATCTAGAAATACTATATAAGTAATTTAAAATTTATTTAGCCAATGAAATAACCCATTGTTTATATAATAAAAACATGACAAGGGAATTCCACTAATTATTAACATCATTAATTAATCCATATGAATGGTATATAAATCCAAAATAAACATATATTATGTTTCTGTCGTAAACTATTTAATTAATCCTGAATATTAATTTACCCAACCAAAAGGTGTGACCCTTGTCATAGTAAATGACCTTCCAAAAAAAGGTTTATGGGACATTCATTAAAAATGGATAACAATTTATATAAAGAAAATTTAAATTATCTATGAAATTTAGGAGATATTTAACTTGTGGAAATATTAATCATGATGTTAAACATGTAATCTTTTACAGAAAATAACTAGAACACCTACATTATTACAATATAAATCTCATCATAATGTATTTACATCTAATGTATTATTAAATGAATGAAATCCGAAGAATAAATGAATATCCTAAAAATATGTAATATTTTCTCTCATGGATTCAAAATTCCATATATTGAGATAAATGGAAAATATATGGATATGGAATAAATAACATGAAAATGGGGATCCAATGTAATCTATAAAGAGTGATTGTGATATCATATATGGGAGGAAGCTAGAATCATATTAAGTAGGATAAGTGGATATAGGGAATCTCTATGAGGTAATGTACAAGAAAAGTGGAATAAAGCGGGAGATATAAGACAAATTAATGGAGCTAAATATGGAAATTTCTAATTATTTTTAATGGCCCCACGATTTTGTATCACAGTTAGCCAAACCATGCACCAATCATGCTCCAACACATTTCATCATGTCAACCCCTCACAAGGGAGGTGAATTTTTTTTAAAAAGATACATATCCCATAGGTCATCTATACAATTTTATACATCACCCCTGCTTGATTGGGTGGTTCGCTTGTATGGTTGAATGAAACAACATCACCTTAACATGGATCTTTCTTATTAGGGGAAAATTTACCAGAATTCAGTAGTTATATATTCTCCTCATCTATTTGTACCAAAAATTAGTCCTACAACTATAATCATTCCCCATACACTCTTGTAGCCTTACATAGACTCTTATTTATTTAGATATAGATATTTATGGTGTTTTAAATTGAAAGATAAAGGGTACATACCTCATGGGAAAACTAATATCATAAAACATCAACTATTTTAAAAAATATTATCTCCATATTTCATATATGAGGGCGGTTGAGTATCATATGTGAATAACTATGACCTCTAATAATTTACATTGGAATATTTCTCTATGTTCTAATACTATATATAATCTTTCTACCATTGCATAATTTTATCTACACTGACCATCCTCTAAGATCCTTTTCACTCCAATCAATTATCTAGAGGGTATTCCTCTTAAATTATGCATCAAAATCAAACATCACACCCTCACGATCAAATGTATGAAATCGATTAGATTGATAATGGTGATGTTGAGATACATATAGGGAATAATGCATGCCACAATACCTATTTGTTAGATCTATCTAATTGGATATCAATCATACATACTCTACAATCTTTGAAATAACTAACATAAAAATGTATATATGATTCCATATAATCAAATCCATTTATTATTTAATATATCAATAATATAAAAGAAAACTGATTGGTCCACCTAATCCCTATGAAGACAGTGGTGACTATCGGCATGTGAATTCTTCCCAGAATGAGATATATAAATGTATTTTAGAGTAATATTCAAACTCATGAATGTCTATTTATTTATATGAGGTATACAATATAAGATATCACAATGAACCATATGTTTGTTTTTATTAAAGTTGTTATTTTTTAAAAAGTATTCATGAGGTATCTAATTCAATAAAGAACATATAAAATAATAATAACATTCTAAGAGAATCTCCTCTAATATCTGAATAACATTATCAAACATTTCATCAATTTGTAGGTCAATGGTTAATGTCATAAGAACTTATAAACCTATTTCCTTCTAAAAACCCCACAATATTCATGACATAATGTGTGGTTACTAATTTTATATGATATAAAGAGAGATTCCATGAAATATGATAATATAATAGATGTAGAGTGTACCTATTTATTACACTATTAAAATCTCACATATATGTATTATGTGGATGACTGTCACCATATGGTGAATAATAATCCATATTCCATCACTACTTCAAGGGTATGTGGGTGAAACTATTAGAAAATCAATTATAACATCACACAGTCTAAAAAATGAATAATAAATGGATTTTAAATCCTTTCTAGTAACTATTTTTCTTCCATATTCATATGATAGGTGGAATAAGATATAGAGAAACAATCCATCTACCATTTCATATTAGACATATTATATAAGTGTGGTAGATCATGGAACATCATCGCATGACTGGGATGTATTTCCCAAGAAGAGGTATGACACACTCACAAAACATTAACATGAATGTCTTCTACCACCTAGAAATATTCATGAATATGTAAGATCTCATCCCCATAAATAACCCAACTAAATAATCAGTCTTCATGTAAAACACATTCCCTCAAGACCAATTCCTTCAGAATACAATGATATCTTATATTCAATATATCCAAAAAAGAATATGTCACCTTTAAATCAGTTATAAAATAAATTAAAAAATCTATTTAACCAAATCATATGTCATAGAATGAATACCACAAACTACATTTTCTACATGCCTCCTAAATATCTTATGTTTGGGTCATTCAGCTTAGGGTGTTTTCTACAACATTATATTTCATGGTCATATTAAAATGAATTAAATTAATGTATTTTGGATAATACACCTTCCTTAACTATTAATTTTTTATGAAATGTTATGTAAATATTTATTTAGGTATTTTTTGTTCCATTTATAAAATTAACCATTATATAATAAAAATTTTCCTCCAACCACACATGGATGGAACCATTGAAGCTATCTTGAGGTCAAGCATTATGTAATTTCTCTTGTGAGGTCTCACCTAGTGATAATTATATTACTTGACTCTCTCTTCATACATTATAAATACCATCATGAAACCTAATGTATCAAAATAAACAATATAGATTCTTCCTAGATCTATAAAAATCAATATTTTTCTGGAACTCAACCGTCATAAAATCATTCGAATGGTTTCATCACATGTTTCTGACCCCAACAACATAAAACACTTCATTTTCAAACCTGTATGTGGCGTTGTAAATATTAAGAAGTCATAAATTAAATATATATGTTTCCTACCATCACAATGTATCATTGAATATTAAATACATTAATATATTAATCTTAGTAAACCAGAGATATGAAATTATCAACATCAACTAATATTATTACCTCTTCGATGATGCAACCCTTTATGATATCAATATTAATATAGGATTATAATTTTTTGAATTTACCAATAAACCTGTGCTCACTTAGTGTACTCAAAACTATATCATGATTTTTGGAATGTTTTTATGGATTATATGAGTAAATAAAGCTGTATTCTGATATTATTAACACATATTAATCAAGATATGGGTGGAAAACATGATTTATCTTGATAATGAATACATTGGGCATGTTCATGATACTGAACCAGATTTCCAAATAATCAAACTAGCCATATTGAATATGAAATGGTGTTTGTTGTATATTAATTCCTTTACCACATACATCAAAATAACCTAACCTTAAAATAATATTAGATTTAACTCAATATTATCATATATTATAAAATATTTCATTTATACTGGGTAGTAGATATGAGTACATGATGTAATATTATTCATTCATTAGAAATCCATATCGATTATAATTATTAAATATTTTACCATGGATTAAATGACCTATGGACCCCAAGGTTTGGTTTGGTGTTCTATATACGCATTGTCTTCCACACCATATAAATAATTTTTTATCACAAAATACTAAATATATTTTATCTTGTATAGAGTGGTATACAATTGTTTATCTCATAAATAGATTAATTGTGAATTTTAACTCTCACTAAGATTGTATTTCAAAAAGGTCATCATTAAATAAATAACTTAAATGATCCGCTGTAAGAGAGAAATATATATGTAACATTCAGGGGTAATTTAAAAAATTTCAAGTTATATGGGTTTTCACTCCACAGAACCCTTGTTTCCATTATCTATCTCATGTTTCCTACACATCTCATTAACCCTAATGAATCTAACAACTACCCCTTATTATATAAAATATTCCCTATAATGATAACAATTAAAATTATTATGTAAGATAAAGAACCAATAAAATACATAAATTATGTTTAAACACATAATATTGATGTTAAAGAACTTCCATAGGAAAATTATATTCGCATATCAATTGAAAAATCCCTCAATCGATGTACATCCATTGATTGTGTCCCCGACTGAGTTTCCAAAGTGATTACTGTACCGAAATAATCGATATCAAGGCCCATACATTCCCTTATAGACATAGATTTTGAGGAATGTCTTGTGTTGATGTCAAATATTACATACACTAATGTTGAGGCTACAAAAATCATACTTTTTTATATTAGAATACATGATGCCCATGTCATTTGGTGTCAGATTCATAACAAATATAACCACTAGACCACATCCATGAGATGAAATTAAACAATCAGGATAAGTCATAATCTAATGAAAATATATATTAAAAATATGTTTTCACATTTAATGATCATTGTATTTTCTATAACTCCTTGTTGTACATCAACTACACACTTATGACAGAGCTATTCATCCAAATCTTAAGGGTGGAGATGGTATAGATCCCCTTCCTCTCAATATAGATTAAAATGACGTAATTAAATGATACAGATGCTCCATCCTACCTCATGATCAATGATCATCTAATCTTCTATTGCACTGGGTGTTCATTTTTCTATGATTCCAACACTAATAAAATTTAATGCGGTAGTATTTGGTTGATGTATGTCTACCACAACCCTGATGATTTGATTGTACGAGATGATTCTTATCACTGAATGGACTAATCCCTTATCCAGGAAATGAATAGAACAATGTGGAACCTTAATCATTATTAAATTCCACTATTTCATGATAGACCATACCAAAATATTATATAATGTGTAGAAAACGAATATTTTTACATGATATCGAATGGAGAATATGATCCCATCCACAAATATCATTGCAGTTGTCATCTCATCATCTGGGAGAGTTTGTGAAAAAATATAAAGCTCAATAAAAAAGTCCATATAATTCATGAATGAAATTAGACCATGTATTAATTGTACTATTTTCCTATAATGTTCATATATTAATGTCTGCATAAAATGTAGTAAAAAATATATTATGAAAATTCCTCTAGGCAATCTCATAATGTTGTCCATCTTGTGAGACAATGTCGAACAATAAAAAGGTATAGTGACAATGAATATTATAACACCCTTAAAATTATAAAATTATACAAATTTATTCAATTGATTATGTGACATGAAACATTGATTTTACTTTTCAGTACACACAACACTTAGATATATTTTTTTGCACAAAAAGACAAATTTTATGAAAAAAAACTATTTTTGTTACTATTTAAATAATGGTATTCACCTATACATTTAAATGGAATATATGAATATGATTAAATTACATAGGAAAATTTATATATTACACATGTTTAATCATTATATACTTATTATAAATCATATAGGAAACACTCGAATGAAAATGAAATTCTTTTTTGAAGAAAATAATTTTTCTCCAATGAGAGTTTAATTTTTCATACTCCCCAAAATATACAATTATTTTTACCACATTAAAAAAATTTATATTAAAATTTGAAATTAATTATATAAATAATAATATAAAAATAAGAGTGGGGTGATATTTTTCAATTTTGAGGATATGTTTAATTTTTTAATGATTTGTTAAGAATGATAAATGTAAATTGAAAACTACATTTTCATTTAAATATTTTATAAGTCCATATTTTATTTTAAAATAATATTAATTTAAAAATAGATAATTATTATTTAAATATATAAAATTTTTATCATTTAAATAATTTTCATGTTCAATGTAGATAAAAAAAAATTTCAAACTTTTGAACATTTTCACATTAATCACTTTCTTTCTCTTGACGTTTGTGGGATTAATATTAAATTTAATTCTTTTAATTTTATGAATAGAATTTATCCAAATCGATTCCATATATAGATTTAGAATAATTTATAACTATTTATAATGTTTAATTTAGTATTTACACAAATTAATAGTGAAAATAAAAAAATAATTAATAATAGTGATTACTCTAAAAATGACTTTACATAGTGATTAATCTAAGAACGTAGGGTGATAATTAACCTTCCAACATCTACAATACCCATTCTATAGACATATTTCTACCCTTAACATCTTATTCTATTTCTATATGATTTTTTTGTTTTCTATTTGAAAAATATGTCACATATATTAATTTTTTTTTTCAAAAAAAGTCAAAAAAATGGAACATTCATTAACCTTAATATTTATAAAAACATGAGATAAGGGAAAAAATAATATTTGTTTCTCATTAATATTATTATAAAAGGTTATTGAGTTTTTTAATTATGAAAAATATTTTTTGATTTTGATAAATTATATATTTACATTATATTCATCAGAAACACCAATGGATGAATTATTTAATAAATAGTTAATTAAAATAAATGACAGTAAAAATATGAAAAAAGAAGTAAATTTTTTGAATAATTATCGTATGTTAATTTTATTAATGAGTATATTAGGTTACATAGGTGTGACCCTTATAAAATATAAATTACATCATTTTCATGTTATTATTAAATTCAAATTAAATAAGTAATGTCAAAAATGGCATTTATGTTATTCTATAATAAATAATAATTTTCTAAATGATTTAAAATCATAAAAAAATTATATCTTCCAAAAAGTGAATTGTAAATATGAATAAATATCATAAATGGTTCATTAATGTAATATTTTTCTTTTACAATGATTACATTAACCCATAAATAGGAAAACATTGTTATCAGGATTATTGTTAAAATTATGTTTTTCACATTTCATGATCTAATGTTAATGTTAATTTTCAACATGAATATGATTTTTTTATAAAATTGATATATAATTTATAATTACCAGGTATAATTTTTTTAATATTAAAATTTTTTATTATTTCTTATTTGAAATATTACATTGGTTAGAAAACTAGTTAATGTAATGGGATGAATCTAAATAAAAAATTATGGAAACATATGAGTTAAGGAAAAAATGCCTAAAAATGTGTTCTATATTGAGGTGGTGGTGTGGGTCAACTATATAATACATAAAAATCATTAATTATTGATATTGGATCTATATTAGGTAATGGATACTTCTTAATAAAAATATATTTGTGTTTTTTCATGAATCCAACTCCTCCTCAACTATAAAAGAGCACTCACTCTCACCCTCATTCATACATCTCAATGAATTTGTAACATCCCAAAAATTTAAAATCACTTTCAAAAATCCCAAACCTCATACTATCATAAATATTTTTGTTTTATATAATACATTGATGTTTATAGTTCAAACCTATAGAGGATACTAGAATAATATTTAATGATCTTCTAATGGATTTTTTATATTACTTCCTCCTTTACGCCATTAAATTATTACTATACCATGATTATATAAAATCATCAATATCATGAATAAAAATAAAGGTAATTATGTTATGTTTATGACCTAAAAATTTACCCACATTAATTAAAGGGGTTTTGAAATCACCATTCATACGTATAGAAGAATATAGCCTCACAACCCGATATATTTTATTTTTCCATTACCATCATTCAATGTATGGAATAATTATTTATTTATTGATTATATATAATAAATATATGATATATGTGCTTTTATTATGCATTTAGAATAATTATATCAAATTTTCTTTCATGATTCCCATTTTTTTGGGAATACGATATCACTGCTCATTTGTACGGCATACTATAGCCTTACGAAACGATGCGATTCATTATTTTTTACATGTAATGTATTAAGGATGATTATTATAAAAATATGTGATATATATGAAATAATAATGGAACTATATTGATAATATATATATATATATATAATTTTGTTTTATTAAATTCAATATGATATGAAAATTGAATCAATGTTCATCCGTATATATGACCTACAGTCTTCAAGAAAGATGTAGATCGTTTTATATCACAAATTTTATGGATTACTCTAAATATATATAAACAATAAATATATATTATATTTAAATCAAGTATTAAATTATTTACATTATGAATTAATAATATATTTAATATTAAAAAATAATATGTCAAATTACACTTTATTAAAACGAAATTTTACTACCAAAATAGTGAAAATAATTTGTGATGCGATGTTCTAAAGGGATTAAATATGATATTATATATATTGATATGGTTTTTTGTAATTTATTAACAATAAAAAAACAATATACATGATATTACATTGTATACAACAAAAATAAAGGTTAATTTATGTTATTTCATCTCAATTTACATTCTAATGATACTTATTTGTTATTATGTATCAATTTAATATTATGTGGTGTTTATAGTCACCCATTGCCATATAATATCATGAATAACTTATTATTAATGGTATTTTGGGTTTAAATTTAAATTATGACATCTAATTGTATTTGAATTTAAATTCAACACCATAATTAGTCATTATGCATCATTCTTTCTTTTTTGATTATTTCATTTCTCTTTAATATGTCACATTATATTAATCTCATTTCAGTGGAAATTAAATTATTATTAAATTTCCACATTATTATGTAATAGGTGTGATTATTTACTAAACTATTTTCTAATTTTACAAATGATGTTTACATTGATTATTATTTGTCTATCAATAGAAATATTGACAAATCAATATTAGTTACTCAAAATAGATACATGATGAAAAAGGAAATTTTATATAAATTAAATTTATTATTGTATTTCTATGAAATTATATGGACTGGTATGACATGGGTTGGGGACTATTAAAAGTATCCCCCATAGTGCAACGGTAGTCTCATGAGATGTATTAGTTGGACAAATCAAATGGGTTTTGACCTCTTACAATTTAAATCCTGTTGTTAAAGGTATTATATTTAAAGTAACTATGTACATGTGAAATAAAGAATCGAATAATTTATAATTTACTTCATCGATAAATCAATTATTATTAGTATCTATGAAATTTTTCTATGATATTATCTATATATTCATACCATTATCAGTTTATTGATTAAATAACTTCTGTTTTCAATTAATAAAATTTCAATATTGATTCGGACTCGTGTAAATATGATATTCATGTTATTTAAAAGGAATGTGTGTTCAGTTGTAAACAATTCCACATTTATTATATGTATTGATTCATTTTTCCTTGTCCTAAACATATCACTTTCTCAGCATTTGATCTCACACTGATTTTGTTACCTTTCCCAAGGTTAGGAAGAAGAGGCCTTTCAATGTTTTTCCAAATATTAAATTTATTTGATTTTGTAATAATTTTTATTACATTTTATAATACTAATGTTCAATTAGTATCATATTTTTATCTGGTTCTCTAAAACTACTAAACTGATCTATCCATTTGGGATGAAATCTTTGAAATCATGCCAATGTAATAATGTAAGGCGTCGACTATACAGTAATTGGGTCGTGGTCCTCAAAGTTTGTATCAAATTATGTTTATTATAATCCATGTGAAAAAGAAGTATGGAATCATATATAAGGTTATATAACACTATGATATAATTTGAGGATGTATATATAAAATTATTCTCATGTTTCTATAAGGTTATAATTAAGTGGGTATTCCTAGAAAAATATCCTTGTATGGATTCTACAATAGGACATGATTCAAGAATAGATTTTCATATGGGTAACTACTAAATAAAGCTATACTGGTATTAACTCAAGAGTAACCTGGTAAAAAAAACTAGGCCTTACTGAGTACTTGTATAGACAATCCTAGTGGATATTCATTGGATAATTAATAATTTATTTAAAACCATTATGAAGTATTTTAATTTAAATACATCCCAAATATAACATATTTATAATTATGATGTTATCTAGGGATAAATTATCCAATTTATGATAAGTATTTCAATATTTTTGGGATTGAAAATTTACATTCAATATTTTGGGATCTAAAATATTGTATTCCATTATTTAGAATTGGATCATTGAAGGAATACAGGTATCAATTATCATTTCCAATGTAGTGGATTCCCTGTAGGGAAAGCATACATAACTAGTATTGGAATAATATATGTTACAAACATATTATCGAAGGTTAATAATGTTATTAAAAATAACATTTCCTAAATAGAGAAACCTATTCTAAAAGGATATTATCTGAAGATTGATAACTTTATGAAAAAGATTTCCCCTTCCTTATGAGTTAATACTGATCCAATGGATTCTAAGAAATTGATTAAGTTATGTATTTTGGGTATTGGGATGTTGTAAAAGGGAAAATGATACAATTAAATTGTATTATGTCGATAGAGATACTAATCTATTGTTCACTACGATCCAGGATACTATAGAAAATGATAAAATAGAACACATCAAATATAAATATTTTAATGGTATATTTTTTGACAAATATTCCCCAATGAGATGTATATTGAGATGAATAGAATGTTCCTTATCTTAAAGAAAAATTAAGAAGAGTGTGTTGTGAATTATGAAACTAACATTACATGGTTAAGTAGGTATTCAATCGATATACATACACAATAATGAGAAAAATATTGACATGTTTCTTAACGGCATAAGTCAATTCTATTAAGGGGACATGTGGCATAAAATATTTCTTTATATGATGAAATTATTTTATGTTCAATAAAGATATTGATGAATCTTTTTCAGATCATATGGATTTAATGGGAATAAATATATGACGTGGATAATAGATCAAATAATGGATAGAGGGATGAAGAGAAAGAAGTTTCCCCCCATCTGATACTTTTTTATAGAATCTATGTTGAAAATTATTGATGGGATTGTTAGTTTTTTATAAGTGTAGAGAAAATAGTCGTGAGGGAAAAAATTAAATTAGAATAAAGAAAACAATACAATTAATTTTTTCAATTGTAACCATATGGTTCAAAATTAAAATTATTTCCACAAAAATAAATGGATAATAACTAGGAAAATTTAATGGATCAAGGTGAAGTATATTTTATTGATACAATCAAAGTGGAATGATTTTGGTTATTATGTATTTGGATAATATAAATTTTTTTTAATTTTATTTTATTTATGATTTTATTATTATTAAAATTATTAAATATATAATGATTATATAATAGTACTATTTTTTAGGATTTCAATGAATATGTTGAATGGTACCAATGAATAAGAAAAATGATTCCGTGGAACGTAGAACATATTGCAAAAACACATGATTGATTTAATGATAAAAATTTATATGTTTCTAACGTTGAGATAATTATGTTGGGATAAATAGATGATTAATATGGATAAAATAAATTGGATATTACTAAATTAAATGGTATAAATTAGTCATTTTATTAAAAAAAATTGACATATATATATGGTGTTTAATATATATTTTTTCATCTATGTAATATAACCAATAATACTTATTTTACGTAGTTAATAAGGAAAATTTTGACTTTTCAATGTGTTTTTATGATAATTCTATTTATTACCATGTTCTAAGTGAATGCATTATGAATGTATTCATAGGTATGGTATGTTACAATTTAGGGATAGTTAATGTTTTTTAGATTTATGATAACGTAATTTTTCAAATTTAGTTACTTTATAATATTTTCGATCATGCTATTTTGGAAAAAAAATATGGAAAAACATTTATTTCATGGATTAAGTTGTTTTTTGGAAAAAAAATATAATTTAATGTACTATACTCCCATATGATTCAATATATGATAAGTGATGAAGTATAAATATTTCAAAGCACAAAAAAGGATAAGACTATGATTATGGAATAGAAATGTATCACGTATGTATATTTTTTTATATTATTAGTGGGTGAAAGTGTTCATTATCATTATGAAAATGTGTTCTTAAATAAAAAATCTTTCCAATTATATTATATTTTGTTGATAAAATTAGTCATTCCCACACATATGGTCCATATTTTTTTTTCATAACTGTATAGACCCATAAATTCTGTGGAAGATATATTTTCTTAAATAAATGGGAATTTTATGAGTCCATGAAAACTGACGGTATGTGATTCTGAGGCCAGGTGTTTCCGTAATAAAAATATGATGTTTTGTTTGAGAACTTTCAGTAAACATACACGTGGATTTATTTATAACTTTTGAACCGGTGATCTGAATTGTAATTGAAGGCACCGTTGAACTCACAACGCCAGTATTCGCTTAAAAATACTTTCACCTTGATGGCAGATGGTCGAGATTAATAGTTAGTTTTTGAGATTTCAAAAAAATTAATAAAATAATGTGAGCATCACTTTTTTTATTTTGAGATGCCATGTGAATGATAGTGGTTAAAATCTCCTCATCGGAGTTGGAGGTGGGACCACCACACCTTAACCTCCCATGAGTGTTTATGGTTGTGGGGACCCCCCGAACATAACCTCCCATGAGATATTACATCGTGGGGACCACATGAGACTAACCCCCCAATTAATGGGGGAAGTAGAAATTCTCTTAACTCCCCTCATTAGTGGGGGGGGGTTCCTTGACCTATCAACCATTTATGGTGCCCCTACCTCCCCTATAATAAATTGGGCCAACACATAATTTATTATGCCTAACCCTTCACATTAATTAGGTGGAGCCTATCTAATTAATTGAATTTTCTTTGAATTTCTGGGCCAATAAAATATTAGACAACTCAATCTAATTATATTTCACATGTCAATTTGGTGGAGGTTGGGAAAGAGGAGAGCTTGGTAGGATTATAATTCTACCAACGAAGAAAGAAGAATGAGTTCTTCCAACGAAGAATGTTGTTGACGATCCTTCTCCGAATTCTTCCCTAGAAAGCTGCTGACATAGAAAATCATCCACGAGCCAACACAACCTGGGATTAGAAGAGTGTGTAGAGGACATGACGAATGACGATTCCCCTTCTTCTTCTTTCTGTGACATCACTGACAACGTTCGATGATTTAAATGTAAGGGTTTCATTTTATCTAAGTATGACCTTTTCACATGTTCTTCCTTTCTCTCAAAATGAATAATGAGGTTTGTTGTTCTTCATACTTGTGAGTCTCTTGATGTCACCCTACACACGGAGGGTGAATGCCAAACCGACATGGTCTGACCCCTCTGCTGATCTTGTTTATGTTGAACATTAATAAACGATGCGGCAACGAGCCAACATGGGTGGCAAAAACAAAGGTGAACCTACAAGCAGCCTCATCAAATCATGCCAACCTTGCGGCGCTCCGTTGCTCCTAGATGAACATAGTCGGCCCGCACCAAACCGTCTTGCCCAACCACCACCTGGCCGCCGGCCCGCCTGCCCACAGCCTCCCTGCTGCCCGCACGCCTCTCCTGGCACCCTGTCAGCTTGCCCGCGCCCCTTGCGCCCTGTCCGCTGCCCCGCCGGCCTTCCCAAGCCAACATCCATTCTCTTGGCGGACTTTCCGGCCTCCCTAGTGCCCTACACAGCCATGACCCGGCCTGCTCGGCCGCGTCCCGGTTCCCGATATCGCTGGCTGAGTAGCGCTGACATCCAAAGCTGGCTCGCGACGTCCCTCGCAGCATCGCTGTCCGAACTAGACCCAGCCACTAGACCGAGCCGTCTACGCGACGAACACTGGGCCGAATCATCATTTTTGTCCCCTGGGTCGGGCCCTGCAACCGGTAAAATCCAAACAGCTTGGCCAGCCCAATGGCAACGAAGATAGGTGGTACCCACCCTAGGGCACAACCACTTGCCCGGATGGTTTATCTGAAAAATTATAGTCCCCATAGGCCAACAAATATCCATTCATGTGTGATTTTTCCTCACTCACAGACAACCTAGGAAACATCCCAGAAAGTCACCGATTCTAATCACCACTCCATGCCAAGCACACAAAACCGTGGAGTTCTAATCAGATGAGCTCATAAAAATGATGGCGAACCTTGTTGACACGAGTCATATCATTTATAAAATTATCCTTGTATTATTCTAGGGTGTTATTATCAGTCCCCCTAGAGCACAACATCCACATTATGGGCCCTATATCTCAAATAAGGTAGTGTGATGCACTTATGGATGGGTACCAACTCTAATACCAAATTTGAGAACTAGGTCCTCGTGACAGAACAAACACCCCTCCTTAACATGGTCGTCGGGTCCAGACCCGCCAAATACCACCAGTGGCCTGTAGACACATTGTCCCCACCATGGGGCCCACCAACCTTCCCAAACGACTAATCTAAAAAATGAAACCCCCTTAATTCCATCACATGTCCTTTAAAGTGTGCTTTTTCATCAATTTCACTCACCCTTGGAATCATCCAAAATGGTCACCCATGTTGATCACTAATCTAGGCCAAGAACGCTTAATGGTGGAGTTCTAATCAAATGGGCTCCTGAAAAGGATGGTGCATCTTGTTGATATGAGTCATATCATTTAGCCATTTTACCCTTTATCATTCCGGGGTGTTACGTTTAACATTCCCCTAAATGTGTTCTCCATATCTCTCCCTCGGTATTGGACTATTACTTTTCTCTTCCATGTTCATGTTTTCATATCACACTGATATTATCCAATGTGTATACCATTTTAGGTGAATATTATAGAGGAATTTGGTTTATCAATTTATCTTTTATTAAGTGGGTATTTTATTAACACTTTTTACAATGTTGGTTTTTTCAACATCAATTTTTTAAAATGTCAGACCCTTATTTCCAAAGATCAAGTTTAAATTGAAAGGTCACTATTTATCTAAGTTGGGGAGAATGTAAAACACCAAAAAATTATAAAATTATAAAATTTTATTCCATATACATTATGACAAAAATGGATTTTATCTTGTGGTATATGCAATATTGAGTTATCTTATTGTGCATGCAAGACATTGTTTTACCAAATAAATAAACTATTAATATTATTATTTGAAATGATAAAAATCAATTAGGAATTATAATACAAGTTAAAAATATGATAATATAACATATAAAAATATTTAGTTTTCAAAATATTTTTGGTTACCTATTGATTATAAATAATATATGAATATTTTTTTATGAAAAAGAAATATTTTCTTGAAACCAATATTTGTTCTAAAAATTTGGATTAATCATTCTATGAAAACATAATTTAAAATTTATATTAACCAATTTTAGAATATTTATAACGAAAATTAAAATTTATTATATAAATTAGGTTGTCAATATTAGTATAGGGTTTTTTTTTAATTTTTCATTGATGTTTTCTTTTTTTGATAATTATGTAAAATAAAAGAATTTTAAATAATAACTACTTTTCCATTTAAATAATTTATAAATATAAATTTCATGTATATTAATTTTAATTAAATTATATAAAAATTATAAAAATTCCATTCAATGGAATCATTTACATAATTAAATTTTATATAAAATCATTGTAATCTTGTGAAAATTTTTAGTTTAAAAACCTTCTTTCTCATTACATCTATGAGATATATTTAAAATTCAATTATATCAATTATGTGAGAATAATTTAGATAAATGGATTACATATGTTTAATTATAATAATTTATAATTTATAATAAGGTCAACATAAATTTTGACATAATTTATTAGTAAAAATAGTTAAATATAATTATTGTGATTAAGGTTAAAATAGTTTACATAGAAATAAAACAAATATTGTATAGTAAAAAATAACCTTTTAGATTTTCAATCACCCATCCAAGGGAATCATTCCTTTCCTGTAATATTTATTACTATTTGAGATACGTAAACCATCATATTTTCCTTTAAAAATATTATTTTTGAAGGTGAATATGATTTATCAAGATATTTAACTATTAATTTTTATATATTGGAGAATTAATTTAAATTCATAAGAAACAACATCATAATAATTATTCAAATAATTAATAACTCATATAAATTATACAAAAAATTTAAAAGTGAAGTTAATTTATAAATTATTATATTGTATTAATTTGTTTTGAGGAATATGTCATGTTACAAATGTGAAAAACTATATATGAAAAATTACACCATTTCTATGATATCATTAAACTAAAATTAAGGAAATATTACCAAAATATAAATTAATCTTACTTTAAAATAAATTATATTTCACTAAATGATAGAAAATTTTAATAAATATAATAAATTTTCAGGTGATTTGAAATTATTAATAAATATAAAATACGTTTCATTCATTTAAAAATTTATCATTAATAATGAACTCATTAAACCCTAAATTGTAAAAACCAAGTTATCCAGGTTAAAGTTAAATCTATGTCTATAAACCTTTAACACACTTTGGTCAAAATTAAATTTCAACTGACATATATTTTTTTTCCTATAAATTGGAAATAATATTTATTATAATTGACTATATATTTTCAAATAATAATCATTAATATTTTTACATAAAGGATAAATAAAATTGGGTATAAAAAACATAACAATATGTGAAGAAAAACAAAATTTTTAAGCAAGGAAACATAATAGTTAATAAAAAAATGTTCCAAAAATAGTTATATTTTACAGGGAAAGTGTTGCTAAACAATATATTTTTATAACCCATTAATTGTAAAACATCAATACAAATTAGTATATTATAACTCCCAATGTTATATACTTTTTAATATTTACAATAATTCTACTCCTCCTTATCAATAATGGTCAATAACACCCCCCCCCCCCCCCATTATTCAAAACTCTCAATCCATTTGGATAATAAAAATCATGAAAAAAGAACTCCAAAAACACCTCACCTCATCATATAATACTTATTTTTCTAAATAAATAAATCCATAGAATATTTTAGTTTTACTAGAAAGAGGAAACCCAAAGAACTTGTATTGTTCTTCCAAAAGTATTTTTATTTAATTCACTCCATGTCCTCTTGAAATTCCATTTATACCATGTTAAAATATCAAAATGATTATATTCTAAATAATGAGGGTTTTAAATGTTATTTTTATTACATAAAACATAAAAAACTTCAAAAAACTGGGTTACGAATTAATTATTCATGTATTCAATGGAATACCATCACGTGAGCTGATGTCATTCGATTTTTACATTACCACCCTACATGGATTAAAGTAATGATGTATTTTTTGTTTATATATAATATATATGTTATTTATGGTTTTATTATGGTTTTATAATTAGTATACGACACATAACATCATGATTTCCATTTTGTGGGAATACGATATCATCACACATGTGTAAAGTAGACTACTGCCCATTTAAGCAGAGTGATTCATTAACGATATACATGGATTATATTAATGATTGTTTTAATAAACAATGTGATATAAATTAAAAATTAATGATAATTTAATTATTATATTTAATTAATTTACATTTATTTCTTTAACAATTTCATGAAAATTGAAATATCATTCATGTTTATGTCTGCCATATTCTCTCTAGAAAATTACTATTTCATTTCCAATCATCCATTTTTATGGATTAAAATATATATATATATGATGATTATATATGATATTTAAATAAATTTTCAATTTAATGATATTATGACATCATGATCTAAATAAGTGGAATAAAAAATAAAATATCAAAACATAATTAAAAAATAAGGCAATTAACACCCAAAACAATGAAAACAATTAAATATTATTAAAAAAGGGAGACAAAATGTTCTATTGTTAACATATATGATATTATAAATATTAATAATATTATGGTATATGGTAGTAACCTTCTTAATATCTTTATACAATAGGTTAATTATTTTTCAACCAAATCGAAGCATAAGGTAAAGGGTTTCTTCTCAATTTAGATTCCATTGAGAGTTATTTGTTATTATGAATCAATCTATTTTTATATGGTGTATATAATTCACCATTGATATGTAATCTAATATATAATTCATTATTTACGGTATTTTATGATCCAAATATAATTATTTCATTCAAAGGGATATGATTTGCAAATTTCAATAATGGTAAAAGTTATATTGCAATCTCATATTCTTTTTTTTTCTAGTAATTTTTATCTAAAAATCACATTATTATAAAAACATTTAATTGTAAATAATATAAATAAAAAATATAAATTTTCTTATGTAAGTGATTTGATTATTTTATAAACAACATAACATTTTTATATACATTGTTTACATTTAATATTAATTGATTAAATGGGAAAATATTGATAAATATGTAACCATTAATCAATAAAAAAAATTATAAAGAGGCAAAATATTTATGAATTAAATTAATTATTTTATGTATGAGAAATGATATGGAATGGAAAAACATGGGGTAGAACCATTTAATGTAATCACATTGATGCATCATTTGACTGATGATATAAATGAGTTGGTTATATCTAATTGCTCTAAATCTGATATGTTTTAAGACATCCTGATAAATGTTTAATGGTAGAGGTACGATGTACCTAGAACATATGTAATCTAATAAATACAAATTTACTTTATTTATAATTACGTTATTATTATAATCTATAAGTCTTTTCTCAAAAATTTTTTATTGATTCATTTCATTCTCATTTTATTTATTAAATTACATTTTTTAAATTTTTTAACATAAAAAATTAATTCATATATTTATCACAATAGTAAGAATGTTATTAAAATTTTATTGTGTTCAATTATCTATCCTTCCTTGTTGATTATGGTTATTTATTCATTATAAATTATTTTTTTCTTAGATGAAATGGCCCTAGGATTACAAAAATCCATGACTCACTGGGTTCTGATGTAGTTCACAATGATGGAATCCCCTCTAATCAAGTTGAAACCTTTCGGTTTCAAGGACCTCACATTATGAAGGACATGTTGATTGGAGCCCATGACATCAAGGGATGAATACTGGTTCGCAAAATGATATTCCTCATTCCATGAGTGTAGTACTTTGGTATTGACCTTGACCAAGTATTTTCACCATCTAATGATGTAATTTATTTAATAGGGGGAAGGGCCATAGTCGACCAATACATTATGCAGTATCTTGGCATCTGTTTTAAACATCTATAGATTAATACCATTTTGTTTGGTAATGGATGACGCCCTAAATCAAGTCATTGGCCTCTGCTAGTAGTGATGAGCCGCAACCAAGATGGGAGGAGAAAGCCAAGATCACTGACCCCATACCATTATGAACCACACATCTGCAGCAAAGGACCCAATGTAACATGATCCATACAAATTTAGTCTAATGTTATTTATTCACTTTTCCTTCTACTATACTAAACCCTTAATTATAACTACATTTCACTCTTATATTTGTACTCTTGTTATTAATAATCGATCTTGGGATGAGTATTAAAGGATGTTGTTTATTAGATTTTTATATATGTTGTATTATTTTGTATTGAATCACGTAAAATGGGTGTCTTCAAACTATGAGATTACCAGACCATTGAGAATGGGTTCCATGTAATTATGAAAATTTAATAATATAAGGCACTAGAAATGGGCTTCAGGGGTTTCGGTCCTTATAGTTGGTATGAATGTATTCCTATTAGAAACTATGTTAACTGGATTTATGAAAATATAGAATATGGGACATAAATTAATGATATAATTCAAGGATATGTAGAGAATAAAATACAAATGATTTGGTAAGGAAGATATAATGATGGAATTTCTAGAAATATATCTTTTTCTAGATACTATCAGTGTATGTGGTTCTGGAACATATGTAGCTAGGGGTAATAACAATGGAAAGGGCACATTGGGAATAACTACAGTGTAACCTAGTACATTTAAACAAGCCTTAATGTACACATAGTTTTAAAATAATGGTGGATATGCTAAGGTATTTCAATATTTCATTACAAACAATTATGAAGAATTTTAAAGTAGTGATAGACTAACGAAACCATATTTATTATTGTAAGATAATTTATTGATAAATTATTCATTTTATGAAAAGTATTTCAGTAATTTTTTGAATTGAAATTTTGTTATATAATGTTATGATCTAATATAGTGTATTCCATATATTATAAATAGAACTAAAAAGTAGTAATGATGATAATACTCATTGAGATTTTAGAGGCATCCCTTATGAATAATCTTATATTGTTGGTATTGAAAATGATATAATTGTTGATATTTTAGGGATTCTTAATAACGATATCAAAAATAACCATTCTGGAATAGAGAAAAATATTCCATAATGAAATTCATCAATTATATATCACATTATGCAATATAGGCCCCCATAATTTAGTGTGACTACTGATATAATGTTTTTTGGTTAATTGATAGAGTATTTGGAAAATATATTTATGGAATTTGGATGTTTTGAAAAGGATAATATTAACCTAGCTGTGTATTTTTCTCGATGTTGATGCTGATAAATGGTAGTCATTGATCTAAAATAATACACAGGAAGAAAAAATTGATATCTTGAAATGGAATACTTTTAATGATACATTCTTTAAAAAAATATTTCTCTCATGAGAAACAGAATAATATTAATAGATATTTAATAATAAAAAAATGATTGAAGGGAGTTTTTCAGTGCTTAAAGAAAATTTTACAATGTTATCAAGGTATATAATGGATTATATATAAAAAATTAGTGGGGGATTGACCACCTATTTGAGAGGCTTACAACACCATAAAAAATTTCAAATGTGAGGCGGTAATTTAGAGGGGGTTATACCAAATACCCGCTAGTTCATTTTCTTTATTGTTTAAGGGCGTTCTTCACCACATCATTTACATTGGAGATATTTATAAATTAGTGGTAGCTGTGTAAAACACTTGATAATCATAAATTTTAGAGGGGGTTATGAAACCCACTAATTTTGTTAACATTATTTTTTATATATAGTTGGAATTTAGTGGGGGTGTTATAGCCCTTTGTTATTTATGAATGTAGTTGGGGTTCATAACTATCGTTAATAAATTAGATTAGTGATAGTTCACAGTCTTCCTAAATTCATAAATTAATGGGTTTTCAAAACCACCTCTAATTTAGAGATATTTGGTGGTTGTGAACCCCAAATATTCAAAATAATAAAATTCTATAATTTATAAATATATATTCAATTAAAACTCTATATGTATGCATATTAAAATACATTATATGAACATCCGATATAAAATATTTATATGATGGTATTTAATTTTATTTATTTGTATTCAAATATATAATTGTATAATATTTTTCACATTAATATATTTTTTTATAAATTTAATTTTATATAATATTAATTATATAAAATATATATACATTAACATATAACATAAATGTGTATCTAAATATTATTTATTTAAAAAATATATAAAATAAAAACAAAATCAGTTATTTATTATAATTTATATAAATTTTTTAATATTTTATTTAAATAATTTTTTATTTAAACAATATTTTTATTATTTTATATTATGAATAATTAATATTATAGAAATAAAATTTATACAACTAAATATATATTAATGTACACAATATTATAAATTATATTTATTGAAACACGTATATATTTATGTCTATTATAATATATATATGTATTGAAATAAATTATATAAATATTTTTATAAATTTTATTTCATGTAATATTAATAATATATTTGAATAAATTGTATTTCAAATAGTAATTATATTTTATATACATATTAATTATATATAATATAAAAAAATATTTCATATCACACTATATAAGTATATTTTTAAATTTTATTATATATATATACATTATATTGAATGTAAATTTTTTTATAAACATTATTGCATATGTATGTATTTTATATAATATTAATTATACAATAATTACATGTAATATTATACAGTTTATACAAATAAATATACTTAATTTTTATATTAATTAATATATGTATAAATGTACATTATATAAATAAATTTTTAAATCCATTATCTAGATATATTATATGAATATTTATATACATACATATTAAATATATAAACAAGAATATAATATATAAATATATATTAATGAATATAAGTAATATAAAAAAATAAATTTATAAATATATAAATATATATTTATATACATTATAGATATATAATTTTAATATATATTTACTCAAGTATATGTAAATACACATATAAAATATATTGTTTAAAAAATGAATATACTAAATACAATATAAATGTATTATAATGTAAATACATTAATATGGAATATAAATATTTATATATATATATTGAAATAAAATAAAATAAATAAAATAATGTGTAATAAGAGTCTTGGAATAAGATTTCTAGGGGCATGGAGTCGGTGGCGAGTTATTTTGCTGAGATAGAATTTTCAAAACCCATTTGACTAGATTTTTATAGTGGGGCTCGTGTAATATAATTAGATATGTGGATGGGATTTTCATTATTGGAGGGGTTCATGCATACGTTTTCATGAATGTTTGTATTGGGGGAAGTCGTGGAGAGAAATACAAAGTTGGGGAACATGGAACATGAGTGTTTTAGGGGGAGATGCCCAGAGAATGGGGAATAGTGAATGGGTAACATGTGGGATTGGGTTAGGAGGCCAGTGGGGAATTGGGGCAGAAGAGGGGTCAGTGGGGCTACTCATGGGTTAAAGGGTCTTATGGGTGGGTAGTGGACCAGGAAGAATTATTAAAAATATATACATATTTAGAGGCGGTTTTAAACCACCACAAATATATGCCTGAATTTGAGGGTGTTAAGATCCCTCTAATTTGGCCGCAAATAAGTTTAGTTTTCAAAATTTCCCATAATTTGTGACTTATAAAAAAATTAAGGAATGTTTTCAACTACTAGTAAATTTATAAATAATTTATAGTCGGATAAAACCAATTATAAACTAATATTTTTTGAAAAAAATGAATGGGGTTTTTAACCCCTTATAATGGATCCAATGTTAATTGGGGTTTACCAGAAAAACATTTTACAAAAAATAATGCCAACAACATAGGGTTAGAACGTTAGTGGTGGTAACTAATAACCAGAATAATGTATTCATAGGGTGTTAAAATCACTTATAATTATAAAAACCCTTTATAAAAGGAGAAGTTATTCTATTGTTAATCCAAGTCACTGAAGGATGATGGAATCACGTTATTTTTCTTCTTGTGGTGATAGAATTTAATATTGAACAAGGTAGAGAAATTATTATCCAGGGATTAGGGATTTAAAGATAATAATTATAGGAAGATGTTAGTGAATGAAATAAATTATTATGGAATGAAGGGAAAAATGACATTCCAAAATTTGATAACTATGGATATAATCAAACTAGGAAATTATTAATGAGAATGAGAGTTTTTTTATAATAGTAAAGTAAAGGGTCACCGTAAAATATAATTCAAATTGAATAAATATAAAAACACTATAATGTGTATAAACTATAAGGAGAAGGGACACTATAAAAATTAAGGCCCCAAGCATCAATGGAATGTAACTCAATAGAATCTAATGGATCTTGGTCAAGCATTTGTTATTGATACAACTGAGGTGGAATGATTAATGTTCATGTTTATTATTATCCATGAAATTTTTTTGAAAGATTTTTTTTATGATAGTCTTATCATAAGAATTATGATATATATAATGATTTTACTACAATTATATTTAATTAAGCAATTTATAGTGTATGATTATTAGTACAAATGAATAAGAAAATGAATGAGAGCCAATTTTATCTTCAAGGAACAAAACATGATTGGGTGAAAGATAATACATAATATGTAAATGATATTGAGAAAATGATTTTGGGATAAATAGATTAATAATATGGATAAATTAAATTAGACTGTACCTACAACCTATATATCTATTAATCAATTTTTTAAAATGTGTTGTATTCCAATATTTATTGTGTTTTTATCAATTATGTATTTAGATAATATATCAAACAATCATTGTTTTACATAAATATTAAGAAATAATAAATGTTCTATATAATTTTTTATGGTAATTTAGGTTAATAAAACATTTCAAGAGATTGCATGATTAATGTAATATATTTTTTGGTATGTTACTATTTAGATCTACTTTATGTTGTTGGGATAATTGATAAATTCATTTTATATATCCAGTGACCTTATAATGTTTTGGGTCATGGTATTTCTTACGGGACATAGGGATAATCATTTATGAAATGATTTTAGTTGATTTTTTGAAAAGGTTTTAGTTATATATTTATTACTTTTACCTATTATGAAACATATGCTAAGATATTCAATAGAAATAGTTCAAGGAATGACCAATAAATAAAAACATGTTCATGAAATAGAAATGTATCATGTATGTATATTTCCCCAAATTAATTTAATGATTTATAATTACTCAAACATATGTAAAATATCCATAAAAAAGTTTACATATTATCAGGAGTTTTAAATTATGAATGACCATTTTTACACTATATTTTTCGGGTTTCTGGTTCTTAACTTTCTTCTTAACATGATATATACCACTCCCACTTTGTATTTGTCTATTAGTTTTTACTTTCATGCCCATGTACTGATATCCCACCAATATTATCATATCCTGAAACATTTATTTATGATCATTACATATGATATTTTTTCACCCCTTATACTCTTATTAAGAGGGTATATTATTAACCCTTTTTAAGATATGGTTTTTTCAATAATAGTTGTTTGAAATGTCAAACCCTTAATTTCCAAGATCATATTTAAATTGTGATGATGAAATTTATTTACGAATGGGATAATGTTAAACAGAAAAAATTATAAAATAATATATTTTTTTCAAGTGTATGTGACGTAAGACATTGTGAATTGCATGCAGAACATATAATAATAAGCTAGATTGTGTTGCACTCAGGGCAGAGTTTTATAGAATAAAACCAAACTACTAATATTATTATTAAAAATGATAGTTATCACCGAGATGTTATTGTATAAGGTATCCGTAATTTTATATAAATTATTTAGATAAATATTTTGAAAAATAAAATTATCTATTAATTATAAATAAAATTTAAATAAACTCAAAGAAAATGTATTTTCTTCAGAAAAATATGTTTTTTAATGTTGATTTAATCGCGATAGGTGAAAAACATTTAAAATTAATTTTCCCTAATTTCAGAAAATTTATATGAAAAACTAATCATCATTTTAGGAATAATGATACAAAAATTATCTTAGGATGAATTTGTTCTATTTTTATGAGTTGTTTCATTTTGAGGATTCATTGTAAAAAGCATTTAATTTTAGTTGAAACATGCATTTTATGTAAAGATGTTATATGGATAAAATATACTCATAATTGGTATCAGTGTAACATTAGATAAATTTTATATAAAATAATTAACAATATTTAATTGTAATCATTTTCAGATTGAAATTAGATATAAAATCAAGTCAATCATTTGAAAATTTTCACTTAAAAACACACTTTATGTCCCGTCTATGAGATTAATTTTAAATTAAATTTCACCACTCATATGAGATTAATTTTTTAAATGAATTACATATTTGGAATAAAATTTATTTATAAATTCAATTAATTTCAACTTAAATATTAAAATAAAAATATTATCGAATAAACAAAAAATTAAATATAGCAATTTTATTTCAAATGAGTTTAAATTGTGATTAATCATATAATATAATGTGTAAAATTTCCTATTGAGTTTTACAACACCCATTGGGTGAAAATATTTAAAACCTTATCATTTTAGGTTATATTTTTATGAGTTATGAGGATTTTATTCTATAAAATTAATGAATATAATATGATAAGTTAGGAACAAGACAAAAGAGGAATTGTCCATGCCTTAAATATTTATAAAGCATTGATATAGGAGAAACCATCATTTTTTCAGAAATAAATATAATTTTAAAAGATAAATTATTATTTTTTTAAGGATAATTAATTTTAAATATTTTGATATTGAATAATTACATTTAATTTTTACCAAAAAGTAATAGACTAATTATTTAATTAATAATCAACTATGTTAAATGATACAAAAAATATAAAAAGTGAAGTAAATTTATGATTTTTTTACTCAATTAATTTTTTCAATAATATAATATGTTTGCATGGTTTTCAATTAATATAATCAAAAACTAAAAAATTTCATGATATTTTTAATTTCCATTTAACATAAATAATGTCAAAATTTACTTTAATGTATTTTATAGTAAAAGATATTTCAATATATGGTTTATGATTAATAAAAAAATACCATCATATTCTAAGAGATTTAATTATAAATAAATATAAATCATGTCCCATTAATGGAATGATTTTTTTATAATGAACATAGTAACCCAATAATAATAAAAACGTTATTTTAATGTTTATGGTTAATTTATTGTCTTTGAACATTACAAAAGTATATGTTAAAATTAATTTTCAAAAAATATTTATTATTATAATATAAATTAGTTATAATATTTATAATCATTGAATTTAAATATTATAATAATTTTTACAATAATTTAGTCTTAACGATATAAAAAATTTTCTTAGAAAACCAGTTAACGTAATGAGAACAAAATCAAAAGTTAAAATAAAAAAACTAATGAGTTAATGAAAACAAATGTTTTAAAAATCTATTATATTTTCAGGTAGATGTGTCGATTGAACATATCATACTTCAAACAAATTAATTTAAATTATTGGTTCCACATGAAGTAACATATACATCCCAATAGTGAATTAATTTTGAGTATTTACAAGAATACCGCACCTCCTCAACTATAAAAGGGAACTCTATCATCCCCCTCATTAACAAATCTCAATCAATTTTATCACCCCAAACCTTAAAAAATCACACCACAAAATCCCTACCCAAATCATAAAATCAATATTTTGGTCCTAAATCAATCGATTGATGGTCATAATGAAAACATAAAGAGGATACCCAAATAATGGGTAATGTAATTCTAAAAACATTTTCTATTTTACTTGCTCCTCTACCTACTTCAAGAAATATTATACCATTTTTATATCATAACATAATATTAATCGATATAAATATTTCTTTGGAAGTCATGTTTATGTTCTAAAACAACACACACACCCATTAAATAGGCTATAGAATCATCGTTCATGTGTACATTGGAAAACTGCAACGTGAACTGATGTCATTCAATTTTGGATTACCACCTATTAAGGTTGTGAATAATGATGTATTTATTTTTTTATATAAAATATATATAATATTTATGAAGTTATTTTCTCCTAGAATTGTTATATCACACATACCCTCATTTATTCAATTTTTTGGGAATACGATATCATTGATCATTTGTACGCCAGACTATCGCCTCACGAAGTGATTTGATTCATTCTTGATTTCCATGGAATATATTAAATATATTTTTAATAAAAATATTTGATGTGTATGAAATAATAATTATACTACAATTATTATATATATATATTACTTTTCATTTATTAAATACAATAATAAAATTGAAATTGTGACCATGAATACGCATGGCCTACCGTCTCCCAGAATGGTGTATTTCATATTTATCACCCAATATATTGGATTACAATAAATAATTATATAATTAATATATATTATATTTAAATCATGGATCAAATTTTGTATAAGATTAAATAATTATCTATGAAATAGAAAAAATTTACAAGTACAAATAAAAATGAAAATCATGGAAATTAATGGCCAAAATAATAAAAATAATGAATCAGTATTTAAAAACAACTGATAAGATGTTATAATGGGATAATATATGATATAAAAAAATTAATTAGTTTTATTGGAATATAATAACATTTTTATAACAATTATACAAGAGGTTAATGATCATTCAATAAAAATTAAGCATAACATAATGGATTTTATCTCAATTTAAATTCCATTGTTACCAACTTTTTTATGAAAAAATTAAATTTATTGTGGAATATATATTTTATAATAAAAATTTAATTCTAAAAATATATAATTATTCATGGTATTTTAATTTTTATTTTGAACTATATCATTAATGGTTATTTGATATGGAAATTTCCAAATAGTAAAAGTTATTGTGCAATATTAATTTAGTTTGTTTCTTATAACATTATCATAAATAATCCCACTGTTATAATCCTTTTTAATTAGATGTTATAATACTCTTAAATATCTATATTCATGTGTAATTTATATTATTATTTCATAACCCCTAAATAAATTTTCAATTATTTGTTACTTTGAATGTTATTTGTTTATGTGTGGAAATATTAATAAACATTTATCCATTACTAAATAAGAATGCATAATTATAAGGTAGATTATTTATAAATTAGATATACTATCTAATATATGAAGAATGATTTGGACTGGTACATCATAGATGGGGTCTATTTATTGAATGCTCCTCGATGCATTGGTTGTTTCATGTGATGAATTATTTAAGAAAATGAGATATTTTTTTTACTTTGTAGGTTTTAAACTGTCTTATGAATGGTTATGATGGTGATAGTTCCATGTACCTGGGTAACATGGAATCCAATATTTAACCATTTCCATTTTTTTATAATTCATTTATTATTATTAAAAATGGAATTTTTCTATGAAATTATATATGTATTCATTTCATTTTTAGTATATTGATGAAATGGAATGTATTTTTAGTTATTTACCTTCCCATTTTATATAATACATATCAACCTATGATATAATGTTATATAAATGTAAATTTTGTTAATTTATATACTTATACACATTGATTAAGTTTATTGATTAATGTTTTCATTTGATATACTTAACTCTTACTAAGTATCAGAGGACACATTTTTTAGATTCTTTTCCCTAGGCTTTGAAGAAGATATCATTGAATGAATTTCCAAGGATGTAAATTATTATATTTTGTTATATATTATGACATAAATTATTTTACCAATGTAAAATCAGTATCATGTATGTATCTTGTTCTCCAAAACTGCTAAACTGATATGTCTTTCAAAATATGATTCCTTGTAATCATGCCAATGTAATAAATTATGACACTGGATATATGATTTTGGGGATGATGTCATTAAATATATAGATTTTGGGATTAACCCAACTATATTTAGGCATTTCTATGCGAAAATATATAGAAATATTGACTTCTAGACAAAACTCAATAGTTAGGGGCCACCATCACTTGAGAATATAGATGGATTCTTCTACCAATACAATCATGTAATAATTTATATACATGGGGTATTCCATATGGCTCCGTGAATGGACAATATCATTTAAATGAGACCCTATATGAACTAATAATCAGAACCCATATTATAAATTACTTGTGTTGATATAGGTGGTAGTAATGGAGGTAATTTTGGTGGCCAATTTCCCACCACCATTGGATCATGGTCATTCTAATCATCCTGGAAATTTATTTCATCCCATTACGGTGTAATAATTATAAATTCAATATTCAAACTATAGAAAAGTATTTTATAGCTAATAAATCACAAATAAATCGTTAAGAATGCTAAAATACTTTAAATTCAAGATTCATAACCCAATACCTACTCTTAAATCTTGGTCTATGTGATATTTAAGATCCTATTGGTCATTAGAAACTCCACCTACTAACCAATAATGAGGCTAGGTCAGGGGAATCACATCACATAATAGAGCTCTGGGTAAATAAAGAATATATTAACAGGAATAGATAAAAAGAACCATTACTATATAATTGGAAGAATTATTAAAAGGTATCCCTTTTATATGATAATATAAATTAATCATTTTTGTAACCATTTATATATTTATATTTCATGTTTTAGTTATGTGAGTAAATATTCTGATATTCAAAATTCATAATAATTATATGTTTTAATTGGAATGTCATGTAACTCCAACCTAGCACATATAACCAGTATCATGACATAACTTGTCATATATGATATTATTATTAAATGAAACAATATTCCAAATATTTAAAATAACAATTCTTATAAAACAATTTCTTCCTTCATATAATAAAAATAAAGTAATACATAGGCTCTTATAACCATGGCTTCATAGAACAAACATGTGGTAATTAATTAATTATGTTGACACTGTCATGATATATGTGAAAACAACATTTTGGTTAATGTTATCACATTAAATAATCTAATTAGTTTATATATCTTTTTAATTATATAAAATTTTCCATATTTAATATTCAACGTCCCGAAAAATAGTACTATGTATTGTTAAAACTAATATAAATATGGTATGGAATATCCATGGAATATGAATCCAAAATAATTCCTTTAATTAATAAAGCATGAAACAATAATTCCTTTAATTATTAAGATATAAAAATACAAAATAATATTTATAAGAACCCCAAAACATGTTTTTATCCCAGTGGTGAAATCATTATAACTAAAATTAGTATAATTCTTGATCAAAAATCACATCCCAAGGAATTTGGATTTTCCCTAAACATTGGATATCTACACCCAGACACAGGATCAAAACCTAATTATAACACATCATAATATCCTTTCTTACAACTCATAAATAGATATTCAAGAAAATAATTCACTAATTCGAGTTTATGACATCGTGACCTCAGTTCACTAACATGTAACATGACTCGGTGGCCAAATGGCCTCAAGCATTCCTCCAAGTATTCTTAGAGGATACCTTCTAGAAGTGATATTGTATGGTGTCATAGTTGGGATATAATACCCTCATGATCATTGTGTAAAAAAAATTATAATGAATGGGTAAAAATAAGAAAAAACAATCAGGATTAAGATAAATAGAATCAATCATCAATATAAATAAAATAGGTTAATGTGATAACCACTAAAGTAATATATAAAATAATTTCATCTATCCATTATATTGAAATTAGAATTCTAGAATTCATGAAAGGAAAAATATAATAAAATGCATGTACTAAAAATGATACAAAAATAATGAAATTATCCCATGATCATCTCAAGGAAGTGACTCAAACATCTAGTATTGAGATTTTGACCTAATATATAATGGGTGACGAAAAATAGGTGCTTTCAATTATCCCTACCTACATCTATGTATTCTATTCATGATAAAATCAATATCCTAAATAGGGAATGATTAAAAATAAATAGGCCATCGCCAATGGTGTCAAGTATAATTCATCTAATGTTTATAAATTTATATGTGTACCATTATAATATTATGACGCAGTAACATAAATTAAAAATAAGTTATATTGGGTTCCTAATGGATGTACATATGGTTTTACCTGCTTCATCCTATGTTGGGATGCCTCTAAACAAGTATTAGCACACACACACACTCACACACATATATGTATGTAAGTAAAATTTAATTTATATATATATATATAAATATATATTTAATTTTATAAAAAAATATAGATATATATATATATGTAATATTGTCTAGGAACTTATGTGTGGTGAAGGAATCAATGTATAATCCTATGAGTCACATGATAATGATAAGGGAGATGACATATGAACTCCAATAAGAGATTTTGATGTTATCATATTTTTCATCCCATGAAAAATGTAAAACTCTATGTAAAAAATAATTTATGATATAATGAAGAATCATGTCCATTATAAAAATAAATTATGATGAACATCATGTTAGACATCACACATCATTATACCATGAGGCATCAGGTCCAAGATAAAACATAACCATTTCACAACAAAAACCCATATGGTCACACAATTATTAAAATCAATCATCTATGTAATGAATTAAAATAAGTAATAGAATTTTTTTAACCAATATATATATTTTTTACATATATTATATCACATAGACCATATTTGAGTCCTGTTACATTGTCAGACCACTAACTATTCACTTTATTCAATAATCCATATTGATTAGGTATTATGAAAAAATCAGCATGATGTGGCCACAATCACATCTATATTTAATTCCATGATGAATTTATTTAACATAACTAATGTGGTATTAGACATTATGGTGAAACACATTTAATTATTATAAGGTTATATGGGAATTCCATTAAAAATGTATTTATGATTTAAATTCTAAAAATTATATTTATTTAGCTAACACGTGGAATAGACGATCTGGTGGAACATAGTTCAAGGTACAAAAATCATGAAATTTATAAAAAAAAATACCACCAATGTTATTAATATAAAATAATCCCCATCCAATTATGACCATACATTTGAAATTTAATGGAAGAATATGAAAATACTATAAAATTAGTGTGTGGAATCTCACGTAGTTTTATAATTCATATGGAGATATATTCTAAAAAATATGGAAGGATAATTAATGTTTTACCAATGGTCAAATATCATAACCAATTTTTAGTGATTCAGACCACATACAATGGAAGAGGCTCACAACCTATGGGGGAGGAGAAGATGTGATTGAGTGTCTATGGGAGGTGATACACATTGAATGGGGAAGGAAAATGGAGAAATAATTTATATTGGTGGAGGGTAAAAGATTCATTCAAATTCATTTTAAAGATTTCATTTTTGGATAGAAGGTTTTTCCAATCTGTCTACCAACAATGTGCTAGAAAATTATTAGGTGTCACCCCCTCATATAAGAAAGTCGGACTTTTATAAAAACCATATATAAGACATGAAAAAAATAAAAAAATAGTTATCCATGATGGATGTGTTGAACCCTTTCCTGGATTGACAAACAACGTGTCACCCTTACAAGAATGTACGGTTTTAGGTGTATGGTTATCCTTAATCAAGCACTAATTACGCAACACATCTATTTCTCCAAAAAAATCATATCTTAAACTATGAAAAACCCATATATTCCCCTAAATACATCCTTAAAATCCTATGAAAATTAATTTATATAATGATAATGGATTAAAAATATAATATTATATGTAACTCATTAGAAAAAATGGGATCTTATTGGTATTGGATACATAGTAGTGATGTTGTAACTATAGAGGTTCAAGATAAATGATGTCATAGATAGAAAGGGTGTGGGATTTGATGATAGTATTGTAAATTCTGGTTTAGTGAATATATTTCATATTTATTTAAAAAATATTAAATGAAATATCCATTTACTATTGATGTTATATACAGGGGTTAAAATTTATCTGTCATTACAAAGAAATTTGGATTACATATGATCACATATGATAATTTTTTGTTTTTATATGATATTTTATTTAAAGATGATATTGTTATGAATAAATAATATTTGATTATTAATTTTTTATTTATATATAAATTGCCTAGTATTTCATATATGATTGAGACACATTTATCCTTACATTATATTGCATATGTAATAGAATTTCAATAAATTGTGATCATATTAACAAATCCCATTGATCACCACAATATACATGAAAACATCCTTACAGGATAGTCTGAGTTAGATTGAATAATATATTTGTGTTGATTCAATAGATTCAGAGGATAAATAATAGTTTTAGATTCCATATTACATGTGATATTACTTTATTTATATATGTAATTTATTTAAAATTTGGGATAATGAAATAAATATTACCAATCATTATATTCCACATCTGTTTTAGGTGGATTATTTTATTTTAATGATCATTAATTGGGTAGTTAGTCCCTATATTTTGGAAGATTTATGTAGTGCTGGTACGAAACCTACTTCTATTGGAGGATGGATTCATGGAATCACAATAATATAATATATTATCCCCAGTAAGATGTCATCATTGGAGTTTTTGACAAAGTGGAATTAAATGTTTTCATTTTGGGTATGATAGTTTTTGGAGTAGATAATTAGAGAGTAAATAATTGGTTTCATAAGCAATATGTTTAATTTATACTAAAATAATAATGATTGAAGAAAATATTTAGTAAAGAGATATATAGGGTACTATGTATACGAATCCATAACATTAATGTTCTAAAGAGAAACTAAAATCGAAGTACCAAATCCCATTGTGATTTGAAAAATGAAATATGAAGACCTTATAATTATGATAAGGATAAAAATACATAGATTGCGTCATAAATATTTTTTTAGAATCATGTATAACTATAATAGGATGAAATTTGGATTTTTATTGATTTCAGATTACATATTGTTTTTTGTTTATAAATATATATATATATATATATTATTTATTTTATATGATCATGAAAATTATATTACGTTCAAGGCATACACACTGATTCAGACTAATAAAAAATTATTTATTAAAATTACCATGATAAATATTTCTTTTAAAATATGGAGGCATGTTAATTAAAATGATGGTACGAACATTTTTAAAATTTAAATGGGTTTTTTAATGTAATATTTTTATTTTCTAAAATGTTTTATTATTGTAAAAAAATTTATGGAGGTTTAATGTTCAATGTAAAGATTCATTCTTTGATGTTAATGTCTTGTGATAGGTAAATATGAATGAATGATAAACTTTTATCTAATTATTTTAAAAAAAATTATATGATTAGACGTATATAAAGCATGTTTTCCACTATTTTTATTTAGAAAAATCATGTATATTTTATTTTATTGTATTTAATTTAATATATTTATATATATTATAATAAAAAAATTTCTATCTACTATAATAAATATTTATTTTTTAAAAAGAATTTTATTTTATCTGATTGCTTAAAATCGTATATTAGAATATTTTCCGAATTGAATTCATTATTTTATAATTGATTACATTAAATTATTATCATATTTTAATATTTAAAAAATGTTATTTGACATGATTAAAATAATGAAATATATTTATATGTGGTAATCATATTTACCCTTTACGAAACAGGGATTGATGGTGCATGATTTAATTTTAAAGGGAATTTGATATTCTCAACATATTTATTTTAGATAGAATTCATAGAAATCCAATGTTTTATTTTTATTAAATCATTATAAATTATTATATGTATAATTTGATGACATACCATGTGGATCCTGATTAATTTCAATGGTTAAATGATGGATTTTAAAAAAAATATTTAGTATAATTTCTTAAATTAATCAAATGAAATTTTATCTCATTATATAATATTGAAATGTAGTTTTTTAATGTTTTTTGAAATCAAATTATGTTATATATCAGAAAATTTTGTATATAAGCATGTTGTAGATATGTGAGATGTATTCATATGAGATAGTTCCACATTGTACCTAAAAATGAATATAATGTTAATGTTTTGAATAAATATTTTAGGTGATATACCTAGTATTGTTATTACATAACCAAGTTTTTATATGATTTTAAGTAGGTGTGGGGTGAAATATAATAAAACGATCGGTTTGTGATGTTACATACTCTTTATAAAACATATTTTCGATTTATACAAATGGCTACATAAGATGAATTTCTTAATAAATAAAGTATTCTAGAAAGAGAGTATTGATGTTGGTTAGTTATTTCGGTAGGATAGTCCAAAATATGGTTTTGAAAGTGAGAAGAATAGAGGAGAGTGAGTGGCCATTTATATGTGATGTGAGTGATAATCTTTGGAATTGTTTAAAAGTAAGAGGTGTATGAAAAATTTTTAATAATAAAGGATACAAAAAGGGTAAAGAAGAAAAATAAGAGGGAAAATTTATAAATTTGGAAATATAATGGGTGTTAGACAAGTTTTTTTCTTTTTCCCTTGTCATTTTATTTTAACAACTAATAAACACATTTTTACCATAACCACAAAAAAAATTGTTTCTATTTTTACTATTAAATATGGTAAAAATTAGGTTAAATACATTATATTATATAAACAATTATTAAATTAAATATAGAACCCATTCCAAATTCCATTCATATATGTGGCACTATTTAATTTAAAATTAATCTAATAGACGTGATGATAATGAGGGGTTTCAAAGGAAAAATGATCAATACATTAAAATGTTTTTTAATAAATATTTAATATAAAAATGATTATGACAAAAAAATTTATAATATTATATATTTTATTAATCTAATTTTTTAAACCCATATTATAACAAAATGTATGTTTTTAAAATCATTAAAAAAATGAAAAGTTTTAATAAAAAATGTTCCCTTATTCATCGAAAAAAATATCATATAAAAATTTATATAAAATTTTCCATAATATAATTTTAACATGATGATTTTAAATATGAATTTACTTTTTTGAAATAAATGTTATACAAGTAAAAAATCAGTTTTAAAAAAAGTTGAAAAAAAGGAATAAAAACTCAGTGTTAAAAAATACCTTTTTTAGGAATAAAATTGATTTTATTATTTTATATTATCTAGTTTAAAATAAGATAATTTGTAAACACTTCATTGAATATATAATATATAAATATTATTTAAATAAATAACTAAAACTTATTTTTAAAAATTTTAATGAGATACACCATTATTTTATGCATAAAAATAGATATTTAGAAACAAATTTATTTTATTTTAAAATAATAATTATTTTAATTTATAATTATTTATAATAAATGGAATTAGTCATAAAAAAACATTTCAACAATGTTTTCCCATATTTTATTTAATCCTATTAATACCCTCCTTTTTGTGTCTATGTGATAACTATCATACTAAATAATAATATTTTAATAGTATGCCATGTTTTATTTAAACTATATGTCTAATATATTGAAATATAATATCATTATTGTGTGTAAAACAATCAAAACTCACTGTTGTGTTTAAAAATGAATATTGAAATTATTATATTTATAAAAAATATATCATTAAAAATCTTTTTTTGTTGCACTATATCTTACATTTCATGTCTATAGTTCTTTTGTGATCATCAAATCAACCATAAATTTTTAAACTACTATATATATTATATATAACCTATGTATTCAAGAAACAACCTCATATATAGATTTGAATTTTTCATAGTTATAGCTCATCCATCCTATAGAATTAGATTCTTTATCAATCATGAAATCTGATGCCATCTCTTATATCACCGAAACTTCTCCAGGAATCACCACCTCTTACAACATACAAATAATGAGATATTGACAAAAAGGGGACCCAAAACATCTTAAACTCAATATTATCCTCTATAATTCTTTTAAATAACCCAATTGATGTATAAAGCCTATATATTTTCCAATTTAATTATCCCCCTTATTTAAAATTATATTCCTAGGGACCAAGTGCCATCTATCAATAAAATTTGTCACATTATTATTATAAAGTCTACATTCCATCATTTATTTATAGTATATTCCTTATAAACATGTCATAAATGGATAACATTTCATTATTTTATTGGAAAAAACTATTAATTCGATAAAACTATTTTAGTGTGGTAAAATAATTGGAAAAAATGACATAATATAACATATGTGAAGAATTTTTTATACAAAACCATGATTGTGATATATTTTTTAAACATATTAAGGGGTTTTTACAATGATATAGAGAATAATTGTAATCCTATTACCTACAAAAAAATAATTAACTCAATTATCATTGAAATAAAATAATTCCTCCTTTTAGTTATTATTTTTCCAACAATCACAGCCTCTTAAAAATTAATTTAATACAATCAATACCAAGGGTAATTTGTTTTAAAAATATACATAAAATTAAAAATTTCTTTATAGCCATCAATATTTTTATTTATTTATAAATTATAAAATATTATGTTATATTTGTATAACTATATACATTTTCTACTCATAAAAAACCCACCTAATCAAATATTTCATGGACAATGAAATGATATGATTCTAATATTCATTATTATCTTGATGTGAGACCTTGAAAAGAAATCTTCAAATTCATTATATGATTGAATAAATAAAAGAAAAAGTAAATGAAAAGGAGAGGGAAGGATTGTTCCATATTGAAAATTACCTAGTAAATAGATTCCAACTGACTAAGCCCACTATTTTCTCAAAGACTCGTTAATTTAATTCATGAAAATAGTCCTAATAGATTTTATTTTTCCACTTTTTTTGTGATTTTTTCTTTTGAACTATGTTTTTCTTAATATAGAAGAGGAAATAAATTTATTTTATTTTAATTTAATATACATCCTATTAAATACATCATAAGTTGGTAATATTATAATAGTGTATTTTTAAGGATTCATATACTAACCAAACATTTCACAACACATATCAAGATCATTAATATAAATATTTCTTTAATAAGTCTCTTATTTTCCATGATCATCATGTATAGAAAATAAATTTAATTTTTTTTTTAGATTTTATAAATTATTTCTCGTTTTTTTCCAACTAATTTGGGTCTATCTAGATTATTATGAATTTTATATTAAACTAATTAGCTTTTTTAGATTCACAAAATTCATTTTAGATGATATAAAATTTCTCTACTAATACATTTTATATATTTTAACTTTATTTCCATTTTCTAAAAAATGAATCTCAACTAAATGTAAACTTCTGAAATCCTCTTCATTATGATAATATTTTCATTATCTAATAATTATATATTATTAATAGCCAAATCTATTTTTTTCATTATATCTATAGTATGTTTTGTTACAATTTCAATCATTTAAATTTATAATTTTAATTTTCCACTACATTATTCGTTCATTATCCCTTGCAAATGCATATTATACCCCAATATATTTTATTTATGTCAATATATCCTACTAACTAGTAATATCTAATGAAATTTTATCATCATTCTGATAAGTAATATATCTAATATTCTTGTTTTATTGTGTTTCTCTTTAATTTGTTCCATTTTTTTGGGAATTAAACAACCTTTTACTTTATTCATTCAATTATGTAAATGATAATATCTCATGATTAATTATTATTTATATAGATTAGACCTTTTGTTTAAAATGTTCATAGTAAATGATAATATATTTATCATAGGATATATTCTTTATAGATTTTTCATTCCTATTAGAAACCATCATTTCACTTACATGGAATGATTTAAATTCAACCTCATCAGAAATATTGATGAATTATCTAACTTTTTAATATTATTTTCTATAGGATGTTATATTGATTGTGTCGCCCTTATTTTTATCTCTTGGATTTTTCTTATTTGAAATGTGAGTAATAATATTTTCTAGTTATAAATTATTATGCTTGATCTTCTGTATTTCATAATCATAAATAGATTTCATCTTAGAAAGTTGTTACAGTCCTTATTCATAGTGATTTTATAATAAATATTCAATTTTTATTTCTTTAGTTTGTTATTCTATATAATAAAATAAATTACATATCAAATAATCTCTTAATCAATATTTTCCATTTGTTCTCTATTATCATTACTGAATAAAGCATGTAATCAATTATCTTCAAGAAAAAAATAGACATCATGATGTGTGTTTATAGATGAGTCATATTTCAATTTCATTCTTATAATGTATTATATTTTTTAGAAAAAAATATACATATTTTTAAGATTTTAATTCTTTTTATCATCCTTATTTGATTTATATACACAAAAAACATTCATTTGGGAGTATTTTTAAATAGTAATAATATAATTAATATTTATTTTCATGGTTATTTATTAATTTTTTCCTCAAATATACCATTCTAATATATATTTCATTTATGATTAGTAATTTTATTTATGAATTCTTTAACCAAAGCATCAAAATCAATAGATTTTTTATCCACGTTATCACTTAAATTTAATTATATTATTTCCTCAAAATCAAAATAAAATCTTACCGCTATTATGATATAAATATTATTATCCATTTCATATCATATGGAATCATTGTAAATGTAATCCATGTTATTTTTTACCTTTAATCAAACTATTAATCCTATGAATTGAATATTTATAAACAAATTATCATTATCATCATGGAGATGATTGATATCTCAAAGTTATCACCAAATCATCTAATATTGATGACAATATTAGTCACCAAAGAATTAATGTCATTAATATTTTCATCCTAAATAATTTCAATTTCATAAAATTTACTCATACATAAATATATCACAGATATATTTAACAAAACATTATCTACAAAGCTAATTATATTATTTCTAATATCTTATTTCAAATTTTATAGTACATTTCAATTTTATACCTTTTCTAATAAGTTCCTCAAGAAGAGATTATAGGCCACTCAATATAATTATATATTTATTTTATACTATATTTTTATAGAGAACAATTTATTAAATGGATAAAATACCACTATAGCAACATCATTATATTCATGACCATGTGGGATGTGGTTTGTTTAGAAAATATTACTTCTTCATGGTTAGTTCATTCCATTAATGTCATTCAATCCTCAACCATTAAAAAAAATCATCATTTCTCATTATATTATTTTTTATATTTTCAAATTACCTTCCTTGATAAAATTTTCTCTTCATAAATTCAATTAGATCACATAATTATGAATGGGTGAATATGTAATAGCACTTATTATTTATGATTTATTCCGTTTCAACCCAACCTCTTATACTTGTTAAATTTATTAATAATCTAAATACCACCCCAAAGCCTCACTTTCATGATAGGTACAAAAATTAGTTATGATTTAACATAGTATTCAAATGGTTGAGAAATAAGGATTACTTTTGGACCAGATGCTTAAAACCCTTACAATGGGTTCTCCAATATCTTCATGTATTGTTTATAACACACAATACATTATGATTGGAAACACTTAAAGGTCCTTCAAATTATAAAATGATTTATTCATCAATATTTTAAAAAATAAATACTTTTTCCCCATAGTGTTCTTTTCAGCATGAGATGATGGTATTCATCAATGAGTTGTTGGATCAGTAGATCTGTAAGAGTAATTTGTCAAGAACATTAAACAAAATTACATTCATAATAATCATGTAGATAATTTTTAACCTAAATTCTATAAAGTCATTGAAAATAAATAGTTACCCAACTATTAATATCTTTCTCAAATATCTCATAGAAATGGGTCATTCCCTCTAGATGATATAGATTTACAATTGGTTTATGAAATTAAATCATGTTCTATTAGAGTACTAAATATTTTAAAATCTATTTAGGACTCACAACCTATATAATTTATAATCATATAGAATAATACCATGTAAATATTATTCTATATATTTATAATTCTATTATTCCTAGACCATAGGCGGATGTGGGGACATATCATTTAAATTTTTCAAATTATAATTATTTATTCCTCATTTAAACTCATTTGAACGTTGATTCAAATTAAAATTTAAAAATATTATGTGTCTGGAAATTCCATTTTTTATTTTACATGTAATTTAATTCAATTAATATATTCATAATAAAATTATTAATGAAATATATATTTAATTCCTAATTTATCTCTTCCTTGCTTCATGGTTCTCATATCATTCATCTGTGATATATAATTAATATCTATTTTGTGAAGTCCACCCATTAAATAATTATCATGTGTATATTTTAACACTCCATTTTATAATTCTAATGCCATTTTGTAAAAATAACATAAATCCCAAAATATTCAATATTCAAATTTCAATTAATTTTCCCAATAATATATTATAGTAGAAGTTTCACTTATCATTATTCTTTAGAGAAAATACTTATTTATAGGGGCATAAATATTTTTACAATTTTTGACTATCAACCACTATAATCATAATCATCTCAAGGGATCATATTTATTATTCAATTAGAAACATCATATGAGTCATATAATTAATGCTTTTTATAATATTCATATTATTTAAATGAAAAACGTCACCCAAAAGAATTGTGAAATCATAGTGTGGTCAAACATATATATAAGGACGTCTCATGGATCAACTATATTTTCAAATGAAGCCAACAACCCCTTGTTGGATAAACTGTAGAAATATTTTGAATATTTTTTCAATATTTTTTAATAAATGATTGAAAAAAAAATTATCACATTACCAATGTATATATCACATGAATTATCTTTATGATCAGCATATCCATTATACATATGTAAATTCAAGGATTCCATTAAATCATTCAATGGATTCCTCAAATCATTTCACTTCATTGTCAATTATCAGGAATGATATTCCATTATTAATCTAATAGGTTTTATTAAACCAATAACACAATCCATTAGCTTAATTGAAGATATATAAATCAATTATCATAATTATAAATTCATTAATTGATGTTTTCATACAACACTCTTCAAGATAAATTTCAAAATATCAATTGATGATTATTTATTCTCCATAAGTATCAAATTTTAGAAATAGATGAATAACCAAGAATTAAATAATTTCCAATTATTTAACACATATCAATAAACTATGATTTAATACCTTCATCCCTTAACACATAATGATATATTGATAATAAATTCTTCAAAATCCACCTTATCTTAATTACAATTTTTTAAAAAAAATATAAGATGACATATTATTCATAATTTTTATCAGAAATTTCTAAATTTTGATTAAATTTAATATAATTGAAGTTATAAATATGAGAATGATATATTTAAAATTAAAATATAAAATATATTAGATTTCCCTTAAAAATTTATTTTAATCATTATGTACACTTCTCTATAATTCAATTAAAAATCTAATGACAATTTTGTTTATATATATATATATATAATTGGATTGAAAATTTATGATAATGTAATTTAATCTATTTATATTAAATAAAAAATTCATTATATTGAAATTATTAATTTTACCATTACCATTGAAATTAAATAACATCATTAGTAACTTATAATTATTTTAAAAATAAGAATCACTATATTATAAAATTTATATATGCTGATTATAATTTTTTAAACATTTTTAAATTCTCTAATTTTTTTATTGATGAAAAATATTTTTAATCAAATTGAAAATATATCATTTATTATATAATATATTTTTAACAATAAATAATTTTATTGTTTATTTTGAAATATTAATTAACTTTTATAAATTCAATTCAATTATTTGTAAATTTTTTTAAAAAAAATTAATTTTAACATTTGTATATGTAAATTTGATGAATAAATAATTTAATATATAGTTTATTACATAATTATATCATTCCATCTACAACATGCATATCCCTTATAAACCCTATGGAAGACCTAAATATGAGATGAGTAGTGGTGATTGATCTAGGTGGCGATTGAACAATCATGGTTTTGGTTTTGATTTCATGGATCATTATCTTATCTCAAAGACGATTTCCCTCAAACTACACTTTTTGGAGTTCAGTGTTGTCATTGTATATGGAAATCCCTAAAGAAACATTCTATTTTAATTGTCCAGAAAACTGAGCCTCATATTGATGTCTTCATCCAAATGTTTTCATTCCTTTAGCGATATTTTTTTTTCAATAATGTGTTTAATTCTAATTATACATTTAATTTCAATGGGAATAATAATATGTTTATATTTATATTATCATGCTGTTAAATTTCATTTCAGTGTCATGTGTTAAAAAATTTATAATAATTTAAATTTATTTTAATTTTTATCATGTTACACCATGTCATGGTAACCTTACTATAAGGCCCTAGCCTTAAACCATACTTAATCTTGAGTTATTACAAGATTACACATTGAGGATCTTTTCGGGTATAGAGTTTTAGTGAATTAGATCATAAAACATGAATTACATTCCACATATAAAAAAAGTGGTTAAATAAAGATAGTATTCTTCTTTCCCATCAATGGAAACATATTTAAAATAAAACATGGATACTTTCTTGACACTTCATTGACACTATCATCATATCATGTACCTTTCCCTTGACCTGTGAAAAACATTTCAAAAAACGTGGGATGAGCATAAAAGGCTCAGTAAGGGATATAAAAATATATGGAAAGGAAACATGGGTACATATATGAATAAGAATGAAATCATACTTTACCCATAAAACATAAGCACTTTAACATACCTCATCAAATCATGAATAAATAATAGAAATCATAAGACATAAAGGTAACTTGAGGCATTCATAACATTTTTACATAGGGAGTAACCCTATTAGTTACGTTTGGAATACCCATCACAGTATATTCCCTAAATCTCTTCGGAGAAACCTTAACTTTTCACTCCATCGCGTTACCCAATGAATTGGAGAGCTATATCGCGCTCACCCTCCCTTAGCTTATCACCGAACCACCCGTCTTCATAATAATGCCCAAGAACCTCAAGATAATCGTATCACATAAAACAAGCATAAAGGGAACATAACATTCCCACCTTTCAATCACCAGATATAAATACAACACATTTATATAAAAACGTTATGAAAACCTTTTTCAATACCAAAATAAAAGAAAAGTAAACATGGTATTTATTTTTCTTTAAAAATCAAGGTATGGCTTGTAGAGGAAGCCGAAACTCAAATAATGGTCACAGTGGCGGAGAAGTCGTTGTCGCCGCATACGTATGACAAAAACATTCCCTTTTGTCGTTTAATAAAACTCTTCGTATAAAAAATATTCCTTTTGGATAAACGTAAAAGTCAACGGGGTTTATACACCGTATAAAAGAAGGTTGTGTATAAAACAAAATATGCCTCAATGAAAGGAGATTGAGACGAAGTCCCATACCTCGGGTCCAACTTGACTCGATCATTCTTTAATTTCCTGAATAATAAACTTTAGTTAATTTATATTTGCTTAAGAACCTTTTTCAAGTTCATTATTCCTTTTATATAACTTATTACCATGTCATGAACACTATGTAATTATTTAAGTTAATAACGGTCATTTTAACGATCATTGGTACTTGAGTAAAAAATAAACCCTTTATAATTACAAGTTGTTCATGTATCAATTATATCCAGATTGGTATTCATGATGTAGATATCATATATGTCATATATATCCAGTACATGCATGCATTTATAATATTACATAATCATTTAGAGGTAGGAAATGAAATGCACCGTTCATGGAGACGGTAAGCCGTACGTACGCATCAATGCTACTTTCATTTATATTTCGTATGTTATAGAATGGAATCATAATGATATAATGGTATATTATAATTCCAGTATAATATCATATATAATATCATAGTTCCATCCTTTATACGTCCAACATATGGTATTTAACGAATTAACTCACTTTGAGGGGGCGGTAGTCCGCACTTCCTTAAATGATGATATCGCCTTTACCCATAATGGAAACCATAAAGGTATACCCAAAATGAAAAATACATAAGATTAAGGAAAACATAAACATATTATATATAATATATAAATATAGTGAAATCTTAATGGCCACCTTTGAAGGTGTTAAAATAATGTTGAACAATCATCGTTTCAGGAGGCATAAATTCGACATCCACAGAAACAATATGTTCGTTAACCAATAGATATAGGTGTGTGTAAGTGTATCTTGAATCCTTGTTATAACAAAATACTAGTATATTGATGATACTGTTTTTTTACAAAAGAAAATAATAAAAAGATTTTAGGGGGTTGGATAAGCAAAATAAAACAAAAGGACTCAAAAGAAGACATTACCTTAAAATCGGGTAACTTCCGTTGGTTTGAGCTCAAAAGATTCCTTGGGAAGACTTCTGCCCAAAGTGAGGCTTCAAGGAGTAAGAGAGGGAAGTGGAGAGACAAAATGGTCAGTGGTTGGCCGAGCCAAAGGCTTTGGGAGTTTGGGTAAGGAGGTAGAGGTGGGGGCCTTTTATAAGAGGAGAGGAGGGGAACTCTTGGAAGGTAAAGAAAACTCACATTATTTTAAAATGGTATTGGGATTTAAGAGGTCCCACATTGATGTGTTTCGAGGATAAGGTGATAAGGGTTCTAAATCCAACCATACAATAGGTTTTGGCCATGTGTAGGTATTATATTTTACATTATCATTCCATTTTATTTAAATCGTTAAATAATGAGGTTATCGCTGCATCATCATGATGTCATAAATAATTTAATATATTTAAAGTCTAAAAATTATTAAAAAAATACTATGATGTAGATAATAGATTTATATTTCCAATTAATATTTATAATAAAAAAATATTATCTTTATAACCCCATGTAAAAATTGTTTTAGTAAAACATCTCATATTTGTGTCATTTTTACTTTAAAATTAAATAATAAGTTATTTACGTCATTTCCCAACCCAAGTGGCTCCATGGGGACCCCAAGTTGACCCATGACTTGTATTGGTCGGCCATGACACATACAATAAGGGTTGGACATGTGTCTAGGTCATTTCATTTTATTAGAACATTATTCTTACCTTAAACTACACTAATTACCTATATTCGCGATTAAAAACATAATAAGTTACTATTCACCAAAAAATTATTATAATCTCATTGAACCACATTTTACTTCTTAATGACAATCATGTATGTCCTATTTTTGAAATTCAAAACACAAAGATGGAAAAATTTCATTTAAATGAAAAATCAGTTTTCATAAGTACCACTTAGTGGTTTCACTATTCATCAAAAATTGATGTTTTCAGAAAATTACCAAAAACCACCCTAAGCAATATTTTATACTCCTAATTCAAAAATGATTTCTATTTTAAAAAATTAAAATCATATAAGTTACATTAATTAATTTAATAAATAATTCCTGGTGTCATGACAAATAGAGTGTTTTTTTTAAACAATAAGTTTCAAAACATTGACACTGGTTTAAGTCCAATTTCAAAGTGAAATTGATTTCAACGACCACCATTGGATTAAATGGTTAAAATATATTCTAATTTTACTTTAAAAGCAATTAAAAATATAATCTAAACATATAAATAAATTAGATTAAAAATCTGTTTTGATGTAAAATGCAGTATTTTTCACTATTCATAAAAAAATCAACATTGTAAGAAAAATATCAAAAATTCACACAAAGTAAATTTTGATGTCCCAATAATAAAGAATAAGTTTATTTTAAAAAACATAGCTTATAGAATTGTCAAAATATATATTTAAAAATGGTTTTCCATCAAATGTTTTTTAAACAATCTTTTAAAAAAATATTAGTGTCTTCCATGCTTAAGATTGTATTTATTTTCATTTTAATCCTCTAAAAAACTATCTAATTAATTAATAGGAATAGATAAATATATATATTATTCATTACATACTTGGGATGTCACATACTTTCCCCCTTTAGAAACTTTTGTCCCCGCAATTTATTTACTTCTCGAATAAATGGGGGTACTTATCCCTCATTGCATTATCAGATTCCCATGTTTCCTCTTCCATCGTGTGGTTTTCTCACAAAACCTTTACCTGATTAATCACCTTATTCTGTAAAACATGCTCCTTGTGGTCAAGAATCTGGATCGGTCATTCCTCATAAGATAGGTTCTCTTCCAGCTGAACTACCTCTGGACTCAAAACATGAGATGGATCTGGCATATACTTTATCAACATCGAAACGTGAAAAACATTGTGTACCTGAGATAAACTCGGAGGTAAATCCACCCGGTATGCAACTGATCCAACTCTCTCCAGAATTTCATATGGTCTAATGAACCTTGGACTCAGCTTTCCTTTTTACCAAATCGCATCACACTTTTACATGGTGAGACTTTGAAAAAAACATGATCACCTACCTCAAAAGTTAGATCCTTCCTCCTGTTGTCTGCATAACTCTTCTACCTACTCTGAGCTGTTCTCATGTGCTTCTGAATCAACTGAACGTTTTCTTGCCACCTCTTCTACCAATTCTGGTCCCATCAACTTCCTTTCACCCACTTCATGCCAGAAAGCTGGAGTTCGACACTGCTTCCCATATAACGCCTCAAATGGTGCCATCAGTATACAGGAATGAAAACTGTTATTATATGAAAATTCAACCAAAGAAAGATGTTGGTCCCAACATCCCTGATAATTCATCGAACAAGCTCGTAACATATCCTCCAAGGTCTGAATTGTTCATTTTGACTTCCCATCTGATAGAGGATGAAAATCTGTACTAAAATTTAATTCAGTACCCAATGACTTCTGAAGGCCTTTCAAAAGTTAGAAGTGAACCTCAGATCACAATCAGATACAATGGAGAGAGGAAATCCATGTAACCTGACTACCTCTTTATGATATAAATGAGAAAGTTGATCTAGGGAAAAATAATCTCTTATATCAAGGAAATTAGTAGATTTAGTCAAGCGATCAACAATAACCAATATTGCATTATTACCTTGAGATGTCTTCGGTAATCCTAGAACAAAGTCCATGGATATATTCTCCCATTTCCACTCTGGCACTGGTAAAGGTTGAAGCATCCCATTCGGTAACTGCCGCTCTGCTTTAACCTGTTGACTTGTCAAACACTTCATAGTAAAATCAACAATATCTCTTTTCATACCATCCCACCAGTAATACTCCCGCAGATCTCTGTACATCTTAGTACTTCCAGGATGAACTGAAAATGGAGAACTATGAGCTTCACATAACAACTCTCTCTTCAACTGTGAATCACAAGGCACACACAATCTCTTCCCAAATCTCAAAACACAATCATTATCAATGTTGAATTCAGGCAACTTACCTTTCTGAACCATCTCTACCATTTTCTGCAACTCACTGTCTTGCTTCTGTGCTTGCTTGATTCTATCTGATAGAGATGATCTCACTGATACTTGAAACAAAACAGAAGAACTTCCTGCACCAACAACTTCTATGCCAAAGTTCATCAAATCCTTATCCAAAGGATCACGTTCCAAATGCAACATTGCTAATGAATCATTACTTTTTCGACTCAAAGCATCAGCCAAATTATTTGATTTTCCCGAATGGTAATGAATTGTACAATCATAATCCTTGATTAATTCTAGCCATCTCCTTTGTGTCATGATTAACTCTTTCTTGAGTGAATATATACTTTAAACATTTGGGATGAGTATATATTTCACACTTTACTCCATACAAATGATGCCTCCAAATTTTTTAAGCGAAAACAACAACAGCTAATTCAAAATCATTTGTAGGGAAATTTAGCTCATGAGTTTTCAACTGTCGTGAATCATAAGAAATTCCCTGATCATTCTTCATTAGGACGCAACCAAGTCCTTTCAATGAAGCATCACTGTATATAACAAACACACCATTCCTGGAAGGTAGTGCCAAAACTGGATCATTCACCAATCTTCTTTTCAATTCCTGAAAACAATCATCACATTATTTTGTCCATATAAACGTAACACCCTTCCAAGTTAGCTTAGTCATTGGACTAGACAACCGAGAAAAATTTATAACAAACCTTCGGTAATAGCCTTCCAAACCATGGAAGCTACGAATCATAGTTACATTTGTGGGTCTTGGCCAGTCTTCCACAACTTTTGTTTTTGCAGGATCAACAGTTATCCTATCTTTAGAAACAATGGGACCAAGGAAAGAAATTTGTTGCAACCAAAACTTGTTGGGTCGGAACAAAAACGGGAAGGATGGCAAGAGGGGGGTGAATTGCCTTTTAAAAAATGATTAACAAATTAAAAATCAAAGTTGAAATGCAGCGGAAAATAAAAGAGGCAATCACACAAGAAATTGATAACGGAGTTCGGCCAAAACCCGGCCTACGTCTCTGCTCCCAACTCAACCGTTGAGAGATTCCTACCACTTGCTTTTCAATGGTTTTAGCAAGAAACCCACTAGGCTTTGAGGTAGCACTAGAACCTATTACAGCTTGCTTTTTGTGGTTTAGCAAGAACCCACTTGCTTTTGATGGTTTAGCAAGAACCCACTATCCTTATTACAGGTGAAGGATAGCTCACCTATGTCTCAAGCTATTTAAAGGAAAGCTTGACAACCTTTTCACACCTTAGTGGTGATGTGAAACCCAAAAGAAAGGGAGGATGAGAAAAGTTTGGGGTTTGTAGGCACAAACCCAATTTTAAGCTCAAAAAGATAAAAACAATAAAACCCGTAATTGGAGGAAGTCTTGGGCGCCTTTGATTGATTGGAGATGTTGAAGGCCGCTTCCAAGCTTCTTTGAAGGTGCTCTTGGATGTGGAATCGGATTGGAGCACGTTGGGTTCCTTGATGAAATCCGCCGGAGGTTCGCCAAAATGATCAAAAATGTGTCTGGTGGCTTGGGTGAAGTTCCGGGGCTTCCTTGGCCTTTATTTATAGGCTAGGAACCTTCAAGTATCCGTTGGAGGGCTTTGGAGCCGTTGGAAAAGGCCTCGGAGCCGTTGGAGGCCAAAAGAAGGTTGACTGGTCAAACCCAACGGCTAGTTTGACTGGGCTACCGGCTGGCCGGTACAGCTCCACCGGCTGGCCGGTGTTTGAGAATTTGGAGATGCTTTGAGTGCAGGCTGCACCAGCTGGCCGGTGGAGGAGCCATCGGTTGGCCGGTGGCTTTGCAGTAGCTGATCTTCTTTTCCAGGCACCACCGGCTGACCGGTGCCAGAGACACCGGCTGGCCGGTGGGCAGACAGTAGCTACCACTGTTGTCTGGGTGCCACCGGCTGGCCGGTGGTCAGGCCACCGGCTGACCGGTGGAGCCTGGCAGTGGGCAATGCCTCTGCCAGGTCCACCGGCTGGCCGGTGCTATTACACCGGTTGGCCGGTGGACTGCAATTCAGTCCATTTTGCCGGCTTTCTTGGGCCAATCCTTTGGCAATCAATTGCCTATCAACAAAAACACTTAAAACACAATTAGATAAACATGAAAGTGATTGTGATCATGAAAACTAAACCACGAGGGGATACGAGAGGTACAACAATCTCCCCCTATTTTGATGATCACAATCACCAAAACAATTAATGTAAAATACTGAAATTGAAAGGAAATGCTAAGCATGATGAAAAGGATTCTCCCCCAATCAATCAAGAAATTTCTCCCCTTTTGTGATTATCAAAATAGATTGGGGCATAAAACTTAATTGAGGGAAAAGAGATTTGAAAAACAAGATTTGATATTTGAAAATCAATTGAGATTTTTGAAATTGAAATGAAAATTTGAATAACAGTTTGAATTGAAAGTTTTGAATCAAAAGCCAATTGAAATTTGAAATAAAAAATTTGGATACCAATTGTTGAGTTTGAAATGAAAAATTTTGAATACACAAAAAAGCTTAAAAGATCCTAACTCCCCCTAAATAAAACAAAAGATCATCGGGGAAACGAAACTATTTTTGGCCCGGAGAGACTCTCCAAAAGGGATTTTTCAATCAAAATTTGTTTCATGGCGGGTATTCTCCTATAAAATTCGTCCGAAAAGAAAATACTTTTGGGTTGACCATACCGGGCATTTTAGAAATCACATTCATATATCATGTGCCCGGGTTTCTTACAATAATTACAAAATTTATAACTAGAGCTCCCCCTTACAAAAACAGTGGGTGCATGGGAGGAGGAAGCTATATTGGTGTACCCAAGTCCATTGGTGGTTCTAGATACTCGTTGAGAACCTAAGAGTTTGGACACATTTTGTTCACCTTGGGTGAACTTGGCTAGGGATTCCCTTAGGTCTTTGATGGTTGATTCCAAAGAATCAACATTGGGGAAATTTTGGATTTTTAGGGAGAGTTCCCCCTTCTCTTTGAGAAGTTGGTCTTTTTCGGAGGAAAGCTTTTTGAAATTCTTTTTCAAAGAAACAAATTTGGAAGAGAGCTCGTGAAAGCCTTCCTCCAATCGATCTCTAGCATGTTGGAGATCCTCATAAGACATATGATTGAAAGAATTTGAATTTGAAGAACAAGAGGAGGAGGAGTCGGAAGATGTTACCTCATGAAATGCCATTAGGCATTTGTTACCGTTGTCGCCCGAGGAGGAGGAGGAGAAGGAGGAGCTATCACTCCAAGATGCCTTTGAAACCTTCTTCTTTCCCTTCTTTTTCTTGGCCCTTTTCTTGTGAAGTGGGCAAGCGGGTTTGAATTTTTCGTCGAGTTCTTTCTCTTGAGCGGGTTCTTGCTTTGGAGCCTTGCTAGTACCTTCATGGGTTAGCTCTAAATATTTCCAAATATCATGAGAAGATGTGAAAGAAGAAATACAATTAAATATATTACGGTCTAAGCCACAATGAAGAGCATTCATGGCTTTGCCATCAAGCTCAAAATTTGCAATGTCTACGGGGGTCCATTTAGACTCATCGGGAGAAGAGAGTGTAAAACCATGCATAACAATTCTAAAAATAGGATAGCTAATGCTTTTAAGAAAAGTTGACATGCGGGTTTTCCAAAAAGTATAATTGGCTCCATCAAAGAATGGAGCACGATCCAAAGAATGTCCTTCGGGGGATTGAGAGGAAGAAGCGGTAGAAGCCATCAAAAAATAGGATCTTTAATTTGAAACCGGTTAAGGAATTATTCTAATTTTCCCTCTGATACCAATTGTTGGGTCGGAACAAAAACGGGAAGGATGGCAAGATGGGGGTGAATTGCCTTTTAAAAAATGATTAACAAATTAAAAATCAAAGTTGAAATGCAGCGGAAAATAAAAGAGGCAATCACACAAGAAATTGATAACGAAGTTCGGCCAAAACCCGGCCTACGTCTCTGCTCCCAACTCAACCGTTGAGAGATTCCTACCGCTTGCTTTTCAATGGATTTAGCAAGAAACCCACTAGGCTTTGATGTAGCACTAGAACCTATTACAGCTTGCTTTTTGTGGTTTAGCAAGAACCCACTTGCTTTTGATGGTTTAGCAAGAACCCACTATCCTTCTTACAGGTGAAGGATAGCTCACCTATGACTCAAGCTATTTAAAGGAAAGCTTGACAACCTTTTCACACCTTAGTGGTGATGTGAAACCCAAAAGAAAGGGAGGATGAGAAAAGTTTGGGGTTTGTAGGCACAAACCCAATTTTAAGCTCAAAAAGATAAAAACAATAAAACCCGTAATTGGAGGAAGTCTTGGGCGCCTTTGATTGATTGGAGATGTTGAAGGCCGCTTCCAAGCTTCTTTGAAGGTGCTCTTGGATGTGGAATTGGATTGGAGCACGTTGGGTTCCTTGATGAAATCCGCCGGAGGTTCGCCAAAATGATCAACAATGTGTCCGGTGGCTTGGGTGAAGTTCCGGGGCTTCCTCGGCCTTTATTTATAGGCTAGGAACCTTCAAGTATCCGTTGGAGGGCTTTGGAGCCGTTGGAAAAGGCCTCGGAGCCGTTGGAGGCCAAAAGAAGGTTGACTGGTCAAACCCAACGGCTAGTTTGACTGGGCTACCGGCTGGCCGGTACAGCTCCACCGGCTGGCCGGTGTTTGAGAATTTGGAGATGCTTTGAGTGCAGGCTGCACCAGCTGGCCGGTGGAGGAGCCACCGGTTGGCCGGTGGCTTGGCAGTAGCTGATCTTCTTTTCCAGGCACCACCGGCTGACCGGTGCCAGAGACACCGGCTGGCCGGTGGGCAGAAAGTAGCTACCACTGTTGTATGGGTTCCACCGGCTGGCCGGTGGTCAAGGCACCGGCTGACCGGTGGAGCCTGGCAGTGGGCAATGCCTCTGCCAGGTCCACCGGCTGGCCGGTGCTATTACACCGGTTGGCCGGTGGACTGCAATTCAGTCCATTTTGCCATCTTTCTTGGGCCAATCCTTTGGCAATCAATTGCCTATCAACAAAAACACTTAAAACACAATTAGATAAACATGAAAGTGATTGTGATCATGAAAATTAAACCACGAGGGGATACGAGAGGTACAACAAAACTCACACTTTCTGAATTTCCAATACAATTTCTTTTCTTTCATGATTTGCAAAATGACCCTTAAATGTCTTTCATGTTCTTCATAACTTTTAGAAAACACCAAAATATCATAAAAGAAAACCACCAAAAACTTATCCAAGAACTCATGGAAAATTCTATTCATTAAGTCCATGAATACAGCAGGTACATTGGTTAGCCCAAAAGGCATTACTAAAAATTCATAATGGCCATATCTTGTACAGAACGTGGTCTTCGGAACATCTTCTTCCTTTACCTTCAGCTGATGGTACCCCGATCTCAAGTCATTCTATGAAAAATACTGAGCTCCCTGGAGCTGATCAAACAAATATTTGATATGAGGCAAAGGATATTTGTTCTTAACAGTGATGTTATTCAAGGCTCTATAGTCAATGAAAAGTCTCATTGAACCATCTTTATTTTTAACAAATAAAACAGGATCACCCCATGGTGATGTTCTAGGTCGAATGAAACCTTTCTCTAATAAATCTTGTCATTACTACTTCATCTCTAAAAGTTCAATTTGAGCCATTTGATAAGGGGGTTTTGAAATTTGCTAAGCATCAGGAACTAAGACAACAGTAAACTCAACTTCCCGATCTGGTATTACTCCAAGAAACTCATCAGGAAAAACATCAGGATACTCATTTACCACTAGGACATCATTAATCTGAACAGTTCCTTTATTGTCAATGATGTGTGCAAGGTAACATTCATTTCATCTTTTACAAGTTTTTCGCCTCTTGATAAGTTATAAAGAGTAAGGGTTCATTCTTGTACACAAAATGAAAGTCTTTTTGAAAAGAAACTTCATTAGATCTACAATCAATCTTAGAATGGTAAATAAAGAGCCAATCCATACCCAGGATAACATCAAACTCTACTAGAGGTAGAACAATAAGGTTTTCAAGTAGGTTCTTTCCCCAGATAAGGATATGAAGATTCTTATAAATTCTTTTTGCCTCAACATTTCCCCTAGGTGTTTTTACCAAAATTTCAGGATTCATTTCTTGAGATGGTATTCCCATTTTACTATAAACGTTTTCAGAGATTAAAGAATGTGTAGACCCCGAATCAAAAAACACACTGGCATAATCTGAATAAACAAACAAAGTACCTGATACAACTTCATTTGATGGCCCGACATTTGCTGATGTAGTTGCAAAGGATTTCACCACCCCTTTCTGCATGTAGTCTAACTGCTTCCCATCACTCAAGCTCTTTGTCGGACACTCGTTTTCATAGTGACCCATCTCATTGCACTTATAACATTTCACTAACTGTAAATCAAATTTGGTCTTACCTTCACCTTGACCCTTTTCAGTGCAATCACGAGCCTTATGTTCCATCTTACCACATCGGTAGCACTTTCCAGAATTCATAAGACATTCCCCAGCATGGCTTTTTCCACATTTATCACAAACTGGAAACTTAGATTTCTTACCATCATACTTTTTTGAAGAATTATTTCCTCTCTCCTACCACCTCGGTATCTTCTTCTGTTGGTTGTTATAGAACAATTGATCATTGGAAAACTCCATTTCCACCATCTCAGCACATCGAACATGATTTTCATAACTTTTAAACTCACGAGAATCTAATGCCCTTCGATATTTTGGCTTTAATCCTGAGTAAAAATGATTGATTTTACTATCAAGGTCTCGGATAAAATTTGGAGCATACCTTGCCAATCGAGTGAACCTTTCTTCATAGGTAGCCACTGAGTCCTCATCTTGCCTCAATTCCAAGAATTGTTTTTACATCCTAAGTCGATCATCCTTAGGAAAATACTTCTCAAGAAACATACCATTGAATTCATCCCAGTCGAGAGCATCAATCTCATCAGCGTCCCTGATATTTTTAACCATCGACCACCATTAATCTGCTTCACCCTCCAAACGGTAAATAGCAAGACTAACATTTTGATTTTCTGAACACCCCATGACATCGAAAATCTTCTCTAGTGCTTTAATCCACCCTTCAGCTAGCACAAGGTCAGATTACCCTCTGAATGACGGGGGATGTTACCTCATGAAATGTTCCTCCACTGACATGTTCCTATGTGGTTGATCTGGATGATCTCGTGTATGGATACCACCGCCATTTATCGCTTGAGTCAACTACGCCATTAATGCAACAAACTGTTCAGTTCCAATTCCGACCATCTCAGGATGCTGATTCGGAAGGTTATTTCCTTCTTCATTCCTTCCTAGCACTGCTTCCCTATTTCCTCTGTGGAAAACCATTCTGAACAAACATGTCTTAGATGAAGCAACATGGTAATCTTCAAATGCTATATCATTTCAAAAAAAAAATATTTTTGGATAATAATTTAATAGAATTATTACTCCTAAAGTTATCTAAACCGACCTTTGATACCAACTCTAAGGCCCCAGCCTTAAACCTTACTTAATCTTGAGTTATTACAAGATTAAACATTGAGGATATTTTCGGGTTTAGTGTTTTAGAGAATTATATCATAAAACTTTCATTACATTCCACATATAAACAAAGTGGTTACATAAAGATAATATTCTTATTTCCCATCAATGGAAACATATTTTTAAATAAAACATGGATTCTTTCTTGACACTTCATTGACACTATCATCATATCATATACCTTTCCCTTGAACTGTGAAAAACATTTCAAAAAACATGGCATGAGAATAAAAATCTCAGTAAGGGATATAAAAATATATGGAAAGGAAACATGGGTATATATATACATAATAATGAAATCATACTTTACCCATAAAACATAAGAACTTTAACATACCTCATAAAATCATGAATAAATCATAGAAATCATAAGACATAAAGGTAACTTGAGGCATTCATAACATTCTTATGTAGGGAGTAACCCTCTTGGTTACGTTTTGAATACCCATCACAGTATATTCCCTAAATCTCTTTGGAGAAACCTTAAAGTTTCACTCCTTCACGTTACCCAATGCATTGGAGAGCTATATCGGTCTCACCCAACATTAGTTTTTAATGGAACCACCCATCTTCATATTAATGCCTAAGAACCTCAACATAATCATATCACATAAAACATGCATAAAGGAAACATAACATTCCCACCTTTCAATCACAAGATATCAATACAACATATTGATATAAAAACGTTATGAAAACCATTTTCAAATACAAAATAAATGAAAAGTAAACATGGTATTTATTTTTCTTATAAAAAGAATGTATGTCTTGTAGAGGAAGCCAAAACTCAAATAATGGTCACGGCGGCAGAGAAGTCGTTGTCGCCGCATACGTACGACAAAAACATTCCCTTTTGTCGTTTAGTAAAACGCTTCGTATAAAAAATATTCCTTTTGGATAAACGTAAAAGTCAAAGGGGTTTATACACCATTTAAAATAAGGCTATGTATAAAACAAAATATGCTTCAATGAAAGGAGATTGAGACGAAGTCCCATACCTCGGGTCCGACTTGACTCAATCATTCTTTAATGTCCTGAATAATAAACTTGAGTTAATTTCTACTTTCTTAAGAACCTTTTTCAAGTCACTATTCCTTTTATATCACTTATTACCGTGTCATGAACACTATGTAATTATTTAAGTTAATAACAGTCATTTTAACGATTATTGGTTCTTGAGTCAAAAATAAACCATTTATAATTACAACTTGTTCATGTATCCATTATATACAGAATGTTATTCATGACGTAGATATCATATATGTCATATATATCCAGTACATTAATGCATTTATAATATTACATAATCATTTAGAGGTAAGAAATGAAATGCACCGTTCAGGGAGACGGTAAGCCGTACGCACACATTAACGCTACTTTCATTTCTATTTCGTATTTTATAGAATGGAATCATAATGATATAAAGGTATATTATAATTCCAGTATAATATCATATATAATATCATAGTTCCATCCTTTATATGTCCCACATATGGTATTTAATCAATCAACTCACTTTGAGGGGGCGGTAGTCCGCACTTCCTTAAATGAAGATATCACGTTTACCCATAATGGAAACCATAAAGGTATACCCAAAGTGAATAATACAGAAGCTTAAGGAAAACATGAACATATTATATATCATATAAAATTATAGTGACATTATAATCGCCACTTTTGATGGTGTTAAAGGAATGTTGAACAATCATCGTTTCGGGAGGCATAAATTCGCCATCCACTGAAACAGTATGTTCATTAACCATTAGATATAGGTGTGTGTAAGTGTAGCTCGAATCCTTATTATAACAACATCATAGTATATTTAGGATACTGGAGTTGTTACAAAAGAAAACAATAAAAAGAGTATATGGGTTTGGAGAAGCAAAATAAAACAAAAGGACTCAAAAGAAGACATTACCTTAAAATCGGGTAACTCCCTTTGGATTTAGATCAAAAGCTTCCTTGGGAAGACTTATGACCAAAGTGAGGCTTTAAGGAGTAAGATAGGGAAGTGTAGAGACAAAATGGGCAGGGGTTGGACGATCCAAAGGGTTTGGGAGTGTGGGTAAGGAGGTAGAGGTGGGGGCCTTTTATAAGAGGAGAGGAGGGGCACTCTTGGAAGGTAAAGAAAAGTCACATTATTTTAAAATGGTATTCGGATTTAAGAGGTCCCACATTGATGTGTTTCGAGGATATGGTGATAAGGGTTCTAAATCCACCCATCCAATAGGTTTTTTCCATTTCTAGGTCTTAGATTTTACATTATCATTCCATTTTATTTAAATCGTTAAATAATGAGGTCATCGCTGCATCATCGTGATGTCATAAATAATTTAATTTATTTAAAGTCTAAAAATTATAAAAAAAATACTATGATTTTGGAAATATATTGGGATTTCCAATGACTATTTATAATAAAAAAACTGATCTTTATAACCCCAGGTAAAAATTGATTTAGTAAAACACTTGATGTTTGTGTCATTTTTACTTTAACATTAAATGAAAAGTTAATTATGTCATTTCCCAACTAATGTGGCTCCATGGGGTCCCCAAGTTGACCCATGGCTTTTCTTGGTCTTCCATGATACATACAATAAGGGTAAGACATGTTTCTATGTCATTTCATTTTATTAGAACATTATTCTTACCTTAAACTACACTAATTAGCTCTAATCGTGATTAAAAACTTAATAAGTTACTATTCACCAAAAAATTATTATAATCTCATTGAGTATCATTTTACTTATTAATGACAACCATGTATGTAGGATTTTTTAAATTCAATACACAAAGATGGCAAAATTTCATTTAAATGAAAAATCAGTTTTTATAAGTACCACTCAGTGGTTTCACTATTCATCAAAAATTGAAGTTTTTCAGAAAATTACAAAAAATTCACCCTAAGCTATATTTGATACTCCAAATTAAAAAATGATGTTTATTTTACAAAATTCAAATAATATATTTTACATTAATTAATTTAATAAATAATTCCCGCTGTCATGACAAATAGCGTGTTTTTATGAAACAATAAGTATCAAAAGATTGACACTAGTTTAAGTCCAATTTCAAAGTGAAATTGATTCAAACGACCACCATTGGATTAAATGGTAAAAATATATTCTGATTTTACTTTAAAACCAATTCAAAATATAATATAATCATATAAATAAATTAGATTAAAAAGCAGTTTTGATGTAAAATGCAGTATTTTTCACTATTCATAAAAAAATGAACATTGTCAGAAAAATACCAAAAATTCACAAAATGTAAATTTTGATGTCCTAATCATAAAGAATAAGTTTATTTTGGAAAAAATAGCTTATAAAATTGTCAAAAGATAGATTTAAAAATGGTTTTCCATCAAAAGGCAGTAAAACAATCTTTTAAAAAAATATTGGTGTATTCCATGCTTAAGATTGTATTTATTTTATTTTAAGCCTCTAAAACACTATCTAATTAATTAATAGACATAGATAAAATATCTATTATTCATTTCATACTTGGGATGTTACACTTACACTATTCCTTATTACAATAAAAAAAGAGAACCAATAATTTAGATAAATATCAAGACGCAATACATGGTCTTGATTTATAATTATACATACTTTTTGCATTTATCAATATGAACACTGATTCGGTATTCGTAATCAATAAAATTATCAAAGGGTTTAACATTGAGAGAGTGGAGCATGTTCTGTTGTGTGGTAATGTATAATAGATGTAGGTTGAATTTCCCTTTGATCAGACTAAAACCAAGGTTTAGTATTCATTATTCATCCATATTAATAATAAAGTAAATGAAACTACTACCTTATGAAAACTAGACTTGAATAATATGGTCATCCTTATTTCATAGTGAAAGATAGTCACAAGATTCATTGAAAATAATAATTTGTAGTTCAATGAAGTTAATGATATACCTAAATAAGTTGACATTATATCCTCATAAAATGTATATTTTAAAATTTTAATTTAAATAACTATCGATTACCTATATGATGATATCATTATTCTATAAAAGGCATGAAAATAATATATTTATCATTATCTAGTGAATTTTAATCGTTATAGTGTCCCCACATCTTTAATTCCTTCAATAAATGGGGGGTTTTATCTAATTTTTATTTATTCCCTATAGGGAAGGGATACCATAATTGTAAATTATCTATAAAATTCCTCATCATGTAGTGATACCTAGTATTATTCCAATATCTATCATTAAATTTTAATTCCTAACACATTCTATACCTCAATGACTCATTATTTCATGGATTTCACTAGAATATTCCACACATGCCATGTATATAAAATTCTAATCCATCGGACCCTAGATTTCTTCCAAACCACTAAATATTAATAGTTAATTTTGTATATGTAATTTATTCCATGGGTCTGTATCGTGCACCACAACATGGAAATTCCAGTTCATTCTTATTTACTCTGATGTTTTCTCAAAATCTAAAGTGGTAATACCCCTTATGAAGTTGACAATAATTTAATCTCCGTAAATTTTATGCCCACCATCAATACTCTTTATAAGGACCATAAAATTACATTAATTGAAAATTGAATAAATTTCAACACATTCATGATGAAATGAATATACAATGATTATAATATTTTCTCTATATAATAATACAATTATCACATGGTAGGAAATTTTAACATAGATACCTTAAACATGATGGTATACAACTTTCTTTTGATGATGTTTGAAAAGGATGAAAACGAAATCTACAAAATATGGATGAATTATTCATGATTTTATCAAACCAAGACCCACCGAGAAACACATGTTACCTCATATTCACATGTTTATTGTATAAAATTTTTTCTACATAATGGAAATCAATTTCATTCACTCTGTTTCCCAATCTATTGTCAATAACCATAGTATGAGCACTTAATAAATAATCTTAATAATATATTATGACTTCATGTAATAATTTTCTACAGAATATGTGTTGAAGATATTAATTAAATTAATAGTTCAATATTTAAACCACAATTATTTTCCCTAATATCATATCTAAAAAGAATTGGTCTTATACCTTTGAACTCTAATGATACTAGGAATGTATTATCCAATAAATCATCTAAAATGGTAGGAAGATTATTTTATTACAAAATATTTCAATAATTCATCATAATCACTAATCATAAATAATTAGGAGAACATTATACCCTATCAAATTTTAGGATCCCCAAAAAATACATTTCTGAATCATCACATAAATTCATAGCATCCATCATACATGATGTTGGATTATGTGCAGACAGTCATAGATTCCCAAACTAAAACACTATAGCCCTATTTAATTCAATTATATATAACATTAAATAATTAGAATTATATCATAATTTTATGGAAGTAAATATTATTATACATATATCCTTATTATATGGATTTATACTTCATAATAGTTATTAAATTTACATTATTTTAAACAATATTACATAACAACCATTATTTCATGAACAAATACATTATGACACATATGATAATGTTGTGTGATGTGAACCGAAAGAAAACATGGTACTTGAAACATTTTATTAAATTTCATAAAATCCCCATCCTTTCTATATATTATTAGTCTTTTGGGTTCATACATTCTCCTGGATAGTTCTCATGTGTGGTATAATTAACCTTCCATCCACATTTGATTTTCATGTTGACCATAAGTGATGTTATAATAGAAGAATTTGTTGATTTTAAAATCGATTATAATTGTGATGCCTTATCTTCAATATATGGGATGAATTTTCATCATGTTTGATTGATGACAAAAAAATGAAATTATTATCTCTGGTTTGATCATTGATACTCAATATTTCTCTCTATATTGGACATAATAACCCTATATAAACGTCATATCAGTATAGGATTTCATAAATCATGTCATTAGATTGTTTTATAACATTGATTCACCAAAACAATTAATGATATTTGTCCGCATATATGTTATTTTAAAATAAATACATGTGTCTATAATCCTATACTTTTAGATAATGTGTGGGGACATGATTTTTTTTCTAAGGCACATCCTAGAATTCTACATAAGTCAAAAATTAAAACCACATTACCCTTGTTTTTAAAACTCGTTATACATATTTATTTATAAGACAGCCCTTTATTAAGGTCAATGAAATTCATTATAACATACACATTTGAATGATATATATCAATTAATTTATATAAGGACAATTTGGGGATTTATTACAAGTCTTACAAGATATATAGTTAAATTAGTATGATCAATTTTTGATCCACAAGAATGTCTATTTCACTTGAAATAAATTAATATTCTATGATTTTGAAAATTTTCAATACATAATCAACTTAAATAAGTTCGATTTCAATGTATGGACATTCCTAGTACAGGGATTCAAACTAGATATAACATGTTAAAATGAATATTTCATAATCATAGACATGAGCCATAATTAAATTAGAGATATCATTATAGTTTCATTCATTCTTGATTCTATCTTGAAAATGTTTTCAATCCCCAATAAAATAACATGTTTTAACCATGGGACACATTATTATAAAAATGTGAAGTTTAATTCAAACTCATGTGGTAATCATGGTGATTTCAGGATCAATTTTATAATTGTATTACAATAGTACTGGTTAATCTATTAATGATATTAGTTCTCATTCAAATAATATTTTTATGTATTTGTCTAATTCTGGGGAACCCCTATGATTTATATTTTTATCATGTATTTTATCCATATTGGCATAATAGATACATTTAAGAGCAATATTAAGTACAATTTATACTCCTATTGGATATGTATGGACAATAATATCATGTATTATACAATCATCTAAAAATTCCTATAAAAACCAAAGTCACATTGATATTTAAACCATGATTTCATATCATTATAAGGAATTTGAGTGATGTTTTTCCATTTTTATATAATCTAGACAAATGAAAGTCTCATATTATATGGATGTATATATTTAAACCAATGTTATCAGAAAGGATACAAACAGATGTCATTTCTTAATGATGATGAAATACATAACATGATGTTGGTGTTGGATAATGTCGTATAAAAAATCATGAGTTCCATGTAACATAATGTTAAACAACATTATATAATTCTTTTATAACGGGATGTTAAACTTTAAAACATTAATTTATTGTTGCATGATTTGAATCATCATGACATGATGCCCACATAAAATGGAAATAAAATGAATCAAATATTTTCCACCAATTATGAATATATATTGTTCAATATTCTCTACTACTTATGTGCAAGTCACATTGAATAACAGTTATTAAAATATCGAAAAATAAAACATAAAGGAAAATGAACTAGGTTATTTTTCCAAATGGACCCTAACATTTTTAATAATTAGATCACCACATTTATATTAGCCAACATGTATGTATATTTATATCTATATAGCCGCATGAATCATTATGTCTCAGATTCTATAATTGGATATAAATATGAAAACATATTTTATATAAGTTAAAATATTAATGGGGATATTAACCATATAATAACTATATAGGGCCTAATTTATATTCATGAAGGATATATAGGGCCTAACTATATAGGGCATAATTTCTATTCATGAATTCCATCCAAAGGTATCTATTTCTTCAAGAGAGGGTCCCCTAATATTTTCACACCGCTCACCTCATCACATTAGGACCCATTATTAGAATGTTTCTAGTAGTCATCTAGTGTGTACGTGTGTCATATATCCACTCTTAATCCATTTTAGATATTCCATGCTCTATATAATAATAAAGCACTATTCAAATAGTTGTTTGGATACATTAGGCCATTGGGCCCCATTTGAGTTCCCATTTTTTACCTATTTTTTCAATCATTTAATCCATGATCCATGTGAAATCACTCTTGAGATAGTGTATATTAATTATGATAGAATTATTCACATCGAATCATTCCTACCAATGTCTATTTAAAATATTCCACAATATCATATTCTATATAAACATAATATGTATACCATCATAGTCATAATAGGAATACCATATATTATTAGTTTAAAAAGTTAGAGAGTTTTGTCATGTTTAGAATATATAAATGAAGATATGTATTAAAGTAAATTTAATTTTCTCTATTAAATTTAATTACATGATTTAGGGAAAATTAGAGTAAAAAATGATGAAGGAATAAATTCTATGAGGCCCAACATATTTCCAAGGGTAAATTTCAAATTTCATGTATAAGATCCCTGGTATATGTTAATTTTATATTGGACCATCATTTTACATATACAATTTCATTACGTTCTGTTGTGGTTAAATTATTCATATAAGAAAATACAACATTTTAATATCACATGTACCATTAAATTTTAGGATTATTCACTAAAAAATTTCTTTATATATTCCCTCTAAAAAATAATGTTTTTAATAAATAATGAAAAAATATATAGAATGGATGAATCCTTTTTCAATATTTGATTATATATTAGACAAATTAATATAATTGATATGTAAATCATCACTAACTGAATTTTATTTTTTGAATAACATATAATAGAATAACATACATTGATATAATCTAATATGCTCTCCCTTTAACTGCTATATTGGTAACAAGGATTGATTGATTGTTTTGAAATCCATATTGAATGGTGAACTATATATTTTTCCATGATCCTATAAATTAAATATTTGTTTATACTTGGATCTAGAATAAAGGTTCTCACTTAATCTAAATTAGTTATTCCCTGATTGTAAAAAACTACATTCGACAATTAATAGTGTTCAACTTACTGTAATCCATATCTAATTTCCATTGCAATATAATTTTGTTTTATGAAAATTTTTATATGTCCCACAATAAAATTATTCATGTGTATTAGAATACACTTTAGGTAATTAACTATTCTATCAATGTATTTTTTGATTCCCTAATATAACATATGATCCTTAAACCAGTGAATGGTACTCATTTCAATATGTGAAACTAAATGATATATTAGAATTACATTCATGAAGATAAAATTAATGCTCATTTTATAGAGATAGTATATATCATTATTGGGCCCTCTATTACCATAATATTTTCATTTCATATCTATCATACACTTTCTAATCAAAATATAGTCAATTATATATAACTATTAATGGTAATAACTCATTTTCAAATCTATATTTCCATGGAAAATATCCCTTATAGGCCAAATTTCAAAAAAAATATACATGAAACACTTCTAAAGGTAATTTACATTTGAAAAATTGGGCTACTAATTCTTTCCAGGCCTGATCCACCCATGGCCCTACACATACCACCAAATATTATTGTAATATTTATATAACCATAAAAATCATCACCCATTAGTATAAAATTAATGAACATATAAGGTATAAGTAAAGTGACATATTTTATCCAACGATGAAAACACACAATGGGGATTCAATAAAAATTTTAGAGTCACTTTTCACCAGATATAAAATATGCATGATCATGGAAAATATTAGAATTAGAAATGGAAAAGGATGAAAAAATGTTTAGATGATATCCCTGAAATGGTATCCTATGATTTATTCAATTCAATAACCACAATGTGTCCTATATATGAGTTTTTGGATAAATATTGAGGTAAAATAAATAGAAGGAATGTAGTTTTGTATGTACAATATGATCAAAAAAGTCTTCAATCTACGCATTCAATGCATCATAGTGTAATAAAAATGTAGACCAAAAATACAATACCATGTAACAAAAATATTTTCTATTATCTTATACGAATGTGACACAGAGATGTAGTTAAAGGGTGTTTGAGACCTATTTTACATTGCATTCCAATTTACAAAATTTATATTTATGATCCTCATAACATTTATTCGTCCCCATATCCACATACAAACAAAATAACTATTTATTAATAGTGATTATATATTTGATTATGCTAGCTATTTTACACTCTAAGGAAATATTTATCTGACTAATGATATTAAAGACAAATAATAAATGTTAACACAAAAATATTGATGACTGAGTATATATGGGTAGACATGGTTATTAATTTTTTAATTTAGTAGAATATAATAAATTTTTAATATTAATAATATAGTTATCATAGATACCTTAGGTCTTTCCTGGAAAACATTGATTCCAAAAACGGGGTGATCCCTTATATGTATAGTTGTGTACATTAATGAACCTAGATCATGTATTGGTTAAAAATTCCATACTATTGTTTTATTTTTATGAAGAACCTAGATTTAGTGATACATCAACAATAATTTAAGACTATTACGTAATTTTTATGATTAAAAAATATTTGATATAGGTAATTTATTGGAAATAAATTTAATAATAATTGAATTAGGAATGGTAAGGAAAATCTGTATATAGAGCCTTTTTTAGTTCTAAAAAATCAATATGAACAAAACAAATATAATGTCACCATGTATACACATACTCTCTTCCTTCCCTTCGGATAGAAATATTCATAACATGAATTGAATAAGGATTGAAAAATACCTATTTTATATGGAGGATATATGTAGTTCACCCAAGTCACTGTGAAAAAAATTAAATATATAATTTCCATAGATACCAAAAAAGCTATCATACCATCTCATATCATTGTGTTTGAATCTTTCACTCAAACAATAATGTATTCCCCCAATCCAATGAATATAGCTCTAGATATTTTACTATAATGAGGAACATAGGGATCATCCTTTTGTATGTGTTCATGAAGACATAGAAACACCTACATAACCCTTTACCCCAGAGTCCATATACCATTAAATTAGAATCAAGAACCATAATACAAGATAATTATACATATAATTAATCTATATATTCCACATGTATATTTATATATCATAGGGATTTCTCGGGATGGCCTCTGAGCGGTGGCGCTTCATCCCTCCCTCGTGCTAGGGTTTCCTCTTGCTCGGTTTCGTTCCCTCCCCCCCTCTGGTGTGGCGCGGTGCAGGTCAGCGGCTTTTCCCTTGGCCTGGTGTTGGCGGGCTTTGGTGATGGCTGGCGAGGCTTCGTTCCACATCAGTATGGCGTGGGTTTTGGCAACGTTCCTCTTTTCCTGAAGCATTGCATCGGCCGAGGGTTGGGAGTGGCTTCGTCCGGCCTTGCTATGACACTGACTGTGTGGATCTGGCTTCGCATGCCTTGCTCGGCGAGTTTCTCGCGTCATTTCACTGGATCTCAGTTGGTATCGGTGGGTGATGGCTTCGGCTCGGCTAGATTCGTTTTGGGTGTGGCTCGGTGCTGGCCCCAGTGCGGCGCGGAGGGGGGAGGGTCTCTAGTTCCATTCTTCGTTGGCCTACGGCTCTACTCGTAGGTCTAATTTCTATTTTGATTTCACTTTGGTGTTGATTGCATTTAAATGGTGGTGGATTTGGTTTCGCGCCTTGGTTTTTCTGATCCTCGCGGTGAATGGTGATTGTGTTGAAGTGGTGGTGGATTTTGTGCCTTGCGTTGGTGTTTCTGCTCCTTGCGGTGACTATTGTTTGCCAGCATCTTGCTGTTCAATGGTCCTTGGTTCTATTTTATCCTCAATGACTGCTCCAGATGAGGTTTAAACCTGCAAATTTTCACCACTCCTATGCGGTTCGGTTTTGTATGTTTGAGAGGGTATGGCCTTGGCCATCGGTACCGGTCCGTCTTTGTATGGGGCAGCTTGTCGTGCAGCATTGGAATGGTGGAAATTGTACTCAATGTTGTTTATGTTTGGGAGGGGCCATTCTTCGTTGTTTGATGTAGTTTTTTGATCTTTGAACTGTTGGGGCACAGTTTGATGTTTTTTGTCACTGAAGTCATGTTTTCTTGGTTTCTCACTTTTTCCTTAAAAGTGTTTCCTTAATAAAAAAAGTAATTTTCAGTCAGTCACATGTATATTTAAAATCCTCAATCCTACATTGAAGAAAATGTTTACCAATGGTTTTGAAATCATGGAGAATGGCCCATGTTTTGTGCATTTACAACTAATACAAAGTTCCAAGCCTTTCAAAATTGATATATCTTAATGGAATAAATTTTATTACACCATCATTAAGAAAAAACATTTTAACCACAATATGAAAGAATAAAAACCATTTTATATCCCATCATGTTGAATGGACAACCAATTTATTATACCTTGTTATAGAGATGATGTACCATTTTAAAGCCCCTATTAGAGTGAATAAAATCATATATTTGATCTATTATTGGGAAAATTATGATAAAAAAATGAAAATTTGATATTTTTATAGAATATAAATAATGTTATTGTATTGAAAAATGTTATTTATGATGAAAATTTGACACAACTATTACATCATTGAAAATTGATTCATAAATATCTATAATTATGATGTGAGGTTATAATTATCATTAAGAATAATGTTATTTAAAATATATTTATATCTATTTTTAAATGATAATATGATTAAAATGAAAGATATTATAATTACATGACATTCATAATATTTTTGTTGAAATATAGATATTTGTGATTAATAATTTCTAGGTTAGATATTGACCATATTTAAAAACAAGTATACATGACATATTTTTTCAATTTTTTATAAAGGTAAAAATATTACCACAGAAAATTAGTGAAATAAAATTGATATTAATCAAAAATATAAAAAATTTACTACCTAGAAAATTTTCATAATGAAAAAGATAAAAATAATGTGACTCTGAGTGTGGGGGATCAACTTCATTTTATGGTGGATTATTTTTTGTTAAATTGTATCGATGGAGTATGATATTATTAAAATTCCATTAATTCTAAATTATTTGATAATTTTTTGAAGGATATTTAGATAATAAATAAAAGGAGATTTGAGTTATAATTCTATTTTAAGGTATTATTCTTCAATTGACCCATAATTTAATTATTTATTATGTACCCTTTTAATCATTTATTCACTCATCTATCATATGGTAAAATCCATAAAAAAAACATCTCCACACATTTGTCATCATTCAAAAATTACAATAGTTAATGTCCCACTAAATAAAGAAAGGATAGATTTACATTTTGGATGTATAATTCATAATGCATAACATTATTTTCTAAAACAGATAGTGCATCAAAGATAATTTTTTACAAAAAAATATCTTATATAAAATATTAAATATTTCTCAAAACCTCAATAAACCGAATACATCAAAAACCCATTTTGCAAAATATGTTTTAGTCACTCCATTATGAGATAAAAATAATTATTTTTATAAACTTTAATATGAATATTTCTGACACATAGTTAAATATTTGATGTATATAGTCTTAATAATAATAAATATATAATATAACAACATAATAATAGAATTATTTCATTATAATTTTAATAAATATATTTCATCATTAAATTTTTTTGTGATATTTATTTTTAAAATATCTAATGTTCTTGGAATCCATTTTCATTACCATTATATACTCATTATATTAAATTATCCTTATAGATTTCAAATGTTTCCATAATAACGTAATATTTGTTATAAAAATATTCCTTATCAAAATATATTTCAATTAATATGTTTGTGACCAAAAAAATAGACCCATTATAAGGTACGAAGAATATTTTTAAGAAGATATTATATCCCCCCAAAAAATATTATTAATTGAATTATATTTCATGAAAAACCAATAGAAGGAAATTAAGAGATGATTGATCATTCATGATTTAAAAATATAAATTAAAAATTTCATTACATTCAATTCATGATTTTTTATTATATTTTAATTTATGGGAAATAGTTGATATTCAAGATGAATCTTGTGATGACATTTTAAAAAAATTATTTCCTTCTATTGAAAAGTATTAAAATATCTTACCCAAGTAAAAAAAGGATAAGAACCATTTTTTATCATTATTTATAATATAAAACATAACATAAATTCACGGATTGTCCAAATTACTATGTCTTGCAATGTAAATTTTATTTATATGGAAATATCCAATGTATTTACACATTCACTCAAAATTTAAATGAAATTGTCAAATAATGAATTCAAATAATCTTTAATAAACTTAAATAATATCATTAATTAGTAACAACGAATATATATTTTACTAATTCCTAAATATTAATATATATATGTTTTACCATATATAAAATTAATAAAATTAAAATAATTACATCCATAAGATACAAATTGATTGAATCCAATAGTAGGATGATCTAAGCATACATTGTGATGTATTGATATAATTGGTGGATAAACATTAAAAATGTGATTCCATAAATCCCCATCATAATATGTATTTACCATTTTGAAAATATGTTTATTAATTCTACCCCGCATCGTCATTATAGTTGTGTTTTGATAAAAAATAAGATGATTCAATGTAGCTATAAATTTATTATATTTATATTGTTTAATAATAAAAAATCAATACATTAAATATATCTCCTCATTGTACCATGATTTTTTATATGTGAGACAATTATCGTACACCTAATTTTCCTATAATATAATATGTAATGAATTCAATGTAAAAAAATCTTTTTGATAATATATTTAAAATATCATGAAATTTGATATAATATAAATGAATTTGTGTGCTAGATAAAATTAATTTATCAAGAAATTTGAATTTAAGGAAACCATATTATATTTTGATAAATTCCTAAAATTGAGTTGGATCTAATAAGGTATTTGAATTATGAATCAATGTTTCCCAATAAAAAATTCCCAATAACCTAATCCACTAAATATCAAGAAATTTATTGATCAGTAAAAATATAATTTGTATTTTTCAAAAATTATTTTCCATCATATTGAAAAAAAAAACCAATATTATTGTTGAAAAAAAATAGATGAAACCATAGGTCATCCAAAATTTCAGATATCATAAGATAAAATTTAAATCACATGAACTTTATTTCACCATCTGAAATAAATTATGATTATGATGTTGAAAAATGATGTAAATGTTGAAACATACTAATTGTATAATATATTTAAACAACATGTTTTTTGAATTAATTGAGGATTTTTCTTGTAACTATATGATAAAAATATAATGTGTACTTAATGGGAACAAAGACATGTAAACAAATATACACGTCATATGAAATAAGATTTATGATTAATCTGATAAAAGGGATTAATTGTTGTTAAATGATATGAAAATATGATATTTTAATATGAAATATGGTGTATGATTTATCCGACACATTGAATAAATTATTTACAGTTATTCAATAAATATTAAATTTTCATAAAATATATTTTTTCTGATTAATATGATAGTAGGGAAGAAGTGTTTCTAATTTTTACTAAAATGATTATAATTAGAGATAAATTTATTTTATGATTAATCTAATAAAAGGGAATATTTGTTATTAATATTTACAAAAATAGGAATAATTAAAAATAAATATGGTTTACTATTAATTTAATACAATAGAATATATAAATCTCATAGTAACTAAATTATTTAATATTAATACCAAACTATTGTTCATGATAAATATTATAGAATTATTGAATCATTGTTAATTATTAATAATTATTGCTAATTATTATGACTGTTTATAAATATTTAGAAATTAGTATTAAATAAAACTAATTTACAGTAATAACAATAAAGTATTATCACTTATCAATATTTAATATCTTATTATTACAATTTTATTCTATTTTTTCTAATTACAACTATTTTTTAATTTTTTCACTACCCATTAATATATATTTCATTATCTAAAAATATTATTTGTAATGATTTTAAATTAATATGATCCTTATGTTATAGAGTATATATATATATATATTTCAAATTATTATTTTACATTTTTATTTAAAATTAATTATTATTATTCATTATATAATTTATATAGTTGTTAATTTTTATACTTAATTTTCCCCATTTTTTCTATTTTATTATTTTATTTAAAAAAATTAATAATCTACTTTTATAAATTATTAGAAAATTATTACTAATTATACATTATTATGAAAAATTATTTCTACATAATTCTAAATAATAGTAATTAATATTAGTTTTAATTAATTGTTACAAAATATATAGAATTTTAACTAATATCTACTAATTAGTAATAAATATTTATAAGTTGTAAAAAAATTATTTCGATCATACTTATATTTATATATTTCAGATAAAAATATTATTAACATTTTTTGTTTTTTCAAATTACATCGATTTTCATCCATTAAAACTATAATTAATAATTATTTTTACAATTTTAATAAAAAATTAACACTTATTCTAATCTTTAATAAATTTTCCCTAGTTATAGATAAATAAAAAAATAAATATACTAATTAGATACACATATATATATATATATAATAAATAATTTTAATAATTCTTAATCATTTTCGTTTTTTTAATTATTTGTGATCATTAATTATCATCACCAAACATTAATACAATTACTCTTTTAAACTATGTTATTATGATTATTACATTTTCCATACATTTATTTTTTATGTTTTTTCATTTTTTTATATAATTATTACTAATTGAAGAAAATAATAATAAATTTTCATAATTATTTTGAAATATATCTAATTATAATAATTTTATTTTTTTGAAATATAAAAAAATTTAAATTTTAATATATTTCTTTAATTATAATTTATAATTAATATTTAAATATAATTAAATATAATTAAATAAGATCCTATATAAATTTAAATATTATTACTTGTATTTTTTTACAATGATTTTATAATTAATAATGTATAATCTGTATTTTAAATAGTTATTACAAATTTTTTGTAACAAATATATTTTTTAATTATCATTAAAAATTAGTAAAAAATTATTCTAATTAAATATAAATATTTCAAATTATTCTTTTTTATTAATAATTAATTTCAATTATTTTTCATTCTTATAATATTACATACATATTGAAAATTATTCCTATTTTCACAATATTATCTAATTAATATCATTCCATAGTTTTTTACTAATTTTTAACGACTATTTCCATTTATATCCATTTATTTATAATTAATAATAAATTATGATAAATTATATTAATTTTTACTACTTACTATTAATTATTGTTATTTGTGAGGTTTTTTTAAATTTTTTTACTAATTTGTAACAATTATTTCAAATTAGTAATAAATATATCTAAAAATAACAAATTATTAATTTTTTTGTAATGGGTTGATAACTAATTACTAATATGTATTTTAATAGATTATAAATTAATTTATAATTATTTCTATTTTTACTATTTTGGCCATTTCTTAATTTTTTTCTATTTTAAATTACATAATTCAATTTTTAACAAATTTTTATTAATAATTACATATTAATAATTTTTAATATTTATATCCTATTAGATTGATTTCTTATAAATTTTTATAATTTTAATAATTTTTTATTTTTTGATATTATTTAAATATAATTTACTTTTCTAATTGTTTATATTTTTTAACATCATTTTATTATTTCTTAAAAAATGAAACAATTTGTGGCTATTTTTATTTTTTTATTAAAAATTAGTATTATTCTTAACATATAATTTGAAAAAAATAAATTATGATAATTTACATTTTATACCTCTCATATTAATAATATTATCATGTAAATATAATATCTATATAAAAATTAATATTAAAAAATTAGATATCAAATAAATACTATGATTTGGGGGTTTAATGAAATTAAAATAAAATAAATTAACGTTATATATATTAAAATTTTAAAAGAACAGTAATTGAAAACTATAATATAGAATGCATAGAAATACATTGAGACTTATGTGTCAAAAGGTTACTGTATTTCAACAATACTGTAATGAAGAATAATAGTTAATCAAGTCATGGCAGTGGAAGAGAAAGACACTATGATTTATAGATATTTTTTCTTGGATGGGATATTAGCCATAGAAAATCGATCACTAATACATATATTATCATTAGATTATATCACACATAACACAGAAAAAAAATATTATTCATGCTTCCCAAAATAGTTTCAACATAAAAAATTCATCCATCTTAAATACTACCAAACATATGAGTCCATTTATTATTCACTTATCATAAAATGTTTTCAATATAATTTATTTACCAACATTGTTGGTAACATAATTGTCATGTATATATATAATTGACAACTAGATTTCTTATAGATTTACCCCTCTTTTTACAATTATTTCGAACATAATTTTAAATTTTTTGCTTTAATGTCTTCAAAGTTTTATAATATTTGTGGTTTTTTTGTGCACTTATATGATTTTAAGGATATACTTCACTATAACAAAACCATAAATTTGTGGCATAGTTTAGATACCATAAAACTATCCAGAACCCATCATGAAAAGATCATGCTAATAACCTTAGCTATTTTAGGTAATAATATTTGTCCCATTCACGAGGATATCCCTCAACTGGATTGAATCCACAAATCATCTTCGAAGGGGGGGATTACTAAGCTTCTGGAAGATCCTACACATAAAAATGAAAATGGTAGAGGTTGTGTTTTTGAAATGGTGCATTGGGGAAAATCCATTCGGTGGAGGGAGGATAACATCATCAGTATAGTGTGGTATGATGTAGCGTTAATGGTCCACTACACTAGTCTCCCTGGATGAAAAATTAATGGAACTATATAGGTCAAAAATAGGAGGTTCATAGTTGGAATGGTTGATGTGGGATAACATCCTCAGTATCATGCAGCCGCATCCACTTACACACCACATATTCAATTTGAAGGACATGAATGAAATCAATGGATTTTTTTCCATAGTCACATTATTAGATCGTATAGAGTGAAATTTTGGAAGTGCAATAATCCGTTAATGTGAAGTACCCATTACATAATAAAACACGAATACTAAATATAAATATAGACTCATTCAAATACATCACAAACACTACCATTTTTTATTTATCTCAAGGTCATAATATATATCCATCGGAATTTTAAATTTAAATCATACTCACCATACTACATCAAAATGGACTTCACTATGGTCAATAAGGAGTGTTCTTCGTCTATAGTCTAAATAATTTTGTTTTTTTTGAAATACCTTATAATTTAATGATACATTCTTAAAACATTCAAAACAATAAGTGGGTAACAATAGAGGGCGAAATCATGGTACATATTGAAGGAAATAAGAAGATAAATATGTGTATTAATTATATTTTATTTTAAAGCCTCAATGATTTGATTTATTATAGTTATGAATAATTTATTTTTATGTGAATAATCTATATTTAAAAATATTTGTTTATTATATTCTCTAAATTATTAATCCTATATCATCAATGTTTTATACTCACCATATATAATCTAGTCAACATGGCATGAGTGAGTAGCCAAATTGGGTTTGGTATTTCTAGTTCAAGGGGGAACAATATTTAAATAATTATTGAAAAAAATGTTGTGTACATACATTATGAAATATTAATTCTTTAATGAGTTCATTTTTTATTATAATTAATCAAAAACCCTAAAAAATTATGATTATCATGAGATGTATATGAGCTTGTTAATAGGTAATATGTGTTTTGAAATTGTGCTCATTATACCCTTTTATTTAGTGGAAATACATAATGTATATAAATTTAATTGAACAAAACCTAAATGATATATTTATCTTAATAGTAATAGTTATACTAAACTGAAAAACTAGTTCTTGGATAATATCCATACAAATAATCATCAACCAAATGATATGATTTCATTATATTCCATTTTGATTAATATTTTTTATTATATGGGTCTTATTTATTTACTCTTATTAACTATAATTAAGTAAATGCCATGAAAGTTACAACATGGTAGGATTCACAAGGTTCCATTGGATTCAACCTCAAGACACCATCTGTGTATATAAATTTTAAGAAGTGTAAAAAATATAGAATTTTTGTTAACATTTTGAAACTATAAACAATGTTTCATAATATTTAAAGCACATAGAAGTGTGTTCTGTAATTAGAAATATTTTTGGGGTAAACTAGTAACATAATTATCTCCAAAACCTTATATATTTTTTTATTTTATTTTTTTTCCTTTAGCTATTAAATGTTAAAATGTTTTTTATTTCCCCTTTTTAAATTCATTGGTTTTCTTAATTTTCTATTTTTTGAATCTTATATCCTAATACATTCTACATTTAATAGGATGAGGAGTGCATGTTTTCAGGTACACAAACTTTTTTACATAGATTTTAGAGAAATATTTCTTATTATCCTATGAAAGTAGCAATTAAAATAATCAAGAAGCTTGTATAGCAGCTGGATATGGGTTTGAAAATATTTTTACAGATTCATGACAATAATAATATGAAAATAATCCGTATTTATTTAGATCCTCCAATCATGAATGATGACTCTTCCGGTATCTTATGGAAAGCAATAAAAACCAGTAAGTTTTATATAACACTGAACAGTGACTTATAATGTATAATGTTATAAAATATAGAGTCATACAATAAAATTATAGACATTTTTATCTTTTTAAAAACATTTATACTTGTAATATGATCAAGATAAATTTAAATTAATTAAATGAAATTAATCTAAGGGAATTATACTTTTCACCAACAAAAATTCTAAATATTGTTTGAAATCATATCCCTTGTGATCCATCATTACAGGATAAATATATTCTATGGAATTATTATTTAAATATTTTAACACAAGATAAAATTAAAAAAATATCAAATTAATATTTATATTTTCTCATAATGGGATTGAGATTTAACATATGTCTCATTGGATAGGTTCAATTAGATACCAAGACATTACCCTCATTATGGTGTTACATTATAATTACATATTCTAATATTCAATTTTGGTTTACAAAAAAAATTTAAAATGTTTTTCACTTCACTAAAAGTAGAGGTATTTTGAAAGAGATCCATACTAAGACTCAAATATATTTTAATGGAATATATAATAACATTTTCTAATGGAATATAGATAATAAAAATATTAGGTAAAGAGTTTATGTAGTTGATGTGGCTACCAAGATTCATTCACTAATGGAAGAAACATATAAGATAATTCAATCATTGTTCACAGTCAATAATAATGGTAATTACTTTGTCTCACCTCAAATTTTTTTGTGTGGAATTTGTGGATGTCTATAAATCTTACAAGATTTTCATGTTGGTATAAATAAACAAAAATTTCCAAATATTTTTTTTATTTTATCATCATCCATATCTATATATCCAAAAGCAATATGGACATGAAATGTGAATTTTATCAATAAATTATAGTAAATAACTAAATATTAGGATGAATAATTTTAAAAATCGTGTTTCACATGGTTTACATAATAGGAAAATAATATACTAGTCCTCCTAATAAAGAGTTTTATGAAAAATTAAAAAAAATCACCAACAACCACCTCACAATAACTAATAATTTTTTTGGTAATACATGAAAAAATATACAATTTACAATAAATAAAATGTATTTAATGGTGAATCATATGAATAATAATGATAACAATGTTATATGAAATAAATATGTAATATATAATAGACTGTTTCATTTTAAATAAATTTATCCGAAACTAAATATCGGCCCTCATTAAGATTATATAAGGAATAAAAAATTTCTTAGAGATGTGGAAAATATGATTTTGTTATGATGTTGATGTTATATTCAAGAAAATATTAAAACCCATGATAATAATCCTAAATTGAAATATAATTAAGGGGGTGAAGTTCATTATTTTTAGCAACCCATTGAAATGAAAAAAATTTATAACGATCGTGGTATTAAAAATGATATGCAAAATAAACAAAAGAAAAATTAGCATGTGAAAATGATGATGTTCCACCATATCCAGAAGTTTGAGGAAAAATACAACACAATTATTTAAATGGTCATATTCTATCACATTAATATTTTATTTTTGGTGGGAATTGACTAAATTACCACTTATGATATATTTCTCAAATAATTAATCTCCATTAAGAATAAAACGGAATATTTTTTCCTGATATCACTGATTAATGAATTATCTATACTAGTGTGGTGTATGAAACTTCACAAATTTGGTGATATAGTTTTTTTATAATCATACACAACTAGTTCAAAAAAATCAGTTGCGATATGTTTAATTTGGGAGTAAGAAAAATCATATTTTCTGTGAAAAATTTTCACTACGTTGGTTTAAGTCATTTGAAATAAATAATTTTTTATTCAAATTAGTGAGTTTATTATTGAATATTCATGTGATATTTTGGATTGAATTTTGTAAATAGTAAAAAATTTAATTTTTCCTATAGATTTTCTTATTCTATATTTGGAGGAATAGTGAGAAGATCCCACTTAATTTGATCAAACATTACTATCTATTAGAAAATAACACAATTATGTTTAAAAAGGGTGTTTTATTATCCATATAGGTGATGAATACATTTAGTGAGACCTAATTGAAGCAGTGATTTGTGATATAAAAAGTTATGAAATCAATGATATCACTTCTATGTATTGTAGTTACATTTTCGTAATTATCCATGATGAAGAAGATGATCAATATTATGAAATAAAGGATGATTTTTACATTGAATATAGAATAATCATAATGCGTAAATGTAATTTTTTATGTAGAAACATAAAAGGGAATAAATTATTGCACTCATAACATTAATATCCAATTCACCCAAGTTGATGTTGAGTGGTCATCTAAGTATCCATCATTATATATTATTAGTAGAAAGCATAACTATCCATTTTCTATAAGTGATAATATATTATTCAAAAAAGATATGTGGATTATTTAGGTATTTTAAAAACTGGAAAAGTATATTGAATTGATCATTTTATATATCAAAGGAAAATACATTTCTATTTTCACTCATAAGGTAATAAATGATGATTTGAAGATTCTAACAATTCAACCACAATGTTGACTAACTCCTTCAAATAACGAAGGGGTGATAGTGGATGATTTAATTATTTTATTTACCAATATTATTTCCCCCACATCTTCAATTGATTGTGTGAGTCCATAATATTTTTTCTAGAATTAAAAAGAGATAATATTGATCAATAATATCGGTGTACTCATTTCCACTAAAATGGTGACGCAATGGTTAATTTTTCTGGAATATAGAAAATTAATTATGGAAATATATAATTATTAATTTTATTTTACATTTATTGATCATTTATAAGAGATAATTGATGAAAATGTCTATAATTTCTTTTTTGATGGTCACTCATTTTTGAATGAAACACTTATTGTACAAAAGGATCAATCAATTACTAAAATAACATGTCTCAATCGATATTTTTTCTTAAAAATTAATTTCATTAATTATGTTAAATGAAAATATTATATATTATTGGTGCGTGGAAAATAATTTTCATTATATATAAAAATATTAAATTGAAATTTTCATTAATAATTTCTCTATTTATGGATGGTTCTTTTATGTGTACTTTAAAAACCATTACCTAGTCCTAGAAAGATGTCAGGAGACATGTCATATTCAATACATGTTTAATTTTTTGTTATGGATACAAAAGGGATATTACTACCAAAATCAACCAATAAACACAGAATTGGGGTTCATATAAATATATTAACATCTATAAATAAATTAAATCATCCCAAAATATTGTAGGAATGTAAACTAATTCTTTGTCCTATTGTGTTTATACAATAGATTCTTACAAATTTCTCACATATTTATATGCCACTTTCTTAGTTTTTAGAAAAATATAGGGAATTAATTTTTATAATCAATGTAATGAATCATTCAATAAGATGAATAATATTATAATTACTTCTCAAATACTTAATCCCTTGAAATGGGTGGAATCTTTTTAATTGATTAGAGATGCCAATTATTTTTTAGTAGTAGTAGTTAGACATCATCATAAGAAAACAAATTATCATTAAACTGATATATTATTCTATATGATCATTAATATACGGATATATCAGTTATAATATTATATAAAAGTACATATCGGATGTATTTCGAAACATTCTTTGTTTTTAAAATGAAATAATATGTTTTAGAGAGTACACGATATGCCAAATCGATCTTAAACAAATAACTAAATATTATTATTTAATTGTTATAAACTAGCTGTTAGAATGATGTTAATGAAATAGAATAAAAAATTTTGAATATATTTTTTAACAATGTATTTAAAATTAATTATTTTTTAAGAAATTAATTATAAATCTATTTAATACACAGTTTAAAATAAAATGTAATATTTTTTTGATTAATTTTTAAATGTGACCAATTTTATTTTGTATAAATAAATAAAAATTAACTATTTTATTATTATTTTAATGAAATATAAATATAAATATAAATATAAATTATTTAATATAACTTTTAAAATTCAACTTATTGGTTTTGTATACATTATATAAAAACAATTCCAATTTTTTTCATAATGTAAGTATTTTTCTAAAAAGGAAGTTCTGTTACCTATTGTGGGTGAACTTGTTTTAAAAATTGTTTATTACATGTTATAAAATATATTTGAATAAAATAAACTTAAAATTTTAATTGTTAATGTAAAAAATAACATTGGTTTAATGTATTGTATTTTTTTGATTAATTTTGCATATTTATGGATAGGGGAAAAATAAATCATTTTAATAAAAAAAAATTCATCGAATTTATTTATAATGATTAATTATATTTTTTATTGGTTATAAAATATAAATATATAAATATTAAACCATTTAATACAATTTATGTTATTGGAATCAATTACACATTCATTTTATATAGAAAACCATTTCAATATTTTCAATGTTATTTAAATTTAAAACCATTTTTCTCTTATCATCTTAAATATTTATACTAAATTAATATTAGAAATTTATGTGTTTTTAGTTTTAAAAAATTAATTCCATATTTGGAATTAGATGTTATATATTTAATAATGTAAAGTTTGGGGTTTTATAACTGGGTTTAAATATAATGTTATTCAACTTTTTCCATTAATCGACGGGTATTTTTTATAAACCATTCCCTAGAAAATTTTCCCATGTTTTGTAATAAATAAAGGTGTTGTTTTTGGAATTGGGTGAATAGCCAATAATTTTCACAAGTGTCCCAATAACTCTCTAAAGGATCAGATCTAGAAAATTAAACATAATTGGATTTTCACGGGATGTGCATTGTTTTGTTCCAACAATACCAGCCAACCCACATTAATATTTTATTTACATTAAATTTAATAATATTAAATGGATGATTTGTGTTTAAATAGAATAATTATTTTATAATAATAATAAAAATATTATTATTATTATGTTTTCATTATTTATTTGGATGGTAATTGATTTTAATTTCATGATTAGTGGGGTGTAAAATTTTTGTGAAATTAATGAGACTTTTGGGTATCTCAATGAATTTTTTAATGAAATAAAGAGTTTCAGGTTTAATGGAGATTTTTTTCTTTTAAATACATTATTCAAGTTTTACCCATGGTTTTAATTACAATATTGTGATTTTTATTGTTATGTGTTTATGAATTTTAATATAATTAATATTAATATAGTAATTAAATATTGGGTAATGGATTAAAATAAATATAAGATAAAAATGAATTAAATAATTAATGTGTACAGAAATTGGGATTTAGTAATTAATGAAATGGATCAATTTAATGTTTTTAAGAAATAATTTAATTATGGGGTTTATCAATGTGCAGTTTTAATAAAATGCGGCGTAACCCCCCCCCCCCCCCCCCGCACCCACTCCAACTGGTTCCTATTCTTCCACTATGAGGCTTGACATCGACCTCCTATGTAGGCTTGCTCTACATAGTAATACATTTATCAAGATACCCTTGGTGTGACCACCTCTCCATGGATGGATATCCCATGACCGGATACCCCTAAAGTAGTGCTCATCGACCCCGGGAAGATTCTTATTGCGTGAAATGACCCCCCTTTCAGATCCCTCTCATCTTGTTGTTTTCTTCTATCTTCTTCCTTGATTATCTCCAATGAATCACTGTATGTTGTTCCCCATAACATTCTATATTTGCATCATCCTAAATTTTACCTAGTGAGAATCGTTCAAACATTGGGTTTTGAGGCTACCTGAGTTTTTATGTTGTTGATTGGTTATATTGTTGGGAAACAAGTTTATGCAGACCCTCTTGTCTTTGTTTCAGTATCCACTGCCAAAGGAGAGGCGGATGGACTATATTTTCTGGGTCCCCATTGACTTTTATAAAGCTATACATTCCGTATTTGTGTTTTCACCATCATATTTAGAGTCTAACAATTTATATGTGTATCGGGTATCTAGATAGAGGTGTGTTGGTCTGTATTGCATTGACTATAGGTACATATTGAATATATTAAATTTTTTTCATCAATGTAGACTAGGCACACATTCACACACACACTCACATGATGGAGTGCACATGAGTGACTACCGACAGTAATGGGTTGGTGGTCGACGTATATCAATGTGCGGAATGTTAAATTGATTCTACCCTGAGGTAGGGTCCTTGTACAGGTACACAACATTAACCAATCGATTAATAAAATGGTTTCTGCATTTTTATGGAATTTAAATTATTAAATGAAGTATTTATATTGACTTTTATTAAAATGTAAATTTTTTATGTTTGATTAAATGGATAAATGTTATATGTGATCTGTTGATGCATGTATTTGGATATTATTAAATGATGTTCCTATGTGATATAAATGAGTAGATGACAATATTTTGGTTTTAAGAATGTATTTTTAATATATTTCAAAGTGAGATTATTAAATAATTAAATTATGTTTCTCAGATAAGAAAATATATTTAATTATTTATATTAATTATTTTCATTGAAAATTTATATAAAAGATTAATCAATGAATAATTATAATTTTTTAATTTATCTGAATGGGATAATTTATTTGGGGATTAACTGTGATATGTTAATTTGGATAGATCGAGATAATTTAGTATAGATTAATTACTACTTGTCAATGATGTGAAGGGTTATACAATTATTTAATTTATTAAATGTTATAATTAAAATAAATAATTTATAACTAATTATTTATCATGAATTAATTTAATTGATAAATTATTAATACTCAATGTTATGTACCATGATATTGATCTATGATTAATAATGGTGAATTTGATTATGAAATTTTGGATTCATAATGAGATAATTTACTTGATGAATAATTATAATGAGTTTTTTTAGAAAAATAGAGATATTGATTAATGGATTAAATTATGTTCTTTAGCAGTGATATTTTAGAGAATTAATTTTGGTAATTAATAATGTGATGTGAGATTAGGATGAGATAATTAATTTTGGAAAATTAATTATGGGATGTTATTTCCATGGTAGATTAATTAAATTGATAGAAAAATTACTGTTATTGTGTATACAGTTAATATGTGTGTTAACTAAGTGATTTGGTATATTAAACTAATCAATTGTATTGGTAAGGGAATAATAATAATTTAAATGTGAATTAATCGTCATGTTTTTAATTAAGGAATTTGTATAATTCAATGATTAGTAAATTATCTATTTGATTTTATTGTGGTTATAAATATTTAATTATTAATTAATTATTATTTATTGAGATTTTGAATGGATAATTAATTGTATAATTAATTGATGGGAGATTAATGTTGTTAAATATTTGTTGAATTTGTTAAAATATTTTATTAATTAATTTATGAATTAATTAGTGGATGGTTTAGGGGTGTTAGACATGGAGTTATACACAATATATATATATATATATATGATTTATAAACGAGTTGTGAGACATGTAATGATTCTACAAATACTCATAGGGTTCTAGACATGGAGTTCCACACCAATCATATATGTGAATATTCCTATATAGGATAGGGACTGATTCAAAAAATACCAATGGTTTGGGAGACAAGGACTAAAACTCCAAATACACATGAGGGTGATAAACATGACGTTCTACACCCATTTATTTCCATTTTATTGCGGGTCCTATTGGTCAGAAATGAAATGAATTGAAGGGTTAATGAAATATGATATGTCAAAATGATTTTTGAATTGATTATGTGAAATGGTTCAGACCCCGGAATGACCAAGTTATGTTTATATAAAAGGGTGTGCAGGGTAACCAATGATATTATATGGATAAATAACAATGCCAAGTAATGTGTTAAACATATTATTAATGCAATTTATAGTCCCTATTCAGAACTCTTTTTTTCTGGAAATGAGATGAACCAGGCATCTCTGTTGGTTGTCCCTAAATAACCTAGAAATGTTGTAATTTATTATACAATATTATTGTTACCTCATTATACATGGATCCTATTATTTATATTTTAATATATGTATAGGCATTGGCATCAGGGTTTCCATCCTTATAAGATGTATATCTAACACCCTACTTGTGGCTCAATTGCACTGAGGTTCCTAAGTAAATCTCTCTTGTTCACAAGACGACAAACCATGGTCCATTGTTGTTAATATATCCACTTTCCTAGAAATTTGAGAAAAGGACTGAGTTGGATATAAGGATGCTCGTGTACATCTTCCATAGGGATTTGGGTATTTTCATTATTTCTGTTTTGGAATTTAAAGTATGTTGGTTTGTTTACTATTTTTCGTATTGTTTCTTTAGCATGTCATGCATGCACCTTATATATAATCATGCATTTTAAAATTTTATTCAAGTTTAATAAAAATCATCATTCTGGTAATTTATCATTTATTTTACTGCTTCAGCTATTTTTCACATTTTCTATTATTTAACTCGGATTTGATGGTATATTCTTCACATTAACTATACATAGACACTCGATATTAGTCTACAACCTCGGGAAGATGGGGAGATGCACTTCAGCTCATTTGGAGACATTTCAGCTACTAGTTCCAAGGTAATCCTGATTGGGATGTGAGAAGGTCGTATCAATGGATTATGTTTTCTTTGTTTTCGTTTGTTTTATGGTTTTTGGCATGGTACACAGGAGACTAGGAATCGGTCGGTGCATGGGTTAATAAACCTACCTGGGACTGATCCCACTACATACTAGAAGAGACCCAGTGGCCATGGTTTGGATTGCATTTTAACTGGTTCACTATTATAGTTGGTATGATTAACCTTCATTGGATGATATGTTTTTTGCTGCTTATTGATTTTGAGTATTTTAAAATTTTTCTATATCCTAATATGGAAAGGAAGTTGCAATCATGCATTATCTTAGGTAAATAGAGATTCACATTCCATGCTTGTAAAATGTCGTGTAGTGGAATTTGTAGGATTTCCAATAATATAGATTTTTCCCTTTAATATGTGCCATATATTGTATTATTTAAGCATGACTTTTTAGAGAGAATGTTTTGGGGACATAATTAGAATTCTTTTAAGATAATATACAAATATTTTATTACATGATTCTATGTTATAGTATGTTTTAGTGATATCATCATGTTGATCTATTTATCTACATGTACTTACCTGTTATCTTGATGATAATGATTGATTTGTTTGTGTAAATTATTTTGAATATGTTTATAACCTAACTTGTTTTCTGTTGTAAGGTGTATGGGAGCATTATATTTGGGAAAAAGACAACCTGTGTATTCGAACATGTGTAAAATGATGTTAAATTAAAACATAAAGTAAATTTGTTGTGATAAATGTGATCCAAATGCTAGTGATAAATTATATGGTGGACATATCAATTGTTATATGTCCCCCCAATAATTTTAACCTTATATAACAATATTATGTTTGAAAATTTTAATAAATGTAAAAAATCGGAGTTTTTATTAAAATGAACTATTATTGGGTTGCTTTTTGAAGAACATGGATTGAATAAATGGGACCCTTGATGGTTGTCTTTTTGGTATAATGGAAAATATATTCTGATTTGTCTATTTGTAATTAGATAACACTATATGTGAAATTTTTAAAGAGGATTATGGTTATAGAATAAATGTTTTTCTTGTGGGGCTTTGATTCAAAACCACTTGACGTGTTATGAAAAATTACTTGTGTGTTTGTTGATATTCATTAAAATTTAAATTGTTTAAATGAATTTATTTAATTGAAAAAATAAATATGTTTTTTTGAAAATATTGATTTCTGTTTAGTGTGAGCAATATATAGGGATGAAATTTATTTTTCGTAAGATGCAATCCCTTGAGACTCGAGTATTTTAATATACCTAAAGGATTAATAACATATTTGAAGATCATTATATGACTCAGTGAACGTGGTTTGAGGAAAATCAGACACATTCATTAAGGTGTTCTAAAATATAATTATAGGGAGATAATGATCTTTTAATTCAACATCAGGAAAAATCCTATGTTGGGTAGTGTCACGTTGATTTCTGAAAAATTTGTTAGTGGGTGATACTAATTTTTTTGAATAGAGTCATCCTGTAGTAGTTCGAATGATTTATTCTGTGTCCTTGGTATTATCGTTTTTCACTATTCCATATGATATGAGAATTTACCACTTATTGACCTCATTATAGAGATACTAAAGTAATGTTGGTCTTACACCACACTGATTTTTTATATGTTGTTGGACGTGTGTAAATGGTTAAAGGCGTGTTCACCATATTGGAACACAACACGACCATTTTTATATGATTAAATGACATTAGTGGGTTTTATTACTAGTTATAAATGAAATATTGAGGATGAGAAGTTTTTAAGGTGGGTGGTTTTTAATGTCCTATTTATTTTAATCATGCTTAAAAATAAAGGTTTTCAAACTTATAATCTTTATCCACGGGTCAGATTTTTTAAATGAGCCCCAGAACATTATTCCAATTGTTGAAACACCTAAAGGTGATGTTTTTAGACATAGTTGAGAACCAGATAATTTTCAATGGAATCTCAATAATTCTTTGGATCACTAGATCCATTAAATTCCACAAAATGGATCTACTAACGCTACACAAAGTTACGGTCCAACCCATGCATCTTACCCAGTTTAAAATTTTATTTATTTTAAATTAAATAATATAAATGGGAGATTTGGGTTTAAAAATAATATTGTATCAAAAATAATAATAACAATGTTTTTAATATTATTAAGGTTTCATAAATTATTTGGATGTTTAAATATTTTAATTTCATGATTAATGGGGTGTAACATTTATGTTAAATTTTTTTCATTACATGATTAATGGGGTGTAACATTTATGTTAAATTAATAAGGCATTTGGGTATCTCCAATAAACATTTAATTAAATGTGGAATTTCAAATTTAACAGAGACACATTTTTATTAAATAATGGTTTTGAGTTTTACCTATGGATTGAATAATAATAATATAGAGATTATTAGTGTTATGGGTTTGTGATTGTTTTATTATTATTATTATTACAATGGTAATGAAATTATAGGTTATGCATTAAAAAAATTGAAGGATTATATTTAATTAAATAATTAATGTTGATTTAAATGTGGTGGTTGGACTTAATCATAAGGGTGTTTTATTATTATTTATAATACAATTAAGTTATAGAATTATCAGTGAAAATTTTTAGTTGAAGGTCTTGTTTTAGTTTACTGATATATATTGAAATGAAAATAATAATATGAAGACTGTTATAATTTATATTATTTTTATGAATATTGTTATTAATCTTATCAAATATACTGTGTATATTAGAAACCTTTTTTTGGAGGGTGAGGCACTATATTGGGGATGTTTGACCCCCACGTGGTTATTCATCATCCCAAGTGAGGTGTGATGAATGCATCTTCTGTTGGATTCCTCTATGTGTATCTCTAATGATTAATATACCCATCGCGCAACCTTCTTTCTAGGGAAGGATCTCCCTCAGTCAGACACCCTAGCTGCAACACGCTTCGACCCTAGGCTGAATCCTAGGGCTTAGGATGGACCCCTATCAGATCCTTGTATTCCTGTCATTTTCTCCCATCATATTTACATATCCTCTATATTTATTCCATGTATGTACTTCCCCTTCAACTTTCATTTTCTCATCATTCTATTTGACAACGAGTGAGAATCATCAAATCCTAGGGTTTTGTGGTAACATGATATTATTGGTGTTCATCGTCTCTAAAGATGTGAAAAAGGTTTTCTGGACACATTGGTCCTTGTTTCTGCATCCTTCACCAAAGGTGAGGTGTATGGACTCTCTTTGTCTTGTATATATTGATGTGAGTGTGTATATTCATTAATGCTATTTGTTTTTCACCATCTGATTTTGAGTCTGACAATTTATATAGTCTCGGGTACCTAGTGAGAGGTGTGTTGGTCCTTAATGAATTGATGTTGGGTACCTATTTAATATATTATATTTTTTTGATGAATGTAGACAAAACGCGACCACAAAAAAAGATATATATATATATATATATGATGTTGTTCATGTGTGCGACTGCTGTCCTGTTGTGGATGGGTTGTCGACATATATCAATGTACTAAGTATTGAACTAATTTAAAAATGAGGTAGGGTCACCATTCAATTCCTTATCATTCAATAATTCATTAATAAAATAAATTCTGCATTTTTATTGGTATTTAAATTATGTGGTGATGTATTTATATTGAATTCCATTCAACTTCAAATTTATTAAGTTTAATTAAATTTATAAATGTTGATGTTATGTGTGGATGCATAGCGTTGGATGTTATTAAATGATACTACCCATGTGAGATAAATGAGTACATAACTATGTGTTTGTTTTATGCATGTATTTCATTATTGTTTAAAGTAACATGATTAATTAATTAAATGTTTTTTTGATTTGTATAAGATAAGAAAATTAATTTTGTATATTAATTATTTTTTTGAGACATTATATAAATAATTAATCATTGGATTAATTATAATATAATAATTTAGCTGAATGAGATAATAAACATAGGGATTAATTTCTATATGTTTTTTTGGATAATTTTAGATAATTAATGATGGATTAATTACTACCTATTAATGAAATGAAAGGTTATTCAATTATTTAATTGAGTAAAGGTTATGATTAAATTATTAATTTGTTGAATTAATTATTTGGAATGAAATAATTTAAATGATGAACTATTAATGCTCATAGTTGTGTAACATGATGTTGATTTATGATTTATAATGGTGTGTTTGATTGAGAAATGTTGCAATTAGAATGTGATAATTCAACTTTTTATTAATTTTGAATTTATGTTTTGGCTAAAAAGATAAATTTTACGATGGATTAATTGACATGAATTAGAAGTTATATTATGGTGAATTAATTTTCATAATTTATATAATAATGAGATAATTAATTAAGTAAAATTAGTTATGGGTTTTGATTTTCTATATAGATTAATTAAATTGATGGATTAATTCATTATACAGTAAAATAAGATATTTTTTTGATAACTAATATATTTGTTATTTTCAACTAATCGATTTGATTGTTAAGGGAATAAGGATAATTGATTAGTGAATTAATTATCATGTTTTAGTATATGTAATGGAGATATATAAATATTGAGTTAATTATCTAGATGACATTATTATGCTTAAAAATAATTAATTTTTAATTAATTATAAACTATTGAGATGTGGAAAGGTTAATTAATTTAATAATTATTTGGTGGGAGATTTATATTGTTAACTAGTTGTCAAATTAATTAACATATTTGATTAATTAATTTAGCAATTAATTAATTGATGGTTTTGGGGTGTCAGATAGGGTGTTCTACACAAATGATAAATATATATGTTTGATTGATTAATGGGTTGTGAGACTGGGACTGATGCCCCAAATACTAATGCGGTTCTAGCTATGACGTTCAATACTAAACATTCATGTGAATATTTTTTAATTGTATATGTACTGATGTTATGAATACCCATGGGTTGTTTGACAAGTACTGACACTACAAATACTCATGATGGTGCTAGACATGATGTTCTACACTCCTTAATTAATATTGTATTGTGGGTTCAATTGGTCATACATGATATTAGTTAAAAGTTTATTGAAAGCTACTATGACATAACGATTTGTGACGTGAATATGGGAAACGATTCTGAACCCAACAAGACCTAGGTAGGTTTGTTGATACAGTTGTATAGGGGAACCCGAGAAATTATGTTGTTAAATAATAACACAAATTAATCTGTTAAATAGTTTATTTTACAAATTTATAGTTCATATTTAGAACAATTATTTTTTAACAACGAGTTGAAGTAGGTAAAAACGTTAGGTGTCCCATAGGAACATGGACATATATTAATTTATTTATTCAATTTGGTTTTTTACTTAGATTTACCTTTATATTTTTATTTATATTTCATTTTCTATATGTGGCTAGACACAAGTGGTTCCGGCCTACGGAAATTTATATATCATAACCTAATCCGGCAGCTATTGCACTAGGGGACTTGAGTAGTCTTTTCTTGTTCGCAGGACTATAGACCTTGAATGTTTCTTACAGTTCTATGCTAATACTTAAAGATAGAAGAAAATGACTAAGCTGAAGCTCATGATTCTAATGTAGTATTCCCATGGTAAATTGTTAATTTTATTTGTTTCTGTATTGGAATGTAAAGAATTTTTTTTAAATTCTTTCTATGTTGTATCATTAAAAATCCATGCATTCTTCTACTGTATAAACATGCATTTTCCAAATTATTTCATCTTTAGGAAAAATCTATCTTCTTCTACTATATATTTTATTAGGCTACTTCCACTATTTTCTCCATTGTCTATTATTAAACTCTGATATTAGGGAATAATATCTATACTGACTATATATAGACCCTCACTTCTAGTCGCCAACCATTGGTGTACTATGAGACAGGCTTGAGGAAATTTGGTGACCAGTCTGACAACCTATTTAGGGGTGAGCCTAGTTGGGATGTCATAATTAAATAGGTCTATTTAATATTTGGATAATATATGAATTGTATCTTTGGTAATTTTTATTACCGTAGTACATGGTAAATTGGGAAATAAAGTGTAAAAAATATTATAAATAATATTAATGTTACTCTAAACATTCTCCCAAATTCAATTAATGATTAATTTTTTTATTAAAATAATCCATGGTACTATTTCATGTTCTCTTATAGAAATTTTTTTGTAGTAATCAATTTATATTAAATACTTCAAATAAATGTCAATTTTTTTAAATATAAATTTTTAATAAGTAAAATATTTTTTATGGGTTCATGTAAAAGATAAGGATAACTATAAATATTATTTTGAAATTTTAAAATTTTTTATTCATCATTATAATTTATTTTCAATATTTAGTTATTAAATATTTATATTTATGGGTTACACAATGACAATATAGTAATTTTTTAATTAATACAAATATCAAGTTAATGAAAAATAATTTTAAAAATATCTCATTATGAAAAAATATAGGGATCAAATTCATAATATAGTCAATATCCCATTTATAGTTTGTTTGGTAGTGTATTTTATTTATTTTATGGCCGTAATTTAAATTACATGATTTCACTATCAGAAAAAAAATATCAAATGGGGTTAAAGCTAAAAGATAGGGATTAAAAAATATTCGGAACTTATTTAATATTTATTTTATTATTTTATCCTCCCCTTAATCAAACTATTTTCTATAAAATTATTTTTCATTCTTATGGATCATAAATTTAATATATTTTAATTTAATAATTTTTTAATTTCAAGATTCCCCAACCATATGAAATAAAAGGTAATATATTATTATCTTATATTCATAGATAAATACATATTTGGTATTGACAATATCTACCCAAATCAATTCCTAGAATGCGCCCCCACATTATAGTTCCATTATTATTGGCATAAAACCACCGTTAGTTATAATAATGTGTTAGGATAAAGAGATTATCCAATAGAGAAGTATCGTTTTAATGAAATATTTTCTATTTTATTTCTTCTTACACATCAAATTTTATTTAAACATGATAATATAATCATTAAATTAACATAATTATATTTATATATTAATAATTAAATATGATCACCTAAATCCATATCGACATTAATCATATGGGAAAATAATAAATCTTAAATCATTACAGTGGACTACTACGACACAAACAAATCTAATTTTTTTCCATCATCATCTATAAATACTCATTATAATTATGGAATTAATTTTTTGATATTATATTAATAACATATATATCATTATTAAATAAAAATGTATCATTTTTTATTAGCTTTCCATGTTCATAGAAATGATGATGTCATATGTGGTACATTAGAATGATCACCTCCAGAAAGTGATGTGTTTCATTTTTCACTAACACATCACCTAGATTATTTATATATAAGATAATTTAAAAGAATAATATGATATTAACAACACTTAAATTCAATCCACCAAAATAAGTTGAAAAATTAAAAGGTTACTCAAGAATACAAACGACTTACTATTTTCATGATTTTAACGTAGTTTAATTTATATATATATATATTTAATAGACTGATTTATAGGTAAATTTTTTTTATAAAATTTATCATTATTTCATCAATATTTTTATTGAGTTTCTGTACTAATGAAACCTTTTTACTACAGATACTAATAAAAAAATTAGACTCATGTACCGAATATCAGCCAATCTTTTGTTGTGCAGTAAAATAATTTAATAAACATTATATCTTGATAATTAAGGATATAAAAGGAATAATAAAAATATAAAAGGTTCCACTGAAAGTATGTAATTCACTTATTTTGTTTGTTTTGGAATATAATAATCTATATTTCATTTCATAATAAATGTAATAGATTTTGTTGAAATTTTTCTTTTCCTTGAAGCATATATTGTTGTAATATAGTCACATTCTTTTATGGGTTGTATATAAAACCATGTTGATATATCATAGAATGATTTAATTTCTAATCATGTTATTTATTTTTTACATAAATTTTACTCATTCTAGGATATTATTGTTTAAATTTTATATGTGTTATGGGACACATTGAATGTTTAATGATTTAATTATCAAATATTTTTCACAGTCTCAATATTCTAGATAATATTTTAGATATTTATTTATATGTATGAGATAGAATTATAAAATAAATTTTATTTCAATTTTATATTTCATTTAATGCATTTCAAATGGAATATTTTTACACCTTTTATATCAAAAGTTTTGACAAATTATATAATAAACGATCAATTAATAAAAAAAATGGCGGAATTTTTTTTCCACCATTATGTCTGTTATATAATTTAAATGTTCTTTTTCTAAATAAAATGTTTCATAAAATAAAAACTTCACCCTTTATTTTAGTATTTTTTTATTTAATATTAATTTATAAAGAACAATTTTTTTAAAATGAAATTGTTTTTTATATAGGATTAAAAGATCTATTCAAAGTGTTTTAGGTTGAATGTGATTTATTCATGTAATATTACTCAAAAATTAAAGGAAATTGGAGAGAATAATATAGATTATACATGTGTTGTCCATATAGATCTAGAAAATCACATTATATAATAACATTCGGTTGACCAAATATCATTGGGTAATCCCATTACAACTTCAAATGGGGTGTCCTATATAGTGTCGGGTAATCCCATAATATATTAAATAATTTTTGGTCTTATATTTATTCCAATTTAAATGATTTTTTTATATTTATTTTGAAATATTATTATTTATATAATTCTCTATGGTACATAAATTATTTTTAATAACTTGCTATGGGTTGTAATTATTTAATTTTATAAAAATTAGTTTTTTTTCATGTGAAATTATTTATTTCATATAATCAATGAAAATGATGTTAAAGGTATAATTTATACGAGTATTCAAGTTTGTAATATAGTAATAGTTTTCACTATTTTTGTATCCCTTTCCAACCTTCTATTCTCTACCCATGTTTTAAAAATATATTTCACAGGCATTAACGGGGAATAATTCCAAGGATGAGATCATGGGGATAATTGTGATTATTTTTCATAAAATAAAATTATGAATTATTAGAAATAGTTTTTTATTGTTGAATGAATTGATAATGTGTATATTCTTCCACATATAATGAACATGTCTACTTTTAATGAGTTTGTTCAACTTCTCTAATTCATTACACCTATCATATCCTAGAATGTAAATTATAGATCAAAAACACTAGAATATTGAATAATTATTAAAAATTCATCTTTTTATGATTTTGAAGCTTTTTCAGACATAAAACTCCCTTATAAAAAGTTCTATAAATTATCAAACACCTATTATATACCTCAATTCCACCATCGAACATGGTTTTTTTAATCGAATCCTATTTTCTCAATAATATCATATTAACAAATAAACAAAATATTATAAAGCAACTTTCAGATATTTTACTTTATTAAAATTTGAATCATATTTTGATTTTAATATCATTATTGAAGAAGGATAAACATGATCAAAATATTTTTATTTGGATTTTAAATATAGTAATTCGACAAAAACTTTTGATATTTTAAAAAGACCCTTGATTGATTGTTTCAAGACAAACTCGGTCCAATTTTAATATAAAAATTAATTTTTATAAGATATATTGAAATTTTATGTCTTAAAAAATAACATTACAAAACTATTTATCCACTAATACCCACAAAATAGATGTTTTAAAAAGATTAATTTTACTAAGGATGAAATGTACATTGAAGATGCTCTATTTAATTGTTGAAATGTGTGGATATTCTATCTATGTGCACAAAATGAGAATGAAATCTTGTAAACACGAGGATCAAGGTATAATGTTAATTATTCTTGTCACATTTTTATTATATCATATATATATGAAATCTCAAATTCCTTGATATAGAATAAATCCTGAATTAAGATGTTGAGATAAATATGGGTCGGTATACAAAAGAGAGGAGTAAGATAACTATTCATGTTAAAGAATTATATTAAAGGATAAAATTTCAATTATCATGTATGTATAATTTCTTATTTTCTTATTCAGGGCCGTATTATAATTCATGAAATCAATGAAAATGATCTTGAACAAATACGTATATACATTGGATTATGTTTCCATGAAATCAATGACCTTTTTAACCCATAATATATTTATGATTTTGTAATTTTAAACATTATTTTGACCATTTTATCTATCATTATCCCTCATATATTGATAGTTTATTTTCTATTCCATGACCATTTTTTCCTACATCAATCCCGAAATGTGTTACCTCAGTTGACCATCATACTTTCAATTCCTTATTTTAAAGGGGACGTCTCATTAATCATTTATCCAATGTGGGATTTCATTAAATATATTCTCAAATTTCTAACCCTTAGTTTCCGATCTATAACTAATATTTAGAGGGTGTATTATTTTAAAGAGGATGGGTGGAAATCTTACCTCTAGAGTTTTGAAAAAATAATACTATGTTCGATAGAATATATGATATTCCGCATTCAGCTTAAATGAAAAATACAATTTATTATATTACCCTTATAACATAGATACTAGAATTTATTGAATGAAAATGATTAACTAAATTATTAAAATATTTATTACACATAGGTATATAATAAATTATTTTCAAAATAGTCTAATTATAAATGAATGTAAAACCCTTTTTAAAATAAATGGAATTTTTTTTTCTAAAAAACAATTTAAATGTGCACAACTGTATTTTTTGAAAATAAATAAAAAACACACATTTTTAATTATAATAATGAAATATATTTATAAATAATATTAAATATAATGACTAATATTTATCTTATGTGATTTATTGCATTTATATAAGTGAAAATCCATTTTTATCCAAAAAAGAAGTATTTTTCTAAAAAGTTATTTTTGCCACCTTCTGATGGAGAACATATTTGACCTTAGTTTTATTGTTTTTTCAAATATATTATAAAATAAATTTTCTCTGTCATTTCATAATATAATAATTTACATTGGTTATTTTTTTATGATATGTTTCCTGATTTGATGAATAGTGAAAAAATACATCATTTCAATAGAAAATCAATTTTTCATAAAATTTATATTAAGTAATAATTTATATTTTTAAATGACTTTATAGTATAATTAGATCCCTATTATGAAATTTAATAACATTTAGTTTATTAAAATAAATTTTATAAAAAAATGATATAAAAACATTTAAATAATTTTTTTACTTTTACGTTTGAAACATCTTTTCTCATTTCATCAATGTGATTAATTCAAATTTTATTTTATCCAACTATTTGTTTTTATTAAAGAAATATGGATTACATATTTTGTATATGATGGAAAAAATGTAATATATATAAGTACATTATTTAGACAAAATGTGAATGGTGACACTGTTAATTTTTTACCAGGACTTAGGGTTAATATGTTAATCTTGTGTAAAAATAATCATATAAATAAAATTAAAATTACCCTAACTCATTTTATAATATTATAAGATGAGTTAATGTCAAAAAAAATTTATTGGTACATTTTTAAGAGTGTGTTTCTCCACATGGATTAATTTACTCAATTAATAGTATTTAATTCAATGAAATTTAAATTTTAACAAACTATTGTTTTAAACAAGTTAAATATTTTTAATATGGGGTAATATAACAAATATGATTGACTATAAATAGATTTTAGAATGAAAAAATATTTATATTCATCATGATAATTAATTTTAAATATTTAGTTAAGACATTATTAAATTGTAGACTTACACAATGATGATGTAATAATTGTTTAATTAATGGAAATATCAAATAAACGGTATTAGTTATTTTACAATAAAAATAATATGATATAATTATTTCTATAAAATAATTTCATAGATTCATTTTACATGATAAATATGATTGATTTAGTGGGTTTGATATTATCTTGTTATTATGATATTTTTGAAAAATTCAATTAATGATGAGTATTAAAATTGACACTAATGATATTATAAAAGAATAAATAATATTTTAAAAGATATAAATTTAATCAAAAGATATAATTTAATTTTTTTTGATACATTTTAAATTTTTATCATTAACTTATTTATTTTTAGTTATTGATTTTATGGTCATTATATTATCACTAAATGTGTAAATTAAATGATATCAAGATAATAATTATGAACGATAAATAAGAGTAAAAAAAACAGATAAGGACTAAATAACAATCAAATATAATATAATTTTAATTGCATTGTTTTATTTAAAATTAAATCCATACTATCATAAAATAAATTATTTTGGATATATTTGTAATAACAAATAATATTAATTTAAAATTTTGATGACTTCCAAGAGTTCCCATACCCTCTACTATAAAAGGGAACCCATTATTCTTTGATATTCACACCTGAAATCATATATGGATTTGGAAATATCTTCCAAAATACCTTCCTATATTTAATACCAGCATTCAATAGATCTTAGTTTATTCATTACACCACACTTAGTGGTATTATGTTAATAAGAGAAAGAGATCATCCAAAGAAGATGTATTGTTTTAATCAAGTAATTTAGTTTTTTATTATTATTGCTACATAAAATAATCATCAACCATATTTAAATAATAAATCTAGTATACATAATATATTTATATGTAATTATGTAATTATCATAACCTTAATCAATCTACAATTCAGTTAAAAGGTAAAATAATTAATCATTTGTGTATACAGCTCACTACCACTAAATGAAATGATATAATTTGATTCCAATCACCATATCACAAGTCATTTTAAAATTTTTTAATTTATGCTTATATATTATATTCATTTCATGCTTATTACTATTCAAGGTCATTATATCGTTCACATCATTACCTTTCTAGGCACCCAAAAATGATAATGTCATATATACGTATATGCGAACTATCACCTCTACAAAGTGATGTGATTCATTTTTCATCATCATATCACATGGATAATATATATTACATTATAAAAAATTATTTATATTATATTAATATTATTTAAATTCTTTCTATAATTATAATTAAAAAATGGTAACGTTATACATACATAAATATCACTAACCTTCTCAACGATTGAATCATAGTTCATTTTTGATATCCATATTTAATAGATGTATTTAAAAGTAAAATTTATTTATAAAAGTGATTCTTTTTTCCTTTATATTTTTCTAGTGGGCATGTTATAATGAATACATTTTACAATACACATCACACCGAATTTATTTTGGACTCGTGTAATGTATATCATCAAAACGTCTAGCATGAACTAAAATAATAAATTAATTGTTATAACATTGTAATATGTGATATAAAAAGAATTTTAAACATGAATTGGGTCACATGAGAGTATGTAATTATCCTATGTTTTTATTATGGAATATAAATATTGTACATGATGAGTCCGACTCAAAGTAAGTGATTTCACCTCAAACTCCATTCAATGAGGTACATTTTTATCTTCAACACAATCCTTATTTTAGGATTCTATAAATCCCCTTTGAAATATATTATAAGGTATTAATTTATTATAAATTAAATAAATGTTTTTTGAAATTTACTCTTTCATGTATATTATTATTTAAATGTAAAAATTATTATAGAACACAATGAATCTTTAATATCTTAATTATCATATCATTCTCTCCATGTCAATATTTGTGATATTATTTTACATATTTCATTATATGTATGTAAAATTATTATAATAGAAATTTTCTTTCAATTTTCAAATTAATGGAAAGGTTTTCAAGAGGAATTGTTTTTAATGTTTTATATCACACGATTTGACAAATGCAAAAATGAATTTTTTATTCATAACATACGTGATGAGAAACTATTTACTCCCATCATAACTAATATTTATTTTATGTACTCATTTGAAATATTAATATTTTTCATAAATGATATACCATCTTAATTTATTTTTGAGATTTTTTAAATTGAATATTTTTTTTCTATAAAATGTGATTTTTATATTAAATAGTTTTTCTACTAGATTAAAAGTGTTTTTAAAAGGGTTTTATGTTGATTTTTTTATTAATTATATAGTACTCGATCATTATAGGAAATCAGATATTTTGATATAAACTATTAATGGGGTGTCCCAAATAGCGATGTGTAATTCCATTACTACTTAACAAAGGGTATACTAGATTGAACATGGGAATCCCCTTACATCATAATAATGGTATCCTATATATTGTTGGGTAATCCCATTACACCATAACATAGATTGGCCAAGAAATCTCATGTAAGAATGTTATATCTGAATAACATGTCATCCATAAGGTTATTCCTAATTAAAGTCTTTACAAATGATTTTTAAAGGGTTTTGAAAGTATTATATTTATTGGATTCTCTATGTCATATAAATGAGTTTTAAATTTTTACTCATGGTTTTTATGGGTTTCATTGGGAACAATGTGTGTCTTCTAATCAGAAAAATTATTTTATTACACATTATAAAATAAATTTAAAGGTAAAGGTAGAATGAATATGAGTTTTATTGTATTGAATGAAATAAGTGTTTAATCTATTTTTAAATCCATTACAAAGCATTTTTTCTGATCCCAAATATTTAAAATGTAATTCCTTGGTTTAATATTGAATAAAGACAAGGATAATATCATGTCGATAATTGTGAATACTATTCATAAATAGAAATCATGTTTTATCTCAATGTGTTATATGAGGTTGAAATATTGTTAATAAGTATAATTTTCTTCTAGAAATGAATATTTTTAATTTGTATGTGTTTTTACAAATTCTATAAAACAATAAATTGAAAAAATATACTAATGTGATTTCTATTTAAAAAACATTAATATGTAATGTTTAAGATTAATTCCATACATTATTATTCATTTTAATATGTTTATACAATATCTTGATATTTGAATGGTTCCAACACACACTTTCCATGATACACAAAATTATATTCATACAAAACATGAATAAAATAGAAGTATGATTCGTTAGATTATAATAAATTTGGAATTTGATGTTCTGATAGAGGAATGGAGAGGTAAAGACAATTTTTTGGTTCATCATTCGATAATGAAACTCTAATTATTTTCACCAAAAAAACTTATGAGATTTCGGATGAATTTCTCGATGAACATATAGTAACAGATAAAAATGCCAAAAATAATACCATGTACACTGACAATAATATCTATGTGTACATTGAAAAATTTAATCCATACATTATATAAATATATTTAATGAATGGTATTCCACTATTTAATAATAATTATAATATAATACATTTTTCATTATAGTGTGGGGATGTTGGATTTTTAGATGATGTGTACACTAGAGTGAAATTCATTTTATATTGGAGTTATTCAACTCCATGACCTCTTGATGACATAACGGTTTATATTGAGCAATATCCAAGGTTATAGAAAATCTAGTTTCTTGGACCAAATTACTAAATGAAGGAGGATCCTTTTTAACAACATTTTATCAATGATAAATAATATGGAACATTGGAAAATGTGATAAAATTACATATAATTCATTTATATAAGGGACATTAATTAATGAATGGGAATTGATTTGTTATTGATATTCACTAATTAAATGGGTAACACAAACATTTAAATTTGGTGTCTTTTTTGTTTAAAATTTTATGAGGAAAAATCCACTACTTTCAAAACTAAAATTCTAGATATAAAGTCTCATAAAAGGTATTTTTTCCCATTATATTAACACAAAACAGTATATCAGTTAAAGAGAAATCAATTTTAATAATTATGTACTTCATGTTGTTTTTATGAAAGAATGTGTTTGTTAAAATAAAAACACTCCTTATTAGTAAATAATTAGTGGGCGGGTGAAACATTCTAATTTTGGACTAATGAAGATATTAGAGAAGATAATAAAAACCATAAATATAGGTCAATCAAGTTCATTGATGTGTTATGGGACCACCATATATAAATCAAAACACCATTATGAATTTACCATTTCTATTTGGTGTATTTTAAAAACAACCATATTATAATGGAAATTCTCCTTATATATTATTTGGAATTTAAAGCTACGAACTTGAAAAAAAAATCATAGGACATAATATGTTGTTGAATCTCGTTGAATGTGATGTGATTATGAGATAAAAATATGCTATGATTTAAATTTATTAGTATTATACTAGATGATATAATTAGAAGATTATTAGATCGATGAATTTTTAATTCATTGATAAATTTCATTTCTTCAACTAACCATTGAAACTATTTCATGAAAAGTTTATATCACGATGGATTGGATGATTCATATGTGTTTCCTCTTGGAGCTGTGTAAATTCAAATGGATGAGGATACATTATTCCAGGCTAATTGAAATAATCACATTTTTTTTATAAATTTAATATGGTAAATATAATTTCCCTATAATATGAATGAAAATATTTTTTTATATCAATATTTCATCACTAATGAATGACCTAACTGGGGCGCAACACGACATTGTTTTCTCTTTAGATTTAATTCTGTTATGTTTTTTTAAAATTCATTTAAACCTTGGAATTTAAGATGAGTGACCTTATTACTTCCTTTGAGTATACAACCAAGGGATATATAGATTAATTACTATGTTATATATCATCTATCCATGCCCTAGTGGTATTTTAATTTACACATTCCATGACATCACAGTATTGCTACATTACTGTAGGTTTCAGGCGTAGTGGAAGGGCGTTGGAGGGGTTTCCCAACATTAATTTTAGTGTTAAACAATGTTCAATCCGAGATCCGTCACGATATAAAATGCCTGATCTTTGGAATGGAACGAAGAACGAAAAAGAAAATAAGAGTCCCCGAACCATTGAGACAGGATGATCATATGTTGGTTATAATTAATTTAATTAATTCACAAGAATTACCTCGGTGGAATTCTTTCTTTTTCTATGTCTCCAGTCACGATCATATGATCTGTCGCTGCGTTGTAGAATCCAAGTATAAGATTCTTCTGGAGGTGATTCACACGTGCTCCACGTATCTCTGGATATCTCCAAAGGGATCATTGGGTGCTAGCGTGGAAGAACCTTCGCTTGCGATGTCTGCCTCCGACCGCCTTGATCCAGTGGAGGATATCTCTCTCATAACATGAGGGGGTTCATGGTGGAAAGGGAATTATATCTTGGATTTATAGTATTTAAAAATATGTTGTGCACAACAATGGCTCTTGTGGAAAAAGTGTTGGGGTTGTGAGGATATTTATAATCACGTTTGAGGTTAATATATTTATGACAATAAATAAACGTGTTACACATTTTTATTTATTTCATTAACTCTTATTAAAACCCCTAAATTTAATTATTAATTCCTTGACATGCGCCCACACTGATTATAATTAATATCATATAATTAAACAATATTGTATCCTCAAAATAATGACTGGAAAACTACACAGTGTGTAATAATTAATACACAGCATGTACATCAATTTCCATAAAACTACAAGGCGTGTATATTTAATATAAATGCTGTGTAATTTTTTTTCAATTTTTCACCACAACATTTATTATACTTTTAGTAATGGCTATTTATTTCGTAAATAAATGTAATTGCATTACTCACTAATAAATATATTATTTCTCCCACAATATATTCTCTCGAATAATTAGTGTCGAAATAAATGCGATCATGCATCCTTAAATAATTATTAAAAAATAGTCGGGAATAATATTTATTTAAATTTTTAAATTAATATTTAACAGAGATACATGGACACACTTAGTTTGTGACCCTCTAGGACTCTTTCTCAGTGGCATTAGGAAGAGCCCACCTAAATTCCAAGGTTAGCGTCTAGCAACACTCCATGGAACCAATAGGGAAAGAATATAACGCCGCAATGACGTTCACCTCCTATGAATTCGTTCCATGTAATATAATCCCTTTGTCTTGATATCTCTAATAAAGGAGGTTACATGAAAGTTCCATCAACCCATGTGCTCGATTATTCTTTCTTTGACATCCCATAATTGAACTTGCCCATACCGTACCATGGCCATGGATTTATTTAGGCTATATCAATTCCATTGACGGGACTGAGATATCTACTTACGTTATGGAACATAAGGGACAAATCCTTTCCCGCATTATCTATTAATGTAGTATACTCGTGATGTACCCAACATATCCTACGTCGCTGCGAACAGTGTGTTTTCCCAGTTTTCGTCAATACATCTAAGTGTGCGAGTTGTAATACCCATTAATAATAATCTTAAAGTTTAAGGACCAATACACGTTTCCATAGATAGAAACATCCAATGAAACTATGAAATGTTGATTTTCTACTGCCGGGTCTCGTTCTCATAATATCCTCTTGGATATTACCAAGGGCACATACAATGAGAAGGTGCCACAATGTTTTATAAGTCCTCACCCCTAATGACATGTATTATTTAATTCCCTCAATTAATATCATCCAGCCATATAAAATTTATTCAAGAACAGTTTTATGGCACTTCCAGATTCTCATCATAGCAGGGATCCTCTATGACCCTTTAAAGCAACAACTTTCCTCGGGACATTATCACATACATTTTCACGCATAAGAAAAATCAATATATGATAACGCTTTAATTAATTAATAATGTACAAAGTAGTTTGTTCTAGGCCACCAACTCCAATAGAATCCCACTTGGACTAGATCCAACTGCTAACAACCTTTAACCTGCTATCTCTCACATGATATTCATGCTTCAGTTGAGATAGGCCTTTAGTCATGGGGTCCACCACATTCTCTTTCGTGGAAAATATGCTAATAGAAACTTCATCACTCTGATAGAAATCCCTCAACAGCTGATACATCCATAATATGTGCTTTGTCCATTTACGTGAACATTGTTCTTTTGCAAGATCCACTGCTGCAGTATTATCAAAATAAAATGGAATGAGATCTTTACTGCTAGGCACCACATCATCCTCCTGGACAAACTTATGAATCCAGATAGCATCCTTGGCTGCATCAGAAGCTGGTATATATTCGGACTCCGCTGTAGAATCAGCAAAAACTAACTGCTTAGAACTCTTCCAGCTCACAGCTCCTCCATTGAGACAGAAAACATATCTAGATTTCGACTTTAGATCATTCTGATCTGTCTGAAAACCATCATCTGCATACCCTATGATGATAAGCTCCTCTTCTCCTCCATACACTAGAAACATATCCTTTGTTCTTCTCTGATACTTAAGGATAGTCTTAATAGGAGTCCAATGCTGTTATCTTGGATCTGTATGATATCTGCCTACCATGCTCAGTGCGTAGGAAACATCAATCCTGGTACATAACAAGGCATAAATGATGGATCCTATAGCCGAAGCATATGGGATCTTACTCATTCTATCTTTCTCTTGTTGTGTATGAGGACACATTTTCACAAAACACATGCAAGCCATGGGACACTGGAACCAATCACCTCTTGGATTGTTCAATACTAAATATCATTAGTATCTGGTCAATGAATGTATCCTGACTTAGTCAAAGTAGCCTCTTGGATTTATCATGAATGATCTTGATCCCTAAAATGTAGGATGTTTCTACTAAGTCCTTCACGGAGAATCACTTGTTCAACCAGTCCTTAACTGACTGTAAGGATGGTATATTATTTCCAATAAGCAATATCTCATAAAAATATACTACTAGGATAATGACCACATCCCCATTAAATAACTTATAAACACATGGATACCATTCATTCTTAATGAATCCAAATTACTTTATGGCTTCATCAAATCAAATGTTCCATGACCTGGAAGCTTTCTTCAATCCATAAATGGATTTATGCAACTTGAAAACCTGGTTGGCTTCACCTGGTGTCACAAACCCTTGTAGTTGGGCCATATAGACATCTTCCTTAAGGTTCCTATTAAGGAATGATGTTTTGACATCCATATGCGAAATCTCATTATCATGGTAAGCTTCATTGGAAAGTATGATTCTTATTAATTTAAACATGGAAACTGGTGAGAAGGTTTCATCATAGTCAATTCCTAGACTTTGTCTATATCCTTTAGCCACTATCCTTGCTTTATAGGTGCTAACTTTACCTTCCATGTCCAGCTTTCTCTTGAATACCCATTTTCTTCCAACAAGAATTACATCAACTAGCTCATCGACCAGAACCCAAACATGTATATGATACATAGAATCCATCTCAGAATTCATAGATTCTAGCCATCTTATATCTTCTAAGATTTATTCTACTTCCTTGTAGTAGAGAGGCTCTTCATTGTCCAAAAATAATGATTCACCATCCTTATTGAATAGGAAAGCAAATCTCTCTGGTTCCCTTACCTCTCTTGAGCTCCTATGTAGTACTTGTGTTTCTGGAACCTCTTCCATGGGGACCTGTGGAACTTCTTCCATTACCAACTCTTGTGTATCATGAGAATCAAATTCGTCGAAGTCAATCTTTCTCCCATTATCCTTCTTGAGGATGTGCTCTCTCTCAAGAAATAAGACTTTTCTGGCGACATTCACTTTCTTGTATTGAGGGTTATATAGGTAATACCCTTTTGTTTCCTTGGGATATCCTATAAAGATAAACTTCATGCCACAGGGTTCTAGTTTGTAGCCTAACAAGGCCTTAACAAACACCTCGCATCCCAATACATGTGTATGCGACAAAATGGGTTTCTTTCCATTCCATAACTTGGAGGTAATTCCATTTGCTGCCTTAGTTGGTACTCGGTTTAATGTGTATACTGCAGTTTGTAATTCATATCCCAAAAAGAATAATGGAAGATCTGCATGACTCATCATCGAACTCACCCTGTCCAAAAAGGTGCATTTCCTCCTTTCACAAGCATCGTTCCACTGTGGTGTATAAGGAAGAGTGAGCTGAGATAGAATCCCATACTCCTGTTGAAGATCGATGAACTCTTGGTTCAAATATCCTCCACCTCGGTCCAATCGATGTTTCTTTATCTTCTTACCATGATTATTATATACTCATTCTTTAATTCCTTAAATTTCTCTAAGGCTTCTGACATATACCACATTATGTAGATAAAACTGTATATTCTCAAATCATCAGTAAAAGTATTGAAGTAAGAATAACCACATATAGCTTCTACTGGAAATGGTCCACATACATCCGTGTGTACCAATACTAGAAGCTCTGTGGCCCTTTCACCCTATGCACCGAAAGGCGACTTGGTCATTTAACCTTATTAAAAAGTGTCCCATCAATCATGTGGTTTTATCTCAGTAAAGTCTAAATATCCATCATGGAAGAGCTTTGTCACGTGCTTATCGTTTACATGACCGAGACAGTGATGCCGTAACTGGGTGATGTATGAGTCATGTGAGTTTGTTTCAATATTAATTTCCAACACTTGGTTTTCATGATTTAATACATACAAACCATTATTTAAATGTTCCATACCATAACATACGTTGTTATCAAAAAAGATACTTCCCTTATTCCCCCACATGAAAATAAATCCATCCATATCCAAAAAAGATATAGAAATTATGTTTTTTGTAAAACTAGGCACATAATAACAGGTATGTAAAACCAAGATCATCCGAGTCGGCAATGAGAGGTGGTAGTCCCCAATAGTGAATACAGCCAGCCTTGTGACATTGTCATCTCGAAGATCCACCCCTCCTCTGGAAATATTTCTAAATCTACATGGTTATGGCTTCTGAATACATATGTGAGCCCCACAAGATGTATCTATTACCTAATGTGTATAAATAGAAACATTACACTCGATAACAAACACACCATTAGTTTCCTGATGCTTCGGGTTGTAGTTCCTCTTCCAGTAGCCTTGCTTGCCACATTCAAAACACATTCCCTCTCATTCCTTGCCCTGCCTCTGAATCTTCCCCTTCTTGGAGGGACGGTTCTTGGGGGCTTCAGACCATTTATAATTCTTTGGTCCCTTTTCCTTGTCCTTCTATTTCTGATTCACCATAAGCACTGAAAGTTTATCATGCCCCATGTCCTTGTCTACCTAGTGATTTAAGGGAATAAGTTCCAATCTAGGAGAAACTGGAATATGCTCTTTTAGTACATACAATTTCTTCTCGTGGCGATAGATAACAGTTAAATGCCTCTGCCACTCTTGGAAATTGGTTCTGATGAGAAGATTTCCCCCTCGAGTATGGTTCACAATGATATGTTTGAAGTCATTTTCTATTTGTTTTAACATTTTACAATGATAAAAGGTTTAGTACTTTATTACAAAATAGAGACAACTAAATAAATTAATACTTATTTGTGTTCCATTATTTTATCTAAATCCAATAGCCCTCACCATTGATTTCAGATTATTCTGTTGCATAAATATTCTAGTGGAAAGGACCCATATTTCCCTTAGAATTACCCAAACTAGGGTGGTTCTAGAGACCTGATGGTTTTATGTAGGCATTCCAAATTCCAACTGCATTAACTCGCAGCACCATAATCCACTGAGTGGACTCCCCAATCCTAAAATCTTTTTATTTTTGATTTCCTCAACCTTTTCCTCTTTGTCACACCAAGTCCTACTGTTGCAGTCAACCCTTGATGTGAACCACGTCATGTCAACCCAAAAACTTGAATTATAATTCCCCGATAATTGAAATCACCCATATTATGGTTGTTCAAGCACATTGAACTATGGTTAGATTCTAACCATGATTATGGAATGCTATACTGAAAAAATATTTATTTTGGGGGATTTTATCCTTATACGTAAATTTCCATTTTATTATCATTGATTACATGAATTTTAATATTAAGTGGGATATACTTAATTGATTAACCATGTCTAAGATAGTATTTATGTATAAGCCAGTTTTTGTTTTAGTTCCATCTTTCTTGCTCATTTAATTCATTAATTGTGTGATCGTGACAACATACCCACAATAAATAAATGATGCAACTGGAAAAAATCAATTAATGGTATGGTCATGAGCTTTCTTATTGGTTAGTTTATCTAGCTGATGATAAACTAACCCAAGACCTAGTGGAGAAACACCTTGAACCATTCGGGTTTGTGTTTATAGCTTTCCACTTATCCACATTTTATAACCTTGGATTGGATTCACCATGGATCCTTACTTGAGCCGTCTCCACTATCTTGGGATCTCCATCCATTACATATGCATTTATCTCACATGTAGGTGAGGGGTAAATGGGGTTTTTACATTAATGAATCCTTGGTCACACATGCCCTATATATTAATGATGATATGGCTCACAGGCCAAAAAAATTAATTTAAATAAATAAATTTAAATAAACACTTCATATACAAAGTTCATGGTCTAGCTAATGATCATGAAATAGTGAAATTATATTTAAGCATAAAAAATAGCATTCAATTCTTTAATCATTCTTGTTTAAGATAAGTCACACTCAAATTAATAAATTATCTTTAATTAATCAATCCTTTTTATCTAAAACCCTTTTTTGAACTTCCTTGAGATTATCATCCATCATAATTATAAACAAATAAAGTCATTTTAAATTATCCTTGTACGTAACTAATACCATGGAGGCAACCCTGTGAATTCCCCTTCATTATGCAGATGATAAATTCAACACATATATATAAAACACATATCACATGTTGTGCCTCAGCTTTACGCCTGCACCATGGTACACATCCCATGGTTTTGTAAAATATAATAACAAATTTAAATAAATATTCATAATTTGGGTGATTACACGGTGGGTAGTTCTGACTACATGGTGTGTACTTTTCTTCACCATCGATCTGAAGAACATGCCCGGGAATAGGGCATGTTAATGTACTTTATAAATTATCGGAGTACACGGTTTGTTCTTTTGGACACATGTTGTATAGTTTTCACATTACACAGTTTCCAGCCAGGAAAGTTGTGTATAGGGTACATGGTCCAACCCAGACCTGAAGGGAATACACGCTGTGTTCATTTGTACCGAACAGCGTGTAATTTAGAAACCGTGGGACATGTGTTTTTGGTGAACACATGGTGTCATATAAATGACTTCAATGCATGACCTGATTTGGCCGATCGGTCAAAGCATTGAACCTATATTACCCAGTATGAACTTCTGAATACACGGCGTGTATTATGGTGTTATACGTCCACAAATGTTTGGCTCATCCGGATGAGTTCCTCTATTTTATTTTAATCAAAATTAAAAGAAAAATTCGTTTATGTGAGGTGAACAAGAAACAGGGGTGGAGGAATAGATCTCGACATTAATATTTCTAGAATTATTAAACATGAATTGAAACAAGAAAATTATTAAATTCATAATACATCAACGAAAAACTAAATATCTATAACCAACTATATGAATACTCTGATACCACTTGTAGATTCTGGGCATAGCGGAAGCATGTTGGTGGGTTTTACCAACAATAATTTTAGCGTTAAACAACGTTCAATCTGAGATCCTTCACGGTATAAAATGTCAGATCTTTAGAATGGAGCGATGAACAAAAAAGAAAAGAAGAGTCCTGGAACCATTGAGATATGATCATCATATGTTGGTTATAATTAATTTAATTAATTCACAATAATTACCTTGGTGGAATTCTTTCATCGTCGATGTATCCAGTCATGATCCTGTGATTCATAGTTTCATCATAGTATCCAATTATAGGATTCCTCTAGAGGTGATCCACACATGCTCCACGTATCTCTGGACATCACCGATGGGATCTCCAGGTGCTAGTGTGGAAGATCCTTCTCTTGCGATTTTCGCCTTCGATCGCGTTGATTCAGTGTAGGATCTTGCTCTCGTAACATGAGGGCATTCTTGGTAGAAAGGGATTCCTATCTTGGCATGGGAGTATTTACAAATCTATTGTTCACAATAATGGATATTGTGGAAAAGGTTTTGGTGTTGTGAGGATATTTATTATCAGGTTTGAGGATAATAGAGTTATGATAATAAATAAATGTGTTATGCATTTTTATTTATTTCATTAACTCTTATCGAAACCCCCATGTCGAATTATTAATTACTTTACATGCTACCACGCTGATTATAATTAATATAATTTAATAAAACAATATTATAACCTCAAAATTCCAACTGGAAAACTACACGGTGTGTAATAACTAAACACGTCATATACTTGTTTCCCATAAAACTACACGGCATGTATATTCAATATACATGGTGTGTACATTTATTTTCCATTTTTCTCCACCACATTTATTAGACCTTTAATAATGGATATTTATTTCTTGAATAAATGTAACTATATTACTCACTAATAAATATGTTATTTTCCCACAATATATTCTCTCGAATAACTAGTGTCGAAATAAATGTGATCATTCATCCTTAAATAATTATTATACCACAGTAGGGAATACTATTTATTTAACTTATTAAATTAATATTTAACTCAGATACGTGGACACACTTAGTCTATGACCCTCTAGGCCTCTTTCTCAGTGGTATTCGGCGGAGCCTGCCTAAAGTCCAAGGATAGTGTCAAGCAACATTCCAAGAAACCCATAGAGAAGGAAGTTAACGCCGCAATGACGTGTCACCTCTTACGAATGCTTACTATGTAATACAATCTATTTGTCTTGATATCTCTAATCAAGTGGGTTGCATACTAGTGCCATCAACCCATGTGCTCAATTATTCTTTCTTTGACTTCCCAAAATTGAACTTTCCCATACCTTATCATGTCCATGGATTTATTTAGGCTATATAAATTCCATCAAAGGGCCTGAGATATCTACTTCCATTGTGGAATAGAATGGACAAATCATTTCTTGCATTATCTATTAATGCAGTATTACTCGTGACGCCCCCAATGTATCCTACCTCATTGTGAACAGTGTGTCTTTACATTTTTCTTCAATACATCTAAGTGCACGAGTTGTAATACCCATTAATAATAATCATAATGTCTAAGGACCAATACACACATCCGCAGATAGGAACATCCAATGACACTATGAAATGTCAATTTCCTACTAGCGGGTCTCGTTCTCATAATATCCTCCTTAATATTACCAAGGGCGCACACCATGAGAAGGTGCCTCAATGTATTATGAGTCCTTACCCCTAATGACCTGTATTATTTTTGTCCCTCAAATAATATCTTCCGGCCATAGAAAAATTATTCAAGAACAATATTATGGCACTTTTGGGTTATCATCATAGTAGGGATCTGATATGACCCTTTAATGAAACAACTGTCCTTAAGACATTATCAAATACATTTTCACGCAGAAGAACAACCAAGTTGTGATACGTCTTTTATTAATTAATAACGTACAAATTAGTTGGTTCATGGCCACCAACTCCAACAATTACAACATCATGTTGCAATGGAATTTCATTTTTATGCACTATGGGAGAATCATAACCTCTACGACATAGAAATAATAAAACAGTTCATGAACTAATGGAAGATAGGAATTTGATTTTATGAACACATTTTACATGCCCAAATGAATCACCAATAACAAATAATGCAATGTAAATATAATTGGGATAATTAAAATATCAATATAAATGATTTTATATGCCCCCGTTTTTATAGAATAGACCTGGATTCCAATTTTTTCTAAAATATGACATCATTTGATAATTGTTAACTTCTATTATATATCATAAATGTTTTACTATATTGTTCAAATACAGGGGTCATTGTTATATTCTGGTGTCATAGGATTTTTGACTCCCATGACATCCTATATAAGATCACCATGCCTCCTGGTTTCTTTCTTTTAAAACATATATAAAAAACCCCTTTTCTAAAAAGAAAAACTGAATTTGTCCTCTTTACACACATGCACTATGTTTCATCTCCACATTAATGGATGGTGTCTTCATTCTCATTGATGAAAAAATCAGACCAATACCTCCACCTCATTTTATCTTTATTTCCATATTTCCACATATTTTTTTCACTCTCAAAAACCTGTTTCCCTAAATTCCTTTGAATGGTCACACCCACCATTGCTAGTGGCTATGTAGTATGATATTATTTCTTTCCAAATGTTTTTATTATCCCATTCTTTTCATCCATTTTCAATATCACTTTTCAATCTATAATGGTCTAAAGGAAGTGTCATTCTTCACCTTCTCCTTATTCTAATTACAATTTCATATCAGTCCATATAAACTCAACATACCTCTTCATAGTTCCTTTATCATTTATATACTATACATCCAATAAATTTACCATAAATGACCCCACCCCCTCCCTAGAAATGAAAACATTATCCCATACCCTTAAAAACTCAAAATAAAATATCCCTCCTCTAAACCCCACCACTATATTCTCCCAAAATACAAGCCTCAAACTAGAAACCCACTTATACCTCCAAACTAAAAAACCCCTATGAATCCATGTAAATCATGATGGATTAAATCCTTTAATAATAACCATTTATAATCCAAAACCACCACCCATAATCCCCCGCAATATGTTCCCCTTCAAATATTTTTTTACTAATAGAAACTCATGCCATTATCTTTTGGATTATAACTTTATGTTAAAGAAAGTTGAATTTAAACAAAAACACATGAGGAGAAATAGGAAATTAGATTTATCCATATTTATGATGACTTATATAGAGCCCAATTTATTTTATGAAGAAATGAATTTGTAGCATATTATTCATTTTATTTAGGCGACCAACTTACAGATTTAAATTTTCATTTGTTACTCTAGTTTTATATCCTTGGGTTGTTTGTTTAAATGTATTAAGATAATTGTAACCTTAGTAATTATAAAATATATGTTTGTATTGGTATAGATATATTTAATTTTTTGTATCCCATAATAAAGATGAATTGTTAGAGGAACCAAGTGAATATAAATTTCAAAGTATATTTTAATATTTTTTTTGTTAGAACCAATATTCCCTTTGATGTTTTATAAACTAAAATAATATAAAAAATGCATTATTTATTTTAATAATCAGAAGGTCCATTATTAATGTATATATTTCAAACACAGACTCATTATTCTTGGTGATTCAGTTGGATTAATTGAATCATTTAAATATTTATTGTAAAATCAAATATATTATTAACCCACCATTCTCAATTTACTTTATGGGTTTCAAAAAAAGTAGTAGAGAACCGTTGTGGGAATTTATTTTAGCTCTAATATGATAAAAAAATATTATTGTTTTTACTAGTGATACCCCCACATAGATTGGACCTTTGGAGTTTGTTGATATTTCACTCATGAAAAGATGGGATTCATTTAAATTTTTAAAAATCAATTATTTATTTTGTGAGGTGTATGCCAACAAATATTCAGTGGATTGTGTGGTTAGTAAGTTAAAATACATATCTATATTATATAATACTACTCTCATTCTAATAATGATATATTCACTTCAACCCAATCCAAATACCATTGTGATTAACCTTAATTCAATAGAAATGACGTCATGTACATATTATGTACACATGGGAAAATATATCATAGATTTAGGATTAATTGTTCTACACCTCACCCAATACTACAACCAATTATAAAAGCTACTTGACCACATATGATTCCATTATTTAATTCATACACTCCATGTTTTGATATAGTAGGTGATACATAATCACAACATTACTATGAATGGTATACCTTGGCCCTTATAGTTCATATATAACACATGAAACCTCAGTGGGCTGTTAATCCTTTAATAATAAATTCCACTATGAGATAGGCAATATATATTGCACTGTAGAAGGGAAAAGAAAAAAATTTCTAATCCAGATTCATTAACTATTTGTATTGATATATCAACTTGATGCTCTACTCCATTTCATATTTGAGTACTAACTCTGCCATCTAATAATATTCAAAAAAATATTACACCACCTTCATTGTATGCCCTCATTTAAAGCCAATATATACACAATAGAAAACATTTGGGAGTCATCAGAGAATTACCTAATACTTTATAAATCCACGATTTTACAAGTTTATCTTTTTTTAATCATTATTATTTATTGTTTCCCCACCATAATAACCATTATTTTAATTTCATCATACTTTTTACAAATAATTATTAAATACTTTAAAGTCATCTCTAATTGGTTTTCTATTATATTTTAAATTTCATGATTGTCATGTTTTCCTATAGTTTACTCATGTGATTTCTATTCAAAAATATTTTCTATCTTTTTATATTTTAGATTTTCGTGGTTATTTAATTTAATTAACTAATTATTTTCCTATATTTTTTATTCTAATTGTTTACACATAGAAGATAATGCGTATTTTTATTGAGGGGTAACCTCTTCTATCCCATTTACATATTTTATCATTTTGAATAACGTATGATACATCATAACATTACAGATATAATTTTTTATATGGCAAATTATTAATTTATTATTGGAATTAATGTGCTAAATGATATGAAAAACATTAAAACATCAGTTATAATCAAAATTGTGATTTTTTAATTACTAATAATAGTGATATATATTCTAGATCATATATCTTATAAATTATAGTTTGTTAGAATTAATGATTTTTAAAATTTCATGTAGTGATTTTCCAATTATTTTTCCCCATGCTATGTGTATTCTATGTAATTAGTTGGAATTTTTATTCCTAATATCCCTTTCTCAAGTGATAAATTTTTATGATCCAAACTAATTGATTTTATTTTTTTATTTCTCAGTGAATTATGAAGACAATGGATTACCTAGAAATGAATGAGTTTTACAAATTATTAATTGTTATCCGAATTGACTTTGATTCATACCTTATATTAATACATTTTTAATCAAATTTTAACAATGATATTATTTGATAAGAAACTACATTAGATTTTATTTTACCCTTATTATCTGGTTTACTTAAGTCATATACCATTACTAATCATTTTTATATTCAGTGTGAATTTTGTATTTTCATGAAAATTATTTTAAATAAATGGGATATGAGGTTTGGTTATCTTTTATTCATGGGAAAAGTACTCATCATTTTTCGTTTTTATCATTTTGTCAATCTACATATCTTTTTGTTTTTTTTTTCTCTTTAGAGGATAAAAATCATCATTTCATAACTGATAATCTATGCAATTTGTGATTGGTGGTGAATATGAGACTTATTTCAATAACATATTTCAAAAAAAATAAATGAATAAATGGAAGTGTATAATTTTATTTTCTAATTATTTCAATGATATTTTGAGCCTTACACTATGCTAAGTGATTGAGAAGATATTATCGACATATTTTCTATGATATGAACATTATACCATGTTTTACATGATATTCATGCATAGAAGATCAATATTTCATCCCCATGTTAAGAAATATAATCTTATATCCATATAAAAATGAATCCACCTATATTGTTCTAGAAAATTTGAAGAATAATGAACATTTCCTCATGATATTTATAGTACAAATTATAATAAAAATTGAGAGGAAATGGATGCATATAGATTATGTGAACATGTCTAGAGATGGAAATTAATATTGATCAAACAAAAATGATTGATAATTTGAATATTATTTTAATGTTCGTTTGTTAATTTTTTTGGAATGGATTTAATTTGATGATAATCATCACAATTGAAAATATTAAAATTATTATATGTGGAAAAGTTCTAAATGTGCCATGATTTGAAATTAATTTAATGCATTAATTTGGTTTCTTTCATAACATTCAGTTAGAATTGATTTAGATTTTATGGAATCTGGTGTTGTGATGTTCCCATTATATAGTATCATTCCTAGGCGATGTATGTTTGAATATTTTAATTGGGTATTAGAAATAATTAATGTTTTTTAGTGTTTGATAATCAGTTTCTTTAATTAATTTAATTGTATATTTATATGTATTTTAAACATATTTTTTAAATATTTTTCCTTATTGACTTTATATTTTATAAAAAAATTCATCCTTTCTGGGATTATATAATTTTTAGGAAATCCTAGATGAATACAATACCATATCATCATAAGAAAATTCTTATTACTATGAAATTGTACCATTTAATATAAGAAAGTTCCATGACATAATCTTTAGATAATTGAGATAAAAAATGTCAACAAAAGTCAAGGATATCCCTCACTTAGTATAAATGACACAAATTTATAACATAGGCGTAGAGACCCGTATCTTGACGTACATTGACAATACATTACTTTTGCGGAATACTTAGTACATTAAAAAAACACACACACAAGGACCGTAATAGTTTAGTGTCTTTGGAAACTCGGACTATAATCTTATAATCGTGGTGAAAGATCTTCAAAATCTCCCATAATGATCTTCCTTTTTTTTACCTAAAACCTTTCTTTATATCCTGGGGAAAAGAAAACATAAAAGGGTGAGCTCAAATGCTCAGTAAGGGTAAACAAAATAAATATCAATCACATCATATTCATAAGAACATAACATTTTGGAAATCATAACCTGCAAAAGAGAGCATAATTTCATAATCATGGGATAAATCATGGCAGTGAAAAAGTAATCCCAATAATTATAACTTAAAACATGAAACTTTGTGGCATACACACATAATCATAGATAATCATTTATTGTTAGTCAATACTAATTGCCAAGACTATCTTAGTGGACAAAGTCCCTTTCGGAATCGAGTAACCCTCGTTTCAGTCCTGTTTCACTGAACCGGTATAACCTACCGTTCCAGCCCTGTCTATCTCATGAGATATAAAATCTTTACCCAATGCATTGGAGGGAGATATAGTTCCCACCCATCTTATAATGAATCCTTTCTTATGTGTGCCACATAATCATACATCATCGCATAACACATGTAACAAAAATGGGATTCTTGAAACATCATGACATCATAAATCAATTCATATAAGATAAAGGAATTCATAAAAATAATTCCATCACAACAGGATCAAATCAATGTAATAATAGGGATAAAAACATAACCCTTTATTATCATAGATAGAAAATAATTTTGATAAAACACTTGAACTCCATTCTTGAGGAAAATATCCTTTCTTCTTCTAAAACATTTTTCCTTTCATAACATGTTATACGACTTTAAAATAAAAGAAGTTGATTAAAACTAAACTTGAAAAATTGTAAAGTAAGATTCTTGGATTTAATGTTTTAAAAATACATTAATGCCGTATAATTTATAAAAAACATTCTTCGTACTTTTGTCGAAAAGTCAAAAAGTACCTCGTACGAAAAATGACAAACGATTCCTGTCATATCTTTTACAAATAACTTACCGAAGGGTAAAATTGGATATAAACTATTGTAGAAGGATGGAAATAATATTAAATATTGATGAAACATGGATGTGGATGATAACATACACCCCATAAATACTTACGAATAAACAATCTCAGATAAAAATGAGATTGTGATATTTCCCTTACCTTAGGTCCGATTTGCTTTGTACGTGTCCGAAGCTCCTCTTCTTTGAAGCGCCTTTTGGAGACCTCCTCTTAGGGAACTAAAATTGGTCATTGAGGAAGACCAGAACCTCTAGGATGTTTCTAGGGAAGTGTAGAATATATTTTGGCAGGGGTTGGCCGAGCATGAGTGCTCAAATTGGTGTGAGGAGGAGGGGGAGGAGGTGTCCTTTTATAAGGGAGGAGAGGGGCACCTTAGGAATATCTCAAAATATTATTTTATATTAAAGTAAAAATCTGTTTATAATGGTTCCAAAGGGTCTTATTTCGAAGATAAAGTGGGGATGGGTCGAAATCCTATCAACCAATAGGATTTAGACAAGTTTAGGTTATTATTTTAACCTTATCAATTAGATTTAACTCTAAGTTAAATAATTTAACTTTTACCGTGTCTTTTTGTATTCTTTCACTATATGGTTAATACACTTACTATAACATGCCAAAAGAACCCCAAATTGTATATTATTAATAAATATATCCTTATATAAGTCATTTGGCCGAACCTTAGATTTTTAGTAATAAAGTAACAATTAATAATATAATATTTGATTTAAAAACTATTTTGTGTCAATTTTGACAATATTTGATATATGATTTTTTTGAAAGTCATAACAGAATTATATGTTCAAACCAAGTTGATTAAATCAACACTAATATATCATAGTAACCTATAAAATTAGTTTAAGTAATAAAAAGTCTCAAATTACATTCATTTGAGCATTTATAACATCAATTATGTTAATATTTCCTTAAAAGGGTAATTACTGCATCATCGTTGTGTCATAAATAATATAATTTATTTAAAGTCTAAAAATTATAAATAAACTATCATTATGTAGGAAATCTTTTTAGCTTTCTAATTAATATTTATAGTCGAATTTATCTTATGTATAACCCCATATTAAAAATGTTTTATTTATTAAACTTTGATTTTAACTATTTTAACTATTCATTAAATAATATAATATTAAATGTCATAATCTAATCCAAGTGGACCTAAATTGTCATATTATATTCATAAGGTTGTTTTTGGTCGAATTACACTTATCTAATAGAATTAGGACATGTGTTAGGGTAATAGTAATATCATATTTACCCTTAGTTACCCTATTTACTATTAACCGTGGTAAAAAAAAGTAAAAAGATACTATTCACCAAAAATTATTTTCATCTCATTGAACCACATTTTACTTACTGACATCAACCGTGTCTCTCGGATTTTTGAAATTCCATTCACAGAAGCAGTAAAATTAAGATTTATGAAGAAATTAATTTTTTTAACTACCACTTAGTAGTTTCACTATTCATCAAAAATTGATGTTTTTCAGAACAATGCCAAAATTTCATCCTAAGCTATATTTCATATTCCGAATTCAAAAATGAAGTCTATTTTACCAAATTCATATCATAGAATTTGCATTAATTAATTTTATAATTAAATCCCGCTGTTAAAACAAATAGCGTGTTTTTAAGAAACAATATCTATCAAAAGATTGACACTTGATTATGTCTGGTTTAAATGTGAAATTACATCCAATGACCAACATTGTATTAAATTGTAAAAATATATTCTAAATATACTTTAAAACAACTCAAATTAATAATTTATCACTATTAATTATTTCGATTAAAAAAGTTGTTTTTAATTATAATTTAGTAATTTTCACTATTCATCAGAATATGAAAGTTATCCGAAAAGTACCAAAATTTCACCTTAGGCTAAATTCGATACTCCGAATCCAAAAATGAAGTTCATTTTGAAAAACAAGATTTACAGAGTTTTAAAAAGTGGTTATTACTATTCATAACGGCTAGTTTTAATAATATTTTAATAGCATATCGTTGTTTAGTGAAACTCGGTATTGCGTATTACACACGCTATCGAGGAAGGTCGTGATAGCGTGTAATGCAAGGCAAGTCAAGGATGCGTGTTGTGCAAGCTCGTTTTGGTGTAGCATACAACACAATACTTTAATAAAATTAAAAAGAATATTTTTTTATAAAATCATGGGCTGTTACATTCTACCCCCCTTAAAATGAATTTCGCCCTCGAAATTCGTCGGGGTTATAAATGGTTTACTATTAGAAAGTTTCTTTAATAGAAACCCACATCGTAAAAAGGAATATCAAAACCAATCTTTAAAAACAAAAGTATGAAACGTAACGGTTACCCAAATAAACTAATCATTGGGTTTCCACATAGGTGAAAATATGGATATGGAAGAAAAATCATACCATCATGTTCTGATGGAGAGTGGTAGAGAACATGGCTATGGAAAAGCCAGTAATCACAAATCCATAGATTTGTGATGATATAAGGTACCATCTGATTCATCAGGTATAAGATCACTAGGACAACATTTTTGGTTTTCAAGATCATTTCCCTAAAGTTGAAAATTTGAATTAGAATAAATACTTACTTTATTTTGGTACAATCTCACTGTTGTTCGTGCCTTGAAAAATTTCCACTTCATCTCTTAAATAAATGAAGTTGAATTTGTTATTCATGAAGTGTTAGCAGATCATGTGATAGAATGACGGGTCATTGCATCTGTCTCAAACAAAAGGTTAGCAAAAATTATATGCATAAGTCAATCTATAGTGAGATTAATCATATATAGTTCCTAAAATGGACTTATACTTCATATATCATACTGCTTAATATAATAAAACTAGTTTCTACTAAACCGGGACTTCCTGTAGGCCAGTGGTAGGCGATAAAGGCCAGTCGCACTTCGGTTGTGTGTTCGATTCCCACAGCCTTGTCCAAAGCGATGGGCTGTCTCCCATCCTGCAGGTTGTCCTTTTTCCAAAACTATATAACATCCCATCAATAATATCGAAAAAAACAAACAATACTAACTTATGTCCAACATAATCCATTACAACCTTTTAGGCTTATCCATAATACTGCAGTCGACTCTCATAATATAGTGAAAATGATTACCAGAGATTTAACACCATCATCGATCCCCATATATCATAAGATATGTTTTGTTGGTCACATTCCAAACATTCAATGTCCTTAATCGTGTATTCTCTTGAATACCTTAGTGAAAACATGAATGCAGTTAAAAGTTAACACTTTTCACATACCAAAATCCTCAAAATTCTATATACTCAAACTTAGTCCTTATATCAATCATGAGCTCATGAATACTGTTAAACATTTCATTTTCTCGTTTTCCCTTCATTATGCGCATAATATCTCAATCACTTTGAATACCACATTAGACCAATACATAAATATTCCAATATTCCAAGATACAACATTATTTTGGAATCCCATTACATAAACACTTAATCATTCCACCACATCGTTGTCATATTCAACATTGCCAATAGTGATCGCATGTGACTTCCCTTTGTCCTTTGCCTTAAGCGGTTGCTCATGTCGATCATCACTAACCCTTGGATTAGTGCATTTATTATCATAATGCCCCATTTCCTTGCACTTGAAGCATTGAAGTGTTGGTTGTACGTTCTCTGCAGTGTTTGCTTTATTCACTTCATTAGAATCCCATTTTCCATTACTTCGACACTCACCTGCTCGATGACCTTCTTTTCCACACTTAAAACATTTTCTAGTCCCTTTAAGACAATCTCCACCATGCTTCTTTCCACACTTTGTGCATAAGGAAACATTCATCTTCTTTTCACCATTATTCTGAGTTTTCTCCTTGAACTCCATCTTTCGTTTCTTGTCAAACCCATGAGATGGATATGTAACACCAACTTCCATTTCTACCTTGATAGCACAACGCACAATTTCTTCATAGCTACTGAAGTCTCTTATAGCTAATGCCCTTCGAAGACTTGGTTTTAAGCCACTGAATAATCGATCAACTTTACTTTCATGTTGGATGATAATACCAGAAGCGTACCTTGCAAGTCTTGTAAAATTCTCTTCATAGGTACCAATAGATTCATCATCCCTTTGCTTCAGTTTAAGAAACTCTTTCTACATCTTTTTTCGGAGAATACGAGGGAAGTACTTAATGAAAAATAAGTTCTTGAACTCGTCCCATTCCATAGACTCAATTTCATCCCTTTGCCTCGTATTCTTAATAAGATTCCACCATTGATCAGCATCTCCTTCCAAACGATACACTGCTAGGATGACTTTATCATGTTCAGAACATTGAAGAACTGAAAATATCTTTTCAGTAGTACTAATCCATTGTTCAGCAACTAATGGATCAGTAGACCCACAGAAAGAAGGTGGACGCTGCCTCATGAAGGATTCAATAGAATGTTGCTCCTTCCTTTGCTCATTTGGAAGTTCTGCATGATTCATAGCTTGAGAAAGTTGTGTGAGCATGGCTACAAGATTTTGCATTCCGGCTCCCATATCGTTTGGTTGCTCAGGGGGACAATCATTGCATTGCCCATCACATTCCGCATTAACACGGTTCCTTCGGGTTCCAGCCATCATCTAAAACCCCAAAAGAATAGTATGAGAGGCAAAAATCATGCTAGGGAAAACAACATAATAAAGGGGTAGTACTCTCAATATCTAACATCTTAGGTTAAATTCAAAGATCGTTAGCGCAATTCTAGGACTATAACCTATACATATACTTAACCTTAGAGACATCCCTAGACATACCTTAGAAATATCTCTAGGGATTTCACTAACGTTTTCGCATCCTAGTTTCCAAAGGTTGACTAAACCTTTCCTCTGATACCAACTGTAGAGACTCGTATCTTGACGTACATTGACATTACCTTACTTTTGCGGAATACTTAGTACATTAAAAAAACACACACACAAGGACCGTAATAGTTTAGTGTCTTTGGAAACTCGGACTATAATCTTCTAATCGTGGTGAAAGATCTTCAAAATCTCCCATAAAGATCTTCCTTTTTTTTTACCTAAAACCTTTCTTTATATCCTGGGGAAAAGAAAACATAAAAGGGTGAGCTCAAATGCTCAGTAAGGGTAAACAAAATAAATATCAATCACATCATATTCATAAGAACATAACATTTTGGAAATCATAACCTGCAAAAGATAGCATAATTTCATAATCATGGGATAAATCATGGCAGTGAAAAAGTAATCCCAATAATCATAACATAAAACATGAAACTTTGTGTCATACACACATAATCATAGATAATAATTTCTTGTTAGTCAAGACTAATTGCCAAGACTATCTTAGTGGACAAAGTCCATTTCTGAATCGAGTAACCCTCGTTTCAGTCCTGTTTCACTGAACCGGTATAACCTACCGTTCCATCCCTGTCTATCTCATGATATATAAAATCATTACCCAATGCATTGGAGGGAGATATAGGTCCCACCCATCTTATAATGAATCCTTTCTTATGTGTGCCACATAATCATACATCATCGCATAACACATGTAACAAAAATGGGATTTTTGAAACATCATGACATCATAAATCTATTCATATAAGATTAAGGAATTCATAAAAATAATTCCATCACAATAGGATCAAATCAATGTAATAATAGGGATAAAAACATAACCCTTTATTATATTAGATAGAAAATAATTTTGATAAAACACTTGAACTCCATTCTTGAGGAAAATATCCTTTCTTCTTCAAAAACATTTTTCCTTTCATAACATGTCATATGACTTTAAAATAAAAGAAGTTGATTAAAAATAAACTTGAAAACTTGTAAAGGAAGCTTCTTGGATTTAATGTTTTAAAAATCCATTCATGCCGTATAAGTTAAAAAAAACATTTTTCGTACTTTTTTCGGAAAAGTCAAAAAGTACCTCGTACGAAAAACGACAAAAGATTCCTTTCATATCTTTTACAAATAACTTACCGAAGGGTAAAATTGGATATAAACTATTGTAGAAGGATGGAAATAATATTACATATTGATGAAACATGGATGTGGATGATAAAATACACCCCAGTAAGTACTTACGAATAAACAATCTCGGATAAAAATGAGATTGTGATATTTCCCTTACCTTAGGTCCGATTTGCTTTGTACGTGTCCGAAGCTCCTCTTCTTTGAAGCGCCTTTTGGAGACCTCCTCTTAGGGAACTAAAATTGGTCTTTGAGGAAGACCAGAACCTCTAGGATGTTTCTAGGGAAGTGGAGAAGAGATTTTGGCAGGGGTTGGCCGAGCTTGAGTGCTCAAATTGGTGTGAGGAGGAGGGGGAGGAGGTGTTCTTTTATAAGGGAGGAGAGGGGCACCTTAGGAATATCTCAAAATATTATTTTATATTAAAGTCAAAATCGGTTTATAATGGTTCCAAAGGGTCTTATTTCGAAGATAAAGTGGGGATGGGTCGAAATCCTATCAACCAATAGGATTTAGATAAGTTTAGGTTATTATTTTAACCTTATCAATTAGATTTAACTCTAAGTTAAATAATTTAACTTTTACCGTGTCTTTTTGTTTTCTTTCACTATATGGTTAATACACTTACAATAACATGCCAAACGAACCCCAAATTGTATATTATTAATAAATATATCCTTATCTAAGTCATTTGGCCGAACCTTATATTTTTAGGAATAAAATAACAATTAATAATATAATATTTGATTTAAAAACTATTTTGTGTCAATTTTGACACTATTTGATATATGATTTTTTTGAAAGTCATAACAGAATTATATGTTCGAACAAAGTTGATTAGATCAACACTAATATATCATAGTAACCTATAAAATTAGTTTAAGTCATAAAAAGTCTCAAATTACATTCATTTGAGCATTTATAACATCAATTATGTTAATATTTCCTTAAAAGGGTAATTACTGCATCATCGTTGTGTCATAAATAAATTAATTTATTTAAAGTCTAAAAATTATAAATAAAATATCATTATGTAGGAAATCTTTTTATCTTTCTAATGAATATTTATAGTCGAATTTATCTTATGTATAACCCCATATTAAAAATGTTTTAGTTATTAAACTTTGATTTTAACTATTTTAACTATTCATTAAATAATATAATATTAAATGTCATAATCTAATCCAAGTGGACCTAAATGGTCATATTATATTCATAAGGTTGTTTTTGGTCGAATTACACTTATCCAATAGAATTAGGACATGTGTTAGGGTAATAGTAATATCATATTTACCCTTAGGTACCCTATTTACTATTAACCGTGGTTAAAAAAAGTAAAAAGTTACTATTCACGAAAAATTATTTTCATCTCATTGAACCACATTTTACTTATTGACATCAACCGTGTCTCTCGAATTTTTTAAATTCCATTCACAGAAGCGGTAAAATTAAGATTTATGAAGAAATTAATTTTTTAACTACCACTTAGTAGTTTCACTATTCATCAAAAATTGATGTTTTTCAGAACAATGCCAAAATGTCATCCTAAGCTATATTTCATATTCCGAATTAAAAAATGAAGTCTATTTTACCAAATTCATATCATAGAATTTGCATTAATTAATTTTGTAATTAAATCCCGCTGTTAAAACAAATAGCGTGTTTTTAAGAAACAATATCTATCAAAAGATTGACACTTGATTATGTCTGGTTTAAATGTGAAATTACATCCAATGACCAACATTGTATTAAATTGTAAAAATATATTCTAAATATTCTTTAAAACCACTCAAATTAATAATTTATCACTATTAATTATTTCGATTAAAAAAGTTGTTTTTAATTATAATTTAGTAATTTTCACTATTCATCAGAATATGAAAGTTATCCGAAAAGTACCAAAATTTCACCTTAGGATAAATTCGATACTCCGAATCCAAAAATGAAGTTCATTTTGAAAAATAAGATTTACAGAGTTTTAAAAAGTTGTTATTACTATTCATAACGGCTAGTTTTAATAATATTTTAATAGCATATCGTTGTTTAGTGAAACTCGGTATTGCGTATTACACACGCTATCGAGGAAGGTCGTGATTGCGTGTAATGCAAGGAAAGTCAAGGATGCGTGTTGTGCAAGCTTCTTTTGGTGTAGCGTACAACACAAGACTTTAATAAAATTAAAAAGAATATTTTTTTATAAAATCCTGGGCTGTTACAATAGGGGAATCTGGTAATGTTGCATAGAGAGACTCCCCACAAAAAATGGAAAAGTGTAAGTTTTATAATGATCCCCAAAACATGATATGAAATTCAATTCAGTGGTGGGAGGATAGAATTACCCATATGGAATGGCATGTGGCAAGAAAATTGGGTCCCATGAACAATGTCGGACTCGACAATTTACTCAAGAATCAAAATCAAATCATCATTGATGATCCACAATTGTAATGTTCAATGGGAGACAATATTTTTTTCCCATAAAACAATATCTGCCACTATGTGTTAGTGTGATTTAAGCTAATTGAATGAAATATATGAGTTTTTATGCCATTGAATGATTTCGGAACTAAGCAGGGTTTATATTTGTTTTTGATATAATCTTTGAGTGTAAAGCACCTATACCAAACTAGAACACCCTTGCCACATCAAACATTCGATTAATTCAACATCATCCTTACCATGATCTTTTTTGTAGCTATCTATATTACATAATATTCATCCATTTGAATATCAAATTTCATACTTAATTGACACATATAAGAAAAATGGATTGTATTATGGTTAATAAGATGAATTCTTCATCATTCATCGTGAAGTGGATTTTAATTCATGAGATACTTGATGTATTTAGTGATTTATTGGGATAAGTTTCAAAAAATAATTAGTGTTAATAAGATAGGGAAATCTAGGAGGGAAGAAGAATATATTTCTAGTGTATAAGATTACTTATTTTTAAATATTCTCTAATTCAATTTTATTATTTTTTTGTTAATTTATTTTGAAGTGAAAGTATCAATTTTTATAATTATTATATAATATAATCTTAAATATTTTGAATCATATTCCCATGAAATCCTAAATAAAAAATATAAAATTCAATAAATTTTTCATGAGTGAGTAGTCTTTTATTGGATGGGGGATTGGGTGAAATGGGTGGAACATATTTTATTTATTGAATGAATAAATGTTTTGGGAATCAAATGTGATATTTTAATTCTATGATGAGTTCAATGTTTTATTTTCATCAGTAATGTATTAAAAATGGTGAAAATGATTGAGAGGTGAATCCCAACTTAGTTGAGGGTGATTATATATTAAAAACAAACCCATTTTCTTCATTTTCCTTAGTGGATGTACATAATGAATGTAAATATAATTGGAAACAAAAAAATTATAAATTGATCTAGACTATACTATATAGACTAAAAGGTAAAACTAGTTCCTAATCATTATCCATGTAGTTAATCACCAATTCTCATTCATCAAAATATATTTTTCAATTTCATAAAATCATTTCCATTGAAATTGATCCATAAATATGTATCAATTTAAAAATTCAACGCCTTGAGATGCATTATTTATTATATATTTTTATTCAATTAATTATTTACATATGTTTTAACCATTATGCCTTATGATCATTATTGATATTACCATAAGAAATATTTGGTTTGGGTATGATTCAATGAGATTATTTAGGATGGTCATTGATGATTTTTTCATATATACTACATTACATTAGTGTACTGAGATTATGATCATAATTTTCATATTTCCAATTTATATGACACATTATGAGAGATTAATGTTAATTAGTATAACATCATTATTACTTGTATAATTTAATTTATAAAAATAACATATATTTTTTGGAATGAAAACATTTGTTGTAATGTTATCATACATGATATTTGGAATTCCATGACATTTTAAGGGGGTTTCTGATGAAATCCAATTATGTATAAAAAACATGGTGAAAATTTTTTTAAGTTAAAATAAGCTACCATAAATTAATAAATATATCATAAAATTTTTATCTAAATTTATTTAAATTTTTTATTAATTAAAGAAAAAGAATATTTTTCATGGGTTTATATACAATTGAGGCCTTAGTTTAGTGATATAGTCTATTTCCTTTTTCCTTATTAGGGAGAGATAAAGCCTTAGCCCATCATTTACAATGGTGATGTAGAACACATAACTATTATTTCATGGGGATTAGTCTAATGACTCTCACCTAAAAATAAAATAGTGTACCCTGATAATCATTTCTTCAATAAAAACATCAATTAAACAATTTCACCTATATTGGAAATCCATCATCAATTTCACCTACCAAAACACCGAAAAGAAGTGACTAAACATCCATGTATATAATTTTTCACCGAATTAATTATTATAATTCGTGAAAATTGACTCTAGATAATTTTCCACTCCTATAAGAAGAACCCTAATGTGATCACAAATTTTTATCCCCTTAATAATGTGGCTACCTAACATGAGTTCAATAAATATGATTATCTCAATGAATTATGATCATTATAGTCATAAATTCAAACCAATGATCTCGGTAAGTATCGTAAACCTTATATAGTGTGTTCTATATTCATTTTTTATTTTATCTTTCATAATTTTTTTTGTCTTTATTGAACAAGGAAAATCCATATTTGTGGGGAACATATTCATTTTTTTATCACCACTAAAAAGGTGATACAAAAAACACAATATTTTACATCAATGGAAATTATTTAACATTTATTTTAATTAACCTACCTAAATATAACCCCATTGTTATTTGGGTTTTATATAATAGAGTTTCAGGCTAGGGGACTACCTAGGAAGTATCATATAATGTTCATGAATTTGTTAAAAAATCTAATAAATTTTTTTCACTTATAATGTTTGTCAATAGTCTAATATGTTTTTTTGTTTGTAATGGCATGTGATTTCCTATATTGTAAACCATTGAATTATATGAATGCCATGTTGATAGATGTCATAATTTGGGCCTATAGGAAGATGTTTCCTAAAATGGTATTAAAGACATCCCCCAAATTAATGTGTTGGGGTACAACCAAGGTTTGAGGTTTGTAATCCACAACGTATGAATTGTGATTTATTGAAGGGAGATCATCACACACCATATAAAGTGATACCAAAATGATTAAATTATACTACCCATTTTCACAATATGTGCATCTATATTCAATATCCTACCTCATTATCACTCCAAAATTGATTGATTATGGAATCAGAGTACTGTATCAAAAGGTGGCCTCTAGGTATGTTTACCTGGGAGTGTGTGATTGAGGGACATACATACTAAAAAACATGTTTTGACTTATGGGGATAGTCATTAGTTTGATAGGTGTCCCTATAGGTAATATAATTTTGGGAGATATGAAGACAACAATTGTATTATAGGAGAACCATGTAGTCAAATGAAATGTTTCATGGCCCCAAAAGGTCAGCTCTAAAAACGTGTATTCTCTTTTATGATATACTAGTTCCCAAGTAGTATAATTTTTCTAATAATAGATTTAATACCCAAAAACATACTCAAGGGTCAATATTACCTATTTTTCAGCTATCAGTCACAATCGACCAGTAGATAGAAGATATACAAATATGTAACTGAATCCCATATTTTTATATCTAAATTCATTATATTGGGAAATTATCATATATTAAAACATACTAAATGTTAATTTGTTCCTTCATTTATATCATGCTCTAAATCGTATATTATACTCGATCATAAAATCTCATAGTGTTATCTTCCCATGTTATCCATATTTTTTAAAAGGGCTATAATAACATTGAATAATTAATCTAAGAAGACCATATATGATTTCCAATAAATCATGTATTATGATTTAGAGCATGATATTGTAATGATAATTTTTAAGACCCATTTATCCAATATTAGGTACGAATTCTATGGGAATAATCCTCTAATCGAGTCATTCCAATGATAAAAACATGACCCCCATTAAGAGGATATATTCTTACTCATTATTAGTATAATATTTCCATCCATGTTATATTCAATATTAAATCATGTCTTTCCTATCATTTCATATTCCAAATGACCCATATGTACATGGATATTTATAAATATTCCCTATAAGATCGTGTCAAACCCCATTTTTTCCATGATCATAATAGATTATCATTTCATTAGGCCATACCCATAATGAAATAATACAACCTGTTTATATGGATACATTATCTCATATTATTAATATATCATATTCATATTGGTTTTAATCCCATTGAGAAAATGTCTTCCTAAAGAATATATATCCCCAATGAAATCTTTCCTTATTGCGATAAATGGCAATTATGGTCAGTAATAAATGTATATGTATATATATGTCCCATATAATTGATTGATTGGAATATTTTCCACAGCTATCCATATGTATGAGTATTATGTCACTATCTCCATCAAAACATCACACCACCTACGACCTAAATAGATGGAGAAAAATTCTTGGGTGGCCTATTTTTTGGAACATAACACATTATTATAAACCAGGAAATATGGAAGAATATGGAGATCATACGATATAAATAGATTCTGACATTGAATTGATTGTTTCTACTAATTCATGTTAATTGTGGTAATCAGTCGCACACAAGGCTTCCATTTTGTTGATTGAATATAAAAAACAACTACAACTAATTCCCAGAGTGTGTATTAATTACCTATAAATGACGGTGTGATGAGGACAAATTACAACATCCCAAATAGACACACATATATATATATATATATATATATTATTTTAACTCTAAATAAATAAGGATTTTCATAATTAGTTATACACATTTTTCTAATCCCATGTAGCACATAGATAATTAAATAACTAAATTAGAAAATTATGATTAGAGTATAAAGAGATTAATGATAATTTAATATATTATAATTGGTAAATAAACGAAAAATAAAACAAAATTAACTGAATATGAAACTTTTTGATCGTCCTGATCACCTATAATTGTAACAAATATCCAAAAAATATAATTTCTGAACATTTATAATCTAATAGAAAATTTTAAATATATATTTTGGAAGCATGAGGTTAATTGAGTTTAATGTTAATTTGTAGAATTTAATATTGTTAATATAATAATTTTTATATTAACATAACCATTAGAAATAATAACATGACTATTAGAAATAGTAAGAAGACATTTGAAATATTAAATTTAACAGAAAATTTATCAATGTCATATAAATTAAATTTATCCATAGTAATTTATTAATATATAATTATTATAAATCCATAAAATAATTTTCATTATAAATGGTCAATTATAATAAAATAATTATCCAATAAAAATAATATAAATTAATTTTATGGAAATTAAAATTTATATATTAATAATTAAAAACACCTATTATATAAAATTATTTTTATAAATTGATTATAATTCTTATGAATAACTCATCAAAATTTTATAAAATTGAATATTTGGAAATTTTATAGAATAGATCAATTATAAGTCAATTGTAAAATTAATATATTTACATAACACATTTATATGTTAATTGCATCATTAAAGTTGTAATACTTACTGAATTAATTCTATTTTTTTGAATAATAACTTCTTTAATAATATAAATTATTAATCAACACATTTCTAAATATAAAAATTGTTTTCATTTTTAAATTTCTATTGTATTCCATTATAAAATAATTAATTTTTTATTTTTTCAAATATCCATTTTAATATAATATTTTCTTCAGTTTATTAATAATTTGGTAGTGCAAAAAAATTATTTGTAATAAAAAAATGTTATATATAAAAAAAATTCATTATTTCATGGGTTACCTTCGATATTATATTTCATTAAATAAATTATCATTATACTCCCTCTCATCAATTATAAATACCCCTTCTAAAAGACAATGGGAAACCAATTCATATAGAGATACAAATTCTAAATCTATACCAAATTACAATATCTAAAGACTATTAAAATATTTATGTATGATACGGGGAAATAAAACATCTATATTTAGTAACAATAAGGGTCATATAATAATAATAATAATAACTTATATAAAGTGGTAATATGAAATTTCTTTTTATATAATTTTTATATTTTTAAAATACTCTTGTTATTTTATAATAAAACAATTAGTATAAAAATTATAAATCAATTTAAAGTGATCTTTACAATTTTATTATCTTTTATAATATATTATTTATAATATAAACATATATAATACATCTCAATCCATTTACTCACACAATTTCATGTAGATTGTCATTTAACCAAACATGAGAACACATCCAACACTCTGCATATTTCAAGTATTTCTAATGATTATAATAAAATATTTATATCAGATAAATTAATAAATATATTTATTTATATGAATTTATATTTAATGGTATTTATTAATAACTAACAATAACTAAATATCATTAAATCAATGTATATTATTTTATTTTATTGAAAATATGATATAAAAAATTTTCACAGTTAATAATGGGAATTAAGAAATAAAATCCAATGATAAATTATCATATATACTGAAATGAATGAACATTACATAATTATTTTTTTCCATTTTAATAAAATAAAATTCATTATATAGGATTTTTATATGTGGTGAAATAATTTGAGGGATATGGTAAGGGGATTATTGAACCCAACACATTATTTTTGGGTTATATACACTTTAAAATTATTTTCAATATGAATAGTTCTTGAGATACTATAAAATATATTTTTAAAATTTATTTCCTTTTCATCATTGTTATATATATGTTTCTACCATGTCAAAAATATTTTAATTCTAATATATATTTGTTTTCAAAAATACATAATTTCTTTCAAAACAACACATTGAATCCAATTGAAATATGTATTCTTCAATGAAAATAAATATATTATATCAAAATATAATGTCCCATATTAATTTGGAAACCCCAAAGACTATTACATATAAAATATTTTATTCAAAATCTAATAAAACAATTCAATTCAATGTGTTTTTATGATGACTATGATTTCCACATGATATAATTCAATGTGCAATGAACGTTTTTTAAAATATTAGGAAATGATGTGTAGGATCTGAATAATATATCCCCCTTTTTCATTGGTAAATGTGACATATATCACCAAAATATGGTTATTATGCATAAATAAGTTTAGATAATTCTTAAAATCAATGTTTATTATTTTAATTTGTTTATAATGATTTATTATTATGCATATCCACATTCCATAGTTTTTTCATCAAATTTTTGTAGGCATATGATTACTGTAAGGATGGAGAGGTATTATGTTAAAGTTATAAAGTTTAAATTTAGTATTTAATGTTTAATTTTAGTTTTATATAATTTTAAGAAAGTGTATACCGGTGGATCAATCATTTATGGAGGTAATTGAGCATTGGCCCAAACTAACTGTGATGGTCAATATCTATTTTTCTCATAGTTTAGCATCATACTGTTAATGATTTGTATTTAATTTACCATGAAAGTCCAATCCACCATCACTATAAACTCAAAAGTGATTCAAAATCCTATAGTAAAAAAATGTGATGAATAATTAATGGATGTTATGAGATGGTTAGTCAGCAAGCCCATGATTACATTACTGAATAATGTATAAGATTTTTTATTCTTTAGTGATGAGTCATACACTATATTTTGATGTGTTCTCATGAAAATGATATTGGTAATGTTTATTCCCCATTAAAATTAATAGTTCTTCAGAAAAAGTACACAACTATTGATTCAATGTTAGTTTCTTTTATTATTTTGTTAAAGATATATACACATTACTATTATTGAGAAGGATGTGATATATATACTAATAACAAGATTTAAAAATATATATTCACACAGAATGAGTTGAATATGTGACAAATAATATGGTTTGAGAAGAATAATGATTTTATATGTTCAATACATTACCATATATTGATAGTTAACAAGGTTTTCAATTCATTATGTTGAAAGGATTGTGAAAACATATCTATTATGAGGACCAAAAAATATAAAAATATATATTTATTAACAATGTGTTAATATATTAAATTTAATGGAAGGGGATAAAATATAGATCCAAAATAAGTATTTGATAATCAATCCATGTGATGAATTAAGTGTCCAAGTCGGATGATTTATTAATAATGTAAGAGAGAAGTATTATTATGTTTATGAATCACTATGATAGATTTATATGTTTAAAGAACCACAAATCCATTCCATCTAATATTAATTTTAATATATTTTTATTATATACATATCATAGTAATTTATTCTCTATTACACTTATATTTATTAGGATATAAGGATATTTTAAATAGTGTTTATGTTCATAAAACATGAACAATGATATTGTTGCGTATGTATATTGGTTCTTGTTATGTATGTCTATAATGGTTTAATGAATGATTTCTACGGTGAAATTACACCCATTACCCATAATATTATTGAATGGAAAATATCCACATGTATGTTTTTCATCATAATCCTCCAAAAAAATAAAAGCTACAATTCAATCATGTTTCTAGTTGAATTACATTAGAATTTAACACACATCGTTGATATTAGATATGTTATTGATCTGAATTAAATTTTCAGGAAATACAATTAGAATGTGGTAAGCTAGTATAGAGTACCAAATTCTATTATTTATGATCATGATCTGAGGTTTACCTAAATGTTTTTCGGAAATTAGTCAACATTATCTGAATGTGTAGTTACTTTTCAGTGTTTTGTATCATCATTAGTGTAATATACCATCCCATGAAAAATAAAGAAGCCACCAATGTTGGACTGTTATATGGAGTGTTAAATAAATAGAGAACATGATAAAAATTATTGAATATTACCAAAATAGGAAATATAAATAGAATAAAAATTTGGAAAATTGATATATCCAATATCTACATAATCTAATCCATACTAGATAAAATAGTAAATTATTAATCATTAAAAAAAATAAAATATCCTTGTGATTAACTGTCATTAATATACCATTATGAATATATGGTTATAACCATAAGATAAGTAATTATAATTTAAAATTCCTTCCATCTACCCTAATCCTTCTAATCAAAACCTATGTCCTACCAAAGAAAGAATTATGGCATGAGAGAAAATACCTATAAGATAGCACCTCAATTTTTCTAAAATGACTAATATAAAAAATGAAAATGATATTGTTTTTAAAACAAAAAAAATTACAGTTAAATTTCATAAAATCAATACACATTGGTAAATCATTTTTCTTTTGTTTTCTTAAATACGTTCATATCTATAAATCCATGAATATGAATTGTATATGTGATAAAAAATGATTAATATCCAAAAATCATAAGGTAATAAAGTAAGAAAAAATATTTCTTTAAATTAACCATTATAGAATGTTGTTTGATACAATCTAATGGGAAGGTAATATGTGTGGAACTATACAAAAATCAATCATGTGATAAATAACAAAAATTGAGAAATTAATAAGAATTGAGATCACAACCTATGAGAATATATACTACAAAAATTGCATCCTAAAAAGTTATAATCTGGTACCAACAGATAGCATTTTATTATACTAGATATCAAAACATAACCCCTAGTAGTTCCACACACAATAGGCTTAACCATTACCATTCCAAAATGCACCAAAGGTTTCACATAAATTATTTGACAAAAATGTATTTCAAAACCCTAGAAAAAATTTTACAATATATTTTTATAGTCTAAAAATTATTTTTTGATGTTTGTAACACCATTTATAAATCGAAACTACGATTCATGTATTTGAAGAAACACAAGGTTTGCGAAAATCAGTTATGAGGAAAACCCTATTAAAATCATTATCTTTATAATAAATACATTTATATAAAAATAAATTCAACTATATGAACATATAAAATGTATTTTACCACAAAAAACAATCAATTTATTGAGTTATCTTTGATATAGACACACCGAACTCAATTCATATGTAGAAAATACAAGCCTCCAAAACAGAGTCTCTATAAAGATATATTGGGTACTCATAATCGTATTTCCACAAGAAATAATGTAAACAAATATGGGAATTTATTATATCTTGAATTCATACTATCTATGGGTTCTATAATATCATTATGGAAGAAATATATTTAGGATCTACATGGAGTAGGATAAACACCATCAAAATCACCACAGAAATTAAGAGATCCATAAATATTGATTTATTTCCAACTAGAACCAAATGTGAGAGACCTAAAAAGTGCTAAAAATTGTTACTAATGATTCAATATGATATTAGTGTTGAATTTTCATAAAATGATAAAGTGAAATGAAATAAAATACCCTTTTATAAAATTGGGGGGGGGGAGATTTTATAGTTTCTTGGAAGATACTGCAAGAATAAACTAACCATGTAATGTAACCAAACACCCTGATATCAATTATAGATTGGTTCATGTTTTGTCTGCATGATTATCCTAACTATTGACCAGTTGTGAAACCACATGTATCTAAAGGATTCACAGTTTCCACTAGTGGAATCATGGTTTATCTATCCATGCTCAAACTATGAAAACCACCACTACATGTTCATAGAGTCATACCACATTATTACTTCACTGTTAAAAATTGTTCTCCTTTTTCCATGAGTCTATAATTTTTCTCCAAAATCAATGTTTTGAACATTAAACCCCCTAAAAATACTAGGACCGTAAAAGAGGAATACAATGCTCATATAAGGAATTAATGTGACCTAGACAGATTCAAAACTGTCACCACTAGAATCACTTTATTTCTGTTGAAATTCCAAGAATTCATAGATCCACAAAAAGATATGGACACATTGGGTTATCCCATATAAAATTCAACAATACCCCAACCGAGGGAATTATTTTACCATGTTATACCTTTTCCTGAGGATCCTAAATATTAAATGGTTTCTCATCTATGTTGGTATCATTTTCATGATCAACACCCACCACTAAAATAACATGGGAATGACTTTTGTAAAACCACATTAGTTGGTAAACATAAACCATCATGTGGATTAATGATAAACAAGATGGTAAGTCTATCTAATATGTCACATATCTTTCTAGTTCCATTACCTTCAATGTGATAACAATCATTGGTGCCAATGCTTCCTAATTACCCAACTGAAAATATCTTATGTTGGGTGAAACATCGAGAAAGACCTTATCAAGATAATCAAACATTGAGCACTTTCAATAATCTACCGTATATAAGGGAGAGTTTTATGGGTTACCATAAAATGATTCAATGGATTACTTATTTATTGAATAATAATTACTATTTTTATAGTTGAAATAAATAAGAGGGAAAAGATTTTCCCATGATTCAAAAAAATCTAGAAATCAATCCTATATCATATCCTTATAAACATAGATTTATCTATCTATCTATTCGAAATCAATTGTGATAATCCATGCTCACTTTAATATGGAACTCTTCACCATTGGTAAAACATTCCATAACTAAGATTTGGACCTCATCCCCCTTTTGGAAATAACCATATAGAGATTTCCATGATGTCACACAATTTATCGAACATAAAATTCCTCAAAAATGTTTTACCTTGATCATCGACATACTATGAAATAACTGTGTTGATTTTATAAGTCGATAAATGAACACCCAAGTCATTTTCTTCCAATCAGGATTTCGTGGGAACCAATGATTATGTTTATGGAAATACTATACCACTTTAATACAATAATGGGAAACTTTTGAATCAAACCAAATTGTATCTAGTGTTCCAGCGTAATTTTTTAAAAAGTGAGACATTGGGAAATAAGAAATTCAATTGGAAACCAAATCCCTAACCACCCACATCGATGTCTCAAATAGTGAAAATTCTTGGTATCCCATCGGTGAACATGCTAAAATGACTGATGTCTACAATACAAAATTTCCTTACGAAGAGAAATTATAACATCCAACATACTATGGAAGCATATATATCAATTAGGAGACTACGACCAGTCACTAGATTTCTTACCACCATAATGGATTTTACTAAACCATGGCACTCAATATAAGATTTCTTCATAAGATGAACTCACCAATAAAAATAAGTTTCATTTTTAATTGAATCCAATAACACATGACCACCAAAATAATCCACTCCCGTGATCATATCATCCAACATAATCAATGGAGACCATTCTTCATCATTTTCCTTCATGGTGTGTATCATTATGTTTATTCACATTTCTTCACATTCTAGAGTAGCATACTTAAGAGTGTGAATAGTATCAAATTCAATGATAAGATGATACTCCACCTTAAATATATAACATAAAATCATATCCCATAATGTTGAAATACATTTCAGGATCATTATATTTTAATACACTATAAATATATCCCATAAGAGATAGTGATTCCATGTTTTGATATCACACATAACCTCTGAAAACACAAGGTAATGGGTATGGTTGTTCTTATCATGAGGAAGTAGCCCTTGACATCAATAGGACACCATATATTACTTCTAAATAAAAATGCATTGCAAAACTACAGTAAAAGAATCATATAAATAATTACAACATGATTCTAGTACACAAGATTCAAAATTATCACTAAATTCAACCTCACAATCAGCTCCTCAAAACATATATGACATTATTCACTCCATTCAAAATTTACGCCCCTATTGATTTGAACTATCATTGAATATAAAACCAAAGATAAATCTTAAACAATCAATTAATAGAAACTAGTAAAACATTATAATCATGGAATATAAAACACATTTCCAAGAATCTTCTATGATATAAAATTCTATGTCATTTACAGATCCACTAGGACGCCCATATCAGATATCTCATGAATCCAAATTTTCGGATCATAAATCTAAAACATACAAATATAAATCATACAACATAGTCAATGCTACTAAATGGAATGAATAGTGACATCCAACTAGTCTATGTTCTCCTCTTAAATTTTTTGTGTAAAGAAAAAAGTATCCAAGAAAAAATTAAAAAAATATACAGAGAACCGATAATATATTTAATTCAAAAAAGATAAAAATGATACAAGATTGGTGTTAAATATTATTGTAATAACAATAAACCTAGAATGACCATACATGTTCCTAAACAATATCACTGGTAAATCCTCTTCTCATACTATCAAATAGTGGTACCCTAACTGATGGTCAATCTCTAAAATTCTAAGATTACCACTAAAGTTGTTCAAAGAGATCATTAATCCTTAAGAAGTTTTATTTTTTATTAACATTCACCCATTTCAACTTTAAAAAATCCACATAATGCCTTATATATCTATTTGACGTCTTATTAATGTGGAAATGTGAATCCCATAATGAAATGATAAGATGAATCCATCACTTAGTCCCTATATCCTCATACTAGACAATATGGTCCCCTAAGTAATAAGGTTACATTCAATAAGATGGAATATAAATATTCATCATACTAGGAAGAAAGATTGTATTAAACTCAACCTTTATATATGGAATTAAACATGAAAATCATATAGAAATACCTCACGATACATACACACAACTAAAATGAATAAAAATAAACAGACCATGGTCATCAAAATCAAGAAACTTCTCTGAAAACATGAACATGGTTACACTATTTAAAGAACAACAATCCCTTCCCTTACCGATATAGATTCCCACTCACCCTGAATGACATGATTTATCCCAATAAAAGAAAAAATATAACACAATAATGATAACAACATATCTATTCATTAATTTTGGTTATCCAATACAATTAATAATCATGTTGAGGATGAAAATATCAATAACGTAAATGTCATATATCACCTCATAATTTAATATTATAACACCACACTAGACACTTGAAACTATGTTCAATCATTTTTCCTAAAGGCGTGGAAGGAGAAAAAATGAATAAAAATTTACATGTAATTCCAACGCATCAACTAAATATTAGGATATAAAACAATTAATATCACCTATATCAGTTAATGATATCCCCATAAAAATTAGAATAAAAACCATCCCAAAAATACTATGTCTACAGATTTTAGATTCCTCTTATTAATAATTAGTCAAATAAATCCATATGAACTTATCCATATTGTCATACCCCTTGGATTGAGGATTATAACCTCCACCACTCGAAATATCTATACCAAATATTGAACCCTCGGAGAGAGTAGGTCATTCTATACTACCTGGGAATTTTCTTTTAAAAAACATTGAAGAATTCCCTGTAATCTACAATGATTAAAATTATTTGGATCTTTTATAAAATTCATCATGGTAATAAAATTACTTATAAATTGATAATAGAAACTATAATTTTGTTTTAATAATTCCATTTATTTTTTTTGATGAAATCCAACCACCCTTTGACATTAATTTTTGGAATGATAACCCATCCTTGATGGAAACTATACTAAACAATGCTCCACAAAACCAATATTTCTAGACACTAATGCCTTAGATAAATAAAAATAGTCAACTACCCCTTAAAATGACTGATGGAATTCGAAGATAAATATTGAGAAAATATCTATCATCAACCCCAATTAATACCTCTAAGTATTCACATAATAATTGTTGACTAGCATATGTGCTAAAAGTAACAACCTAGATAAGCCGTTAAAATACATCAAAACTGTATTATCCCCTTTCTATATGTCCAGAAAGACTCATTTCATAAATAAAGATATTGTCATTCGATTAAAATATTGATTAATTATTTTATTTAATGAATTCTTGAAAATTTATCGAACAAAAAATAATTAATGAGGTAGTCCCACCCTCATCTTTTATTTCCATCCATCATATACATGGAAAAAAGACACATTAGGTTCATCATGAGTCTTCAAGATGTTAATTATCCTCTTAATACATCAAAGAATCTCATTATATTCCTAAGGTATATTGTCACCATGGAATATATGTGGATGATTCTGGGTGATTTCAAAGCCATGATCTACAACAGGTCTGGGGTTCCAATCAGTATATAGATAGTATCTAAATTGTACAGATTACATCATCATCCAAATAAGGGTACATTGGTGGATTTGACTATATACCATGTCACAAAACATTCTATATCATATTTGCAAGACCATTGATAAAGAGTGTATCTGTTAAGAATAAGAAAATGAAGACTCATCTTTGTGAAATTCACTAAAATCATAGGAACAACTTCAAGAATTCACATATAATATTAAAAGCATAATATATTTAATGTAAATATGAATTACATGATTGAAAATAAATTCATTAGGATGAAACATGTCCCTTAAATAAAATTTTCATTAACTTCATTATAATTCCCTCAAAATCCATGTCTCAAACTTGGTAATTTGTTTATCCACTCTTAGTAACTCATGTTCGAACATAGATTTGGGATGGCCAAGCATGCTCACACACTTATTACATGAATCCTGATAGTCCTAACTAACAAATACCCATTAAATAATATAAAAACATAGGTAATGAAAACACACATCATTCTGAGTATAACTTAGATATAATATTGTAAAAATACATACAATGAAAACTAAAAATCCTACCCATGCAACCTCATCCAATTGGGAGGATAAAAAAGAGGAGACAAGATAAAAATCCATGAATTAACCTAAATAAGAAATATAACTTAAGTAAAACATGGAATAAATTGATACATCAAAGATACATACAATTTAAGAAAAACTCGATGAACATGGATGTTATCAATATGATAAAACCAACACGATTTCATGTGAGAAACCATCAGCATGAAAATATTCAAAAATGAAGGATTATACATTAAGAGAAGCTGAAATGAAACAAATCACCCTTCCCTTTTCCTGAATACTATAAAAAAATCTCTAATCTCCCAAAAGAAAAATGAGGGAGTGGACACAAATCCCAACAAGATACCTCCACAAATTGTATCAAATTTCTTAATATCAAAAATTCAATATCTCGAGTGTAACACCCCAAGATTTAACAGCATTCCTCTTCCTAAATTTTACTTTTCAATTGACAAACATCTTAAAAATTTATTAAAATATTTTTATTTAATTATTATAGTTAGCTCCTCAATTTTATAAATTGTTGGAATGGATGATAATCCGTAAATAGTGATAATATAGAATACACATTTTTATAAAATTAACACATTATTTACTAATTATTTATAAAACACCCCATTGAAAATAAAGGATGTATTTTTATAAGAAAATATATTTAATACCAACAAGAACATTTTATATTAATAAATTAAATGAATCCCAAAGTATAGAATGATATTATATAAATTTATATATATCATATTCAATATAATATTTTTACATATATTCCAATATTTTTTAGGGGAATAAGATATAAATAAAAACATTTTTTCACATTAAACCCTTTATATTAATAAACACAGTTTTACAGTCTTTTAAAGGAGGGATTTTTTTAATTTAAATTTTAACACTTATTTAATTTATATTTTATTATATAAACCTTATTTTTGAATGAGTAATATCAAAATTTACTTTGGATAAATTTGTTGTAATATTTTTAAAGATTCATTTTTTATGAATAACAATGTGAACATTATAATAATAATTTCAATGTAAGGAATAATAATATGGATAGTAAAACAATAACCACTCATATATAAGTATAGATAAATTTAATATAACTTTTAATTAGAAATATGATAAAATAATATAATAGTATATGTAAATAAATATTTTAGAAATTATTAAATATATGTTGTTATATTTGTAAGTAATAAATATTTCATTAAAATTTTATAAATAATAAAATGAATTAAAATTAAATTTATTTTCATAAAAAATATTCTTTTATTAGTAATTTCTTTTACTATTATTTTATGATAATAAAATGTGTCCTTAGTTAATTTTTTAGAGTGTTATAAAATTAATTATAATTTTAAAAACTGATTTTTTTTCAATAAAAACATATTGTAATTAAAAAAATAAAAAACCTATATTTGGAAAATTATTTTAAAAAACTAGAATTAAGATTTTCATTCTACATGTCAAATAATGGTTATAGTGAAGTCTTTTTATATTTCTAAAATAGATTAAATTTTTGTGAATAGAATTACATAATAATTTACGATATTTATACACTATAAGTTTAATACAATATTTCTAACATCATGAATAATGTTAGAACCCTTGGTAAAAATTGAAATGACCATATTAATATAATTATTCACAATAATTAACATTATTTATTGTCTTTAGAAATGATAATTATATAATTATAAATAACCCCTATCCTCCACTATAAATAACCCCATCACCACGACTTCTCCTCAAAACTCTAATCTTTTGAGACCCGTCAATTTTTGGGCTGATATATTGAACAAAACTGTCCTTATCATACATGAAATTTTTGACTAAACAAAATACTATAATTATTTCATTATAGAGGTTCTCAGGGGGGAGTATTGAAGTGGTTAAATCCTCCCCATATTTCTTTTAATTCATTTTCACTTTCATTTATTTTATTATTATCTCCCCAACTCATCTGTCCAAATGACAATGATAACTCAATTATCATATATATACTATAATAATTATATATAAGTGGAATATCCATCATCAAAATAATTTCTCTATTTTAATTTAAAAATTAATTCATCGTTCAGGTGGTTTCAATTTACAACATACTTAGACGATAAACATTTCTTCTTAAATTTCTCCTTCAAATCTATACATGAAACAATTTTTATATATGAAACAGATTATGAAATATTTAGTATATCTTATATAAGGTTGTTGATTAATTATATAAACATAATATTAAATTATATAACAATGTAGTTTCACTATGTTCCAAAAACCGCAAAAATTATGCCAAACAAATTATCATTAAAATATTATCTAATTATTCAAAATAATATATATAAAAATAATAAATAATTAAAATTTCACATGTGTTTGTTACATAATAAAATTAAACTCCAATAATTGATAAATATATATATTTTAAAAAAATATAATTACTTATAAATAATCGTGCTATTCATGAAAACCAAAGAAACAAACTATCATGAATGATAAAACTGTGACGTATAAATCATCAAAAAGACCATAAATAGTCATTATAAATTATAAAAAATATATTTCAGGTATAAAAGGATATGAATTATTTAATTAATTGATATTATTTACTTATACAAGACAATATGGCCTTGTGCTGAAAACACGTAGAAATAATTTAAGGATTTTAAAATCTCTATTCAATTTTTGTATGATATAACTTCTCCTCCAATCAATAATTTGTATGGAGTATTATTAAAACCCATTTATATATCATATAATGAGTGTATAATTTTAATTTTATTTAATTAATAAATTTTTAATTATTAATTTTTGGTCATATGATTTTAGTGGTTACAAATTTGTTAGTGATTCTACCCATACAACCTTTTTTTCCATCGGGTTAATCTTTCACTACATTTACTCAAATGTAATGATTCATTATTTTTTAATATTTATTAATATATTTATAAATATATTTTATATAATCAGATATCCCAATCACATATTTCTTTTATAAGGATATAATTTTTTTTAAAATGATTCTCATCTCTAGTATTTCTAATAAAAAGCCTGATAAAAGAGAACATCCCAAATTATCCCTCATTTTAAGGGTACTATATAATATATATTTTTTGATAATTATATATGTAATATCTAAAATTTTATCATAGGAAATAACAAGGATCATTTCTAGTTTTATGAATAAAATATTCCTTTTCAATTTAAAATATCTTTAATATTTTCTTTAAAAAACACTGAAATGATTTATTTCTAATGTATTATAAAATAAATTTTTATAGGATTTTACATAATAGGGACATAATTTATGTATGAAATATAAATTCAATTTCAATACATTAAATTTTATGGGATATGTAGGTTTAGAATCATATTTTTTGACAAATAAAATTGATTTTCCAAAATAAATCTTTATTCCAATGTAAAAAAGGGTATTTCTCATCCCACTTTTTCTCATCCCACTTTATTCCAAAATAAATCATTATTCCAATGTAAAATTTAATGTATTGAAATTTAATTTATATTTCTAATGTATTATAAAATCTATTTTTATAAGATTATACATAATTGGGACATCATTTATGGCTGAAATTTAAATTCAATTTCAATACATTAAATTTTATGGGATATGTAGGATTAAAATAATATTTTTTGACAAATACAATTTATTTTACAAAATAACTCTTTATTCTAATTTAAAAAGGGGTATTTAGCATCCCACTAATTCATTTGATGATTCATAGACTTTAGTGAGATGTATCTATTATTTTTATCTTCCAAAATATATTATTAAATACTTTATTATTAGTTTTACTATTGATGTGGTATCTTGATTCCATTCCCCATATTAAACATAATGACTGGTGGTTATGTTTATAAAATGGGTAATGGTGGTTGCATTTTTTGTGTGTATATTCATTATGCTAATCCTTATTCATATTCATAATTAATTGGACTTATTAATTGATTTATGCAGCCCCCAATAGACCCTTGATGAATCGATAGGTCCAATACGACAAAATAGTTTTGGAGTTTACTTGTTTATGTATTGTCTTGGCATGATGCATTGACGGTACTAATATGATATCCTATATTATGGATTCCTTCATTATGGAGGTAGTAATTCATGTTCCATGTGATTAATCAACTTGTATAATATCCATTGTTAATTTTTATTGAGGAATTACTGATTCATCTTTTATTCCAACCATATTATTGCTCATTATCATGTTTTAATGGAATGTGTACATTTATGTATTCCTCATTCCTTATTAATTTTTCTTCTGTTGAACTATTTATACTTAATGATAACCTGATATCACCCATTTATTATTTTATTCCATAGTATGAAAAGTCAAATATAATTAATGACTTTAAGGGATAATATGTGAGATATGTATGTTTCCAATGGAATTTATATATTTTATTTCCAATAAAAATTGTATTGTAATAATTATGTATGTATCTAGTTTTCCAAATCTGAAAAACTATTTAGTCATTTATAATGTTATTCATTGTAATCATTATAATGTAATAATGTAAGGTTCTAGATCTAGGATTTTGGGGTTGAGGACTCTATAGTTGGTATCATAGGAAGTTTAGTAGAAACAATTGAAACTAGATTTAGAAAACAATGAATACGGAACAAAACCATAAGATAGACATTGATGATAATCACACAAGAACAACCTATAATTTTGTTAAGGTAGAGATTAGGTGGATTCCTTTACAAATAAATCCATTCCTAGATACTAAAAGTCAGTGTGGTTCTAAAAGAAATCTATATTGGAGAAACAAAAATTGTTAAGAGCACAAATCCAAACTCATTGAAACCTGGTAAGAGACATCGTGCCTTATTGTGCACCTGGTTTGAATCTCTGGGGTGATCTGCATAAAATGTTTCACTTTTTATTTACAAATAGTTATAAATTATTTGTATATATTACCTATGTCAAAATTAAGGGGTTTTGATTCAAAATAATGTGTCATGATATTATATAAGTAATTATACATTTTTTTAAAATCATTATTATTACTCAAAAAATGATTTCTAGTTTTAGTCAATTGATGTAACTAGAGGGAGTCATGTTAACATTGAAAATGATGGGATAATTATTGGAGTTAATGATATTGTGGTCATGCCTAATTAGTTTCCCCAATATATTATTAACAACATATACCATAAAAATATCATAAACACACCAAAGAAGAGAATAATGATGTTTTATAAGAGCTCCCATGATAGAAATAATGGAAGAAAGAAGGAATTATTTCAATCATTAATGGAAATTACTTGGAGACACCAAGGAATGTCAATAAATGGAATATAAAAGTTATTAATTTGTGAGAATTAAGGACATAAAACAATGAATTTCCAAGGAAAAATGATGACTAAAATGGACGGAAATAAAACTGATCATAATAATCCATTTTTATTTATTTTCATTATGTTTAGGTGAAATCAGAATTACCCGAGTCAATGCCCTATTCTATTAGATAACATCTAGTATAATAATTTACCTTTATGAAAATAAATGTATTATGTATTTATGTATTGAGGATGTATTGAAACCCCATGTTAAAATGATTTATAGTGATTTAAATTATTTTAGGGACATATATCATATATATTTTGGATGTTATATGGTTTTATTAAAACAACACCTTATATAATCTGAATAGGTCCTAGGGATTGAAACATCTATTGAAGGAAGACAAGTGTGAAGCACCTACCACTAGCATATGTGATGTCCTGATTATATTAGCTTTTTAACGTAAAATATCTATTCTAATTTTTTTTATTTTAGTGACTTTTTATGTTATAGAATAGAAAATATTGGGATCAGAAAAATATTTGCTGATTAGGTGATAAATTTTATTTTAGAATACATTGAAAATTTTGGGAATCCAATAAGATTTTAGTAAACAATATACATTGAAAAATAAATGTTAAATATTATTTTTTTGTCAAATTTTATTTTTTATTAACTTATGGTGATCCATGTTATTTATGAAAATTATTAAAATAACTTGGAGTGTAATTAATTTAGGAAATTAAAAAATTTTATAAGAAATTTAGTGTTGTAGATGTTATTTGGAATACTATATGAAAGAATCCATTTGATTTTGGATTCATAGTCCATAATTTTTTTTGCAAATGATTGAAATTTTCTGAATGATCTATGTTGATCGTTGTGTTTTACATTTCAATTTTTGAGACTAAAGTTGATTTTCACCATACAATGGTTTATTATTTATGGGTAAATATGATATCTTATCCTAAATTTTTTTAAAATTGATAATGTATAAAGACAAGAGTAATATATAGTTATAATTTTATGAGACCATTGATCTATAGAAGTTGATTCGAATTATTCAGGCATGAAAAAATCATCTGGAATATTGATTTCCATGTATAAGGACTGATAAATATATATATTTAGGTACAAAAGGATGATATTATTTTTATGACATGGAATGTAGACAAATAAGATTTATTTATCATGTACTTATCTAGATAGTAAAGGAATACATCAACCCTAGGAATTATATTTTTGAAAAAAATAATATCTGTTAACATTAGTTAATATGAGTTATGTGTTCTTTTAACCAATAAAATGTTTTATGGTTTTGTGTTGCCTAAATTTCTAATGAAAATTTCGTCTATCATTATTTATGAGAAGATGATTTTTATATTTATAATGTAGACATCCTGCAACTATTTTCTGAACTTTTCAAATGTTGATAGAACCTAGAATTCCCACATCTAATAATTCCTAACACCCCCTCAGAGAACCCAATCTTTATTAAATCTATTAGATTAATCTGTATTCAAATTCAGAAAGGATGAATCATAAAAATGAGTTATTTTTTATGTTACATGTGATATAATGTTAGGTTTTCGATGACTGTTTTTTAAAATGAATCATATAATGATTGTTCCATCCATGATCGTAACACCCATCACAGATATATTGGTACAAGGAGAGTTGATATGTCCCACAAAAAAATGATTCCAGAATGTATTTCATAAATTCTAAAATATGATAATACTTTATAATAACATGCCCAAATAGTGTTATGTAGTCACATCATGAATACCTTCATTTATATGAATGAAAGAACTTCCCCAAATCAGTCAGGGTACTCTCATTGAAATTATAATAATCTTGTCCGATGAATTTTATCATTTTAGTTCGACACATTATATCTTCTTCGGTTGAAGTCATGAATGAATTCATTTGAAAACATAAATCATGACAAAAAATTCTCTATTTAATTTTCATTTATTGACCTAAGAATGATGAAAATTTTACATAATAGATTTCATTAATTTGTAAAAGAATATTCTCCACATATGTTATTTTATGAGGTGAAATCTCATAGCACATTTAATTAAGATGCATCTGCATTTCCCCATCACTCAATAAGCTATACCATGAAAAAATTATTGGGAGAACTTCAGGGATGCACAATGTGATGAAGCTGGATAGATTCACAATAGTATGAAGATGGATGATCGAGTTGTTCTGTGAGAGAAAAAAATTGATAAATTTGGATGTTGAAGATTCCAAATTATAGGGTTATTTATAGGCACTACCAGCCTATGCCACTATCCTATGATGATATCCTATGCCAATGAAATATATAAGAACAATATGCAGAGAAACTGTGTGATCCATATTTTATCATTCATATTTTTTCCCATTACATTTACCCCATGTCATGATCCTCTTTCATTTTGGATCTGATCCAAATGGGAGGGGGTGGAACATCCTTTTGATAAGGGAGGTGAAAATGACCATAAATAGCATCATGAATATGATAACGTATCAATAAGTATTAACAGATACCATGGTTCCTTTACCAATGGACCTACATGCATACTGCATGCACTCCAAGGGGCCAACGCAGCTCTGGCCAGTGCAGCCCAAAAGGAAAATCCACCAAAACACCGAAAAACAAAGCCGGACTGCTACGTCCAGAACCATTGTGGACACATAATCATTCTAAACCTATAGAGAATAACTATGATAATGATATACATGGTGGAATTACCCAAAAATCTTATTTCAACTATGTTTAATAGTTTCCTATAAATAGTATCCTTGGGAACTTCATTTGAATAACTATAAAATCGAATGAACCTGGGGGGATCTCGTTGCAAAATACATTTTCCAAGGTCCCCCAAAATTTCTCCATGAGCTCTCAAAAACAGTATATAACATATAATTAAGGGAATGATTAAGATTGTAGTCCCATTAAGATCTAAAATGCATGATATGTGTTTGAGAATACTTATTCAATAAGAATAAGTCACTTGTGTGAGGCCCCTACCTTAAGTAAGGTCCTATGTGAGACTCTTACAAGAACACTAGAAGTTAACTGTTGTGTTTCAGTAAAGGCTTGAGCTCTGTTTTCCTTACTTGATGTCCTATTTCATGAGGAATACCCTTCTTATGTAACCATTTTCCTCAAGTGTGATTCCCATTAAGTTCCTCCTAGACCCTGTGAAACACAAATGCAAGTCATACCTATGCAAAGAAACAACAAAAATTACCTACGCGAGTCATACTTTTAGAAATTTCCAACCCAACCAATGGAATGCATCCTCTTTCCTTGGTTCCCTTTTCTGAAAGGTGCCATGATGAAACCTCCGCCAAGGCCCGTGGATTTATGAAACCTACAAACTTGGAACTCTGGCGTGTCCTGAATTTGGGTATTTATTCATATGTTATAGGTTCGCTGCATTTGTTCGGTTGGTCGGTCATCATTCTAAGGATACAAATGGGTATGTATGCCTATGGTCTTGAGGTCCCTTACCCAATGGAATGTGTTTGGAATTTCCTAGTTATGATTATTTTGGTTCAAACCACGTCTGACTCTTCTTATCTCCCTGGATAAGAACCTCTAGGTCCCAATAGAATGGTTATAGATAACACTTTCTTTGCAATTATTGTTGGAATATGATCCCCCTCTAGGTGATGAACAGATTTTAGGGAATCTATCATAGTGTAATCACATGTCCCTTCCTATAGGAAGTTTCATTCATGATCCTCTTCACCTATGTGTCATTCACATTCATTTATTCCATAATTTGGATGATAGAAAAATGTAAAATAAACAGAGGGATGTTTTGTACCCCTGAACACATCTGTCCTGAGACAAAAATATTTTGATATATCCCTATCCTCATCTACAATATCTCTAGCCTCTTTTACTGGAAAAGGTGGAAAATAGTTTGATTTGAAAATATTATGCTTCCTATTTTTTATAAACCTATGATTTTCTCACATTGTCATGGTGGTTATTGATGATCATGACATCCACAAAAATCACATGAATGAATAAATAATGGGGAATATGTTTCTTTTTATCTATCATATATAGGAATACCCATAATGTCTTAATCTCAATGAGCATCCTCCTTATAAATAATCCCCAATCATAATTTCTTCATTTTGGACTTCCTCCAAATTATTAAACCCCGAGTTAATCCCTTAAATAACCATTAGATAAAAAATCCCTCATATCCACTTCACAGGGGGTATCCTTCTCATGATTAAGTCCCAACATATCTACTTAATGGTATATACTACCCAGGGAGACTTATCAAACTATGTTGAATTTTATTCCCATCCAAATGGGTTATTTAGGAAGCCTCCCAAATTATAAACACATTATTAAATCAAACCGGTTCATTTCTGGCAGTTATAAACATTATTTTTTTCAATCATTGATATATTATTTTTCTGAGATAAATATTAATAAATTATAATTACATTAAAGATGGGCTGTATAATAACCCTTTAATTTATTATGAAATAATACAAGACTTATTACATAATAATAGACTTAATATAACCCTAATGATCATGATGTATAGTTTTTTTTGGGAATTTGGTACATTATAGAACAATTAAAAATAATAAAAACAATATATTTTTTGTAAAATTTATTTACCTTCTCACATTTAAAACATCATGGTATAACATGGGGACATACATAATAATGGGTTGAGAAATAAATTCTGACATGCAAATAAAAATGTCCTAACATGATGAGAATAATACATATCATATAAAAGGGATATCAAGGTAGCATTAAATGAGTATGAATCATATATATAAACAATGAGACATGATATAAAATTATTCTCATAAAGGAATCATTTTAAATAACAAGAAGACATAAAACAATCAATAATACACATATTCCCTTTACTAGAATGAAAAAAGACTTTTAAGAACACTTGAAAACCCTATTAATCATTACATTGATTGGGATTCCCCTTTATCAGTGAAAAAAATGTGATGATAAAGGGGGTTATTTTTTATAACATCTTGAGTTTTAAAAAAGAATTTCTATGTTCAATAGCGTACTTGATACACTACATATAGCTTAAATGAATAACTAAATATTATTATTTAAATGTTATCATCATAACATAGCCATTGGAATGAATTGAATGAATAGTGTCAATTGAATTATTAAAATATGGTTTACACATGTTTATATAATGATTATATGTTAACCAAATTAACATTATATGAAACAAAAAACCATTTGAATAAAAAATATTTTTTAATAAAAATAATTTTAAAAATAAATATTTTTTTTATAAAATAATAATATCACATTTTTTGGATTATATTAATGAAATATTAATCCAATATAATATTTAATATTTAACATATGTATTTAATATACATGATATAATAACAAATTTAATTGTTCAAATAAAAGATATATTTTTTCTAAAAAAGTAGTTTTCATCCTTTTGGCGGAGATCCCATTTTAAATTTATTATTTCACACATTTATATGTTAAATATAAAAAATTAAACATATTATTTAGAATCAGGAAAATAAAATTTACTTTTGATTAATTTATTATATTTTTCTTATAAATATCATGATTTGATGAATAGTAAAAACACAATTAATATTAATTGAATTCAACTTTTTACATCAAGATAATTTATATAGAATAATCATATGAAAAATGTGTTTAAAGTATAAATATATTATATTTCTATCATTTAATAATGTTAGGGATATTAATATTAATTCATTATTGAATTCATATGTAAAAACATTTCAATAAATAGCAATATTTTAACATTTATAAACTCACATTCTCTTATTTTCATTGACAATAAATTAAAAATTAATCTTTCCTATTATGTGTTTAGAATATAGAAATTTGGAATATATATTTGGTATCATAGATTAAAATTTTTTATCAATAGGTACCTTTTATTTATTAGCATTATGATTAGTTACTTTAGTAATTATTTTTATTTACCATTGTAAAAGGTTAAATCTGGTAAATATGGGTAAAATATTGTATTAAAATAATATTAAAATACCATTACAGTTGTCCAAATCCATTTGGATATGATATATCTGACCCGGTGACCGTTGGGTCAATTTTATAACCCCATGGAGCAACTTGGGTTTGATAAATACCTTTTATAATGATTAATTTCAATTAAAGTGAAATATAACATAAACATGTATCTGTAAGTAAAAAAATATTAATATAGAGTTATAAAACTGTAATATTTGACTATAAAAATTCCGTATAAATATAAAAAAATTTCTTATATCAGGGTATTTTATTTATATTTTTTTGGCATTTAATATATAAACTTATTTATAAAACAATGATGATGCATCTATTACATTATTAATGTTAGGTCATAAAATGTCATTTTAATTATTAAAATAAATGTAAATTGATCATTTTGAATCCTTAAAATTATTTTAATGATTTTAATGAAAATTAATATTTGATAAAATGTTGTTTTTTATAATTAATCAGGATTATATGATTTCAATCAAATTTTTTACTAATTGAATTCAAAATTTACATACATATGTTTCTGAAACAAATACTATTTTATTAAATGATATAGTAGTCATAAAAATATAATATTATGAAAAATAACATATATAATTCAAAAAATGTAATTACTGATCCACTTTTTCTTATCTTGTAATTTTACATTGAATATAGTAACCATATATTACGAAAATACAAGAGGACATGGTAAGAGTTAAGGATTTTAAATAAGGGTTAAAGAAAAAAGATATGGTTAATTACGTAACCTAAACCTATCTAAAACCTATTGGATGAGTGTATTTATATACATATTCAAATAATACATTCAATATATAGTATTTTAAAAATTATTATTCAAAAATTAATTTAAAATAAAATAATATTTCAATAAATTCTTAAGGAGACCCTCCTCCCACTAATAAAAGGCCACCACTTCTACCCACATGCTCACACCAATGACGCATATTTGACCTCCAAAAATTTTATCACATATCTTCCAAACATCCCTAACATAATACTATAATCCATACCTTGTGCGAAAGGGAATTAAATAATGCCTTTGTGATTATCTCAATAGTAGTTTCTCCATTTAGAGGTAATATCATCACTCAAGATCCATACAAGGATTTTCATTCTCAAACCCCCAATCAAGTATTTGTTGAATAATTTTATAACTTAACTAGTATCCTAAATTGACTAGTATTTTTATTTTATGGGCTAATCATAAGCTTACACACACCTCCATCTAATGGATATTGAACATATTGTTTCGGTGTGTGACAAACTACTACCTCAGGAAACAATGATTGTTCAATTTTCTCCTAACATCTATCATGGAGAAAATAATGATGGAACAATATTTATAAATATTATATATATTATATATATATAATTTCTCAATCCTTCATTACTTTTTATTTACGATACACCATTATGCTTTCTGTAAAGTGTAAATACATTAATTACATTTTGGGAATTGTTGAATACAGACCACTAAAATTGATATGAATCATTCATGCCATACATGTAACAAATAAAATATAGAAATAATGAACACATATAAAATATATATATTACTGTAATTATAATATACTTATATATCATTTAGTTTTAATTCCTATAACATGACAATGAAAGGAAATTAGTGTTCATGCGTACATACGTCATACCGTCTCCATGAACAATACAAATAATTTATTATCTAATAATCCTATGTAATATTATAAATAAATATATATTAGATATATATGATATTAAAATCATGAATACAATTCTGGTGTTTGTGGAATTATTACCAAATGGACTATTTAAATCAAAACATGTTCATTTTCGACACATGTACTGAATATCAAAAAAGCACCCGATATGAAATTAAATAATTGTGTATTTTTTATAACATGGAAAAAAGTGATATAAAAGGAATAATAAACATGAAAAGGGTTCTCAAGAAATTATAAACTAACCAAATATTGTTATTCAGTAACATAATGATTTTATTTGACGTGTCAGACTCCAGGTAAGGTAATTTCACAACTCAATTTCCACTCATCGGGATTTATGCATACATTGTTCATTAAATTATCCATGATTATCTTTGTAATAAGTATTTATTGATATATGGTTTCATTTCCACTTCCCTTTTTGTGTATATACTGTTGAAACACATAATCACTCTATTGATAATTTTTTACGTCTTTTATACAGCCATTGTAAGGGAACATCTTAACCCAAATTATATTCATTGGGTTAATATTATACTTTTGGAGTATGAAATGTTATGATTATGTGAGACATAACCTTTTATATACTATATTATTTTTATACTTTACTATTGTGTATTTTTAGTGAATACACATATTCCATCTATTTTACTTAAAAAATTATCTTTGTAATGGAAATAATAACCCATTATCCATTCATTGAGTTAAATATGCACGTCATTGGTTTGGCTTTCCATGAATATATGGGAATTACCTATGCATGTTTTACAGAGAATATACACATATATTAGGTGTATTTATAATTTTAACTCATAATAATGTCATTTATTTATAAATGATTTATGGATACAATCATGGTATCATTTCAATCATCTTTTATTGAGGAATATCATGACATTATGGACAATAATTATCCTATTATTGTATATACAACTCATTTGACACATAATATCATTAACTAATATATTATCCTAATATGTGATGATTTTTAATGACAATCATTAATGATTCTTATTCAAGTGTTTCTCATTTGGTAATGAATCTTTTAACTAAAAATATTTAATGTTTTAATGATTTATTCTTATGAATCATTGAATTTTTCATCCATGTTTTCATAATGTTTTTTTATATTTATTTCTTTGGAAATGAATGTTATAATTTAAAATTTTATTTCCAAATTTTTAATGTGCTATGGGACATTTTTTTCAAAAGTATCTTTATTTAATTTTTTAAATAGGTTTGGAAGTATATTGAATATTTAAATATATTGAAATGGTATATTAGGATTGAAATATGGAATTTTTATCTTCACATCATGCACTGTTTATGGGTTATTATTATGTTATGGTCCTTGGGAATTGCTTATATATACATGTGGTTCCATGATAAACCAAGGGTGGGTGAGCCCGTGATATCTCTCCAATGCATTGGGTAACATGAAAGATGAAAATGATAAAGTTTATTCTATGTGAATTTTCAAATATATCGTGGTGGGTATTCCAAACACAACCTTGAAGGTTACTCCATATATTTATGTGAATACTAATACGTATGTATGGTATTGATTACACATGTCACATTTATGTTTTATGATTTCCCTGACATTTTTTAATAATCACTTGATTAAATTATATATGCTATTTTGTAATTCCAATTTTTTTATGAAATATTTAAATAATTTTTTTCACTAGTTGGTTGTTCCTCACATAATCATTAGTTTAAAGAAACTGTGATATGCCCTTAATATAAAATTTCAGCTATAACCAAGATGATATGATAGCAGGAATCAATATAAATAATCATTTAAAAATAAATGATAAATGTAAATCAAATATATTTTATATTAGTTTTTTGATTTAATTAAATTAATAAGATATGTATGTTATATAATTTAAATGATATTTTTTATATTTTTCAAAAAGACATTAAAAGAAAGTATTTCCACCTTTCAATAGAAAAACCTTTTTAATTAAATATTTAGGAACATTAATTATTTTAATATTACAATGTAAAAAGTTTCTTTGGATGTGGGATATAAAAATTTACTTTGGTTAAAATTCTGATATTTTTTTTGATAGACTTCCTAATTTGACGAATAGTAAAAATAAACTAAATTTTAATTAAAAAACGGTTTATTAATTGAGATAAATTATATGGTTAAATTATAATATTGAATTGTTTTAATGTATAAATACAATATATTTTTACCATTTAATATAATGTATTTCATTTTCATTAATATTAAATTGAATTAATAGGTAAAAAATCTCAATCTTTTTCAATGTTTTAAATTTTAAAAATCATTTTCTCAACAATGTGATTAATATTAAATTAATTACTGCAAATTATGTGTTTTGAATTTGAAAAAATGGATTCCATATTTGGAATCAGTTGGTCTGAATTTTGTTAATAGGATACTTTTATTTTTTACCATTATGAATAGTAACTACTGTAAATTTTATTTAGCATCGTTAAAGGTAAATCGGGTAATTAAGGGTAAGAATAATATTATAAAATTACTCTAACACTTCTCTTAATATAATTGGATGATTATATTTCTTCATAAAATATAAATGGGTTGATATTTTATCAATTGTAACCAACATAGATGAGATTAGGACCTTTAATTTATTTTATTTAAATGAAAGTGAATTATGTCTCACTGACAAATAATAACTAATTTTTGTTAATATAAGGATAAACAGAATAAAAATTCAATTATAAATAAAAATTTTCAAGAAAAAATGTTTTTCTTTATCATGGTAATTTTTTTGTAATTTTTTAAAAATATATAATTACATTAATATCTTATACATTAATGATGCAGAAATAATTTATTTTTAAAAAAATAAATAATATAGTTTTTATGAAAATAATAATACCCATCAAAAGTCCCAAAAATAAGACCAAAACATAATGGTCGAGTATATATAAACCTTATTCGTCCACATGTCATCTTGTGAACCATTTAGATCCTTATAAAAAAATATAATGAAACTTATATTATTTTATTTTAAATGATGTCAATGTTGTCACCTTCATAATTTAATAAACATAACATTATAAAAGATGGGTGTTTTAGAATTTAAATTCCACTAAAATTTTTATTATAAATTTTTTTAGTTTTATCTTAATCAAAGTAGTTTATTTTTAATTTATATACAACAAATATGTTTATTAAATAATTATACAAAAAAATTTAGTAATTATTTTATTAAGAGAAATATCAAATAAATGGGTTTAATAATATTAAAATAAATATTATATGACCTAATTAATGTTCTCCACCAATTTTATGTGTCCATATAACATTGAATTAATCTATTAAATATTTTTATTAGACTATATCATCATTTTGGATTTTTTCTAAATTCAAATAAATGAATAGTGTTAAAATTGACACTATTGATATTTTATTAAAATAACATATTATTAAATTGATTATAAATCACAAAAATATTTGAAAATTATAAATTAAAATTTATATGGTCTACCATGTCATAATGTATACAATTTTGTACAATTAACAACAAATAAGTATGTATTTATAACCATTTAAAATTTATATCATTATTACTATAAAGAAAATTAAATAAATTAAATAAGGATAAATCCAAATAATATGGTTTAAAATAAAATAAAAAATTTTCTAAATTTTATTAGTTGATGAGATTACAACCATATCTTATTTCATCTTCTATGTTGATTTATTTTTTATGATTTTATGTGGGGTTCATTTTTATTATAAATTAATATTTTTGAGGTATCGTAAAGTTCCCTTCTCATCTCCTATAAAAGGTAAACCCATCCCTCTACTCTTCACTCAAATTTGAGCCTTCATGCTTGGATAGCGCCTACCAATTATACTTTTCGGCCTCTCTAGTTACATTATAAACGTGATGGCATTCTCAAAAGACAAACTCTTCTACTGTAAGAGGAAGTTTAAAGGAGGCAATTAGAGAAAGTGGAAATATATTCTACCGATTCATTCAATTTTATTCATTCCTATACTTCCCCTTCATAATTATTTAATCAATCCTATTTCACCTTCTATCCATCCTACGAAAATTGAAATCACCTTTCGTGCATACGTATGAAATACCATCTCACACCGTGGTGTAATATTTTTTTGTAACCAACATATATTGATGGGTATAATGATGTAAGAAATTAATATATATTATTATTTTAAAGTGATATTGATTACGAAATGTTATCCACCATACACTCAAATAAAATTCCACAATAATGAGAATGATATCATCACTCGTGTGTACATACGACCTACCATCTCCACAATGTGATGTAGTTCGTTCTACATGATCTCCATCGAAGAATGATTATATATAAATGGGATGAATAAATATGATATATATTATACTAATACCATTATTAATTTGATATAGTAATAAAATAAAACAAGGAATAAGAATTTATTAAACAAAACGTGCATAATAATATAAAGCAGTTTACACCCGAATAATGAGTAACAATGAAATGATACTTATAAAGAGATGACAATATGTCCAAATATGATATCATAACAATGACAATGATTCCATAATAAGTCAATTATATTATTTAAATCATTATACTGGATATTGAGATACGTACAAATCATATTAGAACTAAGGTAGGGGAAAATATCACAATCCCATTTTTTATCCGATATTATTTATTCATCTATAATTACTGAGGAATTTTATCATCCCCATACATATTTCTTCAATATGTAATATTATTTTTCCATCCTATAATTTATTAAATCTTATTTTACCTATTTATGAGTTTTTCGTAAAATAAATGAAATGAATCTTTAGACGTTTTTTGTACCATATACTTTTTTACTTCTCTGGCCATAGTATTAGAAGAATGTTTTTTAAACATATACTACTTTAGTGGATTTTTATTATTTCCTTAGATATTATTTTCATATATTCATCATATATATGTTTTCATATTTGTTTTTAATTAACATATTTTAATTAATAATTTCATGACATATTGAGAAAAGGAAATTTTTTTGATGATGAAATGATATTTTCCACAAGAACTATGTTCAAGTGTTTTAAGAAAATTATTTACCTTATAAGATGATATAGTGTTATGTATCTATCCATATTATTACATTTATTTTGCCTATGTTTTGAAGGAATTATTTTTATGTAATCCTTTTATCATATGATGTTGTGATGTTTAAGAATCCCATTTTATTACATGGGTTATGCTGTGATGTATGATTATGGATTTTGTGGAACACATAAGAATGATATCATTATAAGATGGGTGCGACATATATCCCCCATCAATGCATTGGGTAAATATTTGTATACCATCATATAAACAAGGCTGGAACGAAAAGTAAATTCATTTTAGTTATACAAGACTTGAACGTGGAGTGAACTCGGTTCAGTAATGGACAATGTCCACTACGATGGTCTTGACAATGAGCCATGACTAAAATGAAATGATTTTCATTGATTATGTGGGTATGACACAATGTTTCATGTCTTATTTTATAATTATTGGGATTACATTGTACTTCTTTTATTTAACCCATGACATGATATTATAAACTCTTATGCAGGATATGATTATAAAACAATATGACCTTATGAATATGATATAGTTTACATTTCATTTGTATACCTGTACAGAGAATTTTTGTAACACCTGAGACTTTTATAAGAAATATTTTGTTTTTATAAATCATCAAAAGAATCTTTCACTACACACAATAGTAGCTTGACTTTCTTTCCACGCAATCTCGACATTCCTCGATAGCTTGCGTCGTATGCAATACCAGGTTTCACTAAACAACGATATATTATTATGGACTTTCCGTTATGAATATTATATACTAAATTATGAATTTTATAACATTATTATTCATCTTACACATTTTTCAGAACATGGTAAGAGAACAAAATAAATTTTTCAGGTAAAATAAGTATTTTTCAAAAAATGCAGTTTTGCCACCTTTTGACGTCGAACCCACATTAAATCTAGTTTTTGAAATTTTTATAAGTTCAATTTGACAAAATAAAATTATTATTTTAAATTACTGTATAAAAATTTACTTTGGATAAATATTTGATATTTTTTCTGATAACTTTCATATTTTGATGAATATTAAAAATACGGTAATTATTAATTAAAAACAACTTTTTTCATTGAGATAATTTATATGGATAAATTATAATATTGAATGGTTTTAAAGTATAAATAGAATATATTTTTACCATTTAATATAATTTGTGTCATTAGAATTAAATTCACATTGAATTCATAGGTAAAAACTTTTCAATCTTTGGCAATGTTTTAACTTCTAAAACCCGTTTTCTTAACAACGGGATTTATTTTAAATTAATTAATGCAACCTATATGTTTTGAATTTTAAAAAATGGATTCCATATTCAGAATAATTGGTTCCAAATTATTTTAATAGGCTACTTTTTATTTTTGGGCATTATGAATAGTAACTACGGTAAATTTTATTTACCATAGTTAAAGGTAAATCTGGTAATTAATGGTAAATATAAGATTATAAAATTACCCTAACACCTGAAAAAATCCTATTGGATGACTCATAGTCGACCCATATCACCTAAGGGTCATATTAGATTCATTTAATAGACTTTTCTCCATGAACATAATTTAATTATTATTAAAACCAAAGAATGTGACAACATGTCACTTTCTTAAATCTTATAAGTATAATAATTTTATTTAGTGATAAAATTAATGAAGCATCGAACATGAATAGACTCCAGAAATCTAATACAATTATCTACATCATAGGAATTTATTTTGGATTTTTTAGGGATTAAATAATTATTATTAATTATGACACAATAATGATGTTGAAATTATTTTATTAATTAAAATACCAAATAAATGGTTTTAAAAATATTAAAATAAATATTATATGAACTATTTAATGTGATCAACTAATTTTATAGATACATATGAAATTTTATGGATCTATTAAAGCTTTTAGTTCGAACATATCTTCTGTATATATTTTATTTAAATTCAAATAAATGAATAGTGTTAAAATTGACAGTATTGTTATTTTATAAAAATAACATATTATAAAATTGATTAAAAATCACAAAAATATTTTAAAATTATAAATTAAAACTTATATGTTCTAAAATGTCATAAAGTGTCAAATTATGGAAAATTCACAACACATATGTAATTATATACAATAATTTAAAATTTAGAATATTATTACTTCAAATAAAATTAAATTTATAAATAAGGATAAATCAAGTAGATAATATTTAAAATAAATTCCTAACAAGTATAAATTTTATTGGATGATGATATTACAACCCTATCTCATCTAATAATCGGATGTGAGTCATTTTGGAAGTTTTTATGTGGGGATTGGATTTAATATAATTTAATATTTCTTATATTTCAAAAGGTACCCCTCTTCTCCCTTATAAAAGGGCACCTCCTCCCTCTCCTCCTCACACCAATTTGAGCCTTCACGATTGGCCAATACCTTCCCATTTAACTTCCCCACTTCCCAATAAACATCTTAGAGGACCTGGTCTTCTTCAAATTCCAAATTTAGTGCCATAAGAGGAGGTCTCAAAGAGGCATTTCAAAGAAGAGGTAATGTTCGTTACCGATTCATTCATATTTATTTCTTCAACCACTTATTATTATTTAGTTGTTTCATAATGAAGTAATAACATCAGTATCACTCATATACTGCTATGTTATAATAATTATAAAACAACACTATTTCACCATCTATCCATCTTACGGAAAACAAAATCACCGCGCGTGTGTACGTACGGAATACCGTCTCCACGCCATGGTGTAATCTATTTTCCACCACCACCTTATTTGGATTGGTATAATGGTGTAAATAATAACTATATATGATTATTGTAATGTGATATTGATTCTTAAATAGTATACATACACTCCAATACAATTCCATGATCATGGGAACGATATTATCGCTCGTGCGTACGTACGGAATACCGTCTCCATGATGTGTTGTGAATCATTCTAAATGATATTAATTGCATAATGATTATATAAATTAATTTAATGAATGAATATGATATATATTACACTAAAAAAATTCTGTAAATGTGGTATCTATAACCTATAAATAAAAAATAAGAATTTATTCGACAAAACACGCATAAGAACAAAAGTGATAAACACGCGAATAACCAGTAGTAATGAAATATTACTCATATGAAGATAAGAATATGACCATATGTGATATCATAAAAATAATTATGATTCTGGAATACATCAATAACATTATTTAAGTAATTATATAGGAGGTTCATACACTTACGAAGAAAATCAGACCTAAGGTAAGGGAAATATCACAATCTCATTTTTATCTGAGATTGTTTATACTTTGGTATTTACTGTGGTGTATTTTATCATAAACATCCATTTTTCCTCAATATGTAATATTTATATCCTTATACAATATTTTATATCCAATTTTACCCTTCGACGAGTTTTTAGTAAATGATATGAAAGGAATCTTTTGTCGTTTTTCCTACGAGGTACTTTTTGACTTTTCCGACAAATGTACGAGAAGAATGTTTTTTAACTTATACGGCATGAATGGATTTTTAAAACATTATTTCCAAGAAGATTCCTTTACATGTTTTCAAGTTTATTTTTAATCATCTTATTTTAGTATAAAATTGAATGACATGTTGAGAAATGAAAATGTTTTTGAAGTAGAAAAGATATTTTCCTCAAGAATGGAGTTCAAGTGTTTTATCAAAATTATTTTCCATCTAAGATAATATAAGGTTCTGTTTATATCCCTATTATTAAATTTATTTGATTATGTTGTGAGGGAATTATTTTTATGAATTTCTTTATCTTATATGATTTGTTTTATGATGTTATGATGTTTAAGAATCCCATTTTTATTACATGGGTTATGCAATGATTTATGATTTATGATTTTGTGGCACACATAAGAATGATATCATTATTAGATGGGTGGGACCTATATCTCCCTCCAATGCATTGGGTAATAATTTTATATCTCATGAGATAGACATGGTTGGAACGACAGGTGAAACCAGTTCAGTGAAACAGGACAGAAACGAGGAGTGAACTCAGTTCAGAAATGGACATTGTCCACTAAGATAGTCGTGGCAATGAGTCTTGATTAATAAGAAACAATTCTCTATGATTATGTGTGTTTGCCACAAATTTTCATGTTTTATGTTATGATTAGTGGAATTACATTTCACTACTATGATTTATCCCATGTTATGAAATTATTGATATTTCTTTTGTTTACCCTTACTGAGCATTTGAGATAACCCTTTTGTATGTTTTATTTCCCCAGGTCAGGAATAATTTTATTAAGTAGGATATTCCAAAAAGGGACTATAGATATGATGAAATAAATGGGAGGCAATGTAGATGCTTTATGAACCAGTTGTTTATGTTTCCCAGTTTCTAAAGACTCTATTCCTATACAGTCCTTTCCTGGTTTTGTTATATGTTGTAATAAGTTTGCTTTAATTTTGAAGTATTAACCATGTATGTAATGTATGGGTCCTTATAGTTGGTATCAGAAGAAAGGTATAGTCAACCTTTGGAAACTAGGATGTGAAAGACTTAGTAAGAACACTAAGGATAATTCTAAGCATAGCACACAATATTAGTGTTTTAGAAATGGCCATGAACAACCTATGATAAGACCATAAGTGTGAAATTATTTTCTTGATTATGTGGTTTTCCTATTATAATTATTGTTTCTCACACTATGCTTCTTGGTTTTAGTCAATGGCTGGAACCCGAAGAAACCATGTTAATGCGGAATGTGACAGGCAATGCAATGATTTCCCCCCTGAGCAACCAAACTTTATGGGAGCTGGAATGAAAAATCTTGTAGCCATGCTCACCCAAAATTCTCAAGCTATGAATCATGCAGGACATCCTAATGAGCAAAGGAAGGAGCAACATTCTGTCGAATACTTCATGAGGTAGTGTCCACCTTCATTCACCGGGTCTTCTGATCCATTAGTGGCTGAACAATGGATCAGTACCACGGAAAAGATATTTTCAGTTCTTCAATTTTTTGAACATGATAAAGTCATCTTAGCAGTGTATCATTTGGAAGGTGATGTTGATCAATGGTGGAATCTTATTAAGAATATGAGGCAAAGGGATGAAATTGAGTCCATGGAATAGGAAAAGGTCAAGAACATATTTTTTAATAAGTATTTCCCTCATATTCTTCAAACAAAGATGGAGAATGAGTATCTTGAACTGAAGGAAAATAATGATGAATCTGTTGGTACCTATGCAGAAAATTTTACAAGACTTGCAAGGTACGCTTATGGTATTATTATCCAACCTGAGAGTAAGATCGATCGATTCTTTAGTGGCTTAAAACCAAGTCTTCAAAGGGTGTTATCCATAAGGGACTTCAATAGCATTGAGGAAATTGTTCGATGTGCTCTCAATGTTGAGATGGAGATTAGATTAACCCATCTTTCATATGGGTTTGATAAGAAGAATAAAATGGAATTCAAAGGAAAATCTAAAGAGCCCACTGAAAAGAAGATGAGTTTTCCCATATGCTCAAAGTGTGGAAAGAAACATAGAGGAAGTTGTCTTAAAGGGATAAGTAATTGTTTCAAATGTGGAAAGGAAGGTCATCAGGCATTTGAATGATACAATGATGGGAAGAAGATGTCTAGTGATGCAAACAAAGGAAGGGATACACAGAATGAACCTACTACACTTCAATGTTTCATGTGCAAGGATATGGGTCATTATGCCAATCAATGCCCAAATCCAAGGGTCGACGTCATCAAACTTTTAAGGCTAAAGACAAAGGAATGTCAAATTCAATTCTATCGGAAATGTTGAGTATGACAACAAAGTGGTGAGAGGTACATTTACCATCCACTATATAGTAGAAAATGTTTTATTTGATTCTGGATCCACCCACTCTTTTATTTCTGAATAATTTTCTAATGGTATCACCGTATTACCTCAACAGTTAGATTTAGAGTTAGATGTGACAACCCCTAATGGCACAACAGTCACATCAAAAGCTTATAATTATTCTCTGATTGAAGTTTGTGGGAATGTGCTTCTTGAAAATCTTGTGATCCTTCCTATAGTGGAATTTGATGTGATTCTTGTAATGGATTGGATTTCTTTATATGGATCTCATATCAATTTCCAAAGAAGGGAAGTCACATTTTATATTCCAGATCAATCTATAATAGTCTATCGATGCAAGGATGAACATAACCTTCCAGTGTAAATTTCTTCCATCTTATGGGTCTTTATCCCACTAAATGAAGGTTATTTATCTCAAATGGTGGGTGAGAAACTCAAGATTAAGAATATTCCCATTGTACGGGAGTTTGATGATGTCTTTCTGGAGGAATTGTCGGGTCTTCCACCAAATCGTGAAGTTGAGTTTTCAATAGAACACATACCTGGTGCTTTGCCTATTTCAATGAAACCTTATAGAATGGCCCCAATTGAGTTGAAGGAATTCATGAAGAAACCCCAAGAGAATCTTGATAAGGGATTCATACACCCTAGTGCGTCACCTTGGGGAGCACCTGTTCTATTTGTTAAGAAGAAAGATGGATCAATGAGACTCTACATTAATTATCAAGAACATAACAAGATCACTATCAAGAACAAATATCCTCTCACATGCACTGATGACTATTTGACCAACTATGCGGAGCTCAATACATTTCCAAGATTGATCTTCGTTTAGGGTATCATCAATTAAGGGTCAAAGGGAGGATATACCAAAGACGAATTTCCGTACAAGGTATGTACACTATGAATTTATAGTGATGCCATTTGGTCTTACTAATGCCCCTACTATCTTCATGGATCTGATGAATAGAGTCTTTAGAGACTATCTTGATCAGTTTGTGGTAGTCTTTATAGATGATATTCTTGTCTATTCAAAGAGCAAGGATGAACATGAATATCACTTGAGAATTGTATTAAAGACCCTATGAAATTAGAATATTTATGCCAAATTTACCAAGTGTGAATTTTTGCTTCAAAAAATTGCATTTTTGGGTCACATAATCTCAAAATAGGGGATATCTATGGATCCATCAAAAATAGTGGTTATCAAAAGATGGTCAAGACCAACATTAGTAACCGAGATCCGAATTTTTCTTAGTTTGGTGGGATATTACCAACGTTTTGTGAAATATTTTTCACCATTATCTAATCCACTCACCAGGTTGACTCAGAATGGAGTTATGTTTGTTTTTATTGAATAATGTGAAGAGAATTTGAAGGAGTTGAAATGACGGTTATCCAGTGCACCTATTCTCACACTGCCTTTTAGTAGAGAATGGTTTGTGATCTACAGTGATGCATCCAAGAAGGGATTGGGGTGTGTTCTTATGAAAAATGATATGGTGATAGCTTATGCCTCACGACAGTTGAAAATCCATGAGAAAAATTACCCAACTCATGATTTGGAGTTAGCTGCGGTAATTTTTGCATTAATGATTTGGATGCTTTACCTTTATGGTGAAAGGTGTGATATTTATACTGATCATAAAAGTTTAGATTATATTTTCACACAAAAGGAGCTGAATATGCGCCAAAGAGGATGGTTGGAGATGATTAGGGATTGCAACTGCTCAATTCATTACCACCCTGGGAAAGTAAACAAGGTGGAAGATGCATTAAGTCGATATGACCATGATAACTTATCCATGATGAGGATCAAAAAAGATCCAATATTTATGGATTTACAAAGGTTGGATCTTGTAATTATAATGGAAGGAGAAAAATAGTATCTTTCTCAAATGAATGGTCAACCATCTATACATGTGAAGATTAAAGAGGCACAAAAAGAAGATGTAGAGTTACAAAAGAATGTGAGAAATGTACCTAAATTCAACCTTGATTATGATGGGATAATAAAGTTCATGAATCGGGTTTGTGTTCTTCCCATCCCAGAATTAATGAAGGAGCTGCTGGATGAGGCTCATAGTTCTTCATTCTCTATTCATCCGGGAAGCACGAAGATGTATTGGGATCTAAAAGAGTACTTATGGTGGGATGGAATGAAAAGAGATGTTGCTGAATATGTCTCTCGATGCTTGGTTTGTCATCAAGTTAAAGTTGAGAGACAGAAGTCTAAGGGGATGTTTCAACCATTACCCATACATAAATGGAAATGGTAAAACATCACTATGGACTTTGTCACCAGACTTCCTAAAACAACCAAATACAATAATGCTATCTAGGTCATAGTTGATCGTCTTACAAATTCTTCACACTTCATTGCTATTACAGAGGATTTCTCCCTAGATCAGCTTGCCAGGATATATGTAAAGGATGTGGTAAGATTTTATTGAGTACAACTTTCTATTATATCTGATCGGGATCCGAGGTTTACCTCAAAGTTCTGGAGACGTCTTCAGCATACTCTGGATACAGAGTTGAGTTTCAACACTACTTATCATCCTCAGACAGACGGTCAGTCTGAGAGGAAAATTGAAACTCTAGAAGATATATTGAGAGCTTTCTCTATAAATTTCAAAGGTGGTTGGGATCAACACCTACCATTGGTGGAATTTTCTTATAATAATAGCTTTCACTCCAGTATTCAGATGGCTCTTTATGAATATCTCTATTGAAAGAAATACATGACTCCAACTTGCTGGGATGAAGTTGGGGAAAGAAAGCTATTAGGACCTGATCACATGGATGAAATGGCAGAAAAGGTCAGATCTATTCAACAACACATAAGAGCAGCTCAGAGTCGACCGAAAAGTTATGCCGAAAACTGAAGAAAAGACGTACAGTTTTAAGTGGGTGATAAAGTGTTCTTATGAATATCTCCCTGGAAGAGGGTCATGAGATTTGGAAAGAAGTGAAAGTTGAGCCCTAGATATATTGGTCCTTTTGAAATTATGGATCATGTTGGAAAGGTAGCTTACCGATTGGCGCTTCCACCAAATTTCTCTCAAGTTCACGATGTGTTCCATATATCTCTCCTGAGAAAGTACATACCTGATCCTTCACATGTACTCAGCTCAAATGTAGTACCGCTGGATCAAGATATTTCTTATGAAGAACAGCCAATAGAGATTATAGATCGTAGTGAAAAATTCCTACGAAACAATACCACTCGATTGGTGGAAGTTTTATGGAGTAACCACCAATTAGAAGAGGCTACATGGGAGCTTGAGGATCTGATGAGGCGGAGGTATCCTCATCTGTTTGTTACAAAGTGACGAATTTCGAGGGCGAAATTCATTTTAAGGGGTGTAGAATTTTAAACCCGAGACTTTTATAGGAAATATTTTGTTTTTATAAATCATCAAAAGAATCTTTCACTACACACAATACTAGATTGAGTTGATTTACACGCAATTTCGACCTTCCTCGATAGCTTGCGTTGTAGGCAATACAAGGTTTCACTAAACAACGATATATTATTGTGTACTAGCCATTATGAATAGTATCTACAACATTTTTAATTTTATAACATTATTATTCATCTTACACATTTTCTAGAACATGGTAAGAGAAAAAAATAAATTTTTTGGGTAAAATAAGTATTTTAAAAAAAATACAGTTTTGTCGTCTTTTGACGGCGTACCCACATTAAATCTAGTTTTTGACATTTTTATTAGTTAAATTTGAAAAAATAAAATTATTCTTTTTAATTAGTGTATAAAAATTTACTTTGGATAAATTTTTGGTATTTTTCTAAGAACTTTCATATTTTGATGAATAGTAAAAATACGCTAATTTTTAATTAAAAACAACTTTTTTCATTGAGATAATTTATATGGATAAATTATAGTATTGAATTGTTTTGAAGTATAAATAGAATATATTTTTACCATTTAATATAATTTGTGTCATTAGCATTAATTTAACATTAAATTCATAGGTAAAAACATTTCAATCTTTGGCAATTTTTTAACTTCTAAAACTCGTTTTCTTAACAACGTGGCATATTTTAAATTAAATAATGAAACTTATATGTTTTGAATTTTAAAAAACAGATTCCATATTCAGAATCATTGGTTCCAAAATATGTTAATATCCTACTTTTTATTTTTGGGCATTATGAATAGTAACTACGGTAAATTTTATTTACCATAGTTAAAGGTAAATCAGGTAATTAAGGGTAAATATAAAATTATAAAATTACCCTTACACCTGCCAAAATCTTATTGGATGACTAAACGTCGACCCATATCACCTATGTGTCGTATTAGATTCATTTAATGGACTTTTTCCATGAAAATAATTAAATTATTAATAAAACCAAAGAATGTGAAAAAATGTCACTTTCTTAAATCTTATAAGTATAATAATTTTAATTTAGTGATAAACTTAATGAAACATCAAACATGAATAGTCTCCAGAAATATAATACAATTATCTATATTATAGAAATTTATTTATAATTTTTATGGATTAAATAATTATCATTAATTATGACACAATAGTGATGTTGAAATTATTTTATTAATTAAAATACCAAATAAATTTTTTTAAAAATATTTAAATAAATATTATATGAACTATTTAATGTGATACACTAATTTTCTAGATATATATGACATTTCATGGATCTATTAAATCTTTTAGTTCTAACGTATCTTCTGTATATATTTTATTTAAATTCAAATAAATGAATAGTGTCAAAATTGACACTATTGTTATTTTATAAAGAAAAACATATTATAAAATTGTTTACAAATAACAAAAATATTTAAATATTAAAAATAAAATTTATATGGTCTACAACGTAATAAAGTGTCAAATAATGGAAAATTCACAACAAATATGTAATTATTTATAATAATTTAAAATTTATAATATTATTACCACAAATAAAATTAAATTGATAAATAAGGATAAATCAAGTTGATAATGTTTAAAATAAATTACAAACATGTCCAAAATTTTATTGGTTGATGATATTAAAACCTTATCTCATCTAATATTTGGATATGAGTCATTTTGGATGTTTTTAATTAGGGTTTGGATTTAATATAAACTAATATTTCTTATATTTCCAAAGGTGCCCCTCTTCTCCCTTATAAATGGGAACCTCCTCCCTCTCCTCATAACACCAATTTTAGCCTTCAAGCTTAGACAATCCCTGCCCATTTTACGTCCCCACTTCCCTAGAAACATCATAGAGGTCCTGGTCTTCTTAAAAGACAAAATTTAGTGCCATAAGAGGAGTTCTCAAAGAGGCGCTTCAAAGAAGAGGTAATGTCCGTTACTGATTCTTTCATCTTTATTTCTTCTTCCACTTTTTCTTATTTAGTTGTTTCATTATGAAGTAACAACATCAGTATCACTCATATACTGGTATGTTATTTATAAGTATGAAACAAAAATATTTCACCATCTATCCATCCTACAGAAAATGAAATCACCACGCGTGTGTATGTACGGAATACCGTCTCCACGCCGTTGTGTAATCTATTTTCCCCCACCACATTACTGGGATGGGTATAATGGTGTAAATAATAACTATATATTATTATTGAAAAGTGACATTTATTCTTAAATTGTATACATACACTCTAATACAATTCCACAATCATGGGAACGATATCATCGCTCGTGCATACGTACAGAATACCGTCTCCACGATTTGATGCGACTCGTTCTACATGATATTCATTGCATAATGATTATATAAATTAATTGAAAGAATTAATATGATATATATTAAAGTAATAACATTCTATAAATGAGGTATCTATAACCTAAAAAGAAAAAATAAAAATTTATTCGACAAAACACGCATAAGAACAAAAAGTAATAAACACAAGAATAACAAGTAGTAATGAAATATTAGTAATAAGAAGCTAAGAATGTGACCATATATGATATCATAAAAATAAGTATTATTCTGGAATAAGTCAATAACAATATTTAAGTCATTATACAGGAGGTTCAGACACATACGAAGCAAATTGGACCTAAGGTAAGGGAAATATCACAATCTCATTTTTATCCGAGATTGTTTATACTTTGGTATTTACTGGGGTGCATTTTATCATCCACATACATGTTTCCTCAATATGTAAAATTTATATCCTTCTACAATAGATTAAATCCAATTTTACCCTTCAGTGAGTTTTTAGTAAAAGATATGAAAGGAATCTTTTGTCATTTTTCGTACGATGTACTTTTTGACTTTTCCGTCAAAAGTACGAGAAGACTGTTTTTTTAACTTATATGACATGAATGGATTTTTAAAACATTATTTCCAAGAAGCTTCCTTTACAAGTTTTCATGGTTATTTTTTTCATGAACCCCTCCCACCAAAGATGCCACTCCTGAGTTGGAAATGGTGAAAGGGAGATAATGACCCCTGATTCCCGCCTCCAGTAGGCCCCGGGGTGGCGACTAGCACCAAGGGTATGAGTTTTCACAAATATGGGAGGCATTACCCTTTTTATTTTTAAAGATCGGGGAATAGGACAACTAAACCATTAAAAGGAAAAGATAATGTGTAAAGAAATAAACCCAAACCAATCCCACATGCATGTTTAAATAATTTTATAACAAGGTACAAGTACAAGAAAGCTCAAAGTACAATACCAAAATAAAACAAAGGTACAACAACAACAATAACTCCAATTGTCTGACTAGTAGGGTCCCACACGTCCCTGGTAGTCCTCTTGGAAACCTGAAAGTAAACGTAGGGTGATCATACAAGTATACTTAGTAGGGAAACCGAAATCTCTCGTGCATAAGTGAGGAGACATCCTAATGTCCCATGAGAACAACAGAAGAAACCTAACAAGGAATTCAATCCACCCAACCTCACTAGCCAGACTCACAAAAACACAATCACAATAGGTAGTAGTATTATATAATAACAAGATTATTTGGGTACCCCGCACCATTTCCCTTTAATTATTTGCTCTTCCAAATGACGAACGTCCTGATGCTGCCACACTCTCCCCGCCCGCACACACCTGGGCCTGACCACCACGTATCCCGCCCGCACACACCTGGGACTCATCCCGAAGATTCTTGGGAAATTTTAGAACCTTCCTGAAGAGTCTTGGGCTAAAACCACCCCAATTTAAACCTACCCAAAGAGTCTTAGGTGTATGGTCGCCTCAAGCCATCTCATCCTAGGGGAGAAGGAGAAGGAAGGAGCTAGTAACTAAGGTAAAAACACCCTCTCCCATAAAATGGGAGTATTCGTCACTAAGTGATCGACATGGGTGGGGTGTGATAAAACACAAAAGATACAGATATATATAAGTATACCAAACACATAGCCCAACCTATGACTTTTAAACAGAAAACTGAGCACGTGCCTCGACACTACTACCACGAAGTATGCAACAAACAAACCCAACCCCTTTTAGGTTTTCACATTTCAGCAGAAATAGTTTATTTAGTTCCTTAACTACTAGGAAACTATCCACAACCAACCACATCAATCATTCGCAAACATATCACAGCCATCCACAAATCAAGTTCTAAAAGCACAAGCAGCACATCAAAACCCCTTCTTATCAACCAACCAACCCCCATTGATTATTATTTCTGTTTCATTACCACACCACACCATCCATTAACTCTTCCACTTTAATTTATTATTCACAACCCACTATTAATTCAAAAACAAACCCATCCCTGTAGCCCCGCTTCCAACCACCATAACCACAACCACACCGTACATAATTATCCCTTTAATACCATTATTGCATCCTCGCTGCCTGTTACCAACACAAAATTCACACCAACCCACAACCAATCCAACCGCAGCCCCGTTGCTCACTCGATCCACAAAAACCCACAAAACACCCCCATCACATGCCATGTATCTAAGCCAACACCCACATGTTCATTATTCTATTTTTTTAACCGGGGTGATTACACAATGGTTCCAGATTTTAATTAGCCAACTTTACGTGATTAACCAATTTTCACATTCAACAAGGTTTCCACCCATAAGAAAAATCCAAAAGGAGATGGAAACATTTAATTGCATAATCAAAGTCCCCCAACCACTGTGATTTCCAGTAGGTAGAAGCTCATTCAATTCACAACATAATATCACAGGATATAAAGTAACAGGAATCACAACTTCCCATCCCCGTTATATTAGCCAGTTATTATCTTTATTTAAAGGTTCAACTGTTCCTCATGAAAACAAGAGGATACCCACCCCGCATGATGCACAAATTAAAGAGACGAAGGTAAGATCCCTACCACAACAGGTTCCGATCGCAACGCTCCCCCGGATCAATTTTAGAAGACGTTCGTCGGCATCCGTCACTTCTGTCGGGTCCCAGCAAAACCTCCTTGGGTGGAAGTAGGAAATTAAAGGTCTAATGAAAGAAAACAGATCCAAGCTCGGAAGCTCCACCTTGTCGTTACGATCCTGTGGCCGCTAACGGATCATGAATCGGAGCTCGGACGAAGAAGTTACGGAAGAAAATGAGCCTTCGAGCCTCTTGGGAGAGCTCTACTCAGAGGAAAGGGGAGGAGAGGAGTGTGTTGAAAAGGATGAGGGGACCGGTCCTTTTATAGGTGTGAAAAGAAAAATTGCACGGCATGTACATTATGGTACATAAAGTGTACTCGGTTCTTTAACACGGTCTCCACGCGGCTTCCAACATGGCTCTGTGGCCATTGACTGGTTAACACACGGTTTTAGGGTAACACATACATGGGGAAGGACTACACAGCGTATAGTCTGGACACACGGTGTGTACCCATTTAATGCACTTGGAAAGGACACGGCTCCAACACGGTACACAGCCGTTGATTGGTAACGTGTACGTAGGGAAGGACTACATGGCATGTAGAACTGGTCACACGGCGTGCACCCATTTATTGCTCATGACAAGGACACGTCTCCAACACGGGGTATACCCGGAAAGGGGTACACGACGTGTACTCAAACTACACGGCGTGTAGTTTAAAAATTATAGAAAGTGTGGGAAAATTCCATTTTACCCTCCTGAACACTTCTTGACCTTCTTTTTGACAAATGAATAGGCTGGAGAGGTCCAAACCATTACATCAGAAACCTCTAAAAACATTCTCATCCCCGAGAATTAAAAAAACAACATAGAGGAAACCCAAAAAGATACCTCTTAGGGCTTTCTTTATAACAGGAGCCCAACCAACAACCCTAATCATATGTGGTAGGAATTTCCTTCTCTTATGTCGAGATATTATCCACTTTAGGTGGCACTGAATCGACTGCACGAGTTTAATCACATACTCATTAATGTGTCTCGATAAAGAATTGGGACTTTCCACTTTCATACATTAGGATTTTTCAACTCGAACTGCCCCCAACACCAAACTACCAACACACTTCCCGAACATGTGGGTTTGGGAAATTCCTTCACCTATGTCGAGATATTATCCGCTTTAGGCGGCACTGACTCGCCCGTACGGGTTTAATCGGATCTGTATTAATGCTTCTTGATTGATGGTAAGGTTTTTCCCTTTCCCACACATCTGGACATGTTACACATTACCAGGGAACACAGAAACAAAAGGTCTCACAACTGACATGCCATGAATTCCATATAACAAGGGTACAAAGTACAACATCAACACAAAGCTCATAAGAACAAGGAAAAAAACTAGTCAAAACAACTCTGGGTACTGAGCATGCATCTGGGACTCCCGCTCCCAAGTGCTCTCCTCGAGGCCGCCATGCCTCCACAAGACACGAACCAATGGAATGGTTCATCCACGGAGCACCTTCTCCTTACGATCTTCAATTTTGACTGGTCGTTCCTTGAAGGTCGCATCGTCTCCCAGGTCTAACTCTCCCTAGTCAATAACGTGGGAGTCGTCATGTAAGTACCGACGAAGCTGGGAAAACGGAAGACTTCATGAACCTTCTCCAACTGAGGTGGAAGGGCTAGCTGATATGCCACCTCTCCAACTCGCCTCAAAACCTCAAAAGGTCCAACATACCTAGTTGAGAGCTTTCTACCTTTCCCAAAGCTCGGCTTCCCCCGTCGAGGGGAAACCTTCAAGAACACATGATCCCCCACCTCGAACTCCAAAGGCCTCCTCCGAAGATCATCATAAGACTTATGTCAGTCATGAGCCGCTTTCATCCTCTCACGTACAAGCTGGACTTTCTCTGTGGTGCTCTGCACTACCTCTGGCCTAAGAGCACCTGTCTCACCAACCTCTGCCCATCAAATGGGTGAGAAACATGGCCTTCCGTACAAAGCCTCAAACGGTGTCATGCCAATAGTAGAGTGGAAGATGTTGTTGTAGGAAAACTCTACTAAAGGCAAGTGTCTTACCCATGATCCTCCGAAATCTAGAACGCATGCTCGCAGCATGTCCTCCAACGTCTGGATAGTCTGCTCCATCTTCCCATCGGTCTGGGGGTGGAAGGCAGTGCTAAGGCGTAGCTGGGTTCCAAAAGCATGATGTTACCCCCTCCAGACTCATGAGGAAATACAAGTATCCCGATCCAAGACGATAGTCATCAGGACCCCATGAAACCGCAAAATCTCATCTACGTACCTCTGTGCTAAGGTACTCACTGGGCCTGACTCATTAATTGCTAAGAAGTGAGCTGATTTAGTCAGACGATCCACCACTATCCATATAGCATCATAACCACCCTGAGCTCTGGGTAGTCCTGTGACGAAGTCCATTGAGATGTCATCCCACATCCACTCAGGGACATCTAAAGGATTCAACAACCCACCAGGAAAACCGTGTTCAACCTTCACTTGCTGACACACTAGGCATTTAGCCTCAAACTCCGCCACTGCCCGTTTCACCCCGGTCCACGAAAACCGTTCCCTCAGGCCTCGGTACATTTTCGAAACTCCTGGATGTACCGCCAAGGCTGAGCTATGGAACTCACGGATAACTCCCTCATGCATTGCCTCCGAAACAAACAACCTTCCATGGAAAAGCATCCGATGTCGGCTGTCATCTGACCATCCTTCTGGAGCATTCCCCTGATCGACGCGATCCTGTATCACTTTTGCCTCGGAGTCCCCCCACTGAGACTCTTCCACCTACTGCAACAAGAAGGACTGCACCGTCATCTGAAACAAACAGCCTCTAACACCTTCTTCCCTTGCATCCAATTGTAAGGAATCCAACTCTCCCATCACTTTCCAGGAATCAGCAGATTCCCGAACCACTTCCTGATGTGACTTCCTGCTTAGTGAATCAGCCACAACGGTTCCCTTACCTTCAGTGTAAGAGATCTCAAAGTCATAGTCTTGGAGAAACTCAATCCATCTCCAAAGCCGCAGGTTCAGGTCACACTGGGAGAAGATATAACGCAGGATCTTGTGATCTGATAAGACCACAAAGCACTCCCCAATGAGGTAATGTCGCCACAACTTCAGTGCGAACACTACTGCTGCAAGCTCTAGGTCATGGGTGGCATAGTTACGCTTGTGAGGGAGTAACTGCCTAGACCCATAATAGACAACTCCCTTCTTCTACATCAGCACGCACCCCAAACCATGTACAGAAGCATCACAAAACACCTCATACAACAACCCTTCTTCTGGAAACCTGAGTACGGGAGCACTGACCAACATCCCCTTCAGGTAGTCGAAAGCTTTCTAGCACTGCTCGCCCCAAAGGAAGATATGGTTATTCCTAGTCAATGATGTCAATGGAGCAGAAACTCAAGAGAAGTCCGAAACGAACCTCTGATAGTAAACCTCTAACCCCAGGAAACTATGAACTTTCGCCACGCTCTTGGTTTATGCCCAAGAAACAACTGCTTCCACCTTCGATGGGTGCACCAAAACTCCATGCTGAGACACCACATGCCCAAGGAAGTTTACTTCTTGCGTCAAGAACTTACACTTCAACAATTTCCCGTAAAGCTGGTGGTGTCAAATGGCTTCCAAGACTACCCTGTGATGCTCAACGCGCTCCTCCTATGATCTTGAGTAGATCAGGAGGTCATTGATAAACACAATGAAGAACCGGTCCAGAAACTCTCAGAAGACAATGTTCATAAGTCCCATGAACACAGCTGGTGCATTCGTAACTTCAAACGGCATCACTACAAACTCGAAGTGCCCATACCTGCACCTGAATGCCGTCTTCAAGATGTCACTATCTTTTACCCTCAACTGATGATATCCCGATCGCAAATCAATCTTAGAGAACCAACCCGATCCCCTCAGCTGGATGAAGAGATCATCTATCCTTGGGAGGGGGTAACGGTTCTTGACTGTAACCTGGTTCAACCTTCCGTAGTCTATGAAAAGCCTGAGACCACCATCTGCCTTCTTCACGAACAAAACTGGATCACCCCATGGCCACACGTTGGGTCGAACAAAACCCTTCTCCATCAGATGGTCAATATGAAACTGAAACTCCTGCAACTCTGAAGGTGACATCTGATAAGGGGTCATTGAAATAGGATGGGAACCAGGTTGTAAGTCTATCCCTAACTCAACGTCACGTCGGGGGGGAGGGGGGGTTGAGTCAAAACCTCCTCCGAAAAAACATCGAGGTACTCCCCAACAACTTCCGGGACATCAATCATCTCTGTATAAGCTGGAACCACTGATAACCCGCCTAACAAAGAAAATAGAGGATCCACAGGCTGGCTTCCTACCAGATAGCTCCTCTCACAAACAAAAGATATGCACTGCCCATCCACGTCGGAGAACACGACTCTTCTCCGGAAGCAGTCGATAATGGAACTAACAGAAAACAACTAGTTGATGCCTAGGATGACATCATATGGATGCATCTGTAATAGAAGAAGGTCCCCCCTAGATCGATGCAGTCCCAACGTCAGCCCACATCCCTGAAAAACACAAGATACGCCGGTCTGGCCCACAAATGGTGTACTCAGTACTAGTGGTATGAAAAGTATCTCTACGTCTAATCCTAATGCATGGGCTAGACCATGTGAAATGAAGGAGTGTGAAGCTCCCACATCGAACAAAGCAGAAACAAGAGTGCTGAACAAACTAATCGTACCTCGTACCACCTCTGGTCCTACCGGAGCTGCCAACTATGTTGTGTGCAACTATCCATGCCCAGCTCCTCTGCCTCTTTGAGGTCATCCACATCCTCGACCATGCCCTAGTCGAGGTCCCTGAGGAGCACCTCGAGGTCAGCCTCCTCCCACAAAGTCTTCCCTAGGAGGAGCATGGTCCTGCAGCTGCTGGATGGGCCTCTCCGGCAACCGGTTCTACTGAGGTGGGTGTTGAACCTGTCCACCTCCACCGTACTGAGCTCGGGTCGGGCACCGACTATGAATGTGCCAGAAAACACCACAAGAAAAACACCTCGGTCCTAGGCTCGTGAAAAAGGGACGAGGACCCGAAGATCTGAACTGGAACTACATGGGCCTGCTCCCCACTGATCTGAACCTGGAAGGTCCCATCACAGGAGACCTGCTTCTGACTGCCTTCCCCTTCGACGAACCCAGCCAGATCCCCTCTCGGCGTGTACCTCCAAGAGAGTGCATCCTTTATTCTAACTTTGCCTTCTTCTACACCACTAAGTACATCGGAACGGTGAAGGGGGTGACAGCATACTGGAGCGAAGGACGAAGCGACTCCTCCAAACATCTTGCCCGAGACTCCTCATCCGAAAAGAGATCTGGAGCAAAGCACAGGTGATCCTTGAACTTGATCCCCAGATCTCGTACCGACATACTCCCCTGCTGAAGGGAGAGTAACACATGCCACTTCTCCGCCTTGATCATGGAAGAATGTAATTACTCTCAGAATTCCTTCTCAAAGTCATCCCATGGAACCTATGCCTATATCCTCTCTCCGAGGTAGAGCATCCACCATTGTCACGCTAAACCTCTCAGCTGATTGAATACTAGGGGAACCCAGTACTCCCTTGGAGCATGAATCAAGGTAAAAGTGATCCCTATCTCCTAAATCCACCCCTCCAACTCCGTATCCGAAGTACTACCCTCATACTTCTTCAGGGTCTTCCGCTGGAAAGAACAGAGAGTCTTTTGCCATTGGCTATCTTCCTCCTCTCGGTCAATACTCAACTGATCAACTGCCTAAATCTGTTGGGCCTCTGCCGTCTGAGCCACCCAGGGACGACGTCCAAGTGCCATAGCTGTACGGTAAACAAGGATCGCCTAATCCCAAGTAGTAAGGAAAAACTCAAAGTTTCATTTTATCATTTTATTTCAATTTATTTCCCCGGACGCCCAAATCAAGTAAAACACAATCATGATGATGCATGTACCTTCCCTAGGGTCTCTATCCTACAATCAATATAGACTCACTTGTTCGTTCGGTAGGCTCAGAGTCCTTGCATCGGATCACAGGTGGCCTTAAAATCTCATGTCCTAGCCGGTCATCCCTGGCCTATGTCATGCACCAAGATTAACTAACATTGTTGCCCTACCATCCCATGCAATCCCCAGTGTTCCTAACTCCAGACTCTATCATATCTCTCAACCATCAGCTCTGATACCATTCTGTCACAACCCCCTCCCACCAAAGATGCCCCTCCTGAGCTGGAAATGGTGAAAGGGAGATAATGACCCCCCGAGTCCCACCTCTATTAGGCCCCGGGGTGGTGACTAGCACCTAGGGTATGAGTTTTCAAAAATATGGGAGGCATTACCCTTTTTTTTTAAAGATCGGGAAATAGGAAAAGTCAACCACCAAAAGGAAAAGAGAAAGTGTGAAGAAATAAACCCAAACCAATCCCACATGCATGTTTAAACAATTTTATAACAAGGTACAAGTACACGTAAGCTCAATGTACAATACCAAAAGAAAACAAAGGTACAACGTCAAAAATAACTCCAACTTTCCGACTAGTAGTGTCCCGAACGACCTTGGTAGTCTTCCTAGAAACCTGAAAGTAAAGGTAGGGCGAGCATACAAGTATACTCAGTATGGAAACCAAAAGATCTCATGCACAAGTGAAGAGACATCCGAATTTCCCGTGAGAACAACAGAAGGAACCTAGCAAGGAATTCTATCCACCCAACCTCACCAGCCACACTCACCAAAACACAATCACAACAGGTAGTAGTAGTGTACACAAACAAGAGTATTTGGGTACCCCGACCATTTCCTTTTAATTAGCTACTCTTCCTAACAACGAATGTCCGGATGTTTCCACACTCTCCCCGCCTGCACACACCTGGGCCTCACAACCACATATCCCACCCGCACACAACTGGGCCACACCACCACATATCCCGCATGCACACACCTGGGCCTCATCCCGATGTTTCTTGGGAAACATTAGAACCTGCCCGAAGAGTCTTGGGCTAAAACCACCCCAATCGAAACCTACCCAAAGAGTCTTAGGTGTAAGTTCACATCAAGCCATCACAGCCTAGGGGAGAAGGAGCATGAAGGAGCTAGTAACTAAGGGAAAATCAACCTCTCCCATAAAATGGGAGTGTTCGGCACTAAGTGCTCAACATGGGTGGGGTGTGATAAAATACAAAAGATACAGATATATATAAGTACACCAAACACACAACCCAACCTATGGCTTCTAAATATAAAACTGAGCACGTGCCTCGACATTTCTACCACGAAGTATGCAATAAACAATCCCAACCCCTTTTAGGTTTTCACGTTTCAGCAGAAATAGTTTATTTAGTTACTTAAGTACTTGGAAACTATCCACAACCAACCACCTCAATCATTCACAAACATATCCCTGCCATTCACAAATCAAGTTAGGAAAGCACAAGCAGCACATCAAAAACCCTTCTTGTCAACCAACCAACCCCCATTGATTATTATTTCTGTTTCATTACCATGCCCCACCATCCATTAACTCTTCCACTTTAATTTATTATTCACAACACACTATTAATTCACAAACAAACCCATCCCCGCAGCCCTGCTGCCAACCACCATAACCACAACCACATCATACATCATTATCCCTTTAATACCACTTTTTCAGCCCCGCTGCCCATTACCAACACAACATTCACACCAACCCACAACCAATCCAACCATAGCCTCGCTGCTCACCCGATCCACAGGAATCCACAAAACACCCCCATCACATGCCATGTATCCATTCCAACACCCACATGCTCATTATTCCATTTTGTTTAACCGGGGTGATCACACAAGGGTTCCAGATTTTAAACAGCCAACTTTACGTTATTAACCAATTTCCACATTCCACAAGGTTTCCAACCATAAGAAAAATCTAGAAGGAGAGGGAAACATTTAATTGCATAAGAAAAGGCCCCCAACGACCGTGATTTCCAGTAGGTAGAATATCATTCAATTCACAACATAATATCACAGGATATAAAGTAATAGCAATCACAACTTCCCATCCTCGTTATATAATCCAGTTATTATCTTTATTTAAAGGTAAAACTATTCCTCGTGAAAACAAGGGGATACCCACCCTGCATGATTCACAAATTATAGAGACGAAGGTAACATCCCTACCTCAACGGGTTCTGATCGCAACACTTCCCCGAATCAACTTTAGAAGACGCATGTCTACGTCCGTCACTTCTGTCGGGTCACAGCAAAACCTCCTCGGATGGAAGTCGGAAAGGAAAGGTCGAAGGAAAGACAACAAATCCAATCCCGAAAGCTCCACCTCATCGTTACAATCTCGTGGCCGCTAATGGATTGTGAATTGGAGCTCAAACGAAGAAGTTATGGAAGAAAAGAAGCCTTCGAGTCTCTTGGGAGTGCTCTGCTCATAGGAAAGGGGAGGAGAGAAGTGTGTTGAATAGGAGGAGGGGACCCCTCCTTTTATAGGCGTGAAAAGCCAAAGTACACGGCATGTAATTTACGGTACACGGCGCGTACCTAGTTCTTTCACACGGTCTCCATGCGGCTTCCAAAACGGCTCTGCGACCGTTGACTGGTCAACACACAGTTTGAGGGTAAGGAATATGCGGGGAAGGACTACACAACATGTAGTCTGGACACACGGCGTGTACCCATTTATTGCACACGGCAAGGACACAGATCCAACATGGTACACGACCGTTGACTGGTAAAGCGTACGCAGGGAAGGACTACACGGTGTGTAGAACTGGTCACACGGCGTGCACCCATTTATTTCACATGGCAAGGACACAACTCCAACATGGGGTATAACTGGAAAGGGGTACACGACCTGTACTCAAACTACACGGCGTGTAGTTTCAAAATTCTGGAAAGTGTGGGAAAAGTCCATTTTACCCTCCAGAACACTTCTTGACCTTCTTTTTGACAACAGAATGGGTCGGAGAGGTCAGGGCCATTACAATTTTTAATCAACGTCTTTTAGTTTAAAATTGTATGACATGTTAAGAAAGGAAAATGTTTTTGAAGTAGAAAGGATATTTTCCTCAAAAATGGAGTTCAAGTGTTTTATCAAAATTATTTTCCATATAAGATAATATAGGGTTCTGTTTCTTTCCCTATTATTACATTTATTTGATTATGTTGTGATGGAATTATTATTATGAATTCCTTAATCTTATATGAATTGTTTTATGATGTCTTGATGTTTAAGAATCCCATTTTTATTACATGGGGTATGCAATGATGTAAGATTTATGATTTTGTGGCACACATAAGAATGGTATCATTATGAGATGGGTGAGACCTCTATCTCCCTCCAATGCATTGGGTAAAGATTTTATATCTCATGAGATAGACATGGCTGGAACAGAAGGTTAAACCGGTTCAGTGAAACAGGACTGAAATGAGGAGTGAACTCGGTTCAGAAATGGACTTTGTCCACTAAGATAGTCTTAGAAATGAGTCTGGACTAAAAAGAAACGATTCTCTATGATTATTTGTGTATTCAAAAATGTTTCATGTTCTAAGTTATGATTATTGGGATTAAATTTCACTACTATGATTTATCCCATGTTATTAAATTATTGATATTTCTTTTGTTTACCCTAACGGAGAATTTGAGCTCACCCTTTTGTATGTTTTATTTCCCCAGGTCAGGAAGAAGGTTATTAAGTAGGATATTCCAAAAAAGGACTCTAGATATGATGAAATAAATGGGAGGCAAAGTAGATTCTTTATGAACCAACTGTTTATGTTTCTCAGTTTCTAAAGACTTTATACCTTTACGGTCCTTTCCCGGTTTTGAAATATGTTGTAATAAGTGTGCTTCAATTTTGAAGTATTAACCATGTATGTAATGTATGGGTCATTATAATTTGAGAAAAAACTTTTTTAGGTTTCTTTTCCCCAGGTCGGGAATAATGTTATTAAATATGATATCCCTAAAAGGATCCTAGAAATGATCAAATAAACTTGAGACAATGTATATGTTTTGTGAATAAGTTGTTTACGTTTCCCTGTTTCTTATGAAATTGTACCTATATGGTCTGATCATGGTTTTGTTATATGATTAAATAAATACACATCAATTCTTAATTATAAAAAATATAAGTAATGTATTGGTTTTTATAGTTGGTATCAGAGGAATAATATAATTATCCTTTGGAAACTAGGATATGAATGCCTTAGTAAAAACACAATGGATATGTCTAATAATAAGACGCAATTATAGTGTTTTAGAAATGGCATTGAATAAACTATGATAAGTCCTAATGTGTGAAATTTTATTCCTGAGTATGTGATTTTCCTATTGTAATTAGTGTTTCTCACATTGTTCTTCTTGGTTTTAGAAAATGGATGGATCCCGAAGGAACCATGTTAATGCTGAATGCGGTGCGAAATGCAATGATTTTCCCCTAAGAAATAAAATATAATGGGAGATGGAATGAAAAATATTTTACCAAAGATCAAACAACTTTTTGAAGAAATTAATCATTCATTACATACAAATTTTCAATGTAAGGAGCAACATTTTGTTGAATCCTCCATGATATAGCGTCCACCATCATTCAGAGGGTCTTTAGATCCATTAGTTTTTGAATAGTGCATCAATACCACTGAAAAGCTGTTTTTATTTCTACAATGTTGTTAACATGAAAATGTCATATTATCATTATATCGTTAGGAATGTGACCCTAATCAATAGTGTAATCATATAAATAATACGATGTAAAGAGTTGAAATTGAGTCCATGGAAAGAGACGAGTTCAAGAACATATTTTTCAATAAGTACATCACTCATATAATTCGTACAAAGACAGTGAAGGTGTTTTTTGTACTAATGAAAAAGGATAATGAATCTGTTGGTACCTATGATGCATATTATATAGGACTTTCATGGTACACTTCAAGAATTATTATCCTTCCGGAGAGTAAGATCGATCGATTCATTAGTGTCTTTAAACCAAACCTCCAATGGGTGTTTGCCTTAAGGGACTTCAATAGCTACGAGGAAATTGTTCGATGTGCTCTGATGGTTGAGATGGAGATTATAGTAACCCATCCATTATATGGGTTTGATAATAAGGGTAAAATGTAATTCAATGGAAAATATATAGACCACAGTAAAAAGAATATGGGTTTTCCGTTATGCTCAAAGTGTTTAAAAATACATTCAGGGAATTGTTATAAAGGAACAATAAAATGTGGAAAATGTGGAAAAAAATATCATCAAGTAATTTAATGCCACGATGATGCGAAAAAAGATGTCTAATCATGCGAACAGTGATTAGGCTACACAAAATGCACCACCTACACTTCAACATTACAAGTGAAAGTAAATGAGGAATTATGCAAATAAACTCCCTATTCCAAGTGGTTTTTATGATGATCGATGTCAACAAACACTTATTGACAAAGACAAACGAATTTCACATTCAATTTCTATAGGCAATATGGAGTACGATAACAATGTGGTGAAAGGTACACTTAATATCCACACTAAAGTAGAAAATGTTATATTTGATTATGGATTCACCGACTATTTTCATTATGAAAAAAATTATAAGCATATCATTGTACTACCTCAATAATTATATTTTGAGTTAGCAGTGAAAATTCCTAATTTCAAGTATGTTGCAACAAAAGATTATAATTTTTCTCCAATTGATGTTTTTGGGAATGTAATTCCTGCAAATCTTCTGATCCTTCCTATAGTGGGATTTTATGTGATTCATTTCATGGGTTGGATTTCATTATATAAATGATATATAAATTTCTAAAGTGGGGAAGTCACATTTCATATTACAGATCAATCTATGATTATCTATCGATGAAAGGATGAATATATCCTTCCAGTGGAAATTTAATCTATCTTATTGGTCCCGATTTCAATATATGAATGTTATTTATCTCAAATGGTTTGCGATAAACTCACGATTATGAATATTACCTTTTTTATTGAAGTTTGAGGATTATTTTCCAGAGGAATTTCTAGGTCATCAACCATATCATGATGGTGAGTTTTCAATAGAACAAATAACAGGTGCCATGCCCATTTCAATGACTTATAAAATTTCCCCAACTGAGTTATAGGAATTAAAGAAGCAACTCCAAGAGAATCATGATAAGGGATTAATATTCCCTAGTGTATCACCTTGGGGAGAAACTGTTCAGTTTGTTAAGAAGAAATATTGATCAATGAGACTCTTCATTGATTATTGAGAACATAATAATATCACTATCAAGAACAAATATCCCCTCCCATGCATTGATGACTTATTTTACCTACTATGTGGAGCTAAATACTTTTCCTAGATTGATATTATTTCAGGGTATCAATAATGAAGGGTCAAAGTGGAGGATATACCAAATATGTATTTTTATACAAGGTACGTACACTATTAATTTATAGTGACACAATTTGGTCTTACTAATGCCCCTTCTATCATCATGATTGTAATGAATAAATGTTTCAGATATTATTAGTACCTGTTTGTAGTAGTCTTTATAGACTGTATTATTTTCTATTCAAATAGAATGTATGAACATGAAGATAAAATTAATATTGTATTGAATACCATGAGAAGGGATAGTATTTATGAAAAATCTTCCATGTGTGAATTTTGGATTAAAAAAGATTCATTTTTGGGTCACATAATCTTAATAGAGGGGATATCTCTAGTTCTTGCAAAAACAGAGGTTATTGAAGGAAGGTCGAGACCAATAAGAGTAACTGAGACCAAAAGATTTCATGGTTTGGCTGGATATTATCATCATTTTTTGAAATAAATTTTGTGATTATCTAATCTACTCACCAGGTTTACTAGAAAAGGAGTTATGTTCATATGGACGAAGGGGTGTGAAGAGAATTTCAATGATTTAAAAATAAGTTTATCCAGTGCACCTGTTCTCACACTTCCTTGTAGTGCAGAATTTTTTGTGATCTATATTGATACATCCGATAATGGATTGGGGTTTGTTCTCCTGAAAAATGATAGTGTGATAGCTTATTCCTCACTACAGTTGAAAATACATGAGAAAAATTCACCCAACTCAGGATTTTGAGTTAGTTGTGGTAATATTTGAATTAAAAATATAAAGGAATTATATTCATGTGGAAAGGTGTGATATTTATACAGTTTATATAAGTTAAATGTATATTATCACACAAAATGTGCTGAATATTCTTCAAAGAGGATGGCCAGAGTTGATTAATGATTACGACTACTCCACACATTAACACTCTAGGAAAGAAAACAATGTGGAAGATGCATTAAACCAACAAGATCAATCCATATGATCCATGACGAGGATCATGAATGATCAAATATTTAGGTATTCTCAAAGGATGGTTCTATAAATTATAATGGTAGGTGTAAAATATTATCATTCTCAGATTAATGTTTAACCATCTATACATGTGAAGATCAAAAATACATAGAATGAAGATGTATAGAAACAATTAAAGGTGATAAATATTCCTAAATTCAAAATTTATTGTGATGAAATAATATGGATTGGGAATTGGGTTTGTGTTCCTCCCATTCCGCAATTAACGAAAAAATATTGGATGAGGCTCAACGTTCATCATTATCTGTTCACACTGGAAGCATGAAGATGTATAGGGACCTAAAAGAATACTTCTTGTGGGAGGGAATGAAAAGCGATGTCACTGGATATGCCTCTCGATGATTGTTTTTTATGTTTGTAAAGGCTTAATTAATGAAGACTAAGGTGATGTTGCAACCAGTACTCATAGAAAAATGGAAATGGGAAAACATCACTAAGGACATTGTCACTGGACATCCCAAAACATCCATAGGAAATAATGAAATCAGAGTTATAGTGGATTCTCTTACGAATTCGGAACACATAAATACTATTAATGAGGATTTCTCTCAGGATATTCTTTCCAAGATATATGTAAAAGAAGTGGTAAGATTTAATGATGTACCACTTTCCATTATATCTAATCGAGTTACATGGTTTATCTCGATGTTCCGTTGAAGTCTTCATCATGATCTAGATAAAGAGTTGAGTTTCTTCACTTCTTCTCATCCTCAAATAGATGGTAAATCTGAAAGGACTATTCAATCTTTAGAAGACATGTTGGGAGATTTCTCTATAGATTTAAAAGGATATGGGGATCAACACCAATCATTGGTGGAATTTTATTACAACAATAGATTTCAATATAGTATTCAGATGGCTCATTATGAAGCCCTCCATGAAATGATGTGAAGAACCCCACCATGATGGGATGATGTTGGGGAAAGAATGAAATTAGGACCTGATCTTGTTGATAAAATGGGAAAAAATGTCAGATCTATTCAACAACATATACAATCAGCTCAGAGTTTTCAAAAATGTAATGCTGAAAACCAAGGAGAATACGTAGTGTTTAATTTGGAAGATAAAGAGTTTTTACAAATATCTCCCTGGAAGAGATTAATGATATTTGGAATGAATGGAAAGCTAGGCCCTAAGTACATAGATTCATTTTTTATATTTATGATCATGTTGGGATGGTTTATTACCGATTGGCACTTCAACCAAATCTCTATCAATTTCATGATGGGTTCCATGTATCTCTCCTAAGAAAGTATATTCATGATCATTATGATAGAATAAGATCATAATTAGTACAACTGGAGCTAGACCCTTCATATGAAGAACAATATATAGTGATTCTAGATTGTATAAAAAATTTCTCTAAACAACATCACTCGATTGGTTAATGTTTTATGGAGAAACAAACAATTAGAAGAAGTGACATGGGATGTAAAGACCTGTAAATTTCAAGGATTTTTTTTTATTTTATTTGGAATTTTACAAGAACGCAGTTTCTGACGGCACGTGATTTCGAGGCCCGGTGTTCCCGGAATTATTTTTGGATGTTTGGCTCGGGTACGTTCAGTGAACGAACGAGCGGGGTTTTCTAACTTGTAAACCGGTTCATGGAATCGAATTACGAGGTCACCTATGGAATCGCAGCACCGGTATTTGCATAGAAACGCCTTTTCTGGAGTTCAGTTTACTCAGGTGTGGTTTTTAATTTTTTTTGCTTAAGTTATGAAATAAAATAATGTTGTACGATAAAATTTATATTATTTCACTTAATGTTGCTTAAAGCCACTTTAGGCTGCTTAAACTGAGTTAAAGTGGATAGGGTACAATTAAAAATGTCCTACCCTCTTGGTACGATATTTGTGAGGTGGGGCCCGCACAAACCCCACCGTTTCTTTCCACTAAGTAACGCACCCTCAAAAACCCCTATTAATTAAAAGTCAACTAGGGAATTTTCTTAAACAATTAAATGCTCCTATTAATTGGGTGGTTTATTCGTTGAAATTATTCTATGAATTAATGGGTCATTACTTAGGTTGTTTTTCATTTGTTGGAATGTTAATAAAATAAGGCCAACACACCTTCTTTTTGAATGTTGTGTTAAACCTTTGGAGAATCTCTAAAGATCTTCCTCCTTCTTTTCGAAGAACGCGAAGAAGGCGAAGAATGCAAAGAACGTGAAGAACACGAAGAATGTCGGCCTTTGACAAAAGGCGAAGAAGAATGCCGAACCCATGGAGATCAATGACACGAAGCTGTGTACCGCGACGCCGATGAATCTCCCTTCGCGACGCCAAGTACCGCACGACAGCGATGCTCTTCCACAATGTGACGATTCTTTTCTTCCGCGACGATCAACTCCACGATGAATACACGTACGACGCGGTAGGGGTTTGATTCTTTAAATCTTTGTGATTAAATCCCCAGTCGTTTAAATATTGGTGGTGAATATCTTTAATACCGCTAACGCGGTCGGTGCGGACTAACGAAAAAGTCCGAACCCACCACACCTTTTCGTTCTTGGTGCACGAAACGGCGGACGACGACAAATGGGGCCGCAAGGGCGATTCGAGGGCCTGGCAGTGTTGATCGAGTCCTGGGAGGACAACTGGTGAAGACCGCATGAAAAACGGAAAAACAGAGCGCGTCTGGTGGCCCGCGGAAGCTCCCGCCGGCGCGCCGCCGGCAAAACCCGTCGCGGCTGAAGCCGCACAGAACTGGGAGGAGCGACGCGGCCCGGCCGCCGCGTTCGCTGGCGAGGAGGCCCCGCCCGGGGCCGCGGTGTTCCTTCACGCGGGGGCAGCAAGCTCCCCACGGCTTCCCCTCGCTCGGCCGCTCGGCAGAGCCGAGCCGGGCTGACTTGCCGGGACAGGCGGACTCGGGTCGTGTCGAGCCGATTCGGACCAACACAGGGGGGTCGGGCCAGGTCGGTCCGGGCCCAGACCCCCCATGTTTCCGTACCCTATTGGTCTTTTCCCATAACATGGGCTATGGACCTCCGATTGATGCGCCGTTAGTGGCAACACGATCCTTTGATCGAGACGGTCGTTTCGGTATATCACACTAAAGATTTTGGAATACTTTGGGTTCGGTCGGGTTGGTTCGTACACGAAACCAACTGTGCCCTCGGAGCGGAAACACTCATATCTTGGGCTCCGGACGTCTGATTGACGTCCCATCGACCTTGGTGGATTCCTCTAAGTAAAGAATATCTTTTTCCTTACTCCTCCCGAGGTTTGGACGCAAGTGGAGTACGGTTGGGTTGGATTTGACTTAAAAACCAACTGGGCCCCTAGGACGAAAAAGCCAATAACTCTCAGACCTGGCATCCGATTGATGCGCCGTCTATGAAGTTGAGTTTCTGTGGACGATACCGAACTTTTGGATACAAAAACTTCGGACTTCATGTCAGTTGATGTATCAGTCCCTCGGCTCGTGGAGCGGACCCTCCCGAACGGGCTTGCTGTGTGCGGGAACCCTAGAGCTGGCTGCGTTTGCGACGAAGTAGGCTGCTGGTCTTGTATCCTATGTGGGTCCCAGCATAGATGAATCGATGAAGACTGCTGGTCTTGTAGCCTCTGTGGGTCCCAGCTTAGATGATTCAGTGCTGGTCTTGTATCCTACGTGGGTCCCAATAAAGATGAATCGATGAAGACTGATGGTATTGTATCATATGTGGGTCCCAGCTTAGATGATTCAGTGATGGTCATGTATCCTATGTGGGTCCCAGCAAAGATGAATCGATGAAGACAGCTGGTCTTGTATCCTATGTGGGTCCCAGCTTAGATGATTCAATGCTGGTCTTTTATCCTATGTGGTTCCCAACAAAGATGAATCGATGAAGACTGCTGGTCTTGTATCTTATGTGGGTCCCAGCTTAGATGATTCGGTGCCAGTCTTGTATCCTATGTGGGTCCCAGTAAAGATGAATCGATGATGACTGCTGGTCTTGTACCCTATGTGGGTCCCAACATAGATGATTCATTGCTGGTCTTGTATCCTATGTGGGTCCCAGCATAGATGAATCAATGAAGACTGTTGGTCTTGCATCCTATGTGGGTCCCATCTTAGATGATTCAGTATCTATATTTGATCGTCTCTTTCACCTTTTCGATGATGTATTCCTGTGTGAGCTGAGTCTTGACTATCAACCCTTGTCATCAAGATGATTTCGGTTCTGCTTTCTTGTGTGGAATGGGTTGCACTTGGGCTCGGTTGTTGGAGCTGATGTGGGATTGATAACTTAGGTATATGTATGGGCATATACCCAAGTAGTGTTGGATGTTACTTCGTGATTGTATCTTTCCTTTTTAGATTATCCTTTGTTGATTATGGGAGACCTTCGGGGGTCTCGGGGTCCCTACTGAGTAGAATATACTCACCCATGCACGGGCTACGCCCGCACTACGTTGTGTTGGTTGCAGACGACAGACATCGCTGATCGTGGTCGAGGTTTGCCGAGCAGGACGGTACCTGGAGGTGGACCAATGGGCGGGGTGTACTCGGAGTGGACAGCTGGACCGAGGAGCTGTGGAGGCTATCTGTACTCACCCTTCAGGTGGGACTTCCAGAGGACGACTCGACACTGCAGCTTTTTCTTTCAGTTGCTGTTTTTCCCCTTTCAGTTGTACTTTATAGTTGGGCTTGTATTCTAGCCCACTACGTTCCGCACTTACTATTGTACCAGTTTTTACTTAGTGTTTACTTTTTCTGCTTGCTTACACTGTGGTGTTTGTTTACTTATCAAAGGAAATGCCTTCCCTTTAACGGTATTTACGCCTTGGTTCTAGTCGCCAGCCCCTAGCCCATGGAAGGAGGGCTTGGGGTAGTCACGGCACAGGCCCCGAGGAAGGGTCATGACAAATTGGAATCAGAGGTGGTCGGTTCTACCGCAGACACTGATCTTTTTTTATGTGAACCAATAGTGTTAAGTGTATTGAGTGTGGTTATCAGTCCAGGGAACCCAGTGTTGGTGCGGAAGTCGACGTATCCGTACACCAGGACCCTGACTTCTGATTTCTGACTTAATGCATGAAAATAATGATTTCTTGTGTGATTCAATTTTTCTTTGTGATTACTTTGTATCATCTCACTAGGTATACTGTTATGACCGTGGCACACCTGTTTCCCTTCAGGAAGGCCCCACGACGACAACCATCTAGGGTTCCAAGAGTTGAGCCTGACGACAGCCCACCGATCGACGAAGCCTCGGTGCATGGCCCTTCGACAGCTGAGGCACCGGCGGTGCCTCTACCCGCCGAGCCACCAATACCTCCAGCCCCAGCCGCTGACGATGCACATCGCCTTAGTGCACTGCATGAGTTCCAGCACCAGCGACCACCCAGGTTCCGCGGGGAGACGGACCCCCAGGAAATCGAGGACTGGCTGGAGGCAGTGGTGCGAGTTTTCCGGTTACTGAGGACACCGGTAGACATCATGGTGATCCTCGCAGCGAGCCTCCTGCATGCGGGAGCAGGAATATGGTGGAGTTGGATGCTCGAGGTGCACGACGAGACATCTCTCCTCTAGACAGACTTTGAGAGCATCTTCCGCTCCGAGTTCCACCCAACCACCCTCCGTGCGGTGCGCATCCAAGAGCTACTACAGCTACTGTAGGGCAGCATGACAGTGGCCCAGTACTCGGTGAGATTTGATGATCTCTCACGCTACTCCACAGATATGGTACGGGACCCATTCTTCCGTGCCCGGACCTTCGAGCAGGGACTGAGGCATGAGATCAGGTCTTCGATGATCTCCCTCAAAATTCCGACACAGGCGGAGGTGTTGAAGAGAGCCCTTCTAGTGGAGAGTTTTCTCGCCGAGCAGGCTCCAGTGACAGGTGCCTCCACCGGACGGCCCGTATCAGGGTCTTCTGCAGCTGGCAGTAGACAGGTGACACAGAGGTCCAAATGGGCCAGACAATCAGATGGGAAGTCTCAGGATGAAGATTCGGGTGTGTGGGGCACACGAAGGAGAGCCAGCTACACGAGGGGAAGGCATTGCTATGCATGCGGCGGGCAAGGTCACATGGCTCGAGACTGCCCGAATCGTCTTACAGATGAGCAACAGGTGGTAGAGGGACCTCCCAGACAGAGGTTTGACCATGGCGGTCTGCAGGGTGCAGGCGTGCGAGGCAGAGGAGCTGGTCGAGCAACAGGTGGTGGACGACGCTTCGAGGGGTTGCCACCACCACCACCACCAAGAGGTCCACCCCGACCGTATGGAGTTGGTGTACATGGGAGATCTCAACTTCAGGTAGCTGAGGCCTTCGATCATGGAGCTCTGGGAGCAGATGGACAGGAGTGGAACTAGTGGATACGTCTTTTGTACTTATAGTTCCTTGTTGTTGTTGTGTATTGTCTTTGTATTATGAGCTGCAATAATAAAAGACGCATACCCTTGTGATGGTTTCATTCCATTCCTCTTTTGTTTTGTTACTAAGAGGTTTCAGTTTAGACTGTTGACATTACCCTCACTTGTAAGACATCTACTGGAGGAGACCCAGTTACCACACACTGATGCTGACAGTGTGACTCAACCCTTGGAGGCGAGAGTAATGGATGGATCTCTTGGTAGTAGCGTCGTGGCCTTACGATGTCATCCTTGGTATGGATTAGTATCATCCATGTCAGGATTGAATATATTATTCAAAGAAAGTGGTTCATCCAGGGGATTAGATTGGATGTCTCCTATCGACAAGGAATAAATCTTTGCAGCTCTTCTGGGACCGGAGATGGTCCAAGCCACGATAGAGAATGTCCAGTTCATCCTGGTGGCGGAACCCACTGGAGTTTGAGGATGGTGACCACGTTTCCCTACGTGTCTCAACTCGATGAGGTATACAGAGATGTAGCCAAGGCAGCAAGATATCTCCAAGGTTCAGAGGACCTTTCTAGGCCCCCGACTGGGTAAGCGAAGTGGTTTACTGCTTGAACATTCCACCTTAGTTGCACCAGGTGCACGACGTTTTCCAAGTATATCAGCTAAGTAGATACTTTCTTGAACCGACTCATAATCTTCGACCAAGATGAACTGGATTTTGGGGATGGGGTAACTTTTGCAGAGTTCCAATAGAGGTTGAGGATTGACGAGAGTGGGATCTACGAGGACGATCGATTCCTCTTGTGCGTTTTCATAGGCAGCATGGAAACCTCCAAGTGAGAACATGAGTGCGGAAGGCTCAGATGCGTGCTTAGTACCACTTTTTTTTCTCTAATTTTGTGTTGAAGCTTTACGGGGACGTATAGCCCTGTGGTGGAAGTAATGTAATGACCTGTAAATTTCAAGGAATTTTTTTTCTTAATTTTCATTGGAATTTACAAGAATGCAGTTTCTGATGGCACATGATTCCGAGGCTCTGTGTGCCCAGAATAATTTTCAGAAGTTTGGCTCGGGTACGTTCAGTGAAAAAACGAGCGGGGTTTTCGAACTTTTAAACCGGTTCTCGGAATCAAATTCTGAGGGCACCGATGGAATTGCAGTGCTGGTATTTGCTTAGAAAATCCTCTTTCAGAGTTGTGTTTGCTCGGGTGTGGTTTTTAATTTTTTTTTGCTTAAGTAAAGAAATAAAATAATGTTTTACGACAAACTTATTTTATTTCACTTAAAGCCGCTTAAAGACACTTTAAGCAGCTTAAACTGAGTTAAATTGGATAGGGTACAATTTAAAATATCCTACCCACTTGGTAGGATATTTGTGAGGTGGGGCGCACACGAGCCCTACCGTTTCTTTCTGCTAAGTAACGCACCGGCGAAAACCTCGATTAATTAAAAGTCAACTAGGGAATTTTCTTAAACAATTAAACACTCCTATTAATTGTGCAGTTTATTCTTTGAAATAAATTCTATTGATTAATGGGCCATTACTTAGGTTGTTTTTCCTTTGTTGGCATGTTAATAAAATAAGTCCAACACACCTTCTTTTTGAATGTTGTGTTAAACCTTTGGAGAATCTCTAAAGATCTTCCTCCTTCTTCGCAAAGAACGCGAAGAACGCGAAGAACGCGAAGAACGCGATAAATGCCAGCCTTCGACGAAAGGCGACGAAGAACGCCGAACCCGCGGAGATCAATGATGCGAAGCTGTGTACCGCGACGCCGACAAATCTTCATTTGCGATGCCAAGTACCGCGCGACAGCGACACTCTTCCGTGACGTGACAATTCTTTTCATCCGCGACGATCAATTCCGCGAAGAATGCACGTACGACGAGGTAGGGGTTTGGTTCTATAAATCATTGTGATTAAATCCCCGTTCGTTTAAATATTTTTGGGTGAATATCTTTAAGACCTCTAACGCGGTGGGTGTGGACTAACGAACAAGTCCGAACCCACTGCACATTTTCGTTATTGGTGGGAGAAAAGGTGTACAAAGACTAACGGGGTTGCAAGGGCGATTCGAGGGCCTGGCAGTGACGATCGAGTCTCGGGAGGACCACTGGCAAAGACCGCACGCAAAACGGACCACCGGAGTGCGTCCGGTGGCCCGCAGAAGCTCCCGTCGGCGCGCCTCGCCGGCGCACCGCCGGAAAAACCCTCCGCGGCTGAAGACACGACGACGGGCCAGTTCCGCGGCCACGTGGAACTGGGAGGTGGGACGTGGCCCGGCCGACGCGTCCGCTGGCGTGGTGGCCCCAACCGGGGCCGCGATGTTCCTTCACGTGGGGGCAGCAAGCCCCCCACGTCTTCCCCTCGCTCGGCCGCCCGGCTGAGCCGAGCCGGGCCGACCCGCCGGGCCGGGCCGAGCGGACTCGGGTCGGGTCGACCCGGTTCGGGCTGACCCAAGGGGGGTCGGTCCAGGTCGGTCTGGGCCCAGACCCCCCGTTTCCGGACCTTTTCGGTCTTTTTCCCATATCCTGGGCTACAGACCTCCGATTGACGCGTCGTCAGCAGCAACGCGATCCTTGGATCAAGACGGTCCATTAGGTATATCACATTAAAGATTTTGGAATACTTTGGGTTCGGTCGGGTTGGTTCATACACAATACCAACCGGGCCCTCGGAGCAGAAACGCTCATATCTTGAGCTCCGGACGTCCGATAGACGTGTTGTCAACCATGTTGGATTCCTCTAAGTAAAGTCGATCTTTTGGCATACTCCGCCCAAGGTTTGGATGTTGGTGGAGTATAGTCTGGTTGGTTTTGCCTTAAAAACCAATTGGGCCCCTGGGACGAAAAAGCCAATAACTCTCAGACCGGGTATCTGATTGACGTGACGTCTGTGATGTTGAGTTCCTTTTGATGATACAGAACATTTGGATACAACAACTTCGGACTTCATGTCAGTTTATGTATCAGCCCCTCGGCTCGTGGAGCGGACCCTCCCGAACAAGCTTGTTGTGTGCGGGAACACTAGAGATGGCTGCGTTTGCGACGAAGAATACTGCTGGTCTTGTATCATATGTGGGTCCCAGCATAGATGATTCAGTGCTGGTCTTGTATCCTATGTGGGTCCCAGCAATGATGAATCGATGAAGACTGCTGGTCTTGTATCCTATGTGGGTCCCAGCTTAGATGATTCAGTGCTGGTCTTGTATCCTTTGTGGGTCGCAACAAAGATGAATCAATGAAGACTACTGCTCTTGTATCCAATGTGGGTCCCAGCTAAGGTGATTCAGTGCTGGTCATGTATCCTATGTGGGTCCCAGCAAAGATGAATCAATGAAGACTGCTGGTCTTTTATCCTATGTGGTTCCCAGCATAGATGATTCAGTGCTGGTCTTGTATCCTATGTGGGTCCTAGAAAAGATGAATCGATAAAGACTGCTGGTCTTGTATCCTATGTGGGTCCCAACATAGATGATTCAGTGCTGGTCTTGTATCCTATGTGGGTCCCAGCATAGATGAATCAATGAAGACTGCAGGTCTTGTATCCTATGTGGGTCCTAGCTTAGATGATTTAGTATCTATATCTAATCATCTCTTTCACCTTTTCGATGATGTATTCCTGTGTGAGCTGAGTCTTGACTTTTAACCCTTATCATCAAGATGATTAGGGTTGTGCTTTCCTATGTGGACTATATTGTGCTTTCCTATGTCGACTAAGTTGGGCTTTCCTTTGTGGACTGGGTATGTTTTTCCTGTGTGGACTGGGTTGCACTTGGTCTCAGATGTTGGAGCTGATCTGGGATTGATAACTTAGGTATATGTATGGGCATATACCTAAGTAGTGTTGGATGTTACTGCGTGATTTTATCTTTACATTGTGGATTATCCTTTTTGCATTCTGGGAGACCTTCGGGGGTCTTGGGGTCCCTACTAAGTAGCTTATACTCACCCCTGCACGGGCTATGCCCACACTACGTTGTGTTGGTTGCAGACGACAGACAGCGCTGATCGTGGTCGAGGTTTGCCGAGCAGGACGGTACCTGGAGGGGGACCACTGAGCGGGGTGTACTCGGAGTGGACGGCTGGACCGAGGAGCTGTGGAGGCTATCTGTACTCACCCTTCAGGTGGGACTTCCATTGGACGGCTCGGCGCTGCAGCTTTTTCTTTCAGTTGTTGTTTTTCCCCTTTCAGTTGTACTTTACAGTTTGGCTTATATTCTGGCCCACTACTTTTCGCACTTACTGTTGTAACAATTTTTACTTAGTGTTTACTTTTTCCGCTTGTTTACTCTGTGGTTCTTGTTTACTTTTCAAAGGCAATGCCTTCCCTTTACCGGGGTTTACGCCTTGGTTCTAGTCGCCAGCCCCTGACCTATGGAAGGCGGGTTTGGGGTAGTCACGACACGGGCCCCGAGGACAGGTCGTGACATGGGAACTTAAGGATATGATGATGGATAGGAATTCTCATCTGTTTATTTCTCAGTGACCAATTTTGAGGGAGATATTCAGTTTTAATTGGGATAGAATGTAACTCTCATGTGTGTTATGAAATATAAAAAAAATTATTCTTTAGTAGCTTGTTTTGCACGCAATCGTTATTTTAAACAAATTTTGAGATGCCCATGTTATAAAATTTCTGTTATAACCTAGATGTTATGTTAGCAGGAATAAATATAACTAATCATTTTAAAAACTATGATAAATATAAATCAACCATATGTCATATTAATTATTTTAGTGAATTTAATTAATAATATATGTATGTTATAAAATTTAAATGATATATTTGATATTCATCAAGTAGACATTTAAAGATTGTGTTTCCACCTTTAATGGATACATCTTTTTAATTTAATATATAGGCTCATTAAAAATTTTAATATTACAATGTATTCCATTTTTTACGATGTGGGATATAACAAATTACGTTTGTTAAAATTCTGATATTTTTCTGACAAACATCATAATTTGATTAATAGTAAAAATAAGCTAAATTTTAATTACAAACAATTTTTTTCATCAAGATAATTTATATGGTTAAATTATAATATTTAATTGTTTTAAAGTATTAATTGATTATATTTTTACAATTTATTATAATGTATGTCATTAGAATTAATTTTACTTTTAATTCATATGAAATAACATTTCAATTTATTTCAATTTTTTGAATTTTAAAACATTGTTTTCTTAACAACGAAATTAATTTTAAATTATTTAATGCAACTTATGTGTTTTTAATATATAAAAAATGGATTACATATTTGGATTCAGTATATTAAAATTATAATTATATGCTAATTGTATTTTTGACCATAATGAATAGTAACTATGGTAATTTTTATAGACTATAGTTAAAGTTAAATTCGGTAATTGAGGGTAAATATAATTTTATTGAATAAAACTAACCCATGTATTAATATTACTGGATGATTATATGTCATCCTAAAATATACTTGGGTTGAAATGTTATCTATTAGAACCCATTTGGATGAGATTGAGACATTTAATTTATTTTATTTAAAGGAAAATGAAATATGTCTCACTCAAACATTAATAATAAAATTATTTTTAATATAATGTTAAACGAAATATAAAATCAATTTTAAATACCCATTAGAAAGATAATACTTTTTTCATTATCCTAGTAATGCATATTTAATTTTGAAGAAATATATTGTCACCTTAATAACACATACATTAATGATACATAAATTATTTATTTAGGGAAAAATCATTAATATAGTTTTATGAAAATAATAATACCTATAAAAAGTCCCAAAAACATGACCAAAACGTATTGGTAGAGTATATCAACACCAAAACCATCCATCTGTCTTCTGGTAGGCCTTTTGGAACCATATAAAATCGATTATGACATTTATATTATTTTTTATATATTATGTCAAAGTTGTCACCATCATAATTTAATAAAAAAACATTTTAAAAGATGGTTTTAATAGAAGATAATTTCAACTAAAATTATTATTATAAAACATATTTTATATATCATCATCATAATATTTGATTTTTAATTTTTATGCAAACAATATGTATATTAAATAATTATACATAAAATTTGTAGTAATTTTATTATTTAGAGTAATATAAAAAAATTGGTTTTAAAAATATTAAAATAAATATTATATAAAATAATTAATGTGATCCATGATTTTTATAGATTCATATGACATGATAGGAATCTGTTAAATATTTTGGTTCAACTCAATCAATGGGTTGAATTTTATATAAATTTATGAAAATTAATTGAGTCAAAATTTTCACAATTGATATTTTATGAAAATAACATATTTTATAAATTCATTCAAAAAAACAAAAATATTTAAAAATTACAAATTAAAATTTATATGGACTAAAATGTCATAAAGTATCCGATTATGTACAATTTACAACACATAAGTTAGTAATTTTTACCATTTATTATTTATATCATTATTACCACAAATAAAAATAAATAAAATAAATAACAATAAATCAAAATGATAAGTTATAAAATAAAATCAAAACAAGTCTAATTTTTTTAGTTGATAATATTAAAACATTATATCATCTCATATTCGAATTTTACTCATTATTGTGTTTTTTATGCGGGGTTCATTTTTATCGTAAATTAATATTTTTGAGGTATCCAAAAGTGCCCTTCTCCATTCTTATTAAAGGGAACCCCATTCCCTCCCCTCTTCATTAAATTTTGTGCCCTCTTGCTCGTCCAACCCCTGCCATATCCACTTATAAACCTCTCTAGTTACATTATAGTGTTTATGGTATTCTCAAAAGGCCAACTCTAGTGTCCAATGTGGATGTTTAAAGGAGGAACATCGAAGAAGAGGTAATGTCTTCTACCAGTTCGTTCAAATTTATTTCTTCTTCTACATCATATTAATTAGTTGTTTCATTATAAAGTAATGAAATCATTATCCATATTATGTTGATATGTTATTATAAATATGAAACAACCCTATTTCACCTTCTATCTGTCCATTGAAAAATTAAATCACAGCGCGTACGTACGTACGAAATAGCATCTCCACGCCGTGCTGTAATATTTTTTTCATCACAAACATAAATGGATGGGTATAATTATGGTATAAATTAATATATATGATAATTTTAAAGGGATATTGATTATGAAATATTATACACTATACATTTCAGTACAATTCAACTATCAATGATATGATATCATCGTTCGTGCGTACGTATGACCTGCTATCTTCACGATGTGATGCTATTAGATCTACATGAACTTCATTATAAAATGATTATATATATGAATATAATGAATAAATATGATATTTATTATACTAATACCATTATTTAAATGATATTTTAAAGACCTAAAAATAATAATAAGAATTTATTTGACATAACATGCATAAGAATATAAAGCAGTTAACACCCGAATAACGAGTAACAATGAAATTTTACTAGTAAACAGATAAGAATATGTCAATATATGATATTATAAAAATGAATATTATTCTGGAATAAGTCAATGACATTATTTAAATCATTATACAGGAGGTTCAAATACGTACAAAGCATACCAGTCCTTAGGTTAGGGAAAATCTCACAATCTCAATTTTTAAACCGATATTGTTTATACTTCAATATTTATTGGGGGATATTTACCATACACATTTATGTTTCCACAATATGTTATATTATTTTTAACCTCCAAAAAAAATTTAAATCCAATTTTCTTATATAATTTTTTTTAGTAAAATATATTAAATGAATTTTTTGTCATTTTCAGTACGAGATACTTTTTGACTTTTCCGACCATAGTAAAAGAAAAATGTTTTTACCTTATATATCATGAGTGTATTTTAATGATTTAATAGGAAATTATATAAATTTAAGCTTCATTTACATTTTTTAATGTTTATTTTCAATTAACATCTTTTATTATAATATTTCTTGACATATTTAGAGAAGAAGTTTTTTTTGATTAAAAATGAATATTTTCCTCAAGAAATATGTTCAAGTGTTTAATAAAAATTATTTTCCATATATGATGATATAGGGTTATGTTTATATATTTATTATTATATTTATTTGATTATTTTATGATGGCATTATTTTAATGAAGTCCTTTTATCTTATGATGGCACGATGTTTAGGAATACCATTTTATTACGAGAGATATGCTATGATGTATGATATTTGATTTTATGGCACACATAAGAATGGTTGCATTATAAGAATGGTGGGACGTATATCTACCTCTAATTAATTGTTAATTCATTTTTATCTCATGAGATATACATGGCTGGAATGGCATGTTACTCAAGTTCTGTGATACAGGACTTGAACGAGGAGTGATCCCAGTTCTGTAATGGACATTATCTGCTATGATGTTCGTGGAAATGATCCATGAATAATATGAAATGATTTTCTAGGATTATTTGTTCATGAAAAAAGTATTCCGGTCTTATTTTATGATGATTGGGATTACATTGATGTTCTATGATTTTTCCCATGACATGATATTTGGACCTCTTATAATGGATAAGATTTTTGAACGTTATGACCTTAAGAATATGATATGATTGAAATTTCATTTGTTTACCCTTAATGAGAATTAGAGCTCACACTTTTGTAATATTATTTTCCCCAGGTCATGAAGAAGGATTTTAAATTTGATATTGCAAAATATAGCCTATATATTATCAAATAAATGGGAGAAAATGTTGATGCTTTATAAACTAGTGGTTTATGATTCCTAGTTTCTAAAGACACTATACATATACTGTCCTCTCTTGATTTTGTTAAATGTTTAAATAAATATGCATAAAATATGATGTATTTAAAATGTATGTAATTTATGTTTTGTTTTATATGTATTATTTGTTCTATGCGTGAAATTTATCATTTTGGGAAAATTTCATCATGTGTTTTCAATATTGATGGGCTAACAGTTTATTTCCTTATTTTATATCCCTTATGTACCTTTTAATGTTCAACCAAAAGATTTAAATTGTATTTCATAGGAATTAAATATGAATAGAGTAATGGATGTGATCAATAAAAAGTTATGTTGTAAAAACATGAAATGAAACCATGTATCTTTTTAAAGAGTTTTTGTTTTGTGAAAAAATAAATAGTGAGTATAAGTGTATACTTGTAATATTAATGTTATTATGTATGAGTTATGACCCATTTCTATAAATAAATAATCCATAAAATATCCTTCATGTGATTAAAAGACAAATTATTGATTTAACTCAATATTTACTAATGTTAAATTCTTGTGGCTCATACATTATCTGCACAAAAAAGTGATGATAATGACCCTTCATTATCAATTTTATTATAGAATGGATAAAGGACACACATTCTCAGCACTATTTTTGTTATAGATAAGGGCCTATATGGATGTAATGTGTTGTTAATATCACCACACATCCAGTAAAAACATGTAGGTATATAAATCACACATTGAAAAAATTATAAATACATTAAATTTACTTCATGTATGCAAAAATATCAAACCATGGTTATTATAAAAAAACTCTTCTATTTAAATTTTTAAGAATGATTAATATAATTACATTTAAAATTATCCATCAAAAAGTTAGAAATAGTAACATTACATATTTTGATGTCCATGATCCCCTATCAAAAAAGACATCCAATGGTATCTGTTGTGGAAAAAATAATCCCAACTCAGGAAAAATGTTCAACCATTATAAGAAAAAATTATTATGGTATAAATAGTAATAATAGATAAAATAAAAAATAATATGAAATAATACATTAATTAGAGGACAATTTTTAATAAATAATAATCATTTTGATTTATAACTGTCACACAGTGTGTCACATTGAGGTGGGGTTGATATCTACATGTTAAAAAGGATTTATGTATCGTTGTCCATTAATATCAAAACAATATGAATGGGTTTTTTCTATTCTAAGCATGTCACATTCTCTTTTTTACTTTCACTAATGTTAATTCAAAATACATAACACATTTGGTGTCATCTGATCACATCCTATATTGTATTGAGGCATGTTTGATTCCTACACATTAAAAATGACTCTTGGATAATTTTACTAAATTATAAAATCCTTTTGAAGGATTTTTTAAGTATGAAACATGTTATTTAATAAAAATTGACATTATTAAATAAAAACATAAACTTGAGTTATATCAGTCACCTATTTCATCTTATTACAGCGTAGTTTATTCTTACATGTAACACCTGGAATATAAATTATTATCGTGATGTATGAAAACATTACAAATATGATTCTTTTTTTAGTTTGGGGGGTTGAATGTTTTTAATAAAATTTAATTTCAAACTGGAAAAATGAATTTTGAGTCAATCTAATCACATTCTTAATTAGTTTTAAGTGAAAATACTTCATACACATAATAATTTATGCATATCGCTTGCACAATGTTTCAGATTGAGGTCTAGCTAATTCATTCATAGTAAAAAGGAGTCAAGGATCATTTTCCTTAGGTATCTAAAAATCCAAATACATTTCCACCTTTTTCATTATGTCACTTGTTCTTTTTCATAAATATAATGTAAATATAATATAAAAATTCTCACATAACATCATGACGGCCACAATATTCATCAAATTGAGGTTTGGTTCATTGTTAAACATCCAAAATGACTTAATGATATATTTCATAAAGCATAAAAACAATCTGAATTCCACTTTTTACATTAAAAAAATTAATGTAAATTTTAAATAAAAAGTGACTCTTTGAGTGATACAGGTCTCACCATGCATCATATTGAGGTGTGGTTGATTCTTAAATCTCAAAAACGATATATAAAGCACTGTCATAAAATATCAAAATAATCCTAATGTGTTTTCTTAGTATTGAGTATGTCAGTTTCTCTGATACCAACTATATGGAACCAGAAATTTAATACATATATATCACATCTTAGTATATTAATATTACCTATATAACATAATAATCCATGCTAGAATGGTTTAGTTATAGAGATTTTGGAAACAATTAATCATAATGAACTACTTCATAATATTATCTCCATATGTTATTCATTACAATAATTCTTCTTAGAAAAAATAATCTCTAAAACCAATATATATAACATAATGATATGAATCATAATAAAGGTTGATTGTAGATGCTCAATAATTGTAACTAGTACTTACTCGTGAATTCGCACGGCAATACATTCCATGTTTAATTTCAAGAAGACCAAACTATATTTAAATTTTAATAAAGAACATAAATATTGAATAGATTGATAATAAATAGTGATAATTAATATTGAACTACAATTTGGAAAAACATAGAGAATTGAAAAAATAGGAAAATAAGTAAAAGAAAATATCATATGAGAATATATAAGAGAATATTGAAAACATATTGAAGAATATATGAGAATATACAAGGAAAACATAAGTATACCATCGCTTTACAAAATAAACCATACAAATGCATGATAAAGAAAATGAGGAAAATATATAAGATAATATAAACGAAAAATAAAATTACATGAAAAACTAGAAAACATATGGGATAATATAAAAGGAAAAGAACATGAAAAAATGTTCAAAAAAAGAATACCTTAATTTATAAGTATCCAACTTAAAATACATGAATAAAAAGAAAAAATATACAGTAATTAGAGAAGTACACTGATAACCAAACATGAATGAAATAACATAAGTATTAATGTCACTAAGATATTATGAAAATAATATGAAAGAATTATTATAAAAAATTAGTATAAATTTCATAATACAGTTTGAATAGGGGAATTCAATTTACCAATAGACCCCTCCTACTCAGGGAAGCACCTGGGAGGAGGTGTAGTTCACTGGAGTGCATTGTCACTTGTTACACTACTATAGTCACCTCAATGAGTTAGAACATCACAACAGGATCCAAAATAAAAAGCCACTTGTTGGTTTCACATTTGGGTGTGGCGCCCATGCCCTTTTGACATTGTATATTTTTATGCATGTATCCTCAGAGTGACCCTTCATGTTGGAATTAGTGTATGGAGGAACAATCAATTTCTCCGAGGACCCTTACAATATGACCATATAAAGCCTTCTTAGTCTCCTATTCCATAGTGATAGGAACAATAAAGGAAGAAGCAATGTCCCTGATATTTATTGGATGCAAGTAGATCCAACTAAGTCCATGGATGCGAACTAAAAAATGAACCACCATGTTTTTTTCATCTCATCCAAATGGATGATGAAGCAGAATTGTCCGCTTTGAGATTTCATTAAGCTTCCATGGATTCTCCCCTTCAGGAAGAATAATCTAGGCGATAGATATCATTAAGATTTGGAATCTCTCTGAGATTCTGTAATATCCCAAGTAAATGAAGAATAATATATTTTAATATTTATTAATATTTGTGAATTAAATATTAATTTTAGTTTAAAAGCGTTCCTATGTTTGATAGCATACCCGATACGCAACAACACGTTTCTTTGGAGTCTTACGTTGCATACTAATATTATAATATTATTATTTTAAGTAGTAGTTAACTCCTAGCCGTTGTAGAGGAGGGAATGAATGAAAATAACTACAATAATATTATACATGTTTTTAAATGTATTTACATTATCCAAATAATATTTAGTTGCTTAAAATATGAATGAATCTAATTTTAATCACAATTTACATTAAAATGACAATTTATCACATTTTAATGGAGAACCCTCTTTAAATATATTTTTGGTCAGTTTAATACATTATAATTGACAAATAAAATCCTTCTTTAGATCGGGGACATCAAATTTTACTTTGGGTAATTTTTTCCTATTTTTCTGATAAAGTTCATTTTTAATGAATAGTGAAAAATATTGTATTTTAATTCAAAAGTGCATTTTTACCTAATTTATTAATATGGTTATAATACCTTTTTAGTTTGTTTTAATGTGGAATTAAAATATATTTTTACCATTTAATCAAATGTTTGTCATTGGAATTAATTTCACATCGAAATTGAACATAAACAAATAAGAATCTTTTGATAGTTATTGTTTCTTAAAAACACGCTATTTGTTTTGATAACGAGATTTATTATAAAAATTAATTAATGCCACATATATGTTTTGAATTTGAAAAAATAGGCATAATTTTTGAATTCAGAATTTCAAATAATGCTTATGCTGAATGTTTGATATTTTTCAGAAAAACATCAATTTTTGATGAATAGTGAAACCACTTAGTGGTAGTTAAAAAACTGATTTTTCATTTAAATGAAATTTTACCACTTCTGTGAAATTAATTTAAAAAATAAAAACTACATGGTTGTTATGAATAAGTAAAATGTGGTTTATTAAGATAAAAATAATTTTTTCTGAATTGTAACTTTTGACTTTTATTTACCGTAGTTAAAGGTAAATAGAGCAATTCAAGGTAAAAAGAATATTATAATAAATCAAAATTTCCTTAACACTTGTCCAAAAAGTATTGGACGTGTCATTAACGACCATGGTCATCTATAAGTCGATTTTGGGACCCTATTGAGCCACTTTGATGTGATAATGACAATTTGGATTAATTAATTTAATGTAAAGGCAAAACTAACATGAACAAAAATCGTTTTGTAATTAATTTTTATTTGTTGTTATATAAGTCCTATTTTCTACTGTAAATTTTATTTGGATATGTAGAATGATTTCCTACATAATGGTATTTTTTTATAATTTTTGATATCATATAAATTAAATTATTTATGACACAATAATGATGCAGTGTTTACTTCATAAATAAATGAATTAAATAAATAAGATTATAATGATTAAATTATTATCCCAAACATGTCCAATTCTAATTCGATGATTTTATTTCAAATATGAGTCATATTATTTTTTACCTTAATTATTTTTTGACCATTACAAACCAAATATCAATATATTATAAAATAATAGTTTCACACTTTCCTAAAGAGACCCTCCCCTCCCTTATAAACGGAGACTACTTCTAACCAAGTCCACACACCTCTCAAGCCATTTTTCACTTCCAAAATCTACCCAATTACACTCCCTACATCCCTATCCTCCTCCTAGAAGCCTTACCATATACCGAAGTCACTTCAAGAAGTCATTTGGTTCAAACCAATGGGAGATACCCAAAATAAAGGATATTAAAGAACGATCGAGTGAAGTCAGACACGAGGTAAGCGACATAGTCTCGATCTCCTTTAGTTGAGGAATATTTTGTTTTAATACAAGAATTAATTTTATATGTTGTATAAACACCCTTTATTTTTCAAAGGGAATATTTTTCTACAAAGAATTTTACAAAAAGACAAAAATGATTGTTTCTTTTAACAGAAGCGGTGACAACGACCTTTTCTGCCGCCGCGATTATTATTTGATCTTTGGCTTCCTCAACAAGACATAATGTTTTTAAAAGAAAATAAATACCATATAATATTTTTGTATTTTGTTATTGAAAATGGTCTTGATAATGGATTTTTTATGTCAATATATTTAAGTGATATATTGTGATAGAAATGTAGAAATGTTTTATTTCATTTATATTAGTTTTATGACTTATGATTTTATAATGGTACTTGGACATTTGATGGGTGGTTACATGATAAACCAAATGATAGGTGGTGACATGAATAACAGGATGGGTGGTTGCGTTATAACCTACAATGCATTGGGTATGGAAGTCGGCCTTATGGCTATTCAATTTAGTGATATGTATGGAAGTCAATCGTATGGTTATTCAATTTATGTGTGCTTACGTCCCAAGTTACCTTTATATTTTATTTTTTCTATTTATGGGTTTTATGGTAATATTTTGGTTAAAAATGGTAAGTAGTGATCTTTTATTTAGTGAATAGTACTTACTACTTCATAAAGGTGAAAATTATTACTTATGTTAATGTATTCATAGTTTACTTGTTGTTTTTAAAAACTAACAGTTTTCCTTCTTTGTCCATCCCTTACTGAGCTTTTTATGCTCATCCCATGTTTTTGAAATGTTTTTCACAAGACATAATGTGGAATAGGGTCAAGGATAGGATGATGGAAAATTCATGTTGTCTTAAACATGGATCTAAACATGATTCTTACATTTTTAAGAGATCATGTTTTGTAAAAAAATTGAACTCGTATAAAAGTATCTACTTTGTAATCTTTTGATATGTAATAGTTATGTCATAGTTCTTGAAAACAATAAACCTGAAAAGTTCCTCAATTTGAATTATTCATTTAGTTTAATATTATTTAAGGTTTAAGACCAGGTCCTAATAGTTGGTATCAGAGGGAGTATTAGATAACATTAGGAGTTAGGGTATTGTTAAATTAATATCCATAACGTTATTTATGAAATCATATCGCAATTACATATTACCATGTTGCTTAGCCTAAGATATACCATTTGATCAGAATGGTTTTCCACAGAGGAAACATGGTAGCTATGTTGGGACAAAATCTGGAGGAAGACAACCATCCAAATCATCAACCTGAGATGGTCGGAATCGGAACTGAACAATTTGTTGTAGTGATGGAACATTTGAATCTGGCGATAAATGGTGGTGGTATCCATGTATGAGATCAGACAAATCATCCACAGAGAAATATATCAGTAGTGGATAATTTCATGAGGCAACATCCCCCATAATTTAGAGGATCATCTGACCCTATGCTAGCTGAAGGGTGGACTAAAGCACTGGAGAATATTTTCGATGTCATGGGTTGTTTAGTACATCAAAAGGATAGTCTCACAATTTACCGTTTTCAAGGTGAAGCTGATCAATGGAGGTCAATGGTGAAAAATATCAGGGATAGTTAGGAGATTGATGATCTTGTTTGGGATGAATTCAAAGGTATGTTTATTGAGAAATATTTTCCTAAGGTGGTTCGTCATAAGATGGAAAAACAATTCTTTAAATTGAGGGAAGAGGATGACCCATTGGCTTCTTATGAAGAAAAATTCACCTGACTGTCAAGGTATGCTCCAAAATTCATATGATATCTTCATAGATAAATCAACCATTTTTACACAGGAATAAGGCCATGATATTTAAGAGCATTAGCCTTTAATGATTTCAAATGTTAAGAAAAAAAATGTTCTATGTGCGGAGAAGGTGGAAATGGAGTTTTCCAATGATCATGTGTTTGTTGACAAACACCATAATAAGTGGTCCAGTTGGAAGGAAATGGGAATGAGGTCATCAAAGATGTCGAGTGGTAATAAAATTAAATATCCAACTTGTGAGAAGTGTGGTAAAGAGCATCATAGAGATTGTTTATCAATGTTTAGAAAGATCTTCTGATGTGGTAAGTCTGGTCATATTGCTCGTAACTATAATGAAGATGATCAAGAAGGTAATGAAAAACCATTGGTAATATCATTTATGTGTAATGAAATGGATCATTATGAAAATGAGTGTCCAACGAAGAACTCAACTGAGGGAAAGTAGCCATACTACAAGCATAAATGGGTGGTGAAATCATTTGTAACTACTTCATCAGTTGTTGGGCCATCAAACGAAGTATTATCAGCTCTAGGGAGCTTAGTATTTTTTGATGATTGACTTGAGGTTGGGGTACTATCAGTTGAAAGTAATGGAATCAGACCATATGAAGAACGTAATTCGTACTAGATATGGCCAATATGAATTTGTAGTTATGTCTTTTGTTTTAACCAATGCCCCTGCTGTATTCATGGATCTTCTGAATAGAATTTTCTGTGACTTCTAGGATGAGTTTGTGGTTGTGTTTATTGATGATATTTTGGTTTTTTCAAAAATTTACGAGGAGCATGGAATTCATTTATGGGTTGTCTTGAAAACCTGAAAATCAAATAATATTTATGGGAAATTCAGAAAGTGTGAGTTTTGGTTACAAAAAATTTCATTCCTGGGTCACATTGTTTCAAAAAATGCCATAACTGTTGATCCTGCTAAAAACATTTTGTTGAAGAATGTCCAAGAACCACAAATATAATCAAGATACGTATTATTCATGGTTTGGCAGGTTATTACCAGAGGTTTGTTGAATATTTTGCACGGTTATCTAGTCCAATGACTAAGTTAACTCGAAAATGTGTTAAGTTTATCTGGACAAACGAATGTGATGATTGTTTTCAGGAATTGAAAAAAACATTTGTGAATGCTCCAGTTTTGGAACAGCCTTCTAGATATGGTGCATTTTTTATCTATACTGATGCCTCATTGAAAGGATTGGGTTGTGCCCTAATGAATAATGATAAATTAATATCTTATGCTTCACTTCAGTTGAAACATAATGAGTTAAATTACACTACACATGATTTGGAATTAGCTTCTGTTTTTTTTTTGCATAAAAATTTATGAGGCATCATTTTTATGGAGTGATGTGTGAAATATATAATGATCACAAAAGATTGAAGTATATATTCAGTCAGAAATAATTTAACATTAGATAGAAGAGATTTTTGGAATTATTCAATGAATATGACTGCATGATCCATTACTATTTGGGAAAATAATAAAAATGTCTAATGGTTTGAGTCAAAAATGTAATGTCTCATTAGCCATGCTATGTTAAGTACGAGATCCATTTAATTTTGATTTGATGAAATTTGGCTAGACTTTGTTGGTGCATGAAACTATTCTATTTTGTTTTTGGTGTCAAGGAGATCATCTCTAGCAGACAGAATAAAGAAACCTCAGATGGAAGACAATGAGTTGCTTAAAAAGGAAGAATTTGTTTAGAAGGGTATGTTGCATGAATTTAACATCGATAATGATTATGTTTTGAGGTTTTGAAAGAGATTATTTGTTCCTTGTGATTCACAGTTGAAGAATGAGTTGTTATTTGAGGCACATAATTCTCTGTTTTTAGTTCATCTTTGCAGTACTATGATGTACAATGATCTTCAAGAGTATTACTGGTGTGATGGAATTAGAAGACATATTGCCGATTTTATTGTGAACTGTTGACTTGTATGCATGTTAAAGCAGAGCGACAGTTACCGTATAGAATGCATCAGCCTTTACCAGTCCCAGAGTGGAAATGGGAAAATATATCCATGGACTTCATTTTGGGATTGCCAAAGACATCTTGAGGTAATAATGCAATCTGGGTTATAGTTGATCAATTAACTAAATCTTCTCATTTCCTTCCTATTAGAGATACTTTGTATTTAGATCAACTTTCTCAATTGTGTGTTAAAGAGATAGTCAGGTTACATGGTGTTCCCCTCTCCATTGTATCTGATCATGATCACAGGTTTATTTCTAAATTTTGGAAAGGCCTTCGGATGTCATTGGGTACTGAATTAAATTTTTGAACAACTATTCATCCTCAATAATATGGGCAGATAGAAAGAACAATTTGGACCATTGAGGATATTTTAAGTGCTTGATCGATGGATTAAAAAGGAATTTAGGACCAAAATCTTTCTTTGGTTAAATTTTCTTATAATAACAGTTTTCATTCCAGTATACAGATGGCTCCATTTGAAGCATTATATGGAAAGCATTTTCAAACTCCTATTTTTTAGGATGAAGTAGGTTAATGGAAACAGATGGGACAAGAATTGGTAGAAGAGATTGTAGAGAAAGTTTAGTTGATTTAGAAGCACATGATAACATCTCATAGTAGACAGAAAAGTTATACAGATAACTGGTGGAAGGTTATTTCTTTTGAGGTAGGTGACCATGACTTTCTCAATGTTTCTCCATGGAAAAGTGTGATGCGTTTTGGTAAGAAGGGAATGTTGAGTTTGAGGTTCATTGGACCATATGAAATTCTAGAGAAAGTTGGATCAGTTGCATACAATGTGGCTTTACCTCCAATTTTATCCCAGTTACACAATGTTCATCTTGTTCCGATGTTGAGAAAGTACATGCCAGATCCATCATATGTTTTGAGCCCAGAGGTAGTTCAGTTGGAAGAGAATCTCTCTTATGAATAATGATTAGTCCAGATTCTTAACTGTTAAGAGCAAGTGTAGTGGAATAAGTTAATTCACCAGGTAAAGGTTTTGTGGAAAACCCTTATGGTTGAAGAGGCAACGTGGGAATCTGATAATTCTATGTGAGATAAATACCCCCACTTATTTTAATAAGTGAATAAAAATTGTGAGGATGCAATTTCCAAAAGTGGGGAAGGATGTAACATCACAAGTAAATGAAGAATAAGAGATTTTAATATTTATTAATATTTGTGAATTAAATATTAATTTAAGTTTAAAAGGGTTGCTATGTTCGATAGCGTACCCGATACGCAACAACAGGTTTCTTTGGAGTATTACGTTGCACACAGATAATATAATATTATTATTTTAAATAGTAGTTAACTCATAGGCATTGTATTGGTGGTAAAGAATGAAACTAACTACAATATAATTATACATGTCTTTCAAATGTATTTACATTATCCAAATAAAATTTAGAGGCTTAAAATGTGAATGAATCTAATTTTAAGCATAATTTACAATAAAAGGCCGATTTATCACCTTTTAATGGAGAACCCTCATTAAATATAATTTTGGTAATTTCAATACATTTTAATTGACCAAATAAAATCCTTATTTAGATCTGGGACATCAAATTTTACTTTGGGTAATTGTTTTTTAATTTTCTTGATAAAGTACGTTTTTTAATGAATAGTGAAAAATATTGAATTTTATTTCAAAAGTGCATTTGTTTCTAAATTATTTATATGGTTATATTATATTTTTAGTTGGATTAAATGTGGAATTAAAATATATTTTTACCATTTAATCCCATGATTTTCATTGGAATTTATTTTACCTTGAAATTGGATATAAACAAGTATCAGTCTTTTGATAGTTACTGTTTCATAAAAACGTGCTATTTTTTTGATAACGGGAATTAATTTTAAATTAATTAAATACATTTTTATGTTTTGAATTTGGGAAAATAGAAATCATTTTTTAATTCGGAATACCAAATAATTCTTAGTCTGGATTTTTTTTTATTTTTTTAGAAAACAACAATTTTTGATGAATGTTGAAACCACTTAGTGGTAGTTAAAAAACTGACTTTTTCATTTAAATGAAATTTTACCACTTCTGTGAATTGAATTTCAAAAATATGACATACATGGTTGTCATCAAGATGTAAATTGTGGTTCATTATGATTAAAATAATTTTTTGTGAATAGTAACTTTTGAATTTTATTTTCCGCGGTTAAAGGTAAATATGATAATTCAAGGTAAAAAGTAAATTTTAATAATTAAATATTACCATAAAACTTTTTCAAACCATATTGGTTGAGTCATTAACGACCATGGTCATATTTGGGTCGATTTTGGGACCCCATTGAGCCACATGGAAGTTTTAATGACAATTGGGAATAATTAATTTAATGTAAAGACAAAACTGACATTAACAAAAATATTTTTGTAATTAATTTTTATATGGAGTTATATAAGTCCTTTTTACAACTATAAATATTATTTGGTAATATGAAAATATTTCATACATCATGGTATTTTATTTATAATTTTTAGACATCATATAACTTAAATTATTTATTGCACAATAATGATGCAGTATTTAGCTCATTAATAAATGATTTAAATAAATAATATAATAATGATTAAATTATTATCCGAAAATAGTCCAATTATAATTTGATAATTTTATTTCGAATACGAGTCATCTTATATTCAAACTTAATGATTTTTGGACCATTAGAATCTGAATAACATTATATTATAAAATAATAGTTTCACACTTTCCTAAAGAGCCCATCCACTCCCTTATAGAAGAAGACCACTTCTAACCAATTAGACACACCTCTCAAGCCATTTGTATTGTGAAAAATCTACCTAATTACAATCCCTACATACCTCTCCTACTCCTAGAATCCTTACCATATGCATAAGGCACTTCAAGAAGTCCTTTGGTTAAAACCAAAGGGATATACCCAAATTATGGGACTTCGTCTCAATCACGTTTTATTGAGGCATATTTTTATTTAATACACAAATTTTTTTTATACTCTGTATAAACTCCCTTGAATTTTCAGAGGGAATCATTTTCTACAAAGCGTTTTACTAAATGAAAAAAATCATTGTTTCTTTTAACGTAAGCGGTAACAATGAACTTTTGCTCCATCTCGAGTATTATTTGATCTTCGGCTTCCTCAACAAGATGTAATGTTTTTAAAATAAAATAAATACCTTATACTCTTTTATGTATTTTGGTATTGAAAATTGTTTGGATAATTGATTTGTTATGTGAATATATATAAGTGATATATTGTGATTGAAATGTAGAAATAATTTCTTCCTTTTTTATTTGTATTATGTCTTATGATTTTATAATGGTACTAGGACATTTGACGGGTGGTTAAATGATAATCCAAATGACAAGTGGTGTTGTGAATACTAGGATGGGTGGTTACGTTATAACCTCTAATTCATTGGGTATGGAAGTCGGCCGTATGGCTATTTCATTTAGTGGTATGTGTGGAAGTCGAGAGTATGGTTATTCCATTTAAGTATGTTTATGTCCTAAGATACCTTTATATGTTATTTGTGCCTTATATGGGTTTTATGGTAATATTTTGGTTATAGAAATGGTATGTAATTATATTTTATTCAATGAAGAATATTTACTACATCAAAAATGTGAAAAGTATTACTTATGTTAAAGTATTCATGGTTTACTTGTTGTTTTGATAAACAAATAGTTTTCTTTCATTTGTATCCCTTACTTAGATTTTTATGCTCAACCATTGTTTTTGATATGTTTTTTCACAAGACATAATTAGGAATAGGGTCAAATATGGTATCATGGAAAATTCAGGTTGTATTAAACATGGAACTAGAGATGAATCTTCTTATTTTAAGATTTCATGTTTTGTAAAGAAAATGGAAACTGTGTAGAAGTCTCTACATTGTAATATTTTGAGATGTAGTAGTTATTTCCAAATTATATAAAAATCTAAACTTGAAAAGATCATCAATGTTGATTAGTCATTTAATTCAATATTATGTATGGTTTAATGTCGTGTCCTTATAAATTGCTTCTTGATTTTGAGAAACATGGCCAATATAACCCTTCCTAATAATCATTCATGTGGATGGCTTATTCTAATCACAAAAAGTGTAGTGATATCTGATTTCAATTTCTGGACAAACGACTTCGCTTCTTTAGCTTGGGATCTATCATTTCCATCCAAACTAGTACCCTTTATAGTGTTTTTAGGTGAGAATAGATCTTTGTGGGTAGTGAGGGATTCATCATCACATGGGTTATGATCACGGGATTCCTTTATCAAATATGAGATTCTGGAATCACCTCCTGGATCAGGACATCTTCAAAAATACATATAAAAAATAAAACTATAAGAAATATAAAAGTAAAGTAGAATCCACTTATAGCAGGTCTATGTGGATCAAATCAGCCCACCAAACCAAACATTTAATTTCACAAGAAAAATCAGAAAAGGGCTTGATAGAGTCAAAAACTGAAAACTAAAATTAACAGGAAATGCATAAATACCTTATTCAGAATGACATGTGACTACATTAAAAATACATATTGATCCTTACAGGATAATTAATGAACTGAACCTAAACACTGAAAACACGCAAAGTGTATACCAAAAAGACATAAAATGCATACAATGACCAAACAGGGTGACACCATATCCCACACACTGAGGGAATGTATCTATATCATCATGTGAGTCTTACTGAAGATCCACATGACATTCCTTCAGTAGGAAAACCATATGGAGTTCAAACCAAATGAGTAGTGTGTCACTAAATGCTAATATTGGAAAACATCATATGATCTATTGTTGAAAAATTAATCATATAATCCTCTGTCATTTGATAAATCATAAATTATAATGACAATATATAAAAATATGAAATTTTAGTGAAATTATGAATTGAAAAATAATATCTAGATTATGAAAATGAATTTAATGCATGGATATAAAATGAAGTGTGTGACTTACCTGCTATTTTTAAGTGTGTTTATATAACATCAATTTCTTATTAGAAAAGGCATTTAATGCATTGGGTGGCTAAAAGATATCCAGTTTTGCCAAAATATGAAATTTTAGTGAAATTTTAATTGAATAGTCTTTCATGTGAGGTGAACATAAAATAGAGAGTCATGATTCCTTTTATTTTTCTAATAGTGACAATAAAGGGAACCAATATAGCTAAATGAAACTTGTTAATAGACTCTAATGAACTTTTAGTAACCCAGAAAATATAGACCAAAACTGGAGGTGTATGTAGCTGCTCACTCAAAATTATCAAGTAATGCCCATGTAAAATATCTCATTTTAAATTACATCTGCATCGACTAAAAAATAATACCATTTGTCCTAACAAATGAATGTATAATATATAGTAACATTTAAATGGACACTACCATTTCGATAGAAGTAATGAAGCATGAATGATATTATGGTGTCAGATCCTTTTTTTCAACCCCAATAGTATTCTCAATTAAAATGAATACACTTCATCTTATCTATCACTACAAAGAAATATGGAAGAGGCACATGCACATTGATTTAGGTTATAAAAATAAGAATATAAAATACAATTAATAATTTATGGTAAATAGGGAAATTTTGTCTCTATACAATGTTTGAAAACATAATGAGAACAACATATAATGAAAAGGTGTTAATATTATAAAATTTACAAATGAACATTAAAAAATATTTGTTTATATATGTTAATGTTAGGTCATGTTGAATCATTTAGAAAACATAGACATTATTTCAATAGTAGAAAAATTTAATGATTAATGTGAAGGAAAGATAATTCATTTTGACCATGGAAAAATAGATGACAAGAGTTACATTTCAATTCAAATAAGATAAAATAACATTGAATATTTAAATTGTATCATTAATATATTGTCACCAAATATAACAGTGGTGACATTAATTGGTCACCCAATTCATGCCTCAAATTACTTTATCAAAAAACAAAAGTAACATTAAAAAAATGAGAGGTTCAATGAATTTACACCAGCAGGGATCAAGAGGATTACAATCCAAAAAACACATCGAGGAAAAGTGAGAAAAATATGAAGATGAAAAAATTGAACAAAACAACATTCTCTCAACTAATCCAGGATCTCAAAAAATGCATATATTGTACATAGGGATTCCTCCAATCCACGACTTAAGGGAATCCATTCCCAACACAACATTGATTCTCTATCAACTTTAACTTTGTCATTCATGCTACTATACAATTGTCATAATAAAAAAAAGGCTAAAATGCAACATGGTAAAGTCATTAATACACTGAAACAACCTTTTAGAATTGAAAACTAGTAAATGGTTGGATAAATATGTAGTTGCAACATCACCTTCACATGATTCAGTGCAAGGTTCCAGTTTTGAGAAAACAACATGTTCAGTGATAGGTTACAATATAGAGTACGTACATATTCATCAAATATATTTACCTTCAAAAACATTAATTCTTACAATAACATACTATGTGTATCAAAATGGAGCACTTTAATAAGAAATCTTAAAAAAAGTATAACATATCTTAAACAAACCTTTTTTACTATAAGGATAACGTTCAATAACAAATCCATGTATATATATTAATTTATAAATAATTGGGACACACACATATATAAATAATCTCAAATCATTTATGCTTCAACCTGTATGAAATTATGTAATGTTCAGTCCAAGGTACTGGGCTACATTATGTGGTTCTAATAATATATTGAATAAATTTTGTGAGACTTAATATTTTTTACTACTATAATATTGGAATAAAATACATACAATGAAGATATTAGTGTGACTAAAAAGTATATTCATGGATTCTTTGGATACTCACTGCATCTTGAGATTTAAATATTGTTTACAAATAAAATTTAAAATATTATAATTGGTACATAAACCAGAAATAAAACAAAAATAAAAGAATATGAAAATGTTGATCGTCCTGATCACCTATAATTGTAACAACTATCCAAAAAATATAATATTTGAACATTTATAATCAAATATAAAATTTAAATAAATATTTTGGAAGTTTAGGGTAATTGAGTTTAATGTAATTTGGTAGAATTTAATATTGGTAATAAAATAATTTGTATAGTAAAATAACCATTAGAAATAATTACATGACTATTAGCAATAGTAAGACTTCATTTGAAATATTAAATTTAACAAAAAATTGATCAATTTAATCTAAATGAAATTTATCCATAGTAATTTATTAATATATAATTATTATAAATCCATAAAATAATTATCATTATAAATGTTCAATTACAATATAATAATTTTCCAAAAAAATAATATAAATTAAATTTATATACATTAAAATGATATATTACTAATCTAAATTACCTCTTATATAAAATTATTTATATAAATTGATTATAATTCTTATAAATAACTCATTACAATTTTATAATGGTGAATTTTTTAAAATTTTATAGAATAGATAAATTATAAGTCAATTTGAAAATTATTATATTTACATAACATATATATATATATATATGTTAATTGCATAATTAAAATTGTAATACTAACCAAATTAATTCTATTTTTTGAATAATAACTTCGTTAATAAGATAAATTATTAATCAAAAAATTTATAAATATAAAAAGTTTTTCCATTTTCAAATTTCTATTGTTTTCCATTAAAAATAGAATTAATTTATTATTTATTCAAAATTGCGTTTTAATAAAATATTTTGTTCATTTTATTAATAATTTTTTAGTGCTAAAAAAAATTATTTCTTATAAAAAATAATTTTATATATAAAAAATTTCACTATTTCATGGATTTCCTTTGATATTATATTTCATTCAATAATGTATCATTGAACTCCATCTCTTCAATTATAAATACCGCTTCTCAAATACAATGGGAAACCACTTCACATAGACATAAAAGTTCTAAATCTATAACAAATTACAATATCTAAAGACTATTAAAATATTTATGTATGGTACAGGGAAATCAAACTACCATATATAGAGACAATAAGGGTTATATAAAAATAATAACTTATATAAAGTGGAAATATGACATTTTTTTTAGATAATTTTCAATTTTTAATGTCCTTATGTTATTTTATAATAAAATAATGAGTATAAAAATTATAAATCATTAAAAATGATCTTTATAATTTATTATATTTCCTAACATATTATTTATAATATAAACATATATAATACATCTCAATCCATTTATTCACATAGTGTCACATAGATTGTCATTTAACCAAACATTAGAACACTTCCAACTCTCAACATATTAAATGTATTTTTAATGATTATAATAAAATATATATATGAGATAAATTTATAAATATATTTATTTCATTGAATTTATATTTAATGGTATTTATTAATAACTAAAAATAAATAAATATCATTAAATCAATGTAATATATTTTATTTTATTGAAAATATGATATCAAAATCATTCACTGTTAACAATGGGAAATAAGAAATAAAATTCAATGATAAATATTCATATATACTGAAATGAATGAACATTACATAATTATTTTTTCTGTTTTAATAAAAGAAAATTCATTATATAGGATTTCCAAATGTGGTGAAATAATTTGAGGGATATGGTAAGGGTATTATTGAACCCAACATATTATTTTTGGGTTACATTCACATTAAAATTATTTTCTATATGAATAATTCTTGAGACACTATAAAATATATTTTTAAAATTTCTTCCATTTTAATCATTGTTATATATATGTTTCTACCATGTAAAAAATATTTTCATTATAATTTATATTAGTTTTCAAAAATACATAATTTTTTTTCAAAACAACACATTGAATCCTATTGAAATATGAATTCTTCAATGAAAATAGATATTTTATGTCAAAATAGGATGACCCTTATTAATTTAGAAACCCCAAATACTATTACCTAAAAAATTAAATTATTCAATATCTTATAAAACAATTCCATTCAATTTTTTTAATGATGATTATGATTGCCACATGTTATCGTTCAATGTGAAATGAACGTTTTTTTAAAATATTAGGATATTATGTGTAGGATCTGAACTATAAATCCCCCCTTTTCATTGGTAAATGTGACATATATCATAAAAATATGGTTATTATGCATAAATAAGGTTAGATATTTTTTTTAAAAAATGTATGGTATTTTTATTTTTTTATAATGATTTATTATTATACATATCCACATTCCACAGTTTTTCATCCAATTCTTGCAGGCTTCTGATTACTATAAGGAACGAGAAGTATTATATGAATGTGAAAATGTGTGAATTTATTATATTATATTTTCTTTTGGGGTCATATAATTTCAAGAAAGTGTATTACAGTTGGCCAATCGTTAATGGAGGCAATTGAACATTTTCCAAAACAAACTGTGATGGCCGATATCTATTTTTCTCATAGTTTAGTATCATATTTACAATGATTTGTTTTTAATTTATCATGACAGTCCAATCCACCATTAATGTAAACTTAAATGGGATCCAAGATCATATATTAAAAAAATGATATGAATAATTAATGGAAGATAAAACATGGTTAGTCATCATGCCCACGAATACATTACCTAATGGTGTAAAAGGTTTTGTATTCATTAGTGATTAATCTTACACTATATTTTGATGTATTCTCATGAAAATGATATTAGAAATGTTTATGCCCCATGAAAATTGATCATTCTTCAGAAAAAGTACACAACTATTGATTCAGAGTTAGTTTTGTTAATTATTTTCTTAAATATATAGACACATTACAATTATAGAGAAAGATGAGATATATATACTAATAAAAAAAATTTAATTTATATATTCACATAGAATGAGAAGAATATGTGACAAATATCATGGTTGGAGAGGAATAATGATTTTGGATGTTCAATAAAATACCATATATTTATAGTTAACAAGGTGGTCAATTCATTAAGTTGAAAGGATTGTGAAAATATATCTGTCACGAGGATTAAAAAATATAAAAATATATATTGATTAAAAAATTATTAATATATAAATTTTGATGGAAGGGAAAAAAATATAGTTCTAAAATAAGGAATTCATAATCAATCCATGTGATGAATGAAGAGTCCTAGTAGGATGCTTTATTGATAATATAAGAGAGAAGTATTCTTATGTTTACGATTCACTATGATAGATTTATATGTTTCAAGAACCACATATCCATTCCCCCTAATATCAATTTTAATATATGTTTATTATTTACATATCATAGATATTAATTCTCTATAACACCTATATTTATTATGATATAACTATATTTTAAATAGTATTTATGGTCATAAAACGTGAACAATGATATTGTTGAGTATGCATATTGGTTCTTGTTATGTCTGTCTATAATGGTTGAAAGAAATATTTCTACGGAGAAATAACATCCATTCCTCATAACAGTATGGAATGGAAAATATCCCCATGTATGTTTTTCATCATATTCCTCCAAACAAATAAAGACTACAATTCAATCATGTTTCTAGATGAATGTCTTTAGAATTTAACACACATCGTTGCTATTAGATATGTTTTTTCTCAGAATTAAATTTTAAGGAAATACATTAATAATTTGGTAAGATAGTATAGAGTACCAAATTATATTATTTATGATCATGATCTGATGTTTACCTAAATGTTTTTTGAAAATTAGTCAACATTCTCTGGATGTGTAGTTACTTTTCGGTGTTTTGTATCATCCTTAGTGTAAAATACCAACCCATGAGAACTAAACAAGCCACCTATGTTGGCATGTTATATGGAGTGTTAAAAAAATAGGTAACATTATAAAAATTATTGAATATTACCAAAACATGACTTATAAATAGAGTAAAAATTTGGAAAAATGTTACTTCCAATATCCACATAATATATCCATACTAGATAAAATAGAAAATTAATAATCATAAAAAACAATCAAGTATCCTTTGAACTAACCATCATCATTATACCATTATGAATATAAGGTTATAACCATAAGATAAGAAATTATAATTTAAAATTCCTTCCCTCTACTCTAATCCTTCTAAAAAACATGTGACCTACCAAAGAGAAAATTATGGCATGATAGAAAATATATATAAGATACCATCACAATTTTTCTAAAATGACTAATATAAAAAATTAACATGTTCATGTTTTTAGAAAAAAATAAATTACAATGAAATTTCTTAAAATGAAAACACATTTGTAAATCATTTATATTTTGTTTTTTAAATCCTTTCATATCTATAAATCCAAGAATATGAACAGTATATGTGATAAAAAATGAATAATATCAAAAAATCTTAAGATAATAAAGTAAAATAAAAAATTTCTTTAAATTAACCATCATAGAGTGTTTTATGATACAATATAATGGGAATGTAATATGTGTGGAACTATACAAAAAAACAATCATGTGATAAATAACCCAAATTGATAAACTAATTTGAATTATGATAATAGCCTATGAGAATATATACTAAAAAAATTTCATCCAAACCAGATATAAATTTGTACCAATAGATAGCATTTACATATACTAGATATCAAAACATAACCCCCAGTAGTGCCACACACAATAAGGTTAACCATTCTCATTTCAAAATTCACCAAAGGATCCCCATAATCAAATTGACAGAAATGTATTTCAATACAATAGAAAAAATTTTAAAAAATATTTGTATAGTCTAAAAATTATTTTTTGATGTTTGTAACACCATTTCTAAATCGAAAAATCAATTCAGGTATTTGAAGAAACACAAGGTTTGTAAAAATCAATTTTGAGGAAAACCCTATTAAAATCATTTTCATTCAAATAAATACATTTATATAAATTATAAATTCAAATATATGCATATATCAAAAGTATTTTACCACAAAAATAATCAATTTATAGAAATACCTTTTATATAGAAACACCAAAATCAATTCATATGTAGAAAATACTAGCCTCTCAAATAGTGTCTCTATAAGGATATATTGGGAACTCATGATCATATTTCCACAAGAAATAATGTAAAAAAATATGGAAATTTATTATATCTATAATTCATACCCACTTTGGGTTCCATAATATTATTAAGGAACAAATATAATAATCATCAACATGGGGTAGGATATACACCATCAAAATCATGACATAATTCAAGGAGATCCATAAATAATGATTGATTTGCACCTAGAACCACATGTGAGAAACCTAAAAAGTGCCAAAAAATGTTAATAATGATTCAATTTGATATTAGTGTTGATTTTTCATAAAATGATAATGTGAAAAGAAATAAAATCCCATTTTATAAAATTTGGAGGCTGATTTTATAGTTTTTGGAAGATACTACAAGATTAAACAAACCATGTAACGTAACCAAACACCCTAATATCAATTCTATGTTGGTTCATGTTTTGGTTTTATGATTATCTTAAATATGTACTAGTTGTGAAACCACATGTATCCAAAGGATTTCCAATTTCCACTAGTGGCATCATAGTTTACCTATCTATGCACAAACTGTGAAAACCACCACTAGAAGATCATAGAGGCATACCAATTGATTACTTCACGGTTAAATTTTTTTTCTCATTTTCCATGATTCTATATTTATTTATCCAAAATTATTGTTTATAAAATCCAATCCCCCAAAATTACTAGGACCCTAAAATAGAAAAATAATGCTCATGTAAGGAATTAATGTGACATAGACAGATTCAAAACTATTACCACCACAATCACATTATTTCTGTAGAAATTCCGAATATTCTTAGATCCTAAAAATGATATGTCCACATTGGGTTATCCTATATAAAATTACACAATACCCCGACCAAGAGAAATATTTTACCATGTTTTACCTTATCCTAAGGATCCCAAATATTAAATGGCTTCTCATCCATGGTGGTATCATTTTCATGATCAACACCCACCACTAAAATAACATTGGAATGACATTTGTAATACCACCATAGTTTGGAAACATGAACCATGATGTGTATTAATGTTAAAAGAGATAGTAAGTCTACCTAATATGTCACCTATCTATGTAGTTTCATTACCTTGAATGGGATAACAATCCATCATTCGAATGCTTCTTAATTACCCAACCGACAATCTCCCATATGGGGTGAAACATCGAGAAATACATTATCAACATAATCAAATGATAAAACCCAAGGACGAAATTCCACATAATATTTATAACATATTTATTTTATGGCCATACACCACTAGATAAAATAAACATTTTTGGTTATCTCGTAAATGGGACTCATCTCAAACATGGTGCTCATTCAACAATATACCCTAAATAAGGGAGATGTATATGGGTTCCCATAAAATGATTCGATGGATTACTTATTTATTGAATCATAATTACTATTTTCATAGTTGAATTAAATAAGAGGGAAAATATTTTACCAAGATTCAATTAAATCTAGAAATCTATCCTATATCATATCCTTAAGAACCAAGATTTATCTCTCTATCTCTCCATCAAACAATAGTAATAATCCATTCTCACATTAATATGGAACTCTTCACCACTGGTAAAACATTCCATAACCAAGATTTGGACCTCAGGCCCCTTTTAGAAATAACCATACAGGGAATTCCATAATGTCAAAAAATTTATCAAACATAAAATTCCACCAAAATGTTCTTCTTTCATCACCGACATAATATAAAATAACGTTGATGATTTCATAAGTTGATAAATGATCACCCAAGTAATATCCTTCTAACCATGTTCTTGTGGGAAGCCAATGATTATGTTTAGGGAAATATTATAACTCATTAATACAATAAAGGTAAACTATTGAATCAAACCAAAATGTATCTTGTGATCCAGTTTAATTTTTTAAAAATTGCGACATTGGGAAATAAGAAATTAAATTTTCCACCAAATCCATATCCACTAACATCAACGACTCTTATAGTGACAAATCCTGGTAGCCCATCAGTGAACATGCTAACATGAACGATGTCTAATATACAAAATTTCCTTCCCATGAAGAATTAGAACATCCAAAATACTATGGAAGCATATATATCAACTAAGAGACTACAACCAGTCACTAGATTTCTTACCACCATAATGGATTTAACTAAATCATTAGCACTCAATATATGTCAGATTCATAACGTGAAATCACCCATAAAAATAATTTTCATTTTTAATGGAATCCAATAACACATGACCACCAAAAGCTTCCACTCCAATGATCATCTCATCCATAATAATCAATGGAGACCATTATTCATCATTTTACTTCAAGGTATGTATCATTATGTTTATTCACATTGCATTAAAAACTATAGTAGCATTCTTTAAAAGTGTGAATAGAATCAAATTCAATGGGAATAAGAAACTCCACCTTAAATATATAACATAAATTCATATCCAAAAATGTTGAATTATATTTCAGGATCATTATATTATAATACACTCTAAATAGCTCCCATAAGAGATAGTGATTGCATGTTTTCAGATCACACATAATCTATGAAAACACAAGGTAATGGGTATGGTTGTTCTTATTATGAGGGTCTATCCATTGACATCAATAGGAAATCATATGTTACTTCTAAATAAAAACACATTTCAAAACTAAAATAAAATCATCATATATTAAATTGCAACTTGAATCTAGTACACAATGATTCAAAATTATCACTAAAGTCAACCTCAAAATCAGTCCTCAAAACATATATGAAATTATTCACTCAATTCAAAATTTACACCCCTATTTATTTGAACTATCCTTGAATATAAAACCAAAGATAAATCTTAAACAATCCAACAATAGCTACTTGCCAAACATTATAATCATGGAATCTGAAACACATTTCTGAGATTCTCATACGATATAACATTCTGTGTCATTTACAGATCCACTAGAAAACCCATATCAGATATCACATGAAACAAAATTTTCTAACCATAAATCTAAAACATACAAATAGAAATCATACTACATAGTCAATTCTACTTAATGGAATGAATAATGATATCCAAATGGTCTATGTTCTTATCTTAAATCATTCTGTAAAGATAAAATTATGCAAGAAAAAAATTAAAAAATTATACAGAGAACCGATAATATATTTAAATCAAAAATCTAAAAATGCAACAAGATTGCTGTTAAGAATTATTGTAATAACAAGAAAACTAGAATGGCCATACAGGTTCCTAAACACTATCACTGGTAAATCCCCATCTCATACTATCAAATAGTGGTACCCTAACTTATGTTCAATCCTTGAAATCCAAGATTACCACTAATGTTGTTCCAAAAAATCATTAATCATTAAGAAATTTTAATTTTTATTAATAGTCACCCATTTCAACTTTCAAAAATCCACATAATGCCTGAGACAACTATATGTCATGTTATTAAAGTGGAAATGTGAATCCCATAATGAAATGATAAAATGAATACATCACTTAGTCCCTATACCCCCATACTAGACAATATTGTCCACTATGTCATAAGGTTCCATTCAATAATATGGAATATAAATAGTCATCATACCAGGAAGAATGTTAGTATTAAACTCCACCTCTATATATGGTATTAAACATGAAAATTATATAGAAATACCCCATGATACATACACACAACTAGAAGAAGAAAAATTAACATAAAATGGTCATCAACATCAAGAAACATCTATGAAATCAAGAACATGGTTACACTAGTACAACAAACAACAATCCCTTCCCTTACCGATATATATTCCCACTCACCCTTAATGACATGATTTATCCCATTAAAAGAAAAAAAATATAACCCAATTATGATAACAACATATCTATTAATTAATTTTGATTATCCAATACAAGATAATAATCATGTTGAGAATGAAAATATAAATAACTTAAATGTATGATATCACCTCATTATTTAATATTATCATGCAACACGAGACACTTGAAACTATGTTCAATCATTTTTCCCAAAGGTATGGAATGATAATAAATGAAACAAAAAATTACATGTAATTCCAACTCATCAACTAAATATTAGGATATAAAAGAATTAATATCACCTATATCATTCAATGATAGCCCCATAAATTTAGAATAAAAACCATCCTGGAAATAGTATGTCGACATATTTTAGTTTACTCTTATGAATAATAAGTCAAATAAATCCATATGAACTTTTCCAGATGGCCATACCCCTTGGATTTATGATTATAACCTCTACCCATCAAAATATTTGTACCAAACTTGATCCCTTTGTGAGAGTAGGCCATTCTATACAACCTGGGAATTTCCATTAAAGAAACATTGAAGAATACCCAGTAATCTAAAATGATTTAATTTATTTGGAGATTTTATAAAATTCATCATGGTAAGAATATTACTTATAAATTGATAGTAGACACTATTTTATTGTTTTAATAATGTCATTGATTTTTTGGATGAAATCAAACCACCCTTTAACTTTAATTTTTGGAATGATAACATAACCTAGATGAAAACTATACTAAACAATGCTCTACAAAAGCACTATTTCTATCTATTACTGCCTTAGATAACAAAACATAGTCCACTACCCCTTAAAATGACTGAAGGAACGTGAAAATAAATATAGACTAAACATCATGCATCAACCCCAACAAATACCTCTGAACCATCAAATAATAATTGCTGACGAGCATTAGTGCTAGAAGAAACAACCTAGATAAGTAGGCAAAATACTTCAAAACTATATTATCCCCTTTCTACAAGGCTATAAAGACTCATTTCATATATATAGATAATGTCATTAGATAAAACTATTGACTAATTATTTTATTTAATGAATTCTAGAAAATTTCATCTAACAAAAAATAATTAATAAGGTTGTCCTACCTTCATCTTCTATTTCAATCCATTATACACATGGAAAAAGACACATTAGGTTCATCATGATTATTCGAGATGTTAATGATCCTCTTAATCTATCAATGAAAATCCTTAGATTCCGTAGGTACCTTGTCACCATGGAAGATATGTGGATGATTATTAGTGATTTCAAAGCCACGATCTAACACAGGTCTAGGGTTCCCGTCAGTATATTGAAATAGTATCTAAATTGTACAGATTACATCATCATCCAAATAATGTTCCACCGGTGAATTCGACTATAGACCATGTCACAAACCATTCTATATCATATTTTCAAGACAATTGATAAGAGAATGTATCTGTTAAGAATATGAAAATGAAGACTCATATTTGTGAAAACCAATAAAATCATAGGAACAACTTCAAGAATTCAAATATAATCTTAAAAACATAATATATTTTATGTAAATATGAATTCCATGATTGAAAGTAAATTCATTAGGATGAAACATGTCCCATTAATAAAATTTTCATGAACATAATTGAAATTCCCTCATAATCCATTTCTCAAACTTGGTAATTTGTTTATCCACTAATGGTAACTCGTGTTAAGACACAGATTTGAGATAGCCAAGCATGCTCACACACTTATTACATGAAACCTGACAGTCCAAACTAAAATATACACATTAAATAATTAAAAAACATAGTTAATGAAAAAACACATCATTTGAAGTATCACTTAGAAATAATATTGTAAAAACCCATAAAAAGAATACTAGAAAGGCCACCCATGAAACCTCATCCAATTGATTGGATAAAAAAGAGGAGACAAGATAAAAATCTATGAATATAACCTAAATAAGAAATATAACTTTTAGTAAAACATGGATGAAATTGATACATTCAAGATACATACAATTTAATAAAAACTAGATTAACATGAATGTTATGAATATGATAAAACCAACACGATTTTTTATGAGAAACCATCAACACAAAAACATTCCAAAATGATGGATTATACAATAAGAGAAGCCTATATGAAACAAAACACCCTTCCCTTTAACAAAATACTATAAAAAATATGAAACCTCTCAAAGGAAAAATGAGGGAGTGGCCACAATCCCAACAAGATACCACCACAAATTGTACATAATTTATAATATCAACAACTAACTATCTCGAGTGTAACACCCAACGATTAAACAATATTCCACTTCATAATGTTAACTATTCTATTGAATACAAGCTTAAAAAATGTTTAGAATATTATTATTTAATTATTATAGATAGCTCCTATATTTTTTGAATTGTAGGAATGAATGATATTAAGTAAATAGTGATAATATAGAATACACATTTTAAAAAAACCAACTCATTATTTATAAATTATTTTTAAAACACCCCATTTAAAATAAAGGATGAATTTTAATAAAAATTATTTTTTATACCAACATGAACTTTTTATATTTATAAATTAAAAGAATCCCAAAGTATAGAATGATATTATATAAATTACTGTATATCATATTCAATAAAATATTTTTAGAATATTCAAATACTTTTTAGTGGAATAGGATATAAATAAATCATTTTCTTTCACAAAAACCCCTATATATTTATAAACACAGTTTTAAATTCTTTTATCGGTGAATTTTTTAATTTAAATTTTAACCCTTGGTTAATTAATATATCATTATAAAAAAATTATTTTTTAAAGAATAATATCATAATTTACTTTGCTTAAAATTTTGGTAGTTTTATTTAAACATTCATTTTTGATGAATAGCAATTTGACTATTAGAATAATAATTTCAATGTAAGGAATAATAAAATGTTCAGTAGAACAATAACCACACATATAGAAGTATAAATAAATTTAGTATATCATATAAGTATAAATATGATAAATTTATATAATAGTACATGTATATAAATATTTTAGAAATTATTAAATATGTGTTGGTATATATGTAAGTCATAAATATTTCATTAAAATTTTATAAATAATAAAATTACATAAAATAAAATTTATTTTCATAAAAAATATTCTTATATTAATAATTTATTTTACCATTATTTTAGGATAATTAATTGTCTCCTTAGTTAATTTTTTAGAGTGTTATAAAATTAGTTATAATTTTAAAAATTGATTTATCTTCAATAAAAACAAATTGTAATTAAAATAATAAAAAACCTATATTTAGAAAATTATTTTAATAAAATGGAATTAATATTTTCATTCTAGATGTCAAAAAATGGTTGTAGTGAAGATTTTCAATATTTCTAAAATAGATAAAATTTGTGTGAATAGAATAATATAATAATTTACGATATTTAAAAATTATAAGTTAAATACACTATTTATAAAATCATGAATGATGTATGAACCCTTGGAAAAAATTGACATGAATATATTACTATAATTATTCACAATAATTAACACTATTTATTGTCTTTAGAGAATATAATAATATAATGATTAGTAACCCCTATCATCTACTATAAATACCCCCAGCACCACAAATTCTCCTCACAACTCTAATATTTTGAGACTCGTCAAATTTTGGCCTGATATATTCGACAAGACTCTCCCCCTCATACATGAAATTTTTTTATCATCAAAATAAAATAATTATTTCCTTATAGAGGTTCTCAAGAGGGAGTATTTAAGTGGTAAAATCCTCCCCCTTTTCCTTTTAATTCATTTTCACATTCATTTCTTTTATTATTATCTCCCAACTATCTGTCCAAATGAGAATGATAACTTAATTATCTTATATATACTATAATAATTTAATTTTAATGGAATATCAATCATCAAAATCTGTTCTCTATTTTAATTTAAAAATTAAATCATCGTTCAGGTGGTGTCGATTTACAACCCACATGGACGAAAAACTTTTCTTCTTAAATTTCACCTTCAATTATATACATGAAACCATTTGTATATATGAAACAGATTATGAAATATGTATTATATCTTATATAAGGTTGTTGAAGCATTTTATATTCATAATATTAAAAAATAGAACAATGTAGTTTCATTATGTTCCAAAAACAACAAAAATTCCGCCAAATAATTATCATTAAAAAGTTATCTAATTATTCAAACTCATATGTAAAAAATAATAAATAATACCAATTACACATGTGTTTGATACTTAATAAAATTAATCTCCAATAATTTAAAATTTTATCTGTTTTACAAAAAAACATTTCTTATAAATAAGCGTGCTAATCAAGAAAACCAAAGAAACAAAATCTCATGAATGATAAAATTGTGACGTATAAATCATAAAAATGACCATATATAATCGTTATAAATTATATAAAATATATTACATGTGTAAAAGGTTATTAATAATTTAATTAGTTGATATTATTTAATTATACAAGACAATATGGCCTTGGGTATAAAACAAGTAGAAATAAGTTAAGGATTTTCAAATATTAATTCTATATTACTATGATATAACTTCCTCTCCAATCACAATTTTGTATTTTGTATAATTAAAACCCATTTTTGTATCATATAATGAGCTTATAATTTTAATTTTATTCAACGAATAATTTTTTTGATTATTAATTTTGGGTCATATGATTTTATTGGTTACAAACTTGTAAGTGATTCTACCCATACACCCTTTTTCCTTCGGGTTACTCATTCACTACATTTACTCAAATGTAAATATTCAATATTTTATAAAATTTATAATAATTTATGATTATATTTTATATACTCAGATATCCATATAATGTATTTCTTTTATAAGGATATAATTTCTTTGAAATGGTTCACATCTCAATTATTTATAATAAAAATCAAGAATAAAGATAACTTCATGATTTATCACCGATTTTAAGGGTAAAATATAATATATTTTATTCGATAATTATATATGTAAAAACTCAATTTTTATCATAAGAAATAACAGGGATCATTTATAGTTCTATGAAAAAATATATTCCTTTTCACTTTAAAATCTCTTTTATATTTTCTTTAAACAACACAAAAATGATTTATTTCTAACTTATTATAAAATATATTTTTACAGTATTTTACATCAGTGGGGAATCATTTATGCCTAAAATATAAATTCAATTTCAATACCTTATATTTTATGTTATATATAGGTTTAAAATCATATTTTTTGGACAAATACAATTGATTTCCCAAAATAAATCTATATTCCAATGTAAAAAAGGGGTATTTCCCATCCCACTTTTTCTTATGGGAGATATATTCCTTATTCATCAGTAATTAATTTTATGCATAGTTAATGTATTCAAATTTTTTATATCAAATCACGATTATCCTTTTTATAATGATATAAATCTTTATTGTAGTTGTAGTGTTTCAGTGTGATATGGGACACCTTGTAATGTTTATTGATTAATTTCCTCAAGAAATAATTAATAGTATCTCCATTTATGTCTAATTAATTTGATGAATCATTGAATTTAGTGAGATGTATATCATATTTTTATCATAAAAAATATCTTATTAAATAAATTATTATCTATTTTACTTTTCATGTGGTATCTTTATTCCATTCACCATATTTCACATAATGACTGGTGGTTATGTTTATAAATTGGGGACTGATGTTTACATATCATGTGTATATATTCATTATGCTAATACTTATTCATATTTAGAATTAATTAGACTTATTAAGTTATTGGTGTGTCCCCCAATAGACCCTTGATGAATCTATAGGTCTAATGAGACTAAATAGTTAGGGAGATTACACGTTTATATAAGGTCTTGGCATGATGCTTTGACAGTACTCATATGATGTACTATATTGTGGATTCCCTCATTCTGAATTTAGTAATTCATATTCCTTTTGTTAATCCACTAGTATAATATCCATTGTTATTTTTTATTGATGAATTACTTATTCATATTTTTTTCCAAATATATTATTTCTCATTATTATGTTGTAATGGAATGAGTACATTTATTTATTCATCATTCCGTATTAATTTTTCCTCTATTGAACTATTTAAACATATTTTGAACCTGATATCACCCCTTTATTATTTTAATCCCTAGGATACAAAGATGAATATTATTAATGACTTTTAAAGATAATATATGAGTTATGGATGTTTACAATGGAATTTAAATATTTTATTTCCCATAAAAGATATACTGTAAAAATTCTGTTGGTATCTATTTTTCCAAAACAGCTAAACTATTTAGTCATTTGTGAAGGGATTCAATGTAATCATTATAATGTAATAATGTATGGGACAAGATCTTGGACTTTAGGGTTGATGACTCTATATTTGGTATCATAGGATGTTTAGTAGAAACTTTTGAAAGTATATTTAGAAAAAAATGAAATGGGAAAAAAATAATAAGATTGACATTGATGATAATCACACAAGAACAACCTATAATATTGTTGAGGTAGATATTATGTGAATTATCTTATAAATAAATCCATGTCTAGATACTAAAAGTTGGTTTTGTTCTAAAAAAATATACATTGTACAAACAACTATAGTAATGAGAACAAAGCCTAACTCGAGGAAACCTGGTACAAGACATTGGGCCTTACTGTGCACTTGGTTTGAATCTCTGGGGTGATATGCATAAAATATTTCAATTTTTATTTACAAATTGTTATAAATGATTTGAATATATATCCTAGTTCAAAATTAAAGGGTTTTGATTCAAATTAATGTGTCATGATATTCTATATGTAATTATACATTTTTCTCAATATCATTATTATTACTCACAAAATGATTTCTGGTTTTAGTCAATGGATGATACTAGAGGGAGTCATGTTAAAATTGGAAATTATGGGAAAGCTGATGTGAATGAAAAAAATGGGATTATTAATGGAATTAATGCTATTGTGATCATGCATAATCAGTTTCCCCAATATATTATTAACAACATGTACCTTAAAAATAATAAACACCCTAAATAAGAGAATAATGGAGTTTTCTAAGAACTCACTTAATGGAAGTCATGGAAGAAATAAGGAATTATTTCAATCATTAAAGGAATGTACTTTGAGACACTAAGGACTGTAACTCAAGGGAATATAAAAGTTATTAATGAGTGAGAATCATGGACATAAAACAATGAAGTTCCAATGAAAAATGATGAGTAAAATGGAAGGAAATAAAACTGATCCTAATATTCAATTTTTATTTATTTTCAATATATTAAGGTGAACTGAGAATTACCCATGTCAATACCATATTCAATTTGATAACATCTAGTATAATAATGTACCTTTATGAAAATTAATGTATGATGTATTTATGTATTGAAGATATATTGAAACCCCAAGTTAAAATAATTTACAGTGATTCACATTATTTTAGGGACATCTACTAGGTATATTTTGGATGTTATATGGTTTTATTAAAATGAAAACTCATATAATCTGAATAGGTCGCAGGGATTGAAACTACAATTGAAGGAAGACAAGTGTGAAGTACATACCACTAACCTATTTGATTTTTAGATTATATTGACTTTTTAACCTAAAAAATCTATTATATAAATGTTTTTTTATTTTAGGGACTTTTTATTATATATAATAGAAAATATTGGGATCAGAAAAAGATTTGTTGAATAGGTGATGAATTTCATTTTAGAAGTCATTCAAAATTTTTGGAATCCAATAAAATATTATTAAATATAATATATTGATAAATAAATGTTAAATATTATTTTGGTGTCAAATATGATTTTTATTAACTTATGGTGATCCATGTTATTTATGGAAATTATTACAATATCTTGGAGAGTAATTAATTTAGGAAATTATTTTTTTTAAGAAATTTAGTGTTTTAGATGTTATTTGGAAGACTATATGAAAAAATCCTTTTGATTTTGGATTCACAGTCGAAATTTTTTTAACAAATGATAGAAATTTTTTAAATGATCTATGTTTGTCATTGTGTTTTACATTTAAATTTTCATGACTAAAGTTGATTTTCATCATATGGTGGTTTAATATTTTTGGGGAATTATGTTATATTATCCTAAATTTTTTTGAAATTATTAATGTATAAAGACAAATGTAATAGATGGTTATAATTTTATGAGACCATTGATCTATAGATGGTGAATCAAATTATTCAGGCATGAAAAATTCATCTGGGATAATGATATCTAATTATAAGGACTGATGTGGAGATATATTTAGGCACAAAAGGATGATATTATTTTTATGACATTGAAAGTAGACAAATAAGATTAATTTCTCATGTACTTATCATGATAGTAATGTAATACCTCAACCATAGTAAAAGTATTTTTGAAAAAAATTTATCTGTTAACATTAGTTAATATGAGTTATGTATTCTTTTATCAAATAAAATGTTTTATGGTTTAGTGAGGATTAAATTTCTAATGAAAATTTCCTCGATCATTATCTATAAGAAGATGATGATTATATTTCTAATTGTAGACATCCTGCAACTATTTTTAGAAATTTTCAAATGATTAAATAACCTATATTTCCCACATATAATTGGCCCTAACTCCCCCTCTTTGTATAGAACCCAATATTCATTAAATATATTATAATGATCTGTATTCAAATCCAGAAATTTTGAATCATAAAAATGAGTTATTTTTTATGTTACATGTGATTTCATGTCAGGTTTTCAACAACTGTTTTGTAAAATGAATCATATAATGATTTTTCCATCGCTGATCGGAACACCCATCACCGATATAATGGTACAAGGATAGTTGATATGTGTTACAAACCATGATTCCAGAATGTATTTAATAAATTATGAAATATGATAATCATTTAGAAGACCATGGGAAAATAGTGTTATGTAGTCACTTCATGAATACCTTCATTTATATGAATGAAAGCACTTCCACAAATCAGTGAGGGTAGTCTCATTGACATTATAATAATCTGGTCCGATGAATTTGATCATTTTAGTTTAACACATTATATCTTCCTCAGTTGAAGTAATGAATGAATCCATTTGAAAACATACATTATGACCCAAAATTATATATTTAGTTTTGAATTATTGACTTAAGTATGTTGAAAATTTTATATATAAGATTTCATGAATTTGTAAAAGGAAATTCTCCACATAGTTTATTTTATGAGGTGTCATCTCATAGCACTTTTAATTAAGATGCATCTGCATTTCCCCATCACTAAAGAAGAAATACCTTGAGAAAATTATTGGGAGAACTTCATGGAATTACAATGCGATGAATCTGGATAGATTCACAAAATGATGAAGATGGATGATCGAGTTGTGCGATGAGAGAAAAAATTGATAAATTTGGTTGTTTGAAAATTCCAAATTATAGGTCTATTTATAGGCATTGCCAACCTATGCAACTCTCCTATGATGATATCCTATGGCAGTGAAATATGTATGAACTCTATGCAGAGAAATTTTGTGGTCTATATTTTATCATTAATATTATTTTCCCCATATAATTTACCCTAGAACACAGTCCTCTTATATTTTGTATCCAATCCTAAGGGGAGGGGGTGGAACTTCCTTTTGATAATGGAGGTTAAAATGATGATGAATAGAATCATGAATATGATAATGAGTCAATGAGTCTTAAGAGATACCATGGTTCCTTTACAAATGGACTTACATGCATAAAACATGCACTCCAAGGGGCCAACGCAACTCTGGCCAGTGCATCCCAAAAGGCAAATCCACCAAAACACTGAAAACCTAAGCGGGACACCTACGTCAAGAACTATTGTGTCCACATAATCATTCTAAACCTATATATGATAACTAGGATAATGATATACATGGTTGAATTACCTAAAAATCTTATTTCAACTATGTTTTATTGTTTCCTATTGAGGGGATCCTTGGGAACCTCATTTGAATAATTATAAAATCGAAGAAACCTAGCGGGCTCTCATTTCACAATACATTTTCCCAGGTCCCCCAAAATTTCTCCATGAGCTCTCTAAAACATAATATAAGATATAATTATGGGAATAATTATGATCATAGTCCCTTTAGGATCTAAAATACATGATATGTGTTTGATAATACTTCTTTGATAACAATAAGTAACCTATGCGAGGCCCCTACCTTATGCAAGGGACTATGTGAGACTCTTCCAAGGACACTAGATGTTAAATCAGGTGTTTTGGTGAAGGCTTGAACTCCATTTTCATTACCTAGTTTTCTATTTTGTGAGGAATAATCCTCCAATGTAACCATTTTCCTCATGTCTGATTCCCATTATGTTCCTCTCAGGCCCTATGAAACACAACTACAAGTCATAACTATGTGAAGAAACAACAGAAATGAACTACACGAGTCCGCCTTTTAGAAATTTCCAAACCTACCAACGGAATGTATCCTCTTTCTTTGGATCCCATGTCTAAAACGGACCATGATGAAACCTCCACCAAGGCCCATTGATTTATGAAACCTACTAACATGGAACTCTGGTTTGTCTTACATTTGGGTATTTATTCCTATGATATAGGTTCCCTTCATTTTTTTAGTTGGTCGGTCATCATTCTAAGGTTACATCTAGGTATGTATGCCTTTGGAAATGAGGTTCCTTACCCAAAGGAAAGTGTTTGGGAGTTCTTGGTTATGATTATTTTGGATCGAACCATGTTTGACTCTTCCTATCTCCCAGACTAAGAACCTCTAGTTCCCAATAGAATGGTTGTGGATCACACTTGATTTTCAATTATTGTTGGAATAAGATCCCCCACTAGGTGTTGAATAGATTTTAGGGAATCTATCATAGTGTAATCCCTTGTCCCTTCCTATAATGAGTTTCATTGTTGACCATATTCACCTCCGCGTCATTCACTTTCATTTCTTCCATCATATGGATTATCGAATAATGTAAAATAAAGAGGGGGATGTTTTATACCCCTGAACACTTCCATCACGAGCCCAACATCATTCGATGTAGCCCTACCCTTATCCACAATATATCTACCCTCTTATACCAGCAATGGTGGAAAATTATTTGAATTGAAAAATCATATGCTTCCTATTTTTTCTAAACCCAATAATTTCTCACATTTTCATAGAGGTTATTGATGATCATGACATACACACAAAACAAATGAAATACTAAAAATGGGGAATATGATTCATATTATCTATGATATATAGTAATACCCATAGTGGATTAATCTCAACGAGCATCCTCCTTATAAATAATCCCCAATCATAATTTCTTTATTTGGGGCATCCTCCACATGATTAAACCCTGAGTTAATCCCCCATATCGCAATTAGATAAAAAATCTTTCATATCTCATTCATAGGGGGAAGACTTCCCATGATTAAGTCCCAACATATCTTCTTAGAGGTCTATACTCGCCATTGAGACTTACTAAAATATGATGAATTTTATTCCCATCCAAATGGGTTATTTAGGGAGCCCCTCAAATGTTTAAGCACACCAATTAAATCAAACTGTTTCTTTTTTCGTAGTAAAACTACCATTGTCATCTTAAAAATAGAGTCTCTTATCCTTATAGTTTCTATGGTATGTTATGGTATAATTCACATGGAAAAAATTTTCTAGAAACCATTCACCTCAACATCATTGACACATGATATTAAACTGTATCTTTTGGTCCTTATCACATGACCTTAAAAGGTATGATCTTCCACTTTAAATTCAAACAAACTATATGGGTTGGGATTCCTTTCACAAGGATACATTTGAAGCCCATATTTTGGTTAAATTACAAAATCAATCAATTCATGTCTCCCTAGATGATAATAAATTCCTGAGTGACCTTCCTCTAGCTAGATAACAATAAAAACTTGAGTAACCCACTAAGAGGGTAGAAAACCACCATTTTCGTAATACTGACCAAAAAATATCTATGTATTATATAAAAGGATTACATCAATTAATAATCTCAGATACATATAGAAAGATTCATTGAATGAGAACCTTAGATACATATAGATGATTATAAATTACACATAAGCTAATAACTAATTTATAATCATAGGATGACCCACACCATACTTCGTAATATATAAAGGATTTATGAAAATATCTTCATTATATAATAGAAACCTAATGTAAGTAATAATTTCACCCCAAAATGGAGTAAGGTTCCTAAAATCACATCCTATCAACAAATAAATGTTCTAAAGAATCATGGTTCAAAATACCAAAAGAGCACCAGCATTTGTAAAGAAGTTTATTATTGATATATAATTATTGAGTGTATTTGGTTCCATTAAATAATCCCTTGGAAACCACCTATAAATTTAAATCCATCAAAGGGTGTGATATCCGAGGGAAACAATTAAACACATAATTTTTTTCAATCTTTTATATATGATTTTTTTGAGATAAAATTTAATAAATTATCATTACATGAAATATGGGTTGTCTAATAACCCATTATGTTATTATGAATTAATTTTGATTTATTACATAAGAATACACTTAATATAAACCTATTGATCATGATTTATAGTTTTATTTTGGAATTTGGTAGATTACAGGACAATTTAAAATAATAAAAAAAACATATTTTTTGTAAAATTCCTTTACATTCTCACACTTAAAACATCATGGTATATCATGGGGACATACATAAAAATTGTGTGACTAATGAATTATAACATAGAAATAAAAATAACATAACATGATGAGAATAATACATATCATATAATACATATATCAAGGCCGCATAAAATGATTATGAATCATATATATAAACAATGAGACATGATATAACATTATACTCATAAATAAGACAATGGAAATGAGATGAAGACATAAAACAATCAATAACTAAATATTATTATTTAAATGTCCCCATCATAACATGTCCATTGGAATAGATGGAATGAATTCTGTCAATTTAATTATAAAAATATGGTCTACACATGTTTATATAATGATTATATGGCTACCAAATTAACATTAAACAAAACTAAGAACAATTTGAATAAAAAATATTTTTTTATAAATAACATTTTAAAAATAAATAATTGTTTTTATAAAATAATATTATCACAATTTTTGGATTATATTAATGAAATATTAATCCAATATGACATTTAATATTTAACTTATGTATTTAATAGACCTGATATAGAAACAAATTTAATAGATCAAATAAAAGATATATTTGTCTAAAAAAAGTAGTTTTACTTCCTTTTGATAGAGACCCTATTTTAAATTTATTATTTGACACATTTATATGTTAAATTTAAAAAATTAAACATCTTATTTAGAATTCGGACACTAAATTTTACTTCGGATTAATTTATTATATTTTTCTTATAAATATTGGGTTTTGATCAATAGTAAAAACACGATAAATATCAATTGAATTCAACTTTTTATATCAAGATAATTTAAATGGAATAATGATATTACATAATGGGTTTAATGTATAAATAGAATATATTTCTATCATTAAATAAAATTAAGAATATTGATATTAATTCATTATTGAATTTATATGTAAAAACATTTCAATCAATTTCAATCTTTTAACATTTAAAAACTCGATTTCTCTTATTGATAGTGACAATTAATTATAAATTATTTTTTCATATTATGTATTTAGAATTTAGAAAAATGGATTATATATTTGTTATAATATATTACAATTTTTTATCAATAAGAACCTTTTATTTATGGGTATTATGATTAGTAACATGAGTAATTATTTTTATTTAACATTTTAAAAGGGTAAATCAGGTAAATATGTGTAAAATATAGTATTAAAATTATATTAAACTACACTAATAGTTGTCCATATCCTATTGGATAAGATATAGCCGACCCAGTGATCATTGGATAGATTTTATAACCCCATAGATCCACCTGGCTGTGTTAATTACCTTTTATATGGTATAATATTTATATTTATTTGGAATTTAATATATAATCTTATTTATGAAACAATGATGATGCATCAATTACATTATTAATGTTAGATTATAAAATGTCATTTTAAATATTAAAATAAATGTAATTAGAAAATTTTGATTGTATAAAAGTATTTAAATGATTTTCAAGAAAATTTATATTTGATCAAATATAGTTTTTTATAATTAAACATGTTTTTATGATTTCAATAAAATATATTACTAAATAGTTTCAAAATTTACATAAATATGTTTCTGAAAGAAATACATTTTTATTAAATGATATAATAGTCATAAAAATATAATATTTTGAAAAATAACATATATAATGAAAAAAATGTAATTAATGATCCAGTTTTAGTTATCTAGGAATTTTACATTGACTATAGTAACTATATATTACGAAAATACAAGAAGACATGATAAGAGTTAAGGATTTTAAATAAGGGTTAAAGCCAAAAGTTAAGGTTATTTTTGTAACCTAAACCTATATAAAACCTATTGGTTGAGTGTATTTATATACATATTCAAATAATACATGAAATATATAACATTTTATTAATTATAATTAAAAAATAAATTTATAATAAAATAATTTTTCTATAAATTCATAAAGAGACCCTCCTCCCACTAATGAAAGGCCAGCACCTCTACACACATGCTCACACCAACGATCCGTATTGGATCTCCAAAATTTTTATCACATATTCTCCAAACATCCCTAATAAAATCTTAAAATCCATACATTTTTCATAAGGAAATTAAAAATGCCTTTTGGATTATCTCAATTGTAGTTTCTCAATTTAGAGGTGATATCATTGCTCAAGATCCATACAATGATTTTCTATCTCAAACCCCAAATCAAGTCTTTTTTAAATTATTTTATAACAAATAAAATATCCTAAATATATTAGTATTTTTATGTTATGGGTTAATCCTACGCTTAAACACACCTCTATATAATGGATATCTAACATATTGTTTCTGTGTTTGACGAACTACTACCTCATGAAACAATGATTGTTAAATTTTCTCCTAACATCACTCATGGATAAAATAATTATGTCCCAATATGGATATATGATATACATTATATTCATAATATCTCAATCCATCTTTAATTTTTATTTATGATACACCATTATGCTTTCTGTAATGTGTAAATACATTAATCTCATTTGGGTAAGTGTAGAATACTGACCCCTAAAATTGATATGACTCATTCTTGCCATACATGGAACATATAAAAGATGGAAATAATGAACATATATAAAATATATATTATACTGTAATTATAATATACGTATATATCTTTTTAGTTTTAATTCCTATAACATGAAAATGAAATGAAATTAGCGTTCATGCGTACATACGTTGTAACAACTCAAGATTTTATGAGAATTATTCTTTTTAATTTCATTTATGTTTTGTGTTTTAAGCTACACCAATATTACCTTGCGCTATACGCAAAACCGTATTGGCTTGTAGTATATGCAACACTATTCTTGGATTGTGTTACACACAATTTCATATTTGTTTGATAGTAATTATTCTACGCAAAATTTAGTATATATATATATATATATATTCAATGTATAAATGAAATATGGTTGGATTTTTTTATATGAAATGAAAAAAGGAGTCTTGCACAACACGCAACCCTAACTTGGATTGCATTACACACAATCATGACCTTCCTCTATAGCGTGTGTAGTACTCAATACCAGGTTTCATTAAACAATGATATATTGTTATAATATTATTATGGGTTATCCTTTATGAATATTATCAACTACATTTTTATTTTTATAACATTATTATTCATCGTACACATTTTCTAGAACATTGTAAGAGAATAAAATCAATTTTTCATGTAAAATAAGTATTTTTAAAAAAATGTAGTTTTCCCGCCTTTTGATGGCGCACCCACATAAAATATTGTTTTTGAAATGTATATAAGTTAAATTTTACAAAATAAAACTCTTCATTGTAATCTGGATATAATATTTTATTTTGGAAAAAATTTTCACACTATTCTCATAACATTCATATTTTAATGAATAGTAAAAACACGGTATATTTTAATTAAAAACAAATTTTTTAATCACAATAATTTATATGGCTTGATTATCTTTTTAATTAGTTTTAACGTGTAATTTTAATATATTTTTACAATTTAATCCAATGTTTTTTATTGGATTTAATTTCACTTTGAAATTGGACATAAACAACTATCAATCTTTTGATAGTTATTGTTTCTTAAAAACACATTAGTTGTTTTCAAAACGGGAAATTCATGTTAAAAGTAATTAATGCCACTTCTATTTTTTTAATTTGAAAAAATATACATCATTTTTGAATTCTTAATATCAAATATATCATAGGCTGAATTTTTGGTATTTTTCTGAAAATTTTAATTTTTTTTAATAGTGAAAACATTGAGTTTTGGTTAATACTGACTTTTTATTTAAATAATAATTTATTTGATTTAAATTATTTTAGGTCAAAATAGGTACATAATACTTATATAAGTTCAATGAAATTAATCGGCATTATTTTATAATAATTTTATATTTATAAAAATTGTATTGAACTTTTCACCATCTTTTACCCACCTCCTAGGAGCATTTGCAATTGTTCATAAAACACAATTTTACCACTTCTGTGAGTTGAATTTCAAAAATCCATGAGACATGGATAATATAAAGGATTAAAACGTGGTTTAATTAGATAAAAATAATTTTTGGTGAATAGTAACATTTTACTTTTATTTATCACGGTTATAAGTAAATAGGGTAATTCAAGGTTAAAAGAATATTATAATAATTCATAATTACCTTAACACATGTCCAAACATTATTGGATGAGTAATGGCCGACCATGGGCATACATCGCTCTATTTTGGGACCCCATGGTGCCACTTATGAAAAAAAATGTCACATTAGATTAATTAATTTAATGTAATGACAAAATTGGCACTAACAAAAATCCTTTAGTAATTAATTTTTATAAGGGGCTATATAAATTATCCTTTCGACATTAAATATTCATTGGAAAGAAAAAATTATTTCCTAAATTTTGGTATTTTTTTATAATATTTAGACATTAAATTAATTAAATTATTTATGACACAATAATGATGCAGTATTTACCTCATTGATAAATGATTTAAATAATGACGATTATAATGATTAAAATATTATCCAAAACCTGTCCAATTCCTAATGGAAGATTTTTTTTCGAATATTAGTCATCTTATCTTTGACATTAATGTTTTTTGGACCTCTTTAAAATGAAGATAAGTTTATTATAAAATAATGTTTTCACACTTTCCTAAATAGCCCCTCCTCTCTTTTATAAAAGGATACCACTTCAATGCAATTTCTCACAACTATCAATCCTTTTGGATCATCCAAACTCTGTCCAACTATGCTCCCTACATCCCTTTACTCCCCCTAGAATCATTAAATTAGGATGAAGTCACTTCAAGAAGTCATTTTGGTTCAAACCAAAGGAAGTTACCCAAATTAAAGGTAATAGTTTCTCTTAAGTTGTTTTCTATTATTCTACTTCTCCAACCCCTAAAATATTAGTAATCCTTTCATTTTTTATGACACTATTATCCTCAAAATACAAGGATGTTTTTATTATAATTATTAGAACTACACTTACACACACCTCCATCTAATGGATGATGAACATAATGTTTCTGTAGATGGCAAACTAACGCCTCATGAAACAATGATTGTTCGATTTTCTCCTACCGCCTCTCAGGGTGGCCATTATGATGGAACTGTATTCATATATGATATATATTATGTTTATGATTTCCTAATTCTTATTTACTTCCCAATTATACTAAGCCTTTATGTTTTCCATATTGGGTAAATACGATAATCTCATTTGAGGATGTGCGGACTATCGCCCCCTGAAAGTGATGTTATTCGTTAATGCCTTATGTGGTATGTATAAAGGATGGAGTTAATGATATTATATATGATATTATACTGGAATTTTAATATACATGTTCCATTAAAAGAATAAATATAAATGAAAGTAGCGTTCATGCGTACGTACGGCTTACCGTCTCCAAGAACGGTGCATTTTATTTCTTACCTCCATATGTTATGTACTATTATAAATACATATATATGCTGGATATATAATGAATATATATGATATATAAATCATTATTTACATTCTGGAAGTATTTAAATCATTATATATGTAATAATAACATCAATAACAACAAGTCCAAACACGTACGATAAATAAGATGATTTTACCCAAAACGTTGCTTTAACATGGGATTTAAAAAAGAACGTGTAATATAAAGTCATAATTAAACCATATATGATATAATAGAAATTAATATTATTCTGTAATAATTCAATGAAATTATTTAAATCATTATACATGAGGTTCAGATACGTATGAATCATATCAGACCTAAGGTAAGGGATAACTTTTCCAATCTCTTTTTTATCCGAGATTGTTTATTCGTAAGTATTCACTAGGGTTATATTTATCATCAATATCCCTATTTTCTAAAAAAATTTCATGTATTTTTGATGTCCTTTTTACCCATTTTTTAATTTTAATACATGGTATGTAATGAATCTTTCTTTTGCTTATGTTACGAGGTTCTTTTTTGACTTTTTCGGCAAAAGTATGAGAAGAATGTTTTCTTAATTTATACGGCATGAAAAGATTTTTACTATTTTATAAGACCTTATTTTAATGAATAATCCTAAAAAATATTTCATGATTATTTTCAACAAATTCATTTTCTATTGAAAATTCATGACATTTTCCGAAAATAAAATGATTTTAAAGAAGATAGGATATTTTCTCAAGAATTCATTTTAAGTGTTTTATCAAAACCATTTTCCATCTAAAATGTAATTATTTAGTATGATTATGTTTCAAGTATAATGCCTTTATGATATACATGGTTTGACATTTCTTATGATGAACTGATATCCATTTTTTATGTGGATTATATTATGATGGCATGATGTTTAATAATCCCATTCTATTACATGGGTTATGCTATAATGTATGATTTATGATTTTGTGGCACATGTAAGAATGATTTTATTATGAGATGGGTGGGACATATAACTCCATCCAATGCATTGGTTAAAGATTTATATCTCATGAGATAGACATGGCTGGAATGGCTAGTATATCTGGTTCAGTAATACAGGGCTGAAACTACACATAAACCCGGTTCAGTAAGCGACATTTTCCACTAAGATGGTCTTGGCACCAATACCTTGGCTACTATGGAAATAATATCATGTGATTAATGTTTCCCATTATCACATGTTTTATTCCCAAACTATATTATCGTGATTAATGTTTCTTTATGATCTATGCCTTATGTACTACCATGTTTTATGTCATTGCCCACGATTTTGATGTTTAAACATTATGTTCATATTTTTAAGTTCAAATATATATGATTTGATTTATTTTATCCACTATTACCCTTAATGAGAATTTGAGCTCACCGTTTATATGTTTTCATTTCCCCAGGATTAAAAGAAATTTATTAGGTAAGAAAACCAATAGGGGAAGAACATTATGGGAGATGTTGAAGATATTTCACCATGATTAGATGATTACGTTCCCAGTATCCAAAGACACTAAACTATTACGGTCCTTTGGTGTCTGTTTTTGTTATGTATTATGTATTCCGCAAAAGTAATGAATATTACATGTATGTAAAACTTTTGGGCCTCTACAGTTGGTATCAGAGAATGGTTTAGTTGACCTTTGGAAACTAGGATTTGAAAACTTTAGTGAGATCCCTAGAGATATTTCTAAGGCATTTCTAGGGATGTCCCTAAGGTTAAGTATAAGTATAGGTAATAGTCTTAGAATTACAGTAACGATCTTAGAATTAAACGTAAGATGTAAGATGTTGATGTTACTCCCCCTTTATTATGTTTTTTTTACATAGTACGATTTTTTCTTCTCACACAATTCTTTTTGGGTTTTAGAAAATAGCTGGAAAAAGGAGGATTCACGATAATGGAGAATATGATGGAAAATGGAATGATATTCTTCATGATCAAGAAAATGAAATGGGATTTGGAAGGTGAAACATCACTATTATGCCTAATCATAAATCTCATAATATGATCAATAATTTCATCTTTGTTAAGCTTCCTAACTCAGCTAATAAGAGAAATATGGAGTTTCATGATGATCATTGAGAAATGAAAGTTCAATTTACCTCATGTTTGTCATGTGGGAAGAGGAATCAAGGAGAATGTTTCAAAGGAACTGGAAGATGCTTTGGGTGTGGAAAGGAAAGACAAAAATCTAGTAATTATAATGGGAAAGGTTCAGTTAACACCATGGACAAGGATAATGGTATTGCTACGTCGTCAACAATGATTAGATTTTTTAAATATGGGATGTATGTGCATTATGCGAACCAATGCCCTAAGGAAAAATCTCATGAAGAGAATCATCATGGTCATATAGGTAGTATTTATGTGGATGATGATGAGGAGACTACAAATGATATATGACATGAAACAAGTGTTGAAGCTTGGTCAATGGTTTACGAAGGTATTAGAATGATTGTATATTTATCAAGTGTTATGTTGTATAGGTAATTTAATGGTACTATGGAATAAAGAAACATCTAAGGATTGGTACACTATTTTTTTCCTAAAGTATTTGAAAGTATATGTTGAATGGTACTGGTAACCATGAAAGTTTATTCAGATATTTTTTAAAGAATATGATATTCACATAATGTATGGATAATGAGGAAATAATATGTCTGATAGTATTCATGAGCTAATGATTGTTATAATGACTAAGTGATATCATGGTTTGAGTATACAGAATTTTGGGATTTTGGTATATGGAAAGAGTTAACTTTTGACAGCATTCATGTGTTCAACTAAGGTTCTATGGTAACTCATGTTGCAATAGAATACACGATTAAGAAATTCACATGTTTAGAATGTGACCAAAAAGATATATCGTATGATAAATTATGGTATTCACGATCTTGTTATGTGACCTTTCCAGTAATAATTTTCTGTATACCATGAGGTTGGATAGATGTATTTTGGAAAAGTTTAAAGATTGGAAATGGTTATGTCTGACATCAGATAGTATTGTTTAAGACTAGAAATTTTATTTTTGAAATTATTTCTGTAATGTTATAATAGTGTAGTTTTAGAAAAAATGACAACCTGCAGGACGGGCGAAAACCCGTCGCGTCGGACAAGGCTGTGGGAATCGAACCCACAACCGAAGTGTGTCCAACCTTTATCACCTACCATTGGCCTACAGGATGTCCCTGGTTAGTAGAAACAGTTGTTATTAAGTGGTAGGATAAATGAATTATAAGTTCATTTTTGAAATGGTATATGATTAACCTCACTATAGATGGAGGTATGTATGTTTGATAACATTTTCTATCCTTTTGTTTGAAACAGATGGAATGACCCATCATTCTATCACATGATCTACTAACAATTCACAAATAAAAAATTCAACATCATTTCTTTAAGAAATGAAGTGGAAACTGTTCAAGGCATGAACAAAAGTGGGATGTTACCAAAATCATTTAAGTATTTCTTTTAATTCATCATCTTTTGGGAAATGATCTTGAAAACCCAAAAAATATTGTCCTAGTGCCCTCATATCCGATGAATCAGATGGTACCTTAGATCATCACAAATTTATGGATTTGTGATTGATGTATTTTTCATATACATGTTCTTTAACACTCTCCATCTGAACATGATGGTTAGATTTCTCCTCCATATCCATATTTTCACTTATGATCTCCTATGTGGAAAGCTAGGGATGATTTAGTTTGGGTAACCGTTATGTTTCATACATGACTTTTTTAAATTATGTTTTAGCATTCCTTTTTAAGATGTGGGTTTCTAGGAAAGAAATTCTCAAGTAACAAACCATTTATAACCCAGATGAATTTCGAGGGAAAAATTCATTTTAAGGGATGTAGAATCTAACAACCCAAAATTTTATGAGAATTATTCTTTTTAATTTCATTGATTTCTTGTGTTGTACGCTAGACCAAGATTACCTTGCGCGATATGCAACACCGTATTAGCTTGCAGAATACGCAACACTATTATTGGACCGTGATACACACAATTTCATGTTTGTTTGATAGTAGTTATTCTACGCAACATTGAATATATATATATATATATATATATTCAATGTATAAATGAAATATGGTTGGATTTTGTTATACGCAAAGACAAAGGAGTCTTTCACAACACACAACCCTGACATGGCTTGCATTACACGTAGTCACGACCTTCCTTGATATCGTCTTTAGTACGTAATATCGGGTTTCCCTAAACAACGATATATTGTTATAATATTATTATGGACTAGACGTTATGAATAGTATCAACAACATTATGAATTTTAAAACAGTATTATTCAACATACACATTTTCTAGAACATGGTATGAGAACAAAATCAATTTTTCGACCATAATAATTATTTTTAAAAAAATATAGTTTTGTCACCTTTTGATGGCGCATCAAATTTAAATCTTGTTTTTGACTTGACTATAAGTTCAATTTAACAAAATAAAATTCTTATTTGGAATCAGGATAAAAAATTTACTTTGGATGAATATTTCATATTATTATGATAACTTTCAGATTTTAATGATTAGTAAAAACACGCTAGATTTTAATTAAAAACAACTTTTTTCATCACAATAATTAATATGGCTAGATTATCTTTTTAATTGGTTTTAAAGTGTAATTATAAAATATTTTTACATTTTAATCCAATTTTGGTCATTGGAATTAATTTCACATTGAAATTGGACATAAACAAGTATTAATCTTTTGATAGTTATTGTTTCTTTAAAACACATTATGTTTTTTGATAACGGAAATTAATTTTAAAATTTATTAATTCCACTTATATGTTTTGAATTTAGAAAAATAGACATCATTTTTGAATTCGGAATATCAAATATAGCTTAGGCTGAATTTTTGGTATTTTTTTGAAAATCTTCAATTTTTGATGAATAATGAAAATACTGAGTTTTTGGTTAAAAAAGACTTTTTATTTAAATAATAATTTATTTTCTTTAAATTTATTTTATGTCAAAATAGTTAAATAATAATTATATAAGTTCAATGAATTTCATTGATGTCATTTTATAATAATTTTAGATTTATAAAAATTGTATTGAACTTTTCACCGTCTTTTACACACCTCCTAGGAGCATTTACAATTGTTCATAAAACATAATTTTACAACATCTGTGAGTTGAATTTAGAAAATTTGAGAGACATGGTTAATATCGAGGAGTAAAATTTTGTTCAATTAGATAAAAACAATTTTTTGAATAGTAACGTTTTAATTTTATTTATCACGGTTAAAAGTAAATAGGGTAATTCAAGGTTAAAAGAATATTATAATAATTAAAAATTACCTTAGCACTTGTCCAAACCATTTTTGATGATTAATGGACGACCATGGGAAACCTTGGGTCGATTTTGGGACCCCATGGAGCCACTTATGAAAGCAAATGACACATTATATTAATTAATTTAATGTAACGACAAAAATGGCATTAACAAAAAATCCATTTGTAATTAATTTTTATAATGGGATATATAAATTGTCATTTCTACTATAAATATTAATTAAAAATCTAAAAATATTTTCTACATTTTGGTATTTTTTTTACAATTTTTGGACATCATATAAATTAAACTATTTATGACACAATAATGATGTAGTATTTACCTCATTAATGAATGATTTAAATAAATAAGATTATAATGATTAAAATATTATCCAAAACCTGTCCAATTCCAATTGGATTATTTTATTTCTAATATGAGTCATCATATATTTTAAATTAATTTGTTTTGGACCTCTTGACACTGAAGATATGTTTATAATAAAATAATGTTTTCACACATTCCTAAAGAGCCTCTCCTCTCACTTATAAAAGGAGACCACTTCTATGAAATTTTTCACACATCTCAAGCCTTTTTTCTCATCCAAACTCTTCTCAAATAAGCTCCATACATCCCTATACTCCACCTAGAAGCCTTAAATTAGGAAAAAAGCACTTAAATAAATCCTTTTGGTTCAAACCAAAGGAAGATACCCAAATTTATGGTAATAGTTTCTCATAAGTTGTTTTCTTTTATTCTACTTCGACAACCCCTAAACTCTTTTTAATCCTTTATTTTGTGACGACACCAGTATCCTCAGAATACTAGGATGTTTTTATGATAAGGATTATAACTACACTTACACACAACTTCATATAATGGATGAAGAACAAAATGTTTCTGTTGATTGCAAACTAACTCCTCAGGAAACTATGATTGTTCGATTTTCTCCTACCGCCTCCCATGGTGGCCGTTATGATGGAACTGTATTCATATATGATATATTATGTATATTATTTCCTTATTCCACTTTACTTCCCAATTATTTGAAGCCTTTATGGTTTCCATAGTTGGTAAATATGATAATCTCATTTGAGGAAGTGCAAACTATCGCCCATTCAAAGTGATGTGATTCGTTAATGCCTTATGTGGGATGTATAAAGGATTGAGTTAATGATATTATATATGATTTTATACAAGAATTATAATATACATATTCCATTAAAATAATAAATAGAAATGAATGTAGTGTTCATGCGTACGTACGTCTTACCGTCTCCATGAACGATGCATTTTATTTCTTACCTCTATATTTTATGTACTTTTATAAATACATGTATGTGCTTGATATATAATGAATATATATGAAATATAAACCATGATTTAAATTCTGGAAGTATTTAAATCATGATATATGTAATAGTAACATCAAGAACAACATGTCCAAACACGTATGATAAATAAGATGATTTTACACAAAACGTTGCTTTAACATTGGATTTACAAAAGAACGGGTAATATAATGTCATTAGTAAACCATATATGATATCATAACAAAGCATGTTATTCTGTAATAAGTCAATAACATTATTTAAATCATTATACAGGAGGTTCGGATATGTATGAAGCACATCAGACCTAAGGTAAGGGATAACTTTTCCAATCTCGTTTTTATCTGAGATTGTTTATTCGTAAGTATTCACTCGTGTTATATTTATCATCCATATCTCTGTTTTCTAAAAATGATTTCATGTATGTTTAATGTACATTTTACCCATTTTTTAATTTTACTACATGGTATGTAATGAATTATTCTTTTGTTTATGTTACGAGGTACTTTTTTTTCTTTTCTGGCAAAAGTACGAGAGGAATTTTTTTTTAATTTATATGTCATGAAAGGATTTTTATTGTTTTATAAAGCCTTATTTTCATGAAGATTCCTCAAAAATATTTCAGGAATATTTTTACTTTTCTTTTAAAAATTAATTAAATTTTGTGAAAAGAAAATGATTTTAAAGAAGAATGGATATTTTCCTCAATAATTCATTTCAAGTGTTTTATCAAAACCATTTTCCATCAAAATTGACATTATTTAGTATGATTATGTTTCAAATATAATGTATCTATCATTTACATGGTTTCAATTTTCTTATGATTAAATGATAACCATTGTTTTATATGGATTATGTTATGATGGCATGATGTTTAAGAATCCCATTCTATTACATGAGTTATGCTATGATGTATGATTTATGATTTTGTGGAACATGTAAGAATGATTTCATTATAAGATGGGTGGGACCTATATCTCCCTCCAATGCATTGGGTAAAGATTTATATCTCATGAGATAGAAATGGTTGGAACATCAAGTATATCTGGTTCAATAATACAGGGTTGGAACAGCAAGTAAACCATGTTCAGTAAGGGACTTTGTCCACTAAGATGGTCTTGGAAAAAATTACATGGATACTATGGAAATCATATAACGTGATTAATGGTTGCCACAATGAAATATTTTATTCCCATTCTATTTTATCATGATTAATGTTTCTTTATGATTTATGGCTTATGTACTTCCATGTTTTAGGTCATTTCCCAAAATTTTGATGTTTAAACATTATGTTCATATTTTTAAGTTCAAATGTATATGATTTTTTTATTTTATCCTTTCTTACCCTTACTAAGAATTTGATATCACCCTTTATATGTTTTATTTTCCTCAGGATTAAAAGAATTTTTTAGGTAAGAAAACCAAAAGGGAATGATCTTTATGGGAGATGTTGAAGATCTTTCACCATGATTAGAAGATTACATTCTGAGTTTCCAAAGACACTAAACTAGTACAGTCCTTTGGTTTTTTTGTTATGTATTATGAATTCCGAAAACTAATGAATTGTCCATGTACGTCACGCTTTTGGGCCTCTACATACATCATACCATCTCCATGAACAATGCAATTAATTTATTATATTATAATGGTATTTACTATTATAAATAAATATATATTGGATATATATGATATTTAAATCATGAATATAATTTGGGTGTTTGTGGAATTATTACCAAATGGTCAATTTAAATCAAAACATGTTCATTTTCGACACATGTACTTAATATCGGCAAAGCATCCAATATGAAATTAAAAAATTATGTATTTTTTATAAAATGGTAAAAAGTGATATAAAATTAATAATAATAAAGAATAAGGTTATCAGGAAATTATAAACTAACAAATGTTTGTTATTTAGTAACATAACGATTGTATGTGACGTGTTAGACTCCAGGTACGGGAATTTCACAACTCAATTTCCACTCATCAGGATTAATGCATAAATTATTCATTATATTATGAAACTATTATGTTTAGAATAACTATTTATTGATTTTATGGTTTCATTTCCACTTCCCTTTGTGTGGATATACTGTTGAAACACATAATCACTCTATTGATAAATTTTTACATCTTTTATACGACCATTGTAAGGGTACTTCTTAACCCAATTTCTATTCTTTGGGTTAATAATATACATTTGGATTATGACATGTTATGATTATGTGATACATATCCTTTGATATCCTATCTTATATTTATACATTAATAATGTGTATTTATAGTGAATAAACATATTCCGTCTCTTTTATTTAAAAAATGATCTTTGTAATGGAAATAAAAACCCATGCTTTATTAATTGAGTTAAATGTGCATGTCATTGGTTTTTTCTTTCCATGAATATGTGGGAATTACCTATGAATGTTTTACACTAAATATACACTTATATTATGTGTATTTAGAATTTTCACTCATAATTATGTCATTTATTTATACATGATCTATGGATACAATCATGGTATCATTTCAATCATTTTTTATTGAGGCATATCATGACATTATGAACAATAATTATCCTATAAGTTGTATATACAACTCATTTGACACATAATATCATGAACTAATATATTATCTAGATATTTGATGATTTTTAATGATAATCATTAATGATTCTTATTCATGTGTTTCTCATTTGGTAATGATCCTTTTAACTAAAAACATTGCATTTAATGTTTTAATGATTTATTCTTATCAATCTTAAAATTTTTCGTCCATGTTTTTATAATGTTTTTTTAAATTGTTTTCTTTGGAGATGAACGTTTTAAATTAAAAATTTATTTTAAAATTATCAATGTGGTTTGCGACATTTCTTTTCAAAAGTATCTTTATTTAATTTTTTAAATGGGTTTGGAAATATATTGAAATGGTATCTTAGGACTGAAATGTAGAAATTTTATCCTTACTTTATGCAAGGTTTATGTGTTATTATTATGTTATGGTTCTTGGGAATTGCTTATATATACATGTGGTTCCATGATAAACCAAGGGTGGGTGAGCCCATGATATCTCTCCAATGCACTGGGTAACATGAAAGACGTAAATGATAAAGATTATTCTATGAGATTTTTCAAATATATCATGATGGGTATTCCAAACCCAACCATGAAGGTTACTCCGTATGTTTCTGTGAATGAAAATAAGTATGTATGATATAGATTACACATGTCACCTTTATGTTTTATGATTTCCTTGACGTTTTTTAGTAATCATATGATTAAAAGAGGTATGCTATTTTGTAATACCCATTTGTTTTATGAAATAATTAAATAATTTTTATTCACGAGTTGCTTATTTCTCACATAATCATTAGATTAAAAAAACTGTGAGATGCACTTAATATAAAATTTCAGTTATAACCAAGATGACATGATAGAGGTAATCGATATAAATAAACATTTAAAAATCAATTATAAATATAAATCAATTATATGTTATATTAGTTATTTTATTGAATTAAATTAATAAGATATGTATGTCATATAATTAAAATGATATTTTTTATATTCATCAAAAAGTCATTCAAAGAATGTATTTACAATTTTTAATGGAAAACCTCTTTTAATTTAAGATTTAGGAACATTAATAATTATAATATTACAATGTAAACCTTTTCTTCGGAAGTGGGATATAATAATTTACTTTGGTTAAAATTTTGATATTTTTTTGATAAACTTCATAATTTGATGGATAGTAAAAATACACTAAATTTTAATTAGAATCCACTTTTTTCATCCAGATAATTTATATGGTTAAATTATAATATTGAATGGTTTAAAAGTATAAATACAAAATTTTATTACCATTTAAGGTATTGTATTTCATTTGCATTAATTTTACATTGAATTCATAGGTAAATACATTTCAATATTTTTCAATGTTTTAAAATTTAAATAATCATTTTCTCAACAATGGGACTAATTTTAAATTATTTACTACACCTTCTATGTTTTAAATATAAAAAATTGGAATCCATATTTGGAAACAGTTGGTCTGAATTTTGTTAAAAGGATACTTTTATTTTTGGCCATTATGATTAGTAACTACAATAAATTTTATTTACCATCATTAAAGGTAAATCAGGTAATTAAGGGTAAATATAATAATACAAAATTACTCTAAAACTTTTCATAATATAATTGGATGATTATATTTCTTAATAAAATATAAATGGGTTGAAATTTTATCAATTGGAAGCCACTTATATGAGATTAATACCTTTAATTTATTTTATTTAAAGGAAATTTAAATATGTCTTACTCAAACATAAATAAATATTTTTTTAATATAAGGATAAAAAGAATATAAATTCAATTATAAATACTAATTTTCAAGATAAAATGTTTTTCTTTATCATGGAAATTTATTAGTAATTTTTTATAAATAAATAATTACCATAATAGCTTATATATTAATGATGAAAATTTTATTTATTTATTGAAAAATAAATATTATTGTTTTAATTAAAATAATAATATCCATAAAAAGGCCCAAAAAAGTCCAAAACCTAATGTTCGAGTATATCTAAAACATAATCAACCATGAGTCGTCTTGTGAACCATTTATAGCCTTATAAGAAATATTATGACATTTATATTATTTTATTTTAAATGATGTCAATGTTGTAACATTCATAATTTAATAAACATAACATTTTAAAAGTTCGGTGTTTTAGAAGCTAAAATCCACTAAAATTATTCTTATAAATTTTTTTAGTTTTATCATAATCAAAGTAGTTTATTATAATTTATATGAAACAAATATATATATATTAAATAATTATACAAAAATTTTGTAGTAATTATTTTATTAAGAGAAATAACAAATAAATGGTTTTAAAAATATTAAAATATATATTATATGAACAAATTAATGTTCTCCACCAATTTTATATATCCATATGACATGGTATGAATATATTAAATATTTTTGTTCAACTATATCATCTTTCTGTATTTTATCTAAATTCAAATAAATCAATAGTGTTAAAATTGACACTATTGATATTTTATTAAAATAACATATTATTAAATCGATTAAAAATCACAAAAATATTTTAAAATTAAAAATTAAAACTTATATGGTCTACCATGTCATAAAGTATACAATTTTTTACAATTATCAACATATAAGTATGTATTTATAACCATTTAAAATTTATACTATTATTACTATAAATAAAATTAAATAGATTAAATAAGGATAAATAAAAATGATATGGTTTAAAATAAAATAAAAAAATGTTTAAATTTTATTGGTTAATGATATTACACCCCAATCTCATCTCATCTTCTATGTTGAGCTATTTTTATACTTTTTTAGGTGGGGTTGGTTTTTGTTATAAATTAATATTTTTGAGGTTTCCAAAAGTACCCTTCTCCTCTCTTATAAAAGGGCGACCCATCCCTCTCCTATTCACTCAATTTTGAGCCTTACTACTTGGATATCCCTGCCAATTATACTTCTCAGCCTCTCTAGTTACATTATAGAGGTGATGGCCTTCTCAAAAGTCAAACTCTTCTGACGTAAGAGGATGTTTAGAGGAAGCAATTTTGGAATGTGATAATATATTCTACTGATTCAATAAAATTTATTTCATCCTATAATTACTCTTCTTCAGTCATTATTCAACCCTATTTCACCTTCTATGCATCCCATGAAAAATGAAATCACCTTGAGTGTGTACGTACGAATGCCGTCTCCATGCCGTGATGTAATCTTTTTTTCGTCACCAACATACATTGATGGGTATAATGATGGGAGAAATTACTATATATTATTATTTTAAAGTGATAATTATTCAAAAATATTATACACCATACTCTTTAATATAATTCCACAATCATGGGAATGATATCATCTCTCGTGTGTATGTACGACCTACCATCTCCACAATGTGATGTTGTTCATTCTACATGATCTCCATTTAAGAATGATTATGAAAATAAATGGAATTAAAAAATATGATATATATTATACTAATACCATTATTAATTTATATAGTAATAATATAAAATGAGGAATATGAAATTGTTGGACAAAACATGAATACGAATATAAAGCAGTCAACACCTGAATAACGAGTAACAATGAAATGTTACTTATAAACAGATAAGAACATGTCCATATATGATATCATAACAATGAATATGATTATGTAATAAGTCAATTATATTATTTAAATTGTTATACTATTTGTTCATATACATACAAATCATTTCTGAAATAACGTAGGGTTAAATATCATAGTACCATTTATTATCATATATTATTTAAACATAAATATTTACTGTGGAACATTTATCATCCACATACATGTTTTTTTTCAATATGTAATATTATTTTGAGCATCGTAAAATTGATTAAATCTTATTTTACCTATTGATGAGTTTTTAGTAAAAGAAATGAAATGAATCTTTACATGTTTTTAGTACTAGATACTTTTTAACTTGTTTGGCTAATGTACGAGAAGAATTTTTTTAAACATATTTGGCATGAGTGGATTTTTATTATTTCTTAGGAAAATATATCCATATATGCTTCTTATATATGTTTTCATGTTTTTTTAATTAACCTCTTTTAATTAATAATTTCATGACATATCGAGAAAAGAAAATGTTTTTGATGATGAAATGATATTTTCCACAAGAACTATGATCACATGTTTTAACAAAATTATTTTCCTTATAAGATGATATAAGGTTATGTTTCTATCCCTATTATTACATTGACTTGCTTATGTTTTGATGGAATTATTTTTATGTAGTGATTTTATCTAATGATATCATGATGTTTAATAATCCCATTTTATTACATGGTTTATGTTATGGTGTATGATTTAGGATTTTGTGGCACACATAAGAATGGTATCATTATGTCACGGGTGTGACGTATATATCCCTTCAATTCATTGGGTAAATATTTTTTTCTCATGAGATAGACATTGATGGAATGAAATGTTAATTTGTTTTAGTGATACAGGACTTGAACATGGAGTGAACTCAGTTCAATAATGGATAGTGTCCACTACGATTGTCTTGACAATGAGTCTTGACTAATATGAAATGATTTTCTTTAATTATGTTTGTGGGACACAATGTTTCATGTTTTATTTTATAATGATTGGGATTAAATTGTTGTTCAATGATTTATCCCATGACATGATATTGTGAACTCTTATGTAGGATATGATTATCAAGCATTATAACCTTATAAATATGATATGATTGACATTTTATTTGTTTACCCGTATGGAGAATTTGAGCACACCCTTTTTTATGTTTCTTTTCCCCAGGTCAGGAAGAAGTTTATTAAATATGATATTCCCAAAAGGAGTCAAGAAATGATTTAATAAACTTGAGATAATGTATATCTTTTATGAACAAGATGTTTTTATTTCCCAGTTTCTAAATACACTGTACCTATACGGTCCAATCATGGTTTGGTTATTTGATTAAATAAATATACATCAATTCTGAATTATAAAAAAAGTATGTAATGTATGGGTTGTTATAGTCTCTATCAGAGTAATAGTATAATTATCCTTTGGAAACTACGATATGAATGCCTTAGTAAGATCCCAATGGATATGTCTAATAATAAGACACAATCCTCGTATTTTTGAAATGGCCTTGAATAACCTATGATAAAACCTAATGTTTGAAATTTTATTCTTTATTATGTGATTTTCCTATTTTAATTAGTGTTTCCGGTAATGTTATTCTTTGTTTTAGTAAATGGATGGAACCTTACAGAACAATGTTAATGCTCAATGCATTGGGAAATGAAATGAATCCTCCCTAAGAAACAAAACGTTATGGGAGATGGAATGAAAAATCATTTACCCAATCTCAAACAACTTTTTCAAGAAAAAAATCATGATGGACATCAAAACAAGAAAAGGAAGGAGCAACATTTTGTTAAATCCTCCATGATGTAGCATCCACCTTCATTATGCATTTCTTCAGATCCATTCATTGTGGAATAGTGGATCAATACCACTGAAAAGATATTTTTATTTCTAAAATGATGTGATCATGATATTTACCTTATTAGTATATCTTTTTGAATGTGAGGATAATAAATAGTGTAATCTTATCAATAATATGATGAAAAGAGATAAAATTGAATCCATGGAATGGGACGAGTTCATGAATATATTTTTCAATAAGTACATCCCTCGTATAATTCCTACAAAGACATAGAAGGAGTTTTTTGAACTAAAGCACTAGGATAATGAATCTGTTGGTACCTACAATGCATATTATATAGGACATTCTTTGTACAATTCCAGAATTATTATCCAACCTAATAGTAAGATCGATCAATTCTTTATTGGCTTAAAACCATGTCTCCAATGGGTGTTATCCATAAGGGAGTTCAGTGGAAATGAGGAAATTGTTCTATGTGCTCTGAAGGTTGAGATGGAGACTGTAGTAACCAATCTGTCATATGGGTTAGATAAAAAGAGTAAAATGTAATTCAATTGAATAACTAATGACCATATTAAAAAGAATATGAGTATTCTGTTATGCTCAAATTGTTTAAAGAAACATTGATGGAATTGTCAAAATAGAACAAGTAAATGTTTACAATTTGGAAAAGAAGATGATCAGGAAATTGAACACCACGATGATGTGAAAAAAAAATCTATGAATATCATTGTACTACCTCATCAATTATATGTATAGTTAGTAGTCACAATTCTTAATGTCAAGATTGTTGGATCAAAAGTTTATAATTTTTCTCCAATTGATGTTTGTGGGAATGTGATTCCTGAAGATCTTCGGATCCTTCCTAAAGTGGAATTTTATGTGATTCATGGCATGGCTTGGTTTTCTTTATATAGTGATTTTACAAATTTCTAAATTGGGGATCCGAAATTTCATATTCCAGGTCAAACTATTATCATCTATCGATGTAAGGATGAATATATCCTTATAGTTGATATTTCATCTATCTTATTGGTTTAGATTTTAATATATGAAGGTTATTTACCTAAAATGGTTTGCAAGAATCCCATGATTAGGAATATTCAAATTTTACTGAAGTTTGATGATTATTATCCAGATGAATTTTAAGGTTATCCCCCAAATCATGAAGGTGAGTTTTCAGCATAACAAATAACGGGTGTTATGCCCATTTAAATGATACCTTATAGAATGTAACACCCCAGGTAAATAAAGAATAGGAAATTTTCATATTTATCCATATTTTTAAATAAAATATTAAAATTACTTTAAAGGGGACGCTATGCACGATGACATACCCAATACGCAACAATGAGTTTCTTGGGAATCTTGCATTGCACTCTAATAATATAATAATATTATTTTAAATGGTAGTTAACTCCTAGAAATTGTAATGGAGGGAATAAATAGAACTAACTACAAAATGATTATATATGTTTGTAAAATATTTTTACTCTTTACAAGAAATGTTATAGGATTAAAAATCCGAATGAATCCAATTTTAAGCGTAAACATTCCAATATTCTTTAAAAGGTCGATTAACCGCCTTTTGATGGTGAACTGCTTTTAAATCCACTTTTTTACATTCTTATGTGTTATATTTGACAAAATAAAATTCTTCTTTAGAATCAGGACATCCAAATTTACTTTGTGTAATTTTTTTTTATATTTCCGAGAAGGTTCAATTTTTAATGAATAGTAAAAAATGTTGTAGTTTAATTCAAAACCACTTTTTAATCGTATTTATTTATATTATTATATTATCTTTTGAATTGGTTTTAATGTGAAATCAGAATATATTTTTACCATTTAATCAAATAGTCTTTATTGGAATTAATTTCACTTTGAAATCATACTTAAAATAATGTCAATCTTTAGATACATTTTGTTTCATAAAAACACGCTATTTGTTTTGACAGCAGGAATTAATTATTAAATTAATTAATGAAACTTATATGTTTTGAATTTTGTAAAATAGAAACCTTTTTTAAATTCGGAATATCAAATATATCTTAGGGTGTATTTTTGGTAATTTTTTGAAAAACTTCAATTTTTGATGAATAGTGAAGCCACTAAGTGGTACTTATAAAAAGTGATTTTCCGTTTAAATGAAATTTTACCACCTCTGTGTTTTTAATTTAAAAAATCTGACATACATTTTTGTCATTAAAAATTAAAATGTGGTTCAATGGAATTAAAATAATTTTTTTGGTGAATAGTAAATTTTAAGTGTATTAATCACGATTAGAGGTTATTAGTGAAGTTTAAGGTAAGAATAATGTTTTAATAAAATGAAATGACCTAGAAACATGTCCTAACCTCAATGGATGTGTCATGGCCGACCAATAAAATCCATGGGTCAACTTGGGGACCCCATGGAGCCACTTTGGTTGGAAAATGACATAAATACCTTTTTATTTAATGTTAATGTAAAAATGACACAAACAAGAGATGTTTTACTAAAACAATTTTTACATGGGGTTATACAAGTAAGATTTTTGACTATAAATAGTCATTGGAAAGATAAAAATATTTCCAACATCATAGTAACTGTTTATGATTTTTAGACAATAAATAAATTAAATTATTTATGACATCATGATGATGCAGCGATGACCTCATTATTTAACGATTTAAATAAAATGGAATGATAATGTAAAATCTAAGACCTACACATGTACAAAACCTATTGTATGGGTGTATTTATAACACTTATCACCTTATCCTCAAAACACAACAATTTGGGACCATTAAAATCCGAAACTCATTATAAAATAAAGTAACATTTCATTACTTTCCAACAGTGCCCCTCCTCTCCTCTTATAAAAGGCCCCCACCTCTACCTCTTTACCCACACATCCAAAGCCTTTGGCTCGGCCAGCCTCTTCCCATTTTGTCTCTTCGCATCCATATCTAACTCCTTGAATCCTCAATTTGGGCAGAAGACTTCCCAAGGAAGCCTTTGAGCTCAAACCAGTGGGTGTTTTCTAATTTTAAGGTAATGTTTTCACTTGTGTCCTTTTTTTTATTTTGCTTCTCCGACCCCCTAAAATCGTTTTATTCATTTATTTTGTAACAAATCCAGTATCTTAAATATACTAGGATTTTGTTATAATAAGGATTCTAGCTACACATACACACACCTACATCTAATGGTTAAAGAACATACTGTTTCTGTGGATGGCGAATTTCTGTCTCACGAAATGATGATTGTTCAACATTCTTCAAACACCTTAAATGGTGGCCATTAAGATGACACTTTCTTTATATATGATATATAATATGTTTATGTTTTACCTAAGCTTCTGTATTTTTCATTTATGGAATACCTTTATGGTTTCTATTATGGGTAAACGTGATATCTTCATTTAAGGAAGTGCGGACTTCCGCACCCTCAAAGTGATTTGATTCGTTAATACCATATGTGGTACGTATAAAGGATATATTTAATGATATTATATATGAAAACATACTATAATTAAAATACTGTTATGTAGCATTATTTTTTAATTCCATTAAATATGAAATAGAAATGGAAGTAGCGTTCATGCGTACGTATGACTTACCGTCTCCATGAACGGTACATTTCATTTCTTATCTCAAAATGTTATGTACTATTATAAGTACATATATATAGTGGATATATATGTAATATATTACATCTAAATTATGGATATCATACTGTAATTATAACATATATATATTTCTCTCAATTTGTTTTAATTCCATTAATATGACAAAAAATGAAAGTAGCGTTCATGCGTACTTACGGCCTACTGTCTCCATGAACGGTGTTTTTAATTTTTATCTCAAAATGCTATGGAATAATATAAAAAGAATATATACTGGATATATATGATATTTAAAACATCAATACTATTCTGGATATGATATACCTATAACTACATGGAAAATTATTTTCCAACATGTTCAATTTTTGACTCATGTACCAAATATCGACAAAAATATCTGATATGAACTCATATTATTATCCAATTATTATAACATTAAAATATGTGATATGAACTGAATAATAATATTTATAGGATGTCCTTAAGCAATTATAAATTGACCAATGTTTATTATTCAGGAATATGAAGAAACAAACAAGACAAGTTGGACTTGAGGTAAGGGACCCTACCCCTCTCTTTCTTTTTAAGTACACTTTTTATTGTCATTCCTTTTAATCTTATCTTTCTTGTGATCGGGATGTTCTTTTATATTTCTACTACTGTAATATTTATGTTCATATGATGAGAGAACCTATTCTCTCTCATCAATCCATTTTGGAAGTTTTGAGTGGCGCCGTTAGGCTGCCGAATTTTCATAAGAGATCTAACCTCTCTCTTTCTTTTTAAGTACTCTCCTTTATGTCACTTATTTTAATCTCCTATTTTTTATGTTGGGGGATGTTATTTTATATTAATATTGCTGTAAACATTATGTTAATATGATGATATATCCTATTTTATCTCATCGATCCATTTTTGTATGTTTTAAGTGGCGCCGTTAGGATGCCGAGTTTTCATAAGGGATTTTTCATCTCTCTTTTATTCCCGTGAGATTTATGCTACATTTGCCACAATTTCCTTTGAGTGGTGTATGTAATTCTCATTATTTTACTCATTGTGTAATATAATTTCATTTATGATTATTTAAATCAATGATGTATTGTCCTTCTTTCACGGGGTGCATTTCTCGAAAGATACCCATGTCGGTAAGGGAACCTTTCACCCTCCTATTTTTAAAAGACTTATTTTGTTATGTCATTTAATTAACATACTATTATGTTGGGATATGTTCTTCTATATCCTTATTAATTTAAATTTTATGTCCATGTGAATAGATACCCTTTCTATCTCTCATCAACTGTTTTTCTGAATTTTGAAGTGATGTTGTAAGGCTGTCGAATTTTTGCAAGGGAACTTCTTAACCCAATTTTGATTCTTTGTCATAAACTTGTACTCCTTGAATATGTCGTTCTATGATTATGTGTGAATGTCCTCGGATTGTATTACACTTAATACCCACTTATATTTCTTGAATTAGTTTGTCACACATAATTATGTAATTTATTTATCCTTAATCCAAGGATACCGTCTTTGTATGGGACTTCGTCTCAATCTCCTTTCATTGAGGCATATTTTGTTTTATACACAACCGTCTATTATATGGTGTATAAACCCCTTTGAATTTTATGTTTATTCAAAAGGAATATTTTTTATACAACGCGTTTACTAAATGACAAAAGGGATGATTTTTGTCATAAGTATGCGGCGACAAAAACTTCTTCGCTACCGTGACCATTATTTGAGTTTCAGATTCCTCTACAAGCCATAACTTCTGTTTAAAAGAAAAAGAAATACCATGTTTTACATTTCTTTTATTTTGATATTGAAAATGGTTTTCATAATGTTTTTATATGTGTTGTATTGAGATGTTTTTATTGAATGGTGGAAATGTTATGTTTCCTTTATGCATGTTTTATGTGATAATATTATGTTATGGTTCATGGGAATTGTTATGAAGTCGGGTGGTTCCGAGATAAACTACGGGCGGGTGAGCCCGATATAGCTCTCCAATGCATTGGGTAACGCGAAGGAGTGAAATTTTATGGTTTCTCCGAAGAGATATAAGGAAAATACAGTGGTGGGTATTCCAAATGTAACCAACAGGGTTACTCCCTACATAATAATGTTACGAATGCCTCATGTTACCTTTTATGTCTTATGATTTCTATGATTTACTTATGATTTGATGAGGTATGTTAAGGTTCCTATGTTTTATGGGTAATGTATGATTTCATTCTTATTTATATATGAACTCATGTTTCCTTTCCATATTTTTATATCCCTTACTGAGATTTTTATGCTCATCCCAAGTTTTTTTGAAATGTTTTTCACAGGTCAAGGGAATGGTACATGATATGATGATAGTTTCAAGGAAGTTTCAAGAAATAATCCATGTTTTATTTCGAATATGTTTCCATTGATGGGAAAAAAATGAATACTATCTTTTATGTAACCACTTTGTTTAAATGTGGAATGTAATGCAAGTTTTATGATATAATTCTCTAAAACTCTAAACCTGAAAAATCCTCAATGTGTAATCTTATAATAACTCGTGATTAAGTATGGTTTAAGCCTGGGGCCTTATAGTTGGTATCAGAGGTCAGTTTAGATAACTTTAGATGTTAGGGTATCCTCTTAGCATAAGTGACATTACAATAATGGTTAGGTATTTAGAAAGAGTCCTAGTTTTAGATAAAGTGAATAAGTAAGTATATCTTAGTGGTTATCTTCCTCATTAGTACATGATGGTTTTGTTGATATACTCACACTGACATTTCTATTTTTAGTGAATGGATGGATCTTGCAGGCACCAAAGTGACAATAGGTTTGAAGGAAACTGTGGTTGTTCTCTGAATAAGAGACTGGATGAAATGGGGTATTCAATGAGGAAACTCAAGGTTGTTCTAAACCAACTATCAAGGAGTCATTATCAGCCACTTGAACCTTGATATGTTATGTAATGCATCATGTACGAGATGACCAGTCAATGTGGAAGTTCAGGTAATAATTATAAAGGTAACCATTTGGGTTTATATGATCCTTACTCTTGATGTAATTATGGGTTATTATATGTTATGATGGAATATGAATGGCATGAGATAAACTTGAGGTTAAAATATTTTATGATTATCTTTTTGAAGATTTTATCTCGTTTTGGGGAATGTTTTAAGAATTATATAGTTTTTTAAAAATGACAACACGCAGACCGTGTGACAACCCGTCGCGTCGGACAAAGCTGCAGGAATTGAACCCAGAACCAAAGTGCAACTGTTATTTATCTCCTACCACTGGACTACGAGAAGTCCCTGGTTAGTTTGACTAATTCTTTTTAGTTAGATGATTTTTTTAATTAAGAGTAAGCTGATTTTGGGTTATCTATGAAAATTTATAAACCTATCATGGAGGATATGTGATTAGGTTAATTTCTTTTCAATACGAGACTATAGGAGCAACTGATGTTGTTTGGAGATAAATGTTACGATTTAACATGGAAGACTATGTGACTAAATCCTTCAAATATTTGGGATTCAATCTTAGTTTGGTTTACATTGAAGTATTTTATGGTAAATTTGTTTATTGAATGGCCTTTACTGATCTTTGGGTATTGTTTGATAAATTTTGGAGATTAAGAATAGATTTTTTTTAAAGGATTATCCTTTTTGGGTATTATCTGATCTTGTACTAAACTTTTTGGTTTTGGTTTTGGTTAAGGTCTAATGATATGGGAAGTATATAGTTCTCTTTTGTGGATTAGGTGATTCTATAGAAGTTTATTGTAGTACTCTTAATGTGAACAAGCCTTCCTAAATACTCGTCTTTTGGGGAAAGTATGAGTTTGTGTAAGAAATCTAGTAAAAGTTGAAAGTCAACATGAAAAGTAAGTATGTTTCCTTAAGATCCAAAATGAATCCCTCAATGAAGAGTAACATAAAACAAAAATGTTGTCTGTTAACTTTTCCTACTGGGGAATCGAATACCATTTAACACATCACATGTTTGTGATTTTCTTATGGTTAACTTTCTTCTAGACATGTTTACTATCACTCTCCATCAGAACATGACCGTTTGTTTTTTCCTCCATTTCCATATTTTCATACGTGGAATCCTAGTATGGGTTAACTCAGGTGACATTTGTTCTTATCTTTTTTTATTTTAAAGTGATTGTTTTACTGACTCTTGTTCTGATGTGGGATTTTCAATGAAGTTTCCAAGCCCAATTTTAAAAATTGCGAGGACACAATTCCCCAAAAGGGGGGAAGGATGTAACACCCCAGGTAAATAAAGAATATGAAATTTTCATATTTATCCATATTTGTGAATAAAATATTAATATTAATTTAAAGGGGACGCTATGCACGATGGAATACCCAATACGCAACAATGAGTTTCTTTGGAATCTTTCATTGCACTCTAATAATAAAATAATATTATTTTAAATGGTAGTTAACGCCTAGCCATTGTAATGGGGGAATGAACAGAACTAACTAAAAAATGATTATATATGTTTGTCAAATATTTTTACTCTTTACAATAATTGTTATAGGATTAAAAATGCGAATGAATCCAATTTTAAGCGTAAACATTCCAATATTCTTTAAAAGGTCGATTAACCGCCTTTTGATGGAAAAACTCTTTTTAATCAACTTTTGACAATTTTATGTGTTATATTTGACAAAATAAAATTCTTCTTTATAATTGCAACATCAAAATTTACTTTGTGTAAATTTTTGTTATTTTTCCGAAAAAGTTCAATTTTTAATGAATAATGAAAAATGTTGTATTTTAATTCAAAACCTATTTATAATCTAATTTATTTATATTATTATATTATATTTTGAATTGGTTTTAATGTGAAATAAGAATATATTTTTACCATTTAATCCAATAGTGTTCATTGGAATTAAGTTCATTTTGAAATCAGACTTAAACTAGTGTCAATCTGTTGATACATTTTGTTTCATAAAAACACGCTATTTGTTTTGACAGTGGGAATTAATTATTAAATTAATTAATGCAACTTATATGTTTTGAATTTTTTAAAATAGACATAATTTTTGAATTCGGAATATCAAATATACCTTAGGGTGATTTTTTGGTAATTTTCTGAAAAACTTCAATTTTTGATGAATAGTGAAACCACTAAGTCATACTTATAAAAACTGATTTTCTGTTTAAATGAATTTTTACCACCTCTGTGTTTGGAATTTCGAAAATCTGACATAAATTTTTGTCATTAAAAATTAAAATGTGCTTCAATGGAATTAAAATAATTTATTGGTGAAAAGTAACTTTTATGTTTATTAATCGCGATTAGAGGTAATTAGTGTAGTTTAAGGTAAGAATAATGTTTTAATAAAATGAAATGACCTAGACACATGTCCTAACCTCATTGGATGTTTCATGTCCGTCCATGAAAATCCATGTGTCGACTTGGGGACCCCATGGAGCCACTTTGGATGGAAAATGACATAAATAACATTTTATTTAATGTTAAAGTAAAAAATGAAACAAACATGAGATGTTTTACTAAAAAAAATTTTAAATGAAGTTATTCAAGTCAGATGTTTGACTATAAATAGTCATTGGAAAGATAAAAATATTTTCTACATCATAGTATTTTTTTATAATTTTTAGACATTAAATAAATTAAATTATTTATGACATCATGATGATGCAGCGATGACCTCATTATTTAACGATTTAAATAAAATGGAATGATAATGTACAATATAAGACCAAACCATGTAAAAAACCTATTGGATGGGTGGATTTAGAAACCTTATCACCTTATACTAGATACACATCAATTTGGGACCATTAAAATCCGAAACTCATTCTAAAATAAAGTAACATTTCATTACTTCCCAAGAGTGCCCCTCCTCTCCTCTTATAAATGGCCCCCACCTCTACCTCCATACCCACACTTCCAAAGAATTTGGCTCGGCCAACCCCTGACCATTTTGTCTCTCCACATCCATCTCTAACTCCTTGATGCCTCACTTTGGGCCGAAGTCTTCCCAATAAAGCCTTTGAGCTCAAACCAAAGGGAGTTGCCTGATTTTAAGGTAATCTCTTCACTTGTGTCCTTTTGTTTTATTTTGCTTCTCCAACCCCCTAAAATATTTTTATTCATTTATTTTGTAAAAAATACATTATCTTAAATATACTTGGATTTTTTTATAAGAATTATTCGAGCTAATCTTACACACACCTACATCTAATGGTTAGAGAACATACTGTTTCTGTGGATGGTGAATTTCTGCCTCACCAAACGATGATTGTTCAACATTCTTCTAACACCGTCAAATGTGGCCATTAAGATGAAACTATATTTATATATGAAATATAATATGTTTATGTTTTACTTATGATTAGTTATTTTTCATTTATTGCATACCTTTATGGTTTATATTATGGGTAAATGTGATATCGTCATTTAAGGAAGTGCGGACTACCGCCTCCTCAAAATGAATTGATTCGTTAATACCATATGTGGTATGTATAAAAGATATAATTAATGATATTATATATGATACCATACTAGACTTAAAATACTATTATGTAGCATTATGTTTTAATTCCATTAGATATGCAATAGAAATGGAAGTAGCGTTATGCGTACATACGGCTTACAGTCTCCATGAACTGTACATTTCATTTCTTATCAAAAAATGTTATGTAATATTATAAGTACATATATATAATGGATATATATGTAATATATTACATCTAAATTATGGATATAATTCTGGAATTATAACATATATATATCTCTCATTTTGTTTTAATTCCATTAATATGACAAAAAATGAAAGTAGCGTTCATGCGTACGTACGGCCTACCGTCTCCATGAACGGTGCTTTTAATTTTTATCTCCAAATTCTATGGAATAGTAAAAAATGAATATATACTGGATATATATGATATTTAAAACATAAATACTATTCTGGATATGATGTACCTATAACTACATGGAAAATTATTTTCCAACCTGTTCAATTTTTGTCTCATGTACCAAACATCATCAAAAACGTCTGATATGAACTCATATTATTAACCAATTATTATAACATTAAAATATGTGATATGAACTGAATAATAATATTTATAGGCAGTCCTTAAGAAATTATAAATTGACCAAATTTTGTTATTCAGGAATATAAAGAAACGAACAAGACAAGTTGGACTTGAGGTAAGGGACACTACCCCTCTCTTTCTTTTTAAGTACACTCTTTTATGTCATTCCTTTTAAGCTCATCTTTCTTGTGATCAGGATGTTATTTTATATTACTACTACTGTATTTTTTTATGTTCATATGATTAGAGACCCTATTCTTTCTCATCAATCCTTTTTGGAAGTTTTGAGTGGCGCCGTTAGGCTGCCGAATTTTCGTAAGAGATCTAGCCTCTCTCTTTGATTTTAAGTACTCTACTTTATGTCACTTATTTTAAGCTCATATTTTTTATGTTGGGGGATGTTATTTTATATTCCTCTTGATGTAAAAATTATGTTAATTTTTTGAGAGACCCTGTTAGATCTCATCGATCCATTTTTGTATGTTTTAAGTGGCGCTGTTAGGCTGCCGAGTTTTCGTAAGGGATTTTTCATCTCACTTTTATTCCCATGAGATTTATGCTACATTTGCCAAAATTTCCTTTGAGTGGTGTATATACTGCCCATTATTTTACTCATTGTGTAATATACTTTCATTTATGAGTATTTACATCAATGTTTTATTGTCCTTCATTCACGGGGTGCATGTCTCGAAAGATACCCATGTCGGTAAGGGAACCTTTCACCCTCCTATTTTTAAAAGACTTATTTTGTTATATCTTTAAATTCACATAATATTATGTTGGGATATGTTCTTCTATATCCTTATTGATTTAAATTTTATTTCCATGTGATGAGATACCATTTTTATCTCTCATCAACTCTTTTTCTGAATTTTGAAGTGACGCTGTTAGGCTGTCGAATTTTTGCAAGGGAAATTCTTAACCCAATTTTTATTCTTTGGGATAAACCTGTACTTCTTGAATATGTCCTTCTATGATTATGTGTGAATGTCCCCTAACTGTATTACACTTAATACCCACTTATATTTCTTTTATTTGTTTTTCACACATAATTATGTAATTGATTTATCCATAATCCAAGGATAACGTCTTTGTATGGGACTTTGTCTCAATCTCCATTCATTGAGGCATATTTTGTTTTATACACAACCTTCTTTTATACGGTGTATAAACCCCTTTGTCTTTTAGGTTTATTCAAAAGGAATATTTTTTATACGAATCGTTTACTAAATGACAAAGGGGAAGGTTTTTTTCATACCTTTGCGGCGACAATGACTTCTCCGCCGCCGTGACCATTATTTGAGTTTTGGATTCCTCTACAAGCCATACCTTCTTTTTAAAAGAAAAATAAAAACCATGTTTTACATTTCATTTATTTTTGGTATTGAAAATGGTTTTCATAATGTTTTTATATGTGTTGTATTGATATCTTGTTATTGAACGGTGGAAATGTTATGTTTCCTTTATGCATGTATTATGTGATAATATTATGTTATGGTTCATGGGAATTGTTATGAAGACGGGTGGTCCCGTGATAATCTAAGGGCGGGTGAGCCCGATATAGCTCTCCAATGCATTGGGTAATGCGAAGGAGTGAAACATTAAGGTTTCTCCGAAGAGATATAGGGAATATACTGTGGTGGGTATTCCAAACGTAACCAAGAGGGTTACTCCCTACGTAAGAATGTTATGAATGTCTCAAGTTACCTATTATGTCTTATGATTTCTATGATTTATTCATGATTTGATGAGGTATGTTAAGGTGCCTATGTTTTATGGGTAAAGTATGATTTCATTCTTATGTATATATGAACTCATGTTTCCATTCCATATTTTTATATCCCTTACTGAGCTTTTTATGCTCATCCCATGTTTTTTTGAAATGTTTTTCATAGGTCAAGGTAATGGTACATGGTATGATGATAGTGTCAAGGAAGTGTCAAGAATGAATCCATGTTTTATTTTGAATATGTTTCCGTTGATGGGAAAAAAATTATTACTATCTTTTATGCAACCACTTTGTTTAAATTTGAATGTAATGCTAGTTTTATGATATAATTCTCTAAAACTCTAAACCTGAAAAGATCCTCAATGTGTAATCTTGTAATAAATCAAGATTAAGTAAGGATTAAGGTTGGGGCCTTATATAGAATATCCCTAATTGAGTTTCAAAAATTGAAGAATCAACTCCAATAGAATCATGATAAAGGATTAATATTCCCTAGTGTGTCACCTTGGGGAGAAACTATTCTTATTGTTAAGAAGAAATATGGATCAATGAGATTGTTCATTGATTATTTAGAACATAACATGGTCACTATCAAGAAAAAATATCCCCTCCCACACATTGATGATTTATTTTACCAACTACGCAGAGCTCAATACTTTTCCTAGATTTATCTTAATTTAGGGTATCATAAATGAAGTTTCAATGTGGAGGATATACCAAATACAGTTTTATATACAAGGTACAGACACTATGAATTGACAGTGATGTCATTTGGTCTTACTAATTCCCCTGCTATCATCATGGATCTAATGAATATATTTTTCAGATACTATCATGAACATTTTGTAGTAGTCTTTATAGATTGTATTATTGTCTATTAAAATAGAATGGAAGAACATGAATATCAAATTAAAATTGTATTGACTACCCTGAGGAAAGATAGTCTGTATGGAAAACATTCCAAGTGTTATTTTTAGCTTCAAAAAGTTTCATTTTTGGGTCACATAATCTCAATAGAGACGATATCTGTGGATCTCAAAAAATAGAGGATATTGAAAGAATGTCGAGACCAATAATAGTAACTCATATCCAAAGATATCATGGTTTTTCTGGATATTATCGACATTTATTGTGAAATAATTTTGGTGATTATCTAATCCACTCACCTGTTTTACTCGAAAATGAGTTATGTTCATTTGGACAGAGGAGTGTGAAGATAATTTCAAGGATTTAAAAATAAGGTTAGACAGAGCACCTGTGCACACACTTCCTTGTAGTGGAAAAGGGTTTTTGATATATAGTGATACATCCAATATTGGATTGGGGTGTGTTCTCAGGAAAAATGATATTTTGATAGCTTATTCCTCACTATAGTTGAAAATACATGAGAACAATTTCCCCAACTCATGATTATGAGTTAGTTGTGGTAATATTTCAATTAAAAATGTAAATGAATTATCTTTATGGGGAAAGGTGTGATATTTATACTGATTTCAAAATTTAAATGCATATATTCACACAAAAGGTGATGAATATGACCAAAGAGGGTGGTCGAAGTTGATTAAAGTTTACGACTGATCCATACATTAACACCCTAGGAATGTAAACAATGTGGAAGATGCATTAAACTGACAAGATCATTCCATCTTATCCATGATGAGGATCACGAATTATCAAATATTTAGGGATTCTTAATGGATGGATCTTGAAATTATAATGGAAGGGGTACAATCTTATCTTTCTCAAATTAATGTTCAACCATATATACATGTAATGATTAAAAAGGCATATAAGGAATATGTATAGAAACAAAAGATGGTGAGAAATATTCCTGAATTCAAAATTGATTATGATGAAATAAAAAGGATTGGGAATCGAGTGTGTTTTCGTTCCATACTAGAATTAAAGAAAAAAATATTGGATGAGGCTCAAATTTCTTCATTATTTGTTCACACTGGATGCACAAAGATATATAGGGACCTGAAATAGTAATTATTGTGGGATGGAATAAAAAGAGACGATACTAGATATGCCTCTCGATGATTGGTTTGTCAGCAAGTTAAGGCTTAATGACAGAATTCGAAGGGGATGTTGCAACCATTACTCCTACTAGAATATAAATTGGAAAAAAATCACTAAGGACATTGTAATTGGACATCCCAAAACATCCATAGGATATAATGCTATCGGGGTTATAGTTTATCCTATTAAGAATTCAGCACACATCATTTCTATTGAAGAGTATTTCACTCTGGATTAGCTTGCGATGATATATGTAAAAGTGGTAAGATTGAATGGAGTACCACTTTCCATTATATCTAATTGGGATCCAAGGTTTATCTTGATGTTCTGGTGAATTATTCATCATTCTCTAGATAAAGATTTGAATTTCATCACTTCTTATCATCCTCATATAAATGGTAAATTTGAATGGACTATTCAAACTCTATAAGACATTTTCAGAGCTTGCTCTATGGATTTAAAAGGTTATGGGATTTGAAACCAACCATTGGTTGAATTTTTATACAACAATAGCTTTCACTATAGTATTCTAATGTCTTGTTATGATGCCCTCTATTGAATGATGTGAATAATCCCAACATTATAGGATGAAGTTTGGGAAACAAATAAATAAGGACCTGATCTTGTTGATGAAATTGTAGAAAAGGGCAGATCTATTCAACAACATATACAATCAGCTCAGAGTTGTCAAAAATGTTATGCTAAAAATTAAAGAGACGACTTAGAGTAAAAAGTGGAAGATAAGGTTTTGTTACAAATATCTCCCTGGAAGAGAGTAATGATATTTGGAAAGAAAGAAAAGTTGGGCCCTAGATATATAGATTATTTTTTAATATTTATGATCGTGTTGGGATGGTTGCTTACTGATTGGCGCTTCCACCACATCTCTCTCATGTTCATGATGTGTTCCATGTATCTCCCCTAAGAAAGTACATTCATGATCATTTTGATGTACTAAGATGATAATTCATATCGCTGGAGAAAGATCCTTCTTATGAAGGTCAATAGATAGGGATTCTAGATTGTAGAAAAACATTCCTACAAATCAACACCACATGATTTGTTTATGTTTTATGGAGAAACAACCAATTAGAAAAACTGACTTGTGAAAAAAGGATATGATGAGGGATAGGTATCCTCATATGTTTATTTCTTAGTGACAAATTTTGAAGAAGAAATTCCGTTTTAAGCTGGATAGAATGTAACTCCCATGTGTTTTAAGAAATATTAAGAAAAATTTTCTTTAGTAGCTTGTTTTGCATGCAATCGGTATTTTAAACAAACTATGAGATTCCCTCGTTATAAAATTTCTGTTATAACCTAGATGTTATGTTAGAGAGAATAAATAGAACTAAAATTTTAAAAAAACTATGATAAATGTAAATCAACCATATGTCATATTAGTTATTTGGGTGAACTAAATTTATATGATATGTATGTTATAAAAATTAAATGATATATTTGATATTAATCAAGTATACATTAAAAGAATTTGTTCCACCTTTAATGGAAACGTGTTTTTAATTTAATATTTAGACTCATTAATAATTTTAATATTACAATATAAACCCTTTTTTAGGATGTGTGATATAATAATTTACCTTTTTTAAAATTATGATATTTTTCTGATAATCATGATTATTTCATTAATAGTAAAAATACGATATATTTTAATTACTAATAACATTTTTCATCAAGATAATTTATATGGTTAAATTTTAATATTGAATTTTTTTAAAGTATAAATTGATTATATTTTTATAATTTATTATAATGTATGTCATTAGAAATAATTTTACATTTAATTCATAGGTAAAAACATTTCAATTTTGTCAATGTTTTAAATTTTAAAACATGTTTTCTAAATAACTATATTAATTTAAAATTATTTACTGCAACGTATGTGTTTTTAATTTATAAATAATGGATTCCATATTTTGATTTTGTATAACCAAATTATGATAATATGCAACTTGTATTTTTGACCATTATGAACTGTAACTATGGTAAATTTTATTTACCATAGTTAAATTTAAATTAATTAATTATAGGAAAATATAATATTTTTGAATTAAACTAACACGTGTCATAATATGATTGGATGTTTATATGTCATCCTAAAATATACATGGGTTGAAATGTTATATATTAGAACCCATTTTGGTGTGATTGAGACCTTTAATTTTTTTTATTTAATTTAAAATGAAATATGTCTCACTCAAACATTCATAATAAATGTATTTTTAATATAATGATAAATGAAATATAAATTCAATTATAAATACCTATTATAAAGCTAATAAGTTTTTCATTATCATGGTAATTTATTTGTAATTTTTATGAAATATATAGTTACCCTAATAACACATACATTAATGATACATGAATTATTTATTTATGGAAAAATCAATAATATAGTTTTTATTAAAATAATATTACACATAAAAAGTCCCAAAAACATGTCCAAAACGTATTTGTAGAGTATATCAACATAATAAGCATCCATGTGTCGTCTTGTTGACCATTTGGAACCATATAAAATAAATTATGAAATTTATATTATTTTATTATATATGATGTCAATGTGGTAACCATCATAATTTAATAAACAAAACATTTTAAAAGATAGTTTTTTAGCAGATAAATTCGATTAAAATTATTATTATAAAATATATTATATTTATCATCATCATAATATTTGATTTTTAGTTTTTATGGAACCAATATGTATATTAAATAATTATAAAAAAATTTTGTAGTAATTTTATTATTAAGAGTTATATCAAATAATTGGTTTTAAAAATATTAAAATAAATATTATATAAAATAAATAATGTGGTCCATGTTTTTATAGATTCGTATGACAAGATAGGAATATATTAAATATTTTGGTTTGACTCTAACATTTTGTTGTATTTTATTTAAATTAAATTAATGTAATTGTTTCCAAATTATCATAATTGATATTTTATGAAAATAACATATTTTATAAATTTTTTCAAAAAAACAAAAATATTTATAAATTACAAAATAAAATTTATATGGTTGAAAACGTCATAAATTATCCAATTATATACAATTTACAACAAATATGTTAGTAAGTGAAACCATTTAAAATTTATATCATTATTACCACAAATAAAAATATATAGATTAAATAAGGATAAATCAAAATGATAAGGTATAAAATAAAAACAAAACACGTCTAAATTTTATTATTTAATAATATTACAACATTATATCATCTCATATTCGAATTTGACTCATTTTGGAGTTTTTTATAAGGTGTTTATTTTTATTATAAACTAATATTTTTGATGTATCCAAAAGTACCCTTCTCCACTCTCATTAAAGGGCATGCCATTCCCTCTCATCTTAACTCAATTTTGAGCCCTCGTGATCATCCTACTTCTGCCAACTCAACTTCTAAACCTTTATAGATACATTATAGTGGTGATTGCCTTCTCAATAGGTCAACTCCAGTGTCCTATGTGGATGTTTAATGGAGGTACTTCGAAGAAGAGGCAATGTCTTCCACTGATTCGTTCAAATTTATTTCTTCTTCTACATCCTATTCATTAGTTGTTTCATTATAATGTAATGACATCAGTATCAATATTATAATGATATGTTATTATAAATATGAAACAACACTATTTCACCTTCTATCCATCCATTGTAAAATTAAATCACAATGCGTACGTACGTACAAAATACCATCTCCACGCCGTGGTGTAATATTTTTTCATCACCAACATACATGGATGGGTATAATTATGGAATAAATTACTATATATTATTATATTAATGTGATATTGATACTGAAATATTATACACAATATATTTCAATACAATTCAACTATCATGGAAATGATATCATCGCTCGTGTGTACGTACGACCTACCGTCTTCACAATGTGATGCGATTAGATCTACATGAAATTCATTAAAAAATGATTATACATATTAATAGAATGAATAAATATGATATATATATTACTAATACCATTCTCTAAATGATATTTTAAAAATTTAAAAATAGGAATAAGAATTTATTTGACAAACATGCATAAGAATATAAAGCCGTTAACACCTGAATAACATGTAACAATGAAATGTTACTAATAAACATATAAGAATATGTCAATTTATGATATCAAAACAATGACTATTATTCTAGAATAAGTCAATTAAATTATTTAAATCATTATACAGGAGTTTCGGATACATATAATGCATATCGGTCCTAAAGTAAGGGAAAATATCGCAATCTCATTTTTTAAACCAAGATTGTTTATAAATTAGTATTTACTAAGGAATATTTATCATCCACATCCATGTTTAAACAATATGTAATATTATTTTTACTCACCAACAATTTTTTAAATCCAATTTACCTATTTATTATTTTTTTAAGTAAAAGAAATGAAAACAATCATTTCTAATTTCTTGTACGATATACATATTGACATTTCCAGCCAAACTACGAGAAGAATGATTATTTAACTTATATAGAATGAGCGGATATTAATGATTTCTTAGGAAATTATTTCACTATAAGATTCCTTAACATGTTTAAAGGTTATTTTCAATTAACTTCTTTTATTATAATATTTATTGACATATTGAGAGAAGAAAATGATTTTGATTAAGAAATAATATTTTCCTCATGAACTATGTACAAGTGCTTAATCAAAATTATTATCCATCTATGATAATATAGGGTTATGTTTATATACCAATTATTAAATTTATTTTATTATTTTATGATGGCATTTTTTTTATGAAGTCCCTTTATCTTATGATGGCATGATGATTTGGAATCCCATTTTATTATACCGGTTATGCTATGATATATGATGTTAGGAATCCCATTTTATTATGGTTTCATTTTCCTCTCCGACTTCCACCCAAGGAGGTTTTGTCGGGACACCGACGAATGACTTCTAAAGTTGATATGGGGGATTGTTTTGACCAGAACCTATTGATGTAGGGATTTTACCTTCATCTCTCTAAATTGTTCATCATGCGGGATGGGTGTTCTCTTGTTTACGTGAAACACTTTTGAATCGGTTTAATAAAGATAATAATTGGCTTATATAACGGGGTTGGGAAGTTTGTGATTGCTGTTACTTTATATCATGTGATATTATGTTGTGAAATGAATAGGCTTATGCCTACTGAAAATAACGGTCGTTGGGGGCCTTTACTTGCACAATTAAATGTTTCCCTATCTTCTAGACCGTTTTGTGAATGGAAACATCATGGAATGTGGAAATTGGTTAAACATGTAAAGTTGGATGATTAAATGAAAATATGGAACCCTTGTGTGATCATCTTGGTTGAACCAAAATGGAATAATGAACATGTGGGTGTTGGCTTGGTGACATGGAATGTGATGGGGGTGTTTTGTGGGTTGTTGTGGTTTGGGTGAGCAGCGGGGATGTAGTAGACTTGGTTGTGGGAAGGTGTGAATGTTTAATGGTGATGGGAAGCGGGGCTGCGATATTTTGTATTAAAGGGATAATGATGTATGGTGTGGTTATGGTGGTTGGCAGCGAGGCTGCAGGGATGGGTTTAAATGTGAACGGACTATGGGTTGTGTTTAATAAATAAATGTGGAAGAGTTAATGAATGGTGCGGCTTGGTAATGAAACACAATAATAATAAATTGGTTGGTTGGTTAATAAGAAGGGACTTGCTGTGTTGCTGTGTTTTCCTAACATTCTTTGTGGATGATAGGGATATGCTTACGAACGATCATTGTGGTTGGTTGTGGATAGTTTCCCAGTAGTTAAGCAACTAATAAACTAATTCTGCTGAAACGTGAAAACCTTAATGGGGTTGGGGTTGTTTGTTGTATGCATGCTTCCTGGTAGCAATGTCGAGGAACGTGCTCAGTTTCTATTTTTAGAATCCATAGGTTGGGCTGAGTGGTTGATATATATATATATATTTATCTTTTTTGTTTTATCGCATCGCACCCATGTTGAGCACTTAGTGTCGAACACTCCCATTTCATGGGAGAGGGTGTTTTCCCATAGTTACAAGCTCCTTCCTGCTCCTCCTCCCCTAGGTTGTGATGGATTTAGGCGACCTTACGCCCAAGAATCTTCAGGTAGGTTTCGATTTGGGTGATTATGCCGAAGACTCTTCGGGCAGGCTTATAGGATGTGATGGCTTGAGGCGACCTTACACATAAGACTCTTCTGGTAGGTTTCGATTTCAGGCCCAGGTGTCTTCGGGAGAGAGTTCTGTTAGTATTCCCTAGAATCTTCGGGATGACGCCCAGGTGTCTTCGGGCGGGGATGTGTGGTTATGAGGCCCAAGTGTGTATAGTCGGGATGCGTGGTGGTGAGGCCCAAGTGTGTGCGGGTGGGATGTGTGGTTGTGAGGCCCAGGTGTGTGCGGGCGGGATACGTGGTTGTGAGGCCCAGGTGTGTGCGGGTGGGGAGAGTGTGACATCATCAGGACGTTCATCTAACTAATGGGAAATGGTGCGGGGTACCCAATGCTCTTGTTCTTATACTACTAGTACCTGATGTGGTTGTGTTTTGGTGAGTGTGGATGGTGAGATTGGGTGGATAGAATTCCTTTCTAGGATTCTTCTGTTGTTCTCACAGGACTTTAGGATATCTCCCCACTTGTGCACGAGAGCGTTAGGTTTTCCTACTGAGTATACTTGTATGCTCACCCTACATTTAATTTCAGGGTTCTAGGAGGACTACCAGGGCCATGCAAAACCCTACTAGTCAGGCAGTTGGAGTTATTGCAGTTGTTGTTCCGTTGTTTTCTTTTGGTATTGTACTTTTGAGCTTCTTCGTACTTGTACTTTGTTATAAAATTGTTTAAACATGCATGTGGGCTTGGTGTGGGTTTATTTACGTACACTTTCCCTTTACCTTTTTGGTGGATGACTTGTCCTATTTTCCGATCCAAAATAATAAAAAGGGTAATGCCTCCCATTTTTGTGAAAACTCATACCCTTGGTGCTAGTCGCCAACCCGGGGCCTATTGGAGGCTGGACTCGGGGGGTCATTATCTCCCTTTCGCCATTTCCAGCTCAGGAGGGGCATCTTTGGTCGGAGGGGGGCGTGACAGAATGGTATCAAAGGTGATGGTTGAGAGATAGGATGGAGTCTGGAGTTAGGAATAGTGAGGATTGAATGGGATGGTAGGGCAACAGTGATAGTTAATCATGGTGCGTGACATAGGCCAGGGAAGACCGGCTAGGGCACACGATTTTAGGGCCCCCGTGATTCGATGCAAGGACTTTGATCCTACCGAACGACCACGTGAGACTACATTGATTGCAGGGTAGAGACCCTAGGGTAGTTACATGCATCATCATGATTGTGTTTTACTCAATTTTGGTGTTCCGGGAATAAAATTGAAATAGAATGATAATTAAAACTTTGAAAATTTCCTTACTACTTGGGCTTAGGCGATCCTTATTTACTGTACAGCTATGGCACCTGGACGTCGTCCCCGGGTGGCTCAGACGGCTGAGGCCCAGCAGATCCAGGTGGTCGATCAGTTGAGGATTGATCGAGATGAGGAAGATAACCAGTGGAAGAAGACTCTCTGATCCTTCCAGCGGCAGACCCTCAAGAAGTACGAGGGTAGTACTTCGGATACGGAGACGGAGGGGTGGCTTCAGAAGCTATGGATTGCTTTTACCTTGATCCGTGCTCTGAGGGAGTACTGGGTTCCCCATGTAGTCAGTCAGCTGAGAGGTGCGGCACGACAGTGGTGGACGCTCTACCTTGTAGAGAGGATAGAGGCAGAGGTTGTGTGGGCTGACTTTGTGAAGGAATTCTGAGAGGAATTCCTTTCTTCCATGATAAAGGCGGAGAAGCGGAAAAAGTTACTCTCCCTTCAGCAGGGGAGTATGTCGGTACGAGAGCTAGGGATAAAGTTCAAGGATCTCATGCGCTTTGTTCTGGATCTCTTTCCAGATGAGGAGTCTCGGGCAAGACGTTTGGAGGAGGCGCTCCGTCCTTCACTCTAGTATGTTTTCACCCCCTTTACCATTCCGACGTACTTGGCTGTGAAAAATATGGAAGAGGTCATAGAGAGGATGCACTCACTAGGAGGTGCACCGCGTGAGGTGTTTCATCCAGGTTAGTCAAAGGGGAAGGCAGTCAGCAGCAGGTCTCCTACGACAGGACCATCCAGGTTCATGCCAGTGGGGAGAAGGCCCCATCAGTTCCAGTTCAGATCTTCAGGTCGTAGTCCCTTTTCCACGAGCCCAGGACAGAAGTGTTTTTCATGTGGAGGTTTTGGGCATGTTCAGAGTCGGTGCCCGACCCAAGATCCGTACAGTGGAGGTGGGCAGGTTCAGTGCCCACCGCAGCAGAACTTGTTGCCGGCGAGGCCCATCCAGTAGCAGCAGGACCATGCTCCTCCGAGGGAAGACATTGCGAGAGGAGGCCGAACTCAGGGTGCTCCTCAGGGAACTCGACCAGGGCATGGTCGGTGATGTGGACGACATCAGAGAGGCAGAGGAGCTGGGCGTGGACAGTTGCACGCAGTAGAGTCGGCAGCTCCAGCAGGACCAGAGGTGGTGCGATGTACGATTTGTTTGTTCAACACTCTTGTTTCTACTTTGTTCAATTCGGGAGCTTCACACTATTTTGTTGCACCTAGTCTAGCCCATTATTTGGGAATATACATAGAGAGACTTTCCGTACCACTGGTACTGAGTACACCAGTTGGGGGTCAGACCAGCGTATCTTGTGGTTGTCGGGGATGTGGGCTGACGTTGGGACCAAATCGATCGAGTGGGGACCTCCTTCTATTACAGATGCAGCCATACGATGTCATCCTAGGCATCAACTGGTTTTTTTTTCTGTTGGTGCCGTTATTGAGTGCTTCCGGAGAAGAGTCGTGTTCTCCTACATGGATTGGCAGCGCGTATCTTTTGATGGTGATAGGAGCTATCAGGCGGAAAGCCGACGTGTGGAGCCTCTCCTTTCTTTGTTGAGCAGGTTATCAGTGGTTCCAACTGATATAGATATGATGGATGTCCCAGATGTTTTTGGGGAGTTCCTCGATGTTATTCCTAAAGAGGATGTGACTCTACCCCCCGCCCCCACAATGTGACATTGAGTTCGGGATAGACATACAACCTAGTTCCCGTCCGATTTCGATATCCCCTTATCGAATGGAACCTTCGGAGTTGCGGGAGTTGCGGATTCAGATTGACGATCTGATGGAGAAGGGTTTTGTTCGACCCAGCATATCGCCATGGGGTGCTCTAGTTTTATTCATGAAGAAGGCAGATGGTGGTCTCAGGCTATGCATAGACTACCGATGGCTGAACCAGGTAACGGTCAAGAACCGTTACCCCCTTCCAAGGATAGATGTTCTCTTCGACCAGCTGAGGGGAGCAGGTTGGTTTTCTAAGATTGATCTTCAATCGGGATATCATCAGCTAAGGGTGAAGGATAGTGACATCTCGATGAGAGTTTTAAGGTGCAGGTATGGGCACTTCGAGTTTGTAGTGATGTCGTTGGGAGTTACGAATGCACCAGCTATGTTCATGGTACTTATGAACTTTGTCTTCCGAGAGTTTATAGACCGGTTCGTCATTGTGTTTATCTATGACATCCTGATCTACTCAAGATCAGATGAGGAGCACGTTGAGTATCTCAGGGAAGTCTTTGAAGTCCTTCGACACCACCAGCTTTATGGGAAATTGTTGAAGTGTAAGTTCTTGACACAAGAAGTACAGTTCCTTGGGAACGTGGTGTCTCAACCTAGAGTATCTGTGGACCCGTCGAAGGTGGAGGCAGTTGTTTCTTGGGCAGCACCCAAGAGAGTGGCAGAAGTTTTTAGTTTCTTGGGGTTAGAAGGTTACTATCAGAGGTTCATTTCAGACTTCTCTCGAGTTTCTACTCCACTGACAGCTTTGACTAGGAAGAACCAGGTCTTCCTGTAGAGCGAGTAGTTCCAGAAATCATTTGAATACCTGAAGGAGAAGTTGGTCAGTGCTCCCGTACTCAGGATGTCAGAGGAAGGGTTGTTGTATGAAGTGTTTTGTGATGCTTCTAGCCTTGGTCTGGGGTGCGTGCTGATGCAGATGAAGGGATTGATTTGTTATGGGTCTAGGAAGTTGCGCCCTCATGAGGGTAACTATGCCACCCATGACCTGGAGCTTGCACCAGTAGTGTTCGCCTTGAATTTTTGGCGACATTAACTCTTTGGGGAGCACTTTGTGGTCTTCTCAGATCACAAAAGCCTGCGTTATATCTTCTCCCAGCATGACTTGAACATACGACATCGAAGATGGGTCTAATTTCTCCAAGACTATGATGTCGAGATCTCTTAAATTGAAGGTAAGGGAAACATTGTGGCTGATGCCCTGAGCAGGAAGTCACATAAAGAACTGGTTCGGGAATCCGCTGATGCTTGGAAGGCGATGGGAGAGTTGTCTACCCTCCACTTAGATGCAAGGGAAGAAGGTGTTAGAGTCTGTTTTTTCCAGATGATGGTGCAATCCTCCTTGTCGCAATAGGTGGAGGAGCTTCAGTGGGGGGACACCGAGGCAGAGGTGATACGGGATCGTGTCGATTAGGGGAATGCTCCAGAGGAATGGTTAGAGGACAGCCGACATCAGATGCTTTTCCGTGGAAGGTTGTTTGTCCCAGAGGCGATGCGTGAGGGAGTTCTCCGGGAGTTCCATAGCTCAGCCTTGGCGGTACATCCAGAAGATTCAAAAATGTACCGAGGCCTGAGAGATCAGTTTTGGTGGCCCGGGGTGAAATGGGCAGTGGAAGAGTTTGAGGCTAAGTTCCTAGTGTGTCAGTAAGTGAACGCTGAACAACGTGTTCCCGGTGGTTTGTTGCATCCTTTAGATGTCCCTGAGTGGATGTTGGATGACATCTCGATGGACATCATCACAGGACTACCCAGAGCTCAGGGAGGTTATGATGCTATCTGGGTAGTGGTGGAACGTCTGACGAAATCATCTCACTTCTTAGCAATCAAGGAGTCAGGCCCGGTGAGTACCTTAGCACAGAGGTATGTAGACGAGGTGGGGAGTTTTCATGGAGTTCCGAGGACTATCGTCTCATACCGGGATACTTGATTTACCTCATGAGTCTGGAGGGGGCTACAACATGCTTTTGGCACCCAGCTACACCTTAGCACTGCTTTCCACCCCCAGACCGACGGGCAGATAGAGCGGACTATCCAGATGCTGGAGGACATGCTGCGAGCATGTTTTCTGGATTTCGGAGGATCATGGGTAAAACACTTGCCTTTAGTAGAGTTTTCCTACAACAACAATTTCCACTCTACTATTGGCACAACACCATTTGAGGCTTTGTATGGAAGGCCATGTCTTTCACCCATTTTCTGGGCAGAGGTTGGTGAGGCAGGTGCTCTTGGTCTAGAGTTAGTGCAGGGCACTACGGAGAAAGTCCAGCTTGTACGTGAGAGGATGAAGGCAGCTCAGGGCCGACATAAGTCTTATGCTGATCGTCGGAGGAGGCCTTTGGAGTTCGAGGTGGGAAGTCATGTGTTCTTGAAGATTTCCCCTCGACGGGGGCAACAGAGGTTTGGGAAAGAAGGAAAGCTCTCACCAAGGTTCATCAGACCTTTTGAGGTGCTGAGGCGAGTCGGCGAGGTGGCATAACAACTGGCCCTGCCGCCTCAGATGGATAAATTCCATGACGTCTTCCACGTCTCCCAGCTTTGTCGGTACTTGCACGATGACTCTCACGTTATCGACTGGGGAGAGGTAGATATGGGAGACGACGCGACCTTCGAGGAACAACCAGTTAGAATCGAGGATCATAAAGAGAAGTTTCTCCGTGGACGAACCATTACCTTGGTTCATGTGTTGTGGAGGCATGGTGATCTCAAGGAGAGCACTTGGGAGCTGGAGTCCTAGATGAACGCTCAGTACTCGGAGTTGTTTTGAATTGTGTTTTCCCGTGTTCTTCTGAGCGTTGTGTTGATGTTGTACTCTATACCTTTGATATAAGGAATGCATGGATTATCAGTTGTGAGAACTTTTGTTTCCATGTTCCCTTGTAATGTGTAACATGTCCAGATGTGTGGGAAGGGGGAAAACCTGACCCTTAATCGAGACGCAGTAATGCCGATGCAATTGAACCCGTGTGGGCGACTCAGTTCCACCTAAAGCAGATAATATGACGACATAGAAGAAGGATTTTCCCAAAACCATGTGTTTGGGTAGTGTGTTGGTTGTGTGGTGTTGGGGGGTAGTTCGAGTTGAAAATCCTAATGTATGGAAGTGGGAAGACCAAATCCTTAATCGAGTCGGGTTAATGAAGATGCGATTAAACCCGTGCAGACGAGTCAGTGCCGCCTAAAGCAGATAATATCTCAATATATGAGAAGGAATTCCTAACACATATGATTAGGGTTGTTGGTTGGGTCCCTGTTATAACGAGGGCCCTAAGATGTATCCTGTTGGGTTCCCCTAGGTTGGTTTTTAAATTCTCTGGGAGGAGAATGTTTTAAGAGGTATCTGATGTAATGGCCCGGACCTCTCTGACACATTACTTTGTAAAAAAGAAGGTCAAGAAGTTTTCTGGAGGGTAAAATGGACTTTTCCACACTTTACTGAATTTTTCAACTACGCGCCATGTAGTTTGATTACACGCCGTGTACCCTCTTGCCGGGTACACCCCGTGTGGATGGCCGTGTCTTTTCCACGTGAAGAAAATGGGTACACACTGTTTGTCTAGTACTACACGCCGTGCAGTCCCTCCCCGCATACGTGTTACCGTGTGTTGACCAGTTGTCGGTTGTGTGCCGCGTTGGAGCCGTGTCCTTGTTATGTTCAATAAATGGGTACACGCCGTGTGTCCAATCTATACGCCGTGTAGTCCTTCCCCGCATATGCGTTACCTTCAAACTATGTGTTGACCAGTCAACGGCCGCAGAGCAGCGTTGGAGGCCGCATGGAGACCGTTTGAAAATGGCTGATTACACGCCGTGTACCATAAGTACACGCCGTGTACTTTTGCTTTTCACGCCTATAAAAGGAGGGGGTCCTCTCTTCATTTAAACTCACACCTCTCCTCCCCTCTCCTCTGAGCATAGCTCTCTCAAGAGACTCGAAGGCTCTTTCTTCCATAACTTTTTCGTCCGATCTCTGATTTACGATCCATCAGCGGCCACGAGATCGTAACGACGAGGCGAAACTTCCAAGCTTGGATCTGTTGTCTTTCCTTCAGCTTTTACTCTCCGACTTCCACCGGAGGCGGTTTTTTCGGGACGCCGACAAACGACTTCTAAAGTTGATCTGGGGGAGTGTTGTGACCAGAACCTGTTGAGGTAGGGATTTTACCTTCGTCTCTCTAAATTGTGCATCATGTGGAATGGGTGTTCTCTTGTTTATGTGAAACTCTTTTGAACCAGTTTAATAAAGATAATAACTGGAATATATAATGGGGTTGGGAAGTTTGTGATTGTTGTTACTTTATATCCGGTGATATTTTGTTGTGAAATGAATAGGATTATGCCTACTAAAAATAACGGTCGTTGGGGGCCTTTGCTTGCGCAATTAAATGTTTCCCTATCATCTAGATCATTTTGTGAATGGAAAATTCATGGAATGTGGAAATTGGTTAATCACATAAAGTTGGATGATAAAAATAAAATCTGGAACCCTTGTGTGATCACCCCGGTTGAACCAAAATGGAATAATGAACATGTGGGTGTTGGCTTGGTTACGTGGCATGTGATGGTGGTGTTTTGTGGGTTGTTGTGGTTTGGGTGAGCAGCAGGGCTGCGGTTGACTTGGTTGTGGAAAGGTGTGAATGTTTAATGGTGATGGGAAGCCAGGCTAAAATATTTGGTATTAAAGGGATAATGATGTATGGTGTGGTTATGGTGGTTGGCATTGGGGCTGCGGGGATGGGTTTAAATCTGAACGGACTATGGGTTGGGTTTAATAAATAAAAGTGGAAGAGTTAATGAATGGTGGTGCATGGTAATGAAACCGAATAATAATAAATGGGTTGGTTGGTTAATAAGAAGGGACTTTCCGTGTTGATATGTTTTCCTAACTTGCTTTGTGGATGACAGGGATTTGCTTATGACCGATCGATGTGGTTGGTTGTGGATAGTTATCCAGTAGTTAAGGAACTAATAAACTAATTCTGCTGAAACGTGAAAACCTTAATGGGGTTGGGGTTGTTTGTTTTATGAATGATTCGTGGTAGCAGTGCCGAGGCACGTTCTCAGTTTCTCTTTTTAGAAGACATAGGTTGGGCTGAGTGGTTGCTATATATATATATCTGTATCTTTTGTGTTTTATCGCACCACACCCATGTTGAGCACTTAGTGCCGAACACTCCCATTTCATGGGAGTGGGTGTTTTCCAATAGTTACTAGCTCCTTCCTGCTCCCCCTCCCCTAGGCTGTGATGGCTTTAGGCAACCTTACACCCAAGACACTTTGGGTAGGTTTCGATTGGGGTGATTAGGCCCAAGACTCTTCGGGCAGGCTTATAGGCTGTGATGGCTTGAGGCGACCATACACCTAAGACTCTTCAGGTAGGTTTCGATTTCAGGCCCAGGTGTCTTCAGGCGAGAGTTCTGTTACTATTCCCATGAATCTTCAGGATGAGGCCCATGTGTCTTCGGGCGGGGATGTGTGGTTGTGAGGCCCAGGTGTGTGCGGGCGGGATGCGTGGTGGTGAGCCTCAGGTGTGTGCGGGCGAGATGAGTGGTTGTGAGGCCCAGGTGTGTGCGGGCGGGATCCGTGGTTGTGAGGCCCAGGTGTGTGTGGACGGGGAGAGTGTGACAGCGTCAGGACGTTCAGCTAACTAATGGGAATTGGTGCGGGGTACCCAATGCTCTTGTTCTTATACTATTAATACCTGATGTCATTGTGTTTTGGTGAGTGTGGCTGGTGTGATTGGTTGGATAGAATTCCTTGCTAGGTTTCTTCTGTTGTTCTCACGGGACTTTAGGATGTCTCCCCACTTGTGCACAAGAGCTTTAGGTTTCTCTTCTGAGTATACTTGTATGCTCACCCTACGTTTACTTTCAGGTTTCTAGGAGGACTACCAGGGCCGTGCGGGACCCTACTAGTCGGGCTGTTGGAGTTATTGCAGTTGATGTTCCTTTGTTTTCTTTTGGTACTGTACTTTTGAGCTTCCTTGTACATGTACCTTGTTATAAAATTGTTTAAACATTCATGTGGGCTTGGTTTGAGTTTACTTATATACACTTTTCCTTTACCTTTTTGGTGGTTGACTTGTACTATTTCCCGATCCAAAATAATAAAAAGGGTAATGCCTCCCATTTTTGTGAAAATGCATACCCTTGGTGCTAGTCGCCAACCTGGGGCCTACTGGAGGCGGGACTCGGGGGTCATTATCTCCCTTTCACCATTGCAAGCTCAGGAGGGGCATCTTTGGTGGGAGGGGGTCATGACATATGGGATCAATAAAAAGTGATGTTGTAAAAACAATAAATGGAACCATGTTTCTTTTTAAAGGTTTTTTTTTGAAAAAATAGATAGTGAGTATAAGTGTCTATTTGTAATATTAATGTTATTATGTATGAGTTATGACCCAATTATGTAAATAAATAATCCATAAAATATCCTTGATGTGATTAAAATCCAAAATATTTATTTATCTCAATATTAACTAATGTTAAATGCTTGTGGCTCATAATTTATCTGCACAAAAAAAGTGATGATAATGACCCAACATTATCAATGTTATTATCGAATAGATAAAGGGCACACATTCACAGCACTATTTTTTATACTTATAAAGGCCTGTATGGATGTAATGTGTTGTTAATATAACAACACATCCAGTAGAAACTTGTAAGTATATAAATCACTAGTTGAAAAAAATTATAAATACATTAAATTTACTTCATGAATGAAAAAATATCAAACCATGGTTTTTATAGAAAAATATCCTATATATATTTTTTAGAATGATTAATATAATTAAATTTACAATTATCCATTAAAAAGTTAGAAATATTAATGTTTCATCTTTTGATGTCCATGATCCCCTATGAAAAAAACTCATCCATTCGTATTGGTTGTGGAAAAAATCATCCCATCTCGGGAAAAATATTCCACCATTATAAGAAACAAATATTATGGAATAAATAGTATAAATTGATAAACTATCTGATAATATGAAAGTATTCATTAAATAGAGGACAATTTTTAATAATGAATAATAATTGTGAGTTATAACTGTCACACAATGTGTCGCATTGAGTTGTGGTTGATATATATATGTCAAAAAGGATTTATGTATCGTTGTCTATTAATATCAAAACAATATGAATGTGTTTTTTCACTTCTAAGTATGTCACTTTCTCTTTTTTACATACACTAATGTCAATTATAAATAAATTAAACATTTGGAGTTATTTGATCACACCTCATATTTAATCGAGTCATGTTTGATTCCTACACGTTTCAAATGACTCTTGGATAATTTTACTAAATTATCAAAAAAATTGAAGGATTTTGTTTTAGGTATGAAACATTTTATTTAATAAAAATTGTCATTATTAAAAAAAAGAGACACTTTGAGTTATATCAGTCATGCCTTTCATCTTATTAAGGTGCAATTTATTCATTCACGTAACATCTGGCATATTAATCATTATCTTAATGTATGAAAACTATAAAAATATGATATTTTTTTACTTTGGGAGTTGAATGTTTTTATTAAAATTTCATTTCAAATTGGAGAAATGAATTTTGAGTCAAAATAATCACATTGTTAATTAGTTTTATGTGAAACTACATCATACACATAACAATTTAAGCATATTGCTGACACTGTGTTTCAGATTGAGGTCTTGCTGATTCCTTCTCATTCAAAAGGACTCAAAGATCATTTTACTTACATATCTAAAAGTCCAAATACATTTTCACATTTTTCATTATGTCACATGTTCTTTTTCCCAAATATAATGTAAATATAATATTAAAATACTCACATAATGTCATGCCATCCACACTATTCATCAAATTGAGGTTTGGTTGATTCTTAAACATCCCAAATGACTTAAATATAGATTTCAAAATGCATGAAAACAATCAAAATTCCACATTTTAAATTAAAAATAATTACTATAAATTTTAAATAATAAGAGACACTTTGAGTGATACAGGTCTCACCAAATATCAAATTGAGGTGTGGTTGATTCTTAAATCTCACAAATGTCATATAAAGAACTTTACTAAGATATAAAAATAATCCTAATGTGTTTTCTTAGTATTGAGTATGCCAGTTTCTCTGATACCAACTATATGAACCCATAAATATAATACATATATATCACATCTTATTATATTAATATTTCCAATATAAAATTATAATCCATGCCAGAATAGTTTAGTTTTGGTTCTTTTGGTAACAAGGAATCATAATGAACTACTTCATAATATTATCTCACTATGTTATTAATTACAAGAATTATTCTTAGAAAAATAATTTCTAAAACCAATATATATAAAATAAGGAAATGAATCATAATAGAGGTAGATCATAGATGATCAATAATTATAATAATTACTTACTCATGCATTTTCACGACAATACATTCAATTCTCCATTTCATGGAGACAATGTATCTTTCAAAGTTAATAAATAACATGAATATTGAATAGGTTGAAAAACAATAGTGATAGTTAATATTGATCTATATTTGGAAAAAACATATAGAATTGAAAAATATTGGAAAATAAGGAACATAAAATAACATAAGAGAATATATAAGAGAATATTGCAAATATATTGAATAATATATGAGAATATACAAGGAAATCATAAGTATACCATTTCTACACAAAATAAACCATACAAATACATGATGGAGAATACGAGGAAAATATATAGGAGAATATAGATGGAAAATAAAATTATTTGAAAACCTAAAAAAACATACGGGAGAATATAAAAGGGAAATAACATGAAAGATTTTTTACAATAATAATTCCTGAATTTATAAGTATCCAACATTAAATACAAGAATAAAAATAAAAAATAGACATTAATTAGAGAAATACATTGAAAAACAAACATGAATGAAATAACATAAGGATTAATTTCACTGAGATATTATGAAAATAACATGAAATAATTATTATAAAAAATTTGTATAAAATTTATAATACAATTTGAATAGGGTAATTCTATTTACCAATAGACCCCTCCTATTAATGGAAGCACATGGACGGAGGGGTAGTCTAGTGGAGTGCATTGTCACTTGTTACACTACTATAGTCGCATAAACTGGTTAGAACATCAAAACCAGAGCCACCACAGAAATACCCTTGTTGGGATCACATTTGGGTGTGGCATCCATGACCTTTCGACTTTGTACTTCCTCGTGAACGTATCCTCAGTGTGACCCTTCATGTTGAAAGCCGTGCAAGGAGGAACAATCATTTTCTCCAAGGACCCTTACAATGTGGCTATATAAAGCCTTCTCGATCTCCTCTTCCAGCTTGATAGGAACAACAAATGAAGAAGCAATGTCCCTGAGAATTCTTAGTTTCAATTAGATCCAATTATGTCAATGGATGTGAACTCAAAAATTAACCACCATGTTTACTTTCATTTCATCCAAATGGATGATGAAGAAAAAGTGTCCACTTTGAGAGGACATTAAGCTTCCATGGATTCTCCCCTTCCGGAAGAATAATCTAGGCGATAGAGATCATTAAGATCTTGAAACACTCTGAGATTTCTTCTTGGTTTTCCATAACATGGCCAATAACACCCTTCTTAATAATTATTCACATGGATGGCTCATTCAAATCACAAAAATTGGAGTGATATCTAATTTCAATTTTCGGACAAACGACTTTGCTTCTATAGCATTAGATCTATAATATAACTCCAAACCTCTACACATTTGAGTGTTTCCAGGTGAGAATAGATCCTTGTGGGTAGTGAAGGATTAAACATCATAGGGGTTATGATCATAGGATGACTTCTTCAAATCTGAGATTCTGGAATCACCTCATGGATCCGACCAACTTCAATAATCCATATAAAAAATAAAAATAAAAGAAATATAAATGTAAAATTGAATCCACTAAGGGTAGGTCCTAGTTGATCAAATCAACACACCCAAACTAAACCTTGAATTTCATAAAATAAATCAGAAAAGGGTTTGATAGAGTCAGAAAAATGATAACTAAAATTAATAGGAAATGCGTAAATACCTTATTCCTAATGAGACATGGCTACATTAAAAAACTCTTTTGATTATTATAGGCTAATTAAAAAACTTAACCTAAACACTGAAAACACACTAAGTGTTTACTAGAAAGACATAAAATTCCTACATTCACCTAAAAAGGTCACACCATATCCCACACAGTGAGGGAATGTATCTTTATCATCATGCGAGTCTCTCTGTATATCCACATGACATTCCTTCAAAAGGAAAACCATATGGAGGTCAAACAAACTATGTACTGTGTCACTAAATACAGATATATGAAAAAAAAACATATGATCAATTGTTGAAATAGTAAAAAAATAATCATTTGTCATCATAGAAATCATACACTATAATGCCTACATATAAAAATATGAAATTTTAGTAAAATTAGTCAAAGAAAAATAATACCAAGATTATGAAAAGGAATTTAATGCATGGATATAAAATGTAGTAGGTGACTTACCTGCCCTTTTTAAGAGTGTTTATGTCACTTCAATATGTTATTGTAAAAGCCATTTAATGCATGTGGTGGCTAAAGAACATTTAGTTTTGTAAAAATATGAAATTTTAGTGAAATTATAATAGAATAGTCTTTCATGTGAGGTGAACATCAAAATAGAGAGTCAATATACCATTTATTTTTCTAATAGAGACAATTAGGGGAACCAATATATCTATACGATACTTGTTAATAGACTATCATGAATTTTTACCAACCCACATAATATAGACCAAATCTAGAGGTGTATGTAGGTACTCACTCAAAATTACCATGTAATGCACATGAAACATATCTCATTTTAAATTTCATATGCATCTACTAAAAAATAAAACCCTTTGGCCTAACAAATGAATGTATAATATACAGTAACGTTAAAATGGACACTAATTGTTTAATAGAATTACACAAGCATGAATGATAGTATGGTGTCAGAACTTTTTTTTCATCCCCAATATCATTCTCAATTGAAATGAATACACTTCGTCTTATCTATCACTACAATGAAATATGGAAGAGGCACATGCACACTGATTTAGGTCATATAATAAGAATATAAAATAAAATTAATAATTCATGGTAATTAGGGATATTTTTTCCCTATACAATGTTTGAAAACATAATGAAAACTGCTTATAATGAAAAGGGATTAATATTATAAAATTTAGAAATGAACATTAAAAAAAATCTGTTTATAGAAGTTAGTGGTAGGTCATATTGAAACAGTTAGAGAACATAGACAATATTACAATAGTAGAAAACATTAATGATTAATGTAAAGGAATGATAATTCATTTGGACAATGGAAAAATAGAATACATGAGTTATATTTCAATACAAATAAGTTAAAATAACATTGAATATTGAAATTGTATCATTGATATCTTGACATCCAATATAAAAGTGGTGACATTTTTTTGTCACCCCATTCATGCCCCAAATGACTGTATTAAAAAACAAAAGTATCAGTAAAATCACAAGAGGTACAATGAATTTACACCAGTAGGGATCAAAAGAATTTCAATCCAAAAAACAGATCGGGGAAAATCCAAAAAAATATGAAGATGATAATATTGAAAAAAACAACCTACTGTCAACTAATACAGGATCTCCAAAAATTCATGTACTGTACATAGAGATTCCTCAAATCAATGACTTAAGGGAATCCAATGCATTCACAACATTGATTCTCTATCAACTTTATCCTTGTCCTTCACCCTGCTATACAATTGTCATTGTAAAATGAAAGGCTAAAATGAAACATGGTAAAGTCATTAAAACACTGAAACCATCTTTTAGAAATGAATACTAGTAAATGGTTGGATCAATATGTTGTTGCAACATCACCATCACATGATTCAGTGCAAGGTTCCAGTTTTGAGAAAACCATGTGTTTAGTACAAGGTTCCAGCTTCAAGTATTTACATATTCATCTAATATATTTACCTACACAAACATTAATGCTTACAAAAACAAACTATGTGTAAAAAATGGAGCACTTTAATAAGACAAATTGAAATATGTATAATAGATCTTAAACACACCTTTTTTACAATAAGGATAAAGTACAATAAAAAATCCATAAATATAAATTTATAATTAATAGGGATTCACACATATATAAATAATCTCAAATATTTTATGCTCCAACCAATAAGAAATTATGTAATGTTCAGTCCAAGGTAATGGGCTACATTATGTTGTTCTAATAATATATTGAATAATTTTTTTGAGAATTAATATTATTTTATTACTACAATATGGGAATAATATACATATAGTGAAGATATTAGTGTGACTCAAAGTTCTATTCATGGATGGTTTTGATACTCACTGTATCTTTATATTTAAATATTCGTTACAAATAAAATTATTTATTGGTTACATTACATAGAAACTGCTCTAAATGTCCTGATTTTTTTTCTTAAAAATTATCCATTGATCAAATGAAGCACATGATCCATTACATAAAACATGCATGATTCACATGCTCAAGCTTGTTTCACTGTTATAAAAAGTTATCCGTTACTGAATTAAATTACATGATCCACTAATCAAAGAATATAGAAGACTGTATGTTGTGTAAATTTTTTTACTTATCTAAAAAATGACAAATCATATTTAGTAAAAGTAACTATAACTATTAATTTTTTGATGTTAAATTCTTGATGGTCAATAAGAAAAAATTTATAGAAAACAAATAGTTTGGTGTACCTAGTTTTTTAGTTCTAATGATAGAGCAGATTCCGGCAACCCATATTAGCCTCTAAAATCAACTGGAAACATCCCAATCTGAATATAAGTACATTAACAGATTATATTGAAAAACATAATATATTATATTAATAATAGAATAAATATTACATAAAAAAAATATTGAGAAAATATAATCACCAAAATAATGAAAAAATAAGATTTAATATAAGGAATGTTAACTAAAATCGATGTAAAAGAAACTATCAAGTGAAATTAAATTAACAGACAAAAGATTTATTGGAAATAAATACCAGAACTCTATATTTGTTAGTCACATTGACAAATACATGGCTATGTTTTTGTGTAATATCATAAATTATAAGATTAATAGATGAATAATATTTTAATAATAATAAAGTCAATATATAAAACGATTATATGGAAAACAGATTGACAAAATGAATTTTAAATTATACAGCATAATTATTCATCTATGTATCTGTATAACTATATCACTCATCAATATAGACTTGAAGTAGTAGATTCTAACCAAATTGTCATGTCACATTGTACAAATAATCATCTCAAAAAACTTCTAACAATCTATTCTGTATAGGAAAAAATGATAAAAAATAAGAATAAGTATTAATTCCTAGTGAAAATGCATAATCGAGAATATGAATGTAAAAACAAACCTAGTACAGTCCACATTGTGTGATCCAAAAAAAGATATTTGGTAAGCTTATGTTAATAGTTAATGTAGTTTACAACAGTATGTGCATTCTTTCAATAATTTGTAAAATCAATTAATATGCGTGTGTAGTATTGAAAGCAGTGAATATCTATAAAAATCTGGTAAAGAGTTATTAATTCAAATGAACATACTAATCACTAATGTTTTTATGTTGAATGTATAGATACAGTGTTGTAAATAACTGGTTAAACCAGTGTATATGTTGTGGATATGTCATAGTTATGAGAAAATAAAATCCAATTGGAATAGTAACATGTCTTAATGATATAAAACAAAAACATGTTCAACTAATATGTGAAATAACCACATGAAATGGATGTTTTAAACATTATATGGATTATAGAATACACATAAACATGGATCATATTTTATGCAGCATCCACGGGATAGGTTAATTTAGAATATAGGGTAAACATATTACATTCACCCTAATGTAAATGGCATTCTAATGCAATTTTAAATATTAAAAAATAATGAAAAAATCAAAAATTAAAAAATATGAAATGGTCAATCTATAGTATTTCCTTGCAATTACATCTAAAAAATTCAGTCAATAGTTTCTATATTATATGCTATGTTCTCATTCCATAAGAGTTGAATATGTACATAATGCCTAAAAAACCAATTACATAACATGAAGAAACAACGTTTTATAAACATTCCGATGGTATTATGTTACCTTACATGATTCAATGGCATTGTGACTAAAGAACACTAATCTAGAAATCTGTTTTCAATGAAAACCAGTTATAAGTAGTGGAAAAATATGTACCTTCAAAATTTAAAAAATACTTATTTTAGTTAAAATTGATTCATTTTTTGTAGAATACATAACATTTGACAGTGTTCTTTTTGATCCCTTTTAAAAATAGATCAAAAAAACTAAAATATATAAATTTAACACATATAAAAATCATTCAGTTAGTTCCATTAATTGGTTGAACATTGAGCTTTCATTTCTCCTTGAACAGAGCCTTCAAAGCAGCTCATGTGTGTAGTGTTGTTGTTTTTAAAGCATTCTTGAATAGAGACATATAATAGGTAAGAATAGTGGTTTCCATAGTACTTTTCACTGATTAGAGACATTCACCCATGCCCACAAGCTTGAGAAGAGATATGTGTTGTGGAAATGTCATAGATATGAGAAAATAAAATTCTATTAGAATAGAAACTTTTTCAAATGATATGGAACAGAAACATGTTCAACTAATATGTGAAATAACCACATAAAATGGATGTTATAAATGTTATATGGATCATAGAAAACATATAAACATGGAACACATGTTATGCATCATCCATTTCAGAGGCTAATTCAGAAAATAGGGTAATCATATTACATTCATCCTAATGTAAATAGAAGTATAATACAGTTTTGAATGTTAAAAAATAATACAAAAATCAAAAATGAAATTATATGAAATGGTAAATCTGTAGAAAAAATGAAATATGTGTACAAAAAATTTAAAAAAAATTACATTTGTAATAGGACTGACCTTTTCCACTATTGCATCTACATTATAATCATAAGGCGATGCTCAATTTTCTGCATCAGGATATTGAACTCCAAAGCCTTTAATAAAAAAAATATATAATCATATAGAGAAAAGTTATCTGGATGCCAAAACCTCTTGAAATAGTGTAATAGTACTAAAAATATATTAGCAGATTTATCAGATGCCAATAGAGATAATGAATCATATAAAAATATTAAGTTGTTAATAATCTAATATTTTTACATTTATATGCAGACTGCATCAATGTAGGAGGAGTTACAAGTTGCAATAATTTGTTATGGACAGTGTGACATCATTTCTAAAAAACAATCGATTTCCTAGAGAAGGAAGGGATATCATGTATACTGACCTTGCTTGAGGAGCAACCTAAATCTCGATTTTCTAGAGATTGATCAGTATTTCAGATTCCAAAGCCATCGTGACTGAAAATAGAATATGATTATCATAAATATTTTTCAAAAAATGAGGGTTTATATGTTTGAAAGTTGTTTATACCCGGCCTTACTCTCTGCATGCTTGAGAGAGTGGGAACCCTAGGTGGATCGGAGGACCCGGTAGTGAACGAGATGAAGGTGGAGTAACCAGTTGCAGAGAAGGCGTAGGTTGAGGATCCAAAGACATAGTTTCGAGTAGTAGTAGTAACAATTGATTTGGATATGTTCCCACAACATTGAGAAGAGATATGTGCTGTGGATAAGTCATAGATATGAGAAAATAAAATTCTATTGGAATATCAACATGTTCAACAGTTACGGAACAGAAACATGTTCAACTAATATGTTAAATAACCACATGAAATGGATGTTTTAATCATTATATGGATCACAGAAAACACATAAACATAAATCATATGTTTTGCATCATCCAAGGTAGATGATAATACAGAAAATACGGTAATCATATTACATTCACCCTAATGTAAATAACAGTCTAATACAGTATTGAATGTAAAAAAAATAATGCAAAAATACAAAATGAAAAAATATGAAATGGTCAATCTGTAGAAAGAAATGAAATATTTATTGAAAAATTTTATAACATTACATTGTTAATAGCCTTGACCATTTTGAATATTTCATCTTTATTATAATCATAAGGTGATACTTGATTTTCTGCTTCAAAATACTAAACTCCAAAGTCTTCAATCAAAAAAACTATATAATCATATGGAGAAAAATAATATGAAGGAAAAAATCTCTTTAAATAGAGTAACAATAATATAAATATTTTAGCATATATATTGAATTCCAATATAGATGATGAATCATATAAAAAGCATAAGCTGTTAATAATCTAATATTTCTACATTTATATGCAGACTGTATCAATGTTGGAGGAGTTACCAGTTGAAATACTTTGGAATGGACAGTGCGGCATGATTCCTAAAAAAATCAATTTCCCAGAGAAGCAAGGAAGGTCATGTATACTGACCGGGCTCGAGGAGCATCCTGAATCTCGATTTTCCTGAGATTTATCTATATTGAAGATTCCAAAGCCATCGTGACTAAAAATAGAATATGTTTATCTTCAATATATTACAAAAATATGTCTTTATATGTTTGAAAGATGTTTATACATGGCCTTACTCGCTGTGTGCTCGAGAGAGTGGGAACCCTCGGTGGATCGGAGGACCCAGTTGTGAATCAACTAAAGGCAGAGTAACCAGTTGCGGAGGAGGCAAAGGTGGAGGATCCGAAGACATAGTTTCGAGTAGCAGTATTAACAGTAGATTTGGATATGTGATCACATGCTTGAGAAGAGATATGTGGTGTGTATATGTCATAGGTATGAGAAAATAAAATTTTATTGGAATAGCAACATGTTCAAATGATATAGAAAAGAAACATGTTCAACTAATATGTGAAATAACCACATGAAATAGATGTTTTAAACATTATATGGATCATAGAAAACACATAAACATAGATCATATGTCATATATCATCCATAGAAGAGGATAATTTAGAAAATAGGGTAATCTTAATACTTTCACCATAATGTAAATAGCTATCTAATATAGTTCTGATTGTAAAACAATAATGCAGAAATCAAAAATTAAATAATATGAAACAGTGAATCTGTAGAAAAATGCAATATGTGTAGAAAAAATTTAAAAATTTTACATTGGTAATTGCACTGACCTTTTTAACTATTGCATCTACAATATAATCATAAGGAGAAGATCGATTTCCGTCATCAAAATATTGAACTCTAATGTCTTCAACCGAAATAAATATATAATCATATGGAGAAAATTTATCTGGATACAGAAACCTCTTCAAATAGATTAATAGTGCTAGAAATGAATTAACATATTTATCGGATGACAATAGAGATAATGAATTATAAAAAAAGAGTAAGCTGTTAATAATATTATATTTCTATATTTATATGTAGACTGCATCAATGTATGGAGTGTTACCAGTTGCAATACTATGGAATGAACAGTGTGGCATGATTTCTAAAAAACAATTGATTTCCCAGAGAAACAAGGGATGTCATGTATACTGCACTGGCTCGAGGAGAAACCTGAATCTTGATTTTCCAGAGATTGATCTGTATTGAAAATTCCAATTCCATCTTGACTGAAAATAGAAGATTTATATCATCAATATATTACAAAAAATCATACTTTATATGTTTGAATGTGGTTTATACCTGGCCCTACTCACTGCGTGCTTGAGAGAGTGGGAACCCTAGGTTGATCAGAGGACCCGATTGTGAAAGAGCTGAAGGCGGAGTAACCAGTTGTGGAGAATGCGTATGTGGAAGAACCGAAGACATAGTTTCGAGCCACAAAATTAACCATATATTTGGGTGTAAGATCATGGTGATGTTGTTGGACGATGAGAAATCGTAGTCAGACGAGATGAATTCAGAGGAGCAGAAGGTGGATAACGCAAAATTGGAGACATGATTAGAGAAGGTGAATCACGGAGAAGCGATGGAGATGACGAAGCTGGGAGAAGCAGAGAAGCGGAGATAGTGGAGATGGCAGAGAAGGCAGAATAGGGAGATGCGGATAAGGCAGAGGTGTTGATGTGAGTTGAGTTGCTGGAGGTGGAGGTGTGAGGTGATTTTCTATATAGAGCTGTACGAATTTCTGTGCGGATGTGAGGTGAAATTCTATGTAGAGCTAAAACCCCAGGTGTAGGGAGTGAGTGTATGTGTGGGATTAGGAACTGGTTGGAGCGAAAGACCGAGTGGGAGGCCGAGTGAGATAGGGAAAATAATTGGTAGGAAGCGAAGGTGGTGACGTGGAAGAAGGTAAGTGTGACACGTAAGTATAAAAAAGCCTGCTTTATTATATATATATAGATTAAGGGAAATATGAATGATCAAATGAGAATAATATGAGCATAATGATGTCAGAAGTTTTTTAAAATATTATTAATTCATACACTTGACATCACAGATAATAATAATGAGTCATGGGTCAATTCACGGTAGTTCATAATACATGAATCTGAAAACGTCAAAAAATATTATAATCTTAAAACATAAAGTTTGAGTTATACCGATCACACTAAGTATCAAAGTGTGGTGCAACTCATTGAGTTGTAGATGATTAACATGATATTTAGAAAATTAACCATGACATGTGTTTTTGGAAGTCATACATTACCATAAACAATAGGGAAATCCATGATTATATGCATCCTTATGATTCCCATCAAATTTCATGCAATATGGGATTTCATCATCAACCTGAAAGGAATATGTTCTCTCTATACTATATTATAGAAGATTATTGGATAAAATGTAACACTTTAAAAAAGATATATAAAAAATGAATAAGTATTATATAAATATAAAAAGGAGTATAAATAAAATTTGAAAGTAATATAATTAAAAAGTTTTTTAATTACACAAGTATCAGGAATAAAAATTTATATAATCTTGAACTATTTTCATGTTTTCATTCCCTTAGTTCTAGTCTCAAAGTCAAATCTCTCATGAGCATGATTAGTTTCGAACAAACTAGCCCAACTCGAACAATGGAATCCAATTGTACAATAAAAAAAATTATACGAGTAATACAAAAAATAACCAAATGAATCATAGATATGAAATAATAAACTACATTTATGGAAGTAACATCATCATTAAATTTCTATATATTCCTCCATTAGGTATGCTACCAATTCATTTATGAGGACATTCCTATCATCTTGTGAATATGATAATTTCCAACAGTCATAGTGGTATTGGAAAAATATATATACGTGAATTATTAATAAATATTTTAAATTAAAATGGTAATTATTATAAGAAATACTTCTTCATGGATGCTAGTCTTTTAATGGGATATAGACTCTCTTAAAAATTTATAAACATAATAACAACAATCTTTTATATATGTTTATTTTGTAAAATTACGAAACATTGAAAAAATAAGTAATTTGTTTTGATATGTGTTTGGATAGTAAAATATTATTATAAATAACCAGAGAGTTTTCTAATCATAGTACTTTTCTAGGTCCGTGTGCAAAACCCTTAGCCCCATTCCTTATTTTTTAGGACATGAATGCACCATCCTATCCTAATTGAATCCAAATTTAATATATAATCTATATTATATATCTCAATGGTTTGTTATATGAAATTGGATGTAGTGTAATAAAAATTGACAAACATTATCTTATGTGGTTGGTTTTTGGGATATCAATGCATTGAATCCAAGAAATAAATAACTGGAGTATCCAAATTGTCTGCAATGAGAATATAATTTTCGATGAAAACAAAAAAATGAATATGTAATGAATGAAATAAAAATACTTTTTATATAATTAGATTGTGTAATTTTACCCATGATTATTTCTTAGTAATAACATATTGTCATAATCAATTTTAATTTCAAAATATTTGAGTGATCCAACCACTATTTCATTGTCAATTTTTGGAATATATTTTTTGTAGTTCTGTAGAGGATAGATGTGAGGACTAAGGACTCATATTTTTTTTCATGCGGGTAATCCATAAAATAGTTTTTGATATATAATACTATTAAAATTAGAAAATCAATATATTAAGAATTAATATAGTATTTATGATTTTAGAAAATCAAATAATGAAAACATATCTCATTTATTGATTTTCCACTAAGCAGCCTAGAAAATAATAGTTAAGAATTTAAATTAAATTCCCCTAACCAATGAAGTCTTAAACTTCCTCTCCATAGATATTTTCATCAATATCAACAATATGAGTAAGAACATATAATAAAACGTTAACCACATGAACCATTAATGATAGAAATTTAGATATAGAATAGGTAAGGTAGTTCTGATTTTAGTATATCCTTTTGATAGGTTGGTCAATATTTTAGATATATTGGCACCAGTATTTCTTTTCACCACCTTTATATTGTCATTTTTTAGCAAAATTCATCAGTTTAGATATTTTTTATTAATATTTACATGGTATTATTAAAAAATAAATTGTAAATGAATATCTTATTGATGAAATATTTTTTATAAGATGTGACATCCATGCGATGAATGTTACAAAAACTTTTTTTACCTTGTAAATATATAGCTCATCAATTGTTATAGGTATATTGGTATTTGGATCATGGTCTATTCTAATTAACACTATCATATGATATACTCTATGTGGTCTATTTTTTATATTATCAATTTTTGAAATTTAACCCTATATACCTTGATAAAAGGTGATGGGTGTGTGTTGATATATATAAATAAAAATCATTATAACACTATATAATATCATCACATGAAAGGTTTTAGTGATTATATGATTTAAATTTCAAAAAATAATTATTAGAACCATGATTACTTTGTTTAAGATAGTTTTTTAGGGAATTGATCACCTCAAAGCTGTTGGTATGAGGGGCAGGATCATTACACAATGGTTGTTGTTGAGTTGTTTCTTCTTTTTAATTCCCCCCATAAAAGATATTGTAACCTCTATATTCTAATTTAAATATGATTAAATTTAATCTATTATTTCATTGATTTGTTCAATTATTCCCTTTGATCATCTTCTTTTTTCTCGCAAATATTTTCAGGGTGTCACACTAAAAATTCGCAGCAATGAAGTGACCATAGTATTTATACTGTATCAAGTCCATCGATAGTAGGTGGTAATATGGTACAAATGATAATGAATCACATGAATATGAGGGAAAAAATATATTAAAATTAGTAATTATTGTTATATAATAGTGATTTGATGAATTATAATTATATTATCATACTTATACATGATTCCAATAATTTTTGTATATTTTCGTCTTTTAGAATCCATATTTATTTAATTTTTACTCCATCCATATCACATTGTGTATTTTTGATGTAGATTTTAATTTTTAGTCATAAATATATATATAAAATGTGGAAATAAATTATGTTTTTTTTCATGTCACATAATTGTGAAATGTTAGATTTAAAATACATAGCAATTTCTTTTTCATGTGATGCATACCCCATCTGTACTTTCCGGTAGGGGAACATTGGTTTTTCTAACCATTCGATATATCAATACACAATTTTTCCTTTCATAAATAATGTACATTCAATCAAATTAATGAATATAAATATCATCAATGAATGCTTTACTAGCCACAATGTACCTAAAAATTCACATCTACTCAATGTCTAGTAAACATATCCCATGCATCTGAGTTTATCAAGTGTGCAGAGATAAGTTGGGAGTGTGGGTTTATATCTCTATCAAAAATATTATGATATTTTGTTTTTAGAATTATCATAATTAATTAGTTATTCCTTACAGCATGCATTAATATATATTTCTAGTCAGAGTATTCCAATATAAATGCACTCTCTATGGAATTATTAATAGTATTTCAATGTTTTATTTTTAATTTTCATTGTAAAATAAAGAAATGATATTATAATGTTATTGTAATATCTTACCAAATCAATGTATTAATCCTAAAAAAAATATAGTTCAATAGAATTTCATCAATTGTAATGCTTTTCTGAATGGTGATTCTAATGAAACTTATAAACATTACCTTATTGAGGTTAACATACTGGCCCCACACATTTAACACAACATCATAACAGATGCCTTTGATTTATTTCACATTTATTTTTATCAAAATTAAACTACAACACTCTTATTATTTTGGCATCACTAATCCTTCATCACATACAATTTCCCCAGACTCAACGTCATCAATTTAATACCTTGAAGCAGTAGCATCAACATGTGTTGATGATTATTGTACATATTCACTAAAAGAATCAGTAGGTTTACTAACCTATTGTTCCTCAATATTAGGAGAACTAGTATTTGTAAAAGTTTTTTGTTCCAATGCAATTCAAGTAGCATCATGTCTTGAGACCTTTTGTTCCTTGGGATTTGTAGCAACAACATTGGTCGAAGTAATATTCTACAAATGTCATTTAACATTTAATATATAGTATATAAATTCGACAAAAAAATGTATAAAAACCTGAGGTAACATGATGTATATAAATAAAAATATATAACCTGAGTATTGAACTGTTTTTTTACTCATAAGGGATTTGAACCATCTATTGGCTATCTGAATCCCTTCAGTATGTACTTTAGTGAAATAATAAATGTCATCTACAATTGTGCCACTAGGAAATGATTTTGAAATCTAAATGAAAGGTATAAACTCATTTTAATTTTCACCTGACTATTCATTGGATTAGGATGACAATAAAACAATTTACCACATTCATTTGGTAGGATCTAGAACATCACTAGTTTTACCACCAATGATACAATATAAGTGGTTCAACTTCGTACACATACAAATTGAAATCATCTTTCATGAATCCCAATTCATTTATTTTAATTGATATCCTATTATTATACAACATTCATTGTAAAACAATCACATGCAATGTTTTATAATATAACTCCCATATTTTTTTTATTATTCCTAAGTATGAAATATTTTCATAAATTGGATTTATATCCTCAGTACACAAAACATGCAACACTTCAGTCACAAGTCTAACTCCACTATTTTTCATGGAACTTTCTTCAACATATTAATGTGTATATAACATATACCATTAGGTATGTAACCATTTTATGATAAGAAGTACACATTTGGTCATTTTAATTTCCATCAAAGTCATAATAAAATTGAATCCATTTTTTCATTTGTCTCTATAAAAATGTTATCTCGAAACCATCCTATAAACTACCGAATTTAGGTAAAGGATATCCATATTTCATCCCATGATTAATTCAAATGCCTAATAATTTATTATGGGTTTCAAAATATTTCAAATCCTATAATCTATTATGATAACCATAAATGTGTTCCTATTCCTAATCTATTATATTGATTATAATGACATCTCTTCCAGAAAAATGTTCACTCACAATACACCCAGTGTGACTACATTTTGGTATACCAATTTTTTCCACATCAGACATCTATTAATTATATAATTTAATGGATACCACAAAATTATATCAATTTAGAATTCAACAACCAATTTAACATTTATTTTTGGCACAAAATTTTAAAATCATTACATTCTTTTCAAGAGAAACATCCATTTATAGTGTACAATACGACATAGTAAAAGCTATCTCACCATGTTAACCATCAAATGAACCATCATATCAATGAATGTTGGAATAAATAATATTTCCAATTCAAATATTATAATATAAAATTATCTTATTATAGTTAGTAATTTTACAATGTCTATAACTTTTCTTTGTAAGGTTATGAAGAATAAATAGATCTCGGTTATGGTATTACTAAAATTATTTGGTAAAATGAAATGTAAATATATTATAATTAAATAATGGATAAAAACATGATTGTCATGTGATTTGAGAAACCTTTTCTTTAAATCTTTTATTGAAGTTTTCTTCTTTATATTCAATCAATACCCATATAGAACCTTTAAGCTATTCAAAATTTTAAAAAACAGATATCACTTTTACATGGAAAGATTATAAGAATCTAGAGGAAGAAAAGTTGGTTTTTATCCCTTAATTAGTAGTGACAATACACAAATTCAAATGACAGTCATGTCTAACCAATCCTTAATTTCATTATTTTTTTATGGTGCATTTAGTAAAATTCCAATTACTCTCTGACATATATTGTTTTCAACATGCATAGAATTAAGAAAATATTCGATGTACATAAAATTATAGTATTATTTTTAATAAAAAACATATCTATTTTTCTGACCATATTTCATATACTTTTTTGAAATTGGGTTACTGAATGCAGTTTCCATATATATTAATTTCCCAAAATGTTGATAACATATTAGTGTAGAAGGTGTTGCACATTCTCTTGAGCTTTATTTGAATGGTGTTGAAAATGTTCAGTAATTAGGCCATAGAAGTATAAATGATCAATGTCATAGAAAAATGGGTTTTTATGAATGTTTCATTCAAATTGGTGGTGTACATTACTCACAAGGGTGACACCAATAAGTTCATTTAATTCTATACTATAAAAAAATTCAATATGAATGAATGTCCATTATCATCCCATACATCATGGATCTAAATTTTAATTCTTTATTTCCATAAGTATCACACAACATAACACCTTAATCCCACAATAATATCAAATACTCGATTAATGGATCCAAATAATCATAAATCCCATTACTGGGTTGTTTTGGTCCTAAAATAATCATTAATGCCATGATAGATTTTTTTCATGCATATCCATGGTGAAATGGTATAATTTTCCAACATATCCATCCATGTACTATGTATACTAGTTTGGGAACAAAAAGGATTCACTATATCAGTAGGTAATGCATGACGATGGTTTCTCTGCTTATTTCTACATTTTTGATAATCATTATCAATTATCTTGTAGTGAAGAGAGTATTCCGGGAAATATAGTTTCCCATCATTAATTTTTGTATATGTGTACCATATCAATTTCTTTATAGTATCGTCACTCACATATAGGCACCTTAATATTGGAATGATTGGAAGGTACCGTACAATTATCATATAACCATATTCATCTATAGTGAATCGAGAATCACCACACAATGAGAAATCATTAAATGATTTTTGTCCTTCAGAAACAATATACATTTATTCATAATGGCATATATTCATTCATAGATCATACCCATCAAGCATAAAATTCATTTGGCATCATCTGTTTATCTCGATAGCTCATTATCATCTATGATCATGTCTTATAAGACTGAATGTAGTTATTTAAAACTAGAATCACTCCATCCATTTCCTACATTAAAATCCTACCGATTCAGTATGGATGACAATGTTGTATATTTTGTGCAACCAGTATACACTAGTGTATTTAAACAACTCTTTACCATCTCAATCAATTTTTTGATACCACTAAATTCATATTCAATGATATTTATTATTTCTTCAATATGATCTTCATTATTATTCACATTTATTATCACACCATTGATATAATCCAATTTATGGTCCACACATGTAATCATATAATTTGTATATAAAACATATTAATATCCCAAACAATAGCTACATTAAATTTTCCTCGTGGTTATTCCCTTATTAATAAATTAGATATATTAGATAAATAATCAAGTTTACTTCTTAATTATATGAACTAATTAATCTTATATAACAATAGTGAAAGCACCGAAAATGTATTTGAGAAGGGTCGAATGCATGATAAATAAATATTATATGAAATATTTAATATCATATTCATACTATTTTGTTAGAGGATTGGCATCCATCCATTAATTATTCATATCTATCTTATTTGATTCTATAATATTATTTTTTATCAAAGAATTAGGCAATATATGGTCAACTACGGTCATCATCAAGCTATATATTCCATTTAGATGATCCATTGGAATCAACGAACGATAGAGAAGACATAAACCTGTATTATGAAAACAACCCATGCCAACATTTTTAACACTTTAAAAACACCCTAACTATTGGTTTGATATGAAATTGACTAAAGAATAATTATTAAAACATCCCTTAAATGATTAACACAAATTTTAAATAAAAAAATAAATATTTTAAAATAAATTTTTAGTAATTTTCTCCAACATTTTTAATCGAATATAATTCCATAACAAGGGATAAAACCGCATGGATACAATATTTATCCCTCAAGGTAACATACATTGGCATAAGTATAATAAGAAAACATGTTCAAAATAACACTCATTTAAAGATAAAGAAAATTTGAATGAGAATGATGTTGATAGGGAACAAGGTATATAATAAAGATAGTTTGAATAATTTTAGGTTGCAAGGACAAAAATGAAAACATAAATTACCCCCAAACTATATTCCTATATGACACATATTCTATTTACAAAGAGGATAATGAATGGAATGGATTAAGAGTAATATTAAATTTAATTAAAATATTCAATCTAGAGAATATAATATTATTTTTTCTCAAAATACATGATGATTAATTTAATAACAAATAATAAATTTTTCATGAAAATATCAAATCTTTATAATTTTATTTAATATTTACAATATCATTAGAAAATAGCCAATATTATAAAATTCTCCATAAAAACCATTTTTGAAATTAAAACTCACTTAAAATCTCCAAATATGTTTGGAGATCTATTATCAAATTAGCGCCACACCGGTCAAATAACATTATTGGAACATGGATATTTAGAAAATTATATTTGTATCATAAATATCATTAAAAAATAATTTTATATAAATCAACATATCATTTAAAACTATGTCAATAATAATTTTTTTTCAATGAAACCACATTGAATGATAATTCCTGGAAACTTCTTGGAGAGAATGTAATAGAAATTTTATAAATGATAAAAATAATATTTTTAATTTTAAAAAATTCCTATAAAATTATTCCAATAGAAAATTTTAATCTTTTTTATCGACCACATTTAAATAAAATCCCTACAAACTATTTTCCATTATTGAAATGTAGAGGATGGGTTTATAGGTTAAGGATGAAAATATATGGGTATAATTTAGATAAAAATTCAAATGCTTGATACATGGAAATGGGTGGGAGATGTGATACTATATAGATAAAATTAATGTAATTCTCATAAGTAAATGGTTTGTAAATATCTTATAAATGAATATTTTCCCATAAAATAGACATGAAAAGAGAAAATTTCTGGTATCCTTCATATTATTATATCAAAATATGTGATATAATTTCATTTAATGTGACATCAATAAACATTTAATTTCTCACTACTATTATTTTCTTGCACTTCTCTACACTACTTCATATATAACTTATTCTAAAATATCTATATATAAAGCTACCTATATTCATTTATAGACTTGACCTCCCTTAATATTTTTCTTATATGTCCCTCGTAGCTCTTGTCCTCCAACTAATCAAATCTATAAGGCTTATATACCTACCACTGTTATAGATGTTTTTATAAAACAATAAATCATCATTTCCAGGGATTCATTAAGTAATTCACACAATTCTAGAATAAAAAACTAATCCCAATTGTATCATATTTTGAATCAATAATTTTTTGAAATGAAGACTCGATCCCATAAATAGAGCCACTACTAATCCATGACGACCTCTCCATGAATTAATTAGGACCATAGTAGTTAAAACCCATCATTCCAACCATTGGATCAATTGAACTATATATGAGTTTTCCATTCAATAGAATGATTTAGTATTACACATTGGATCATGAAAAAATTCTCCATCAAAGATTAGAACCCTGACAAAAATATACTCATTCCAATTAATCAAACATAATCCTAGAAATACTATAAAAAGTTGAACATGAACCAATTTTTTGTTTGTTTAACATTGTAAAGTATATTAAATTTAAACATGCAGTGCCACACCAAGGTTCTTCAAGATCGTGAATCTATATGTTTAGCATGGTCTAGAAACAATCAATTATATCATTATAATTTTTCAATATAATGAATGAACTATCTTCTAAAAGAATTATTGGAAACCATTTTTCAGTGTTTCTATATAAACATAAAGGCATGATCCACCATCACATGTCATCTAGGCCCATCCACTAACCCAAACTAATCTCAGCCTTTATTCGCTATCTAACTACATCGATATTTATTTTAATCATCCCCCTCATCACTATAACCCACACCGGATAAGTCCCATATATTTGTAGGACATAAATACATTCCAACATCTTCTTTTTCAAGCATTTCATTATCGTTTACTAATAATCCCACCATAATGATGTAGGTCTCTACCATGAACAATTCAGGCAAGACCATGAATATCCCCTTCTATATCCATATAAAAATCACTCTTCCTTCTATACAAGAACACCATTGGATACCGAGTTCCATCATATCAACACCACTCAACATTCACTATATCTGATCTTTACCCCGTTATACAAACCAAGATTCCATTTAATGATAAAGAATCCCTAAAATCATCAACGTGTCACCATTTCCTAAGTTTGGGAAGTAGGATAAGTCCTCCCAATTCATAGTTATATAACCATTTTGGAGTTTCGTGAGAGATTCTTGATAATGGTCCTCACGGAAGGCTTAATTTCCATCATTGAAATATTATAAGTTGAATTCCCTAACAAGAAGTATGGTGAAAGTCATCAGACAAAAACAAATTTCATATGTGATTATTCCAAATAATGAAAGAACAATATAACACAATTTATTTAAAAAAAATAACAATATTCAACATAATTAAATGATAATTAAGTAAGCACATGCATAATTGAAAAACCAAAAAAGTGTTTGAACCAACTCTTGAAAATATTCAAGGATAACTTTAGAAGGAAAATCCTATATAATAATTTATAAAAGGAATAGAATAAAAATGAAACTATGACCATACTAACCATATTCTGAATCAGGGTAAAGAGAAAAACCTTAGTATATACATAAAAATTATCCATCAACAATGTAGATTACCTTTCATGGAGTGACCATAAAGTAGCAGATGGATGGAAGTAAGGCGGTGAGAGAAGGTGGTGAGGTAGCAAGACACAGTGGTGAGGTAGAAAGAGACGACACTAAGGTATGGAGAGATGCTGCTGATGTAGTGAGAGTTGGAAATATAGGTGAGTTCATTGAAGAGGAGTGGTTCACAGTAGAGGTAGGGTTTGAAGAGTATATGTGGAATTTAAAAAGAGTTGGGGTTCGAAAGAAGAGGTGGGGTTTGCGCTGGTCGAGGTGGATGGAATTAGGACCACAAAGGATGTATTCATAACAGTGACGAAGGGGTCAATAACGGTCAGAGGTATTTTCGGCGAGAGCTTGAGGAATGTGAGAATGAAGATAATAATTATTGTTCATTTATAAAAATGGGTACGGCTATTATTGGTGGTATAAAAAAGAAGTGATAACGGTTTGTAATATCAGTGCTAAAAATGAAAGCGTTGAAAAAACTACCATTATCAGTGCTAATAAAGTACTGATAAAGATATAATGTTAATAAATAATTAAATTATTATATATATATATAATTATAGTATCATAAATTTATATGTATTATTAAATTAGAATAAATTTATTTATTATACTTATAAATATATATATATATAATTAGTATATTTATTAAATCTCTTAATTATTTAAATATATTAAAAATTATATTACAATTTTAATTATATATAATGGTATTTATATATAAATCATTGTAAATATTTATAAATATATCTATTTTATTATATATATTTATAACATTATATTTATGACTAATATATTTATTAAATTTTTTAATTTTTAAAATATATATATTTAATTCATTTTAAATATTATAATTATGTTTATAAAAATTTTATAAACATTAAAATATATATTTATATATATATTCATTTATAATTATAATGATAAAGAAATAAATAATAATTTATAATTATGAAACTATAAAAAATATATTTTTTATATAGCTAAAATTATATATATATATTTATATATTTATTTAGATACTTAAATAACTATACGAAATATATTTATTATATTTTTTGTTTCTCAAATATATATAATAAATATATATATTATAATTTTATAATTATTTTAATTTATGTATATTTATTTATAATGATTAGTATAATTATATTTGTTTTTTAAAAATATTTTCACGTATATATTTATAAATAAATCTATTTTATTATATATATTTATAACATTATAATTATAATAAATATATGTTTTATAATTTTATCATTATTTAAATAAATACATATTTTTTATAATTAAAACTTTAAATAAATATATATCTATTTGTAATTGAAAATTTTTAAGAAATATATTTATATTTATATTAAAAAATATAAATATATGCAATTATATAAATAATTATAAAATTTTACCAATGATATTTATTATATTTATAATTTTATAAATGTATATATAAATTATATTCATTATAGTATCTTATTTATTAAAATATATCTATATTTATTTAAAATTATTATTATATATATTTGTATTTATTTCTAAATATTTGTAATTTTTAATAAATATTATCATTTTATTATATATATTTATAGCATTATATTTATAATAAATATATTTATTATAACTATTTATTTATACATATAAAAATACTCATATATATATATACATATAAAATTTAAATAGATGTATCTATTGTTATTTTATATTTATTTGAATATATATTTTGTTGGTACCATGAACATTCTTTGTGTGAATTGGAGTATGGTTTGTGTTTGTTGTCAATCGTCAATGGAGGTTCAGGCTATGTACCAGCGAAGTGATCATACTGTTTAATCAGACAACAGTATTGATGATTTAGAGATGATCCACGGTCCGGTGCACAGAAATGGTTCTTATAAAGAGTGTTAGATGAAAATATTCGAGTTACGCAAAAATGGGTTCAGCTGTGCAATAAATGTAGACATTGTGAAAAATATTTGAGGTTGCGCATAAAACTCTGAACTGTGTGAAAATTGACAAGCTGTGCAAAAAATGTGTGGCACATAAAGCTGCGCGGAAGAGAAGATGTTGCGCGAAATATTTTCTGTGCCAAAATCAATTATTTCAGAACAAAGTAAGATATATCGTGCAAGGGGTGGGATTTGTGTGAAATCTTCTGTGTAACCTGTTTGCACATTTCGTATTATCCGGTTTAGTTGTTCAGTGCATTCAAGTACATCATTTCTGAACTTCGATGCAAGGAGAGTCTCGTTCAAATTTGAGGCAAAGACTTCAATTCAAATCTATTGAAGGGACCTCCACATATATAAAATGACTAAGACTCCACCAAAGAAATTGAGCCATGGGGAGTCAATGGGAGTGACCATAGGGATGCAATAAGTTATCCCTGAACTTGTGTAAAGGTAGTGATCCTAGGACAGAATAATTGTACCCAAACATTGTAATCCACATATAGTGAAGCTTATTGGAATTAGGTATGACAAAAAACATGTCGGTTTATACTCTTTGGACAGAGCCCTTTATGGTTAACCAAGTAATAGTGTCATGTCAACTTCCTACTTTCTTTTGTTTGACAGGTTTTACAAGTTCCTACCAACGTGAGAACAAGATCCACAACATTAAAAAGAAAAAGATGACACCCTGATTCCCCCCTCCCCTCATATGATGTTCCAGGGAACTTCATATAGTTATAATTATAATTAAGAATATATATTTAAAAATTATTTATACATAATTAAATATATATAATTATATATATGAAAAATATATGCATTATTCATATTTATTTAGGTTAATTGTATACGTAACTATGTGAAAATAACATATTAATGAGTATAACATGAATGAATCAAACAACTATTAAAGCATATATCGTATAAAATTATTGATTACAAATATTGGAAACATGAATAATAAATAGGCTGTAATATATAAATCAATATTCATGATTAATAGTTAAAATATACATGTCATCTATACCTATGCATCAATATATTAAATGCCCAAATTATTTTGAACACACATATATATAATTATAATTATAAATAAATATATTTTTAATGTATTCATATATAAATATAAATACATTAATTATAAATATAATCAAAATATTTATAATATAAATAAATACTTATAATATTAAATAAATTAAATATTTCTTTATTAAATTATAATATTATAAATACATTTTTTAAAATTATATATATATATATATATATGTATTATAAAAAATATATATTAATTATAATCTTGTGTTTATTATTTATTATGTATAAATAAACATTAACTTTGAATATAAATATTATAACTTTATATAAATTAATAATATGATTTATTAGAAACTTTTATCAGTGCTAATAAAAGTGATGATAAATATTCATGTTACCAGTGCTACAAAATTGTTGATAAATGGAAGACCTTCATTGAGGTTTGTCTTATCACTGATGAAGGATGGATTTATAAGTGATTTTACCTAGTGCGGATAAAAGGTCTACATTTTTCAATAAGTTTTTATTAGCGCTAAAAAAAGATAGCACTACCCTTACAAAGATTTGTGGTATTGATTGCATCATTATCATATGTCAAGGATAAATGTAAGGAAAACATGATGGATAAAGTCCCATAATGGAATATAGTATTCTAACTATTCCAACATGATGTCTCATTATTTTAAACATTACCCATCGCATTAGAGTGTTATATAATCCAGGTGTATACATCACATTCTCTTCATTCTCATGCCTATGTATGTCACATAGATCAGAAGCCGTGGACTATTTCATCATCATATTTTATTCCACGATTAAGAAATGTGTAACACATACATTTATGTCCCAAGTAAAAGAAATATATGTTTATAATGGTGAACACACATGGTAATAAATGATTAAGGCATTCACAACAGAATTATTTTTGTAGGGAAATTCATAGTGAAATATCAGCAACATAATGTCTTTACATAAAAAATCATAAAATAGGTTGATGAGAGATAAATGTGAATGTGATTATTTTTACATAATATAGTTAGTAACCAGGACATGGAAATCCATATTCCAACATAAGGATTTAGAAATATATGGAATAATATAAGAAGGAACCCTGAATAAAGAAGAGAAGGTAACGATCCTTTACTGGATTACATGACTCCAATTACCTGGGAGGAGCTTCTGGAGAGCTTGGGGGAATTTTATGGAGGGAAGAACATATTAAGGACATCCTCAATGATTTTTATGGAAGAAAAATGAGATCTTGTGTTGGTATATATAGGGATTGAGTGGGGATTTCTTTATTATTTCCCAAACATAGGTTTAAGACTCTATATAATAAAATGAACAATACAACAAATAATCCAATGGATTTTTTGTTATGTTTTCAAAAAAATTGGAATTTTTTAATTTTTTTTATAATTTCAATGATAAAAATTAATAATATAATCCCCTTTCATAAGTGTAGGAGAGTCATACACTTAAATAAATGACGTAAAAAATAGAAAATGTATTAATGGATTGAGATGATTCACAAATGATTTAAAAAATAAATAAAATAAATTTAAAATGAAATTATTATAAATGGAAGAAATATATATGGCCATTTATAATCTTTACAGTATTTATTACAAAACCATTTGTCTATTAGGATTCCATAATACAAAAACTACATTTATACGGTAATTAATTTCTACCCAAAAATTCGAATGTCTCAAAAAATTATGAAAAATTCACCATGAGATAATTTATAAATTTTTTTTTCAAAATAAATATTCATTTTATCCAAATAAATATTTAAATATGTTTATTTTAAGTTTTAATAAAAAAAATAGAATTTATTAAAAAATTCTAGTTTTTTACATTAACAATTTTGAACACATATTGAAATGGCATTTAAAATCATAAAATTTATACAAAACTATATATTTGATAAAAAAAAATTAATAATAGTATTTTATAAAATTATGTATTATTTTCAAAATAAATTAATTCCATTAAATAAATTTCATAATTGAATTTTAATATTACCTGAAAAATACTATTTTTTAATTTGAAAAAAATAAAAAACATTATAAAGTAATAATTATAGAATGAAACTAAATTCATTAATAAAAAAATGTACATTATATTATCATTACGTTATTTATTCATATCTCATTAATACACCAACAAGAGCCTTATGGGTAATCTTTGTGATTATGGTACTTTCCTGGCGTGGTTTAACGAACATGGTTGGGGTCGTGATCTCTTTGATCTTAAACATTTCACATTAACAGTTTCACTCTTGAGTAAGATATTGTACAATAGGTTGGTCTTGGTCTAGGGAAAATATAAGAGATTATGTCTTCCTTGGATGCTCTGGTAAATGGGATTCATATGGTATGATCATGCTGGATGGGGACATAACATCTTTTTTTTAGAAAAATTGAATTATTTAATAACCAGTAGTTATACAAATCATGTGATCACTATTCAATGATTATTTTATCAATAATGAAGGTTATTAATTAAATGTACCCAGCCTTAAACATTACATAATATTGAATTAAATAAATAATTTACTTAGTGTATCTTTTCAGTTTTATATTTTAGAGAAATAAGCTATAACTATTACATAAATAAATGAATATTACATTTAGACACTAAAAATCAGTATCCACTTATTCATACATTAAAAACTATTAAAAATAACCATGTGTAGTTCCATGTTTTAGAAATCATGACTATTCCATGATCTAATCCATGACCCTATTTATATTTAATTCCTATGAAAAACATTTCAAAAACTAGGGATGAGCATAAACAACACAGAAAGTGTTATAAAATTAGGAAAGGAAATATTAACCAATCAATAAATACAAATCAATGAAACCAATAATTTTCAATCATAAAATACATTATAAAATCATATGATTTATGAATAACACACAGAAATCATAAATAATAAAGGTAAAATATGGAATTCAAAATATACTTACATTGTAGCTATCACAACAACATTAGGAGTCACATTTTGAATACTCATCAAAATATGTTTTCTAAATCTCTTAGGAGAAAAATTCATGTTTACCTCCGTTGCGTTACCCAATGCATGAGAGAACTATCTCTGGCTCACCCACCATAGGTTTATCATGGATGCACCTGTCTATGTAATAAATGCCCATATCAATAAAATATCCATAATACATAAAACAAGCATAATGGAAAGATAAAATTTCCACATTGTAATCACAAAATATCATTTCAAGATATTGACATAATCAATTCTATACGATACCATTTTCAAAACAATTTAAAACATTTAGTAAAGAAATTTTTTAATCAAGGTGTCCCATACCACATTGAAGCTTTTGAATGAATTATCATTTGAAAATATTAATGTCCATATAAATAAATCCTAAAAACCATTTTTAAAACATTGACATTAATGATAATGATTTAGAAAAATAAACCATTAAACATTCAATATGTTATATTTGTTAAATAGATTTTAACAAAAAGAGAGACTATTAAATACAAATAATTGAGAAATAATATTGAATCAAAACTTTATAATATCATGAGAATAAATAGATTCATGATATAATATGCCAAAGGACAGTATATACACCATATAAGTGTGAATCGGTGCATAACAAAAATGAAGCCTCAATGGAATGTAAATTGAGACAAAATCCATTATAAAAACAATATCCTTAGATTAAGGATAAATAAATTACATAATAATGTGTGAAAAATATAAATAAACTCAATATTTTTGGGTATTCAGTTTAAATCTATTAGAGATCAATCAATGGTATTCTTTTTATGTCATAACCAATGACATAGATGTTTAACATAATGAATGGAAATTGAGTTAAAATTACTCTTATCATGTTCATATCTATGACTTGAGAATTTATCAATGGATTGATTATGTGTTTAAAAAGTATATCCACACTATGTTGAGTGGGTATTACAACATAAATAAATAATCAATGATTACACACATAATCATAGCATGACCTAATTAAGAATTAGAAGATTAACCCCGGGAATGTATATTGGGCTAAAAAATTCCCATTACCAATATATTAACATTCAAAACACACCCCCATGGAAAAAGGAAGATGTAAAAATCCATAAATCAATTTATAAAACAAAAATAATACAATAATGGGCTGTATATACACCACAAAAAGGAAAATAGTTGTAATATAGCATGAATTTTACAGGAATAAAAAGTGAGATCAATAGTCCTTATCATGTCATAATCAATCGAGTGGTATGAAAAAAAGTTAACAACCATTAAATGAATCATAATATACCCTTAATATGAAAAGAATCATCATAATATATATCAAATGGCAGTTCACAATACACCATATTCAATAAATTAGTGGCGAACATTGGAAATCTAATGGAATTAAATGTGAGATAAGAAATCTCATACCTCGTGTCCGAATTGACTCTTTTGTTCCTTGTTTTTCATGAATAATAAACTAATGTTAATTTATAATATATTGAGAACCTTTTTCTAGTTTACTACAATTTTTATATCACTTATATCTATGTTAAAAATATTATGTAGTGATATAATTTAATAATGGTCGTTTGTTCGATATTTGGAACATGAGTAAAAAATGAACACCTTATAATTACATGTCGTTCACCTGGTAAGAGATCCATAATATTCAGAATGATATTAAGGATTTAGATATCATATATATCATATATATCAAGTATATACAAGTATTTATAATAGTACATAACATTTAGAGGTAAGAAATGAAATGCACCGGTCATGGAGACGGTAAGTCCTACATACACATGAATGCTACATCCATTTCTAATTATTGTTTTAATTGAATTAAAAACATAATAATACATAGTTATATTATAATTCCAGTATAATATCATATATAATATTATTAAATATATCCTTTATGCATCCTATATAAGGCATTAACAAGACACTTCACTTAGAGGGGGCGGTGGTTCACACTTCCTCTAATGAGATTATCATATTTACCCACTATGGAAAACATAAAGCAGTTATATAAATTGAAAAATACAGAATTATAAAGAAATAAAAAACATAATATATTTCATATATAATTATAGTGACTTCATAATGGCCACCATTAGAGGTGGTAGGAGATAATCAAACAATCATCATCTCATGAGGCGTTAGTTTTCCATCCATAGAAACAGAATGTTCTTCACCCATTAGATTGAGGTGTTTGTATGTGTATATCTAATCCGTCTCATAACAATATCCTAGTATATTTAGTATACTATTGTTTTTATTGAATAAATAAATTAAAATATTTTAGTGGTTGGAGATGTAAAATAAAGAAAAATAATGAAATATAATTTAATAGAAACTGTCCCCTTTAATTTGGTTACCTTCCATTGGTTTGAACCAAAAATAATTATTGAAGTGCCTTATGTCTAAGGTAAGGCTTCTAGGTGGAGGTGATTAATGTATGGAGATTAATTGGGCAGATTTTGTATGAGCCAAAAGGATTGAGAGGTGTGTGGAATTGGTTATAAATGGTCCCCATTTATTAGGGGGAGGAGGGGCTCTTAAGAAAAGTGTGGAACTATTATTTTATTATATAATGATATTTGGTTTCTAATAGTAAACAAATAATTAGATTCAAGGATTAGATGACTCGTGGTAGAAATAAAATCATCCAATAAGAGTTGGATAGGTTTTATATGTTATTTTAATATTTAAAATCTTATTTAATTAAATAATTTATTAATAAGGTAAATAATGTATCATTACTGTGTCATAAATAATTAAATTTATTCAATATATAAAAATTATAAAAATGTACCATGATATAGGAATCTTTTATAAAATTCCAATGAATATTTATAGTTGAAAAAATAACATATATAACACCATCTAAAAATTATTTTACAAAGAGATATTTTTTATGTCATTTTTGTCATTATTTTAAATTAATTAATCTAAAGTGTCATAGTCATTCATAAGTGGCTCCATGGGGTCCCAAATTCGACCCAAAGATTCCCATGGTCAATCATTATTCATCTAATAAGATTATAACAAGTGTTAAAGTAATTTTGAATTATTATAATATTCTTTTTACCTTGAATTACCTTATTTACCTTTAACCACGTTAAATAAAAGTCAAAAGGTACTATTCATCAAAAATAATATTCAACTTTTTAAACAACATTTATCATCTTGATATATATCGTTTCACATGGATTTTTGATATTCAACTCAAAGGTTCCATAAAATTAAATTTAAATGAAAAAGTATGTTTTTTTAACTACTACTAAGTGGTTTCACTATTCAAAAAAAATTGAAGTTTTTCAGAAAAATATCAAAAAGCTCGTCCAAGATATATTTGATATTCTGAATTAAAAAATGATGTTTATATTAGCAAATTAAAAACAAATAATTTATATTAATTAATTTAAAGTAAATTATCATTGTTAGAACAAAATGCAAGTTTTTATGAATCAATAATTATAAAAAGATTGACCCTCATTAATGTCTAATATCAATGTAAAATTAATTTCAATGACCAACTTTGGATTAAATGGTAAATATATATTATTATTATTCTTTAAAACTAATTTAAAATATAATCTATCCATATAAAATTAATTAGATTAAAAGGGAGTTTTGAATTAAAATAAAACATGTTTCACTTTTCATTAAAAATTTCATTTTATCATAATAATACAAAAATTTAGTCCAAAGTAAAGATTGATGTTCCGATTATAAAGAAAAAATTTATTTGGTAAAATAAAACATATAAAAGTAAAGAAAACTATATTAAACGATTGTTCTCCAATAAAAGGTTCTAAACAAACCTTTTAATGTAAATGAGGCTTAAAATTAGATTCATTCACATTTTATACCTCTAACTTTTATTGGATAAATGTAAATACATTTAACAAAAATGTATATTAATATTGAAGTTATATTTGTTCATTCCTGCCAATACAATGTCTATGAGTTAACTACAATTTAAAATAATAATATTATATTATTAGTGTGCAACGTAATATTTCAAAAACACTCATTGTTGGGTATCGGGTAAATTATCGAACATAGCAACCCCTTTAATGTAAAATTAATATTTAATTCACAAATATTTATAAATATGAAAAATGTCATGTTTTTGATTTACCAGGGATGTTACTTCCTTCCCCCTTTTCGGGAATTGCATCCTCGAAATTTTAAAACTGGGCTACAAAACATCATTAAAAGTTTCACATTGGAAAAGAGTCAATAAAACAATCACATTAATAGATAGAAAAAAGTGTACCAAGGTCACCCAAGACAGTAGATACTAGGATTAAATAAAAACATGGATATGGAGGATATAATAAACCATCATGTTCTAATGAAGAGTGATAGAAAACATGATTAGGAGAATGTTAACCACCAGAAAAAAATCACAAACTTGTGATCGGTTAAACAGTCTTTGACTCCCCATTAGGAAATGTTAACAGGAAATGTTTTTGTATTATGTTACTTTTTATTGAGGAATTTATTTAGGAGCATAACTAAAAACATAAGGAAACATACTTACTTATCATTTAGACATTCATCTGTTACTATCATTCTTGCACAATATCATATTTTCTCCAAACAAAGAGCACCCAAAAAGACACAGTCACATAAAAATCACATGAATCATCTTCATGAGAATCACATAATCCACAAAAGAAGAACTATATATTTCCATTGTCATTATACATCAACAAAAACCAAAATGGTTAGTGGTAGATTAGATAATACCCAAAAAGGATCATCTTTTACCCAAAGAAAAACAACTCTTAATCTCCAAAATTTGTAAAACAATAAGTAAAGTTTAACCAAGACTATTCAATAAACTATTGTCCATAAAATTCTTCAAGGAAATTCATACTGAGATTGTAAACCAAATCACATAAGTATTTAATTACATATAATTCCAATATACATCTAAACATTTATCTCCAAATAACACTAGTTGCTCATAATGCCTCATATTGAAAATTAATTAACCTAATCACATATTCTCCATGATAGGTTAATCATTTTCATAAATAAATCAAATCATAATATGTCCATAATAAAAACATAGATTCTTATAAACAAAAATTTCAACCATTATTCCAAAATTGAAATCCCATAGTATTCTATCTTCCTTAATGATATAGTGTTTCCTCAAAAGAGAGAACATCATCAAAAAATACCTTTATCAATTAATCACTAAATCATTTTTCAATATAATGTATATCCATTTGGTAAAACACAAGTTCCAAAAATCAACTTATTCATGTTCTATAAAATCATTTTTCCTAAATAATAAGTCAAACCAAACAGGGTTTTCATGTTTGCTAGTTGTATTTGATGTGCCCTTGTCACCCTTTGGTTGTGGGTTCGATTCATGCAACGTTACCAGGTGCGATAGGTTATCACCCCTTTTACGAGTTTTCCTTTTTATAAAACTCAAAAATAACCCTATCATGTTTTAACCTCAATGGTTTCCTTATACCTTTAATTATAATTAAAATAATCATGATCTCATCATCTAAATTTTTGAAGTATTATTTCCCCACCGCATGATAAAAAAAAATACCCAAAATGATGAACATCATACCTTGATCATGGTGTCCATTTTGTTTCATCGTCATCTTGTTGACATAGGTAGAAGGTCCCTCTATTGAAAAAAATGATTTATATATCCTTCAAAATCATTTTCTTCTTCCATGCAAATACACCTTGTACCTAATGGGTCATATGGGTGGTCACATAAAAAAGGTTTTGGAAAATAATCATGTATGACATATAATTTCAAAACATCTGATATAACATGATTTATATAAAACATTGTAAAATTGAGTTGAAAATTTCAATTAACTGTCCTTTTAAAATACCATTAGTATGTGCTGAGCAACAATATTTTAAAAGAAAATATAAATGGGTTTCACATGGTTCGCCTTATTCACCACATTTTTTAAAATCATAATATGCTTCAAAATCTTGTAATAAGTTAAAATATTTGAAAATTCCTTGATAATATTTACCTTTCTTGAAAATTTGAAAATATTATGAAAATAGGATTTGTCTAAATATAACCCATGGTCCACGATGATAATGAGGTGTTGAGTAGGTGTTTGATATCTCAAACATATGATTTCAAGTGAGTTGTATGCTAGAAAAATATTAAAAATCATCCGAACATGAAATTGCATTAATTATTGTATGAATGTCATTAGGAGGAGATAGGAATGTCGTTTGAGATCCTCCTACTTCCATTTTCAATTGACATTCCATGATCTGAAAAAGTTATTAAACAAGGATTTGACTAAAATAAAAGACATAGGGACTAACCATGTGTCTAAAAAAAACTATTAATCCTTAATGTTGTCTATACCATCCTCAGATACCAACAATACGGACCTCGCTATAAACATTACATAATATTGAATTAAAATAATAATTAAAAATGATGATATGTTTAGGATTATAATTTTAGAGAATTAGGCCATAAATATTACATAAAAACATGAATATGAAATGTAGAAACTGCTAATCAGTATCCATTTTTCATAAAATAAAAACTCTTAAAAAGATACAGGTCTACTTCCATGTTTTAGACAGCATGAATTTTCCTTGATACCATCCTTGACCCTATTTATCTTAAAATCCTTTATAAAACATTTAAAAAAATTGTAATCATTATAAGAAGATCAGTAAGGGTTATAAAATAATTAACGTAAACCTTAACGCATCAATTAATACAAATCATTGAAACCAATACATTTCAATCATAACATACCTTAAAAATCATAAGATTTATGAATAACACATAGAAATAATAAAACATAAATGTAACATATAAAATTAATAACATACATACATTATAGCTATCACATCTACATAGGGAGTATCATTTGGAATACCCATCACAGTATAGTTCCTAAATCTCTTAGAAAAAACATTCACGTTTACCTCCATCATGTTACCCAATAGATTATAGAGAAATCACGGCCTCATCTTCCCTAGGTTTATCACAGAACTACCTGTGTACGTAAAAAATTCCCAATAACCATAACATATCCATAACTCATAAAAATTTATAAAGGAATGATAAAATTTCCACATTGCCATCAATGTATATTATTTTATGATATTTACAAAATAATTTCTTTATCAAATCATTTTTAAAACAATTTAAAACATTTTATAAAGATATTTTTCAATCAAAGTGTATCATAACACATTGAAGATATTATATGAATTATCATTTGAAAATATTAATGTCCATATAAATAAATCCTAATTTTTTAAAATATGGAAAATAAAGATAAATATTTAGAATAATATATCATTAAACATTTAAAATGATATTTTAATGGAAGGGTTTTTAACAAAAAGAGATATTCCTGAATACAAATAATTGATAAATAACATTGAATAAGAACATTATAATATCAGGAGAATAAAGGGATTCATGATATAATATTCCAATGGACTGTATATATACCATATGAAAGTGACTTGGTGCGTAACAACAAAGACATCTCAATGGAACGTAAATTGATACGAAATCCCCTATAAAAATTGCATCCTAATATTATAGATAAATCAATTACATAATAATGTGTGAAAAGTATAAATAAACTAAATATGATTGGGTATCCAGTGTAAATCAATCAGGGAACATTCACACATATTATTTTTAAGACAAAACCAATTACATGGATGTTTAAATCAATGAATGGAAATTGAGTTGAAATTACTCTTATCAAGTTCATATATATGACTTGAGAATTTATCAATGGATTTATTATGTGTATCAAAATTATATCCACAGGAATTGGAGTAGAAATTACAACATAAATAAACAAACAATGATTCCATACATAATCATACCATGACATAATTATGAATTACATGATTAACCCAACGAATAGAAATTGGGTTAAAAATTTTCCTTTACTGACTTGGTAACTTATGAAACATACCGCCCATGAAATAAAGAAGATGTAAACACCCATAAATATAATTATGTTACACAATTAATACAATAATTTTCAGTACATACAGCATAAAGAATGAAAATTGTTGCAATATAGCATGAATCTCACAGGAATAAAATGTGAGATGAAAATTCCTTACCACGGCGTAGTCAATCGAGTCGTATGACCAAAAGATAATAACACTTAAATGAATCACAGAATACCATGAATATAAAAAGAATCATGGTAATATCTATCATATGGTAGTACACAATACCCTACATGAAATTAATTAGTGGTGACCAATGGAAATCTCACGGAATTAAAACTGAGATAAGAAATCCCTTAACTCGTGTCTGACTTGACTCTTTTATTCCTTATTTTATCTGAATAATAAACAAAAGTTATTTTATACTTGCTTGAGAAATTTATTCATGTTTATTATAATTTTTAATATAATTTATTACCATTTCATAAAAATTATTCAATCATTTATGTTAATAATGGTCGTTTGGTCGATATTTGGTACTTGAGTGAAAAATAAACACCATATTATTACATGTTGATCAAGTGGTAAGATATCCATTATCTTCATAATGAAATTAATTATTTAGATATCATATATATCAAATATATATCCTGTATTTACATGTATTCATTACATTACATAACATTTAGAGGTAAGAAATGAAATTCATCATTCATGGAGACTGTAAGTCGTACGTACGCATTAACACTATATCCATTTTTATTTCATATTTTAATGAAATTAAAAACATAATGATACATATTTATATTATAATTACAGTATAATATAATATAAAACATTATTAACATGATACTTTAAAAATATATCATAAGTCATTAACGAGTCATATCACAATGAGGGGGCGGTAGTCTGCACTTCCTCTAACGAGAATATATTATTTACCCACTACGGAAACCATAAAAGAGTTCTATAAATGGGAAAATACATAATCATAAAGAAAACATAATAATATTATATATCATATATAAATATAGTGTCCCCATAATTTCCACCATTAGAGGGGACAGGATAAAATCAAACAATCGTCGTATCGTGAGGCGTTATTTTTTCATCCACAGAAACTGTATGTTTATCACCCATTAGATGGAGGTGTGTGTAAGTGTAGTTTGAATCCATATCATAACAAAATACTAGTATATTTATAACACTGATTTTGTTATAAAATAATTGAATAAAAAGAGTTTAGGGGTAGGAGATATAAAATAATGCAAAATAAAACAACATAATTTAAGAGAAACTGTTACCATTAATTTGGTTAACTACCTTTGGTTTGAACCAAAAGGAATTGTTGAAGTCTTTTATAACTATAGTAAGGCTAATAAGTGGAGGAGAGGAATGTAGGGAGATTAATTGGGAAGATTTTGGACGTTCCAAAATGCTTTATAGGTTTGTGGAATTGATCGAAATGGTCTCCTTTTATAAGGGGCAGATGTGCTCTTTAGGAAAGTGTGAAAATATTATTTTATTATATAATGAAATTCGGTTTCTAAAGGTAAAATAATAATTATAGTCATATTTATGAAGACTAATTGTCGAAATAAAATCATCCAATAATAATTGGAAAGGTTTTCGTAATTATTTTAATATTTATAATATTATTTAATTAAATTATTTATTATGACGTAAATAGTGCATCATTATAGTGTCCTAAATATTTTAATTTATTCGATGTCTAAAAATTATAAAAAATATTCCATGATGTATGAAACATTTTTAGATTTCTAATGAATATTTATAGTTGACAAAATAACTTATATAACACTATGTAAAATTTATTTAAAAGAAGATATTTGTCTATGTTATTTTTTCATTACATTAAATTAATTAAACTATAGTGTCATTATCACTAATGAGTGGCCCCATGGGGTCCCAAAATCAACAAAAAGATGTCCATGATCGTCCATTACTCATCCAATACGCTTAAAGAAAGTTATAAGTTAATTTTTAATTATTATAATAATCTTTTTACCTTGAATTACCTTATTTACCTTTAACCACAGTAAATAAATGGAAAAACTTACTATTCACCAAAAATTATTTTCATCTTATTGAATTAAATTCTACATCTTGATATTTACTTTGTCTATCATATTTTTTAAATTCAACTCACAGATGTGTTAAAATTTCATTTAAATGAAAAATTCAGTTTTTTAACGACTACAAAGTGGATTAACTATTCCTCAAAATTTTATGTTTTTCAGAAAAATACAAAAAACTATTCCTAAGATATAATTTATATTCTGAATTCAAAAATGATGTCCATTTTTTAAAATTCAAAAAATATAATTTTAATTATTTAATTTAAAATTAATTCTTATTGTCAGAACAAATAGAGTGTTTTTATGAAACAAAAATTATAAAAGGAATGACACTTTTTTATGTCCAATTTCAATGTGAAATTAATTTCAATGACAAACAAGTGATTAAATGGTAAAAATATATTCTAATTATACATTAAAAAAATTATGAAGTTAATATATCAATGTAAATAAATTAGATTAAATTTTTTTGAATTAAAATACCACATGTTTCACTTTTCATTAAAAATTACATTTTATGATAAAAATACCAAAACTTCATCCAAAGTTAATTTTGATGTTCCTATTTTAATGAAGAATTTAATATGGTCTAATAGAACATATAAAATTTACCAAAACTATATTTAAATAGGTTTATCCATTAAAAAATGGTAAATCAACCTTTTAATGTGAATTATGCTTAAAAATATATCAATTCACATTTTAATCCTCTATATTTTATTAGATAAATGTAAATACATTTAATGAACACATGTAATCATTTTTTATTAGTTTTTTTTATCCCACAAATAAAAAGGCTAGGAGTTTACTACCATTTAAAATAAAAAATTTATATTATTATTGTGCAATGTAATATTTCTAAGAAACCCATTATTGTGTATCCGGTATGCTATCGCCAATAGAAACCCTTTCAAAGTAAAATTAATATTTAATTCACAAATTTTTATAAACATAAAAAAGATCATGTACTATATTTATATAGGATGTTATATTAATGGTAATTAAAATCTAATCTAATATAATTGAAAATAATTTGTGCATGTATTTTATATTCCTATATTACATAATATTAAATTTAATTTAAAAACGTGGAATTATATTTGTAACTATTTTAGAAATTACAATATTCTTCCCTTAGGAAATTTTACACATGAAATTTTCGTTTACAACATGAAAATTGTCAAGGGTAACTTTATCTCATCAATTACTCTAATTCCCACATCACCTTCTCGATCATTTGGTTTCTCCACAGCACTATGACAGGGTGAATTGTCTTATTTCATAGATCTTGGTCTCTAATATATAATATATTCACTGAATAATAATAATATAAGGCATAATTATTCAATGGTAACCCCTCAGAATCTTGTACATGTGAGGGTTCTGGTATTAACATTCTAAAGATTGATACTTAGAATACATTATATACTTGAGATTGATTTCATTGGTGTGCCATATGTTTATGCACCACTCTAATGAAATAAAGGATCTCAAAGGTGCATTGTATCTTGGAAAAAATTTTACTTTCTTAAAAAATATCACATATTATACCATGTCGATATTTAGGGGAAAACTATGTCCCCAACATCAAACTCTAGTTCTCATAAATGATTTTTAGGATAGATATTCGATCTAATCTGAGTATGTTTGATGTACTAATGAATGGTATTAAATTTTGAAAAATTTCTTAGACCAATTTAGTACAATTAAGTTATTGTTCCCCAAAATCATCCCTATATTCTTGTTTTCTTCATCTCTTCCCAAAAAGGGCTTCCTAAGTATCCATTGGGAATCTTGAGTTGAAAATATTATTCTAAGATAACTTGACTAGATAATGATGTTGGTGCCATTCTCTGTTGATGAAAATTAAAAATGTTATCCAAATTACATCGTGTTTATGGACAGTCCAATCAAAATTGAGATTAGATTGAGGTTTTTAAGCCATGATAAAGTTAAAATTATTTATTAGATCATGTTTAATAATTTTTTAAAATAATTAGGATAATCATATATGTTGATCAGATATTGTTGATAGTTTACTCTATAATACTGCACCACTTATTTGATGTATATCAATGAAATTTTATTTACTAATAAGTCCTCTAGAATAGGTAAAATAAAAAATTTCATTTTATGATGATCCAAAATAACCCATATATCATTATTTCTCAAGGATTTCATTTGTTGTTTTGTGATAAAGACCACAGTGATAATTTACCATTTCTATATTTGTATGGGTAATGGTTCCATCATCCCCTTAGACTATTACATTTAATCATTCACTTTATACAATAAGAGGAACATTTATGTATATTTTATGATCTTCTAGATCATATAATCCCACCAATAGTGCTGTCAATGATCTCAGTACAACATTGTGCTTCTTGTATGAATATATAAAGGTGAACAATACGCATCATCCAATAGTTTCTTACACAACATAGGATTTTTTGGTACCCATAGTCATGACCCAAATCGAAAAACATATTTTTATTTAATATTTAACACCTTGGATTTACTTTTTCTTATCATATCAAAATTTTTTTGAATTCCAATATTATCCATTTTAGTATATCATAAACTCTCTATATGGAATGGATGAGAAAACATTTTTGAAATGATTGAAGATGTTCCTTTCTCTATAATTCTCATGTATATTCATATAAAATATAATAAATTTGGATCCCTAAAAATTGTAATAAATGATGTCATTAATATATCATATCTACTAATATTATCTACAACTTTATTATCATTTCTAAAATCATTTTGGATTTAGAAGTCCTTGTCCTTGATCTGCAATGACTATCATTGTTGCCATATCTTCATCACTTTCTGTGTAAATATTTACATGTGGATTTTGTGATCCATATATATTCCACACATATCCCAAAATAGAAAACGTAATAATATTTTCAAAGTGAATGTCACTTATTCCAACTATAGATCATGTGTTGGGTACTTACCATATAGAAAATTTAACAACAATGAATCCTAGGATTTGAATTTTTCTGCTTGTATTATCACATAGTATAATATATTTATCAAAGCATCACTGAACACCCAGAGAAGCACTACACAAGAGTGTTGTGTATGACCATTTGCAGTGATAATCCTCTTTTTCATCTCCTTGTATCTCTATTAAAATTCATCATTTCAAGACAAAAAGAACCCCTTTTAAGTTATATATTTTATTGGGTTTTAAAATCATGAAAAATTTCTCACAAATCAACGATAATATCTATCTAATCCAAGGAAAATACCATATCTGTCATAGATTTTGGCCACATCCATCCTTTAATTTATTTTTTTGATTCATGGGTCCACATATATCATATTTATTTTTATTATATGCCCAAAAATGGATACTTTATATTACTAGAAATTACATTTTCTGTACATGGAATAATGCTTCTCCTTTTTAAATGACATTATCACAGTTCTCATATTCTCTTCATGCTCCTCCTTGGTTTAGGAGAATATTATAATTTCATAAATAAATATAACAATAAATTCATCATGTTAATATATAAGGTATCTATTCATAATACCATTAATATTTCTAGATAATTAGTGAGTCTTAATTTAATATATATTAACTCATAGTGCCGATTCCTTTTACAATAATAATTCATGGTGATATTTTCTATCATCATCCTATAATCGTAAATACCAAACCATGGATCTATTTTGGAGAAGTAATGTGCTCAAAATAGCTAATAAAAAAACTTATCAATATGTGGAAGAAGTTTTTTTAACTTTAGAATAATATGTTTGAGTTCACTATAATCAAATGCAAGGATTTGTTGACCAATAATTCATCTTGATGAAGGTGAATGGTTCCAATCATGGTGAAGAACAAGGGTTTATGAAAACTTTATCTAGATTATAATGTATCTTTTTCTTAATCACCTCATGTTCCTCCAAATCTAATCTATATGGAACCTTGGATTATAGAAAACCCCCCAGGTTTATGCACAATAATATATTCACCCTCTCATCTAAGAGGGAGAGAAATATATTTAATAGGAAACACATCTTGTAATTCCATCTCAATAATAATTTCATTGAGGATGGTTCTTTACATTGACTTATGTATTTTATCTAGATACTTTTTCTCATAGGTAAATAATATCCACTCTTGAAATTTTTGTGTTAATGATTATTCATCTTCCTCCATGAATATGAATATAATTTCTGGTTGATTTAAAATATGGAGACAGATTTCATTAATGGGTTAATTAATGTTTGATATATATATATATATATATAAATATATAAAGAAAATACATACTAAAAATTACATAAAATTCCACTAAAGGGAGTAATAAATGTTTATTAGTAAGTTAAACAATCTAATTTGGACATGATAGGAGTAACTACTTCATAAGAAATAATTACACCATTTATTTCCTTTCACTAAAAAATATGTTTCCAAGAATTTTTGTGGAGCTGGGATAGATCTATTAATTTATTTTTATATGAATTAATTCATAGAACCAGAATCAAAAAGTACTTTTACTATTCTTCAATGAATAATTAGAATATGTGTCACCGCTTCATTATCTTGGTCCTGCTTGGTCGTTGTGATTGAAACATCTAACTCATTCTGTATTGGAGGTTGTTAGTTGTCTCTAAAATACCATTTATTAGGGAATTGGTTTGAAAAGTTCCCTGGTATCTTTCAGTAGAAGAAATGAACAGTAATATGTTGGTTGAATTGGTAATTCCTTTCCTTCATCATATTATTGGGTTTCTTCTATCAGTAATCATTAGTTATGTTCCCTTTCTTCTTGAAACCAAATCATTTCTTTGTCCCCCATAGTAAATTTCTGGGGTTATTCATTATACACCATTAAAAACTAGGATGTTAAAATATCATGGAACTACATGAATTATCCATCAGACTTCCAAAATTAAACATTAATTTTTTTTCATATCCATATTTTACTCTTATGATTATCTACTATCCATATAAACTTTATGGGGATATCATAAAATATATTCATAGCTATCAAATTCTCATATTTCTAGGGCCTTTTATAGAAATGGTTCTATCCCACCATTGAAGCAGTCAACCATGGATTTATGGGTAATAAACAAGTCATTAGATTATTGTGAATGTCTGGTGATGTTTTTCTCCTAAAACAATGTAGATTCATCCCCTCTTAGACTGAGAGCCCTTTCCATTTTTAGTATAATTGTCTGATGAAAATTTATATTGGAAAACATTTCTTATAATTCCATACACCCAATCACATTGATATCTTCCTCAGGCATTGTATTATTGATCAAAGTAATCCATTGGTCATATAATCCAAAAATATGAAAAATAGAAAGAAGAACCTTATATTATTTATAACATTTAATGATATAGAAGATCATTTCAGTGGAGTTTATTTCTTATTATGTGATTCATAGATTAGATGATCCATTGAATGTTGGAGGCCATTGTTGCATAAGGAACTCAATAATATATTTTTTATTTATTAGGAGGATTTAGGAACCCATACAGGTCAATAATTTTATTCATCACCTCATTCAATTGAGATATTATATTCATAATTTATGTGATTCCCACTACCATATAGTTGGGTATCTCATTGGGTATGTCATCATGTTTCCTGTCACATTGACTGTTTACATGATTCCTCCTATTTACTTATATTGAATGGAGTAAAAAAATTATGGCGGAATTTTTTAAACTATTATACATATAAATGAGATTCTAATGACATTAATGTGATAACATATATGTTACATGTAATTTTTTTATGTTATGAATATCTTGGTTCATTCTTTGTTTTATATGATATATTTCCTTAAATATATTCATACTGGTATTCTTCTGTTGACAAATATTCATAATTATATTTTGAATTTACCAAATCATATCCCCATAGTGCCAAAAACATCGCACAATAAGGTCCATTATTGTGTATTAGATTACAATGTGTCAGTGATGATTCACCTTGTTTGTGTTATTAACCTTAGGTACATCTATACTAGGACCAGAAAAACCTATAGTATCTAGATGAGGATGTATTTTCATGATAAACCAATTTATCTATTCATAAAAAAAAATATACGAATGTTTTCTCATAATTAGAATTATCCCTATGAATTTTTTTAGTGATTCAAAATTTAAATACAAAAAATAAATAAATCTTTCTTCTACAACAAATATAAAATCCCTTCTCATTATTACACATTAATAAGTGATTAATTACACAAGGTAACACTTAGTAGTACCCATAATATCTATAATTATGTAGTATTTTGGAAAGATATATACTATATATCAATTTAAAAGAGTAAAACAATCATCTTTATTGAAAACATCCTTAACATGCTCACACATAGAAAATCATGGGATTACCTGAGGACAAAACAATAAACGGGTGAGGTATAAATCTTAATAAGTGAATAAACATGGAATAAAAAATTACAATAATATAATTTAGTTATTAGTTATATTAATTAATTATAAATGGAGTAGGAATCATAAACATGGACATATAGAAATGATATAACATGATAATCATAAAGGAAACATGTGAAATGTAGAAACACCATAAACACATTCGTAATAAACAAAGGAAATTGATTAATGGGACAAAATCATGGTGGATAAAGTACCTTAAGAGAATCATGTTCAATTAATATCCCAAAATTATTTCTCAGGAGATTAAACATTACTCAATGAATTGGATATCTATATAATTCTGGTCACCTAGTAATATTCATTTCTTTTGTTGGCGTAAGTGTACAATATAGATCATAAAACATAGTGTCATTAATTGTCATATTTTATTCCTAGATAAAGGTGTGTGGAATAATTATATTTATTTACAAATTAAAATATATATATATAACTCTATAATTGTGAACAACATTTTTAATTAAATTTCTACGATATCCAATTCTTAATATTTGTGATGTGGTAATTCATGATGAAATTTTCAAAGCATAACAATGTCACATAGAAATTTATAAAATGGGTTGATGCGAGAGAAATTGTTATATCAAGTTTTGTAAAGAAAATATGAAGTAATAAGGACATGTATGGATATATATTAACACCTTGAGTTTTAAATATAAGTCATTAGATAACAATGACCCTTTAATCTAGAAGAGAAGGCAAGGATACCATACTTATGTGTGTGGCTTATATTTCATTGTAGATGCATATTTAGAGAATGGGGACAACATAGAAGAAATATTGAGAGGGTAGGGAAGTGTAAAGATGTTATAAAAGGATTTTTAGTGAATAGAAATTTTATATTTGGTGGTTTTCTATATGATATGAGTCGGTATTTCATTTTTATTTCCCAAACATAGGATTTGGACTCTATATAATAATATAACTAAGACCAAAAACCGTACAATTGGTATTTCCATCATTCAAACCAAATGGGAGTGTTTTCCGTATTTTATAAGAAAAATTTCCAAAATTAATAAAATAATTCCCATTTTATTTAGAGTTGAGCCATACTCTGGAAGAAACGATTTCAATAACATATAATATATTAATGGATTTAGAGGATTTAGAAAGGAATTATAATATAAATAAAATAAAAATTAAATAAAATTATTTTAATGCATAATAATATATTTTGTTGTAGATACTCTGAACAAATTTTATTACATCACATTTGAATCAATACTTTTTTATTCTATAGATATTATATTTTGAGAGTATTTTTTTACCAAAAGATTATACTCTCTCTGTAAATGATGAAATAATTACCATTTGATAACTTCTAAATTATTACTCAAAGAAAAATATTAATATTATTTAAATAGATTTATAAATATGTTTATTCACTATTTTATAAATAATAATCTTCATTAATTGAGAAATATTGGATTTTTTAACAATTTTTGTTTTTGAACCCTTATAAAAATTACATTTGAATACATAAAAAATTTAAGATCATTTATATTTGATAAAAAAAATTAATTTTTTTAATTAAGATATTATTTCATTAAAAATGTATTAATATATCAAAATAAATTCCTTAATTTAATTTTAGTTTTAAAATAAATGTAATATTTGTGTATTATTATATAAACATAAAAATAATTTATAAAGTAAAAATAATAGGATTAAAATGTATAAATTATTATATGAATAATAATTTAAATACTCATATATTTAGGTTCTTGATACAAAAATTTTTAATAACCTAGGATTTTTCAAAGGGTATGGTGAATGAAATTCGGACATTCATGGGGTGGTTCAGTGTACATGTTTTGGGCCGTGAACTCAATGATTTTGAACATCCTTCATTAATGGTTTTCCTCAAGCCTATGTTATTGGATATCATCAGGGTCATGGTCAATGGAAAATAAAAGACATTCAATGTCACTCAATAGAGATTATGCATGAAATTATTTTGGTACAATACTCCTGGTTGAGGTTATCACATTCTTTTTCAATGAGAATTGGATTTGTTAAAACCATATATTAATACAAATCAAGTAATAATTGTTCAACGAATATTTTTTCTATGGTAAAGGTATTGAATGGTCATTTAATAATAATAGGATATAATAAAAGTGATGAAGTTAATGTTTTTTCAATATCTATATTACATAATAATACATTTAATTAAAACAAAAGGGGAATTTTATTTATAACATTTTGGGTCATTATTGGTGGGATATATAACTCAAAATTATTGAGAAATTATTCATATCTAATGAAATAACTATAGAGAATTAGATGACTTATATGATCTATTGTGTAATGGTATGTATATGGAGATACATGACAAACTATGTGATGATAGACTTAGAAAATATTTTTGATATATGTTATGATTATAAATTCATATTGGTTTTCCACAATACTATTTTTTATTTACATAGATAAATATTAGTATTATAAATTTCCATGTGATAATATATTCTAGTTATTCTATCTTGCAAAATCATTTTTTGAATTATGTTCCCATGCTATGATGTATGTTATCATATTATATCATATAATCATTCAAATTATGCATGATCTGTTTTATTAGTTTTTATTTTTATTTTTTCAGGTTGTATTATATTGTTATAACAAATTCCTATTTGACTCATTAAAATGTAGACCCCTTATTCAAGAAATTAAGAATACTTATTATATTTCATTTCTCCATAGGATATTATCTAATATAATTTATGTATGATGATGTCATCTATTGAGAAATTTTCAGAGAGTTATTTTAAATAAAAAATGTAAATTATTAATCCCTTAAAAAACCATAGATAATCCTCTAATAAGATTATAACTTTCCAATGAGTAATGTAAATATTTGGTATAATTTTTATTTCTCGTAATGTTCTACCATGGATCGTGTTTGAAGATATATTATCTATATAATAGAATAAATTTTCATCTATAAATATTAAATTAAAAATATTAAATCTATGTCACATGTTATGTATCCTAAATTGTTCTTTTTTAATTCATTTATAGATAAACGTTTAGAAATATTCTAAAGAAAAGAAAAAAATCACAAGGTTTCACACAATCTAGATCATGTTAAAATTGTAAATTTTTAAATATTGATAAGCATCACTAATAATCCTAATTACCTAATGGTTTAAATTAAAAAACTCATAATAAACTTGATGCATTTAGAATTAAATTTTAAATCATTATCCTCATTATTTAAAAATATCAATTAAAGTGAATCATATGCCTTATAATGATCAAACATATTTGAAAATATTATTTTTGATAGTCTATAAAATTTTTTCCATCAAATGATCTTATATAAGAAAATATTATTTTATTGATAAAATAAAAATATAAATACACCTTGTTTTTGAACAATAAATAATGAAGAAAATACATATATATAAATATATTACATTTAAAATATATTATTAATATTAATTTATTAATATATATTCAAATGAAAAGAAATAATATAATTATTTTTCCACTTTTGGAATAAGATAAATAATAATTAAATTTCATTTTCGGGGAAAAATTTATATCTAGATAATTATATAGTTTCATCAAAAAAAATAAACTTATATATTAAAAAACCATTCTAATGAATTTTTTTTAACAAACCATTATAATAAGTTCCATAATATTTAACAATAAAGAAAAAAGAATGTGTAATATTTTTATCAGAAAAATTAAAATAGTTTTAAAAATTAATATCCTCATTGATCACATAATCACCATCAATGTAATGAATATTAAAATTATTATTAAGGTTTTATATCCATATTAGTGAAGTGAATGATGAGAACACTCATAACATAAACTGTGGAATCTAAAAATTTTCTAATGAAATTGAAAACCATCCAAAAAAATTTATAAGAATTATTATATCAAACACATGAATATAGAGTTATTGTGTTCATAATTTGATAAATATATTATATATCACTATTTCAAATAAAATTTATCAAATTTAATGATCATGTGTTTTACATATACTCTAAAATCTAATTACAAAATGTTAAATCCTCAAACATTTGTTGATAATCCCCTTGGATAAGACGTATCATACGTTCTATGAATTAAATAAAATGTATAAGGAATATGGAAAATTGTTATTGTATATCCTAAAATTCATTATAATGAACAAAGATATTAAAAGGATAATATATAGATAGTGAAGTGAAATATAAAATAATGACATGATAAATCATATTTTAAATTCAATACTATTTATTTTAGTTAAATAAATTTCATGATTGGTCCACTAGAATTTAGGGTTTCAAGAATTACCAATTTCATCAATTGTGGTATGTAGATCAAAGCCATTCCCAAATGTAATGATAAATTACAAATTTTTATTAAAGTTATTTTTAATAATATAAATTACATTTTGTCATCCAAAAGGAATATATAAATTTATTTCATAAAATTATGAAATTTTATATATTTGAAAATAGGTTATTCAATTTTTTTTCAAAACCATGGGATATTGTAGAGATTTTATAATTAAATGAAAATTTATTTCAAGTATTATATTTTATCTGAATAAATGATTAATTTTATTTATTTATTAATATTTATAAATTATTTCAATGGAAAAATATGTTTTTTTAATTACTGATCATTATGGATGATAAATTATTTAGAATTTTAATGATACATACTGATGGTATTTGTGATAACTAATAGTATCTTGTATTAAAATATAATTAAAATTATTGATATATGAAATGGAAGGTTGTGGTATATTTTGTTGGAAATACTCAAATATATGTTGATTGATGGAGAATTAATACAATGGTCATTGGAAGGTATTATTATTATTTTTATCACTATTATTTGATTATTGAAAATATTATCACCTAAAAAATTATTATATCTTCAAATAAATTTTTAGTGTGAAAATGTTTTTTAAAAATATTAGTGTGGAATATTTATAAGATGTATAAATAATAATAATTTTTTAATAACAACTAGGTTATTATATATTTAATTTTTTTCTAAATAGCTTCCTCAACATTTTTTTGAATAGATGATACATGTGAATGTATTGAGTTAGTTTGAGAAATTATACAATGTTATTATTTAGTCACCCAAACATACAACAGTCCTTATATATATATGTGTTTGGTTTTTAATATATATATATATATATATATATATATATATATATATTTCTAGGGTGCCATGATAAAAATGGATTTCTAGTTGGAGATGCATTCATAAAATGATGATCTACTATTGAATTGGATATCACTTGAGGATTCTTGAATTTCATTTATATATTAAAATTAATTTAGTAAATTATATTTATGATTACCTAACAATAATTATTTTCTCCACATCAGTCTTGGTATATTTTATACATTAAAAATAATTTTCAGATGTTTCTTTTAATTGAAATATGAATATTTATTCATATTTTTGGGTTCATAAAATTTAATAAAATATCTATTAAATTATTATGGATTCAATATAAGTATATTTTATTTAATTTTGAGACCATTGGAGATCCATTTACATGTGAATAACTATAAATGGGATTGCAAGGATAATGTTTCAATCGAAAGTCATTATAGATATTTTTCTTCTACAAAAAATGATGAACCATTAAGATGTGGGGTCCAATCTATGTTACATGTCTATAATTGTTTTAAAATATCACTTTATAACATTTTTGGGTATCACTGTTGACAAACATTATATCTCAACAATAACTATTTGTAATATATATATAAATAAAACTATGGTATAAAATGTTTTAATAGTACATCACCAATGTGGATGACTATAATAATTTTGTATTCTAATCAAGTACGAGGCAATGATTCCCCATTTATAATGAGAAGGATTATATTTTTTTTGGAATGTATAATCATTTACCAAATAGTGATTCTCAATTATTATATTGTCTAAAAATTCATTACACATGTTATCTAGAGTTTACAATGTTTTCAAAAAACTGAACAAAATATATCATTCTTTTGTATAATTATATAAGAAAATGATCTTCTTATGAGTAATTATAATAATAAGTATCAACACATACCCATAAATAGTACATATAAAAAATGAAAATTTTAAATATCAGTGTTCTTGGAATCACTATATGGATTTTCAGTGTATAAGACTCCATTATTTGGTACCTCAATTATGTGATTCATCATAATTTTGGATTTGATTTCTCAATTATGAGGTTTTATGGAATCAATAAAATAACTATTCCTTATAATAAAATGAATAGAATGTGTATATAAATCTCACAGATGTTATTTTCCTAAATTCTCATCACCATACCTTAAATGTGGTCTTCATTCTTATAAACACCATTAATATAAATATTTTTGATTTGTGGTGTCCAATATTTTAAATTACAACTCACCCAATGGTCATTCATCCTCTCATAATTATTAAAAACTTACCCCATTGCCAATATCTCTATATATTCAATAATCATTCAATAATCATTAACTATTCACAATATATCTAAAGGAATCATGGTTGAAGACTAATGTTATTTAAATAAAAAATTAAATCAAGAAATAATAAAATTTATTAAAATAATTCAATAATGTATTAAAATATAAAAATAGTCTGGAATTTAATAACTATTTACTTATAATCGAATAATCTTTATTTTATTATATTAATCAGAAAAATCTGCTAACGAAAAAAATACATTTTTATTAAAAAAACATTAAAGGGAAATGTGAGAAACCATGAAGTATTAAAGGAAGGCAACAAAAAACCAACACATTAGAGTAATGAAAGACTAGAAAAATCTTCTCGATCTGCCCCTCCAAATAGTAGCTTAATGAAAAATGACATCACCAAGAAGGAGACTTTTTCATGAAGTCTCGTACAACATTGTATTGGCACGAATCCGATGGTGAAAAAATACCCTCTCAATAATCCTTGTCTTAAAGGCCAGAATTGATGAAGAAATAATGCTCTGATAATTTTAGGAAGCTGACCCATAACCATTAATGGAAAACAGAAAAAAAATGTTGCAATAACTCTGAACAGAAAGGGAAACAAGAAGTAGATGAATTCCTCTCAGCAAAAACAACCAAAAATACTAATATAACCAATGTCATTAAAAATTAATTTGATATTACCAATGTCTACTTCCTTATATAGTTTCTTGGTCAAACGTGTGATCTGAGTAGTAGATTCATCCATAATAAGATCCTCCAATTGGATGGTCAACTTGTTACATGTCTGAATATACTCTTCATGACTAATCCTCCCAATGTTGAAACCTCTAACTGATATTGAGTCTTCCCTATCTATCCACGAATATTTTCTCTCATTTAGAGTCATACTTAGTGGAATCCCAATCATTTTAGTGTCTTATTAATCAGTTTTATTGGGTCATAAAACATGTTCCACTGATTCGTCTTCCAATCTAAATAGAAGATCTCAGGGACGTTCGACCAAAACATTTGACATACCTTGGATGTCCAACTCTTTGCCTTTAAATTTATTCACAAACCAAGTCTCCATAGGAAGGGGCTAGGAGGAGAAATTGTTCCTCCTCTTATGACTTCCCTTCTTCCCTTCCATGGTGGGCCTGACCGAAATGCCTTCCAACTCCTGAATAGAATCTCCAGTATCCTTAAACTTATTAACTAGTGGAACATCCAATTTGGAGCCAGCATCCTGAGATCGAGAGTGAATATCCTCACCATTGATACGCTCTTCATGATCCTCATTCAAAATTATAACCCGAGGTTTTGAGTCCGAATCCTCATTATCAACACATTCTGAAGTCATACCCCCTCCAAATATGGTCACATTTCAACAAATTCTAGTCATTAAAAAATATAACAAACATGGACATTAATGATGGGTCTTTCCAATCACACTTCTCTTGATGAAATCTCTCTATCCATACTGCCTTAACCATAGGTTAATACCCTTTCTTTTTTGGCCTATGCATCTCGGTGATAATCTCTATATCCTTCTATACTGGTCACTTCCACTACAACCTTAATAGGAGATGTAGATGCATTGATTTGGCTAGAAATGCATAATAATGTAGACCCACTCCTGTATTAGTATCCAAGATAGTTTCTCCCAACCCCCCTCCCTCTAATAGACACAATGAATTGTCCCTAAGCTTCCTTAAATATTTTTAGGTAGAAACACACTATTCCGGTTCCATAAGTTGCTCTTCCAGAATGGGCTTAGGTCCTCTATCAAGATCCTCACACTTTGCAATCCAATGTATCCTATAACTTCTGAAACGGGTTCAGCTCAGCAGAAGGGTCACCATGAGCTGCATCATTTAACCACACACCACTTTTCCCCATACTTGAAGACCCATCCACACCACTTTCCATAGCCCCATTATTCCTCGACCAACTTCTATATTACATTGCTGAGTGGCCTAGATTCTTGCAAGAATAAAAGAAGTTCACCCTGGACTCATACAAAACATATTTCCTATATCGATATTCCTATCCAATGGTGATCCAAAGGAAATATTGAGGCTAATGATATATATATTCTTCGACAGACACCATTGGGATGACCATGTGGCAATCAACCATGTTACAACTATCAGGAAATAGAATCCTTCCAATGAGATTACCCAACATCCTGATAATCAGAGGACTATTGAAATGTTGAGGAAGATTAAGAAAACATACCCAAATTGAAGCATAAGAGGAATAAATATTCATGGAATGGTCATAAGTCCATCTGTGAAGGAAGAATCATGACCCGTTGTAGCTGCGGGGCACACATGAACAGGCCTTGATCATGTCTTGATTCGAAGCGGAGCAAACCATAAAGTTATTGTTGTCTAGTTAACCAAAAATTTCCGTTTACTGACGATCCCATGATCCAAGGATGGGTTTATCGAAAAAAATCCATAGATGGACTTCTCTAAGAGAATTGAGAAATCAGGGCCTGGTTGAGCAACGATGAATATTTGTAGAATTCTTAGAGCGGAAATAGATGATTTGGGCTTCCCTTATACAGATATGGATCCTTCGATTACAGAGAAATTTCTTGAAAGGAAAGTTAAAACTCATGTTTTCAAAGGGGTAAAATGAAATCGTCATTCCCTGGGAAGTCTATGAGGTCCCTCCCCCATGGGTGTGGGAGGGACCGAAATAGATGATGACTTTATCAAGGAAAAGAAGAGGTGTCACGAGCTCCCCCCATCATGATAGAATCATTGACCAATCCTTTTCTAAACTATTTCTCGACACATCTCCGAATAATACATTTTAATTCATTCATAGATTCAATTCATCAGCCAAAATCATTCCTATTAGTAGTCATTATTCATTCATATATTCCACCTCCAGATACAGATCATACTATATTCACATATTCTAAACATCCTTAGTTCTTGATCATCAATTATTAAAAAAAAATCAATATTGAAATACTCTCTAACAAAAACCTAGATCCATTGTTACATATCTCAAGAATTTTTAATGTCATTAATTTATTCTAGTTATTAATATTGGAATTTCTTCTTATTTAAATCATAAAATCATCTATCATAATTTTTCATCTATATATCGTAAAAAATATGTTTTCTTTAATTTTACTCAAATCATATAATAAGTTAACATATTACAACAATATCATCATTTCATGAGAATTTTTATTTTATTATAATTAGTTTAATTCATTATTTTCATTGAGAACCCTTGATTATTATTAATTGAATATATGTAATAAATCACCTCTCATCTAGTACTAGATTCAATTTTTGGAACCTCCTCAATATATAAACAAGATAAAATTTACATATGTATTTAGAAACACTTATATAGCATATGAAATCAATAATTTATTCCATCAAAAAATTGCAAATAAAGTAAAGGTATTTTGTATATATGAAATATTCAAGATACTAATTCATTTACACTTTTTATGTATTCTTTAATAGACACAACTAAATTATCTATAAGATTTAGTATCCATAAAAATCAAATATTACTTTATCATTGAGTGAATTATATATTTAATTTAAATAATCAAAAACAAAACCATTTTTTTCTTATCATGAACTTCATCATACATGAAATATATTGAAAAAATTCATTCATTATTAATTCATCAAACAGATATTGACCATCCTCTATTGATGTACCAATTGATATTGAAATATGATAGACTATAATATATGAAATAAATAAACCTAATAAAAATATATATATGTGAATTATGTGCTAATTAAATTATTTTCCCATTTATAATAACATCAAAATTGAATCATATTTTATAGAAATTCCATTACCATATACTTCTCCAAAAAAGGTATCATTCATATATAGGAAATTAAATTAAATTATTTTTAAAATTCAATGGGTTCTTCAAATTTACCCATTATATTGTTGGTTTGCTTAAATAATACACACTTATTCAATTTTAGTATTATTTGGAAAATAAAATTTTACTACCAAAACAATTAAATATAATGTTTTTTTACAATTTTTTCAATCAGTGGAATCAATTTTTTGGAATGTGATTTTGATATTTTTCACATCAGTTAAAAAATATATCATTTTTACCATGTATTATTTCAACAAATAAATTATAAAAAATGAATATTTCATCCATAATTGTTATTCAATAATCTTCCATTTTACAAAAAATTAAAAATGATAGTAGGGATACAAATATCATCTTTTTGTATGTATTAAAGTACGAAAATAATTTTTGGATACTAAATTATAAAATTTATACATTTTCATAACTATAGTAAATATAAGAAAAAATTTATATTTTGAATAAAATTTTCAAACCTCATTAATATTTTTTATAAAAAAATAAAAATAATGAACTCTTAATTGTTATGTTTAGGTAAAAAGTGTTCTATACTCTTTAATAAATAATATATTTCATTTTCATGTTCACAAGTAATTATCAATTCTTTCTAAACATTTAACATCATGTATTCCATCTATAAGTCCATCCATAAAACATTTGTACATTCATAAGTAGAAAAATAAAATTTAACTCCAGTTTAAATCAATCATACTGAAATAAATTTCTAATTATAAAAACTCAAAAAAAAAATATTCCAAAAACATGTTACACTATATGTATATTTTAATTATTTAATATTCATATCTTAAATAGAATCAATGAATATCATAAGGTTTCATTCATAACTTCATTATTATATCATAGAATAATTGTTACTGAATTTTAAAAATACCATCATTCTATCTCCATTAAGTGTGTAATATTCAATTAAATAACTTTGATATCATTAAAACAATGTAGAAATATATAAAATATATGCACATTGAATTTTAAGATAAATATAATGTTGAAATCTATCCATAAATTATATATTATTCACACTATATCATGACACACCTATTCATTAAATAACACTAACTATCAGGGTTGTCGATTTTTCCAGATAATCTTCCATGAAAGAAATAGTCTAAAATTATATTGATTAATTATCCTTGAATATGATTTTGTTTTATACTATTTAGGAATTTTTTAATAATAGTAATTAAAAAATATAAATGAGAATTATGACATAATGTTAATATTCATTTTTTTAATTTATCATATAAATAATCCTAGTCACATAAAAAATATTTTATCAAAATAAACCATTATTATCATAGTAAGTGTTTCCATCTCTATAATGTTAATGTTATTATAAACTCATAACATAGAAATTTGTATTTTTTTTTTGAAAATGACAATTTTAGAGTACTATTATTTATGGAGCTTTTTAAAACTATATAATTCATTTCTCACAATATAAAAACCATGGGTCCATTAACATAAAATATTACTCATTTTCGTTTTTATAAGAACTTATCCTTTAAAATCATAATTTTAAAACTTATTCCTCATGTCCATTTGATAAATTATTTAGTTTATGTTCCACGAAATATGAAATATGCATACAGAATAATATATCATAACAAGTAATTCAATTTCAATATTAAATACGACTAAAATTAATATAAAATTCATCAAAATTCACATATTTGATATATAAGTCTCATATTTTAATATTATTTAATTTTCTATCATCGCACATTGTTATAATGATGCTCTTTTTTTATTTTATTCTCATAATATCCAATCGATTAGTATCATCATTTGTATTGAACTCTAAATTCAATTATTTTTTCCGAACTTTTTTTTAAATAGACTTAAAAAAAATTTAATGAATAAATTATTTACTCAAACATATATAATTTGTTTCAATAAACTATGTAGAGTATCTCACTAATGAAAAATTATGATTTGTAGTTTAACCTGAAATATAGATTTAAGAAAATTAGTTTTCAACTTTAAAAAATGTCACCATTATCAGAGTTTTTATCATGATAAATTTTGTATTTTTTATGATAATTATCATCTTCAATTTCATTAATTTTTTGAAAACACATCATTTTATCTTTCATTATGTCATAAAAATTACATTATGTTATGACAACAATATGTGTAAACATTTAATGTTTCTTACAACATAAAAATCAACTATCCAGTGTCTGAAATTTTTTGTAACACAAATAATCTATTCCATTGTATATGATTCCAATTACGACACCATCTACAACCCTTTTTTAACAAAGTTTATTAAATTTTAATTTTTAACATTAATTAAATGTACACTGATGACATATTTAATGTACTTTGTAGTTTTTTTAATCATAATAATTTTATATAAGGGCTCATGTTGTACCAAGAAATAATTATAGAAAAATTTGGATTATTTATTATTTCTCTTTCTATTTATCAAAAGAATAATTTTGACAGTTTTTATACAAAGTTCATTATTCTATCAATTTAAAATGTTGTTACATTATTATTTTCTTAAACTCTATTATAATGGGGTTCTTAATGATCCATATAAAAAGTTTTAATTTCATTATTAATGAGGTATTATTATAAATATTTAATGGAGAACTATTTACCAATATGAATTCTCAAAATATTAATAAAAATTCAATTTTTATTTTCAGATATATTCATAATATTTAGAAATTCATAACTGTATATGAATAATGCATCATGAAAATGAAAATGGATACCTAATTGAAACCATATATATTTGAGATAATATAATGATTGACCTTAGTACATTAATGATTCAAAAATAAAAAATTATATAAGAAATTAATATATGCGGTTTAGAGGACTACATTTTAAATATTTAATGAATTCACTAAAACATATTCCCATATTCAACTAGTTAAAAAACTTGTTTAGATAATATTTGACTCTCAAATCCTATTGAATTTATGTCATTCTAAATTATAATAAACAAATATGTCATTTTTTCTATAGATTATTTTTATTTATAGATCATAGAAATCATGAGTTAACAATATGGGCTATTTCAGATATGTTTCTAGTTGTTCCTCAATCGTTTGTGATAATTAATATAAATTTTTTATCAATTAAAAATAAACGTTTTTTACTAAATATAAATGTTTTACTATTATAACCATGAGGTGGTATTATAAATAAGTTTTTATATTCATATTAAAATATTAAACATATTTTTATTTAATTTTTTAGATTCAATATCATTTCTAATGTTTTTTCGGATTTATAAAGAGCTATTATTCAAAAATATATCATAGAATTGATTGATCGCTTCTATGGTCATAAATATATTCATGTGACCTATAATTTGAAAATAAAAACTATCATTACATACCAATATCTTTTTTTATTGATTTAAAATACATATCAAAATCTACGTATCATTATTCATTTTTCTTTTATTCTATTCTATAAACAGTATTCCTTACCATAATGTGATAAAATTAATTTCATAGATTAGAATAATAATATCTGAAAAATGGTTTTATTTTTAATTACCTCCAAAATTTATTCCACATAATTAAATACATAAATAAATATGTTTTTATAATATAAAATTGAAATTTTTTAATTTTTTAATTTATGTACTCATAATTTATAGTCACTTTATTTCTAAAACATTCCCTAAATACATTCCAAAATTAAATCAATTAAAATTACAAATTATTTTAGTGAGTATATGGTTTGGGCCCAAATCTTCCACAACATAAAAAATATACCTTAAATATTAATCAATGAAATTTATATGAGATTTATTTATAAAAATGTTATTGATTTCAATCCCTATTATAATATAACAGTAGTTTTATTCATTGATATTATTTATTCATATGTTATACTTATAATTTATTCTTAAAAAATTGTTTTATTATGAATTTTTTTTCATATAAGAACATGATATTTTGTTTTAAACCATCTCTATTACAAAAAACATATTTATATATTATTTTTACAGGAAAAAATTTTACCTATGTTTTTTGGATTACATTCCTAGTATCATGAGACGATTCATCTTTAACCTCTATATATTTATTAAAATTGCAATTAATCCTTTAACATTTTTTGTATTTTGTTTATCCTAATTGTGTCTTACCCAACTCTAATTCCTTTATAATATAATTGTCTCTAAGATAATATATCATTTTTTATTTTTGCATAATGATACATTTGAGACATTTATTTTCTATAATACACTCAGATTCGTACATTTGAAAATAAAAATTTTCCATGCCATATTATTTTACTTTTTTAATTTTCTAAATTATATATTATATTGGTTATTTTAATCAAGATATACATCAATAATATAAAACAACATGTGTTCTGTGTATTTTTCCTCAATGTATTCACTATCATCAACTAAACATTATGTTTCTTCATGTATGAAAAATAATAAATAATGTTTTAATAAATTTTAGTAATCTAATTTTTAGGATGAATATTATATGTTGATTAGAATTTGTATTGTTTTTAAAAATACAACACCATTTCTTTAAAGTGAAACTTCTATTGTTTTCAAATTATTTCAAATAATTTTTAAATTTTTTAATAAATCAATTATTCCATATTCATTCATAATTTTCTAGAATTTTAATAATAAATATATTTTAACTTTTATTATTAACTAAGATAGTTCCTAACAACATCTCATTTAACACATTCTAGTAGAAGTATACCTATATATGTATTATAAATTATTATATTTCTTTTGGATTTCAACAATGATTCATTTATACTCTTCGTCCATTGCATCATCATCTTACAATTAATTATAGTAATATTCCACCAATTTAATGATTAAAATATTTATGTGGGATTTTAATTCTATATTACCTTGAAAATAACATTAAAAATTATTTATTTTTTAATCTCAAATTTATGTTGAGTATTATTTCATTCATTAGGAAAGAATAACAACATCATTCTGACATAACATTTTTTTTGAAAACTTTTTTGATATAAATTATTCTATAGTTTCCTTAAAATATTATAATCATCATATGTATTTATTAAGCATCAAATGTTTTATAAAATATCATCTCGTATGAAAAATCATTATTTAGTGTTATATTCATCCACTATCCTCACATGTTCAAACATTTTTCTCTCTATATTTTATTTATCTTTCTTAACATTAATATCCCATTTCAAATTTTTTTCATGTTTTTATAATATGAATTTAAAATTTAGATTCAAATTAACGTTGTCTAAATGTTTTTATATAAGTATAATTTTTATTATAATTACCATCCATCATAAAAAAGGAATTCATATTAAAAAAACTCATAAGAAGATATTTTACATCCAATGGAAACCAATATAAAAAAAGTCATTAATATTCATGCCATATAAAAATTATAAAAAATCAACATATTATTTTATATATGGTTGTTTTTATAATAATTTTATAACAAATTCCACTATTAATTAAATTAATATTATACTTATTTAGAATGTTAAATATATTTCTCAGGAATGACATAATGAATTTATAATAAATGATTTTTCTTGGTAAATAATGTATAATTGAAATGTTTGTTTAACCTATGATTCAAATTTACCCTTTCATATGTTAAAATTTTGTATTTTTCATTTTTGAGTCTTTACCCTATAAATCATTATGTATCACCCTTTCTAATATTTCAAAAATAAATATTATAACCACATAGAAGAAAAACATTTTTTGTGGTTCACCCTCAATGCGGGGGACATTATCTCTTTTGTGTTTCTCTTGAATTTTAGTTAAAAATTGTCCACTTATGTGAAAAAAATTAACAGTGATTCGGAATGTTTAATGGTTCCTAGACACTTGTTTTTATAAAAAAATATTTATAATGGTTCATATTTGTTTGTATTGATAAAATTAATTAAAATAGAAAGGTCAAGCTTTTATTATTATTTCATTACTGTAAAATGATGATCATTATCCCAACATTTATAATGATAAATGTTAGAACATTCACATAAGAAAAAATTGAGAAAATCAATACATAAAACCATTAAAATTTCATAAAAATAACCTCAATATCTATAACATAATTTCTTATAACCTTATTTCTTTGATCTGATAAAATATTCACTATTCTTCTTCTTCAAATATGAGCTTTTCCAGACTACCAAATCATTCAAATATTTTTTAAATATTGATGGTTAACCTATATTATGTTTGTATATTAAATTATTATAACTGATATTGGAATAATATCCCACACAAATATAATCATATATTAATATAATAATATAGAGTTAATAATCTTAAATTCTCACTCACTCTCTTCTTAGCAAACAACCATTACCTATTCCAAAATAACATATAATATAAGGTATATAAATATTTTTTTATCATTTAATCATCTTCATATTTCATTCACATGAGGTATAGAATCATGTGGTAAAACATGTCACATTTATATCCCTATATACAAATCATAATCATAATATTTATTTCAGAAGATAAACAAATCCTTCCCACATAACATCATGATAACCTTTTAAATCTTTTCTAGATTTCTTACATTGAATTATTAATGAATAAATAAATTTAACACAGACCCATAATTTCATATGTTATTATAATATATCTCTATATAGTTGTCTAAAATCTATATTACAACATCTCACTATTATATAATATACACCAAAAACTCAAACCTACTAATCCACATAGTATTTTTATATCATAAAGTTTACTTATTCTAATTTTCTATTCATTGGAAAATTCTCAGAATTAAATATCTCTTTAAAATAAATCAATCCAATTCATATAAAAATGTTTTTTTGGTGAATTATCTATTCCAAAGAATAAATGTTAATACTTATCATCAATCACTTCTTCTCGACCCATCACTGAGTCTTATTAATCATTTTATAGACTTGTAGAATTTTTTTGATTATTTAACTATTTTCATATGATTATATAACAAGATAAATATATCAATATACCTCTTATGATCATTATATATGAAAAAAATTATGAATCCTTATTTACCATTTTAAAATAAATTATTTTTTAATTTTTGATTAGTAAAGAAAAAGAAAAATTTATCTTCCAAATTAACCATAACTAAAAACAAGAAATTCCCTTATATATAAATTATATTTATCTTTTGGTCACAATTATAACGATTTTTAATTAATTTAGATGGTTATTCATGAGATATAATTTCTAAAATAACTCTAACACTGCTATGAAACTATGATATTCAAATAGGATTTCTGACTTCACTTCTTAATTGAAAACTCAAAACATATTTTCTATTGGATTAAAATTATTAAATATTTATATATGGACCTAAAATAGATATATATATATATATATATTCAAAATTATTCATAATATGAAATTATTATTCTTAAAATTCCATTTGTGATTCTTTAAATATTTTGACACACGTCTGCCAGTATAAGAATATTATTAAGAAATTATTAATTAGAATCCAAATAAAGAACCACAAAGTCTATATTATAGGAAACTTTTGGATATAAAATCAATATTTTTCTAAAATATAATTTATTCCTTAGATATTTATCCAGTTATTTACCCTATTAAAATTTTATTCTAATTCAAATAATTGATTCGAATAGATTCTACTTATCAAAACAACTTCTTAGATGGTTTTTTCAAAAAATAAAACAAATTAAATAGTTTTATATATTAGTAAGAAATATATTGGCGATATGATATTTTTAGGGGGTTAAATGTCTGAAATATGAGTATAAAAATGTTTTTATTATAAAAAAATTATGTTCTTTTATTGTTGTTTATAATAACTGATGTATTATATAAAATATTATACTAAAATTAAAGGTACTATTATTGAAAATAGATGAGGAATAATGGATTGAAATGACACAATATATTTATTTTCAAACATTGGAGATATAACAAATTTTTAATATTTATTAAATAATACATGAATATAAAATTCATTTATATATTCTAAAACAAGGTGGTCTATGATGAATAATTATAATTTTTTCAGTTAAGTATTAATAAATAAAAGGTATATAATCTCAGTGAAGATATATATTGTTTAAAAATTTTCTTAGAATGAAATCATGATCAACTACATAACTATTTCATTAAATATTAATTTAGTATATTAATTATTCAATGCACATTTTAGCTAATGTGATTGATGGATGAAAAACTAATTGTACTCTTTAAATCAACATTATGATTTATTACCAAAAAGGAAAAACGATTATGTTAATGGTTTTTCCTAATGGTATATTTTTGAGTTTTTAATGTCATTGATTACTGAAATCACATATTTCCTTGATTTATTATTAAACTAATGGGGTTATTACACATTAATCTATAAAGACACATTTTTTGATAAATTGTTTACATATTCTATCAGAACTGATACTTATTAAGTTCGAACTAAAATCCTTATTTCAAATAGAATTTGAGTTATTAAGAATAGAAAACTGGATCATACCAAATTTTATGGTATATTAATTGAAAATGTTCTCTTCATATGTTTGATAAAATGTCATCGGAAGAATAATTTCAAAATAAAAGATATAAAGAATAATATACAATTGAAGAGGATTATTATGTTTGTGAATGGTAACCATTCATATTGGTTTTTGTATAAATTATGAAATAAACGGTAGTATATTGATTTTTTGGTATGTTTTGGGTTATATATATTATGGTTGGAATATATATAATTGAATAATAATTCAATATATAATGGAAATGAATTGGATTGTTTAAAAATAATGAAGATATTAATTCACTTAATATAGATGATATAGATTTATTTTAAATAAATAATAATTATACACAATTAACTTAGAGGAAATATTGTAGCATGGCCCTATATATTTATGAATTATTTTAATGGTGGAATTTTTAGAGAAACCCAAATATTAATCTTACCTCATAGTGGATATGACATTTACAATATTTTGACATAGAAAAGTCAAAATAAATTACTAATTAAAATGAGTTGCATGGTGTTTCAGAGGTTGATGGAAATTTTATGAATGTGGATTGGCAGATATATTCACTAAATAAGTTTTCAATCGAATATTTTAGAAGAATTGGTTTAATCATAGTGTTTTGAAACATTAAAATGTTTTGATGAGTATAAACATTCCCCCATAGGGGTTTTATCATATATTTTGATTTTTGTTGTAGGATAAAACCAATGTTACCCTTTTCATTTGTTATAAATTCATAATAAACACAACACCTTAATGATGGGTGGGAAATGATATTTGAAATGAAGGAATCATGATGATAGAATCATACAAATATTAGTGTTTTGATCTAATTGGAATAAAATGAATTTTACAGTGATGATAATAGTAGAAATTATTTTTGTGACAAATGGAATCCATTGGAATATAGTGACATTAATTGGAATTTATTTATAACTAGATATTTTTAAATAACAATTCCTAACATATTTCTATATTAATATATTAATTTTTTAAAAAATTGTTTTTTGAGAGCATTTTGTAGAAAATAATTAAATACAGAGTTTACTGACGAGTTGATGAATATTAAATAAGTTGTAATAAATATGAGAAAATCATGAAATATAACTAGGAATATTCACATCATAGGTTTTACCTCATGATGAAGTAAGGAGTTAGGAAATACAAATTATAATATAAATTTAACTATGTCTTTAAATTCTAACCTATTATGTTATACTAAAATTTTAATAATTGTTCATGTTGAGTCTGTAAAGATGTTTTGTAGAGTTCATATTTAGTATGGGGTGAAGGAAATTTCCATGACATTATAAAGATGTAATTTATGATTATAATTTTTAATCCCTATTCGATAATTTTTTAAGGTATTTTATTCATAAATTTGGATAGATATTTTATGAGGTTTTTTATAACAATGTGATCCTAAAAAACCACATAATCATCAGAAATACTGAAAATAAAAATATAAAGACCAATTTTCATATATAATAATAATACAACTTGGTGAATTGAAAACCAAATCATCAATAATTTTAGAAATGTTATTTATCTTACAATAGAGAATATTTTAAGTGAAATATCCCTTTTTATTGAATAAAATGTCTTATTGTGTAAAATGTATATAGAAAAAACATACACTATATTTGTTTTATTTTATTCAATTGCATTTAAATGATTGTTATGTATCATTTATGATGACAATAAAATGGTTGATCAATGATCACATTACTATTATAAATATACTGTTTTAACAAATCCGTTCGACATAGAAAAATTTGGTGACAACCTCAACATGAAAGATCATTACCATTGAATCACATTTAACAGAGATTCAGAGGGACATATAATTTTTGTGATTTCCCCAAGACCAATCCAATGTAGAGATCTAATATCTTAACTATGAGGGAAACTGTTTATTAGAGAAGTACAAGGTCATCGAGACCATGACCAAAACCATGTTCACCGAACGACCCCACGAATATACTATCGTCGCACACCATACTCTTCAGGCATATGTTGGTGTAATAATTTGATATATATATATCATGTCCCTAGCATTATAATTATATTCAATTTTTGTATAACATAATTAATATATTTTAATTTTATTATTGTTTTTAAATAAAATATAGTATTTTTGTTTAATATATAAATAAAATTAAGAAATATATTTTGATGAATTAGTAAATAATAATTTAATAAAATATTAATATTAAATAAATATTATTATATATAAATGATAATATAAATTTTTTGACACAAAATGTAAATTATATGATGGATAAAAAAATGTTTCTGTTAAACCCCATCTAATTTCAATAAATGTCAATTTCTATATTAAAAGATAAATTAAAAAAAGAGAAATTAATGGGATAAAATGATTATTATTTATAAAATTAGGATGTCAAAATTTTCCAATGGTGATTTTTTCATCATATTTTGATACATTCAATTTTTTTGGTTAAAATTAAATACATTATAAATATATAGTTTGTTTTTTGACATCATAATTGACCAATAAATATATATTAAACACAATAAAATGTATATTAAGAAAAATATTTGTTTTTCATTTAATATAATGTGATTTTATATTTTTTGACTTATTTTATCATGCCTTTAAGAATCTTCAAAAATATATAATATTTTTTATGATTTTAAAATCTTTTCATCAATAATGTGACTCACCACCTCATAGTGAATTATAATATTTTAATATCATCAGTCCATGGGCTTATATAATAATTCATTTTCACTTCTATTTTTCAATAACCATGGGAAATACTGTGGGAAGGATTGTGGTTTTGAAAATTTAATTATAAAGAATATTCAATCCTTGGTTTCTATAATATTAAAGAATTACCCTCTAATTTCCAATATTAAACATCCTAGGCCCCCACTTACATTAAAAAAAATACATCTATAACATCCTGAATCTATTCTACCCTCTTTTATATCCTTTCAAATCACCCCAATCCCTCATGAATACCCTCTTCAATATATTGAAATCAAACACCCATGTAAGGGTTCCTTTTATTTTCATTTTCATCTAAGAATCCATATATTGTTACACATATTTATATTTAATTAAAAATTATTGGGTATTTTTTATAACCTAAAATATAATGACCTTATAATGTCTTAATGCAGAGAGACCTTTTTCTATATCATAAATCTGACCCAAGTACACCCATTTCATGCTGAAATTTTATTAAATTAATTCAATTTATCTTATTTTTTCAAGTTTATTTATTTTTATACACCTTATATATCAAAAATACAGATGTTTTTAAATTTATTGATATGACTAGAATACATTAAATTTAATTTATATATTATTAGAGAAGACATTATCTCTCATTAAACATTTTTTGGATTTTTTGTGTAACGCAATTTGGCTACCGAAATTACACCGTGAATCTCTATTCCCAAAAAAGTTTGTATGTGAATAAAATACCAATTTTCTAACAAGGTTTCTCAATTTTGTAGAAGTATAAATTTTTATTGATGACAAAAAAGTATTTATTCCACATCCCATGATTTTGGAATAAATTATAATGATGAATGAATACATGATTTTTAATCAATGAGGCACACTATAATCATGAGAATGAAATGAATGTGATGTTTGAAACTAGAATTATATAGTCATCCAATGAATTAGGTAAATGTTTTTATAAATATATGACATTTTGGTATAGGTTATTAATATTTTAATTTCTGAGACTTTTTTCCAATATGATGTCTTGGATGGTTAGCACTGACCTTTGAAGCGACAATTTAAGTTGTTTCCACATATACATGTTATGATTATAATACTATATCATGATTTTTTTCTCTGTGTTTATTTTATACTCCATTTATGTTACTATTTTCAAACATGTGTCTTCATCCTCATTTTATTCTATGTTTATTCGGTTACTATGATTTCTAGCTCACCCCTTTCTTATGTAAGTCCTCAGGATAACCCATGCAATGTTAAGTATAAAAGAATGTTTTGGTCTTACAAATGATGTTTCAATAATGAAGTTGTATTACATGTTCCAGGTTGTTATGTAATGTTCTTAATTTCCAAAGTCACTAGAAATATTGAACTTCAGTGTTGTATTATGATTAATTTTATCTCATTAAATCATTTATGAATGTATTAAAATTCTTAGTGTTGTTATAATTAGTATTAGAGGATAGTGTAGTTATTTTTGGGATTTGGATTTGAAAAATATAGTGAAAACCATAGGGATGGGAATGTGTATAATAAAAACATCCATATATAATGGGGAATATATATTAATTGTTATGTTAAGAAAATAAATCTCATTCTAGATATGAAAATTTAGATATGGATCTGGTACAAATAAATCAAGGGGTAAAACCTAAAAACACTACTTTTTGTTAGACTCAAACATGATCTGGTGCATGATAATAGGACATACTGAACTCCTAGTTTGATATTCTAGGGTATATGATTTCATTAATTAATAACCATAGTACGAATAATTATTAAGGGAATTAAATAATAATCCAATAATAATATACGTTAAGAAATAGATTATTGATAACATTGACTGAAGCATATAAATTCATATGTTATGGAAATAAATTTAATTTATAAGTTATCCATTTAATATTCTTGGATATAACATTATGTGTTTAATTTTTTAAAATTCATACCCATAATATTTTTTTTATTCCAGCCAATGGACGGTTATAGGAGTAGTCAGGATAACAACCAATCTGAAGATAAATGTAATGAGTTCCCAAATGAGATGCCCAGTCTGAAGGGATCAAGAATCACAAACGATGTCATTATACTTTCATGGTTAAATATAATTTTGAATAGAAAACTAGAACTAGGGCATGTACAACCCCTTAAAATAGAACATGTCTTAATCTAATGTTCCATGAGACAAATGGAAACTACAATGAAACATCCAATACCTCAATTTCCAAATAATGGATCTACTGTGTTGATTATATCGTCTTTATAATGTAATTCATCAAACAAGATAAGGTTCTTCTGAATGCGTATCATATGGAGTGTGATGGATATAAATGGTGGAAATGGATAAAAAAATATGAATCATGAGGAAGAGATTGTGGTAATGGGATAAATGGATTTCTGGAAAATGGTTTCTGGAAAATATTTTCCATGCGCAGTTCGAAATAAGATTAAAAGGGACTTCTTTTCCCTAAACAAAATTTGAAGATGAATCTAATGGAATATATGAGGAAAAACCACAAGGGTTTTATGACATTAATTTGGATTTTACATTTCCCTATAATGTAATTTTATCCATATTATTGGTGGGAGAAAACATTGCCGACAGAAATCCCTAGAAATCCATGACTTTGATTGCTATGTGGTAAATGACTGATATTACCTCATAGTCAAAATGAATATCAATGAATCTCAGTGGTATCATTGGGATAAGGATATGAATGTGGAGTAAAATTATGGCGGTCTAATAAATACATCTAATAGTGCCCTGAAATTTCACCAACCCATATAACAAAGGTGCAGAAAGAAGAACCATGGGAATTGCCTCAAGGGGATGGGGAAATGATTTAGGTGAGGGAAGTTATGAAACCTAGACAAGGATTTCTAGTAAGAATAACCTCCTAATACACAAGTGGAAGGGAATGCTCTACTATACCATCATCTCACTGTTAGTTGTTACCACTAAACAGAACCATGGAATTTCTAAAACCAATGCATTAAGCCAATGGTTTTAATAGGAAACCAACAACCTCAAATGAAATGAATTTAACATTATTCCATCACTACTACCAATGTAAAACTGGATAAAAAATGGGGAAATGTATGATATTTATTCCTAAAAGAATAGTGGACATACCAAATGATTCTTTTTCTATACATTATTTTATAGACCAAAATTTTAGTACAACAATCAAAATTCCACCACAATGCATGGAAGTAGACATATAAAAGAAAACTGCAAATGGGGAAATTATAGCATCTCATCTATATAATTACCCCGCCATCACAATTTTTGGATTGAACAACACGGAAAAACTTATCATACATCACATGGTGTTACTTTTTGAAATTTATGGCATGTATTAGATTTACATATATAGATCCAATATAAAATATCACAACAGGGAAATCACACTCCATATAGAAAATTATCCTCTAATTATATTCTAGTTCAAGGAGGAGGAAGAATCTTCTATAGCACCATCATCCCCATCATGTAAATTCATGCCATATTAGAATGTGTGACTTTCTCATGTGATTGATTCTAAGGAATGAAAGATCCTCAAAGACATGCCTTTTTTTAGAGAATTCAGTAATTTGTTTCTTTAGTAATTTCATGGTATTCCACCTAGAAAAGATGTATAATTCCTGATTGATCTTATTCTTATGAATCTTACATTATCAAAGTGCCAATATAGAATGATTATTGGGTAACATTAAGAGTTACAGAAAAAATAGAACAAGAATCTGTATAATAGGTTTATAGGCCCAAGTGATTCACCATGGGATTCACCAGAGCACTTCATCAAGAAGAATGATGGGTCAACGAGTCTCATCATTTATAAGAATTAGATCAAAAAATTTACAATAAACAACAAGTATCATTTTCCATGAATTGATGAATTATTTGATCAGGTACATTGAGTACAATAATTCTCCAAAGTCAATCTAATGTAGGGATATTACTAAGATAGAGTAATGAAGGATGATTTCATAAATTCTGATATTCATACATGGAATGAGGATTATGACTTCATTGTGATTCCATTCAGACTCACTAATTATAAAAAATTCACCATAGACTTGATGAATATATTATTTAGATATTTCCTCGATTAATTTTTCGTAGATTTTAATGATGATATTATAATATACTCCAAATAATAGATGGATCTTGATGATCATATAAGTACTATGATAAAGACCTTTTGAGAGGAAATTTTTTATGCAATGTACAAAAAATGTGAGTTATGGTTGTTGTACATCTATTTAATGGTTAATATCATCACAATTTATTAGATATATATGGACCCTTCAAGGGATAAGGAAATTAAATAATGACAGAGGCCAACATATGTGACATATATCCATAGATTCCATGTATTATTTGAGAATTATTGTCAATTTTTGAGATGTTTTTCATGATTTAAAATCCCTTTAACCATGCTAACTCATAAGGGGGTCATGTTTTCATTGAATTATGATTGCGAAGAGAGTTTAAAGGAGTTTAAATGGAGAATTATCATTGTGAATGTGCTCAATCTACCCATAAGTGGAGATCTATTCAGAGTATTTTGTGATTATTCGAAGAATGGATAATGATGTATGTTGCTAAAAAATGGAAAAATTCATTACCTATGCTTTAATTTATTTTAATGTTCATAAATAGATCTATCCAACACATGATATAGAGTTTTCCGTAGTGATCATCAATATGAAAATATGGAAAAAAACCTCTTTGGGGTGAAGTGTGAAATATATATGGATAAAAAAAGACTCATTTATGTATTCAATCTAAACGGGTTGAATATTCTCTAAAAAAGATAGTTTAATATCATCAAAGTCTACGACTGATCAATTCACTACCATAAAGGGAAAGAGAATAATGTAGGAGGTGCTCTAAGTAGAAATTATCTCACAAATTATTCGTTGATGATAATTGATAATGTTCTGATCATTATATACATGAATAGATGGGAAAATTAGAATCATAATTGAAGGAACATTATCATTCCTTTAACAAAAATTTAATAAAATTACACTTTTGGGGAGGATAAATGGTTCTCAATGAGATAATGTGGTAATGTTTAAGAAATTAAAAACTATTAGAGAAGTAAAATCTTCTGATGTCAATGTTAATGAATAAGTGGTTGTCATATTTTTGTCAACACTATGTATACCATCATATCCAGAGTTGAAAGAGTTTTTTGATGTTGCACATAGCTTGACCATCTATATCCACCATGGGAGAAAATAGATGTATCAATATCAAAAAGAAAATTATTGGTGGGATAATACAATGAAAGAAATTGTGCAGTATACATACAGATGTTTCATGGTTAAAAAATTGAAAGTGGTAATTCAAATATCATAGGGGTTGTTATAAACATTACACATAAAAACAATGAATTGTGAAAAATCTCCTTTGACTTTGACATCAGGCTTCCAAAGACATCAAGAAGAAACAATTATATATAGGTTGTGATGGATCATCTTACATACATTACACACTTCATTTTAATTTGGAAGGATTTCTCAATAGATAAAATTGAATATATATATATATATGTGTTAGAGAAGTAGTGAGGTTTCATAGTGTGCCTATATAGATTGTATCTTCTCGACACCCTGATTCACCACTATATTCTATAATAGTCTCCAACAATTATAGAATATTGAGTAAAACATCTGCAACACCTATCATCATCAAATGGATCACGATCTTGAAAGAATATCAAGACACTTTAGGACATGATGTGATCATGCTCAATGAACATCAAAGGATGATGGGATCAACATATTCATCTGGATGAGTTGTCATAAAAAAAATTCCCACTCAAGTATACAAATGTATCCCTATGAATCCCTTTATGGTAAGAGGTGCACAATAACTACTTGATAGAATGATATAGGGGAATGAAAACAACTAGGTATTAAAATTTTCATTGAAATGGTGGATATGTTTAAGACCATTCAGCAGCACATCATGGATTCTTATATTCTATAGAAAAGAAATGCTGAAAATCAATGAAAATAACTAGAGTTTGATGTTAGATACATGATATTTCACTACATATCTCCATGGAAGAGATTAATGACGTTTGAGATAAAGAGAAAGCTTAGTCCAAGGTATATCAGCTATATTGAATTCCTTGATCACATCAGATTGGTGGCTTACCGATTATAACTCCCACATAACATATCACAATTAGATGATGTATTCCATTAATCCCTCTTAAGGAATTATATACCATACCATATGATATATTCAATATAGATGTGGTTTTATTGGAGAATGACCTCTCTTATGAGGAGCATCTAGCGATGAACTTAGATCACATAGAACATGTTTTATGAAATAAGACAATGCACTTGGTCAAAATTTTATGGAGAAAACACATGATTGTATAATCCACATGGAAACTATAGAAGGTTCTGAAAAAATGTTACGCGTATTTATTTCAATATGGGAAATAAAATTTGCAGGGTGAAATTTTTTAAAGGATGTGATTATAATGACCCAAACAATTATAAGGGAATTTTCCTTTTTGATATAATTAAATATCTTATTTTGTAAAATATATATATAAATACTAGAACTCCATTTTTTACTATAAACAATTGAATTTAAATGACCATTTTGTATCATTAACATTGATAATATAGAAATTTAATAGTGTTCACATGACTAGTATAAATATAGTGTTTTAACAAAGAGTTCAACACAGATAATAGAGGTGATGACCTCAAAGATTAGGATCATTATCGATGTAGACCATTTATCTGAGATTTCGAGGGAGATATTATATTTTGTATTTTCCATTGACCATTCCCAATATTATATCCAACAAATAATCATGAGAAAAATAGTTTACAGGATATGTTCAACCTCGTCGATATGAAAACCAATCCATGTTTACTGAACGACCCCGTGGAATCCCCACAATCACAGACCTTACTCTTAGTGCTTATAATGGCATAATAAGGAGATATGTATCATGAAGCTATAATTATGATTATGTACATTATTTTTTATAGAATAATGAATATAGTTTTTTAATATAATTTTTTATAGAGATCAAATTGTTTTTTAGTTAATTTTAAAATTAAATTTAGAAAACTATTTTTATGAATTGATAAATAATATTTTTATAAATTATTATTATTAAATTACTATTATTAAATATATATTACCATATAATTATTATGAGTCAAAATTTAATTTTTATCATGGTTTATAATCTATTTTTGTCGAAACCCCTCAACTTAAAATAAATGCCTATTTAAATTTTAAATGTGAAAATTTACATATATAAATTATTATATGAATAAAATGAATATTATTTTTAGAATCAAAAAATAAAAATGATCAAAATGTGATTTTTTCTAAAAAAAATAGATAGCTATATTTTTGTGAAACAATTAAATTCCATATAAATTTATATTGTGTTTTATGACATCATGATGGTAAAATAGTGGTATTATAAATACTATAATGTGGATATTCAGTGAAATATATGTTTACCAATAAAAATATTTTGGTTTTTATATTTTATCAATTTATTTAATAATGTTGTGTCAAATCCTCCAAAATGTATAATATATTTAATGATTTTAAGTTCATGTCATTAATAATGTGAATCACATCCACATAAGAAATGATAATATTTTAATATCTTCGGCCCATGTAATTAAAAACACATTACCCACATATTTTTAAAAAACCTTTTAAAAATAACTATGGTTTGTTTTTTGGATTTGAATATATAATTATATTGATTCAAAAACCAATGTTTCTTAAATATTTATAAAATATCCTCTCATTTCCTATATAAATACAACCAATATCTTACATCACTTCAATAAAAATAGATGGAGAACTTATTTACTCTTTACTACCCTATCAATAATAATCCCAAGGTTACCCAAGCACTCAAGAATCCATTATTCGTGATTTTGAAGTCACACACCTAGGTAACGATTCCTTCTATTATCATTTTTATCTATGTTTACTTATATTGTTAATCCATTTTATTTCAATTTAAAAATTATGTTGTATGTTTTAAAAATTCCATAATACATCACATGTATTGTTTTAATGATGAGATAACCCTTTATCTCTCATCACTCTCTCCCATGTAGGAAAGTTACCATATCAAAATTTTATAATAGTAGTTCCATTTTTCATCTTTCATCAAGTTTCTATATTATTTTATGACTTATATTTCAAAATTAAATATGTTGGGACATGTATTTATGGGAAAATAATAACTAACATTAAATTTATAAATGATGAGATACCTCTTTCTCTTTAATCAACCATTTTCATGAATTTTTATGTCATGCCATTAGGCTGCCGAAATTGCACCGTGAATATTCTTTCCCAAACAATTGAGTTAGTGAATACTATACACATTAACTATCATGGTTTTTCACTTCTATAAACATATAAATTTTTATTATGGTTTACAATTTATTTATTATTCACCCATTGATATTAGAGTAAATTTTGATGATGAATGAACCCATTATTTATGGTATATGTGGTACATTTAAGCATGAGAATGAAATAAAGGTGACTGGTGAGCCCAGAATTATATATAATTCCAATGCATTGTGTAATGTTTGGTATCACTATACGAAATGTCCATAAATGAGTTTACCTTATTCCTTTATGGTAATTTTTTTACTATTATTTCATTGTAGTGTAGCCTTGATATATAAATCAATGGTTTTTGTTGTTTCCACATTTCCATGTTTTTATTGACATGTGATATCATTCTGTTATGTTCATGTTTATTTTATAATCCTATGATATAACTATTGTCTAACATGTGATGGATTCCTCATGTTATTCCTGGTTTATTCCTTTATTGGGATTTATAGATCGCCCATTTTTTATATATGTCCTAAGGTTATCCCAGGCTTTGTTTCGTATGAAAGAATTTTGTGGTCATGTAAAATAAGTATTCAATAATAGTGTTGTATTTTATTTTTTATATTGTTATTTATTGTGACTAATATCCCAGTACACTAGAAATATTGATATTTCTGGTAGTATTTAGTGTAGTTTTATTCCATTAAATTGTGTATGTACATAATAAAAAGAACATGGTTGTTATAATTTATTCCAGTGGAAGTCTATGATATTTTTTGCTAATATATAATTATTTCATTTGTTAATGTATTCATTAACCTAACAGAAAAAATGCGTCATATAATTGATAATATATACATTAATTTATATTTTATTTAAATTTTAAAATTTTTAAAACTATTGATATATTATGGGAGATGTACTTGACCAATATTGAATGTTAGGTTTCCCTGTTATTGGGTAACCCAATGGGATATGAAATTGAATACTATTTGGTATTTATCTTTGAGAGATTATTTTTTAATAAATGGATTCATAAAATATTCTAAATTAGTGACAAATGAAATTCAATATTAAATAAATATCATGATAAATAATGACTTACATAATTGATTATATGCAATAAAAGTTTTCTAGTGGAATTTGGGATGTTTTTTAGAGTTGATAATCTACTCAAGTTGTGTGCATTAAATCATTAATAATTTACTAATTAATAAAACAAATTGAAAATTATTTTTAATCATCTCCTAATTAAAATTATTTTAAAAAATAAGTGGTGATACGTGGAATCTCTTTAAAAAGAATATATAACCATTAATATAAAAAACATGTTATATATTTGGTAAATATACAGGGTTAGTATGTTTATTTATTTTAATGTATAAATTAACATGAAATAATTTATTATTCTATAAATTTTAAATACAACAAATTAGATAAGTTAATTGTTTAATTGATATAATTGCTTTTATAATTTAAATTTATTATTTATGAAATATGATGAGTTGTTATCGAAAATCATGTGAAATAGTTATTAATGTATTTAATTAATTTAATTCTCCAAATTAACAGTATATAATGAATTATGGAATATAAATAATTTTTATATATATTTTAATATTATTATATTAAATTTTTATATTTTTTAGTATATGGATTTTATAAACAAAATATAATTTTTATTCAAAATAAAAATTTATAAGAATTAAAAAGATACTCTTTTGTGGTTATAACATAATTATATATTGAATTAAATTTTGTTATATGATTTTAGTATTAATTTTTGATTAATGTTGTGTAATATTTTTATGATAATCTAGTAAAAATATATTAATTAAAATATTATTAAAAATTTATGTCCAAAAATAACTATTTTTTATATAATGAAATTAATATATTTTGTTAAATGAATTATAACAATAATGATATTTTAAAAATTTGAATGAATTTTCTTTTATTTTTTCATATTTATAGTTTTATTCCATTATTAGGTGAATTAGGAACTACTTATATTAAATAATTGTTTTCATTTATTCATTAAATCTTATTTCAACTCGATATATTTCAATAAAAAAATTAGTGAGTACCAATTAAATATTGGTAAACGAAATTCATATGATGAGAATAAATCATTGTTTTTTTGTGGTATTCATGTCTTCATCTGAGTATATTTTAGGAATTATTGAAAATAGATTATTGATATGTAATTCATTGGAATATATCAAATTTTAAATTAGATGTTGATTAAAATATTATTAAATCATCAATTAATGTTATTTTAGTAACCATATAATATGATTAATTATATATAAGTGATATTAATTTCCATGATATAATCATGAATATATAATCTTATATTGAAATTTAAATCTCTTTATTATATTCTTATTTTGATTTTTTATTTATTATATATAGTGAGTAAAATTGTCAATATTTTGTTATGTGAAAATATATAATGGTTGTATATGTAATCATTTATCGATATATTCATGTTATATGTTTTGGTAACCATAGAAAATAGTTATATTATCATATTTTTTAGAAATGTTGATACGTTGACATTCTGTAACTCATAACTTATAATGAATTTTTTTTGTTTAGTAACGTTGATATTAAAAAAACAATAATTTTTTTGAAGAGAATGGTTCAATCATCTAGAATTAAATAGAAAATGTTATCTATAATGATTTCTTCATGTGGATTTCCATTCGTTTATTTTCAACAATGATATCATGTGAATTATGGTATAATTACTAATATATTTGTGTTTTTTAATGAATTAGAATGTGATAATATTAAAATGAAATATAAGTTATTGGGTTTTATGAATTTGAATTATTATTTATATAAAAAGGTGAAACTATTATTGAATTATAGATGGAATGTGGTACTGACATCATGAAATAAAAAAATGGTTAAATATTTTTTTCCTTCTAGGTTGAATCTTTGAGAAACTAAAAACCAGATTTTGTTTTTATATTAAGCATATATTTTATTGTTTCATATTTTTGTTCTATGAATTTTATAATTCCGAGATTGATGAAATTGGTGACTAGTGAATATTGATTAATTATTAATAGGAATATTTATCATGTATTTATATTTTTTTAATCCTAGAATGTGAAAATAGGTTGGTGAGAACTATTTGGTTCATTATTATGTTAGAGTAATGTGTAATTTGGTATAAGACACAAATCCTTGTAGTGGATTTAATTTTAGAAATATTATAATTGGTGTAGGGGAAGACATATATTCTTTTTATGATTGAAAATTTTTATAGAAAGTTTTGACAGGGTTGTGATGGGTTAGTTGATTGGGGTTACTAGACAAAATATATTCTCTGTAAAAATAATTTCAACTGGTTAGTTGTGAATAAATATAGTTTCTAATTTTCTGTAATGTGATATTAATAATTTTTTATCTAGATGAAATTGATTATTATATTTACTATTTATTATTTATTGAAGGAATTATAGTGGTTTATATCTTGGATAGATTAATTAAGGGAATGTTGTTTGTTTTGAGAGTGTTTAAATATCCATTATATAAAGGGTGATAAAATTTATTTTGCACGGGGTTTGTTGTTTTGGGGATGTAATATATAATTTTATTGTGGGTTAGTTTCTTCATTATTTAATATGATTGAAAAGATAATTTTGAGAATAAATAAATGATAGGTATAATTTTATTTTTTGATCTTCTGAATTTATATTGATGTATAAACTATACATATTTACTACAAAAATATATTTGATATAGGATTTTCTATATATTTTGGATCCAATGATGATTACTCAAAATATAAAATTTATTCATAGGTAAGAAAGGATTTCAGTATTCCTTCAGTTCTAATTTTTACCAACACAATATATTATCAATAAAATTATAATAAAATTGAATAAATTATTTATAAATTGGATCTTATATTGTGGGATATAATTAAATGTTTTGGTTGATTGTAAAAATTTAATTTTTTCACATATGAATTCATACTATAATTCTTATTGCATAATTTTATTTATGAAACTACTTTATGTGAATTTTTAGAAACATTACCGATTAGTATAATGATTGGTGGATAGTTTTCATTGAATAATAATGTTTCGTCTTCAATAACAAATATTAAAGGGAATGAATATGTAATTCTTGAATGACTAATTATAGTTTACATATATATAATAATTTTTTTATATAAATTTTTAGTATATTTTATTTTTCAGTTAATGATTCAGTATACATATATTTTTCACCAAGTAATATTATTTTATTATTATTAGATATTTAATTGATTGTCTATAGTGGGTTTGAGATTTTACGAACCTATTATATGACTAAATAGTTCAATATAAATTCTATTACACCCATACAAGATAGATTTTATGAGGATTTCCACATATTACATGTGTGGATGTACTATATTATAGATTTTCATTTACTGTTTTCGGGGAATAATTGATTCATAGGACTTGATATTTTCGTCGATAAGATGTTATAAAAATACGATCATTGGAAGAGGATTTATCATTTATATATTTTTCATTCTTACTTTTCTATAATATTGTAATTAATTTAAGGAAATAATGTATCAAAGGGAGAGTAATATAATTTGAATATCTCTTAATTTTTAACACTATTATATTTTATAAATTTTAGATAGTTTGAAAAATAATTTAGATGTCGTTAAGGATAAATGTTTTTAGAGAATGACATGTTACGGGATTTTTAATTATACAATAATTTTTCAATTATATAATGTGAATATTTGGATTTGGATTGGATTTAATTTTTTTGATGCTATATTATTTAGTGATATTTGATATATAAAATGTAAACATTGATCACAACAGTAAATCTGAATTGTGTGTATATATTTGTGTTCATGATTAGTGAATATTTGAATTCTTTATGTGGTTAGAGAGAGGTTTTAGAATTTATATATGATTATATACTTCAGAAGTTTGTTACTATAAATTTATTTTGAATTTTAACATTTTTAGGTTAATTCTCCTACGTTGATAGATTCTAGGTTTGGGTGTCCATGTATTATCCCCATTCATTTTATGATCTATGGAATATAAATATTAATATTAAAGTATAGGATCCATGGGGCCATGAAAAAATGTTTATTTCATATTATTTCAATTTTCACTACATTGAAATATTTTATTTAACTTATATAATAATCATTATACATATCCAGTGATTTTTTTCCATCCATTATATTTATAACATTAAATGTATAAATAACAAATTTCTAGATCTATTTCATGTTGACATTTATAATTTCACTATCATGGAGAACAATTGTTTAGAATAAATTTTCTATTATTATAGGATATGAGATTTTTTAAATATGATTTAAAGAAAGAATCTAATATTCCATTTAAATGTTTTTATATAAATAATAATATTGGATAACGAATATTGAATTTGAAAAAATTAATAAGGAAGGATTATTTAATAGGAGAGTTTTTATATTCACTAAATTACATGTATACAAAATTAGTATAGTTTTTTAACATTGTTTTATATAAATAATTTATTCATATTGAATTAAGGATATATAAACTAAATGGATAATATATGAAATTTAAGGGTAAATTTTATTTCCTTAGAATAAATGGAAAAATGGTAAATTATTTCATTCCATTAGGATGTAGTTCTCATGGAATAATTTTAATTCACTACTAATTATCATTTGATTGAGAATGTAGTGATCTATTAAATGGCATTAATTGACATCCTCAAGGTTCCAAAGGATGGAAATAAATGATAAGGGGATTCAACAGAAGTAGGGTGAAATTTACCATTTATGAAACAAACTAATAACCAACAAAAAATCACAGATTAATCACTATTTAATTAATGATAAAACCAACACAACACAACCATTTCATTTATAACCAAAACCTAAAAAGAGTGATATAGTAGAAGAAAAACTAATCATCAAAGGGAAAAATACAAAAAACACATAAAGACTCCATGATTACCATAGTACTCTAAGATCTTCATGCTCTATGATCCAACATCACCAAACATCCAAAATATCATGAAATTTTGCTAAATACACGTGATAATTTACCTTTGACCATGTACAAGAAGATAACATCATCAAAAGTACCAAAATTCCAAATCATGGGGGAGTATTAAACACATTACTTTTTCTCCAATGACATCCCTACTTATTCCACTATGATAGAAATGTTAGGTCCATTTATATGAAACAATTTATATAACAAAATTATGGAATAATGTTTATAAGTAAATATAAACAAATTCCCTATCACCATTTTTTTCCAAGAGTAAAAACTTTTTATTTTATAGAATATTGCAACAAGTAACATTTTCATAAAAAAAAACCAAACATATATTTAAAACCATTTTTCAAAATTATTTTTGCACAACCATTCCACATAACCATACTCCCAACCATGCATGTAACCTAGACCTCCCAATACTCTCAATTTGTGACCTATTATTCTAGTAAACCATCACTATGTGGATCCCATTGATGGGGGTACATAACATCCATATGAATACTGAATGTTATACTGGGTACCTTCATGCCCTTATCCATCCCAAATCATATGAACACACACCACAACCATTGCCAACCCAAATGATAACCACATTTTTTAAACCAATTTCACACAATTTAATAAAATTGTTATTTTATTGAAATACATTAAAAAATAATTCCAAACTCCAATTCCTTTTCAATAAAGTATTTTTTTTAAAACCCTTTAATATAATTCATTTACCATAATTTGAAAAAAAATACCATTTTAAAATCATTATTTTAAAATCATGAATCAAGAAGTTTATTCGAGAACACGAATTTTATGGATTTCCTACAAATGAAAATCAATAAAGATTCTAATAATAAAAAATCCAATTCATCAAAATTTCATCACAAGGAAATCGATTTAAAATAATTATAATCACTTATATTAGAATGAGTCAAGAGTGAAGTCTCCTTCATCAAACATTTTGATGAAATGATAAACGTATGAATAACACTCACAAAAATCGGTAATAATTACAAAAACCATCTTTCATATATTCCAATATCATAACCAATAAAAAAATATCTAATTATTTGGAATCCATAATCATAGATATAACCACATAGGTTTTAGATATAAGTATCTGAACATAGGGGAGAATTCCTTAAAAGAAAATGTGATACGAACGATGAAGAATAAGCACAAACCAAAAGAATTGGGCTTTTAAATTCAGTGGAAAGGCTTTGGATTGATTTCGATTTTTATGGGATGGGATCTCCAACCATTGAGAGAAAAAAATTCTGATTTTGGGCCACATTGGAGGAAAAAAAGCCATATAGCATCAAAAAGGTGTGTGATCCACTTTTTTAGGAACTCACTTTGAGAACTTGCTGCTATCTAGGAAGAACCATTCCTGATTTAACTATCCATGAACCCACTATTATTAAGATATTGTCCAACTTTTGCAATTATGCATGGTTTCACCAAGGATTCTACATAGTTTAGAAAAACTATACGCAGTCGTAGCACTGTACATTTATCCCCAAAAACTCCTTCAATGATCCTGTAACTATCGCAATGTGAACGTTTATAATTTATATATATGAAAAAGATATTTAATTGTAATATTTCAAAATAATTTATTGATAAATTCTTCTAAACATTGGGATTTACATCTTTGGAAATTCTAAAACGTTCCTTTTCATGAAATAGTTCTGGCCATTGCTCTTTTATTTCCAATTAGCGTACCAATTTATCTTCAGTAATCTAATCATGTTACCATAAATCCCACACATAACCGATTCTATTTCCAAAAAATAATTTCTCATTCTTATCCACAATTAGAACCATGATATATACCAATGATGCATCCATCTTTAGGTCAATGGGATCCCATCAGATCACATAGTCAAGATCAGGTTGACACATTTTCAATTGTGTAACGTGGTTCACATTATACACCAAAATGAACAAAGGGGGTAACACCATTTGATACGAAAATGCACCACATCATTATAGTATCTCTAAAGGGATAATGTATCAAGGAGATAGGCCATCATGCTTCACAAAAAGATGATGTCTAATCCATAGAAATATCCTTAAAATTCATTATCACTCCACATAAATGACATTAGTCGACAATGATGATACCTATATGAATTTTGACAAACCATATTTGTCTCAATTCTACATATGATCTCCTGACAAATATTAGTTATTTCATGGACAAGGCATTTCCAAAATAATTATGAATTACCTATTTCCACAAAAGATAGTTGATAACTTCAAGGATTCACATACCAAGCATTAAAATCGGCCATATGTTTTTAGGCATGACAAATTTCGTGATATGGTAACATTATTAATCGTATATGCCCATCCAAGGAGCGAAAAAAATCTATAAAACAATCACGAAACATGTATTTCAATGACTATATAAATCCTTCAAACACTCCATATATCTAAGGATGATACACATAAATCATAGTCAACTGAGTCCCAAGGGATTTATTTATAGATTTACCTTAATGATATATGAAACACAAGATTTCGGTCTAACATGATGGAAACTAGTTTTTCCATGTATCTTTATAACTTATTGTATATATTTTGTATAAATCATCCACCATTTGAGTTTCAAAAATAGTGTTGAATTCAGATTTGTTGATCCATTATCTCTCAAATGGAATCATATTTTCTTACCATTAAAGGGAGACCTATTACAGAATACATGGCTATCCATTCGCATTTCATCCCTAGGATTGATAAATACTACAACATACCTGTTGTTGATTTAATCTCTTCATTAACATTCTTCCATGTTAACCACTATGAAATGAACTCAACCACATTCCATTTGATTATAATCAACAAAAATTTGACCTATAATTCCTTATACATTTATTTCATTCCCAGATGTACAACCCATAGAGAATGGTGGAAAGCATGAAAAAGATGTCCCTAAGAAGACATAGGTACTACCATCCATTATCTAAACCAAAAAATAGAACTGTCATCATAATTCCAGACATCAATGGTCTCCAAACTATTGAGTTTTGAACTCATAAATAGTAATTACACATTACATGCTTCTGCCTCTTTAAGCAACTTTACCAAATCAGGAATCATGGAAAAAAGAAAGAAAACCACAACATCACATCAGTTTACATAGTCGACATCATATCACATAAGACCAAAATCAACTACCACTTATCTGAGGATTATTTTTTCAAATGAGTATATGGAATTATACATATTACATCAACCACTAAATTATATTTCCCAAGTGTATAATTCAAGTCCATGATAAACATCTAAAGATAATCCATCTAACTCTTTTTCGTCATATTTAAATAACATTATCATAAAATAAGTTTCAATACCTTATGATTTAGGAAAAATTTAAATTTCTCATTAATGAGATAATGATTCTATGTTTTATATGTATGGATGACCACAACTAATTCCAAATTTTGTTTTGGGTAATTCTTCACATGCACTTAAAAAATACTTGAACCATAAAAAAAACCCGGTATCCTTCAATGAGAATACATCCAATAATAGACCCTAAATCATAATAATACACCACATACCCCTATCTAGATTCCAGGAAGATCAAAATAGGTGGTGATTTTGGATGAACTTTTAGTTTTGAAAAGGCCTATGGAATTCCCCACTCTATTGAAATAGATCTCTCTTCTTTTCCAAAGCTACCATTAGTGATGATATTTGTTTGAAGACATGAATAAAGTGTTATTAATAACAGATATATCATGTAAACATTGAAAATTGATGAAAAATTAATGATCTTTCCAAGACTAAATAACTTAAATATTCTCCAAATATGCTGAAACACGTTTTTCCAAAATTACACGGCCATGAATGCATACCTATTATAATAAAAATCATACTTTGAAAATTAGATATATAACCAATGATTTTTCTTGATTAACAACACATTTTTCATGTGTTTCTCATTCAAATACATTGATCTTCAATACACAACTATTTCATCAATGGTCATCACTTCAAAAGAATCCATATATCTCTGAAATATTCTATTTATCAATTACATGAAGACTGATGGTGCATTTGTAAGACCAATAAGAATGAAAACATATTGATAATGGTCATATATACATCTATAATTCATTTTCAGCATATCCTCTTTTCATACTCATAATTTGTCATATCCTGGTCATAGGTCAATTTTAGAGAGCCACTGAGTTCTTATTAATTGATCGAACCGTTCATCAAGGAGTAGAATTAGAAAACTATGCTATTTCATTACTATTTTAAGATTACAATATTCAACACAAAATTTTTGATTCCTATCGCTTTTCATTACTAACAATATTTGTTCTTCCCATAGAGACATGCTCGACACAATGAAAACTTTTCTTCCCATCTCTTCCAACATGGCTTTCAGGTCCTTTAATTCTATTTGCATCTTTCTATAAGACGTAAGGGAAATATGACTAGTCTTCGAAAGAATAACAATCATAAAATATACATCCCATTTGGGTAGTAATACAGATATTTTCTTATGAAAATCATCTTGAAATTAATCAACTACTACAAGAAAACTAAAGTCCTTTATCTATTCAATCGATGCCAACACAAACACCAACAAATGATACGATTTTATTCCCACTTCTATTTTCAACCAGCCCATTTCACTTGTCTTTAAAACCATTTGTCTCATGTATAGAAACTTGATGTTGTCCTCAATTGTAAAACTAATCATTCTTCTATAAACTCTGATGTGAACCTTTAATGTTTTAAACCAATCCATACCAATTATTACATCAAAGACATCCAATACTAATTCAAAGAAGTCTCATTTCAACAAAACTCCCTCAACGGGTATAGAACATTCCCTACACAAAAAGGTTCAACATTCTCTTTTACTGAGAGTATTTTTATGTTTTAATATATAAGGCATCGTCTTGAGTTTGAAACATTTATAATAAATAGTATATGAATAAATTATGTAATGTGATGCACCCATATCAAACAAAACATTCAAAAGGGTTGAATATAAAATAATCATACTTCTCAACATAGATGGTCTAACCTGATCATCCATAATAACATGCTATGCTCCATAAAATTGATTCATTGATAACATATTCTCTATCATTCCATAATAATATTTACCTTAATTTGAATTCATTGTATTATAAGACCCATTATGTCTAGATTAATGCTTTTGATGAGTTTGATTATGCTGGCCTCACGCTGTTGAAGTGTAAGAGACTTTCGACACCAGAAAAGTGTTATGAGAACCTAACCTCAGAGCACAACGATAATTGGGAAAATTATTTCCCATATTCTTGTAGTTATGAAATTCTCTTGGTTGTGCCATACAATTTCTTTATATGCGGAAAATCAAACCACCTTAGAAACATCCTATATTTCTCTTGGGTTGTGGAGGAAGGTTCACTATTCCAACCATCAGATTTTGAGTCTCGCACTATCATTGAAAATAAGTGTACCTCTTCCACATGATCATTGAATTCATGTTACCACCATTTCCCATAACTATCATCATACATCCCCTTCCCATTCTTCTAGAGATATTTCATTTTTTTCATTATACCAATGGTCATTATTTATGTATAATCTATACTTTAGAGAGATGAAATATTAGATTGAATATCATGCCTCATCCCTTATTCGAATATTCATGTATTCAAGGAAGCACTCACCATGAAATCTTGTGAAGATCCCACTAAATTCATGAATTTAACAGTATATTCAATGAATGATAGATTTCTATACATCAGGATGAAGAATTATGTGATTATTTGTATCCAAAATTTTTGATGATATAATTGTTTGTTGAAAAATTCCTCAAATTCTACCAACTGTGGTCTTGATCCTGTTTAGCATAGAAATATGCGTCCCACCAATAGCGTGCAAGACCATCAAGTATATATGCTCCCATTTTTTCAATAAATATAAATGGTGTGACAATGATATATATGATATAATTATTACTATTCAACCATAGCTCTACCATTTTGGGTTCAGAATCACCATATAAATCGGTATATTTTACTTCATGGAATAAATGGAATGATCCATATGTCTTGGGTCCACCCATAGATTTCATATGTCCATAGCCTAAAATAATTTTATGATACTCTAAACTAGCTCCTTATTCAACTATTTTGTGGGTGTAACCACATTCTCTCATGCATCGTCCATTTGATTTCTATGATACATATTATATGCCATTTTTTGAATGTACATAAAACTATATAAGGCTCAATATCATTCAAATAAACCCTAATAATTTCAAATTTTGTCACATCAACTATCATAACATCATAATATAGACTAATCATTTTTCTATGATTAACAAATTTTTTAAAATCCAATTTTTTTGAAAATTAACCCATTTTTAAAATTTACCAAACATACACTTTTCAATATCATTATTTTCAAAATAATTTCAACATTTTTAAAAAATCAAACCAATGAATCACATAATTTATAATTTCCCTAAAATGAGATATTAAACCGTAGTGAAAATCCATTCTTCTAATTTCTGTCATGATCGGTTCATTGGATCAACCCAAGAAAATGAAATTCTAATTTCCTATAAGTTTATACAAAACACATATCTACCCAACTACCAGATAACTTGAAGTTAAGAATTAGATTTTCAGATGTGTATTTTTTTTCTCTATATTTCATGTCCCAAAATCCTAGTCCTTTCTATGATTCCATCTCATGTAATAGGTAAGATTAAATTAAACTCCAAGACAAAAAACAGAAGAATGCTTGTTTGTAAAGGACCGAACTAGATGGTGGCATTTCTAATGACCCAATAATTATCATTGTCTTGAGAGAGTGGTGAGACATTAATTTTCATTAAGTGACATCCTTAAGATGAGAAATGATGGAAATAAATGCCAAATGATTTCAATACATGTTTTGAATGATTTATCCTTTAAGAAATAAACCACAATCCAACCAATCATCACCAAAAAATCACTCTATAATTAATGATAAAAAAAATACATCTCAACCATATTCTATATAAAAATACCAAAAAGTGTGATTAAATAGAAGATAAAAAAATTATTAAAGTAAAAAATGGAAATAAATAAATAATATAATATGAGGATAAGACTTCATGATACACAAGATCCATTATCCAACATCACCACACAACCCATGTATCACCAGGAGGTTCTAAATACCTGTGACACATTACATTTTTCCATGTACCAGATGAAGGCATATTCAAAAGTACAAATGTGAATAAGATTGGGTGAGTATAAAACTTAGTAAGTATTCCTAAATTACATCCCTACTCATTCCAATAGGATAGAAAAGTTAGAAACATATATATATATATATATATATAACAATTATTATAAATTAAGTCTTCCAAATAGTTCATAACTAAATGTAAACAAGTTCCAAAATAATTATAACAAAATGTATAAAAGACGTATTTAAAAAAAATAACCAAAATTAAAATTTCATTAAAACAACTAAACATTTCCATAAAACCATTTCTCAATATTATTTTCTAATAACTATTCCAATTAACCACACTTCTAACCATGCATGCACCCTAGACCTCCCAGTACTCATGAGCTGTGAGCTATCCTTCCACTAATCCATCACATAGTGGTCCATATTGATAAGTTTACATCATTCACATATCCATAAGAATTTTTTTATGTGGATCCTTAACTCCCTTATCCATCACACGACAAATCAACTCAAATGACAACACATTCTATCCCATTCTAAAACCAAATGTGTTCAACAAATTCAAACAATTTCAATAAATCAGTTATTTTATTGTAAACCAATGAAAAGAAAATTCCAAATAGACATTCCATTTCAATAAAATCATTAGATTTATTGAAAACAATTTAATGAAATCCTTTTACAATAATTAAAAAAACATTTTATAAATATCATTTTAAAATCAAAAACCAAGAATTATATATAAGAACACCAATTTTACAAATTTCCACCTACCGAAATTCAAGATGGTTTGTGTGTAGCATCCCAAGTAAATGAATAATAAGAAATATTTAATATTTATTAATATTTGTGAATTAAATATTAATTTTACTTTAAAAGGGTATCAATGTTCGATAGCATACCCTATACGCAACAACGAGTTTCTTTGGAATCATACATTGCACACTAATAATATAATAATATAATTTTAAATGGTAGTTAACACCTAGCCATTGTAGTGGAAGGGATGAATGAAACTAACTAAAATATGATTATACATGTTCGTTTGATGTATTTACTTTTATCCAATAAACGATAGAGGCTTAAAATGAGAATGAATCTAATTTTAAGCATAATTTACATTAAAAGGATGATTTACTGCCTTTTAATGGAGAACAATCATTAAATGATGTTTTGGTCATCTTTATATGTTCAAAATGAAAAAATATAATCCTTATTTATAATGGGGACATAAAATTTTACTTTGGGTAATTTCTTTGTTATTTTTCTGATAAAGATCATTTTTTAATGAATAGTGAAAAATATTGTCTTTTAATTCAGTAGTGCCTTTTAATCTAATTTATTTATATGGTTATATTATCTTTTTAATTGGATTTAATTTTAAATTAAAATATATTTTTACCATTTAATCCAATATTGGTCATTGGAATTAAATTCACTTTGAAATTGGACATAAACAAGTATCAATCTTTTGATAGTTATTGCTTCTTAAAAACACGATATTTGTTTTGATAACAGAAATTATTTTTAAAATTAATTAATTACACTTCTATGTTTTTAATTTGAAAAATAGATATCATTTTTGAATTCGGAATTTCAAATATAGCTTAGGCTGAATTTTTGGTATTTTTCTAAAAAACTTAAATTTTTGATGAATAGTTACACCACTTAGTGGTAGTTAAAAAAACTAACATTTTCATTTATATGTAGTTTTACCACATATGTGAATTGAATTTTGAAAATACTACATACAAGGTTGTTATCAATAAGTAAAATGTGATTCAATGAGATGAAAATAATTTTTGGTGAATTGTAACTTTTGACTTTTATTTACCGTGTTTAAAGGTCAATAAGTTAATTCAAGGTTAAAAGAAAATTATAATAATTAAAAATTACCTTATAACTTGTCCTAACAATATTGGTTGAGTTATTAACGACCATGGTCATATTTGTGTCTATTTTATGTCTCCTTTGATCCACTTGGAAGTGATAATGACAATTCGGATTAATTAATTTAAATTAAAGGCCAAAATGACATAAACAAAAATCGTTTAGTAATTATTTTTTATGGTGTTATATAAGTCCTATATTTTACTATAAACATTCATTTTAAATCTAAAAATATTTCCTACAAGGCAGTTGTTTTTTGGAAATTGAATAAATTAAATTATTTATGACACAATAATGATGTAGTATTTACTTCATTAATAAATGATTAAAATAAATAAGATTATAATGATCAAAAGATTATCCAAAACATTTCCAATTCTGATTTGATGATTTTATTTCGATTATGACTCATATTATCTTCGACCTTAATGATTTTTTGACCATTTGAAATCGAATATCATTACATAATAAAATAATTTTTCCACACTTTCCTAAAGAGCCCCTCCTCTCCCTTATAAAAGGAGACCATTTATATCCATTTCCTCACCACTCTCAAGCCATTTGACTAGTCCAAAATCTGCCCAATTAATCTCCATACATCCTTTTACACCGTCTAGAAGCCTTAACATAGGAGTAAGTCGTTTCAAGAAGTCTTTTGGTTCAAACCAAAGAGAGTTACCCAAATTAAAGGTAACAATTTATCTGAAATTGTTTTCTTTTATTTTACTTCTTAAACACCTAAAATCTATTTAAATATTTTACTTTGTAACAATAAAAGTATCATAAATATACGAGTATGTTTTTATGATAATGATTTTAACGACAGTTACACACACCTCCATCTAATGGATGAAGAACATAATGTTTTTGTGGATGGAAAACTAACGCCTCATGAAACGATGATTGTTCAATTACATCTTACTGCCACTCACGGTGGCCATTATGATGGCACTATATTTATATATGATATATGTTATTTTAATGATATATTAATGCTTCTGTACATCCCAATTATATCAAACCATTATGGTTTCCAAAGTGGGTAAATACGATAATCTCATTTGAGGAAGTGCGGACTACCGCCCCCTCAAAGTGATGTGACTCATTAATGCCTTATGTGTTATGTATAATGGATAGAGTTAATGATATTATATGTGATATAATACTGGAATTATAATATACCTATGTATCATTATGTTTTAATTCCATTCAAATATGAAATAGAAATGAAAGTAGCGTTCATGAGTAGGATCGACTTACCGTCTCCATGAACGGTGCATTTCATTTCTTACACCCAAATGTTATGTACTATTATAAATACATTTATATACTGGATATATATGATATATATGATATCTACATCCTGATTATAATTCTAGAGATAATGTATATTTGAATACATTTACAACATGTAATTATAAGAAGTCCATTTTTGACTCAAGTGCCAAATATCGACAAAACGAACATTATAATCTTAAATGTTTGAATAATGTTTATAACATGGTAATCAGTGATATAAAAGGAAAAATAAACTTGAAAGAGGTTCTTAATCAAGTAGAAATTAACTTTAGTTTATTATTCAGTATATTAAAGAACGATCGAGTCATGTTGGACATGTGGTAAGGGACTTTCTCTCAATCTCCTTTCATTGAGGCATTTTTAGTTTTATAGACAACTTTAATTTATACGGTGTATAAACCCCATTGACTATTCATTTTGTTCAATGGGAATCTATTTATACGAATTGATTTACTAAATGACAAAAAGGAATTTTTTTTGCGGGGACAACCACTCCGTCGTCGGGAGTATTATTTGATCTTCGGCTTCCTTAACAAGCAGGAGTGTTTTAAAAAGGAAAAATAAATACCATATAATCTCTTTACGTATTTTGGTATTGAAAATCATTTTGATAATGGAATATTATTTCAATATCATGAAAAGATATTTTATTATTGCAATGTGGAAATGTTATCTTTCCATTATTCTTATGTTATGTGTTATGATCATGTTGTGGTTCTTGTTAATTATTTACGTAAACGGGTAGTTCCGAGATAAACCTTGGGCGGGTGAGCCCGAGAAAGCTCTCAAATGCATTGGTTAATGTGATGGAGGTAAACCTGATTGTTTCTCCTAAGAGATTTTGGGAATATACTGTGATGGGTATTCCAAAGTAACTCCCTATGTTGTTGTGATAGCTACAATGTAAGTATGGTATAGATGCTGCAACATACCTGTTTCGGTGCGGATGTGCATCGGGTTTCTATTCCGACGATGTTCCGCCAGGACGCGTTTGCACGTGTGCCCGTCGACCCGAGGGGATGGGAGCGCTGCTTGTGGCCCCGCAGTCCTGCTTTCCAAAGGTGGGCGGCATCCGTCCCTTATTGAGGGACGTCTGCTCCTTGATCGAAACCAGGATGATGGGATGTCGGCTCCTCCTTCCGTGGACGTCTCCTCGGAACTCGTCGCCTAATCCGGGTCTCCCTCGTAGATTTAAGAATGTTCGTGAATCTCGTTACCGGCGCCATATCTTCATGGACACCGGTTAATTACGCTGCTTCCGCCCGGACGCTCCAACGAGTCTGGTCGGGGCAGCAACCCGCAGTGAAGAGACCGGGTAGCTCTGGGTGTTGGGGGCGTGTCTTAACACTGCGGCTCTGCATGTCTGCCTTCCAGCCCTAATAGGGCTTCTCGATGGCGTGATGGCATGAAGCATCCCGCGATGGGTGCGGGGAACTACGTTACATGAGGTTTTCCTCAGCTTCCCATGGTTAACACGGGGTATGCCGCTAGTTTAACGTCCAGCGGGGACGACATCAGACTGATCAACACGAGGAGTGGATCAGATGACAGAACCCCTTGCGGGGAATCTCCGACACTGGGGCCAGCACATGGGCGACTTCCCGAGTGAAGTGGATTGGAATGAAGTGGCATGACCCCACCGGGATGTGGCGGCCCAGGTAAGGATCAGGATGGATGATGGACTGAAGAGCTTGGACCCCGTAGAGGCTTCCTACGTACCGCGCGTTAGCGCAGATCAAAGTCAGCGTAGTTCGGATATACAGTTTGACGACATGCTGGACGATGGCAAGCCGACTCACGAGGTGGTCGAGGCTGCCGGGCGGAGGATTGAACCGAACCACCTCACACAGAGGGGGATGGAACGACCGGGTGGATAAAAGTTTCACGTCATGCTGGACGCTGGTGTTTGGGGATTACACTCTAAGGAGGCCCATATGCGGCAAAGCTCAGTTAGAGAGGGACTTGGGCCGAAGGTAAGAGACACCCCGATCTCTGTCACGCCCTCTACCAGCTTCGGCAGTGGGGAAGCACAATGGAGATACACATGTGCAGTCCCCCACAAGGGCGGGTTCATAAGTGAATCGACGCGAATGTGAACCCGGGAGGGGTCCACTGATGGACGAACCGACGTGAATACGACCAGGACGACCAGGTGGTGGGCTTGAACCTCAGGGAGGCTTCCTACGTACCCTGTTTAGGAGACAGGGATCAAAGTCCACGTAGTTCATTCTATCAGGACTTACGCACTGAGGCAACCTGAGTGCAGCAAAGCTCAGTTGAAGAGGGACTTGGGCCGAAGGTGAGAGACCTCGATCCCTGTCACGCCCTCTACTGGATTCGGCAGTGGGGAAGCACAATGGAGATACACATGTGCAGTCCCCCACAAGAAACTAGGGGTTTGTAATACCCTACCCCCATGGGAGAAGGCCACTACAATAAATCGTCCCTAAAGAGGGGCAATCCCTACATCCCTGCAGAGACGATCGGGTGGGGGCCACATCCAAACCGGGGGGGACCCTGCGTGTGAGGCACGGGATCGGATGAAGCGGACGGTTTAACGTCTTGCCGGACGAAGTACAGTTTATCATCGTCTGTTGAGGACGAAGCAGACGGTTTAACGTCTTCCCGGACGAAGTATAGTTTAACGTCCTGTGTTGAGGACGATGGATGCTTGGCAGTTTAACGTCCTGCAGCGCGGACGAGGTGGTGCCGCCAATGGTTCTGTGTCACTTCGCGCGAGCCTGGAGGGCCGCACGGGAAGACAACGTACGGTGCGGGCACCCGGGATGAAGATCATCAGGCGCCACGCAGGCGGGTACCCTCAGGGGGTCAAAGGGGGCGACCCTGGCGGTTTGCGCGCAAAAGAGGAGCTTGGCGCGCAATACCGCGGGTCGGCGCGCAATTGGGCGGGCTGGCGCGCAATTGGGCCAGCGCTTTGCGCGCGGAAGATAGAGATTGCGCGCACTGGGCCTCTGATAGCGCGCGGGGGCAATGGCCCATTCATTAACAAATGACCACTTAGTAAGGGGGGGTGCGCGCAATCGGGCTGGATTGCGCGCACCCGGGGGGCAGTTGCGCGCAAGAGGATTCTTTTGCACGTGAAGGCCTTTGGATGAGGAGTTGGTCAAAGGAAAGAAGCCAAAGGGGTTGCACGCGAAGGAGAACCCCGGGAGTTGCTTGCATGAAATAAAGGAGGTTACCTGAAGATCGGCATTGCGCGCGGAGGGGGCGGGATTGTGTGCACGAGCGACCCTTCGAATTCTGGCAACCCCCAAAACGTCGGGGGTCGCCTTGTATTTATAGGCAACCCCGGGCGTGCAATTCGGCTCGCGGGAACGCAATTCGGCTCGGGCACGAAATAGGGGCCCGACGCGCAATAGGGTCGCGCACGGGCGTCGCGCACGGAAAATTACGCGCCGACTCGGCCCCTTGCGCGAATCCCGGAAGGATTGCGCGCGCCTAGCCAATATTGCGCCCGGGCCTCAGATATTTCGTGCAAGGCCTTCGGGCCTTCGGAAACATGCCTCTGACTCCAGATATGACCTCGCTTTCCTTATCCGGAACTTCGTTTGAGGAGAAATGGACTTTTCTGGCGTCTACAGAAGCCCCCCCTCAGAATCTGATCGGCGAGAGGTCGCAACGATCGGGTTCCGAGGGAGACGCCGGAATGCCGAAGTCCTGGGTGGCACGGGACTTTGGCACGCAACAAGGGCGTCGGGCGCGAAATTCGCTGCCTTGGTCTCAAAAATCACTTTCTGCGTGGCGCGGACACCCGGCCTCCCCTATAAATAGGGGCCCTGGGTCTCGCGTGCCATACACAGGCATTCCGCGCGATATGCTTCCAAGCTCTTGTGCGCGAAATTGCCGTTGACGGCGCGAAATTTGCCCGTTCGGCGCGCAAACCCATCCGGATTTCGGCTTGTCTTGTGCGAACACCCGGGGTTTTACGCGACAAACTTCCCAATTGCGCGCCATCCACTAGGATTGCGCGCCAACTCCCATATTTCTCTACCAGCCTCCTCCGATTCCGCACGCCTCATCCCTTAACCCACACGACTCCCGGAGCTTCTGAGATGGCCGTGAATCAAGTGAATGAGGGGGATGCCGCCATTCGCAGAGCTGAGATGGCGGCGAATGAGGAGGTCTACGGAGCCAAAGAGATTGTTTCCAACAATCAATCCTTGTTCGATTTGCTGACGCCGGCCCAGAAGACGTATCCACTGTCGGACAACCTGCCACTCTGGAACTACGGCATCCTGGATGAGGTTCCGGTGCCGGGGTTCGAGGTTGATGCGTCGCGGACCTGGGTGACTCGGGAGGACGTGCTTCCCCGCTACAACATCACCAACAACGGGCATCCTTCCAGGGAGACCAGGCACTTAAATGTTTATGTCGTGAACCCGAGGACGCGAAAGATTACCGGGAGTCAGCCTAATGCGGAGAACTCTCCAGCCCTCTACTCGAGCACGTATCACCAGAGTGTCACCGACGACACAAGGGGCTGGCTGAAGGACTGGGACTTGCGGTCTGTGGGAAATTTTACTAGGGAGTGGGCCTGGGCGTTCTGGGTACGCCACACCTGCGATCACTTCGTGGAGGAACTGCGGTACATCGGCCTGTTTGAGGCGGTGTGGACGTCGCAGTTCCACTTCTACTAGCAGCCCGAGCTCAGGCCGGATCTGTTCACCCGCTGGTCCCCGGATACCAACACCTTCCATCTTCATCATGGGGAGGTCAGCATCGGTCTCTGGTACATCCACTGCATTGGAGGTATCCCGCTGGAGGGTTACCAATATGATGAGTTCCTGCCTCCGAGGAACACCTGGGGCGACAGGTCACGGACTCCCATCCTGACATGGCATCTACTGGGCCTGGCTACGGAGCGGCTCAGGGTCAAGGACTTCCGCAAGGACATAGCCTACAAGGAGTGGTTCGGCCAGTTCTTGGAGCATGACCCAGTAGTCAAGATTCTAGGTAGGGGGAAGCGGTGCCCGACCGCGGCTCAGAGGAGCCAGAACGGGTCGTACTGGCGGGTCCTGGAGACGGGAGACTACTGCTCATGGGGGTATCGCGTCATCGAGGCCCGGGACCCAAATGTCCGGTACGCAGCGTTCATGGCCACCTTCTGAGTGGGTGGATCCTGCCAGTGCCGGACGCGAGGATGGGCGTCCGCCCGGCGACACTCGTGATGGCGGGCACCATGGCCGCCAACAAAAGATTCAACCTCGGGGTCCCAGTGCTGGCCAATCTATACGCCATCCTAGGACGCATCTCGCGAGGGGGGTCGCCACGAAGGGTCTGTGGGCCCTTTCAATTCTTCCACGGCTGGGTGGCTGCTCACCTCGGTGGGTACACGTTTCCAAACGCCGTCATTCCTCCGGGCAACGGCCTGCGACCCTCCCTGCTGAACATCGCGGGGGTCACTCCGATGACCCTAAATGAGGAGGGCGCGAGGATTCGGATTGGCAATCACGCCAATTTCAACTTCAGCCTGTTACCCACTCCCGTTGGCCAGATTATCGACAATGGGCAGGGTCTGCTAGAGCAGCACGAATACTTCCTGAGCATGCGGGGCGGGGTGCTCGTGGCTCGGATCGACGGGAAGGTGATCTGCGAGCCCTACGTGCCAACCCGGTTCGCCAGGCAGTTCGGGTGCCTTCAACGGATGCCGAAGAGGGTATTCTCTGATGTCCGGGAGGAGACGAACCCTTGCGTCCTTCGCCAGATGTGGTTAATGTTTACCGCTTTCGGCTCTGGCGATGTCATCACTCTCCATCCTACCGTGGTCGTCGCAGGCTTGGAAACCGAGTACGCCGAACACTAGGCCATCGCGTACCCCGAGGGGCTTCTACGGAAGCCAGTTCGGAGGCTCGAGTTCACCCGTGCAGAGACCAGGAATCAAGGAATGAGGCTAGGCGCCGTTACGCGGGGGAGAACGGAGGCGCGCCAAGCAGCGGAGCCGGCGCGGGCAGGGACTTCGGCGGCGGGCACATCGAAGACTGCCGCCACAGCCTCAGCGCCTAGAGAGGGGGCACATGCGGTGGTCGGGGAGCGGCCCGGGAAGTAGATGAGGCGTCTGCTCGAACCCACCCACGATGCAGTCTTCCCAGCGCTGTGGTCGGCCTGGATGACCCTGCGGCAGTCGCTGGGGACCGAAACCATCTGGCAGAAGATAATCAGAGAAGGAATCCATCTTCCAGAGGTCAGGTGCCTTCAGGTCGCCGACAGGGTGAACTTCCACCAGCGGTATGCGTATCTGATGGCCATGGAAGTGTACGCACGCCAATGTGGTCAGCGTGCGGAGCCGTCCCTTCTGGTGAAGGTGATGCTCGGTCTAGAGCCAGCTCCAGAACAGATGCCGCTAGAGGAAGGTGATAGTAACGATGACTCCGAGGAAGAGGAGGAGACGGGGGAGGATGAAGTCTCTGAGGGAAGGTCCCATCCGGGGAGCCCGTGGGAGAGCGGCGAGGTGGCCGGCTCTGAGAATATCAATATCACTGAGCTCCTCGAGGTCCGCTTCTATCCCTACTCAACCTGCTTCATCCACTCTCTAATGCATCTTCTAACCCATTTCTTCACCTTCCTCAGGAGTGCACGGATGCTGGTCAGGAATCCTCAGCAGGAGTAGGAGAGGCGCCAGCAGGACAGGGCGGGGGCCAGACACCCATCAATGAATTGACAAGCGCTGAGGTGTCCCCTGCATCAATTGCTCCTGCGGCGGCCGGGACAGCGGAAGATGATGCTCTGGACTCCCGTAAGTCTTATTACTTTACTGTTGGTGCTTGCCGTTGACGATCCGTGACTAACCACGGCATGCCTTGCGCAGTGATCTCAATACTGGAGGCTCGTCCGGCTGTCGAACCCGGGCCATCCACGAGTGGACCAGTGGCAGACATACCGCCTTCTCCGGAACAGACTTCTCACACCGAGTCGGCCCCACCAACTACTGATCAGGGGGCAACGGACGCCGACGGTGCTGCCATCGGAGAGAGGTCGGGGGATGACGAGGGTGTCAACGCCGCCGGGGCGAGAGAAGAAGGTCGCCCAGATGTTGGAGAACCTATCCCCTGTGAGGACATCCCAGGGGAGGACCCTACAGCAGACCTGCTGGCTGCCTTCCCTGCCTACCGGCCTAGCGACCCCGAGGAGATGGACGACTCGGACTCAGAGGCGGTCGAGGAGAGCCGGATAACGCGCCACAGGGGGTGGAAGTGCATCCAGCGCTTCCTCAAGCGACCCCCATCGGAGTGGCTGGGGCGCATGGGATCGCTTCAAACCTGGCTGCGCTTCCTGTGTGCCGGGGGAGCTGATGCTCGACGCCTCCATCTGACGGACCGTGATTTCATGGCCGAAAAGATGCGCGAGAGCCGCCGTCGTGCCGACGTCGCACAATGTCGGGACATGTCGGAGAACACGCGGGCGCTCCTCATGGCGGAGCAGGAATTCCGGCGCCTCGAAGGGAAGGCGGCAGAGAAGGAGGCCTTCATCGCAGCGTGCACTGAGCTTGTGGAGCAATTGACGGCCCAATTGGATGACGCCCAGGAACAGCTGACGGAGGCAGGCCACCAGATGGTCACACTTCAAGTCGAGCGGGAGCGTGCACAGGCCAGGATCGGCGAACTGCGCGCTGCGACCGCCGACGAAGAGAGGGAATGCAGAGAGCGAGAAGCATCTCTAGAGGCCGCCAGCCAAATGGTAGCGGCGTTGGAAAGATCCATTCAACACGCTAATCCCTAGGGGCTTTGTTCTTGCCATTCCCAGAACATTTTTCTTCCGCTACTCAATACTTCGATCCATTTGTATGAATCAACATATTTATCTGCATCTTTTGGCTTAACGTGCTCAACCACAATTCATTGTCTTGCGGGAGAGTTAACCAAGCTTCAGGCATCCACAATTGGGCCTGGATTTCTAAGGAAAAGAGGGAGGTCATTCCTAGGAAAGGAGACCTCAGACCTAATCAATGCACCATCCCCCAACATGTTCCGACACACGAGCGGGACAACTCTAGGGGCGTTGAGATTTTATCCGAACATAGGGAGATGAAAAAGGGTGAATCACGTGTCCCGAATTCGAAAATTCACGACGGTCAGTCTTCCATGAAATGCCCAAGACAGCAAGTGGACAATGGATCAATCGACCATACTACTACAATAGACGGACCGAAGTTCATCATTCATATTGCAGGAGGCGGATCACATGTCATCATCAATACCTCTTTGGGGGTTCCTTCAGAAACAAGGGTGGAAATCCGGATCAAAAGGGAATGCGAAGCGTGGGGCGAAGTGATGATTTGTTCGGACAGAATCTAACACTCCCAAAATTGCGCCACCGTGGGGAAAGCATATTAGGCGGATGCACTAATCTGGACGTGAATCACCCCAATTCTCAGACAGAACCACTTTGACGAGGAAACTGTCGCTTCCCATCATTGCAATGGGGCATCCCGAGCAGAATCTGGGAGAATATCACAACCGCATCACTCTACCAGAAGCCAGGCCAGACAGCCGGTGACGAGGAGGGGCGGGACTTAGCGATCCCTGAGGCTGGACCCGAGTGGAGATGCCCGGGCATTCCTACGTACTCCATCAGGCTGGAGATCAAGCCACACGTAGTTCTGAGAGTGCAGTTTTAACGTCATGTGGGACGTAGAACCCCGATTAGGGAGATCTTAGTTTAAGGTCGTAGAGCTCAGACCATAGGGGCAGATCTTAGTTTAAGGTCTTAGAGCTCAGACCATAAGAACCTCATGTACAACACATCATGGTCCTATCCCCTGGATATGCGAAGACGCACTAAGGGATAGTGTCAAGAGTGCCGAGATTTTGCCTGGTCAGAATGGGAGGTGGAAAACGTAATGTGAATCATGCGGCCATTCGCTCAAGGACTGGGGGCACCGGCGTAACGATATGGGAGTACTGCAGACCGTGGCGGAAAAGCAACATCAATATCGCACTGACCGTTGATGGAATAAGGTAGCAAACGAGCATCAACCGCTCAAGCGCAGGATTCATATCGATTTTCTGCCCAAGGCCCTTGGGGGCACCAGCACGGATTGGTGAGAGAGCACTGAGGCATTGTATCCAGACCACTAACGGGGGGTTCCACCCAGGGCGTAGGTGATGGGTCCGAATGAAGGGGAGCATGAAGCCTGAAAAGTGGAAGGAACCTGACCAAGCTGAACCTGACCCTCCTGGCAATAGACCAGAGTGCTCTTGACACCGGTGGACCACTGAAAGGGGTCAAGGGACACGCCTTGAGGGTGACCCGAAGGCGGCGGATTCCCAAGAGAAGGGGGAATCGTTTAAGAGGTGGGGGGCTGGACCCGAAGTTTCAAACATCCGGGCGTTCCTACGTATCCCATAAGGATGGGAATCAAGCCACACATAGTTCTTGAAGCGCGGCGCAACACAATCGGGCACCAGCGCGGGGAGGGGTGCGGGACTGGCCCTCGCACCCAAAAGAAGCGGTATTTGATATTTCTTGTTTGTCCTTAATGGTGGATGGTTTTTCATTGTGCAGCGACATGCCTGTGATTAAGAAATCTCTGGCGTCGCCACAATAATCAAGCCATGAAAGGCATTGTTGAATGGCATGGTTATTAACCAGCGCCCAACGTGAGTGTCCCCTGAGGAGAACATCACGATGCAGTGCCATTTCTCATCGGGCGGCCAAGACGATCACAATTTACGGTCGTGTGGTAAGACCAGGAAACACAGTTTAAGGTCGTGTGGCTCGGACCATGGAGGAATCCGCTTATTGCGATACGGCGGACCCAGCGGAGGTGGGGACACATCCCCGCCCTACGGTCACGCAAAATTCCAGGAGAAGGATCCTGAGATAGGGGCCTGCATATGTCTATCAACCGAGGGGCAGGGATGCTAGCCTCTAGCTATGCTGGGCCCAGAACACGATTGTTCGGGCGACAACTTCCTCCTCATGGGGACGAGGGTCCAGCTACATATTGCCCTTAGGGAGGACATTAGAATATATAATTGGTGCTCATATCGTGGGAGCCTCGAATGGCACCATTACCCTGGTTGGCCTGCCTAACGTGTAGAGGTGTACTGAGGGTCAGTATGAAGAGAGAGTGTCGAGTTTCCACTACAACGCACTGAGGCGGAGTGTGATAAGGACTGCGCAACCAATGTTCAGAGCCTGAAAGAGTTGACATGGCGATCAAGGATGTTGCTGACCATATTTGCAACACAACATCCGATTGCGTCAGCCTAGGATGAGGCAAACAAACGAGCATCAACCGCTCAAGCGCAGGATTCATATCGATTTGCTTCCCAGGACCCGCCGGTAAATCGATCGGGAGCGGTAGGAGAGAACTAAGGCATCACATCTGAACCGCTAAGGAGGATCCCTTTGAGTGAAGTCCCGAACAAGAGGAAGCGCGAGGCCTGACAAGTAACAACGGACTTGTCGGGATTGAATCCGACACTACAGGTCGTAGACCGGAGTACCCCAAAACATGCTAACAGATCACCAGAGAGGGTAGGAGGACTCACCTTGAGAGCAACCAAAAGACGGAAGATCCCCGTGATCAACCAAGAGACGGGGCTGGACCTGGAACACAAACGTCCAGGCGGTCTTACGTATCCCATAAGGATGGGAATCAAGCCGTACGTAGTTCTTGAGAGGCATTTTAACGTCATGTGGGACGAAGTGCAGTTTAACGTCATGCGGGACGAAGTGCACTCAGTCAAAGTACTGCTTGAGGAACCTAGCGTTGGTGGGAGGAGTAACACGCTCACCATCCATAGTCGCTAGGGAGTACGCGCCATTGGGATAGACCTTGTGGACGACAAAAGGTCCCTCCCACTTGGGCTCCAACTTGGGCGGCTTCCTGCCGGGGATCATTGGTGCTCTTAGGGACAGTACTAGGTCACCCTGTAGGAAGGAGCGGAGGCGAACCTTCTTATTGAATGCTCGAGCCATTCTGCTTTGATGCCTCTCCAAGTTGTGAAAAGCGCGAAGCCTATTCTCATCCAGTGCTTCCAACTCGACTAGACGGGCATCAGCAGCTCTGTCCGGCGCTTGCTGGTCCTAGACCGCAGTGCGCAAGGACGGTAACTGGATCTCGATGGGCAGGACGGCCTCATCTCCATACACCAGGGAATAAGGGGTCATCTGGGTGGAATTGAGAGTCGTCGTCCGATAAGCCCAGAGGGAGTTGGGGAGCTTGTCCGACCAACTCTTCTTGTTCTAACCAACCATCTTTTGCAGAATGTTAGATAGGGTCTTGTTAAACGCCTCAATCTGTCTATTCTCCTGCGCATGATAGCGAGATGTATGGTTCGAGCGAATGTTGTACTTGGCGTACAAATTCTTCAACTCGGATGCTCGGAAATTGGCTCCGTTATCCTTGAGGATAGCGTGAGGCACTCCAAATCGATAAATGATGTTGGAGGTCACGAAGTCAGCGATAGAACATGATTTGACCTTTCTGAGCGGAATCGCCTCTGCCCATTTGGAGAAGATGTCCGTGGTGGTCAGAATGAACCGGCACTGGCGAGCCTTCGCCGGCAGGTAAGGTCCCACAACGTCCAGACCCCAGACTGCAAAGGGCCAAGAATACCTGGTGGTTTGGAGAGGCTCCGACGGCCGATGCACAAAGTTCGCATGAACCTGGCACGCATGTCACTTCCTGGCATACTCGATGCAGTCATGGATCATGGAGGGCCAGAAGTATACCAACCTCCGAATCTGGTGGGGCAGCTTCGGGCCAGTCTGGTGGGCACCACATGAGCCATCATGAACCTCTTGCATGACTCGTGTGATCTCAACTCCCTGAAGGCAACAGAGGAGAACACCATCAAATCTGCGCCTATAGAGGATCTGCTCCAGGTCGGGACTGCTCTGGAGGACAAACTGTGATGCGCGGCGTCGAACTCGCTCACGCTCGGCCCGATCCGGCAGGAGAAAACCATGTTGGAGGTACTCAACCAAAGGCGTCCTCCAATCAGGGGCTGGTTCGACTTCCATATTTGTGGTACTCGGGGCTCCAGGCACAGGGGCAACCGTGGTGAGATTACTTACCGACGGGCCGCGATCTCCCTCCGGGATAACGAGAGTGATGAGCCTGCGGTGCGTCACGCGGATGATCAGGTTGTCCTGTTCAGGCTCCGCGAGGGACGCAACAAGGCTGGCCAAAGCATCTGCTCGACCGTTCTGCGACTGGGGAATATGGACAATTTCTGGACGAGAAGGGAACTGGGCCATCAGGAGGAGGGTTCACTCCATCAATGGCACAAGTTCCGGCTTCCTGACAACATAGTCGCCATTCATCTGCCTAACGACCAGCTCGGAGTCCCCTTTCACACACAGATGGGGCACGTCGATCTCGAGAGCTAACTCGAGGCCAGTGATGAGGGCATGGTATTCCGCCTCATTGTTGGTACAACCCTCTGACAACAGGAAAGACTATGGCAGCACGGCTTGCTCCGGGGTAATGAAGACGATACCCAAGCCCACTCTATTGAGCTTAGGATTATCGAGTCTTCTACCAGTGGGGCTCTGGGAGGCACCGTCAACGTGCATCTGCCAGCATGGATCGGCACGATCGACCGAGAGAACGGCCTCATCAGGAAAGCCTAGATCCAGCGGCTGATCCGCGGAGGTTCGGTGAGTAGCCAGAAAGTCCGCCAATGCTTTCCCTTTGATGGCCTTCTGAGACTCATACCTGATGTCGAACTGCGGGAGAATCATAGCCCATCACGCTAGACGGCCATTCAACATAGGCCGGCTCAGGATATATTTCAACGGGTCTACCCAAGAAACCAACTGTACCTCGTGGTGATGCAAGTAGTGTCGTAATTTATGTACGGCAAATACGAGCGCCAGGCACCTCTTCTCGATGGGGGAATACCTAACTTCCGCATCGAGGAGCATGCGACTGAGGTAATAGAGGCTATTCTCCGTTCCTTCGTTGTTCTTCTGAGCGAGAAGGGTGCCAAGGGACCGTTCCAGTGCAGTCACATAAAGGACCAGCGGCTTCCCGGATACAGGCGGCATCAGAATCGGAGGTTGAAGCAGGTACTGCTTGATTTCCTCAAAAGCGGTCTGACACTACTTATCCCATACATAGGTGGCACCTTTATTCATGAGCCGAGAAAAGGGCTTACACTTGACGGCCAGATTCGCGATGAATCGGCGTATATAGGCTAAGTGGCCTTGGAACCCTTGCAGTTCCCGAATGTTACCTGGGGGAGGCATCTGGCTAATCGCCCTGATCTTCTCTGTGTCGATCTCAATACCCTGGTATCTTACCACAAAGCCAAGAAACTTCCCGGAGGTGACCCCGAATTCACACTTCAACGGTTTCATCTTCAGGCGGCGAGACCGGAGGAAGCCAAACACTTTCTCAAGATCTTTGAGATGGTCCTGACGCTGGCGTGATTTGACCACCAAGTCATCGACGTAGCATTCCACCAGTGTGCCGAGGATTGGCTTGAATATGTGGTGCATCTCCCGTTGATAGGTGGAAACTGCATTCTTCAGGCCGAAGGGCATGACCTGGTAACAAAAGATACCTTGGGGGGCCCTGAAGGCAGTGAACTCCTCATCCTCCGGGGCCATCCGGATTTGGTTGTATCCGGACTATCCATCCATGAAGGAGAGGGCTTGGAACCCTTCTGTGGCGTCAATCAACAGCTCTGTCACCGGAAGGGGAAAATCATCCTTCAGATAGTGGTGGTTGAGATCGCGGAAGTCGATACAGACTCTGATCTTCCCGTTCTTCTTCCTGACCAGCACAATGTTGGCCAGCCATCTGGGGTACTGAACTTCCCTCATGAAGTTGGCTTTGATAATCTTGTCAACTTCGGCCTCAACCATGGCACCGTGGAATGGGTGCATCTTCCTGGGAGGCTTCTTGAACCCGCGATGGTTTCCCGGGAGACCAAGGCGGTGGACGGCTACCTAAGGATCTAGCCCCGGCATCTCGTCATAGCCCCAAGCGAACACATCACGGTGCTGTCTGAGGAAGTCCACGTACTGCTGGCGCTCCTCAGAGGGCATGGCGGCACTGACCAAGGTGGGTCTTGGATCTGCCTCGGTTCCAAGGTTCACCTGTACTAACTCATCGACCGTGGCAGAGACGCCCTCCTCAAAGGCTGGGGGTGCATCTTCCACGTCCTCTCCAATCGGGGAGGGATCGTCCACGGGAGAGACTGCGTTGGAAACTGCATTGGGGCTTCCATATCCTGTTTGACCGCTGGTGCTGGCATGGGCGGTCGCGGTCATCTCATCAGGAGACTCATAGGCCGTCAAGACCATGGCTACATCCAACCGATGGATCGGGAGGACGTAAGCGTCATCCAAACTTGCCCAGGGATCACTTGCAACAGCGACAGGCTCAACCTCACCCGTCAGGATCTGCTTATCCTTTCTCTTGTAATAGTCCACATCCAGATATCGGGCTTCACATGAGGAAAAAGGATAGGCATCTCCCTGAGGCACGCCTTCTCGACCATTAAGGGAGTATTTAAGGCATTGGTGGTATGACGAGGGAACCTCCGCATGAAGGTGGAGCCATGGCCTGCCCATCAATGCGTTATACGCAGTGTCCTGAGAGACTACCATGGATTCGGTGTTGGCAACCAGGTCACCGAACTTGGTCTTTAAACGTATGTTGCCGACCGAATTTTGCTCGGTGCGGTCGTACCCCTGGATCCTGAGGTCGGAGGGAATCAAGTCATCCTCAGACAACCCCAATCTCTGGAGCGTCCAAGTTGGAATCAGGTTAATCCCGGACCCCGTGTCGACAAGACAACGCCAGACTTCAAGGCCATTGAATTGGCCAGTAACATACAGCGGACAAATTTGCCCCTGTATAGGAGGATCTTCATCCTTACCAGAGAACGAGATAACTGCCTGACATTCGGCATTCTCAATCGCTTCGGCGTGAAAGGCCTCTGCAGCCGCAACCTCCGTCTCAAACTGGAGGGGGCTCTTCAGGGCTTCAGCGAGCGCCTCGCGCATCTCAGGTGACAGGCGCAGAGCCTCAAGGATTGAGAGCCTTGCTGGGATGTCGACCAAGTGCTTCAAGACATCATACTTTCTTTCCAAGCGCGATCCCCTGGTTGCAGGAGGTTTCTCTGCGGTTGGAGGCATGACGGGCCTTGCCGGTTGGACCGGCGGCCGACTGGTGCTTGGAGAATCTCGCTGTTCACTGGTTGAAGCCCGGGAAGTGGTCACCGTACTGGGGCCAGGAGGCCGGGATGGACTCGTGGCAGGACGGAGCTGGTCGCGGCGCGGCTGAGGCTGTTCTGCCTGGTCCCACACCACAAACGGTGGCGGAGGCGAATCCGTCATCCCCGGATGGGGGGCTGCGCGTGCTGAGCTCGGTTTTGAGCCCGCTGCCTAGTCTAAGTGGCGTGCACGGCCTGGCTGGAGTACAAACTGTCGTGCCCCAAGCGACTCTTGTTGTTGCAGTTCCTCTGACGGTGGCAACGACCGGGGACACTAGGGAGGTCCACCTGGTGTTCATCAACGTCAGGAACCGAAAAGGGATTTACCAGCTCGACGATATTAACCGAAGCGTACCCAACATTTTCATCGGACGAATCATTCATCACCGGGCGGATCCGAGGAGGGACCCCCATCTCCGGGGGCATGAAATCGCCGAGAGTGCGGGATAGCGGTGGAACTGGCGGGGCGCGCTCTTCCTTCTTGCGCCGCCGCCGTTTGCTCTTCTCGGAAGAGGCAGTCGGGGACGACGATGCCGAAGCAACACCCGCAGATTCTGGGGGCTCAAGCTGATTCAAGCGCGCACGGATGATTCCATGGGCGCGAATGATCGTCTTGCAGGCCATCCAGTCATTATACTTCTGGTATCCGCGGTCGGAGACCAGCTGCCATTCGTCCTCGTCGCCACTATCGTCATCTGGTCTCACGAACACACTCGCCACTTGTGCTGGAGCTGGGCCCAACCTGATTACATTGTTGTTAATCTGGTATTGGAGCCAGTCCTTAAATACGTAGCAACGCCGAATGGTGTACCCCAGGGCCCGATGGTAAGGGCAGTAGCGGGGGTTATCCGTGAGATGTGCCTCCTCTGGCCTCCAACACTCAGGCAGTCGCACAATCCTCTGCTCCAGGGCGCTCCGGAAATAACCGGGGACCTGATCCTCATGAAATGAGTAGGTCAGGTATCGCGGGGCCCTGGGAGCGTGGTCTTGACGAGGGGCTGGAGGGGCCTGTCGAGGAGGTGGACCCTGATTATCTCTCCTGGGATGTGGCGGTACATTACGCGGAGGGGCCGGCCGGTTCTGGGGCTGTCGCTGTTGGGCCGGGAATTGAGCCCGTGGAGGCGGATTCCTGTGAGGCTGTGGAGCTGGCCTCACCGGCAGCAGCTCCAACTGCCTGGGGGCCTCTATCTGGGAAACAGCTGTGGGCTCAGCCCTGCTGACTCTCCTTGCAGGGATCATAGGAGGCAGCGGGCATGCCTGACTGGCCTGTTGCAGGGCTTCCTCAAGACGTTGAGCTTTGTCTGAGAAGTCCCTGAACCCTCTGGGGTAATTCTGAGTGATCAAGGAAGGGACCAGCTCGGTCTTGACATTCCCGATGCACATTTTCAGCAACTTCTCTTGAGTCAATGGCATGTCAAGGGAATACGTGAGACCCTTCCATCGGGCGACGAAATCCGCGACTCGCTCATCAGGCCTTTGATTGCACTTGAAGAGGTCTGCGATACTCGTCTTCCCGGTCATGGAACTGAACTGGTAGTGGAACTGTCTACGAAGGTCCTCCCAGCTAGTTATCGACCCGACGTGGAGCTGGCTGTACCAGACAAATGCTGGCCCTTCTAGTGTCTGGACAAAGCAGCGAAGCTTAGCAGCCTCCTGCTGCGCCGGAGTTCCCAACATAGGCCCGAACCTCAAGTTGAAATGGGCCAAATGTTGTGGCGGATCTCCAGTCCCGTTGAAGGGGGCGAAAGTTGGGTTCCCGAATCCCGGAGGTTCTGGCATTTCATCCACCCATGCTGGGTATCGCTTGCCATCCGGTGGGATCGCCACTTGCCGAGTTTCCAAGTCTTCCAAGCGGGCGATGAGTGCCGCCATCGGATCGTCCGGACATGGGTTCCAGTCCTGGTGAGGATCTCTAACCACGAGCGCATTTCATGGCTCTTCAATCGGGTCGTCGACCGGGTCGTCAAACTCGGCAACTCGTGGGATGGCGGGCGGAGCGGCCCTTGGGGCAGTGGGAGGAATCCGAGCGGGGTCTCTCAGGTAGTCACGCCGTTCGGGAGGGTGTGGTGAAACATACTGCGCCCTATTGCCATAGGCAATGGCCTATCCCATGTCGGCAAACACGGCATAATCACGGTTGCCCAGGAGAGTCTCGTCGAGGAGTGGTTGTTCCTGTCCCTGCTGTCCTGGCCTAGGATCACCGTAGTCAGGCCGCCGCTCTGCAGCACGCTCGGTGAGGAGCTGGTCAACTAGCTTCTTCTGCTCGGCAAGCTGTTGACGAAGCGTGGCCTTTTCGGGATCCTCATCTGCCCTCTGTATGGAGGCATATGGGTCGGCGGGCTTTATAGCCCCGCCGTGCTCATTACCTTTGCTGACGTTTCAGCTCAACGTCAGTGCTTCAGTGGGTGTGGGGAGACCCAGGAGGTTCCTCTGGTGACGAGTAACTCTCACCGATGGATCCAATGACGGCTTGTCTTCAGGGGGAGAGCCCCCGTCGAGGAGTTCCAAGCCGTTCCCCTCTCCCGACAGGTCAGCCATATTGACCGTTTCCGTCCCTGGGGATGTACCCTCAGGGCCACCCAGCGAGTCGAGATTTCGGCGAATCGCACTGAAGCGTAGGGCAGCGTACTGCCCCCATCCACGGATATACACGTGGGGGTGGCTTCCTCGATAACCTTGCGGAGTACTTGAAAACACTCAATGCATCGTTGTTGGAGGGCCTCGGGGTGCCCAAATGACCCGGGGTGCCGAACCGCGGGGAGCGTGGCCAGGTCAATCTGACGGCATTGCTCACCAATATCCTCCAGGTGTGCTTGACTCCCGGGATATGGCATTTTTAGGCGGTGAAGATGGGAGTGAGTCTCCCAGAGAGTTCGGCGGAAGCATTCGTACTCATCCGGGGTGAGCGATTCTGGTGCATCAATGTCTGGTCCTGTGACTGGCCAAAACTTCTCAGGGAAGTGGCCCTCTGCAAGGACGGTCCAGAAGCTCCATGACTCAAACTCAGGACCCAGGTCCTCTTGGTCCCCTTCAGCGACTGGGAATGGACGGGGAACCGACAGTGGTTCCGAGGCGGGCTGCTGGGCCGGCGGGCTGGCCGGCGGGCTGGCCGACGGTGAATACGGCGAGCAGGCCGATTGGCCTCCATATCCCGGGCCGCCCTATGAGGGTTGCGGTGCCCCAGCTACCACATCACGATAGGACGGGCCGGAGAGCGAACTTCCTGCCGTAGCGTCGGTGCTTTCCGAGGGTGCACTAGATCGTGGCTCGACCGTCAGTCCCCAGAAAAGGTCTCCGGCTTCTCCGATCGAGGCAGAAAGCGCTTCCGGAGGGGCCGGTACCAACCGCATGCTTGACCCTTGGGGGTCTACCAGGACCTCGCTACTCCGGATATACCTTCGGAGAGAAGAGGGGATCACATCGATCTCGCTCTCAGGGAGTACGGGGCTGACGTGCCGCATTCCTACCCCTGCCCCTGACTGGCGGGATCGGGGGGAGGGCTTCGTCGCCGAATCATACTCCGCCTCCGTATCAGAGAAACGAACCGGTCGAATCTCTGTCCGGAATTCCCGAACATTCCTCCCTCGACGTCGACGCCTCGCCTTCCTGCCCCTGGGTGGTTCTTCGGGGCATGGATGATCTCTATCCTGGCGTCCTCTGGTCGCACCGGTGCTGGGGCCAGGAGGACTGGAAACCAAGGTGCGAGGAGCACCGGGACAGATATCAAAGGGGACGCGGGGAGAGATGATCCCGGGCAGGCCTCCGGGCCGGGATCGGAAGGTGGGATGACCCATGCCTCATGGATCGGCCACACGGAGTAGACCCTGCTGGTGAATAGTGCTACCGAGAGGTGGTCTGCGGTGGCTATTGCATGTACCAACAACCGGGAGAGTCAACCCAACCTTCCTTTGGGGCGGTCGGGGCCTCGATCCAGGTCGGACATAGAAGTGCCCCTGCTCAGGATGCGCAGGGGCCTGGTGACTGGAGCCAGCAATGGCTTAAGCCAACGCAGCCACTATTGCTAGGGCCCCAAGGTGGGAATCCTCTTCTGCTCGTGCCCGAAGTTGGCGTCGGGGCAGGCGAGTCGGGATTAGCAGCGCAGGCAGGTGGAGAGCCCGTTCTTTGATTTGAGAAGCCTGGCAGTGGTGTCGACGTGGCCTGGTAGGAGCCCTTATCGCGGATCCCTGGAGAGAATCTCGGATAGGGTGGTCCCGGACATCCTCCACCTCATCCGCATAGGGGAGGGAGCTGTCGGAGTGTTCCGGGGATAAACTCCCGAAGCGGTTGGACGTCGAGGTAGGCAGCGGTGCCTCCCTACGCAGCCCTCGGGGGCGGCGTTGGTGGCGAGGTGCAGCTTCCTCGAGGTCTAGGCGAGCCATGTCCCTGGTGGGGATGACTCCCTCTTCCTCATATCTCCGCACCAAGTTGTTGATCACCCTTCTCTGGATGACCTCTGAGGGGGAGAGAGGGCGTGGTTGCCCCACAGTTGCGGCTGCTGGGACGGCTGTGGAACGGGCGGGACCGCACGGAGTAGCTGTGTCGGTGTTTCCCCTACCCATGCGCCAGTGGGCGGGCGGCGATCGGGCACTGGATGGGGAGAACTGATTCTTGAAAGTAGAGAGAAGAACTCATTAATACTGACAGGAAAAGGAATCGACAACCAATCATTAGTGCCACGACGCCTTCCGTGGGGGGAACCCAGGCCATCGACGTCGTGAGACGGAGTGCCCGATTTCCCTTCCCCAGCCCCTGGCGGGTTCCGTGCCCCGATGCTGAATGCTCGGCCGAGCAACATGCTAGTCTTCCGACACCTCTGAAAGCTATCGGCCTTCGTATTGAGGAGAATAGATTCACGTCGGGTTCACCATTTTCTGTTTCGGTGCGGATGTGCGTCAGGTTTCTGTTCCGACGCTGTTCCGCCAGGACGCGTTCGCGCGTGCGTCCGTCGACCCGAGGTGATGGGAGCGCGGCTTGTGGCCCCGCAGTCCCGCTTTCCAAAGGCGGGCGGCATCCATCCCTTATTCAGGGACATATGCTCCTTGATCGAAACCGGGATGATGGGATGTCGGCTCCTCCTTCCGTGGACGTCTCCTCGGAACTCGTCGCCTAATCCGGGTCTCCCTCATAGATTTAAGAATGTTCGTGAATCTCGTTCCTGGTGCCATATCTTCATGGACACCGGTTAATTACGCTGCTTCCGTCCGGACGCTCCAAGGAGTCTAGTCGGGGCAGCAACCCGCGGTGAGGAGACCGGGTAGCTCTGGGTATTGGGGGCGTGTCTTAACACTGCGGCTCTGCATGTCTGCCTTCCATCCCTAATAGGGATTCTCGAAGGCGTGATCGCCTGAGGAATCCCACGCTGGGTGCGGAGAACTGCATTACCTGAGGTTTTCCTCATCTTCCCATGTTTAACACGGGGTATGCCGCGAGTTTAACGTCCAGTGGGGACGGCATTGTACTGATCAACACGAGGAGTGGATCAGATGACAGAACCCCTTGCGGGGAATCTCCGACGCTGGGGCCAGCACATGGGCGGCCTCCCGAGTGAAGTGGAGTGGAATGAAGTGGCATGACCCCACCGGGATGTGGCGGCCCGGGTAAGGATCAGGATGGATGATGGAGTGAAGAGCTTGGACCCCGTAGAGGCTTCCTACGTACCGTGCGTTAGCGCGGATCAATGTCAGCGTAGTTCGGATATACAGTTTAACGTCATGCTGGACGATGGCAAGCCGACTCACGAGGAGGTCGAGGATGCCGGGCGGAGGATTGAACCGAACCACCTCACACAGAGGGGGATAGAACGGCCGGATGGATCACAGTTTCACGTCATGTTGGACGATGCTGTTTGGGGCTTACACTCTAAGGAGGCCCATATGCGGCAAAGCTCAGTTGGAGAGGGACTTGGGCTGAAGGTAAGAGACACCTCGATCCCTGTCACGCCCTCTACCAGCTTTGGCAGTGGGGAAGCACAATGGAGATACACATGTGGAGTCCCCCACAAGGGCGGATTCATAGGTGAATCCACGCGAATGTAAACCCGGGAGGGGTCCATTGATGGATGATCCGACGTGAATACGACCGGGACGACCAGGTGGTGGGATTGAACCTCAGGGAGGCTTCCTACATACCCTGTTTAGGAGACAGGGATCAAAGTCCACGTAGTTCATTCTGTCAGGACTTACGCACTGAGGCAACCTGAGTGCGGAAAAGCTCAGTTGAAGAGGGACTTGGGCCGATGGTGAGATACCTCGATCCCTGTCACGCCCTCTACTGGTTTCAGTAGTGGGGAATCACAATGGAGATACACATGTGCAGTCCCCCACAAGAAACTAGGGGTTTGTAATACCCTACCCCCGTGGGCGAAGGCCACTCCAATAAATCGTCCCTAAAGAGGGGAAATCCCGACATCCCTGCAGAGACAAGCGGGTGGGGGCCACATCCAAACCAGGGGGGACCCTGCGTGCGAGGAACGTGATCGGATGAAGCGGACGGTTTAACGTCTTTCCGGACGAAGTACAGTTTAACGTCGTGTGTTGAGGACGAAGCGGACGGTTTAACGTCTTGCTGGATGATGTACAGTTTAACGTCGTGTGTTGAGGACGATGGATGCTTGGCAGTTTAACGTCCTGCAGCGCGGAAGAGGTGGTGCCGCCAATGGTTCCGTGTCACTTCACGCGAGCCTAGAGGGACGCACCGGAAGAAAACGTACGGTGTGGGCACCCGGGATGAAGATCATTGAGCGCCACGCAGGCGGGTACCCTCAGGGGGTCAAAGGGGGCGACCCTGGCGGTTTGCGCGCAAAAGAGGAGCTTGGCGCGCAATACCGCGGGTCGGCGCGCAATTGGGCGTGCTGGCGCGCAATTGGTCCAGTGCTTTGCGCGCGGAAGATAGAGATTGTGCGCACTGGGCCTCTGATAGCGCGCGGGGGCAACGGCCCATTCTTTAACAAATGGCCACTTAGTTAGGGGGGGTGCGCGCAATCGGGCTGGATTGCGCGCACCCGGAGGGATGTTGCACGCAAGAGGCTTCTGTTGCGCGCGAAGGCCTTTGGGCGAGGAGTTTGTCAAAGGAAAGAAGCCAAAGGGGTTGCGTGCGAAGGCGAACCCAGGGGCTTGCTAGCGCGAAATAAAGGAGGTTACCTGAAGATCGGCATTGTGCGCGGAGGGGGCGGGATTGCGCGCACGAGCGACCCTTCGAATTCTAGCAACCCCCAAAACGTCGGGGGTCGCCTTTTATTTATAGGCAACCCCGGGCGCACAATTCGGCTCGCGGGCGCGCAATTCGGCTCGGGCGCGAAATAGGGGCCCGACGCGCAATAGGGTCGTGCACGGGCGTCGGGCGCGAAAACTTACGCGCCGACTCGGCCCCTTGCGCGAATCCTGGAAGGATTGCGCGCGCCTAGCCAATATTGCGCGCGAGCCTCCGATATTTCGCGCAAGGCCTTCGGGCCTTCGGAAACATGCCTCTGACTCCAGATATGACCTCGCTTTCCTTATCCGGAACTTCGTTTGAGGAGAAATGGACTTTTCCGGCATCTACAATACCTTTATGATTTATGATTTCCATGTGTCTTTCATAAATCATATGATTTCATGAGGTAAGTAAACGGGTTCATTTTTTTATGTGTTTATGAACAAACGTTTTCATTCATTTTTTATAACCCTTACCGACACTTTTATGCTCATCGCATATTTTAAAATGTCTTCACAGAACATAATGTTGAATAATGTAAAGGATTGGATCAAGGAAAATTCATTCTATATAAAACATGGAACTAGAAATGGATCTTTTTTTAAGATTTTGTATTTTATGAAAAAAATGGAAACTATGTATATATTTATACCTTTTAATATTTTTGATGTAATAGTTATGTCCTAATTCTCTAAAACTCTAAACCAGAAAAGATCATGAATGTGAATTATTCATTTAATTCAATATTATGTAATTTTTATGGCCGAGTCCTTATAGTTGGTATCATAGGTCAGTTTAGATAACTTTAGGAGTTAGGGAATTGTTAAATTAATATCCATAAAGTAATTTATGTTATTATTGATATCATATAGAATTTATAGATTACCATGTTGCTTAACCTAGGATACTTCCATGTTCAGAATGGTCTTCCATAGAGGAAACAAGACAGCTATGTTGGGAAGACATCAGGAGGAAGATAACCTTCGAAATCAGCAACCTGATATGGTCAGAATAGGATCTGAACAATTTGTTTCAGTGATGACACAGTTGACTCAGGCTATAAATGGTGGTGGTATCCATGTACGAGATCACCCAGATAAAACCAAGAGGAACATGTCAGTAGTGGAGCATTTCATGAGGCAACATCCCCCCATCATTCAGAGGATCATCTGACCCTGTGCTAGATGAAGTGTGGATTAAATAATTGGAGAAGATTTTTGATGTCATGGGTTTTTCAGAACACCAAAATGTTAGCCTTGATGTTTTCAATTTTTAAGGTGAAGCTGATCAGTGGATGTAAATGGTGAAAAATATCAGGGATAGTGAAGATATTGTTTCTCTTTATTGGGATTAATTAAAATGTATTTTACTTGAGAAATATTTCCTATGATGGTTCATCTTATTATGGAAAAACAATTCCTGAAATTGAGGCAGCAGGATGACTCAGTGTCTACTTATGAAGAAAAATTCACTCGACTGGCAAGGTATTCTCCAATTTTCATATGAGATCTTGAAAATAAAATCAACCGTTTTTACTCAGGATTAAAGCCAAAGTATTTATGGGCTTTATCTTCTCGTGAGTTCAAATGTTCTGAAAAAATTGTTTGTTGTGCGGATAAGGTAAAAATGGAGTTTTCTGATGATCAGTTATTCTTTGAAAAACATGATAATAAGAGGTCGAGGTGGCAGGCGAAAGGAATGAACTCTTCAAAAAAGTATGATGGTAAGAAACATAAGTTTATAATATGTGAAAATTGTGGTAAAAACCATGATGAGCAATTTCATTTGAATTATGGTAACTGTTACCGATGTGGTAAAATGGCACATAAGGCTCGTAATTGCACTAAAAAAGATCAAGGTAATGGTAAGACAAAATATGATTTTCAGTCAGTTTAATGTTTTAAGTGAAATGAAATGGGTCATTATTAAAATGAGTGTCCAAAAAAGAACTCAACCGAAGGAAAGTAGTCATACTACAAGCAGAAAGGGGTGGAAAAATCAATTTCAACTACTTTAGATGATGTTGGGCCATCTACTTAAGTTGAATCAGGTACACTGTTTGTTTGTTCAGATTATGATAATGTGTTGTTTGATTCAGGGTCTACACACTATTTATTTGTGAGAATTTTTCAAGACAATTGGGAATTCCAAATCAAGATATGAATACAGAACATATGGTAAGAACACCAGGAGGAAATGATCAGACAAAAAGAAAACATAATAACATTCATGTCCTTGTGTGCCGAAAGAATATACCTGCAAACCTTATTATTTTTCCTCTAGTATAGTATGATGTTATTGAGGGCATGGATTGGATTTCTATTTATCATGCTATGATTGATTTTAGAGGTATCAAGGTTTCTTTTCAGAATAATTTTCAGTTTGTATACACAAATAAACTCTTGCTGTTAATAACATATCAGGAAGCTGAGAAACTAGTAAGAGATGGATTTGAAAGTTACCTTGAACATATTGTTGAAAACAAAAGAACTGTTCAGATTAATGATGTGCCAGTGGTTAACTAGTACCTTTATGCTTTTTCATGATGTGTTTCCTATAATTATACCAGATCAAGAAGTTGAATTTAATGTTTACTTAGTTCCTGATGCTAATCTAATTTCAAAACCCCTTATCAAATCGCTGAAATTGAACTTTTAGAGTTGAAGAAACAATTGTAGGAGTTATTAGATAAAGGTTTCATTCAACCTATCACGTCTCCATGGGGTGCTCTTATCTTGATTATTAAAAAGAAATATGGTTCAATTGGACTTTTTAGTGATTATAGAGAATTGAATAACATCACTATTAAGAATAAGTATCCTTTTCCTCATATCGATGATTTGTTTGATCAGCTCTAGGGAGCTAAGTATTTTTCGAAGATTGACTTGAGTTCAGGGTACCATCAGTTGAAAGTAATTGAATCAGATGTTCTGAAGACCACATTTTGTACTAGATATAGCCATTATGAATTTGTAGTTATGCCTTTTGGGTTAACCAATGCACCTGCTGTGTTCATGGATCTTATGAATAGAATTTTCCATGACTTCTTAGATAATTATTGGCTGTGTTCATTGATGATATTTTGGTTTATTCCAAAATTAAATAGGAAAATGAAATTCATTTAAGGGTTTTCATGAAAACCTTAAATGAAAATAACCTTTTTGGTAAATTTATCAAGTGTGATTTTTGGTTACAACAAATTTATTTCCTTGGTCACATTTTTTTAAAAAAAGGCATAACTGTTGATCCTACTAAAGTGAAAGTTGTTGAAGAATGGCCAATACCCACAAATATAACCGAGATACGTAGTTTTCTTGGTTTGGTAGGTTATGACTAGAGGTTTATTGAAAATTATTCATGGTTATCTATTCCAATGACTATTTTAACTCGAAAAGGTGTTAAGTGTGTCTAGAAAGAAGAATGTGATGATTTATTTTAGGAACTGAAAAGAAGATTGGTGAGTGCTCCTGTTTTGGCACTACCTTCCAGAAATGATGAGTTTGTTATCTACAATGATTATTTGTTGATAGAAAATGGTTGTGTCCTAATGAAAATGATCAGGTTATTGCATATGCTTCACGTCAGTTGAAACCACATGAGTTAAATTACCCTACACATGATTTGGAATTAGCTGAAATTTTTTTTGCATTAAAATTTTCGAGGCATCATTTTTTTGGAGTGAAGTGTGAAATATATACTGATCAAAAAATTTTGTAGTATATATTCTCTCACAAATAATTAAACATGATATAGAGGATAAGGAATGAATTAATCAAGTATTATGATTGCATGATCCAATACCATCCGGGAAAAGAAAATAATGTGGCTGATGATTTGAGTCGAAAAAGTAATGTATCATTAGCCATGCTATGATTGGAAAGAAATCCATTCATTTTTTATTTGATGAAAATTGGAATAGATGTTGTTGTTGCAGGAAATTATTCTGTTTTGTTTCAGGTGTCAGTGAAATCATCACTATCGAGATAGAATTAAGCAAGCACAGAAAGAAGACGGTGAGTTGCAGAAAAAGGTAGAGTTGGTTCAGAAGGGTATGTTGCCTAAATTTAACATTGATAATGATTTTGTTTTGATATTTAAGAAGATATTATGTGTACTTTGGGATTCACAGTTGAAAAATGAGTAGTTATGTTAAGATAATAGTTCTCCGTTTTTAGTTCATCCTGGTAGTACTATGATGTAAAGAGATCTTCAGGAGTATTACTGATAGGATGGAATGAAAATAGATATTGCTGATTTTACATTGAAGTGTTTGACTTGTCGGTAGGTTAATGTAGAGTGGTAGTTACCAAAAGGGATGCATCATCCTCTACCAGTGCAAGAGTGGAAATTAGAAATTATATCCATGGACTTCGTTGTGGGATTACCAAAGACATCTCGAGGTAATATTTCAATCTGGGTTATAGTTGATCGATTGACTAAATCTTCTCATTTCCTTCCTTTTCGAGATACTCTATCTTTAGATCAACTTGCTCAGTTTTATGTTAATGAGATAGTCAGGTTGCCTGGAGTTCCCCTCTCCATTATATCTGATCATGATACCAGGTTTACTTCTAACTTTGGGAAAAGCCTTCAGAATTCATTCGGTACTGAATTAAATTTTTGTACATCTTTTCATCCTCAATCAGATGGGCACTCAGAACAAACAATTCAAACATTGAAGGATATGTTACGTGCTTGCTCGATGGATTATTAGGGATGTTGGGACCAACATCTTTCTTTGGTTGAATTTTATTATAATAACAGTTTTCATTCCAGTATACAGATGGCTCCATTCGAGGCATTGTATGGAAAGCGTTGTTTAACTCCATCTTTTTGGGATGAAGTAGGTGAAAGGAAACTGATGGAACCAGAATTGGTAGGAGAGATGTAGAGAAAGTTCAGTTGATTCAGAAGCACATGAGAACAGCTCAGAGTAGACAAAAAAGTTATGTTGATAACCGAAAGAAGGATATTTCCTTTGAGGTAGGAGATCAGGTCTTTCTCAAAGTTTCTCCATTAACACAATGTTCTTCATGTTTCGATGTTGAGAAACTATATGTCAGATCCAACTCATGTTTTGAGCTCAGAGGTAGTTCAGTTGGAATAGAATCACTCTTATGATGAACAACCAGTTCAGATTCTTGACCGTAGTGAGAAAGTGTTGCAAAATAAGGTTATTCATCAGGTAAAGGTATTTTAGAAAAACCATATGGTTGAAGAGTCAACGTGGGAATCTGAAAATTCTATGAGGGATAAATACCCACACTTATTTTGATAAGTGAATAAAAATTGTGAGGATGAAATTTCCAAAACTGGGGAAGGATGTAACATTCCAAGTAAATGAAGAATAAGACATATTTCATATTTTTTAATATTTGTGAATTAAATATTAATTTTACATTAAAAGGTTTTCCATTTTTGGTAGCGTACCTAATATGCAACAACAGGTTACTTTCGAATATTACATTGCACGCAAATAATATAATATTATTATTTTAAATGATAGTTAACTCCTAGTCATTGTAGTTGCGCGAATGAACGAAACGAACTTCAATATGATTATACATATTTTTTAGATGTATTTAATTTTATCCAATAAAAGATAGAGGCTTAAAATGTGAATGATCTAATTTTAAACATAATTTACATTAAAAGTCCGATTTACCGCCTTTTAATGGAGAACCCTCATAACATTAAGTTTTGGTCATCTTTATATGTTCTAAATGACCAAATATAATCCTGCTATAGAATAGGGACATCAAATTTTACTTTGGCTATTTTTTTTTTGTTATTTTTCTGATAAAGTTCATTTAATAATAAATAGTGAAAATTTTTGTATTTTAAGTCAAAAGTACCTTTTAATATAATTTATTTATATGGTTAGATTAGCTTTTTAATTTGTTTTAAATTTAAATTAAAATATATATTTACCATTTAATCCAATGCTAGTCAGTGGAATTAAATTCACATTGAAATTGGACATAACCAAGTATCAATCTTTTGAAAGTTATTGTTTCTTAAAAACACGCTATTTTATAATAACGGGAAATAATTTTAAAATTAATTAATTCCACTTCTATGTTTTGAATTTGTTAAACAGACCTCATTTTTGAAGTTTGAATATTAATTATACCTTAGGCTGAATTTTTGGTATTTTTCTGAAAAACATCAATTTTTGATGAGTAGTGACACCACTTAGTGGAAGTTAAAAAAATTGACCTATTCATTTAAAAGAAATTTTACCACTTATGTGAATTGAATTTTGAATGTTCGACATATATGGTTTTTATCAAGAAGTAAAATGTGGTTCAATAAGATAAAAATAATTTTTTTTGAATAGTTACATTTGACTTTTACTTACCGCGGTTAAAGGTAAATAAGGTAATTCAAGGTTAAAAGAATATTATAATATATAAAAATTACCTTAACACATGTCCTAACATTATTGGTTGAGTAAATAATGACCATGGTCATCGTTGGGTATATTTTGGTACACCTTTGATCCACTTGGATGTGGTAATGAAAATTTATATTAGTTAATTTAATGTAAAGGCCAAAATGACATAAACAAAAATATTTTAGTAATTATATATTTATGGTGTTATATAAGCCCTATTTTCGACTATAAATATTAATTGGAAATATAAAATGATTTCCTACAAGATATTATTTTTTATAATTTTTTGACATCGAATAAATTAAATTATCAATGACACAATATTGATGCAGTGTTTAGCTCATTAATAAATGATTAAAATAAATAAGTTTATAATGATTAAAATATTATCCAAAACATGTCCAATTATGATTGGATGATTTTATTTAAAATAAAAATTCATCTTAACTTCTTCCTTAAATATTTTTGGACCATTAAAAACCGAATATCATTATATAATAAAATAATGTTTTCACACATTCCTAAAGAGCCCCTCCTCTCCCTTATAAAAGGAGACCATTTCTATCCAATTCCTCACACCTCTCAAGCCATTTGGCTCGTCCAAACTCCACACAATTAATCTCACTACATACCTCTCCTCCACATAGAAGCATTAACATAGGCATAAGGCATTTAAATAAGTCCTTTTGTTCAAACAAAAGAAAGTTACCCAAAATAAAGCTAACAATTTCTCTTAAATTGTTTTGTTTTATTTTATTTTTCCAACCCCTAAACTCGTTTTATTTCAATTATTTTTTAACAACACCAGTATCCTCAATATACTATGATGTTTTTATGAGACTAATTTGAACTACACATACACACACCTCCATTTAATGGATGAAAAACATAATGTTTCTGTGGATGGAAAACTAATGCCTCACGAAACGATGAATGTTCAATTACATCTTACGACCTCTCATAGTGGCCATTATGATGGAACTATATTTATATATGATATATGTTATGTTTATGATTTCATTTTTTCTTCTGTACTACCCAATTATATCAAACCATTATGGTTTTCAAAGTGGGTAAATACGATAATCTCATTTGAGGAAGTGCGGACTACCGCCCACTAAAAATGATGTGACTCGTTATTGCCTTATTAGTGATATATAAATGATAGATTTAATGATATTATATATGATATTATACTGTAATTATAATATGAATATGTATCATTATTTTTTAATTCCATTAAAATACGAAATAGAAATTAAAGTAGCGTTCATGCATACGTACGACTTACCGTCTCTATGAACGGTGCATTTCATTTCTTACCTCCAAATGTTATGTATTACTATAAATACATGTATATACGGGATATATATGATATATATGATATCTAAATCATGATTATTATTCTCAAGATAAGTTATATTTGACTACACTTACAACATGTAGTTATAAGAAGTTCATTTTTGACTCAAGTGCCAAATATCTACAAAACGAACATTATTAACATAAATGTTTGCATAATGTTTATAACATGGTAATAAGTGATATAAAAGGAAGAATAAAATTCTTTAAGGTACTTAAGCAAGTAGAAATTAACTTTATTTTATTATTCAGGATATTAAAGAACGATCGAGTCAAGACGGACATGAGGTAAGGGACTTCGTCTCAATCTCCTTTCAATGAGGCATTTTTAGTATTATACACGACATTATTTTATACAGTGTATAAACCAAATTGACTTTTCATTTTATTCAAAGGGAATATTTTTATATTAAGTGTTTTAATAAATGACAAAAAGGAATTTTTTTTAGTGATGACCTTTCAGCTGCTGGGAGTATTATTTGATCTTTGGCTTCCTTAACAAGCCAGAATGTTTTTAAAAGGAAAAATAAATACCATATAATATCTTTATGTATTTTGGTATTGAAAATGATTTTGAGAATGGATTTATTATTTCAAAATCTTAAATGATATTTTATTATTTCAATGTTTAAATGTTATATTTATTTTATGATTTTGTTATGTGTTATGATCATGTTATGGTTCTTGGGCATTATTTACGTATACTTGTGGTTCTGCGATAAACCTAGGGTGGGTGAGACTGAGATAGCTCTACAATGCATTGGGTAACATGATAAAGGTATATGTGAATGTTTCTCCTAAGAGATTTAGGTAATATACTGTGATGGGTATTCCAAAGTGACTCCCTATTTAGATGTGATAGCTACAATGTAAGTATGGTATGGATGCCGCAAGATACCTTTATGATTTATGATTTCAATGTGTCTTTCATAAATCTTATGATTTCATGAGGTAAGTAAAAGAGTTCATGTTTTGTATGTATTTATGAACAAATATTTTTATTCATTGTTTTATAACACTTACTGAGCCTTTTATGCTCATCCCATGTTTTGAAATGTTTTCACAGGACTTAAAGATGAATAAGGTCAAGGATGGGATCAAGGAAAAATTATGCTATCTAAAACATAGAACTAGACATGACTCTTTTTTTAAGAGTTTAGATTTTATGAAAAAAATGTAAACTATGTAGATATGTCTACCTTGTAATCATCTGAGATGTAATAGTTATGTCCTAATTTTCTAAAACTCTAAACCTCAAATTATCCTCAATGTGAATTATTTATTTAATTCAATATTACGTAATGTTTAAGGCCAGGTCCATATATTAAGAAAATTAAAAAATAACAATTTATCATCATTCGATCAGAATGTAATTAATTTAAAATCATGAAAACAATTCTACATTGAGTATTTGAGTGTGAACCCACCTACCTTGAGAATTTTGATGAAATGATAAATAGATGAATAATGCTCATGAAACTAGGTATGAATTCCCCAAAACCACTTTAGATCTATTCACCTAAACTGATCAGGACCAAATAAAAAATTATATTCATTCCATGATCCTTGATATAACCATATCAGGTTGAGATCTATGAATCCTAGAATAAAGGAGAAGTAGATGTAAGAAAATGTGACACGATCATTGATGAACTAAGACTTAATACAAAAATTGGGATTCTAGACGCCCCAAAAATGATCCAGATATATTCCAATTTTCTTGGGAAATGTTATCTATCATTAAATAGAGATTAAACCAAATTAATGGCCACACATTAAGAAAAATTGACACTTAGAGTAAAAAATGTGTGAGATCCACCATTTTAAGATCTAGCTTTAACACCCTGCACATGGTTTAGTTGCATGATTAGACAAATCGTGTTCTAAAAGTTTGTTAAAAACTATATGGGTAGACCCTTTGATATCATCCTCACAATAGCTCTCTTACATTGGTCCCACAATTCTACATCTACATCCCCAAATCTACAATGTTGTTCGATTTATGGTAGGATTCCACATGATTAAGACAAACCATGTGCAGCATGTGCGCCTTCCCTTTAGCTCAAAAACACATTGAAATATCCTTAAATTCTCCCAAGAATAACTTATATAATTTATATACATTAAAATAATACACAAACAGTTACATAAAAAGTTGGTGGGTGCTATAATAATTTTTTGGGAATGAATATAATAAAGGGGATGAATGATAACAGTGGGAAAAAATACGTATTTGTATATTATTGAAGATTATTAATGAAGTGAAATTATATGGTATATAAATTATAATTTATTGATGATGTGGAAATTAATAAAATTTGAATATTTATATAAGTGAAGATGTGATGTAAATGAAATTATATAAATATTTAGTAAATGGATATTAGGTATGATAAAAAAATGAATTTTGAAGAGAAATTTTGGAATGGTATTTTAGTAGGTATGACATGTTATCTAATGATATGAAAATTTTGGTTTATATGATTTAATTATATAATAGAATATATGGGTTGATTATTTTTTTGAAATGAGAATATTGATGTATATTTATTTGGTCTGACATGCTTTTATTAATTTTCTATCGTTAAATTACTTTTCATTGATGTGGTATTGGTTATTATAATGAAAATTATGATAAAAATATTATTATTTTAAACTATGTGGATTTGTTGTTTTTTATTCCTTAGTTATTTGGGAATGAAATAGAGGGTTGTGGTATTCCCATGAGAAAATGTGGTATAGAAGTATTTGATATTATTTAAATTAGTATATTTGTGTTGGTTTATCATCAAATATATAAATTTTTTTCTGGTGGTATTAGTTCATAATATGAAGTTATAATTGTTATAATTACAATATTGGACATTTTTTGTTAGTTTTCCACTATTATAGATTTTTTTAGTTTAATCAATTTATGTATATGAGGTTTTTGTTTTGATATTGATGAATTATTGATAAATAGGTAATTGTTAGTGATTTAATGTGAACATGGTTTTATTATATGACATTAAGTATACTAACTTGATATATATTTTTAATTTATTATTGTTTTTTAGATATTTAAATATTTTACATATGAAATCAGAATGGATTTTAAGAAATATCCTTTTGGAAATTGATGTAATTAGTGGAGAAAACTGATATTTAACCTAATATTACAATGTAATTATATGATGTACAATTTTTAACCTCATTGGATCATCTAAATGGTTGTTTTAGGATATATTATCTTCCTATCTTTAGGGTGTCATATATTTTTGTTTCCATTATAATTAATTTTATCATATATGATATTTTTGTATGAAATAAATATCCATTCCATCATTGAATCAATATCTGAGTTTTTTTAATTAATTATGGTGGTAATGATAGTTTTATTATATATAAATTGATATGTCATGAAATATTAATGATTTAATATCAACGGGTCTGGTGTCTAACCCATGAACAATTGGAGGTTGAATTTGTGGTATATTATTAACTATTCATTGACCTCGGATGATGCATTAGTTTGGAGAGATGTGATGTTTTTTATAATAAGTATTTTAATGTTATAAAGTGGAGTAAAATTTACCTAAATGGATGTACAAAATCAAATTACAAATTTATAGGAATTATTTGATTTATGAATAATATATAACAATTTTGGTCTCTTAAAAAAATATAAATATGTGAATTTTATTTTAGGTGATTGTTAAAAATTATAAATGTGTATTACACACACTGTTAGAAAAAATTTGAGAATTATGATGCCCTTGAAAAAATATAATTGGTATATTTTGAGTTATGGACAAATGGTTTGGAGGCGAAATTCTTAATAATAGTTGGTTTGTAATAATTTTTGAAATGTAATAATTTTTATCGTTTAATTAATTTTAATTATTTTTTAATTAGATGTAATTTAATGATTTATGAAATTAACACTATAGTGATGGATATCTAGCATGCCATCTCAACATAGGATCATGTGGGAGTTACCTCAACCATGTATAGTATTTAGTACAACTAACTAGGATGGATGAATAGTTGAGTGAGATATGATGTGAACATATGGGTGCACCCAACACATAGCATGGTATCCTAGTGGAATATTCAGCCATGTGGTGTGGGGGAATGTGTATTGGGTACCAAGATACCATGTTAGACCGATATTATGGTTTAATTAATATGTTAATTAAATGTTTTTAGACTGAACTGATGTATAATGTGTTATGAGAGAATGTAATAATACACTCTTCATCCTGTTAAAATATCCTCATATTACTGCTTCCTCTCAACCAATCCAATCCACATAGTTTTTTTTATTGTGTAGTCATCACAAAAAATGATAACCATGTCCTTTTAGATTTCAGAAATCCAATGATTATATTTTTCCACAATATAAAAATTCTATGAAAAACCCCACGAATAAATGAATCATGATAGAAATATTGAATCCATGTATGCATCATCATATTGAAATTATTCAATTTTTAATGAGATAATTAATTATATAATGTAGTGATCCTATATCTCTTCATCATCACATGCTTACATTAAGAGAATTACTATGGTTTATGAAATGGTATTGATAATCATTTATTCATCATGATAATAAGTGAAATATTATGAATACATGAATATAGTCATCATGGAATCACATGAATGCATTATTTGAATGATGTTTCAATTGTAACGTGTGAAGCATCTGTTATTTACATCCTTTATCACAAGAATCCAACAACACTTTTCCATAATTCATCCACTGATGAGATTAATGATAATGCGAAGTTGATCATGTGAATACCCTAAACATTATTATTCAAATACAATGATGAAGTTACACAATGTCATCTTTCTAATAAGTAATGAGAAGAATAGAAAACTCCACCAAGAAGTGATCCTGAAATCACATATCTACCATTGAGTGAGGTTATTTTCAACAATGGTAAGGGTTTGAGAATATCAAAGATACACCACCAAACACCTCCTGATGGTACACAAAGGGAATTCACCCTGAAATGAAATATCATATTCAAACACTATTCTATAAAAATGACGTAATACATCCTTAACAATATTGCATGAAACTGAAGAAGATAGGTGGAGGGTTGAATTAAAAATGGATACACATAGATTGAGTAAATTTAGAGAAGTATACTACCTTCAAAAAGTTCTTCATGTGACCACGAGACCCTGTCATGATCCCCTATTTGGAGACCCTTTCATGGGACCCCATCGTGAGAATCTGGTGAAGCCACATGACTATTTGAATCAGTTATATGATCACATGATGATTTAAACAACATCTGATATTATCTTGAGTATAGGGGAATCAATGTTATCATGTGCCTTTGACATGAACCCTAATTTTTTGATACCTCATACATACAAAATGAACCACTGGACATTCCATGAATTCCCACAATATCATAGTTACATGACTCTATCATGAGGCATGATCATGTAACCACATACGTAAAACCATGTTACATGAGAATTTTTCAAGAACACCTAATAATAAAAGTAATGGAATACAACTTTTTCTTCTGATTTCATCAAATTCCTCTGATCATGTTTTCTGATACATGTTTTATAGATCACATGAGTACCCTCTGATTTACATGACACTATCATTGAAACATTATTCTTATAGTTGTATCTGTATCCCGTTTCCCTAAATATGTATACAAGAGGAATTTTGAATTTATACATCCATCTATATGATATCTTTCATATGTGGATTTCTAGGGAAATTTCATCCTTTTCACTTGAATTTCCTTTGAAATATCTTCCATGACATGTTAACATCCTTAGTAACATTGGCCTTTAAATGTGAAAATCCATTGAAATCTTGGTCATGACATGTGAACATCCTTGTAACATTCATCCTAATCACAGGGAGTCCCTATTAAATTCTAGCCAAATTATAAAACCTCCATTGAAAATGTCATCTCATTCACATGAATAACATGATCCATGTTTCAAATATCAAATTACATCCTCGATATTGGTTATCATTTTCATCGCAACATACTTGGACAAATAAAACATGACATTTGAGCATCCATGGACAATTTACCATTGATATGTAGACACATTGAACATGTTCACCCATTGTCATGTGTCCTTGACCTGCACCCTTTTGTTGAAGAACCCTTGTTTTAAAACCCATTTTATGCTCTCACTTCTGATAGCATGGACCTATTGAGGTCCCATGATTTCATGATTCCAAAGTAATCATATGATCACATAACCATTTTAAAGAGTATTGGAGTATTATCCAATTCCATGGTATTGACAGGGCCTATACACCATATAAAAATATTCAATATACCATTAATAAAACTATTTATTGTTTTTTTCGAATTAATAATTTATTAATTAAATGGGTATCAACTATTGTTTATGTCCCAAATTATTCCCAATTATTTTACCTTATATGACCATGTTATCTTTTGAGTGTGTCATCCTTCATCTTCAATGATTTGTTTAAACTTTTGTTAAGACATGGGAGGCCTATTCGCTGTATAAACTGATCATAGTCACAAGAAAACAAAGATGTATCTGTTTTGATTTATAATACATAATTGAACTTTAAGGGTTATGATTCATATTATGAGTTGGATTTGTAGGATTAAATCCTATTATCTATGATACATACCATATAATCCCTGATATATGTAATAAAATATAAGTGAGACCATAGTTTGTAAAAACTGATAAAAACTAGTGAAACATTATTGAATTTGACCAACTAAAATATAAATCATTTACTCCCATGAAATGCCTCTAATAATCAATTATATATTGATTCCCAGGCCAATCATGGCTCACACGAGCATAGAGAAATAAATAAGTTTTTTGATAGTATGATTCAAAGGATAGTATAGGGTATTTTTTTATGATTACAACTATTCCTTCATCAAAAGGATAAATTCATGAAAATGTAGTTTCATGTTACCATATATACATGACAAACTCTAAATACCTCTATTTTCATAAATATCATGAGGTATAAACATAAAATATCTATGTAGAAAATGATTTCTATATTAATAGGTTTTGAAATATTCCTCTATAAGGGTCATTCCATATATAAAAAATTCAAATTACCAGATGAGAATACTCTCATTAGGACATTAATCTATAGGGTGCAGTCATATCACATGGCATAAAATTATATCATTCAAACTATGGGTTTTTTGATTCCTAATATTATAGGATACAACATACTGTTATTATAGGATCTATCATAATTCAAAAATAGATTCCTCCTTCCTAGATTATGATTAACTCTACAGTGTTTGAATATAGTAATAAACTATTGATTCATATTCCAAATGATTATAAAATAGAAAATTTGATAAACATAGATTCTATATTCATTATTTGGTGCTTATCACATAATTTCTGAAATAGTAACCATTCACATATCAAGGATTGTTAAAAATTAAATAATATATCATAAATCAATAATAGTGTTGTAAAATAGAAAAAACATTCCCCTATTTAGTTACGGTGTGTTTAACCTTCAATCTTCTCTACTAATGTGGTTTTTTAAATATATTTGGAATGAAACTCCAATGACTACCTACCCTTAGAGTTAATAATCAAATATCATTAAATATATGGTTGTGAATATGAATTTCAATAAATAGACCCTTATTATGTGAATTTTTGTTATATTATACAAAGACTAATAAAATAAATAATCAAAATAGAGATCATATCAATAACATCGTACACAAGAAATGAATTATTTAACATTTCCAAACCATAACTATTATAAATGAAAAAATTATAAAATATTTAACTATAAAAAAATTCGAACATCCATGATCTCTTTTTTATGATTCTACATTGAAAGGGTTTATTTTTCCCTCTATATGTATTATGAGGGTTCATGCTCGAAAAATGAAATTTCAAATTTTATAATAGATTCCCTGATCATTGGACATTCTATTAGTAGCCATTGAACACCTCACGATTTTGTACACAACCCAGCAACACTTCGATCATATGCCTTGTACACCATGGAATCTTTATCCTATATTCCAATATAAATACTATCATTAATTGAACAACTCAGCTTCTATGTTGTAGATATACTATTTTTAGAGTACTATATCAACAAATCCATACCCAATTTGGAGGCAACTCATTAAATCCTATAGAGGATAGAGCACCATAAGATATCAATCCCATGATAGTCCATGTATAAAAAGATGGACATTCTTTCCTCATTCTTCTGATTTAGGATCTTATCACTAGTGGTAATAAATATATAACTTCCCTTTCTTAGGGAGGTTGAAGAGTAAATTTACCATATTAACATACCTATATATGAGACTCGTAGGAGATCTTCTATTCACTCATGTATTTATGAACCATATATGACCTCAATTACAAAGGATGTTATAAAGTATATTTTCACTACACCAATTACCCATACAATAAAATATAATATGATATCCCACATTGGGAATCTACACTGTGAAACTCCTATGAAATCACATATCTATGTTACTTCCAAAATATCTTAGCACCATTAGATTATCCCAAAATTATCACAGAATCAATCTGAGATCATCACTATAAAAATAATCAAACAAAATCACAACTATCCATAGTGATATTGGAATATTAGGGAGAACCCCAAAAAAGGTATGGATTCCATTTTTGTAATTTTCATCCCATGTATTATTATTAATATAGAAACCATTTGAATAAACAATAAAATGGTCACTATCTTGCTATATTGTACTTTAGACACCAAACATCAAAATTAATTTCTATACTAAATTTATGAACCATCGCTCGTATGGCACAATAAAATTGTTATCTACTATATTTTAGGATAGTCATCTAGATTTGGGTGAGAAATGTTTTTATGAGGTTGATTATTACCTTCAGTATCCATTTGATAAATAGTATGATGACCCATTTTCCTCCCCAGTCATTGGTGAATAAGGTATTTGTAGTACTTTACATGCATTTACGTATGATATTATCAGCACTAATGATGCATTAAATTGACATTTATATGGTTAATATGCCCAATTTTATTAACTAGTATATAATTAGGGGGTTCACATTGAGAATCGAATTATTATTAACCAACCCTACCTTTGAATATTGAATTGGGGTCATCTAGAAATCTACTAGTAATCCCCTTATGGATGAAAAAACATAAAAATAACTAATATATCACTAAACTCTAATGGGATAATGATGTTCATTAATAAATAAAGGTGAGAATTATCTAAATGGTTTTTTCCCCAAATTGTGTAATCTATACATTCCTATAGATGTTATCTTTAATGTTAGATTACCTAGCCCATGGGAATAGAGTAATTTATATATTTTTACCCCCATATTGATTAAAAGTCAAACATAGTTCCTAGTCACCCTAATCCATTGTCCATAGGAAAATTGACATGTTTTCATGACCCTCAACCTACTTGGAATATAAAATTTTCAGTATTTTATACCCTTTAGTAAGGAGTACTCTTGAAACATTTTGACCTAATCAGTTTCTAAATGTTCTCAATGATTTTTTAGATGCTCTAAAAATTGGGAAGAATGATCATTATCTAGATCCGCAAATTTTTCAATACATCCCTCATCGTGAATAAATAAATATAAGGATGTCTCATCATATGTTCCAAATTCATCCATTTTCTTATAGTGAAATGAGTAATATAGGAAAACAAGGGAAATATCATGGTCATAAATCTCATGATGAGAGAAATAGAATAGTTTATTCCTTACAAACATAGAATATAGTTGATGTAATAATTGAAAAAAATACATGAATCCCCACTACCATCATTTGAGAACTCAAAATAGAAAAAACATGTTGTACATAATAACATTGGACACCATTCTCCTAGTGATAGGTGTCCATCTCTTAGAATATTCAATAAATGTTCTATTAATTTAAGAAGGATAATGATACTATATAGTTAGAATGTTTAGTAAAATAGGAACTTCTCTAGAACTTAATGACTCATGAAAAATTTGGAGGGGGCCCTGAATTAAATATTTAACTGTTTCCATACAATGTTTTTTTAAGAATATGATCGATTGAATCATTATCATAAATTATTTTCAGTTGAAGCGTATTGATGAAGTTATAATTGAGTAAAATAATCCTGGAACTCATGAAATATTTATACATGAGATTATAAATTCATTAGAAACTCCCAAATGTAACGTCACTATATTTTCCTTACATCATGATGTTAAAATAGATTGAGAACATTTTTACCCTCTTATTTTGATACGCATTAGGAAATCACTTACTAAATTTTATTTAAGTTGCATGTATAATGTCGTAGATAAAATATATTTTACAAAAATCCATTCAACATCATAGATGAAATATATTAAAATTTATATTTTCTGAGGACCACATTGGAAGACCATAAAATCTAGACCACCCACATCCTAGTCACATTAAAATAACCTTAAATTCCCTCATCTTTAAAGAAAGACAATAAAATACAACAAATGATGTATCCCAAATCCATAATAACTCCTAGAATGTACTATACCATATCCTAATATCAATCATGGGCCCATACAAAATATCCACCCAACCATACACAAATATCATTCACATATTTAAATGGTATACGGAAGACATGAGTGGAAAATTATCCACACATAAGTAAAATTCATCATCCAAAAAATCATAAAAATTAATAATTTAGAGGCCTATAGTTATTCACATAATTTCTAAATTTTATAATATATTTTGGATGTAATAGAGTAACTTCACTGGTATATTCAGACGATAATATAGGTACAAAGACCAATTCCTATCCTAATACCCAAAACACAAACACCCACACACACACATATATATATCAGTGTGTGTATGAGTATTTTTTTCTGACATGAGTAGATCGATAAATTTTATAAATAAAACATCCTTGATCATGTCCAGACAGATTACTCATTAATTACAATAAAGAAAAACATAATAGTGGAGACTTGTATTCACATTATAATTGGATTTTATCACCCTATATTAGAAATAAACTTATGAAATTCACATATTCTTATCAAATAAAATACAGTGAAATACACCATAGGAACATAACTATTAATATATTCCAATTTTGGTAGAGGTTCATCAACCATGTATTCCACGAATCCTTATAATGGTGAATATTCCTATCAGAAAATCCTTTGGCATTCCCCAGTGGTAGTTGTCAGTCTTATATAATTATTCCTAATTAATAATGATTACAATATCATCCATTAATGTATATATAAGATATGTCTCACACTCTACCACCAATTACCAATTTTTATTGGCATATTACAATAATGAATATATATTTTTATTGTGTTTATACCCCCACAATAACTAGATTTGATATATATATCATTAAAATAAAAAAGGTAGTCCCATACCGATGCAAAAAAATATAAAATATCAACGGAATAATATATTTTCAACAATAAAATGAAATCAAATATCTGTAGAAATAAACAATCATTGATATACATCAATGATTGATATTCCACATGCTCATATTTTTTCTCAATCCCCAAACGAAATTATTAAATATTTCATCCATGACATGGGGTGAGACTCATATTCTTACACTCTTAATTTCATTTCACTTGGCACTAATAAATGTGTTTATATAGAACCTATTGGGTTTTCAAAACCCTTGAAAATTGAAAAAGGTTACAACAATCCCAAAATTCATAGTCCTGGTATTACAGAGATACCATATTGGGAATCTACCCTATAAAAATTCAATGGATAATATCCTCATGTTGATATATAAATATGAAAGTAAATTATCCATTAATTAATGAAACATTTATATATAGAGTTTCTCAAGATTCTATGGTTCACAGTATATAGTTCCCCATAAAAAACAGGAAACACCTCACCACAGTTAATGGGATACTGAGAGATGATACATTTGTGGCCTGACTAGATGGTTGAATGTTCCCATAACATCATAGTCATATTATTTGAATGTTAATAAAATATTTAAAGTCCATTTACAAATTAATTCCCAAAAATATACAATTATAAAGATGTTAACATGATAGACAATGTTCTAATATAAAAAAATTAAACTAGGAAAAAAATTCACTGCAATAAATGATAATCATCATGAACCATTCTAGTCATATGACATCAAACTTCTTAATGAAATCCTAGTTAGTTAGTCATAAACTACAATAAAAGGAAATTGTCTCTTGATGTATAACTATATATAAATATTTATGTGTAGTAAGTGAAATTTCAAGGAAAATTCATAATCCCCTGACATTAAACTATGTGACATATTATATCCTCACAGCATGACTATAAACTTCATTATTGTCCAAGTTTCTAGAAAATAAACTATAAAAAATTTTATTTCAATTTAAGAATTGATATATATTTTACATATAATCTAGATCAATATATAAGGATTCATGTTTACATTTCTTCTAAATATTTTTGAATATTCTTATTGAATAATTTACTAGTTTAGTGTTCTCTCAAATAATAATTGCACTAAAACATCATATACATTAGTTTCCCTTCATTCTTAATCCTAGGTATAACATTATTATTAATTCAGTATATATGAATCATATCTAATTTTAATATATTTAAATTATTTAGAAATATATGTGATTCATGAAGTCCATAAAGGATATAATATAAGAACTATTAGTGTCAATATTCCCCTTCCATTTGTATATATAGAGATGTTGAGATCTTTAATTTCATTCCCAACTATATCATACAATAAAATCAAAAAATTTCCCTCTATCATAGTAGGATAAATATAGATATTTAATTATACAATGATATGTATATATTCCCATATATTCCCTATAATCTACTTTCATGATAATCAATAATCTTCCCACTCGTCTCTTATTTCTCATTCTAATATTGACTCATGCGATCTTAGAGAACCTTGAAGGCCACTTTAGCTATTGAGAATTACATTATCATTATTATAAGATATAGAACCTTGTTATAGTTATAGAATTATAATCTACAGAATAAAATCCATTTCTCATGAAATTAAGATTCATGACTTGAGGTTATCCAGTTGAATTATTCATTAACCTAATTACTACTTACTAATGATTTGTGCAATCTATCCCTTCACATTGAAATTTTGATCAATAGTGGCTGGTCTAGCTTTTAGTGCGTTCAAATATTTTTGATAACTATTGTATATATGGTCTAACATCATACCTTTTATATCTAAGTTTATTCCAAACAATTCATTGAGTTTATATACATCATTTAGAACCCCATGTTCCTCGAACATATCTATTCGAGGTTCTCCCCAACCGCATATTAGTTACATGGAATAAAAAACATGAAGGGGTAATTATAGTATTCAATTGTGAATAACACAATTAATATGATATTTTGATTAGTGTATTTTTCTTTTTAATTGTGAAAGTCCCCCTAAACACAAGTGATATTGTCTCAACTGCGTGTGATATAATATTCCATTAATTTTATCTGTCAAACACTATCCACTGATCCCCTCCAATAACTAACTCAAATATTTATAGGTTAATATTTAAATATTACATAACACACATATTCATTTGGATACTAATAACCATGATGCTACACTTCAATTGATCACATACACTTTCAATGCATGAATTTAAAATTATATCCTTGTACCAATTAATTCTATGAATACAATCATCTATGTTACAAAAATTTCCATAATATGATACTCTATATTAATAAAACCACTATGAAAATGTTAAAAATATAAAATAAATGGATTCTTTATTAAGGGTTATACATTAGTAACAAGTGATGTTATATACATGAACTATTCAAATATATTTTAGACATCTTATTTTTACAAAAAAAACATAATGGGACTTTTCATATTTAGATTATCTACTTCCATGAGATATTATTTTGTGGTAAATTTTCTCATTTTTACCATGTATCCTATTTATTCAACACTTTTTCACAATGATTACAAGGTTTTAATGATTTGATGGTTCCCCTATAGGTTTTTTTAGTGAATAACATTGTTCATCAGAGCTTTTTCAATGTGGATGTTTTTATCTAAGAGAAAAGTTCCACCGTTACCCCTTGACCAATTAAACTAACAAAGAACCAAAAATATCACCAATAATCAAGAAAATCATTCCGAAATATAGGAATAAGAATAAATTATTTAATTTCATCTTTTTTCCCATGACCAAGATGAAAGAAAAATCTCTTGAGGTTCCATTCATTTAAAACAAAGTTACAGTGGACGAAAATTATACAACACAGTATTTCCATATCCATAACAAATGATAGTAAATTTCATGTAATAAATTATAAACATAATGTTTTATACTAGAAATTACTTGATGTGGACACTTGTAATTAAACTATGTGACATATTATGTTCTGAATGCATGGCATGAAATTTTATTGTTGTCCTTGTTGTGGGATGTTAAATTTTGAAACATGTGTTTTCTTTATAAATACTACTTACCATAAAATGTATTACTTAGATATATGATAAATGATTATTGATTGGGGGGTTATGAATTTATTGATTATATTTATCCAATAACCTTTCTTAAGGGAAAATTATTTCGACATTTTTCTTATCACAAAACCTCACTAGCATCTGGTTTCGTTTATTATTGAGCTTGGATACCTATCCAATATATATTTAATATGCATGAGATAGTGATTTATGTAAATAATATTCCCATATCCTTATTTTGGATATAGATTAAAATAATTTAAAATATCTATTAATAATATATGGTCTAATTCATGCTCCCATGGTATTTATATTGACACCTCTAACCCAAATCATTGGACCAACCACAACGCAATGAAAAAAATCCATCTTGTGGATATGGGTCAAAAATATTTCTGTAGTTATCCCTATAAAAGCTACATGTTTCGTTATTATTATTTATATGAGATATATATTGACACATATATTATTTATTTTAGGGGTAACGTTAGATATTTGTTACTTATAACTCTCATCAATGATGAGAACAAAATATTTTATAGGATTCTTTTTCAGCTTAAAATTTGAATGCCCCAAAATATTTCATGACCTTCACTCTTGTATGTTTTAATAATATTCCTAAATTTCCATTGTTTCTCACTTTGAGCATAACTCATGTAATATTTGAGAACCTAGAATCCATGTTTGACTATTGTAATTCAGATGGATTGTATTTGTGATAAATTAAACATAACTTTGTTACATGATAAAAATTACCTAATATGATGGATTCCCAAAGATAATACAATCCATGCATATGAATGTGCCTTCATGAATTGATTTTAATATACTCTACATAAAAATGTGTCCAATACACATTAATGTATACTTTATGGTGATCAAATCCTTCATAAATGTAATATTCTCTATAAACCAAACTCATAAAATTTTTGTATGATTATACATTATATGAATTGTTGATCAAATTCTATAATATATTTCTATACACCTCAATCCTACGTACTTTTGGTTAATCCCTATATTAATCTTATAGTAGAGGCAGAATAATATGAAGGGACCCTATAATGATTCTTTGGGGAAATACACAAATTTATGATATTATTCCTATGTGATGTATTGACCCATGAAGAGAGGTCACCCTTAACCCTAGGAGTTGATATCATATCATTGCATGAGATATGATTTCCCTATTTGAAATGGATGACTTATCCCCACTAGTCAATAAATCACATTTTCAAAAAATATTATTATATTATGACAGACAATTACCATAAAAACTATTCAAAATGATTTTCTTACCCTTAATGTTACAATTTATTTTCATTAATCTAATTATCAAAAAATGATTATATCGTATTTTTGTACCCATTAATTTCATCGTATAAATATTATACAAATACCCAAATACCATTACATATTTATATAAATTGGGAATCCCATTTTTAGAAATATAAATGGTGATAAATGATTTTCCATTACCAATAAAAGTAGCATGAATTAAAATACACAACATATTATCCATCATACATGAAATAAAACCTCAAATATTGAGTCTTCTTATAGACACTATTCATACATGGAATCTATGTCAGCGTATTGATTTGTGGACCGTATCAATAATTATATTTTATGGATTAATATTTCATCACAATACTAGAATAGAATATTTAAATTTTTATCAATTATATATAAACTCATTCAACAAATTGGACCCTTTAGCCGTCTATAAGTTTTAGGATTACATAGACAATAGAAAAAATGCCTCTTCCTTTCACATAAGCATTACATGAAAAAGGTACATTCAAAACCAAAATTACATGGGGTTTTATTATTCACCCTTTATTTTATTTTTGTATTCCTATATATCATAAAATTGGTCCCTAAAAAAATATTAACATCATAATAATTTCTCCTTCCATAAACATAAGCCTGATCTATACATGTATTTTTCCAAGTACTACACTTCGCATTAATCAGGATCGAAACGTTATGTAGTGATGTTTGAATTCCCAAATCCTAGGACCCACTAAAATAACCAATGCATTAAATAGAATTTTTTTTTCACTAACACATGATCAAAATCAATTTAGGGTAACATTTCACTATTATATAACTATGTATTGTTTGATTCGTATCTATTTAGTATATGTTGTTACACTTGGATACCCCATCACCAATCCCACCCATAAATTTAAAAACACATCCCATTTATAGTGTTTACATTTTTCATTGATGCCTCACTTAAGAAATGTCAATTTACTATCATTGGAAATAATTATCCTTTATAACTTTCCACATTTATCTATAATTAATATTACTAAAAAATATTTCTTATGGATGGAGAATTTCCCCATCCAATATATATGTTCAATAATTATGGGGATCCATTTCAAAAAAATGTGAATTGAATTTACTTTTTTTGTATCTATATTAATTCCTAAATCTTTAGGTCTTAGGATTTAATTTAAATTTAAATTATCTTGATGGAAAATGGCCCCCTCACATTTATGTGTATGATACTGATATATATAGGAAATGTATTTTAATGTGATACATGTAACCCCATTCCCACAATTATAAAACGCATAGTGAATCCCATGGGAATCTCATCCATATAAATTTCAAATTCCACTATCTATGGGAACAATATTAATACATTAATCTGAGTATAAATAAAAAATTATATATAGTGTTTTCTGGGAAACATATCATTTATATCTTCATATGTATTGATCATAAACTACTCACGTCTGTGAAAAAAGGGTCATGGAATATGGTTATTTAAATGAAAGACTATGAAATGATGAAAATTATTATTTCATTTTAATTTTACTAAAAATAATGGGTTTCCATTATGGAACAATTAATAATTTAACATGGAATCACATTGTCATAGTTTCCACAAATATCCCAAAGTCCTTTTACTATTATTCATTTTAGATAATCCCCCTTTTAAGGGTTGAAGGGGGACCCATACATGGCTTGTTGGATTTTTTAATGTACATAACCAGAAGGTATTGAGGAAATCATCAAGACTATTACTACATGGAACTTCTCATCCCTAGTGTCTATATACTTAAAACATCTCTCCATATTCAGATGGCTAGGCATGTCATCCATTCATAGAATGGTCCTAATGAAAATTTTCAAACCCTCTCAATGTTCCAAATCTATTATATCTTCTCTGGTGAATGTGCCTTTCATTAAATCCTCATTTGGTGAATACTTTTTGTAGAGTCCAGCTGGTAGATTTATGCACAATTTCATGTGGCACGAAGGCCTTATGGTGTCATGGGGGCCATGATGTGGATCTAAGTCCTAGTGGTAGCTCTAAATATAAACAAGATAGATAGACTAATGTGGAATGATGTTCTTATAGGACACAAGGACCAAACCCCTAGCCTGAAATGACAAATAGATGAATTGTTTTGGCTAATACAGAAATACATAGTGAAAATTATAGTTCCTAATATATCAACTACTACAGTACTACTATAGTATCCCAAAAAAATTCACTGCATGGATTTTATCTCAAGTCTCTTCGATGCACATTCCAAGTCCTCACCAACTAGGGGAAGGATATTGGGCTGCAATTTTATGATTTTATTTTGATAAACTACATAAAAATTATTTTATTACTACATGAAATAAAACATAACAACAATTCTTCATACCACATTATGTTAAACTGAATATAATAAGTATTTTCCATATGAAATTAAACTACATGGGTGATTTCCTTTTTCTCATTGTGTTATAAAACAATAAAATTAAATAATTAAATAATTATCTAAAACTACATGTACATTTGTCAAAATTGTATGACATTAAATTGTTCCCATTGATTGTACATTTAAAAACCCCATAAGCTTCTAGTGAATGTGACCAAAAACGTGTCAAGGTAAAAAACTAAAAATGTAGGTCTAAAAAAATTCAAAAAACATAACTATATTCACATTATATATATATATATATATATATTAATGGCATGGACCTCTACGGTCCATTCCTTTGTGAAATGTGGTGCTATAGGTATTCCCGGAGGTTAAGGGGCCTTGGGGGTGCATTTGGGTGGACTTTTAAGGAGAGCTAAAGGGAAATGGACTTCACACAGTTAGAACACGGTCTGGTTAAACCATGTGGCCAAACCTTGCAAGGTTGGTGTTGGAGGCAGTGGCTAATGCACGGTTAGTGCACAGTTTGGCTAACCATGCGGACTAACCGTGTGACAAGTGTATGGCGAGGGAGAAGCTCACACATAGTTTTCTAATCCATAAGGACTAACTATGTGGGATCTTAAAGTTAGATCCTAAAATTGTAGATCTGAACTCTTTTGCCTCTAAATGTTTCTTTTAATCCCCTATGTTTCCATAACTTTGGAATACCCTTCCTTGGAGGTAGAAGATCATTTTCAAAGCGTTTTAGAGGCGACCTGAAGGGTTTTCTTAGTGAATCGAAGTTGGTTCTTTGTGGTATGTGATCGTTCCTGCATGTTTTCATATATCTACTCCTCCTTCTCTCTCAGTTTCCCAGATCTACGCCTGTTATATGTAGATATAATCATTTGGATGTCAAGGATGAAGAGATTTGCTATTGGTTGTGTTAGGAGAGGATATCTAAAGAAGATTCATGGAGAATTGACCCGGATTCATGAGTGTTCTTCGACCGTCATGGTTTCGTCATGTAAAACCATTGAGGTATGGATTTTCCCCTTCGTCTCTCCTTTTTATGTTTCATGTGGTGTGGGTGGACTTTTGTTTCTGTGGGAATTGATAAAGCCAATTGTTAATGAAGATAAAAAAAACTTTTAATAGAATAATGGGGAGGGTTGTGATTGATATACAACTGTTATGTTTTCCGGATCTTTCTTGATTATTATGTTGTTAATTGTTTGGATGTATGATTACTGAAAATAATTTGTTGTTGGTGGTATCCCTCTATGATCTAATAAACATTGGTCTTCTAAGATGATTAATTGGATATATTGTGGAAATAAATTAATCACTTGAACTCAGTGGATTAATTGGATCCCAAGTAAACATGAAACCTTGTGTGATCACCCGGGTTAACCAACAGAAAGAGGAAATAGATAAATTATGTTCTTGAACATGGAAGTTACCCGTGTTTGATTGGAAGTGGGTGTGCCTTTCTATTTGGTTGCTTATGGGTGATGTGGGTGAGGATGGGATCCTCTGTTGTGGCACAATTGTAGTTTGTGACTCTTATTTCATAACAAATTGGTGTGGAATCCTCTTCTGTTGTTAATCCTTTTTGGTCCATGGTTCTGGGGACGTGGGGATTTATCATGATGCCAGCTTTGGTTCCAATACATGGAGGGATCTCACCTTTATGTGAACATACCAATGAAATGGGTGTGAATGTTTAAATCGTTGTTGGCTGTAATTTTTTCTACTAGGCTTGTGATTATGCCTGATAGTTTCCCAGTAGTGAAGAATTTATTAAATGGGGTAACTTGAACATGAAAAAAATAAAGGGTTTAATTGGGAGATTGGTTCTGGTATGAGTTGTGACTCGGCTGTGAATATTGTACTTTATGAAAAATGATGAGACTGTTCGTGCTTGGGTTAGGTGTGGAACCCTAATTTGGGATGAGTGCATGTTATATATATATATATATGATTGTAGTTCTGATGTATCTTATTCACGCCCCACCCATGTTGATAACATAGTGCCAAACACCCCCATTTCATGGGGCAGGGTGATTTTCCCAACACCCATTTGAGTGGCTGGTTATTAGCTCCTTTAATGCTCCCTTTCCTAAATAGCCCAAGTATCTTTGGGCAGGTTGTGATGGCGTGAGGTCCATTATTATCCCAAGAATCTTCGGGCAGGGTAGTTTTGGGGGTGGCCCAAGAGTTTATGGGCTGGTTGTTTCCCATGTATCTTCGGGATGAGGCCCAGGTGTCTTCGAGCGTGAAAGTAGCTTTCTGGAACTGGTTTCTTTGGGCGTGGTAGTGGTTGTTTTGGCCTAGTTGTTTACGGGAATGGTTACATGAGGTTGTTGTGGCCCAGGTGTTTGCAGGTGGGTGTTGCAGTGGGATTGCAGTGAGAATGGCGGGATTTTTTCGATTCGTAGGATGTCTTTAATATCCAGTGGGAATGTGGTGCGGGCTACCCAAAAATTGATGTGATGTTACTACAAATTACTTGATTTGCGTTATTTGGGGAGTGTTCCTTAGTGAGGCTTGGGTGGATAGTTTTCCTTGCTAGATGTTTTGGTTCTCTTTTATCACAAGGCATTAGAATTCCTCCCCACTAGTGCACGAGAGTATATGGTTTTCCCTACTCGGTATACTTGTATACTCACCCTAAGTATATAAAACTGATTTCGGGTTTCCAGGAAGACTTCGGGGATCATGAAGGGTCTTACTAGCTCGATCGTTGGGACCATGGAAGTAGTTGAATTCTTTCTTTTGGTACTTTACCCTTGTAGACAACTAGTACTTTCTGGCTTTTACTTTTGCAACATGCATATGGGAGTGGTTTTCTTGTATTTACTTTTACTTCATATTTCTGGGTTTCATCATCTTATCTCCTGATCCTATTAAATAAAAGGGCAATTCCTTCCATTTTGTGTGTGATTTTATACCCTTTTGGCTAGTCACCACTCCAGGACCTATTGAAGACGGGTCTCAAGGGTCATCATCTCTCCTTCAACTTGATGAAGGGAGGGTTTTGCAATCTTTTGTCCCTTCCATCATCTTGGCGAAGGTGGGTCACGAAAGAATGGTATCAGAGGAAGAGGTTGAGAGATATGGTGGAGTATAGAGTTAGGCATATTTATGATTGCATGGGATGGAAGGGAAAAAGTTTTTGGTGATTTTGGAGCGTGAAATAGGCCAGGGAAGACCGGCTAGGAAACAAGATTTTTGGGCCCCCCGTGATCTGATGCAAGGACTCTGGACCTACCGAACGATCAAGTGTGGCCACATTGATTGTAATTTAGAGACCCTAGGAAAGTTACATCCATCATAATGACTTGCGTTCTTGTTTTTATGGGGAATTTTGGTGATTTATAACGAATAAGGAGTAAGAAAATTTAAGAACAGTATTCTATAGTACTCGGGATTAGGCATTCCTTGTTTACCTAGCAGCTATGGCACCTGGGAGATGACCACAAGTAGTGCGGGTGATCGAGGCCCAGGAGGTTGAAATGGATTATCGATAGAGGGCTGACCAAGAGGAGGAGGATGATCAGTGGAAGAAGAAGTTTCATTCCTTTCAGCGACAGACCCTCGGGAAGTATGAGGGGATCACCTGAGATGCGGAGACAGAAAGCTGGCTAGAGGAGCGGGTGATAGCTTTCGGCTTGATCCGGGCTCTGGCGAAGTACTGGGTTCCTCTAGCTGTTAGCCACATGTTGGGAGAAGCACGTCAGTGGTGGACACTTTATCTCAGGGAAAGGAAAGAGGTTGAGATTACATTGGCTGACTTCAAGAAGGAATTCCGGGCGAAATTTTTCTCTTGCACCATGATGGCTGAGAAGAGGTAGGAACTACTCTCCCTCCATCAGGGGAGTATGTCAGTGAGAGAGTTGGGGATCATGTTCAAGGCTCTCCGTCGCTTTTCTCCCGAACTCTTTCCAGATGAGGAGTCTCGGGCGAGATTTTTAGAGGAGGCGCTTCGGGCTTCTATCCAGTATGTTGTTACTCCCTTCACCCTACCGACAAATTTGGAGGTCCAGAAGAAGGCTGAAGTGGTGGAAAGGATGCACACACTAGGAGGTGTGTCACGAGATGGAATCCAGTAGGGCTCATCAATATGGAAAGCCGTCAGTATTTGGCCTCCAGCATCAGGGCCCTCTAGGTTCCGACCAGTAGGGGGCATCCATTAGTAGTTTCTGTTCCGATCTCTTAGTCCTCTACCTTTTCCATTGAGCCTAGGTCTGAGGTGTTACATTTGTGGTAGCCATGATCACCTTCAAAACTAGTGCCCAGATAGAGTGCAGTACAATGGTGGTAGGCAGGTTCATCTCCCAACTCTGCAGCAGCAGCAGTTCCCAGTTAGGCCCCTTCAGCAGCATCTGCTGGATCAGTGAGCTCCATATCCTCTGAGAGCTGATGTTTTAGGAGGAGGCCATCCTGAGGGCTCTCCTCTGGGATCTTGACCAGGGTATGGTCGGGGAGGTGGCCGACAGCCGAGAGGCAAAGGAGCTGGGCGTGGACAGTTGCACGCTATGGAGGCAACAGTTCCAGTGGGACCGGAGGTCATTCGAGGTACGATAATTTTGTTTATTATCCTTGTTCACGACTTGTTTGATATCAGAGCTTCACACTCCTTTGTTACACCCTGTATGGACCGTTCTCTGGGTCTAGACCCCGAGAGACTTCTAGTGCCCCTGGGGCTGAGCACAAAAGTTGAAGGTCAGATCGACTTGTTGTATGTTTGTCGAGGATGGATACTGATGATAGGGCCACATCAGTATGTTAGATATCTTCTTCTATTACAGATACAACAATACAATGTCATCCTAGTCATTGAATAGACATACTCTATATGTGTCGTCGTTGATTGTCTCTGAGGAAGGGTTGTGTTTTTTGACTTGGGCGGTCGATGAGTGACTTTCATTGGCGAGCAGTGTTTCTTGGGAAACAGCAAGCAAGGGGAACCCCTCCCACCCTTGCTAGCTGATTTATCAGTGGATTCGGTGGATGCTGATATGGTGTCCCAGGAATCATCTGTGAGTTTAAGGATGTTTTCCCTGAGGAGGTAATGACTCTACCCCCTCGACCTGACATCTAGTTTGGGATATAATTGCAACCTGGTGCTCATACGATTTCGATGGCCCCCTACCAGATGGCACCTTCGGAGCTACAGGTGTTGTGGATTGATATTGACGATTTGATGAAGAAGTGTTTTTTTCGACCGATTGCGTCACCGTGGGGTTATCTTATCTTGTTCGCAAAGAAGGCAGATGGTGGTCTCAGGCTGTTCATAGACAAAAGAGACTAAATGAGGAAACAGTCAAGAATCGCTACCCTCTTTCAAGGATAGCCGATCTCTTTGACCAGTTGAAGTGGGTATGATGGTTCTCTATGATCGATCTACGATCTGGATATCACCAGTTGAGGGTAAAGGAGGGAGAAATATTGAAGACGGCCTTTAGGTGCAGATACGGGCACTTCAAGTTTGTGGTCATGGCGTTTGGCATCACGAATGCTCCGGCTGTGTTAACGGGACTCATGAACACCGTATTCCGGGAGTAACATTATTGGTTCGTAGTTGTATTTAATGATGACATCTTGATCTACTCAAGATCATATGAGGATCATGCCAAGCACTTGAGTACGGATTTAGAGGTCCTCCGACAAAACCATATCTATGGGAAGTTTTCCATGTGCATTTTCAAGACGCGATAGGTTCACATCCTTGGGCATGTGGTGTCTGAGAAGGGAATATCTATGGCCCTATCAAAGGTTGAGGAGGTTGTGTCTTGGGAAACACCCAAGAATGTGGCGGTGGTTCGTATTTTCCTCAGGCTGGCAGTTTACTATCGGAGGTTCGTGCCCAACATCTCCCAAGTTGCGGAACCCTTGAAATCCTTTTCCAATAAGGAGGAGACTTTATTATGTGACGAGTAGTGTGGGTCAGCCTTCGGCTATCTGAAGGAGAAGTTGGTTAGTTCCCCAATGTTGTGGTTTCTAGAAGAAGAGGCAGCATATGAGGTCTTCGGTGATGCTTCAGGGCAAGGAATCAGATGTGTGTTGATGTAGTGGAAAGGGGTGATCTCTTATGGGTATAGGAAATTACGTCCTCATGAGCATCACTATTCCACCAATGATCTAGAGATTTTGGCATTCGAGTTCGCACTAATGTTGTAGGGTCACTACCTCATCGGGGATCACTTCATTCTCTTCACCGATCACAAGAGTGTGAAGTATGTCATCTCCCAGCGAGATCTGAACTTGCGGCAGCTAAGGTGGATGGAGTTCCTTCAGGAATACGACTTCTAGATTTCTTAAAACTTAGGTAAAGGGAATGTGGTGACTGATGCTTAGAGTAAGAAGTTGCAGAAGGACACAGTTCAAGAGTCGGCAGATGCTTGGAAGGCTAGGGGGGAGTAGGATGCCCTGCACCTGGATGCTAGGATGGAAGGTGTTAGAGGTTGCCTGTATCTGATGATAGTGCAGTCTTCTCTACTACGGAATGTGGAGGAGTCCCAGGGGGGAGATTCAGAGAGTGAAGTGATGCATGAATGGGTTGCCCAAGGCGATGCCCCAGAATGGTGGGTGGAGGATGGTCAGAACCAGATGCTTTTCCAAGGAAAGATGTTTGTTCTAGAGGAGATGTGTGTCAAGGATCTTAGAGAGTTCATAAACTCACCCATAGAGGTAAACCTGGAAGATTCCAAGATGTACCAGGGTCTGAGGAGACAGTTTTGGTGGCCCGGGGTAAGGGGGGTGGTGTCAGAGTTCGTGGACAAGTTCCTAGTGTGTCATCAGGTGATGGCTGAACATCGTGTTCCAAGTGGTTTCGTGAAACCCTTAGATGTCCCAGAGTGGAAGTGGAACAACATCTCAAAGGATTTTTTCACAAATCTACAGAAGGTTCAAGGAGGCTGTGATGTCATTTGGGTGGTGGTGGACCGGTTAACAAAATCAGCTCACGTCATGGCAATCAAGGAGTCGGGTATAGTGGATACCTTAGCACGAAGGTATGTGGAAGAGGTGGTTCAGTTTCATGGAGTTCCACGGTCTATAGTCTTGGATAGGGATGCATGGTTAAGGTCAAGAGTCTAGAGGGGATTGTAGAATGACATTGGCAAGTAGCTACTCCTTAGCACTGCTTTCTATCCCCAGAGAGATGGGAAGACATAGCGCACCATCCAAATATTGGATGATATTCTATGAGAATGTGTTTTGGACTTTGGAGGATCATGGGTACAACACTTACCTCTGATAGAGTTATCTTAAAACAGCATCTATCAATCTACCATTGGCATGGATCCTTTCGAATCATTGTACGGAAGGCCGTGCCGCTCACCCATATTGTGGAAAGAGGTCAGAGAAGTAGGTGTTTTTGACCGGAGGTGGTGCAAAGCACGATGGAGAAGGTTCGGATTATATGAGAGAGGATGAAGGCAACTCATTACCAGTTGAAATCATATGCTAATAATAGGAGGAGACCCTTGGAGTTCAAGGTCGGGGACCACGTATTCTTGAAGGACCCCTCGGCGTGGGCAGTGGAGGTTCGGCAGAGGGAGTAAGCTTTCCCCAAGGTTTGTCGGATAGTTCAAGGTGATAAAGTGGGTCGGTGAGGTGGCTTACCAGATGGCGTTTCCACCACAACTACAAAGGGTCCACGATGTCGTCCATGTTTCCCAGCTCCATTGGTATCTGCGCGATGATTGACACATCCTCGAGTGGGAAAAGCTAGATATCGTGGATGATGCAACGTTTGTGGAGCGACCAATGATGATCGAAGGTCGTGAAGAGAAGCTTCTTCATGGATGAACCATTCCTTTGGATAGTGTGTTGTGGAGACATAGTGGTCTTGAGGAATGTACCTGGGAGTGAGAGATGCAGATGTGCGCCCAATACCCAAAGTTGTTTTATGTTTTGTTCTGTTTTTTTCATAATTGGTTGATGGAATGTTTTACCTTTCTAATTATGGAATATGTGATTTTTCTTTTCTCTGGATGTGTGTGAAGTGTCTTGGGATGTGGGGAGGGGAGGACAGGATCCTTAATTAAGAAGCATTAAAGTGGATGCGCCCAAACCCATGCGGGCAAGTCCGTGTCGCCCAAAGCGGATAGTATCATAACATGGAGGATGGGAAACCCCTCACCTGCTTGACTGGATGGTTTGGTCTTTCGTTTTTCATGGTTCCATAGGGGAGAGGAGTGGTATGATTGTGATTTTTTAAGAGATAGATGGAGAAGTAGGCGCTCCAATGTAACAAGGAGGTGTGCCCTGAGAGGTATCTTTCTAGGGGGAGTTGATCGAACCCCCCCCCCCCCCATTCATTAGATTCTAGAGGAAAAGAATGATTTGTTGGGTATCTGATGTATTGGCGTGGACCTCTCTGGTCTATTCCATTGTGAAATGTGGTGCTGGAGGTGTTCCAGTAGGTCAAGGTGCCTTGGTGGTGTGTTTGGGTGGACTTTTAAAGAGAGCTAATGGGAAATAGATTTTGCACCGTTAGTGCACGGTTTGGCTAAACCCTGCAGCCAAACCATGAATGGTTGTTGTTGGAGGCAGTGGCTAATGCATGGTTAGTGCACGGTTTGGCTAACAGTGCAGAATAACCGTGCGGGGAGTGTTTGGAAATGCAAAATCTAACGCATGGTTAAAGAACGGTTTGCTAAACCGTCCGGACTAACCATGAAGGCACTTAATGCTAGATCCTAAAATTGTGGATCTGAACTCTTTTTCCTCTAAATGGTTCGTTTAAGCCCCTAATAGGAAATAACTCGAGATTTCCCTTCCTTGGAGGTAGAAGAACCTATCTAATGCGTTTTGGAGGTGACCTAGAGTCTTTTCTTGGAGAATCGAAGCTGGTTCCTTGTGGTATTTGATCGTTCTTGCTTGTTTTCTTAGATCCACTCTTACTTCTCTCTTGGTTTCCTAGATCTACATCTGTTATGGGTAGATATAAATGTGTGGATGTCTAGTATGAAAATATTTGGTCATGGTTGTGTTAGGAGATGATATCTAAAGAAGATTCGTGGAGAATCGACCCGGTTTCTTGAGCATTCTTCGACCGTCGTGGTTTTGTCAGAAAAACTATTGAGGTATAGATTTTCTCCTTCGTCTCTTCTTTATGTGTATCATGCAGGGTGGGTGTGCTTTTGTTTCTGTGGGAATGGATGAATCCAAGAATTAATGAAGATAAAAATGGACTTTTAAAGCAATAAAGGGAAGTGGTGGGATCGATATACTACTGTTATGTTTTCCTAATCTTCCTTGATTATTATGTTGTTAACGGTTTGGATGTATTCTTACTGAAAATAATTTTTTGTTGGTGGTCTCTCTCTGTGATATAAAAAACGTTTGTATTCTATGATGATTAATTGGGTGTAATATGGAAATCAATTTAATCATGTGAACTCGGTGGATAAAATGGATGCCCAATAAACATGAAACCTCATGTCATGACCCCAATTAACCAAAAGAATGAGGAAACAGATAAATGATGTCCTTGAACTAGGAAGTTACCCTGTATTGTTTGGTTTTGTTTGTTCTTTTCTATTTGATTGCTTATGGGGTGATGTGGGTGACGATGGGATCCTCTGTTGTGGCACGGTTGTTGGTTGTGACTCTTCTTGCATCACAAATTGGGGTGGAATCCCTTTCTGTTGTGAAACCTTTTTGGTCCATGGTTCTGGGGATGTGGGGATGTATCTTGATGCATTAATTGGTTCCAATACTTGGAGGGATCTCACATTGATGTGAACTTAAAAGAGAACTGGGTGTTAATGTTTAAATCACTAGTGGCTGTAAATTTTTCCCATAGGCTTGTGCTTATGCCTGCTAGTTACCCAGTAGTGCAGAATTTATTAAATGGGGTCCCATGAACATGAAAACAAAAAAGGGGTTAATTGGGAGATTGGTTCTGGTATGAGTTGTGACTCGACTGTGAATATTGTACTTCTATGAAAAATGATGAGGTTGTTCATGATTCGATTAGGTGTTGAACCCTAGGATGGGATGAGTTCCTGTTATATATATATATATATATATGATTGTAGTTCTTGTGTTTCTTATTCGCGCCACACCCATATTGAGAACATAGTGACGAACACCCCCATTTCATGGGAGAGGGTGTTTATCCCAAAACCCATACGAGTGGATGGTTATTAGCTCCTTCTCTGCTCCCTTTCCCGAATAGCCCAAGTATCTTCAGGCAGGCTGTGATGGACTGATGTCCATTATTAGCCCATGAATCTTCAGTTGGAGTAGTTGTGGTGGTTGGCCAAGGTGTTTACGGGCAGGTTGTTTCCCAAGTATCTTCTTGATGAGGCCCAGGTGTATTCGGGCATGACAGTAGCTTTCTGGCCCAGGTGTCTTCAGGTGTGGTAGTGGTTGTTCTGGAATAGATGTTTGCGGGCATGGTTACGTGAGGTTGTTGGGGCCCAGGTGTTTGTGGGATAGATTTCTGGTTGTGGCCCATGTGTTTGTGGGCATAATTTATGGTTGTGTCTCAGGTGTGTGGGTGGGTGTGGCAGTGGGACTGTAGTAACAATGGAAGGATTGGTTCGATGCGTAGGATGTATTCAATAACCAGTGGGAAAGTGGTGCGGGGTACCCAAACATCGATATGATGTTACTGCAAATTACATGACTTGAGTTATTTGGGGAGTGTGCCTTGTTGAGGTTTGGGTGGATAGTTTTCCTTTACATGTGTTTTGGTTCTCTTTTCTCATAGGGCATTAGAATTCCTCCCCACTTGTTTACGAGAGTCTTTGGTTTTCCCTAATGACTTTACTTGTATACTCAAACTATGTATATAAAACTACATTCAGGTTTCCAGGAGGAATTCAAGGTTCGTGCAGGGCCGTACTAGCTCGGGCGTTGGGACCGTTGCAGTTGTTGTTTTCTTTCTTTTGGTACTTTATCCTTATAGACACCTAGTAATTTCTGGCTTTTACTTTTGCAGCATGCATATGGAAGTGGTTTTTTTGTCTTTACATTTACATACAGTTTTTGCATTGTTGGGTTTCATTATCTTATCTCCCGATCCTATTAAAGAAAATGGTAATGCCTTCCATTTTGTGTGTGATTCTATACCCTTGGTGATAGTCACCACTCCGGGACCTATTGAAGGAGGTTCACGGGGGTCATCATCTCTCCTTCAACTTGAAGGAGGGAGGGTCTGGAAATCTATTCTCCCTTCCCTCATCTTGGTGAAGGCGGGTCGTGAAATGTATATATATATATATATATTATGAAACAGTTATAGAAAAAATAAATGAGGTAAAAAAATCATAGTATATATGATTTTACCCCAAACAAAATGACAGATAGTATCATTAGACCACATGATCTTGGAAAAAGTTACAATAATGATTTATCACATAGAATTCCATTATATCATGTTTTTTATAGTGAAATAAAAAAATTAGTGTTATTTAAACCTTCAGTAATATAGTGTTTTCCAAAAAAAATTCAATTAATAAAATTATTAAATGACACATACCAATTCATTGAGTTGTAATACATTTATTTGTACCCCTAAAGAATTTTCAATTTTTCATGGTTGTTCCCAATAGTGTGTTAGTAATAATGACTTACTTATATAGTGGTACATGAGAATCAATCACTATTTAATTTCACAGTGCCTTGGATCTTGTGGTCAAGGGATGTTTTTTATGTAACTGAGTACCCAATTAAACACATGAGGTATTTCCTGGATTGTATTCCTTGATGGATTTCCTCATTACTAATGGTAAAGATAGAGATGAACATGATATTCAAATATATATATATATATACGATATTAAAATATAAATATTCATTTCATTATATAATAATACACCTTTATACCTTAAAGGTATATTGACTTTGGAAATTGGGATACACAAAAATCTATTACATATGTGAACAAATTCATCTCCCACGATGCTATTCAAAAGTAAATATGATGTTAGAAATTTCATATATAATAAATTTATTTATAAATACAGAAAATGAAAATTAAGAAAGAGTTTTCATTGATTCACATTATGGGTAATCAAAGGAGATATAAACATGACACGAGCATAATGTTATGAAAACCCAAGAATAAAATATTAAAATAATACCCTTCAAATCACATATTTTAAAAATGTTGAATTTCATAAATTAAAGAATTTAATAAGATAATAATCACAATAGAAGAAAATAATATAAGTATTGGGAGACTAAAATATTCATAATACATATATTTTGGCTGTACACATAAGAAAAAAAATCAATATCACGGTTACCCAACTCGAAATTCACAACATGCCAGGATTGGAATAATAAGAAATATTACCATTTTGGGATTTGGATAAGAATTAATTTAACCTATTTTGGGTTTTGGATATCCCCCTCTATAAAAAAGTCTTTTGGATAGGGATAACACCCCATGTATCCTCTTGTATGAGTCTTTCTATAACCTCCCATCTACTCTATTGTTTTGGGACTGGGATAACTTATCATGTGCCATTTTGTTTTGGGATGGGGATGACCTCTAATCTAACCTTTGAGATCATATAACATTAATAATTGAATGATGAATTTGAGGGTGATATAGGTCCCACATATCATATAATATATTCATTTTTGTTCCATAATAATAGAAAACATTCATCATATCATTACTAGTGGAACGAAAATTAGTATCATAAAAATATAATCAATTTATTACCTATTAGAATGAAAAGGGATTAATAAATCTCATGTATTCATTATCATAAAAATAATAAATCTAGATAAATTTTAAGTATGATACCAATAGATAATATCTGTATTATAATTAAAATGTTTTTTTAAAAAAATTTAAAAGGTATTCCCCAAAAATATACATAGAAATTTCATTATAGAAATAACCATTACATATTGGGATCACATCGTTATTATTTTTAAATTTAAAAACTATTAATGATAATTAATTATATTAAATGAACCATGTAAAAATAAAAGATAATATTTAAATCATTGATTTTCGTTAATGGTGATAGTTTACATTTAGGGCTTATTTGTTGAATCAATTTTTCATTAGATATTTTCTGTATAATAACTTAATCCAAATCTAAAGAATAATGAGATAATTATTTTAAAAAAATGACATAGAAATTAAAATGTAGTAATTTTTTTTTAAAATATATTTTAAATAACAATAAAACTTATTTTTTTTTTAAATCTAGACAGAAAACAATATGGATTGTCTACCAAAGTGATAAATTAAGTCTGTTTTTTTTTGTAAATATATTTTTTGTTTGTTTAATCGTTAATGTGATGGTGATGAAATTAAAATGTATTATAGATAAATAAATATATTATAGGAATAATCATGAGTTTTATTGAATGGTATATCATAGTATTTCATCACTATATATTTACTCATAAAATTCATGATAAACAATGAGATTTTTATATCAAACCTTAATCACATTAGTATTGTTTGAATAATAAGAATAATAAATAAAAAAACCACATATAGATATTTAAAAAAAATTATTTCCATGATAATAATGATAAAATAAATTCATGGTATGTATAGACACCTAATACCTAGTTGTGAATATGTAATGTTTCTGATTGAAAAAAAAGTCAGTTGAAAATCCTTTAACTCCATTCTCAAATTTCATAATATATAATGTAATTTACTATATAATAATTATAAATTTAATATACATATATATATTATATATAACCATAATAATATAAATCATATCATAAATCATTTAAATATAACCATTTATCACAATTTTATAATTAAATATTTTTTTAAATCACATTTTGTGTAAAAACTTATTTGTTTTTCAGGTATATTTTTGTGGAGTAGTTCGTGTACTTTTATAAAAATCTTGTGTACATAATGTCAAAAACTGTAAAAATTATATTAAAATCATATATATTCATTATATATATTTATTTATAGTAATCCATTAATTTCGGTGATTCAAAATCAATTACACTATTGACGGAGATAGTATTCCATACATAAGCATGACAGTTGTTTCCATTTTCAAGATGAATTGAATTAAAGAAAGGTTAATAGTATTTTCCCTGTTAAATATATTTTTTTATTTTATATATATCATATATTGTAATCCTATATTTTATTATTACTAGAAATTTAAAAAAAATTAAAACATCTCACATTCCATCAGGGAGAATGTAGTACACACGTACACAAATGTTTAGTTATTTTTCCCCGAGGTTATGCTGGATAGAAAGTATATATAATATTTTAAATCCATAAATATAAATATAAAATGAATATAATATATAAAAAATTATAAAATCCTTATATCCAATCATGCGAGGGAGTGTGAAAAAAAATTACATCGGTTTGTGAGGTTGTGGTCCTCCATAAAAACGATCGACAGTTTTATTCCCAACTTCATGGAAGACGAGATGGGAAGATGTTATTACATTTTCATAATAAATTTATAGTATATTGTAGATATTTATGATATTATATTATCATATTTTAATAATATTTTTACAATGTTGAAGAAGAAATTAAAAAACACCCGGATAAGAACAATTTCATTTCTTTAGACAACTAACATAAATTAATCAAAATCATAAAAATTGAGGGATTAATAATCATAATAATGTCTCAATAATTGTTTTTGTTAGTTATGTAATATATTTTTGGAGGGTTTGGATGATAAAAGTGTCTTTTGACATTTGAGGTGGAGAAAAATGGGGTAATATTTAATATGAGGGGGTGAGAGCAGACATGTATTTTTTTTAAAATAATAAGGTATTATGACATTTTACACATGCCAAAAGACTCCATAATAAATCATTTTAAATAATTAAATTAGAAAATCTCAAATAATATATATAAAATAATGTGATGACATTATTTTATGTTAATTTTACAATTATAATTTTTGTTTTCAATATAGTAATCACATCATAATTTTAACACCATTAATAAATTTTTACTATTATATATGTAAAAAATTACGATTAAGATTTTTTATAATAAATATTTTAGTTATTAAAAATATGGAATACATTTTTGTAAATTTAATTAAAAAATTGACAAATTTAATTTATAATTTATATTGTACACGTGATGATAATGTTGTTTCTGAAGAAAAATGTTTTCATAAATTTACAAAATATCAATTTCATAATTCATTATGAAATTTATTACAATGTAATTAGTCATATTAATAAATATATAATAGTAATAATATTAATTCCAAAACCTCCCTAAAAAGCTTTATCATCTAAATTAATTAAATGGAAATAAAATATTTAATAACAATACTTATTTTCCTCTATTCATCTAAAAACTAATAATATTTGATAATTCTCTAAAATACACATTAATAAAAAATTTAATCATATATTTTAATCATGTTGTTTATTTTTCCAAATTAATATTATAATATATTAATAAATTACTTTAATTGTTTTTGTCATTGATCATATAAAAAAATGTTTATGAAAAAAAAATTTGAAGTAGAGTCCAAAATAAAAAATTAATTCAAATTTATTAATCAATATATTTTATTTATCTAAATCCTCTATAAATAATTAAAATATTTTGATATTCATATTTATATATTTAATTTTAATTTATTTGATATAATTTTCATCAAAATTTATAAATTTAATTTAATATTGTGTTTCTATAAGACCTGGTGTTGCAGGTTACACATGAGATTAAAAAAAAATTAATTTCTTTTAAAAGAAAATTCATTAAATTTAGAGATTTTAAATTTATCTCGCATTAAAATTAAACTGTCGATTTAAATTACATCACTTTGATAAAAACAAATGAATAAATTTATAGATCATCATATCCTCATGTTCCCATGTAGCTTCATCAGGATAGTTGTTTCACCATAACACCTTAACTAAGAGAGTGATATTGTTTCAAAAAAATGTCTCAATATTATCTAGAATATTCATATGTATATCTTCATATTAAGATCAAAATAATTTAATATGAAATTAATGTTATATTCATTTCATGGGTCTAGTATTTACTTCTCAATGAGTGATACATTTAACACATCATGGATGAGATAATAGATCAACAAATGCTCCATGTGAAAACCCATTGTACCTACATTTTATAGAATCTAAAAGAATAAAATATTCCATTTACTAATCATTCATTTATTCGTAAAATTCATATACATATTTAATGTATAAATTCAAATAATCCCATCTCACTGACATCATATTCTACATAACGATGATTATTACGCGCATAACTTTTCTGTCGACTCTGTGATTCCATTATGTATTGTTGAATGAGTTTGAAGCTCTATTTAATTTCCATATGTACTGTAGTTCCGAATAAATTAAATTATCCACCATCACCCCAACATTCTATATAGTTACACATATTTACATACAAGTATTCATATGTTTCCATTTAAATTATTGAGTGAAAGAAATTATTGTATAAACACTTGTCTAAAGAATGTCGTTGATGAAAAACACAATTTAAAACCATAAAAATAAACTCATAAGGTACTATAGTGTTTGAAATGTTCTCTAATATAAACTATATTTTTTTGGGAGGAGACATAGTCTATAAACATACGTTAGTATCCTTGGAATGATGAATACAAAACATGAATGTCGATGTAATCATATGATTTTTATTAGACATAATAAAATCTAGTAATCCATATATTTTTAACACTTAATTAATTTATATCCTTCAGATATATATAAAAATATATATTCACTAATAGATATTTTTTTTGTAAATACCTTTTAATGTGATGGACTAAAAACCAACATAATTATTCTCTTCAAGGATTTTGAGGAGTCTAATGAAAAATTCCATATTAATGTTTTCCCAATTAAATTATTGTATGAGAAATTTTCATAATATTCCCATATTCATTTTTATCTCATTCAAAACTTTATAACATACCTTGATCATGATAAAAAAACATTTAGAGGTATCTCTTCATGTCACCTCCTATAAAATATCGTATAAATCATTACAAATCTTTATAGACACAAGATGAATTTATAATTAATAACTATAATATTCTCTTAATTTTTCCTCCTTCAAATATGTTATAGATTGGACAAATACATGATTTTTAAAAATAATTATTCTATCATAAAAAATGTTACACAAAGAAACATTTCAATCAAAATTATAAAACACTATTCTTTCCTCATATTCCTCATTAATCATTATATTGATATATGTCCAAATAGTTATTTAAAAAAGATGTGGTTTCTATGATTAATTCCAGAAATCCAATAACATAATTTTTAAAATAAAAAATAATTAGACATTTTGGGAATCAAATCAATGATAATATATCATGATACATTAAAATCAATGTATTATCCACCTTTTTTAAAATTCATTGGGTGGTAATGTATTGTGTTTTCATAATCATTTTCAATATTATCCATATTATCTAGAACAAATTCTAGTACTTATGTTTTAATATATATATTAAATATTTTTATCAATACATATATCACACAATTCTCCTAAAATATAATTCCTTCATATAAATTGTGATAAAATTACAATAGGAAACACCAAATAATGAGTTGGGTTATATTACTCATTATCATTAAATTTATGTGACGAATATTCTATTACGACAATATTCTATATGTGGACTTACCACATCCCCTTAATTGATGTATCATTATTGAATAAAAAACCTACTCCATTATATGATAGTGGATGAATTAGGGAACTCACTAAACATTTATTTCTATCCATGAATTTTTTATCACTTTATATTGTTTAGAGGAATTTGTCTCAATTTTGTGATTACATGGAATGTGGATTCATCAGTATCGATAAATTTTCATAATAGGGACTATAATATACATCCAATTAAATAGTGTTACTAATATAAGTAAATGTGGTTACTCTTGGATAACATTGAATGGTCTCTTTAAATAAGGGACCCACTAATATACCCTCATTTTAAATTATATTAACCAAAAATGATAATTTTTATATAACACAAATTACACTAAAAAAAATTTCATACAAATTCGTCTTCTTTAGGTTTTTATGCCCAAATAAAAATTTATCATTATTCTATTCATTAATCAATGAATATATAATAATTGTTTCTCTAAATATTACAATAAAATTAACCAAGTAATATCTAAATACAATATTTAATAAATTCATGAATATAACATGGAATTAGTAATAACCAGTGGAATCCGAATATAATAATAGTTTACAAACCTTTTCTGGAAATAATTCATGGTTAAATATTTCTTCTTGAAGCTCAATCGATGATATCCAGAACAAAGTTCAATCCTGGAATAGTATTTAGAATCATAAATTTTAGTGAAAAAGTTATCAATATAAGATAGAATATACCTTATATTTATTGTTATCTTTTTAATCTCCTAATAATAAATGGAAACTCACATAATAATATCATTTTTAATAACAAATAGAATGTATCTATACCACGTTAATATATTTGGATGTATGAATACATTTCATGATTCTCCTGGATTATCATCATAATTCTAAAATCTCAATTAGAGACATTATTGAGGGATTCATTTTTATAGTTGTAGCACCATGTATGAGTTCTATTGATAGAATAACTTCAGTATTCAGTGGAAGAATAGGGAACACTTCTAGATTGATATTGAAAATCTCCCCTCACAATAACCATGTCATTGATGTTGAGATTGTCCCAAACCATCTAAGATAAATAATAAATTTTATTTTGAATGAATACACATAAATCTGTATGATTTGAATTAAATATCCTTATTCATCATCACACTGATAGATGATCATAGGTGGGTTTGGAATATCAAATTTCACTTTTCCTCACTTGAAATATTTTATAGAAGAAAATTAATAATATATTCATCTACAGAAGAATCTTATTTTGGGAATGTGATTATTATTCCTATAGTGGTATTCATTTCTAATTCAACATATAATAATTGATGAATTGAAATAACATCCCTTTATACAAATCCTAATATATAGTAATTCTAATAAATAAACTAAAAAAATGGTTCATAGATATTAAATAGAACATATTACAAAATAAACATCATCATTATATCATGAATTTTATATTTATTCTAAAATTGGTTTCATTTCAATCACGTAACATTAATAAGAGTGATATATAATGAAAACTGATTCATAGGGGGTTTAAATCATGATGCCTTATTATCAATATATGAATACTTATGTTTAAACATGGTCATTCATGGCCTATAACTATTCAAATTCCTTATGACATATCATAAAGGGGTTATGAATTAAAAAAATTTATTCTTATGTAGTATCAAACTAGTTGTGCAACAAGGCATTTTGTTGTGTACTGGGTTATGATTGATTCAAATATCGGTGTCCCCTATTCAGATTTATTACCTCGAGGTAAAATATTATCACATCAACATCATCTTTTATATACACACACTAAGAAAATTTCATAGAAACAATTCACTATATCACACCTAAAAATGACAAGACATTTTTTGATACACTAACTTATCCATAAACATGTCCATAAATATATATATATATATAGATCTCACTATTGTATTATCATTATAGTTTCCAATGTTTTACTAAACATTTACTCTAATAAAAATAATGTAGACCAACAATTTTTGTACATATATATAACATTTTAAAATAATATTATTCAAATCATTATTGAAAATCATATTTATGGAACATATAGGTTAAGATTAATTATAAATTTTATTACATAAATAATTTTTCAATATGCGATCTTCATCATCACCCACTATGTTATCATAAAATAAAATACTACTTATATATCATACAAAATACCTTTTTTCATAAAATGATAAAATGAAGCATAACATGGATGTGCTCAGATGCTTGGCAAGGGTAAACAAGGGACATATCAACATAGAATGAGAATAGGTATACTAGATGATGAGTATAACCACTAAAGACCAAACACTGTATATTAATGTATTTAAACATATTCCATGAAATAAAACATTTTTTCATACCACATGTATCAAAAAAATAATCAATGAACTTAGTCCAAGAATAAAATTTTCATAAATCATATATTTATGGAGCACACATAATCATAGAATAACCTAATTCAGTAAACACACAAATACATTTATATAATGGTATGATTTTTATAAAACCCCATTTATATTCATATAGAATGAGATAACACCTAGTTTATTCTATTATATGGTTTTGATAGCAAACTATATTTTTTTTCTGAAAGCGATAACCTTCCATGGACCACTAATTTTTAAATTGGGACAACCACTAATGTACTCTATTGTTTTGGACTTGGGATAAAATCCCATGTACCCTGTAGTTTCGAGCATTAGATAACATACATTTTACCATTTGTTCACATTAAAAAATTAATCATTAACCCGTGAACGGGACCTATATATAGGTCCTACCTATAAAATAATCCGTTCAAATGTTTTCTATAAAATGATATAATATTCATCATATAATAATATGTCAAAAAGAAATGGGTTCAATAGAAATTTCAATATGATATTACATTTTTTAAATAACTCAGTTTTAGGAAAAAAAATATCATAATAATAGTAAACATAAACCATCTAGATAATGAATGAGGATTTAAACATTATATCTCATAACTACTTCAACATAAGTAACACCAATTTTTTTTTTGTTGATCAATATAAATAATATAAATATTTTAATAAAACATTATTGTTGAAAATATCCTTTCCATTTAGAAATCCATTTTCTAAAATATAAAAATATAAATTATATTAAGGAAAACATTTTCGTCGAAAATTAAAATAAAAATAATTATGGGAATTTTTAAATATTTTTTTAATCGTGATAAATAAAAATTTATTTCATGTTGTATAAGTTAAAACAATGATAAAATTATGATTTTTTAAATAATGTAAAAAGTAACTCATCGGGAAAATGAAAAGATATTTCATTTCAAAAAAATATATAAATAATGTCAAATGGAAGATAACATCATAATAAAATAATTGTATAATGATTAAAATAATATTAAATACATTTTGATAAAACATCGCATTGTAGAAAAAATATTTTCAACTGATGATAAAAATATAGCCTATTTTTCTTAAGACAATTATTTGGATATCATTAATCTTAAAGACAATTAAATAATGGAAATTATTTATTATCTATAAATAAATAATACATTTAAATATTAATTTTTTTCTATTGGGATTTATCATGTCATTTTATCACTATAATGTTAATTCGAAAGTGTCCTGATAAAGAATGTAATTATATCATTAAACTATTTCCACTTTTGTATCTTTTGTTTCCTATGATCAAAGAATTAAATAAACCTATATGGATGTTAATATTCTGCAATTTAAATGTCATTATTCATTAAATAAACTTATGGTTATTATATATACATCAAAATATAATCGTGGGATGAAAATGGAATGTGTCACATAGAAATAATGTTGGGAAGAGAATCCTTTACCCAAAGTCTAAAATTTCATCATATTTGTTTGAAAATCTATTATAATAAATATATGTTATATATATATATTATGGAATAATAAAAATATATATCATAAAATATATTACATACTTATAAACATTTATTAACCATTTATTTAAAACTATTTTATAATTAATGCTTCCCATAATAAATAATTCATTTTTCACATATGTTTTGGTTTGGTAGATTCAGACATTTTATATTGGTCATGGTCTTATTATATCCATAATAATCACCATGATATATGAATAGTATATATTAATTTTATATTTATCTATAACAATCCATTAATGCTAGATATAGAAGATGAATTCCATTGGGTATGGAGAATATAGGCCACACGCACGAATGAACATTGTTATAACATTCTCAATAAATAAAAGAGATTAAATTTAAGTAATATATCAACATTAAAGAATAATCTATATTTCATAGAAATCATATATATTCAGTAAATAAGTACATATTACAATCCAATTCACAATAAAATGAAAAAATCTATCACATCACTTCATAGAGAAGTAGCCCACACGTACATTAAAGACATTTTATCATTTTCTAATAAATTATAAGATAATAAGGAATATATGATATTATAACTGAAAAAATATAATATTTTCATATATATATATATAATATAATTATAAAATGTAACATTATCTCTATCTATGATAGGTGGTGTTGGAAAATAAATTTATTCAGTTTGTGAGGCAGTAGTCCACCTTACACAATATCGATGGATTTTATTCTATATTTTATTGAGTAGGATATGTATATAGATTATTACATCAACGTAATGAGATATTACTAAATTTTAAATAATTATGTTTTAATAGTATAATATTTGAAAAATATTTGGTGGATGTGTATGAAAAAATAAATAAAATATACTTGGATAAGAATGAAAGCTCTTTTTTCAGACATCCTAGTGAGATTGGTACCAAAATCAATCAATGGAGGGATTCATATTAAATATAATTCCTCATGGACGTGGGGAGGTAAGTGATAAATTTATATGGGTTGGTATTTTATGATCCATATGGATATGTATGTGTGAATAGGAGAGAGGATGTGGTTCCATTTTATCAATTAGGGGGAGGACACAACATGATTTTTTTAAAAGAAAAAGGTTTACTCATGTTTAGACATTACAATAAGAAAAAAATTGATTTATATCAAACTGTAGATTAAATATGATGAATCTATAAAAATAAAATATAATTTTTACATGTTATGAGGCTAATTTACCATTGTCATTTTAGTTTAAATACCAGAAAACCATGTTTTTACGATAACATAAATAATTTTTTTATTCTTTATATTATTTATTATTACCAATAAATTTTTTATTATATATATATAATATAAATTATTATTAATAATTATAGGGAATATATTTTTCCATATATAATTCATATAATTAGATAAATGGAATTTATAATTTATCCCATAGATGGTACGAAATAGTGACATCCTAAATAAAACTTCTCTATATGTAGTGATACATAAAATATCACAATTCAATATTAAATTATTTTAATATCCTAAATTGTATTAATAAATATATTAATAAATCACTTTTATTTTCAAGACACTAAAAAAATTTATCTTTTAACATATATTAAATATTGAAGTTATTAATAAATGGTTGTATTTTTATAGTACATCGAATAGTAAATCATTATTGGAAATTATAAAAAAAAAATCTGCTAAAGATATTCATGATATGTAAATTAAAAAAATGGAATTATTTTTATGTTCATTTTATAAAGGTGTGAAATATATCATTATCTATTATTTAAACAAACATTAATATTTTTTATATAATATTATTTTTGATTCATATTAAGAGAATACAAATAATAATGAACTTATTTATTAGTTTATTTTATTTAAATAAATCCATTATACTTAATTTTAAAAGACTGTTTATTAAAATTTATACCCCCATTTTTAATGAATAGGATTAAGTAGTTATGTATAAATGATAATATTAATTATACATTGTTGTTCAAAAAAAATTTGTGGCGTGTGTAATGAATGTTATCAATGTAATTCTGTTTCGTTGAAAAATATATATTTCCTAAAATATCTGGGTTTTACATGTCATGTATCAATAGAACCTAGTCTATAATGAATCAAATATTACTATATCACGATTTAAGTGTCCCATGATCAACCAATTCAATTGGATTAGATATCCAAGAAATTAGGTCCCCATATATTCATTATATTCTCAATGAATGAGTGTAGTGCATCATTATAAAAACTTTTTATGGATATTTTCACGTGACACTAAAAAAATTATATTTGGTCAAATTCATCATGATCATAAATTGATATCATACTTTTATGATTTATAAAATGTAGTTCAATGGGGTGGTAAAACACTCCATGGTAATTATTTCCACTATACCAAACATCAATTTTTCAGTGTTTGAATTTGCAGAACCATTCATAGTCATTCAAAAGGAGCGTGAACCCATATCATTGATCAAGAAAAATTATAATCTATATATGGGACCATGACACATCGACTAGAGGTATCCCATCCATTCCCTAAAGTAGCACTATTCATCCTGAGTCTGTGAAACAACATATTAGAAATCAGCACCTCCGAGTTTTTTATGACCATACTCCGTGTGTATTCCCAATATCATCATCCTAAGTTAAAACCTACTATGTAATGAATTTTCCTAACACATAATCAAACTATTCAACTATCATACATTTTTAAAATATGGATAATTAGTTTCTGAAACATTATTAAATATTCCTATTTAAAAATATATAGTGTTTCAAAATTTAACATTTATAGAAAACCATCATAATTCATTATAAGTTGTAGGATTTATGAAATATTAATGAATATTCATCCACTATAACCATAACATAGTAAAAAATGTTCCAAACCCATTAATGAATATTCATACATCATATTCCATAATTCTTGATCTTTAAGACATGATTCACCTTTTTCTTGAATCCAATGGAAGAAGGTATGATCAATATAACAGTAAATTATTTTATAAAAAGGTCTGAGCTATGTGATTATAGAAAACATTAAAATAATGTTTGAGTAATATAAATGTAACCAATAGTAAAATAATGTTACACCTAAATGACTGAAAAGTATTGAAAATTATGGTCCAATATAAATGACTCTAAACTATTGGAAACAAGGTTTAATTAATGAAACCATATACAACAACAAAAGTAGTTAATAACTATAGGAACCTAAAATATTAAAAATAAGGTAAGAGTTATATACACCTAAAAAAGAGATTGAAATTCTAAGCTATATGACCCTTGAAACCATAAAAATAATGTTTCTGCTATATAAACATTATTTTATAAAATTTATTTTTTAATATTTATTACGAAAAAATAAATCATTTTATGTTAGGAGCAATATGGTACTAAAAAAACTGATGGTCTAATCTATAGACACTAAATATATCTACCCCTCCCCAAACTCTATATAATTATGAATCTATCCACCTTTACCTAACTAGTCAGATACATGCACTTTGTAGAGAAATAAATTCTTTGTACTGATAGAAATTCTCATACCCACTCATTCTTCTAATTCAAGGAAATCCTATTCGAATAAATGCACATGTTCTAAATACTCATATATATATTATTCCATGTAGGTATTGAATCTTAATGTTAGGATGATTGAATTTATTGAGGTGGTCTGAAGTCCATGTGGTGTCCATATAGAATTGAGGTGGCTTGAATGACCTACTTCCCTGGAGGAATGGGTGGCCTAAAGGCCCTAAGGGATCAGAGGACAATATTGGTGACCAGAAGGCCAAATCAGATGAATTGGTCTTGCTGATATTGTATGGATCATTACATACTATAATACTTATTAGAGTACATGATAATTTACCTCATCAATAAACTAAAAATATTCCTCTACCTAGATTTTATACTAGGTCACATGGATGCACTTGAAGAGTCTCCTCCAACAAGGCTGAGGCTCAAGATCACCAAACCTTATACTGACTGGACATAAATTTTACATGATCTAGGAAACATTGAGCACTTCGGAATTGAATAGAAATATGAAATCAATTGTTGAAAAGACATAAAAGGATTCATAATAAAAATAAGTATACATTCTTGCTAAGATACACTATCAGTGTTTTATGGGAATGTTAGTGTTACCACCCATCTTTTTAAAAATAAATTCAATTCATGATAGCAAACATGATATTCTACATTGAGATTAAATTAACAACCCAATATTATTACGCTACCATTATAACCTAGCAATTAGAATGGAATGATTGAAATAGATTAACAGAATAATGAATAAATAGATTACACATGTATAAATAATTAATACATTGGTAAAAAATCCATTTTAATTGGATTTAAAACCCTTTTTACAATAAATGGAAATATTTTTTTAGAAAAACTATTTAAATGGGTACACTTTTATTTTATACCAATAAATAAAAAAATCAATATTTTTGGATTATATTAATGATATATATATATATATATAATAATTAATGTAATATTTGAAATTAAGCATATGAGTTTTAAAGAAATTTTATAGAAACAAATGTAATTTTATGTATAAAAAAAGTATTTTTCTAAAATGGCAGTTATGAAACCTTTTATTGGTGGACTTTTTTTAAAGAATTGTCATGAAACATTTTTAAATTTAATTTAAAAAATAATATAATTATTTTAAATAGTAATATTAATGTTTACATTGGTTGATATTAGTCATTTTTCTGTTATGTTTTATTTTTGATGATTAATGAAAGAATACATCATTTTAATTGAAAAAATATTTTACATCAAATTTATCTATGTTGTTAAATTATGTATTTTAATATTTTTAAAGTGAAAATAGATAATTTTTTTATTATTTAATAAAATATAGGTATTCAGTTTCATTTTCACATTGCATTTTTATATTAAAACATTTTAATCTTCTATTGTTTTTTACTTTTATATCTAGCTTTCTCATTCCATGAGGGAGATTAAATTTAAATTAATTTATATTAAAAAAAAAAAAATTTGAATTTTTTTTTTCATAATTAGAATAATAATTTGTAATTTTATTAAACATGACCCTTTTATTTTTGGACTACATATCAATAGTATCTTTGGTATAATTAATTCCCCTAGTTTTGGGTAAATCAGGTAATCAAGGGAAACAAAATATAATTAATTATAGAAACATTATTCGAAATTTTGTATTAATTTTATTATATGAGTTAATGTCGATCAAAAGATTACATGGGCTGATTTTATGATCCCTTATCTCCACTTGAATGAGTTTAAACCATTTATTGTGTTTAATTAAATGAATAGTCAATTTTTACATACTTCTATCATTAATAAACAAAATATATTTAATATCAGTTTATATATGGTATATTTTATAATATAAATATTTATTTAAAAGGGAATATATCTATATTTACAATGATAATTTATTTTTAATTTTTAAGGATGAAACAATTAAATTAAAGGATTAAACAATTTTGATGCAGTAATTGATTAATTATAGGAAATATCAAATAAATGATATTAATTTTTTTTAAATAAATATAATATTTTATAATTAATTCCATACAAAAATTTTATTGATTAAATGGATATTTTATTGTTTAGTTAAAAGAGTTTTTTAGAATATATCATGTTGTTATAATTTTTTTGAAAAATTCATGTATTGAATAGTGTCAAAAATGCCATTAATGATATTTTAAAATAAATATTATTTTATTAAATGATATAGAATTAAAAATAATCTAAAAGATTTACAAATTATTGGGATAAGTCTAAACATAACCTCAATGAATATTTTTTTGTTTTCTCAATTTATTGTATTTTTATTGACCCTATAAGTGTAAATTACACGAAATCAATATACGAATATAGAAAAAATTAATTGTAAATGTTTAGGTTTAAATATTGTAAAATATTATATAATTATCATTGGCGGAATTGAATTATATTGATAATTTTATTATCATAAAAATAAATTATTTTGGATTCAATTAGAAATTAAAATTAATTACTTTTGATACAATAATTTGATAAATTCTAATACTTCCCCTCTAGTCTCTTAATCAATTGAACTAAATCGTACCTTTTATTAATTTATCAAAATATATTTTTTCCCACTATTTTAAAAAATAAATTTATAGAACTCATACAATAATTATTGAACTCATAAATTAGGTATAGCACCACCATTAGATTTATTTAGGTGTTATGTTAAGGATATCATCATTTGATTTTCAATTTTTTTAATAACATATTTTTGTTTACCCCATCGATGGTGGAACAATGGTGAGGGTGAGGATTATAAAATAACAGTATTTTAGAGGATTAGTGTTTGATTCCTAGGAGTCAACATTTGGGATGAGACTATCCACCATGATCCCCCTATCATATCAGGTCACCCAATTTTGACTGGGTTGGACAAATTAGGTGTGACCTAATGTGATGATGGTTTGCTTTGACGACCCATCACTGATCAAGCCATTTCCCACAAGGACACTCTTCCATATTGGCTGGAAATTAATCCATCCCAGTTTGAGGACCTACCTAAGGGAAGTTACCTCTTCATGGTTTAGTTGGGTTTCTAGTTGTGAAGGGGTTGAATAGGCCACAAATAGGAATTCCCTTTAATGTAACCACTAGGGGTTTACAAATAAATTTAATTAAATTAATGAAAAATTTATTCCCTTCATAATGGAAATTTATTTCATTTGGTTTTTATAATCTTACTATTAATCATAATTATTCTACTTTTATGATATAAATTTCTAAAAACGAACATCTATTGTTGTGATCAGTATGTTAGTTGAAGCCTGATTAAACCAAGTAGTTTTTTTGGTGAGTAAGGAAATACACAGAGGAATCAAAATATTAATAATAATATGACCCTTATAAATAGTGAAACTTGTTAGTTTATTTTTCCATATGGTTATAAGATAATGATAACTCGATAATTTTTTCCAGCTGATATAAAATAAGTTATAGGTTTAAAATTGTTATTTATGAAATAAAATATGAATTTATTCAGAAATTAAAATATTAATATTTATAAAATTATTTTTAAAAACCGGTGTTCCTTTTGAATCCTACACAAAAAAAATGGTAAAGGTGAATTATTTGGATTGTAATGATAAACTATAATTTTTTTGTGAATAGTGAAATTTGATAATTAACAAAATATGCTAAATAAATGAATTTATGCATAATGATTTAGTAATGCTTGATATTAATGGAAAATGTTTGATTATCACATAAATTATTTACTATTTTATGTCACTTTAATCATGAATAATCATATTCATTAGAAAAAATATTAAACTAATGATTAAAACAATGTAAACCCCTTCTTCGCCTCCACTATATTACCACCATTACCCACTCTTCCTCTCACGCCATTCAATCCTTGATCCTTTACAACATTTTACCAAATAAACTTCCCAATATCTTACCCCATGTACAATACCTACATGTCTCTCCAAAATCAAAAAACCAAGGGCCTTAAAGAAGATCTCAATGAGAAGAGATCAAGAGGTTAATATCAACTTTCATTTTCTTGTGTTTTCTGTTCAATTCATTATTTTCAAATTCTCTATTATCCTCCACTTATCCTAGTAGAATAACTGATATATTATATTTTTTCTTTTTTATGGAAAAATTCATCTTCATTTTTTCTTTCCTCTTCCAATTATTCTAAAAAATAAAAACAACGTCCTCGTAGTGCCAATTTACCAAAATCATGGACAATGTGTTTTTAATTTACATTAATTACTCAAATGATATTTTTACAACCAATATATCGATTGAATAATTTTTTAAGGTGCATTATCTAACCTCTTTCATGTCCTAGATTTAACATATATACATAATATTATGTTATATAATGAAACTAGTTCTTTATTATTAAAGAACAATCAAAATGTTTTAAACAGGCATCACTAATTATTTATATAATGATTCGTCCTCATGCTATATAAAAAATGATTTATGGATTAATTTAATATTCTAAAAAATATTAATACTATTTCTGTCTAATCATATAGTTTAATACCTATAATAGAATAACATCAAATACAAATTGGCCATGAATATTATGTCAAGAACATACACAAAACATTGGATGTTACAAAATACTAATAATTTAATGATTAAATAATATTATTAAATAATAATTTATGGTGTAATAAACATTAATATGTTTCTATATGATATTAATTTAAATATTTTAATCATTATGAATATGTTTTAATCATGTTTTAAAGTAAAAGAAACCTGATTTAATGAAATTCACAACCCAATTACCATTCATTGGGTTAATCTTTTTTCTCAATAATTATGTTGTAGTAAGATTATTTAATAATTAATTTGATTAATATTTTATTATTATTTTTATTTATAGTGTATGCATATATTATTATCATTCTATCAATTCTCACATCTATTATATTATATTGTTAAGGGAATTACTAACTGAATTTCCATTCTTTTGGTTAACCTTATACATCATTATTTATGCGGTATTAAATTTTTGTGTGATGATTTATCTTTATTTTATGTTTAATAATTTATATTTACTATGTACATACATATTATATATACTCTGTTATGTCTCAATTCTATTATATGATATTTGTAGGGGGTTTTTCTTTAAAATCATCTTCTAAAAATCTGTTCGACAAAATTTAAAAAAATAATTAAATTATACATGATGTATGATTATGTTCTTGTTCTTGTGAATTTGGTATGAATAAGGTTGATACCTATATCTACCTCCAATGAAATGTGTATGAGTATTTTGGTGCTCGTCCAAATGGTTACTCCATGTGTAACAACGATGGTTAAATAGTAAGGTTTCCATTACGGTTACATTTTAAGGTAGTAGTGAGAGTTACATATTATAATGTAGTTTAGAGGGTTACATGAGTATGTAATTAATTCCCCAAGAAAAATTTATGGTTATATTTATGTTCTTTATGTTTTTTGAAAATATCATGTTTCATAAAGTAAGTATATAAGAATGAAATGTATGCCTTTTTTAAAATGATTTCATACATTTATCTGTATTCTTGAACTATTGTTTTCAATCCTTTTTAATATCCCTTACTAAAATTTTTGTTCTCACACCACGTTTTTAAATAATTTTCATAGGTGATATGTATGTGGATGATAAAAATGCAATCCGTTTTAATTTTTTTGTCAATTAAAAAACGTTTTGTTTAAAAGGTTTTACATTTTAGAAGAAATGGATAATATTATTATGGAATACACTCTATAAAATGTTGAATGTTATGTATGTATTATATCCTAATTCTATAAAACAATAAACTTTAAATGACCCTCAATGTGAAAGTAAGTGAGTTATTGACAAAAATTTATGATAACTTAATATATAATGTCCTTTCATTATCACAGGTATTAGTGGATGGTTTAGTTATCATTAGGATTAGGATGAGGTAAAATGAATTACCTAAATGATTTTTACTTTATGTTAATATGAAATGTCATAGAATTTAAATATTGATGAGTTTCTTTTTCAATGATATGTTTGTTCATAATGGTTTTCGGTAGAAGATATAGGGAAGGTGAATTGTAAAAAACACTGACAGAATGATATCATTTCATATATGCAACTTGGAATGGTAGATATTGGAACCGAGTAGTTTTTAATAGCAATGGACCCACTAATAATGTAAATAAATGGTGATGGAATCTATACAAGAGTGCAAATAGAGAAACTGAAAAAGAACTCGATGATAATGGAACATTTTATGAGGCTACACCCTCATACTTTCAGTAGATCTTCTTTCCCAGTAGTGGTAGGAGGATGGATTAAACTATTTGAAGAGATATTTGATGTTATGGGGTGTTAAGATAATAAAAATATAATCCTTTCCATTTATTGGTTTGAATGTGATACTGATCAGTGGAGGTTAAGGTTTAACAGTATCAGAAATTGAGAGTTGATTTACTCCATGGAGTTGGATGAATTTAATAGTATTTTCCTTGAAAAATATTTTCCAATGTTCATTACACTTATTATAAAAAATAAATTCATTTAATTAATGCAAAAGGGAGAATATTAAGTGGTTGTTTGTAAGGAAATCAACACCCAACTAGTGTGGTAAGGTCTAAATATTAATCTGGATATTGATAGAAAAATCAACAGTTTTTACCCAGGGATTAAAGCTATGATTTCAATTTCCATTGGATTATAATAAGATTAAATTTTGTGAGAAACTTTTCTTATTTGTTGAGAGGGTATAAATAGAGTTTTTTAATGATCATGTTTATATTAAATTAAATGAAAATAATAGGTACCGATGAAATGATCTGGGTATGAATTAGTCAATGAATTTTGATTGTAAAAAATGTGTTTTCCATTTTTTGTATTGTTGACAAAAGAACCCTAAGGAATTCCTTACCAAATCCTGAAATTGTTTTTAATGTGGAATGTTTGGACATATGGACAAATATTTTCATTTAAATTATCCAAATAATCATCTAAAAAATCGTACAGTAACTTGTTTTAAATGTGATGTGATGGGTCATTATTAAAATGTATTCCCAAAGTGTCATTTGAATGATGAATAAAAGTTATACTATCAGAATAAAGGTGTAGTGAAATCCTTTTTTACTATGTCAGTTGAAGTTTAGTCATCCAGTGATGTTGTACTAGGTACCTTGCTTGTTTAATCAAATTTTTCAATTTTTGTTTGATATGTGGTCTAAAAACAATTCATGAAATTATCTCATCAATTGGAAATATTGACTCAAAAAATGAGACAAAATTTTTTTGTTAATTCAAAAGGGGAAATATTATAGAAAATAGGAATTATAATAATATTTCTATTGTGATATGATGCAATAATTTTCCAGTAAACCCTATTGTTTTTTCTAATAGTAGAGATTGATGTCATTATTGATATGGATTAACTTTCTAGTTATCATGATATGATTGATTTTATATCGTGAGATGTAATTTTTTAGAAAGTTTTTTTGTTTTTATAAGCAAAGGAACCCATACAATTGATAACATATCTGGATGTTGAGAAACTATTGAAAGATGTAACTGAAGATTATCATGTTCATATTTTTTAAAATTAAATAACAGTTTAGTTTAACGATGTACTAATCGTAAATGAATATATTTATATCTTTTTGATGATTTACCCAGTGTTATACTTCATTGGAATGTTGGTTTCACAATTGGATTTTTTTTCTTCATGCTAATCCAATTTACAACCCCCTTATCAAATATCTCAACTGTAGCTTATTGAATTGAAAAAGTAGTTATAAGAGTTTCTTCAAAATGAATACATTCATCTTAGAATATCACAATTTGGTGCTCATATTTTGTGTGATAAAATTAAATATGGTACCATGGGACATTACTTTGATAATAGATCCTTGAAAAACATTACTGTTAAAAACAAGTATGCATTACCTCATATAGAAGACTTGTTTGATCGTCTCAATAGAGAACAATAATTTTTGAAGGTTGACCTGAGTTCGGTGTACAATCAATTAAAATATTAGGAAGTAGACATCCTGAAGAATTTTTTCTATACATGATATAGGAATTATGTATTTGTTGTTATTCCATTTGGGTTAACTAATTCATCTTATATATTCATTGATCTTATGAATATTATATTTTAGGAGTACTTGGATTTTTTTAGTTGATTTTACTGATTCTATTATTTTATTTTATAAAATCAATTATGGACATGAAAAACATCTATTTGTGGTATTAAAAACCATGAAGGAAAATAAACTGTTTTGAATATTCAAAATGTTTTATTTTTGGTTGAAATATATTTATTTTATTGGGTGGATGGTAAATTAAAATTGAATAACAGTTTATCCTACTATAAAAAAATAGTTTTATAAATATCCACAACTTAAAAATGACAAATCAATTCTATGTTTTCTTGGATTAGTATGTTATTACAGATTTTTTCTTCAAAACATTGAATGGTTATCAAGATTACTAATTATGTTAACACGAAATGAGGTTAAATATATTTGGACATAAGAATGTGATGATTGTTTTCATGAACTGATGAAGAGATTAGTGAATGCAACAGTTTTGGTTCAACCATGATGAAATGATTATTTGTTTATCTATAATGATGCAACATTGAAGGGACATGGTATTTTGAATGCAGAACGATCAGGTAATTGATTATTCTTTAATAAAACTAAAACCACATGAGGTAAATTGTCCAAAAAATGATTTGGAATTATCCTCTGTGGGTTTTTCTTTAATAATTTAGAGGATTCATTTATACGGAGCCAAATATCAAATATATAATAACCATAATATCCTTAAATGATTATTATCATTGAAGGAATAAAACATGAAGAAGAAAATATGTCGTGAACTAATAAAGTATAATGATTACATTATAAATTACCATCCTAGAAAATAAATTTCTTTTGTGTATTCCCTGAGTTGAAAACATCATGAATCATTAACCATGTTACGTTTGGAACATGATCCATTGTTTAATGATTTTATTATTGTTGTATTAGATTTTTTTGGTGCATGAAATAACTATATTTTTTGGGATTCAGTATATTAATTGATATTAGTTAAAATTTAGCAAACATAGTTTGAATATTGTGGGCTAAAAAATGTCATTTTTTTAAAATGATAATAGTTCTATAATTTAACATTGATTCATATTATGTTTTATGATATGCAAAATTATTATTTGTGCCTTCTGATTCTCATATGATGAATGATGTTTTGTAAGAATCTCGTAGATTTTTTATTTTTATTTCATCCTGGGAGAAGAAATATGTTCAAAGGCCTTAAGGGAGTATTATTGGTGGGACGGAATGAAAAGAGATATCATAAATTTAAACATGAAATGTTTGACAGTTCAACAAGTTAAAGAAGAGAGGTAGTAACCAAAGGGTATGCCTCATCATTTACCAGTTCCATAGAGGAAATGGGAAGATATATAATGGACATCATTATGGGATTACCAAATACTTCTCTAGGTAACAATTCAATCTAGGTTAAGTTTAACCAACTGTCTAATTTTGAAAATTTCATTCCATTTCAAGATAAAATGACTTTGTATTACTGATTAGACAATAAAATAGGATATTATTATTTATTTATATTATAAAATTCATGTTTTTCGTTTTTCATAAACACCATTTTTAGTGTGTCTTACAATTTTAACATTATTTTACATTTTCATTGGAATTCATTCTTAAAATTCACTTTTTCATGGTACATTATGAACACATCATAAAACACATAATGATTTTTATTTTATTATAATCTTTTATATTCATATCTACCATATAATAAATAAAAAATTCACGATTTATGTTTACTTGATGATTCACATTGCAAGACAACCAATGTTGGAGTGACCAATTTATTGTGGCTTTTAGTTCATAAATTTTCCCTTATGAGTATACTTCCCACTTCCATTGATAACACATCATAAATGGGGGGAAAACATGTATAAGTGGATCCAAGGGAGTATAAAGGGGTGGTATTGGATCTTAATTATCCCTCTATTATTGTGTATTAATTTCATTTTTTTTATTCAATGATTTTTTCTCTTCCTCTTCCTTATTTAGTATATTCTCCCTAATTTTTTGTGCTAATAATATTCTTAACCAGGGAGTTCTCATTAAAATGGTCCTACAAATTTATAGTTGATTAAAATGTTTTTTTGAATGTGTTTAACCAGTTAGTGATGAGGTTAATTTAAATTCCAGGAATGAATCATTCTATAGTTATGGATCTTGAAAACATTAAAAATGGATATATCAAATCCACCATAAGAAATAACCTATGATCATCCATTTTTCAAAATTGAATTCTAATAGAACTATTAGTATTTATTTTATCCATATAGAATAAACCCAAGTAGTCCACATTATATTAAAAAAGAATATATATAATGTACATGTCTGTAGGTTCATTCTTATGTCATTGAGGATTACAGAACCCATTCAAAACTACAAGCGACTGCTTAAACCCAAAAACATTTTTAAATTTGAACGATAAAAAATTTTGGTACCATTTATGGGGACCAATGTTAGTTATCATAGAAACTACCATCCTTTTTTGACCCCACATCTCTATTCTCATCCCCGATTTCACTCCTAAGGAAATAAATATTAAACAAATCCAAACATAGGGAACCAGTCCTTATATGTATTTCCCCACACCAATAATGATGTACAATGACCGTACTAGTTTTTCATGGTAGGGAAATCAACCACCTATTGAGACACAATGTTTAAGCTATTATTATCCCCAAAATATTCAAACCTATAATGAATTACAATCTAAACAAGGCCAATCTGAATGTCCTCCAATGTAATTTCTTCCAATTAATTATCCTCCTAAAAAAGGCCATCTATCTAAACCCCATGCAAATCCTATTACAAAACCATTACATTAGAAATTGTTTCATTAGATGGAGGTAATGTCATTATTGTTTTTATCCTTTATTGTATAACTATAAATCACCAAAATATTTTTGGAACCCATTCCCACTAAGGTTGTCCCTTCTGCAACCTTGATAGAGAAATCTTGTTACACACAAAAATATAATAAAAATTCTAACTATTTTTTCATTCAAATATTTGATTCTTGAGGAACATGAATTAATAGTTTATGGGTGTCTATATGATTTGGAAACTAAATTTTTTATTCATAAGAATGAAATTCAATATATTGGATTGATTGTCATGAATATTTCTTCATTATTGAATTTTCAGAACAAAAAATCATTAAACCATTGGTAGAAATAAAAATCACCGAGTCCATAATTATAACTAAAACACATACTTCCAATTTGGTGGTTGAATATACCATTCAAAAGATCCAATTTTGTGGAGAAATTTTTAAATTTAAACTGATTTGGATTCATATCATAGACAAGTGTTTAGATGACCTATCAAACCTGAGCTCAAAATTATTATCGGTCCTTCTTTCCCATGTATCCATTCATAGAGTATAATCATGAATATTTAGTTGAAATTCATTTTTCTATTTATATAAAAAAATTAATGATCATTGATGTCTTTGGAAAGACTATAGTGTAATCTGGGTCAACCATTTCATAAATTCCTCAGATTTTCCATATCAATTAATTACATATGTTTGTAAATGACAAAAAATCTAGAAAAAACAGAATACCAATATTGAATTAGTGGCGAAATATGGGTTCTGTAAAAATTTGATACATGTTACAGGGTAAGGTATGGGGGTTCATGTTGAGAAAATGACAATAATATAAGTGCTATTCAAGTAGCAACCTGGCTCTATTTTTGTTATCATTTGGTTTTTATTACCTTAAATAAAAAGGGTAATTTTTTTCAATACAACCCCTTTTTATTGATTTTTTAGTTTAGGGAAACCTTGGCGGTTTCAACCATGCTATAATTGTGTTTTTATGTGAGATTTAAAAGCATAATAAGTTGAAAGAATGTCCTCAATCATCAATAAGGAGCCTGCATGTGACATGGAGATCAACAATGTTATCAGGATAATCCTGAAATTCAACATCAAATACCTGGTGACATTGTTCCATGATTCCTATTTCAAATTAATGTTATAACTACTCTCTTCTATAACTACCCCCTTATAAATTTTCTTTTCAATGAACACTAGAGATAGTTTTATTTTATGTTCGGGTGAGGAGATGAAATAAATTATGTACATATAAAAATTGTGTGGATTGAAAAATTTGTTTAACCTTGAACCTCATAATACACATTCAACACATTGAAATTGAATATCAAATATTTTTTTATGTCTTGATTTTTATTTTAATGCTTATTTATGTTCATGAGCATAGATTTTTGAATGTGCAGTTCTGCAATATGATTTTTCACTATTTATATTTTTATCCATTTCATAAAAATACACAATGCACATAATTTTGATTATAATGTTTTAGTTTTATTTCATGGGTCCTATAATAAATGGAATTGTTTTTCTGATTATATTAATTTTAACATGATTATTATAAAAATTAAAAAACAATGAAATTAAAAAATAAAATATAAAAATAAAATGTGTGTTGAGTAATGTAATGACCTAATATGTGGCTTTCATCACATGGGGATAATGACTCCACAGTTTTATAGCCCAATGTTGTGAATTTTATAAATATTTGTGGTTATTTAAATTTGATTAAATTTATGAAAACATAAGATGATGCCCGAGTATATGAGATTCACATTGTTCCATATGGTCGTCGAACCTGGGAGACGTCAGCAAAGACTGGCTAAATGGATTAACTCTATTGTGTTCAATTTCAATTACCATGGAAAAATTTCATAAAAATATTAAAAAAAAAGAAAAAAAGTGAAAAATGTATACTCTTCATTATAATTAATTATGATTCTATATAGAGCTTCTATTATTTCCCCATTGAATAAATATAATCCCCATGTCTATTTTTATACAAAACACTTCATCATGCTTCCTTGAAATTGGTTAACATTGTTTGATAAATTCGAACAATGGAATGTTAATGGGCTTGGAATATTCCTCTAGATATAAATTTTTTAAAATGATTTTTATGGATTTCATTAGTTTTCGGTATGAGGTATTTTGGTGAGAATTATATATTAAAATGGTTTTAGAAAAAGGAATTCAAAATTCATAATTTTTAGATATATATTTCTAAGTAATAGAAAAAATAATGTTGCTTGTGAAATTATCTATATAAGGAGTATAATATTCATTTTTTATATTTTAATATTCATTTGATTCTTTATTCATAAACACCATTTTAATGAATTTTACAATTTGATTATTATTTCACATTGTAATTGTTATTCTTTTCTAAAAACCAATTTTTAATGGTACATTATTAAACCCCTCATAAAACAGAAAATGCATTTATTTTATTTTAATAATACATTTTCTAGTCTCCCATTCTATAAGGAAGAATTCATTATTTTATTGATCTTTATGATTCACAATTGAAGACCACCAAAGTTGTCCTTTGACTAACAACATTCTGGGAAATGTAAACATAATAGAATCCCACATAGAGAATTTAGAGACCAATATCCAAGCCCAATAACTCTTAAATTTGATCTAATGATAGAATATATAATGGTTCAAATTTCATCCAACAATGAAAAAAGATAATTATAAGTGTTATATGGATTTCTAGGTAGCCCAAGTTAGAGATAAAATTTTGGGCCCGATTCAGCTGCCCTGAAACATAGCGCACAATATAACACATATAAAAAAATACCAAATAACAATCTATTATAAATTCTACATTCTATCAGAGTATATCAACATATCCATGTTTTTTTCATATAAAATACCCAAATAATATCATATATATCATAATTTTGGTAATTCTATTTTGTGGAGGAATGTTGGATTCCATTTTGGGTCAAGGGTGGAAAAATCCAAAATCCAAAATCCACAAACATTCCACCACCCAATTCCTAGAATAATCAAGGGGAAGACATAGAATATTTTGGTCTTGACCCATGCTTATTTAACTTCATATTTTAGGTAATTGTGGTGGACGAGATACAAATACTTGGTCTTTGATTTCATTATAATTTTATTATGTCGATTTCTCATTATTACATTCTTATTTCTCAGGTAAGTGGTTCAAATCACATATGTTTTTAATAAAAGTTCATCTTACACTATTATTTTGTTCTATATAATTTCATGATGATAACATTTAATCATGGTGTGATCTTATTCATACTAAAATATTGGAATTTTTTCACACAATAGTGGAGTGATTGTTATTTTGTTGTTTTTACATCTACAATTAAGCCCATATGAGTATACTACCCACCTCCATTGAGAACATGTCATCAATAGAGGGCTCACCTTTTTATAGATGGATCAAAGGGAATAGAAATGGGATGTACTGTATTTTATTTATCACCCTCTAAATATTTATTAATTTATTTTATTTGAGTATTTTATTAAAAGTTGTTATCTCTTTATCATCCTTTTTGAATTTATTCACCCCACATTTATGTGATAATAAGACCCTTTAAAATGGGGTGCTCAGGAAAATTATCTTACATAATTATAGGTGATTATCATGAGTTTTTAATGTGTTTAACAAGAATGTGACAAGGCTAATTTGAATTCATAGAATGAATCTTTCTCAAGATAATTAAATTTAAATCGTTAAAAAAAGAAATTCACCCAATCCACCAGGAGGAATAACCTACGATTAGCCAATTTTCATAAATAAATTCACATAGAACTGTTATTGTTTATTTAAATCCATCTAAAATCAACATGTGTTTTCCACTTAATTTCAATAATCAATCATTATAATGTACATGCATATAAGTTCTTTCTAGGCCTATGAGGATTAAACCGCCCATGTTAAATAACAAGAAACCACTTGACCCTACAATCCTTGCAAAATTTGTGATAGACCAATAAACATACTAAATTTACCTCAAATTGATTCTCATGTTACATGGTGTTCCTATTTCTATTTTAGCTGACTATGATATTGGGTTCACTTATAATTTAGGGAAGGGCCTTCAGATGTCACTTGGTACAGAAATAAAATTCAGTATTAATTTTCTTCATCAATCATATGTGATGTTAGATCGAACGATTTTGACTATGGAGGATATGTATTGTTCTTTTTATAAATACATCGATGTATTTTGGGATCAACATCTTTCTTATATAGAGTTTTCTTATAATAACAGTTTTCATTTCATTATAAAGATGGAACCTCTTGAGGCATTGTATGGGAAGAAGTGTCGAACTCCATATTTTTGGGATGAATTCAGGCAAAGGATGTGGATGAGGCAAGAATTAGATGAGGATGTGGATGAAAAAGTGATGATGATCTAAAAAACATGGGGAAATCTCAAAGCAGGTGGGGATGTTATGAAGATTACCAGAAGAAATACTTTTCTTTTGAGGTAGCAGATACGGTTTTTCTTAATATTTCACCATGGATAAGTGTTACAAATTTTGGCAATAAATGAAATACAAGACCACTGTTCACTGGACCTTATAAAATTTTAGATAATTTTAGACCATTTGACTATCCATTATCTTTACCTCCACGTTTATCTAATTTTCAAAATGTTATTCATGTTTCAATGTTGAGAATATATGTACCATATTCATCTCATGTCATGAGCCTATAACTAGTTCAGCTGGAATAGAACCCTTCTTATAGAAATCAACCTATTCATAGTCTTTATCAAAGATAAAGTATTAGGGAATAATTAAATCCATCATGTAAATGTTTTGTGGAAAACCCATATGTATGATGAAGCAATATGTGAATCTGAAAATGCTATGAGGGAATGGTACCCTCACTTGTTTAATAATTAAGATAAATTGTGGGGATGTAATTATATAAAAGTGGGGATAATGTAACACCCCATGGTTTTAAACATAAATTTAATGAAATTCATGAAACAATTAGTGTCTTAATAATAAATCATTTTAAGTAGTATGTTTGATTAATGATTTTAAACATAATTTTACTGCTTTGATGATTTGAATATCAAAATACAGAGATCTATGATTGTGATCGGTATGTTATTTGGAGTTTGACAGAACTAAATTTTTTTAGAATGGTAACATTCCACGATGATAAATAATATGAATAGTAAAATGAACATTATAAATATTGAATCTTATTAATTTCTTCTTAATGTTATATGTTAAATAGATCTTGTTTATTTTTCAAGGTTATATTAAATCCGATATAGTTTTAAAATTTTTCATTTGGGAATAAATTTTTATTTTATTTAAAAAAATAAAATAATCATATTTAGAAGTTTTTTTTTCAGAAATTGTAGTTTTTATTTGAATTCTACACATTAAAATATACTTAGTTTTAATTTTTGTGATTTTTCTGAAAAAACAAATTTTTTTGAGAATAATGAAATATGGTAACTAACAATATATGATAAATATATGAATTTATTAATCAATCATGAGTCCTTGATGATGTAAATATCTATTTTATAGAATTAAAATGCACATATTACTATTTTGGGTCACATGTATCAATTATATTCATATTCATTAGCATAAATATTAATCAAATGATTAAAAAAATGTAAAACCCCTCCACTCATCCACTATAAATTCCACCCTCACCCCCTCTTGCTATTACAAAACTCAAGATAGTATAATTGTATATGTTCTTCCAAATAATTTTCCCATGACCTTCCCCCTTCTAAAATACCTACTAGACTCCAAATAATGTCAAAACCAAGGGCCTTATGAAGGATCTCAAAGAGAAGATGTAACACCCCAGGTAAATAAAGAATATGACATTTCATATTTATCCATATTTGTGAATAAAATATTTAAAAGACTTTAAAGGGGACGCTATGCTCGATGGCGTACCCAACACGCAACAACGAGTTTCTTGGGAATCTTACGTTGCACTCTAATAATAATATAATATTATTTTAAATGGTAGTTAACATGTAGCCATTGTAATGGCGGGAATGGATAGAAATAACTAAAATATGATTATATATGTTTTTAAATGTTTTTATATTTATCCAATAAAGGATAGAGGCTTAAAATACGGAATGAATTCAATTTTAGGCATATATGCCCTAGTTATCACTAAAGGTTCACTTATCGCCTTTTGATGGCGAACCGTCATAAAATATAGTTTTGTTCACTCTTATACATTATATTGGACCAAATAAAACTCTTCTTAAGAATCGGGACATCAAAATTTACTTTGTGTAAATTTTTGGTATCTTTCCGATAATGTTCTTTTTTTAATGAATAGTGTAAAATGTTGTATTTTAATTCAAAACCTCTTTTTAATCTAATTTATTTATATGATTAGATTATATTTTTAATTGGTTTTAAAGTGAAATTAGAAAATATTTTTACCATTAAATCCTATAGTGGTCGTTGGAATTAATTTCACTTTAAAATCAGACTTAAACTAGTGTCAATCTTTTGATACTTATTGTTTTATAAAAACACGCTATTTGCTCTGACAGCGGGAATTAATTATTAAATTAATTAATGTGAATAATATGTTTTTAATTTTGTAAAACGGAATTCATTTTTGAATTCGGAATATCAAATATAGCTTAGGGTGAAGTTTTGGTATTTTTCTGAAAAACTCCAATTTTTGATGAATAGTGGAACCACTAAGTGGTAATCAAGCAAACTGATTTTTCAGTTAAATGAAAGTTTACCACTAATGTGTATTGAATTTTTAAAATCCGACATACATGGTTGTCATTATTATGTAAAATGTGGTTCAATGGGATGAAAATAATTTTTTGGTGAATAGTAACTTTTTTTCATTAATCGCGATTAGAGGTAATTAGTGTCATTTAAGGTAAAAATGATATTATAAGAATGTGAAAACACCATGAAACTTGTACTACACCTATTGGGTGAGTCATGGCCGACCAAGAAAAGCCATGGGCCAAATTGGGGACCCCATGGAGCCACTTTAGTTGGAAAATGACAATAATATATTTTTATTTAATGTTAAAATTAAATTGACACAAACATGAGTTGTTTTACTAAAATAGTTTTTATGTGGGGTTACACAAGTCCAAATTTTGATTATAAATAGTCATTGGAAAGATAAAAAGATTTCATACATCATAGTGATTTTATTATAATTTTTAGACATTAAATAAAATAAATTATTTATGACATAATAATGATTCAGCGATGACATCATTATTTGACAATTTAAATAAAATGGAAAGATAATGTAAAATCTATGAACTACACATGTCAAAAAATTATTGGATGGGAGGATTTAGAACCCTTATCACCTTATCCACGAATTATATCAATGTGGGACCTTTTAAAACGGAAACACATTTTCAAATAAAGTAATATATCTTACTTTCCAAAAGTGCCCCTCCTCTCCTCTTATAAAAGGCCCCCACCTCTACCTCATTTCACACACTCCTCAAGCCTTTGGCTCGGCCAACCCCTGCCCATTTATTCTCTCCACATCCCTCTCCTCATCCTAGAGGATTCCCTTTGGGCATAATCCTTTCAAAGGAAGCCTTTAGGCTCAAATCAAAAGGAGTTGCACTTTTAAAGGTAATTCATTCTCTCATGTTCATTTGTTTTATTTTGCTTCTCCAACCCCCTAAACTCTTTTTATTTATTTATTTTGTAACAACAACAGTATATTCAATATACTAGGATGTTGTTATAAGATTTATTCGAGCTACACTCTCACAAAACTACATCAAATGGTTAAAGAACATACGGTTTCCGTGGATGGCGAAATTGTGTCTCCCGAAACGATGATTGTTCAATACTCATTTAACACCTTCAAAGGTGGCCATTTTGATGTCACTGTTTTTATATATGATATATAATATGTTTATGTTTTACTTATGCTTATTTATTTTTCATTTGTGTCTTACCTTTATGGCTTCCATTATCGGTATACGCGATATCTTCATTTTTGGAAGTGCGGACTACCGCCCCCTCAAAGTGATGTGATTCGTTAATGCCATACGTGGGACGTATAAAAGATGGATTTAATGTTATTATATATGATGTTATACTGGAATTATTATTTACCTTAATATCATTATTATTTCTTTCCATTAAAGTATGAGATAGAAATGAATGTAGCGTTCATGCGTACGTACGGCTTACCGTCTCCATGAACGGTGCATTTCATTTCTTATCCCCAAATGTAATGTACTATTAAAAGTACATATATATAATGGATATATATGATGTATGATACATCTAAATGATTAATATAATTCTGGAATTAAAATATACATACCTCTCATATAGTTTTAATTCCATTAATACGACATAGAAATGAATGTAGCGTTCATGCGTACGTACGGCTTACCGTCTCCATGAACGGTGCATTTCATTTCTTTCCTCTAAATGATTATGTGATTTTATAAATACATGTATATGCTGGATATATATGATATATATGATATCAAAATCTGGAATTTCATTTTTGGATATGAAGAACCTTTGACCACACGAACAACATGTAATTGTAAGAAGTCCACTTTCGACTTAAGAACCAAATATCGACAAAACAAACATGATTAACTTTAATGATTAAATAATGTTTATAACATGGTAATAAGTGATATAAAAGGAATAATGAACCTTAAAAAGGTTCTTAAGGAAGTATAAATTAACTCAAGTTTATTATTCAGAAGATTAAAGAACGATCGAGTCAAGTCGGACCTGAGGTAAGGGATCCTACAACTCTCTTTCTTTTTAAGTACTCGCCTTTATGTCACTTCTTTTAGGATCCTATTTGTAATGTTGGGGGATGTTCTTTTATATTCCTCTTTCTGTACATTTTATTTTAATGTGATGACATACCCTATTTGATCTCATCAATCCATATTCGGAAGTTTTATGTGGCGTCGTTAGGCTGCCGAGTTTTCGTAAGGGATTTTTCATCTCACTTTTATTCCTGTGAGATTTATGCTACATTTGCCACAAATTCCATTGAGTGGTGTATGTACTGCACATTATTCTACTATTTGTGTAATATATTTTCGTTTATGGGTATTTCCATCAATGATATATTGTCCTTCTTTCATGGGGTGTATGTTTTGAAAGATACCCAAGTCGGTAAGGGAAACTTTCACCCTCCTCTTTTTTAAAAGACTTCTTTTTTTGGGTAATTTAATTTACATATTGTTATGTTGGGATATGTTATCATATATCCTTATTGATGTCAATATTATGTCCAAGTGATGAGATACACTTTTTATCTCTCATCAACTCATTTTGATGTGATGTCGTTAGGCTGTCAAGGGGACTTTTTAACCCAATTTCGATTTCTTTGGGTTCAACATGTAGTCATTGAATATGTCATCCATTGAATATGTGTGAATGACCTTTTATTGTTTTACACATAATATCCACTTCTTTTGCGTGTATTTATATTTGTCACAAATATTTTTGAGATTGATTTGTCCTTAATTTAAGGATACCTTCTTTATAAGGGATTTCATCACATTTGACATTTCTATTGAGGGTTCATTGCTCTTATGCACCAATTCACTCTTATATGGTGTATATACTGTCCTTTAGAGTATTATATCATGAATCCATTTATTCTAATGATATTATAAAGTTCTGACTAAATGTTATTCCTCAATTATTGTATTCAAGTGTCTCTAATTTTGGTAAAACCCCTTTAACCAAAATGCGGTTTTAAATGTTTTAATTATTTGTTCTTATTAATATCCATGTTTTCAAAATGGTTTTAAGGATTTATTTATATGGATACTAATGGTTTAAAATTTTAAGCATCAAGGTGGTATGGGACACATTGATTCAAAAATATCTTTATTAAATGTTTTAAATGGTTTTGAAAATGGTTTTGATAAATGATTCTATTATGATATATTGTGATGTGGAAATGTTATCATTCATTTATATTGGTTTTATGATTTATGATTTTATATTGGTACTTGTACATTTTAACAGGTGGTTACGTTATAAACCATATGACGGGTGGTGCTGTGAATACCAGGACGGGTGGTTACATTATAACCTCCAATGCATTGGGTATGGAAGTCGGCCGTATGGCTATTCCATTAAGTATGTATGAAATTGGCCGTATGTCTATTCCATTAAGTGATATGTGTGGAAGTCGACCGTATGGTTATTCCACTTAAGTATGTTTATGTCCCAAGTTACCTTTATATATGTTATGTGTTCTTTATATGGGTTTTATGGTAATCCTATGGTTACAAAAAGGTAAGTAATGATACTTTTTTACAGTGAAAAGTTTTTACTACTTCATGAAGGTGAAAAGTATTACATTGATAAAGTATTCATGGTTTACTTGTTGTTTTGAAAATCTAACAGTTTTCATTCTTTGTGTATCCCGTACTAAGCTTCTTATGCTCATCCCAAGTTTTTGAAATGTTTTTCACAGGACATAGCGTGGAATAGGGACAAGGATGGGATCAAGGGAAAGTCATGCTACCTAAAACATGGAACTATACATGTTTCTTTTAAAGAGTTTTTTATTTTATGGAAATTTAGTAGAAGCGACTACTTTGTAATCTTTTGAGATATAATAGTTATGTCCTAATTCTCTAAAACTCTAAACCTGAAAAGATTCTCAATGTGAATTACTCATTTAATTCAATATTAAGTAAGGTTTAAGTATGGGGCCTTATAGTTGGTATCAAAGGTCGGTTTAGATAACTTTAGAAGTTAGGGTATTCTTTAAGCATATGTGACATTACCATAATGGTTAGGATTTCAGAAAGAGTCCTAGTTTTAGATAAAGTGAATGTGTAAGTGTATCTTAGTGTTTACCTTCCTCATTAGTACATGATGGTTTTGTTGATATACTCACACTGACATTTCTATTTTTAGTGAATGGATGGATCTAGCAGGCACCAAAGAGACAACAGGTTTGAAGGAAACTGTGATGGTTCTCTGATTAAGATACTAGATAAAATGGAGGATTCAATGAGGAAACTCGTGGTTGTTCTAAACCAAATATCAAGGAGTCATGATCAACCACTTCAACCTTGGTGAGTTCTCTAATGCATCATGTACGAGATCGCCATCCCGATGTGGAAATTCAGGTAATAATTATTAAGGTAACCATTTGGGTTTATATGATACATAATTTTTAGGTAATTATGGGTTACTCTATGATATGATGGAAAATGAGAGGAATGAGATAAACTTGAGGTTAAAATATGTTATGATTATTCTTGAAGATTTTATCTCATTTTGGGGAATGTTTTAAGAAATATATAGTTATGGAAAAAGGACAACACGTAGACCGTGTGACATCCCGTCGCGTCGGACAAAGCTGCGGGAATCGAACCCACAACCAATGTGCGACTGGTATTTATCGCCTACCACTAGACTACGTGAAGTCCCTGGTTAGTTTGACTGATTCATTCTAGTTATATGATTTTATGAATTAAGAGTAAGTTGATTTTGGGTTATTTATGAAAATGATTAACCTATCATGGAGGATATTTGATTAGGTTAATTACTTTTCAAAACGAGACTTTAGGATCAACTGATATTGTTTAGAGATAAATGTTACGATTTATCTTGGAAGACTATGCGACTAAATCCTTCAAATATTTGGGTTTCAATCTTATATTGGTTTACTTTGAAGAATTTTATGGACAAATTGATTATAGAATGGTCCTCGTTGAACTTTGGGTTTTGTTGGACAAATTTTGGAGATTAAGAATAGATTTTATTTTTATAAAGGGTTATCATTTTCTGGATTATCTGATCTTGTACTAGCCTTTTTGGTTTTGGTTTTGGTTAAAGTCTAAATACATGGGAAGTATATAGTTCTATTTTGTGGATTATTTTATTCTCTAGAAGTTGATTATAGTATTCTTAATGTGAATAAGTCTTCCTAAATACTCATCTTTTGGAGAAAATATGAGTTTGTGTAAGGAATCTAATAAAAGTTGAATGTCAATAAGATAAGTTATTATGTTTCCTTATGAATAAATTCCTCAATAAAAAGTAACTTAAAACAAAAATTTTGTCTATTAACTTTTCCTACTGGGGAATCTAATACCGTTTAACACATCACAAGTTTGTGATTTTCTCGTGGTTAACTTTCTCCTAAACATGTTTTCTATCACTCTCCATCAGAACATGACCCTTTGTTTTTTTCCTCCATGTCCATATTTTCATACTTGGAATCCTAGTATGGGTTAACATGGGTGACCTTTATGCTTATCTCTCTTTATTTTAAAGTGTTTTTTTTACAGACTTTTGTTCCGATGTGGGACTTTCAAGGATGTTTCCAAGCGCAATTTTAAAATTGCGAGGACGCAATTCCCAAAAGGGGGGAAGGATGTAACACCCCAGGTAAATAAAGAATATGACATTTCATATTTATCCATATTTGTGAATAAAATATTTAAAAGACTTTAAAGGGGACGCTATGCTTGATGGCGTACCCAACACGCAACAGCGAGTTTCTAGGGAATCTTACGTTGCACTCTAATAATAAAATAATATTATTTTAAATGGTAGTTAACATGTAGCCGTTTTAATGGCGGGAATGGATAGAAATAACTAAAATATGATTATATATGTTTTTAAATGTTTTTACATTTATCCAATAAAGGATAGAGGCTTAAAATACAGAAAGAATTCAATTTTAGGCATATATGCCCTAGTTATCACTAAAGGTTCACTTATCGCCTTTTGATGGCGAACCATCATTAAATATAGTTTTGTTCACTCTTATACATTCTATTGGACCAAATAAAACTCTTCTTAAGAATCGGGACATCAAAATTTACTTTCTGTAAATTTTTGGTATCTTTCCGATAATGTTCGTTTTTTAATGAACAGTGTAAAATGTTGTATTTTAATTCAAAACCTCTTTTTAATATAATTTATTTATATGATTAGATTATATTTTGAATTGGGTTTAAAGTGAAATTAGAAAATATTTTTACCATTAAATCCAATAGTGGTCGTTGGAATTAATTTCACTTTGAAATCAGACTTAAACTAGTGTCAATCTTTTGATACTTATTGTTTTATAAAAACACGATATTTGCTCTGACAGCGGGAATTAATTATTAAATTAATTAATGTGAATAATATGTTTTGAATTTTTTAAAACGGACTTCATTTTTGAATTCGGAATATCAAATATAGCTTAGGGGGAAGTTTTGGTATTTTTCTGAAAAACTCCAATTTTTGATGAATAGTGGAACCACTAAGTGGTAATCAAGCAAACTGATTTTTCCATTAAATGAAAGTTTACCACTAATGTGTATTGAATTTTGAAAATTTGACATACATGGTTGTCATTATTATGTAAAATGTGGTTTAATGGGATGAAAATAATTTTTTGGTGAATAGTAACTTTTTTTCATTAATCTCGATTAGAGGTAATTAGTGTCATTTAAGGTAAAAATGATATTATAAGAATGTAAAAACACCATGAAACTTGTACTACACCTATTGGGTGAGTTATGGACAACCAATACAAGCCATGGGACAACTTGGGGACCCCATGGAGCCACTTTAGTTGGAAAATGACAATAATATATTTTTATTTAATGTTAAAATTAAATTGACACAAACATGAGTTGTTTTACTAAAACTGTTTTTATGTGGGGTTACACAAGTCCATATTTTGATTATTAATAGTCATTGGAAATATAAAAAGATTTCATACATCATAGTGATTTTTTTATAATTTTTAGACATTAAATAAAATAAATTATTTATGACATAATAATGATGCAACGATGACATCATTATTTGACGATTTAAATAAAATGGAAAGATAATGTAAAATCTATGAACTACCCATGTCCAAAACTTATTGGATGTGTGTATTTCGAACCCTTATCACCTTATCCACGAATTATATCAATGTTGGTCCTTTTATCACCGAAACACATTTTCAAATAAAGTAATATTTCTTACTTTCCAAAAGTGCCCCTCCTCTCCTATTATAAAAGGACCCCACCTCTACCTCATTTCACACACTCCTAAAGCCTTTGGCTCGGCCAAACCCTGCCCATTTACTCTCTTCTCCTCATCCTAGAGGATTCTCTTTGGGCAGAATCCTTTCAATGGAAGCCTTTAGGCTCAAATCAAAAGGAGTTTCACTTTTAAAGGTAATTCATTCTCTCATGTTCATTTGTTTTATTTTGCTTCTCCAACCCCCTAAACTCTTTTTATTTATTTCTTTTGTAACAACACCAGTATCTTAAATATACTAGAATGTTGTTATAAGATTTATTCAAGCTACACTCTCAAAAAACTACATCAAATGGTTAATGAACATACGGTTTCTGTGGATGGAGAAATTGTGTCTCCCGAAACGATGATTGTTCAATACTCATTTAACACCTTCAAAGGTGGCCATTATGATGTCACTGTTTTTATATATGATATATAATATGTTTATGTTTTACTTATGTTTCTTTATTTTTCATTTGTGTCTTACCTTTATGGCTTCCATTATGGGTATACGCGATATCTTCATTTTAGGAAGTGCGGACTACCGCCCCCTCAAAGTGATGTGATTCGTTAATGCCATACATGGGACGTATAAAGGATGGATTTAATGTTATTATATATGATGTTATACTGGAATTATTATTTACCTCTATATCATTATTATTTAATTCCATTAATGTATGAGATATAAATGAATGTAGCATTCATGCGTACGTACGGCTTACCGTCTCCATGAACGGTGCATTTCATTTCTTATCCCCAAATATAATGTACTATTAGAAGTACATATATATAATGGATATATATGATGTATGATACATCTAAATGATTAATATAATTCTGGAATTAATATATACATACCTCTCATAAAGTTTTAATTCCATTAACACGACATAGAAATGAAAGTAGTGTTCATGCGTACGTACGGCTTACCGTCTCCATGAACGGTGCATTTCATTTCTTTCCTCTAAATGATTATGTGATTTTATAAATACATGTATATGCTGGATATATATGATATATATGATATCCAAATCAGGAATTTCATTTTTGTATATGAAGAACCTTTGACCACACGAACAACATGTAATTTAAAAAGTCCACTTTCGACTTAAGAACCAAATATCGACAAAACAAACATGATTAATTTAAATGATTAAACAATGTTTATAACATGGTAATAAGTGATATATAAGGAATAATGAACCTTAAAAAGGTTCTTAAGGAATTATAAATTAACCCAAGTTTATTATTCAGGAGATTAAAGAACGATCGAGTCAAGTCGGACCCGAGGTAAGGGATCCTACAACTCTCTTTCTTTTTAAGTACTTGCCTTTATGTCACTTCTTTTAGGCACCTCTTTGTAATGTTGGGGGATGTTCTTTTATATTACTCTTTCTGTACATTTTATTTTAATGTGATGAGATACCCTATTTTATCTCATCAATCCATATTCGGATGTTTTATGTGGCGCCGTTAGGCTGCCGAGTTTTTGTAAGGTATTTTTCATCTCACATTTATTCCCGTGAGATTTATGCTACATTTGCCACAAATTCCATTGAGTGGTGTATGTACTACCCATTATTCTACTATTTGTGTAATATAATTTCGTTTATGAGTATTTACATCAATGATATATTGTCCTTCTTTCATGGGGTGTATGTTTTGAAAGATACCCAAGTCGGTAAGGGAACCTTTCACCCTCCTCTATTTTAAAAGACTTCTTTTGTTGGGTCTTTTAATTTACATATTGTTATGTTGGGATATGTTCTCATATATCCTTATTGATGTAAATATTATGTCCAAGTGATGAGTTACACTTTTTATCTCTCATCAACTCATTTTGATGTGATGTCGTTAGGCTGTCAAGGGAACTTTTTAACCCAATTTCGATTTCTTTGGGTTCAACATGTAGTCATTGAATATGTCATCCATTGAATATGTGTGAATGACCATTTATTGTTTTACACATAATATCCACTTATATTGCGTGTATTTATATTTTTCACACATATTTTTGAGATTGATTTGTCCTTAATTTAAGGATACCTTCTTTATAAGGGATTTCATCACATTTGACATTTCTATTGAGGGTTCATTGCTGTTATTCACCAATTCACTCTTATATGGTGTATATACTGTCCTTTAGAGTATTATATCATGAATCCATTTATTCTCATGATATTATAAAGTTCTGACTAAATGTTATTCCTCAATTATTGTATTCATGTGTCTCTAATTTTGGTAAAACCCCTTTAACCAAAATGTCATTTTAAATGTTTTAATTATTTGTTCTTATTAATATCCATGTTTTCAAAATGGTTTTAAGGATTTATTTATATGGATACTAATGGTTTAAAATTTTACGCATCAAGGTGGTATGGGACACTTTGATTCAAAAATATCTTTATTAAATGTTTTAAATGGTTTTGAAAATGGTTTTGATAAATGATTCTATTATGATATATTGTGATGTGGAAATGTAATCATTCATCTATATTGGTTTTATGTTTTATGATTTTATATTGGTACTTGGACATTTTAATGGGTAGTTACATTATAAACCATATGACGGGTGGTGTCGTGAATACCAGGACGGGTGGTTACGTTATAACCTCCAATGCATTGGGTATGGAAGTCGGCCGTATGGCTATTCCATTAAGTATGTATGAAATTGGGCGTATGTCTATTCCATTAAGTGATATGTGTGGAAGTCGACCGTATGGTTATTCCACTTAAGTATGTTTATGTCCCAAGTTACCTTTATATATGTTATGTGTTCTTTATATGGGTTTTATGGTAATCCTCTAGTTACAAAAAGGTAAGTAATGATACTTTTTTTTCAGTGAAAAGTTTTTAATACTTCATGAAGGTAAAAAGTATTACATTGATAAAGTATTCATGGTTTACTTGTTGTTTTGAAAATCTAACAATTTTCATTCATTGTGTATCCCTTACTGAGCTTCTTATGCTCATCCCAAGTTTTTGAAATGTTTTTCACAGGACATAGCATGGAATAGGGTCAAGGATGGGATCAAGGGAAAGTCATGCTAACTAAAACATGGAACTATACATGTTTCTTTTAAAGAGTTTTTTATTTTATGTAAATTTAGTAGAAGCGACTACTTTGTAATCTTTTGAGATGTAATAGTTATGTCCTAATTCTCTAAAACTCTAAACCTGAAGAGATCCTCAATGTGAATTAATCATTTAATTCAATATTAATTAAGGTTTAAGGATGGGGCCTTATAGAAGATACAATGAGGTAACAATATTCTTCTATTTTCTTATGTTTACATTTCAATTGATTTTATCATATGATCTCCTATACTAACAATAAAAGAGCACCAAAAATCACAATTATTATATATATTGTGGATTGTTATAATTTTAATGGAATAATTTATCAGCATTCTTCATCTCCTTTTCCTATAATTATAAAAAACAAAAACAATGTATGCGATTTGCTGATTTACCATAATTGTGAACGATGTGCTTAAAATTTTATTTAATTCCTCAAACGTTCTTTGTAAAACAAATTTAATGGATGAATAAAATTTTAATTTGTGATATATATACATTTTCAGGTCCTATAGTTAACATATATACATAATATTATGTTATATAATTTAAGTAGTTCATGCTTATCAAAGAACCGCCAAAATTATCTAAACATATATCACTAATGATGTATTGAATGATTCATCATCATAGTATATAACCAAATTTATTTATGGAATCATTTAATATTCTGAAATATTATTAATAACATTTCTTTAATCTTTGGTAGTTTCATATCTATACGACATGAAAATCAAATACAAACCGGCCATCGAAATCATGTTAAGAATGCACCTCCAATAATGGAAGGAACACAATAATGATAATCAAAGGGTGAAATTATGTTATGAAATGAACATATAAGGTGTTATATACATGAATATTTTTATTTATGATATTAATTGAACTCTTTATGTGATTATAGAGTAGGTTTAGACATATTTTTATGTACGACGAACACTAGGTAATGTAATTCAAAACCCAATTTCCATTCATTGGGATAAACCTCTATCAAATTAATTATGGAGTACTAATATTATTTATCTATTGAATTTTAATAATATTATGTTTTATTATTATTATTATTTATAGTTTATTAATATTTTATTTTAATTATATTAATTATAACATCAACTATATGAAACTTTTATGTGAATTATTAACCCAATTTCCATTCTTTGGGTTAACCGTCTACATCATTTTTATGAGTTATTTAAATTTTTTTCTTGAGGAATTTAGATTATATTATATTCAATTATTTTTTTATAGTTTATATACTTATTTCATCGACTATATTATGTCTTAATTAAATAATTGATATTTTTACGGGGGACACATTTTAAAATTCTATTTTATGAATTTCATAGTAAATGTTTTATACAATTATTCATGTTGTATGATTAGGTTATGGTTCTTGAGAATTTATAATGATGTCTGGTGGGACCAATATGTATGTAAAATTCATTGGATATTTTTATGTTGGAGTTTTAACATATGGTTATTCCAATTTTATGTATCATTGTTACATAGAAAGGTATCCTTGAGGGTAACATTGTAGGGTAGCTGTGAGGGATACAAATTAGAAGGTAGCCAAGAGGGTTACAAGATTATATATGTAATTCACCATGATATCATTATGGTTGTATAAATGTTCTTTATGTATTGTGTAAATCACATGTTTCACAATGTATATATATTTGGTTGACAAGTAAGTCTTTTTGAAAATCATTTGATACATTTACATTTTTTCATGAACTAATGTTTTATTTCCTTTTTTTATATCCATTACTGACATTTTTGTGCTCATACCATGTTTTTAAATTATCTTCATAGTAGATAAGGATTAGTAAGTCTATGAAGTAATACATGTTAATGGTTTTTTTAATGTTAACATGTCTGATTTGAAAAGTTTTATATTTAGGAAGAAATATATATTGTTTTTATTGAATCCACTCTATATAAAGGTGGAATGGTATTTATGTATTATATCCTAATTCTTTTAAAATCTAAACAAGTACATATCCCAAATGTGAAAGGATGTGAGTTATTTCTAGGAAGCCTTAAATTCAAACAATACCAATATTTCAATCTTCTTATTCTCAAACATCCACAAAAAATCCATCATCACCAAACCAACAACTCACCATCACATCCAGATCCAATTCATCTCGAACCACCATCGCTCACTAGCCACATGTATTGAACCTGAACCGATATAAGATGATGGGGCCATAAAAACATTCCATTTTCAAATGACAACCGATTTGATGAAGATTATTCCTACCACTGAGGTACAATCTATGTTGAATCAACTGATGATGAATGAAGTTGTTACCATCATCCAAATTTGGATCCTTCCACTACTGCTAAGATCCAGTGATTGAAACCAAATCCAGAGAAACATATCTTCCAGAACCATTTACAGAGCTAGTATTGGAGGAGGATTGACATGATGAGATGCCCCATCACATCACCTCTTTGTGGAGTTCCTTCCATTCGAGCTTCAAGGTGATGAAACTGCTGATCAAACCTACATGGAAAAGGAGCTGTGACATCAGGCTTCTGAAGACCCACCCCTACAGACACCACTACTAACTTGTGACATATTGGAGACGAGACATTGTCATGTTGTGATGGGGGAAATCATGATTATTTAGGAATCCAAGGGCCTCACCCTCTCTACTACATATCAAAATATCTGGGTCAGAGAATTTTTTAGAAAAAATTAATAAAAGAAAAAAATTATGTAAATTAAAATAATACTGATTAAAATAACAATAGTTAAATATAAATGAAATTAATTATAAAAATTAAATAATATAATATATTAAATTAATATTAAATAATTTGTCTTATTATTCTAATATTTATCATAAAAATAAATAAAATTAATATATAAATAAACAATAAATAAATAATAAAATTAAAAAATAACTTAATTTTATAAAAAGAATTAACAATTTAATAAATAAATGATATAAATTTCATAATATATTTAAATTATAATTTATTAATTTTAGTATATAAAATTATTAATAAATAACTAATATAAAAAAAATAAAAATCAATAAAAAATAACATTAAATAAATTTATTAACATAATAACATTATATTTACTTTAATCTAATTAATGTAATAATTAAATATTGTTTTTATTTTAGTAATATTTTATAACTATGTTACTTTTCATTATATTTTTATCATTGTGAATATATGGAACCCCCTTCTGTTATCATTGAGGTTCACATCAAATATATCATTGTGGGTCTGTAAATATTGTTTCAATGGATATTCAAATGTAATAAGGTTTGTAGTAACGGAATGAAAAACATGTTTTATGATTTTGAGGAAGACCAATCTGATTGGTTGGATGTATGTGTTATAAAACAATGTATGGTGGGGGAAATTAAAAATAGAGAAGTAATAGTTGATGAAAAAAACCAATAATTATCCAAAAAAATTCAGAGAAATGATCACAGAGACATATCTTGAACAGAACCCCGTAGAAATGAGCACGGAGCTCTAGAGTAGGAGAAAATAGTAGTCTAAGGTAGATCAATAAAAGCAATGAAACATAGAGTATAGCGATTACCATTCATGTGGGTGATTATTTCTTCTTGATGAATCATTTTCAATTTATTTCATAATCCTTAGGTGAGATTGATTATTAACATAATTTTAATTTTTTGGTTCCTTTATTTTAAACACCAAAATTTCAAGATCAATTGTAGAATTTGATATGGATTTTTTTGTAAAACCATAATTTTATGACATTAGAATCTTATGTTGAATTGTATTTCATATTTATCACTGTTCAATTTTCAATATATTTTGATGAATTTTTAGTAGAGAACTCTATGATATCATCCTTATGTGTGTTTTTATCTTCTCTAGAGGGAGGCTGTATCAAAAAGATTCCATGATTGTGAATTAAATTAATATTTTGTGAGGATATTTCATTACATAGCTAGTACTGTTAGAATTCATAGGTATTTTTCTTAATATGTTTCTATTCAACTATTTCTCTATTTATATATATTAGTCTCTCTTTTATTCCATGAAAACTGCAATAATACAATATTTCTATAAAATATCACTTTTTTCATTAATACATAATATCAATAAATATATTTATTTAAAAGTGTAAATAAAAAATCCACCATGTGTTAACAACAGTGGGTCATGTTTTTATGATTTTGGGTCACTCAAACTCTACTTTTTCCCTTTTGTTGGGTTCAACCCTACCTGTTAATATAAATTATTTTGTAGGAAAATATAATTAAATAAAAATTGATGCATATTAAATGACATACCTGTCTTGTTTTTGGTTCTGTTTTTGGGGATGTCTTAGGGTGATAAATATTTTTTAAAACAAAAAAAATCCCAATAGTAATTACTTTCACTTATTTTAAAATATTAATGAATAAAATTCATGTTTTGAATTTTAAAATATTATATTTTGTATGTGAATGCATTTGTTTAATATGATTCACATGAAACATGATAGAATTTTAGGTCATTGATCATGATAGTGGACCTTACATGGCATTTTTTGGTTATCATGGACACACTGCATGGTAGTGTGAGTATAAAAAATAATAATAGATTAATTTTTTGTTAAGAAAATTAATATCACTTTGAGCCAAGTTCTAATTTCCTAGATTAAATTGAATTTTTTTAACAATTATGGGTACTAAAATGGTTGATAAACTAGATTCATTGCTCAACCAAAACTAATAACATCAAAATAAAACTTTTCATGATCATGATAAAACAATCTGATAAAACAAATTCTCTTATTGTTACAAATAATATTAACAGAACAAGAAAAAGTGAATTTAATGAATAAGTAACATCTATAAGTGAATCTGAGAGTGAAATTAAAGGGGATTGTGAGGATATATTTATTGAAGGTAATTACACTTTCTTTGAAGAGTCTAAGTCATATGATAATGAAAATAATGAAATAAGTTACTATAATATTGTTGAAATCATTTCTTATGATCCCATTAATAACATAAATGGGGGTTTGTTAAATTTTTTTGGAAAATGAACTGAAAGAAATTGGTGAATAAAACATATCCTTTACCAAATCCAAAGCTTTGAAGAAATAATTTTTTTTAGTAATTTTAAAAATGAAATCACTCAGGTTAAAGATAATTTTGAAAATGAGAACATGAAGGTTAACACCACATCACCAAACATATTTCAATTCCTAAATAATGTTCCTGAACATGAAATTTGAAATAGTTTGAAAGATAACAGTTAATTGGAAGTCATTGAATCAGAAAATTGTGAACCTTTGGTGTAAACCTCATTTCCCTGTTTTGAATTTTAAAACCCAAAAATCAATGAAACAATGTATGGAAAATTATGAGGGAATAACCATTGATGAGATGTTAATTGATGAGCATTCAATTTCATGTTGTAAAATTAATAATTTTTCTATAGAATTGTATATTGAAATGGAAAAAAGTGTTGACCAACGTTGGGGAAGTTGTTATAATTTAAAAATTATGGAATCTAAATTTATTAATGAAAAAAAACATTAATTCCATTAAAATAAAACTAGAACACTAAAAAAAAATTATCTTGTAGATGGTAAATTTTTGTTTTGAAAATATGGTGGAGTTTGAACATACTCATTAATTTAATATGATTAAATTATCTAGAATTATTAGATAATAATATTTTTTTTAATAATTAATTATTTTAATAGATTTATAATATTGTGAAACATTAATTTTTTTATGATAAAAAATTAACAATTTCATATTATTTTCAAAATCATACTCATTAGTTTTTTCTGTTAAATCTCTTTCTAGGGAGGAGTGTTGTTTGGAAATGGAACCGTTTATTATTAATATAGAAACTACCATTGATTCTATTGTTTTTTAGTTCTCATCCAATAAAACCCAAAATGAATGAGAATGATTTTTTAACATAAAATTTAATGAAACACCTTTAGAAACACCATGTTACCCATTGTCCCTTTCTAAAAATAAAAATCCTGAATCTAATCTTGATGTTGAAAACACTCCTTACAAGGGTGAATATGATGATTTATATATTTTTTGAACTAAAATGATTCTTTGAAGAGTATAATGGTGTAAATTACATTTCACGTGAATAAAAATATCATGAAAATACTGATAGAATTTGGTTATTGAGTCTTCTTCTCAACATGATGACTCCCTTGAGCAGTTCATTAAAGTCAAAGGACATTTATTTGTGTTTTAAGTAAGTGTTATGGTATCAATGTATTATTATAGTTATTTATGTGAAAAAATAATTAATTTTTTTTAAAAAATGGGCCAAACATTTTTGTTTGTTATTGCTTAGGAAACCACACACACCTAGTGAATTAAGTTAGTTTATAAGGGAGTCTAGCATGGGACAGTAAAACTACCGTAGCATGGGAGGTAGACCATGATATTATTTCTCTCAATGAAACAATTTTCATACATTAAATAATGCTATAAATGATAGAATATAATTTTTTTACTTCATGGGAGTCATCCCATTGTCCATTTTCTTCTTCAATTTTACATTATTTTGTTTCATTAAAAAAATTAACATCTTACTATTATTCATATAATATTTGTTTCTATAGGATATATATTTTTGGTATTTCTAGTTTTGGAATTTCATGATTATGAAATTTGTTTCACTACAAGATCAATATTTTATTTCAATTACTTTTATCCTCTAGTGGAACATTTTTGGATAACCATAATCAAGGAATTTCGTTCATTTTTACTGTTAAATTTAATTTATCTTCTCATTAATTTTTTTTATAAAATATAAGTTATGTAAATATTCTACTGAAAAATGATTTTCTATTGACACACTATTTCACTTCATCTAGCGTTCCACTATTGGAGGTGAGTCACCATAATGGTAACTCAATGGTAAGTCCATAGTATGGTGTCCTTAATTATTTACAACAACTTGATTTTTATCACATTCATGTTTTCTATAAATTATTAATACAACTGTTGAATTATTTAAAAATTAGATCTATAATGTTTTTAATTCATATTATTTTTGAAATTATGTGTAGGGGGAATTACACCTAGTTGGTTTTTATTTTCATTATGTTTAACATTTATTTTTATCCTTTATTGAAAAACTATTTTATTCATGATTTTGAAATGCATCCACACACTTCACTACACTCAATTCATTCCCATGTAATTATTTTAATTCAATTTATATTTTTTCACTGGCTTATAAGATAATATATGTGTTCCTACTAAAAACTATTTTATTTACAGATATTATTTTAGAGTTTCAATGAGACCCTTGTACATTTCACAAATCTATAAAATTGAAAATACTATTTGAGATTAAATTGTAAAATTTCCTTCTCCATTGTTAAATTCAACTATGAGGAAAATATTGGGTTTTATGTGTAGGGGATGAGGTAAAAATATTTATTAATAATTTTGTCTCTAATTAAAATCAATTAAACCCCTTTACCATTAATTATTTTCTAAAAAAATGGTTAATTTTTTTTCCAAAATTCTTTCACAATGTGAGTTTTTAGGCATTTCCCTGCATTTGAAATTAGGATTTCCTAGGAAAAAATAATTACTAGATGTGATGTATTTCCTTCAATTTGAATTTTTTTTTGACAAGTGTTTACTGAGTAAATTTTAATAGTGATATTATGAATTTTTTGTTTAGGAAAATAGTTCGAGAGAGATATAGGATACTTTTTTATGAAGTTGTGATAATAACATTTAGAATCATAACATTTTAACATTTTTATATGTGAATAAAAATTTAATTATTAAAAAGAGTAATCACTTTAGTGAGATAATTTAAATGGTATTTATATAAATCATTTGAAACAATTGAAAAAATGGGAATTTGGGAAACCATAGTGAACATGTGAGACACTAGGCACTATGTTTGTGGGTAATCCCCTGTAAAAAAAATTAAATAAGTGAATTATCATAATTCTTATCATAAACTACATGTTTGGAGAAAATAAATAAATAAAAAATATTGTTCCTAGTAACAAAAACTAGTCCACTAATGTGAGGTGAATTATAAATTATAGATGAAGAATGGAATAATTGATATTTAAGAAAACATTTAAATTGAATAGATAATGTGATTCAAAAATGATAATTTTTTTTAATTCATGGAACCATGGAGAAATTCAATGTACATGAATGATTTTCTATGTTCTTAATTCAATTTATTTTTACTATTTTATCACTCATAGATTTATAACATGGATTTAAATTTGAGTTACATGATAGTTAACTTCACATATTAGGAAAAAAATCCACATAAATGAATGATTCTTGGTAATATTTATTATATGTAGGTATTTAAAATTACACATGAACGCTCTTTATCATTTCATTTCAAAATCATAAAACTCATAATTTTATCCTACTCATTTTAACTGCTTGAAATTATTCATTACGAGCATAGTGTTTGAATATACTTTTATATTTTATGATATAATAAAGCATGGTATTGATTGAGGACAAAAAAGGTTTATGTGTGGGAGAATTTTATGTCACTATAGAATATATGAATTTTCCATGTCATATTATTTGATATTTAATGATTCAATTAATTAATTTTGTATATTTTTCTAAACAGTTTAACATAAATTGTTTTATTATTATATTTATTAATTAATATTTAATTATAAATAATTTTTTATGTGTCGAATTTAAAATAATAAATTTAATATTATTTAGTTATTTAGTTATTTAATTTTTATAAATTAAAATATTAATATATTATTATTCATTACTTAATAATTTAAGGTCTGATTCTGGTTATTAATTAATTAATTAATCAATTTTCAACATTTAATTAACATAAAATTTTAAGAACCAAGATCTTCATTCAGGTATGTTTTTTCTTTTTTTTCTGGAGTTTTTATGAAAAATGATTTTTTCAGAAATTTTCAAAGTACACACCATATACTTTCTGAGTACACGCCTTGTACTCTGATCTGGCTCGAAGTCATGTGTCGGCCGTGCTCGGGACACACACACAGTGTGTAGGGGTGACGTGGATGCCGATTTTGGAGGAGTATGGAAAGGACCCAGTACAGGCCATGTAATCAAAAAGTACACGCCGTGTACTTACTTTTTTTCCACTAAATGGACCAGGGTCGCGCCTAACCCCCAATTTTATATTCTTCTCCAGATTTCGCCCGCTCGAGAGTGACCATATGACTGGATCTTTGACGAGCTCCTTCCTCTTCGTCTGTTCTCTGATTCGAGCACGGTCAATTACATTGGAATCACAGCGTTGATCTCTCCCTTATGCTTGAGTCTTGTTTTGTGATCCCTCCTGGTTTCCAAGTTATCATAGGTTTATAATTTTTTCTGTTTTCTCAGATCTATGTCGTTCCAAGGGGAATCTATCGTCGTGGTTCACTTATATCGAACACCTAGGATCAAGGCAGGTGGTTTGTGCCTTTTTGTAGAATTTTGATGAATATTTCGTGAAAATTCCACCCATACCCTTGAATGGGGTATTTCGTGTTTTGGTTTTTCCCTTGTTGTATTTCCTGCTTTTCTTGATTTCTTGAGTAGATGTTTTTCCTGTGATTATGTTAGCTTTATTGTACCTTGAATGTTTTTTATTCTTGTTCTGCATGTTTGGCATTTTTTCAATTGCCATGCTTAGTCGTAGGATAGTGGAACAACTAATTTGTTATACTGGTGAGCCTTGGTAGATAGCCAATTAGTTCTTGAAGATTACTTAGACGATGTACACGCGCGCTGAGCATGTATTACCTTTCACTCAGGACTGTGAGAACCTAGAGTAGTAGACCAAAGGGAGAATTTACGGAAGGGCTTCTCTAGAGTGTATTTTAATTACGATGTGAGACCACAGGGGGAATTGATGTTAATTGCTTCCTTAGAGAGTCTGTAGTTCCTCGACATGGGCCATAGGGGGAATAGACATTGAGTGCTTCCCCAGAATGCCTTTAGAACGAAATGATACTATATGGGGAATTGACAGTTAGTGCTTCCCTAGATAGTCTATTAATTTCAGAGCTAAACCAGAGGGGTGAGACTGTGTGTGCCTCTTAGAGGGTTGCTGGTACTTATAGGTTGAACCATAAGGGTTAGGCTGTGAGAGCTACCTAGAGGGTTACATGTTTTCTTCTTGTTGTTGGCTTCTTACTTGTGTACATTATTTGTTAGAACTATGGATTGTAGCTACTTGTGATTTCTGTTTTACTACTTCATGTTTTATTACATTCCTTGTATTCATTGACTATTAGGCACAAATCATTGGGTGATTTCCTACTAGGACTGTATCTCACACCCTGTTAGGGCCATTCTTTTGGGTCCAAGAAGACTATGTTACTGCAGTAATAGATAAGGGAAAGTTCCCTTCTACTTCAGGATGTTGATTGCGCTAGATCTGGAGAGCATGGGACCGAGCCGGGGCTCGCGATGCTGAGGAGTTTATTTTGTTTTTCTTTTGTAATTGTTTTTTGTTGTATTCCATCATGTTTTTGTGTTTGTTTCTTTCCATAGATACTTGTACCTGCTTCATCATTGTCATCATTGCTATATACATTTATTAATTCTGCTGTTTGGTGTCTGTTGTTATGCATGTTGTTACTTCTTCTGCTGTTGACTGTTGTTTTTCCACTGTATACCTTACCAAACGAGGGAATAGATTCCCCACCGAGTCATCAAGGCCCTCACTGCTAGAAGAAATCCTCTAGTGTTCGGGGAAACACACTTGAGGTCATGTGGCGAACTAGGTATGAGAAACCAGTAGAGGGGCTCCAGATTCAGGTCGTTACAAAGTGGTATCAGAGGAGTTATTTTCCCTTGCTTTATTGTTTGGAGACATTAACCAGGGATAGGATGGATTTAGTACATTCAATTATGCTGTTCTCGGGAGTAGCTAACCCGTGTACGGGGAAATGCCATACTACCTCATTAATTGCAGTTTACTGGTTTTGAGTTTTTATGCTTTATATGTTTTTACCTAGAGTGATTCGCATGAATTGTGTCGTTATTGTTTTGATATTTTGGTTCTATTTCTGCCGCAACCCGATGAGATGAGGGTATGCCATCTCAGGAATCATGTAGGAACTTCTAGAAATCACATGCCATGAATTATCGCCATGCCATCTAGGGTGTATTAGCGATTGCATGCTGTTGTGATAGGCTTTGTGTAGATTATGCATGCTGTTTGGATCGATGCTTGATATAATCTCTACTTTTATGTTAGAGATCTGTTGGTTTCCCTTGTATGAGACCACATGAGACGCCGATCTTTGATTCGTGTGGATTATGGGCCCTCACGAATCGAAATTTGGAACCTCTTTCCCTTGTTTTTAGTGGTTCTGGGAGTCTGAGCATTTTCTGAGCTACTGCCCAGAAAAACCCAGAATACACTCCATGTACTTTTTGGATACACGTCGTGTATTGTTCAGGCCGTGTCACTGACCGTGCGAGTAGAACATAGTGTCATGGGAGTAGCTTCGGGAACACACCGTGTATGTTCGAAGCCGTGTACCAGGCCGTGTAACTAACAACATGTACTGGGGAAACTCGGGTAGAACACACCGTGTCTTTGGTGAACACGCCTTGTAGTGCTGTCCAGGTACCTGGCCGTGTCACGAACAACACGGGTCGATGTTACCTTCTTTTCCTCACACCATGTTTGTTCAGAACACAATGTGTAGTCTTGTCTAGGTACTCAGCCATGTAACAAATGACACGGGATGGGGTCACCTTGCCTATGCACGCCTTGTTTTTTCGGAGCATGCCATGTATGGTTCAGCCATGTAGAAGGCCCTGTGTTTCACAAACACAGGCCACCGAAGCCTTGTCTAGTACATGTCGTGTGTGTTAAGAAGACTCCGTGTAGTCTCGGGTTAACTCGGACCGTGTGGGATAACCGTGTAAGGAGACTCGCGCAGGGGAATAGTTTTCAAGTATAGGCCGTGTGTGGGTGCAACAAATCATGTAGTTTGAAGTGTACACGACTTGTAGGGTAGTATTACACACCCATTTAAGTTGATTAATAAGACACGCCGTGTAGTTTTATACATGTTGTGTAGTCTTTTTTTTAAACCTATGTGTTTTCATCCCCTGTTTACATTTTGTACTCTTGTGTTCTCTGTCCTTGTTTTCCTGATCTAAGGTGTGCTTTTGATCTTTCATAGATATGCCTCTGAGACGTCCTATGGTCGTACGTCTGTCATTGGGAAATGATCATATGCCAGATAGGGCTGATCAGGGACTTCCTACTGATCCCCCAGTCAGGCCAGCCCTGGCACCTGCTGTTATACCAGTCGCAGGTGCTGATGCACAGTTCAGGGAAGGTTTCATGAAGATGATGCAGGCCTTCCAGGGAGCACCGCATCCTTCCAAATCTATGGTAGATTTGACACGGGTTATTCAGCAGCAGCATCCTCCCACGTTCTCAGAGGAAGGAGGACCTCAAGATGTAGAGTCATGGATGGAATCAATGTTGACTGTCTTCAAGCATCTGGAGACGCCTCCAGAGAGGTGGGTCAATATTGCCACCTACATGCTCTGAGACTCCTCCAAGAGGTGGTGGGATGTAATCTCACAGGCAGGTCAGTAGTAGGCTATGGTTTGTGAGGAGTTTCAGCGTGTGTTCTATGAATACTTCTTCCCGGAGACCCTGATGGCCGACCGAGCCCAGGATTTCATGAGCTTAGAGCATGGTACTCTTTCTGTCATGGAGTATTCTGCTAGTTTCACCGAGTTACAGTGCTTCACGCCCCTCCAGGATGGGAGTGGGGTGTTCTTAGAAAGTAATTTCGAGGATGGTCTCAGGCGGGAGATCCGCTCATACGTGAACATCTTCCAGCTGACATCCATTACATCCATTGTCAACCAGGCACTGATTGTGGAGCGCAATATGAGAGACTCTAGAGCTGCGAGCCAGGGCGGTTCTACTTCCAGAGCTAGTCTTCCTCTATATGACAGTAATAAGCATCGTAGAGGTACTACACGTGGTGATCCGAGGAAGTGAGATGCATCGTCAGGCAGCCAGGTGACATGCTACCAGTGTATCCAGTCAGCGCACACGAGGACGCAGTACGAGAGGGACCTCGTGGAGTGCTGATCTTGGGGAAAGATGGGTCACCGTCAGCATTTCTTCCAGGTTTTTCCACCAGTATCTGGTTAACGGGGTTCTTCCATGACTCCTTGTACAGGAGCAGCACCGGCAGATTCTCTCCAGGTAGGGAAATGGAGTTCTTTCAGTAGTTCGGGCCAAGGTGGACGTCGAGCCTGTGGTGGTCAGCCACCAGTTCCTCATCCCCATTAAGGAGGTTCACCTCATAGTGGTCAGATAGGGGCGCAGGGCCACAGTACATGCCTATCTTTCACTGTGGAATAGACTTATCAAGAGCAGGATCCCGACCCTTCTACTGTTCGAGGTATGATTTTAGTAGCCTTAGTTTTATCATCAGAACTTTTCGATACTGGTGCTACACATAGATTTATCTTTTTTCCGGTTGTGGATAGACTTGGACTCTGCGTCTTTTCCTCTACTGACTCGTTGACACTAGTCACACCTTTGGGGATGAGGACATCTAGTGTATGCCAGTGTAGAGAGTGCCCTCTCGAGGTTGTAGGGTATCCCTTCTTATGGGATCTCTATGTCCTAGAAATGACATTCTATGATGTCATCCTTGGCATGGATTGGTTGATTCACTTTCAGGCAGTCGTTGACTTTTATCTCCACAGAGTGAGTTTTGTTTCACCAGAGGGTGAGTCTTTTCATCACAAGGTAGAGTGGAACGTTCGGGCGAGTCGGGCAGGACTCGAGCATCTTGGGATTAGAGAGGTGATGACCTAGATTGCTATCCGTTATCTGGATGATCAAGGGAGTCCACAGTTGGATTTTACTCTAGTGGTGGATCATTTTAGGTACATCTTTCTAGAAGACTTTTTAGGTTTGCGTCTGGAGCGGGAGGTAGACTTCTCTATTGAGCTCATGCCTGGAGCAGCACCGATGTCCATTCCTCCCTATAGGATGGCTACACCTAAGTTGCAGGAGATCAAAAGAAGTTGGAGGAGCTACATTCTAAGGGTTTCATCCGACCCAGTACATCTCCTTGGGGTTCGCCTGTCTTGTTTTCAATGAAAGAAGATGGTACCCTTTAGCATTGTGTGGATTATCAGAAGTTTAACAAGTTGACGGTTAAGAAACGATATCCTTTGCTGAGAATTGATGACCTTTTTTATCAGATTCGAGGATACCTGGTGTTCTCAAAGATCGACTTGAGATCCAGTTATCATCAGTTGCGTGTTAGACCATCAGATATACCTCTGACAACCATCAGGAGCTGGTATGGTCTATACGAGTATACAGTCATGTCGTTCGGTCTCACGAATGCACATGAATATTTCATGGCACTGATGAACTAAGTGTTCCATCCTTACTTGGACTCCTTTTTCATGGTCTCCATGGACGATATCTTGGTGTACTCTCACACTCGACACGACCATACCACACATCTTGAGATCATCTTGAGTACACTTAGAGAGAATTGACATTATGTAAAACTATCAAAGTGCCACTTCTAGATGGATCAGATTCACTTCTTGGGTCACGTCATCTTAGAGGCATGAGTATTAGTGGACCCAGAGAAAGTGAGAGCTGTAGTTTTCTGGGAGTAGCCGAAGAATGTCTTTGAGGTAAAAAGTTTCCTAGGGCTGACTGGATACTACAAACGCTTAATTTAGGACTTTTCTCATCTAGCAGCACCTTTGATAGGTCTGACCAAGAAAAGGGAGAAGTTCTTATTGTTAGATTCTTGTGAGTTAGCCTTTTAGGAGTTGAAAGGGAGGTTGACGTCAGCACCAATACTAGTCTTGCTGGAGCCAGGCAAGAACTACACTTTTTACTGTGATGCTTCAGGTATTGGGCTAGGAGCTGTGCTTATGTAGGGGGATGGATTCATTGGGTATGGGTCTCGGCAGTTGAGGCCAATGAGAGGAACTACCCTATGCACGATCTGGAGTTGGCAGCTGTTGTTCATGACATACATTGTTGGATACACTATCTACTGGGAGAGCACTTTGTGGTCTTCACTGACCACGAGAGTCTCAAGTATATTTTCACTGAGAGGGATCTAAACCTGAGACATCCCAGGTGGCTCATGTATCTACAGACATTTGACTTCGATCTTGACAATACGCTGGAGGTGCACGACAGACAGGGACAGACTTACATTTCTTCTGTAGCTGTTACCTCTACACTTCTTGATTGGGTACGGATGAGGCAGCTATCAGACTCTGAAGGCATAGTCCTGTAGGAGAGTGTGTCAGGTGAGGACCCTCTTCCTGGATGGGTACTGGGCGAGGATGATATCTTGTGTTTCCAAGGACGTGTATGGGTGCCAGCAGACATATGCGAGGAGCTGATGTAGGATTTTCATTCCTTAGTTGGGGCAGTTCATCCTGGCATCACCAAGATGTATTAGGATCTTCATCACCAGTACTACTGGCCAAGAATGAAGAAGGATGTTGCTGGTTTCGTCAAGATATTTTCTACTTGTCATCAGGTGAAGGGAGAACATCAACGACCAGTAGGAATTTTACAGCAGTTACCCATTCTGGAGTGGAAGTGGAACGATGTCGTGATGGACTTAGTGACTAGGATGCCATGGTCGCCTCAAGGGAATGATTCTATTTGGGTTTTCATCGATAGCCTTACGAAGATTGCACACTCCTTTCCAATTAAGGAGACCTTTAGTGTTGACGATCTGAGATGACTTTACATCCGAGAGATCGTTCATCTACATGGAGTTCCGCGCTCCATTGTTTCAGATAAGGATGTGCACATTACCTCTCAGTTCTGGCAGGGACTTTAGAAGGTCTTGGGTACACAGGTACTTTTGAGTACATCAAACCATCCGCAGAATGATGTCCAGTCCGAGCGCACGATCCAGGTACTTGAGGATATGATCTGAGCTTACATCCTAGACAATGGAGGTTCTTAGGATAATCATATCCCTCTGGTGGAGTTTTCCTACAACAAAAGTTTCGAAGTGACCATTCAGATGGCACCATACGAGCCTTTGTACGCTAGGCCATTCTGATAACCCATATGCTGGCTGGATTTAGGAAAGGCATCTTTTCTAGGACCTCATCTCATTCAGGAGACCTCACAATAGATTGGGATGATTCGGAAATGGATGGCTATGGAACAGTCTCGACAGAAGTCTTATGCTGATCCGAAGAGATGACCTCTAGAGTTCGAGGTTGGGGATCAGGTGTTCCTGCTTGTCACACTGAGGTTGGGACACAAGAGGACATGGAGACAGGGTAAGCTTTCACTGTTGTACGTCAGACCATTTGAGGTCGTGGGGAGAGTGGGACTGGTCACCTATCTGTTGCAGCTACCTCAGAGGTATCGAGACATGCATGATGTCTTCCACATCTCTCAGCTTTGACGTTACTTTTCAGACTTGTCTCATGCTTTTCAGCCTGAGGAAGCTGAGCTTGATGCAGATCCATCATTCTAGGATCATCCTATTCAGATTGTCGGTCGCAGTACGAAGGTCCTCCATGGGAGGTCTGTTCCTCTGGTACAAGTGCTATGGCAGAATGAGCGAGTACAGGACGAGACCTAGGAGAGGGAGCACGATGTATGATCACAGTGGCCGGAACTGTTTGGTGATTCTTCTTCTACGCCCAATTAGAGAAACTCCGGGATGATTTTCGGTAAGGGGGGAAGTTTGTAAGAACCCGGATCTTCGTACAAGTATGTTTATTTATTTATTTTTTCTAGATATTTTAAGAAAAATGACTTTTCCTGAAATTTTCAAAGTACATGTCGTGTACTTTTTTGGTACACTCCGTGTACTCTAATCTGGAATGAAGCCAGGTGCTGGTCATGCCCAGGCCACACACACGATGTGTAGGGGTGATGTGGAGGCCGATTTTGGTGGAGTACAGAAAGGACCCAGTACATGCCATGTACTCTAAAATTACACGACGTGTACTTTATTTTTTTTCACTAAACGTACCGGGGTCACACCTAACCCCCAATTTCATCTTCTTCTCTATATTTTATCTACCTGAGAGTAAACGTAGTGCCGAATCATCGATGAGCTCCCACATTTTCATCCGGTCTCCTCTTCGAGCATGGACGATTGCATTGGAATCACATTGCTGAGATATCCCTTCATCTTATGTCTTGTTTACCGATTCCACCTGGTTTCCATGTTATCATAGGTTGACAGTTTTGTGTGTTTTCTCAGATCTACTTGATTCCAAGGGGAATCTGTCATCGTTGTTCACTTATATCGATCACCTAGGATCAAGGTAGGTGGTTTGTGCCTTTCTGTAGAAAGGTGATGAATATTTTGTGAAAATTCCACCAATAACCTTGAAAGGGGGATTGTGTGTTCATGTTTTCCCTTGTTGTATTGCATGTTTTTCTTGATTTCTAGAGTAGATGTTTTGCATGTGATTATGGTAGCTTTAATGTACCTTGAATTTTTCCTATTCTTGTTCTGCATGTATAGCGTTTTTCTAGGTTCCATGCATAGTCGTAGGACAGTGGAACTGCTACCATGTTATATTGCTGAGCCTTAGTAGATAGCCAAGTAGTTCTTGAGGTTTACTTAGATGATGTACACGCGCGCTGCGCATGTATTACCTTTCACTCAGGACTGTGAGAACCTATAGTAGAAGACCAATGGGTGAACTGATGGAAGGGCTTCTCAAGAGTGTCTTTTAATTACGATGCAAGACCACTGGGGGAATTGACTTTGAGTGCTTCCTCAGAGTGTCTGTAGTTCTTCGACGCGGGCCATAGGGGGAATAGGCATTGAGTGCTTCCCCAGAGATCCTTTAGAAAGATACGAGACTATAGGGGGAATTGACAGTGTGTGCTTCCCCAGAGAGTCTATTAATTTCAGAGCTAAACCAGAGGGGCGAGACTGTGTGTGCCTCTGAGAGGGTTGCTGGTACTTATAGATTGAACCATAGGGTTTTGGATGTGAGACCTACCAAAAGGGTTACCTATTTTCTTCTTGTTTTTGGCTGCTTACTTGTGTACATTATTTGTTAGAACTATGGATTTTAGCTGCTTGTGATTTCCTGTTAACTGCTTCATGTTTTATTACATTCCATGTATTCATTGACTGTTAGGCACAAATCGTTGGGTGATTTCCTACTGGGATAGTATCTCACACCCTGTTTGGACCATGATTTTGGGCCCAAGAAGACTATGTTTATGTATGTATAGATATGGGAATTCACCCATCTACTTCGAGATCATGATTGCGCTGGAGCTGGAGAGCATGTGACAAAGCCAGGGCTCGCGATGGTGGGGAGTTTATTTTGTTTTTCTTTTGAACTTGTTTTCAATTGTATTCCAGCATGTGGTTATGTTTTCTTCTTTCCATAGATACTTGTACCTCCTGCATCATTTTCCTCATTACTATATAGATTTATTGCTTCCACTATTTGGTTTCTTTTGTTATGCAAGTTGTTACTGCTTCCGATGTTGACTGTTGTTTTTCCGTTGTAAACCTTTCCAAATGAGGGCATAGTTTCCCCACCGACTCATGAAGGACCTCGTTGCTAGTCGGCGGCCTCTGTCGTTCGGGGAAATGTGCATGAGGTCATGTGGTAAACCGGGTACGGGGAGCCAGTTGAGGGGCTCTGGATTCGGGACGTTACAAAAATTGTATTTAATCTATCATCCTTGTTAAATTATTTTAATAATAAATTTTATTATTAAATTTTTTTCTGAATATGTGATTTATTTCAGTTAATATTATTATTTAAAATCAACTTTTTAATCTTAAAAAATTTATTTACCTACACAATTGTTTAATTTTTTTAGTTTTTAATTTAATTTTCATTTATATATTTATTTAACTTAGATTTTAAATTTTTATTAATTAATTTCTATCTTCATTTGATATTTTTTATTCTATCTCTTACACATTTTTCACAATATGCGATTTAAGTCACTGTCACATTTCCCAATATTGACTTCCCAATACTAGATCATCCTTTAACAAAAAACTCAACTCACCTAATGGATACTCCCTACAAAACTGTGATTCCCACCAATAGTTAGATTCATAACCCCAACCATGATTTAATGTAGAAACTGATGTAGAAAATAGTGAGACACCATTGTTCCTCCTCACACACTGACACCGCTACCCACTGCACATGGCTTCCCAATATTCCACTTTAATGATGAGACAAGAAGAATACATTCATCATATCACTAAATCATTAGTATCACCACCAAAAAACATCTCACCCTCCATCATTATTTCTTATTCTTTACTCTCTGAGATAACTCTAGGGATTTGTGAGCCATATCCACTTCTATTTCCACTAGCCATAATTCTATCTTCCAGCGACATAATGTTGCTCCATTTTAGCGACACACCACCAAATTACCTATGATTCACACAACACCATCATTTAAATACTCATCCACTCAACCATCTACCATAGATCCATCATTGCCAAACCAAAAACCCACCACCACTTCCATATCCAACCCATATCAATCCACCACTACTCACTATCCACTGATATTGAACCTGAACTGATTCATGAGGAGGGATCCACTATAGCACGCCATTTTTGAATCACCACCAATTGGATGAATTCGATGCCTTCAACACATATTTCACCCCAAACTTTGGAACTCATTATTTTTTTCAATTTACTGGTCATATATCATTGTGTGAAGGATTGGGTTTATGTCATTGAATTGTTTTTGAGTTTCAGATGTTTATTGGATGTTTTCAAATGCGATCACGGTTTCCTCACAAAAAATATTAACTATGATGAAAAAATTGCATGACTAGTTGTGGTTAGACAAAACAAACTTCACATCTTATACACAACCATGTAGTTTTTCCATGGTACCCATGAAGATTCTCTTCTTTAGAAAGAGGAGTACTCACAGTTACAACGCAGTTTGGAAAATTTTGTTTCCCAACCATGCGACCATACCTGGTCATTAAAATTCCCTCTTTTATATTTCCTTTTCAACACTATTTTTCCCTAGATAATCTTTCTCCTACAACCCTTAATTTTGGATCACCACTGGTTTCTCTCTAGGCCTCCTCCCTTACTCCTTATCATTGTGGATGGGTTTTCAATCAATTTCATGGTATGATTGTATGGGTTTCATTTAATTTTTCCTCATATTCCTCATATCCTCCTCTTTTCCATGGTTTCCTGGGTGTTTTCCTTAAATTTCATATCCCTAACACAATGGGTTTAGGATTTCATCAATTTTCTGGCTCTAAGAGGTGTGGTTGGTCCATGGGGCATTATTCTTCCACCGGTTAAGTATTTTCTCATCTAAACATTGTTTTGGTAGGTTTTTCTATGATTTTTTTCCTATCTCATTTCTATTGATGCTTATTATTTAATATATATTTATTACATTTATTATCACCTTTATGGAAGATTTTTTAAACATTTTATGGTATTTTTGATGTTTTTTGGTTTGTTAAATTTATCTTTTAAATAGAATTTGTGTAGTTTTTCATGGATTATAATAAATATGAGGTTTTTTTATTTACATAAGTTTTTTAGAATGGGAATTGGGCATTTTATGAAATGTACAACCATCATCATTGTAATAATGAAAATTTTTATTAATAAATTTGGTTTGTTTATTTCATCAAAACCCTTTATAAGGGTTAAATGGCACCATGTTATGTGTTGTGCTCATTAAGCAATGTAAATGGGTGGTTTTTGGTTTTAGATAAATTAGTATGTTGTGGACATGGTTTGTAAATTTCTCCTAGGATGTTTTATATTCCATTTTAGGTTGTCACGTCCATGGGTACACAAGGTTCAAACATGAATGTACCCTAAAATTATGACACCACCTTTAAAGTATTGTTTTCCTAAAAACAAAAGACTCATAAAATGGGTTATTAGGTTCTATTAGATGGGAGTTTTTTTTAAATATTCAATGAATGGATTGAAATTTATTCATCAATGTGTAGTATATTTGGACTTGACAAATACATTGGTGTATGTGTGAAAAGGATATGGTCAAGCATGGAAATTATAAAAAAAATTTGTCTGTGTTTGGGAGATTAACACTCGTAGGACACTTTTAAATCAAATGTCATAATTGAATGAAATGTTATAAATGTTCATGGTTTGGAAAATGTGTGTCCTCATTTGGTAAATGTGTAACATGTTATAAAATGGATTGAATGTTATATATTAAAGTGGACCATTGTTCGAATTGGATGATGTGAAATGAAAACATATGTATATGGGAACCTTTACAAGGGTGATTAACCTTAGGGTTTATAACATATAGGTGTTCGTGTTTTGGGTTAGGAAAGTTTAGTTGAAATTTCTAGATTAATCCACATATGTGTTGTCCTCCTACTTACACAATATTTTTATTATAACAAATATGGGTTCTTTATAGTCTTTTAGATGATCGAGTAAATGTATCTTAATAATAAAATTTAGAGGGGTTGGTTCCCATTGTTATATTTAGAGGAACAAATGGGGAGTTCCTCTAGTTTTGACGTGAGGGAGATCAGTTAGGTATAAACTATGGGGATTCACCATATTTTGATAGGTGGTTCAATCTGAGTAGATCGAGGGGATATCTAGGGATGTTTTGGTCACCAGAGGTTAATAATTGTACTTATTGTTTGTATTCAATATAGTAGTTTCAATTCATGCATTACTTATCTATTTCATTTATAACTACCTGGGTTTCTTCCATTCTTTGTAATTGTAATTTTAAAATGGAGCCAGGAATTGTAAAATTATATGTGTTGTGTATTACTATGTAAATCATGTAAATCCATTTTTTATACGTGTATATTCTATCCTTGGTCATTGTACTACACTGTTTATGGAATTGATTATATTAAGTGGTTACATTTTGAATCCCTACCATGAATAAGTGGCACCCACATATCCTTTAACATTTCATTTGTAGGTTCATATTTTTTTTTATGTTTCCTGGATTAGATTTTCATTATCTAGTAGGGTCAGACACGTGGTGGGAGGTGACCAAGAGGTCACATAGAGATCGTGGGAAACATAAAAGTGGTGTTTGTCTTATTTTTCAGTCAGTTTTTTTTACATGAATCTGAATTAGTTGTCTATTAATTATAATTTTGTGGTTCATCATTACCATTATTTTAGTTATCTCCATTGATATCTCTTGTATTAGTATCTATTTTTAGATGAAATTATTCCTAAATTGTATGATTTGATTCCCGACACAAGTTTCCAACCCTTGGGGATATGGAAGACCCCTTGCGCCATATTGAGGATCTTATAAGGTGATTAGCTATTGGTCGACCAATTTTGGATATTAAAAACTGGTATTAGAGCTAGTTCTTATTATTTGTGGTTCCTCACTGATTGATATAAGGGTTTTCGGGACTTGTGGGGGTATGCACTGGAAAGGCCTCATGATATCATTCTCATTCTGAACCTCATTTAACCAGGGGTAGTCATAAATTTGTGTATTTTTCTTGGGATTTTATTGATTATGGGATTATAAAAGAGGATAACAGATACCATATTGCCACCTCAAATGTGGTGGGGACCCATTTGGATTCCAGATTCCCAGATCAAGTCCCTCTAACTTTTATGACGTACGTGGGGTCTATCCAACCACTATGCCACCGAGTTATTCATATAAACTAGTCCCTCATTCAGGTATCTCATCATTTGTTTGGATTCATTTTAGTTCTAGTGGATGTATATATATGTTGAATGAAATAGTGGATTTTTTAAAAATTAATTTTAATTTTAAAAGTATGTGCATTCCATAAAATGATTTTAAATTTTTAATGTGAGTTTTTAAACATCGAAAGTGTTTTGGGTTTTAGAATTTGGATTGGATGTGACCCTTGGTGATCCTAAATGATGTTTCCATGTCTGTGGGTATGTGTTGGAAGTGCTTGTGGGAATGAATTGACGAGAAATTGAAGGAAACACAAGTAACATTTTATAAGATACCTTGGGGTGGGTTTTGGAATTAAATGGATGAAAAATTTGGTTTGAATGAAAAAAATATTTTAGAAATTATTTTTTCACGGAAAATGTCTTTTAGTGGATTGGATTTGGCCTTGGAAAGAGGATGTTTTGAATTTTAAAAATAAAATATTATTTATTGAAAAAGTATTATTTGGTGGTGTATATGTTTTGTCGGCCTCTACGATAGTTGTTTTAGTCTCAAGGTTTTCATATTGATTATTCCTTAGTTTTATTTCATATTTGGATTTAAATTTTTTTGCTTCCTTGGAAATTCTAACATAAAATGTCCCCAAGGATTCTAATGATTCATGATTCATTTCCAATACATCCCAATAGTTTCCTGTTTTTTGTAGTTATCAATGTTTTATTGAGGCTAGGCAGTGACATGAGGTGGCCGAGAGTGTTTTCATGTTTTTTGGAAATAATTATGTTATTATATTCCATGAAGTTCAGATGTTGTTTAAGGGTCTAGACTTTGACTAGTGTGAGTCGATTTCCCCACTATCAATGCATGTTGTGATGATGTGGGATGTGTTTATGACCAATTTAATATACTGAGTTTTTCTTAAGGAGGTGATGCTGTAGATGGTGGCATAGTTGTGAGGTGTTCTAAATGGGCAACTGTCGATAATGTATTATGTTGACCATTTAAAAGTTATGGATTCATTATCTTTGGATGTAGCATCATCGGATCATATTAATGGCTCTCTTTTATTATGGTGACTCCCTCCAAAAATTATAGTTAATATTCTCTCCTATGGTGAAACCTACATCTCGATGTTGATGGAATAGGCGTTCATGGATGAGCTGTTTTTTAGGGTATTGATATTGCGGGTTGTCTCTCCTGATGGTTCCTCATTTGGAGATAGAGGTATGCTAGATGAACCTATTTCCAAAAAACCTCATTGGTCAGTTTTATCTTCCAATTCATCTGATTTTTTGCTTGTATGCTTCCAGTGAAGCCAGTTTTGACACTCGAATCTATCATACCACATTTATATGAAGAATCTACATTTATATGGCCATTGGGGTCACCAGTAGAAGCTTTTTAGGAAGCATTGTATGAACACGAATCCTTTATCAGAGGATGTGCTTCCTAAAATTGAGGCAAGAGTTTCTTTATCTGTTAGATCCCTAGACATAGGTATTGGGGTGAAGCTCACACACTATCAGATGTTTCATGGAGTTCTAGAGGTTAGGGTGTGGCCTTCTATTTTGTAATTTTTTTTCTCTTGGGAAACTTTTTGATAATCTTTTATTGTAAAATTGAATTGAATTAGTTCTATTATTACCAAAGTGTTTTGGATTTTTGAGATATGGTTTCTTGGATAATTCATTTTTTGTATGGTTGGTTGGTCTCTAGTGTGATTTAGTTTCGGAAATAGAGGTGTTGTTTTGGGGAAATTTTATTGTATTTTGAAGAGGAACAATAATAGTTTCAATATGTTGAATTGTTTTTGTTTGAATTGTTTTTTTGATATTTACATGGAATGGGAAAATATGTTTGTTCTGGAGGATTGATTTTTAGTTCTAGTGGGGGTATTATTCTCCCTTATATTGCAGGTTGATGGTCCTTGTTAATGTCTCCACATTCCATCATTTCGATGTGTCGGGTCTCCCTATGGTAGTTTTTCTATTTGACATCTCGAGGTTGAGAAAAATTATTTATGATATATGTTTGATAAATTCTTGTTGGGTGACACTAAATTCCACCCCCATGGTGGTGGGATTGTGTTCTAGATCCTCACGTTTGGGGAATTGTTGTAATTGGGAAAACCCTCTTGGTACATAACATTTTTTGGATTTTTTTTTCTCAATTTGATTATGTGTGGCCTATTGAATGTGAGGACAACATGTGATCCATAGTATTCGACTATTTTAGGTCATAGACTACAGTTTTAGTTCTCAAGTGTATTGGTGACATTATGGCTGTAGAAAGTGTCTTTGGTGGGGTGAATTGTCACACCTTAACATCTTTATCTATTTTATGATTTTAGATCATTGGGAAATGGTTTGGGGTTGAATCACAGTTAAAATTTTGTGCTTTATGTTTCATTGAGATGGTTTCTAGGGGGAGAACGATTTCTGCATGATTAGTAGTAACCATGTTGACACTGTCCAACTAGTGTTTGTTAGATAGAACCGACCACATAGTGTAGGAATAATCGTGTGATATGTTCCCAGTACCCATGTATATTCTTTTTCTTGGATACAGGTGTTTGGATGGTAACCACATGTTTTGGAAAAATCTTCGGCAAACTATAAAGCCCTTCCATGTAATTAAAATTCCCTCTCACCGCACTATTTCACTAGATCGGGTTTCTCCTTCAACCCTTCATTTTGTTACACCATGGGGTCCTCCCTAGGCCTCCTTAATCACTCCCAATCATCAGGGATGGATTATTATTCATATACATGGTAATGTTTATGGTAATATTTTTGTATTTTTCCTCCACTTAATCTTCCCCTCTGCATTTCCTTTTTTATGGGGTTTTCCTCACTTGGCCACACCCTAACACCTATGGATTGTGTTTTCATTGTTTTTATTGGATCTTGGGTATGTAGTTTTTCCATGGGTGTGATTATTCATCCCATTGATTATTTTTATCATCCAAACACTGTTTAATTAGCTGTTTCCAAAATTTTCATTACAAAATCATTTCCTTTGATTCTTAGTATTATAAATAACTTAATTATGTTTATTAAAACCTCTATATTCTTATTTTATAAATATCATGGTATTTTGGAATTCTATTAGTTGGGTTAAATTAGGTTTTAAATGGGGTTTGTATAAACTTTCTAGGTTTGTAATTCACATGATGCTTGTTTCAATTTCTTATGTACTTTCAGAGAGAAATTGGGTCATTTGTGAAATATATAGATAAAATAATGGTAGAAATGGCATATTATTCTTGTGGATTTGGTTTGATTATTGTGCCAAAAAACATTGTAAGGGTTTCATGGATACACGTTATGTTTTTTGTTCTTTTAAATATGTAAATGTTTGTTTTTTGGTTTCAATTCTAATAATTGTTCATTAAAAAGGTTTTAAAATGAATCCTTGGTTGGTTATTGTTCCATTGAATATTGGTATATACACGAGGGAACTAGTTTCATGTATGTATGTGCTCTCAAATATTTATGGTGCTTATAAATATATTTTCCTTATAAAACATGGTCTCATAATAAAGGTTTATAGATTATAAAGTATGTAGGTTATTTTATGAATTTACAAAGGATGGATTAAAATATATTCCTCAAGGTTTTGATCTGTTTGGCCTTGAAAAATAATTTTTTTGTTTTCATTGGAAGGATATGGACCCATTTAAAAATTCTGAATTTTGTTTGTGTTAGTTTTGAACCTTAAGGATTATTTTTAATATTCAATATAAATGTTATAACAGTATGAACACTTAGAAATGTTTGGGGTTTTTAAAATGCATATCCCCCATTGGAAACATTGTAGCATTTTGTAAAATGGTTTGATTGCTATACGATAAAGTGGTATGATTGGAACTTTGAATGATTTAAGATTAAATAGTATATATATGGGAACCATTATATGAGGGATTCCCTATAAGGGATAACATATATTGGTGTTCATGTTTGTGTTAGGAAAGTAATTTTCCCATAACAAGACAGAGTCATGTGTGTATTTTCCTAATAGTAATATAGAATTATTATTATATCCACCATGGGTTCTTTGAAAACTTTTAATTGATCATTTGGAAATATCATTCCAACCCCGATTATATGTGTTGGTACCCACTCGTATATTTAGAGGCCAGATGGAGAGTGTCACATGTGTTTTTTCTTCATAAATCAGATGATTATAGATTATAGAGATTCACCGTATGTTGACAGGTGTTTCTGAATAGAGTATATCTATGGGTTATCCAAGATGATTAGGATCACCCAGGGTTTTTATTTATGTTAGATTTTTGTTTTTTATATACTTGTTTATATTCTTGCATTTCATATCTGTTTATGTTATTGCACTACCAAGGTTGATTTTTTTATTTGTAATTCTAATTTTAAAATAGATCATGGGTTTGGAAATAGAGTGGTATTGTGTGTTGTTTTGTAAAACAGAGTAAAAACTATTTTATTTATGTATTTTCAAACATGTTTCATTGCACTACATTTGGAAAGGAAAGACATGGATTTAGTGGTAAATTTTGGCATCCTAACTAAGCAATTTTATCTCACATCTGTCCACTAATATTTTTATTACATATTCCACTTTTGTTTTGGTTTCATATCTCAGATTCATGTTGTGGAGCAGTGTTGGTCTTGTGGATTAAGGTGACCAAGAGTTCATATGGAGAACCTGGGATACATTTAAGTAGTGTTTGATGATGATTTTAGACAGTTTTGATATAATTCTATGTGGATCAATTTTTTGTTTATTGTGATATAGTTCTTCAGCAATAATACATATTTAGTTTTCTTCATTTATTTATCATGTTCATGACACTTTTTCTTGGGCCAAAATCATTCCAAGAGAGTCTTTTTTGATGCCCGAAAATAGTTTCCGGCCTATGTGAATCAGGAATGTCCCTCATTCCATTCGTTAGAGAATCTCTGATGTCCCTTATAGGGTCGACCCGAGTCAGTTCATGAAAACCGAGAACCATGCCGAGATAAAACCACTAATGATGACTAAAGTAATTATCATCATCTGGATAGGGAACCTCCCACCACCAATCTAATTTGAAGTTCTCCACCAATGTAAGAGCACCAAATTTGGAATTCTCTATTATAGAACTATCATTGGTGGAGAATCAATTCTAGAAGTCCTCTTCTTACGCCAAATCATATAGGGTCCACTGAATTTCGAGCTATAAGTGGAGATAACTACTTGGCAAACCCGATTTGAAGAAGTGATGGGAGTCCATGCCTTAGAAGACTAGATGTCGTTGATGCCACTACTAAATCAATGTTGACTGGTGAGGAGTCAATACCCCGTTATGAAGGTGGGGGAGATCGAGTAGGCCTCATGATTAGTCAAAAGACATCAACATACCAACAACATAGCTAAATGGTACGATAAAATAGTTTTTCTAAAATCTATATAATAAAAAGAAACTAAAAAATAAATTAATAAATAATAATAATAATTAATAAAATTTATTATCATAATAAAAAATATAAAAAATATAAAAAATATTAAATAATCTATCTTAATATTTAAATGTTTATAAAATTAATAAATTAAAATAATTATTTAACCAAAAATTCATTAATATTAATATTTAATAATAACATAATTTTATAATAATAATTAATATTTTTTAAAAAATAAGACATTATATTTTATTATGATATTTAATTAATAATTAAACCATTTAAATATATTAAATAAATCAATAATAACTAATAAATAATAATAAGTTAATAATAAATAAAATTAAATAAATTTATTTACCAAATAACAGAATATTTTCATTAATTTAGTTGTTCTAATAATTAATTAATTTTTTTCTGATATCAATATTTTATAAATATGTTACTTATATTTTTTTTATTTTCATTGTCAAAATATATAACCCACTATGGTTCACGTCTAGGATCACATCAAAGTAATCATTGTTGGACTATTATGTTTGTTTCAAGGGATATTCTAAAATAAAAAGGTTTGTATTAAAGGAATATAACACAAATTTGATGATTTTTAAGAAGATAGATCTGATTCAATTGAAGTGGATACTGAAAAAAAATGTATGATGGAGGTCATAAAAAATAGGGATATAAATTTAGGACGGAAAATAATAACTTATTCATGACAACACATTAAGATACATGATTGAGTAAACATATCAGAAACAAACTATTACATAAAATACCATAATGATCTAGAGTAAGAGAGGAATATATATCCATGGAAGACGAGGAGGAAAAATAAAGCACACATAGAGGAGATAACTATTCTAGATGATGTTTATTTCTTCCACTATTATTCTATTCCTAATTTTGATGTTGAATATTTTAAATTTTTATCATTGTAGTGCTTCTTGGGAAATTTAATTTGTTTGTGGATTTTTAAAAATATCGTTTAGCATTATGTGTTAATTTAAGAATAATTTTTTACAGATGTAAGAATCGATTTGTAAGAAAAATTTTGATTTCAATTTTAAATTGTATCAATCCATTATTATTAACATTAAAATTTCATGATCAATTAGTGAAAATGATCTGTACTAATTTTCTTCCAAACTATATTTTATGTCATTGTAACATTTTGGTGAATTTTATTTCAACATCCGTACTATTCATTTTTCATGATAGATTGATGATTCTTGGAGTTGAGAACTCAATAATTTCATTCTTCTATGTGTTCATCTAATTGTGAGGAATATTAAACCTATATATTTCCATGGATCCAAATTTAATTAATATTTATATGGGAGAGGTTCATTCTTATCCAGTTGTCTCAGAATTCCTTGGCATTTTTCGTTATTATTTTCTTCTCAATTATGACTTTATTTACATATACTTCACTATATATTATTCTATAAAATATCCAATTATATCATATTTACATATAAAAAATGTAATGTTTCAATACAACATAATTTCATATAATATATAAAAAAGTAAAAAGATAAAACTGAAAAAAATACCCATAGTTAACAATAGTAGGGTATGTTGAGAAAATTTTCGGTCACTCGGTTTCAAAATTTTTATTCCATTGGTTATGTCCTTATATATCACTGTAAATTATTTAGTTGGAAAATATGAAAAAATAAACATTGATGCATATTCAATGACATATGGGTCATAAATGTAAGCCTGGTATTGTGAATGACCATGAAAATATCATCATTAACATGAAAATATACATCATAATGTTTAATTTAACCTCAAAAAACTATATAAATGTTCATTTATTAAATGAAATCCACTCTAGAATTCATCTTGAGAACAAAAAATCCCTTGGATGTGTATAACTTATTATATGATATCCATTATAAATGTCTGGAATTTCAAGAAAAAATATATGGACAGGTGATACTTTTTATGTGAAATACATTATGAATTTTTACCTTCTCTTAATAAAATATTTGGAAATTTCATTCATGTCATGATGAAATCATTTAAAATGATAAACCATTTTCATGAATTATTCCAACGAAACATTTTCCATGTGTTACCTTAGTCTTGAAACCTATGTAAATAACTCCCTTATGATTTTGTGTCCTTATTTATCTCAGATGATCAAACAGGCCGAAACAAGTTATATGACCATCTAACCCTTATGTAGAGGCTATGTGAGTTCTATCATTTCATTATCATGAAAAGGGCCCCAAGATACAGGCATACATATTTGACCATTTATCATAGGCTGTCAATTTTTGTTAAGAAGATTTATAACGAATATTTAAAATGGGAATCAACAATGATATAGGTCCCTAAATATACTACATTATTCTATATCATTTAAAAATATTCACTAATGACTCTATAACCATTCAACATCTATAAACATATGGGAAATGGTTTCAAACAGGGACAATATATTTTATTTAATCCCTAAACATTACCTCAAGAAATGAAAAATGTCTCCTTTCGACTTTATGATACCACACTAAAATATGATGTCTCTAATTTCATTTAAAAATATGATATATAAGACTTATTCCTCTGGATCATGATCCATTCCATTCTTCTAATGAGACTTATAATAAAGTAACATGGTGACCAAAATGTGTAATCCCAACAACAAACATCTAGAAAATCACAATGTGTATATACATCTGAAATAACAATATTTAATTCCAATACAATAAAATCTATATTCCAATATAACTTTTTCCCACTCTGACCATTATTCTCATGTTCGTAGAGACTGTTGGTGATTATGTAATTAGTATGATTAATATACCTCAGTATCAAAATCTTGTTATATGTATCCCAAATTATGTTTTATCTTACTTTAGAAGCCCATATTCAAGATAATATAGTTCTTGGTAGCCTGATATGCAAAATTGCCACTCAATACCTCCCTTTAAATAATTATCATAATAAGAATACTAATTTTAAATACATGGACTCCAATTAAAAATTTGATTGTATACATGGTATTATAATTTAATGCTCAATATATGTACATGATTTTTAAATTACCTCATGACGTTCCTTGTCAAAATATTTAAAACTACATTAAATAACACTATCATATGTCTGTAAAATGTGTTACATGAATTATGTTGGTATTGGGTCATATTATCATAAGATATGTATGATGTATATAATATAATTAATCCTATTTACAAAAAAACATACCACATCTATGGATTCTGATACCCTATATGTATAGTAAAAATTCATTGAACTAGAACATCATATAAAAATAGTTGAATAATGGAAAACATGGGATATGCACTATTTTTATCATTAACACATTGTTCTAATCTGTTTATTTCAACATCTTCAATGATTCCCATATCAGGACGTCAAATTTATTCAGGTTAATATAGTAAATGTATACGAGTGTCATAGAGAAGGTAATAATTCCCTCTAATAGGGAATGTTGTTTCTAACCTCCTTTATTTTCCACCAATGTGGGTTCCTATTTTTCATTTTTATGAAACCCCAATGACTTCCTAACATTGTAAATGATTCCCATAGCTCAATATAGATATGAGAGAAAATGGAAGTTTCCACGGATACACCCTACCAACATGAATGATTTTGAAACTATACAATGTCTTCCATAGTAAGGCATTCATCATATGGTTTGGTCAAAACTTATTAATTGAATGATTTTATGGTCTATTGTTGTACAAAATATTTTATAGAGATCATATCGGTTATTGGGTGTTCAATTTCATTTTTTACTCTTTAAAAATTATTTGGATTCATGATATTGATGGTATAAATTTATTAATCCGTTTTTATACCTTTGTAACGGTACATGTAAAATTTTATAGATGGTTCTGATGGATTATTATTCTAATTAATTATAATATTTTTTATCATAATCATAAATGACAAATTTATCAACTGATTATATAAATGAATTTTTTTTAGTGAAAATAAATTCGAATTAAGGATATAAATTAGTGTGTGTTCACTAGAAATTTTTGTAATTTAGTGGTGTAATCATCATAATGTTATTTATCTAAAATAATTATATTTATCTATCATTAATATTGAATTTTAGGATTAAATGGATTTTAAGTAATCTTTCATTTTGGTGTTATTTATCAGCTATTTGTATATTGATTTTTATGATTTAATTTGGAATAATAATCAATATATCCATTTTATTTATTACATCTTTGATGATTTTGGTTTCTAAATCATTGTTTAAATTAATCTAAAATCATAGTAGATCCAATCTAGTTTCATTGAGTGGTGATTTATTCTATGGTAGGATTAATGTATCCATAAGAGAGTTTGTAGTGTTATTTTTCCGGTATAAGTGTTCATTATAACTATTTTTTTCCATTACTTATTCATATTTAATATAACAACATTGTTATATTCTTATCAATTAAATTGATATGGAAAATTGTTCCTAAGAACCATTTAAATATAAAAACTAATGTATATTCACATAAGCTGTGAGATTTTTGTGTTCGTTGTTAATTTAAATGTTTGGATATATAATGTTTTGGAGTGTGAAAAGAATAATTTTAAATGATCTTATTTCAACCTAATAGGTTTACATTCGAATGGATATTCTATTGATTTTTTTATAAATCATATATAGAATATTCAAATATTCACCCACAATATGTGTAAAAGAATACATGTAAATTAAATATTATTTTTGTTATTTTTTCATATATAAGCATTTCTCATAGTGTAGGATTTCTACATAGGCATATGTTCCCAAAAAAATTTCTATATTCTCTACAATTTTTATTCTCCATAGATTAATTGAAATAGTTTTCCATTTTATTATAAATATAATTTAATAAAATATAGGGGCTTTAAAAGATCTATATCTTTTCATTATAAATAAATATTCTTCTGGTTTTTCTATAATTTCATTTATTATTTATAAAATGAAATATCATTTCAGATTCAGTTTTGAATAATTATATAATGTAAATTGTTCTACTAATGAATTAATATTATACCTATTTTTTATGAACATGAACTATAATTTTAGGGAAAAACTATAATAGATAATTCTATATTGATTTGGGATCAAGGACATCCATTCTATGTTTTTATATTTGGGAAAAAAATTATATCATGACATTGATCTTAGATTTTTGGATATTATAATAACAACACACATATTTTCCTTTTATAAACCCTAACATGAGCTATTGTGGTAAATGTATACTATATAAGTTGTTGTTTTATGCTCTCTAAAATAAATGGACCATATCTGGATACTGATGGCTTTTATTAAGACATTCTACCCATTTGTATTTTAAAAAAATCAAAATCACATTAGGTGACCCATGCATCTCATCATATCCATATAACACTCAACTCACCATAATAAATCAAATCTATATCCTCATAACATCACAAACATGATTGAAAATATGGCGTCCAAAAAACTACCATGAAATGAACTATACAACAATATGTTATATCCCATGAAATGTATATATGTAATTAAAATACATATTAGAAAAAATATAATTAAATTATCTATATCATTAAGAATACATAATATGTATAAACACGTTCAAGTCAATAGAGACCCATCACAATAAATATGGGAACATATCGTACAAGTCTATAACATCATATATTGAGAATGTTCACATTAATAGTTCACATAGATCATATAGCTATGGATGGGAGTTTCAAACAAAATATTCCTATTAAAACAAAGAAAAATTTATTCACATGTAACGTATGTCTAATATTAGAGTCGATCACACAAACGTACATAGGATATGGAGCATAATAAATATATAATGATATTGATATAGGTATCACACAACCACATCACTTGAAACCACCTTCCCTAAACTCAAGTTAAATCTATCATCCTAAATAAAATTCATAGAATCCATCTCTATGACTACACCATGAAATACTTAATCTCTAAGTAATTATGATTATTTGATTCCAAAATCATATATAAGTATTGAAATCTATCCTTATTCAATTGAATATTACATCAAGACAACATTCATTCATTTTTTAGCATTCAAGCATGTCTTCATCACTTATGTCTATCTAGATAAATTTACATCCATCATTATTGTGATACTTATTAATGAATTATTAGGTACATAAGATTTCATCACATGAAACCATAATAATTATTCACTTACCTTACATAAACAATCCATTGTATTCATTTTAGGATCATATAAAATATCAATAAGGAAATATAGCCACTAATATCACACAAAACAAAAATAAATATGAATATACAACTGTTATCCTTTCAAAACAACACACATTATTCATCAAAACAATTTTAAAGTATTCAATCCATAAAACTATCACATGAATCAGTTATCAATATAAAGCTAATAATTATCACCAATTTATAATCAGTAATATGAATATAATAGATCTAATTAAATCCAAAAAATGACTAGAAATATGAGAGTAATTAAGGAAGGATAATGAATATTTCCAATGAAAAATGAAACTGTTAAGTCATTATCATAGACACATTATATCCCTATTCAAACAAGAATATTTTTATTCAACACCATGAAATTATACTTGGAAATAACCATGTCCATTACCAACTATAATTAACCAGTTCATAATATATAGGCTATCAAAAACCCACAATTAATAATCAATATCTATCAATTAGATGAAACATATTCATAAGAACGCCCTTAGTAATATATTAATATAAAGTAAATATTTATGGATGATTATTGATTAATTTATTCATGAAATGTTAATTTAATCATCATATCATTTTTGTTTTATTTTTTTAACCGTTTTCTAGAAAATAGCAATTCATATAATAAAAAATGTGACTTCCATTAACATATATAGTATAGAGTAATTCAATATGAATAATAAACATATTATAAAAATATAATACCCAAAATAACTAATTCAATATTTATTAATCCTTATTACATTATGTTAATATGTATAGATTAATGTATTAATATGTATATTTATAAACTAATTTTTTCATATAATTATGCTTTCCATTCATAAAATATGAAGTAAATAATAAAACTATAACATATAAAATACCCCCACATTTTATTTACTATAATATCTATAGAATAAAAATAATTACATTAATTTTCATGCAATATTTTTTCTAATAAATTAATATTGAAATGTACCATGTGACAATCTTCCTTTTAATATTAGTTAGTTTGATCCACGAAATATTATTATTGACTTACAATATGTCATAAATATTTTCAATTAAATAATTTTCATAACAAGAAATAATAATTATAAAAACTAGGAAATTTATCATTATATTTTTCTTCTATGATTATTTTAATAATTTTGTTATGATATTACTACATGTAAATTAAATATTCTCAAAACAAATCTAATACGGTACATGATACACTATCATTATCTTCACCTATTAATTTGTCAATATTTTTATCTTATTATTCTTGATCTCATTTATTTACCATAATAGAATTTTACATGATTAATCCAAATTTGATTATGAAATATAATTTCGATCAAAAATTCCCAACATTAACAAATTTTCAATGTAAAATTAATAAATAATTACATAATGGAAAAGTAGTGGGAGATCATTCAAAACATGTAACAACTATGGTCATCAGTTATGTTCATAATAACAAAATATGTGAATTCAATGCATATAAATGGTCTATGTTGTGATTGAGAACATAAAAATAATTCCTTGATCCGTAAATTATTCAGTAAATCGAGAATATAGCAGTGAGAGGGAAAATAAAAATTAAAATGCATGTTTCAAAAAAATACTATAATATCGCATACCCACACATCCACTAGTAGTGATACAATATTATTATATACATAATAGATTTGATACCAACTAATAACAGAAAATAATTAACTATCATTAATAAAATATTAAATAACCAAAATTGTGTAAATTATGTTACACACCCTTTTTTAGGATCCAATAATAATAATAATAATATTTTTATTTTTATCATTACATTAAATATATCAGATGCTTCATTTATTTTTTTAGATATTATAAGGATATTTTTCATGACTAGTTGTTGAGATGATTTGTGATTCTATAGTTTTGTGTTCCTGTAATAAATTTTTGAAAAATATTAAAATAATAATTTCAAGCTGGTATGGTATTCAAGAAAAATTGGAATAACAAATAAAAAATCAACTAGATTAGAAATATTAGGGTTCCATTGACTAAAAAATGGTGGATATGCCTTAGGTGTGATATAACATTTGTTACTATGTTTCATTTGTGAAAAGGTGGTATGTGCCTCAAAATTAATAAAATTAATTAATTGATTGATATATTTTATTTTTCATGGAAGTAACTACTTTCTACCATTTAATATATACCTATATATTTTTTCTTAATGTTGGAAGCAAAGCCCTATAGACCAAGAAACAATTAGTGGAGAGTGATATTGGTGGAGGAAAATAGATCATGATCGGGTCATGGATCCTCATGCTATAGGAGTTGGGGGATATCATCAATGGCAGTAATGCATCAATTATACATAAATGATTTATCCAACATCCATATAAAGAATGTTTTTGGTGTTATTGTTTCCCATTCATAAATTCAGAGGTGAACTCAAATCAATCGATAAATAGATTGATTTTTCGATCAATCATCTTTTGAGAAGGGTAATATTCAGTAGGGGTTACGTGGGATATTTTCGACTTGTTTTTCAATACTCTTCATTTTCCATTTAATAGTAAAATATTGATACTGAAACACAAAATGGAAGAGGTTTTTCCCTAGGGGTTTTCAGGGTGATTTTCTATCTATTTTCTAAATCATAGTGGGTAACCCCATGGATCACAGTTTGACTCCATATAGAAGGATCGATTGTTGCACAAACTATTCATGGATCAAATATATGATATTGTAGATCTAGAATCATTATAATGATATAGAGTTTATTTGGAAATAGCATTAGATGGATCGATGCAGTTTGAAAACCTCCAATTTTCGAGCATCAAACAAGGAAGTCAAACTGGATGAACACCTTATATTTTTTACCACATTTGATTTCCAGAGTATGTTTCTCATCAATTATGAGAATTTGTTAGTGAATAAATGTGTATTTATTCTTAATTTATTCTGGATATTATGGTGTTATCACTACATGCATGAGTTGGATAAATAAAAAGGGATTCTTGAAATTCATGTAACACTTAATGTGTAATATGGGAATTCAAAACATATGGGGCCCCTTCCGTGGTGGCCTGGTTTTCGGGATAGAGGTGCTAATCCCAAGACAGATGATCCCTATCACACAGTCTGGGAACATCCCTGGATTACTTTGTGTGTACTCCAATGAGTAAACATACACGAGTTACAGTACATGTACAGATAGGACACATTGTACTTAGACACGATCATGACTTACCGTACACATAAACAACCAGAAAACATGGGAAGGAAACTGTCTTTATCTTATTGTCGGGTACTCTCCAAAACTAAATTCATATAGAGACTAAATTTCATGTGAGTATTTACACATCATAGTTACATTGTATAATTGGACATGATTTGTACCCATTAAGAATTTTGTGTACTCCCAATATGAGTGCATGTGCTCTTTTATTTCTTATTATAGTCCGGTAAAGGTTGATTGAATTCCATTTTCACTTTACAAAAAAGTAAAATCCAACATTTCACTCACATCATGAGATTCTATCCCATATTGTGACCATCAATCAGATATAGTTGTGTTGTCCCTCTGTGATACAGGTGTGCCATTCTCTATTATCCCAAGTGGACATTGTAGAATCATCCTAACCTCCCTATGTATGACCTTGATCCTACTTCAATTGATCTGAATCAGCAGGGTTTGTGGAAAAATTAGTATATGATCCCTTACATACATGTTTTTCCTAGATTGGGATTATGGTGTACAATAGTGATTTTTTATGTTATCCCCTCTCTATGTATCATAGTCTTCATAGACTAGTGTGTTCTCTATGGGAGGGGTCCATATGACTTATACCTCAACGTCTGGTGCCTAAGATGATAGAATATCTCACAGAGTGTGTTCTCTCTGAACAAGCATTACATCAAGTTGAATCTTATTCCATGAAGATTTTTATCATGGCCTGAAGGCATATTGTATCATCAGATAATGTATTTTGGTTTTTCTTCTAGTATCTTTAGAGAAGTGTTAGATATTTTATTGAATTTCCAATAAAAGGTGGTTCATATTTTGTTTATTATAGTTATCATACTAATTATTGTTATTTTAATAATAAATTGAAATTTCCAACACATGTCATGACTTGTGTAGACAATAACCCTTTTTAAGGAGTCTTGTGATGACATAGAATGGGAAAAGTGTAGTTGGAGCATGACAGAACAATGTGTTTACCAAGATAATAACATTGACATAGTCATCTCCCTTGGAGTATGTTAGACCCTTTACAACATTAGTTTGGAATTTTTTAAACCTTTTCTATTTATTTTAATTTCACCATCGTACTTCACAATGGGATCATAGATGTTTTTAGGCATTTTTCTAATTTTTAACATTTTATAATTGCTTGGTCTTGAAGAAATTTTTTGGTGTGAATGTACTATATGAAAATGCCTCCAATAATGGTTGAAATGCATACTTGGAACAGTTTTTGATAACCTAGCCTATTGGAGGCAGGATTGGGTTAGTCATAAGTGAGACCCTAATGAATCGGGTCATGAAATAGTGTTATTAAAGTGGTAGGTTCAACATTAGGGCTGAGAGTCTGTGGGATCAGTTTGAGGAAATAGTTTTATGTGGTTATTGTTTTGATTTCTATACATGGACTTCAATGAAGGTGAAAGGGTCAACATATCCATACTGCATGGAAAAAATCACATGAATTTTTACTCGGTACATGAAAACACTAGTTTAAGGAAAAAACAAGGGCACATTCATCATATAATAATGGTTGTATTTTCCATTTACATCATAATTCTTCTTCCCTGATAGAGTATATAGACCATGGTACATCAATATGTATTTGATGGCTCCTCCTTATAGATAGATATCCATGATTACCCCACAAGATCCCAATGATGATTCTCCATTTTAAGGGGAATTAGAATAAGGGAATGTATTATAGTATCACATATGGGTGGTTTACAAGTAATACCACTACCTGTCATGTTGTTGCTGCTACCAGAACATCTAGACGAGGATGCATGCAAGCTATGTCTGTTGCATGATTTTTAGAGGTAGAAAACTCCCATGTTTTGAGTTTAGCTAGACCCCCATATGGATGAAGATTTTCTACATGCAGTCACCCTTATTTTCCACCATGTGAGGTCTCATTCCAATCAGATTTAATTCCTTCTCAAGAGTTATCTCGAAGGATCTATGTTAAAATAGTGGAGATTTGTGACTCAGTCATATGATTTGACTACCATCTCTTTGACATATATCGAGTTTCTCTTTAGAATAGTGTTCTATTTGGTATGATTTTACTAGTATGTATACATGATCTCCTAGATCTGCAACATTTATGATTAATCATGAAGAATATTTAGAGATGTTTATAAGTATTTTTCAATGCCAATTAAAAATTATACAAGGCAATTTCTTTATGGCTCAGAACATTGTGTAGGTATTGAGTTGGGACATTTGGTGTTTCCATTGCAATAGTTGGGGACATCTGGAATGAAATTGACTGAACCATCCTAATGCTGATCTGGTTACAATCAAATCACTTCTGATATGGAGATAGTGATAGGAATTGTGTGGTCCATAGGAAGGATTATGTGGCCTAGGGGATATCAACACATTAACAAGAGACAGTGAAGAAAAGGTATCCACTATAGAGGTTTTATGTCATCTTTAATCAGTTGAATGGGGTTTGATGGTTCACAACGGTTATCCATAGACCAGGCCATTTTAATCAATTGGAAATAGATAATGATCTAAAAAATATGGACTTCAGATGTTGTTATAGTCACTATGAGTAACTAGTGATTCTGTTAGCCAAGATGGATGCCCTACTAGTGTTAATGTGACCTAAGAAACATATCATTAATCCTTTGTTAGACCTGTTCATGGTGGTATTGATTGTTGAAATACTAGTGTATTAAACATATGAGGAGGAGCATATGGGACATTTAGGGATAGACATTAACACTATCTGAGATCACCAAAATTACAGGAATCTCATGAAATGTTTGTTTTTAATTTTATTTTTCTTTTTTCATGGACACTTCATCTCAGGGGATAGAGTTGTAGTTTATCTTGTGATGGATGAGTTACTTCCTTCATGGGAGCAATAAAATTATGATATTGAGGGGTCGAGTTTCTTTATAGTGTTAGGGTAATATTGGAGGATTTCACATTACTTTTATATAGTGGGAGAAACATTTATTGCTTTGACATGAAGACAGATGAAATTCAGGTGGACAAAAATGATCCAAAATTAAAATCAAGAGATTAGGTATAGGTTGAAATCCACTAGAACCATGACGTTACAGAATGAATTTGTTGAGCAAGTGGTATTATGTGATATGTTAGGAACTATTCTTGGTTGAGTCATGATATACAAGAAATTGGTAATTGCCTATGATTCATTAAATTTGATACCACCAGAGCGTAATAACACAACATAATATCTTGTGTTATCAACTGTAGTATTTTATTTGATGATGTGGTGACACTGCCTGATGGGTTAGTAGTTTATTATATACCCTAATCTATAATGATCCTAAGTTTAGTTTTAGGAAATATATAGAGTTACTCTATGACAATTAATTCAATATTTTCTATACACATAGGAAGATGAATTTTTTGGATGATGCACATAGTAAGATATCAAGTTCAAAGTTTCATAATAAGGTGGCAGTGCAGTTGGCTTCATTAGAGGTATCCTTTTTGGATTGAAGTGGACAATTTTACTTTTATTGGACGATTTTCACCCAACCACACTTATAATAGGCCAGTGAGGAATGACTTGGGGATTCTGACTGTGAGAACCTACATTCTTAGTTGTCCATAGGGAATGATCTTGATGAATATTCAAAATGTGGAGAGAGTGACATGATTTTTAGGGTATTCATAGTAGTAGTTGTGGAATTGTGAGAGGAGGTTCAGAGGGAGTTTTATAAATCCACATTATAGGTATATCTAGGTGTGGAGATGATGTACAAGGGCCTATGATGTTAGTTTTGTTGGTCAGGGATGAAGAAATTGGTTTCATAGTTTGTTTCTTTATTCCTTATTTGTCATCAAGTGAAGGCTGAGAACCCGGTTCTAGTGGGTTTACCTCAACCCCCTATGGTTCTATAATTGATATGGTATGGGATATCTATGGACATCATGGTATCCTTAACACATATGTTCAGTTGACACGATTCCATCTTGGTGATCATTTTCTGAGTCAACATGTCATCCCACATACTCTATATCTCAAATAAAAGATTTGTAAAGAACATGGGATGCCTTTACAATAATGTTATTGTTTGAATCCATGGATTTCCATTTATGATTGTTTCCGATCGTGATACTTTCATTACATCCTAGTTGTGGATTGGATTACAGGAGGTTTCTAGGACCTAGTTATGCATGGGCATTGAGTTTCACCCACATACATATAACCAGATTGAGTGGACCATTTTATGTTCATTAGTGCATGTTGTGAGCTAGCATGATAGAATTTTGACATAGTTTGTAGGATCAACTACCAATAGTGGAGTTTTTATAAAACAATGGATACCATTACACCATCGATATGGAACTATTCAATGAATTGAATGGGTGGACATATGGGTTCACACATTGATAGACTGGCCTAGGAGAGTCTTCACTCATGGGCTCTATGTGGGTATGAGATACTGTAGAGATGTTGATGATCATTCACGATCTAATGTTGAATGATGAGTTCCATCATATGTCTTATTATGTTAGGTGACAGAGGACTTTAGAGTTCTTGGAATGAGTCAGTGAGGTCCTTTGGGATTCCCCATGATGTGTATTATGGAGATTTGTATAGGGTATGATTTTATAACTGAAGCACATAGGCCCTAATTAGATTATATATTTATATGGATATGAGTTGTTCCACATGTATCTACCTCTGAAGTTAGATCAGGTAGATGATGTATTCCATGTGTCAAAGATGAGGAGGCATGTGAATGAACCATCACACACCAATGACTTGGGTGAGCTGAATATCATGAATGGAGCAACCACTGTAGAGTACCAAGTGGATATTTAGTGTCAGTTGTAGATGATATATCATGGGTGATCAATTCCTTTTTATCATGTTCGGTGGCTACATGGGAATCTCTAAGAGATCACATAAGAGTAAGAGGCTCATAATAGTTATTAGTACCCACAACTATTTGAGTATAAATTATTTGTGTTTTTATAGGGAATAATGATCCATGGTGGGGGGAATGGTACATCTCATATTTTCCATTTATGGTTTTTAGATATTATATGGATTATTTTCAAGACCTAAAGATAATACAACATGTGATTCTGAGGCCCGATGTGCCAAGAACAATAGTTTAAAAATTATTAAACTATTAATAGTACGATTGCAAGGGTTTTTTCAAAAAAAAACTGATGAACAACTAAATGAGCTCCTAGATCAGAAATATGAGGGAATGATTTAATCCATAATAAAAACATTTCTGTAGGTGGGTCCTGACATTAGTCGTCGTATGTTTTTTGTGATTTTTTTTACAGGATGTGAAATTAATAAAATAAATTAAGTAAATGATTTATTTTATTTTAATTCAAGGAATAAACATTCTCCCCTAAAAATATATTTCTATATATCTTTTATTAGGGATAACAACTAAACATTGGTTACCTAGAGATCGTTGGAGGAGATCGTTCTTGGTCGACGATAATGGATCAGGATTATATCAATTATCATTGTGCCGACAGAGTTTTGGGATCTCATCAATAGTGGTAATATAACAATATTTCATCAATGAATGTTCCAAAATCTATGTAGGGCTATTGTTTCAGTTATATTATTACACACTCATAATTTCTATTGTTAATGAATATCAATCGATGAATTAATTGATATTCTGGTTGATCACCTCAAAGGGATGGGTATTATCCTGTGGGGTTTAGGTGGGAGATTTCCTCATGGATATTCTATCCATTTAGTTTATCATTTTTATAGGATCATATGTAAGATAAAACTCCAAATTGTTAGGGTTTGTTCCTCATCAATATTCATTATTTTTTACCTCTCATTTCTCATTCATTGTGGGTGATGCCTTGGTTCTCGATACGAATCCCTACCGACAGATTGATCTATATATACGTGATTCTGGGATAAATGATCCATTATTGTGGATCTATACATATTGGGATGTGGAAATGGTTTGATATTGATAGTGTAAAATTGAATATGGTGTTTTTTGGACCCATAAATTTTTAGTATCATATGTGGATGATAAACCTGATGAACACCTCTGATTTCTAAACAGATTCGATGGTCGAGTGAGTTTCTCTTAGACGAAAAGGCACAAACGGAATAGATCTCTACATTTATTATTTATTTAAGATTAATCTAATGGAGTCAAAAACATGTATGTGAGTTAGAGGATGAACTTTGGATTCTATAAATTCCTATGACACACATTGTGTAATCCTGGATTACATGTCGTTTGGGGTACCTTTAGTGGGAGATAGGGTTTTGGGAAGGAGATGCTAATCACACATCATGATTCCACATCACATAGTGTGTGACCCTCGCAATATCACTCCGTGTAAACTTTAGAGAGAATATGAACATGGGTAACATTACATAAACAGATGGAATAAGGAATACATTGACACGTTCATGACATGGAATACACGACCATGGCTATGTGACACTGGAAGGGAACCATGTGTCTCTACACACCATGTACACATCCTAAGTGAATGGTTTACAGAAACTACATTGCACATGATTATTTACATATATGAAAGACTTAGGATTGCTTTACACACCAACTACCCATATGAAACACTTTGTAATCCCTACAAGAGTGTTTGAGGATATTTTATTTATTTATTTGGAATAGTATAGGTTGTCCGTCTTCCCATGGTACATTTCTTGAGGTAAAAATTCTAAATTTCATATTAATGAATATATTTTAATCTCTTTTAGAGGCCGAGCATCAAATTGTGTTGTTCTGTCCTTCTATGATACTGGATTGTGATCCTCTATCATCCCTGGTGGAATTTCTAGAATCTACATGAACTCCCAATGTAAGAGGTTGATCATCATTCTGTAATGTCACATAATTAGTGTTTTTTAAAATCATTATCATATGGTCCCTATTGTATCAAGTTGATAAAGATTTTTTTTATGTTATATCATAATATTCTGGGCATATCCTCTTCTCTATGTATCACAGTATTCTTAAACAAATTCATTCTCTTTGGGTAGGGCCCAAATGAATTAGAAATATTTATCAAGTGTCTATGATGATATCATAGATCATGGAGTGTGTTTTCCATGAACATGAATTACATTGAGGACAATCTTATGGCTGGTAGTTGGTTATGACCACCTGATGGCATGATGTATCACTTTAGTATATCTGGGATTTTCTTTTTGTATATTTTGTAATGTGTAAAATCATATATTGAGGTAACTATAATTGGAGATTTGTGTTTATTGTTTTTGTGGAATCCTACTGAGTATTGTTATACACATCCTAGTATATGCTTTTCTAACACATGTGTTCTCTTGAGAAGGTGGAAGCTCATTTTACAATATCCTAGGAGGACATGGAGTCGGTGGAGCATAGCTAGAGCGTGACATACCATGGTGTTTACCAAGTGTACATTTGAATTAGTCCTATAATGTACAGTAGGAGGAACTATTTACAATATTGGTGGGGATTTTTTCCCCTTTTTCTATTTTGATTATGTTCACTATCATATTGTGGTTTGGCATCTTAGATGTATGAATGCATTCTTTTAGTTGTTTTAAATTTCAACATTTTGTGGTCATGGAGATGTGTCCATATGTATAGTTAGTTTAGGCTAATTCCTGCCTTATTCAGAAATACATACTTGTCGCTGATCACCAACACATGGCCTATAGCATTTGGGCTTGGGTTAGTCATGGGTCATACCCTAATGTTTCTCAATACATTTAAAATTATTTATTTATATTTTAAAATTTTATATATACGATAAATAATAGAATATATATATAATTATTAATTCTTAAGTTCGACATTACCCAAAGAGTACACAAATCGATGTACTGCACATAATGGATCATTATTACCATGAATAATGTACATACATGAAATGTTCATAAATCAAAATAGAATAATAACTATTAAAAAAATTAAGATAATTAAATTTATAAAAACTTTTTAAACCATAAGTATCTCTATAAGTCCAAATGAACATTAAAAGATAGGTATATACATGAATGGAGAAATACTTATGCACAATATATAAAATAAAATAAGAACTATGCCATGCAATGTTAGACTAAAATAAATAAATTACTTTTATTGTCTATATATGAGAAAGAAATAATATCTTTATAAATATCATATTTTGTAAATATGAATTTTTCACATATATTAATTGTAAATATATGTAATGTGGATGAAAAAATTATATAGTGTGATGTAATAAAATTAATATAACATTACTCTCCTTACTATAAAAATTTGATAATAAAATTATATATATGTGTGTGTGTGTGTGTGGAAAATATAAAGTTAAAACTATCATTATAAAAATATTATATGATGTATATATACATTTTAAATAAATATTTTAAAATAAAAGGAGCATAAAAATTAAAATATTTATGAAAAAAACTAATTTCTATTGTTAATGTTATTTTACTAAAAAGTAATAATTGTTTTTCAAAATATTAAATTTATTATTATTTTATATTTATCATTAATAATTATATTTTAAAATTTTAATATATTATATTATATCCAATATCACATTATCATCATTTAAATAAGATTTAAATATAAAAAAACTTAATAAGACTTAATGATTTAAAAAGACATTAATATAATAAAAATATCATTTATTTATATTTTTATAATTTAAAAAATACATATTTATATATTTTTGAATACGATCATGATATATCTAAATTTAACATTTTATTCATAGTTCATAAATTATATTATTATGTTTTGTTTTGATTTTTTTTAAAAATATTGATTTTAGTTGAATTGTATAGATTTCCAATTTTAAAAATAAAATATCGTTTATGAATTTATTAGAATAAAAGTGTGGAAGGGAAATGTGTGAAATTATTTTAAAAGAAAAAATATTTACTCTGCATTTTTAAAATATAATTTTAAAATTGTTTTTTTAATTTATAAAAGAATATTGTGGTTTCCAAATTTTATTTAATTTCTATAATAAAATTAAATAATCACAATATTATTTTCTTATATTAGGATCATATTTTATTTATTTTGAAAATTTAACACAAAAAATAATTATAATTAAGATATATTTATTTAATATTATATAATAATGACATTTTTATTTTTGACCCTAATTAATATATTACCTAGTTGAAAACAAGTAACTAGTCAAGTTCATGAATTGTAAAAAAATGAGTAACTAATGAGGTAAATGTGAATACATTTTAATTTTGATATTTTATTGGTTTAGGATTTTATGGAACTTATAATTATATATATATCATATATATCAATTTTGAATCCATTTTACATGATATTGTCTTTTCATTATTGATTTTTTTTTTGTATTTAAAAAAATTCCATTCTTTTTCACTTATAATTTGGATTTTTCTCAGCTCACATACCCTCATACATAATCCCCTTATGATTACCTCAAAATATACCCAATTTTATCATTGATACTCCTATCTAAAGTTTTGATCTTATTTTTTTAAAAAAAATATAATCAATAAAAGGTTTATGATCATTTCCAAAGGACATGATCCACCAAGTGTGGTATAAGATTCTACCCCCTCATTGTCTTTTATATTTCATTACATGAATTTTATATTCATAAAATTTCATTGCACTATATTATTATTATATTATCTATTTAAGTATTTTGTTTGTATTTTTATTATATGAATGATACAATCAATATCCATCATCCACTATTCCATTAATAAAAATGAATACATTAGTTGTGAATTGTATAAACTACAACCTCCATAAATAAATTTCATTCATTTTCCATTAATAAAAATAAGAGACTATTTTATTTTATATGTTATCACTCTATATTGTATATATATTTATGTGTGTGTTATATACTTCATAAATATGGGTTTCATAGATAATATATAATGTAATTATTAGTACATGATAATCCATAAATACTGTTAAATATCAAAAAACTATTCATTACTATTTCCACAATTATGAAAGGTTAGTAAAATTCAACTGTAATAATATTAAAACATTATATTTCCTTATCAAAAATAATCACCTGTAAAATTATCTATCTTAAATTATTATTTCTGGGATATGACAGATGGCCAAAACAACTTCTATTAACATTCTTTAAAGTTGACTTGATTGTTAACAATTAATGATGATAAGATAATACAAAAATATAATACCTAATGGGACTTTTTAAAAATTAATAATGAATATTATAATGTATTTTAATAAGGATTTAAAATTTATTTTATTAATGATCTATGATTTGGGATTAATATGTTTATCATTATGATAATGGATGTTTATGTACTTCTAGGGAAATCAAGGTCAATGTTAATGGACATAGTAACTCAAATTCTTTTTTTAAGATATAAAAAAACATATTATGGTTTTTTATTACTACATGATAAATTATAGATGAATTATTATATTTTTTATATATGTATGGAAGTATTTTTTAACCAAATCCATTTTAAATAATGGATTCTCATTCAATTCTTTTGTAAAACATGGATACTATTAAAAAACTCATTAAAATTTGTTTTCCAATAATGAATAAATAATGAGTTTATGAAATAAATTTTAATGATAGCATATTATTTTTAATATATATAATAAAAATTATAAAAATTAATTGTAGTAAAATTCCATATTTTAGAATATATTTTATTTTATTTTGTGATTGTTTTTAGAGATCAATTTTTTAAAATAAAATGATTTAACTCATGATGTTATTGTATAAATTTTATATATTTAACGACGGATATTTTATTTCCATTTGTTATTTATGAAAATTGAATAATTATTATTTTGATGGTTATGAAAACCATATAATCTTCATTAGAAAATTTTTATAACAAAACTATTACCATTAGGATGATTTATGACTTTTTTTATTTCAATAGTTTTATTCTGAATATAGAATGATTTTTATTTTGATGTGTTAGGTAACCCATTTTAGCTCCATGGATTATTTATAATTAGATATGGTAATTAGTCTCTGTGTCTAACATATGGATGGATTTATAATGGGTCTAATAAAATATCTCCCTCTAATTTGATGACTATGAGTTTATATCTCCTACGATTGTTATTTTTTAGTACATTTTAGTGGATCATAAGTACATGAATGGATTATATGGATTGTGATTTAAATGATTCCATGTGTATATATTTATTTTAAAATTAAATGATCTTAGTCATTACAATATTATTCTATCATTATTCATGGTTTATGTTAAATGATTCTAAGATATTCTATAGATATTATATTTCCATGGTTAACTTTTTTAGGATTTATATTATAATTACAAGTGCTTTGAATATTATATATGTTTTATTTTTTTCAGTCATTTTGTTTTCATATTTTTTATACACATATTTTATATTAACTCTTATTAACTCATCCTTGACGAGATATTTATTAACCACTTAAAATAAATTTAATCCCACAAAATTGTTAGGTTTTTCATCTCCTTGATGTGATGAAGAGTATTACATACTCGATGTCAAGAATATAATGATTTATTATGCCTTTTGTATAAATTATTATGAATTTTGTAAAATATGAATATAATATTGGTTTTCATCAAATACAATTAACCTATTGGTCTATGGGATATTACTAATAATTAAATGTGATGTTTTTATTATGTAAACGAATTAAAATAATTTCGTATATAAAAATGATTAATATGGTACATATATGTGACAATATTTAGTAATTTATATATATTTATTAGAGGAAAATATAGAAAAACATTAGAATATTCCAGTGGGATTTGTCTATGTTTAGGATAATATCATTTCATTTTGATAAAGTAGTGGTTGTTTATTATTATAAGAAAATACATATATTCCTAGATATTGAGTCATGGATATTGTATCTCACATAGTTTTTGGTTTGTTTTATAATCCCAAAAATTGTGTATTGGGTATTAAATCCACTATGACATAGTGCATGGAAATTATATATTTATGATTATGTAACATTAATAAGTCCCAAAAAATATAAAAAGTTATAAGGTATAATAATAATTATATTTTTTTAATGATTATGAATATTCTACTGTGTTTTTACTAGATTATTACTCATGGTAACCACTTTGTTTATAGTAAAGTCATAATCTAGTAGGATATATAGTTTGAAAGGATTATTAACATATAAACCCAATAAAAACCCATCATAATGACATTTGGAATGACAATACATATGATTTTGAAATACTATTTATCACAACATATTATTAAAAATGTGAATGTAGTCAATGTCATAATGAAAAGAATGAAATAAGTATTTACCCTTATAATTGATCTAGTTATGATGATTTAGAATGAAGGAATATTAACCATAAAACACGTCAAAATTTTGCAATGAATAACTAATAGAATTGACTCATGGAGAATATAAGAGATTTATTTGAGAAATATGTGGTCAATGAGCATCAACATACCCTTGGATAATAAAGAGTTTAGTTTAAATGATGGAACATCATAATATACATTGCAAAGAACAATTAATTGTCTTCTCCAATAAATATTGTAAAAGTAGAGATTATACACTCTTATTCCCTTATACATGGACTATCCAAAATAATTTTTATAACAATTATTCATAAATAAGTGGTTGATGGAATTTCTATTAATGAACTTATTCTAATATGGATTATTGTATTTAAGGTACAAATACCCTTAATTCTAGAGATAAAGTTGTATTTTTGGAATTTTACCATAGGAACAAAATAATATATAAGAATATGATTAAGATCATTTAATCACAACCATTGTGATTTTATTATAAAAAATATTCTTTTATTAATAATTATTATATTTATATTTTAATAATATATGAATGTAAATTTCTAAAATGACATTACTCTACAATTATATAAATTTTACATTTTTTATTGATGGATTTGTTCCATGTAATTAATGTAAACCATTTCCAGAATAAGAGGAAAAATTACATAAAAACCTATAATATTTAATTTAATCATAAAAAGAAAAACTATCAAAGGAAAAAATTATATTATGTGGGTTATGATATAAACAAAGTATTATTTTAATCAAAATAGTTGGTGAAAAACATAATATTTGGGATATTCGTATTAAGAGGAATGATATTTGTTTCAAATGTATGTAAGGGTGAAATATCACTATAGATTATATGATTAGTTATCTATAATTTAGATTCCCTTAGATATTTCTTTAACACCCCATGCTTCCACAATATGCTTCCTTTTTAAAAAATTCAATATCTTTTGATGCATTCAACATTGAGTCAAAGCACACCGTGACATGAGAAACTAACTATTTAAAAAGGGTTTATATATAATATTTACTTCATTTTTAATTTTATATATCCCATATAATTTTGACATTCAGATTTTTTGTTTCTTATTCATAATATAAATACAAATCCAAATTTTTAGAAAAATGATGTATTATTAAATAAATTACAGTTTTTACTGATTTAAATGGAAAATGCTTTCTAATTCCAATATCTAAATCATTTATATATTAAATTCTATGAAATTTAATTTTTCTTTAGTGGAATGATATAAAAGTTTAGTTTGGATTAGTATTTGGTAACTTAATGTTAAATTACGCATTTTGTTTAATTGTAAAAAATACGAAATTTTAATTAACAGTAAATTTTTTAATTGAAATAATTTATAGTGTCAAATTATAAATCTCTAGGTATTTAAAATGTTCAAAGATTATAATTTTATCATTTATCTTAATTTAGTTCATTGGATTTAATTTCACATTTCAATTGGACATAAACACATATCAATCTTTTGAATGTTTTTATTTCTTAAAAACCCACTTTTTTGACAATGGGCATTATTTTTAAATTAATTACGGCAACATATATATTTTGAATTTGGAAACATGGATCCCATATTTCAAGTCATATGCTCAAAATTTATTTAAATAAGTACCTTTTATTTTTGGATATAATTAACATGGACTTGAGTAATTATTTTTATTTACCATGGTTGATGGGAAAATCAGTTAAATAATGGTATGAAATAATATTACTATATGTTAAAACACCCATAACACATGTCCAAATACTATGTCATTATATATATACGACCGTGATAATTATATGGACAAAAGAGCGGGATTTGGGGGGCACTTTTGTGTGATAATGACTTGTTATAAAAATTAATTTAATGTAAATTAAATTATAAGATAAACATATATCTTTTACTAAATAGATATTAATATATATTTATATAACTTATTTATAGGTTTATAAATAGTAATTAGACATATAATAAGTGTTTATATATCATGATATTATATTTATTATTTTTATACATTAGAAAAATATAGATATATATGAAACTATTATGATGCAGTGATTACCACACAAATTAAAGATTCAAATAAATTAATTTAGAAATATTAAAATAATTATAATTTGTACATTTTAATGTCATTAAAGTATTTAATGGATAAAAATTACATATTAGGTATGATTTACTTCATTTTTATGAATAAATAAATTTTTTATGACTTTAACAAAAATAAATTACTAAATAGAACAAAAAATTACAGAAATGAGTTTATAAAACATATATTATTTTATTAAATGATATGAAAATCTTAAAAATTAAAAATATCTGCAAAAAAATTAGAAAGTGATAAAAATGACATTAATTATCGACATTATGTTCTATTGGAATATTTTCGTAATTATATTAATGATGTATTATAAATATACAAGAGGACATGGAAGGAGTTAACTTATTTTATGAGGGGATAAATTTAAAATATAAGGATAATTTTATGACCTAAACAATTATAAAACCTATTGGATGAAATTATATTGACCCATAATCATCTTATAATTTAAATAAATCAATTTTTATCTATTATAATTCAAAACTAAATCAATAATAAATTTTTATATCCTGATTTTCTTAAAGTTCCCCACACCTCTATTATAACAGGGAACCTCCCTTTATCTTTAATTGATGCATCCAAAGCCCTTTGTCTCTGCCACACCCTTCCCAAATATCCTAAAAACTTCACTCACTTTATCATAGGGAAAAACATTGGGAATTAAGAGAACATATGGATTTTATTTTAACAAATCTAAAAGAGACACCAAGAGAATTTATAATCGTTTTAACACTTCTTTCAATGATTTTTTATTATTTTTATTTTTTTAAATAATTTATTTCCCTAAAAAATAATAAATCCATAATATAATAGATTATGATATTTTTTTATTATTATAGAGAAAACTTATTTATTTATTTACCTATCCTTTGAAAAAAAATTACATGCATTCGTAAGCACGACGTACTGTCTCCACGTCGTGTTTTATTTTTTTTTTCATGTATACTTTATTACAATGGGTATAATGATTAATATAATGAATGTAAATAATAAATATAACATGATATTGATTTATTATATTTTATATTCCATCCAATTTCATACCATTTAATCATCAATGGAACAATATCGATGCTCATGCGTACGTACGACATACCATCTCTACGACGTGATGATGTACATTATCTACTATACCATCCATGAATGATTATGAAAAATATATTATCGATAATTATTAAATAAATGACATAATAATTATACTATTATGATAAATATAGATATATGAAAATATATTTCATTCACATACTTTCATTCAATTTGATAAGAAAACGGAAACAATGTTCATGCATACGTACGTACTACCGTCTCCATGAATGATGTATTCTATTATATATATATATATATATATCTATTATATATATTTATATAAGGAATATATGTCATATATATATAATATTATTCATTGTAAAAGTTATTAAATCATTAAATTTTTAATATGATGAATAATAACATGTCATAACACCTATGATAAAATAGGGATATAATCAAAAATGTTGCATTATCTTGGAATTGTTAACATATGGGTAATATAAAGTCATATAAGAATCATATATGATAAAATAAGTATTATTATGATTCTGATATATGTTAATAATTTATCTTAAAACATTATACATGAGTTTCATATTCGCATGTATAGTATCAGACCTAAGGTAAGGGGTAATCTCACAATCTCATTATTATTCATGTTTTTTTATGTATATGCATATACAGGGACATCATTACCATCAATGTCAATTTTTATAAAATTGTTTTCATAAAATGTTTCAAAATAATATTATAGATGTTTAAATTCTTCTTTACACATGATTCACAATTTATTAAATGTTTTGAATGGAATCTTTTGGTAGTTTCCCAAATGATGTACTTTATGAACATTTCATCAAATTAAGGAATGAATGTTTTTTTTAACATATATGGATTGAGAATTTATGTTATCATATTATGTAACTATACAATAATTATTTATTCCTTACAGTTTTACAAGGATATATTCCAAATTTATGTTTTATTTTTAAAATTAATTTCTTTAAACATTTTTATTGTTTATTTTTTAAATCAATTTAATAAATATCCATAATTTCAAAATAATTTTATGGATTCATTTTTATGAACATGATTTTATTTTAAATGATAATTTCTATAAACATTTTCAAAGTGTTATGGGAAAATTTTAATAAAAAATTTCCTTTTAAATGGCTTCGTTTATAAGTTGTGTGAATTTTAAATGATTTCATGAAATGAGATACTTCTCTAAAAGAGTTTTATTGATTATTTTCAACTATGTCAACAACATTAATTGTATTTTATTCTTCAATGAGATTATATTATTATAATACAATAATAAATATTTTATTTAATGTGTTATGATATGATTGACTGTGGATGTGTATTTTTTATACCATTAATGGTTTATGGTTAAAGTAATGACATTTTGTGTGAAAGTTTTAATATGAATGTTTTTTTTATGTTTTACCCTTTCCATATGAGGAATTCATTGGTCGTATTATATGATGGGCGAGCCCCACTATAACCTCATGATGCATCATTGGGTCTCATGTGAAATGTAGTGTCTTTTCACAAGGTCTTGATGGAATATTTGTGAATGGTCTTTCCACAAGGCCTAGATGTAGTATATAGTTTGTTAGGAATTATGAATTCCATCATTATTAAAATTTGTTATTACATGTGACTATTTGACACCCAGAATATAAAAGTTCATCTTTATATGGTAAATTTTGTTATATTTTTTTCAAATAATTTATATGTTTATTGTTTCGAAGGAAAAGGTTTTTATAATACATATTTCTTATAATGTTTATAGCTTCAACAGAATTATTTAACCTTACTAAGCATTTGTGATCAACCTTTCTTATGTTTTACTTTCCTAAGATGTCAAGATGTGTATTATCATTGATATTCATGGTTATGATAGGGTAATAATGGCATTTTCAATGTTTTATATTGGTTGTGTTTTATGTTTGAATGGATAATGTGAATTTCATTTATGTAATTTTTTTTCTAAGACTACTAAACAGATCGGTCCTTTATGATGTGACTATTTGTAATCGTTCCAATTTATTATAATAATTCACCCACTCTGGGCTTCTAGGGTCAAGGCATTACAGTTGGTATAAGAGGGAAGTTATAAATAACCTTTGAAAAATATTTGGAAAATTTAGATTAAGGATCAAAACCCAATGATTAAAATTGAGGGTAAGTATAGAAGAACCATGTAGAATTTAGTAATGGTTATGGATTACCAGTTATTAAATCAAAGATGTTATATATTTATTGTTAATTACTTTTATTATTTGGTTTTCATAAATTAGATATTTCTCTCACCATATGATTTTTTGACTTATTTAACAGAGGAAACAGGAAGGAATTATATTAAAATTGAGTTTGATGGAATATCTGGTGATATTGAGAAACAAAATCCGATAATGACTGGATATAAATTTTTTGGGATTATTCCAAAATCATTTATCATGATATATTATAAAAAATATGATATATGATGACATTACTAATTCATTGAGTAAAAGGTATATGAAAAGTTTTAATTGATCAAATATTAATCATCATAGATTAAATGAAATTTGGTTTCCTACATGTTATGATGATGGGAAGAAAAAACATGAAAAATACCTCAAATGTAGGTGTGGATGTTAACTATATGAAAATAGGGTCAATATGTGACCAATTGTTATCAAGTTAAATTTCACATCTGTGTAAATCATGGACATTGCCCAATTCAGTTCCTAGAAACAAGAATCTACCACTAAACCAATGAAGGACCTATTTCATTCCAGCCATTAAATTGGAAGGATTAAAGTATTTATGTTTTTGGATCCAATAATAATGAACAAATTAATTATATAAGGATTATTCAATTTATTATTTTTTAGAATATATTGAAGACTAATAATGGACATGTTAATAGATTATAAGGGTAATATTATATTTGGATATAATATGATTATGGTATAGTTAACACTAAAAGATTCTTTATGTGAAAATAATGATATTTGGAGAAATATATTTTGGATTTTAATAAGTAAATTGGATGATGTTATCGACATTTGAATTTTCCAAAGAGATGGTTATGCTATCATGGATGAAGTGTACTACTTTTTGTGACTTAATAAAAAATCAAATATGTTTTGGAACAAAGAAACATTCATGTTTTCAGTAAAGTTATCTGATAATTAATTTTGTTACCATGGTGCAAGATAATACACGATGAAGGTGTTAACAATTTAGAATGAGACAGACATGAAATTACCTATTATGTATGTGAGAAAAATGATAAGTTGGTTTGGATCAAATTATTCTAAATTTTTAGATTTTATATTTTTGTAAGGATTGTAAATATATCAATTTTTGTAAATTATAAAATCAAATCTAGTTTAGGATTGTTAAATTAATTTATTATCTCACTATAGGTGGACTTATGAATATTTTATTACCCATGTTAACTTTTCTTGTGAATTATGTAATGACTTATAATTCCATTTATAGAAAGAATTATCTTTCTGCACTTCAGAAATGAAAAATTTAACTTCATTTCCATGAATTAGAGGTGAAGTCGAAATTTTTCATGGCATGATCAATTGTGAGTTTATACTGAGATAAATTAATTATTTATTCTCATGTTATTAACTTAAGGGAAAGTATCATGAAAACCGAAAAAAAATTCCTACTTATGTTTCTTGTAATAAATCAAATGGTCCCTTTGATCATCACTGATTAGTGGATTTCATATTATAAACATTATCTTAATTAAATTTCGTATATCTATTAATCAAAACATGATGGTTGTTTTTCTCTTCTATATGAATGTTTTTCTACATGGAACCTTATAATTTTTAATTTTAGTTAACCTTTGTACCTATATTTTTTTTAAAGTAGAAAGCCTCATTATTCCACATTTTTATGTGGTATTTCAAATAAGTTATTATTGAAATATCAAACCTGTAGATTTAAATCATGATTTTAAATTAATTACAAAAAATAATTGTTAGTTTGGATAATGTAACCCCCAAAGCTTCCATGATACTCTTTATTTCTAAATAATTCAATATTGTGTGATGCAGGCAACACCATGTCCAAGCACACCACAACCTATCAAACTACCAGTTCAAAAAAAGGTTATTAATATTATTAACCAAATTATTATCTTTATATATCAAAATATTTTTAAAATTCATATTTCTTAATTTTTTGACATAACATAATGTCAAAGTAAATATATTATATAAATTAGTATTTAAAAAAATGCTGAATTTACAACATTTAATGAAGAACCATTTTTAAATCCAATATTTAACACTATTATATAATCAATTTGATGAAATTAAATTCTTCATTATAAAAGGGACACAAAATTATTTTCGGAAATATTTTTGGCTCTTTTCGGATAACATTCACATTTTGATGAATAGTGATAAATAATAAATTTTAAATGATAAAAACTTTTTTAGTCTAAATAATTTATATTTTTGTTTTATAAATTTGTGTGGTTTTATTTTATAATAAAATTATATGTTTATAATTTAATATAAAATTGGTCATTGGATGTATATTCACATTTAATTTGGATATAAACATGTGTCCATATTTTCATAGTTTTTACTTTTTAATAACCAGCTATTAGGATTTTACTACGAGAATTGATTTCTAATATATTAATGAATCTTATGTCTTTTTAATTAAGAAAATAGATCCCATATTTGTAATCATAAGGACAAAATTGTGTAAACAGTTACCATTTATTATTGATTATTATGAATAGTAAAATGGGTAATTATTTTTATTTACTATAGTTAAAGGGTAAATAAGGTATATTATTCTAAACAATAATATTATAATAATATAATATTATTGTAACACGTTTAATAATCATATTTTAGAAGATATATTTTACCATTAGAATTTCTAGGCCAAAATTTTGGCATTTTGGGACAACTTGGGTGTGATAATGACATGTTATAAAAATTAATTTAATGTAATGATAATTATAATATAAACAAATATCTTTTAATAAATCAATTTTAATACATGGTTATATAACAGATATCTATGTATAAAAATTTTACTTATAAAGTTAAAAGTATTTCATACATCATAATATTTTATTTATATTTTTTATACATTTGATAAATATATATATTTATGACAAAATTATAATTTGGTGATTACCTAATTAATGAATGATTTAAATAAATGAATTTATAAATATTAAAATAAATGTAATTTGAACATTTTTACACCATCCAAAAATTTATTGATTAAATTAATAAAATAGGGAGTATTTATGCCTTTTGATTAGTAATCAATTGGTTATTACATTTAAATATTTATTACTAAATAAGGAAAATATTGATATAAATCAATTTTTAAAACAAATACTATATTATTAATTGATATAAAATTCCAAAAAAATCCCAAGTTATTAAAAAAAACATGTATTTTGATAAAAATAACTTTAATTATCCACTCTAGGTTCTATTGATATTTTATAGTGATGATAGAAACCATGTACTATAAAAATACAAGAGGACATGGTAAGAGTTAACATGTATTACAAAAGGGTTAAATCAAAATGATAAGGTTATTTTTTTATTCTAAACCAGATTAAAACCTATTGGATGAGATTATTTCGACCAGTCATCATAACATCCTCTAAATAAGTAAATTTTGAGATTTTATATTCTGAAATACATTTTATTATAAATTACTGTTTCATGATATTCCTATAGTGCCCTTTACATCTCTTGTAAAGGGGAACCTCACTTTCTCTATAATTCAGACCCAGAAATCCATTTGCCTTAGTCAAACCCCATATATATCTTTTATAAACATTCCTTAATTCCTCGTAGAGTAAAATTTTTGGAATAAAACTATCTTATGGAGTCTTTTGGAGAAAATGAAATGGAGACACCTGAAGAATTGATAATCGTTTTATCCGTTCTTTCAAAGTTCATTTATTCTTCTACATCCTATTAAAATGTTTTTACCATACTAAAATAGTAAATCCATTACATAATATTTTCATGTATGTTTTTAATATAATGGGACATCCATATTCTTCTCCTTATACATCCTATAAATAATAATCTTACAAGGCATGCGTACGTAGGGCTCACTATCACCACGCTGTGCTATAAATTGTTTTTCTAGTACACATTAGTTATAAGGGTATAACAATTGATATAATAGATGTAAATAGTTGTTATAATATGATATTACTACATTAAAATTCATATTACATGTACTTATATACGATATAATCATTAATGGAACTGTATCGTCACCTATGTGCATGTACGACCTACTATCTCCAAGAAGCGATTAGATTCTTATCAATTGTAACTATTAAAGAATGATTAAAAAATGTGAATTATACATAATTATGAAATATATGAAATAATAAGTCTATAGGAATGATATATAAATAATTATATATATATATATGTAAAAATTTTCATTCTGTTACTTCAATTAAATTCAATAAGAAAATGAGAAACATTGTTCATGCGTAAGTATAACCTACCATCTTTATGAATTGTGTATTACATTATATATATATATTTATATTATCAATGTATATTATATATAAATCATATTATACAATATTGATGTAATTAAATCATGACTAATGTAATATGATGAAGAATAACAAGTCAAAACACATACGATAAACAAAGAGATATTTCCAAATATGTAGTATTAACATGGAATTGTTAACAAATGGGTAATATAAAGTCATAATAGAATAGTATATTATATTATAAATATTATTATGATTCTTATAAATGTTTATTATATTTTTATGATCATTATATAAGAATTTTGAAGTCGTACATAGAGTATCAGACATTAGGTGAGGGTTAATCTCACAATCGCATTATTAGTTGAGGTTGTTGATGTGTAAGTATATAATGGAAAATATTTATCATCAATGTCCATATTTCTAAATATTATGTAATAAAACGTATTAATATAATCTAATGGATGTTTAATGTCATCTTTACTGATGTTTTACTTTTTAAAAATGGGTTTTAATGGAATCTTTCTGTTGTTTTCCAAATGAGGTACTTTATGATTTTTTTGATAAATTAAGGAAATTATGTTTTTTAACATATACTGTGTGAGTGACTATTTTATTCCATTATATCAACTTACCATTACTATGATTTCCTTGTATGACTAAAACTTTATTTTCCAAATACCTTTTTTATTTTTAAATTTCATGACATTTAAATGTTTTAAAAAAATATTTTTCTATATATTTTTAATTAATGTCCATAATTTCAAAATAATATTAAGGATTTATTTATATATAAATGATTGTTTTAAATTATAAATTTATATTAAATGTTTCAAAGTGTTCTGGTACACTTGGATTCAAAAATCCCTTTTGAATGACTTCCTTTTTTCGTTGTGTGACTTTTAAATGATTTCATGAAAATGAATATTTCTCTAAAAGAGTTTTATTCATTAATTTCAACATTATAAATATAATTTTTTGGATTTTATTCTTCATTGTGTTTTATTTTCTATAATAAAATAATTTATATTATATCTAATTATTTATAAAATGGTTGAAAATGGATGTTCTATTTTATGTTAGTTATAATATGAATGTTTTTACTATGTTTAACTGTTTTCATATTAGGAATTTGTTGGACTTATTAAGTGATATGCAGGGCTGGATATATCCCATCAATGCATCAGAAAGTATCATGTGATAAACTAGTGTCCTCGAACAAGGCCATAATTGAATAATTATAAATTGTCTTGGCACAAGGCCTTGACGTAATATTTATTATTGCCATCATTATTCATTACCCCATTATGAAATTTGTTATTTCATAGTATTATTCAACATAATTACGTATAAAATTAACATATTACTATAATTAAATAAATAATGTAGGAAATTTATTATTTTTAAATCAATTTAGATTATTTTTCTACTTCTTATTGGAGGGATTTATTTACATTGGGTAATATTTTATGGATGATTATACAATGATTTAATATAAGAAAATTATTTTAATTTATTAATAATATATTTTATTAATATGAAGCCCACATTATATATTTTTATCCTTATCACTATAATGACTAATTATTAAGTGATTGAGGGTGGATATTTTACATTTATTTTATTTTATAAAAAAGAAATATAATAATCAATTAATGTGGAACCAATTGACCCAATATTGAATGATATATAAGTGAGGGTAAAAAATAGTTAATATAATTTATTGATACATTTTTAGAGATATTTTTATCCTTATATATTATTTTAATCACCCAATTAACCCCAAAGTGAAGATTGATTTTTTAAAAGGTAATTTTTCATTATTGCCAAAAAAGAAATGTTCCATTCATAATAATTTGATTTTTATGTATAAAAAATGGAATCAATTTTAAAATATTAATATTCTATATTTGGTAAAATATAATTTAAATATATTTTTTCAAAATGAAATGTTTAACTATTTTTATGAATGTGTTCCTTTTTGGAATAAAAATAATTTGTGTAATAATCATATATATATTTAGTAATTATTTCATGTATTTTAATATGATTAAATAATGGATAGTTATATAATATTTAGTAAAATTTCCAAATCCAAATTAACCTTTTAAATTCGTAATTATTGAAATTGTGGAATGCATTTCTTATTAAAATCATAATTTATTAAGAATTTAATATTTCATTCATCAATATCCATATTCAAAAATAATATTTTAAAATGTTTTATTTTATTCATTAAAAATATATTGGGACTATAAAATAGTTTCATAACTACTTATGGAATTATAATATCATTATAATATTAAAAATATAATTTATTTATAAAATAATGTTTTTAACTATTATTATAAAAACATACAACTTTTGAAATAAAAAAATAAGTTCACCTTATGTATGAATCAAAATTTAGAATTCCATAAGTATATTTGTTTCATAAATTTTATATTTTGAAATAATAAATAAAAACATATTAATGAAATTAAAAAATATAGTGAACACCCATTTTTAATGAGAATGTCATTTTTAACATTTTAAATTATTTCATAGTAATTACTAATGGGTATTAACTAATCTTTTGAATAATTAATTATATAAAATTTATTGTTTTTAAAATTTGTATTTAATAATAAATTATATACTTTATTTTATTTGTTTAGTATACCTAGAGATATTCAAAAATATATTTAGCTAAAATTATACTTACACAATTTTCAGGATGATAAAAAAACATATAGATCACATTTAACCAAAAATAATAATATGATTAGAATTCATAGTCATAAATATTCAATTTAGAAAATGAATAGGGATATATTGTCATTTAAATATCATCATATTAATATATTTGTTTCATTAACCTATAAATTGTGTATATAGGTCTTGGATAATTTCATTATATTGTTAATAATTTAATCACATAAAACAATAGACTCCCATTATTTAATCATTTCAAATAAATATAATTTTTAATTATTAATCTATGAGTATAAATAATTAATTCCTGAAATTTTTATCCCATTATACAATTTATTCAATGATATATCTATTTGGGAACAATACTAGTAAGAAATTAACATTTTTTTGTAGCATGGATAACCATTATATGAGAGGGGAAGGCTTTGTATGGGTCGATTGTAATACATTTATATATCATGAAAATGAGCCTTGTGAAACATTTATCATTCTGATATTAAATTACCATGTTAAAGGAAGTCTACCCTAATGTGATATATGAAATTCAAGGATAAACTTTATGTAAATATTTTGAAGTTTGTGCTGTAATTTTGTGGAGAATTAAATATCCATCATATGTTTAAATAAAAGATAAAAATCTAGATTTACCATTACACTGTAGCTAAAATGAAATCACACCATGACTTTGAGTAATGTGTTAGAATTTATCATTACTTTTATATAAATCCATAATTGAATTCATTAGGAAAAATTTTACCATCATTATAAATGGATGTAGGATACAAATGGGTATTAATTTATTTTATATATATTAGGATTAATTATTAATTTTTTTTTTCACTTTTATCATTGTAATTTATTTATATTTCAAAAAATACGACTTTATTCCTAAATAAATTAACCATAATATTGTCATTGATAATAGTTTTAAAAAATAATTTTAAATTTTTTATAAAATGTGTATACTCTATTTATCTTCTAGATAGAGCCCCATTTCTATAGATTTCTTCAATAAAAATCCTAAATATTTTATGGTATACCACAAAGAATATTATTTTCCATTAAAATAAAATCCATACCCAACAGAAAGAAGAATGTGTTTAGTCAATATGGTTTTGTATATGAATTTTCCATTCCCCTATTCAATTTGGAGATTGTTACGTCATTAAGTCTTTCGTTATGACTTTACTATTACTCTTTTTTTGAAAATCACAAACACCTTATCTTACAGAAAATTTCATTTTACCCTATATTTTACCCCTATTAAAAAAATTTCCTTCCCCATGTAAATTTATTCTTACCATGTTCTATTTGCTAAAATAATAATCCTTCTAAGTGTAAAATTTGGATTGAGTCCTCGGAATCATATAATACTTTGATATGAGGAATTCTGTTTATGACTTATAATTCTGGTTACGAACTCTCATGAAGTTCAACTCTGAATTCTGGATATGAAATCTCATGAAGTTCAACTCCGAATTTTGGATACAAACATATGAAAAGATCGACTTGAATTCTTGTCATGAATTATGATTAAGAATTATAGATACGAAAATTTCATAGATCTGACTCTGAATTACCATTACGAATTTGAATTATTAACATGGACAAGTTCTGACTCCGAGTTCCCTGAATAAAGACTCTGAACTCCAATGAGTTTTGACTCTGAATTCTCATGAACTCTGACTCCGAACATTGTATGTTCAGGTTCCGAATTCTGGTGAATCTAGACTTCGAATTTCCTTGGAATTTATACTCCAGATTTCTATAGAATTTTGGTTCTAAATTCCTTGAAAATAGAATCCGAATATCCTTATGTTGTATAATCAAAATTTAGTTTTTTAATTTGACTCTGAACTCTCATTTACCTTTATTCTGAATATTAGAATTTTTTTATAAATACACTCATTTTGTTATAAATCTATGCCGTTCTTTCAGTTATAAAATAACTGTTGATTGAGTGACATGTGTACAAGTCCCTCCAAAATTAATATAAGAATATGACTGTTGGAGGAGGGAGATGACCAATGGTGTTGTGCCAATAAATAAGAGCTCATTTGAACGTGCTTCAGACTTTTGGAATTTTGAAACTCAGAACTTTCAGAAGTGGTTTCTTGAGAGATAGGCTCCTATAAAATCCCATGAATCATGAAAGAAGGTTTGAATGAATTTTTTAAACTTTTCTTTATGCATACTGGATTAGTATAGAGGTTCTATTACCTTAAAAATCATGAACATCAGGATGTGAAGTCAGAGGTGCCGATTTCCTTACAAATCAAGCGCTTGTGGGGATAACAAGATAGATACTGATCTTTGGATTAATGACTTATGTGATTTTGTGTAAGACAGTCATTACTAAATGTATAAATAAATAGAACTCTTATCCATGGTTTTTGGATACCTTCCGCTTTAGGTTAAAAGAGTTTATACTTGTTACTTGTTGTTTTACTAATTTTTTTTTCTAATGCATTTGTGTTGTTAAGGAAATTATAACCTTCTTATACTTCCTCATTAATGTACTTTGGTTTTATAGGATTCTATAAGATTTAAGGTATAATATTATTTGTTGTCAACTTTTGTTATGATTCATTTCTAAAATAATTTTTTTCTAGAATCAAGAAAGTTATTAGATCTTAGAGCTGTTGTGAATTTGGGTTACTCAAAATTTCATGAAGGAATTTATGAAGTATAAAATTCAACCCCCACTTGTATTTGTATCTAATTTTACATATTTGATCCTACATTTGGTATTATAGAGTATATCATATTCAGACATACTAATCTACGAATTGGTATCAGAGGTTTGGTTCAATCTGAATTAATCTCGCAATTAGATTCAGAATGGAATTTTCGAAATAACATTTTCTAGAGTCATATTTTTCATATTCATATATATGGAATCATATAATTCAGATTCAATTTTACTTAGAGATACTATTGTTCTATTTTTTCCTTTCTTAGGATATTTTTCATTGTATACAAACTCGTACAGGTAACAAGATTGTGTGCCAATGGTTTTCTTACGAATGGCACGATTAAATGTTGGTTACATAGATAATTTAAATCCTACTAGACCTACTATTTTCTATGGAAATGATTATTAATACTGGAGAGATAATATGAATACTTTCATTATAAATACTGGAGTTGATATCAATATAATTCTTATTGGAGATTATAAAATTCTTGATAAGGAATTGAGAACCTTTACGAACCAGGAGAAATCAGAATTTCAAGCAAACTATAGAGTCAGAAATACATTATTGTGTTCCATGTCTAGGAACATCAATAGTAAAATATCATTGTGTGAATCTGAAAACAGTATCTAGAAGAAACATGAAGTTACACATTTTGGTACATCCAATGTCATAGATACTAGAAGAGGTATGTTGAGTACTGAATACCATAGTTTTAACGTTCCCTATGGAGAACTTGTAAGTAATGTACAACAAAGGATTATGACTATCGTGAATATCTTACAATATATGTTAGAAAATGGTTTGGATGATGAGTCTCTTGTTGATAAAATCATAGATATCCTCCAAAATAATTGGGATTCCAAGAGGACAACTATTGACAAGAACATGAAATTTACTCATATTTCCTTAGATGAGTTATTTGGAACTCTTATTTAGTAGGAAACCAGAATTAAGAGAGATTCTAAAAATGTTAAGAAGAAGAATGGGAATGGAGGAGTTGATTTTACAACCACTTATAAACATATGAAAGACAAGACCCAAGAAAGAGTAACTAGATCAAAGACAATTAAAGTCCTTATTCATTCCGAATCTGGTGATATAGAAAATTTAGAGAATGAAATAGCTAATCTTGTACGGAGAATGAACAAGATTGTAACTTAGAAGAATTTTCAGAATAAGTAAATAATGAAATAATATAGAGATAATAAAAATTGAGAAGTTACTGGTTAATAATATAGATGAATAGGTCATATAAAACCCCATTGTACTTTGTTGATGAAGAAGTAAAAGAAAGAAAAGAATTTAGAAAGGAACAAGAAGAAATTATATAGATGAAAGAACAAGAAAATCCTTAATGCCAATGATAAATGGAGTTCTAGCTGTGCAGACTCTTCAAAAAGTGAATCATCTAAATATGATTCATCATCATAGAATAATATGGGATTTATTTATACTACTTCTTTCCAAAATACATGCCTTATGACAAATGTACACTCTGTCGAGGCTTTAACAAATTTATCTCATGATAAGACTTACTATTCCGAACATAGTACTTCTAATGAAGATACTTTATCCTAACAAACTGATGAACCTTCTTATGAAGAAGTATCTAGATTTTCCAAGTTACATGAAGAAAGAAATTGTATAATTTCTATGAAATTATAAAAGGAAAATTATAGTGCCAAAAGTTTTACAAAATATATTTTAGATCATTCTAGAGATCATAGAGATAAAGAGGAGATTTTAGAAAAACTTTTTAAAGACCGTGAGAAAGAAAATTATGCTAAGGAATACCGTTCTAATGATCTTAAGAATTCCATTTCAAAGGTAAATGTTTTTGAGGAAAAATATAACTATAAGAAAATGATTCATGAGGATAGGAATATAGTAATTAGATTCAAATCCCAAATATTTTCTCTAAATAAGCTTTTTCAAAACATACCTTTGAGAAATAAAATCTTTACAATATGTATTCTCAAATTACATCTCATGGAAACACTAGATGAGTAGGATATACTCACCAATAACCAGTTTTCAAAAACAATTATTTTGTTCCTTCTAAAACCCCCTTTTGTACTAAATGTCAAAGTGGTGGGCATTAGAAGAAAAATTGATCATTGAATAAATTTCAATATCATGGGTTTCATAAAGCATATTTTACTAAATAAATATGGATACCAATAATTTTGTTGTATAAAAATTCTGGAACTAGGAATTTTTGGATTCCGAAAACCTAACTTTTTTTAGGAAAATATAGAAGGTACCAATAACAATACATGGTATATCGATAGAGGATGTTCCATGAATATGACCGGTAACAAAAAATATTTTCAAAAGATTATCAAGATAAAAAGAGGAAAAGTATCATTCAGAGATAATTCTCAGGGGGGGAATTATTGGTATATGTAACATTTTACTTCTTGGAAAAACCTTGATTTTAATGTTTTATTTTTTAAAGGACTTAAGCACAACATCATTAGCATAATCCTATTATGTGATGAAGGCTTCCATGTGAATTTTAGGAATGACATGTTCTTAGTACAAAATTACATGAAATAATTTATTCTTTTAGCCCACAGGAAAGAGAATGTTTACACACATAACCTAGAAGACCTTATGAACCAAGACATACCTTGACTTAGTGCAATGGAAGATCATTCATGGTTATGACATAGAAGGTTAGGACACTGTAACCTTAGGAACATATGCAAACTTTCTAAGAAAGGAATATTTATGTATCTACCAGAGCATAGATTTGATTCATCAAAAGTTTCTGGCCCTTGTTAATATGGAAAGAAACCTAAATAATGTTTAAAATTAGACAGTGACGTCTCAACTACTGATGCATTATAGCTATGGTATATAGATCTTTTTGGTCCAACACAAACTGGAAGCATTGGGGGAAAGTACTATGTATCGGTTTTGGTTGATGATTACACTAGATATACATGGGTCTATTTTCTAACCAAGAAGTCTAAATATTCTTCATATTTCAAAAGTTTTAGAGCCCAGGTCAAAAATTATAAAAACCTTCCCTTGAAAACTATTCATAGTGATCATTGTGGAGAATTTCAAAATTCTGATTTTTAAATTTTTTCTAGTAGAAAAGGCATTACTCATAATCTCTTAACACCAATAGCACCTCAACAGAATGGTGTTGTTGAATGAAGAAATAGATTTTTTCAAGAGATAACAAGTTCCATGTTTAGTGAGTATCCTGTAGCCAAAAATATTCGGGATTAAGCTATGAGTACTACTTATTTTAATATAAATAATGTTTTTATTAGACCATTTCTTATTAAAAATCCTTATGAGTTATGGAATGGTTGAAAATTAGACATTAATAATTTAAGGTTTTTGGTTTCAAGGTATTCATTCTGAATACTAAAGATAATCTGCATAAATTTTCACCAAAATCTGATTAAGGAATTTTCTTAGGCTACTCCACAATTTCTAATTCTTATAGAAATTTCAAGGAAAACACTTGTACTGTTTAAGAGAAAGTGCATGTGAAATTTGATGAATCTAATAATTTTGTTTTTAAACAAATCCAACATACATCCTTGGATGTGTTTTCAAAAAATGATTATCAACCTTTGATAGAAATTTTTTTTGATAAGGAAAATGATCCAGAAGATACTTCTGAAAAATTTACCCCAGAATATTTCCTACCCTATGTTGATGAACAGGTTTTAAAAAAACCCAAATCAGTCATTTATATGGAATAATCCTAGTGATAGTGTCATCGGTGATGTAAATCATCACGTAAGGTCAAGAAGTTACTTAAGAAATGAAGTATAGCATCTAGTATTCCATTCTCAATTATAACCAAAAATAATAGATGAAGCTTTAGGTGATGATTATTGGGTTAAATCAATGGAAGATAAACTAAATTAATTCAAAAGCAATAATGTCTAGAACTTGGATTCAAATACCTAAGGAAAATTGTGTTATTAGAGTAAAATGGGTCTTCAGAAATAAGTGTGATGAAATGGAATCATGGTCAGAAATAAAGTTAGATTATTTGCTAAAGGCTATAATAAACAAGAAGGAATGTACTATGAAGAAACCTACACTCCAGTAGCTAGACTCGAATCTTTTTTTATTTTACATGCCTTTGAAGAATTCTTCAATTTAAAACATTTTTAAATGGATGGGAAATGTGCATTTCTTAACAGTTATGTTCAGGAGGATGTTTTTGTTGAACAACATCATGGATTTGAAGATACAAAACATCTTGATCATGTTTTTAGACTTACCAATGCTTTTTATGGCCATAAACAAGCTCCCAGAGCATGGTATGATAGATTTACCTGATATTTTGCTTCAAAATTACTATGTTAAGGGAAACGAAGATCCAAACCTTTTTATAAAGAAAGATAATAAATGTTTTTTGATTTGTCAAATTTATGTAGATGAAATAAATTTGGTTCATCTCAAAAATCATTCACCGATTCCTTTGCAGATCTAATGAAATCTGAGTTTGAAATGACTATGATGGGTGAGTTAACATTTTTCCTTGGTTTTAAAATTTATCAAAAACTAGAAGGAATCAATATATCCCCACATATGTATATTAAATATCATCACCAAAAGTATGAATCTGAAAATACTAAGAGTATCAGTACTCTTATCTATACCTCAAATATACTTGATCTTGATGAAGCTGTGAAACGAGTAGATCAAACAACTTTTAGAGGTATGATAGGAAGTCTACTTTACTTGAAATCTATTCATCTAGACATAATGTTTTCAGTATGACTAGAAGAAATATATCAATATAATCCTAAGGAATCTAATTTAAAGGCATTGAAGAGAATTTTTCCCTAGTTAAAGGGAACCATGGATTTAAGACTACTTTATACATAGGGAAATTATTTTCTTTTAAAGTGTTTTTCAGATGATGACTTCAGTGGATGTAGAATGGACATGAAAAGTACGTCTGAAACTTATCATTTCTTAAGAGATTCATTAGTTTTTTGGTCATGAAAGAAGAAACAGCTAGTAGCACTATCCACTGGTGATGCTATATATGATGCTGCTAGAAGTTGTTGTGCCCCTATGTTGCGGATGCAACACACACTCACAGACTATGTGTAGAGTTTGACTATGACTCAAATTTTTTGTGAAAACACAAGTTCCATTTCCCTTAGTAAAAACCTTAAACACCACTCTCATGAAAATAATATAAATATTAGGCCTCACTTTCTTAGGAATCACACACAAAACAGAGATTTCATTCTACTATTCATCAGAACGCAAGATCAACTTGTTGATATTTTAACAAAGTCATTACCTTCTGAAATATTTGAATACATTAAAAAATGATAGGAATGAAAACAGTAAGGTAATCCTCCTCAATTAACTTATTGTTGAATCAATCACTTTATAGTAATAAAATCCTTTTCATAGGGGGTGTACATTTGATGTTATCGTTTATTAAAAATATTCCTAATGAAAATTTTCGTAGTCAGTTTTTTAATATATTCGTAATGAAAATTTTCCGAGCACGTTTTTCCAAATTTATCATAAGGAAAATTTTCATAGCTATTCTTTCAAATATATTAGTAATGAATATTTTCAGGGATCATCTTTCAAAATTTTGTGTAATTATAATTTTCGTAGTGAGTTTTTAAAAAAACTCGTAATAAATATTTTTGTAGACAGTTTTTTAAAATTTTTCCTAACAAAAATTTATGTACCTAGTTTTTCAAAATAATTAGTAATAAAAATTTTCATAGTTGGATTTTCAAAAGTTTCTTAATGGAAATTTTAGGAAATGAAGTTTTCATAATTGAAATTTTTCGAACTGAAGTTTTCCTAATGGACATTTTCAGAACTGATGTTTTCATTATAGAAATTCTCAGAAAGAAAAATTTCGTAGTGATGTTTTTTTTTGTATTGAAGTTTTTATAATCCAATATTTTTCAAGAAGAACATTCCTTAATATGAATAATATTCCTAGAAATATGAAATTTATGATTCGTTCTCCTATTTTTTTTAATTACCTTTTACTTGCTGTTAGTTTCATTGGATTTTTAAAATTTATGGGATTCTATTTTCCTTAAATCTGAATGTTTTCCTTCAAAACCATAAAAGATCGAATTCAACAAAAATTTTCCTTATCGATATCATATCAACTTTTAGGTCAAAATATATGTTTTCACGACCGTTATATTGTATTTATGAGTTGAAAGGTCACATCCATCGCCTATATAAAGGACCCCCGAAGGGTTGTCCGACATCAAGCTTTTGCGTTTCAAAGCCATGCCTCTCTAAAAATGCTCATTCTAAATTCTTCAAGAAGTACTTAGTATGAATGTCTGTAGAAGCCCCTTCTCAGGATATTCCTACTGTGAAACTGATTATGGAGTTGAAAATATATAAGGAGAGGATGGTACACCCAAATTTATTCAATAAGGATGAATCTATTATTTCAATGAACATAAATCTCAATGGGTGGGAATGTATAGCTATTTCCAAGACAGCAGCTCAAGATGTAGTCTATCTGGATCGTCTCATCGAATTCTATGAAATAGTTTTCTTCTTTAATGAAGAGGTTAGAGAAATGTTCTCATTTAAGAGTTATGGGAATACATACAGACATTCTTACACCATGTATGCAAGCTTGATGGGTCTAGCATATGAAGGAGAATCCAAATTCTGTTCACACAAACTACTAGAGGTTCAAGGATGATTCGTCAAGGTGAAGGCCCTGGAATGTCTTGGCCTTACTGATGCAAAGAGAACCAAAATTTCCCATATGTCTACCAAAAATCATATTATACAATTATGGGTGCAAGGACTCATCATACCGATAAAGGGTGATAAGGACACCCATAAGAAAAGTGACATGTACATTTTAGATTTTTTGGTCAATCTATGGAAAATAAATTTGATGAGGCACATCCTCATTATGATACTGAACATCTTGAATGGGAACCTCGAAGTTCATATTATCATGTATCTTGACATACTCTAAAAAATGATAGTTTGGTGCCAAGAATCCTTAAAAGTTATCTGGAGTTCCAAGCCAAGAATTTGCAAGGTGATGCTAATCAGTGATGACACCCTCCAAAGAATGAATGTTGGTTTCTCAATGGATATAAGGGAGTTTTATGATCTGCAAGTGGAAGAGGTAGAAGTCAATCTGAAAAATGTTGAGAATGTTGAAACATCAAAGATAGAAGGAATGAAAAGAGAGATGAAGGAAGTGGAAGAAATAGAAAAAACCCCAAAATCTAAAGAACCTAAATATGCACCAAATAAACCAAATAAGTAGAAGTCCTACCTTGATTATGTTGTAGATAAATGTAGGGAGGATAAGAAGAATAGAAAATCAGGTGAGCCACTGTTCAGTTTGGATCCTGTTGATGCCAAGTCCTAAAAAGAGAAAGATGTAAATGATCTAGAATAATAGTCCAAGGAAAAAAAGATGAAGAAGATGAGGACAGAGGCCGATATTTTTGAATCCCTTCTGGGGAATGCTGAAATTTTTTATGAAAATATCCCTATCCAGAAGTCTTTTCTTGTAGAAAATTTACCTAAGACTCGGGGTACGAAGACTCAGGAAAAAGTCAAAGTGAAGGAAGTTGAGATGGAATCTGTGGAGGATGTTTAGGAAGCTCAATGCTTTGAAAATCAAGCTGACTTGTTAAAGAAAGTAGAAGAGT